>JAOCZM010000213.1:2986377-5972754 GCA_026122235.1 Vinca minor
GAGCAAAAACTTTTTAACTTTTTAGAGGGGCGGTTGACTTTTTTTTATTAAGAGAAACAATTAGATTCACATCAGAAAAGTAAAAAAATAATAATAATAATTACAGTAATTGAGCACCAACCCTAACAATTTAATTTTGCACATAAGGGGAAAATAAAAATTAAAAATTAAAAAAAAAGAGAGAGAGAGAGAGAGAGAGAGAGAGAGAGAGAGAGAGAGAAAAGCCCGTTGTTAAATTCCTGGGGAAGGACTACTGGACTAGGCTTTACAACAAAGAATAGAAACCACCGAGTTTCGTAATCCCCAAATAATTCTATTGATAATCCTCCACCAGGGAACGACGTTCTACGTCTTCTTTACTCTTGTACCCTTAAGAACAAGTATACACCACAAATTATACAAGATGCTGATGTGATAATGGCACAAGACAAATTTCCTTCTAATCTAGTGATGCTGTTCTAGGTGAACTTCACAGAAGGACATTTATTGCTTCCTAGCATCTAATCTCGTATGAACCGGCCTTGGTAATATAACGAACCCACTCAACTGTATTATATCCACTCTTCTCCCACACCTGAGATTATATCGATGAATTTATGTTAGTTTCTTTCATAAGATAACTTATTCAGCTATATTTGAATCAAGCATACCTTGAGGAAACGAACACGCAATCCAGATGCTGTAAACATAGGAACCTGCAACATACAGGCGGATAATCATTTTCTTAACCAACAAAGATCATCGCAGGTTCTGTTCGGTAAAGCAGAGTTAATTAGAACCCATGACCAACCATTTCTCAGAGGTAGAACCACGGAGATCTATGCATCAAAAGTTAACAAAATCTGGAATATGATGAAGCATTGTGCGCATAAATGGAAATCAACCTGAAATTCCATCTGAATTGGTGGTCTAGTCCAAGACTTCTTTTCTGCAATTGTGGAGATCAACTCTATTTCAGCGCTTAGTGTTGGCTCAGTTTGTCCAGGAAATTTTCTTATCCTGCAAGATCCCATAAAAGATGCACACTTGAAAGCTATTACCTAAATAAGAGGGATATATCTGGGATCATAAAAATACACTTTAGTGACTAATGAATCCAACAAATTTTGCAACATTTCTTCGGATAACCTTCAATTGTTCTCCTGTTTAGAGGTTCCATTTCAACTCAGTATTGTCCTTAAAATTTTACATAGATGCAAAGATAGACAATATACAACTTCAGATGAAGATTCTTAATGAGTAACTTGTGGAGAATGCATTGGGTAAAAAGGGAATTTTGAAAGGACACGACTTTGATGGAATAAGTGAATCTTTTTACAATTAACTCACGGTTAGAAGCCATCTTTTAGAAAGGAGTACGAAGAAATGTTAAATTAAAGCACAATGGTCTGCATATACTTCTCAATTAACGATAAATGAGGTATGTTCAGCCTTGTTTTAGTCAATAACAGGTAATACTATGCTATGATAACAACAAATCCATACTGATAATAAACGTGAATCCGTCTACCCAATTACTTACTTCCACACCAAACAGTCAATAGAAGCATTGTACTTTGCTCGGCCGGATGTCACTTGGAAACTCGTCTTTGCTGTTTGTTTTGGAACCGGAATCTTAACTACAACTCCAAGTGCAAACATTTTTGCACCAAAAACACTCTTGACCTGAAACAACGGTGGCAGTATTAGGCAAATGATACTCTCATCTAAATACCATCCATCTCATAATAAGATACAAACCTTGACATTTACTTCCATGCGTGTTCGGCCCAATTCCTTAATAGTGGGCAATACCCTGAATGGGAGATTGACGCCCTCAGTAATACGATATCTGCACACAAGTATCAGGATTAATACATCTTAGAACCAATAAACTAAAGCTACATGAATTTGTAGAAACAGAACATTAAGGTATCAGCAATGTTACAAAATTAAGCACTTGCAAGATAAGGCATGCACACAAAATGTATAGGTGAACGCATGATGCATGTATTTATTCATTCATGAGATTCTGATAGCATTCTGCATTTCTTTGAAAAGATAAAGAGTTATCTGGAGCCAATATTTACTGCAATTTCTGCAGAGAATATCTCAACCGCCAAAGCAACATGATACAGAAGCAGTCTGCAAAGGTAGGTACCTTAAAATTCAAACGGAAAAATCTTTGGAGCAAAGACGTGCAAGCAAAATGCAAACCATTATAAGTATGATAACTTGTGGAAGGAACAATTAAAAAGTAAACAAAATAGCACATGCTTTTACTTGTTTTACAATTCCTATAAGTTAATGTCCTTTGCGAGCCTATCATTTTTTTCCAAAAATAAACACAAGCAAGAAGTTTAAAATTCTGAGTCTGATAACTGAAGCCAGTTCCATTGAACACAAAGAAGGAAAAGAACTATCTCGAGAACTATGAGCTTACTTCATCAATTCAAATTCACCATCAGGAGGAACGAAGCTGACAGTCTTTTCTGAGTTGAATCTTGTCAAATTTACACATTGATGGAAAGTAACATCATCAAGTTCAATAGTTTTCCCGCTGAAAGATAAGAAAGAGATCATAAACAAAAGTAGAACTGACAAGAAAAGAACAAAAGATAAGAAAGCATGGCCGTTGAGACGCATGTAAAACGAAAAAGAACATCCAATTTTGAGATCATAGAGAACCTCAACATCTGAAAGCCAACTATCCGAAGAGGCTACTTGACAGAAAGAAAAAATTTATAATTGAACTGCTTCCAAAAATATGAGTTATAGAATTTTTTTTATATATTGTATGAAAGAGCAGTGCACTTAAATGTTTTCTCATTGTAAGGGCAAAAGCATCAGAATTCACCCCGAAGTACTTAAAGGGGTTTAGTATAGTTTTTTTTTTTTTAATTGAGAAATACATAAGCAGCATCCTCAAAAAGGATCAATTCGACATATTTCTTTTACCCTACTTCCCTCCCCCGCCTCTCTTTATGTCTCGGTGTGATTGTCCATGTTCATGTGTATTTCTGTGTGTTCTATAATAAATGAAAGTAAAGTGTGTGCAGAAAGAAACAAAGTGCACCTCGACGCAACTACCAAAATAAATTACTGAACTCTTGAGAGTTTACCTCTTAGTAGGACGTGATTTAAGCTGTGACTCTTTCTCAAGGCCAATCTTATCATTTAAGCCCAACTTCAGATCAGGCATTCCAGAAAGGAAACACTTCATGAGAACTTTTCCAGTTACATCACACCGTAGAACACTACCTGCAAGTGCAAAGTGCAAATAAGAAACAAGATAAAATACTGGACAAAATTTCTACAAGAATCCAACTATTACCTTTTGAAGACATAAGTAGATTGACACTTTCAACAATATCTAGGAACACCTGTTACAAACAAATATTGTCATCTAATGAAGATGCATATTTGTATTATAAGAAGCAGAGAAAGGAAATGAACAAGGATACCTCATTCTTCTTGTAAAAAAGACCCTCTCTGCGCCAGCCAACAGCACCAGTAACTTGTAAAGTTGCATTGGGAACTGGTTTATCTGTAGGCTGTTTAAGTTATGTAATATAATTTAGAATCAGGGATACTCGTATTACTCTGAAGAAAATATTCATGTTAAGCTTACGGCACACACCATTTCTAGGAGGTTGAGATCCCCCATAACTTTACTAAAGAAAAAGAAACTACTGACCTTAGAAGAAAACGGTGAACGTACACCTTCTTGAGTGATATAAAGTTTCAAAATCTCCGGAGAAAGATTTTGAGGATAACCAAAGTCCATTATTTCTGCAAACAATCATAGACATAAACTCAGGAGGAAAAGCTTAACACCTCTTTGTCAAATAAATGTAAAATGCACAAACATACCCTTGTTATTTCAATTTATCTTATACATAAACAGATTAAAAAGATCCAAAAAGGGAGAAAAGGCCTCCGTTTGTGTCACTTAGAAGGACATTAGAGAATATATCCAAAATACGCAAAGATAAGCACAAATAAAGTAGGCCAACCAATAAAGTTTCAATTGCATGACATATTGGTTTAGACATGTACTTAACAACATTGTCCATTACAAAGGAAGAAACATTCCTTTTCTTGGAACCAGAAACTATGTGTGCAGAAATTCTAAGTAAACAGCTCCATAAAACCAATACCCCGAAAGTCATTGGCTAAGGAAGCTTCCAAAGTAATGATTTAAAAACAAACTTTCATCTTAAAAATAAACATGATCGATAGTTCATAGCATGGAAGATAACATTCCATGAACCATATAACATAAACATTATAAGCAATGGCCAAGGCAGGATTTAGAGTTGGGAGGTCAAAGTTAACTGCATCTAGTTACATGGCAGCACTAAGATTTCACATATTTGAGGGCAAAAGCTAATTCTTACAAATCAGTGAAGCATTCTATCGCACTCAGAGTGCTCATTATATTCACTTGCTAGGAGAGAGATTTGGCAAAGAAACATTGTAAATGGAAATTTGAAAGCTAGACATTAGAAAAAATACAAACACTTATCCAGCATGAATAAATGCAAAAGAGGAGAAACTAACATTACAAAATATCTAAATAAATATTTCAAATAATGTCCCAGCCACCCATAGATAGAACAGTAGGGCCACACACACATACCATCTAATAGCTCGTATATTAAAACAAAATTATTGCGAATGGCATCTTCATCAAAAGCCCCACCAAAGTACGATTTGAATAAATTAACTGCCTGCAAAAAAATTGGCAGCACAATTGTCAAATAATAAACAAAGAGAAGCTAATATAGCGCCTATTTCACATCAATATAGGATACAGATTGTGTTAAATGTACTGGCTTTTAAATGATAAATAAACAGACATCAATTGTGGGTATACAAACAATAGTAGAAAAGAAAGAAAGGAGGACGCAGAAAATGTGTGCTGCTATCCTGAAAATTGAATGTAACTCGGTATATTTTAAAGGTAGGTATTCTAAATGTATCTTAAGGATTTAAAGAACAATGATTGCTCCCCCACACCACCCCCACCCAAAAAAATAACAAAAAAAAAAAAACTGTACTAAGGTTCATAGTAATGAATATATCACCTCTAAAATAACAATACGGTTTCTCTTCAATTTACTTAAAGAGATCCAAAATACTTCATTTTCCAAACATGTCAATCAATAAGAATGGCCCAAATAAAAAGAAGATGGTTCATTGTGGAAAGAAGACTTGTAAGGAGACACGCAAACACATACTCATAATATCCCGCCAACTTGAATTAGAAAACTGGCATTAAAAAAAAGTGGGTTCATTATTTTGTAGAAAATGCTAAAAATCTAGTACATAAAGGATTGCAAGCTTTGAAATACTTTCAGTGTTGTCAAATGACGCTCATGGCGCCGCCATGGCGCTATGGCGTGGCGGTTTTTGCAGCCACCGGTATATACGCAATGGCGCCGCCATGGCGCTATAACTTTTGAGTTATTTGTTTGATTCATGTTGTTTTTTGCTTTTTATTACATTATGCAGTGTTTTATACATATTTCGCATATTTTATTGTGTCCGCTATAAGCCGTTATGGCATCCGCTATAAACTTATGGCATTTTTTTGGCTTGCCGCCACGATCCGCCATCCGCTATTGACAACACTGAATACTTTTAAAGACAATGCACAAGTTGAAGATCAGTACCTCAACCACAAATTTGAATGCGCATGCAACATTAGCATTGCTGCTTACAACAATCACAATATAGACGTTGCTAATCCTCATGTAGAAGAAAGAACATCCTCCAATCTGTCGAACAGGGCAAGTTCCGAGTTCTTTTGTTTGCATAATATGCACTCGGAAGGCATCAACCATATTACCCCTGGTTAGAGGAAGAAAAAACATAAAGGCACCATTCCAAAGTATAACTAAACGAGTATCAAGACAAGAAACTTACCAAGAAGATAAAAACAAATAGAGAATACACCCTGATGCTTGGACAGACAATGGAATATAACGTTTCATCATTACAACTCTGTTGCATTAGCTTGACTTAAAGCTGATGTGGACAAAAATAGAAACCTAATTCCTGGCTAACGGCTTCTTAAAATCAACATACATTAACATAAATTACTACTCCTGTTTCATAATAAAAAAAAAAATTAGCCTTTCCATCTCTTTCCAAAATATGTCATTTTCCAACTTTTAAGGATATTTTTCTAAAATCATCCTTACTCATATTATGGAATAGAGAGAGATAAGTTGGAGGTTGAGACTTAAAGGTATAAAAGTAAAAGTTCCTCGTCCCCTTCTTCCTTAACCTATACTAAAGTGCCTAGAAGGTCCTCTATTATGAAACATAGGGAGTATTATTTTTCCAATTTACAAACCTCTTCCAACAAAAAACGATCATTAATCATATCTTTCCAGCTCCAAATAACATTCTCAAAAAAAAAAAAAAGTTCAAACAAAATTCCAACTTCGAACAAAATCCATATCAAAATACTAAATTGCACACGAAATTCGACTAAATTCTCATCATAAATTCATAATAGTAATATCTTCATCACTCTACAACTTGATTCTCAGCAAACTGCATCTGAAAATAAGCATATTAACAACAAAAATCCTATCATTTTTCTCACTTTACCAAACCTCCAATTAAAAAAAATCCAACTTTGAACAAAATCACAGATCACAAAGTCAAATTATACACAAAATTCAACTAATTTCTCATTTCTCATCATAATATTCGAAATTAAATAACAGAAGAAACACAATTCCATAGCTTGTTAAGGATTTTTTTTACCCGACATCATCGCGATATAAACGATTGATTAGAACATCGCCGCGAAGATTTAAGAAATATATAGCTGAAGCTGCCACTGGCATGATTCACTGTTCCACTCTGGATCCGGATCCGGATTTTTCTTCAGATCCGCGAAGATTTAGGGTTTTATTCTTCAATCCTTTTGATGAATTTTCGATTAATCCATGAAGAAGAAACAGATATTTCATCAACAACAGGTCTCTAATTATATTAATTAGTATAAGAATGCTAAAAAGGAAAATTATTTGTACTGAATTTGAGAATTGAGATTATGAATTTTTCCTAAAATGAAATGAAAATGGTGATAATACTGAAAGAGTTCTAGTGGTGTGCGGGAAGCGGTTGAATGAAAACGATGTTAAACTAGTCAGAGAAATCGCTGTTTCTTCTCAATGGAAGGTCACGTCACGTGCATATCACGTGATTTATTTTTAGTACCAAGAAATAAATCACTCTCTCTTATAAACAAAATAGGAAATTAAACACTTAGCAAAACAAAAAAACAAAAAAGAAAAGCAAGGAAATTAAACTTGTGGGTTGTGATATATTTCTAATTATAGTTATGTTCAACGGTTTGTATTGAAATATGACCACCAATAAAAGTTCTCAAATAAACGCATCAAATCGTTTTTGACATTAATAAATTATAATTATGTTCAACGATTCGTATGGCTTGTGACATTTTTGGCAACATTCATACAATTTAAAGTAAAATCGGTTAAGCACATATGTGTCAACATGATTATAATTAGGATTACTAAAAGGGGTATATCACATGGAGTATTACAATTGACATTTAACACTTTATTATAATGCTCCGAGAATGTCAAACATTCTCCCTAGTTTTCTAGGCTTCTCTACGTCGCCGCCGTGCGCGTTTTGCAATCGGACGATGATCTCTATCATCTACCGCGCTCCTTACCTACTAACTTCTCCATTAATCAACAAGATTTTTTGCTTCAACAAAGAAACTGTAGAATAATTGTTCTGTTTTACTGAATATTAAATACTCTACTGGTTTTAATATTGATCATAATAGTATTAAACAACCAATACCAGAAATGGAAGACATAATAGGAAAATTAATACACTGATATTATATCAGAATTATACAAAAATAGTAAACAATTACAGTAAAACAATTAAGGAATGTTACTGATTTTTGGATTGAATCCTGGACGAAACAGCAGTGTACCGCTTCCCCTTAAATTCAATATGCTCACCTTTTACAACTTCATGCCTCTTGAACACTGAACTCCCAAGGTACAACGCCCAAACCATCAATTTCTTTGAAGCAAAAGAAATAGAACCTTCGAATCACAGTGGTAACAACATAACTCTTAGACAGACTTATATGTAAATGCAGAAGAAAACTAGCAGAATACAAAGGGGAGAAGGAGATATCGAGTGTGGTTTCTGACAGTGCAAAGGCTGCATTTTATAGGCTCTCACAAAACCTTGTAACCTCGTGTGCGCCCGCGAGTTTGTGGTCCGACATTCGTGTGCCCAGTCGCGCCCGCACACAAGTTCAAGCTAACTATTTTGGTATCGACAGACCTTCGATTTTCACCCCCTACGCGGGCGCACACGAGGTTCTTACATGGGGCATAATATTGGCAAGACATTTTAAACCCATGTGAACCACTTTTCCTTATAAAGTGATTTTCACTTCCATAGGCATCCCATGTGGGATGTGGGTTTAAAAACCCATTTACCATATTTCAACCAGGGTGAAAATCGTCTATACTCATCTGTGTACCCATTCATGTGCCCAACCAATAAGAATTCGCCATGTGATCATTTTTTTTAATTATGTATATACATGGTGAATTGTGATTGGTTGGGCACATGAATGGGTACACAGACGGGTACAGACGATTATTTGTCTTTCAACCACCACATTTTATACAAATTTATCATTCACACCAATAATTGATTTTCTCACATGTTATATATCATCGCGAAGCTTGCGCATACCACTTCGTGATAATCTCAATAACATTCATTTTCTCCAACATAAACTATGGGCTTGATTCTGAGCAATGGCATGGCTTCAGTGTCAAGCTTCCATTTTGACGCTAACGGACCGGAAGGTTTGGTTCTTCCTTGTTTGATGGGTCAACGAACGGGGTCAATTTCAATAGTGCAGAATGCTCTGGATTGTGGGGCACAGGAGATGGCGTTTCTAGTATTTGATTCTGGTAAAGAGAGGGTGACAAATAATTGGGATAGGGTTGGCAGGGTAGCGGTACGCCTGAGTTTTAGGGGAATTGTGTGATTTGGTTCTAGTGGTGGCGAGAGAGGGGATGATGATTATTGAGCTAATTTGGATTGAGCTTTCTAGAGGAAACCAGGATGTATGATTAGAGTTGTGTCCAAAAATGTTTGAGGGGAAGTTGGAAAATCCACCGGAGACAAGAAAAATGGCCAGTGTTTTGGTGGTTTCAGTCAGGGAGTACCAGACGGTGAGTATCCCGTCAGAACCGGGCCAGGTCATCGAACCGCGACTGGACCAGAACAAAGTCGATCAATGTTTTTTTCTAGGCTGAGTTTTTGGGCCAGACCGCTGGAGCTCAGCTGATGGTGGTTTTTTCTTTGTGATTGGGCCGATGTGTCGTTTGGTCCGAGCCCAATGTTAATTGCGCCTCATGCTGAGTCTGGACCAAGTAGGCTTACTACGGCTAGCCCATTTTCTAGCATAAATGTGAAACGTATGCCTATACGGGGACTGACGTTATTTTTTTCTAATGACTTATTCACAATTGATGACTTATTTTCACTTGCTAATGTATTCCCAACGGGGCTCCTGCCGTTAATCAGGGTAAGGTGAAGGTCGTTAAACGACCCCACCAAGACCAATGAATTGTTTAGCTTGGAATTGTGGGGGAATCCAAAATTCTCAGACAGTTCAAGAACTAGTGCGCTTGTGTGAGGTACACAAATTCAGCTATAGTCTTTTTATCAGAAACAAACAAATTTATCTCGCTCTATGGATTTTGTTCGTCGTAAATTAGGTTTTCCCTCTTATTTTCATGTAAGCCGCCACGGCTTTAGTGGCTGTTTTATGTATTTTTCTGGAAATCATCAATTAAGTTAGATATTTTGTCTTACTTGTTTGGTCACATTGATTCTTGCTCCTCTTCAGATGAACATAATTCTCAGTAGCAATTCACTAGTTTATATGGAAACCCAAACGCCGCTATGCGAACTCACTCATGACAATTGCTTAAACGATTGCGATCTATAAATTCGCTACCATGGCTGTGTATGGGTGATTTCAATGAAATTTTAAACCAAAGTGAAAAAACTGTTTTTTTCCCAAGAAGTCAAAAGCAAATAAACAATTTCAGTGAAGCGGTTACTGATTGTGAATTATGCGATCTGGGTTTTGTTGGAAGCCCCTATACTTGGTGCAACTTCCGGGATGGATCAAAAGAAGTTTTTGTTCGTCTTGATAGGGGTCCAGACACTCCATCTTGTCGCAATCTCTTTCCTAAAATGACGATTCAACACTTATCTACTAAAGATAGTGACCATCTCCCTATTTTACTTGGCTTACCTCCAAGTAAAAAATGGCCTAAGAAAGCTAACAATAAAACAAGGCTCCTCCGTTTCGAACCACTTTGGTTCAAAGAGCCTAAATTTCTTGAATATGCAAATCAAATATGGGCATCCCCCTCTAAGACCTCAGCAGAAGGCCTTAATATAGCTCTCTCAAATTTTAGAGATGATCTTCTAGAATGGAGCACCAGAGTTGTTGGGGATTTGGAGAAAAAATTAGAAATGAAACAAAAAGAGTTAGAAGCAATTCAAAAAATTCGAGGACTTCCCCAATACTCTCTTTCACACGAGCTCGATATTGTAAATGATCTAGATAAAATCCAAGATCTTAGGGAATGTTACTGGAAAGCTCAAAGTAGTGAAACTTATCTAACTGAGGGCGATCAGAATACGACATATGTTCACAATAAGGCTTCACAAAGGAAAGAAAATAACTACATCGATGAAATTGTGGATTCTGATGGCAACGTCCAAACCGAGAAGAGGATATTGAAAGAGGTTCCATTAATTTCTTTGAGAAGTTTTTCACAGCGAATTCTGATGGAGCAAGTCTTTCACCTCATTTACTCACTAATCAGCTAAGTGTCCAGGTGATTGATGTCTTGGAGCGACCTTTCACTCAGGATGAAATAATAAGGGCCCTTAAGCAAATACACCCTCATAAAGCACCAGACCTTGATGGGATGCATGTCTTATTTCTTCATAAACTATGACATATTTTGGGCGACTCGGTTACAAGGTTCATTCTTGGGGTTTTGAACAATGAGGATAGTATAGTAGTTATTAATTCAACGCACATTGCTCTCATCCCCAAGATAAAAAAACCCATCTCCATGACGCACTTTATACCAATTAGCCTATGCAATGTCATATATAAACTCATTTAAAAAATACTAAGGAATAGGCTAAAGCTTGTTATGGACTCTCTTATTGATGAAGCCTAGAGTGCTTTTCTAAATAAAAGACTTATAATGGATAATGCCATTATTGCTTTTGAAGTGTTTCACAACCTTTAGACAGTCAAACCAAATGGCTCCCATCAACTGGCCCTTAAGTTAGATATGAGCAAAGCTTTTGATAGAGTGGAATGGAACTATCTGGAAATGGTGATGTCATGCATGCATTTTTCCCCAAAATTCCTCTCTCTGGTAATGAACTGTATTAGAATTGTGAAATACTCCATCTACTAAACGGGGCACCAACAAGATCTTTCATGCCCACTAGGGGGTATCAGACAGGGGGACCAGACAGGGGGACCCTTTATCACCTTTTCTCTTTCTCATCTGCACAGTCGGCTTATCCTCACTTATGCGTTCCGCCCAGAAATGAGGGCTCTTACAAGGTTTCCAATTTGGTATGGGAACTTCTGTCATGCACTTGTTGTTCGCGGATGACTCTCTTTTCTTCGCTAAAGCTGAGGAAGCATGTTTGCGAAAACTAAAGGAGATACTGGGAACATATGAGGCATGCTCTGGTCAACTGATAAATTATGACAAGTCCAACCTGTTTTACAGTAAGGGCACCCCTGACGAGATTAAGGAACTCGCTTTCTCTATCCTATAAATTCCAGAGGGGGATGGGAAAGGAAAATATCTAGGGCTACCATACACATTACGAGACGGTAAAAAAATGAAGTTTTTCAGTTTGTTGTAGATAAAGTCTGGAAAAAATTTAGCAGTTGGAAAGAAAAAATTTATCTTTTGTGGCCAGGGTAGTTCTTATCAAGTCTGTAATCCAGGCAATTCCAACATACGTAATATCTTACTTCATTCTCCCCAAATATATCATTGATTCCATCACCAGTATGATGCGAACTTTCTTATGGGAGGGACTGAGAATCATAGAAAGATATGTTGGAGGGCTTGGACTGCCTTATGCAAACCGAAGGAGCAGAGAGGTCTCAAATTCCTAATTGTCCAACTTAATGGACGAACCTCCATAGTCTGGCAAGGAATCCTAAAAGGGCGGGAACTACTGAAGACGGGTTTAAAATGGAGAATTGGCAATGGTTCACGGGTGAATGTGTGGGGGGGGGGAATAAGTGATTAAATGCCCTGAATTACTTTAAACTATCAACCCCGCCATATCTGGATGTATGGCAAAAAATGATGGTTGTTTCTAGGCTCATTGACCACCAAAGAGGTATATGGAACATAGATTTTATGAGACAGTTTTTCTCATCCTATGAGATTGAGGAAATACTTAAAGTTCCACTATGTGATGCTTGTCCATCTGATCGCCTTGTTTGGGAGTATACAAACAATGGACTATACTTTGTCAAGTCCGGATATCACCTACAAGTAGATATCAAAGATGGCAAATTCGAAAAGCCTTCGACGTCAAAGAACAATACAAGTTCAAGTTTTCATACAAGTTTTCATTCAAGTTTTCAGTTTCCATCAAACTGAATATCCCCCCTACAATACAAGTTTTCATTTGGAAAAAATTTCAACAAATTTTACCTACTTATCAAAGCGGATCAACTCCATAAAGCCACAATGTCCTATCTGCCATAAGGGGATGGAAACAACTACACATGCCCTGTTCTCATGCCCATCAGCTATCGAGGTATGGAATCACACCAATTTTGATGTGCAAACATTGCTCGCAAAAGATATTTTCCCTTTTTGCCTTTTGCCTATCCTAACAGTTGGAGAAGAGGTCTCCACTCTTTTTTCATACATTGCTTGGCATATATGGTGCAATCGAAATAGGGTTGTCTTTGACGAGAAACTGCAGATGCCGGAAGAAATAGCAAATCTCGCTCTAATCCATGTTGCCGAGTATAGTAACCTTTTTGCTTCGTCTTTGGGGATCACCTGAAGGTCACCAATCTCTACCTAACGCTGACCAGATCAAATACATGCTAAAAGGTAAGGAAAAATGTTACTGCCAAAGGATACGGAAAACACCCTTTAAAGTCCTAAGCAGCAGCCTAACTTCAAATGGCAAGCTCCTGATGAAGATTTCTACAAACTCAATGTCAATGGAGCGTGGTATGGAAACTCTGGATGAATGTGAATGATCATCAAGAACCACGAAGGGAAATTTATAGAAGGGGCTGTAAAATTCGTCTCAAACTCCCCCAGCCCGGAATACACTAAAGCAAAGACTATTTTAGAAGGACTTCAGTTTGCTCAAAACCAAGGATGTCAACCGCTTATTATTGAAAGTGACTGCCAAGCACTGGTTAACCAAGTAATCAAATGGAAGAGGACTTATCCCCCTTAGGACACATTGTTAGCCAAATAAAAAATATGTTGGGGGTTTAGTATAACTAATTTGTCTTTTGCGCACAGGTCTTGTAACATTATTCGTTTGATAGATTAGCAAATTATGCAATGAAGTTTTGAACCTCCAATCAATGGTTTGGAGACCCACCGGGATTTCTCCTAACACATTTACTTCATGATATTGTTAAGTGATATATAAATGCATTTTATTCAAAAGAAAACATGGAGTATTACAGATAATCTCGTGTGCATATTGATAATCAATGTTTATCGATTCATCTCTAAATTTATTCATTTTAATTTAATATATATAAAAATTTAGGTAAATAAAATGTACATAATGTCAATCTAAATTGTCAAATAAAAGCCCCATCCAAATTCTTTGTTAAAAAAAAAATAATAAAAAAAATAAAAATAAAAATAAAAAAAAACTTTTTCCTTTTGTAACTAACTTAACTGGATCTAATTGGTAGATTTTTATTAATCTGATACACCTATAATGTTACAGATAATTTCTCCACAATAATATATCTCATTTCCCTCTCCGTCTCCGACTCCCCATTTCCAGGTGTCCTAAAATTTCTCATCATTAGATCACCGTTTTACCCTCACACTTGTCCCAAAATTCCAAATCAATCCTCCCCCTCACCGGCCAGAAACCCACCCCTCTCCTCTCTATCTCTATGATATATGTCTAGAGAGGGATGGGGCTTTTTCGTAAAATCGGGAGTTTTCTAAGGTTCGTCGTTAAAGATGAAGAATTGAATAAAGACGAAGAGGAAAACGACCCCGTATCAAAGGATTTTGCCGCTGCTGCTCAGCATCTTCCTCGCAAAGGATTTAGTGTTTCCGTACAAGTTCCCGTCGATAAACCGCCGCCTGGATCGCTTCTTGTTCCTTGTAGCTCCGGCGACGGTGGCGTTCAGGTATAAAAGCTATTTTTTAAAAAATTATTTATTTAATTTTGCATTGAAATGCGGAGTTTTATACTGTTTAATTGCTTCTTAGTTTGCAAAATTTCATGTGTGAATTGATGAATTTGGTCAGTGTGGTTCAATTCAAGTTAAAGTATTGGAAAGAATTTGAAGTTTTTTGCAAAATTCCATTTTTCCAATCCCTACCCCTTACATTGATTGTTGGAGAGAGAAATGAAGATATAATTAAATTAGGAGTAAAATTAAATAGGGTCATGTTTGATATTTTACCATATCCTACTATAGAATTTGACGAAACAACATGGGTAGATAATTTGGGACATAGGGAGTACATTTCATAGAAATTTGGCAGAAAATTTCCGTTTTGCTGGCTTTATCTCCGTGCTTGAATACGGAGCCTTAGAGAGTATTTCAATCATATGGAAGAACGGTTACTGAGAAGATAGATGGTTAAAAAACTAATATGTTCAAGAGCTTGAGCATTTGTCATTTACAAATGAACTGAAGAACTTTCTTCATTTTCCCTCTTTCCTATTTTGTCAGAGAGACATTTGCTCCTAAAATCTCCTTCACACAATGGGGTTGAGAATCAATAGGAGAGAAACTAAGAGGAAAGGGATATAGTAGGATTTGAAAGTATGTGACAAGGCAATAAATTTATGTATTATTGATTTAATGATGAGTTATAACTTCTTTTTTTTTTTTGGGATTTAGAAGATATTTTTCAGTTCACTCCCTAGATAACCCTCGACATTTAGCTCCTTGCTTGAACTTCCGACTGTAGGTGTGTTAAAAGTTTGAATATTTGATTTTTTTGGAGCCATAGATTTTTCTTCTTCTTTGAATTCCTTTTTTAAGTTCATATGCAGATTGCCTGCATCATTTGCAGTCAACAGTTTCCTTTAATGTTGCTCGCTAAGTCAGGGACATGAATACCACATTTGGAACAAAAATCTAGCTGAGCATGCTATTGTATTAAAGCAACGAAATCTAAGCTGCATGGTTAGTTGGTTACATTGCTTGTAATCTGAACTACTGATGAATGTAGTAGCTCATAATGAGAGATTGATCGATTGATTGATATGGGTGTTTGCTATCAGTTGTGTGGTCCTTAGTCTATTGAAGGTTGGAAAAGTTGCATCATTTTTTAAACAAATTGTACTGGGTCTATGCTTTTTAATAGGTTTATTTGTGTTTATTTTGATATACTTAGTTAAACCTTCAAAATTCTTTTCTCATCCGTGGATACTGTCTCGGTTCTCCAACTTAGTTTGGAACTTGTTTAGTATTTTAAGGGGACTTGGATATAATTTGAGGAATACTTAATATTTATATACTTATATTCCCTTTTTGGTTTTGTCATTCATGGTTCTAGCTATTTTCCATGGCTTTACTATGTACTTAAACAAAGTTGGTCCCTGTTTTTTCTACCTTCTTCAAAGTTTGTGTCATAACTTCATGAAAGGTATCTAATCTTTCATTAGATAAGATTTCCATTTGAACTTTGAATATAGTGATTTCCATTCAGGAAAGTATGGTTTTATGGATACTTGGGTAAAAATATCTTTACCCAATTCATGAACTTAATGTTTGATAAAAATGGAGAATAAAAAGAGCATATTTCTATATTTTCATTTTGCACAATGTTTGTCAAATTTGTTTAAAATAGTTTCCACATTAAAACTTCAGAAAACGTTATATATCGGTTTATTCATGTATAATTATTTGTGTTTCTAATGGTTCAGGGATTCAAATGGTATGCCAAGTGTCTTAGAATAGATGAAGATGGAGATATTGCAGATGAGTTACTTGAAGAAGTTTTACCAGAAAAACATGTGAATGAACAGGCGAAACCGCCACTGCCAAGGTTTCAAGTAAAATACAACACCTGGCCCCTGAAGATAAGGAATCAGATACTCTCGATTGACGGTAAAATTCAAATGGCTGTCGAATCCCAAGGTAGATTGGCGTGGGTGTAAGGAAGGTTATAGCACCTCTGAGAAAACACACTGGAGTTCTTGACATAGATGGGAAAAATCGTTTGTCCCCAGTATACATGTCTATCTCAACTACTCAAAATTCAGTACGTAGATTCCCCTCCAATTCTACCTCTTTAACTAGAAGGCAAAAAAGGCACGTGGACACTTGACGAAGTCCCCATGCCTAATTCTGAGTGATTGGGACATGCATAGGAATACCAGTGGGAAACAAACGAGTTTTTGCCGACATGGATCAAGTTACATTATTGTATGATGGATTTGTAGTCACAAAATATGGTCATTTCACTTGAACTCCTTCAACTTTTTGGAACCTTTTGGTTTTTGTTATTCTTTTTTATTTTCTTCAAATCATAAGCCTTTATGTTCCCCAGTATATGTATACTAGCTTATATGTAACAGCAACCCTTCTGTAAGAGTTTTGAGTATAGAAATCCAAATTGATACCACAACATTTTCTACCTAGTAATCGCATTTTCTACCATTAAAAAAACAAAGATATCAAATCCCAGAAAGAAAGAAAAAAAACATTCAAGAACTTTTTAACCTAAACAACTCAAGGTGTAAATACATGGGTATTTTAGAAAACCTAGTTATATGTACTTGTTGTGAGTTGGAGGTTGGCCTCCTAGAGGGTAAGTAGGAGCTGGAACCCCGATCGTCGGAACTGCACTACCAACAATTGACACATGGTGGCCTTGAGCACAGGTTGACAATTTGACCCGTTGACTCGCCCTGCCCCAGCGCCTTTTGCGTAGATCAGACCCGCCCCGTGAAGAGAATGAGGGCAGATCAAGCCCGACCTGTGAAAAGGACAGATCGAACTTAATTTTGTGTGAGGCCCGCCCCGGTCAGTAACATGGATAAGAGATTAGTGGCCATTTGCCTATATTAGAGAGGTAGACCACTAACCGTAGAGGAAAGTTAATATCGCAAAGCTAAAGAAGATGATAGCTTAGGCATTGTATTATGGTATTATATTCACAGAGATAAAAGAAGTTCAACAGTAAAAATGTTATTACCTTTATTAAGGTTATATAACTTTCTCATAACTCTATATTTTCCTTGCAAGTTGATTGAATTCTCATAACTAATGATTTTTTTTTTTCAAAAAAAAAGTGAGACGAGGCTGAGCGGGTCAGATTTGCCTCGCCGCACAGGGCGGGGGCGTGAGATGAGTCTTACTGATCCGCAGCGGGTTAAGGGGTAGGGCGGGGGCGATAATTCACCTGCGCAGGGCGGGATTGAATATTGATATACCCGTCCCGATATGTCTCATTGTCATCCCTACTTGAGCATCAGTATGGTGGAACCTCGACCATCGAATTGCACTATCAACACGTGGCTTATGGCGGCCATGAGTGCCTTTAAGTTTGGAACCGCAATCGGATAACTTGGGTTTATTTCTGACGCAACTTGGATTATTTTTAACACAATAGTAAGTTCGGGTTTATAAATGAACAAAACATATATGACGTTTTATATATAAAAAATATCAAATATTATTAATCTTACCTCTTGAAAATACACGAGGACAAAGTTGCATAATAGCCTAGCTTTTTCTTTTCTTTTTGTTTTTTCTTTTTTAGAGTAAAAATGCAGGGAGTCGAATACTACAAAAAATCCTATCGATCCTATCCCGAGTTAGCCGCAAAAATATTACTGGGGAAGTAAAGTAATATGGATCTTCTTCATCTTCCTTCTCCATGTAACACCGCTTCCGCTTCCGCTTCATTCAAGAGACCGCCGCCATTCCTCCGGCGACCTTCGATCAATTATCCATACAATTCCTCTAAATGCCGCCTCAAAACGACGACGTCAGCAGAACTTCAAACTACTACAGTTTCAGTCACCGATCAAAATGGCAGCAGCTACTCTCCTTCTTCTGTTCCGTCACACAAAGTCATTGTTCGTGACCGGCAGCGTGACGCCGTTTATGAATTCTATGTTCCTGAGGTTTGTGCTCACAGTAACATTAGTTTGGATACTCTGTGACACTCTCTATCTATAACATTAACATTCTTGTGACAATCTAATTATATAAACTTTTATTCGTAATATCCTAAAGTCTAAAGATTTTTTTCTGATATGTACAATGGTCATTTGGTACAGATTTATTCACATAACTAGAAAAACTTTTTCTCTAGATAAATTTGGACTACATGATTAATTGAATCATGGTTCGTGTCGAACCTAACCTATCCTAAAGCTAGACAAATAAACCTATCTATAATTAGAGTGTCACCCAAGATTCGGTGTGGATATGTTTATTTATATATTCAAAATTAGACAAGATAAATCTTGTGAAAATGACTATAATTAGAAATATCATCGAAACTGTTATAGGTGATGTAGAAATTTGACAAGATAAACTAGGTTGGAACAAGATTCGGTGTGCTGTAACATCATTAATTGATTATGTTTTCTGTTTTTCTTTTTTAATTGAGGAAAAAATTGATTATTGAATGTATGAAAATGCAGGACCAATACATTTTGCATACAGCAGAGTCACAGGATATAAGGCTTCCATTTGCTTGCAGGCACGGTATTGATCAATAAAAATATCAACTTTTTTTTTTCAGTTCTGAAGGGGGAACAAATGAACTTTTTCTATGTATGTTAGATAGTGTAGTAGACAAAGTATACAAAAGGATAATGTAGTAAAATGGTTCAAAAGTCAGGTTGTTTGAGTGTATCTTCTTATGTTAAAGCTTATATTATGTCCCATTTTGACTTGGATTAAAATTTAAAGATTGTTTTTTACTTGGGATAACTAAATTTAGAAATGAGACATTCAATTTCTATATAAATAAATATTCTCAGGTAAAAATGGTTATTTTAAAATGGCTCAAATTTTATTTCTTGAACAGAATTTGAAGGACTTTTGTCGGTTGATATTTGAGAAAGATATTTGACCGGGGAAAGGAACAATTTTCTGGTTTGTTTGATTTGTGGGTTTAAGAGAATGAGATGATGTTAATATATTTTATCGGTATGAGAGCCCATATGATGGCATCTTATTATAATGGTGAATTCTGGCTGATCATTCTCATCATTTCATACCCACCAATCCAGACAATTGACCAGAAAAAAGTTTGTGTTCTCAGCAGTTGGAAGTTCTTGGATATCTTCAATATGTGGAATGCATTTGTAGAAAAATGATTTGGACTTGGTCTCTGTCATTTGTCCAGTTAGCCTCAAATTTAAAAGGAGACACTAATTGAATGTTATACTGTTATGATTGTTATGTGCATCTTCAGAATGTGACGATTCAGATGATAGACACAGATTACTTTAGACATAACCCATTAATTCCCCAACTACATGTATTCAGAAATACATGTAGATGTTATTTTATAGAAATAGATATGTACATGTAGATGTTTAATAGAAATAGATATGCATGTCTATCATGTTAATTTAAACGTATGGGAATGAGATGACGATCACAGGTTACCACGAAAGCATGTGTGATGTCATTTTATTAGAATGTGAATTCTGGCTCATTATTCTCTTATGCTGCAACTACTATTTCGTAATACATGTAGATGTTATTTAATAGAAATAGTTATGCATGCCTATCATGTTAACTTAAACATACGAGAGTGAGATGATGATCACAGATCCCTATGAAAACCAGTGTCATGGCATTTTATATAGTGTGAATTCTGGATGATCATTCTCTTATGCCACAACTACCATTTCATAATACATGTAGATATTATTCAGTGGAAATAGATATGTATGTTTATCATGTTAAATTACATGTCTGATAATGAGATATGAAGATCACAGATTAGTTTGAAAGCCAGCATGGTGGCATTTCATTATAGTGTGAAATCTGTTTGATCAACCTCAACCGCTATTTTGTGATATATGTGCATATTAGTAGTTAGAGGAAATAAATATGTTTTATTTGATAAATGATCATGAGATGAGGAGTACAGATTACTTTGATAGCCGTTATGATGGAATCTTATTGAAGTGTGAATTCTGTCTGATCATTCTTTTTATGCCTCGTGTCTGCTTTGTAATATACAGAACGACAAATACATACTGAAATACTATTAAGGTAGATATGTCAGTGTATTATGCTACTGGATAAATATGCAGAGAATGAGGTGTCAAGCCAGATTACTTCAAAAACTAAGTGATATCCTTCCATTGAAGAGTCAAATTTGGCGGATCGTTCACTTTATAGCACATCTATAGTTCTATACTTCATAAGGCATAGAATTTTAGATGCATACATTTGTTCATGCATATAAATGTTAATGTAACACACGGTCTTATTATGGATCTACTGTTTAAACTTTATCTTACTGATACTAATGAATCTTCTTGCTTTGAGCTATCTGAAGAACTATATTCTTCGTCCAATAAGTGTCATCTATCAGCAGAATCAGGCATTTACTGATATCTCAGTTGCATGAGTCAAAAGTTCGAGACTGGTTAGTGTTTGATAAGGCTTCATCTAAGAGAAAAGTTCATCCTTGACAGGTTGTTGTACTAGCTGCGCTGTTCGTGTTAAGTCTGGTCAGCTCAGACAGCCAGAGGCTCTAGGGATATCTGCAGAGTTGAAATCCCAGGCATGTCTTGCTATTTTTAGTGGAACTGTGGTGAATCAGGGTATTATAAGTATCTCCTGTAAAAGTTTAGCTGCCTTTAGTTCTTTCTTGTCTCGTGATCAAAATATCAGTTTTCATTGCTTATCCTTTTTGTGAAAATTTCAAAGAGGAAATTAGCATTCTATTCCAGCATTATTTCACACAACAGCTTGGCCTACATATATTAATCAAATTATACATACAAAATGTACAGGAGACTGTTTCCTCTTTTTACATTGTGTTAAAGATCCCACATTGTCTAGTTTGTGATCTTATTTGGAATTTATATGGCTTGGGCAATCCTCCCCCTCTTGAGGTACCTTTTGAGGGAATGAGTTAGGTCCAAGTCCATTTTTAACATGGTGGTATCAGAGCCACCTAGTCCAATGTTGGCCCCCATTTGATGTTATTGTTGTTCACGGTCCAGATGTCCAGCCCTGGCCGTGAGGGTGTGTGTTAAAGATCCCACATTGGCTAGTTCGTGATCTTATTTGGAATTAATATGGCTTGGGCAATCCTCCCCCTCTTGAGGTACCTTTTGAGGGAATGAGTTAGGCCCAAGTCCATTTTTAACACACTGCAATCATTTTTAAAAGAGTTACCTTGCATATACTGATATAAATTTCAACTACTTGTGAGGCAGGGCTATGCACTTCTTTGTGTGGGTTTCCCTTCATCTGACCTTGAAGTCGAAACACAAGATGAGGATGAGGTAATGCAGAAGAAATTTATTCATCATGTTTCAGTATATTATACTTCCTCCGTCCCGAATTGAATGTCCACTTTCCGTTTTAGTTGACGTTTCCCTCTAAAATCCCATAACTAACATCCTATATTTAAGGAGTCAAACTCCACTATCACATGTGTCGTCCTATCATTAAGGATATTGTTGTAACTCTTGTGAAAGTCAAAGGTAGACATTTAATTTGGGACAGACGGAGGGAGTAAATAAGTTTTTAATTGTTGATAAGATTATTGTTCACTAGATGACATGGTTTTTATCTGCGCTTTAATCCAATTATATCAGTATTGAGGGTCATTTCCTCGTAAAACCGGGGGTTTGCTTGCTTTCTCTCTATGTGACTTTGTTATTTAGAAGGATACATCTTTTGGCAGCATTCTTCAATCAATATGGCTTAACACGGGCTTTTGTTGTTGGTTCTTTGGACAAAGTGAGGATGCTGTCTTCCAGAAATAATAGCAGCTTCTTATGTTCTCCCACTTTTTGATTATGACAACGTTTGTGGCCAGTTTCGTACAGCTTAAGTTTCCTGGATCAAAATGGAAAAACACAGTACTGTGCCCTAGCAACCTTTGTTTTCATTTCATTTTTGAGAAGCTTAAACATTGTGCAAGTCTGTAAGAAAACGTCCATCTGACTCGAATGATAAAAAGAACATCAAAATATGATTATGACATTGGGAGAATGTAGCATATAGTATAACTTCATTCAAAGCTGAAATTGTTCTATATATCGAAGTTCTTGCAATGGAATGCTGTTGAAACCTGTTTACCTTCTTTTACAAGTAGAATTACTAATAATGATTTCTGTAGGTTTATTGGCTTCAATTCGGGAGATATTTTGCCCGAGGGCCTATCGTAAGTCTTTTCATCCTTGTATATTAGACTAGAAAGAAGCTTTCTTGTCTGAAAGCGTGATTAGTAAGGAATAGATTCAGGGGCTAATTCGCTATTCATTGAAACAAGATCTTGTTTTTTGCTTCCTGCAGGAACGAGATGACATTGCCTTGGAGTTGGCTATGGGTGACGAGTAAGAGATGGCGTACTGCCCCGGCCCCCTGTAATATTCCCTGATTTCTACCATAATGTTTGGTTAACATTGGTGTAACACTTGGTTGTTCATGGATGTGGATTCTCCAATGTAATTGATCTGCCGGTGTAAATTAGACAATGAAAATATTACTAAAGTCAATAATTAGCACTAAAACTTTAGGAATTAGTAATAGAGTCACTAAAACTTTAGGAATTAGTAATAGAGTCAATAATTAGCACTAAAACTTATAACCTAAATTCCGAGTTGACAAAATCCCTATCCCAAAATTGTATGAAGACCATTGTAGCATTTTAAGTACTGAAAATTAACCAAAAACCGTGGTTTGCATCTCTAGCTTGATCAAGTATCTTGATTTGGTCCGATGAAGTACTTCAGCTCCAGTACATAATACATAGTAATCCAGTGTTCCATAAAAATACCTCAATGCAACTAATCTTGAAGAAACTATTGCATTTTTTTCTATAAAAAAAATTATTATTATCGGGGGGATGAAGGAGTCAAACCCGAAACATATGATTTTAGGTCGCAAGTGTTGCACCAATTGCGCTTAACCTTCCTTGATAAATCAGTTGGTGCTGCACCGACTGCAATAGAGTGAAAATCGTCTGCATACGTGTATATCCTCATTCCTATACCCAACCACTTAGAATTACATGCATATGGACATTTTTTTCTAATTATATATACACATGGTGAATTGTGAGTTGTTGAGCACGTGAATTGATACATACACGGATACAGACGATTATTTGCCCTGCAATAGTTCCAACTTATTGCATGTTAAGTAAACATAAACAGAAAAACCTACAACAACAATCTACAGAATTTATTAGGAAATTGCCTTTATAATTACAAAGAAAAAGTTATATTTTTGACTGAACTTTAACCTCCATTTTGCCCTCTGGCCATATAATGGGTAGGTCTAACTTAGCAGTTACCATATGAACTTCATGAAACTGCATTTCCTGGTAAAATCCAAGTTGGCCAACTACAAAGTCAGGAAAGTTGGTATGCTGAGATCGATCTACTCTTCATCGTTTTTCTTGTCAGCATCGCCATATACAACAGCGATATAAAGGTCTAAATCTCTTAATGTCAGGCCTGGAAACCTATGGTGACTGGCTGGCCGAGGGTCTACTTGAACAAATGGCCATTTCATTGTTTCTGCTGCTTGGCATTCTTCCCAGCCATCTCCAATGACACAAAACTGGACATTTGGACCGCTGAAACGCTCCTTTATCAATGAAAAACATTGGAGCTTCCCCACTTCCCATGAGCTGTAAACTGCAAGTTTCACCAAAATAAATTAACCATCTTGTAACATTAATGAGATCAAAATCATGGACAAGAAAAAGGTTAAAATTAAGGATGAATGTCATGTGTAAGCGAAATGGAATTTGCTACGCTACTGTTAATTCTCACCGACACTATATACATGTTGGAGCTAGAAGCTTTATGCATGTGAGCAATATGTAAGTAACAGCTCATCATACAACAACAACAACAACAACCAAGCCTTAATCCCAACAGATTGGGGTCGGCTACATGAACCAAAGTAAGAATCACGTAAGGTCATCCACATGGATGCAATCTCTCCATTTCTTTCGATCCCAAACACAACTCTCATCTAGTTCTAGCAGATTCATATCCCCTTTTATCACGTCCATCCAAGTCTTCCTCGGTCTCCCTCTACCTCTTACGCCATCTACATTACATAATCCTTCAATTCTCCTAACCGGAGCTTCACTTGGCCTTCGTCTAATGTGCCCAAACCAACGCAAACGGTTCTCTCTCATCTTATCTTCAATAGGTGCTACACCAACCTTCTTCTGAATAGTCTCATTCCTCACTCTATCCATTCTCGTGTGCCCACACATCCATCTTAACATACGCATCTCCGCTACATGCATTTTCTGAATATGACACCTCTTAGTTGCCCAACATTCTGTACCATATAATAATGCCGGTCTAACAGCGGTTCTGTAAAACTTTCCCTTCAATCTCAGCGGTACATTACGATCACACAAAACACCCGTCGCACTCTTCCATTTCAACCAACCAGCTTTAACTCGATGTGCTACATCTCCGTCAAGCTCTCCGTCCTTTTGAATAATAGAACCAAGGTATCGAAAACACTAACAGCTCATCATACACTTTTGATTAATTACTAAGTGATATCTTAGAAATAAAGCCTCGTTCATATTTTCCATCTGGATCAAAGATTTATATGTATTGATTTTCTAGGCGTTTAGGCAATTATTTTCTAAATTGACACCCCCTCCACGACAGCCAAAAAAAAAAAAAAAAAGCCCAAATGCAAAGTTCTAGTTCCATCAATAATCTGGATACTCTCAGGATTTACCAGAAAATATATGGAGAAGTTCATTTGGATTGGATTTATACCAGTCTAAAGGAAGATTCCAGTGGAAAACCAAATACGCAAACGAAAAAGGAAATATTGCATCGCATGCACAATCTGTAGATAACTATGATGAGTATCTCAAGGAGTCAACTCACCATTCTCACAAGGAATCAAGCCATCAAGTCGAAAGAGTAGGCATTTGACAAGGCTGGGAATCAGAGCTCCAGATGTCACTAAGACGTTTACATGATGATTTCCATAATCCCTCGCATAATATGGGGATGCATGTGAGGGAACATCGGAGACGAGATCTCTGTTTCCTGAAGCACACTGCTCCAGGCACATACGAGCTGCAGTAGACGGGACCACATATGTAAGAACCAAACACATCCAATATTTTACAAAGCAACTCAGACAATATAACGCACGTTTCTGGGATAATGTATCAGAATCTTAGTAAACTACATGGAAGACCGCCCAAGTTTTATTTTAATTGCTTTTTAAGAGATATGACCAACGACTTTATACTCTATGCCTCCCGTATTTTTTCTAGTTTTGAATGCTAGAGAAAAGACTTCTGGCCAGGAAATATTGAATCAGCCAATAGAGCAATGTGCATTATCAGGAAAATGATGTACCTGAAGATAACCATTTATCAGTAAAACTATCAGTCGTATGATAAAGATTCTCCCAAGATTTTAATGAATCTTCATCCAGAATACTACGCAAGCTCTGCAACAATTGAAAGTGTATGAATGGCAGGACATTTTGTGCAAGATTACAAGATCATTGTTTGATGTTAAAATCTCCATTAATAGGCAATAACCATTGACATGAATAGAGGGAGAAATCGGACGTAATGATGTATAAAACGCCTCCTTTTCCTTTCTTTTTTCTTTCTCTCCTGTTGGAGGGATGTTGGTCATGGGTATCATCTCTGTTACTAGTATCTCTAGTCCCATTGCAGCTTTAAGTTCAATACCATGAATAATGATGAAGAACTAGACTCTGTGAGTTATAAAATCATGTCACTGACTGTTCTATTGTCTACCTACAAGTCTTGGTAATTCCAGTTTAGATGGCTAAAATGCGATTATAAAAATAAGCTTGCTTTTTTTTGTTCCCGATAATTTATTATTACTGGGGTAGGGTGTCTTGAACTCAGGACCTATTGCATTGAGTCAGAAGTGCTAAGCCAACTACGCTAGCCTTCGTTGACAGAAAAAATGAAGCCTTCTACTTATTCATGGGCTACGGAAAGCAAATATATATCACCTTTCCATGTGAGTTAAACAAGGAAACACATTCCATGAAGAGCATGTGATCAGGTCAAATTGTACATAAAATAGGCTGAGCAGAAGCATGTCGAGTGTAGCTGCAGGAAGTATGTTATTCTGATTCTACAGACTGCTGATGATGTTGAATTTATGTGAAAATTTTAAGAGTCAAAATACAGCAACTTTATAATTGAAAGTAGTAAAAATATATTGTTCCGTCAATAAAGTTTCTTAATGATATTCAGGTAAGACACTTCCCCTCCATCTGGTAGGTTGGGGGCTCGAGTCATACTAGAGGGGAAGTGGAGAATACCGAGGACCTGGTTTATAAAAGATTAAAATAAAACCCATGTATTTGGTATCATTTTTACTCAATATAAAAAATAACTTGTTCGCTATATGTTTTCAAGATCCAATTAAACTTCCAACTTAAAAAGGTGAAATAATTTTTCATTCTCAAATTTGGGAAATTATAAGTTTCCTTTATTAGCAGTTTAAAAAGATCAGTAAATGGAAAAACAATACAGACAGCAGAAAGAAGCAGAAAAGGCAAGATTGAACCAAATGATGGATACCTTTTTGTATATATGAGCTATAGTCCGATGTCTGTATGCTAATTTTCTTTTATTAGCATCATCACAGTGAGTCCCGAAACCATCATTTTTGAAATCATAATTAGAGAGGTCTTGACCATCATCATATTTACTCATGACATCCAGGTACGGTTGATTGAAGTTCTCAATCTGAACAGATTACTTGTGTCAGAATTTAACGAATAAAGTACGAATCATTGACAGGAAATGCTTATCTGTGATGACTACTTACTTTTTCATAGAAGAAGTGATCATCACATATTTGAAGGATATGATTCTCCCACATCTTTCCAATTTCTATACCATTCTTTACATTCTTTACTCCACTAAACGGCTCGGCGTAAGTACCATCTATCAAAGACTTGAGCAGAATAAGTGTCTCATCCATGTCCCATATAAAAACATTCATTTTCCCATCTGAGCTGGTTCCAGCAGAACCCATTGGACAAATTAAATAAAGTTGCCGCCTTTTAACTTAGTCAGTTGTTGTATAGGCACTGCAAAGCAACTAAATGAGCACCATATTAAAAATCCTAAAGTAGAAGAAAAATATTTGTAATCAGACTCTAGGTGTTGAGATGTGAGACAAATGCAAATCATTAAGAGCGACAATGTAGAAAATTTTAGCAATAGCATACAAGAAAATTTGTGACATACATCCTTTTTATTTCATTTCTTTTCATCCTAAATATGACTAGAATGTCTTATATTGATAGAGATAATTGCTTCTTTAATAATTTACCTCTTGCTTGTGTTTGTCATTTGATTTCACATTTAGAGCAAAATAATACTATGACTTGTATATCATAAATTATATGGATCCTGTAGTATTCACCAATTAGCATAGATGTAACCAGAAGTTTGCCTTCGGGCGAGGATCTATAAGGGAGTTTGGGAAAAGGCCAAATAAAAAAGTGACTAACAGTCTAGAAAATCAATAGCTGCAAAGCGATTTTGAAAAACGTCTGACGGCCACCCCCCTTTGGTTCCATCCCTCCCAAGTAGTTACGTTTTTTCCTTTTTCCTATTTTTTCAGGAGGATAAATAGTGATTTCCAACTTCCCCTCTCCTAGTGACTTGAACTCTCAACCTACCAGTTAGAGGAGAGCATCTTACTGCTTGAGCTGCGTTTTGTTGCTAATAAGTTACCTTGAACTAACTGCTATACTACCTCCATTCGATAATATAAGTCATTTAGGACATGTAGTGAAAATTAAGGAAGCAAAAAGTAAGATACTTTGTTAGTCAAAATATCAATATTACTTTCTTAAATAGGAATAGTGGTATACAAGTCCTATTTAAGAGAGTAATATTGATATATTTTGACTAACAAAGTATCTTTCTTTTTACTTCCTTAATTTTCGCAACATATCCCGAACAAATTACATTATGTAATGGACGGAGCATTAGATTGGAACCCCCAAAGCAATGAATTAGGCATAGGCATTGATCCTAACCAGTTTATCTGAAATTTTCTCCTATTCACCTTCCTTTCCTTCCTTAAAAGCAAAATTGAAGAAAAAATGATCATTCAATCCCACTAAAGAAGAAAACCAAACTAATCTCCACAAACATAACTAAATTCCAAAAAATAAAATCAACATATAAGCATAAAAAATAAAAGGGAGGCGATTATGGGTTCTTAAAGAAAACGGATGTCCAATAATAACATAACCGAATCATATATATACGAATATAATTGAACCAAACAGAGATAATCAAAGAAAACCCATTCCACAGAGCAATTAAGACAACATTTTTTCCGAGAATTTCACCTGTCTGGGTGAATATGCAGAGATTCTTGAGATTTGCTTCGTTGGTTTCAGGAGGAGGAGTAGATGTGAAGGATGCCTAAACAGTGTCTTAAAGTTTATAAAAGTGTTACAATTAACGAACATAGGTTAATTTTCCTTTTATAAAAGGGATTAAAGTTTATTTCATTGTACAATTATATTATTTCATTGTACAATTATATATAGGGACAATAGTATTCACCCAAAAAAATATATATATAGGGACAATACTCAGACTGGCCATTTTTTTGCATAAAGAACAAAACATGACAGTGAAAATTTGAGGGACAACATTTTTATCCAGGACGGAAGTGGTTCCGGGACCAAGACGGAAGTGGGACTTCTGTCCTGGGCTGACCTGGCACTTCCAGACACGCCTGGCCACGTCAGTCCAAGACGGGTCCTCAAGTCCCCGAGAATTTTTTTTTTTTTTTTTTTGCTTTTGCAATTGTTGAATTGTAGTACCAACTTTTGACTTTTGCATGGTTTTCTTTCTTTTTTTTTTTTCTTTCTCATTTAAGTAATTAAGTAATTAACAAATTGTAGAATTAAGTAATCAATTTATTATAAATAAATATGAACTTATTTTTCATGGTTTGGAAAATTAGAACTCTATACGTACATAATTTGTTGAGTGATAACGTGGTTGCTCATTTAATTAAAAATGTTCTTTATAGATGAGTTCGATTCAAATTCTTTTCAATTCATGATAACTTAAAAGAGTAAAGTATATATGTAAAATATAATTGTTACGATAAATCTATAAAAATAAACCATATCATAATTATTAATTAGGGTTTTGCTTGAAATAAGTTATTTTGAAACATGTAAAAGTTGATTATTTACAAAAAGAGATGTTTTTTACAGAAAAAGTATTTTATGTCATTAAAAATATGAAATGAAACATTTATTTATTTATTGGTTTGAAAGGAGTATATTAGATGAAACATTAACAACCCCTACTAACCCTAACAAACCCTAATAACCCTAAAACCCTAATAACCCTAACAAACCCTAATAACCATAAAACCCTAATAACACTAAAACCCTAATAACACTAACAACCCCTACTAACCCTAACAAACCCTAAAACCCTTTCATACCCCTAGACTTGTATTTTCCTAATACATACAAAAAATAGACTTTAGGAAAGATATATAAATGTTTGTCATATCCTTTAAGGGGAACCAAATGAGAAAATACTAAGGTAAAAAACAAACCACTTTTAAAATTCAATAAGTAAATACAAACTATGGTCCCTAATGAACCGTTCCAAGTGGTAATATATTCTAAAAATTGAAGGGGCATCATCATCTATTCACCTAAACCCTAAACCCTAATGCATCCCCGCAATAGTAGTTATCCATACAAAGTGAGTCTTTTCTTCTTTTATTCCTCATGACCTGTAATGTGTGCCCTCTATGTAATAGTTATAACATTGATGAAAATAAGGTGGTTTGATTAGTTTTAGTATAAAAAACCCTAACAAACCCTATTAACCCCTATTAACCATAAACAACTTTTAAACAGTTTAGACTTAGACTATATGCACGTGCAAAATCCTAAGAAAACCTAAAAAAATAGTGGAGTCCACAGGTGTAAAAATTTACACGTGGCAAATATCTATTATGTGTCCCGAACATTTATTTTATTATGTGTTTAATCTTTTTTTTCAAAATAATGGGTGTTTCTTTTTTAATACGTCAAATGGAGAAAAAGTGTTTTTTTTTATAATAGCAAACAAATTTTACGTGGATTAACAAAAATAAGCTTTAATTTGCATTTTTTTGTGATCTTTTTAATTGTATTTTGCAGAGCTGTCTGCAACAATATTGAGGTCATGTACTAGTTATTAGATCCAAGGATTACATCACCTAACCCATTTATTTTTTTCACGATTTGTTACATTGACTTGAATTTATTTTGCTCGATATGTGATTTTGAACAATTTATTTTTTCGTCACATATTACATGCTATATTTGATTAACGTTTTTTTAGGGGCGTTTCACTCGCGTATCGTAATCGAGGTGTAGTTGTAAATCACGTTAATTATTTCAAACAAATCCCTAATTAATAATTATGATATGGTTTACTTTTATAGATTTATCGTAACAATTATATTTTACATATATACTTTACTCTTTTAAGTTGTCATGAATTGAAAAGAATTTGAATCGAACTCATCTATAAAGAACATTTTTAATTAAATGAGCAACCACGTTGTCACTCAACAAATTATGTACGTATAGAGTTCCAATTTTTCAAACCATGAAAAATAAGTTCATATTTATTTATAATAAATTAATTACTTAATTCTACAATTTGTTAATTACTTAAATGAGAGAAGAAAAAAAAAAAAAAACCATGCAAAAGTCAAAAGTTGGGACTACAATTCAACAATTGCAAAAGCAAAAAAAAATTCTCGGGGACTTCCGTCCTCATCTCAGAACGGAATTGGGACTTCCGTTCTGGACTGACGTGGCTAGGCGCATCTGGGAAGTGTCAGGTCAACCCAGGACGGAAGTCCCACTTCCGTCTTGGTCCCGGGCCACTTCCGTCCTGGACAAAAATGTTGTCCCTCAAATTTTCACTGCCATGTTTTGTCCTTTAGGCAAAAAAAGGGCCAGTCTGAGTATTGTCCCTTATATATAGGGGTGTGCATTCAGAACAAAATTTTGGGATTCGATTTGATTTTTTAACGTTTTATGAAAATCGAAGTGAACCAAAATTTTATGAAAACCGTATACCAAATACCGAAATTATTTAAGTATGGTTCAGTTAGGTTCGGTTTGTACCGAAATTTTATTTTTTTCTTTGGAGCAAACTTAATAAAAAAAAGACAACCATAAAATTATAATGCACAATTAAAATAAAAATAATAAATTAAGAATTAAGAATAAAAATACAACTTTACAATAATAACACAACTCATTAAGTCCCCAACCATTCGGGTATTGGTGGTAACATTTGACAATAAATGTACAAAGTGTCTGCTCCCCGAATGTCACTGGAACAGATGATTCAAGACAGATATGAGTAATATTAATAATACGTATAAGTATAATATATTTTTAATAATAATAATAATAAATTGATATATTCGTTATTTCGGAAATTCGATTTTTAAAAATTGAAAACCGAATACCAAACCGAATTATTTTGATTTTTTCAAAACCGAATCGAACCAAATAAGCCAAAATACCGAATAAACCGAACCATGTAGTATAATTCGGTTTGATTTGGTTCGTTATTTCGGTTTAACCGAATAGTGAACATACATACATACATTATTCATTGTTTTAATTTAAGTAATAAGGTATTTAAATTCAAAATTTGTCAAAACCAATTTAACACAAGTGTGAAATACTTCTTTTTCCCTATTTGATTTTTTTTTTTATGAAATTACGTTATATTTTTTCAAAAAAGTTGAATTTTTTTTTTGAAGCTTAAAAAAGTTGAAAGAAATTACATATTAATTGATTAAGAAAAATATAAAATGTTTAATTAAATCAAATTTCTTTGAAGAAATTATTATTTTCATTTTTAACTCAAGAAATTATTATGATTATTATTATTGAACACAAAAAAGGTTTAACTACATCTAAAAAACAAAACATTAAAGTTAATTAATTTCCCACTCTTTTTCTCGTCTTCTTCAACAGTAACTTTCGCAACTTAATAAATTAGTTAGAACCACTGCTCGTTATAAAAATCCAACACTTCATTGAAGATACTCATTGCAGTTTCTCCTCTCTTTATGTGCTCCATTACGTCGGTTTTGGCGTGAGATTCTCTCGTTTAATCTTAATCATTAAAAATTATTATTTTTTATTTAAAAATTTTTATCTCGAATATTGAAAAAGTAAATTGTTTGTAAAAAAGATGCAACACTCAAACTGAGAAATTTATGTTGGAGATTGTGAGAGAAATGAGCAAAGGTGTAGAAACTCTCTATTTCATTTTCCAGTGAAGGATTCTTCTAAGCAAAACCTTGATACCACCAGGGACTATGAATCTTCTAAGCAAAACCTCTATTTTATTTTTCCCTTGGATTGACAAAAAAATAAAATAAAAAAAATCATTAATTTTCTTTGCTCTTGACAAAAAAACTATGAATCTTTTGCATATATAAAGCTTAAGCCCTTTGCCTATATTACAATAGTGTTTGAACAGACCAAAAATATGTACATTATTCCTGCTGCTGAAGGCATATCAATAAGTACAAAGGTACAGGCATCACGATAGCCCAGTGGAAACGGTTATCCAACGCAGGGCTTTGGGGCCTGCGTTCGATCCCTGTACCTTCATCCCCCCACCCCCAAAAAAAAAAAAAAAGTACAAAGGCCTATTTTTACATTATTCCTTTCTTTCTTGTCGATGAGCCGAAGGAATAAGTCGGCTTGAGGGTCGAATTACACTTCCGCTACTTCCTTACGTGTTGATAAGCTTGATCGCACTTAAAATCCCAAGCACTTCACGAATAGGCCACAGCATCCGATCTTCTTGATTGGTATTTGAAGTTCCATATCCTTTCTTTCTTGTCGATGTGCAGAAGGAATAAGTCGGCTTGAGGGGCGAATTACACTTCCGCTACTTCCTTACGTGTTGATAAGCTTGATCGCGCTTAAAATCCCAAGCACTTCACGAATAGGCCATAGCATCCGATCTTCTTGATTGGTATTTGAAGTTCCATATCCCTCTTGACAACATATTCATCCATGTATTTAACAATAGCCTAATCGAAATATTGATTCAATCAGAGTATCTAATCATATAAATATAGGCAAATGCAGTAAGCCAAGCAAAGAATTTTACCTGAGCCCCGAGTTTCACAAGTTGTCTTGGAGGCACCTCAAGCGGAGTCTCATCAGCAAATAAAACGTTCAAGTTTGCTAGGAGTCTGAAAGAGTCTGGCAATGTTTTTATTTGGTTATCGCTGATATCTAGCTCTTCAAGCATCTCAAGGTTACCAATTGAGTCTGGCAAGGCTCTCAAGTCCGCGAAATTCTTGCCAACGTTCAGCATTTTAAGGCTAAGTGCAAAGCAAAGGCTTTCGGGTAACATTTCAAGTTCATTAAAGCTAACATCAAGTTCTTCTAGACGTGAGAGATTCCCCATCGTTGTTGGCAGACGTTTTATTCTGTTATAGTGTAAAGTAAGAATCTCCAAACGTTCAAGCTTTCCCAATGCCTCAGGAAGAGCTTTAAGCTGATTGAAATCTAATCTCAGCTCTACAAGCGAGGAACACGATCCAATTGTATAAGGAAGTTCTTCAAGATCATTCGTTGCCACATTCAAACTCTTTAAAGACATTAAGTTCCCAATTATAACCGGTAAACTTGTATATCTATTTGAACTCAAATCAAGATTTATCAGGCCAGTTAAGTTCCCGAAAGAATCTGGCAGCGATTTCAACCTATTGGCATGCAGATCAAGATCAGTCAAGCTCAATAATTCACCAAATGAGTCAGGAAGGTTTATTAGCTGGTTGGCATGGATATCGAGCTTTCTCAACTTCTTGAGGCCGCCAATAGTCGAAGGAAGCGCCATAAGTTGATTGTCTGCTATGTTTAGCTTAACGATATTCGATAACTTTCCAAGTGATACAGGAAGCCATTCAATCTTCTCCATCAATTTACCTTGAAGATCAAGAACTTCCACTTCAAATTTTGCAGATTTTTCGATTATGGCAGCCACTCCTAACAGACTCAATTTCTCGCCATCTCCGTCCCTTACAACTCCTAACATGGCAACAACATTAAGCCAATAAACAAAAGCTCAGAGTCAACAAAAACACATCAGAGTTATTCATTTTCTAAATAAGTATATTTCTTGGAACTATTTGAAAAAATTACACAATTATAATTAAACTTACAATCTAAATAATCTAGAGTCCACCTCTAAGGTTAGATCAGCCAACAAACTATATGGGATAATTCTCATATGGACCAAAGTCCATTGGAACTTGTTGTGCAGAACTGACCACGTCACTACAAAATGAGAGAGACGACTCTACGATGATGTGGTTAGTTCTGAACCACAATGTCCATATCAGAATTTTCCAACTATCTGCCAAAGGGTCAATGAATATGAACAAATTAGTCATTTTGAATTAAAAAATGATTATTGTTTGGACCCATTGAGAATTTGAAATGTGAATGCTCCATAAGGATATACATGATTATTTCTTTTTCCTATCTCAAAAATGATTCCACAAAGTGAATTGGACCGGCAATTTTCCACTTAGCAAGAGGGTGATACTAAAGACAAGAACTTTATTAGATTTTTTTTTTTGTTTTCTTAAAATTAAAGAAAATTATGTTCGTCGTCTATTCTCATATATTTTTGGGACCTGGCTAATCCAGTTAGGATCTGATAGGGACCACGACCTACTATCATAAAATTCTGCAAATCTACCACTGATATGGCTCACAATGCCTCGAACTCACGACTTTACCCTTACGATTGCAAGTGTGACCAGCTAAAATAGGATAATTGATTTCTATTCTCGTATATGATGAAAGTAAAACCAGAGATATTATAAGGAAAGCACAACAAAATAACCAATTTCTGATATACCCCAGAACATATTTCCAATAATTGAATCAATTTTCAAGAAAAATAGAAGTTCATAGTTAAATAATAAAGGAAATTTTAAACCAACCTGAAGAGGAAAATTTATCCATAGAAGAAGCAGGTCTGAATAAACTTTCTTCATAATCTTTCTTGGACTCTTCATTTTTTATGCTAATTTCATCATCAATTACCCTTTCTTTACCAATTTTCCCATCTGGGCTATCATGAATTTCTCCAGAAACAAAGTCAGAAGCTTTCTGAATAAGATCATCAAAATTCTGAAAAATCTTGTAAATTTCAACCAAGAACATAGCTTCTTTCCTTTGTTCATGACTTTGAAACTCCACCATGGATTTCCTAACTTGTTGTAACACATTAAATAGTTGTGGTGGGACATCTCTAGGAGCTTCTTGCTTGGATATTTCCTCAATCTTTTGTTGTTCTTCATAGTTGATGGTTTTGATTATAGATATGGCTGCTTCAATTTCTTCAATTGAAGGTCTTGGTGGGAGTGATTTGTAGAGTCTTGTGATTTCTTCAACTGTTTCTACATAGTTAGGTGATGATGATGATGGATCTCTCTTGGTCATCATGAGTGCCATGATTCTTGCTGTTTTTGATGAAAATGATTCTTGCTATTTTTGTGTAAGCACAGAGAAAGTTTTTGATGTGGGAGTGAGATGGATTAGGATTTAATATTTGGGAGTTTATGAGGTGGACTGTTACTCTATGGGCTAATTATCTATGGTTTTGGAATTTGTTTAAGAAATCATTCTTTTTATACAATTTAAGAATATGATAGGAAATAAACCTAATATTTATTTGAGATAGAGTGAGAAGTTTTTTTTTTTTTTTATTTATATTCAAATATTTAGTACTTGATCGAATAATTTAATTAGAAAAATCGTACGAAAGTTTTCAATAATTTGCGTTATTGTTTTCAAGATTGGAATAAAAATGGTCTAAAAATTTGTAAACATGAGAATCGTTGTACGAATCAAAAGATCCTATTAACTATTTAAATGATATTTCATAATAAATCAATATCGAAATAGTCGACCGCGTTGAGAAACTAAGAATTGAGGAGTTAGAACTAAACTCAACCAGATTTTTTTTTAATTCGGTTTTCGACACACAATATACCGATTCAACGACGTTCGAGTTAGCTTCGAGTGAGCGCAGACGAATCGGGATTTGAAGTTTGGGGTAGAAAGTTATCGCACCGAAAACGGAACTGGGCAGTGCAGATTTCGGGTTTGTGTGTTTAATTGCTTTTGATCGAAGTAAGGACCCCATTGTTATATTATTTTCTGCCCAAAATTTTATATATATGTTGGGTACTGTTCCTAATTGTTTAAAGACTGATTATACGTGAATTATTGCATAAACATATGATTTACAAATTAATCGCACATATTGTGTGTATCGTTTTGTTAATTAGTTTTCCTATCTTTAATTGATTGTGTTTACCAATTGATATAATCTGAATTGCTTTTAATTTTTATCTAATTTCGTTATATATAATTATCTACCAGTATAGTGATTCGTGAATTGTTAATTGATGAACTTGCCTAATTGTTTTATTGCTTTGGTCATCTTAATTGATTAATACTTGAAGTCGTCCTAATTGGTCCCGTCGTCTTTAGTCCTATGTAGTTTTGGTCGATCAAGTTGCCTCCCTATTTTGAGTTAGTGTCTAGAAACTACTAAATGACAAGACTCGTTCGATATGTGATGGTGCAGATACCGAGCGGTCCTACGAGTGTTCTTGTGCGGATTCCGAGGGTCTTGCGATGTGGACTTGTGCGGATCCCGAGGTTCCTGCAATGTGAAAGTGCGAATCCCAAGGGGTCATGCAGGTGTCCTTGTGCGGATTTCCGAGGGGTTTTGCTATCTTCACCTGATGATGGTGTATCATTGAGACTGCAAGTCTGTAACGGTTTTGGGGAGTCCAATGTGGGATGATGATACAATGTACGATGAGTCCTTAAAGAGTGAACCCGTTCGTTCAGGGGTGAAACTGAACCCAATGTGTATGAACTATTTGAGCCCTCCTAGTTTGGACTATAACTAGGACCGTTACAGTTATTGTAGTAGAGTCGTGACTAGACACTTGAGCTCGAATGATGGGAAGTCGTGTCACAGCAGTAGCTATACTCGTAGTGTCTAAGCAAGTGCACAATTGTGCGTACCGTTTGGACAGAGCACGATGCTCTTCATACATTCGGTTGTGTAAGTGCTTGTACATGAAAAGTATGGGTATTTAGCTTAATTGTTTTCTTTAATTGTTTGTTCTTGTTTCGGTATATTTGATATCTGATTTTAAGTCTTTTAACTTGTATTTTGGGTTAGGTTTGAGTCGGTGCAAGATAGTACACTTGTGTACAAGTTTTGTACTTATTTTTCTGTTTTTTCACAGGTTACAAACGAAGCAATCGTCCTACGTATCGTCCTAGGGTTCGTCCGCAGTTGGACAGAAGCTACTGCCTTATTGCGGACGAAGTTACGGACGCACATGCGGACCACCTTCGGTCGACCAGTTTGGGTATGTGGTCGACCGGAGCCCTTGTTTTCTGTCATGTTGTTTCTGGACGACCACCGGTCGACCGGACTATGGGTTAAGTCGACCGGCGGATCACAGTGAGGCTGTTTCTGTTATGTACTGTTTTGATCTGATCTGATTCTGTTATGTTCTATTCGGGTTCTGAGTCTTGTGGTATTTGTGTAATGTCTTGTCCAAAGTATTTATTTCAAAAGGGTATTTTGGGAAACGAGAATGTGTTATAGTGTCTATATCTGTTTTATACTTGTGATTATTAGGTTCTTACTGAGCACCGTAGCTCAATCCATCCGCTTTTACTGTACATATTATGTAGATGTTGACTCTAGCTTTGATGACGATGCTTGTGAAGGGGGCTATGAAGAGTGATCCATAATCGGCTATGATTTAGAGATTCAGATCATTCGTGTATTTATTTACACTTAGAGTATCTCTTTTTATAGCATTGTTAAACAATTTCATTGTAATACTTAGTATTATTTCACGCATAATAATTTTATTCCGCTGTTCAACTCTTATTATTGGATCATTTCATAAATGAATTTCCTTTTTTAGTAACTCTATTGTGGGCTTGGGTGTTTTATCAACCAATGAGACACTGCCATGTCACCATTCCGGTTAGGGGTGTGACAGGTCTGCTCCGGTCATAGACGATGTGACAAAGCCAAAAAGTACTCTAGACATAAAGGCTTTATCTTTTCTCTGGAAGAAGGGGATAGAGGATTTATTGGATTTGGGTTTGCTGGCTAAGGCGGGGCCAACAATTGAGGGGGTCAGAGGAACTGGGGAGGGTGAGAAACTGCGGCCGTCGGTGTAGGGAGCCTGTCGACGATGCAATGGATTGAAAGGGAGAAAAACACATTGGATGGGTAAAAAATGTGGGGGCGGTGTTGTGGTGAGGCCATGTGATTTGGTGAGGGAAGCACAATGTACTATGGCCGGTCCTGTTTGGATGCCTGAAGCTGAGCAGATGAAGGGAGCGGGCGGTTATGCCCTTCCGGTAGGTGGGCGACGAGTTGCAGAGAGGGTTAAGGAGGGTTGGGTTGGGTTGCAGAGATGGTTATGATAGGTCGGGTTACAGAGAAGGTTAGAGTGGGTCGGGTTGCAAATGGGAATATTGGGCTGGACCAGGTGGTTTTTTTTTGGGAAATATGATTTATCCAATGGTTTTTTATAATGGCCAAAAGGGTTATGAAGGTGAGCCTTGTTGCAGATTCGAGACAGACCCAAACATGTAGTCAGACTAGTCAGTTGGGCCAGGATTTTCACTCTATGAGCTTGGTCCGAAATGAGTTTCTTTGTGGAATGTCTGCTTTTTCTTTGGCTGGGCTGTTCTATGACTTTTTGGCTGGGAATGTTGAGACTATGATGATGGGTTTGAATGCAAACAGTGATGACGATGCAGATGCCACAAGTCGGCCACGCCATGGCCCATGAGTTGCATGATCGGGAATTGTCCAGGACTTACCAACTTCTGGATAATTCAAAATTTAGTGTGCCTAAAAATGACTCACTTTTCTAGTAGTTTTTTCTTTTTCGTAATAAACGCGTTTGCAAACTGCATGATTAATATCATGGTAGTACCAGGCTTTACTTCATGTTTTAGATTAGGTTTTATTTCAAGTTTTTAGGTTAGCAATCAATGGGGATCTGCCGTATCAAGTTTTGAGAAGTATCCCTCAAGATATAGTTTTCTTTCAACATGACTTCGAATGGAGGATCGTGAGCGGACATTTTGTTCGTATCTGGCGTGGTCGCTGACCAACTACTCTATGCGGTTTTCAGCTGATCTCCCCTCCTAATTTGACGTGTTTTGTATGTTTGCAGACAATAACTTTGTAAGTTGTGGAAGGCCTATGGCTTGTACGTGGACTTGATTTTGCTCTTGCTTTTTTGGTAGTAGTGTCTGGTTATACAGTCATAGAATTTTGTACTATATGACACTTATTCTATGACCGTGAGTCTTGTAATGTTCTGTCTTATTGATTAGCTGGAATTTTTTTAAGGCTTGATGCCTCATTTCAATGAGTAGGGGAAGGGATCCATTGAAATTCCATATATCTTATTTAGTTTCTAATATCTATTAATGATATTATTTTCTTTTATAAAAAAAAAAGTTGTAGAATCGTTGGTCCTACTCGCAAATTTGACAATCTTAATTCACGTGATAAAATAACATTATTTAAACTAATAATATTACTCAACACATGCCCTAACAAATAGGGGTGTCCCCGAACCCGGCTCACATAGCTCGAAAAAATGTGAGCGTGAGCTGAGGTGATGTGAGTGTGAGCTGAGCGTGAGCTTAATATTCAAGCTCGCTTCTTGTGTGAGCTGAGCGTGAGCTTGACCCCGCTCACTCAAAAAAAAAGTTTCGAACCCGAATAAGATTAATATAATTAAAATATTATATATATATACTAATTTAAAAAAAAACTTATATATCTTATAATTATAATTATAATTATAATTATAATGTGTGGATTAACTCAATAGTCTTCTTTTTGTTTATTCTTGTCCAAATTTAGTTTTAAGACTCATTATATTATGATATTCTTGAGACAGGATTTTCGTTTTCTTCGCTAATATAAATGAGCTTGGGAAGCTCGTGAGCTAACCTCGAGCTCGTGTTAAAATGTGAGCTGAGCGTGAGCTCAAGGTTTATGAGCTTTTTCGGGCTGAGCGTGAGCGTGAGCTTTTCAATTTTTATGTGAAAGTGAGCGTGATATACGCCAGTTTCACCACATACATCTCGATTGACACCCCTACTAACAAATCACTAGCGGATGAAAACAACTAACCGTGTTATAATCTTTTGTCCTTTTCACTCTCCCCCTTCTCTCCTCTTTCTTCTTCTTCCTTCACTACTTCTCTACAGCTCCCAAAAAAAAAAAATAATAATAATATCCACAGCTCACAAAAAAAATCCAAACCCTAAACGAAAAATTCTTATCATCCCTCAATCTGTAAGTATTTTTCACCTTCCCTTTTTTAGCTCTGAATTTACACTCATTTTTTCATTGATATATATGTATATGTATTTTTTCAATTGATTTTTACTTTATTTTTTACTGGGTTTCTAGGTTAGAAGAAATATATAATTAGAACATATACAAGAAGAATTGGGAAATGGGTTGTACTGTAAGAGATAAGCATATAAGGGCTAATCGGCGGGCACGATCGTCGGTAAAACCCGACCCGGATCATTCAACAACACCACCCAATAACAACAACAACCCGGTTATTACTACACCTTCTATAAATAGTAATACAGTTGTTTCTAAATCGGGTATGGAATCTGGTGGGCTTAGGCCGTTGAGTTATCCGACCCAAAAAGGTGCTGCCCCGAACTCGGTTTTTGATGATAGTGGGTGGGGATACTGTACTGAGGAACAACTAGAGGAGATTTTGTTAAAGAATTTGGAATTTTGTTATAACGAAGCGATTTCGAAGCTTGTGGCATTGGGTTATGATGAGGAGGTTGCTTTAAAGGCTATATTATGGAATGGGCATTGTTATGGTGGGATGAATGTTTTGACTAATATTTTGCATAATGCTTTGGCTTATTTAAATAGTGGGTGTTGTGGTGGTGGTGGTGGTGGGAGTGGGAGTAATAATAATGGGGATTCGGTGGAGGAATCAGAGCCTGTTTTTGCTGACTTGAGGGAGTTGGAGGAGTATTCGCTTGCGGGAATGGTTTGTTTGTTGCAACAAATTAAGCCCCATTTGAGTAGGGGTGACGCAATGTGGTGTTTGCTTATGAGCGAGCTTCATGTGGGCCGTGCTAGTGTGATGGAGGTCCCTGTTTTTCCTTCGCCTAGTGGGAGTAGTGCGTCGTGTAATGGTGGTGGTTCGGTGAATAGTGGTGGTAATAATGTGGAGAGTAGTGTTAGTAATGGTCCGGTTGGTGTTGCTCCGGCGCTGTGTAGATTTCATGGTGGTTGGGGTTTTGGAAATGGAGGAACTTCTGAGTTTCAGACGAATGAGTTTTTCTCGTATGCTTCTTCCGAGCTGTCTTTGCAGAAGGAGATTGAGTGCCCGGAGAGGTTCAATCTCACTCCTTCCATGAAAACTTTGTTGAAGAGAAATGTTGCGATGTTTGCTGCAGGATTCAGAGCGAATGCAAGACAGTTCCATAATCAATTGCAGGCCTCATCAGGCGCTTTGTCCACTGGAGATTCCTCAAGTGGGAGTGTAGCAAAGGTTGAGAGTGTTCCAACAACGGCACAGAATGAGGAATCCCAAAATATGAAGAACCAAGATGTTGTTAACTCGGTGTTGAGCAAGTTTCGTGATTTGAATCTTGATGAGAATGCTGAGCAAGCGCCACTGGATCAGAAAGATGAGGTGATCTTAAGTGTGATTCATCAGATTAAGGATCTTGAGAGACAGGTAAAGGAGCGGAAGGAGTGGGCCCACCAGAAGGCAATGCAAGCCGCTAGAAAGCTCGGCCATGATTTAACAGAGTTGAAGATGCTAAGAATGGAAAGGGAGGAAACTCAGCAGCTAAAGAAGGGGAAACAGGCTCTTGAAAACACTACCATGAAGAGAGTCACAGAAATGGAGAATGCTCTGAGGAAGGCAAGTGGTCAAGTTGATCGTGCAAATGCTGCTGTAAGAAAGCTTGAGAACGAGAATGCAGAAATTAGGGCAGAGATGGAGGCTTCTAAACTAAGTGCATCAGAATCGGTGACAACCTGTTTGGAAGTTGCAAAGAGGGAGAAGAAGCACCTCAAGAAGCTCTTGGCTTGGGAAAAGCAGAAGACTAAGCTGCAGGAAGATATTGCCGCAGAGAAATGTAAAATTTCAGACACGAAACGACCGCTGGCTCAGATTGAAGCTGCTCAGAAAGAAGCTGAGGTAAGTAACATTTTCACCTTTTTTTCTCCAACATGTATTTTTTTTTATTAGATTTCTTTATAATTGAGCTTTACATATTCAATGAGCTGCCCTTAGGAGCTGGTTTATGCATCTGTACAGTTTTACTACAGTTGATATTATTATGAAATTAGTTCGGTTTGCAATATTTTCATGCAATTTGAGGGAAATCCTTTTGTTTGTTGATTGTAGAGTTCTTTTTCTCACTTTACTTTGATTCCCAACTAGAAAGGTGATTTGTAAACTTGAACATGACATGGTTTGGTATTCTGATTTACTTTGCCTTGACATATTTGACTTGTTTTCAGAGATCAGACCGAGTCATAATGAGCATTGAGCCTTATTATCAACTAACTTTCCCACCAACACTGGTTATAATGTTATATGAAGACTACACGTGGGTCCTTGTGTTTAACTCAATTGCTTATGTTAAATATTATTATTTGGTCCCCATTTACATTATCATTGGTGGTGTTCGTATTTAGTTGAATTTTTATATTTGTAGAGTACTCTCCCTACATTGAGAAAGTTGCATATTGCCGAAATTGTTGTGTTATGCCCATGAAGGATCTGGAGTGATGGAATGCGGTGACCAGTAATATACTTTGACATTGTCTAGTCAATCTATGCCAATCTTCTTTGGGAATGTTTTGGTGTGTGAAAATTTCCAATTACCAATTTTTTTCTGATGCTTAAATCTTTATTATCCAGCCATATTCTTTTGTTGGATCTTTTCACACATGATTACTTCTCTCTCTTTTTGCTTTTGTTATTCTTCTTTCCTTCCTATATAAGTTAATCTTCTAGATTATTTATTTAACCCTGTTAATGCCTTGGTCCAGCAGCATATTTTTGGTAAAGCTTGTTTTACTTTACATGTTCCCAACAACATGCTCTGGCTCTCTTCGGACATCGTGACTCAGAGCAATTTTTGACTGAAAGCTTCAAATGTTAGGACTGACCTTTTGGTTTGGGTTTCTTCTTGTGATTCTCCTTCCCTTCCATTCTCGGGGCCACCATTTTTAAAAGTTTTCTTGGTTCCTGATATGCAGTTCTATATCTCGAATGTTCTCGCAAGCATATTGGGTTATTTAATTTCATTGTAACAGGAAAAGTGGAAGCAAGAACAAAAGGCCAAAGAACTGGCCAAAGAACAAGTGGAGGAGGAGCGACGCCTTAAGGAAGCTGCTGAAGCTAATTGCAAAAGGAGGCTTGAAGCTTTGCGCTTGAAGATTGAAATAGATTTCCAACGCCACAAGGATGACCATCAACGTCTTGAGCAAGAACTCGCGCGTCTTAAAGCATCTGCACAAAGTAATGAGCTGCAACATGAAACTAATAATCCACTGACTGGAAACTCCAACGGCATGCTGCCTCAAGGGGAAACCATTGCAAGGCTGCTGCAGGAGTTTGATAGGCTGGACACCTCATCTGATTGGGAAGCAAGTTATGGCAGGGATTGCATTTTTTGTCAGAAGGATGAAGTTTCCGTTGTATTCCTCCCCTGCGCGCATCAAATTCTGTGTGTGAGCTGCAACGAAAATTATATGAAGAAGGGAAAAGCAACATGTCCAAGCTGCAGAGTTCCAATTGAACAAAGAATTCGCGTTTTTGGAGCAAGTTCTTAGCCTTTTTTTGCTTGGTATTGATACTATTTCTTATAAACCTTACCTTTTTTTTTTTTGAAGACCAGAGGTTATGCAAATTGTTCTTCATCACCCCATTTCTGTTTTAGACTATTGGTTTTTACAGTAGATCTAAGGTTTGGTGGTTGCATTGGGTTATAAGAGTTATGTATGTATGCAAAAGCCTTTCTTGGCCTTTACAGTTCTTGCATAATGTATTCAAATGATCACAACATGAGGGCATCATTACTATATATTTTACTTTAAACATGTGTTTTGAGCATTGAGCAGATTCCTTGTGTTCTCTTCTGTAATGTACCTAAAGCTTCCCAAAGATCGGACTAGTCAGGCTCTGGTGCTGAACGCCTTACTAGTTCTGTATTGTCGGATGTAAAATTTAACGGTCGAGATTAAAACATCCAGTCATCTCCTTTGAATATATGTTGGACAAAATTAGTGTTCGTCGCGACCGAAAATTTATCCTACACATGCAGAACTTTAAGTGTTATGCACTGGACAAAATGGTGCAGCCCTTTTCGCTCGAGGAGGGCCACAGTTTGGGGCTGATGGATAGCTTATAGGACCTCCTTTATGAGTGGTTTTGCAGGTCCTGATACTAACTCAGGTACTGGTAATTTATGGCAAGCTAAATCGAGACTTGGATTGTCTTATATGCTAAAAGACCTTCTGGAAAAGAATCATTGTTTTTGTAGTCCTCAAATTGCTAGTTTGTATTGATTCAGGCAGTCTGATTCCGATGCTGAAAGTTTTTCTATCAGTATCGCGCTAAACCAATCTAGTTGTCGCCTGTCGGCACTTAGAACCAAAATGGATTCAGGGCCGTTGATTTTGATCTTACATATGCAATTTTTGAGCCAGGAAGATCTGATTAATGCGTGAAATGTAGTAGCTTTCGCGATCATAGTATTGTTCTTATTGAAAGTGGAGGATGACACTAAAGAAAAGTCTAAAAAGGGCTAAAAAAAAGTGAAGTTAAAGTGTTTTTTTGTGTTACTATCAGTTTACTATCTTTCTTGCAAAGAATAATAAGACGCCACACGTTTTCTCGATTCCCTTTCCCTTTAATGAAGTTTATGGTTTAATGTAATACAATTTGGAGAATCTGGTTTTTGTATAGAATGATAAGTTATCAGCATATTCTCATTTCACCGAAGGAAGAATGGTTTGATCCTAGACATGGTTGTTCTTGTTTAGTACTTAGGTAGTTTGTTTAGTTTCAAAATTCAACAGCTGAAGCGACTGAACAACTTAAGCAGTTGGTAAACAAACTGCTAATGTTAAAAATGATGGCCTGTTATTTATTAGGTCATTATTTGGTTGTTGATTGAGAATTATGAGGTCATTTTCAAAGTTTTAACCTCATGTGTGGAGAATTGGCTGCTGAAGCTTGCAAGAATTGGTGTTGGAAAACCAAGTCATATGGTGTCCATATCAATATATAGCTTTCATTCTTCTCTATAATTGCACACCCATTTTTGCCTAATCATTGGAGATAATGAGATACTAAAAGCTTTGTGGTCACAGTGCATTTTTCCATCAAGATGGAGACTGAAGCTGCATGAAAAAACAATGAGTATAATACACAATAATTATTCTGATTTTCGTTATCAGCCCTTCTTTCAGGACCATTATATCCTTCCTTTCTTCTTTTGGGGTGTGGGGTGCGCCTGGCTGACGCAATAGTGCAAAGCCAAGGCGACGCTTGAGAGCCTTGGCAGCAAATTTGTTTTCCGAGTGGTGCAGCACTAAGACGACGCTTGAGAGCCCGGCAGGATGCTGCCTTGATGGGCTCTCCCCATAAAACGATTTGAGTTAAAACTCGTGTATTAGATATTAAAATGATAAGAGAAAGAACCAGATAAAGGGAATGACTTTCAAATTCTTCAATTACATAGCAGATTTAGACAGTAGAATAGCATTAGCGCAGATACATTATTTCCTAGTAGCATATTTAGGTAATTCAGGAATTCCCAGTGCAATCTATAAAACTGATCATCACTAGGGAAAATTTCTTCGACTAAAAAAACACCGAAAAACCTCAAGAAAAACAATCCTGCACTTGGTCATTGTAACAAAGCAATGCCAATAAAAACTTTCTTCTAAAGAATGGAAATATAGTACTTGATCTTTCACTCCTAAACAAACGTTAAACGGCGTTGTATTGGAGAACAACCTTGGAATATTACAAGGTTTCTGCCCCGTTTATCCTGCTATGAGGCAGACTCTAAATCCCTCTAGCCAAGTTTTCTTCAACCGGAACATAGACCGTTAATTTCTCCCATATTATAAAGGATGCATTCATTTTTTGTTCCGCTTGTTCTTCAAAATGGTTGTATTTCTTAGTGAATTTGTTTGATCATAAACCTTCATAGAACATGTGATTTCCATAGTACCCCATTCCATAAACCGAATAGGGCGACATGTAGTTATATCGAGAAAAATCATCAGAAGTTTCCCCCTCCTCTTGAAGATTTGAGTTTGATGAGATTTCATATTGATCATATGACTGCCACATTGAGTTTTGAAATCCATAGTCCGGATATAAACCGTTTGCTTGAGCGTAATCCTGCACTTATTAAAAGCCATATTAGGTTAAAGTTCGGAAAACAAATCCGTAACGTATCATCAAGAAAATTTCAATTTCAATACCTTTGAAGAATCCAGAATCATATCAGGTGAAGCAAAAATGCTTGCGGGGTTAGTCCCTCCTATCGAAGAATATGTTGAAGGCCGATCAAACTCTCCCATTGTCGTCTGATTTGGGGAGGTAATAGGAGTTGAATAATTACTATTAATTGGTTCATTTGAGACTAAAACTGAGGCCACATCTCCACTCTGTGAACTACTTCCAACCGGCTTAATAAATGCCGGTTCTCCTTCAATATCCTTCATTTTCTGCTCATTCTTCTTGATCACACGGCACAAGGCAAATGGTCCCTGCAAAAACACGAAAAATAGTCAGTTGTTAACAAATCTTGCATCATTTTATGGATCAAGGTCTAGAAATGAGTTCTCAAATTACCTGAAATACTGGGATGCCTTGAGAAACATCTTCACAAAGACGATATTCATGCATTACCCATTCAGTTCTATCACCGAGTGGGGCTCTACCGCGATAGAACACAAGGGTCTTGCGATAGCCAATCACCGCAGATTGACAGACTACTTTCCGGTCCTTCCCTGTGGCTTTCCAGTATCCGGATTTAGTTGCGCGCTTAGTCCTTGAACCATTCGGGTACTTTTTGTCTCGAGGACAGAAAAAGAACCATTCCTTATCGCACTTTGGCAAGAATGACTTTTCTGCATTTCAGAACAACATAGTATGAGGTTTCAAATTCCCAATGCATAAACAAACAACATAGTTTTGTGTGTGAAAAATCTAAGGTTACTATTTTTAGCAGTTTCTGCAAACTTGCAAAATCTATTTCTTGAAAGATTGAACAATTAAGTACCTGGGAGTTCCCAAGGATCAAATTTATACAAATCAATTACTGGGATTACTTCAAGCTCAATTTCAAGTCCATCGGTTTTTCTTTTAAGATAATAACCAACTAGTTCTTCATCAGTGGGATGAAAACGAAAACCCGGAGGCAGAGATGCTCCTGCCATCTTTTCTTTTTCAAAACTACAAATTTTTCAAAACAATTTCAGCAAGAAAAGGGCTTCTGGAGAAATTGTTTTCGACAAAAAAATTGCATATAAGGTGTTTGTGGTTATCTCACAATGGTGTATTTATTGAAAATTTGAAAGATCCAGAAATAAAAGTTTTTGTCTAAATCAAATTTCTTGCCAATTATTTCAAAGAACTTCCATAAAGTGTAGCCATTAAAGAACAGAATCATCTTCTTCTGGATAAATTCTCTGCCTAGCTTCTATACAGTAATACCCTCCCGACCCCTTTTGAATTATAAATCCAGACAACAAAAACTGAAATTTTAAACGATCCGAGAAGCTTTACTAACCAAGAATCTTTAAAATATTGCAGAAAACAGAACTTGAAATAAAATATGGGTTTTATTCAAGAAATTAAGAACTAAAATTGAAATTCAAGAACTAGCGATTTTAGCTAAGGAAGAAGAGGAGATGTGTAGAATAAGAGAAAGGCGGTATAGATTATTTATAGAGTATATATGAAGAAGGCAAAATTAGTTCTAAAAATACAAAAAGCCAAAAGGTTTCTTTGCTTGTCTGAAGTTAATACAAATTCCACAAGAATGGCCCCCACATTAAACAATAAGGGGGTGTATTCAGTATTCAACATAGATTCTATAGGATTTTTAAGGAGTTTTAAGAAAAATTCTGATATAGACTTTCTACTATAGTAGTGACATGGGATCACTCAGCCAGTAATCAACCACATCCCTCTTTTCGATTAAAAACAATAAAAACGCCTCAAACAATGCACCAAAAGGGGAATATTTTTATTATTTTAATCAAAACCGTGATGTATTTGAATGCTGGACTCAAGTGATCTACGTCCCACTTGTAGAGCTTTCTGATCCCATGACATAATTGATCGAGTTTTAAAGTTCATAGGTATTCAATTTGGATTTTAAAAAGTTCAATGAAATTTAGTAGGTATTCAATTTAGATTTTTAAAACTCCATTAAAATTTAGAGGTATTCAATTTAGATTTTAAAAAGTCCATTAAAATCTAGAGGTATTCAAAACTCTATAGATTCTCATAGATTTCATTAAATGTGGGATTTTGATGGATTTCATAGGTTTAAATGTGTATGGTGAAATCTCTTATTTTTTCTCAAGATTTTGATTTTCTCTCATTAATATTAAAATTAAATTGTAAATTAAAATTAAATCTCTCATTTCTATAAAATTATAAGAAAAACAAAGAAATATTTCAAACTACAAAAAAATGAGATTTTTTTAAGACTGTTAGAAAACTCAATATGAAATGCTTATTTCCCAAAAAGAAGTCATAATATCCAAACAAATTTCTTCTTGATCATCTTGAATTAGAAATTAAAGAAAGCAAACAATTTATTCTCTATTTAACCACAAATTTCTATTTGTCAAACATGAATTTCATTTTCCTGAAAGAGAAAATCAAAGAGAAAAAAAAGTTCAAACAAAACTTATCACAAAACATATCTTAATTAAACAAAAAAAAAAAATATCAGTAAGTAAATTATACAAAACTTGAACAAATAAATAAAAAAAACCACAGTTACGTGATCTAAAAAAAATCAAAGACTATCGTCAAACTTTTTAAATTTTTAACAAAATGATTTAATTAAAAAAAAAAAAAGGATTGATAAACATATGTTGACTTTGGAAATTCAACACATTTGGATCTGTATAATACACCAATGAATCAGTCTTTTCTTTATTGTTTGGTGCTATTCAATTAATCTATAGACTTTATAAATCAAAAAAAATCCTGATAAATCAATCTAATAAAATCTGATAGACTCTGCATAGAGTTAAAACAATCCATAAAGTCAGCAGAATCCATAGACTTTTGAAAATCAGTTAAAATCTTTTAAAATTCGGATTGAATACACCCCCTAAGAGTTCACACTTTTTTTTTTGTTTGATGAATAAAGGATTGGGAAATGATTAACGGTTAAGCAAAATTGGTTAAAAATTCAAATTAAACACTATTCACCCCATTTTGGTACAAGAGATTCACCTAATTATTTATCATTTTGCCACCAGCTCCCTAGCAATGTCCGGATTGGATTAACCATTGATAACAAAATGAGCGAGCCATTACAATTAGATATTCCACAAACTCTTCCTCTAATACAACAAAAGAGAGGAGTTGAGGAATGAAAAACATCAAACAAGATAGAAAATAAAAGTTACACAAAGTAACAAATAATAACCCACACCCCATAGATATAGGTGGGAAGGAACTAAAAATAGTAATCCAACAAACAAACAAAACATAGTCTTCTCTGCAACATCTTCATCGCCATTCTCGAACCACAGAGGCAAGCACTTGGTTCCAACATTTTTCATAGACAGCGATTCAGAAGACCATGGGCGATCTAAAAAATGGCCTAGAAATAGGTGAAAACTCAAGAAAGGGCCTAGATAAGATCCGGGTAAACAAGTCTTTCCACCAAGGAAAGGAGCAACAAACCGATTTGAGAAGATCGACAAAAGATCTCGCCCCGAAGTCTTGAATCTTGATAAAAATCTGTGATACCCGGAATTTTTCATATATGGATTATGTGAGTTATGTGTATAATTGCATAATTGTTTGAATTATTATTAATGCCATGAATTAAATGCTTTGTGTTCGATAACTTTTTACGTGTTTTATGTGTATATTTTGTTGAGTGGTATTTCGCACGTGTATCGTGGTTGGGGATTTTAATTTTTTTAATTCACTTAAGTGAGTAATTTAATTAGATGGTGGTTTGGAATTGAATTAGAAATTATATAATATAAAATAATGTTAAAGGAAACAACCTCGTAGTTCATGGGATCGTGCAACAAAAGTGTGTATGGTCGTGTGCATCAATGATAGTGAGAAATATAACATGAGGGAGTAACAGATCGTGGGGATCAGGGAGCTGATTTGTGGGGTTTGGATATCACGCACAAGCAAACAAATCAATATAAATAGAAGCGGCTCTCACAGTCGCATGAAAAATAAAAACACAGGGGAAAAATAAAATATTTTGAGAACTCAACATTCTGTCAAGAACTTTGAAAGGTCACCGAGTAAGTGTTTCTTCACCGTTTTAGACGCACAATATATCGAAACGACGACGTTCGTGATAGCTATAAGTGAGCGCAGACGGTAGTTGATTCGGAGTTCGGAGTGGAAAGATATCACACCGGGAACGGGGCAGATTTCTGGAAAATTTCTGATTTCGGGTTTGAATATTTTTAATTGCTTTTGATAAGGTAGGGACCCCCTACGTCATTTAATTATCGCATATAATTATTTATATATTTTGGGTTTACATTTTGGGACTGTTGGGTGATTAATTATTGCACAGTAAAAGCGAATAAACTATTCAATTTACGAAATAGTTGCACAAATTGTGTTTATTGCTTTCGATATGGTATAAACTGTTTTGGGCATGATTTAAATTCATTATAATCTGATTTGTAAATTGATTACTGCGTTCTTGTTATTGCCTTATGTAAATTGTCATAATTAATTGATAATTGTGAATCTTGGATTAATTGAGACTATATTGAACTTGCATAAATGTTACCGTTTTGGTCGTCATATTTGGGAGTCATTGATTTTAGTCATATATGGTTTGGTCGACCGAGTCGTCGCCCCTATTGAGCTCTTGTTTAGGAACGACTAATTAGCAGGATTCGTTCGCTACCGCATTCTGATACTGATTCTGTGACCCGAGAGGTCTTCTGATATACGCATCTCTGAACCCTCACCCGATGAGGTTATCATTGGGACGGTAATGGCTTTGTTGAGTCTACTGTGGTGGGTGATGACACAATAAAAGAATGTATCCTTAAACCCTGAACCCGTCGTTTGGGGGACCGTTGTGACGCCCCGGCCCTCTCGGGCTGGGAAAGTCGCGTGCCTCTCGGCACTGGGTTCTATCTTTTACAAACGCCAAGGCTCTAAACAAACATTTTATTACCTTGTGGATATATTATAATTTTGGGTAATAAAATGTTTGTTTAGAGCTCATGCTTGTAAAGATAGAACCCTAGTCTCGAGAGCACGCGATTTTCAACTCGAGAGGCCGTGGCGTCACAAGATCCGTTAATTCATTAGTTACAAATGTGACGCCCCGACCCTCTCGGGCTGGGAAAGTCGCGTGCCTCTCGGCACTGTGTTCTATCTTTTACAACCGCCAAACCGGCAAGGTTCTAAACAAACATTCTATTACCCAAAACAAATAATATCCACAAGGTTACATTAAAATTCAATAAATTACAAGATTAAACTTCATTTATCCAGATCGCTAATCCCAAGCTTCCGCTACGCACTCTGATACCAAATTATTGCACAATCTTCTGATACCTGTGGAGGGGAAAACATTTGAAAAACGTGAGCCGAAGCTCAGTGAGGGCCGTTCCAGTGGTGCGTATGTCTTTTAAAACCATTTTTCTTCCAAAGTACTTTATATTCATAAAATAGTTCGCACAATCAGAAAACCACATATATATTGATTACAATAAGGGGCCTGATTTTCTAAAACACTTTTTCCGGGACTGTCGAGGTGAAATTGACATAGGCATGATAATAATAGCAGATCAAATTCATACGGGCCCCCAAATACAGATGTTCAGAATCAGGACTCTAGAGGTGTCTCACACCCTCTGGTGTAGCACTTAGCTCCTTTAGATAAAATAATTGAGCCCGATGCAATAAACTTATCGTTTTATCATACCATGTCAATATTCAGAAGACAAATCCATATAAGATTCAGTCAAATTTATCATTTCCAATGCAATAACATAATATTACAAAAATGCCCCTATTCAGAAAGATATTTCATGATGACAAATAAAAGTAATCAGTGCATGACATGAGTGGATCCAGATCATGAGTGCAATGAATAAATGAATACACAATACTTATATATAATTTTACAAAAGGGTTAGGACCACTCACCTGATAAACTGATCAATTCCTTGATACCAAATAATCCATATCTTAAAATCCATCAAGACTTCCAAGAACAAACTAAATTAACGGATCTTGTTGCTTTTCTGAAGCATGCTGTTTCCGTTTTCTGTTTTTGGGTAACATTTTTGGAAGAAGAATGTAATAGGGATGTTTTCTGTTTCTGCTTGCTGCTGTTTTCTGTTTTGTCTCCTTTTGGTCTGGTGATGGAAATAGAGTTCCATGTCCCAAAGAACATGAACTTGTTTATTGAGGAAAATAGTATGGATATCAGTTGCTTTTAAGTCAATTGAGATTAAAGTGCTGAATGGTAGTTTGGACAGGCTTAAAGGTTTTCCTTTCATTTCAAATTTAATTACTAGTATGCATTGGATATTAGAGAGGTTGGGAATGAACATTTCTGATTTCGTAATTCTTTTCTCCTTTCTTGGTTCCATGCCTCTTTTGATTAGCATACTTTGGCAAGAAGCGGTTTAATAGGGGAATGGTTCAGTTGGTATATGGGAATAGTGATATATGTTGCTGCTTCTCTAATGATCATTAAGTTGCCATGAAATTGCTTACTGTTTCTCGGAAATCAATATAGAATCCGGGCTGCCCTTCAATCTATATGTTTTACTTCTTATTTCTATTATTGAATGTAAATGTAGATGTTCTTGGTTTGTGAGAATTTAGTCTATGAAATAGGGATTTTAATTACTACTTAATCTCCAAGAACTCTCGGAAAAAGGATATTGATTATGTAGTATAGTTCTCATTCTTTGTATTGTTTTGGAAAGAACATAAGAAAGGGGAAATCTTGTAGCTAAAGGATTGAATTTTACAGTTAGTCGTTGAAGTAATAAATGGAGTTGATTGTCTTTTACATTTTTGATTACTCATTTTCCAAAATATTTATCGTGTTAATGTTTATGACACAATGCTCAGGTGAATTATATTCTTTAATAAGGATCGATGAGGAATAATCAGATAACATCTTTATATTACTAGAAGATCTAAAGTATTAAGGTGAGTGGTCCTAACCTTTTGTAAAATTATATATATATATGTATTGTGTATTCATTTATTCATTGCACTCATGATCTGGATCCACTCATGACATGCATTGTTACATTTATTTGTCACTATGAAATATCTTTCTGAATTGGGGCTTTGTTTTGAAATACTGTTTTATTGCCTTGGAAATGATAAATTTGACTGAATCTTATACAGATTTGTCCTGTAAATATTGACATGGCATGATAAGACTATGAGTCTATTGAAACGGGTCCAATTATTTGATTTGAAGGAGCTAAGTGCTACACTAAAGTGGTGTGAGCCACCTCCAGAGTCCCGATTTCGAACATCCGTATTTGGGGGGCCCAGTGAAATGTGATATGTTGTTATTATCATGCCTATGTCAATTTCACCTCGACAAATCCTGAAAAAAGTGTTTAGAAAAATCGGGGCCCCTTATTATATGTGGTTTTCTCATTGTGCGAACTATTTTATGAATATAAAGTACTTTGGAAGGAAAATGGTTTTAAAAGACATACGCACCACTGGCACGGCCCTCACTGAGCTTCGGCTCACGTTTTCCAACTGTTTTTCCCTCCACGGGTATCTGAAGATTGTGAAACATTGTGGTATCAGAGTGCGCAGCGGGAGCTTTGGATTAGCAATCTGTATTTACGGATATTAGTCTTGTATTTTATCGAATTTTAATGTAACCTTGTGGATATATTATATTTGGGTAATAGAATGTTTGTTTAGAGCCTTGGCGTTTGTAAAAGATAGAACCTAGTGCCGAGAGGCACGCGGCATTCCCAGCCCGAGAGGGCCGGGGCGTCACATTTGGTATCAGAGCGATAAGATTCTGGAGTGGGTAGTGTGTCCACTAAGCTTGAAATTGCGTGAACATCTTTGGCGGATCTGATGTCACATTTAGTGTGATAATCATAAGATTTTGGAAGATTACAATGACTAATAAGTTTAAATTCTAATCGTACGTTTGATACGTGAATAGGCTTGAACATGATGTGAAATCAATCTGTAAACCTTAAGTTGATGTAGTTATAACATAGGTTTGAATTACATTTTTAATTGCGAGGACGCAATTATTTTAAGGGGGTAAGAATGTAACGACCCTAATTTTCGACCTATTTTAATTGAGACGTTATAGAGTCACTAGTCTGAATTATCTTTAATATTTTATTTTCGCAATATCCTAATTAATCTTTTAGAATTATATGGGAATCAAAGTTTTGAATCTTAATATTTTTAAGGACCGAAATTGCTAATTTTAATAGTTGAGGGACGGAAATGGTAAATAGTACAACTTTGAGGTGAGTCATATGCACACATGTAGAAAGTTTAGGGAGGCAAGTACACCTCCTACTTTCTTTCCACCTCTTCAATCGTCTTCTTCTTTAATTTTTTTTTCTGGGAAAATTCTCTTGCTCTCTCTCTCGGAAAATCTTCTTCTTCCTTCTTTAAATTTTTGTTCTCTCAATTCTTCAAGCAATCTTGTTCCCGAGAAATCGAGTACTCCACTTTTATATAATCTTTCAAAGTTCTCAACTTTAATTTGGTAAGAATTATTCATTTTATTTGAGTTGCTAATATTATTTGCAATTGATGTTGAATTGGTGTTTTCTATTTGATTTGATAAAATTATGGTTAAAGGATTGAATTATGATAGGAAATTGAGAAGATAGCTAGATATTTGTTTCGGATTTCCCCTGTTCTCTGTTTTCTGTTTATGATTTCTTTGTATATTCCGTATGCTGCTTTGCTTGTTGCTGTGTTCTGTTCGGTTTCCTCTGTTGCAGCTTGGTGCTGTTTTCTTTTTCTTGTTCTGTTTTCTGTTTCTTCACTGCTGTCGGCTTCTTTTTCTTTTAAAATATGCTCATTAAAGAGTAGCAACAAGGTATTAACAGTTAATTTCGAGGACGAAATTTCTTTTAGGGGAGGATAATTGTGAGACCCTTATTTTAAGCATTTATTATAATAATAATATTAGTGGAATGAAATAAATAGATAGAATAAAGACGAGGACTTGAATTGCAATTTTTAATAGTTGAGGGACGGAAATGGTAAATAGTACAACTTTGAGGTGAGTCATATGCACACATGTAGAAAGTTTAGGGAGGCAAGTACACCTCCTACTTTCTTTCCACCTCTTCAATCGTCTTCTTCTTCAATTTTTTTTTCTGGGAAAATTCTCTTGCTCTCTCTCTCGGAAAACCTTCTTCTTCCTTCTTTAAATTTTTGTTCTCTCAATTCTTCAAGCAATCTTGTTCCTGAGAAATCGAGTACTCCACTTTTATATAATCTTTCAAAGTTCTCAACTTTAATTTGGTAAGAATTATTCATTTTATTTGAGTTGCTAATATTATTTGCAATTGATGTTGAATTGGTGTTTTCTATTTGATTTGATAAAATTATGGTTAAAGGATTGAATTATGATAGGAAATTGAGAAGATAGCTAGATATTTGTTTCGGATTTCCCCTGTTCTCTGTTTTCTGTTTATGATTTCTTTGTATATTCCGTATGCTGCTTTGCTTGTTGCTGTGTTCTGTTCGGTTTCCTCTTATTCCTCAATTCCTTTACACTCCGTTCTAAAATCTTGATCGGATTCTCTTCATAGGTCAAGTTCTGGCGTAAGTGTAAAGGTTCTTCATTAAGAACATGCTCAGGTGCTGGGTGATATTTCTTGAGTTGAGAAACATGGAACACGTCGTGCAATCCACCAAGCTCTACTGGTAATTCGGGGTACTTTTGTTGAATGTACTCTTCAGTTTTCCCAAGTGGCTTCTTCAATTCCATGGTGCTTCCATAAGACTTTAACCATCGGTATCCTCTTCTTTATTTATTTTATTTATATAATTACCTTCTCTTATATATTGTGTGTAAAATGACTTTGAAGCATCACTAACTTAAAAGTGCTTATGGGGCGGGGTGTTACAATCTCACCTCCTTAAAAAGAATTGCTAGTTAAATGTAACGACCCTAATTTTCGACCTCTTTTAATTGAGACGTTATAGAGTCACTAGTCTGAATTATCTTTAATATTTTATTTTCGCAATATCCTAATTAATCTTTTAGAATTATATGGGAATCAAAGTTTTGAATCTTAATATTTTTAGGGACCGAAATTGCTAGTTTTAATAGTTAAGGGACGGAAATGGTAAATAGTACAACTTTGAGGTGAGTCATATGCACACATGTAGAAAGTTTAGGGAGGCAAGTACACCTCCTACTTTCTTTCCACCTCTTCAATCGTCTTCTTCTTCAATTTTTTTTTCTGGGAAAATTCTCTTGCTCTCTCTCTCGGAAAACCTTCTTCTTCCTTCTTTAAATTTTTGTTCTCTCAATTCTTCAAGCAATCTTGTTCCCGAGAAATCGAGTACTCCACTTTTATATAATCTATATGTTGTACCTCTTAGTTTCTGATTTTTTTTACTAGTTATGGGTAACTAGTTTTAGAAAAATGAATGCATGTTTGCTCTGTTTTCAGTTTTAAATGTTGCTACTCCTTTTTCATCAAAAAAAAAAAAAAATGTTGCTACTCTTTAATGAGCATATTTTAAAAGAAAAAGAAACCGACAGCAGTGAAGAAACAGAAAACAGAACAAGAAAAAGAAAACAGCACCAAGCTGCAACAAAGGAAACCGAACAGAACACAGCAACAAGCAAAGCAGCATACGGAATATACAAAGAAATCATAAACAGAAAACAGAGAACAGGGGAAATCCGAAACAAATATCTAGCTATCTTCTCAATTTCCTATCATAATTCAATCCTTTAACCATAATTTTATCAAGCTTAGCTGAAATCATATTTAAGCCTATGGTAGACATACTACCCACTCCAGAATCTTATCGCTCTGATACCAAATGTGACGCCCCGGCCCTCTCGGGCTGGGAATGCCGCGAGCCTCTCGGCACTGGGTTCTATCTTTTACAAACGCCAAGACTCTAAACAAACATTCTATTACCCAAATATAATATATCCACAAGGTTACATTAAAATTCGATAAAATACAAGACTAATATCCGTAAATACAGATTGCTAATCCAAAGCTCCCGCTGCGCACTCTGATACCACAATGTTTCACAATCTTCATATACCTGTGGAGGGGAAAAACAGTTGGAAAACGTGAGCCGAAGCTCAGTGAGGGCCGTGCCAGTGGTGCGTATGTCTTTTAAAACCATTTTCCTTCCAAAGTACTTTATATTCATAAAATAGTTCGCACAATGAGAAAACCACATATAATAAGGGGCCTGATTTTCTAAACACTTTTTCCGGGACTGTCGAGGTGAAATTGACATAGGCATGATAATAACAACATATCACATTTCATACGGGCCCCCAAATACAGATGTTCAGAATCAGGACTCTAAAGGTGGCTCACACCCTTTGGTGTAGCACTTAGCTCCTTCAAATCAAATAATTGGACCCGTTTCAATAGACTCATAGTCTTATCATGCCATGTCAATATTTACAGGACAAATCTGTATAAGATTCAGTCAAATTTATCATTTCCAAGGCAATAAAACAGTATTTCAAAACAAAGCCCCAATTCAGAAAGATATTTCATAGTGACAAATAAATGTAACAATGCATGTCATGAGTGGATCCAGATCATGAGTGCAATGAATAAATGAATACACAATACATATATATATAATTTTACAAAAGGTTAGGACCACTCACCTTAATACTTTAGATCTTCTAGTAATATAAAGATGTTATCTGATTATTCCTCATCGATCCTTATTAAAGAATATAATTCACCTGAGCATTGTGTCATAAACATTAACACGATAAATATTTTGGAAAATGAGTAATCAAAAATGTAAAAGACAATCAACTCCATTTATTACTTCAACGACTAACTGTAAAATTCGATCCTTTAGCTACAAGATTTCCCCTTTCTTATGTTCTTTCCAAAACAATACAAAGAATGAGAACTATACTACATAATCAATATCCTTTTTCCGAGAGTTCTTGGAGATTAAGTAGTAATTAAAATCCCTATTTCATAGACTAAATTCTCACAAACCAAGAACATCTACATTTACATTCAATAATAGAAATAAGAAGTAAAACATATAGATTGAAGGGCAGCCCGGATTCTATATTGATTTCCGAGAAACAGTAAGCAATTTCATGGCAACTTAATGATCATTAGAGAAGCAGCAACATATATCACTATTCCCATATACCAACTGAACCATTCCCCTATTAAACCGCTTCTTGCCAAAGTATGCTAATCAAAAGAGGCATGGAACCAAGAAAGGAGAAAAGAATTACGAAATCAGAAATGTTCATTCCCAACCTCTCTAATATCCAATGCATACTAGTAATTAAATTTGAAATGAAAGGAAAACCTTTAAGCCTGTCCAAACTACCATTCAGCACTTTAATCTCAATTGACTTAAAAGCAACTGATATCCATACTATTTTCCTCAATAAACAAGTTCATGTTCTTTGGGACATGGAACTCTATTTCCATCACCAGACCAAAAGGAGACAAAACAGAAAACAGCAGCAAGCAGAAACAGAAAACATCCCTATTACATTCTTCTTCCAAAAATGTTACCCAAAAACAGAAAACGGAAACAGCATGCTTCAGAAAAGCAACAAGATCCGTTAATTCATTAGTTACAACTGGCCGGCTCGGGTGTTATGTTTGTAATGATAATTCTCGTATTAAATCGACACCCGGCCTGGCCTATACAGAATGTATGCAGCTTTTTAAAACATGCAAGAATGATCAATGTCTGTACAAGATTATACGAAAGCAGTTCTAAATTCAAAACAGCAATATATTTGGAACTCACAGGTTCCTAATTTCCAATTGAAACAGTTTACGAAAGCTTGGAACGCACAAGTTTCTAAATTCCAATTTAAAGAGATTTAAGAAAAGAGGAACTCACCTTATAAGATTTAAACTCTTAACGCCTTACGAAGTCTCGGGATGTTACGGTTCGGCTCCTATCACATAATAAGATGTACCAAACAAAAGTACTTAGATGTCAACCAACGAACATGTCAAGTATTTCACTTTCTATCTTACACGCAATCCTACTTGTGTACTCATACAATTGGGGAATCAAGGCAATTAATCCATAGACGTGCCAAGGTCGACATATGATGTACCATCTTAAGGTTAACATGATCATTTCCTATCTCATAGAATAGCAACATGATTCACATTGCTTCTCTGAAGCACGCATGATAATACTTTTCTTGTGGGCCCCAAGGCTGTAGATGTCTTGCGCCATGGTCGGGAAAGCAAGTGGTCGACTTACTGCGCGTATAGCTCGCAAAGCACATGATGAGGTTGGCCAATTCCCGGGTTAGGGAGTTTTAACTCGGGATGGTCGGATCTAGGTGAATACAGTGGCTAGTAGGTACTCTACCCCCGTGATTTACCCGCATGATTTCTCGGTGGATAAGGTAGCAAATCGCGCGCGTATCCCGGTGTTCGGTTGGTATCCCGGTTTTTCGGTATCCGGACTTCTTGATATCCGGTTTTCTTGTACCCGGACTTCTTGACATCCGGTTCTCTCGTTAAATGAATTCATTCATCGTTATGTTGTATACATAATCAAGCAAAACTCGCATGATTTACAAAACCGCATGAGCATCTTTTTATCTTAGAATTGTTCATTAAATGTACACTGTGGCACACACCCGAGAACTCACTAAGCATTCGCTACCCGTTTTCTTTCAAACCGCATCTCAAAATGCAGGGTATGAAGTGCACTAGCGAGAGCCGTTAAGATTGTTTTGTCGAACTCGGAATGCACGTTCGGATTACTAGTACTTCTAGATTAGCCGTTTATTTTGGGATTAATGTAAATTGTCAGTAAATTATATATTTTGATAATTCCATTGTATTGTATTAACTATTACTCGTTAAACGAGTTATTAACTATGTTTTTGGAGGATGTATAGTTTATATATATGAATATTCCGTTAATAAACGGTTAGTTTCCTTTTAAGCATGTTATACAGGAACGTTACTTCATGTTTACTGCCGAGAGGTAGGTAGATGCCCTATTCGGCCCCAGTTGTACCTAGGGGTGGAATTGGGGGCGTCACAACCGTACCAAACCAGCTCCTGTATTTTCTGAGTCGTCCTAGCTCGAATAATAGCTAGGGCCATTACCGTTATTGTTGATTGGGAGTCAATAGATGAGTCAGCTCATGTGGCGGAATTGTGTGTCATAGCGGTAGTGATGTTCTTAGTGTCTAAACGGTGTTGTAATCGAGTGTAGTGTATGAGCAATGCGTGGTGCTTGTTGTGCATTCGGTTATGTAAACGTTTAGATGCAAGGAATATGGCTACTTAGCTTATTTGTTGTTTCATACTTGTTCGTTTTATTATTGGTCCCTACAAAGCACTGGAGCTCAGTCCAACCGCTTTTACTGTGCAGATGATTTAGGTGACGATGAGCATTATGAGGATGATGGCATCGGGGATGGGGATTATGAAGAATGATTCATAACCGGTTTCAATTAAAGAATTTAGTTTACTTCATTATTAGTTTTGTTAAACAATTTCATTTGTAATAATTAGTTTCCGTTGTTGAACTCTTATTTCAGATTACTTCATAATTGAATTCCCTTTTAGTAACTCTGTTTGTCGGCTTTGGTGTTTAATCAACTAATGGGCACTGCCATGTCATCGACCCTGGTTACGAGGTGTGACAAAATCGCTCAAGAGAAAGTCCATTGATGTTTGCGGTCAAAATAAGTGGTGTATGCACAAAAAGTGAGTGGAGAATGATTAGATCCGACCAAGAACTGGCCGGTGGCCGGAACTCTTGGTCGGGTCTAGCCATTGGAGCATGGAAGAAGAAGAGACCAAAGATAAAAAAATGGGTAGTGAGAGAATTTTTGGAAAAAAAAAGTGAAGAAAATTTTGAATAAGAGTTCACACTAAGGAAAGTAAAATGAAACAGTTAATTCCCGCCAAATTAATATTTTTTTGGGTAGAAACAGATACTAATTAATATTAATCAAAAGGTCCCAAAATGGGATTAGATTCATTACAAATAGATCTAACAAAGTAAGCCTCATGAGCATCCCCCGCCACTAGTTGACTTACAAAAAGTGGGGTTGATTGGAAAACAGATAAAGCAAGGGAAGGGAGGGAGGATCCCACATTTGGCAAGGCAGTCTGCGAATGCATTCGCCTCCCTGTAGATATGTAACACACTAGTCTCCTGAATCTTCCCTAGAAGGTCCCTGCAATCATGAATAATAGAAGACAAAAAGATGAGCGGGGTGATATTTGCATGTAAGACAAGGTGAACAATAACTTTATAATCAAGTTACACTTCCAGTTTGGAGATATTAAGATCTATGGCCATCTTAAGTCCATCTTTAAGTGCTCAAAGCTCCGCTACATTATTGGAGCAAAACCCTAGACTTCTAAAAAACTCCCGAGTTCACTCCCCGTTATGGTTCCGAATGATACCCCCACAACCACTACGTCTCGGATTCCCAAAGGAAGACCGTTTACATTGAGCTTCATCCATCCAAGTATTGGTTTCTTCCAAGAAACAGAAACAGTCCTCCTGCTTCTATTTTTTTTGTCTTGCTCGGCCCCACAGCATAGAATTCCATGGCCTTACTCTCACAGTAGAGTCAAATGCAATCGGAGGCGGCTTCTGAGAATGTGTTCTACCGTTTCCTCCTCTCTATTACAATTTGGGCATAAAGAAGAATTGATAATATTTCTCTTAAAGAGTTGCTCCTTAGTAGCGAGTCGATTATGAATTTCTTTAGAGTTAAAATCACCATTGGCTCCATCTTCTTTGGTCCGGAATACTAGCATTCTCTCTTCTAGCAGTTAATAAAATGGCTAGGAAGGTGGAAAGATAACTCCTCTAAGTTCCAACACCCATTTTGGCCCATAATTTGGCATAACTTCATATTCTCCTCATCAAATTATCTATCCACTCTATGTTTTGTACGAGAATTAATATTTCATCAAATTATATAATAGAATATGGTAGAATGTCAAATATGACACTATTTAATTTGACCCCTAATTTAATTATATCTTCTTTTCTCTCTATTTTTGCTTCTTTCTCCAACCTTCAATGTATTGGTTAGGATTGAAAAAATTATCATTAATGAGCAATTTATTTAGAAAGTGAACAGTTAATTTGAGACGAATTTAAAAAGAAATATGTACAGTTAATTTGGGATAGAATGAGTAATTGCCCTATCTCCACGTTATATGGGACTTAAGCATGCACTTTCTTATTTATATTTATATCACGTATATATTCACAGTTTCTCTATTTTACACAAATCTCTCACGAGTTTTGAAAATTTGTATTTCTCTCTACTTTTAAATATGCTCTGTCAGGGGAGTGTCAATCAATGACGGAAGGACCTTTTACAAACCCGGGAACCATTTCTAAGGACGAACATGACTTTTTCGAAATTTCAAAAACAATTATAACACTTTTAGCCATTTTCAACTTTAGGGACTAAAATGAAATTCACCCTGGAAGGTCTACGGTCCTTCCACATCAGAATGAGTCGGGACAAAAAAACTTTGGCATAGTTTATTCTAGTGATTGTTTGTGTCATCTTATGGCCCATTGTTAAAAAAGAGGTGGTCTTGTAAGTGTTTAATGAGCTTATTAGTAACATTTTTTTAGGGATGACCAAAAAAGACAACTTGGTGGAAACTCTAATTAATTTGTACTGATTTCACATTTTAATTGATAAATTTTGGAAATGATAAGAGATATCCAAGTTTTTTGCACCTAAACTAGTGAATGGATGTGATGGAAGTAGTTCATTTTTACATTTAAGTAACAAAAGGGTAAAAAAGAAGAAAAAAACAAGACAACATATTATATAATTGTTATTGATTACAAATGTTATTTTTTTTTGCTTGATAAGAAAATTTTTATTAGTTACAAAATAGCTGAGGTCATTACAATTAAAGGAAAATCTGAAAATATAAGAAAATAAAAATTATATAATGGATTAGAAAACCATGATAACAAATAAAAGTCACACCCACGAAAACTTAGATGGGTAGTAAGACAAACAAATACATAATCTTCTTCTTCGCAACATCTTCATTGCAATCATTGAACCACAAAGGTAAGAAAAGATCAGTTTCTACATCTTCCTTAGAAATCGACAATTTATAGGACCATGGACGTATCAACTATCTTACAAATTGCCTCGGGAAGACGTAGAAAGTTGATAAAGGTCCCAGATTAAATCTGGGTTGAAAGATTACTCCTAGGAGCATAGAAAATAAGTCTAAATCTGTGAAGATCTAAGACAGATCTAACATTTGTGTATTGAATCATGAAAAAAACCACTTTGAAAGAAGTATCTTATGATTTGTGTTACAAAATAGAGGTATAATACCCAAACAAATAATAAATAAAGTTAACTGACCAAGATCCGATCACTGGCCGGTGCCAATGGCCAAATCCGACCAATAAAATATGCAGGAATGAGGTTTACAAAAAGAGAAAAGGGAGAAGAAAAAAGTTGTTTGATCCACTAATGTTAATTACGTGTATATGTATGAGCATTAAAAGATTGATTAAAGTATAATTATCTATAAGTGGTAGGGGTCGAGTTATTAATGTAAAATAATAACATAAAAGGGACTCTAATTATAATTCAGAAAGGATATATTTTTACTATTTAACACGCTTATCTTAACCTAGTTAACAAGCATTTGCTTGAATCCCAAACTTCTCAAGAGAGAGTAAGATGAGCTTTTTGTCAGCCACCTTAAATTCTCTCTTATTAGAGGAGGAGAATTTTTATTGTCCCACGTAGGGGAGAGTGTCGAACTCGGAACTTTTTAATCACGGATAGAGGTTTGTCCCCACTGGGCTACGGCCTCCTCGACAAGAAGAAGAGCTTGACAAACTAAGAAGTTGGAAGCTAAAAAGGGCCAAGTGTCCAAAAAATAAGGAGAGAACAAGTTTCATTCAGAGACAACTGGATATCATACTTGAGAAGAAAAAAGGTGGAAAAAAAAACTCTAAAAAGAACCACAATGTAAGACTTTAACCAAAAAATGTGGTGTTACCCTTGTAAGCCAATGAAATGGACTTCCAAAACTTTTTTTTGTTTTATTTGGCCTTGTCTGGACAACTTGCTTAAAGTCGTGATACTTCCTTTTTTTTCATTATGTGTCGATGTAATCTCGATTATTAATTTTTGAATAGCTATCACCTATTTAAAATACTCAGACATAAAATAAATTTGATTTAGCGGCTAATAATACATAATTACTTACTGGAAAAAATTATAAATCAGCAACCTTACAAATCTAACACAATATTGAATGTGACTCAAATAAAATTGTACTATTCACACATCTTTATAGGTTTAGTATTATATTGAATGTGACTCAAACTCTTCCAAATCTAACATAATATAGAATCAAATCTTTCAGCCTACAATTGTTGTACTAAGTTCTACAAACAAAACCTTCAAAATATGCATACTTAGGAGTCACAATCTCTTTATAATATGCAACAAAGCTAGGTTTTTTTTTCTCTTTCCATATTGCTAACCCACCTTAATATGTTCCTAAGACAACTTTAAAATCACACTTATATTCAAATAGACATATGAATCATAAGAAAGAGACTAAGCTTATCATGTTTATTTGCTTCTTGTAAAGCAGTCATAATAGTGCACATAAATGTTCTAAACGTTGAATGAAAAAAATATGGTAATGTGCACATAAATCAAAATGGTTTTTGAGTCTATCTTTTCTGATGTCTTTTGACTTTGATTTGAGGGAATGATTCTGTAGAACGTGACGGTGTAAGGGGACTACTATTTCAGTGGTATTCTGTAAGCAATCACTTTGTACAATTCATTGTCAAATGTTAGGTAAGTCATCAAGACTTGTTCCAGTGATATTCTGAGATCAAACACTTTGTGCATTCTTTATTAAATGTTAGGTTTATCTCTTATTATGCTCATACATCAATTATTGGGAATATTATAATTGATGAGTCTTAAGTATTTGAAAAATAGTACTAAATCTCTTAGGGAGAAAATACTTTATACATGTAAAATTGAATTTTTATTTTTCTATTTATTTTGTTTTTTATAGAAAATAAGATATTGAATTCCGATTAGAGGGACATAAAATACAAATGATGTAATATTTGAACTATCCAACCAATTTCTAGAGGCAGCATCTTATCAAGATTGCATGTTTTGTGTCGTAATATTGTTGCCACATAGATTAACTTTAATTAGGCGAAGAACTTGAAATTGATTAAACAAAAAAGGTTTATTTTATAGGCAAATTGGCGTAAATAGTCCCCAAACAATTTAGCGCCAGAGTGAGAGTCCACAAACATTGTTTTTTGGTTTTAAAATCCTCAAACAATTTATTTTTGGTGTGTAAAATCCTTCCGTCATATTTTTTGTTAGTCAATTGTGAAATACAAATTTGAATTGGACAATGGAATTTACAAGAAGGGCATTATAGGTAGTTTATATTTCATTTACTCAGCCACACCCTCTCCTCCATCTCCGGTGATCCATCTCCGGCGATACATCTCCATCTTCATCTCCGGCGATCCATCCCCATTAAGTAAAAACCAATTCAATTTTACAAAAAATCTAAACAAAAATTCACACCACATTCAAGATGGATTAGAAAGAACAAACCTTTGTAAAGATTCCAACACCACATTCAATTCCAACCTTGGTCAAGAAAAGATCATCAGCCAACAATATTTCCTTAAACCCTCACCTGTTTCTTTCCCCTGCATCTCCTCCACTTCCCTCACCTCTTCCTCCTCCTCCTCCTCCTCCATCACCACCACTTCCACCGCCACCAAGTTCGAATAATGATGGGATGCCGATTAAAGTGGGGTTGCATAAAACCCATTAATAATTTATTAAAATAAATTTGAGAAACCCGATTTTGCAGGCCCCTTTGTTCGCCATTCTTGGATTTCTGATTTTCCCCTTTATTTGGAGTGTCCCGGAAGCCCTGATCACGGTTGAGCTCTCCACGCCTATCCCGAAAACGGCGGATTTGTTATATGGGCTGACCGGGCTTTCGGGTCCTTTTGGGGATCTCTTATGGGAACCTGGAAATTCCTCATTGGTTGGAGTTGTGGTGATTGGGTTGATTGGAGATGTGGTGATTGGGGTGGGATAGGAGGGGGTGAGGGATCGCCGGGGAAGATGAAGAGGCAAAGGGATTTGGGTTGACAATTGGGTGGTTGGAATTGTGGTGATTGGAGATGTGGTGACTGGGGTGGGATAGGAGGGGGTGAGGGGTAGCCGGGGAAGATGAAGAGGCAGAGGGATTCGGTGGGTGGGGGGCTGGGTAGGGATGCACTGGGTTAATAAGGGATGGAGTGGTAAAATACCGTAATTGCCCTTCAAATTTTTGCTTTGACTTTATTTTTTCCCCTAAAATTTATGTTGACTGTAACTTTTTGGACGGGAGGACTATACACACCAAATGTAAATTGTTTAAGGATTTTAAAACCAAAAAACAATGTTTGGTGACTCTCACTCTGGCGCTAAATTGTTTGGGGACTATTTACGCCAATTTGCCTTATTTTATATCCAAGTAGAAAATTTCAGAAAATGGGAACATAGGGAAACCAAAAAAAAAAAAAAAAAGAATTTGAAGTACTTAAAAAGTCGTGAGAAGATGTTCATCAGCAGACAAATGCCAAAAAGCCAAAAGCTTCTGTTGAAATATGAAGTCCCACATCGAGTGCCTAAGGAAGATCCAAATAATATATAAGCTCATGGGTTAATACCTCTCCTTGCCAATTAGTTTTGAGAGGATATGGAGGCCCATAAGCTAATTTTCACATAGTATCAGAGCAAAAACGATCCTGAAGAAAAAAAAACGAGGTTAAAAAAAAAACCAAATTTTATCTCCTAGACCAATATGTCGGAGACAAGCAATGTCATTGACACCACAGCGCATTGCGCGAGCTACTCAGGACCAACGCAAGACGCGGCCTATTTAGTGCAGCAAGGACCAGCATACGGTGCGGCCTATTCAGTGCAGCAAACAGCTACCACCTCTTTGGACAATGTGCAATTGAGAGAATTGGCTCAGGAAATAGCTGGAATAATCCAAGAAAATAAAGTTGCGGCCTTTCACACCACTGGTAAAAACGTCGCTTTTTATTCTTTCCCATGGATTCTTGATAGCGGTGCCTCTCATCACATTACTTGCGAGAAAAATAAATTGGAGAACTTGCAAAATCTGGTAATTCCTATTGGAATGAGTATGCCTGATGGTAAGCGTATTTGGGCACAACAGTATGGTACAGTGACTCTAAATCCCAATATTCGTCTCGCTAAAGTATTGTATATGCCACAATTTTCGTGCAATTTGATTTCTATCTCTCAATCAACACGGGAGTTACAATGTTGTGTCACCTACTTTGATGAGTATTGTGTTGTGCAGGACCTAATCCGGAAGACGTTGATTGGGGAAGGTGAGCTAAGTGGGGGCATCTATCGTCTCAAAGACGTGACTCACCAAAGCGAAATAATCGCGGCTGTCCGTTCAGAAGAAAGTTGTCAACTGTGGCACCGAAGACTCGGACATTCATCTTTTGGTACTTTACTTAATATCCCTGCTCCAATAAATTTCTCAAAAAATAAATCTATACCTTGTGATGTTTGTCATCTTGCCAAAGATTCCAGATTACCTTTTCCTCTTAGTCAAAATAAAGCGGAGCGTCCTTTTGAATTAATACATTGTGACTTATGGGGGAAATACCAAACACCTTCCTTAACTGGGGCGCATTATTTTTTCTGTTTGGTGGATGATTTCTCTAGGTGTGTTTGGGTTTATCTCCTTAAGGAAAAAAGTGAAACAAAAAATGTCTTTATTAATTTTCACAAAATGGTATCCACTCAATTTCAAGGAGTCATCAAAAGAGTTAGGAGTGATAATGGAACCAAGTTTGTAAGTCTTAGAGATTTCTTTTCCCAAACCGGTATACTTCACAAAACATCATGTGTCTATACTCCTCAACAAAATGGGCGGGTAGAAAGAAAGAATAGGCACATTCTAAATGTCGCACGAGCCCTTCGTTTCGAGGCACATTTACCAATTCGTTTTTGGGGGGAATGTATTTTAACCGCGGGGCATCTTGTGAATCACACTCCTAGTAAAATCCTAAATAGAATCTTTCAATACTTCCCCTCAAGTTGGAGTGTGGATATCGAGAACACCCAACTTGCTAACTAGATAATTGAATTGCCCTTGACCCAAAGCTTTGGTTAATACATCGGCAAGTTGTTCCTTTGTGCCCACATGACAAGTAACAAGTGTTCCATCTTGGACCTTTTCTCGAACAAAGTGACAATCAATCTCGATATGCTTAGTTCTTTCATGAAAGACTGGATTTATGCACCATTGCCTTCTGAATTTGTAAGAATTGAAGGGAAAATATATATTTCTCTCTTACAAAATAAAGAAGTAGTACATGAGTATTTATACATGTGTATCTACACTAATACACATGTATAAATACTCATGTACTACTTTATTTTGTAAGAGAGATATATATATTTTCCCTTCAATTCTTTTATGGTATCAGAGCGGACCCTTAGGTGGGATGATGGGCTCATAATGCCCAAGTGGGCTCTAATGGTCACTGTTCGACCCAAGAAGGGCGGCGGGCCTTAAATTAACTCCCACCTCTATGTGAGGGGGAGTGTTGAAATATGAAGTCTCACATCAAGTGCCTAAGAAAGATCCAAATAACATATAAGCTCATGGGTTAACACCTCTGCTTGCCAATTAGTTTTGAGAGGATATGGAGGCCCATAAGCTAATTTTCACAGCTTCATTTCCTCTTTCACTAAAAGAGACATTGAACGTTTAATTTCTAAAGGAGACAAGTGTAAATTAACCATATGTTTCAAGGGGTTGTAGATAGTTGTCTAGGTCAGGACATGAAATCATCAAAGAAAACGTTAAACAAATCAACCAGTCATCTGTTTCATTTTCATTTTTCTATCATACATTATTTTTTTTGGGTGCTGAATATTGGTCATAAAATGGGAATCGGGTAGCCCAAGTGGTAAGGCTACCCGGCCACGGGATGAAGATCCCGTGGTCGATTCCCGTATCTCTCATTGTGGGGCAAATAAATTCTCCTCCTTGTGAGGCTAAATTCCCTCCCCAGGCATGGGGCATGCTACAATCTCCCTATCTAGGGTACTCTTTGCTCTTCCCCTTCGGGGGCAATCGCCTTCGGGCGCTCAAAAAAAAAGAAAAAAAAAGAATATTGGTCATAAATCCTCATTCATTGTAAAGTAGGGAACTACTATTAATCCTCCTGAGGTTGGCGATATTTTTTAAAAAATAAAAAAAGAGATTTAATTTCTATGTTTTACATTTAGGCAGCAGATATTACTGTGAAAATTAGATCTTCCTTAGGCACTCGATGTGGGACTTCATATTTCAACACTCCCCCTCACATCGAGATGGGAGTCAATTAAGGCCCGCCGCTCTTCTTGGGTCGTACGGTGACCATTAGAGCCCACTTGGGCATTATAAGCCCATCATACCATGTGAAAATTAGCTCATGGGCCTCCATATCCTCTCAAAACCAATTGCAAGAAGATGTGTTAATCCATGAGCTTATAAGTTATTCGGATCTTCCTTAGGCACTCGATGTGGGACTTTATAATGCCCAAGTGGGCTCTAATGATCACCATACGACCAAGAAGGGCGGCGGGCCTTAATTGACTCCCATATAAATGTGAGGGGGAGTGTTGAAATATGAAATCCCACATCAAGTACCTAAAGAAGATCCAAATAACATATAAGCTCATAGGTTAACACCTCTCCTTGCCTATTGGTTTTGAGAGGATATGGAGGCCCATGATTACAAATGCCCATAATATAGTGTAGACTCACATGTATAAATACTCATGTACTACTTCTTTATTTTGTAAGAGCGAAATATATATTTTCCCTTCAATTCTCTTAATTACTCTAGATTTACTAAATTGATAGAGGGAGTACCCTCTGGTATAAGATATGTGAAAAAAATGTTGGTGTGTGAAATGGTGATAAAAAGTCAGTAAAATTAGTGAAGAATGATAATAACAGAAGAAATTGCAAGAAATTAGTTGTTTCTTTTTATGGAGAATTGGAAAGTTTCAAACAAAAAAGATCAATTATAATCCTTATCCTTTGTCACTCCTTTCGGCCTTTTGTCTCTTACAATTGGTGGAATGTGTCTCACTCTCCCACTTCTAACCAGCAGCTAGGGAGGGAGCCAAGAAAATGCTTCATTATTTCTGTATTTTCTTAGCCCACAAGATGGATTTTTCATTTACTTGGTACACAAATGCAGTCCCAAAATGGCATTAATGATTTGGAATTCAATAAGGGAGAATACACCTTAGTCCATCTCTAGTACGTAACGCGATTTATTCGTAATCGTTTAAGACGATATTTGAACATGAACATGTGTTTATCTCTTGAGAATATGTGTTTTCTCTAGACAGAGAAAAAACAAGTGTTTTTTTTTTGTGGGGTGGGCCAGGCTAGGGTGTAGTGCAACACTCAAGCGACCCACGAGAACCCAAATAGCAAGCTATCCATTGGGCTCTCACCCATAACAAATATAGTTAATATCATGTGACCCAATGGGCCACATATAAGATATTAAACTGATAAGAACAGATACTACACTTGATCTTAGTCAAAAGGCCGAGAATATGTACATGTGTTTTTTCCTTTTAAAAAAAGCAGTCGTCAGATTTTATATTCGACAGTTAAAACTTGTTTCATATGGTGCAAAATAAAATTTGTTCCTTATTAAAGTTATAAGTAAAATCCTCCACGTCCAAAATATATATTTTCCATTTCCTACAAATAACGAGTAATAAAAATGATTTTCAATTTCGAATGAAAATAAGCTGACATATTTAGAACATATATTTCTTTTGTTCATAAGTCAAGAATGGTACATGCTTTGGGTTGAGGCCCCTTGGCGAAGAGGAATAATGGAGTTCATGTACAAATTTGTTATCATTTATAGCTTGAATCAATTTGGGGTTTTGAGTATTCTTTTGATTTCATCAAGTTGAAGATATGTAACTAGTTTTAATAAATTGGATGAAAATTCTATTTAATCTGATTTGATGATTAAATGTGACTCCATTCCATTTTTAGATTATTCCAGAGTCCTTCAATAGGTTTATAGCCACTGAAAATATGGAAATTCACGTCAATGAAGTATTCATAAGTAATAAGAAATGAAGTTTCTGATTAAATATTGAAAGTTTAAATCCGACAAATATATGAGAACTACAATATATTGTATATTTGTAAAAATATTTATTTATTAAGTATGCCAAAATGCCGAATTATTAGCCACTTTGATCATCAACGTTTTTTCGTCTAGCCACTTTGGTCAAAATTTAATTTTTTTAACTTATTTCATCATTAAACATTTTTCGGCTTGCCATTTTGGTCAAAAATGTTTTTTTTTAACTTTTTTCATCACTAAAGTTTTTCTATCTGCCATTTTGATCACTAAAGTATTTTCATTCTGCCATTTAGGTCACTAAAATTTTTGACCAAAATGGCAGACCGAAAAAACTTTAGTGACCAAAATGGCAGAATGAAAAAACTTTAGTGATGAAAAAAGTTAAAAAAATTATTTTTGACCAAAATGGCAGGCCGAAAAATGTTTAATGATGAAATAAGTTAAAAAACTTGAATTTTGACCAAAGTGGCTAGACGAAAAAACGTTGATGATCAAAGTGGCTAATTATTCCCAAAATGCCATTAAATTCACATCCCTATTAATTGGTCCATACCAATATACAACCAAAAAAAAAAGGGAAATTAACAATTTTACCTCCTAATATATGAAAAATGAATGAGCATACACACACCGAAAAATATCAAATATACAATCAAAACGCCCCAAGTTTTTTTCTCACAAGCTCTTTTGCCTCCATCATAATCGTTATTTCATACAATGCTTCAAATATTTTTGTATTTAAGGACGGATTTAGCAACTTAATATTAAAATGGGAAGTTCAAACATTTAAGATGATATTATAAAAAAGTTTTTTTTTTCTTAAGCATAAAAATGTTATTTTCAAATTTTAGAACTCTGGCGCAGACGCCACCTTACCCTTTAGATCCGTCAATGTTTATTTCTTATATTAAGTCTCTAAGTTGATCTTTAAACTCACAAGTACGAGTAAATTAATTTTTTATTTTAATTTGTTTTAATATTTATTGAAGGAGGGGACCTATTTTATTACAAGAAATTGGGGATTCAATAAACGGTGAGGGGATTCGAACTCATGACGTCTACGTCATGAGGCCTCAGTCTTGACCACTAGACCAATGCCTCATTGGCGAGTAAATTAAGTTATTAACTCAATAAATAGGGTGAGGTGATTGTGAATTTTTTTTTCCCTTTTTCTGTTTTTAACAAAATAGGGTAAGGGGGGTCTTTATGTATATATATGTGTGTGTACATATTTGAACCAAATACAAATTTAAAATTTTCTACAAAAACAAACATTTTGTTAGTTAAAATATTAAATTAGTAAAACAATTTTTATTAGACTGAAATATATAAAATCTAATATTCATTGTGTGCATGCGCATCCTCTTTTTCTTTCCCTACCCCAAAAGAAAATGACGTTTTGTTGGTATGCACATCTCTGCCTTTATTAAAATAATTGCAACGTTAAACACGAAGGAGATATTTTAGAATTTAGTAGTACTTTTTTTTCTTCTGAAGCACGATTGGGCGGTTGCCCTATATAGGAGAAATAAAACTGCTTCAGACGAAAAGAAGATACCCCTACAAAGGGAGATTAAAGCTTGCCGCATGCAGACGGAGAGTATCGAACTCATTACTTCAAGTTCGTGGGCAGACGCTTGTCCCTTTGGGTTAAGACAGCTTTAGAATTTAGTAGTACTAAAAACAGGAAATTATTCAAATAGAAAAATTATAAAAAACATCATGGTCGTCTATGTGGAACAAAAAAAAATGGGCTGGGATGGGAGAATGCAAGTAGGTCCAACGCATCCATATCTTGTCCAACCGCTGCCGACTGAACATTATAATTAAAATCAGATATACTGAATCGTTGAATTTAACGGCCGCCAACTAAGGGACTGAGCTCTGCTCTTTTATATTTCAAATTCTTAACTATTCAAGGGAGTCTTTTTATTCAATTTAAGACACGATCTGCTACACCTATATAACCCAAAAAGAGCAGGCGCTACTTCCTTGGTGAAGTATATCATTCCAAAAAAGTCGTTCTTGATTTGAAAATAAAAGGAAAGAGACAAGACAGATCGAATTTCTTCATCACAGGATTCGGTAAAATACCTTGATATTTATGTCGAATTATAAATGAAAAGTTTGCTTTTAGGGGTGATCTTTCTCGATTTCGAAATGAAAAAAATTGGTTGCGGGAAAAAAAGGTCCTTAAGGAAGCCGAATCTCGTTATTCCGCATTAACCTAAGCCCGCTTATTCCAACTAGGTGATCTCCATCCTTTTTCTAATTCTTTCTATAGTCAAGCTCGGGGGAGAGATAAATCCTAATCTGACAAAGAGGTCAGGGAAGTCCTTACCCTTTTCTTAAAAGACTTTCTACGACGGGTGAGAAAACTTATATACAGGATGTCTGTCTTTTGTCCTTCGCTTCTAAGAGCTACTGGATAGAGAGACCATTTAGGTGATGTTCCTCCCCGTATATCTATCATTCTAGTGCCCAGTTTGTCTCAATCGTCTTCCGACTTGGGAAGAAGAAACGATCTAATCCAATCGGGCCTTCGCGGAACCCAAAAACGAAGTTAAAACTCAAACAATATTTTAATCAATTTCCTGCCCTTGCTCCTTTCGTATTGGGTTATTACTGCTTGGAAGCTGATTGGGTTTACGAGTCATATCTATGATTTTACTCGATTCACTATTTTAGTAATTTTCCTTATTGAATCTAACTATATTTATATCTTTCGAATCATTTTTACGATCCGCCTCCGCAGAATACAAGTAGGTCCAACGCATACAAAACTTGTCTGACCGCTGCCGGAAAGTCATCATACAAGAGTTGATTAGTTGTAATAATCTTTCTTTGGTCATCAAACTCAGAGGATCATCCGAATCTTTTAAATCCTTAATCTTCTAATTAACTCATGATTACTTATCTTATCCTGAGAATATTGACCAATCATCATCTTAATATATATTTTGTACTTAATTCTTAAACAAAGTCTATGGTTTTCCGACACATAGGGACGAAACCAAAAATTGTATTTGGGAAAAAACTACAACAGTATGTCGACCTATCTATAAAAAGCGCAAAAAAAAATAATTTGGGGAACGAACTTGATAAAAAATTCCAAACTACATATAAAAATTACTATATCTAATAATATTTTTAGAAATCTCGGGGCGACTGTCCCGCCCCTAGAATCGTCTCTGCCGACATGGAAATTTTGGTGGGAAATGAAATATTTTGTAACTGGGGAATGCCTCAATGATTTTATGTTTTGATTATATTTGCTTTTGAGCATATACTGCTGTTGAAGATTTATTTTATGGGTATGTATTTAATCAAATTTAATTGTTCCAACGCTTAATTTTAAAATATTTTCAATTCATTACGTAGAGGATTGTATTAGATTCACGATCATATATAACATGTGATAAAATTATTTTTTGGTGTGAATTATGAATTTGGTCAAAATGGGAAAGATGTCGATGGAAGTGTGATGTTATCCCATGTCGGTTGTGAAAACCAATTATAAATGGTTTATAAGTACTAGCAATACTATAGAGCTTAAAAACGTGGGAAATGGATACCCCTCGCGCACAGTCTTGGCTCGCCACGTTGAGGACTTTTTGGTCAATTTTACAATTTTGTTGAATGGAGTTGTAACTGCTGAGGTCGTAACTACAACAACACTACTTTATTAATGGAACTAATGATGTGTTGTAACTCCACTTGGTCATTATGAGCCTACGGATCTACCGTCTAAGGGTTCGCTCTGATACATGTGATGGTATTAACCTATAAACTCATAATTGACTCGGGTCTTCCTTAGGCAAGCGATGTTAAACTTTTATATTTCAACACCCCTCACATTGACGTGAGATTAATTTAGACACCCCCTCACGCAGAGGTGAGAGTCGAGTCAATTCAAGGTTCGCCGCCCTTCTTGGGTCACACGGGGCAGTTCAAGACTCACCGCCCCTTCTTGGATCACATGGGGGCAGTTCAAGATTCGTCTCCATAATTGGATTGCACGAGGACAATTAGAGCTCACTTAGGTATTAGATATTATAAGCCCACACATCTACCACCTAAGAGCCCTCTCTGATACCATTCGAAAATTTGCTCACGTGCCTACATACCTTTTAAAAATTGATTGAGAATGAAAGATGTTAAACCATTAACTTATAAGTAAGGGCTTTGCATGGGCTTGGCCCAGTTTTTCCAGATCAGTCATAACATGGCACCTGGAAAAGTGGGACAAACATTTTTGTCCATAACGGAAGTCCCACTTCCGTCCCCGGGAGCCATAACGGAAGTGGGACTTCCGTTCAGGGCCGACGTGGCGCTTTTTCCCACGCCGCAGTGCCACGTGGGCCGTAACGCAAGTCCCACTTCCGCTATGGGTCCCGGGACGAAGTGGGACTTCCGTTATGGGCTCCAGCTAAAAAAAAACCCTTCTTCTTCCCCCACCGCGATTTGCAAGAGAAGTTTTCCAAAAAAAAACCACCCCTCTCCCTCCGCTGCAGCCCCTCCTCCCACTCGCCGCCGCCTGCCACCGCCGCTGCTGGGTCCCTCCCTCCCACCGTCACTCTCACTCTCCCACCACCAATATCTCTCTCTCCCAAATTTTAATTTGGAGGTATACTATTTAAGTGTAATTTTTTGTATATATATAGTTTTAAAATTCAATTGCAGATTAATAATGTATTTTGTATATATAGTTTTGATATTTATGTATTTTTGCAAATTGTATGTGTATGTATTTTTTGTGAATTTGATATTCTTATGGACTAAAATTGCAATTTTGTGAATGTGATATCCTTATGTATTGTAATTGCATAATGTGAATTTGATATTCTTATGGACTAAAATTGCAATTTTGTGAATTTGATATCCTACTGCATTGTAATTGCAATTATGTGAATTTGATATTCTTATGGACATGAATTGTAATTATGTGAATTTGATATCCTTATGTATTTTAATTGCAATTTTTGAGAATTTGATGTCCTTATTATTTAAGTGTGAATTGTTATACTACGCGCATTTTATTGATAAAAATCCCACAGTTTTTATTACAGATGGCTTTTCCCGCCCACCTTATGCCCTGTCATCGTGACGATCCCTGAGCAGTGTTGAACAAACACACGTCACATAGAGCACTTAGGATTTGGGGGCGGGGATGTAGTCCCTAGACAGGGGGGTTTGAAGGTCATTAGCTATGACGGGCATTTTTTTGAGGCATACCGACGCGAGGGCAACCGGGAGAGTGCTAGATCTCATTGACAGTATAGGTTTCGGGGGTTGTTGTCTGATAGGTAAGATAAAGATAGACCACGCACCGATCACCGCATTAGTAAAGCGGTGGCGCCCGAGACGCACTCATTCCATCTCGCGATGCGCGTGAGGTCACCATCACCCTGAGGGACGTAGGTCGCCTCCCTAGGGATCGCCCACCGGGCCCACGTGGTGACGTGGGGACGAGGACTACAACATGACCAAGGGTCGGCTGGATTGAGCGTGTGCACCATATCCTAGGTTTTCGCCCCCACCAGGTCAATTATGGGTAACGCCCTCGAGCTTGCAAAGGTGTACGCCCACATTTCCGAGCCCCCAGGCGAGGATTCCACGCACCTCGCGGTTGACCAGCTGGGCTCGGGCCCCCGATTTTCCTCTCGCATGGCCGCTTTTCTCTTCCCGTGATAAGTCCGGCCGCGAGGGAACATGCGCTATCTCTTGCTCATCAGCCGACGGGGACCTCACCAATGACCCAAGCATTCATGGGCTGACGACGCTCTGTCCCTACCTATACCGCCAGATGTGCATCTCTCGCATGCAGCCGACTTCTAAGGACATAGTCGGTCGTTACTCGTTGATCCGTGTTTGTGTAATTGTTAATGACTTTTTTTTTATTGTTTACCCGCAAATTTTTAAATAATTGATGATTAATCTGTGTTTGTTTGTACCAGGGCTATGGGCGCTGGGAGCGCATTTCATTTCTCCCGGCCGCGAACCTGGGGAGTTGATTATGAATGAACCTCCCGCGGACGGCCGAGCGTGACGGGCGCGCTGGAACACCGCCCTGAGTTTCAAGAACGCGCCAAATCTCACTGACGGTGAGCTCACGACTGACCACTGACTGACTTTGACGCCCTGCGGGTAAGGTTTATCGTATTTTTTCGTGGTGTTTGTTTTTATTTGCGCAATTAATTTATGCTAATGTACAATATTTTTTTTACAGCTCATGTGGAGGCCGTATCCCGATCAGGGTTATTGCCGTCGGGTCTCACGTGATGAGGGCTTCCCTGTCCCACTCGCCGGCCCGTACGCCACTCGTGTGTTTCGAGTTGGTTGAAGTTTCACATGCCGGACCAGGGTTGCTAGGCAATCGGGTTCCAAAGAGTGATACCCAGCCTCCATCGGTGGCGGAGGGTACGACAGAGGGCGAAGACGTCCACACCCACATGGCGGGGCCGAATATGAACTGGGCGAAGAAGCACAAAGACTACATACCCATGTGGGATGACCGAGAAGATGCACTGGCGAACGCTGTCCCGGTCGCCGGTAATGTGATCTTACCAACCCGTGAGTACATGGATTGGTACAATCGCATCACCGTGCACCTCCTTACAAACCCACGCAACAGGGATGCCGGTCCACTCCCGATGGGCATTCAACCCATCGCGCCTTCCGAGGACATTATTGTAAGTTTTGTATTTTTGTTTGTCTACATTGTTTTTCCTTATTTATAATATACTCGACACGAGAATTGATGTTGCGAGGCGGATGCCAACAGACTCATACTGACGTGAGCTCGATAAGCCGGCCTCAACTCAATCGGCCACTACAGTCCCTAGTCTCCCGGGCTTCAAAGACAATCAAAGAGGCGTTCGTGGCGGCCGGGAAGTCCCCCCGGCTCGCAGACGAGAGTCGCGGATGTGGCAGAGTCGGCATGCTCGGAACCGGTGACGCAACCGAGAGAGCCTGTCCGCCCGGCCCCAAAGCGGGAAGGCAAGGTACGCGGGAGGCAACTGGGATGCCGCGCGGAGGACTTAGCGGCGAGGCGACAACGACAGGGCACAGGGCTGGGCCACTCGAGGCGGCTGCACCTGGCGATGATCCGACACGAGCCTCCGACGCAGACACGCTTCCCTAGCCAAAGCCGACGTACCCACCCCTTTTGAGTACCAATTTGCATCACCCAGTACTTTTTCAGTGAGTTTTCAGACGGGGCGGGGATCCCGGTGCCGGCCCTCTACATCTCGCACAGCATGGGCTTCTACTCGGGAGGGACGCCTGTACGACTCGAGACGCAGCAGTAGACACTGAGACGCAGCAGTAGACTCCGTTGCCGATAAACCCCGAGGAGCGGATATTTATCGACCACGAAGGCGCGGGAGGTCATCTCAACCAATTTTGGTAGCGCCATGCATGAGTGAGAGATGGCGACCTTTTACTTCCCGCGCCCTACCCGAGACACACTGCTCCATACACACCTTCAAAGCCGTAGATAGGTTTTCATTTACATTGTTTACGTTTCGTTCATTGTAGTTACTAAGAATGTTAATTTTTTTCGGTTGTAAAATATTATTACGATAATTCTGTTGCTTGTTTTATATTAATATACAATTTATTTATTTTCTTGCTCAATTTTTAGTAAGTATTGTGTTTTGCAGATATTGTTTATATATAATACAAACACCTCAGAAAAATAACCTCTGGAAAAAAAACCAAGTGTTTTGGCCAAACACACTGCCAGTCCATAACGGAAGTCCCACTCCGTCCCCGGGGTCATAACTGGAGTGGGACTTCAGTTCAGCCACGCGTAGCATCGCGATGGGAAAATCGCCACGTCACCTAGAACTGAAATGGGACTTCAGTTATGGACTAAATTGTTTGTTCCATTTTTCCGGTCACATGTTATGATCGATTCTGGAAAAAGCTGACTGCCTCTACGCAAAGCTCTCTATAAGTAATTCGCATATTCCTTGGTCAAAATTCCAATTTGCGTTTATCAATTATGAAAAAAATAAAACCTGAATTTTTTTATTATCAAAGACCCTACAAAAGGCCCAATACTAGCATGGTTAATAGGACTATATATCAAACCAAGAAATAGAATCAGAAAAATAAGCCCATTAAAGATTCACCAATCACCACACCAGGTCTCTCTCTCTCTCTCTCTCTCTCTCAATCTCAAATAGAGCAAAAAAAATGGCAGTTTCAAGCTGCTGCACACCAAGAATTCATCATCAAACACCCCCAACTCCATCAAAATCATCAAGCTTTTCAAGAAGAATAATAATACCCAGAATTTCAATTAAACAGAGGACAAATTTTGTTAAAAGAATCAGCAAATCAGTTTCAGCAGCCTTATCTGATCCTTATGTTCTTGAATTAGCGGAAACTATTGAAGACTCCCTTTCCTCTTCATCATTAAAACCTCCGTTTCTTCTTCAGAAGCTCAGAGAATCATCAGCAGAGACCCTTCTCACAACTCCATGGCCATCTAAAAAAGATGAGCCTTTTAGGAATACTGACACTTCTTTTCTTAAAACTTCCAATATTCACCCAATTATATCCCCTTCCCATGAATCTTTATCTTCTTTGAGCTTTTTAGAAGATACCCTTTTGCCAACTCTTTCAATTGTTGATGGGTTCTTGATAAAGTCATTATCTTTGTTGTTATCTGAATTGCCTGATGAAGTTTACGTTGGTAGCTTGTCTAACCTTAAATCCGAGGTTTTAATGAAAAGGGTTTCTAAAATTCTGTCTGAATATGAGTCTAGTGGGGATTTGTTTTGGTCAATCAATGGGGTGGGTGCACCTGATTTGATTCTTGTTTATGTGCCAGAAGGGTGTAAGGTGGATAAACCAGTGCATTTGAGGTATTTTTCGGGTGAAGGAGGCGAAAAGGGGTCGAAATCGATGCCTATTTCGAATCCGAGAGCGTTAGTTTTGGTGGAAAAAGGAGGTGAGATTGATATAGTTGAGGAGTATTTGAGTGGTGTTGGGGATAAGTGTTATTGGACTAATTCTGTAATGGAAGTTGTGATTGGAGAAGGTGCAAAGGTTATTCATTCTTATATTCAAACACAATCTTCTGCAGCTGCCCATATCAAATGGACTTTAGTTCATCAGGTGAATTTTATCTCCTGTTGATTCATTTTGTTTCTTGTTAATAGATGCACTAGTGAAAGTCTACCGTTTATACGTATGCTTTTCGATTTTTGGATGCAAAACTAGATAGTAGTTTGTAATCGAATAACTAAACTAGAAACGGACAATGCCAATCTAAACTGCAAAACAAGGTTATGGAATTAAGACAATTCAGCTTTTTTTGTTGTTTGTTGCGTAGAATTAGTGTTGTTTGTTGAAATGTGCTAGAAAGCATAGGTTTTTACCTTCGTAGGATCATTATTTTCGCTTGAGGGGAATCCTTTTACCTGTTATCAATTTCAGCTACTTCAGATCATGAGAAGCCTTTCCATATGATTGAGGCCAATTGTTGACTGACTGTGGCTTATTTACATTTGTGGTTATGCGATAGGTTCTCTTTTTCTCTGCTGTAAAGGAAACAATATTTTTGAACGAACATCGCATATAGTTCAATGCTGTTTTAGTAGCGGATTACAAATTAAGATTATCACGAGGGTAAAGTCGGAGTTTTGAGAAGGTATAGTAAGTAGCAAAGAGCAAATTTTCATTGTGGCGAATGTGACTAATGGGTTAAATTATCTAAACATATGCAGTAAATTCGGAAAAAATGGACCTCTGACTTGATCTATAATGGGATGATGTTCATAACAAATTACATTATGACTTTTTCGTTTTCAGGAATCAACTAGTAATTATAAGCTTGTAGAGGTAAGCACTGGTGGGAAATTGAGTCGGCATAATCTTCATGTGAAGCAACATGGCCCAGAAACAGCTACAGAGTTATCGTCATTTCATTTGTCTATTGCTGATCAAATACAAGATTTGTATAGTAGACTGGTCTTGGACCATCCAAGAGGATTTTCCAGGCAGCTTCATAAGTGCATTGCTGCTCGCGCCTTCAGTCAGATCGTTTTCTATGGGAACATAAAAGTTAATAGGTAGTTTCTTTTTGTCTTGCCGTTCTTCTTAAGCTACCCGTGAATAGAAATTCCTTTCTCAGCCAGTTTACATTTTGGCAAGGAAGTCTAACGCAGTTGGCCCAAATATGTCCCGTGTTCGACATTGATCACCCCCTCCCCACCCCCAACTCAAAAAACGATTATTTTTTTTAAATAATGGTTTTGTGTGATTGTATGCAGATTAGCGCAGCAAACGGATGCGGGACAACTGATAAGGGGCATGAGTATGGAGCACAGGGCTACCATAAATGCTCTACCTATTCTGCAGATAGATGCAGATGATGTGAAATGCAGCCATGGAGTTACAAATGGTAACCTGGAAGAGGACCAACTCTTCTACTTCCAGGCACGGGGAATCGACTTAGAAACTGCTAGAAAAGCTCTCATTTTCTCCTTTGCAGCTGAGGTGATACAACAATTTCCTAACTCAGCTATCAGAAAGAAAGTTGAGAGCCATGTAAAAAGACTGTTAGATCCTTCACCTTCCTAGCTGAGAGGGCTCTCTCTCTATCAATAATCTATATTATTATTTTTTGGAGAAGACTCTTTTGCGCCGCAAGGAGTCTGGCAGTAGAACAGACATGATTAGTTGTGCACAGTAAAATGGGCACAAATACTGGTTTTGCTTGTACCCAAAAAAAAACTAAAATCAAGATTATGGTTCAAATTCGTTGTTTATGGAGGTGATATTTGATTTGTAAGAGAATGTATACTTCTTTCGTTCGAAATTGAATATTCACATTATTCTTAAAACTTCCATGATTTGATTTAAAGGAATTAAATTCGACTAACTCATGAATCTATTATTAATCTCTTTAATTCTTTGATTTAAGAGAATTCAACTCCATTAGTACACAATCTGATGACTAATTTTTTAAGGTTTTGTTGGATAGAGTTTCCCAACTCAAGTCGAGTTTTCGGACGAAAACAAAACTTCAGGTACGAAACAATATTAGATTTGTTAATTCCAGTGTAATAAAATTTTGATTTTTTTTCGGGTGTATATAAAAGTGTGGGGATAAGATTTTCTGAAATCAAAGGATTTCTATCGGATATGATTTTAAATGAATAGTATAAGACTTTTAAATTGCGTCGTACCAAACACAGATGTGACAGATTCCTAGAATACGTTCTATACATGATAGAGATGAGATTTTCTGATTTAATCTTACAAAATGATAAGATTCTAGTGGAACAAAATGAAAGATGGAGGACGGATTCTGAGAATAAGTCCTCAAGAAAACAGATTTACCAAAACTAGTTATCATCCATGGCAATTTCAGCAGGAAAATTTAAACGCATTGACTTTGATGAAACCTTTTCTATTTATAAGCCGCATAGGTAAAAAAAATTACAGATTCTCGCCTTTTGACTATAGCGGGTCGTCTTCTAAGGACTGTTTTCTAACCCACCCACCACCATATTACAGATTTCTTTTTCCAAGCAAAGGAAGACAATTTCACAAATGAACGAAAAATCCGCCATCTATGCAGAACTTAAAAGGGAAGAAGAAAAAATTCCTGTTTCTTTTTTCCCCCCTAAAAGGCTTTCCGGCGTTCCAAACTACAAAAATTTCTATCCTACTTTTCCATTGATAAAATTATCTAACCTTTTCCTAGCCCAGCTTGGAGAATCCCCAGCACCTTCTTATAACACGGACAGCGGATCAGAGCTTCGAGACAATTTTGTACAGAGAAGAAAATATTGATTATGATACTGACATTGATTACTCCTCAGGGATATTGTCCTGATGATTTCCAAATCCTTCCTTCGAGTGATACCACCATAACAGTAACATCATCATGGTACTTTCTGCGATCGCCTGTTGGGATATCCAGCAATTCATGAAATTCCATTCCTGCAGATAAGTAGAGAATTCAGTTACATTCGAGTTGCGACACTTTAGCTGACTTCAAAGTTCAAGAGAAAGATAACTTAATAAGATCGCGTGAGGTAATTTCGCACCTGCTTTTTTAGCTGCACGAACTAGAAGCTCCTCTATCAGGTGTTGAGCAGGATCTCCGTCTGGGAACTTCTCCATGAAATTCTCAACATAGGAAACCACCTCCTGGTTGCTCAAGTACTGATATAAGCCATCAGAAGACAACACCAAAAATTGATCTCTAGGACACAGTCTATGATGACGAAGAGAAGGTGTACATGATATGTACGGTGCAGTACCAATGTAGTCATTCCGAAACATTTCCAATACGGCATCATTCCATTTGGGCTGCGCGTCATCAAGCATCTTAAAACATTAACCAGACTAGCAAAGCTGTTTGAAACAAAAGAGTGAAAGTCTCGAGCTATATAAAATATGAATTCTTTGCCACATAAACCCAACTTGTGCAGTGGTTCATTTGTGAACTACATGGATGAGCAGCTCCAGAAAAACCAGACAAATATAAAGCGGCCTAAAAGATTGTCTCAATTGTTATCAAATACAAAGGGAAAACCAAACACGGAAGGCTTAGAGGTTCTAAGTAGATATTGCAACATTATTCCAAAAATAGTGGTGTCTTATCCGTCTTTGCAGGAAAGACATACTGCCAATAGAAGTGATAACATGATAGAAATCATCAGCCCACGGCATCCTGGAAATATGATGGAAGTGTGGAACTGCGGGACCACCGACCAGATTTAACAAAGTTGGAATGCACTAAACATCTACAGCTAACATGATGTCTACACGACCAGAAGATTTTGATGGAAACAAGTTACAATTTAGAAAAGTTCATGATTTCGTATACTAACAAGACACAGCAGAATATAACAAAAGTAACAAGACTAGTTAGAAAAGGTATGTTATGATACAATGACAAGGACGAATACATTTTACATGCTAATTTGAAATAAAATTTACGCAGTACGATTTCTCCATGCATAAGTATAACAAAACTGGAAGAAAAAATAACAAAAAAGAAAGTAAGATTTAATAGAACTCTGTGTGCTAGAAAATATGCAATGTGCTTTTCTTCAGATAGTGAAGATTGAAAACAAATGAAGAGTATATGGTTTAGCAACCAAACCTGTTTAAGGAAACCAGCTCCAAAAGCCCGGGTAACCTTAAGACGACCTTTAACTCTACCATTGGCAATACTATTCCTGTCATCAGGATGTTCATTCTTGATCCTGATAACTTCCTGGCAAAAGATGGGGAAAACCTTAACAAAGTTTGCACTTTTAGCAATAAAACCATCACATTATTTCGTTGACATTTTAAGTAAACATATGTATTTAGTTCAGATGCGTATTCTCCTCATCACATCTACTAACTAGTTATAGAAAGAAAACCTGTACTGCATAGATTAAATAAGATGAAGCCAAACCATGGATACTTACTTCCTCAATGCTTGTGCTGTGATCGGTGGACAACTGCAACGCTGTCAACTTCATAGGTTGAGAAGAAACTGCATTCCTCACCTTGTTCATATCACTGGCATCTACCGACTCTTCGATTATAGATTCTGCATTCAACCCACTATCAATAGGACCATTTGGTTCTGTACTAGAAACAGGTTCTTGAGGCTCATACTGCGCCACAATCGCCCGACTATCACCTACATTCATCACATACACATCCTCATCTCTCATCAAAGCTACCAATAAACAAGAACCCATCAGAGCCAGCTCTGGATACCGATCAAGAACCTTATCGGTCATATCCAAGTAACCAAGCTCAGTGATTTCAAGAGCCCTTGACATTGCTCTCAGCACCAATTCATGATCAACTGGACCCATATTGCGCCTCCTCCCAGCGTTACTACTCCTCGGTTCCTCTACTCTATTATTTTCCTCGACTTCCACCTCCTCTTCCTCTTTCTCTTTCCCCGCGGCCAACCCAAACTTCCACGGGAACAAACTCCGACTACTCTCCTTATGATGATGCTTCATCAAAAATCCATGCTTTAATTTAGATAACAACAATGACCTTCTACTCGCTCCCGACCCAGCATTGCTCACACTAATTGCATCATCTACTGAAAATGCAAATCTATCTGAACCCGATAAAACAAGCCCGTCTCCCGGATCCTCCTCAGCTAGAAATTCCCAAAGTCTCCTCCTCCTAACAGTAATCTCCCCTGATTGAAAAGTCACATTCTTAACTGTCCCATTATCCGACCCTTCCAAATTCGATTCATGAATTCTTTCTTCTATTTCTCCCCTTCGCCCTCTACTGATTCCTTTGAATTTTCCGCTAAATTGACTTCTTGATTAGTACTACTAGAACCGTCATTGTCCCAAAACAGACCCTCTAATTCTTTATACATTGCTTTATAAAAATTACTCATCAAAAATTCAGGAGCATCAGGGCCATTAAACCCATCATAAATACCTACAAACAACCATCCAAGCTCCTCCGAAACGACCACATGTACCCGATCCTCGCCTGCTTTCCCTAAAGCCCACTGCACATTACTCTCACCACCACAAGGCATTTCCACCTGCTCACTAGAAGGAACGTCTTTCCGACCAAAGTTCCGTACCGGCACTACCCACGGCCGCTTTTTCTCCAAAAAATTCCTGTAAAACGCCTTCTTAATTCCCGAAATTCCCTTCCTCCTCTTCTTTTTAACATACATTCCCCCTAAAGGCGCCGAAAATGGCACCCTATTACCGCCGTCGGACCCCAGGGCGGTACTATCTAAAGGACCGGAAAGGGCCCCACGCTCAATCGGGCCTGACATGAAAAAGGCCCGGTCCATTTGCCCGGAGGCTTCACCGGCACCGCCGCGGGGAACCGGTTGCAAAGGCAAGGAACTAAACAACGACGTACTTTCAAAACCATTTACAATACTACCCTTGATACAAGTTCCACCAAAACCTAAATTGTTATTTTCAGTAGTAGTAAAAGTAGCAGCGGCAGGGGCATCGTCGTAAATATTATCAAGTTGAAGGACAGTACGGGGAGTGGCGGTGTTAGCACTAACGGAAGCGCCGGAAATTGCACGGAACCCGGTTTCGGGTAAACCGGCTGGTCGAACCGGTGGTGGTGGTTCGGAATTATCAAACCGGGTGGACTGAGCTGGCGAAACGAACCGATCGGAATGCGTAGGGGAAACAAACCGAGCCGAAGACCGAACATAACAAAACGAATGGCCAAGTGTTTCATCTAGCGGTTCGGTTCCCGTGAAGATCACTTCCTCCGGTTCGTCCGTCCGGTTCACCGCCGACGGGTTGAAACACTGTGATAATCCCCCTCCCATCACATTCGGTTCATTTCCCACTCCCCCCCACTATATATACAAAATTTCTGTACCTATAGAAATCTAGAGAGAGAAAGTAGAAGAAGAAGAAGGAGGAGGAGGAGGAGGAGCTGGGTTTTTGCTTTGGTAATGTTATTGGGTGGATGTTTTGGAGAAATGGAAAGAAAAAAAATGTTAAAGAGAACACACAGTAAAGAGTGTATCTGTGTGTGTTTTTTTAGAGAGAGAAAGTAAGAGTGAAAGGAAAAAATAGTCAAATATACTGCTAGAGAGAGAGGGAAAAGCTCTCAAAAACTTGTGTTCTTCTTGCTCTTGGTTTTCTATGTATATATACTAGTAAGATTTAAAACTTAATTGGTATCAAAGTCATTGCTAATGAATGTGTTTGTTTCACTTGTTGATTGTTTAAATTAAGGTGTTGAAATATGTTTACTTTTTTTATTACTAATATTTAAGACGGTATGTAAGTCGTTATTAATAAATATGTTTGTTTTAATGGTTTGACGGTTTAAATTAAAGTTATGAAATATATTTGTGTTTGAGTCGTTACTAATAAATATGTTTGTTTCAAAAGTTTGACGGTTTAAATTAAAGTATTGAAATATATTTGTATCTGAGTTGTTCCTTATAAATATGTTTGTTTCAACAGTTTGACGTTTTATGTTAAAATATTGAAATATTTTTGTATTTGAATCGCTACTAATAAATATGTTTGTTTCAAAAGTTTGACGGTTTAAATTAAAGTAATGATATATATTTGTATCTGAGTTGTTCCTTATAAATATGTTTGTTTCAACAGTTTGACGTTTTATGTTAAAGTATTGAAATACTTTTGTATCTGAGTCGTTACTAATAAATATGTTTGTTTCAACAGTTTGACGTTTTATATTGAAGTATTGAAATATATTTGTATCTGAGTCGTTACTAATAAATATATTTGTTTCAACAGTTTGACGTTTTAAATTAAAGTGTTGAAACATGTTTCTTTTTTTAATACTAAGACTTAATCGGAATTTGGATCGTTCTTAATAAATGTGTTTGCTTTCAACGGTTTGAGTGGTTTAATGCAAGGTGTTCGAAATACATTTCTCTTTTCTTTTTAAAATAATTAAGACTTAATGAATATTAGGTCGTTTCTAATAAATGTGTTTGTTTGAACTGTTAGACGGTTTTAATAGGGTGATAATATATATATATATATATATATATATATATATATATATATATATATAAGACTTAATCAATATATGATTCGTTCCTAATTAATGGGTTATACGGTTTAAATTAGGTTGTTGAAACTTGTCTTCCGTCATAATTGATTATCAATTTATTTGACGATTAAATTTAAAAATAGATAATAGTTGGTATGTTTAAAAAATACATTTTCAAATAGTTACAAATTGAAATTTATTAGTACTATGTTCAATACATACATCAGCACTACAATTAGATTTCGTCCAACCTCTTATAAAGTAGTGGCGGATATAGAAGGGTTGGGAGTGGCAACTGCCCCCTACATTTAAAAAATATATTTTTTACCCTTAGGAATTTTTTTTTAAAAAAAAATCTTTATAATATTATAATTAGCCCCCCTAAAAATTATTGTATATAAAATTAGTCCCTCAAACACTAAGTTTCTTGATCCGCTACTGTTATAAGGGTAGAAGATTCCAATCGAGGTGTAAAGTCAAAACATTTGAACTCAAAACCTTAATTAAAATACACTAATATTATTTTGTTCCACTGTGTTAAATGTGCACTCATCAAGTGTAGGAATTTTGAATTAAATACAGAACATGTGCTTTTTATTGCACGTGTGAAACACATCTTCGTCATCGATCGAATTAGTCGACTAAGTTTTTTGTCAAATAAATGCATGTTTGTATGTGCAGTTTTTATTTTATTTTATAATTGTACGAGAGAACATGAGTTCTCAACCGTGAGATTAAATTTAACGTTTGTGATGGTGTTTCGCTTGTAAAAAAAATCATATGTTTTGCACTGAATTCGGAATAGAGATAAATGGGTGATGAAGGGTAGAGATGCCCACGGTCCGGTTCTCCCCAATTCTGGTTCGATACAGTCTGATTCCGTACGGTTCTATACGGTTTCAGTTCTGATTTCATACAGTGTTCTTTTTCAGTTCCGAGTAAGAAACATAATTAACCAAACTTGATTTGGTTAAATTGCAATTCCGGTATTAATTTAGTATACAATGTTGGAATCGTTTCATATAAGGATTAATTTATACAAATTAATAAATATAATTGATTTTTAAAAAAAATAGGGGAACCGATTGAACCGCCGGTCCGAGTCCTGGACCCTGACCCGGAACTGCCGGGTAGGGTCTTTTGGCATCTCTAGTGAAGGGTGTACATGAGACCAACCAATGAAAAAGCGAATGTAGAGGAATAGATTTGATTCATTTTGATTTGGGTGATGACCTAGCAAATTTGAAATGTTTGGGGAACGATCAAGAGAAGGGGACACGTCATGTTCCAGGCGAGAAAGGGCTTTTTATTTTTTTTAATCATTAAAAAAAATAGTTTCGAGTCTCTTTTAAAGTAAATAGTGCCTATGCTTTTTTTTTTTAACCGACTCAAAAGAGAAGTATATTTTCTATTTTATTATGAAGAAAAAAAAATATTTTCTAAAGGAAAAAAAAATAAGCGGAAGATACATACTAAAATTCAAAATTTTCTATAGCACACATGGAATATTTTATTTAATTACTGAAATTATAGTGTTCAACATCAACAAATATGAGTAATTCTACTTTTCGCGGGTGCTAAACGGAAAGTCACGAATGTTTTTTAAAAATATAATTAATAATTTTAAATCAAAAGTTAAAAAAAAAAAATGTTATGCTACTACTACTAAACTTTCAAAAAGATATTTCAACACGGAAATATAAATTTCTCGAGTAGGAAATATTAACATAAATATGTGTCTCCTGAAATTTAAAAAAAAAAAATGTGTCTCCTGAAATAAAAAAAAATTAAAAAAAAGAGTATGGTCAAGAATTGACTAAAATGTTTAACCGGTAAAGGTTATCGATAACCTTGCTTTTTTTTTAGAAAGTAATAGGTTCCAAAATGACGCTTTTATTTGAATTGACGAAAAAGGGGTTGAGAAAATGATAGAAGTGCAAAAGAGGACAAAGAAGGGAGAGAACTGACTTGCGGTTATAGTGCGGAATAAAAAATTGTCAAAATATATTAATATTTTTTTATTTACAAATATTACAAGTTTTTGGATATGTGTTACATCCTACATAATAGATATTTTATTCTGATGGACCTTTATCCTAAAATATATAACACATATTTTACGCAACAAGTATTACAGAAATACAATAGGTGTTCGTTGCAAAAAAAAATTTAATCATCAAAAAATTTTAATCTGACAATAAAAAATATTCAATATATACTGAATTTGCTGAATCAGAGATCGGGGCTTTAAGGAAAGTAGTAGGGTCAACGTGGAGGATCGAGGGTAAAATTTTGTTTTTATGGGGCGCTTTTGTCTTTTTATTTGTATTTTGGTGCATGGACCGACTACTTGTCTAAAGCCCAAAGGTCAAGTCCATGTTTGAAGTCACGGCTGTCAACCAACCAAGTGACAAATGGTAAAACAACTTTGGTAGATAATTACGGGTGAAAATCGTCTGTCCCCATTTATGTTCTTAATTTCTATCCCAACCAATTAAAATTTACTATATAATTATTTTTTCAATTATATATACACATGGTGAATTGTGATTGGTTGGAGACACACACAGGGACAGAGGATTTTTTGCCGATAATTACCTAGCAAAAAAAAACTTTTGTAGATAATAATTTTCTAGAGGCTAGTTTTTATTACCAAGGTAAATTTTCTCCTGTCAAGGCAATTTGTATTCAAATGATCAAATTATCCTTTTGATAAATATTAAACTCTCTTAATTAATTTCTTTCTACAATATTTTCTTTCCTAATCTATTCACACTTAATCACTAATCTTCTCTTTATTATCTAAAAAATCAGCACATGATCTCTTCAATATTTCCTTTCCTAATATATTCACACTCAATCTTTAATTTTCTATCTAATATAGTGCTAGAAGTTCACAAAAAAAAAAACGATATAAACCAAAATAAATTCATGGTCTAAGTTTTCCATTCATTAGAACAAATAAGTAAGAATTTTTTTTGTAAATTTATAGTGCTCAATACGGTTTTGATTATCTTCTCTACTTACTTCATCTATGAAAAAAAAAAGATCAATGCATATGTATGACAAAATATTAAAGTAAAAGAAGAATTTATAGTGTTTGCTTGGTTTTTTTTTTTTTTTGTGAACTACTAGTATAAGAGATAAAATTAGAGATTGAGTGAAAATAAATTAGGGAAGAAAATATTATAAAGATAGTAGGCTGATTTTTTGGATAGGAGAGAAAATTAGATATTAAATGTGAATAGATTAAGGAAGAAAATATTAGACATGAGAATTAATTGAGAGATATTAGTATCTAAATGGGTAATTTTGTCATTTGAAATTAAATTATCGTGACAGGAGGAAATCTGCCTTGGCAATATCAATAGTCTTTTCTAAACAATTTGCCCTTGATTGTTTTTCTCTTTTCCTCACGACAACCCTTTTCTTGTATTTTTAAGAAGTAAAATCCAGTTATTTAGAAGTTCTAGGAATTGTTTTTTAAACTGCTGAAAAAGTATTTTTGAAAAATATGTTTTTTTGTAGACGTGTAAGCTGTTTTTATTAGTTGAAAAAACAAACGCTGAAAAGTTGCATATTTTTTCTTAAAAAATACAACTTGGAAAAGAAAAAATGAAAAAAATCATATTAATATTATGTATTTAACATTATTGTATACCATGATTTTTTGGTATATAAATTATTTTTATTATAAGCTATTTAAAAAAAAACACATTCTAGAGTGTGTTTTTTTTTAAATCAATTTTTTTTTAATTTTAAGATATAAGTTGGGTTAATAATAATGGAAAACATGTTAGAAGCAACATATTTTAAGAAAAAAAATTATAAGCTTCTTTTAAGTAATGGAGAACATGCCCCAACTAAATAAATTATGTTGGTCTTCTTTTAATTGTTATTTTATATATATATATATATATATATATATATGTGTGTGTGTGTGTGTGTGTGTGTGTGTGTGTGTGTGTGTTTCACGTAATTTTGTATTTTTTTTTTCTTTTTTCTTCTTAGTGTAAAATTAACCAATTTATCATCTTTCAGCAGATAAATAACTGGAACCCCTCAAGAAATAATAAATTACTAGAAAGTTTTGATATATCTTAGTAGATTGATCATTAAATTAAATATTCCAATATTCTTTTTAGTAATTTTTTCATATATTTTAATATCTTTTTTAAGTAATTCTGTCGTATATTCAAAGATAAAAAATATAACTATCAAACTAAAATGAATTTTTTTTTTTTTTTTTACCTAAAGCATAGTATCGTTACATGCATTTATTGATCTTAGGACACTTTATTTTATGTTGGGTCATGAGAACTTTTTTATATAGATTATCATTTGGCAATATTCGACTTTCATATTTTATAATAAGTATAAATAAGACAATATAAATAAATTGTAATCATCTAGCTATATTTTAGATACATGATATTGGTATTTTAAGGGGCTTGTTCTCTAAAATATGGTATGTGCACAGATCATGTAACGTTGTCACTCATAGCTTACTCAGAAACTCATAAAAACTTGGAGTCTCCTTTCAATGAGTAGAGGATCATTCGGAATTTTTTCTCCCATATGTAACCTCTGATATTTTGTAATGATGTTATTAGGGGTGTCAATCGAGCTATGTGAGCCGAGCTTGGCTTATCTCATTCTCAACTCACGCTAGCCCGAAAAATCTCACAAACATTGAGCTCACGCTCAGCTCACATTTTATGTGAGCTTACGAGTTAAATTTATATTAGCAAAAAAATAAAAATCTTGTAGCAAGAATAGTATAATACAATGAGTATTGAAACTAAATTCTAATTAAAATACAAATATACACAATACAATGATACTTAATTCTTGAAGCAAAATAAACTAATAAAAAGATAACAAAACATAAATACATAGTAAGGTCAAATGTTAAAGAATCTACATACAACGTAGACAAAAATCCTTATATAGACTAAAATAAAATATACAGAACTCCCATAATTGTCAAAGCCTTATATAGAGAAAAACAAGAGATGCAGAAGTATGAATTGTTTGTTATGCTAATAAAATGTGTCTTATATAAAAAAACAAGAGAACTCATGCACTTAAAATTCTAACAAATGATGAAATTGCAAATTGCAAAAGAGTGATTTAATTCTATTGTTAGTGCCAAATCCAATTCAATTCTTCTACAATATTTTACTTTTTATTGTGATTCAAATCTACAAAAGAAAAATAAAATATAAGTAAATAAAGTCAGAAGCATGGATGAAGAAAAAATAATTTAGACAAGTAAAACAAAAAAATTAAGTAAAGAATAACCTACAAAAGCATAATCAAACTCTTCCTCATAATCACTTTGTTTTGGTGAACTTCTAATCCAATCTTGATCATAAACTAATCATTCAACTGTATAAGGAAGTAGTGAGCTGCAAAATTGATTCAAGACATGACCCCCGGTACTAAAAGTACTCTCAGATGCTAACGAACTTACATGAATTGTTAATACATCTATTGCCATCATAGACAAAATAAGGAATTTAAGAGCTTTTGCTTTCCAATAATCCAAGATAATAAAGTCTTCATCAACACTACCACTCTTTGCTGGGGTAAAGTTTTCCTCCATATAAACATCTAGTTCACCTTACAATGCATCACTTCTTCATTTTCACTAAATTTACATCTAGTTCATCTAACAACAACATTAACGAAGTATTAATCTTTTGCAACTAGCAGTCGAAAATCAGCTCCAATACCTGGACATCAATTGTGATTCAAAAACTATTCTTGAAAATGCTAAGTACAAAATATTTTTCAAAATTTTCTAACATTTTGTCTGACTGCAGATTCCTTCTAGCACAGCTCACCTCCTACAAGATCAACCACATTCTGGCTGACCTCCTAGCTAAACATGAAAAGAACCACGCCTGATGTGAACACCAAATTTTCAGAACCTCTCATGACTTCACAAAGCAAGCTTGGCTCAATGACAAGGCTGGGAAATCTTACACAAGAATTAAAGCTCTAAATATGTCGGACTTATGATGTTTACATTTATGTTCATGCACTTAATCTATAGAAAAAAACATATAAATTTCAACTCTGAAGTGAAAAAAGGCATAATTTTTTTTAAAATTAATATGAATGAGTAAAAGGATGTGAAAAAGTAACACTATCCTACAAACTATCGATTAAATAAATAGAAGAATACAATGCATTTCAAATACCTTCCAACATAAGGTCCCAACTCCCAAGTCCATGAAGGCAAAAACATTTTATTCCGCTCTTCATTATCGTATGTTTGGATCTATCAAGAGATTGCTTAATTTGATCACCAACCTCCATCCCAGTTGCAATAAAAAAAATTAGAGTTTAATTATCCATTACGAAAAAATACAAAATCAAAATAAAAAGTCATTAGGATCAGTGTAAAATATACAAATAAATTAAAAATATAATAATTTGTTTCTATAATCAATCGACACCAAATAAATTAAATCCATAGAAAAAATAAAAAAAAATATAAAGTTGTAGACTTACAAATAGATAAAAGATCTAAAAGAAATAACATTGAGCGGTATGATCATAGGGGAACAAACAATCTATCATTATAATAAAGAATATGTTAGATAGGTGAAACTCAAAATAGAATTCAGAGAAGAAAAATAGCTGAAAATAGTACATTTTAACGTTGGAGAACTAAAAGATAAAATCAATAAATATTTCAAACTTTGATCAAATGAAAAAATATAATCGAGAATATTTTTAACAAACAAAATATATGTATAGAATCAAGAAATTTCAGAGAATTAAAACTTAAAATAGATTTCCAAAAGAGGAAAAAAAAAGTAAATTTTGATAGAGAAATGAAAACATTTCATGTAATATATAGCTAGATATTAAAGACAATTACTAAATAACTTTCCAAAATGTCAATAGGAGTAGAAAATCTTGAAAAGGTAATGAAATATTATTTGTTATCAGGGTTTGTCTCCATTAATTTTCTCAAATATATGAACTTAAACAATACGGAATGGAAAAATAAAATCACAATGGAATCCCAGAAAAAGGTCATCAAAGGTTGATATTTGTATACAATATAACCAATTAAATTTTCTAAAAACAATCTTTTTAAGCGGGATTCATATCATTATTAGTCGAATAAATAAATCTAAATTTTTTTGAAAGATCAAATATTTAACATTACCAATACGACTAAGGGAAAATAATTTAATAAATAAAATTATGAAGCAAAATAGTAATAATAATAGTAATAATAAGAGTGAAGCAATGCATGAAAAAAAAACAATTGTACCTTGAAATTTGTTGATCGCCAATTCTTTCACGGTAAGATAAAAGAAAAAAAGAAAAAAAATGGAAGCATAAGTAATCAACATAATCTCTCTTCAAGAAAAATCAGCATATTAATATTAATTAACAAAAAGGCAAAGAATCAGTATTTGTAAAAAGAACATTAACTACTTACAAATCAAAAGAAGACGGATGGTTTCCTAACCACTCAAGTTTTGGTTGTAAGGTGTACAGAATTTTTGATATCTAAGTATGATATATATGCATTGTATAAAAGAAAAGAATTAGGGAATATATATTAGCTCAAAGATTACCTCACAATTTGGGAAAAGAAGATCGATAATGAAATTGTCTTCTGAAAACAAATAGAGTTAGAAAAAGGTCTAAAAAAATGTTTGTACAAATTACGGAAAGTGGTAGCATGGAAAAAATCAAATGCCGTGATAGTAGGGAAAAAATCAAATGCAATAAAATAATAATAATAGAGAATGTAACAAAATAAAAGATAGCAAATGCGAAATGTTACCATTCGAATTGAAAGAAAGAGCAGAAAATAATAATTGAAGAAGTAATTTAATATTTAAATTTTATTAAGATAAGAATTATTTTTCAATTAATTTATTTAATCTTAATTCTCCTCAGCCAATCAAAATTAGTAAACTAATTAAAAAAACTCAAAACTCACAGAAAATTCCATCAGATAATTAAATAAAATAGTTTCCAAAATACTGTTAGTTTAGATTTGTTAGAGATCGTGGAAAAGTTTACTTAAATTGGAATAAAGTAGTTGCCAACACTTGCCAGAGTAGTTGGTAATGTGGTGTGACATTTAACCCGCAGGTTGTGGGTTCGAATCCCTCTCCCACAATTTTAAATTAAATAAAATAGTTTAATTTTTTGCACCAATCAATTTTTTTTTATAACTAATTAGAAACATAAGATCCTATAAAATGACACGTGGCAAAAATATAACTAAAAAATTAAAAACATACTCTGTAATATCAAATAGATATTGATTAATAAGTATAATTAAAAATATTTTGAATAATTAAAAAAAAATAGTCTATTTGATAATTCATTTTCTCAAAAATTAAAACAAATATTAAACCTAATTATTTTCACTTTTAAAAAATTGAATCAAATAAATCAAACCGTATAACGAAATTCAGTTCGCTATTTTAGTTTAATCGAAGAGGAATTAGCCCTTTTTGCCTCACACTATTTACGAACTTCCGTTTTTACCCAAAATATATTTTGTGATCCCGTTTTGCCCGCGCACTATTTACGAGTGCCGAATCGCCCAAAATGGGCGAATTTCGGCAATTACACGGTGGTGCTGAGGGGTATTATAGTCAGAGCAAAAAATAAATTTATAATTAATTCATAATAACCCCAAAATTATCCTATTGTATCAATTAAGTTGCAGAATTATTTTTTGTTCTCTTCCCTTTTTAGGGCACGGTTCTCTCCCTCTTTAGGGTCGGTTTTCTCCTCTCATTTGGGGCTTTTCACCCACCAATCCTGCCGTGTGCTCTCCACCAGCGGGTATTAAACGACCAACGGTCCAGTTCAGATATTCGCATCCAAGAAAGCTAAGTCTCTCGGTGATTTTTTTATTTTTGTACTGTAGCGGCGGAGGTTGCAATGGAGCAACTCCGCCTAGAGCTATGAGTATATTATGTTGGAATTGTCGGGGATTAGGGAAGCCCCGCGCAATTCATGCTTTAAAGAATCTGATTCGGATGCACAAGCCCCTTTTAATTTTTCTTATGGAAACAAAATTAAATAGTGTTGCTATGAATAAAATTCGTTTGTCTCTTGGTTATTCTTCTGGCATTATTGTTGATAGAAGTGGTTTGGGAGGTGGTTTGGCCCTTCTTTGGTCTGATGATGTTATTAATATCAGTTTACTTAGCTATTCCAGTGGTCACATTGATGTGAAAATTGTGGGGAATGCTAGCTCTTGCTGGAGGTTTACGGGATTCTACGGAAACCCCTACCACGAACTACGCCATCACTCATGGACGTTGCTTCGTCGCTTACACTCTCTATTCCAACTTCCATGGTTGTGTGCAGGTGACTTCAATGAGATTCTCTCTTCCCAAGAAAAGGATGGTATGAATGATCGCAATCCTAACCTTATTAAGGCATTCCGCGAAGTGATCTCGGACTGTGATCTGGTTGACTTGGGATTTATTGGGCCTCGGTTCACATGGCTAAATGGAAGGGGATCGGACTTGGTTAGGGAACGCATTGATAGGGGTCTGGCCAATGCTTGTTGGAGAACACTTTTCCCCTCTGCGGTGGTTAAACATTTAGTGGCTTCACACTCCGATCACGCTCCTATATTAATTACATCGGCGAAATTTGATAGGAAGAAATGGTTCGCTTTGCCACGGTACAATCCCTTTTGGATTCAAGACGCCGAATGCCAGACTATTATCGAATCCTCCTGGCACCAGCCTTTCTTGCGGGATGGTGGTCATGTATATGAGGAAATTACACGGGTAAGGGACAAGCTTCGCCATTGGGGATCAAAGAAATTTGGTGAACTCCGAAGAAAGATTGAAGACAAAAAGGATGAGCTTGCAAGCCTTTGGGCTTCACCTAACTTTACAATGGCAGATGACCGCCGCATCAAAGCCGAATTAAGTACATTGTTGTCCTTCGACGACGAATTCTGGAGACAGAGGAGTAGGGCAGATTGGTTGATGTTTGGTGATCGGAACACGACTTACTTCCATCATAAAGCTTCGTCTAGGAGAGCTCGAAATTTTATTGAAAGATTACAGGCTCCTTCGGGTGAAATCCTTGATAAGGCAGATGACATTTCAGACCTTGCAAAGGACTATTTTGACGACATCTATAAAAGCTCAGGCTCGGCACCATTGTCCCTTATGGATCTTCCTATTTCTTGGCTTGGCAGTGTGCATATTAGTTGCTTGGAGCAGCCCTATACTATGATGGAGGTAGTCACCGCTCTCAAACAATTACCTGCAAAAAAAGCTCCCGGGACCAGACGGTATGCATACTGTATTTCTTAAAAAATATTGGCATATTTTTGGTCCTGAAATTGCTTCCTTCATTCTTGGCTTCCTTAATGGTTCGCAAGATATCTCTGGTATTAATAACACTTTTATTGTTCTGATTCCTAAAGTGAAAAAGCCTATGTTTATGACGGAATTTCGCCCCATCAGCCTGTGTAATTCTGTTTATAAATTGATATCTCGCATCTTAGTGAATCGTTTAAAATGTGTGCTATAACAAGTCATCCATCCGTCCCAGAGTGCCTTTCTCAAAGGTCGTCTCATTACGGATAACTCCATTGCTGCTTTCGAGGCCTTCCATAGTTTGCAGACTGGATTGGCGGGAGGAAGAAATCATTGTGCCATCAAGCTTGACATGCGTAAGGCCTTTGATAGGGTCGAGTGGAGGTATTTAGAACTTATGCTGGAAGCTATGTTATTTCTGCCTCGAATGAAGGGTCTCATTATGTCTTGTGTGCGGTCTGTGACTTATCGGGTCCTTATTAATGGCAAACCATCGGGTCTTATAACTCCTTCCAGAGGTATTCGCCAAGGTGATCCTTTATCCCCATTTTTATTCATCTTGTGTGCCGAAGGTTTTTCGGCCATGCTTCGCAAAGCCCAAGCTTCGGAGTTGATCCATGGGTTACGGTTTGGGCGTTCGGGGCCATCTATAACCCACCTCTTATTTGCGGATGATTCCTTATTATTCTTGGAGGGAACCAGTGATAATATTGCAGCAGTTTGTGTCATCCTTAATGACTATGAAACTTTTTCGGGTCAATCAGTCAACTATGAGAAGTCATCTATTTTCTTTAGAAAAAACTTTAATTCGGAGCTCGTAGATGCCCTTTGCTTGGAGTTGGGTGTTCGCTTGGGTCGTGGAGACGGGAAATACTTGGGCCTTCCTTATTTAATTGGTCGCAACAAAAGAGAGGTTTTTTCGTTTATCAAAGATCGTGTGTGGAAAAAGCTTCAAGGATGGAAGGAAAAATATCTTTCTCCTTCAGGTAAGGAAATTCTTCTTAAATCGGTTATTCAGGCCATCCCTACGTATGTCATGCAAACCTTCTTTATTACTCGTTCCGTTTTGGACGACATTATGGTTATGATCAGGAAATTTTGGTGGGGGAAGACGGGCGGTAATAGTGGTATTCATTGGTTATCGTGGGATAAGATATGCTTGCCGAAGGCACGTGGAGGATTGGGTCTCCGAGACATGGGCACATTTAACCTTTCTCTATTAGCCAAGCAAGGGTGGCGTGTCATTCAGGCTCCCGAGTATTTAGTATCTCGTATACTCAAGGCCAAATACTTTCCCCATGGTTCCTTCCTCACTGCGACATGCAGTCCGAGAGCATCGTGTGTATGGCGTAGTCTGATAAAAGGGCGGAGAGTCCTTGAACTGGGACTGAGATGGCGGGTTAGCAATGGGGATTCTGTGAGCATTTGGCGCGATCCATGGGTACCTATGCCTCGGAATTTTAGGAGTAGGCGCAGCAGTGATCACGTTTCAGCTCTTAATCGTGTTAGCGAGCTCATTCTCCCTTCCCCAAGGAGATGGAGTGATGAATTATTAAGAGTCAATTTTTGGCCGCATGAAATTGATGCAATCAGATCTATCCCCCTTTGTGACAGTGATGTTCCGGATAAGCTGATATGGCATCTTACGAGGAATGTGGTTTACTCGGTTCGGTCAGGTTATCACGCCTTTATGGAGGATAGATCCCGTAATGATCGGATTGGGAAACCTTCATCGAGGCAGGTGGAAGATAAATTCTGGAGGCGGCTTTGGAAATTAAATATTCCCCCGCGAGTTGCACAATTTCTTTGGCGGGCATCCTTGGAGAGTTTGCCGACGGGTGTGAATTTGGCGAAAAGAATCGGGATCTCGACCAAGTGTGGTTTCTGTCATGAACCTTCTGAAACAGGGTATCACTATATGCTTCAATGTGTAGCAGCCCTGCAAGTCTGATCCCAATGGAGTAGTAGCTCAAGATGGTTATGTTTGCATATACCTACCTTTAAAGGCCTCCTACACTTCCTTCTGGATAATTCATCTGAAGAAGAGGTTGCCCTTTTTGCACACATTGCTTGGAGAATTTGGAAATCTAGATGTACTTATGTTTTTGAAGGAAAGCAGTCACCGCCATCGTCCATCTACACTGATGCGTGTGCAGCGGCATTGGAGTATGAGACTCTCACGCTGAGTCAGCCTATACCTGTCTCTGAGGATGGACCTCCACTGGAAGTTTGGAAGCCACCGGGACCACCGGATTATAAGATCAATTTTGATGCATCTTGGAATGATGGTTTGGCTGCTTTTGGTTGCATTGTTCGTGATCATCTCGGGGTGCCGCAGATGGCTAGCTGTGGCCAACTCGTCAACTGCTCTACTGCTACTCAGGCTGAGTTGCTTGTGGCAATTGAAAGCCTGAAGCTTGCTGCTGTTCTTGGTCTCCAATCTTTTGTCCTTGAAGGCGATTGCCAGGTGGTTATTTCTCACCTCAATGCTAAGGGGCAGGACCTTTCCTCTCTTGGCGTCATTTATGATCTTGCCAAATCCCTCCTGCAGGATTTTGGTTTTGTTAACTTGTCTTTTGTTAAACGTTCTGGTAATCAAGTTGCTCATTACTTGGCTCAACAAGGGCACTTTTTTTCTTCCATGTTATGGGGACGAAATTTTCCCTTCCTCTGTAATGGCTGCGATATTTAATGATCGCACTTTGGTTACTTAATATATTGCACCCAGCTGGGTTTCAAAAAAAAAAAAGTTGCAGAATTATTATTTTGTTTTTTCAATTGACCCATCCCCATCCCCATCCCCTTCTCCTTTATTTTTTTATTTTTTATTTTATTTTATTTTATTTTTTTATATCCATTTAGCCCTCTTCTTCTTCACCCTATTCTTCTTCCTTAACCACCCGCAACCACTGCTCAAAAAATTCAAAGACATTCACCCATAGGGTTTCTACATGAATCTGATAGGTAATACAATTCCAAACCTTACCTCCCTATCCAATCCCTCCACCTATAATACCCATTGCGCATGAAATTGTGGAGACCGAATCACTCCAGGAACAAAGGCAATCAAAATGCCCAAGAGTGGGTCACTATGAAAAGAAAAGGATGTGCGAAGGCAGTAGTGGAAATAATTGATAAATCTATGCCTAGTACTTCTGGAACAAAAGGAATTGAAGTTATTGATATGTTTCATAAAAAAAAAAAAAGTTATTGAAATGGAGTAAAATAGAGGAGAAGAGAAGGATACTGATGTTTCTGGAAAAACATGGGAAGAGAGCACCAATCTGGTGCTTCACGTCAGCAGGGGCAACAAGCTGCGAAACAGTGACATCATCAGTGACGTCACCCCAGTTGATCTCTGCCCAGCCGGTTGTACCAAAGGTGGTACAACACCATATCCCGCCCCACCCTAAAAATCAGATTACTAGGATAACCAAGTTAGTCATTTTCTTCGTCTTCTTTCTTCATTGTGTTGGTCATACCACTCTGAAAATCCTTTGTCCAGAGCCTCTAGCATCCAGCTATGCCTACAACACTCGATAATTGGGGTTTTATGAATTTATTGATTTTCAGGGAAATTGGAGTTTTTCAGGGAAATTGTATTTATAGGTTCATTCTTGGATTCCATAGTGATAGTGTTTGGTGGTTTTGATTCTTAATTCTTGTTTAGAAAATTATTTTTGGCTTCAATGTGTTTGGTTTCTGCAACTTTTTGATTTCATGGTGATAGTGTAATTTTGGGGTGGTGTTAAGGTAGAGAGAGGTGGTGGTGGCGGCGGCACGGTGATTGCTACTGGTTGTGGGTGACGGTGAAGAAGAAAAGGATGAGGGGTGAAGAAGAAGAAGAAGAGAGGGAGGGGTGAACAAGGGGCTAAATGTAAAAAGAAAAAAAGAAAAAAAAGGAGGGGTCAATTGAAAAGAAGAGAAAACAATGCATGCACTCAATTGATTCAATAAGATAGTTTTGGGTTATTCTGAATTATATATAAATTTATTTTTGCTCGGACCATAATACCCCTCATCGCCGATGTGTAATTGCCGGAATCCGCTCATTTTAGGCAAATTTCGACACTCGTAAATAGTTTGCGGGCAAAACGGAATCACAAAATATATTTTAGGTAAAAAACGGAAGTTCGTAAATAATGTGAGGGCAAAAAAGGCTAATTCCTCTTAATCGGATACTGTTCTTTTATTTATAGCTTTGACTTCACAGTAAGCCCAACTTCCTGTCACTGACTGGCTCCGTCTCTATTTACATACCTCACGGATACTCTGGTCGGGGTATCTTTCATGCCACGCTGTAAACCTCAGGAAATCAGAATTTCAACACCGCATTCAACGGCCTGGATTGCAACAATCTTTAAATTAATCACCCACGAGTGGGTCCCATTTTCTGCTCCTCCGTGGATATTTGATCATATTCTAGTAGTCAAAGCCCACAAAACTACAAAATTTTCCTCCTCACAAAAAGGGTCCCCCAACCCTCGTTTCTCTCGATCCACAACATTAAAATTTCTGGAACTAATCTTAATATTTTTACATCGAAGAAGCTAATAAACTCAATGAGACGTTACGTACCAGTAACCTGTAAGTGCCCTGGGTTCGATACCCTCCGCCTGCGTGCGGTAAAATTTATTCTACCTTATTTAGGGTGTTTCTCTCCCCAATATGAAGCTGTTCTCTCTTTCTAATGTGGGGCAATCGCCCATCGTTACGTCAAAAAAAAATCTTAATATTTTACTTAGGATTACCAAAAAGGCTGCCCAACAATTTGTGGCTTACTTACCCTAAAAATAATAACAATAAAAAAACTTAATAATTTGTGAAATTAACTTCGATAGAGCTTAATTTGTTACAAAGTTATCTTAAATCGTATCAAACAACTGTAATTCTTGAAAATTTTCGATTTTAAAATTTGTTTAGACACAAGTATTTAACACATATATAAAAAATTTTAGTTTCGAGCCTTTTCCCTTTAAAAAAAAAAAACTGAATTATTTTATAAAAGAAAGTGTAGATCTCAGTTTGGCTAAAATTAAACTTTTCTAAGAGAAAATGTAAATTACTTTGGATATAGAAGATGGAATATTGTATTCTGTCTTTGAGATAGGATATCGATCGATCAATCTTACGTATGATAATAGTATGTGCTTGGACATGTTTTGACACAAGTATAAAGACAAAAATATCTCAACTTATACCATATTTGGTACCCTGGAATGAAATGAAATGAAATCTCTTTTCAGGCAGAATTGCTTTACACCCAGAATGACTTTATAATACTCTTTCCATTCCAGTGTTTGAAAGGCAAAGTCAGAATGGAATGTCGATTCTTTTTCTGTGGTTGGTAAAATTATATGTTAATGGCAAAATGTAATCGAATTAAACACAATATGACCTAAATGCCCTTTTAGCATATCCTAGCGATAAAACCTAATTAAATATTCCTTACAAAATCTTACTTGAATAACATTGACATTATATATAAAAAAAATATTTTTATATAACTATACATATATTGTTGAAACATAATTTTTATTAAAATGTCAAAGTAGTAATAAAAATATCTTATCTTTAAAAAAAAAATCACTTTTAAATTTTAAATTTAAAAATAGATAAAAAACTCTACCAACGAAAAATAAGTATTTATAAAATTACCATGTATGAAATTGTACTAAGTGAAATAGAATATTTATGACTAAATATGAATACGTTGTTAAGTAAAATGAACGTAATAATTAATTATAAAAGGGGTATAAAAGGCAGTTACTATTTATTGATGATTCAAACTTCTCATGGAAAGGCCCTTCCATAGGTGTGGGTGTGGAATGGTCTTTCCAACTTCTTTCTGGAACCGTCATTCTCGTGAAATGATATTTTCAACTTAAATTGGTTAAGCCAAACACTGAAATAGAAAAAGAAATTGTAACTGTCATTCCATTCCATTACATCACTAACAATAGAGTTGTGGTGCTAATCAAATATTTATTATAGACAAAGTTCTCCAATTATATTAGGGGTTGCTATGGATAGTTTAAAAGTAGCAATTTATAATTTTTTTATTTAAAACAAGTTATTACGAAAATTACAAGCACGACTTGGGGAGGGGGTGTTTACTTAGTTTAACAAGAAAATTATCTACTCCATCCGACTATCGTCTCCAAAACCTTGCTAATTGATCTTTATGGTGCTTCCTATATCCATTCACTATCAAATTTTTTTGATAACAATGCTAAATTTTCGATTCATCCAATTAAACTCTTTTTGTACACGAATATTAATATTTGCATACATGTTTACTAAATACAATCCTTCTACTAACATGTTCTCAATTGTTTATTGACTCAGACAATAACTTAAAATAAGCCCAAAAAACTAATTTGAAAAATACACTGAGATGTGTTTTTTAGAATATTTTATATTGAAACTACTTTTTTTTTAAATTAAAATTTTATAATATAAGATATTTTTTTTTGTTTTTTATGGGAGGGAGGGGTACGAACATAGGACCGAAGCCCTGCGTTGGACGACCTTTTCCATTGGGCCATCAAGACTCCTTAATAAGATATGTTAAATATAAAATAATCATATAAATATATTTCCATTTCTTCTTTCTCTCTCAACTAGACTGTGGATTGTGGAAGAAGATTTAATTAAATTCTCCAACGATTTTTCCATCTGATGAGAACAATTCCTATATAAAAAAAATATGTTTTTATAAAATATTATTTTTTTCAACAAATTAAAAATGCTTCAACAATGGAGAACAAACCCTGGGTGAGGTTAGTAAGGAATACCTCCCTTTAATTATTTATTTCCATCAAATACAGACAATAGTGAAAAATATGAAACATACTCCTTTTTTTCAGAATAAAACAATGAAACAACTACAATAATATAAATCTTCAAGATTCAAAACAAACTTATTTAAGATATTAACATATATCAAACATTTACAGCTTATGACTTTCATAGAGTAGTTCAACTACTCAGGATCAGTTTATCAAACACACTATGTCATAAAATTCATTGCTAAAATGATAACTATCTACTAGTAATTGTGTTATTTAAAATTAACCTTTGTGATATAAGAATAAGACATGATACGGTCATAGGCGGACACATGACTAAAAATATTAAGGGGAGGGGTGGCTAGGGTCCAGCCATGAATATAATGTTTTTTTTTAAGCCTGATTGGGCGATTGCCCCATGAAGGAGAGATAGAACTGTTAAGCTTGCCTCATGTATGGGGAGGGTGTCGAACTCGGGACCTCTCGGGTCACGAGTCGAGGCTTGCCCCACTGGGATGCGGCCATGAATATAATGTTAATGTATATTTTTCTAAATACAATATTTATGCAATTTAAATAATTCAATTCAATATTTTTTCCTTTTTTTTGGAGAGTGAGAGGAGGAGACGGAAAGGAGATGTGTACGTGTGGTTAATAATTACTAAATTCAAGAACTCTCAATCTGTTAATAATAGTGCTTTACCAAGTATAATTTTTGCTTGATTTCCATTGAGTAATTCATATGTTTGAAAATAATTATCTAGAGTTAATTATTCTATATTAGGAATAATCATTATCATTTTCTAAACTTAGTCATTGAATCCAATTAATTCTACGACTGATAATAAATATATGAAACGTCTAACTTGAATCATAAAAATAGGTTCACATTCTTTTGCAAATAATAATAAAATATAGAGGAAAAAGAAAACTATTTTTTTTGAAGTAGAAAAAGTAAAGGAAGTTCCCACAAAGGCTTTTGCAACACATTATTAATAAATAAAATAAAAAATCAGCTTTAATAATTTAAGAGGAAGAAAGAGGAAAAAGAAGATTGCATGTGAAGGCGGGAAGAAGATGAAGTTCCCTTTTGGGGGGGTTTCTGAGAAGGCAAAGAGTTTGTTGTTAGCGTCATTTCTTGCATAAAAACGACAAAGGGAATGTTTGCTCACGCGAATATGTATTTTACTGGATCGTGCAAAATTTTATTTGGAAAAATAGACATTTGTCCTTTAAAAATAGCTATGTTCATTGATGAATATCGCTTTATTCTTCCTAAATAAAATTTAACTGTCAAATTAACTTAGTTAACGACAGATAAATATTCCATACATACAAAAAGAATACTCACTTTGTCAATTAATAGTTTTTTGTTTTTTGTTTTTTTGATAGAACACCCTGTCTCAAAATACAAAATTTTGGATTAGGCAAAACCCTATTTTTGCAATCAAGAAGAAGCAAACATTGAACCTTACTGATGTCGGACTTGGAGTGGGGGTGGAGCTTGACTTCGGAGTTGCGCGGCGGTCTAAAGTCAACAACAGAGTTGGGGCGAACTTTCGATTCGAAGATTGTGTTGGTGAGCTCGGAGGTGGCGGTGGACGTCGGAGAAGAAGGTGGAGGTGATGACGGCGTTCAGGCGTCGGGAATGGAGGTGGCGGGATGGCGGTGCCGAGGTTGGAATTTGAGAATTGGGTTTTAGGTTTCGCGATTTGGAAGGAAGAAGAAGAGTCTGTTTCATTTTATATTTGTTTGAGAAAGCAGCCCTTAAAACGACGTCGTTTTAGTACGAGTTTACGTCTTCCGTCAGTCATTCAGTTATTAATCCGTCGGTATTTTTTTCGTCGTTAACGTCCGTCGGCATTCGGTCGTTAACGGTGAACAAAACGACGTCGTTTTAATTAATTTTTTTTTAAAAAATAAAACATCAACACGGCGTCGTTTTGATGCCGTTATGTATTCCGTCGTTAAACGGTCGTTAACGGTGAACAAAACGACGTCGTTTTAATTAATTTTAAACCTTAATTTTTTTTAAAAAAAATAAAACATCAAAACGACGTCGTTTTGACGCCGTTATGTATTCCGTTGTTAAACGGTCGTTAACTTCCGTCGGCATTCGGTTGTTAACGGTGAACAAAACGATGTCGTTTTAATTAATTTTAAACCTTAATTTTTTTAAAAAAATAAAACATCAAAACGACGTCGTTTTGACACCGTTATGTATTTCGTCGTTAAACGATCGCGAACTTCTGTCGGCATTCGGTCGTTAATGGTGAACAAAACGACGTCGTTTTAATTTGGTCAACGGGACCGATATGGCCGACGCAGTAGCGACGTAATAGCGACCGATTGTTTGTTGGTTTCTATTCGGTCGGTAGTCAGTCATTAGAGGAGTGATCGAAAAAATCAATCGCTAATTTCAGTCGCTATTTAACTGTTTTCTTATAGTGATTCTTTCAATTAAGGACCTCAGTTTTACATTGCAAAAGTATATTTACTTTGAGAAAGCTTGCATTGCAATACAAAGGGATGGAAAAGGTAAAAGGTAATTGGGAAGAAAAACACTCAATACTAGGGATGAAAATGAATTGAGTTGAGCCAAAGCTATTTCAGGCTTAACTCACTAATTTTGCACATCTCATATTGGATGTGAGATAATTTTCTCAGCTTAAACTCAACTCATCAGTAGCTCACGAGCAGTTTAGCTAATTTATCTACAAATATTTTAGAAAAAATACAGTGACTTATAATATGATTTTAATATCCAACTTATACAAAATAAATCAATAGATTTTATTAGCTAGAATGACATATAATCGAAGTTTTATATCTATCTACTAATTATATTATGTAAGACTCCGGTAAAAAAAAAAAAAAAATCTTAACAAAATATAAAATTAAACCAATGTAAACCAACAAAAATCTTGCTACAAAATATTTTAATCATCAGTAATAAAAGACAAGTAGTAATATACTTTGAGTTTCTCTTAATGTCATAAGTGACTCGAGTTAATCTCGTTCACCACTCGATGCTTGAACTGTTTTCGGGCAAAGAAGCTCGATATGAATAAAAAACTCTTCCACTTTGAGAAGATGAGAAGATTATAAGAGATTCATAGGGTTTTTTTTGTTTTATTTTCCTTACGAAGATGTGCAGCTACTTTTTTAAGGGGTATGTGAGGCCATTTTGTTATATATATATATATATATATATATATATATATATATATATATATATATATATATATATATATATATATATATATATATATATATTGAGCCAATTCATGAGCCAAATGAGTCGAACTCTATCTAGTTCAAGTTCGACTCATACTCATTCACTTCCACTCATACTCAATACTCTTTTGATTGTTTAAAGTGAGATAATTAGAAATCGAGAAAGTATGTCCAGATGACAATAATATCAAACGGAGAGCCATTAACAATTTGTGAAGTACCATTGTCGCCTCACTTTTTCTATTCATAAAATTATAAACCACATTGAGGATAGAGAAATAGCTATGCTTGTTTAGAATTTACTCTAGAGTGCCTTCATTTTAATTTGTACTTTTTGGTTTTGATATTAAATCTCTAGTGGCTTTGCCTAATTTGACCTTTTGAATAAAAAACCCTAAAATAACCCATATTAGTCAACAAAGGGGACCTATGGAAACCAAGAATCTGCTAATGGGATGATTATTTATCTTGACTTTGCCAAGTCAAGTGGAATTTGAACTACTATAAAACATGTAGTTAGTGAAAATCAATCACGATTTTAGCACTAATCATATATAAATAAGTGATGATATAATTAATACTGAAAGTTGTGTACTAAGTATAAAAAGACTGGTTGAGATTAAATTGTAATTAAATTATATTTTTGCATGGCCAACTAGGTATTGTCTTATAATTGAAACTAGTAACTAGGTTAGAAGAAAGGAGACTCGTCCCATTGAATTTCAACAGAAATATTGAAAGAAATAGTTGAAATTTGATACATCACGTGCCTTTGAAATTTTGAAACAAATATTTAAATTAAACCTATGATTGATCCCCTTATAAAAGGCGTTTCAATCTAATTAATTTACTAGTATCTATTAATGAGATGTTTGTTTAGAAGTTTAGGCTCAAATCTTATAATATAGAAGTCATATATTTAAATCCTTTTCCATACTTCTTAAATCTTCGTATTTTTTATAATAGATAAATTTTCTTCTCGTCATAAATAATTTTTAAAAAAGGGTAAAAAGCGCTCACGCCCCCTAAACTATTCCGTTTTTTGGTTTTTGACCCTCAACTAAAAATGGTCAAGTTTTACCCCCTAAACTATTTCGATTTTTGGTTTTTGACCTTCCATCCATATTCTTCGTTACATCATAACGGAAGTCCAAAAAATGGGGGCATTTTTGGGCAATATGTATAAGATCCTAAAATTTTTGTTTTTATAAAAAAAAAAAAAACTATTATTCTGACGAGAAAGAAGAACTCGCCGGTGAGAATAGTGACAGAAAAAGCCGGAAGCCGGGTACCACTCCGCTTCTCCAACTACCAACTGTAAATTCCAACCTCTGAAAAAAAATCTTAAAAGGCCCTTTTTTTCCCTTAAATTTAATTCTATTTATTATGAATGATATGATTTTCCCAAAATACCCCAATTTTTTGGACTTCCGTTATGATTTAACGGAGAATATGGATGGAAGGTCAAAAACCAAAAACCGAAATAGTTTAGGGGGTAAAACTTGACCGTTTTTTGTTGAGGGTCAAAAACCAAAAAAGAGAATAGTTTAGGAGGCGTCAGCGCTTTTTACCCTTTAAAAAATGTCTCATTTTCATTATTCAAAGGTAAAGATGCAATAGCCAATAGGATTTCAAAACAAATAAAAGGAAAAAGAAAAAAGAAAAAGGAAGAAGAGTGTAGATGAGTTGAATAGGTGAGGCTGGGGTCCACTGCATATTCTATTGGAAAAAAAGAGCAAAAAAATATCTCATTTTCATTATTTACCTAGTCTGAGGTGTGAATTTTTATCTGTTATCATGATGATCTCCACCATTGTATAACTTTTATTTTATTTTTGTCTTTTGATTGTAATGACTTCGGCTATTTTATGATTAATGGATAATTTCTTATTTAGAAAAAAAAGAAAAAAGAAAAAGGCAAAGATGCAATAGCCAATAGGATTGCAAGAGTAAAAGGAAGAAGAGTGGAGATGAGTTGAATAAGTGAGGTCCACTGCACATTTTTTTATGAGTTTCACTATTTATTTTAGGTTATAAATATTTTAATTGAAAAATTATCACGTTTTAATTATTTATTAGTGAGATAAAGAATGTGATAATGAACAAGTATAGTAGATTCCTACCGAACACGGAAGATGGAAATATATTGATATACATCGCGGTTGACTATATCATAGAGTATGTTTTATTTTACGTGCCGTCAAAGGTTGGCAATCTAAAAAACTTTGATCATCAATGTCTCATATTTTTCATTTCCAAGTAAGCTTTCATGAGACACCCTATACTCATTTCTTTTGTTTTTTCCCTTTTTTTAATGTTGTCAAGGTTTGGTCTTGGTACTTTAAGTTATAAATCAGATACTCGACTATCAAATTATTATTTGAGTGGGTATTACTCTCTCAATTCCTCATTATAGGTCTTTTAGGACACTTTAAAAAAAAATTAAGGAACTCAAACAAATAATAATCTTTCCACCAGAATTTCAATAATACTCCTTTCTTCCTCTCTCTCTTTCACTTTTCTAATAAAAGATATGTTGAGAGTATAATTGGAATAAATTGTTGACACCTAATAAAAGACATGTAAATGACAATTAATTTGGATATATATATATATTCTAAATGACAATTAAATGTGAATGGAGGGAGTACTTTTTTTTTTAAAACAGTATACATGTGAAATTGGCCTGCCGGCTGTTTTAGTATAAATTACATATTATTTTCTTATTTATTTACGGTGAGGCGATAATATGTACACCTGTTTGAATATTCTGTATTAATGTAACATAATTATTATAAAAATTACCATTCACAAACAATAAGTTATACTGTTTCATTTTTATTGACATACTTTCAATTTTGAATTGTCACATAATATTTGACAACTATTTTTTTCTTAGATTTCAAATTTATCCTTTTTTTCATTAATCCAACTATACACACAATTAATGCAATTCAAAATTGGTATTTTTGATATTTTATATAGTCAAAACTACATATTCTTAATCTTTGTGTCAAATCAACCCTGCCAGTAAAAATAAAACGGAAAAAGTACATAATAAAAATAATTAATAAACTCTAACGAATTAACTTTAAGCCTTAGATACTATTCTAAAAGATGATATAAATAGTATTATAAAATATTGATTTGAAGTTGCCCTCGAAAAATCTAGTTCCTGCCACGTGTCTATATATTTTATGAAAAGTTTGAACATGAATGAGAGAACTTGAAATTTGACTCTTCCTGCAAACTCGAGCAACTTCTTGATAGTCACTAAAAGTCTACAATCTTAGTTGATAAAGTATATCTCATTTGAGAAAAAAAATAACAATTTTCCAACAACGTTTGATTCATGCAACTTTTTTGTCTTTTAGGACGTAAAATACAGGATTGTAAGCAGTGGCGGATTTACGGTGGGGCCTGATGGGGCAAGTGTTCCACCAGTTGTTTCCAAAAAAATAATTTTTTTTTATAGTTTAGTTTTGTTTTTGTAAAATCTCGTCCCGTGAACATTTTTTTATTATACCCATTTTGAATTACTTTACGATTTAAAATTAGATTTTTTAGATCGTGAATTATAGGAATGACACCACTTATATCTTAACAATTTTGATTAAAATTTTAACAAATTTTAAGTGTGTAAGATACTATAATATTTATTTAATAAATAAATAAATTAATTACTAAAAAAGAATGAACAAAAAGGCTCAAGCGTATTGTGCATAACTCTAGTCTATAACTTATAGACTATAAGACTTATAGTCGTAGGATACGTCTACCATTACCACAACCACAAGTCCACAATACCGTATTATTTACTTAGCAAAAAATCTAACCACCTCACTCTTAATTTTTATTATTAATAATTATTCCTTACGTGAAAAACAGTGATTTATTTTAATTTTCTGATAAGATGAATATCTCTACAATCTTATTCAAACTCAACAATCTTTAATTTCTAGGCCTCCTATCCCATTACAAGCTCTATAATCCCCACCCTTAACCCTATTATAAATGATGTGATATTTTTACTTCTCCATTGTTCTACTCATTCTTCTTCTCAGGTATATATTGTTCTCTTACCTATTCGCATGTGTCTCTTTTTTTTTTCCGCAGCTATTAGCAACATAGTCAAGAGCCACCCGCCCCCGAACATTTTTAGGAATGACAAATTTTTTATAGGAAAAAATTATTTTTATAATATTTTCTTATAAATATTGTATTTCGTCCCCCCTAAAAAAATTTCAATGAGAAATTTGCCACCCCAAAGATAAATTCCTGACTCCGCCACTGATTGTAAGTACATGTAACCTAGTGACAGATGTAATCGCGTTCTTAGCATTTTTAAAAAAAATTCATATATTATAGTGTAAATGATATTTTATACTATAATATTATAATTGGTTAAGTTAACCAACCACCCCTCCGTTTACTTCTTTCTTAACCAACAAACAACAAACTTCTAAGTTTACTTTTTCTACGAGTAAACTTCCACTTCAAATGCATGCTAGAATTTCCTTCAAACCTACTAATGTTTATTGACCCATCAAAGACAATATGATCATCCTCTTTCTCCCCCTCCTCTATAAAGAGAGATATTTTAATTCAATAATGGTAATTACCATTAGTTTTTCTTCTTTGCTATCCCTATTTTGTTTTGAAATTTTCGCTTCTCCTCTTTCCCTTTTTTATGAGAGAACTTTCCATTCTTAGTAAAATGACAAATCCAACCTTCTTGTTTGTATTGAGTTTGAGGATTATTTTTTCCTAAGACATTATTTGTTTTCTTCTATTGTGAATGTAGTTGTTAATCAAAATTGACAAAGTGCAATTTCCAGTAGTAGTACTCCTTCCGTTCTAAATTATATGTCCATATTTCCTTTTTTAATCTGTTTCAAATTAATCACCTACTTTCTAAATTTCAGGGCTCATTAATAATAATTTTTTTTTCAATCCTACATCTTAGATTGAATATTGGAGAGAGAAGAATAGATAAAGAAAAAAAGATAAAATTAAATCGAGAATAAAACTAAATACGATCATATTTGACATTTTATCATATTTTATTATAAATTTTAATAAAACTTTTAAATCCCGTGCATAAAGCACAGTGATCTAGAAAATTGGATAATTTTTTCTAGTCATAATGGTGGAGAGGATTGCTTTGGTTGGGTCATGATCCTCCACAAAGTCAACACACCAAGGAAATCAATTCAATTCTATATTACAACTAGTAGTACTATTTTTGAGTATTTCAAATTTTGAATTGAACGACACTTTTTTCCCATTCATTTCCCTATCTTCCTTTTTTGGAGAAAGTATGAAACTATCCATGTTCATGGACAATTATTCAATCTATTTTTTCCACCAGCTTTTTTTTTCGAATTATTTATTCAAAAATATGAATAAGCTATTAAAACACGAGTGTTGACTTGGAAGACGTTCTAGATACATAGCACGCACAAATACTACAATAAGGATTAAGTTCTAAACTTCTTGAATTATAATTGGAATATCAAATTAATTAGTCATGGAAAATTAGCATGGCTAGTTTAAGACTTTTTACTCGTATAGTTTCGAGTTCACTCCTGCCCCATTGATAAAAATGATTTTTTTTAAAAAAAAATAAAAAAAAATACAAAGGGGTTCGAAAAGAGAAATGCATACAATACCTATTTCCATACATTATACTCCCTCCATTCCCTATTAATTGTCGTTTAGGAGATATCTAGGTATCCAAATTAATTGTCGTTTAAGGTTCTTTTATTAGTTGTCAACAATTTATTCCAATTATACCCTCTACATATTCCTTTCTTTTCTTTATGACGTATAAGTGAAAGAGAGGGAGAGTTGGGTAATATTGGAAGTTTAGGTAAAAATGACAATTTCCTTAATTTTCTCAAATTGTCTAAAGAGTCTTATATTTAGGAATGGAGGGAGTACTATTAATTTCCTATTTTTAGAAAGGTTTTCAAGGTATTTTATATTTTTTTATCCTAAATTATAGTCAATTATAACTAATTATTATAATCATCTATCATTACCATTTTGGAATTTCTTAACAAGAAATGGAGTCCCGCAATCATGCAAGGACAAAATACACAGTACCGGCAAGTCATTTCTTAATACTAATTATAAATAAAAATTCAAGTGACAATGTTTAAGGCAATACGTAACTCCAATTTTACTTTAAATAATTTTGATCAATTATTAAGATAGTCAATTATTTCAACAAGATATTCATAAAAAAAAAACAATTATTTCAACAAGATTACAAAGCAGATAATTGATTATAGTTAGAGGTTTTTTGTCCCTTTTTTAGCCTAGTATATGATCTACTCAACTACCTAGAAAGACGATACTATTCCATCCAACAGATACTAAAAAGTTTTGTCAACTTATTACTATAACATTTTTTAAAACTTTTTTCAGATAGTGTTAGTAAGAAAAGACAAATGCTAAGATTGGGTTGGGGCATATTAATTCATATTTTTATAAATAAAATCTAAATAGGATTGTTGTTTTCACAAAATTGCTAATTTCTATTGAATATTGTATGCTTACAAAAAAATAAAAAATAAACCCAAGAATTAGTTTTTAATTTCTCATTCTATGGACTTTGAAAGGTTAGGAAATAGCATTTGATCTCATCAAATGTATGACATCCCTGCTAATTAGAAATAAGGACGACTTCTTTTTATCCGCTTTTTTTTGGGGAAAATCGTCAGTCCCTGGTGTGAATTCACCACGTGGATATCCCTCAATTTCACTTCTTTAACCGTTATTATTCATATTCATTAACTAACTTCTTTTTTCACTCCTCTCTCCTATCTTTGGAATAATGGCGGCTAAAGAAGTGGAATTGAATGGGATATCCAAGCAGTGGCGGAGCCAAAAATTTGTCATAGGGAGGGGGGGGGGGGGGTAGAGAGACCCAATCTTGAGTGAAATAAATACCGCAACTGCGAGATACGACATTTATAAGAAAATATCACAAAAATAATTTTTTTCTATAAAAAATTCGTCATTTCTGAAAATTTTGGGGGCCCGGGGCCCCCTCCTGCCTCAATGAAGCTCCGTTAGCGTATCCAAGAGACGAATTTTGAGTGGTTGAGATATGAGACATCAACTGGGGACATAAGATTTTTCCGTTTTTAGCAGGGTAAAAATGTAAGGAAAGAAAGGGGCAAATAATATAACAAAGGGTCTCCATGCATGATATTGACAGTTTCTTGCCAATTGTAACTATTACAATTGGAAAAAAACTCGATATCACAATTTGATTAATGTAACTATTGTTCAGACAAACAAATAAAATTGAACAATGAATAGAAAGTGTTTTTGTTTTGTTCTTCTTGGGGGAAAACATAAGGTGTGAACGGGGCAAATGATGTAGGAAATACTTCTTGAAAGTACTCCTAAATGAGAATGTTGGAGAAGTCTGAAAAAGCAGTAAAAAAGGTATTTGAACTTCCCAAATTCGAATTTAATTTTAGGTTAAAACGAACCAAATATGGCAGTTTTCAGCATACCACTGACCTTGTTCACTAAAACAGTAGGTTCTTTGTACAATTGGTATGGTACAATGCGAATGTGCAGAATGATGTAGGCCAGCCCAAATAAGAGTCCGACTTTATAATGCAAACCTGAGCCGAACCTGCCTCGCTGAATACTGTGTGCTCTAAGAGGGATTAGCCAACGGCCAACTCAAAATTGACCGGCTCGAATGTCTCTGTCAAAACGATCTGCGTTAAGTGTCCCGGGGAGCTCCCTAAAACCATCGTTGAATATAGAATATGCACTGCAAAACGTTACAGCATGTGGAAAGTGTTAGACAACCTAGGATAATATGAACTAGGACTTGCACTTGCTATTTTAAGAAAGAACTAAAGGCTGGATCCTCGAGAAAAAACTAACACTCTTATCTATGTACATATTGAAGACAGACTATGAAAAGGGCATAAAGTGCGGAAGCATTTTATAAGTGAACTTTTTCATTCGTGGAGTGGTTTGACAACAAAATCCTTAGTCTCAGTATCTAATAGAGCTTCAGTATACTAGGAGCAACTGCAAGTTCTGGAACTTTGACTTTTTAAAACACCTATTAGAACCAAGGAGAAGTCATACCGGGAACAAAAGAAAATATCTCATCTTAATAATTTTTTAGATTAACAAACATGAGGACAAAACGCAATGGTTATGAGGCAGAACTATGGTAATTAACAACAATTCCACCCCCCCCCCTTACCCCCGGCCCATCACCACCCACAAAGGAAAAAAATAAAGTTTTCACCAGTGTTCAATTGAGACATCGACCATAGTTTTTGGTACTTTAGGACTAGCATCTAAAATAAGAATATCACCACTTGGCAACCAGGAATATTTCATCATTCGTGTGACATAAATATGTTCTGACACAACATACCTGGCATCACCAGGCCGCCGCTTTCCAAGATTATAGAAGATAATAGCAAATCCTGTACCGAGTATCTGAAGCATAGAAATATATAAAGAAGGTAAACGACAGGAAATTCTTCTGCTCAAATGGTCTAATAGAACCAAGAATCTAAAATTATGATATAATACGGAAACATTATAGGACGATGAATTCATTATGAAGATGCTTTAACGAAATCAGAACTTTATTCCTTCTTTGATGCTAAAATAAAAAGTTGCCAGATGATTTCATCTGTTTGCAACTGATGCCTGCCTCCACAAAAATTGTAGATGTTTCCAGAAGAAAGATTATTTGTACTTCTCAGAGCATAAGGTAATCTCCACGACAATTTCCAAATAGTTTGCTAATGGCAAACCATGATTTCATGTGTAATAATGAAAAAGTCAACTTCTAAAGGAACCATTTAATCTTGATAGGATATGGAAAAGTGCCCAGAAAGAGAACAGTCATGTATTATGAATGAGAAAGAGAAGAATTGGCAACTTACATATAAAGGGCCAACTTCCCATCTATTTGCAACAGGGGCCAGAATGAACCATACTAAAATGACAATCCACATCTTTAGACTGAGAGAGAATATTGCCATCAAAAGAATATCTACAAGGATGGATGGGATTAGGAGAAAGAACGAGAGATTTAGAACATAGGAGATTTATGTCGCAAAACAGATTGAAAGGAGATTTTACCAGGGAGCTTCAGCTTATCACGTAATATACTAAACAATTTCCTTTTCCATCCGCTAGCTGTTTGCGGAAGCCGAAACCTCTAAGCATGTAACAAAGAATGAGACTAGACAGTGTATTAAATCTGAGACACTGAGTCAACAACCCAGAATCAACCAACCCCTTTTTCTCCCATAAGAAAAAAGGGACCCATCATAATACAAACTAATCTTACCAGTTCATCTTCCTCGTCATCATCAACATCCTCCCTTGTGTGTTTAGGAGGTGGCTTTGGCTTAGCAGCAACAATCAAGGAATCTAGATGGCAAGATATTTTGCTTGTCAGAAGTAGCATTGCAGATATCTTGAAAGAAAACATCTCACATAGCTTCAACTTCTAATATTTGCAAAGTTATTAGTTCTATGTTATAATTTCTGAATAACCTCACTGTCTTTAAGTAGTACTCCCTCCATTTTTTTAACCCCTCCCCAGGAGGATCAATAACATTATGGTAAGTAATTTAATGTATCCTTATAACATTATGGTAAGGGTAGTTTAGAAATATAATCTTCAAAAGTTGGAAAAGAGTAAAGTAAAGACCATATATTTTGGGAAGCAGTGGAAAGGCTAAAATGCCTTATATTATGAAACAGAGGGAGTAAGGTGCTACACAGTAAAGGCTGTTGTTATTACATCTTTTATGTCCAGATGTGGGTTCGCACATTATTCTTCTACCTTCACATGCTTAAAGATGTGAGACCTTGTCTATTCTTTCCTACTTTCAGGTATTATATCTGTACTTGGAAAAGCTTTGATCGCCTGGGTTAAATAAAAAAACATCAAGTAGCCAAAGTTCAAGAATCGCCAGATTTATCATTTCATTTCTAGTCTCATCACAAAGAAATCTGTAAATGCATCGGTAATCATCCCAACTACGTGAAATCTACATTTGTAAATCAGCACTTCAAGGATCAAAAGAAGTCGAACAGTAAATAAACTGAGCTAAGATCTTCACCTCCGTTATTTAGTTGAATAAGTACATCCAGTCCATTTTTGTTGTCAAGCAACACATTTCCTTGCCAAATAAGCTTCAAATTTTCAACATGAGAATTCTGACTCCGAGCAATCAAATTTCGCAAGTCCCGCACCTATTTGGTGGCAAAAGAAGTGATAATATGTTGAGGTATCTGTCACTAATTGTGCATTTCACATACATGATACATTCATGAAATTAATAAATCGATACCTATATTTTTGGAAGAAATAAAATTGATTGCAAAAAGTATATTCAATACGTATGATAATATAACGTATTAGGACAAAATTTAACCCAAAAACGTTTGACTCATTCAGTAGAAATAAAGCATTACATGCAAAACCAGCAGACAAATTCACAAGCTAGCACATCTGCACATATACCTAGGAAGAATCATGATTGAAAAATTCAATCTCGCTCAACCAAATATTTTTGCAATTAATTCATCTTCTCGAGACTAAAATTTTCTTTTATTAACAAAAAATCAACATCACTTCTAACTAGACACTAAACCTCAATAAGGATCCACCTATAACCCTCTTTCCCCAGAAGAAAAAGATGCTGACAGCTTGAAATTGTGTGAATGAATTTTTCTAGTCATGAAAATTCTGAATGCATAAGCAATATTGCCTACACTCTGCCATTGCAATAAATTACAGAAATACTGAAAGCTAAATGGGTGCACTGGTTTAGCTCGATAGTTATTAGAATCTCTACCTTGACCAATGGTGTGGTCAGTGAAGGAAAAGGAAAGAACATCATCTCTCCTCTCACAAACCAATTCACCTTTTTCATTCTAAAAAAAAAAAAGTTTCTAAAACAAAATCAATCCAAATGCAACCCTAAGTATGTAATCTCCATTTATTAGCCTCCAACATATGAGTATGGAATTCCCTGCTTCTATAGCATAGTTGAAGGACAGAAAAGTTCCTGTCCATCAATTATCAACATAAAGAAATTGTGATTATTTGATCACAAGACAACAATTTGGAACATCTAAAATCTCTTAGCAGTTAGATGCTTGGTCGTAAGTACTTGAGACTACAACGAAAACACATCTAGCAACAGACTTTACTTTCTCCGTGAACTCTACCGCATTTTTTTTTTAAAATATGAATTATTCTATCAAAAAGATTGGATAGTTAGTCCTCAACTTCAATTTGGTATATTGTTTAAAAGAAAAGAATGTATTCCAAACTAGATCATCATAACACAAAAAAAAAAAATTGAGAGCCAAATAAAAATGTTTTTGACGCCCGAAGGCGATTGCCCCCGAGGGGAAGAGCGGAGTACCCTAGATCAGGGAGATTGTAGCGTGCCCCATGCCTGGGGAGGGAGCTTAGCCTCACCAGAGGAGGAAGAGAACGCCTCACCAGAGGAGGAGATTTATTAATGCCCCATAGTGCGGGGAGAAGGTGTCGAACTTGGGACCTTTCGGTCCCAAGCCAAAGACTTACCCACTTGGGCAAGCCTTTTGTTGACCAAATAAAATGTTTTATGGCCCACATTTAGCATAAGAGCATAGTAAAACTAGGTCTCTTAAATGGGACAAGACAATGAGGGAAAAGCATCAGATTCCTTTTTATTTATGTAACAAACTTCTCACATTTAATTATAGCATTGCATTATGAATGCCTGTATGAAACAGAGGTTAATGAAGAGACATGTCTAAGTGACTTCTGTTCCGTTGGCGTTTTCATCTTCTTGTGCGTCTCTTTTCATGGAAAAAATGAAAATTCATCCTCCGAGAGCAACCAAGTTTCCTCCTCATTTGTAGTGTTATTATAATTCTAAATGAGGAAAGAGTTGACCTTTACGCATGTGCCCTTAAACAACTCACAAAACTGATAAATGCTTCCCTAAAATACGGAAAATATATTCCAAATGGTAGACATTAGACAATTAGACCACAAGATTGAGCCAGTACGAATACCATCAGCTCAACAACGCTCTTACAAGCACACTGCATATACAACACCAAACTTCTAACTTCATCTCCTTTTCCTTGTGAAACTTATACAAATCTCGTCAAATTAAAGAAAGTGGCTAGTTTCAAATCATTTCTGTACAAAGAAGTATCTTTTAGATTTTTGCCTCATATTTTGCAAGATGAAATATCCTCTTAAATGAATTGAGTGAATAATAAACAGAACAATTCCAACAACCTAATTGAGAATATAAATTCCAACGAATTTTGTAGCAAGTCTGTTGGAAAAGAGCTAAATCACTTCATGTGTTCAGTTTAATTTCTGTCTTCATCTTCTCTAATGGATCCTTACCTAACTATAGCTTCGAAAAATGAAAAATAATAATAATTCAAATTGATTCACAAGAATTTCATCTCCAAACTCAAATAACGTAATCAAATCAACACAATTAGCTACTACAAAAACATTTAAAAACATCAAATTGCAAATTTCAATTATTCAATACAATTATTTGCTAACACATGCTAAATCACTTTACTATTTCAGTTTAATTTCTTTCTTCATCTTCTAAAATGAATCCTTACATAACTATAGCTTCGAAAAAGGGGAAAAAATCTAATTGATTCACAACAATTTCATCTCCAAACTCAAATTAAGGTGTCAAATCAACAGATTTGGATACAAAAAATTGCAAATTTCAATTATTCATACAATTATTTCTTCATCTTCTCTAATGATTCCTTACCTCTAACTATATCTTCGAGAAAAAAATAAAAAATAAAAAAATAAAAAAATACAAATTGATTCACAAAGAATTTCATCTCCAAACTCAATAAGGTATCAAATCAACACAAATAGCTACAAAAAAACATTAAAAAAACATCAAATTGAAAATTACAATTGTTCGCTACCTTGATTGAAGAAGAAACAATGAGACGAGAAGAAGGATAAGGACCGATGATTTTGAGATTGATTTCGACATCATCATTACTACTCGTTGGATTCCTCTCTTCCATTTGAATTCCATTTAATTCTTCTTCTCTTTTGATTTCCCTCCATTTGTGTTTTTCTCAGCTGTTCTTCGTCAATCAACCTTTGACGAATAAGGGGCAAAGATTATTATACTCCCATATTAGTAGGGGAAAATGGTAATTTACGCAAAGTATGGAGGACTACATCATAAATATACTTACAAGCATTATTTAAATAAATAGGGTAAAAGCTGTCTCCGTCCTTTAAACTTTTCTCGATTTTAGTTTTGATACTGAACCAAAAAATACGAAGTGTTTAACAATAAACTTTTCTAGAGTATTAATATTGCATATTTCCATCATTTTCCTCTGTTAAATTTAGACATAAATGAACTTAATCTTAATTATTACACGGGCTAAAATGTTCCAAACATAATTTGCAAATATACACCCCCCCACAAATAAAAAAGAAAAAGAAAAAAGAATATTGATATCATCACTTCTATCTAAAAGGAAAAACATATATATATTTACATATCTAACATTTGACAATAAATGTACAAAATAACTATTTCTAAAATACTACTAAAACAGATTTATTGAAGACTGAAATAACCTCTCGTAATAAATGCTCAAAGTGTCTTCCAAAATATATATTTGTGATACCCCGAGACTTTTTACTTACGTGTTGCATGACTCGTAATTTATTTGGCATGATTAATAGCTTTGGCATGAATTTATTGTGTGTAATTATGTGATTATGTGCCTATTTAATTTTAAAAAATGTTACATGTTATATTTGAGTACGTTTGGTTAAGGGGTGTTTTGTACGTGTTAGGAAGTTTGAGGCTTAAGCGTGAAAGTTTAAGAAAGTTGGGGAACTTTTTGAGAGTTGGTGGAAAGACTCATAATGGGTAACTAATTAAGGAGTTAAGTAATGGGAGTTAGCAGAGAGTGTTAAGGAGACAAAGAAAATAAAAGGGAAAGAGAAATAAAAATAAATGAAAAGGAAAGAGAAAAAGGAGAGAAAAGAGAGTGAAGGAAAACGGAGGGCTAGGGCTGGGAGGTATTTCATGTGTTTGACCTAGCTAATGACAATGGAATTGGACATTTTTAATGTGTTGGAAAGGTAATTGAAAGAGCTTCGCGCGAGTGCTGAAAAATTCGAATTACGAGTTCCCTGGAGATGATTTTGATTCTTGATAGAGTTGGGGACTATAGCCGGCGGCGGAGGAAGTTAGACGGTGAAGGGTGGGGGAGTGTGAGGGTTGGGTGAAATGAGGGAGATGAGGAACGAAGGGGTAGGGATGGCTATGGTGGGGTAAGGGGTCGGGAGGGGTGGTTTAATCGAAACTACCAGAATGTCCCTTATAACTTTAGTGTTGACCAACTTCAAATTTTAAATGAACTGTTGACTGAATGATTTTTTTACGTAAGGACCTAGTGCATAAAACTTAATTTTTTTTAGGATAGAAGATGTTGAAAATATAGTTTATGGACCCAACTTCTAAAAAATAAATTGTTTTTGGACCCAGGATGCTAATTTGCCTTCATAGTAATTTTGTATAACAATTGAATACAAATGCTTTTATTGTGGGAAATACGTTGAATTGTCTGAAATACCTTTAAAAAGTACCTCATGTGTGAGACACATGACTAACTTGATGTCATTTTAAAATAAAATTGGACGAAAGTCCTTTAAAGACAATAAAAATTAACCGATCCGAACAATAAATTTAATCTGAAAATACGAAAAGACTAAATAGACGAATTTGCAATTCATCCACAAAAGAAAGAAAAAGTCCTCGGCTGTCATCCATGTTTTCTTCTCTAAATAAAAAAATAAAAAGAAATCACTTTCGTCTTCTCTTTCTCTTGACAGGGGCGACTTTCTTGTGGTAGTAAGGTCCTCGGGCTAGACTTTTTACAACGACATCCAAATCTTATTTATTATCACGACATGGACTCGGGACTTTCATTCAATGCCAAGGTGATGATATATTTTTTTTTTTCTAAAAGAAAAAAGAGTGGTAGATAGAAAGGAAATGCGACTTACCTATTTTCTTGTAAAATTGTGTCAATACAAAAAAAACCCTCCAAATTTTGACCATAGCGACAAGTAGATGATTGAACCTTTTTTGTGTGACGATTGACCCCCTCACCTCCTCCATTGTGATTCCAGCCAAATCAATTGATTGTGCGAGAATTAAAATAGCAAAAAGTCAATTAAGGGTCTCAAAAACTTCATATTTTCAAAATTAAGACTTCAAATTCACATTTCTCTAAAACCAAACAAATTCGAAGGTTGGTAGAGAAGGAGCTTTTAATGGACTAATAATTTCAAACCTAATTGTGGAGGCTCATTTGCATTTTCATTTACAAACTGATGTGCATTGGAGTCAATTGATAACTTCATATTGTATTGTTTTCAAACGACCACATCCACCAACTAATTTCTTTTGCTTGTGACTCTTGAAGGGGATGGCTCATCGATGCACTAATGTATCCTTTTGTTTGGGGTGAAAAACTTATGTTGTTCTCGTGTGTATATATGTATATATATATATATATCCACCATTTACAATTTGTTATTTGGATATTTTTTCGATTATAAATACACGTGAAAAATTATGAGTGGTTGGGCAAAGAAATGTGAACATATATGATTTTTTGCCCTTTTTTCCTTTTCTGGTGGCCAGTGGTAATATTTTTACCCGACTAATCAGATTGAAATGAAATAAGTAACATGGTGGCTGGAAATTCTGTAAGTAGGGGAGACATTTGTCACTCCAATTTTTTTTTCAAACTCATAACCTTACCTAAATAAGTAATGAGAAATTGCAAATGTAATCAACTAAGCTAGTAATTACTTGTAGGGCTGTAAATGAGACTCAAAGACCCAGATCTAGACTCACATTTAATGGATTCAATCTGAGTATTGACATACTTTTATAAATCCAGATCAAATTGGGTAGGGACTCAAATGAGTTTGGATCCAAATAAATGTAGGATTTAAGAGTAGTGAGTCTAAACTATAATTGTGTAAACTCAAGAGACCCAATTAAGAATTATAGTTTTCATATAAAATTTGAGATCGAAAATGGTTGAGTCCGCACTTTAATTAAAAAGACTCAAGTCCAATGCAATAAGGATCCCAACTTGGATATTCATTTGGTGGGATTTGGGTCCAGACCCAACATTTTGAACCCAATTGGATACAATTTACAACCCTATTCATTTGCCTCCACTATATATCATCATGATGCCTTTGAAATTTCATCTAAGTCCTTTGATTTGAGACTCAATTGGGTTTGATCTTACAAAGTCGTTGCATGTCCCATTTTGTATTTTATAGTATCACGTAAAATAAATCTCAAGTATATAGTACTCTCTTAATTCTATAATTAATACATGTATTGAAAAAATAAAAAAATAAAATATAAGTTATCTTTTTAATCAAAATAACAATATTACTCTCTTAAATAGAATTAGAGGTATATAAATTCTATTTAAAGAGTAATATTGACATTTTGACTAACAAATTACTTTGTTGTTTGCTTCCTTAATTTTAGCTACATGTTATAAACGACTTATATTATATAATGGAGTTAGCACGATTTAACATGGAAGTTCAGTTTTTAAAATGAAAAAGGAGAAGGCCAACAAAATCAAGAAATTTTAATTACATTAGAAAAATTCCATGCATTGTGTAGTAGCACACTTTTAAAATTTATAAAGTGCACTTTAATCTATTATTCTTTTCCTCCAAAATTAATAATCACACTCCTATCCAATTTACATTAAAAAAAATTAACATTCAATTTCACACAGAAAAAAATATTAAATGAAAGAAATTTTTAATGAAAGAGAGAAATACAAATATCAAATGCAAAATATACTCTCGAATATTAAAAGTGTTATGCAAACCGCCTTTATCTAGTACTCATCTGCAGGGGCAGATCTACGGCAGGGCATATTTTACTTTTAATTAAAAAAAAACAATTATCAGGATCCTTTAAAATATGAGTTTTCAGCTCATAAAAAATTATTGAATTTTTTTAATACTTTTTTGATATATATATTTCACCGTCTCAATATAAAAATGTTGATTCCGCAATTGCGCACTAACTCAATATTATTTAAAGCCATGAAGTAGAAATATATTGTCCAAATTTCATAATCTCTATGATCAAGAATGGCAATTGAAAAGCCATGCATAATCTCAAAGTCCATTATTAAGCCTTATTCACCTACACAATAAAACTTAAGAAATTACAATCTCTCTTTGGTGGATCAACTTGCTCCACATTTTTATATGCCCATTTGTTCTCTTCTACACCAAACTTAGCTTCGAAAATTCGTGGGAAATTGACATGTGTTAATTTTTTAATTAAAAAAAATTATAACATAAAAGAATAGGGAATAGAGGAGTTTTGGCCGGACAGTAGATAGAAAGGAAATGCGACTTACCTATTTTATTGTAAAATTATGTTAATACCAAAAAAACTTCAGATTTTCAAAATTAAGACTTCAAATTCACATTTATCTAAACCAGACAAATTCGAAGGTTGGTAGAGAAGGAGCTTTTAATGGACTAATAATTTCAAACCTAATTGTGGAGGCTCATTTGCATTTTCATTTACAATATTTTGTGCATTGTAGTCAATTGATAACTTCATATTGTATTGTTTTCAAACGACCACATCCACCAACTAATTTCTTTTGCTTGTTACTCTTGAAGGGAAAGCCACATCAATGCACTAATTAATGTATTCTTTTGTTTGGACGAAAATCGTCCGTTGTTTATATACATGTACCTGTCGACAATTCGCTACTTTGGACATTTTTCCATTATAAATAGACGTGACTAATTGTGAGTAGTTGGGTACGTAAATGTGAAAATATACGAGGACAGGTGATTTTTTATCATTTTCTCCTTTTTTGGTGGCCAATGGTAATTTTTTTACCCGACTAATCAGATTGAGATGAAATAAGTAACATGCTGACTAGAAATTCTGTGTCTCTCCCAATTTTTTTCAAACTCATACCTTACCTGAATAAGTAATGAAAAATTACAAATGTAATCAGATAAGCTAGTATCACTTGCCTCCACTATATATCATCATAATTTCATCTACGTCCTTTGTTTGGAGACTCATTTGGGTTTGATCTTACAAAGTCGTTGCATGTCCCATTTTATATTTTATAGTTCTTCATTTTTTCTATATTTTCTATTAAAAAAATATTATCATATGGAAATTTAATAATAACGAAACGATGAAATACATAAAATGTTGAGACTTCTTCATTTGAGTTTTTTTGTGATTAAAAATGAAAGAAGAGGAAACCCCAAGAAATTATTTTTCTTTAAATGCTACAGACAAATTGTGTAAGACCACATTCACATTCTTCATCTTACCATGATTACACAAATTCTAAAAGATGGATTTTCTTTAAATTGTATTAATGTTTTATACATGTGAAACTGCCTATTAATCACGATCGATCAAAAGAGTATCCCGTAAAATTAAATCTCTAATAGTACTCCCTTTATTCTATAATATAAGTCGTTTATAACATATATCGAAAACTAAGGAAGCAAAATACTACCTCCATCTCAAAATAAGGTTAACATTTCAGATTTAAAATTTTCTCAAAATAATGTTAACATTTGCAATATCAATGAAAATTAAATGAACTTTTACCATTTTTATCTCTCTTCTTACTCTTCTTATAACTACTCTTCCAATTTTCAAGTAGTTAATGAAGATATATTAGTCTTTTGACTTTAAATCTTATTGTTTTTAGGAACTTCTTAATCTATGTGAAAAGTCCAAATGTTAACCTTATTTTGAGATGGAGGGAGTATAAGTTATCTTTTTAATCAAAATAACAATATTACTCTCTTAAATGGAATTATTGGGAATTACAAGGTCCTTAGCCCAGTAAGACAAATGCCTGCCCACGACTATGAGGTCGTGGGTTCGATACCCTCCCCTTACATGGGGGCAAGCTTTAAATTTCCCTTTCTAGGGCTACCATCCTCCTCTTGTGAGACACCTCTCTCCTCTACATGGGACAATCACCCAGTCGAGCTTCAAAAATAATAAAATAGAATTAGTGGTATATAAGTTTTATTTAAAGAGTAATATTGATATTTTAACTTCCAAATTACCTTGCTGTTTGCTTCCTTAATTTTCGTTACATGTCATAAATGACTTATATTATGGAATGGAGTTACCACGATTTAGCATGGAAGTTCAGTTTTGAAAATGAAAAAGAAGAAGAACAACAAAATCAAGAAAGTTTAGTTACATTAGAAAAAATTCCATGCATTGTGTAGCAGCACATTTTTAAAATACAAAGTCTACTTTAATCTATTACTCTTTTCCTCCAAAGTTAATAATCACACTCCTATTACATAAAAAATTAACATTCAATTTCACATAGAAAAAATATTAAATAAAGTAATTTTTAATGAAGGAGAGAAATACAAATATTAAACGCAAAATATACCGTCCAAAAATTAAAAGTGTTGTGCAAACAGCCCTTATCTAGTGTTTATTTGCATGGGGAGATCTACAGCAGGGCAAGGGTTGAGGGCCACCAGCCCTAAGATTTTAGGACCTCGCATATTTTACTTTTAATAAGAATAAAAATCAACAAGATCCTTTAAAATATGAGTTTTCAGCTTCTAGAAATTTATTGAAAATTGTTTTTATGCTTTTTTTTATATATATTTCACCGCCTCAATATAAAAATGCTGATTCCGCAACTATTCACTGACACAATATTATTTAAAGCCATGAAGTAGAAATATATTTTCCACATTTCATAATCTCTATGTTCAAGAATGGCAATTGAAAAGCCATGCATAATCTCAAAGTCCATTATTAAGCCTTCTTCACCTACACCAGAAAACCTAAGAAATTACAATCTCTCTTTGGTGGATCAACTTGCTCCACATTTTTATATGCCCATCGTTCTCTTCTACACCAAACTTAGCTTCGAAAACTCGTGGGATATCGGCGAAATTTCTTCTATTCTCAAGAAATCTCTGTCGGAAACCTTAACTCAGTATTATCCATTTGCTGGAAGGTTTAATGGTAAAGACTCCATTGATTGCAATGATGAAGGACTTGAATTTTATGAGGCAAGAATTGATTGCAGAATTGATGATGTTCTTAAACAACCTGAGCCTAGCACTATGGATTTATTCTCTCCCCCAGGTAAGGACTGATGTAAGGACGGATCAGAAGGATTTTGTTTTTGATTTTTTGGCTCCATTTCGATTTAATTTGATTCTGAAAAGTTTTTTTTAAAAAAAAATTGAATTGAATTGAATTATTTTAGATTGGTTGGATTTCAAACAATTTGTTTTTTTTAAAAATTATTCAATAATTCTTCATTTTTAACTACAGTTTAGTGATCACTCTAGTTTACTGACTAAGGTTGATGTCTAATAACGTAGAGTTTCATGAGTTTCGAATTTCATTCTTCACTTCTTAAATCTCATATTTGCTGTAACAAATAGACGACCATTAATAAAAAAACAAAAATGAAACTATAGTTTCGAACCAAACATAAAATATACTCATTTTGTTTCAAAATAGATTTTTTTTAGGTATTTTAGCATAAATTATGGATGAGAAAACCTCCATATATATACATAAACAATTTTTGCTATTCTTATTTTGTCAATAAACTTTTATTTTAAATATTTCTCTACATAAATATTTTTCGAACTACTGATTTTTGTCAAATTAGTGAAAATTAGTGGGTTTCATCCACTTTTGAATAAGTGTTCTGTACATGTTTGTCAGCCTTAAGGGTATTTTTGTCAATTGAAGTCCTTAACAATGGTGATATGAGCAGAACAGTGTGATTAAAAATGGAAGAAAACCACCAATTTACACTACTTTGACCAAAGGAGTAGTTCGGAAATAGTTTATGTACATATATAGCTAAAATAAAAGTTTATTGAAAAAAAGAGAAAATCAAAAATTATTTGTGTATATATGGAGCTTTTCTCAATTAAGGAATAAGGAGACAAAGATAATTTTCAATATTAGACTATTGAGTCTTGAGCACTCAAATTATCCCTCTCCCTCTATTCCTTAATATAGGTAAGAGTAATTTTAGAGGAAAAAACACATTTTTAAAAGTTGAAAAATGACATCTATTTTTGCATGAGAAATACAATCTAAAAAAAACCTCTATTATGAAATGGAGGGAGTATTAACTTTGAAGACTTTTTGTTTTCAATAAAACAAAAAATCAAATCTAAATTATATTTAAAACATATAAAGAACCAATTTATTAAAAAAAAATTAAACTTGATTAAAATCTTACCTTTTTTTTCTTAAGAATTATATGTTAGATAGATTCTCTCGGGAAATCGGCCCCAGACGTCCATGAACTTATTTCGTTTAGACTGTAAAGTTCTTGTGATAAGTTCAGGGATGTCTTGGGCCAATTTCCCTATTCTCTTTCATAGAATTATGATTAGTTAATGGTTTATTGTATACTTCAGGTGCACTGTTTAATGAATCTTTCAAGAGTAGTCCGTTTATCGTTCAAATCACCCATTTCAACTGTGGAGGAATCGCAATCAGTAGTTGCGTCCTCCACAAGGTTGGTGATGCCTGCACCTCATTCGCCTTTATCAACGACTGGGCCACAGTGGCACACGGCGGCGGCAAAGTCTCTCCGACATTCATTCCATACCTAATCTCACCATTCTCCGGCCAAATTACACTTCCTCAAACCAAACTCGACTCAGAAAATATCATAACAAGAAGGTTCTGCTTCGAATCTTCAAAGATTTCCGAACTCAAATCCATCGTAGCAGAATCCGGAATTCATAACCCGACCCGAGTAGAAGTCGTATCAGCATTAATTTACAGCCGTGGGGCCGCGGCGGCGAAAGGAAAATTAGGGATTTCAAGGCCGTCCGTACTAATGCAGACAGTTAATTTGAGACAGAGAGTGGTCCCAATTTTGCCGGAAAATTCGGTTGGGAATTTTTCATGGTTTTATTCAATTATTTCCAAGGATGAGAAGGAGAGACAATTGGATATAATTGTTGATTCTATGAAGAAACAAAGTGGAGAATTTGGTGAAAAGTTTGGGAAAAATTTGAGTGTGGAGGAATGTTATTCACTTTTGTGTGAGTCTATTCAAGCTGCAACCAAAGTGCTGAGGGGAAGTGATAGTAATATTTTGATCTACAAGTGTAGTAGCCTATGCAGGTAAACGATGGACCTTTTCCTTTTTTTACGGGTGAAAATCCTTGTCTCCCTTTCTATCCTCATCTCTATATCCAATCAATCAAAATTTATTATATAAATATTTTTTCCAATTATATATATACACAAGGTGAATTGTGATTGGTTGGGAATAGGAACGGGGACAGAGAATTTTTTGTCCTTTTTGACTATGTCGATATTGGAATAATTAGCCACTTTGATCATCAACGTTTTTCATTGCACAACTTTGGTCAAAATTAAGTTTTTTAACTTATTTCATCATTAAACATTTTTTGGCCTGCCATTTTGGTCAAAAATAATTTTTTAACTTTTTCATTACTAAAGTTTTTTCATTCTGCCATTTTGGTCACTAAAGTTTTTTCGGTCTGCCATTTTGGTCAAAAATTTTAGTGACCTAAATGGCAGAATGAAAATACTTTAGTGAGCAAAATGGCAGAATGAAAAAACTTTAGTGATCAAAATGGAAGATAGAAAAAACTTTAGTGATGAAAAAAGTTAAAAAAATCATTTATGACCAAAATGGCAGGCCGAAAAATGTTTAATGATGAAATAAGTTAAAAAACTTGAATTTTGACCAAAGTGGCTAGGCGAAAAAACGTTGATGATCAAAGTGGCTAATAATTCGTCGATATTGGTTACGGTTTCCCAAACCATTTCTAAATGTCATATTTTTTAGGGTAAAAAGTGTCTACAAACTTTTGTTTTTTGGTTTTTTTATTATTAATTAAAAAATGGAAAGTTTTTTATCTTAAATTTTTTAGAAATATTAATGTTTCCCCTTTTATCCATTTTTTTTTTGTTAAATTTGAATATAATGAAACCACTTGACTTTCACATGATCAAATTCAGGGGAATTTTGGTAAAAACATGTTATGACCCTAAAAATTAAACTGCACATGGGAAAAATGTGAAAAAATAGAAGGAAAAGGGAAAAATTGTTATGCATGTGGAAGACTAATTTTTTATTCCATTAGTTCATTTTTCAATGGTCAATATGAATACTTCAGAAATGTTTAGGGTCAAAGATTTTTTATTTTTTAGTTTGGAGCGTGAGCAATTTTACCTTTTTTTTTTTTTGGTAGGAAAACCAATCTAAATGCAAGATTTGAAATCGAGGTTCGAATTCGTTGTCTGAGAGATTGGGCCACCCAAAAATTATTATTATTATTTTTTTTTGAGGCCCGAAGGCGATTGCCCCCGAAGGGAAGAGCGGAGAATACTCTAGATCGGGAGATTGTAGCATGCCCCAAACCGGGGAGGGAACTTGGCCTCACAAGGAGGAGAATTTATTGCCCCATAAGGGGAGATACAGAAATCGACCACGGGACGGAGGAATCGACCACGGGACCTCCGTCCCGTGGCCGGGTAGCCTTACCACTTGGGCTACCCGATTCCTATTCCCAAAAATTATTTAATATGTCCATTTTTCTTCATTAAAAAAATGATAAAAATATTTACCTTTGGATTCTTGAGAATTATGTAAATTTATTACCGTTGTTTTCCCTCTTCTATATTTGTATAGGCTTGTTTATACGATATGAAATTTCTAGTTCTGTATACGTGCAGGTACTCATTTAAAGAAATGAATTTTGGATGGGGAAAGCCGGTGTTGGTGGGCACATTTGCTCCTAGAATGAAGAACACATTTCATTTGCTGGATTCTCAATCAGGTGGTATTGATGCTGTGGTATCACTCGAGGAACAAGAAATGGCCTTGTTTGAAAATGATCAAGAGCTCCTTAAATTTGCTTCAAGAAATTCAACTACTGCGGCTTAACTAATAAATAAATAAATAAATAAATTATATATATATATATATATATATATATATATATATATATATATATATATATATATATATATATATATATATATATTATTCTGGCTTTTGTGTGAATTGTATTCTCTTGAACATTGCTTTTCCAATGGTTGGCTGCAATATATATACTAGCTTAATGACCCGTGCTATGCACGAGAATAAATTTAATTGTTAATAAAATATTAAATAGCAGAAAAATAAAAATGATACACTACACCTATATATAAAAAAGAAAAATATAATTTTTTTATATTTATATGCAAAATATCAAAAAAAGAATATTCTTTCAATGATTACACAAGACAGACGTTGTAAATTTTACTGAAAACATTAACGATTTAAATGAACAATCCAAAAATAAATATTGAGAAAAAAAATAGAAGAGAGAAAAGATGAAAACTAAACGAAAAATTAAATTATCTTTATCTAAATCAATTCATTTGAAAATATGACAAGTGTATCAAGCTATATATTTAATTTAATAGATAAAAAATTGTCTACAGCAATCAAAACTTTTAAACTATTTAAAAATTTCAAAATTCGTAAAGTAATAATTTGTTATTTGAATTTTATTAAGATATATATTAGTTTTAATTTATTTAATTAATCTAAATTCTACTCAACCAATATTTTTTGTTCTTTGAAAAAATTATTAATGAACAGGTTTGCCTGCAGGTTCAACCAAGAATAAAATGGTTTGGTAAACCAATTTTCTTTTATAAAATTTTTGCCTATTGAAATCATAAATTGGGTTTGTTACTCAATTTATGTAAATAGTTAAATACAAACCCATCAATTCATTCACTTATAAATCATGTTTAACCTCTACTATTATATTGTTGTGTAGCTCCAGAAATTTCATACACTCCCCCATGTCTAAGGATGATGAACAATATTGAAAAGAAACAAAAGAGATAAAACATAAAAATTATAAAAAAATATTAAATTATCTTTATCTAAATAATTTTTGCTTGAAAATGTCAAATATATCAAGATATTTAATTGATTTAATGGATAAACAATTGTGTCCACCAATCAAAGTTTTTAAACAATTTAAAAAATTTAAAATTTGTGAGGAAGTAATTTATTTTTTTGAATTTTACTAAGATAATAGTTATTTTTCAAGTAATTTAATTAATCTAATTTTTCTCAACCCATCAAAATTAGTAAACTAATTATAAACTCAAAACTCACAGAAAATTATATTAGAGTTTTGAAGGTTGGTGATTGATTGAAACTAAAAACAGATTCTGTAATATAAACAAAGTTAGATGGTTAGATAGGTAGATAATATGATGATTAGTAGAGAATTTAGAGATTATAGAGATAATTGAGAAAGTAGTTTATTATTTGAATTTTATTAAGATAAGAGTTATTTCTCAATTAATTAACTAATCTAAATTTTCTCAACCAATCAAAATTAAAAACTAATTAAAAAACTCGAAACTCCTAGCAAACTAGATTAGAGGTTTGAAGGTTTGTGATTGGTTGAGACCGAAAGACATTATGGTATGATGATTTGTAGAGAAAATTTGGGAATGTAGAGATAATTGATGAATTAGTTTGTTATTTGAATTTTACTAATATAAGCGTTAGTTTTCAATTAATTTAACAAATCTTAACTGTAATACCCGTAACTTTTGCTTACGTGTTATTTTACGTGTAATTTATTTTTGTGTGACTTAGAGTGTAGTCGTAATTTATTTTGTACGATTATTTGTTTATGCGGCTATTAAATTTTTAACATTTTGCGTGTTACTTTTTTGGTACGTTTTATTGAGGAGCGTTTTGTACTTATATCGTATTTTTAGGGACCAAGTAGTAATTCACTTAGACGAATAAGTTAATTGGAATTAGAATTGGATTACTTAAGAATTTAATTGAGAGTAATAAAGTTACTTAAATAAAATAAATATAGGAAATAAAATCTCGTGGGGTCGTGCAAATAGGGATGTGCTCGTGTGCTGCAAGTAAAGTGAAAATGAAATTAAACTAAAATTAACTTAAAATAACATGGGAAGAGATCATGGGATAATGGGGATTGACTTTGAGGGCATTTGGGAACACGTGCACAATCAATATGTGTATATAAAGAGCACTGTTCTCAGGCGCAAGGGAATAAAAAAAAAAAGAGAGGAAGACATATCAAGGGTGGCACAGTGAGTAATAAAAGAAAATATATTTTTTTAGAAAATCTATTCTGTCCAGAATTTTGAAAGGTCATCGAGGGAGTGTTTCTCCACCGTTTTCGACGCACAATATATCGAAACGACGGCGTTCGCGATAGCTACTAGTGAGCGCAGACGGGGGTCGATTCGGAGCGGGAATATATCGCACCAGAAGCGGGGCAGATTTCTGGAAAATTTCTGATTTCGGGTTTTATTGTTTTTAATCGTTTTTGATAAGGTAGGGACATTTTCGTCATTTAATTCTCGCATTTATTTCTGCACAGTAAAAGCGAATAAATTATTCAATTACAAAATAATTGCACGAATTGTGTTTATTGCTTTCGATATTGTATAAACTGTTTTGGACTTGATTTAAATGCGTTATAATCTGAATCGTAAATTGAATTTATGTGTTATTATACTTGAAATTAATTAATTCATTATTGTTAAGTGTTATACGTGTAACGTGGATCGTAATTGGCTATTTTATGAACTTGCTTAGTTGTTTATCGTTTTGGTCGTCTTATTTGGTTGTCGTCGTTTAGTCCTTCTTGGTTTTGGTCGACCGAGTCGTCGCCCTATTTTGAGCTCGTGTCTAGAACCTACTAAATGACAGGACTCGTTCGAAAGGTATAAACGTGAGCACGATGAGGTGCGAATTTGGTGATCCCGGGGATCATGCGTGGCACTTCATGGACCTTCACCTGATGAGGGAAAATCATTGAGACTGTAACGGTTTTGTGGAGTTCAAGGTGTTGGATGATGATACAATGTAGAATGAGTCCTTAAGGCGTGAACCCGTTCGTTCAGGGGGTGAAATTGAACCCAGTGTATATGAACTTCTTGGGGTCTTCCTAACAAGGCAAAATGTTAGGACCGTTACAGTTATTGTCGTATAGTCGTGACTAGATACCTGAGCTCAAAATGTGGGAAATCGTATCACAGCGGTAGCTATACTCGTAGTGTCTTAGCAAGTATACAATTCGTACGTGCACTGTTTGGGACAGAGCACGGCGCCCTTCGTACATTCGGTTGTATAAGTGCTTGGGACATGAAGAGCGTGGTTATTTAGCTTATTTGTTATCTTAACTAGTTGCTCTTGTCCTATTTGATACTTGTGATTGTCGGTCCCTCATCGAGCACCGAAGCTCGATCCCATCCGCTTTCATCGTGCAGGGTGAGGATGAGCAGTTTGATGATATTGTTGAAGCTTGGGAAGGGGACCATGATGAGTGATTCATAACCAACTTCAATTAAAGAATTTAGTTTATTTTATTTACTCATTTTTACTTGGAACAATTTATTTATTATTAGTATCCTTGAACAATTTCATTTGTAATAATTAGTTTCCGCTGTTGAACTCTTATTTCGGATATTTCATAATTGAATTTCTTTTTAGTAACTCTGTTTGTCGGCTTTGGTGTTTCATTAACCAATGAGACACTGCCATGTCATCGACCCTGGTTACGGGGTGTGACATTAACTTTCTCAACCAATCAAAATTAGTAAATTAATTAAAAAAAATCAAAATCCAGAAAATTAGATTAGAGTTTTGAAGGGTTGTGATGGGTTGAAATTGAAAACAGATTTTGTAATGTAAATATAGTTAGATAGGTAGATAATATGATGATTAGTAAAGAAATTTGAGATTATAGAGATAATTGAGAAAGTAGTTTATTATTTGAATTTTATTAAGATAAGCGTTATTTCTCAATTAATTTAACTAATCTAAATTTTCTCAACCAATCAAAATTAAAAAAATCGAAACTCCTAGAAAATTAGACTAGAGTTTTGAAGGCTTGTAATTGGTTGAAAGAGAAAATACATTCTGCAATATAACTATAGATAGATAGTATGATGATTTTTTTTTGACGCCCGAAGGCGATTTGCCCTCGAGGGGGAAGAGCGGAGAGTACCCTAGATAGGGAGATTGTAGCATGCCCATGCCTGGGGAGGGAATTTAGCCTCACAAGGAGGAGAATTTATTTGTCCCACTAGGGGAGATACGGGAATCGACCACGGGACCTCCGTCCCGTGTTCGGGTAACCTTACCACTTGGGCTACCCGATTCCCATTAGTATGATGATTAGTAGAGAAAAAATTGGGATTATAGAGATAATTGAGCAAATTTGTTTGTTATTTGAATTTTATTAATATAAGAGTTAATTTTCAATTAATTTAACAAATCTAAATTTTCTCAACCAATAAAAATTAGTCAATTAATTAAAACCCTCAAAACTCCCAGAAAATTATATTAGAGTTTTGAAAGCTTGTGATTGGTTGAAACTGAAAAGACATTATGTAATATATATATAAAGATAGGTAGATAGTATGATGATTAATAGAGAAAGTTAGGATTATAGTGATAATTGAGAAAGTAGTTTTTATTTGAATTTTATTAAAATAAGAGTTAGTTTTCAATTAATTTAACTAATCTAAATTTTATCAACCAATTAAATTTAAAAACTAATTAAAAACTCCAAAACTCCACAGAAAATTATATTAGAGTTTTGAAGGCTTATGATTGATTGAAATTGAAAAGACACACTGTAATATATATATACACACACACACACACACACTAGCAAATGACTCGTGCTATGCACAGAAATACTGAATTCAAATTATTAATTTAATGGTTGTACAATTGTATTTAGAACAAAAACCCGTTAACTTTAATTTTTCAAAAAAAAAAAAAAAGAAAATTCAACATGATTAGGTAATATGACTTTTATTGAGTAACTCACAAATGTATTTAGAACAAAAACAAATAAGAACATTCAATATTAGTAGGTAATGTGGATTTTGTGTACCTCCCAAATGTAGTGTTTTTAGGATATGTCGATGAATAGTCACGACATGCAAATGGATAATGAAAATATATTATGAATAATAATAAATATTTAATTAACAGAAAAAAATAACTTGGGAAAAAATTTGTCCAACCAGAATGACCCGTGCATAGTCCATGAGATTATTACCATTGTCCATGTGCGTTATTTAAATTAGTCCATGAAATTATCATTTTAATTATTGTGAAAACATTCATAAAAAGTACAATTATATATATATATATATATATATATATATGGATACAATTAAACCATAAATAAAATATACAAATGATAACTCCATTTAAATCTTATTCCATGGAACCAACTTGTGAAATTACCACTGCTCCAAATGGTTGAGCCTTAGTTCACTACTGTAACCGAAATTGATGTCTTCAATAAGAAAACAGTAAATAGTGAAGGTTCTTGAGAAAAAAGGAAAAAAATAAAAAAAAGACATGAAGTCAACAAAAGAAAAGTACTCTTTTATTTTTTGGATAATTAAATGAATATGAAAAATAATATGAAAAAATTTAATATATTTTATTCAAAAAATAAATATTTAATATAAAAAACCATAAAAATATAAAGATCAAGATGGTACCTTTATACTTATACGGCGATTGATAAATGTTTAACTGTAGTATGTCAATGGTTCACTACACATCAATTAGGAAAACAAACATGATCAAAATTATTGATAATATTAATTTGATTAGTAGTAGGATTGATATTTTGCACAAAAAAAATGATGAAGAAAGCTTTTCATGTACCAAGTAATTTTAAAAACAGAAAATGATACACTCGAAAGGCGGATATGATGTTGGTAATTTGCATTTTTTCCTGCTAAAATAAAGTTCGACTAACAAAATTGAAGAAAATAATTACATGAAGTTGGAGATATGAAGCAGTTTGTGAAGAAAAAAATCTTGAATTTGTTTGAAGAACAAAGATTGCTAAAAAAGAAAATTGAAGGAAGATGAAGTTCTTCTGATTGTTACTGTATGTTCTGATGGCAATGGTAGAGATGTTAAATATGATGTGGTTAATGGAGGAGGTTATTATAGAGTAGTAGGAGTTAAGAAAATGTTTATCTTTCTTCTACAGTTCCAGATGTTTATCTGGGAAATGATGGAAGGAAAAAATAGAGGAGGTTGGAAAAAAGGGAGAGAATTGGCGATAATGTAGGAGTTGGAGGGATAGTGGATTAGTTTATTATAATTAACTAATTTTTAATTAATTTGATATATTAAAAATCTTTTAGCCAATCAAAATGTATCGATTTTATCGTATAATCAACCAAAACAATCAAAATCAATTTCCTTTTTATTAATATCTTAATTAAAAGAATATTGATTTTATCTCTTAACCAATTAAAACAATCAAAATCAATTTTATTTTAATTAATATCTCAATTAAAACTGCAATATTTTGAATAAAAAAATAGAAAGAGGAAAGAACTTGGACCTTTCACCACATGTTCCATGAACCAATTCTCTGAAAGGAAGTAAAAAAAAAAACAATTAAAGAACATTATATGGATAATAAAAATATACGAGACTTCTCTTTAATTTTTCATATTTGGAATGTTTCTACTAAATTGAAAACGAAAAAATGAAAGTGGTCATTTGCTAGTGTGTGTGTGTGTGTGTGTGTGTGCAAAAGCCCTTTTCAGATTTTTAGCTCCCTCATGCCACGTGTCACTTTTGTAGATTATTTTGTTATTTAATTATTAATAAAACTTTTGATTGGTGCAAAAAAATTAAACTACTTCATTTATAGTAAGGAGGGAGGATTCAAACCCAGAATATTCAGGTTATATGCTACACCACATTGCCAGCTACTCTATCAGGTATTTGACAACTATTTTATTTAACTTTTTACTGGAATGCTAACTTAAGTAAACTTTTCCACGATCTCTAACAAATCTAAACTAACAGTATTCTTGGTATGATATAATATTCTACATTAAATATATTATCTTCCTTAATTTCAATATTCAAAACTCATCTCATACTCTTAACCTCTTCTTTTATGATTATATTTTAGAAGTTTATAAATCTTTTAACACTTTAAATTCTTTTATAAAAAAATTCATTGGATTAAAATATTTTCTAATTCTTGGTAACCTTTTATAATCCTAATTCTTGGTAACCTTTTCTGTTATATGTATTGATTTACTTATGTCCTAGAAGTCTTATGCAAAAACTTAATTTAGAAAATATTTGTTATTTTGGTTTTAAGAATTAAGTTTTTTAGCCATGCCCAACATTTTTTTTCCAAAAATATATGAAGTTTAGGATGAACTTATTTGAGAGAATTTATTGGGAAGTTTCTGTGAATTTATGAGTATATTTTATTACAACATTTACTGACCTCTTCATCATTTTTATGTTCATGACTTTTGATGTCTAATTATTATTTATATCTATGTTTGATTTATTTTTATCCAATAGTATATTAATAAATTTCCTTTAAATAATTTATTAATATACTATTAGACTAATTAAATCTTTCAGGGAATAAAAACATTTACTAAAATGGATCTTACAGTAATGCAAGTTTAGCGGAAAAAACTTAAGCAGAAAACTTCATGAATTTGATGGCTCCATAAGAAAATGAGGGTGAAAATCCTCTGTCCCCATTTGTGTGTGTCCCCGTGTCCCCAACCAATCAGAATTTACTATATAAATATTTGTTTCAATTATATATACACATGGTGAATTGTGATTGGTTGGGGACACGGGGACACAAATGGGGACAGAGGATTTTTTGCCAGAAAATGAAGTCACAATACGTAGTTTCTTCATATTTTCTAAAAAGATTGGGTGATTAACATTTAATAGTAGTAGTGTAGTGATTATTGGATCAAAACATTGGACGGAACATTAATTGAAATAATTAGGGGTGTGCCCGAACCCGGCTCACATAGCTCGAAAAAATGTGAGCGTGAGCTGAGGTAATGTGAGCGTGAGCTTAATATTCAAGCTCGCTTCTTATGTGAGCTGAGCGTGAGCTTGACCCCGCTCAACCCGAAAAAAGCTCGAACCCGAATAAGATTAATATAATTAAAATATTATATATATAATAATAATACTACTAATTTAAAAAAAAATTATATACATTATAATTATAATTATAATGTGTGGATTAACTCAATAATCTTTTTTTGGGTAGAAAGGAGATTATATTAAAGAAAGAGTCTTACAACAGGAGAGAGACAGGTACAAAAGTTAAAGGAAGTGAGAAAATAGGAAAAGATAGCGTGGGAAAACACGGTACAAAATACATTGGGATGAATCACAACAAAAAGTGAGATGGTGTAGAAGAATTCAATGGGATTGTCAAAATTGGAATTGCCACCGACAATGGAATTAAATCAATCTTTTGAAATTTGCAAATTTATCATTTGTTAAAATTTTAAGTGCATGATTTTCTTGGTTTTTGTTTTTTGTTTTTTTTTTATATAAGACTCATTTTATTAGCATATCAAATAATTCTGAAACTTTTGCTTCTTTTTGTGTATTCTTGTCCAAATTTAATTTTAAGGCTCATTGTATTATGCTATTCTTGAGACATGATTTTCGTTTTCTTCGCTAATATAAGTGAGCTTGGGAAGCTCGTGAGCTAAGCTCGAGCTCGTGTTAAAATGTGAGCTGAGCGTGAGCTCAAGGTTTATGAGCTTTTCCGGGCTGAGCGTGAGCGTGAGCTTTTGAATTTTATGTGAGCTGAGCATGAGCTATGCCAAGCTCAGCTCACATAGCTCGATTGACACCCCTAGAAATAATATAACACTACTTTTAATTCTTTTGATTATATATTATTCGATCCAATAATCATTCTGGTGTTGACCCTTACATTTGTAAGTTACTCAATAAAAGTCATATTACCTAATCATGTTTAATTTTCTTATTTGTTTTCTGAAAATTTAAAATTAACGAGTTGTTGTTTTAAATACAATTGTACAAACATTAAATTAATAATTTGAAATTCAGTATTTCCGTACATAGCACGGGTCATTTGCTAGTATATTACATATTACATAAGCCTTATACATACATATATCTATATCTATATGTTTTTCAATCCTATTTTCTTAAAATTTTATATTTTTTTTTGGCAAAATTATTAAAGATAGACATCTTAATGAGATTAATATTGAATTTCAACACAAATAATTATCTCCTAATCTAATTCTAATTCTCTCTCCCATTATCATCAACCGAATACAACGCAATTACAACTTCTCACTTGCACCAACTCACAACATCGTAATCAAAGTCCTCTTCACAGGTAGGATTTTTTTTCTTTTGTTTCTTTCTTCCTTTATTTTTATTCATTTTAGCCAACTTTCATACTTTCTTTCCTGCGTTTGTTTGATAATATTTGTGTTTTCGTTTTACGATTTTTTGACTTTCAAGGTTTTTTTCCTTGCATTAACTGATTAAATTCATAAATACATATAAGAAATTAATCGTTGTTGAATCTGTAATTATGTGTCTGATTCATTAGAAATTTGCTTACAAATTCAGTTTGTTTGTTAGATAGTTGGTGGTTCATTCGGTATAAAGAATTTATGAAGGTTGGTTAAATTTTGGCTTCTCATGTACTTTATGAATTTTGAATAAAAAAATGTATTTATGAATTAATTTGTTAATTTAATTTGAATTCCAATATGAAATTTAATTGAGGTGGATGTAAAATATTATTGGTGCTTTTCCAGCATCAGCCAACATCAGAGGAGCTCTGTATTGGCAAAATCAAGTTCAAGGCCTTTGACTTGGGAAGACATCAGATCGCTCGCAGAAGATTATTATGCCAAGGTATACACTTCTCCTCTTTCATTAGTTGATGCCTGCAAATTTTGAGGATTTCTTAGTTATGATAGTATATCAATTTGGTGTGTCAATTAATGTAGCACTAAACTTCGATGCTCAGATCAAAGGTTTCTTAGCCCAGTGGGGCAAGGGTCTGTCCATGATTGTGAGGTCGTGGGTTCGATATCCTCCCCACGCATGGGGCATTCTTTAATTTGACTCACTTTCTAGGGTTACTATCTCCTCCTTTGGTGAAACAGTTCTATCTTCCCGCTCACGGGGCATCGTCCAACGGGCGTCAAAAAAAAAAAACTTCGATGCTCAGATTTCCCTTGGTTTTTGTTAATTACTTTTAATTTATGCTTTTCTTCTCTTTTTTTCTTCACAATGATGGACAAAAGGCTCAATTGAAAATACATGATTGATTCTCTTCATCTCTTCTTCTTTTTCTTAACTACCATTACTACCCCGTGATCATTAATTTTACTGAAGTTTCTTTATTCTCCTTTATGTTTGACTCATTTATTTATTTATTTTTCCTCTCAGGTCACCACATATGTTGGTTTGCATTTATAGTTGTTCGGGCGATTTTTTCTACAACATCATCATTATACCAAACAACTTATAGTAAGTTTTGGTTGATTTTGTATGATTTTTTGGTTTCATATATTTTTTCCATCATTGAATATGTATCTTTTTTACCATTTCGTTACTCAAACTGTCTTTTTCTCTCTCTCTCTTTTCTCTTTAAAATGTATTTTTTTTATTTGTAATATTTCTCCTACATTTTCAATCAATAGCAGCCAATCTTTATGTATGCAGAACTATGATATGAATCATATCGATTGAATCTGATCAAGGTAGGGAAAAACTATAGTATATTTTCAAACTTTTAGTATGTATAATTCTGAGTATAATTTAGAAGGCGAGAATACTTGACCTTGACAAAGTAAGACTTTCAATCCACTTTTGTATGCAAGACTTTTAATCCACTTTTAAATTTAGAGTATTTTGAAGGAAATGCATTTATTCAACAAAAAATTATTCAAAATCATGAAGAACTCTCTTGAATATAATCAAGAAGGTGAAAGTCATGTTCCTATATTCCTTTTGGAGAATACAATTTTCTTCAATCAAAGAGTAACTCCTTTGACTTCACTCTTTTTTACTTTGGATATGGATAGCAATTGAATTTCTGGTTGTTGCTGGGGTTTGATATTTTGTAATTAACTATTAACTTCATGTTCCAGATCCACCGAAAAATTCTAGAAAATTCCCAAATAAATTAGAAACAAAATTGCGAAAAATCTTGCGATAAAGCTTTAATCACAAACGTTTCAGAGAATTTATGGGAAACTTACAAAAATTAGGCAAAAATCATGAATTCTCCCGCACAAACAAAACCCCCAAATTCAAAATCATAAAAAGACAACAACTTTAATCTTTTCTAGATTCATATCATATAAATTTCACATAATTACTGCCAACAATCATAATCCCGTAGGCAAATTCCTCAAAAGAAAATAATTTCATTCTTTTCTAGCTATATATCAAAAAAATAATTGAAAATTGCATTCCTACTTTCAGAAAAATATGTTAAAGCAAAAAAAAAAAAGACCCAACATTATAGTACCTGTGGGGGGATTGGGGTGGCATGTTCAAAAAGGAATACCCCGCAAATGCCATTTAATATAGGATAGTTATGATATGGAAAATGTTCATTGAGTCATGTGTTACATAACTGTCAACATCACTAAAGAATGCGAAGAGAGACAATTATGTTATAACGTAGCTAATTCTGGATCACAAATTCCTTGTGAAGCTGATTCATACCAGAAAAATCTTTTAATATATCGTCCATCAAACATTAACCATTATTTCATTTCCCTCACTTTGTAATATATGAGAATTTGTTTTTAAACAAATATATGTAATGTTCGTGACTTTTGATGTTTCATGTAAAAGTGTAATTATAATATGTATCTATGTTTGATCTATTTTTCAATCCAACAAACATTACTAATAATAAATGTTTTCTTTTTTTTCCGTTCCAAGTATAATTGTACAATCATTAAATTAGTATTTTGAAATTCAGTATCCCGTGAATAGCACGGGTCATTTGCTAGTGTATATATATATATATATATATATATATATATTAAGAAGCCCTTTTCAGTTTTACTCTTCCCTTGACGCCACGTGGCAGGCTCTCATATTTTCTTCATTTTGTAAATTTTTTTATATCTTAATTATTAATTTAAAGACACCAACTTTCACCCATTATCTCCCCAACTCTCCCACTATCAATTTACTGTCACAATTATCCCTAATTGTTTTCTCATAATCTCTATCGTTTTCCATGATTTCATGATCTCGGAAATAAATCTCTTAATATTTCAGCAAAAAACAAATCTCTTAATATCTTTATCTTTTCTAATTTTTTGCATCTGTCCCATACAGGGACGAAGCCAGAAATTTGGTGTTGGAGGGGGAGGGGGAAACTGATAAAATTTTTAGGGGACAATAAAAAAGGCAAAAAAAATTCTTTGGGGGGCGAAACTGATAAAATTTTCTAAAATACATATACAATTTCGATAAATAGTAGTATTTTTAAAAATCTAGATCTCCTCTACCAATCAAGATATCACCCCAGGAAATTAATCTATATCTTTTCCAATGATTCCATTATCTCTATAACATATCTTAAATCTCCTCCCTCAATCAGTAAACTCCTTTCATTTTCATGATTTTCTTCTTACTTTCAAGTTTGTTCTCTCCCTCTCCGGTAAAAGCAAGCATGTAATCCCCCTTTCTTCATTTCTTTCTACATGGTTCTTTGTCTTATCAAGTTTATTACTACTTGGAAAATAGAGATATGCCAGACATTTTTTTTACTCTTTTCTTTCATTATTCACCTTCTTCCGCGGCCCCAGGATTTCTATTGAATCCAATTCTATGAATTTTTTAACAGAATTTTGTCTATGCTAATCCATTTTCAGGATTTTGTGAGGCACTTTTCTCCAATAATAGAGGTTATACAAGAGATTGAAATATATCTTATTATTAGAGTGATGTTAATTATGTTCTTGCATTTATATCATAGTAACAAGAAGTTTCAATTTAATTTTTTATACTAGATAGGAATTTTTTCTTCCTTTTTTTATTCTTTATTCACAAATTTTGATATCTATGCGCATTTGCTTATTCTTATGGAATTTTGGGATTCATTTTGTGAATCTGTTTTTTTCTTTTTCGTTTGGTTTTTGTACATTTTAAAATTTTTGGGAGAAGCCTCAATTGTATTTCTATACTTTTAGAATTTCGGGAGAAATCTCATTTGTACGATTCTTTTTTTCCTGTGCAGGTAGATGATGAAGAGTGAATATATTTCATAAGGTGTTCAAAGACGAGTTTTATCTCATGAATGCCCATCTTTTTTTGTGTAGTGGTTAGTTTACAATAGCTCTAAATATTAAACTTCCATTGTGGCACCTCCTAGGAATTTTTATTGCAAAGGAGGTGAATGAACTGTAGTTATTGATTTTTGTTATTTTATTTGCAATACATGAACAAGAAGATATAAGACATATTCATGAGACACAAAGGTAAAAGACATGATCAAAAAAGAAAAGTGTGTCAAAGTATGCTCCAACAATATGAAATCGAAATTAATTTTCAAATTTTGTTTGTATATAAACTGTGTCGACAAAATGAAGGTTGCATAAAGGAATATGACATTAACTGGATAAGGGGAAATGAAGCCCTCAATGAAAGCCTTATGGGAATCCCACCATGAGTGCATTGAGTACTGTAAGATTTTCACCACTTGGTCATCTGACTCATCTAATTTTTTTCCTTTCAAATCTCAAGGTTTTGAACTTTGAGTGTTTCTGAAACTTGATTTGAATATTGTTCTACTAAAGCTTCAATTATTTTGTCATTCAATCATGTTCATTTAATTATTTAAAGTAGAACTACTTAACCCTTATCTTTTTTTTAGTCTTATATTGTTTCTATTAAACATGCACATTTCATTGTTAGCATGTGAATAGAGGATTGAAAGTGTTGTGATATTCAAGCACCGAGGTTCACTATGATGGTTGTATTCCACAACAAGTGCATTGAGGATTGAAGGACTTCTCTCCTCTTGACATATTAGTAAGACCTTAGTTATTTATTTTTTAAATGATTATGAAATTTTCTAATTAAATAACTATAATGTTTTAATTGCATTACAACAAATGTTGCACCATTCTTCATCTATAAAGGTTGACACCCTTCTGGGATAATTAGTCAATTTGGATGATTTCTCCTTATTGGTTGTACTTTTTTTTTATTCTTAGTAAAATTATTTCTAATTTATTTTTTAGTATTGAAAAATGGATTTAAAATGCAACACGTAATGAACTGCAATGTTGACATAATTTATTGATGGTAAGTCAATTCTATGAGGTATTTACGTAACTTGATAGTTTTACAAATATAAGTAGTTTGACAATCAATTTTCATGTACTTTTATCTTTTCCTCCCAAAATATTTGTATTTTTTTACTATTTCTAAAAGTTTATTGGAAAATTAAAGATATTTATGCTCTTACAAAATAATAACCTTTACAATATGAAGATAAACTGTTATTGATTTAATCTATGTAGATAAGAAACTACAAGGTTCTGCAAGTTCTTTTGTTTTGTTTTTCTAATTTATTTTTCATCCATATTTATGGTTTTCATTCTTATGTTTTCTTTGTTTTGTGTAGTAGTTTGTTGATTCCTTCCAGTAAATTGGATGCATTGAATATGAGGTAAAACTTGCAACTTCTCATCATTCTGTCTTACATTTGTTGCCATTTACAAAATTTTACAACTTTTCTCAAAACACAAGAATGGGATTATGACTCTAATTCTATAGTTTTTCTAATTTTTTCCAATTCTAAAATTCATTTCTATACTTTTTTTTTGTTTTACAGATATATTTGAAAGACTTGAAGTCATGACCTCAACGAATCTCTCCATGAAGCGTCATCAAAGCTAAACAAAAATGATATGCATGCACGTTTCTCCAAATTTATTCCTTTTGGTAATTATTACTTTTTAAGTTTAATTCCCTTAATTATGGTTTCATGTTGCTTTATAATCTTAGTGCATGAGTTTCACCATATGCATGTGCCAGACATTGTCACCAATTGATGTGTTTTTGAAAGAATTGTCAACCAATTGATGAATATATAATTTTAAGGTGTAACCAATTGATGAAAATAATATAACATTGTTGTGTTAATTTTATTTTTTTTTAAAATTATGAATGTTGGGTTAAGTTTCTTAGCCCCATGCTTTCCAGTTCATTTCATGAAAAAAAGGTTCCTTTTAAGTTCTGATTAATGAATTGCTTGCCCTTATTACTATTTTAATTTTATTTCAGCATTTATTGAAACATAAAATGATTCTTTAATTTTTTATTTATTTTAATGATAGTTTTAATATAAATCAGGTTTATTGGACTTTGTGGTTCAAAATTGACCACATTACTACGGAATTAGGGGAGAAACAATTCTATGATGAGGTAGCTAACTCTGAAATACAAAATCCATATAAACCTGATTCATATCAGAATTTTCCTTATAAAGTGCTAATTTCGGCAGAAATGCTTATTTGACTTTTCAAAAGTGACACAAGAAAGTTCAAGTTGGCACTGTGATTGTTGTCTTTTTCTTTATTTTTTAATATTTCAAATTATTGGTTTCATCCAATGGAATATACAACTTTTTTGTTATCTAATTTTTTATGTTCATAAATTAAATTTAAAATTGTATGCTACACGTATATGATAGCTTTGTTAACTTTCTTTTAAGGCCTTATGTCAAAGTTTAGTCCGTGAATGGACAAAGGATGTTGTTAACAAGGTTGAATTTAGAGATAACTTGTTACTCTGAAATCAAGAAAGGTTATGCTTAGAGAAGAACATCATGTATTTCAGGCTTTTAATTTTCTTGACTTTTTTGTTTTTTTAAAACTTTTTTTAATGAACAACAAGAAAAGGCCTAGCTAAGTAATAAATCTATCAAATCCAAGTTGAAAAAAGAATCATTTGCTGATGAAATCTTGGAAGTGTTTGTACCAATATAATGTTGTATCTTTATCAGTTTGAAAAGGTATAACTAATTAACAAATTATAAACGATTCAACTGACATGAAGATACAATTTCTTACTTTGAAATCTCCATTTTACTTCTTTTTTTCTGTTTGTAAAGATTAGCTATAACAGATTCCAAAGATTACATTTGTTTTGGAGTAAAAACTTCTTTAGTTAGCTTTAAGTATTCAAACCATTAAATTATCACTTACCATTTTGTATTATCATTATAAAGTGTTATTTAATGTACCATGAAATTGATGTTAGACATACTTTAGACTATATATTTCTTTTTGCTAAATAAATTATTTAACCTATTATTACATATTAATTATTACTTATATTTATTTTGTTTTTCGATTGATAGTCCAAAGACACACACTCAACCGTTATTGGTCTATATATTCCCTATTATTTTTTCACATGTATTTCCTTAACATAATAAAATTTTAAAAGTACAACTATAACATATTAAAAGCTTTATTTCACTTTATCCTTTTTTGTTTCTAATGGGAGCTTCACGAAGAGGTGTGCCATTTTTTTTTATATATAAATATCAATGTCTCATGGGTATTTCTTTCGAGCATTCAATATAAACTATGTATGATAAAAACATCATCGTGCATATCGTAATTTTTTTGTGGCATAAAAGACACAGAAAACTATTTGTGACATAAATAACACAAGAACCTATTTTTGTGACAAAAATAGTTATGTGGTCTATTATTTTTTTAAATATTCTACATGCATAGCACGGGTGTTTGGCGTGTATATATATATTACCGAAGCCCTTTTCAGATTTGTATATATATAGTGCCACGTGTCATTTTATGTGATTTAATGTTTTTAATTAGTTATAAAACTTTTGATTGGTGCTAAAAAATTGAACTATTTTATTTAATTTGGAGGAGGCGGGATTCGATCCCGCAACAGGCAGGTCAAATGCTACATCACATTACCAGCTACTCTAGCAGGTAATTGACAACAATTTTATTTAATTCTTGCAATGGAATGCTAATTTAAGTAAAATTTTCCACGATCTTAAACAAATATACACTAATAGTATCATTGGTTTGATATAATAATCTACATTAAATATATACTATAGACCTGTTTTCCTGTAGCTTTATTATAGACTTTTTTCCTATAGTTTTGTTTATTATTTTTTTTGTTTTTTTTTAAAGATTTTTGTTTTTTTAAATTTGGGGAATGGGGATTTGATCCCACAACATGTGAGTCGAATGCCACACCACATTGCTAGCTACTCTGGTGGGTGTTGGCATTTTTTCCTATAGGTTTTTTTATGGTTGGTCTAGATGGTTGACGTTAGTGATAAAGGGGACGGAAGTCGAGTAGTGGTAGAACGAGTTCGAAAGTGGTTGAAGATGAAGCTGAGAGTGAGAGCGAGGAACAATTCTTAGGATTTAAATGGTTTTTCGTGTCTATGTATTTTTTATTTTTTGATGTGAGAAAATTTAGAAGATGGTTATAAATTGATTTTCATATTACAATCTTATGCCTTTTTCTTTCTTTTTCAGATTAAAGAAAATTATGAGATAGTTGGAATATTGTAATAAATTTCGTAAGGAAAAATTGTTTCGTTTGAACTTTACTTTGCAATAATTTTTATATTAATCTATAAGCTACTTACCGACCATATTGTGTTTGAGTTTTTTTTTGTCGAATAAAGTATACAACATGAGTTTTTGTCGAGTCAAGTATGTCTATTATGAGTTTTTTTCTTTTCTTTTCAGAATAGCTAGAATTAAATTACTCATTTCCTAAAATAATAAAAACAAAACATATAAACTTCCACTACTAACCTTCCTTAGTTTAAGCGTAATTTAAGGGGATTAACCTTCCTTAACTAATAATGCAAAAAGACAACTTTATTAAAAGTAAAATACTTTTATTAATTTTTATCTTAAGTCAAAGTGAAATATTAAATTCCAGATTGAAGCAATATTGTATTTGGTTAAAGTATATAGCCTAAAAAATATTTGAGTTTCTGATAACTATGTATCATCATATTGCTTATGGCCCTTGTGTTATTTTTCTAAATTTCTTTTATATTATTAGTAGTATTTTTGCATTTTTGCATTGATTTAGGATAGCTGAATCTATTGATCATTGCTAGCCACTATTAATTTTTTTATTTTTATTTTTTTAAATGTTTGGATTTATTTGATTGCAGGGTACAAAGAATCCTAATTCTTGGTAACCTTTTATGTTATATATGTATTGATTTACTTATGTCCGAGAAGTCTTAGGCAAAAACTTAATTTATACTTGATTTGTTATTTTGGTTCTAAAAATTAAGTTTTTTAGCCATGCCAATAGAGTTTTTACAAAAGGGATTTTTCTTAAAAGATTGCCATTAAAAATTGACCAATTTGCCAAAAAATTATAAAGTTTAGGAGGAGCTTATTTGAGGGAATTTATTGGGAAGTTTCAGTGTACTTATGGGAATTTATGAGAATGTTTTATTCTAATATTTACTCATCTCTTCATCCTTTTTATGTCCATGACTTTTGATTTTAATTATTATTTATATCTATGTTTGATCCATTTTTAATCCAATAAATATTGCTATTAATAAATTCCCTTTAAATAATTTATTAATATACTATTACACTAATTTTAACTTTCAGGGAATAAAAATATTTACTAAAATGAATCTTACAGCAATGCAAGTTTGGCGAAAAAAACTTAGCAGAAAATTGCACGCTCTCATAGAAGAAGATGCATTATCTCAAAATATGGAGCACACAATGTTGAAAAACTTCATGAATTAGATGACTCCATAAGAAAAATGAAGTCACAATACGTGGTCTCTTCATGTTTTCTAAAAAGATTAGATGATTAACATTTAATAGTAGTAGTGTAGTGATTATTGGACCAAAACATTGGATGAATCATTAATCGAAATAGTATAGGACTATGTTTAATTCTTTTGATCATATATTATTTGATCCAATATTTTTTATCCAATAATCATTCGGTGTTCACCCTTATATTTGTGAGTTACTCAATAAAAGTCATATTAGCTAATCATGTTGAATTTTCTTATTTGTTTTCTGAAAAATTAAAGTGTAAAACACAAGAGGGGGGGGGGGGGTGAATTGGGTTTTAACTAATCTTGTAAACTTTTTCGAAGCTTTGCAATGCAAGGGTAAGTTTGATCAAGATGATTAAAGGCAAAGCAAAATAAAACCCAATAACAAGACAAAGGATTTATAGTGGTTCGACTCACTCAGAATCTACATCCACTACTTTGAGCCGCACCCAAGGCTTTTAAACAACTTCACTAAGAAGAATGTTTACACTTGTGGCTAACTCACTAAGAGTTTTACAACACAACCACAACTCAAAACTCACAAAGAGCTTGCCCACACAAAGTAGGACTTTTACAACTTGCCCACACTAAGTAGGACTTAAACAAATAACCCTATCACTAAGAAAGGGAATGAGATAGGTTAAGTACAAAGTTGTTCACTCTTCTAAGTGAAAGATATACCTTTGAAGCACAAGAAGTTTAGCTCTTTAGAACATATGAAGCACACTCTTTGTCTTGCTTTTGAAATTCACCTTTGAATGATTTAGATCATGGCAATGAAGTGCATTTTCTTTGTAGGTGTTTTGGCTTGATGAGAAATCAATGAGAATATGTTTTGCAAGCCTATCAAAGTGTTAGAGTCATTCTAAAGCTTTGGAGTATATATACATATCAAAATATGGCTGAAAAACGACTCTTTAACGGTCAAATAACGGCTAGTTCAACACAGAGTTCGGTTGACCGAACTAGAGTTCGGATCCACTTTGCACCATCTCGGTCGACCGAGATATGCCATAGGTCGACCGACCTATGTATGACAAACTCTCTGTTCTGCCTCGGTTGATCCGAGGTAAACTTGGATGATCCGACCCCTGAGTTGATTTTTCACACATTTTGAAATCTTTTGAAGTCTTTTGAAGTCTAAAATGTTTTCCTAAAAGGTAACAAGTAAGAACACTTGGAAAACCATTTTAAAGGACTTAGACTTAGAAAACAAAGGCTTTTAAGATATGAACACATTTTAAGAATCCTTTTAAACCCTTAGCCTTTTGAAAACGCGTTTGTGTGAATGCAAGACTTGAGTGTAGAGCTTATGTTCATAAGAGCTTTGGTTAGAGCTATATAAGATAACGACTAATAACGGCAAAGCTAATCTAACCAAACCTAAGTCTTCAATCTTCAATCTTGAAAGATAAGCCTTGAATATAACTTGAATCTTGATACCAATGGCTTGATTGAAGTACTTAGAGCTTCCATAATGAGTTCCGATATTCTATCACAAAGATTAAGATCATTAGACACAACATTAAAAGTTTGTCCAATATCAAAAACTGAGTTTGTTCGCCCTTAGGGCTTACATAAAGTTAACGAGTTTTTGTTCTAAACACAATTGTACAACCATTAAATTAATAATTTGAAATTCAGTATTTTCGTGCATAGCACGAGTCATTTTCTAGTGTATATATATATATATATATATACACTAACCTAATGACCTGTGTTATGCACGGGGGCATTTTTTATTTTTTTTTGAAAGGAATAACAATATCATTAATCGACATTAGAAAATGCATGAGGGAGGCGGAATTTCGATGAATCTCGTACCATTTGAAATAAGCCAACCGACCTGTGGGCTAGAACATTACTTGAAATACTGGCATAGAAAATTCTAAAGATCAAAACCCCTAAATTACACACTAGTATGCCTTACAAACAGACTCTATAACCAAAGAAACAAAACTGGGGTCACGTTAAAAAAAGAGGCCTTCAACAATTGACAGAGTCCTTGTCAGCAAACTTTGAGTCCACCTAAAATTAGAAGGGGATATCAACCGAAAAATACATTGGGTAGTAAGCCAGCGACCATGCCAGAGACAAACAGAATGTCCGCTCCTGATCCTCCATTCGAAACCATGCTGCATCAAATCTCAATCTTGAGGGATGATTCTCCTAACTCGAGACGGTCGCCAACATTGTTTGCTTACACAAAACTTTGAAGGAAATCCTAATTTAAAAATAGAAATAAAACCTAATACTATCATGATATTGATCATGAGGTATGCAAACAACTTTATTATGAAAAAGAAAAAAACTATTAAAGTGAGCCACTATAAGTCACGCTAAAACATGAATTGCCTAGAAGTTGTTAAATCCTGTACAATTCCAAATTAAACAACTCATAGGTGTAGGCAGGGCCGACCTCACCTTACCCTGTTTAAGTACGGGAGCCCCCATTGAGAATTCCTTCTGAGTAGCAAAAGTGAGCGAAAAAAGGCCATTAGTGTTGGAAGTGAGAATATGCTTCCAATTCAGAGTGTGAGTAGCATTGGGGCCTGGAAAGTCAAACATTTTAAATGTTGGGACAGCATGACCGGACCCATCTAAACAGTAATCCATACCTCCAGGCCTGCCACAGCCATCCTAACAACATGAAGCCCATCCACTGGGCCTAGCTTGGAGCCGAGACCATGTGTATTAAAACCGCAGACCTTAGTCAGCCCAGTCCCGTCGAGCCCACAATATGCAATTGTAAGGTCCTTTGTTGGCCCAGATCCATCTAGCCCAAACTTGTGACTAAATGGCCCAACATCCTTAGGATGACCTATAGTTTGCCCAGCCGCACAAAATTTCTTCGTCCTCAACCTGTCATATCCACAATCTGCGCCGCCGCGCCTCTATCGACAAGTCTCTCGCTGGCCGTTCTATTTTTTGGACGCCGGAGATTGCCCAGTTCCTCCTCCGGCTGTCCGATTCCTTCAACTTTCCTTCCAACCATCATGCTCTGCTCCCCGCCTCTTGTAAGTTTCGGCGACCCCAGGGACGAAGCCAGAAATTTGATGTTGGGGGGCGAAACTAGTAAAAAAATTTCAAAATTCTTGGGGAGCCATAAAAAAGCGAAAAAAAATTCTTGAAAAAACGAAATTGATAAAATTTTCCAAAATTTTCCAAAATACACATAAAATTTTAAAAATAGTAGTATTTTTAAAAATCTTGGGGGGCGCTGGGCAACCCGATCCGAACCTTGGCCTCCCCGCCACCTACGCTGACCAGCCGACCCACTTACACCACCATAGTCGCCGCCCTAAACTTCTCCCTATCACGGAATCCTAATCGCCTAGTAACCGGTATCCCCACCATCTCTTTCCTCACTATCAAAACATCACCATAGGCATGTTGTTGGCCTGACTTTGTCGCCGCCGAGTGAAATCTCCTGAGTTCTCCAGACCATCGACTTCCAGAAACAAATTCAAACCAATCCCCAAGCCTTCCTCTCTCATTTATTCCAAGACCCAAACCCAATTCCACCATCTCTGGTGTCCCCCAATCCAAAGAAACCTGCACTACTGGATCAAAAGTAGCATATCGTCTCAGCAAAAAAGAAAAACAAAAACTTCCAGTCCAACAGCACCAAAAAGGTTACTCTGCCATGTATTCGCGCCATTGTGCACCAACGAAATTATAGAAATTATGGTAAGAGTTCTTAATCTTTCTGATTAATGGCGGCATCCATATGTGAAGAGCACGATGAATGATAAAGTTCATCATCCGACTAGAGAAAACACGCACAGCGGCATCGTCGAGAAACCCTAAAATACTAGGGAGTATCTCAAACATTATTGGAGCTCCTCACAAGATGAGAGTGTACGGGACAAATTTAATTGTGAAGAAAATATTAAATACCATAAAAGTGAAAATTGATACTCTACACTTGATATTTAATATAAAATTAAATGACTCAGTGAACTAATTTTCTTAATTTTTTTTAACTATTTGAATGAAAAAATTGAATAGCAAATTGAATTTGTCATTTAATTTAATGAACTAAAAACCAACTCCACCAATCCATTCAATAAAAATTCATTATCAATCCATTTATTTACAATTTGTCAAATTTAAAAAACTTCATAAAATTTCGACGTGGGATGTTGAATAGTTTTGAAAAGAAAAAAATAAAATAGAATAGAAATAAAACCATTAAAAATATTAAAATTAACAATTTCATTTGAATAAGTCAAAAATGTCAAGTTATATCATTAATTTAATAAATAAAAAATTATCTCAACCAATCATTGTTTTTAAACTAATTAAAGAACAAAAACTTTCATAAAGATTGTAAAGATTTGTGATTACTTGAAGCAACCATTTCTGTAATATAAATATAGATAGATTATTCTTCCATGTCCTTGAATGACTTTCAAGTCTAACGATTATTCTTTCAATGACGGCTCAAGGTCGGGATGGTAATTTTCTTGGAAAACAAATTGCTTATTTATTAATTTTTTTGGGGGGGTTGGGGGGGGTTAGTAGTCTGGGAAGTTACCCGGTGTCGAACCCGCGACCTCGCGGTTGTGGGCAGAGGCCAGCCCCACTGGGTTGTGCCCATCTTGATAACAAATTGCTTATTTGAACAATCTGAAAATCAAATAAAGTCCGCCTCTCCTATTCATTGTGTAAATTCCAACTCATTTAATGATACTCTAAAAATCAAATGGTTCGATAAACAAAAGTTAATTTTTAAAGTTTTTACTCTTTTAAAGAAAAAAGTTTAGTGAGTAGGTTAACCCGTAGGTTCAATATAAAACCAAATTACTCGGTGAACTAATTTTATTTTAAGAAAAAACTTTAACTATTTGAATGAAACAATTGAAAGCAAATTAGATTTGTCACTCAATTTAATGGTAAAAACAATCTCCACCCATTCATGCAATAAAAAACCATTCACAACCCCTTTATTTGTAATGTTATCAAATTTCAAAAATTTCATTTGTATAAGTCAAATATGTCAAGCTATATCATTAATTTACTTAATTATCTCAACCAATCATTTTTTTAAAACTAATTAATGAACAAAAAAATTCAAAAAATTACACGTAGGATTGGAAACGCTTGTGATTGATTGAAACGGAAAACAAGATATGTAATATAAATATAGATAGATTATTCTTTCATGTCCTTGAATGACTTTAAAGTTTAACGATTATTCTTTCAAGAGTTTCTTTTGATGACGGCTCAAGGTCGGGATGATAATTTTTTTTAAAGTTTTTACTCTTTAAAGAAAAAAAGTTTAGTGAGCAGGTTCACCTACGGGTTCAATATAAAACTAAATGCCTCGGTGAAATAATTTTATTTTTTTAAATTTTTTTTAACTATTTGAATAAAACAATTGAAAAAAAAATTGGATTTGTCACTCGATTTAATGGTAAGAACCAACTTCACCAATTCATTTAGTAAAAAATCGGTCTCAACTCCTTTATTTATAATATTGTCAAATTTAAAAAAACTTTATAAACTTTCGATGTGGAGATCTTGGATAGTATTGAGAGAAAGCATAAAATTAAATAGGAAAAATTAAATAATAAAAATAACAATTTCATTTGAATAAATCAAATATGTCAAACAATATCATTAATTTAATAAATAAAAAATCATCTCAACCAATCATATTTTTTAAACTAATTAATGAACAAAAAAATTCAAAAAATTACACGTAGGATTGAGAAAACTTGTGATTGGTTTAAACTTAAAACATGTTTTGTAATATAAATATAGATAGATTTTCTTGGGAAACAAATTGCTTACTTGAACAATATGAAAATCAAATAAAGTCCGTCTCTCCAATCCATTGGGAAAAACCATCTCAGTTAATGATACTTTAAAAATCACATGATTTGATCAACAAAAGTTAATTTTTTTAAAAATTTTTTTGCACTTTTAGAGAAAGAAGTTTAGTGAGTAGGTTCACATGCGGGTTCAATATAAAACTAAAAGAGTCGGCGATGTTGTCAAATTTCAAAAACTTCGTAAACGTTCGATGTGGGATCTTGAATAGTATTGAAAAGAGAAAGAATAAAATAACATAGGAAAAATTTAAAAAAATAAAAAACAACAATTTATTTGAATAAGTCAAATACGCCAAGTTATATAGGAAATTTTTTATGATTCAATAAATTACATCAAATTCAATTCCATTAGTCACATAAAAAATATAAAGACCCTACAATCATATATATATATATATATATATATATATATATATATATATATATATATATATATATATATATATATATATATATAAAATTATGTAAGAATAAAAAAAAAAAATCTTTAGTCAAGCAAAGAGGCACTTGAATACGGTTTATTGGATTTTTAGTCTTTTATTAATCTATTGGCCAACGAACCTTGTACACAATGGCGGAGCCAGGTAGGGCAAGGGGCGCTACGGCCCCAAAATTTTCGTATTTTTTTTAATACTAGTATGTATTTTAATATGCACTTATATATAAAATTTTAATACAAGAAAATTATTTTAATTCTCTGAAAACTTTTAAAATTTGATAATAGAATACTCATTATTTTTGTATCAAATTACAATATAAAATTTGAAAATATAAAAAAATGATCAAATACTTATGATTCTGTATGATAAAAAATGTTTATTTAATTTAGTAATTATTCACTCCAAAATTAAATGTGTATTTACAATACTATTTATTATTCACTCTGTTTGAATTTGAATGTAAAATTTTCATTTTTTGATGTAAAAAATTGAATGTTTAAATTTCTAAAATAAAAACAATTTTCATTTGAACTTTCACTAGTAATCTCATTTTATTAACAAATTAATTTTCTTAATTGAGAAGGATAAGTTTGTAAACTCATTAAAATTCAAATTCTCCCCTTAAATTTTGTATCATAAAATGAGATTCAGTTCGGACGAAGAGTATTTATAGAATTATATATAGCAAACTTATAGTACACAATAGGGCTACAAATACATTAATTTTTGTCTAAAAATATACATACATTTAATCAAACAATATTTCTTTATTGTTATGAAAATATTAAGGTTGGAGTCCTTATTCCATAACCCCTTCAACATTATGGATACCTTAACTCTCTATTGAAAGAGGAATTACAAGAAATCCATAACCTACACATTCAAGCTCCATTATCTACCCTTTATGAAAAGTTTCATAACCTACATTTTCTAACCCTATAAATAGAGGGCTTATTTTGATGTAAAAGTGACTCATGAAATAATATAGAAATACTTCTCCTAGTTACTTCATCTTTATATTATATTCTAGTTTTGTGGTGGAATTCACTCTAGAATTCCATCCATTTCATAATACGTTATCAGCACGAAGTCTCTTTAGTTTAAGAAAAATAATTCGGTTAATAATTCCTATATTACATCTGAGGCTTATATCAAAAGGAGGTTAAAGTAAGTTGATTATTTTTTTGTTAAAGTTTATTTTTATGGCTAACCTTGCTAAGTTTGATTTTGTAGCGCTTGAGATCACCGGGAGAAATTATATGTCATGGAATTTGGATGCTGAAATTCATCTTGATTCAATGGGTCTTGGAGACACCATCAAAGAAAATAACATAGCATCAAACCAAGATCGTGCTAAGGCTTTGATCTTCCTCCGCCGTCACTAGTGCTGTCAAAGTGGGCCGAAGCCCGCGGACCGGCCCGCTCTGCCCCGCCGCGGACCGGGTATGGACTTAGAAAATATTGATCCGCAAAAATGCGGGCTTTTTTAGCCCGCGCCCGTTTAGCCCGCGGCCCGCGTGGACCGGATCCGCGGATCGCGGGCCGCCCGCGGGCTTTTAGTTATAATATGTTAGCAATGTTGCCTAGTAATCCAAACATAATGTGGCTGTAGTTTAGTGGTAAGAATTCCACGTTGTGGCCGTGGATACCTGGGCTCGAATCCCAGCAGCCCTACATTTCTCGTCCCCTTTTTGTTTATTTAAATACCAAATCTAATATGTTGGCAATGTTACCTAGTAATCCAAACATAATGTGGCTGTAGTTTAGTGGTAAGAATTCCACGTTGTGGTCGTGGATACCGGGCTCGAATCCCAAAGATACACATGTTATCTTTTCTCGTCTCACAACTGCCATTTTACCCACAAAATTAGAAAATTGAATCTGGGTCCATGACCGCCCTGCAAGCCCGCGGGCCTTATGCGGTGCGGATCTGGGCCTAATATTTATGGGTCCGCAAAATCGAGTCCAAGCCCGCCCCGCCCCGTTTTGCATTAAGCCCGCACGGGCCGGCCCGCCGCGGACCGGGCCGTCCCGTTTCACAGTACTAGCCGTCACCTTCATGAGGATTTGAAGGCGGAGTATCTTACGGTGAAAGATCCACTTACTTTGTGGACTAATTTGAAGGAAAGATATGACCACCTGAATATGGTCATACTTCCAAAGGCACGATATGATTGGTCACATTTACGACTCCAGGATTTTAAGTCTATTAGTGAGTATAATTCAGCCCATGTTCGTAATTACTTCTCAAATGAAATTATGCTGAGAAGATATTAGTGATGCTAATATGCCGTAAAAGACATTTACCATTTTTCATGCCTCAAATTTGCTCCTGCAGCAGCAATATCGAGAAAAAGGTTTTACAAAGTATTCTGATTTGATTTCTTGTCTTCTTGTGGCTGAACAAAATAATGAGTTATTGATGAAAAATCATGAATCTCGACCTACTGGTTCCACTCCATTCCCTGAAGTGAATGCGACTAGATTTTATAACCGTGAAAGAGGTCGTGGTCGCGGACGTGGTCAAGGTCGTGGACTTGGACGAGGTAAAAGCATTCCCTATTATAATAATAATGAGGATGGTTCCTCAACCGTGAAAAGGAATGATAAGAAAAAAGGGAAAGATATTGATCCACAATATCGTGAAGAAATTTGTTATCGGTGTGGAATGGAAGGTCATTGGGCTCGCACTGCCGTGACAAACTTAAGCACCTCATTGATCTTTATCAAGCATCAATTAAAAACAAAGCCAAGAGTGTTGAGGCAAATTACACTTCCCAAAAGAATACTAATGATGATGATGATGATGATTATATGAATGATATATCTGTTGATGTGACACACTTGGATGTTGCTGATTTCTTTGAACATCCGGAGGGAAAGATAGATCACTTTATTGGTGATGGAATAGTTCAGAAGACTTAATATGGAACAGTCCAGAAGATTTAAAATTTTATTTTCAGTTTTAGTTTATTATGTCTATCTTTCATTTCAGTTAATTAAGTAATTTTTTTTATTCAAGTTCTCTTTTTAGTTTACTAGTTCCTTTTTGTAATAAATAGTACATTTGTACTATGATGAATAAAAGTATTTTATTTCCTTCAAATTTATTATTTTAATTTTGCATTGAAGGAAAATGGCTATTGTTCCCTCTTCTGGATTAAAGATTGGAGATAGTTATATATGTCTTATTGACAGTGGAGCAACACACACAATACTTAAAACTGAGAAATATTTTTCTTTTTTAAATATGAGAGAAACTAGTGTCCAAACCATACATGGTAGTGCAAAATTAATAGAAGGCTCCGGAAGAGCTTGTATATTTTTACCTGAAGGAACTATGTTGGTTATTCAAAATGCATTATTTTCTACAAAGTCTCAGAGAAATTTATAAAGTTTTAGAGATATTCGCAGAAATGGATATCACATTGAAACGATGAATGATCAAAATGCAGAATTTCTATGTATTTTTGCAAACGTTTCTAACAAAAAAATATGTTTTTGAGAAACTACCATCTCTCTCATCTGGCTTGTATTATGCAAAAAGTAGTGCTATTGAAATGCATCATTTAGTAAACCAGAAGTTTACTAATCCAGATAACTTTATAATTTGGCATGACCGATTGGGTCATCCTGGATCCATAATGATGCGAAGAATAATTGAAAATTCGCATGGCCGTCCATTAAAAGGTCATAAGATATTAAGTTCAAGTGAATTCAAATGTGGTTCTTGTTCCCAAGGAAAATTAACAGTTAGGCCATCACCACCAAAAGTAGGAGTTGAATCTCCTGCATTCCTAGGAAGAATTCATGGTGATATATGTGGACCTATTCATCCACCATGTGGACCTTTCAGATATTTTATGGTCTTAATTGATGCATCTACCCGATGGTCACATGTTTGCCTATTATCAACCCGCAACTTGGCATTTGCGAGGTTACTTGCTCAAATAATTAGATTAAGGGCACAATTCCCAGATTATCCCATCAAGAGAATCCGTTTAGATAATGCTGGTGAATAATCTTCTCATACCTTTGATGCTTATTGCATGTCAACTGGTATAACAGTTGAGCATCCTGTAGCACATGTTCATACACAAAATGGATTGGCAGAATCCTTCATTAAACGACTACAGTTGATTGCTAGACCCTTGTTGATGAGAACAAAGCTCCCAATATCAGTTTGGGGTCATGCTATTTTGCATGCAGCGACACTAGTTCGCATAAGGCCAACTAGTTATCAGAAATATTCTTCTCTACATTTGGCGTTTGGCTCTGAGCCGAACATATCTCATTTGAGAATATTTGGGTGTGGAGTTTATGTCCCTATTGCTCCAAATCAGCGTAAAAAATGGGTCCACAAAGAAGACTTGGAATATATGTGGGATATGATTCTCCTTCCATTATCGATATCTTGAGCCATTAACGTGCGATGTCTTTACTCGGTAGGTTTGCCGATTGTCACTTTGATGAGACAATGTTCCCCACATCGGGGGAGAAAATCAACAACAAAATAATGAAATTACATGGAAAACATCAAAGCATTAAATCATTTGGATCCACTGGACGAGCACTAGTGAACTTGAAGTTCGTAAAATAATTCATTTGCAACGAATTGCAATTCAGCTTGCTCGATGCTTTTTCCGACTCTACAAGAATTACCAAATCTCATATTCCGGCTATAGATGCTCCTATGTGAATAGATGTCCCTGCAGGACAAAGTATAAGCTCTATAGCTACAGATTCCAAAACACGCCTGAAGCGTGGCCGACCCATTGGTTCTAAAGATAAAAATCCTCGAAAAAGAAAAGGATTAAATTATCAAAGTAATACTCCGAAAGAATTAGTAAGAACGAACCAAGAAATTATTGATCCAATGGTTCATGTATCTAAGATTAATGAAAACATGGAAAAATCCATAGATTTTGTTGCTACTGGCAAAAATTGGAATCTTATGAATACGATTATGGATAATGTTTTTGCATATAATGTAGCAGTAGATATTCTAAGTGATGATCAAGATCCTGAACCAAGATCAATAGAAGAATGTCGGCGTAGGCCGGATTGGTTAAAATGGAAAGAAGCAATACAATCGGAATTAGACTCACTTGCTAAACGTGAGGTTTTTGGACTTGTAGTCCGAATATCGGAAGGGATAAAACCCGTTGGTTATAAATGGATATTTTTGCGAAAACGGAATGAACAAAATGAAGTCGTGAGATATAAAGCACGACTAGTAGCACAAGGTTTTTTCGCAAATACCGGTATTGACTATGAGGAGACTTATTCTCCCTGTAATTGATGCGATTACATTCCGATACCTTGTAAGTCCTGGCAAATGCATGAAAATCTCGATATGCGTCTTTTGGATGTAGTTACTGCATATTTGTATGGGAATCGGATATCGAAATTTACATGAAAATCCCTCAAGGATTTAGCATGCCCGAAAACATGTAAGTCAAGCACTCGAGAAAATTATTCTATTAAATTGCTAAAGTCCCCTGTATGGATTAAAGTAATCTGGAAGAATGCGGTATAACCTCCTAAGTGAGAGTTTATTAAAAGACGGATACAAGAATGACCCAACTTGTCCATGTGTTTTCATTAAAAGATCGGAATCAGGTTTTGTTATAATTGCAATATATGTTGATGATATTAATCTCATTGGGACTCTCAAGAGCTTCTTAAAGCAAGAGATTATTTACAAAAAAGAATTTGAGATTAAGGATTTTGGGAGAACCAGATTTTTGTCTTGGTTTACAAATTGATAATCTAGAAGATGGAATTCTTATTCATCAATCAACATATACTAAGAAAGTCCTGAAAAGATTCTACATGAATATGTCACATCCCTTAAACACTCCAATGGTCGTCCGCTCATTAGATGTTACTAAAGGTCCTTTCCGACCACGAGAGGAAGATGAAGAACTACATGGTCCTGAAGTACCATATCTTAGTGCTATTGGTGCACTAATGTATCTTGCAAATAATACTCGTCCTGATATATCATTTGCAAAATATAGTTCTTCTCCTACTCGACGACATTGGAATGGAGTTAAACATATCCTTCGGTATCTCCAAGGAACAATGGATCTCGGATTATTTTATTCTAAGGAATCAAAACCCAAAGCATTGGTTGGATATGCAGATCGCGAGTTATTTATCTGATCCTCATAAAGCACGTTCTCAGACTGGCTATTTATTTACTTGTGGTGAGACTGCTGTATCATGGCGTTCTACAAAACAGTCTATATAGTAGCCACATCTTCAAATCATGCTGAATTAATAGCTATTCATGAAGCAAGTTGAGAATGTGTGTGGTTGAGGTCATTGATTCAATATATTCGAGAGAATAGTAATTTATCTTTTGAGAAAGAAATCCCTACAATATTGTATGAGGATAATGCAGCTTGTATAACTCAATTGAGTGAAGGATATATCAAGGGAGATAGAACAAAACACATTTCACCTAAATTCTTCTTTACTCACGAACTTCAAAAGAAAGGTGAAATTGAAGTGCGACAAATTCAGTCATGTAAAAATCTGGTAGATTTGTTTACTAAGACATTACCGACTTCAACTTTTAAGAAGTTGATTTATAAGATTGGCATGCGTCGGTGCAGAGATCTTAAGGGATCTAGTCAACAGGGGGAGTAAAATATAAAGAATGATGTACTCTTTTTCCTTCACTAGAGAATTTTTTTTTACCCACTGGGTTTTTTACTCTAGTAAGGTTTTAACGAGGCATATTCTTATTAAGGACTCCAAAGGGGGGTGTTATGAAAATATTAAGGTTGGAGTCCTTATTCCATAACCCCTTCAACCTTATGGATACCTTAACTCTCTATTGAAAGAGGAATTACAAGAAATCCATAACCTACACATTCAAGCTCCATTATATCTACCCTTTATGAAAAGTTTCATAACCTACATTTTCTAACCCTATAAATAGAGGGCTTATTTTGATGTAAAAGTGACTCATGAAATAATATAGAAATACTTCTCCTATCTCTTGTGTCTTAGTTACTTCATCTTTATATTATATTCTAGTTTTGTGGTGGAATTCACTCTAGAATTCCATCCATTTCATAATATTTATAACTTTCTTTTTGTTATTTTGAAGTATGGCCTATGACACTAGCCTATGTAAACTAGTTTGTTTTTATTTATTTTTTAAAGTTTAATTTTTTTTTATCATTTCTTACTTAATTAGTTTATGGTTATTTTCAAAGATAACTATCATTTAAATTCATACTTTCTAATAAAAATATATCCTTCTAGCTCAATATCGTCTTACATAATGAGCGGATTTTAGTTCGCCCCCTAAATCTAAATACTGGCTCTGCCACTTATTGTACATATTCAAAATACTCCCTCCATTTTTTAAACCCTGAAGGGCGCGTATTATTACGGTATAAAAAATCGATAGTTGGAGATCGCAGCCATTACAGAGGAGCGAAAACTCCGATCCCATAGCATTGAAGAAAAAACTACAACCAAGTCTAACTAAGCAATGAATAACCTGATTACAAGAGCGTTTAACAAATAAAAGGCTAACCGAATCAAATGAAAGGAGAAGAGTCTTAGCGAATTCATAAACTCTCCCAGAAGAAAGTAATCATGATCCAAGCTTCCAAGATGGGTGATGGTCTCCTGAAAAGGAGCGGTAACCGAGCAGCGACGCGACTTTGAGGCCTTCAATAACCGCCAGACAGGGAACACCCAAATGATCGCGAACAACGCAAACAAATGCAGCAACACCATTGCACCATGAGGCATCCACATTGATTTTAAAGCTTTAGAAGGAAGAATGAGTCCAAACTTCTTGAAGTAGAAGGCCATATTGTTGAGGAATTGCTGCACTGCTATAAAGAGAGGCAAACTCCAGTGCCGAAGAGTAGTCATCAGCAAAGATAATAGCAATCGCGGATCGCAGTCCCTCAAAGACGAATGTACAATGATATTTCTAGATTAACCAAATTAAATAGGGAAATCCTAAATATTTACCATCGCCAATACCAAGGCGTACCCCAAGCTCGGCACATAAGTCATTGGAAATTTGCTGATCAAAGGCCTTTGAGAAAAATATCGACGACTTTTCAGAGTTGATGGACTGGCTAGAGAATACTTCATACTCACTTAAGATAATTTTGATAGCATGGATACTGCCATGAGAGCATCGTTCGTAAATAATAAATGTCTTAGACTAGGGCCCGTGTGCCTAAAATGCAGACCGCTGATCAGCGAAGATGCTTGGGCTTTCCGAATCATCGTCGAGAATCCCTCCGCACAAAGAATAATAAGAAACGGAGACAACAGATCACCATGACAAATTCCGCGAGTCTGGGTGATAAGAGCTGAGGGTTTTCCATTAATAAGTACTCGGTACGTTACAGTACGAACACATGTCATAATAATGGTCCTTAGCCGAAGGGGAAAACCCATAATTTCAAGTACTAATTCGAGATACCACCACTCCACCCTATCAAACGCTTTTCGCATATCAAGCTTGAGAGCATAGTATTTTTCACCACCCGTAATGCCTTGTTGCATGCTGTGAAACACCTCAAACGCCGCTATGGAATTATCTGTAATAAGGCAACCGGAGGAAAGCACTTTGAGAGGGGTCAATAATCTCGGGAAGCACGGGCTTTAACCGATTTACCAAAATGCGAGATATTAATTTGTAAACAGAATTGCATAAACTGATGGGGCGGAATTCCGTCATACTCAATGGAGTTTTGACTTTAGGAATCAAAACGCTGAAAGTATTATTAAGACTTCTAATATCTCGAGAGCCATTGAGAAAACCAGTGACGGATCCAAAGATTGACCCCACTAAAAAAAAAAAAAAATCTTTAATTATATATGATGTATTTTACTCCATTTAGATAATAAATGTATAAATGACCCCAGTGAATTATTGTGTATATATCAAATGACCCAGTGATTTTTTTAATTATATATGATATATTTTACTCCATTTAGATAATAAATGTATAAATGACCGCAGTCAATTGTTGTGTATATCAAATGACCCACCCCAGTGAAATTTTTTTCTGGATCCGTCACTGGAGAAAACCAAGAATAAAAGAAGATATTTGCGGACAAAATATGTGCCAAAACTTTATAAAAAAAAAATAGTTTGCATACCGTTCGAGCCTGGAGCCTTCTTGGCGGGTAGCTGCCTTAGAGCGGCGATCACTTCAGCTAAAGTGTAAGACTGGTTCAACTTTTGGGATTGAGCTTCAGTAAGCTTCTGAATAGACAAATCGTTTAGTGAGATTGGCGCTGATGACGAACTAGTACATAACTCATCAAAGTAATCATTAGCAAACATAGAAATTATATGTTCCTTATCCTGAATCTCCCCCGATGGGCTTTGCAATCGCTCGATAAAGTTTCGAGAACGCCTCGAAGACGCCTTGTGATGAAAATATGTAGTGTTACGGTCTCCATGAAGCAACCAATCGGCCCTACTACTTTGTCTTCAAAACTCATCATCGTGAGAGAGCAATGCATTAAGCTCAAACTTCAGCTTGCGATCCTCGTCAATAGTGAAGGAGAATGAAGCCTACAATATAGAAATCTCATGCTGCTTATCGCCAAATTTTTTAGAACCCCACTGTCGAAGCTTGTCGCACACACGAACAATTTCCGAAACAACCCCATAACCATCATGAAGGAAGGGCTCCTGCCAAGTACTTTCAATTATGCTATGGCATTCAGGATCTTGTATCCAAAATGGATCAAACCGAGGCAATGCATACCACATTTTTCTTCGTAAACTTAGCGGATGTAATCAAAATAGGAAGATGGTCTGAGTGGGACGATACAAGATGATTTACGATTGCGGACGGGAATAGACTCCGCCAAGAAGAATTAACCAAAGCCCTATCGAGGTTCTCTCGAACCAAGCCGGATCCTCTACCATTCAGCCATGTAAAACACGAACCCATGAATCCAAGGTCAATAAGATTAAAATCTGAGACCAAATTGCGAAAAGCTTTAATGAGGTTAGGATTGCGGCCATTCATACCCCCCTTTTCACGGGAAGAGAGGATTTCATTGAAGTCCCCTCCAAACAACCAAGGAAGTTGAAACAATGAGTGCAAGCGGTGAAGCAAGGTCCAGGAATGACACCACTGCTCGTGATAAGGATTACCATAGAACCCCGTAAATCGCCAACCCGAACCCCCATTATCGCCAATCCTAGCATAAATGTGCCCGCTAGAATAACTAAGCAAAATAACATTAAAAATATCATCAGACCAATGAAGGGCTAATCCACCGCCCAAACCACATCGATCAACAATAAAGCCAGACGAATAACCAAGAAAGACTCTAATTTTATTCATATCCAAACTACATAACTTTGTTTCCATAAGAAAAACTAACAAAGGCTTATTAGCCTGAACTAGGATTTTTAAATTATAAATTGCTCGGGGGTGCCCTAAACCCCGACAATTCTAACATAAAATACTCAATTTTCACCACTGATTGTTTCACCAATTCCATACTAGCCTCGGAAACTTGTTCATGCATGAAATCAACAGAAGGGTTATGAGATGACCTCAGGGGAGTTGCTTATGGATGTTGGTCTGCTCACAAAGCACGCCCCTTTCAGAGGGATGATGAAGGTACTTCCCAAATGGAAAAGCCCAAGTTTTCGCTTCGCTGCTTCCGAGAGTTGGAAAGGGCATGACTTTAGCGTGTGGTCCATGTTATCGCATCGATGACATACATGGGGTAAATGTTCATACACAACAAGTCCAGAGATCTTCCCATAATTTGGAGTATCAATAGTCAATCGGCGCCGAATAGGTTTAGTAACAACCACGGCTATCCTCAGACGAAATAATTTTTCTCGGAGCCTTTTGTTCTCCCTGACTTGAACCTCACGTCGATGGTGAAAGAGCCGGCAAATACATATACCCACCGGGAGGGTATAGCAATCCCAATGAAAGCCCCAAATCTAAACCCAGAAATCCGTGAAAGTAAGGCTTCATCCGAGATATTCACCGTCGGCCTCCATCGAGACACCACCAAGAGAGAATCGTCGAAACATCATGGACCATCACAAAGCACAAAGTCGGCGTCTTGAGGATTACTAAAGAAGAATTGATATACATTGGATCTTAGCCGAATAGCGTCAAATTGCTTACACTTCCACGACTACAACATAGCAAGGTTCATATTTTTTTATCGGAATGTCCGTAGCAGAGACAAATTTCCCAACAAGACTGAGGCGACATTTATCCCGCCTTGCGCAACGTAGTCTAGAGTTACCTTGAGAACTTCAGACTCATTTTCATTGATGGAGAGACTTAAAAAGATACTGGATATATTCACGGTCCATTGAGATATGGTATGGAGGAAGATATAGCAAGGCCGCTAGGGTATAGAGGAAGGCCGCACCGGCGGAGAGAGTATGCAGGGGAGATAGCCGGAGTCAGAAGCTCTAGAAAACCCTAGGACGGAAGGAGACTTGAAACCCTAGTAGTGGCGCTGCAAAAGAGGGGAGAGATCATCCCTAGAGAGGGAGTTTTCATAACCTTGTTAGGGTGCTAGAAGAGGACTTTCTTTACTGTTTTTCTCTAAGATACCTTATTTATTCCAAACTAATGTTCACATTTGACTTGCACGTGAATTAATGAGAGTAGTTTAACCATGAATAAGTTATAATAATATCCTTAAATATATAAGGACTCGTATGTTAGTTAAGCTATCATTCCTTTAATATAGGAGGTTTGTTATGAGAGTCTAGGGAGAAAATACATCAATTTGAAAAAAAAATGAACATTTATTCTGTGACAAACTAAAATAGAAATGAAATATTAATTTTGGGACTGAGAAAATAGTTATTTTCACTAAAAATAATAATATATTTTTCGATGATAGTTGATAACCATTCAGCATACTTAGAAAACACTCCCTCAACACTAGGACTAAAATCGTTGAATAAAACGATGTGGACTAAATTACAGATATGAGTATAATATTTATATGGTGCTACTGAAGCATTGAAGGAGAATTTTGTACTATTTGTATTGTCATTTAATCATTATGTTTTGAAATTAATTATTTCAATATCGCCAAAGAAAAAGGATAAGAAGTAAAAAAAAATAAAAGAACCTTTATTATCTCTTTGTCCACATTCACACAAAGAAAAAGAAAAAGAAAAAGAAAAAAGACGAAGAAAAAAGAAGATGTTGTCAGTGTCTTGCTTGACCTTGAATTGAATATTAATTGCTAACGGCTAATCATGTTTTGAAATTAATTATTTCAATATTGACAAAGAAAAAGAAAAATAAGTAAAAAGAAAAAGAAATAAAAGAACCGTTGTTATCTCTTTGTCCACATTCACACCATGAAAAAGAAAAAGAATAAAGAATAAAGAAATAAGAAGATGTTGTCATTGTCTTGCTTGACCTTAAATTGAATATTAATTGCCACTCTCAATTGTTATTCACAGTTGTTGGATTAACTAATAAATCAAGAGGTTTCATTATTATTTATATTATTTTAAGTTACCATAAATTGAATAAAATAGAAAACTAAGTAAAATAACTGCATGCTTTTAGTATTTAACTTTGATTCAATCCTAAGTACTCTTCATATATGAATAACTCTCAATATTTACATGTTATAAAGAAGTATAACTAGATTCATAGTTAAAAGTTTGGAACCTACATCATTTTTTAACCCCAAAAAAATGACAAAGAAGAAACAACGTCATCATTGTCTCTCTTGATCTAAAATTGAATATCAATAGTCATGTTCAATTATTATTTCTCGTCGTTGGATTAACTAACAAATCCACGATTTAACATTATTAGTTCCATCATCTTACATTAGCACGTGCAGAACAAAAAGAAAAAGAAAAAGGGAAAAATAGCTAGCCCCTCGAACATAACGCCTATACCTAATGCCTCAACTCCTTTACTAATTTCCTATATAATTCCCCCTCTTAACTCTTACAAGTAGCCCTTCTTGTTATTCTGGTAATCTACTTCCCTTTGTGATTGTTGTTCTTACCTCATATTTTACCAATTTTGCTTAAGCATGGATTGTGATGCAAATTCTAAGAAGAATTTTGCTTCATTTGAAAATATTTTTGAAGAAAACCTTTTCAATTCTCAAACCAATGGCAATTGTGTAACAAAATCTTCTTCAATTTCTCAAGGTTTGTCTCAAAAAAATTTCAATGCTGATAAGTTTTTAGATGATTCATCTCTTGTTCATTCTCTGTCTGTTGATCTTCTTGGCCCATTTCAAAATCCTTGTGGCAAGCGAATTAAAAACGAATTCAACTCGAAAGCATCAAATTTGTTTCCATTTGTTGGTGAAAATTGTGCTATGAGTGATGTTCAAACTGAATTTTCGAGTTTTGTTCATCCAGCTAATGTTGATTTGCCAAGTGAATCTCGGGATCACTCTCCACCCGACTCCTCAAAAGGTAAATCTATGAATGCAGATCTCTCTGGGAGGGAAGCATTAGACGTTACGATTGATAACAATCAGAGTAAGGGAAAAACACATACAAAAAGGGAAAAATCAAGCGAGACAAAACTCGACGTTGTGAAAGGGCAATGGAGCCCCGATGAGGACAGGTATTTTTATTTTTCCTTTCAATTTCTACATTTTAATTCTTTGAAAAAAATGGATTCCTACACTTTACTTTTTTTGGAGGGGATCTTGGATTTATTTTTGAGAAGAAGATAAAATAAATTTTTTTTGAGAAGAAGATAAAATAATTTTTTAAATGTTATTTTGTTTTCTTAAAAAAATGCATTTTTTTTTAATTTAGAATAATTATAAAATAGCCTTAAAATTTGTCCAAAACACAAAATGAACCTAATCGTTTAGAGAAACTATAAATCTAACCTTATTAGTAACTTCTGTTAGTTTTAATCACAAAACAAATTGAAATGACTCATTACCCATACAAATGAAAAATAATAAAAAATGTAATCCACCACTACCTCAAATCACACCATCGTCTTCATCTTCCACCTTCACCTCAACCATTATCACTACGCTGATTTACCATGCCCCACTAGATATGTATTTTTCTATTTCCCTTTTCAATTTCAACATTTTGATTCTCGAAAAATTAAAAAACGGTTTCTAACCTTTTAGTTTTATTTTGTTTTTTGGAAAAAACGGAAATTATTAATTTACATTAATTGTACAATTTCCTTGACCTGAAAAAAAAATATTAATTTTGTACTATTTTTGCACAGATTGTTGTTGCAGTTGGTAGAGGAGCTTGGAGAAAGACAATGGTCTCATGTTGCTAATATAATAAGAGGAAGGGTGGGGAAACAATGCAGAGAAAGATGGCACAACCATTTAAAGCCGAATATCAAGGTCTTCCTATTATTTTCTTTGTTATGTAGATCCTCTTGAGTTTATGCATTCACATATATCTCTTTGTTATTTGAATTTGTTCCTTGAGTTTTTTTTTTAACTTGCTTTGTTCATGCATTATATATTGATAATTGATAATTATTTTTTACTCGTCATTTACGTTGGACTTGCACGAAAACAAAATATAACATTGAAGATTGTGCAAAAATGGTGAAAACATAATATACAAGCAAAAGTTAAAGAGAAAGAAGTTGAATATACATATATATATATATATATATATATATATATATATATATATATATATATATATATATATATATGTGAAGTGGAAATGTCCCTGATGTAATTTAAGCCTAAAGAAGTTTTAAAGAAATTTTGTGAAAATAGCATTTTATTCAAATTTTTTATTTTTTGAGATGAATTATTTTATTATTTTATTATTTAAAGACGAAGAAGGTAATTTAAGAGATTAGATGCAAATTTAATCTAAGTTTTGAGTTTTTTTTGTTAACTTATTTAATTTTATTGAATTATATGTTATCTTCAAATGATGTACTTGAGGGGACTTCCAAATTCTTTTTAATCGTTACTCTTATCACTTGATAATATTTATGTATAAAAATAAAAATATTATTATCATATAGATATGCGTTTTTGTCAGTATCGTGCAGACATTTCTGGATTTTTAGATTGCTTGATTGCCGATCTAAATTGTAGTTATTTCGTAACTAATATTTTTTCATAGATCATTGTTCCAAAATAATTATAATGTGAACCATGCATGATCAAGCTATTTGAAGATTCAGATGTGTCTGCACAATGTTTATAGAAATACCAAGATCTAAAAAATTTAACCAAGTTTTTGTTGGTGTTTTTTTGTAGAAAGGCAACTGGTCTGAAGAGGAAGACATAATACTGATCCAAGCCCACAAAGAAATGGGGAATAAGTGGGCTGAAATTGCAAAAAGGCTACCGGGAAGGACTGAAAATACTATTAAAAATCATTGGAATGCCACAAAGCGAAAACGCCTTACTCGCATTCGCAATGCCGCCGACAACACTCTCTTACAAGACTACATCAACGGTTTGGGAAGCTCCAACATTAATTCAGACTACAATAGTACTGATAATGATGATGAACATGAACAAGAGGAAGAAAATGTCTTCCTTAAAAAACTAGTTGGTACCCACTCAAACCTGAACTCGGATATAGAGAATTATGCCTCAATTTTGAAAGATGGATCTGAACACCTTGGTTTAACTTATTATGGTTATGAGCCGAAGGTGAATCCAAAGAAAAAGGGATTTATGGCTTTGCTTTTGGAAGGAACTGTCGATGACTTAAATGATGACGATGGAGAGCTGGAAATGTCGGCTGCGACGGCCATAGTTGCTCCGGTAGAGACCGATCAGGCTCAGTTTGAGGCGAGGAGGGAAATGGATTTCCTGGAAATGCTAACAGAGACATATACCTAAAATAATAATAAATTAACAATATATTGAGGGTTTTATGGACTATTTCAAGTGTGTGGTCATGGTTTAGGATTTAGACTGTTGTTTCTTAATGTGTTTGTTGATGTTGTCTTTGAAACTTTTAAGTGAATTTGTCCATTGAGAAGAAGACGTCGTCATTGTTTTTCTTGACCTTGTGCTGAATATCAACTATGAATCACCGGAATTGGATTAACTAACAAATGTGAGTTTTTCATTATTATTTATATTGTTTTACATTAGCGTAGTTGAACAAAATGGAAAATAAGTAAAACAACTACATTCTAATCTCATTTAAACTTTAATTCACCCCGTAAGTACTCTTCATATATTACTAACTCTCAATCTTACATGTTATGAATGATCCTTACTAGATTGGCGATTTAAAATTTGGAACCTACATCATTTCCACCCCCTTCCCCCCCCCCCCCACCAAAAAAAAACAAGAGAGCAATGAGGAAGAAGAAATGATGTCGTCATTGGCTGTCTTTCTTAGAATTGCATATCAATAGTCATTTCCAATTGTTGCTTCTAGTCGTTGGGTAAATTAACAAATCAACGATTTAACATTGTTAGTTCTATCATCTTAATCATCTTATATTAGCGTGTGCACAAAAAAAAACATAGACAGGACATTGTACTTAATGTCGATATCTTCACTCCCTTACTAATTTCATATATACTTTCTTCGTATGGATTTGAATGTCTCATTTGCATTATTGAGATATCCAGAATTGAATGCCTCATTTTTAAATTTAGCTAAAATTTTAATAAAAATTTTCAATTGTATCCAAAGTCAATGACAATCATTAAATTTTAGCCTAAGTCAAAATTGACATTTAAATACGGACGAATAGAGTATTAATCACTCTTAACTTTTACAAGTTGCTTTCCTGTAAGCGCTACCCCTTTTTTTGTCTGGTAAATTGCCTCCGCCTTCACTTTATGCTTGTTTTTCTTGCCTCCTACTTTACCATTTTTGCATTAAGCATGAAGTTAGATAAAAATTCTAAGAAGAATTTTACTTCATTTTAAAATCGTTTTGGAGAAAACCTTTTTAATTCTCAATCCAATGACATTTCTATGCCAAGATCTTCTTCATTTTGTCAAGGTTTTCTTAAAAAGATTTCCACTGGTGGTAATTTTTTGGAAGAATCATCCCTCCGTTTTATAATAAATTTATTTTTAGACTATCATTATCATTTCAAATAGATATCATTTTCTAACTTTTAAATATATATTTTTTCTAAAATTACTCTTATCTATATTATGAAATAGAATGAGAGAAATAATATTGGTATTTAAGACTTAAAAAATAATAGTAAAAAGACACATATGGAGCGCTATATGATGATTAGATATATAAGCCTTTTAAAAGGCCTTAGTATAATTTTTAAAGGCCGTTTGGCGACTTATAAGGTATGTCTATGGTCTTTTGGCCCTTCTTGTATCCAATTTTGTTTATATAAATAAGAATTATATTGAGGACCAAAAATAATTTTAAAAAAGTAAAAATTTGATGAAAGTAACTAAACGTACATATATATGTGTGTGTGTGTGTGTGTGTGTGTGTGTAAATTGATGACCAAAATGAAAACTAATTCCAACATATATGGCAGTTCTTAAAGAAGCAGGAGAAGTTGTGATAAACAAAGACTCATCATTTCCCAACAAAAAGGTTTCTTTTACAAGATGTTGAGCACAGTTGTATAGAGTTTTTCCTTATGCTTACATAGAAAAAGAAAATACACAAATTAATCAGTTAAAAAAAAGTAACATAACTTATCCCAGAAATCAACCATGACTTAATTTAATCCAGTTAAAATGAAACGCGCCCATTTTAACTGTTGAGACCGGAATCTGGAGAACGAAAATTAGAAATAGAAATTAATTTTGACCGGAAATCATCAGCTTTGTCACCATTAGTTGCCAGTGGTTTGTCTCGATTGTTCAGCGGCGTTCCAACTCGTGAACTCGGAACCTTATCTGGGGTAGAGTTTGAGATGGCTATAAGTGATTCACGAGCTGCCTCCAAAGAAGCCTCCTCTCCAAGTTCTCTTTTATCCATATAACACAAATGCTCTTCCTGATAATCAAAATCTATACAAATCAATATATATATATATATATATATATATATATATATATATATATATATATATATATATATATATATATATATATATATATATATATATAACTCAGCAATATCTTGTAACTATTCCATCAACTTCTAGAAAATTAAAAAGAAAAGGTTTTGGGAAGTATAATGTAAGATATAATAAGTAAGCATCTTTCAAGACAAATGTGCTTGAAGATCAACTGGTTGAGTTATGTTCACTAAACTGTTTTACGCTTTGAGGTTTTTGTCAGTCAGTTCTTTCTTTGACTAAATATATCACAACTAGTATTTATATTTGACTATAAATAAATTGCCACAACTAGTATTTCGCGGTGGTTTTAGGCGAGATCAACATAAGCTGATCATGTTACTGAAAATATAGGGGTAGAAAAGTAAAATCACTCTAAACTTACTGTACTATCTCTTAACTCAAAACTTAATTGTGGGTCAAAATTCGATCCATAAACCGAATTAAGTGAGTTTAGGGTGATTTTACTTTTCTACCCCTTTATTTTCAGCCACATACCTCACTAGGTCGTAGACCATAGCGAAAGTGGTGGAAGTTTAATTTTAGTCAAATATAAATACTAGGGGTGATATATTTAGTCAAAAAAAAGTTAAGTTACAAAAATCGCAAAACGTAAATAGTTTAGTGAACAAAATACCTATTAACTCAAGAATTAAAATGAAAACTAGAAACTTTCATTAGCTGAAGAATTGCCAATGTAGCATACATGGAACAGAGGAACGTCTAACCCGTGCTGATTCAACAGCAGATAAAAGCATCCAATTCTCAATTATAATAGCATTATTCATGTCAAAGAGAAATTTGTTAGGTCCTTTATGTATTCAACAGTGAAAATTGGATGCTAGCAGGATTTCAATATATACTACTATTTGGAACAGAAAATATTGTTTTCAGTTAAGTTCACTACCATAACAAATATACTATGAGGATATTACTTTTTCCTTTTTCTGCTGATATGTTACAAAGTGTCATACTTGATTACAGTATTCCAAGGAGAGTACTCCTGAAATTTTAGAAAAGAAATTTTTTTTACCATATTTTTTACCAAATGGCCATATTTTGGAATAATAGGTATTACATGACATGCTTTTTGTCGGATCCTTTTTTTCTTTTAGCATGAACGGATTTTGGGAATCCGTCTTTCAATCATTCGACATGAAAAAAGAAACGGATTCCAAATCAGTATTTCCTGAAAGATGAATTCAAAGAATCTGTTCATGTAATAATAAAAAAAAAACTAGTCCACCAAAGATGGTAATATGATACTCACTGCAAAAACATGTTCATTCTGATAAAAAATCCTATCTTATAAAGTAGTGTATTCTGCTAACTTAAGACTAATAAACCCCCACCAAATTTTCAACAAGGGCCATGCTTCACTAAATATAGGTGTGACTTGTGAGTGCATATATATACAAACCCTATGAGAATCGTACTTCTATGCTCTTTCTGCACAAATAATTTCGTAAATTCTCTATATCTGAGTTTCTAACGAATCAAGGTATATTGCTAAGATTGTCAATACAAGCACATATCCAGGAGATATATTAGAGAATTACTTCAAATACTAAGGTGACTATATATCTTAAAAGAAAACATGAGGCCACACCACGAAAGTTAATAATACCTTCATTCCATAATATAAGTCGTTTATAACATTTAACAAAAATTACAGAAGTAAAAAGCAAGATACTTTGTTAGTCAAAATATCAATATTACTCTCTTAAATATGAGAATTTTATCTTGGTAGGTGAGTAAGTTTAAAACTTACATTCAAGCCAATGAATACAATACATGTAGGAAAAATAATTGACTTTTTAGCCTACGTGTATTGTATTCATTAGTTTGAATGTAACTTTTAAACTTACTCACCTTCCAAAATAAAATTTCTCCTTAAATATGACTTGTATTCACTAATTCTATTCAAAAGAGTACTAGTTATATTTTGATTAAAAAAAAATCTTATTTTTTTATTCCTTAATTTTCGCTATATGTCCTAAACGAATTATATTAAAGAATGGAGACAGTATAATTCTTCATGAGATTAATCTAAATTATGATAGTTGTAATAACCTTCTTGATTAAATCACCAGAAGCTCAACAAATGTCATCAACAAGAATTCAATTTTCTTAAGAATCTGCTGTTCAAGAACATATTAATCCAATCTATTAGTTTTACAATTATCACAAACTGTAAACATTCTTCCTTTATTCTCTGTGCCTTCTATTCATTTATAATCAAACGACTAAACAAACACTTAGCATAAAACATGGAAAGTTAAAGCATAATATCAACAATTCCAGGATAATTTCATAAACAACATCAATATTCCCAAATTTCTACTACATAAACAAAAAAACGAAAAGAAAAAAAAAACTACCTCAATTCTCAGATAATCCAAACAATTACATCAAAACTTAAAAATTTAAACGTAAAAAATATTTTCAGATTAAATTAAAATTGAGAAAAAAAATCAGAGAGAGATTAGGGAGATGGTACCTTTGATGAGTTTGGTTATGACCTCTTGATGGTTTACCTGCTTCGGGGTGAAATATTCATCTAAGCTATATAACGGGGTGAGATCGTTGACTTTGACTGCTATATAGAATCTTCGGACATGAATTAAGGATTAAGCCTATATATACGGGATACCGCTCTCCATTATTATACGGGATTCTTTTCTACAATACCGCTGTGGTGGTTGTTTTACTTGTGGTAAAAGTCATAGATTTAGGCAAAAGACAATGACGCATTTGGTGAATCCGTTTACTTTATTTTCGAATTAAGAGTTTGTAGGCTCAGAATACGATTGCGAGTAAATATGATTAATTTTATTAAACGATAATTGAATTTAAGATAATTCTGTTATGAATATGGTATAATTAATCTTTTGGTCGAAAATTATCTACGTCATTATATAATTGATCTTTGTACTAATTATGTGAATAGTTATAAATCATAATGTCCATCATGAACCAAATCCACATAAGATTTTTTAATCGATTGGGCATCAGTCAATTTTTTGAAAATTGAACAAGCGTTAGATTGATAATGAAATGTTTATAATGTATGGACAAGAGTGAAACCCCCCAATTTTTTTTTTTTAAAAAATAAATAATTTTTTTATTAATTATTTTTCTCTTATAATTCATAAAAAAATTCTCTTAAAAATAAATAAACGCAAAAGAATAATGTGTCTATTGTGTTATATATTCGCTAAACAATGGAGATGAACAGTGCATGATCAGACATTTTACAGTTGTCAATAATATGAAGCTACTATGGCAGGTGTATTTGGATTGCATTTTTCTTCTTTTGATATTTTTATCTTTTTTTTTCTTTCTATTACAATTATTTATTAGACCTCACCAGAGGAGGTCGACCTCACCAGATGAGGAGTAGTAGAAGCCCGGCTGAGCGGGTGCCCCGTGAGGGGAGTAGTAGAAGCCCGTTGAACGGGTGCCCCGTGAGAGGAGTAGTAGAAGTCTCGTTGAGCGGGTGTCATAGAAGCCCGTTGAGCGGGTGCCCCATGAGGGGGAGTATAAGACCCACACAAGGGAACCCAAAGAAATGACAATTAAATCATTCCCCTTGTGTGAGGTAGGTATCGAACCCACAACCTCAAGGTTGTGGGCAGACCTTGCCGCACTGGGCTAAGGAACCTTAGATTGATATTTTTATCTTAAATTTCATAAAAAGTTGATTATTTATAAGAAAACATAAAGGGTTTATTGAATCAACCAAAGACACTTGCACCATTAATATTTACCATTTATTTGTTGGCTCGGTATTTTTCTTGAAAAATAGAAAAGAAAAATTACAAACTTGACTTGGAAGTTAATAAAAATTTAAACACCTTACTTAATTGACCTTCATTATTTTGACTGCAAATATAACATGATTTAAAAATAATATGGGTATAAGAATTATTGTGAATGAAAAAAAAATGAGGAAAGGGAATCGATTTTAAAGAAAAAGTATATTTAACTACAATTCTAGATGGTGTAGTTGGTTATGACGTTAGTCTCACACACTAAATGTTTCTAATTCCAACCTGGGCTAAGACTTCTAATTGCCTGTTTTTCTTTTTTTAATAATTTGCACAAACAGTTCTTATACTATTTCTGTTGTAGAAATACTTAACCATAAACTGTACGGTGGAATTTGATAGAAATTCGATAAAATTTATCCTTCAACTAATTTTTTTTGTATATTTTCAGTTCCAACCACAACATGTGAAACAGAGTACAATGAAAACAGGTACGAGTTTGGCACATGACCTCAAATATGAATGCAAAATAGGCACTTCATATCAACTGGAGTGTATATCTTTCTCTCTCTCTCTCTCTCTCTCTCTATATATATATATATATATATAAAATTTGCACTCATGTTTGAGGTTATGTGCCAAACTCGTGCTTATTTCAGCCGCACAGGAAGTGGCTGGGTCTGAAAACATACAAAAAGGTAGTTAAGAATAAACTTTATCGAATAAATAGCTTATGGCTAAGTATGCTACAATATAAATAATATAGGGACTATTGTGTGCAAATTACTGTTCTATTTTTTGGGGGTTTTTTTCAAAGTTCTGACCATCTCGTATGTTTTATTTCATTGTCTCATACTAATGAAAGAAAATTTAGGTGTGTTAAAAAAAATAAGCAACTATTTAAACATGTCATGTTCCGATAACGCTTAAACTCTTTTGACATGTTGGACCATAATGAATTGTCAATGCAATTCAACAATTTTTTATAAAGAACTTTCCAGATAAAAATATTTTTACTTTTTGTTTGTCCTTATATACAAAAATTGTTAGCCCTAAGGGCGAACGAACTCAGTTTTTGATAAGGACAAACACTTGATGTTTGTGTCTAATGTTTTCATCTATGTGATAGAATATTGGAACTCAATATGGAAGCTCTAAGTACTTCAATCAAGCCATGTTCAAGATTCAAAGACATACTATTCAAGGCTTATCTTTCAAGATTGAAGATTGAAGACTTAGGTTGGTTAGATTAGCTTTGTCTTTATTGGTCTTTATCATTAAGCTCTAACCAATGCTCAAATGAACATAAGCTCTTCACTCTAGTCTTGCATACATGTTTTCATAAACACGTTTTCAAAAGGCTTAAGTTTCGAAATGATCTTTACATGTGTTCTTATACAAAAAGCCTTTGATTTCATAGTTAAGTCTTTTAGAAAAGTTTTCCAAGTGTTCTTATGTGTTACCTTTGGGAAAACCTTTTAGACTTCATTAGACTTGAAAACAAGTGTTTAAACATCATCTCTCATACTGCGAAAAGTCGGTCAACCGAGATTTTCTCGGATCAACCGAAGGATTTATGAGAGAGTTTATGTGATTGGCTTCGGTCGACCTAAGAGGGACTTTCGGTCGACCGAGGTAGTGGTTCGGTCGACCGACTCGGTGCTTCGATCAACCCGACCCTGCTTCGGTCATCCGAGATTAAACTCGGTCAACCGAACTCTGCGAGTTCTAGCCGTTATATGACCGCTGCAGAGTCGTTTTTCAGATGAGATTTTGAAATGTATATATACTCCAAAGCTTTAGAATGACTCTAACACCTTGAAAGGCTTGCAAAACATATTCTCATTGATTTCTCATCAAGCCAAAACACCAACAAAGAAAATGCACTTCATTGCCATGATCTAAAGCATTCAAAGGTGTTATTTCAAATGTAAGACAAAGAGTGAACTTCATATGTTCAAAGAGCTAAATTGTTTGTGCTTCAAAGGTATCCATCTTTCACTTAGAAGAGTGAACAACTTTGTGTAATTACCTTTCTAATTCCCTTTCTTAGTGATAGGGTATTTCTTGTATAAGTCCTACTTTGTGTGGGCAAGTTGTAAAAGTCCTACTTTGTGTGGGCAAGCTCTTTGTGAGTTTTGAGTTGTGGTTGTTGTGTAAAACTCTTAGTGAGTTAGCCACAAGTGTAAACATTCTTCTTAGTGAAGTTGTTTAAAATCCTTGGGTGCGGCTCAAGGTAGTGGATGTAGATTCTAAGTGAGTCGAACCACTATAAATCCTTTGTCTTGTTATTGGGTTTAGCTTTGCTTTTAATCATCTTGCTCAAACTTACACTTGCATTGCTAAGATTCGAAAAAGTTTAGAAGATTATTAGAAACCCAATTCACCCCCCCTCTTGGGTTTCTTCAAAAATAATGTTTATAGTATAGCTCATTTTATTCATTCCATTTCATTATTTTGAGAAAAATAATCAAATTTTAGTAACTTCGAAAAGAAAACATTAATCTTTTGATTAATTGTTGTAACGATGACGTTTTCAAAATTAATATCAAATTCAATATATCTAATGAGCGAAGATTACTGAATTTAATGAGATGCCTTTGTAATTAACAATTATTAAAAGAGGAAAGCACTATTTATGCCCCTTCAACTATTTTGAAAAGAAAGTTATACCCCTTTTTAATTTGTGTGCCTTTTATACCCGCAACTATTTACGGGGTGCCCAAAATACCCTCTACTGGCGGAATCCGGCCAGCTGCGGTGGCTTTTCCCGCGTGACACTCACACCACTCGAGATGTAAGGGGTATATTCGTCCTTAAAAGTTATGTTACCGGGTTCCCTCAAACCCAATTTGAGACCCGATTGAGCAAACCGACCCATGACCCACTTGAGGATTATATTTAATGAAAAAATGACCCATTTGACATTTTATCAAATTCCATTTACATTCTCTCAGAAAAGACGATTACGTTTCTTCTTCCTTTAACAAACCCTAGCCACAGTCCCTTCTTCTCAGAAATTAGAATACAATACTACATTGATTTCCTACAAATAGCAAGCTCTATTAGCAAATAATCAATAATAATGAGCATCACAATACACAACACAATTGAAACTTGACAAATCATCTTCAAGATTTCTTCATTTATCCATTTCCTTGAATCATCTCCCCTATCATTTGTACCGATTTCGGTCGTTCTATTGTGTCTCCCCACATCAATGAACCTATCTTCATCCGAAAATTCAATCCATTCAAAAAACCCACAACCACCATTAATCTAAGAAACAACAACAAATGAACAACCCAACATGTTAAATTTTGCATATTAGTTTCAAATAACCCAACATTCCGAAAATAAATGTAGAAAAACACAAACAAAATTAACAACTTACCTTCAATTTTTGACACCCATTGAACTTTCTGTCGGGATTTAAGGTCGTTCTTGAGGTCCGAGTAACCACAGGTCTAGGGGGGGGTTACATCTACAATATAATTGAGGTTTGAAAGATGGAGTTTGGTTGGATCTTCTTGAAATGGAGGATGAGCTAGAATCCATTGATTTAGATGAGCAATCTTGAAATTAGGGCATTCTTGAAGAATTAGAGTGATTGTATGAGCATTAGTTATAAGGAATTCATTTAGCAAGGGATTAATATGATGAATGAATTGGGTGTTTATAGGGAAGAAGATGATGATAATGGACGAATATACCCCTTACATCTCGAGTGGTGTTAGTGTCACGTGGGAAAAACCACCGTATTCCGCCAGTAGAGGGTATTTTGGGCACCCCGTAAATAGTTGCGGGTATAAAAAGCACACAAATTCAAAAAGGGGTATAACTTGCTTTTCAAAATAGTTGAAGGGGCATAAATAGTGCTTTCCTCTTATTAAAAAAAAATTATAGTACACAAAGTTTAACAGATCTTGTAGATGAATTACGAAGTGAATGTGTCCAAGAAAACTACATTTTTTTTTCTATTACAATTATTTATTGGACCTCACCAGAGGAGGAGTAGTAGAAGCCCGGCTGAGCGGGTGCCCCGTGAGGGGAGTAGTAGAAGTCCCGTTGAGCGGGTGTCGTAGAAGCCCGTTGAGTGGGTGCCCCGTGAGGGGAGTAGTAGAAGTCCCGTTGAGCGGGTGTCGTAGAAGCCCGTTGAGGAAGCCCGTTGAGTGGGTGCCCCATGAGGGGGAGTATAAGACCCACACAAGGGAACCTAAAGAAATGACAATTAAATCATTCCCCTTGTGTGAGGTGGGTATCGAACCCACAACTTGAAGATTGTGGGCAGGCCCTTGCCCCAATGGGCTAAGGAAGACAACATGAAAAAGTAACTGCTCCATCTACAAACATATGTATAAACTTGACATATAGTGCAAATAACTAGTTGTATTTTGATTAAATGATTTCAAACTTCACCTACTTCACTTACTTTTGAAGTGGCTTTTATGGTGGCTGAGGAAAATCCTCGCCGTCTCTTTGTCAACATTGATATAACATGGATAAATACATTTCCATCTTGATTGTCCTCTTATGTTCAAAGTTGATTATCTTTTTGACTATCTTCTGATTTTTCTCTTGCTAAAAATTACATTTATGAACTATTTATCTCCATCATAAATCTTTATAATTGTTTCTCTCGGTTACATATTTTTCTTCCTTATTTTGCACAGGAAAGAAAAAAAGAAACTAAAAATATAAGTGTCTAAATTTTCATTTTGTTCTATTATCGTCAAGACAAATCCATAAATTGTAAGGGTATATTTTTACTTTTTCGAAATTCATTTTTTAATGAAATTTTACTTTTCTCAATTTAATGTCATCGCAGTGTTGACCATGAATAAAAATTTCCCCGTTTAGATACTATTAGAATAACCTTAACTTGTAAGCACCTACCCCATCGCGTCTAATTTTTAGAAGGTAAATGGTCGAAGCTTTCAAGATGTAAAGAAATGTCAAATATACCATTTGAAACAATATAATTTATATTAATGGGGTTGGTTTCATGCATGGATCTTCTCCGTCCATTATGAAGAAACATGTGGAGAATTAGAGTTGGGAGTGAGATGAGGGTGATGGAAAAGAAATAAATTAAATAAGGAAATGCACCCCACTCCATTGATGGTTTTCCTTATAGGCCATCGAGTGTAGAAATTAAACACACTTCATTGTCCCCTCTTTGAATTATACCATTTTTGTTTGTTGACTCTTTTTCAAATAGTCAACTTTTGCACGACACTTTCCTTAACTCTCATCTACACTCCTCATCATCCCGCTCACTCACAACACTAAAACATACTTATTTCCACCACTTGCTAGTTAATACAACCATCTTCCTTCCTATTCACCTCATTCAATAGCGAATACAACCATCTTCCTTCCCATTAATCTCATTTAATACAACCATCTTTAGTTTCATTCTCTTTCTCAGGTAGCTTTTTTCTTTTATCTGAGTTTTTAAGCTTTGCTTATTTATCTGGATAAAAACTCTAAAAAACCTAATATCATTTTCTGTCAAGCTTATAGTTGTTCTCATCATGGACGAGTGGAGTGCTAGGGTGATGTGAGTGGATATGTTTAAAGATAGTCTTTTAATTCGCACGATGTTTTTGTAAATGTTGTTGGGTTTTTCATCCCTAATTTTATCTTTTTAATTGTTTTCTTTGCCTTACCCATATTTATGCTAAATTTTTCTTTGTGTTTATTGATTTTCTTCTCTCTTTACTTTCAGGCTTGATAAGTACATTCTTGACTATATGTTAAGAAAAAACATGACCAAAACAGCTGAATCATTTGTGAAGGAGGCTAATATCACTCCGGGTGATGCTGGTATGAGATCTTAATTTGCCATATTTCTTAGAACTCTAAAATTTTATACACACATATTTATACCTGCAAATGAATCTAAATGGATCCGAGTATGACTAGATCTCTAAATTATGCAAGTCTATATTCGACTTTTTCAGATCTGGATAGATATACCCATTTTTAAGAAAATACATACATAGAATGCAAAAATGTATATGTCAGTGATAATATTTTATAATAAATTTAAAAAATAAGACAACCTAGAAATGGTCATCTATGTAAATCTAGATTTGCAGAAAAACTACATGTGAAAGCCAAAAATAATATATAATTAAAAAAAAATTAAGTGCCATCATGTCTTAAAGACAAAAAGTTAAATCTAATAAAATAATAAAAATACCTAACAGATATGGCACCTAACTTGAACACGCTTAGATACCTCTAAACAAATACATATATGGATCTGGGTAAACAGGGCCTATATTGATACTAAATCCACACTATTTATTCAAATCTGGACAAAATTTGACTCGTTTTGCATGCCTACATGTATAAATTCGATATGGTAATACTGATTGTTAATGATGACTAAAATGATACATGTTTATCATTTTGATTTCACTGAATATAATTATTTCAAATGTTAATTTTCTTTTAATAACGTATTGATGTGTGTGTCTATATATACTCTTAAGAGGAAAAAGCTATAAATACCCCCATCTATTTTTGTTTTGTTAGTAATATCAATCGCATTTTATCTTTGTTTTTTATATACATCATGTATTTTCATAAAACTATAAGTACACCACTGATGTATGACTCGACAGGACTTGAAGGGTTTTTTTGACAAAAATCAACATCCACTCGGTGTTTACTTTTTTCATAAAACACCGAGTCATATGGCGACAATGTGTTTATAGCTACCCGAAAATAGATTTTGTCAATAAAAATTAAAATTAAAGATAATGGGTATTATTAGCAAAACTAAAATAGATGAAAGGTATTTATAGTCTTTTCCCATTCTTTTAATTGTTTAACTTTACTTAAGTTATATTCCATCAACAATGATTCTTATTATTCCAAATACTTAATGGTCTTGTATTCTTTTCCAGCAATTAGTTCTACTAGTGGATTTCTATGTGAATGGTGGTGTATCTTTTGGGACATGTATACCGCCAGACTTGGTAATCAACCTGAAAACGAAAAACAGGTGTTATATGATAAAAAAAATTATGGTATTATTCTTCTTTTTGTTATTAGGAAACTTATGTGTATTACTTTTACTTGTATTTCTCAGGCTACAAAGACAATCGAGAATGATCCCCAAAATGTTAGTGTCGGTTATATACCACCGGTGAATGAGATAACTCGAGAAGTATTTCGGAGTATGCTACAGGGTCACCTTTCCAAGCTGCCATTAGAAGAAGTGAATCAACAAACTCCCGTTTTGATACAACCTACGTTTCAAAACCTTGCAACAAATCAGGAGGTTGTCCCCGTGCTTCAAACTTTAGTTCCAACTGCAATAATGAATCAGCAGGATGGGATTTCCATGCAATCCTCCAATTCAACTTCGAACCTAACAATAAACCAACCAGCTATAGATGTAAGTCTGACGCAACTCTCAAGTTTGATGCATCTTCCTGATGTGAATGTGATTCAACTTCTAATTCAATTTCAATTAATCAACAGGCGATGAGTATGGTGCAACCTCTCAATCCGTCTGCAATGAAGCAACAAGCTACGATCGAGATGTCTAGTTCACCCCTAAATGCAACGATGTATCAACAAATGTTAGCACAAATGCCTAACACATTGCAGGAAGAACCATTATCTTTTTTGTTGGAAAAATTGTATGAGCAGGAGTGTGTTAAGCTTTCTGCTATAGATCAGACTACCTCAAGCAGATCCAGGTAATTTTACAAATTAAAGCAAATGTATTTGGATTTCCTTACAAATATAAGTTCTTTATCTGGTTTCATAGATAATTCCCTTATATCAATAATATATATGTGTGTAAAAAAATCAATCTGGTACACTCATATAAAATAAATCTTATAAGTATTTATTATTTTAGTTGATAAAAAATTATTTTAAAAAATAAATATTTTGTTTTATTATAGAGGGTTTTATTATCGACCCAGCTATTGTCTCACATATAGACCTTATGTCCTAAAATTCGTAATAAAAGGTATACAGTTGAGAATTATTCTTCCTCTCCATACTAGATGAGGATTAATTATCAATCATATGATCCATGATAGAACTATTCTATTTATATATTTATACTACAAAAATCAGATAAGTAAATAAATGTTAATTTCTTAGATTAAGAATTTGTTTTGGTTAGTTGAAACTTTTCAATAGGAATATTATTTTCTCAATAGAAATAGAAGAAATGGCGTGAAAACCTATTCCATTTAAGAGATCATGGATCAAATTTGAAGAACTTAAAAAAATATTATGTTTCAATAGTTTCTAAAAAGGTTGTTTACGTTGGGTAAACATCCTAATTTCTCTACCCAAAAAAATTTAAAAAATAATATTAGCCAATGGATTACATCTCGATTTAATTTTTTTTAGTGAATCATCTATTTAAAAGTTGATAATTGATTGACCAATAAAATAAGGAATAGTGTAATTAACCATTAAGAGAAATTGCATCTCTGATTATCTCGGAAAAAAACCAGAACTGCAAAATACATATGTGGGGACATAATCAGGTCCATATAATAATTTTCTTAAATTAGACAAAAACTTCAATACTTACCCTAAATCATTAAATAAATGCATTTACACCTCAACCAAAAGAAAAATAAATGCATTTAACAATGATCTTTTTACAATGTTTTTAACAATAAACCGTCTACTGGAATTTCATTTCCATGCTAGAAACTATGTCAATTCAAACACTAACTTTATTGATCCAATCAATCATCGTACTAAGAAGATATAATCATCAAATAATTGAAGTTCAATTGGGAAAAGAACACCTCATTCTTAAATTAGCTCATTCTTTTGAACATTATTTTACTAATGTTGATCTGTTACAGCTATCCGCCTCAACAAAATTCTCAGCAAAACACAAAGAATGTCCAACATTGGGTTGGTAGAGTAAGTAATATTTGTGTTGAGGGCTTCCCTGATTTTTGTGGAGAATCAAATCAAAAAGGGCTTCCCTGATTTTCTTCTTTCTTTTCTTTTCCTTTCTTTTTCAGAAGGATAAGCGTCCCATGAGTTTTGAAAGATCAAATGATGTTGTGCCAGCTTTTGCGACAGCTTCTGAAATTCCTGACACAGGTTCAGTTATCTTTCCATTGTTAACACTTGTCATGTGACGCGTTGTATGGTACAAAAAACCTAAAATATCCTCCATTTATCTCTGCCATATTTTGTAACGTTTTCAATCACAAGTTTTCTTGTCTTTTACCGATTACCCCGTTCACTTTCATTATGCATCTTTTTTCAAATAATGAATTATGATGAACACGAGCGGGAATCCCTTTCTCCAGAGAGAGCCTTTTAGTTTGTTTCTCTTAAAAAATAAGTAGTTAGAGCTCCATTTGTGAGTATTAAGAGAAATCTAGTTTTGTTATACTAAGCCCAGATAAGGGAGGAGATTTGTGGTAAGGTTCTTGATGGCCAACGTAAATGATTGAACCTACAATGATTAGTAGTAAAAAGTGGAAAGTTGAAACGAAAAAAAAAAAAATTTGTCGGAAGAATGGAAAATCCCTAAGGTGTACCTGTAAGTGAGTTATAAGAGTAAGACACTCTTAAGAAAACGTCTTGAAGAGACAATCATCATTTTGGGCATACTCTTGCAGCCTCAATTCTGCAGCAGATGATTATTTACATGGTAACTCAAAATAAAGATTTTAAGTAAACAATGAGAAATATGGGTTTATCAGGGAAGAAATGCGAAACTCTTATAGGAACTTGTTTTACACCTTAATAAGTTGTTAATAGTACAACAGATACACATTAAGAGTGTTAGGAAAAATTAAAATATGTCGTTACTGACCTATTAGAACAATGTTCTTCCAAAGGATTACTTTACTTAAATGCATTCTTTAATCCAATATGTAATGCCCAGAAATATTTTCATTATCTTAATTTATCATAAACAGAAATGGAAAATTTTATATTTATTGTCACCTTATTAAAGCCTTGCGGTATAAGGTTCTAGTATCCATCCATACCTTGTAATGGTTGTAAATATTGAGTAGAAAAGTATTAGCTAGATTTTATTTAATATTTCCAAACTGAATACACTTGAAATTACATGGGCACCCGCTCTATATGAATAATGTGGGTTTTTTTTTGCTTGTAGTACTATATAAATATTCTAAAAGTGATACTTTTAAATGCAAAACTCTCCTATGAGAATAAATATAGACTTATAGTCATTACAATTTAAGTGTAATATTGTAACAAAACATATATGTATCAAATAGCTAGTACGCTATGAGTTTTATATGGCAAAAGTTTATTTTACTAATAAGTTTGTTCATCAAAAACAAGATGCAACTAAATCTTGGACAGTATTTGGCTGGCCAAATAGGTATAATAAATGTTTTAGTTCTTAGGTTAAAGATATAACACATTTTGATTAAATTTTTACCTCTATTGTCAGGATGTAAAGCCTTGTAATTTTATTGATATTCGTTAGGTTATCTAGTGTTTAGTGTCGCATTAGGCGATCAAAGACTTTTTAAAAAAAAACTAGCGTGGTGGGGCATTCCCCCGTATATAAATATAGCCCATAAAATCGGCAAAAAGGAGGGAGGGGGACTTAAACCAATACCTCCCCAAAAGGTGTAAAAACCACCCAAAATACAAATAAGATAGCAATGAAATGCAACCTCATGCATTTATGTATATGCACAAGGGTGTTACAATTAAAACTATGCTATGATGCGAATCCATAAAGAGGGAGGGGGACTTAAGCCAAAACCTCCCCAAAAGGTGTAAACAACCTCCCTAAACAGAGAAAAAATCTCAAAAGAATCAAAACAGCCCCATACTGAATTGCTGGCAGAACAGTAGAAACAGAGCATTTCTGCACTGGTACAGCTGAAACAGGGGGATTCTGCACTGGTACATTGTCCGAAACATGGTAACTCAAAATAAAGATTTTAAGTATAGAAAACAATGAGAAATGTGAAACTCTTACAAGAATTATTTACTTGTTTGCCACCTTAATAAGTTGTTAATAGTACAACAGATACACATTAAGAGTGTTATTAAAAATTAAAATATGTCATTACTTACCTATTAGAAGAGGCTTCCGTAAAACAATGTTTTACCATAAAATTCTCCTATGGTAAGAGTTTTATATGCGTTTTATATGGTAAAAGTTTGCTTTACTAATAAGTTTTTTCATAAAAATCAAAAGTAAAACATTCGGTCCCTAGTAGACTAACTAAGTAAAACATGCAACTAAATCTTGGACAGTATTTGGCCGGCCAAATAGGTATAATATTGGTTTTAGTTCTTAGGTTAAACATATAACACATTTTGATTAAATTTTCCCCTCTATTGTCAGGGTGTAAAGCCCTATGCTTTTATTGATATTGGTTAGGTTATCTAGTGTTTAGTGTCGTATTAGGCGATCAAATGTGCTTAATTATGTTGATCTGGTGTATATGTTGATGTAGCATATGGTTATCATGCATAACATAACTAGATCCTTTTAATATGTGCCACTTGATAAAACCATGTTCATATATAAGAATGTACATCTTCTAGTTATGTGGATTCATATGAATGAAGCACTATACTCTAGTGGATCCGAGCTAAATAATTTGTTCCGAAATATTTGTAATTTCTTCCATTACACTTGACTACTAAATTAATGATCACCGTACTTTACCTCAGGGAAGAATATAGACATCCAACAAATTCCAGTAATAGAGCATCATATGAATGTAAGTCACGTTCTTACATTGTAAACCACTTTAATTGCTACTACATTTTTTGTTTAATTATTTCATTTACCGGTTAACTCAAATGTTTGAACTCACCTAGCTTGGGGAATATATCCTCACATTCATATATATCATTGCCAATCCAGCAACAACTCATTTCTCCACATGGATGGCATTCCACAACTATGAGTCTCTTCATTGTTTTCACAAATTCAATAGTTAAATCACCAGCTCATCCAAAAATATTTAAATAGCTTGTTATTGAGTGGTTGTTTTTAGCTATATATATACATTGATTTCTCCGTACCCGCAGAGATTTATCAAGTAGAAACTTTACCTACATTGGCAACACAAAATTCTAGAAGTCCTCTTAGTCCAACTACGCGTATGTTTATTGATGAGTCTCGCGGAAATGACTTACAAGTAAGCTGAAGCAATGACCTTGTGCAAACATTTTTAATATAGCTTTAAGGTTCCTTAACATTTATTTATATGCTTATAAAATAACAAACAAATCAAAATAATACGACTTAATACGTGTTCAAAAAATTCAAATACGTTATTTATTTGTTGATTGATGCATGATTGGGTAGGTTGTTTGCTCACCTTAAATTCTTGTTGGTTATTTATCAGTAATATGTTAATTTTCATTCTTGGAGGTAGAAGAATTCTTGTTCAACATGTGATCTTTTATATTATTCAATAAAAAATAATTTTATGAAAGATCTACTACAGTATCTCCCAATTTAATTTGAATCTTCTTTTTTCTTATTCTCAAACATTTGTTTTTGACTAGCAGATGACAGATGATGCACAGAGAGCCCTTGGAAAAGAGGTACAAATGGTGTCAAAGAATCATCAAAGTGATATGGAAATGCAACAGAACAATAGAACTAATATGATTTACTTTTGTAAAATAATTAACTTTGTCATTCGAGATTTCGTGGAGGGCTTTAATGTGTTTGTTTATTCTCACTTTACTTCTCATAATCTTTTTTTTTACATTTCAGAATATTAGGAAGAGAAAGATAGTATCAAGCTCTTCAGTTGCAGGGACTTCGTTGGTATATCTCCCATCTTACAGGAACACTAAATTGCATTTCTTTGGATTTATTCTTCTTTATCTTCCTATATTAGTCAAATAGAGTGTAATGAAGCATTAGAGAATTTTATCATTTATGTTTTTTCATATATTTTATCAAAATTTATTCTCTCTGTCTCTCATAATTGGAGTTAGCGTGAATTCAACTTGCGATATCTTTGTCTTGTTATTACCCTCTTCTTCATTGACTTGCAGGATGGAAATGAAGCATGGGAGGAATATATGAATGTAGAGGACGATCTATATTTTTATCAAGAGAATGAAAACATTGATGAAGTGGACCCTTTATTCAACAACTTGCATCAAAATTCATCATCACAAGACACGAGTGAACCTGAAGGTTGACCATGAGAATAATTTTATGATTCATTTTCTAGGAAAACATACGAAATAATTCGCATTATTTTATCTCTAGATTGGGTTTTAATGCATATTCGGTATGAAGAACTTTTAGAAATAAGTATGCTATTTTTCTAAGTAAAAAAAAATAATGAAAACAAATTTGTAATCGGTGTACCATTTACTTCATGCTTCTAAGAAATCTCATTTTATTAACTTTATTCAGCTACTCTTCCTTTATATAAGTGGATGAGGTCCTGGAGAGCTTAATATATGTGATTTTACTTAATATATAGCTTATCCAGTTATGATTTCTTTTTATTTTTAGGTTTCTCATTCAAAGAGGTCAGAAGCCTTCACTCAACAAATAACAAGCTCATGTCCTGTCATTTCTCATCTTCGGGGAATCTGTTAGCTGCTGCTGGGCACGAGACAAAGGTCTTCGTTGTTAATCTCTATCCTTGTTTTTCTTTTAGTTTCTAAATAATTCTGTTACTAGAAATTTTACTTGACTCTTAGTACATTTTATTGTAATGAATGCTTCAGGTCTTATTATGGAACATGGAGAATTATTCAGTTAACACAGTTAATGGGCACTCTGACATCATTACAGACGTCCGGTTTCAACCAAATTCAACAGTTTTCGGAACAAGTTCTTTTGATAAAACTGTGCTAATTTGGGATGCACATAAGGTAACGTTATAATCACATTGTTTGTATTGAATTCTATATTTCAAAAATCTTGATTTTTTTCACAATACTCTTTTCTTTTTCATTTTTTTTAGTTCATTCTCAAAAATCTTGATTTTTTTCTTTCAATAATCTTTATTGTTTGTATTGATATGTTTTCTCTTTAATTGTCACTCACCATTTTTAGTTGATGGTCTATCTTTTCTCTTCATGTTAATGCTTTTAAGTCCATGGTAATAAATAGTCAGTTAACAAAAGGTGGAAAACCCCCATAGTTTTAAATATTATCAAGGAGTCCTAAAACTTCACATCTGTTTTTTTTTTTTTTGCCGCTTCAAGAATCAATTAACATCGATATCAAATTTGTTGCAAACATAATTCTTGCTGCCAAGAAAATGTTTCACGGAGATAATACCATATAGTCATTAATTTGTTAAATTAATGTATTTTTGTATTTCTTCTTTTTTTAACCTCTAACACTTAATGGTTGGGCATCATATTAAAATGGGACATTATGAGAGAATTTAGATTATTATTATGTTCAAAATTTTGAGAAATACATTGGATATATTTGCCTATGAAAATGAGAAATACTTGCTAACATACTATCATGTCTTTGCTATTTTTAGCGAGGAAAGCCGCTCTACGAGCTTACAGGTCACTTTGAACCTGTTATTTCTCTGGATTTCCATCCCAAAAAAATGGATCTCCTTTGTTCATGCGATAGTGGTAACAAGATCCGATTCTGGAACGTAAAAAATTCTTCTTGGACACATATTTTAGAGGTCAGTTCATTTATTTATTTGTTGAAAACTTTATTATTATACACTTGCACATTTTTTTCCCAAGAAATACCCTTTGTCATGTAATTGGAGATTATAATTAACCTAATCTAACTCCAGGGAGCTGGTTCACGAGGTAGATTTCAACCCGGATTGGGAAACATTTTGGCTGCTGCTACGGGTAACTCCATCAATTTAATTGATGTCGAAACAAATAAAACAATTTGCAAACTACAGGTACAGGGTTCGATATAATGATACATTCATATACTTGGACTAAGTTTTGAGTAGTCTTTTTAATGATTGGTACATTTTATATACAGGGTCACATAAAAGATATCCGATCATTCTGTTGGAATAGCAGTGGGCAATATATTGCTACCGTTAATGAGGACGGCGCTCGAATATGGTCAGTTAATTCAGGTGGGCGTTTGCTACATGCCTTCCCATGCAGTGGCGGAAATATCTTTGAATCATGCACATTTCACCCTTCATATATTCAAGTATTAGTTATTGGTTCAAACAAGGTACATGGTCTTCCCTTTTCTATAGATCTTTTATCGTTTTCTCTTTTAAGCTTTTGTATCTAGTACTTCTCTTCATCCAAATGAGTTCTCCCATCCTTGAGGAGATGTTTTTCGGAACTTACGGACTTAAAACTTTTAATTTCCACTTGGTTAAAGGCTTTCCCTAAACAAATGTCCAATCATTATAGTTTAGAATGTTGAAATTCCAGTTATTTTACCAAGTGGAAATTACTTCATCGTTACGGGTTTCACAAAGAATCTAATTGTTTTGAAACACATTACAGTCAATTCAACTCTGGAATCCACTTGAGAAAAACAGAACTTGGTCATATCAAGCACATGAGAGCATTATTTCAGCAGTGGCCGAGTCACCTTCTACTGAGATCATCGGCTCAGCAAGTCATGATCAATGCATTAAGGTGTGGAAATGATACATGTATGTAACTCTATGCCCATTCTATTTATATTTCTTTGGTTGAGGAACTGGAATAAATCTTGAGCTCCGAGTTTGGTTTATGGTTGCAGGTTCCAATATTGAAATAGATATGATGCAGTGTCGGAATCTATATCGACGAGAATAAAGTCCCATTCTAATATGCACTTTGTCTGATCTTGAGGATATATATATATATATCCAACTCTTTCTGACTGTATACAAATGATTATGTTTTGTTTTCATTGTTGTGACTTTTCATGACTGAATGTAAGACTGTTTTTTGGTCGAAAATTTATATTGTATGTGTAGGCCTTTCGCACGATTTTTTCTTCTTCTTTTTATTATCTTGGCCAAGAAATATTTTTGTCGACAACAGGAACTTCCCAATTAATTTTGTTTCATTTATTAATTTTGAAGTTTGGATCTTCAACTTATTATTAATGGTAATGTGGATGATGAAATGTTATTGTCCTTTTGGGGGGGTGGGTGTACATCACTAAATTATGTGAATGTATTCCCAATTTCTTTTATCGAGATAAAAGAAAAATGTGCTTTATGTGAGAATATGAAAATTGAGTAGTGTTATTTTCCCTAAGTATTTAGCTAATTAATCGGTTTAATGAAGTGGCAAAAGTGACAAATTAATGCAAAAATATTTACTAATTGGTATAAAAATAATGTTACTCTTTCCAGAATATAATTACTCTTACTTCGAGCCAATTAATTAGCCGAAATTGAGGCAAGAACCATTTTTTTAATAAAATTATGACAAATTCTACATTTGCTTGATAAATAAACAGCTTTGTTATTTTTCATTTTTATTTATGTCTATGTGGATTGGTTTTTTTATGCGAGATTTCTATGTTATGGAATGAAAAGTGAATTGTTTATGGAAAAAATGTGAGACTCAAAGTAAGAATTTGTGTTGAGAATGTGACAAAAGTTTTGCACTACGTAATTACATAAGTTAGACAATATTAGGATATATTGTGTACTCAGTACTCCCTCGGTTCTCTTTCTATTAACAATGTTCCTCTTGGCAAAAAGAAATGAGGGTTGTTGGTCAAGAAAATCAGATCAACTATAAATCAAACTCAATCCAAATTATAAAGGAAGTGAGGGTTTTTGGTGAGCAACGACAGGATAAAATCTCCAGTACATTTTTTGAAAGTTTTAAGTATTCTTCATGTCAGTTCGACTATGATGTTGAACACCAAAAAATCAGTACATGCTAAACGGTTTTTTGGTCGTCGGATAAAAATTTGACGGTCCAAATTATTTTGGAGTGAACAGGTATTGTGATTTTATAACACATGTTATGTAAAACATGTGTTATATGCCTTAAGCTAGGTGTTAATCATGAGAAAAAATACATTGCACATGATATGACCAGTAGCGGAGTCAACAATTTATCATTAGGGTGAGTGTGGCGAATTTCTTGCTGAAAATGTCTCACAAAAAAACCACTGCTAAAACAATATTTCCAAATAACAACTTTTGAAACATTTTTGGAAAATACCAATAAACCACTGCACAAACAATGAGATGAATCAAAACAGAAATCAAACATATTTAATGCTATCCCGTATCAAAAGAAACCCAATCAAGCATAGGAAATCACATAAATTTCACGTACATAAAATTTTACCATTTCCTTTGCTCTCAATTTTAGTTTTCTAGTCAGTTGGAATCACCGACTAGTCGTCCGATTTTTACAATATTGATCAAAATATCAATATTACTCTTTTAAATATAATTAGTGGTATACAAATTTAGAGAGTAATATTAGTATTTTAATTATAAAAATATCTTAATTTTTGTTTCATTAATATTGGTACTGTCATGACAATCAAATTGCTTTTGTGCCAGGAATGGGCAAAGAAAGAGAAGTACTAAATTAATGTCCCATCATAACTTAATTTGTTATCCCATTAGACTTGCTCATATACACATTTCGTTGCATGAGTCTTACAGGACAAGACAATAGTATTATTATTTTTTTTTCTATTACAATTATTTATTGGACCTCACCAGAGGAGGAGTAGTAGAAGCCCGGCTGAGCGGGTGCCTCGTGAGGGGAGTAATAAAAGCCCGTTGAGCGGGTGTCGTAGAAGTCCGTTGAGCGGGGTGCCCAGTGAGGGGAGTAGTAGAAGTTCCGTTGAGCGGGTATCGTAGAAGCCCGTTGAGCGGGTGCCCCGTGAGGGGGAGTATAAGACCCACACAAGGGAACCAAAGAAATAACAATTAAATCATTCCCTTGTGTGAGGTGGCTATCGAACCCACAGACAAAATAATAGTATGTTTGTGAACCAATTTAATACTTTGCTCAAAACATTTTCTATCTAAAAGTGATGCAAAATCTTTAGCTAATGCGAGTGAAAAATGTCCATATATTTTCCATCAACCATCATTATTAGCGTAGTATATCTATTCATATATTATTATCATATCATATTCAACATATGCCCTAATTGAAATGATTGATATATATTGGTCTCTCTTTTTTTCAAGCTAAAGTGGCTGTGCAGATTGGCCATGCTTAGAAACATAAAGGACAAAAAAAAATGCTAAGGAATAAAATAATGGGTGATCAATATCATTTACATTTATCAAAAATGGCTTGCTGATAAAAACCAACGATATTCAGGCTCTATTTTCACTATGTCAAAATGGAAGTTCAATATGACTATAGATATTTAAACCCATTTTAATATAAAAGTCACACTTCTTATACGTATCTAATGTGAAATTGAAGAATTCCATAAAGTTTTGCATAAAAGTATATTGTCCCGAAAGATCATTGTGCATGGAGCAAGAATTTCTTCTTGGTCTAATTAATTGTAATGCAAGTTTGTAAAACGGAACAAAATTCACGTTGTCCCTTTTCTCTCTCTTCTCTCTCTTCTCCCTTTTCCCTGCGTTTCCTCTCCCTCCTGTTGCTGGCCAGATTTGGCCATTGGCTCCGGCCAATGGTCAAATCTTGGTTCTTTTGTTCCGTTTATATTACTCTATTTTGTACTACGAATCATATGAAACCTTTTTCAGATTTTTTTTCTTCAAGATTCAAGACACAGTGGTTAGATGAGTCTCAGATCTTCACAGATCTAGATTTTTTTTCTATGTTTCTAGGAGGATTTGTTCAACCCGGACTAGATCTGGGCCCTTTATCAACTTTTTACATCTTCCCGAGGCAATTTGTAAGACGGTTGATACGCCCATGGTCCTATAAATTGTCGACCCCTAAGGAAGATGTTGAAAGTGATATTCTCCTGTCCCTGTGGATCAAGGATTGCGATGAAGATGCTTTGAAGGAGAAGATTATGTATTTGTTTAGTTGGCTAGTTTTTTTAGTTGTTTTTCCTAACCATCCAAGTTTTCTTGGGTGTGTCTTTTGGCTGTTATCGTGATTTTTAATCATTGTATAACTTTTACTTTCTGTATTTTCAGATTTTCCTTTGATTGTAATGGCTTCGACTATTTGTGATTAATGGAAACTAAATTTATTCGCTAAAAAAAAGTTTGTAAAAATTCTGGACATGTATAAAATGAATATTTTTTTTATTTATTAGAAAATGAATATCTATTAGTGCATATAAATACTCTGAATGCTGAAAGAAATAAGCATGGTAATATTCACATAAATCAAAATGGTTATTGTGTCTGCCTTTTCTAGTGCCTTTTGGCTTTGATTTGAAGGTATAATTTCGTAACAAAACGGTATATAGGAGCTACTAGTTCAGTAGTATTCTGTGAGCATACACTTTATACATTTATTGTCAAATGTCATGTAAGTCTCCAATTTCAATGTCTTTTTGGGAACAGTCACTTTATGAATATGTTGCTAAAGATTTATATATGTCTCCTATCAAGCCCTCAGCCATATCCCAATTAAAGTGAATATCTGATAACTTATAAATTTTGCAACCGAGTATTAACTATAGGTACAACGTGACTTCAAAATTTTGATGCAAAAATTTGGAATTAGTGCCTCAAAACTATTACCATGCATTTTTTTTTAAATAAAATAACTTATAAATACTCGGTCATTTTTTTTCTCTAACTATTTTCTTCACTGTCCCTTCATTCTGCAACCCCCTATTTCTTTTGCAATCCTCATCTCCGTTGCTCCTTTCCTTTTACATTCACATTCTCGCCACCCCTCTTCATTATGCAACTCATGCAATGACGGATCCAGGATTTGAGATCAGTGGGGTCAGGGACGATTCTAGGGGTGCTCGAAAATTTTAAAAATACTATTAGATATGGTAAATTTTATATGTAATTTGGAGTATTTTATCAAGTTCGCACCCCCTCTCCAAGTTGAGAGCAACTTGTTAAATATCCCGCGAAGCGGGAAGGAATTGAGACTTGAGAGCTGAGAGACAAGACTATTTTTTTTTTATTGAGAGCAACTTGTTAAATATCCCGCGGAGCGGGAAGGAATTGAGACTTGAGAGCTGAGAGACAAGACTATTTTTCATTGAGAGCAACTGGTTAAATATCTTCTAAAAGATTAGAAACAAAAAATATTTTTAAATCTTTACAATATTTAAAGCTGCTAGTTAAATATCTTCTAGAAACCATAAGAATGGTTAACACCACTGCTCCAGTGCGGAACGAGAATTGTTCTGTACGCGTAGAACGGATTATTATTTGTCTGATCAAAATTTTGAGAATTTATTAGTGGGGTCATTAAATTTTTTTCTGGGATCATTTATTATCTAAATTGAGTAAAATATATCATATATACTTTAAAAAATATATATATTTTTTTATTGGGGTCATTTGACCACAGTGGTGCCTACCTGCATCCGTCACTGAACTTATGTAGTTCCTTGATGAAGAGAATGATGAGTTGTTTCATGTTCTAAGTTTGACCCATTCACACAGGAGTAAGTCAAACACGAGCCTAATAATTGGCCTTCAGGCAGGGGAATCATGTCGAACTCGTCAGAGAGATACTTTTATTATTTTAATTTTTTTCTTTTTACTTTTGACAAGTGTATGGAGATTTTATTTGGTATCGTGTCGAACTCGTCAGAGCGAGTTACTTTTATTGGACCACCTCTTCTAGAATTGATCTGTTTGATTTTATTTTTATACTCTACCTATAGAAGTAACATAGAAGCACGTTATGAAAACATTAAATACGTTCTCTTATAATTCATAAAAAAATCTCTTATAAATAAATAAACATAAAAGAGTAATGTGTCTATTGTGTTATATATTCACTAAACAATGGAGATGAGTAGTGCATGAAAACATTAAATACGTTCTCTTATAATTCATAAAAAAATCTCTTATAAATAAATAAACGTAAAAGAGTAATGTGTCTATTGTGTTATATATTCACTAAGTATGCTACAATATGAATAATATAGGGACTATTGTGTGCAAATTACTGTTCTATTTTTTGTTTCCAATTTTTGGGGGTTTTACAAAGCTCTAACTAGCGTAGTTGTAAAGATTAATTTAAATTTATATTAAATTAGGATATTGTTTTAGTTTGTAAAGCCTTTGCTTATTAAAAACAATGTATGTAAACTCTTTTGACATGTCGGACCATAATGAGTTGTAAATGAAATTCAAAAAGTTTTTATACAATTGGAATCGGATAGCCCAAGTGGGTAAGACTATCCTAACATGGGGCGGATGTTCCGTGTTCGATTCTTGTATCTCCCTGTTCATGGGGCAATAATTCTCCTCATCTAGTGAGGCGTCCCTAAAAAGTTTTTATAAAGAACTTTCCAAATAAAAATATTTTTACTTCTTGTCTTAGGAGTGTCCTTATATACAAAAATAATGTTTATAGTATAGCTCATTTTATTCATTCCATTTCATTATTTTGAGAAAAATAATCGAATTTTAGTAACTTCTAAAAGAAAACATTAATCTTTTGATTAATTGTTGTTGCGATGACGTTTTCAAAATTAATATGAAATTCAATATATCTAATTAGTGAAGAAGACTGAATATAATGAGATGCCATTGTAATTAAACAATCCTTAAAAAAAATTAATTTCAAGTACAAAAAGTTTAACAGATCTTGCAGATGAATTATGAAGTGAATGTGTCTAAGAAGACTACATGAAAAAGTAAGTAACCGCTCCATCTATAAACATGTGTATAAACTTGACATATGGTGCAAAGAACTAGTTGTATTTTGATTAAATGATTTCAAACTTCACCTACTTCACTTACTTTTGAAGTGGCTTTTATGGTGGCTGAGGAAAATCCTCGATGCCTCTTTGTCAACGTTGATATAACATGGACAAATACACTTCCATCTTGATTGTACTCTTATGTTCAAAGTTGATTATCTTTTTTACTTTCTTCTTCTGATTTTTCTTTACTAAAAAATTACATTTTATGAACTATTTATCTCCATCCTAAATCTTTATAATTGCTTCTTTCGGTTACACATTCTTTTCCCTTATTTTGCACAAGAAAGAAAAAAAAGAAACTAAAAATATAAGTGTCTAAATTTTCAATTTTTGTTCTATTATCTTCAGAACAAATCCTTAAATTGTAAGGGTATATTTAAATTTTTCGAAATTCTTTTTTAATGAAATTTTACTTTTCTCAGTTTAATGCCATCGTGGTGTTGACCATGAAAACAACTTCCCCCCATTTAGATACTATTAGAATAATCTCAACTTCCCCGTTTATGGGTATTACACCTACTTCATTTACTTTTGAAGTGGCTTTTATGGTGGCTGAGGAATATCCTCGTTGTCTCTTTGTCAACATTGATATAACATGGGCAAATACATTTCCATCTAGATTGTCCTCTTATGTTCAACGTTGATTATCTTTTTGACTCTCTTCTTCTGATTTTTCTTTGCTTAAAAATTACATTTATGAACTATTTATCTCCATCATAAATCTTTATAATTGTTTCTTTCGGTTACATATTCTTCACCCTTATTTTGGGCAAATAATCCTCTGTCCCCAATTCCTGTCCCCATCCCTGTCCCAGCCAATCACAATCCACCCTGTGTATATATAATTGGAAAAACTATTTATATAGTAAATTTTGATTGGGTGGGACGAGATGAGTGACTGAAGTATGAGACGAGATTTTCACCCCTTATTTTGTATAGGAAAGAAAAAAAGAAACTAAAAATATATGTGTCTAAATTTTCAATTTTGTTCTATTATCTTCAGAACAAATTCATAAACTTCAGAACAAATTCATAAATTGTAAGGGTATATTTTTACTTTTTCGAAATTCTTTTTTAATGAAATTTTACTTTTCTCAGTTTAATATCATCGCGGTGGTGACCATGAATACAAATTTCTCCATTTAAATACTATTAAAATAACCTTAACTTGTAAGCACCTACCCCATCACGTCTAATTTTTAGACGGTAAATAATTTAATGGTCGAAGCTTTCAAGATGTAAAGAAATGTCAAAAATACCATTTGAAACAATGTAATTTATATTAATGGGATTGGTTTCATGCCTGGATCTTCTCCTTCCATCATGAAGAAATATGTGGAGGATTAGAGTTGGGAGTGAGATAAGGGTGTGGAAAAGAAAGAAAGAAATTAAGGAAATACACCCCCACTGCATTGATGGTTTTCCTTATAGGCCATTGAGTGTCCCACTTTATTGTCCTCTTTGAATTATACCATTTTTGTTTGTCAAATTGTCATCTTTTGCACAACACTTTCCTTTTTTTTTTTTTAAATTGAAATTTTATGTTTCATTGATAATGCTGGGAATTCCCAGTGTATAATGAAATCCAATCAGGAGCTCCTAATCGCTCTGGGAAGCCTTGTTGGTCTAACATAATTAAACCTCGAATCTCTAACGGGAGTGAGGCAAAAGAACTAAAGTACAAAGAGGTGCGAGCATCACAACATTAAAGCATACTTATTTCCACCACTTGCTAGTTAATACAACTTTTTCCCCTCCCCATCATCTCATTCAACAGTAAAAACACACACAAGTTTTAGTTTCATTCTCTTTCTCATATAGCTTTTTTTCTTTTCTCTGAGTTTCATCATCCCGCTCACTCACAACACTAAAGCATATTTATTTTCACCACTTGCTAGTTAATACAACCATCTTCCCTTCCCATCCATCTCATTCAACAGTAAAAACACACAGAGGTTTTAGTTTCATTCTCTTTCTCATGTAGCTTTTTTCTTTTCTTTGAGCTTTTAAACTTTGCTTATTTATCAGGATAAAAACTCTAAAAAACCTGATATCATTTTCTGTCAAGCTTACAGTTGTTCTCATCATGGACGAGTGAAATGTTAGGGAGATGTGAGTAGATTTGTTTAAAGATAGTCTTTTCATTCGCACGATGTTTTTGTAAATGTTGTTGGTTTTTTCATACCTAATTTTATCTTTTTAATTGTTTTCTCTGCCTTACCCATATTTATGCTAAATTTTTCTTTGTGTTGATTGATTTACTTCTCTCTTTACTTTCAGAATTGATAAGTACATTCTTGACTATATGTTAAGAAACCACATGACGAAAACAACTGAATCATTTGTGAAGGAGGCTAATATCATAGTGTGATATTGGTATGAGCTCTTAATTTTCTATATTTCTTAGAACTCAAAAACTTTACAACACATGTTTATGCCTGCAAATGAATCTAAATGGATCCGAATATCACTAGATCTCTAAATTATGCAAGTCTATATTCGACTTTTTCAGATCTGGATCCGGGGTTAGATATACCCATTTTTAAGAAAATACATACATAGAATGCAAACATTTACATGTCAGTGGTAATATTTTGTAATAAATTTCAAAAATAATACAACCTAGAAATGGTCATCTATCTAAATCTAGATTTGCATAAAAACTACATGTGAAAGCCAAAAATAATATATAATGAAAAAAATATTAGGATGCCATCATGTCTCAAAGACAAAAAGTTAAATCTAATAAATAATAAAAATACTTAACAGATATGGCATCTAACTTGAACACGCTTAGATACCTCTAAACAAATTCATATATGGATCTAGGTAAACAAGGCCTATATTGATACTAAATCCACACTATTTATTCAAATCTGGACAAAATTTGACCCGTTTTGCATGCCTACATGTATAAATTAGATATGGTGATACTGATTGTTAATGATGACAAAATGACACATATTTATCATTTTGATTTCACTGAATATAATAATTTCTAAAGTTATTTTTCTTTTAATAACGTATTGATGTGTGTTTGTATCTATATAAATTCTGTTAAGAGGAAAAAGTTATAAATACCCCCATCTATTTTTGTTTTTTTAGTAATATCAATCGCTTTTTATCTTTGTATTTTATATACATCATTTATTTTCATAAAACTATAAGTACACCGCTGATGTATGACTCGGCAGGACTTGGAGATTTTTTTGACAAAAATCAACATCCACTCGGTGTTTACTTTTTTCATAAAACACCGAGTCATGTGGAGACAATGTGTTTATAGCTACCCGAAAATAAATTTTGTCAATAAAAATTAAAATTAAAGATAATGGGTATTATTAGTTGTTGGAGAAATTGGATTTTCTCAAAGATTTAAAGGGTAATCAAAGTGTCGTGAGGACATATTTGAGTTAATATATGTATATGTTACACCACTCGGTTTTGAATGTTATTGAGTTTATCACGAAGTGGGTTGCGCAAGCTTCACGATGATATATAACATGTGAGAAAACCAATTATTGGTATGAATGATAAATTGGTATAAAGTGGAGTGGATGAAATGTGGTAAATGGGTTTTTAAACTCACATCCCACATGTAAAACCTTTGGAAATATTTTTCACTTTATAAGGAAAAATGGTTCAAAAAGGTTTAAATCCTATTATCACTATTATGCCTCAAGTGATAACCTCGTGTGCTCCCGCACGGAGGTGTGCAAACGTAAGGTCTGTGAATACCAAATTAGCTTGAACTTGGTTCTGATCAGCCACATTTTTGCTATTGGTTTGAGTTTTGAACAATCAAAATTTGCTGCTTGAACTGCTGTGTTTTGAACATTCAAAACTTGTTGCTGTAAACAGTTTGGACTGCTGTAACAGCCGCAAATTCATATTTTGATGTTATCTCTGTTGTAAACAAGTTGCAATTTGGCTGGTGTTAACAGTCAAAGTTTGATGATGTTTGTGCTGTAAACAGCTGCACTGCAGTTTGAACTGCTGTAACAGATGCAAATTCATATTTTGATGCTGCCTCTGCTGTAAACAGCTGCAATTTAGCTGCTTGTAACAACTGCAATAGTTGGGCAGTTTCTGCCTATAAAAGGCAGAGTACTTAAGCATTTTGAGCATCCAAAAATCGCAGAAATTCCCCTCTCCCTCAGCATTATTTTCTTGCATTTCATTAGCATTCTTTCTAAGAGTTTCATACTGTTACAAATCGATTCGAAAATTCTGTTCTTTCACTTCAAAGAAACAGAAGTGTTTGGGCATTGTACCTTGGGAGTTCATTATTCGCAAAGGTCTGAAGCTGATAAAATGTAGGACAAATTGAACTTAAGGGGAAGCGGATTACTGTGTCTCGTCCATGATTAAATCCAAACCGGTTGAGGTTCTGAATTTATTTTTTATTTTTTCAATGCAGAATTTCTTTTTAGATATTATTTAACCAGTGCAGATTTTAATTTTTCAGTGTCGAATTTCTGTTCAGAAACTATTAAACCAGTGCAGAATTTATGTTCATAATTTATTAAACCAGTGCAAAATTTATTTTTTCAAGTGCAGAATTTCGGTTCATAAATTATTAAACCAGTGCAGAATTTTTTGTTTTAGTGCAGAATTTTTTGTTCATAAATTATTAAACAGAATTTATGTTCACAAATTATTAAACTAGTGTAGTTTAATTCTCAAATTTCTCAGTATTCCGGAAAAAATTTGCAGGTTCAGAGGGACAACCGAATTGTGGGGGGGAGTCGAACAAAGCACTTGGGAAAAGAATTCCCAGCTCATTCCTAAGGTGAAAGAGTGATAGACCTGTCCATTGGAGGATAAACGAAAGTTTTCAATGATCCTTATATGTATTACGAAAAGTATGACAGGAAACTTTTTAAATAAGAGATCACCTATATAGAATGTGAAGGGGCCACTTCTATGAGATGACTTCAGAGCTAAATCTCTAGAGCATTCGATGAACATTTCCAAGGCAGTCCAGGGCCGAAATGGACAACAACGAAATAATCGATTAACAATATAGAGAAATCGTTGTGTGAGTATCGTTGTCTTGATACACACAAAACACTGAACAGTTCAAGGCATCACGTCCACTGGTTAGCAAGTGTATCCGACGGTATTTTACTAGGGAAGGTTCAAAGCTAACAACTACCTATCCGGATGCAACGAATTCTCGCTGAACTCTTGCATTGCATTTCATGTGCATTTTTTAAAAGATCTTTCATTCATGTGGAAAATTGTTGGAGAAATTGGATTTTCTCAAAGATTTAAAGGGTAATTAAAGTATCGTGGGGACATATTTGAGCTAATATATGTATATGTTACACCACTCGATTTTGAATGTTATTGAGTTTATCACGAAGTGGGTTGCGCAAGCTTCGCGATGATATATAACATGTGAGAAAACCAATTCTTGATGTGAATGATAAATTGGTATAAAGTGGAGTGGATGAAATGTGGTAATTAAATGAGTTTTTAAACTCACAACCTTTGGAAGTATTTTTCACTTTATAAGGAAAAATTGTTCAAGAAGGTTTAAATTGTATTACCACTATTATGCCTCAAGTGATAACCTCGTATGCGCCAGCGCAGGGGGTGCAAACGGAAGGTCTGTGGATACCAAATTAGCTTGAAATTGTGTGCAGGCACGACCTACGTACACGAATGGCTCACTATTACGATAGAAAAGTTTCGTCATTGCTTCTACTGTAAACAGTAGCAATTTAGTCTTTATGTAATATTTGCAATAGTTAAGCGATTCACCTTATAAAAGGCAGAGAACTTAAGCAATTTTGAACATCCAAAAATCCCAGAAATTCCCCTCTCCCTCTGCATTGTTTTCCTGCATTTCATTAGCATTCTTTCTAAGAGTTTCATACTGTTACAAATCGATTCGAAGGTTTTGTTTCTTTCGCTTCAAAGAAACAGAAGTGTTTGGGCGTTGTACCTTGGGAGTTCATTGTTCGCAAAGGCCTGGAGCTGATTAAAGGTAGGACAAATTGAACTTAAGGTGAAGCGGATTATTGCTGTCTCGTCCAGGATTAAATCCAAACCGGTTGAGGTTCTGAATTTATTTTTTATTTTTTCAGTGCCGAATTTTTGTTCAGATATTATTAAACCACTGCAGAATTTAATTTTTCAGTGCAAAATTTCTGTTCAGAAATTATTAAACCAGTGCATAATTTTTGTTCAGAAATTATTAAACCAGTGCATAATTTATTTTTTCAAGTGCAGAAATTATTAAACCAATGCATAATTTTTTGTTTCAGTGCAGAATTTTTTGTCCATAAATTATTAAACCAGTTTAGTTTAATTCTCAAATTTCTCAGTATTCCTGAAATTTTTTCCAACATTAGCAAAACTAAAATAGATGAAAGGTATTTATAGTCTTTTCCCATTTCCTTAATTATTAGCAAAACAGTGATGTTGTGCCAGCTTTTGTGACGGCTTCTGGAATTCCTGTCACGGGTTTCATTATCTTTCCACTGTTGACACTTCTCATGTGACGCGTTAAATATATTTGCTATACATTTAGTACTTGAAGAATGAGAAATTGAATTTTTCAATTTGGAACAAAGGGAGTATATCTCATAAACATAAAATTTCCCTAAATATTGATTGTGCTTTTAGATAATTGAGGTAATGGATGCTAGTATCTAAAAGCTGTCTAAATTGTGACGAATTTGCTTTGGTTGTGAATATTATGTGATTGTTTTAATAGGAAGCCCTTCATTCTTCTTGAGATCATATGGTCCCTGATAAGCATGATGTGCTCACAAATTTTAATATTTTGTCGTTCAAATGGCATAGATTTCAAATTACTTATAATATTAATGCATCAGTTTATCCGAACTTAAGAAGACATTTGTCGAGTTATATGGTACAAAAGCTAAAATCTCCTACATTTATCTTTGCCATATTTTGTAACGTTTTCAATCACAAGTTTTCTTGTCTTTTACTGATTACCTCGTTCACTTTCATTATGCATCTTCTTTCAAATAATGAATTATGATGAACCTCTTGACCTAGATCAATCATATTTCAAACCACCTAACAGCATTTTGAGTGGATTTCTTCTAATAGTTCAACTGAAACAATGTCCTATTTTTGTCATTGTTAGTCCTTTGTAGATATTTCTAGTTAACTTGTGAATGAATTACAAACTACGATAAATGACACACTAAGCATGTTATTATCTCGGTCAAAACCGGGTAATGAGGATGTATATAGAATATCTTTGGATTTGAAATATTTTTCCACTTTGCTTTATTGAGTTTTCATACTCAAATGCATAATAAGTTTGTTCATCAAAAACAAAAGTAAAACATTCGATCCCTAGTAGACTAACTAATGGAATTGTGTATAACCTACATGCAACTAAATCTTGGACAGTATTTGGCTGGTCAAATAGGTATAATATTGGTTTTAGTTCTTAGGTTAAACATATGACACATTTTGATTAAATTTTTACCTCTATTGTCAAGATGTAAAGCCCTATATGCTTTTATTGATATTCGTTAGGTTACCTAGTGTTTAGTGTCGTATTTGGCGATCAAAGAGTGCTTAATTATGTTGATCTGGTGTATATGTTGTGGTATCATAAGGTTATCATGCAAAACATAACCAGATCCTTTTAATATGTGCCACTTGATAAAACCATGTTCATATATAAGAATGTACATCTTCTAGTTATGTGGATTCATATGAATGAAGCACTATACTCTAGTGGATCCGAGCTAAATAATTTGTTCCAAAATATTTGTAATTTTGTAATTTCTTTCACTACACTTGACTACTAAATGATGACAGTCCTTTACCTCTGGGAAGAATATAGACATCCAACAAATTCCAGTAACAGAGCATCATATGAATGTAAGTCACATTCTTACATTATAAACCACTTTAATTGCTACTACAAATGTTTAATTATTTCATTTACTGGTTAACTCAAATGTTTGATTTATTACTAGGGATTTGGTTTAAACTCACCTAGCTTGGGGAATATATCCTCACATTCATATATATCATTACCAAACCAGCAACAACTCCTTTCTCCACATGGATGGCATTCCACTACTGTGAGTCTCTTCATTGTATTCACAAATTCAATAGTTAAATCACCAACTCATCCAAAAATATTTAAATAGGTTGTTAGTCAAGAGTCAACCCAATTGATATTGAGTGGCTGTTTTTAGCTATATATACATTGGTTTTTAGCTATATATTGAGTGGCTGTTTACGTAGACCTTGTGCAAACATTTTTACTATAGCGTTAAAGTTCCTTACCATTTATTTATATGCTTATAAAATAACAATGACCTTGTGCAAACATTTTTACTATAGCGTTAAGGTTCCTTACCATTTATTTATATGCTTATAAAATAACAAACAAATCAAAATAATACGACTTAATACGTGTTCTAAAAATTCAAATACGTTATTTAATTGTTGATTGATGTATGATTGGGTAGGTTGTGTACTCATCTTAAATTCTTGTTGGTTATTTATCAGTAATATGTTAATTTTCATTCTTGGAGGTAGAAGAATTCTTGTTCAACATGTGATCTTTTATATTATTCAATAAAAAAATAATTTTATGAAGGATCTACTAAAGTATTTCCCAATTTAATTTGAATCTTCTTTTTTCTTATTCTCAAACTTTTTTTTGATTATGGGAATCGGGTAGCCCAAGTGGTAAGGCTACCCGAACACGGGGTGGAGGTCCCGTGTTCGATTCCTATATCTCCCGATAGTGGGGCAAATAATTTCTCCTCATTATGAGGCTTATCTTCCCTCCCCAGGCATGGGGCATGCTTCAATCTTCCCTATCTAGGGTACTCTCCGCTCTTCTCCTTCGGTGGCAATCGCCTTCGGGCGCTCAAAAACTTTTTTTTGATTAGCAGATGACAGATGATGCACAGAGAGCCCATGGAAAAGAGGTACAAATGGTGTCAAAGAATCATCAAAGTGATATGGAAATGCAACAGAACAAAAGTGAGGTTGGTCAAAGAACTAATATGACATATTTTGTCATTTACTTTTGCAAAATAATTAGCATTGTCATTCGAGATTCCGTAGAGGGCTTTAATGTGCTTGTTTATTCTCACTTTTCTTCTCATAATCTTCTATTTTATATTTCATAATATTAGGAAGAGGAAGATAGAATCAAGCTTTTCAGTTGCAGGGACTTCGTTGGTATATCTTCCATCTTACAGGAACACTAAATTGCACTTCTTTGAATTTATTCTTCGTTATATTCCTATATTAGTCAAATAGAGTGTAGTGAAGCATTAGGGAATTTTATCATTTATGTTTTTTCATATATTTTATCAAAAAAATTTCTCTCTGTCTCTCATAATTGGGGTTAGCGTGAATTCAACTTGCAATATCTTTGTTTTGTTATTATCCTCTTCTTCATTGACTTGCAGGATGGAAATGAAGCATGGGAGGAATATATGAATGTAGAGGACGATGTATATTTTTATCAAGAGAATGACAACATTGATGAAATGGATCCTTTATTCAACAACCTGCATCAAAATTCATCATCACAAGACACGAGTGAACCTGAAGGTTGACCGTGAGAATAATTTTATGATTCATTTTCTAGGAAAACATACTAAATAATTCCCATTATTTTATCTCTAGATTGGGTTTTAGTGCATATTCGGTATGAAGAACTTTTAGAAATAAGTATGCAACTTTTCTAAGTGAAAAAAAAATTAATGAAAACAAATTTGTAATCGGTGTACTATTTACTTCATTCTTCAAAGAAATCTCCTTTTATTAACTTTATTCAGCTACTCTTCATTTATATAAGTGGAGGAGGTCATGGAGAGCTTAATATATGATTTTACTTAATATATAGCTTATCCAGTTATGATTTCTTTTTATTTTTAGGCTTCTCATTCAAAAAGGTCAGAAGCCTTCACTCATCAAATAACAAGCTCATGTCCTGTCATTTCTCATCGACGGGAAATCTGTTAGCTGCTACTGGGCACGAGACAAAGGTCTTAGTTGTTAATCTCTATCCTTGTTTTTCTTTTAGTTTCTAAATAATTTTGTTACTAGAAATTTTACTTGACTCTTAGTACATTTTATTATAATGAATGCTTCAGGTCTTATTATGGAACATGGAGAATTATTCAGTTAATACAGTTAATGGGCACTCTAACATCATTACAGACGTCCGGTTTCAACCAAATTCAACAGTTTTCGGAACAAGTTCTTTTGATAAAACTGTGCAAATTTGGGGATGCACATAAGGTAACGTTATAATTTCATTGTTTGTATTGAATTCTATATTTCAAAAATCTTTATTTTTCTCACAATACTATTTTCTTATGCTTTTTTTTTAGTTCATTCTCAATTGGCTTTTTCCTCCAGAGAATTTGATACTCATATGTTTGTTTACATTCTTTATATACATGTTAATGCTTTTAAGTTCATGGTAATAGTCGGTTAACAAAAGTGGAACATGGTTTTAAATATTATTCAGGAGCCCTGAAACTTTACATCTGTTGTTGTATCTGTTTTTGCCGCTTCAAGAATCAATTAACATCGATATCAAATTTGTTGCAAACATAATTCTTGCTGCCAAGAAATTGTTTCACCAAGAAATTTGTTAAATTAATGTATTTTTGTATTTCTTCTTTTTTTAACATCTAACACTTAATATTTACTCTGTGGTTGGGCATCAAATTAAAATGGGACATTATGAGAGAGAATTTAGATTATTATTATTATCAAAATTTTGAGAAATACATTGGATATATTTGCCTATGAAAATGAGAAATACTTGCTAACATACTGTCATGTATTTGCTATTTTTAGCGAGGAAAGCTGCTCTTCGAGTTTACAGGTCACTCTGAACCTGTTATTTCTCTAGATTTCCATCCCCCAAAAAATGGATCTCCTTTGTTCATGCGATAGTGGTAACAAGATCCGATTCTGGAACGTAAAAAATTCTTTTTGGACACATATTTTAGAGGTCAGTTCATTTATTTATTTGATGAAAACTTTATTATGTATACACTTGCACATTTTTTTTCCAGAAATACCCTTTGTCATGTAATTGGAGATTATAATTAACCTAATCTTACTCCAGGGAGCTGGTTCACGAGGTAGATTTCAACCCGGATTGGGAAACATTTTGGCTGCTACTATGGGCAACTCCATCAATTTAATTGATGTCGAAATAAATAAAATAATTTGCAAACTACAGGTACAGGGGTTCGATATAATGATGCATTCGTATACTTGGGCTATGTTTTGAATAGTCTTTTTAATGGTTAGTACATTTTATGTACAGGGTCACATAAAAGATATCCGATCATTCTGTTGGAATAGTAGTGGGCAATATATTGCTGCCGTTAATGAAGATAGCGCTCGAATATGGTCAGTTAATTTAGGTGGGCGTTTGCTACATGCCTTCCCATGCAGTGGCGGAAATATCTTTGAATCATGCACATTTCACCCTTCATATATTCAAGTATTAGTTATTGGTTCAAACAAGGTACATGGTCTTCCCTTTTCTATAGAGCTTTTATCTTTTTTTCTTTTAAGCTTTTGTATCTAGTACTTCTCTTCATCCAAATAAGTTATTTTGTTTCATCGTCACAAAGAATCTAATTGTTTTGAAACATCTTACAGTGAATTCAACTCTGAAATCCACTAGAGAAAAATAGAACTTGGTCATATCAAGCACATGAGAGTATTATTTCAGCACTGGCTGGGTCATGATCAATGCCTTAAAGTGTGGAAATGATAGATGTATAACTCTATGCCCATTCTGCTTATATTTCTTTGGTTTATGTTTGCAGGTTCCAAAATTGAAATAGATATGATGAAGTGTCGGAATATGCACTTTGTCTGATCTTTAATGTATATATCAACAACTCTTTCGAGTGTTTACAAATGACAATGTTTAGTTTTCATTGTTGTGATTATTTATGATTGAATGTAAAACGTTTAACAAATCTCCTAAAAAAATGCGCATACAAGATTCCCCAATTTTTTTTTAAGTCAATAAAACGAAAATATGCTTTATGTGAGAATATAAAAATTGAGTAGTTTTATTTTCGGTAAGTATTTAGCTAATTAATCGGCTCAATTGAGTGGCAAAAGTGACAAATTAATGCAAAAATATTTACTAATTTGTGTAAAAATAATGTTACTCTTTCGAGAATATAGTTACTCTTATTTTTAGACAATTAATTAGCCGAAATTGAGCCAAAAACCATTTTTTTAAGAAAATTATGAGGACAAAATCTACATTTGCTCGATAAATAAACATCTTTGTTATTTTTCATTTTTATTTATGTCTGTGTGGATTGGGTTTTTTATGCGAGATTTCTATGTTATGGACTGAAAAGTGAATTGTTTATGGAAAAAATGTAAGACTCAAAGTAAGCGTTTGTGTTGGGAATGTGATAAAAGTTTTGCATTACGTAATTACATAACCTGGAAAAAAATTAGGATATATGATTCATTAATTATTTTGTACTCAGTATGCCCTCAGTTCTCTTTCTATTAACAATGTTCCTCTTGGCAAAAAGAAATGAGGGTTGTTGGTTAAGAAAATCATATCAAATATAAATCAAACTTAATCTAAATTATGAAAGAAATGAGGGTTTTTGGTGAGGAACGAGATGATAAAATCTTCAGTACATTTGTTGCACCTCTTAAGTCTTCTTCACGTTGGTTCGTGAACACAAAAAAATTAGTACACGCTAAACGTTTCTTTGATCGTCGGATAAAAATTTAACGGTCAGGTATTTTGATTTTATAACACATGTTATGTAAAACATGTGTTATATGACTTAAGGTAGGTGTTAATCATGATAGAAAATACATTGCACATGATATGACCAGTGGCTCCGCCACTGGATACGTCACAAAAAACCACTGCTAAAACAATAATTTCAAATAGGAAAATGCTTTACTACTAGAATTTTGGGGATAGAAACCCTAAACCCTCAAATTGAGATTGTTAAATGACTATCTTACCCCCCCCCCTGCTGGTATAAGGGATTCACTCAACTATAAGGGCAAAAAGGTCCAAAGACACTATTTTAGTCAATCTTTTAGCCAATAATTCTAGTAGCCTAACAAGATCCTTCCAAATAACAACTTTTGAAACATTTTTTGAAAAATAACAATAAACCACTAACAATAAGATGAATCAAACCAGAAATCAAACATATTTAATGCTATCGCATATCAAAAGAAACTCAATCAAACATAGGAAATCACATAAAATTTCACGTACATGAAATTTTACCATTTCCTTTGCTCTCTTAGTAAAACAAACAGCAAGTTCAGTTAATTGGGAGGAAACCCAATCAAATTAAATTTCTCTGCCCAAAACGACGTTGTTTTGAGCAAAAAAAATAATTTTTCTTTAATTTATTTTTGGGCAGAAAATCGATTTTTTTAAAAAAGTCAACCTCTTTGGATCGAGTAGCCCGACTTTTGACAGCTTTTTTGGCCGATATTTTTCTTTAATTTATTTTTGGGCAGAAAATCGATTTTTTTAAAAAGTCAACCTCTTTGGATCGAGTAGCCCGACTTTTGACAGCTTTTTTGGCCGATATTTACAGAAACGATTTGTTTACCCAATTTTAGAATTTTCTAGTCAGTTGGGGGCCGACTAGCGACTAATCGCCAACTAGTCGGCCGACTTTTACAACATTGATCTAAATATCAATAATACACTCTTAAATATAATTAGTGGTATACAATTTTATAGAGTAATGTTGGTATTTTAATTACAAAAATATCTTAATTTTTATTTCATTATTAATATTGGTACTATAATGACAATCAAATTGCTTTTGTGCCAGGAATGGGCAAGGAAAGAGAAGTACTAAATTAATGTCCCATCATAACCTAATTTGTTATGGACCTTGCTAGGCTACTAGAATTATTGGCTAAAAGATTGACTAAAATAGTGTCTTTGGACCTTTTTGCCCTTATAGTTGGGTGAATCCCTTATACCAACAGGGGGTAAGATAGTCATTTAACACCCTCAATTTGGGGGTTTAGGGTTTCTATCCCAAAATTCTAGTAGTAAAGAATTTTCCATTTGTTATCCCATTAGACATGCTCATATACACACTTAGTTGTAGGGGTGTCAACGGGTTCGGGCCGGCCCGAACCGCTCACATAGCTCGAAAAAATGTGAGCGTGAGCTGAGGTGATGTGAGCGTGAGCGTAATATTCAAGCTCGCTTCTTATGTGAGCTGAGCGTGAGCTTGACCCCGCTCAGCCCGAAAAAAACTCGAACCCGAATAAGATTAATATATATATATATAATAATAATAATAATAATACAAAGGGTGGTAGTATTGATGAAGACTTTATTATCTTGGATTATTGGAAAGCAAATGCTCTTAAATTTCCTATTTTTTCTATGATGGCAAGAGATATATTAGCAATTCATGTAAGTTTGGTAGCATCTGAGAGTGCTTTTGTGTACTCTTGTCCAAAATTAGTTTTAAGGCTCACTGTATTATGCTATTCTTGAGACAGGATTTTCGTTTTCTTCGCTAATATAAACGAGCTTGGGAAGCTCGTGAGCTAAGCTCGAGCTCGTGTTAAAATGTGAGCTGAGCGTGAGCTCAAGGTTTATGAGCTTTTCCGGGCTGAGCGTGAGCATGAACTTTTCAATTTTTATGTGAGTTGAGCGTGAGCTATGCTAAGCTCATATCACATAGCTCGATTGACACCCCTACTTAGTTGCCATATGGAAAAGATAAACCAAATATACAAGAAAATAGTATGTTTGTGAAAGTCATTTCAAGACCTATTCTTTCTTACAGGACAAGACAATAGTATGTTTGTGAACCAATTTAATACTTTGCTCAAAGCATTTTCTATCTAAAAGTGATGCAAAATCTTTAGCTAAAGCGAGTGAAAAATGTCCATATATTTTCAACCAACCATCATTATTAACGTAGTCTATTTATATATTATTATCATATCATATTCCACATATGACCTAAATGAAATGATTGATATATATTGGTCTCTCTTTTTTTCAAGCTAAAGTGGCTGTGCAGATTGGCCATGCTTATAAACACAAAGGACAAAAAAAATGCTATCAAAAATGGCTTGCTGATCAAAACCAACGAGTCAAAATGAGTCGCAGTTCTTATACGACTATAGATAATTAAGGCTCTATTTTCACTATGTCAAAATGGAAGCCTATAGATACTTAAACCCATTTTAATATAAGAGTCACCCTGCCTTCGGCATCCCCCTCCTTGCGGTTAAGGTAAAATAGATGGTGCCTGATCGAATTGATCAGGTCATGTAGGAACAAGGTTCAAGTCTACCGGTCTGTTAGGATGCCTCAGTTGCATACATCAATTTGTATTTTTTCATGTCATTAGAAAAAGAAAATAAAATTGGGAGATTCAAATCGTTCATGAATTCGCAGTCAGCAGTCAATAGTTAATGGTAATACCCTGTTTACGTATCATTGAAAAGTGCATTAACATAAATACGACAGTAAGAAGAGGCAATACAAAAGTGTGTAAACTATAAAAACGAGTCAAAGTGGATTGTCCGAATACTTTTGTCTGTAAATACTGCATATTTGATTCCATCCATAAATCTATTTTCTTCATAGCAAATCTCGTAGCTACTTGTACTAAAAAACAAGTAAGCGTAATTCCCCTTAAACAATACGGGCCTTTTCCACAGAAAAGGAGAATCTTGTGTTCCAATAGAAGTAGAGAAATAGGTAAAAGAAATTTCCATCCAAGATTTAATAGTTGGTCCATTCTCAGCTTATACGTATCTAATGTGAAATTGAAGAATCCCATAAAGTTTTGCATAAGAGTATATCGCCCCGAGAGATCATAGTGCATGGAGCAAGAATTTCTTCTTGGTCTAATTAATTGTAATGCAAGTTTGTAAAAATTCTGGACATGTATAAAATGAATATTTTTTTTATTTATTAGAAAATAAATATGTATTAGTGCATATAAATACTCTGAATGCTGAAAGAAATAAGCATGGTAATATTCACATAAATCAAAATGGTTATTGTGTCTGCCTTTTCTGGTGCCTTTTAGCTTTGATTTGAAGGCATGATTCCGTAATAAACATGACGGTATATAGGAGCTACTAGTTCAGTAGTATTCTGTGAGTATACACTTTGTACATTTATTGTCAAATGTTATGTAAGTCTCCAATTTCAATGTCTTTCTGGGAGCAGTCACTTTATGAATCTATTGCTAAAGATTTATATATGTCTCCTATCAAGCCCTCAGCCATATCCCAATTAAAGTGAAAATCTGATAACTTACAAATGAAGTCACGTTGTATTAACTATAGGTACAACGTGACTTCAATATATTTTCGGGTTAGAACTTTTTTTACCAAAAAAGAAAGGTTTGTGACTATTTTTCACTACAATTTCCTGGTGACGCCTTATGCATATGGTTCTCAACAGGACATTTGTGTAAGCATCTTGCTGGAGATAAACCAATTCCCTCGCCACATATCATAAATAAGGATGATTCAATTCTATGACCATCTTTTTGGGACTGATCCCACATCTCTTTCATATGTATTCCGCTACGTTTGTCAATAAAACACATATCCACATATCCAGGAGATATGTTAGAGAATTACTTCAAATACATGAGGCCAGACCACGGAAGTTAATATAATTTTTCATGATATTAATCTAAATTATGATAGTTGTTATAACTTTCTTGATTAAATTAGCAGGAGCTCAACCAATATCATCAAACAGAAATCAATTTTCTTAAGAACATCGGAACACAAGCTATAAGCTTTACAACAATGTTAGAAGGATGACCCTTCTAAAATAAAAGATCAATGTTAGTTCTTTTTAAAAATTAATTAGGAACCTAAATTTGAGAAACAAACCCGGCTATTTACAGGCCCAAGGTGCCATACAGAACAGGACCTCTTATTTTATGGGGCCCCAAATAAAAAATAAAAATCAATTAACATATTAAAAAATAAAAATCACTATATCTCCAAAAATGTAATATTGAGAAACAAAATAAAACCATATTTTAAATTTAAATAAAGAATATTATGATTGTTGCACTCTTAAAACTTGAGTATACAATTATGTTTTGACATTTTTTATAATTTATACTTTTTAAAAAAATTGAGGGGATAACTTTGATAATTAGCACAGGGTATCAGTATTGTTCGAGACGGACATGTTGATAACTAGTATAGAGCTTCAATATTGTTCGTCAAAACCTAGTAATACACGTTCTTCCTTTATTATTTGTGCCTTCTATTCATTTATAACAAACTCTAAACAAAAAAAATTGGCATAAAAACATGGAAAGTTAAAGGATAATATCAACAGTTCCAGGTTAATTTCATAAACAACAACAATATTCTCAAATTTCTACATAAACAAAATATGAAAAGAAAAAAAAAAACTACCTCAATTCTCAGATAATCCAAACAATTACATCAAAACTTAAAAATTTAAACGTAAAAAATATTTTCAGATTAAATTAAAATTGAGAAAAAAAATCAGAGAGAGATTAAGGAAATGGTTCCTTTGATGAGTTGGTTATGACCTCTTGATGGTTTACCTGCTTTGGGGTGGAATATTCATCTAAACTATATAACGGGAGGAGATCGTTGACTTTGACTGCTAAATAGAATCTTCGGACATGAATTAAGGATTAAGCCTATATAAATACATAAACGTAAAAGACTAATGTGTCTATTGTGTTATATATTCACTAAACAATGGAGATGAGCAGTGCATGATCAGACATTTTACAATTGTCAATAATATGAAGCTACTATGGCAGGTGTATTTGGATTGCATTTTTTTCTTTTGATATTTTTATCTTAAATTTCATAAAAAGTTGATTATTTATAAGAAAAGATAAAGGGTTTGAAGGGTTTTTTGTTTTAGCTTTTATTGAATCAACCAAAGACACTTACACCATTAATATTTATCATTTATTTGTTGGCTCGGAATTTTTCTTGAAAAATAGAAAAGAAAAATTACAAACATGGCTTGGAAATTAGTCGAAATTTAAACACCTTACTTAATTGACCTTCATTATTTTGACTGCAAATATAACATGATTTAAATAATATGGGTAACAGAATTACTGTGAAAGAAAAAAAAAATGAGGAAAGGGAATCGATTTTAAAAGAAAATGTATATTTAACTACAAGTCTAGATGGTGTAGTTGGTTATGACGTTAGTCTCACACACTAAATGTTTCTAGTTCCAACCTGGGCTAAGACTTCTAATTGCCTGTTTCTCTTTTTTTAATTATTTGCACAAATAGTTCATATACTATTTCTGTTGTAGAAATACTTAACCATAAATTGTACGGTGGACTTTGATGGAAATTCGATAAAATTTATCCTTCAACTAAATTTTCTGTATATTTTCAGTTCCAACCACAACATGTGAAGCAGAGTATGATGAAAACAGGTACGAATTTGGCACATGACCTCAAATATGAATGCAAAATAGGCACTTCATATCAACTGGAGTGTATATCTTTCTATATATATCCAAATGTTATTTCATATCAATTGGAGTGCATACATTTCTATCAATATATATATATATATATATACACACACACACACTCATGTTTGAGGTTATGTGCCAAACTCGTGCTTATTTCTGCCGCACAGGAAGTGGCTGGGTCTGAAAACATACAAAAAGGTAGTTAAGAATAAAACTTTATCGAATAAATAGCTTATGTCAAAGTATGCTACAATATAAATAATATAGGGACTATTGTGTGCAAATTACTGTTCTATTTTTTGTTTCCATTTTTTGGGAAGTTTTACAAGGCTCTGACCATCTCATTTTCATTTTATTTTATTTCATTTTTTATACCTTCTTGATTAGGTTATTTCGAAAGTCATTACAGTTTTCACTATGTGAATATGGTGGTTTCACACCAAATGAAATACCATTCTTTTTAAACTTTCGAAAGACTATCTTATTTTCAAGTATAATTCTGAGTTTTACTGCAAAATTGTTTTAAACATTATGTTATTTCTTAATTAAGCATAAAATGAAAAGGAAGCCAGTAAAAATATTTTTAAACATGATGTTATTTCCTGATTAAGCATGAAATGAAAAGGAACCCAATTGATTTTGTTCTCTTGAGTTCATCAACAGCGGGGAAACAATGAGAAAGAGTTTGATATTTTTTTTCTTTCTTATATCGGTAGACATACATCATGTAGAGCCTATAGACCACTTAAGGGGGCGTCTAAGGCCATATGATAAAAATAAAAAATAAAAAAAGATCAAAAAATGCTTGAATAATAAGACAAAAAGTTATCAAATTAGGACTCTCGTGAATGAATGAGCCACATTTCATAGTTAATCGTGAGCCTCAATGGTTGACAGCCTACTTTCGACCAAAAAATGAATAATAAGACAAAAAGTTATCAAATTAGGACTCTCGTGAATGAATGAGCCACATTTCATAGTTAATCGTGAGCCTCAATGGTTGACAGCCTACTTTCGACCAAAAAATGATTAAGTCTCCATGTTAAAAAAGATTAGCGTAATTGTAAAGATTAATTTAAGTTTAGATTAAATTTGGATATTGTTTTAATTTGTAAAGCCTTTGCTTATTAAAAACAATGTATGTTCCCAAAAACTATTATGTTTTATTTCATTGTCTCATACTAACGAAAGAAAATTTAGGTGTGTTAAAAAAAAGAGATAATCACTATTTATGCCCCTGAGCTATCTTTCAAAAGCAACTGTTACCCCTAAGGAATATATCGTGCTATTTGTATCCCCAACAAGTTTCGGGGTGCCATTTATGCCCAAAAGTGGCGGAATCCAGCGAGAGGGGACGGTGTTCCACATGTGTGGACCGCACATGCGAAATCAAAGGGGGAGGGAGGGAGTGAAGGGTGAGTGGTGGAGGAGATGGCGGAGAGGGAGAGGTGAGTGGTAGAGGGGATGGTGGAGGGAGAGAGGGTGAATGACGATTTAGCCCCTCTGATTTCGCATGTGTGGTCCACGCATGTGGAACGCCGCCCCCTCTCGGCGGATTCCGCCACTTTTGAGCATAAATGCCACCCCGAAACTTGTTGGGGATACAAATGGCACGATATATTCCTTAGGGGTAACAGTTGCTTTTGAAAGATAGCTCAGGGGCATAAATAGTGATTATCTCTAAAAAAAAAAATAAGCAACTATTTTGACTTGTCAAGTTCCGATAACGCCTTAAACTCTTTTGACATGTTGGACCATAATGAGTTGTCAATGCAATTCAACAATTTTTTATAAAGAACTTTCCAGATAAAAATATTTTTACTTTTTGTCTTAGGAGTGTCCTTATATACAAAAATAATGTTTATAGTATAGCTCATTTTATTCATTCCATTTCATTATTTTGAGAAAAATAATTGAATTTTAGTAACTTCTAAAAGAAAACATTAATCTTTTGATTAATTGTTGTAGCGATGACGTTTTCAAAATTAATATCAAATTCAATATATCTAATAAGAGAAGATGACTGAATTTAATGAGTTGTCATTGTAATTAAACAATCCTTAAAAAAAAAAAAAAAAATCTAGTACAAAAAGTATTACAGATCTTGTAGATGAATTACGAAGTGAATGTGTCTAAGAAGACTACATGAAAAAGTAAGTAACCTCTCCATCTACAAACATATGTATAAACTTGACATATAGTGCAAAGAACTAGTTGTATTTTAATTAAATGATTTCAAACTTCACCTACTTCACTTACTTTTGAAGTGGCTTTTATGGTGGCTGAGGAAAATCCTCGCCGTCTCTTTGTCAACATTGATAGATATAACATGGACAAATACATTTCCATCTTGATTGTCCTCTTATGTTCAAAGTTGATTATCTTTTTTACTCTCTTCTTCTGAATTTTCTTTGCTTAAAAATTACATTTATGAACTATTTATCTCCATCGTAAATCTTTATAATTGTTTCTTTCAGTTACATATTCTTCTCCCTTATTTTGCACAGGAAAGAAAAAAAGAAACTAAAAATATAAGTGTCTAAATTTTCAAACTTGTTCTATTATCGTCAACACAAATCCATAAATTGTAAGGGTATATTTTTACTTTTCTCAATTTAATGTCATCGCGGTGTTGACCATGAATACAAATTTCCCCGTTTAGATACTATTAGAATAACCTTAACTTGTAAGCACCTACCCATCACGTCTAATTTTTAGAAGGTAAATGATGTAATGGTCGAAGCTTTCAAGATGTAAAGAAATATCAAATATACCATTAGAAACAATGTAATTTATATTAATGGGATTGGTTTCATGCCTGGATCTTCTCCATCCATTATGAAGAAACATGTGGAGAATTAGAGTTGGGAGTGAGATGAGGGTGATGAAAAAGAAAGAAAGAAAATAAGGAAATGCACCCCACTGCATTGATGGTTTTCTTTATAGGCCATCGAGTGTAGAAATTCAACCCACTTCATTGTCCTCTCTTTGAATTATACCATTTTTGTTTGTTGACTCTTTTTCAAATAGTCAGCTTTTGCACGACACTTTCCTTAACTCTCATCTACACTCCTCATTATCCCGCTCACTCACAACACTAAAACATACTTATTTCCACCACTTACTAGTTAATACAACCATCTTCCTTCCCATTCATCTCATTCAACAGCAAAAAAACACACAAGTCTTAGTTTCATTCTCTTTCTCAGGTAGCTTTTTTCTTTTCTCTGAGTTTTTAAGCTTTGTTTATTTATCAGGATAAAAACTCTAAAAAACCTGATATCATTTTCTGTCAAGCTTACAGTTGTTCTCATCATGGACGAGTGGAATGCTAGGGAGATGTGAGTAGATATGTTTAAAGATAGTCTTTTAATTTGCACGATGTTTTTGTGAATGTTGTTGGTTTTTTCATCCCTAATTTTATCTTTTTAATTGTTTTATTTGCCTTACCCATATTTATGCTAAATTTTTCTTTGTGTTGATTGATTTTCTTCTCTCTTTACTTTCAGGCTTGATAAGTACATTCTTGACTATATGTTAAGAAAAAACATGACCAAAACAACTGAATCATTTCTGAAGAAGGCTAATATCACTCTGGGTGATGTTGGTATGAGATCTTAATTTGCCATATTTCTTAGAATTCTAAAATTTTACACACACATATTTATGCCTGCAAATGAATCTAAATGGATCCGAGTATGACTAGATCTCTAAATTATGCAAGTCTATATTCGACTTTTTCAGATCTGGATCCGGAGTTAGATATACCCATTTTTAAGAAAATACATACATAAAATGCAAAAATTTACATGTCAGTGGTAATATTTTATAATAAATTTCAAAAATAAGACAACTTAGAAATGGTCATCTATCTAAATCTAGATTTGCAGAAAAACTACATGTGAAGCCAAAAATAATATATAATTAAAAAAATATTAAGTGCCATCATGTCTTAAAGACAAAAAGTTAAATCTCATAAATAATAAAAATACCTAACAGATACGACACCTAACTTGAACACGCTTAGATACCTCTAAACAAATACATATATGGATCTAGGTAAACATGGCCTATATTGATACTAAATCCACACTATTTATTCAAATCTGGACAAAATTTGACCCGTTTTGCATGCCTACATGTATAAATTAGATATGGTGATACTGATTGTTAATGATGACTAAAATGATACATGTTTATCATTTTGATTTCACTGAATATAATTATTTCTAATGTCATTTTTCTTTTAATAATGTATTGATGTGTGTGTGTCTATATATATTCTCTTAAGAGGAAAAAACTATATATACCCCCATCTATTTTTGTTTTGCTAGTAATATCAATCGCTTTTTATCTTTGTTTTTTATATACATAATTTATTTTCATAAAACTATATGTACACCATTGATGTATGACTCGGCAAGAATTGGAGGTTTTTTTGACAAAAATCAACATCCACTCGGTGTAAACTCCATTACATCAACCTGATGTGAATGTGATTCAACTTCTAATTCAATTTCAATTAATCAACAGGCGATGAGTATGGTGCAACCTCTCAATCCGTCTGCAATGAAGCAACAAGCTACGATCGAGATGTCTAGTTCACCTCTAAATGCAACGATGTATCCACAAATGTTAGCACAAATGCCTAACACATTGGAAACATTGTACGAGCAGGAGTGTGTTAAGCTTTCTGCTATAGATCAGACTACCTCAAGCACAGTGGCGGAGCCAGGATTTGAATTTAGGGGGGGTCGAACTAAAATTTTGCTTACGGTGTAAAATGATATATTTGAGGTAGAATTATATATTTGTTTAGAAAAATTGAATTTAAACGACATATACAAAGTCTTAGGTTAGTGGAAGAGGGGGGTCCGGAAATTTTTTTTTGATTCTTCATCAGCTCATCGAATGAGTTTTTTACCTCGATTTTAACCCTAAATCGCTTAAGATATATAACCGAGCTAGTTTATTTACAAGGAGAAGTGGACCTATTTTACTTAATTCTTTTTTGGCCCAATGCGTAAATCTTCAGCCCACATCACAAGTCCATTCTTCCTTTTTCCTTAGCATTTTTGCAGCTCTTTTTATTCTCTTTTGCTTGATCTTTCTGCTTGCAACTTGAAAGAACTTCATCTTGATCTTCATTTCTTCTACTAATCTTCAACATTGGTGGACCAAACGATTGTAAAAATTTCTAAATGGTATATTTCGGTGTGTATCATAAAATTCTTGGGGAGATGTAGTAGAAAAAAAATCTATTTTTTTTTCGAACGATTGGATATATATACCTAGTATATAAAAAAATTGAAAATTCTTGGGGGGCCCTCCTCCGCCACTGCTCAAGCAGATCCAGGTAATTTTACAAATTAAAGCAAATGTATTTGGATTTCCTTACAAATATAAGTTCTTTATCTAGTTTCATAGATAATTCCCTTATATCAATAATATATACTTGCATACATATATATATATATATATATATGTGTGTGTGTGTGTGTGTGTGTGTGTGTAAAAAAAACAATCTGGTACACACATATAAATAAATCTTATAAGCATTTATTATTTTAGTTGATAAAAAATTATTTTAAAAAATAAATATTTTGTTTTATTATAGAGGGTTTTATTATCGACCCAGCTATTGTCTCACATATAGACCGTATGTCCTAAAATTCGTAATAAAAGGTATACAGTTGAGAATTATTCTTTCTCTCCATACTAGATGAGGATTAATTATCAATCATATGATCCATGATAGAACTTTTTTTTTGAAAAGAAAATAATATCATTAATAGATATTAGGAACTACATGAGGGAGGTAGAATTCCAGTGGATTCCTTACCCTTGAAATGAGGCTTTAAGCCTTTGAAAAATTCCATCTAATCAATGAGTCAGAACATTACAAGACTCGTGGTCATAGAAAAATTTAGAGAATAAGTACCCTATAGTACAAAATCCTATGACCGCAAAACCAAACAATACTACCAAAAAAAACAGGAGCAACACCGAGGCCATGCACAAAGCAGAGGGCTTCCACAACTTCCAGAGTTCTTGTTTGCAAACTTTCAAAACACGTTAGATTAGGAGGGGAGATCAGCTGAAAACCGCAAATTGGCCAACGACCACGCCAGATACGAACAAAACGCCCGCTCACGATCCTGCATACGAAGTCATGTAGCAGAAAAACTCTATCTTGAGGGATGCTTCTTCAAATTTGAGACGACGGACCCAATTGATTGCTAACATAAATGATTGAATTAAATCCTAAATTAAAACATGAAGTAAAATCTAAAACTATCATGATATCGATCATAAAGTCTACAAACAACTTTATTAAGAAAATAAATAAACTACTAAAAAAGCTAGCCATTATGAGGCGCGCTAAGTCTTGAATTGTCCGAGAGTTGTGAAATCCCGAACAATTCCCGATCAAACAAATCATAGGCCTCGGCGGGGCCTTCAATAATCTCCGACATCGCTAGTTTAAAATCCAGACTTAAAGGTCGGCCAGATCTAGCCCAAAACCTAACCCTGATAATCAACATCTCATCATCCCCAAAACCTAATCCCAGTGCCTCACTCACATCCAAACCAAGATCTCGACCCGTTCGCCGGCAAGCGATCCTAAATCGTCAACGCCACCAATCCTTCGCCCCCTTGAGAGCCTGGCCAAAAAAATCATCCATTAACCCCCTCACTTTCCTCATTACAAACACATCAACATAGAAAAATATCTGGCCAGACTCGAAAATAGCCCCTCGCGACACCCATCAAATAAACAAAACCCAGACTCGCTGGTCCGGCAATACAAGAATTACAGGTTTTAACTACAGTCGCGCCACTGCTCAAAATTGAGCCCACATAAGCTTTGCTTAGGCAAAAAATCCCAGCGATAAATGGCGATAACAGTAGGTAAAAAGCACGGTTGATGATGATGACCATCGTCCGGCTAGAAAACGCGCATGACGGCGGTGTAGGTAACCCTAGAGGGATAGGGAGCTACTCCGACATATTGAAAGATTTTCTGTTAAAAGAGGATCTTCCCCTAGAGAGAGAAATCGTTTTTTCTGCATAGAAATAGTAATATCCATGATAGAACTATTCTATTTATATATTTATACTATAAAAAAACAGATAAGTAAATAAATGTTAATTTCTTAGATTATGAATTTGTTTTGGTTAGTTGAAACTTTTCAATAGGAATATTATTTTCTCAATAGAAATAGAAGAAATGGCGTCAAAACCTATTCCATTTAAGAGATCATAGATCAAATTTGAAGAACTTAAAAAAATATTATGTTTCAATAGTTTCTTGTGGGACAACCACCTCTAAAAAAAGGTTGTTTACGTTGGGTAAACATCCTAACTTCTCTATCCAATTTTTTTTTGTAATTGATATTTGCCAATGGATTACCTCTCGATTTAATTTTCTTTAGTGAATTTAAAAGTTGATAATTGATTGACCGATAAAATAAGGAATAGTGTAATTAACCATTAAGAGAAATTGCATATCTGATTATCTCGAAAAAAAAAAACCAGAACTGCAAAATACATATGTGGGGACATAAATTAGGTCCATATAATAATTTTCTTAAATTGGACCAAAACTTCAATACTTACCCTAAATCATTAAATAAATGCATTTACACCTCAACCAAAAGAAAAATAAATGCATTTAACAATGATCTTTTTACAATGTTTTTAACAATAAACCGTCTACTGGAATTTCATTTCCATGCTAGAAACTATCTCTATTCAAACACTAACTTTATTGCTCCAATCAATCATCGTCCTAAGAAGATATAGTCATTAAATAATTGAAGTTCATATGGGAAAAGAAGACTAATGTTGATTATTTCTTTTGAATTTCCAAATTATTTTTACAAATGTTGATTTGTTACAGCTATCCGCCTCAACAAAATTCTCAGCAAAACGCAAAGAATGTCCAACATTGGGTTGGTAGAGTAAGTAATATTTGTGTTGAGGCTCTCCATGATCTGATTATTATGGAGAATCAAATCAAAGGGCTCACCTGATTTTCTTCTTTCTTTTCTTGTCCTTTCTTTTTCAGGAGGATAATCGTCCCATGAGTTTTCAAAGATCAAATGATGTTGTGCCAGCTTTTGCGACAGCTTCTAAAATTCCTGACACAGGTTCAGTTATCTTTCCATTGTTAACACTTGTCATGTGACGCGTTAAATATATTTTCTATATATTTAGTACTTGAAGAATGAGAAATTGAATGTTCAATTTGGAACAAAGGGAGTATATCTAATAAACATAAAATTACCCTAAATATTGATTGTGCTTTTAGATAATTGAGGTAATGGATGCTAGTATCTAAAAAGCTGTCTAAATTGTGACGAATTTTCTTTGGTTGTGAATATTATGTGATTGTTTTAATAGGAAGCCCTTCATTCTTCTTGAGATCCTATGGTCCCTGATAAGCATGATGAGCTCACAAATTTTAATATTTTGTCGTTCAAATGGCATAGATTTCAAATTACTTATAATATTAATGCATCAGTTTATCCGAACTTAAGAAGACATTTGTCGAGTTATATGGTACAAAAACTAAAATCTCCTACATTTATCTTTGCCATATTTTGTAACGTTTTCAATCACAAGTTTTCTTGTCTTTTACTGATTACCTCGTTCACTTTCATTATGCATCTTCTTTCAAATAATGAATTATGATGAACCTCTTGACCTAGATCAATCATATTTCAAACAATCTAACTGCATTTTGAGTGGATTTCTTCTAATAGTTCAACTGAAACAATGTCCTATTTTTGTCATTGTTAGTCCTTTGTAGATATTCTAGTTAACTTGTGAATGAATTACAAACTACGACAAATGACACACTAAGCATGTTATTAACTCGGTCAAAACCGGGTAATGAGGATGTATATAGAATATCTTTGGATTTGAAATTTTTTTCCACTTTGCTTTATTGAGTTTTCATACTCAAATGCACATGAGGATGTATTAAGTATATCTTCTAGTTTATTTCTCTAATATGAGGATTGGTTCGAGATGAAGTCAACAAATACCAAACGCGATCGCAATATATTTCGACGATGTTGAGGATGATGAATAGCCAATAATCGTGTTTGGTAAGTGGTAAGAAAAGGAAATAATAAATAAAATACAAAAACTCGTTTAGGAGTCACATAACTTAAGCACTCTCACATAGAAAGAAATGTTACATATTAGAGAGAAAATCCTGACAAATTGATTTGAAACAGGTGTGGAATTAGGTTTAGCTACATTACAAGGTCATGTTACTACGATTTTAATATCTATTAGCTTGAATGAAGCTACAAATATCCATCTTAGACATCCATCCCCTTTGTGCGCCTTATCTATACGAAATCTAATAGGTATGGGCTTATCTATGTGATTCACCACGCTTGTTTGTGCCTATCGACTGATTCTATTTCATGATGGTTAACTAAAGTTTTCTGGTAAAAAGTTCTTTTGAGGTTATAGTATAAAAAATAAAAATAAAATCGAATAATAATCAAATAAGCGAAGACTAACAAAAGTTTCAGATTGACTTAGAGATTTTGCTCCAGTTTATTATGGAAAACGACATCATGATTTGGGGATTTGCATATCTTAGCATCTTCCCTTTATAGAAATTTCATAAACAAGTGCACATAAGTATTCCTGGCCTAAGTTTGAGCCTAAACTAGAGATCATCAATTCCATTAGTAAAAGCTCCTATTTCGGGAGATTAAGTTGCAACCATTACAAATAGAGTTTGAGATGCTTAAATAGCAACTGGCAGCCAGGCCTGGTGTGCGTTGTTACATATGGCTATTTGAGTATAAGGACTGGGAGGGAATAAAAGGTAATGGGAGGATCAAGGGGTTCGAGGTCTTGATCAGTTAAATAAAAGACACGCGGGTCGGGTTGTCTCTCGCGGGTCAGTGACGGGTCGAGGGACTTTATAAATATGAGTAATGGTAGATGTTTTTAGGCATGCTTGAACTTTGTGCTATTGACTCTCCTTTTCTATCTTCTGTCCTCTTCTTCTCTCTCTCATTTCCCTTTTCTGGTTCTCGAGCTATAAAACAACTCGACTTTGATCATACTTTTCGTTTAGCAAGTCTGATTATAACAAGTGTAATCGATTACTTTTGATTGCAATACTATTGAATCGGATTTGAATTTCAGTTTGATTTTGAGAATCATAACATTTGGTATCAGACCTTGAAATTTTTGGAGCTTACATGGTTACCACTCGAAATCAACTCGGTGACAGTCATTCGGTAGCTGCGCCGCCGCTATTACCATCGCCGAAGCGTGGAGAGTACCGAGTACCAATTGAGCATCAGTCTACAAGGTTAGTGGAAGTTGAGGTCACTGTTGGTAGATTAAATGCTCAACTGGATGAAGTTAGACAAAATCTAGTCTCCTTGAATTCTGACATGACTAATTTGAAGAGGAATGCAGATGAACAATATAATAACTTGAAAAGAGATTCAGATGATAAATTCAAACAGTTACTTGATCAATTTAACCAGGTTAATATGAATCTAAATGATAAAGCTGTTGTTGGTGAATGTAGTCGAAATATTGTTCAATCTCCTCAAATTAGACAGATTAGGACTGACTTTGGTGTTGGAATTGGTAATACTCTGAATCCTGTGGTTTGGAATGAAAGAGGCACCTAGGTTTGACTTAGGTAATGGTCACGAGGCGATGCCAAGTTACCTAAGCTTGATTTTCCAAAATTTGAAGGAAATTCACCTAGAGAATGGGTGATACAAGCGGAATATTATTTTAAGATCCATAGAATTCCAGATCCTTTGAAATTGGATGTGGCTATGACCTATTTCAGAGGAGAAGCTTGTCTGTGGGGACATAGCTACACTCAGAGTTTGGAACTCATAATTGGCAAGGTTTTGTCAAAGCTATGTACTGCAGGTTTGATACCAAGTCTATCTCTGGTATAGTTGGTGATTTTACCAAGCTGAGACAGGAAGGAGATGTGCAGTCTTACATGAAGAAGTTTGAGGCTCTAAAAGCTATATTTGTGACCACTGGAACACTTGCTACTAGTGAATACTTTGTTGATCTATTTTTGAGTGGCTTAAAGGATGAGGTTAGAGGAGTTGTGAGCATGCACAGACCTAATTCAATCTTGGAAGCCTTCAAATTAGCAGTGGAGCAGGAAATGAATTTGGCTTACCTTCATAAACCAGCTGTGAAGAGTGCTTATTCCAGTTTTACTCCAAAGACAAATCAAGCCTCAACACAGGTTTCTGGTAGTGGAATGAAGACTGGAGCGAATATTTCTTATACATCTAAGTTTACTCCTAAAGAACCTCGTAAGTTCAAGAGGATTAGTAATGAAGAGATGCAAAAGAGGAGAGAACTTAACCTATGTTTCAAATGTGGTGAGAAGTATTCTCCTCAACATAGGTGTGCACTTGCTGATGTCAATATGCTTTATTTTTGTGATTTTGGATTGGAGGATAAGGGTGGTGGAGAGTTACAAGTGCTGCAATCACTTGTGGTAGTGGATATCCAAGCTATTGGGGTTTGACTTTGTCATACAATATAAGAAAGGCTATGATAACAAAGTGGCAGATGCTTTATCCAGAAAGTTTGAGTGTAATGCCCTGTCTGTGGTCATTCCAAAATGGATGGAGAAGGTGAGGCAAAGTTATGATGGTGATCATGAAGTGCAGGATGTGATAAGTCAATTACTTTTGGGGAAGGATGTAACTGGTTACACCTTGGATAATGGCATTCTCAGATATCATGGGAAATGGTCATTGGCAGTGATGGGGACTTCAAGGCTAAAATTGTGGATTCCATACATTCATCCACAATAGGAGGTCATTCTGGGGTACAAGCTTTCCTGAATAGACTCAAGAAGACTTTCTATTGGCCTAACATGCAAGAAACAATCCAAGAAAGAGTTAAAAGCTGTGAGATTTGCCAGAGATGCAAACATGAAAATGTTGCATATCCAAGGTTGCTACAACCTTTGGCTATTCCCAGTAAACCATTCACATGTTTAACCATGGATTTCATTGAAGGGTTTCCTAAGTCCGAAGGGAGAAATTCTATTCTGGTGGTGGTGGATAGGTTTACTAAATTTGGCCATTTTATCAGCTTAAGCCATCCTTTCACAGCTAAGCAGGTTTCTGAAGAGTTTATGGACTAGATTTACAGGCTGCATGGTCTGCCTGAATGTATTATCAGTGATAGAGATAAGGTGTTTACTAGTTTGTTGTGGAATGAGTTGTTTGCTACACTTGGGGTGAAGTTGAAGTTGAGTACAGCTTACCACCCTCAGACTAATGGCCAGCTGAGAGGGTCAATCAGTGTGTTGAGATGTATCTGAGATTTTTTGTGGCTAGCAGACCTCATACATGGCATAAATTCTTAGCTCTAGCTGAACATTGGTATAACTCTAATGTTCATTCAGCCATAAAGATGTATCCCTTTGAGGCATTATATGGTTTTAGACCTCAGAGCTATGGGGGAAACCTTTTGTTGGATGATTTTAGAAATGGGGAAGTTGCAAAGATGCGGGAGGAAAGGAGTAGGATAAATGCAGTTCTCAAAGACCATTTGCATACATCTGCAAACAGAATGAAGCAGCAGCAAGACAAGAAGATGAGTGAAAGGCAGTTTTCTATGGGAGATTTGGTTTTCGTGAAACTCAAACCATATAGGCAGCAATCTTTGGTTGTTAGAAAGAATCAGAAGTTTTTTTTTATGTTTTTTAGAGTTTTTTTTAGCTTCTTGGACCTTACCAGAGGAGGAGCCCATGTAGGGCGGATAGAAGCCCGGCTGAGCGGGCGCCCCATGAGGGGGAGTATAAGTGCCTCACAAAGGAGGAGAACTAGAAGCCTGGGTAGCAGGTGCCCCATGAAGGGGAGTAGAAGATCCACACAAGGGAACCCAAGAAATGGCAATTAAATCATTCCCCTTGTGTGAGGGGGTATCGAACCCACAACATCAAGGTTGTGGGCAGGCCATAGCCCCACTGGGCTATGGACCTTATTAAAGAATCAACACAAGTTGGCTCAGTTGGTAAGGATTTGGCACGTCCTCACAAAGAATCAGGAGTTAGCTCCTAAATACTTTGGTCCATACAAAGTCATCAAAAAGCATGGTACAATTGCTTATGAGCTAGAGTTGCCTATAAATTCTAAACTTCATCCTGTGTTCCATGTCAATCAACTCAAGTTGAGGATTTTTCAGGATCAGGCGACTCAATTGGATCTTCTTGATATGGGCAGTGAATGACAATTGCTAGTTGAACCAGCAGCTTTGTTAGAGATGAGGTTGGTGAAAAGAGACAATAAACCTGCAGTTCAATGGCTTATCTCTTGGAGTAATTTGCCTGAGGAAGAAGCCACATGGGAGATGGCTGAGGAGTTTATCAAAAGGTGGCCCAACTTGGCAATCAGATGAAAGATAGCTTGGGGACAAGCTCTTTGTAAGGGAGAAAGAATGTTACATATGGCTACTTGAGTATAATGACTGGGAGGGAATAAAAGGTAATGGGAGGATCAAGGGGTTCGAGACCTTGATCAATTAAATAAAAGACACGCTGGGTCGGGTTGTCTCTCATGGGTCGATGACTGGGTCGAAGGACTTTATAAATAGGAGTAATGGTAGATATTTCTAGGTATGCTTGAACTTTGTGCTATTGACTTTCCTTTTCTATCATCTGTCTTATTCTTCTATCTCTTATTTCCCTTTCTGGTTCTCGAGCTATAGATCAACTAAGCTTTTGCGGTTACTTTCGTTTAGCAAGTCTGATTATAGCAAGTGTAATCGATTCCTTTTGATTGCAATACTATTGAATCGGATTTGAATTTCAGTTTGATTTTGAGAATCATAACATGAGCTTGATCTACCCCCCTCCCAAAAAAAGGCGATTGGAACCGGTGAACGGTATTCTTGCGTTTTTTGGCTCATTTTATTCATTCCATTTCATTATTTTGAGAAAAATAATCGAATTTTAGTAACTTCTAAAAGAAAACATTAATCTTTTGATTAATTGTTGTTGCGATGACGTTTTCAAAATTAATATCAAATTCAATATATCTAATGAGTGAAGATGACTGAATATAATGAGATGCCATTGTAATTAAACAATCCTTAAAAAAAATTAATTTCAAGTACAAAAAGTTTAACAGATCTTGCAGATGAATTACGAAGTGAATGTGTCTAAGAAGACTACATGAAAAAGGGCAAAAAATCCTCTGTCCCCGTCCGTGTATGTCCCCTTGTCCCCAACCAATCACAATTCACCATGTGTATATATAATTGACACAAATATTTATATAGTAAATTCTGATTGGTTAGGGACACGGGGACATACACGGACGGGGACAGAGGATTTTCACCCATGAAAAAGTAAGTAACCGCTCCATCTACAAACATGTGTATAAACTTGACATATGGTGCAAAGAACTAGTTGTATTTTGATTAAATGATTTCAAACTTCATCTACTTCACTTACTTTTGAAGTGGCTTTTATGGTGGCTGAGGAAAATCCTCGATGTCTCTTTGTCAACGTTGATATAACATGGACAAATACACTTCCATCTTGATTGTACTCTTATGTTCAAAGTTGATTATCTTTTTTACTCTCTTCTTCTGATTTTTCTTTGCTAAAAAATTACATTTTATGAACTATTTATCTCCATCCTAAATCTTTATAATTGCTTCTTTCGGTTACACATTCCTTTCCTTTATTTTGCACAAGAAAGAAAAAAAAGAAACTAAAAATATAAGTGTCTAAATTTTCAATTTTTGTTCTATTATCTTCAGAACAAATCCTTAAATTTTAAGGGTATATTTAAATTTTTCGAAATTCTTTTTTAATGAAATTTTACTTTTCTCATTTTAATGCCATCGTGTAGTTGACCATGAAAACAACTTCCCCCATTTAGATACTATTAAAATAGTCTTAACTTCCCCGTTTACGGGTATTACACCTACTTCATTTACTTTTGAAGTGGCTTTTATGGTGGCTGAGGAATATTCTCGTTGTCTCTTTGTCAACATTGATATAACATGGACAAATACATTTCCATCTAGATTGTCCTCTTATGTTCAATGTTGATTATCTTTTTGACTCTCTTCTTCTGATTTTTCTTTGCTTAAAAATTACATTTATGAACTATTTATCTCTATCATAAATCTTTATAATTGTTTCTTTCGGTTACATATTCTTCACCCTTATTTTGTACAGGAAAGAAAAAAAGAAACTAAAAATATAAGTATCTAAATTTTCAATTTTGTTCTATTATCTTCAGAACAAATTCATAAACTTCAGAACAAATTCATAAATTGTAAGGGTATATTTTTACTTTTTCGAAATTCTTTTTTAATGAAATTTTTCTTTTCTCAGTTTAATATCATCGCGGTGTTGACCATGAATACAAATTTCTCCATTTAAATACTATTAGAATAACCTTTACTTGTAAGCACCTACCCCATCACGTCTAATTTTTAGACGGTAAATAATTTAATGGTCGAAGCTTTCAAGATGTAAAGAAATGTCAAAAATACCATTTGAAACAATGTAATTTATATTAGTGGGATTGGTTTCATGCCTGGATCTTCTCCGTCCATCATGAAGAAATATGTGGAGGATTAGAGTTGGGAGTGAGACGAGGGTGTGGAAAAGAAAGAAATAAATTAAGGAAATGCACCCCCATTGCATTGATGGTTTTCCTTATAGGCCATCGAGTGTAGAAATTCAACCCACTTTATTGTCCTCTTTGAATTATACCATTTTTGTTTGTTGGCTCTTTTTCAAATGATGTCATCTTTTGCACGACACTTTCCTTTTTTTTTTTTTTTTTTATTGAAATTTTATGTTTTATTGATAATGCTGGGAATTCCCAGTGTATAATGAAATCCAATCAGGAGCTCCTAATCACTGGTAAACCCTGTTGGTCTAACGTAATTAAACCTCGAATCTCTAACGGGAGTGAGGCAAAAGAACTAAAGTACAAAGAGGTGCGAGCATCACAACATTAAAGCATACTTATTTCCACCACTTGCTAGTTAATACAACTTTTTTCCCTCCCCATCATCTCATTCAACAGTAAAAACACACACAAGTTTTAGTTTCATTCTCTTTCTCATTATTAACGTAGTCTATTTATATATTATTATCATATCATATTCAACATATGACCTAAATGAAATGATTGATATATATTGGTCTCTCTTTTTTTCAAGCTAAAGTGGCTGTGCAGATTGGCCATGCTTATAAACACAAAGGACAAAAAAAATGCTATCAAAAATGGCTTGCTGATCAAAACCAACGAGTCAACATGAGTCACACTTCTTATACGACTATAGATAATTAAGGCTCTATTTTCACTATGTCAAAATGGAAGCCTATAGATACTTAAACCCATTTTAATATAAGAGTCACCTTGCCTTCGGCATCCCCTCCTTGCGGTTAAGGTAAAATAGATGGTGCCTGATCGAATTGATCAGGTCATGTAGGAACAAGGTTCAAGTCTACCGGTCTGTTAGGATGCCTCAGCTGCATACATCAATTTGTATTTTTTCATGTCATTAGAAAAAGAAAATAAAATTGGGAGATTCAAATCGTTCATGAATTCGCAGTCAGCAGTCAATAGTTAATGGTAATACCCTGTTTACGTATCATTGAAAAGTGCATTAACATAAATACGGCAGTAAGAAGAGGCAATACAAAAGTGTGTAAACTATAAAAACGAGTCAAAGTGGATTGTCCGAATACTTTTGTCTGTAAATACTGCATATTTGATTCCATCCATAAATCTATTTTCTTCATAGCAAATCTCGTAGCTACTTGTACTAAAAAACAAGTAAGCATAATTCTCCCTAAACAATACGGGCCTTTTCCACAAAAAAGGGGAATCTTGTATTCCAATAGAAGTAGAGAAATAGGTAAAAGAAATTTCCATCCAAGATTTAATAGTTGGTCCATTCTCAGCTTATACGTATCTAATGTGAAATTGAAGAATCCCATAAAGTTTTGCATAAGAGTATATCGCCCCGAGAGATCATAGTGCATGGAGCAAGAATTTCTTCTTGGTCTAATTAATTGTAATGCAAGTTTGTAAAAATTATGGACATGTATAAAATGAATATTTTTTTTATTTATTAGAAAATAAATATGTATTAGTGCATATAAATACTCTGAATGCTGAAAGAAATAAGCACAGTAATATTCACATAAATCAAAATGGTTATTGTGTCTGCCTTTTCTGGTGCCTTTTAGCTTTGATTTGAAGGCATGATTCCGTAATAAACATGACGGTATATAGAAGCTACTAGTTCAGTACTCCCTCCATTCCCTATTAATTGTCGTTTAGGAGATATCTAGGTATCCAAATTAATTGTCGTTTAAGGTTCTTTTATTAGTTGTCAACAATTTATTTCAATTATACCCTCAACATTTTCCTTTCTTTTCTTTATGATGTATTAGTGAGAGAGAGGGAAGGTGGGGTAATATTGGAAGTTTAGGTGAAAATGACAACTTCCTTAATTTTCTCAAATTGTCTAAAGAGTCTTATATTTAGGAATGGAGGGAGTAGTATTCTGTGAGTATACACTTTGTACATTTATTGTCAAATGTTATGTAAGTCTCCAATTTCAATGTCTTTCTGGGAGTAGTCACTTTATGAATCTATTGCTAAAGATTTATATATGTCTCCTATCAAGCCCTCAGCCATATCCCAATTAAAGTGAAAATCTGATAACTTACAAATGAAGTCACGTTGTATTAACTATAGGTACAACGTGACTTCAATATATATTCGGGTTAGAACTTTTTTTACCAAAAAAGAAAGGGTTGTGACTATTTTTCACTACAATTTCCTGGTGACGCCTTATGCATATGGTTCTCAACAGGACATTTGTGTAAGCATCTTGCTGGAGATAAACCAATTCCCTCGCCACATATCATAAATAAGGATGATTCAATTCTACGACCATTTTTTTGGGACTGATCCCACATCTCTTTCATATGTATTCCGCTACGTTTGTCAATAAAACACATATCCACATATCCAGGAGATATGTTAGAGAATTACTACAAATACATGAGGCCAGACCACGGAAGTTAATATAATTTTTCATGATATTAATCTAAATTATGATAGTTTTTATAACTTTCTTGATTAAATTAGCAGGAGCTCAACCAATATCATCAAACAGAAATCAATTTCCTTAAGAACATCGTAACGCAAGCTATAAGCTTTACAACAATGTTAGAAGGATGACCCTTCTAAAATAAAAGATCAATGTTAGTACTTTTTAAAAATTAATTAGGAACCTAAATTTGAGAAACAAACCCGGCTATGTACAGACCCAAGGTGCCATACAGAACAGGACCTCTTATTTTATGGGGCCCCAAATAAAAAATAAAAATCAATTAACATATTAAAAAATAAAAATCACTATATCTCCAAAAATGTAATATTGAGAAACAAAATAAAACCATATTTTAAATTTAAATAAAGAATATTATGATTGTTGCACTCTTAAAACTTGAGTATACAATTATGTTTTGACATTTTTTATAATTTATAATTTTTAAAAAAATTGAGGGGATAACTTTGATAATTAGCACAGGGCATCAGTATTGTTCGAGACGGACATGTTGATAACTAGTATAGAGCTTCAATATTGTTCTTCAAAACCTGGTAATACACGTTCTTCCTTTATTATTTGTGCCTTCTATTCATTTATAACAAACTCTAAACAAAAAAATTGGCATAAAAACATGGAAAGTTAAAGGATAATATCAACAGTTCCAGGTTAATTTCATAAACAACAACAATATTCTCAAATTTCTACATAAACAAAATATGAAAAGAAAAAAAAAAACTACCTCAATTCTCAGATAATCCAAACAATTACATCAAATCTTAAAAATTTAAACGTAAAAAATATTTTCAGATTAAATTAAAATTGAGAAAAAAATCAGAGAGAGATTAAGGAAATGGTTCCTTTGATGAGTTGGTTATGACCTCTTGATGGTTTACCTGCTTTGCGGTGGAATATAACGGGAGGAGATCGTTGACTTTGACTTCTAAATAGAATCTTCGGACATGAATTAAGGATTAAGCCTATATAAATACATAAACGTAAAAGGGTAATGTGTCTATTGTGTTTATCCATCAAAAATTGTGTCTATTGTGTTATATATTCACTAAACAATGGAGATGAGCAGTGCATGATCAGACATTTTACAATTGTCAATAATATGAAGCTACTATGGCAGGTGTATTTGGATTGCATTTTTTTCTTTTGATTGCAAATACAACATGATTTAAATATTATGGGTATCAGAATTAATGTGAATGAAAAAAAAAATGAGGAAAGGGAATCGATTTTAAAAGAAAATGTATATTTAACTACAAGTCTAGATGGTGTAGTTGGTTATGACGTTAGTCTCACACACTAAATGTTTCCAGTTCCAACCTGGGCTAAAACTTCTAATTGCCTGTTTTTCTTTTTTTAATAATTTGCACAAATAGTTCCTATACTATTTCTGTTGTAGAAATACTTAACCATAAATTGTACGGTGAAATTTGATGGAAATTCGATAAAATTTATCCTTCAACTAATTTTTCTGTATATTTTCAGTTCTAACCACAACATGTGAAGCAGCGTATGATGAAAACAGGTACGAATTTGGCACATGACCTCAAATATGAATGCAAAATAGGCACTTATATCAACTGGAGTGTATATCTTTCTATATATATCCAAATGTTATTTCATATCAATTGGAGTGAATACATTTCTATCAATATATATATATATATATATATATATATATATATATATATATATATATATATATATATATATATATATATATATATCCAAATGATACCCTAATTTGCACTCATGTTTGAGGTTATGTGCCAAACTCGTGCTTATTTCTGCCGCACAGGAAGTGGCTGGGTCTGAAAAAATACAAAAAGGTAGTTAAGAATAAAACTTTATCGAATAAATAGCTTATGTCAAAGTATGCTACAATATAAATAATATAGGGACTATTGTGTGCAAATTACTGTTCTATTTTTTGTTTCCATTTTTTGGGAAGTTTTACAAAGCTCTGACCATCTCATTTTCATTTTATTTTATTTCATTTTTTTATACCTTCTTGATTAGGTTATTTCGAAAGTCATTACAGTTTTCACTATGTGAATATGGTGGTTTCACACCAAATGAAATACCATTCTTTTTAAACTTTCGAAAGACTATCTTATTTTCAAGTATAATTCTGAGTTTTACTGCAAAATTGTTTTAAACATTATGTTATTTCTTAATTAAGCATAAAATGAAAAGGAAGCCAGTAAAAATATTTTTAAACATGATGTTATTTCCTGATTAAGCATGAAATGAAAAGGAACCCAATTGATTTTGTTCTCTTGAGTTCATCAACAGCGGGGAAACAATGAGAAAGAGTTTGATATTTTTTTTCTTTCTTATATCGGTAGACATACATCATGTAGAGCCTATAGACCACTTAAGGGGGCGTCTAAGGCCATATGATAAAAATAAAAAATAAAAAAAGATCAAAAAATGCTTGAATAATAAGACAAAAAGTTATCAAATTAGGACTCTCGTGAATGAATGAGCCACATTTCATAGTTAATCGTGAGCCTCAATGGTTGACAGCCTACTTTTGACCAAAAAGGGATTAAGTCTCCATGTTAAAAAAGATTAGCGTAATTGTAAAGATTAATTTAAATTTAGATTAAATTTGGAAATTGTTTTAATTTGTAAAGCCTTTGCTTATTAAAAACAATGTATGTTCCCAAAAACTATTATGTTTTATTTCATTGTCTCATATTAACGAAAGAAAATTTAGGTGTGTTAAAAAAAAGAGATAATCACTATTTATGCCCCTGAGCTATCTTTCAAAAGCAACTGTTACCTCTAAGGAATATATCGTGCCATTTGTATCCCCAACAAGTTTCGGGGTGCCATTTATGCCCAAAAGTGGCGAAATCCGGCGAGAGGGGGCGGCGTTCCACATATGTGGACCGCACATGCATATTTTCAGGGGCAATTTCGTCCATTCATACTTTTAATTAAAAACAAAAACAAAACCCTCCCCCATTCCTCCCCACCCCTCTCCCACCACTACCAATTTCAAGAACAACCACCTATCCCCACCACCACCAAAGCCGCCGCCTTCTCCTCCTCCACCAATTTCTTCACTTCAACTCCATTTCACAGAAGCATCTAAACATCACAAAGAACAACAAAGAAAAGGAGCTAAGAACATTAAGAGAGAAAAAATAAACATAAAAAAACCCAGCAGTGGTGAGTGGCGGAGGGAGGGAGGGGTGAGTGGCAGGGGAGGGAGGAAGGGAGGTAGGATTCCACCATTTTTGGGCATAAATGGCACCCCGTAAATTATTGGGGACACAAATGGCACGATATATAATCCTGAGGGGTAACAGTTGCTTTTGAAAATAAACTCAGGGGCATAAATAGTGATTATCTCAAGAGAAACGAATTGGTTTTCTTTTTCAGTTTTTTTTTTTTTTTTAGAAGAAGAAGGAGAGGTGAGTGGTGGAGGAGATGGCGGAGGGAGGGAAGGGTGAGTGGCTGGGGAGGGAAGGAGTGAAGGGTGAGTGGTGGAGGAGATGGCGGAGAGGGAGAGGTGAGTGATAGAGGGGATGGTGGAGGGAGAGAGGGTGAATGGCGATTTAGCCCCTCTGATTTCGCATGTGCGGTCCACACATGTGGAACGTCGCCCCCTCTCGCCGGATTACGCCACTTTTGGGCATAAATGGCACCCCGAAACTTGTTGGGAATACAAATGGCACGATATATTCCTTAGGGGTAACAGCTGCTTTTGAAAGATAGCTCAGGGGCATAAATAGTGATTATCTCTAAAAAAAAAATAAGCAACTATTTTGACTTGTCAAGTTCCGATAACGCCTTAAACTCTTTTGACATGTTGGACCATAATGAGTTGTCAATGCAATTCAACAATTTTTTATAAAGAACTTTCCAGATAAAAATATTTTTACTTTTTGTCTTAGGAGTGTACTTATATACAAAAATAATGTTTATAGTATAGCTCATTTTATTCATTCCATTTCATTATTTTGAGAAAAATAATCGAATTTTAGTAACTTCTAAAAGAAAACATTAATCTTTTGATTAATTGTTGTAGCGATGACGTTTTCAAAATTAATATCAAATTCAATATGTCTAATAAGAGAAGATGACTGAATTTAATGAGTTCCCATTGTAATTAAACAATCCTTAAAAAAAAAATTCCAGTACAAAAAGTATAACAGATCTTGTAGATGAATTACGAAGTGAATGTGTCTAAGAAGACTACACGAAAAAGTAAGTAACCTCTCCATCTACAAACATATGTATAAACTTGACATATAGTGCAAAGAACTAGTTGTAATTTGATTAAATGATTTCAAACTTCACCTACTTCACTTACTTTTGAAGTGGCTTTTATTAGCACTGTCAAACAGACCACTAGTCCCGTGACCATGGGTCCCAGTAGTCACGCGTTTTTGGACGGATTTGGACCAAGCTTATTCATGGTCCGCTTTAAATGCGGGCCATTTTAGCTTCGCTCCGCTTTGGACCACGGACTAAGGCGGGACCGGACCGGGACTGGACCCTGACCAACCCGCATTTAAATTAATATATATATAAAATATTTTTTAAAGTTTTACTTCTCATTTTTACAATTTGTTTTATAAATATTTTCAAAAAATAAACAACAAAACTCAATTTTTAAGCTTTATATTCTTTTTTTTCAATTTTTTCTTTTCAATTTTTTAAAAATAAAAACAAAAAAAAGTCATTTTTAAGCTTTATTTTCTTTTTTTAAAATTTATTTTTAAAATTAATTTGGTCCATGGACCCTGCCCTGCTTAACCCGCGGACTTTTTTATGGACGGGTATGGACTAGGAGTTTCTAGTCCCGCAAAAATTGGCTCAAATCCAGATCCGGTCCGCTTTTAGAGTAATCCAGTGACGGACGCCAGCCCCTCGTTTGACAGTGCTAGCTTTTATGGTGGCTGAGTAAAATCCTCGCCGTCTCTTTGTCAACATTGATATAACATGGACAAATACATTTCCATCTTGATTGTCCTCTTATGTTCAAAGTTGATTATCTTTTTGACTCTCTTCTTCTGAATTTTCTTTGCTTAAAAATTACATTTATGAACTATTTATCCCCATTGTAAATCTTTATAATTGTTTCTTTCGGTTACATATTCTTCTTCCTTATTTTGCACAGGAAAGAAAAAAAGAAACTAAAAATATAAGTGTCTAAATTTTCAAACTTGTTCTATTATCGTCAAAACAAATCCATAAATTGTAAGGGTATATTTTTACTTTTTCGAAATTCTTTTTTAATGAAATTTTACTTTTCTCAATTTAATGTCATCGCGGTGTTGACCAAGAATAAAAATATCCCCGTTTAGATACTATTAGAATAACCTTAACTTGTAAGCACCTACCCATCACGTCTAATTTTTAGAAGGTAAATAATGTAATGGTCGAAGCTTTCAAGATGTAAAGAAATATAAAATATACCATTAGAAACAATGTAATTTATATTAATGGGATTGGTTTCATGCCTGGATCTTCTCCATCCATTATGAAGAAACATGTGGAGAATTAGAGTTGGGAGTGAGATGAGGGTGATGGAAAAGAAAGAAAGAAAATAAGGAAATGCACCCCACTGCATTGATGGTTTTCCTTATAGGCCATCGAGTGTAGAAATTCAACCCACTTCATTGTCCTCTCTTTGAATTATACCATTTTTGTTTGTTGACTCTTTTTCAAATAGTCAACTTTTGCACGACTCTTTCCTTAACTCTCATCTATACTCCTCATTATCCCGCTCACTCACAACACTAAAACATACTTATTTCCACCACTTACTAGTTAATACAACCATATTCCTTCCCATTCATCTCATTCAACAGCAAAAGCACACACAAGTCTTAGTTTCATTCTCTTTCTCAGGTAGCTTTTTTCTTTTCTCTGAGTTTTTAAGCTTTGCTTATTTATCAGGATAAAAACTCTAAAAAATCTGATGTCATTTTCTGTCAAGCTTACAGTTGTTCTCATCATTTTAATTCGCACGATGTTTTTGTGAATGTTGTTGGTTTTTTCATCCCTAATTTTATCTTTTTAATTGTTTTCTTTGCTTACCCATATTTATGCTAAATTTTTCTTTGTGTTGATTGATTTTCTTCTCTCTTTACTTTCAGGCTTGATAAGTACATTCTTGACTATATGTTAAGAAAAAACATGACCAAAACAGCTGAATCATTTGTGAAGGAGGCTAATATCACTCTGGGTGATGTTGGTATGAGATCTTAATTTGCCATATTTCTTAGAACTCTAAAATTTTACACACACATATTTATGCCTGCAAATGAATCTAAATGGATCCGAGTATGACTAGATCTCTAAATTATGCAAGTCTATATTCGACTTTTTCAGAACTGGATCCGGGGTTAGATATACCCATTTTTGAGAAAATACATACATAGAATGCAAAAATTTACATATCAGTGGTAATATTTTATAATAAATTTCAAAAATAAGACAACCTAGAAATGGTCATCTATCTAAATCTAGATTTGCAGAAAAACTACGAGGGGTGTATTCAATGTAGAATCTATAGGATTTTTAAGGAGTTTTAAAGTCCATAGGTATTCAATTTGGATTTTAAAAAGTCCAATGAAATCTAGAGGTATTCAATTTAGATTTTAAAAAGTCCATTAAAATCTAGAGGTATTCAATTTAGATTTTAAAAAGTCCATTAAAATCTAGAGGTATTCAAAACTCTATAGATTCTCATAGATTTCATTAAAGGTAGGATTTTGATGGATTTCATAGGTTTAAATGTGTATGGTGAAATCTCTTCTTTTTTCTCAAGATTTTGATTTTCTCTCATTAATATTAAAATTAAAGTGTCTTTGATAATTTTATCTTAGATTACAATTTTTTTAGTAATCTCATTTCTATAAAATTATAAGAAAAACAAAGAAATATTTCAAACTACAAACATCGTTAGAAAACTCAATATGAAATTTTATTTCCTAAAAAGAAGTCATAATATCCAAACAATTTTCTTCTTGATCATCTTCAAATAGAAATTAAAGAAAGCAAACAATTTCTTCTCTATTTAACCACAAATTTCTATTTTTCAAACATGAATTTCATTTTCCTGAAAGAGAAAATCAAAGAGAAAAAAAAGTTCAAACAAAACTTATCACAAAACATATCTTCATTAAACCAAAGAAAAAAATACCAATAAGTAAATTATACAAACCTTGAACAAATAAATCAAAAAAACCGCAGTTACGTAATTTAAAAAAAATCAAAGACTATCGCCAAACTTTTTAAATTTTTAACAAAATGATTTAATTCAAAAAAAAAAGGATTGATAAACATATATTGACTTTGGAAATTCAACACCTTTGGATCTGTATAATACATCACTAAATCAGTCTTTTCTTTATTTTTTGGTGCTATTCAAATAATCTATAGACTTTATAAATCCAAAGAAATCCTGATAAATCAATCTAATAAAATCTGATAGACTCTGCGCAGACTCTACATAGAGTTAAAACAATTCATAAAGTCAGCAGAATCCATAGACTTTTGAAAATCAATTAAAATCTTTTAAAATCTGGATTGAATACACCCCCCGTAGACATGTCTTAAAATAATATATAATTAAAAAAATATTAAGTGCCATCATGTCTTAAAGACAAAAAGTTAAATCTAATAAATAATAAAAATACCTAACAGATACGGCACCTAACTTGAGCACGCTTAGATACCTCTAAACAAATACATATATGGATCTAGGTAAACATGGCCTATATTGATACTAAATCCACACTATTTATGGAAATCTGGACAAAATTTGACCCGTTTTGCATGTCTACATGTGTATAAATTAGATATGGTGATACTGATTGTTAATGATGACCAAAATGATTTGATTTCACTGAATATAATTATTTCTAATGTCATTTTTCTTTTAATAATGTATTGATGTGTGTGTGTCTATATATATTCTCCTAAGAGGAAAAAGCTATATATACCCCCATCTATTTTTGTTTTGTTAGTAATATCAACCGCTTTTTATCTTTGTTTTTTATATTCATTATTTATTTTCAAAAAACTATATGTACACCACTGATGTATGACTCGGCAAGACTTGAAGGTTTTTTTTGACAAAAATCAACATCCACTCGGTGTTTACTTTTTTCATAAAACACCGAGTCATGTGGCGACAATGTGTTTATAGCTATACGAAAATAGATTTTGTCAATAAAAATAAAAATTAAAGATAATGGGTATTATTAGCAAAACTAAAATAGATGAAAGGTATTTATAGTCTTTTCCCTTTCTCTTAATTATTTAACTTTACTTAAGTTATATTCCATTGATAATGATTCTTAATATTCCAAATACTAAATGGTCTTGTATTGTTTTCCAGCAATTAGTTCTACTAGTGGATTTCTATGTGAATGGTGGTGTATCTTTTGGGACATGTATACCTCCAGACTTCATAATCAACCTGAAAATGGAAAACAGGTGTTATATGATAAAAAAAATGATGGTAATTCTTTTACTTGTATTTCTCAGGCTACAAAGACAATCGAGAATGATCCCCAAAATGTTAGTGTTGGTTATATACCACCGGTGAATGAGATAACTCGAGAAGTATTTCGGAGTATGCTACAGAGTCACCTTTCCAAGCTGCCATTAGAAGAAGTGAATCAACAAACTCCCGTTGTGATACAACCTACTTTTCAAAACCTTGCAACAAATCCAACTGCAATAATGAATCAGCAGGACGGGATTTCCATGCAATCCTCCAATTCAACTTCGAACCTAACAATAAACCAACCAGCTATAGATGTAAGTCTGACGCAACTCTCAAGTTTGATGCATCTTCCCAGATAAACTCCATTACATCAACCTGATGTGAATGTGATTCAATTTCTAATTCAATTTCAATTAATCAACAGGCGATGAGTATGGTGCAACCTCTCAATCCGTCTGCAATGAAGCAACAAGCTACGATCGAGATGTCTAGTTCACCTCTAAATGCAACGATGTATCAACAAATGTTAGCACAAATGCCTAACACATTGGAAACATTGTACGAGCAGGAGTGTGTTAAGCTTTCTGCTATAGATCAGACTACCTCAAGCAGATCCTGGTAATTTTACAAATTAAAGAAAATGTATTTGGATTTCCTTACAAATATAAGTTCTTTATCTGGTTTCATAGATAATTCCCTTATATCAATAATATATACTTGTATATATATGTGTGTAAAAAAAACAATCTGGTACACACATATAAAATAAATCTTATAAGTATTTATTATTTTAGTTGATAAAAAATTATTTTAAAAAATAAATATTTTATTTTATTACAGAGGGTTTTATTATCGACCAGCTATTGTCTCACATATAGACCGTATGTCCTAACATTCGTAATAAAAGGTATACAGTTGAGAATTATTCTTTCTCTCCATACTAGATGAGGATTAATTATCAATCATATGATCCATGATAGAACTTTTTTTTTTTTGAAAAGAAAATAATATCATTAATAGATATTAGGAACTACATGAGGGAGGTAGAATTCCAGTGGATTCCTTACCCTTTGAAATGAGGCTTTAAGCCTTTGAAAAATTCCAGCTAACCAATGAGCCAGAACATTACAAGACTCGTGGTCATAGAAAAATCTAGAGAATAAGTACCCTATAGTACAAAATCCTATGACCGCAAAACCAAACAATACTACCAAAAAACAGGAGCAAAACTGAGGCCATGCAAAAAGCAGAGGGCTTCCACAACTTCAGAGTTCTTGTCTGCAAACTTTCATAACACGTTAGATTAGGAGGGGAGATCAGCTGAAAACTGCAAATTGGCCAGCAACCACGCCAGATACGAACAAAACGCCCGCTCACAATCCTGCATACGAAGCCGTGTAGCAGAAAAACTCTATCTTGAGGGATGCTTCTTCAAATTTGAGACGACGGACCCAATTGATTGCTAACATAAATGATTGAATTAAATCCTAAATTAAAACATGAAGTAAAATCTAAAACTATCATGATATCGATCATGAAGTCTACAAACAACTTTATTAAGAAAATAAAGAAACTACTAAAAAAGCTAGCCATTATGAGGCGCGCTAAGTCTTGAATTGTCCGAGAGTTGTGAAATCCCGAACAATTCCCGATCAAACAAATCATAGGCCTCGGCGGGGCCGACACGCGACCTCCACCTTATTCTGATTAAGGCTAGAAACCCTCGTTGAAGAAAAATCAACAGCAATAGTTGGGACGAAAACAAAACTAGTAATATTTGAGTTAAAAACAACCCAAAAATTAAAATTTTTAGCCCCAAACTCTATGTCTTCAATAAAGGGGTCAACTGTGGCAAATCCAGCTATATTTGCAGCATTTTGTGCTGGATCTGCCACAAATAGTCCAAACAGAGAAGGCCCAATCAGACCAATTAAAAAAGCCCCAAACAGCCCAGTAGGAAACTCATTACAGGCAAGGCTCATAAAGAGAAAACCTTGGCCAAACAGCCTATTTCGGGCTCCTCTCTTTTGGGCCAGTTGCGGGTCCAAAACCTGACCCGATACAAACATATTGTCCAGCCTCAAGTCTGTAATCCGACCCGCTTCTTGACGCCCATTTTCAACCCGTCGTCCCCCTACAAGCAACCCCCGACCTCTAACTGTCACCATCAACTCCGGCAGCCCTTCAATAATCTCCGACATCCCTAGTTTAAAATCCAGACTTAAAGGTCGGCCAGATCTAGCCCAAAACCTAACCCTGATCATCAACATCTCATCTTCCCCAAAACCTAATCCCGGTGCCTCACTCACATCCAAACCAAGATCTCGACTCGTTCGCCGGCCAGAGATCAAAGCCAGCGATCCTAAATCGTCAACGCCACCAATCCTTCGCCCCTTGAGAGCCTGGCCAAAAAGTCATCCATTAACCCCCTCACTTTCATCATTACAAACCCAGCTGCAAATAGAAAAATATCTGGCCAGACTCGAAAATAGCCCGTCGCGACACCCATCAAATAAACAAAACCCAGACTCGCTGGTCCAGCAATACAAGAATTGCAGCTTTTAACTACAGTCGCGCCACTGTTCAAAATTGAGCCCACATAAGCTTTGCTTAGGCAAAAAATCCCAGCGATTAATGGCGATAACAGTAGCTAAAAAGCACGGTTGATGATGATCATCATCGCCCGGCTAGAAAACGCGCATGACGGCGGTGTAGGTAACCCTAGAGGGATAGGGAGCTACTCCGACATATTGAAAGATTTTCCCGTTAAAAGAGGATCTTCCCCAGAGAGAGAAATCGCTTTTTTCCGCATAGAAATAGTAATATCCATGATAGAACTATTCTATTTATATATTTATACTATAAAAAAACAGATAAGTAAATAAATGTTAATTTCTTAGATTATGAATTTGTTTTGGTTAGTTGAAACTTTTCAATAGGAATATTATTTTCTCAATAGAAATAGAAGAAATGGCGTCAAAACCTATTCCATTTAAGAGATCATAGATCAAATTTGAAGAACTTAAAAAAAATATTATGTTTCAATAGTTTCTTGTGGGACAACCACCTCTAAAAAAAGGTTGTTTACGTTGGGTAAACATCCTAACTTCTCTATCCAATTTTTTTTTGTAATTGATATTTGCCAATGGATTACCTCTCGATTTAATTTTCTTTAGTGAATTTAAAAGTTGATAATTGATTGACCGATAAAATAAGGAATAGTGTAATTAACCATTAAGAGAAATTGCATATCTGATTATCTCGAAAAAAAAAAACCAGAACTGCAAAATACATATGTGGGGACATAAATTAGGTCCATATAATAATTTTCTTAAATTGGACCAAAACTTCAATACTTACCCTAAATCATTAAATAAATGCATTTACACCTCAACCAAAAGAAAAATAAATGCATTTAACAATGATCTTTTTACAATGTTTTTAACAATAAACCGTCTACTGGAATTTCATTTCCATGCTAGAAACTATCTCTATTCAAACACTAACTTTATTGCTCCAATCAATCATCGTCCTAAGAAGATATAGTCATTAAATAATTGAAGTTCATATGGGAAAAGAAGACTAATGTTGATTATTTCTTTTGAATTTCCAAATTATTTTTACAAATGTTGATTTGTTACAGCTATCCGCCTCAACAAAATTCTCAGCAAAACGCAAAGAATGTCCAACATTGGGTTGGTAGAGTAAGTAATATTTGTGTTGAGGCTCTCCATGATCTGATTATTATGGAGAATCAAATCAAAGGGCTCACCTGATTTTCTTCTTTCTTTTCTTGTCCTTTCTTTTTTCAGGAGGATAATCGTCCCATGAGTTTTCAAAGATCAAATGATGTTGTGCCGGCTTTTGCATGACGCTTCTAAAATTCCTGACACAGGTTCAGTTATCTTTCCATTGTTAACACTTGTCATGTGACGCGTTAAATATATTTTCTATATATTTAGTACTTGAAGAATGAGAAATTGAATGTTCAATTTGGAACAAAGGGAGTATATCTAATAAACATAAAATTACCCTAAATATTGATTGTGCTTTTAGATAATTGAGGTAATGGATGCTAGTATCTAAAAAGCTGTCTAAATTGTGACGAATTTTCTTTGGTTGTGAATATTATGTGATTGTTTTAATAGGAAGCCCTTCATTCTTCTTGAGATCCTATGGTCCCTGATAAGCATGATGAGCTCACAAATTTTAATATTTTGTCGTTCAAATGGCATAGATTTCAAATTACTTATAATATTAATGCATCAGTTTATCCGAACTTAAGAAGACATTTGTCGAGTTATATGGTACAAAAACTAAAATCTCCTACATTTATCTTTGCCATATTTTGTAACGTTTTCAATCACAAGTTTTCTTGTCTTTTACTGATTACCTCGTTCACTTTCATTATGCATCTTCTTTCAAATAATGAATTATGATGAACCTCTTGACCTAGATCAATCATATTTCAAACAATCTAACTGCATTTTGAGTGGATTTCTTCTAATAGTTCAACTGAAACAATGTCCTATTTTTGTCATTGTTAGTCCTTTGTAGATATTCTAGTTAACTTGTGAATGAATTACAAACTACGACAAATGACACACTAAGCATGTTATTAACTCGGTCAAAACCGGGTAATGAGGATGTATATAGAATATCTTTGGATTTGAAATTTTTTTCCACTTTGCTTTATTGAGTTTTCATACTCAAATGCACATGAGGATGTATTAAGTATATCTTCTAGTTTATTTCTCTAATATGAGGATTGGTTCGAGATGAAGTCAACAAATACCAAACGCGATCGCAATATATTTCGACGATGTTGAGGATGATGAATAGCCAATAATCGTGTTTGGTAAGTGGTAAGAAAAGGAAATAATAAATAAAATACAAAAACTCGTTTAGGAGTCACATAACTTAAGCACTCTCACATAGAAAGAAATGTTACATATTAGAGAGAAAATCCTGACAAATTGATTTGAAACAGGTGTGGAATTAGGTTTAGCTACATTACAAGGTCATGTTACTACGATTTTAATATCTATTAGCTTGAATGAAGCTACAAATATCCATCTTAGACATCCATCCCCTTTGTGCGCCTTATCTATACGAAATCTAATAGGTATGGGCTTATCTATGTGATTCACCACGCTTGTTTGTGCCTATCGACTGATTCTATTTCATGATGGTTAACTAAAGTTTTCTGGTAAAAAGTTCTTTTGAGGTTATAGTATAAAAAAATAAAAAATAAAATCGAATAATAATCAAATAAGCGAAGACTAACAAAAGTTTCAGATTGACTTAGAGATTTTGCTCCAGTTTATTATGGAAAACGACATCATGATTTGGGGATTTGCATATCTTAGCATCTTCCCTTTATAGAAATTTCATAAACAAGTGCACATAAGTATTCCTGGCCTAAGTTTGAGCCTAAACTAGAGATCATCAATTCCATTAGTAAAAGCTCCTATTTCGGGAGATTAAGTTGCAACCATTACAAATAGAGTTTGAGATGCTTAAATAGCAACTGGCAGCCAGGCCTGGTGTGCGTTGTTACATATGGCTATTTGAGTATAAGGACTGGGAGGGAATAAAAGGTAATGGGAGGATCAAGGGGTTCGAGGTCTTGATCAGTTAAATAAAAGACACGCGGGTCGGGTTGTCTCTCGCGGGTCAGTGACGGGTCGAGGGACTTTATAAATATGAGTAATGGTAGATGTTTTTAGGCATGCTTGAACTTTGTGCTATTGACTCTCCTTTTCTATCTTCTGTCCTCTTCTTCTCTCTCTCATTTCCCTTTTCTGGTTCTCGAGCTATAAAACAACTCAGCTTTGACTGTTACTTTCGTTTAGCAAGTCTGATTATAACAAGTGTAATCGATTACTTTTGATTGCAATACTATTGAATCGGATTTGAATTTCAGTTTGATTTTGAGAATCATAACATTTGGTATCAGACCTTGAAATTTTTGGAGCTTACATGGTTACCACTCGAAATCAACTCGGTGACAGTCATTCGGTAGCTGCGCCGCCGCTATTACCATCGCCGAAGCGTGGAGAGTACCGAGTACCAATTAAGCATCAGTCTACAAGGTTAGTGGAAGTTGAGGTCACTGTTGGTAGATTAAATGCTCAACTGGATGAAGTTAGACAAACTAGTCTCCTTGAATTCTGACATGACTAATTTGAAGAGGAATGCTGATGAACAATATAATAACTTGAAAAGAGATTCAGATGATAAATTCAAACAGTTACTTGATCAATTTAACAAGGTTAATATGAATCTAAATGATAAAGCTGTTGTTGGTGAATGTAGTCGAAATATTGTTCAATCTCCTCAAATTAGACAGATTAGGACTGACTTTGGTGTTGGAATTGGTAATACTCTGAATCCTGTGGTTGGAATGAAAGAGGCACCTAGGTTTGACTTAGGTAATGGTCACAGAGGCGATGCCAAGTTACCTAAGCTTGATTTTCCAAAATTTGAAGGAAATTCACCTAAAGAATGGGTGATACAAGCGGAATATTATTTTAAGGTCCATAGAATTCCAGATCCTTTGAAATTGGATGTGGCGATGACCTATTTCAGAGGAGAAGCTTGTCTGTGGGGACATAGCTACACTCTGGAGTTTGGAACTCATAATTGGCAAGGTTTTGTCAAAGCTATGTACTGCAGGTTTGATACCAAGTCTATCTCTGGTATAGTTGGTGATTTTACCAAGCTGAGACAGGAAGGAGATGTGCAGTCTTACATGAAGAAGTTTGAGGCTCTAAAAGCTATATTTGTGACCACTGGAACACTTGCTACTAGTGAATACTTTGTTGATCTATTTTTGAGTGGCTTAAAGGATGAGGTTAGAGGAGTTGTGAGCATGCACAGACCTAATTCAATCTTGGAAGCCTTCAAATTAGCAGTGGAGCAGGAAATGAATTTGGCTTACCTTCATAAACCAGCTGTGAAGAGTGCTTATTCCAGTTTTACTCCAAAGACAAATCAAGCCTCAACACAGGTTTCTGGTAGTGGAATGAAGACTGGAGCGAATATTTCTTATACATCTAAGTTTACTCCTAAAGAACCTCGTAAGTTCAAGAGGATTAGTAATTAAGAGATGCAAAAGAGGAGAGAACTTAACCTATGTTTCAAATGTGGTGAGAAGTATTCTCCTCAACATAGGTGTGCACTCTGTCGATGTCAATATGCTTTATTTTTTGTGATTTTGGATTGGAGGATAAGGGTGGTGGAGAGTTACAAGTGCTGCAATCACTTGTGGTAGTGGATATCCAAGCTATTGGGGGTTTGACTTTGTCATACAATATAAGAAAGGCTATGATAACAAAGTGGCAGATGCTTTATCCAGAAAGTTTGAGTGTAATGCCCTGTCTGTGGTCATTCCAAAATGGATGGAGAAGGTGAGGCAAAGTTATGATGGTGATCATGAAGTGCAGGATGTGATAAGTCAATTACTTTTGGGGAAGGATGTAACTGGTTACACCTTGGATAATGGCATTCTCAGATATCATGGGAAAATGGTCATTGGCAGTGATGGGGACTTCAGGGCTAAAATTGTGGATTCCATACATTCATCCACAATAGGAGGTCATTATGGGGTACAAGCTTTCCTGAATAGACTCAAGAAGACTTTCTATTGGCCTAACATGCAAGAAACAATCCAAGAAAGAGTTAAAAGCTGTGAGATTTGCCAGAGATGCAAACATGAAAATGTTGCATATCCAAGGTTGCTACAACCTTTGGCTATTCCCAGTAAACCATTCACATGTTTAACCATGGATTTCATTGAAGGGTTTCCTAAGTCCGAAGGGAGAAATTCTATTCTGGTGGTGGTGGATAGGTTTACTAAATTTGGCCATTTTATCAGCTTAAGCCATCCTTTCACAGCTAAGCAGGTTTCTGAAGAGTTTATGGACTAGATTTACAGGCTGCATGGTCTGCCTGAATGTATTATCAGTGATAGAGATAAGGTGTTTACTAGTTTGTTGTGGAATGAGTTGTTTGCTACACTTGGGGTGAAGTTGAAGTTGAGTACAGCTTACCACCCTCAGACTAATGGCCAGCTGAGAGGGTCAATCAGTGTGTTGAGATGTATCTGAGATTTTTTGTGGCTAGCAGACCTCATACATGGCATAAATTCTTAGCTCTAGCTGAACATTGGTATAACTCTAATGTTCATTCAGCCATAAAGATGTATCCCTTTGAGGCATTATATGGTTTTAGACCTCAGAGCTATGGGGGAAAACCTTTTGTTGGATGATTTTAGAAATGGGGAAGTTGCAAAGATGCGGGAGGAAAGGAGTAGGATAAATGCAGTTCTCAAAGACCATTTGCATACAGCTGCAAACAGAATGAAGCAGCAGCAAGACAAGAAGATGAGTGAAAGGCAGTTTTCTATGGGAGATTTGGTTTTCGTGAAACTCAAACCATATAGGCAGCAATCTTTGGTTGTTAGAAAGAATCAGAAGTTTTTTTTTTTTTTTATGTTTTTTAGAGTTTTTTTTTAGCTTCTTTGGACCTTACCAGAGGAGGAGCCCATGTAGGGCGGATAGAAGCCCGACTGAGCGGGCGCCCCATGAGGGGGAGTATAAGTGCCTCACAAAGGAGGAGAACTAGAAGCCTGGGTAGCAGGTGCCCCATGAAGGGGAGTAGAAGATCCACACAAGGGAACCCAAGAAATGGCAATTAAATCATTCCCCTTGTGTGAGGGGGTATCGAACCCACAACATCAAGGTTGTGGGCAGGCCATAGCCCCACTGGGCTATGGACCTTATTAAAGAATCAACACAAGTTGGCTCAGTTGGTAAGGATTTGGCACGTCCTCACAAAGAATCAGAAGTTAGCTCCTAAATACTTTGGTCCATACAAAGTCATCAAAAAGCATGGTACAATTGCTTATGAGCTAGAGTTGCCTATAAATTCTAAACTTCATCCTGTGTTCCATGTCAATCAACTCAAGTTGAGGATTTTTCAGGATCAGGCGACTCAATTGGATCTTCTTGATATGGGCAGTGAATGACAATTGCTAGTTGAACCAGCAGCTTTGTTAGAGATGAGGTTGGTGAAAAGAGACAATAAACCTGCAGTTCAATGGCTTATCTCTTGGAGTAATTTGCCTGAGGAAGAAGCCACATGGGAGATGGCTGAGGAGTTTATCAAAAGGTGGCCCAACTTGGCAATCAGATGAAAGATAGCTTGGGGACAAGCTCTTTGTAAGGGAGAAAGAATGTTACATATGGCTACTTGAGTATAATGACTGGGAGGGAATAAAAGGTAATGGGAGGATCAAGGGGTTCGAGACCTTGATCAATTAAATAAAAGACACGCGGGTCGGGTTGTCTCTTGCGGGTCAGTGACGGGTCGAAGGACTTTATAAATAGGAGTAATGGTAGATATTTCTAGGTATGCTTGAACTTTGTGCTATTGACTTTCCTTTTCTATCATCTGTCTTATTCTTCTATCTCTTATTTCCCTTTCTGGTTCTCGAGCTATAGATCAACTAAGCTTTTGCGGTTACTTTCGTTTAGCAAGTCTGATTATAGCAAGTGTAATCGATTCCTTTTGATTGCAATACTATTGAATCGGATTTGAATTTCAGTTTGATTTTGAGAATCATAACATGCGCTTGATCTACCCCCAAAAAAAAAAGGCGATTGGAACCGGTGAACGGTATTCTTGCGTTTTTTGGCTTAACCCCAAAAGGAGGTTTACATGGCTAGTTTAGATGTCCTAGCCCTTTAATGTACCAATTAGAAAGTCAAAAAATTGAAGAAAAATTTCTGGAATTTGAACACGAGCGGGAATCCCTTTCTCCATAGAGAGCCTTTTAGTTTGTTTCTCTTCAAAAATGAATAGTTAGAACTCCATTTGTGAGTGTTAAGAGAAATCTTGTTTGTTATACTAACTGTAGATTTCAAGCCCAGATAAGGGAGGAGATTTGTGGTAAGGTTCTTGATGGCCAATGTAAATGATTGAACCTATACTCTGCAATGATTAGTAGTAAAAAGTGGAAAGTTGAAACGAAAAATAAAGATTTTGTCAGAAGAATGGCAAATCCCTAAGGTGTACCTATAAGTGACTTATAAGAGTAAGACACTCTTAAGAAAACGTCTTGAAGAGACAATCATCATTTTGGGCATACTCTTGCAGCCTCAATTTTGCAGCAGATGCCTACATGGTAACTCAAAATAAAGATTTTAAGTATAGAAAACAATGAGAAATATGGGTTTATCCGGGGAGAAATGCGAAACTCTTATAGAAATTATTTACTAGTTTTCCACCTTAATAAGTTGTTAATAGTACAACAGATACATTTGCATTTAGAAGAATACATCATTATCTTTTTTTTCTTTTTCTTTTTTGCCTCACCAGATGAGGAGAATTTATTGCCCCATGTATGGGGAGGGTGTCGAACCCGGGAGCTCCCGGTCACGGGTCGAGGCTTGCCCCACTGGGCTGCGGCCTCATTGACAATACATCATTATCTTAATTTATCATAAACAGAAATGGAAAATTTTATATTTATTGTCACCTTAATAAAGCCTTGTAGTATAAGGTTCTGGTATCCATCCATAACTTGTAATGGTTGTAAATACACTGTATATGAATAATGTGGGTTTTTTTTTGCTTGTAGTACTATATAAATATTCTAAAGGTGATACTTTTAAATGCAAAACTCTCCTATGAGAATAAATATAGACTAACTTAAGTGTAACAAAACATATATGTATCAAATATATATGAGTTTTATATGGTAAAAGTTTGCTTTACTAATAAAAAAACAAAAGTAAAACATTCGGTCCCTAGTAGACTAACTAAAGGAATTGTGTATAACCAGATCTTTTTAATATGTGCCACTTGATAAAACCATGTTCATATATAAGAATGTACATCTTCTAGTTATGTGGATTCATATGAATGAAGCATTATACTCTAGTGGATCCGAGCTAAATAATTTGTTCCGAAATATTTGTAATTTTGTAATTTCTTCCACTACACTTGACTACTAAATGATCACCATCCTTTACCTCAGGGAAGAATATAGACATCCAACAAATTCCAGTAACAGAGCATCATATGAATGTAAGTCACATTCTTACATTGTAAACATCAATTTTTTGTTACTACATTTTTTGTTTAATTAATTCATTTACTGGTTAACTCAAATGTTTGATTTATTACTGGGAGTTGGTTTAAACTCACCTAGCTTGGGGAATATATCCTCACATTCATATATATCATTACCAAACGAGCAACAACTCCTTTCTCCACATGGATGGCATTCCACAACTGTGAGTCTCTTCATTGTTTTCACAAATTCAGTAGTTAAATCACCAACTCATCCAAAAATATTTAAATAGGTTGTTAGTAGAGAGTCAACCCAATTGATATTGGTTTACACAAATGCTAACCTGTCAATAGGATGCTGGCTTATTTTCTCCTGGCTTGGGGAATGAAATCTCACGTACACTTGGATCATTACCGTACCCGCAGAGATTTTCACCATCTTCTAGAGACCTGATACCATCTTTACCTACATTGGCAACACAAAATTCTAGAGACCTGATACCATCTTCTTCAAGAAGTCCTCTTAGCCCAACTACGCGTATGGTTATTGATGACTCAAGCGGAAATGATTTATAAGTAAGCTTAAGCAATGACCTTGTGCAAACATTTTTACTATAGCTTTAAGGTTCCTTACCATTTATTTTATGTTTATAAAATACCAAACAAATCAAAATAATACAACTTAATACGTGTTCAAAAAATTCAAATGCGTTATTTATTTGTTGATTGATGCATGATTGGGTAGGTTGTTTGCTCACCTTAAATTCTTGTTGGTTATTTATCAGTAATATGTTAATTTTCATTCTTGGAGGTAGAAGAATTCTTGTTCAATGTGTGATCTTTTATATTACTCAATAAAAATTAATTTTATGAAAGATCTACTAAAATCTCCCAATTTAATTTGAATCTTCTTTTTTCTTATTCTCAAACTTTTTTTTGATTAGCAGATGATTGATGATGCACGGAGAGCCCATGGAAAAGAGGTACAAATGGTGTCAAAGAATCATCAAAGTGATATGGAAATGCAACAGAACAAAAGAACTAATATGATTTACTTTTGTAAAATAATTAGTTTTGTCATTCGAGATTTCGTGGAGGGCTTTAATGTGTTTGTTTATTCTCACTTTACTTCTCATAATCTTTTATTTTACATTTCAGAATATTAGGAAGAGGAAGATAGAATCAAGCTCTTCAGTTGCAGGGACTTCGTTGGTATATCTCCCATCTTACAGGAACACTAAATTGCACTTCTTTGGATTTATTCTTCTTTATCTTCCTATAGAGTGTAGTGAAGCATTAGAGAATTTTATCATTTATGTTTTTTCATATATTTTATCAAAATTTATTCTCTCTGTCTTTCATAATTGGGGTTAGCGTGAATTCAACTTGCGATATCTTTGTCTTGTTATTATCCTCTTCTTCATTGACTTGCAGGATGAAAATGAAGCATGGGAGGAATATATGAATGTAGAGGACGATGTATATTTGTATCAAGAGAATGACAACATTGATGAAGTGGACCCTTTATTCAACAACCTGCATCAAAATTCATCATCACAAGACACGAGTGAACCTGAAGGTTGACCGACAGAATAATATTATGATTCATTTTCTAGGAAAACATACTAAATAATTCCCATTATTTTATCTCTAGATTGGGTTTTAGTGCATATTCAGTATGAATAACTTTTAGAAATAAGTATGCTTTTCTAAGTAAAAAATAATAATAATGAAAACAAATTTGCAATCGGTGTACCATTTACTTCATGCTTCTAAGAAATCTCCTTTTATTAACTTTATTCAGCTACTCTTCCTTTATATAAGTGGAAGAGGTCCTGGAGAGCTTAATATATGATTTTACTTAATATATAGCTTATCCAGTTATGATTTCTTTTTATTTTTAGGCTTCTCATTCAAAGAGGTCAGAAGCCTTCACTCATCAAATAACAAGCTCATGTCCTGTCATTTCTCATCGTCGGGGAATCTGTTAGCTGCTGCTGGGCACGAGACAAAGGTCTTTGTTGTTAATCTCTATCCTTGTTTTTCTTTTAGTTTCTAAATAATTATGTTACTAGAAATTTTAGTTGACTCTTAGTACATTTTATTATAATGAATGCTTCAGGTCTTATTATGGAACATGGAGAGTTATTCAGTTAACACAGTTAATGGCCACTCTGACATCATTACAGACGTCCGGTTTCAACCAAATTCAACAGTTTTCAGAACAAGTTCTTTTGATAAAACTGTGCTAATTTGGGATGCACATAAGGTAACGTTATAATCTCATTGTTTGTATTGAATTCTATATTTCAAAAATCTTGATTTTTCTCACAATACTCTTTTCTTTTTTAATTTTTTTTTAGTTCATTCTCAAAAATCTTGATTTTTTTCTTTCAATAATCTTTATTGTTTGTATTGATATGTTTTCTCTTTAATTGTCACTCACCATTTTTAGTTGATGGTCTATCTTTGCTTACATTCTTTATATTCATGTTAATGCTTTTAAGTCCATGGTAATAAATAGTCAGTTAACAAAAGGTGGAAAAATCCCATAGTTTTAAATATTATCCAGGAGTCCTAAAACTTCACATCTGTTTTTGCCGCTTCAAGAATCAATTAACATCGATATCAAATTTGTTGCAAACATAATTCTTGCTGCCAAGAAAATGTTTCACGGAGATAATACCATATAGTCATTAATTTGTTAAATTAATGTATTTTTGTATTTCTTCTTTTTTTAACCTCTAACACTTAATGGTTGGGCATCATATTAAAATGGGACATTATGAGAGAATTTAGATTATTATTATTATCAAAATTTTGAGAAATACATTGGATATATTTGCCTATGAAAATGAGAAATACTTGCTAACATACTATCATGTCTTTGCTATTTTTAGAGAGGAAAGCCGCTCTACGAGCTTACAGATCACTTTGAACCTGTTATTTCTCTGAATTTCCATCCCAAAAAAATGGATCTCCTTTGTTCATGCGATAGTGGTAACAAGATCCGATTCTGGAACGTAAAAAATTCTTCTTGGACACATATTTTAGAGGTCAGTTCATTTATTTATTTGTTGAAAACATTATTATTATACACTTGCACATTTTTTCCCCAAGAAATACCCTTTGTCATGTAATTGGAGATTATAATTAACCTAATCTAACTCGAGGGAGCTGGTTCACGAGGTAGATTTCAACCCGGATTGGGAAACATTTTGGCTGCTGCTACGGGTAACTCCATCAATTTAATTGATGTCGAAACAAATAAAATAATTTGCAAACTACAGGTACAGGGTTCGATATAATGATACATTCATATACTTGGACTAAATTTTGAGTAGTCTTTTTAATGATTGGTACATTTTATATACAGGGTCACATAAAAGATATCCGATCATTCTGTTGGAATAGCAGTGGGCAATATATTGCTACCGTTAATGAGGACGGCGCTCGAATATGGTCAGTTAATTCAGGTGGGCGTTTGCTACATGCCTTCCCATGCAGTGGCGGAAATATCTTTGAATCATGCACATTTCACCCTTCATATATTCAAGTATTAGTTATTGGTTCAAACAAGGTACATGGTCTTCCCTTTTCTATAGATCTTTTATCGTTTTCTCTTTTAAGCTTTTGTATCTAGTACTTCTCTTTATCCAAATGAGTTCTCCCATCCTTGAGGAGATGTTTTTCGGCACTTACGGACTTGAAACTTTTAATTTCCACTTGGTCCACAAAGGCTTTCCCTAAACAAATGTCCAATCATTATAGTTTAGAATGTTGAAATTCCAGTTATTTTACCAAGTGGAAATTACTTCATCGTTACGGGTTTCACAAAGAATCTAATTGTTTTGAAACATATTACAGTCAATTCAACTCTGGAATCCACTTGAGAAAAATAGAACTTGGTCATATCAAGCACATGAGAGCATTATTTCAGCAGTGGCCGAGTCACCTTCTACTGAGATCATCGGCTCAGCAAGTCATGATCAATGCATTAAAGTGTGGAAATGATACATGTATGTAACTCTATGCCCATTCTATTTATATTTCTTTGGTTGAGGAACTGGAATAAATCTTGAGCTCCGAGTTTGGTTTATGTTTGCAGGTTCCAATATTGAAATAGATATGATGCAGTGTCGGAATCTATATCGACGAGAATAAAGTCCCATTCTAATATGCACTTTGTCTGATCTTGAGGATATATTTATGTCTATGTGGATTGGTTTTTTATGTGAGATTTCTATGTTATGGACTGAAAAGTAAATTATTTGTGAAAAAAAATGTGAGAATCAAAGTAAAAAATTGTGTTGGGAATGTGACAAAAGTTTCGCACTATGTAATTCCATAACTTAGACAAAATTAGGATATATGAGTCATTAATTATTGTGTACTCAGTACTCTTTGTTCTCTTTCTATTAACAATGTTCCTCTTGGCAAAAAGAAGTGAGGGGTTGTTGGTCAGGAAAATCATTTATAATATAAATCAAACTCAATCCAAATTATGAAAGAAGTGAGGGTTTTTGGTGAGAAACGAGAGGATAAAATCTTCAGTACGATTGTTGCACCTCTGAAATCTCTTTACGTCGGTTCGGCTATAATGCGTAACACTAAAATATCAGAACATAATGAACATTTTTTGGCTGTCGGATAAAATATTTGATGGTCCAAATTATTTTAGAGCGAACAAGTGTTGTAATTTTATAACACATGTTAACATGTGTCGTGACTTAAAACAGGTGTTAATCAAAAGAAAACATTTATTGCACAAGATATAATTCATGTTTAAAAAGTATATCATGTGTGTTAAAAGCGTTCAGCATGTAATGAAATTGCCTTGAAAACCCTGCATCTTTTTTCTACACACACAAAAAAAAATCAGTAAATTCGCAATCTTAAATAACAGCAAGAAGGACTTTTAGTCATTTAAATAATATTATACTATGTAGCAACGTGTTGGACTCATAATCTAAGAGACCTGGAATTAAATTTTTTGACGACCTCAAAAAAAAAAATTTAGTCTTTCTGTATCTTTCCCAACATGATTGATTTTTTTTACGAATTTTAAGAATTAGTTTTCTGAAGTTTTTTTTATCTATAAATACAATTATCTTTATCTCTTTCTTAATCTAATACAAAAATGGTCCAATAATGTTATAGGGTAATAGATGAGCTGCAACCTTGCATCAGATATATGCATGCACTTTTCTAAAACCTGATAACTCTTATTACAATTCTTAAATTTATCGTCTTTTCGTATTCTATTCCTAAAGGTAACTTTGTATTTTACATCTTAAATAATGAGTATAATTTGTCCATCATATTCTTTCATTACTAAACTTCCAAATTGTGGAACCAATGAAGTAATTTAGTTGGTAAAGGAGTACCCATATCAAATCGAGAGTTTTCGGGTTCGATAACGGAAGAGATCTTTTGTTTCAAAATCGTATCTTTTTTCTGTCCCACTAATAATAAAGTGTCATGTGTCAATTTTTTTAATAAAAAATCTATAATCTTGAAAAGTGGTGGAACTTATAAAAAAAAGTGACACACTACTAGTTAGAGTATTATTAGTGGGACGGAGAAGGAAACACAATTATGAGACAGGAAGATATTTTTCGTTCAATACTCAATCAAATTCCTTTTGTGCCAAGAATGGGCAAAAAAAAAAAAGAGAATTACTAAATTAATGTCCCATCATAACCTAATTTGTTATCCCATTAGACATGTTCATATACACCTTTCGTTGAATTTCTCTACTTAACCTAATTGCATGAGTCTTACAGGACAATTATCTATCTAAAAGTGTTGTGAACCCACTTTCCCTTATCCTAAAATGGAAACTCCAATTTAATACATTTTCTATCTAAAAGTGTTGCAAAATCCTAAGCTAAAGCAAGTGAAAAAAATGTCCATATATTTTCCATCAACCATCATTGTTAGCCTAGTCTATTTATATATTATTATCATATCATATTCAACATATGACCTAATTGAAATGATTGATATATATTGGTCTTTTTTCCTTTCTTTTTTTTCTCAAGCTAAAATTTTTGTGCAGATTGGCCATGCTTAGAAACACAAAGGACAAAAAAAAATTGCCAAGGAGTAAAATAATGGCTTGCTGATCAAAACCAACGATATTCAGGCTCTATTTCCACTATGTCAAAATAGAAGTCCAACATGACTACAGATACTTAAACCTATTTTAATATAAGAGTCACACTTCTTATACGTATGTAATGTGAAATTGAAGAATCCCATAAAGTTTTGCATAAGAGTATATCGTCCCGAAAGATCATAGTGCATGGAGCAAAAATTTCTTCGTGGTCTAATTAATTGTAATGCAAGTTTGTAAAAATTCTGGACATGTATAAAATGAATATTTTTTTATTTATTAGAAAATGAATATCTATTAGTGCATATAAATACTCTGAATGCTGAAATAAATAAGCATGGTAATATTCATATAAATCAAAATGGTTATTGTGTCTGCCTTTTTTGGTGCCTTTTAGCTTTGATTTGAGGGCATGATTTTGTAGCAAACGTGACGGTATAGATGCATTACTGTTTCAGTGGTATTCTATGAGCATTAAATTTGTGCATTCATTGTCAAATGTTAGATCAATCTCTAATCTATCTTTTTCAGTGGCATTTTGGGAGCAGCCACTTTGTGTTTATTGTCAAATGTTTATATCTATCTCATATCAATTACTGGAGATTTAACGTGTTACGTTTTTATTGTTGTTGTATTAGAAAGTGAATATCTGAACTTATAAAAATTGCAACCGAGTATTAACTATAGGTACACCGGGACTTCAATATATATTTGGTTAGAACATTTCTCCCTACTATTAACTGGTGATGCCTTGTTCATATGGTTTTCAACCGGACATTTGTGTAACAATGAGTGGCCTTAATTGCACAAAATCATATGAAGTTTAATCATGGTTAGTCACCTGTTTTTAGTGCTTCACACGAGTACATTTTTTAATTCTATAAATTGGCTGTCACAATCTGGGACGTTGAAATCCTTTACAGTCTCATGATTTATATTATAACTAATGGCTAGTATAGACATTCTGACCCACATATATTTTTTCACTGACTAGTTTATTGAAAAGAAGCAAAAATTACATGGAGGGGACAAAATCTTACCTTGAATATAAGGTGGAAATAAATTTACTATTACATCAAACAATTGATTTTTAATAATTTATTAGAAGAACGCTAAAGGAAAATCAGTCACTATTTTAAGAGCAAACGTCTTTTAAAGGATATATATATATATATATATATATATATGAAGTTTATTGATAGGCTATGAAAAAATATGGAATACAATACAAGGGATCGAAGTTTCTTTCAAATTGAAATAGAAGAAATCATGACCTAACTGAATCGCGTTGGTGAAGGAAAAATGTTTCCCTTTTTCTTTTCTCATGGTGTCTGATATCAAATAGTACGTGTATCCGTTTTAAAGCGATTAAATGTAGTTTTTGATTGTTTTTTACATAAACATTAGAAGATAGGGATTTTGAACCCAAAACCTGTAATTTTAAGTTAAAAGTGTTGCGTTGTGTGAATCTAAAAATCAAATGTTGTGAGGAAAAATATAAGAATATATATATATATATATATATATATATATATATATATATATATATTAAAAAAATTGGGAGATCGAGTGTTTTTTTAAAAGACTTTTTTCCAAAAAACATAATTATTTTTTTATAAAAAAATTAACGTTTTGAAAAATATTGAAGAATGATTACATGTTGTCATCTTAGATCAGCCATTAGTACCAACTACGCTAACCTTTGTTTGAGAGTGATTATTGATGTTGCTTCATCAATAAACAGAAGCCAATGAGTTCTTGGGGGTGTGGCCATAAGCAAGGAAGAAAATTGGTCGTTGTCTGCCTCAATAAAGGGGATGACAAATGAAGTTAGAACTACATTTTCAATAATGAAATTGATGTGATGTTTTTTTTTTTTTTTTTAAGCTAATGAAATTATACAAGTGGGATCTGAGTATTCATGAGTGGAATTTCTAAATTTAATATTTAGGAATTTGTTAGGTAAGCAATTTTGCTTTTGTTTATCATCATCCTTAAGAAAAAATACCATCAATCTCTAACCAAAAATCACTGTTTTGATAAGTTAATAAATTAATGCATACGAGCAATTGCATTTCAGAGTCACACTTAGGTTTTATTCAAGTTAGGCCTTCCCTATACCTTTGTCTAATTTGATTTTCTAATTATCTAATTTTGCCCTTGGAACTTAGAAGGGTGCAGGAGTAATAACTAATAAGCTGGCTTTATTATGTCGTACATGAGATATGTTAAAAGTATAGACTTAGATATATATTTTCAACTTTGCATATATATTTATTTTGGTATATGAAGAACGGTTGTCAAGTAGTTCGTTGGTGAATTTTACCAATCTTATAAAACAAATTTTCAGACTTACGAGAATGGGGTGACATATATATATATATATATATATATATATATATATATATATATATATATATATATATATATATATATATATATATATAGCTATTCTAAGTTGTTCTTTGGACGTTTCATTTGGCCCTTTTCCTTTTTTTGGCTTCTCTCATGTACTCAAAATGCTAAAGAGATCTCTAATGCAACTTAGAAGTTGAAGATTTTAGTAATTCAGAATTTAGATTGAAAGAAAGGTAGTGGGATAGTGAAACCCTAGGTGTACTTGGATTGGGTCTGGTTTGGATTTGGTTTGGATTTGGTCTGGTTTGAGACCCAAACCAGCTTTGGATTGAGTATGGAAATAAAATCTGAAGTGTTAAATCATTTCCAGACTCAATCCAAAGCTGATTTGGGTCTGGGTTTGAGTCTCAAACCAGACCAAACCCAAACCATACCCAATCCAAGCACACTTAGGGGTGGGGATGGGGTAAGTATTGAATGAGGAAAAGAATAAGGTTAAAATGGCTCATTTTTATCACATTTCTTGAAATGTAATAGTGGATGACAACCCTAGTCACAAATGAGTTGGTCAAAGATTTGGTTCTTGTTTTTTTCCCTGTAAAAAATTGTCCAATTCAAAAGTTCCATTTCTTTAATGACTCTTTTAAAAAGCATATGCTAGTAGGTCTATATTGAAAATCCCACTTCTATTTCTCATGACGAGCATAGCATTTCTTATGTTGCCAACATGCCAAAAAATAGTGCCCAATTAGCCCTAATCCAAGGTGAAATAAGGTTTATGATCCTTTTATATTGCTGCATTGGTAATTAGTTGTCATGTATAATAATTTTTTTAGGATTTCATATTATTTTCGGTTATATATTTTTTATAATGAAAAAATTGAATGTTACAGCTTCACAATAATAAAATAGAAAATGGAACACAGAGCAGAATATATAGAAAATTCTAACGGGTGAAATAGTGGTTTGAGGGAAGGGTTAAAGAAAGTAAATGCATAATAAATTAGTGGTTAGGAAATTCCGCTATCATACAATGAGTATTCATAGTACCAAATTTGATGACATACCCCTGGCTGTTCATGGATGATGACTTCACCCGGACTATTTATACAGCTGTAATGGAAAAACCTTTTTAAACATTGTCATAACAAAATTGGGGAAAACCTTATCTCCCCGTGTACATACTTATTTCTTATATTTAATTATTCATAATTCACCACGTGTATATATATAATTAAAAAACAAAATATTAATATAGTAAATTTTAAGTGGTTGGGTATATGAATAGGGACAGATTATTTTTACCCACAAAAATATTTTCTATTTAATGAGGTTGAGGTGAAAACGTTTCACCACAATATACCAAGAACGTTACTCTTACTTTGATGGCTATATTATATATTATCTAGTCTAATGCTAAGGTTGATGAGCTTAGATGGTTTAGTCAAATTAGTCTTGAAACCCTCCCTTTGTATTGGCAAAAATTAATATGTTCACGTGTATGTCCTTATTCCTTTACCCTCTCAAATATATATATAGAAAAAAATGTTTACATAACAAATTTTGATTGGTTGAGAACATGAATGGGGGATAGACGATTTTCACCCCTTCGTATTATTCTTTCGCCTTGAAAAGTCATAAAATTAAAGCATAATTACCTTCATAGCCTCTTAAACTCGGTAAAAGTATTGTCCTCTAAAATCCCAATATAATTGTTGTCATGCTTCGTGCCCGCGGGTTAGAACGTGACTACGATTACCTATTATCAGGGACGAAGTCAGAAATTTGGTGTTGGGTGGGCGAAACTGCAACAGTATGTCGAACTACATATAAAAACGGCAAAAACAAAATCTTGGGGAGGCGAAACTAATAAAAAATTTCAAAATTTTTCAAACTACATATAAAATTTCTATACCTAGTAGTATTTTTAAAATCTCGAGGCTGTCTTCGTCCCTACCTATTACTCAATATACTAAAATGAATATATCGAGGCGATATTGAATAATTATGTTCAGGCTTATATATCAGTAAAACATTTCAAACGTATACATGTGGGATGGGCTCACAACTTTACACCATTTGAAACTAATCCTAACAATGTTTTTTGTGGTTCCAAGTTCAATATGTACACTACCAAGCCAGTTGACACAGCGAAGCAAAGATAAAACAAAATGTATAATTAATATTTTTAAAAGTTGTTAAACTCTTTCTACCAAAAAAAAAAAGTGTTAAACTCTGATTTTTCTGAAATAAGATTTAGAATGTTAGATACGAATAATTATCACATTTAAAAGGTATTATTATTTTTGTCGCTAAAACAGTGACATCAAGAGAAACAAAGTCTAGCTAGTGAGTCCAAGTCCTAGTTACTTCAGGGACGAAATCAAAAATTATATGTTATGGGCGAAAAACTGCAATAGTATAGAGAACTGCATATAAAAATTGCCAAAACAAATTTTTGAGAGGCGAACTTGATAAAATATTTCAAGGTACATATAAAATTTACTATATCTAGTAATATTTTTAAAAATCTCGGGAGCGACTGCCACCCCGCCCCTTAGAATCGTCCCTAAGCTACTTGGAAGTTCCGGGGCTCATTCGTCACGTGGGAGGATCAAATTCAAGAATCATTTATGCATTCCTTAGTCCCTCAACTATTTTGAACTGATGCTTTAAAAACTATTTTGAATTGAAGGAAAAAAATTATTATTAGAGGTTCACATTAATGTAAATTTTCGGAAATTACTTTCTTGGCCGGTTCTTTTTTAATTAAAAAAAATATTATCAAAAATATCGAACTCAGGACATATTCTTCAGAGTCAAAAGTGCTCAAAGAAAAAAAATTGCGCTAGTCTTCGTTCACTCTTGGCTGGGGACGTAAGTGTTTTATAATAAAACAAAATAAGAGGTAATAAATTTAAAAAACATTTGAATATAGATTGCATAATTGAGGTATAAAATCTTCAAAATGCTTCAACATTCATTTCCCTTATGAAAAATCCCTCAGTTTCAGATGCATGTTTCCACTAAGGAAGATTATAGAGAAAATATGCATTAGAATCAAATAAAAACATATAATGGATGTAAATTTTAAGATTGAAATGACAAAGCAAAAGGTATCATAATATTATGTTCAATTATTCTCTTAGATATAATTGAACTTTTGGTACAATTATGTTAGATAAGATCCATTAATTATGGAAATATCTTATATGGCCACTGGTAGGGCCCTGGTCCACTTGGATGTTATTCAGTCACGTCACCCCCTCGTCCTTTAAAAAAAAATCATCTTTCAGTCACATTTAAAATACAAAAAATATAGTTCTGATATGGATACAATTAAAAGTACAAAATTGTCTCTCTCCTCATTTTAAAAGTACAATTAAAAGTACCAATTTTATACTTTTAACTATTTCCATATCATAACTATCTTTTTTGTATTTTAACTGTGACTGAGAGATGAATTTTTTTTAAAGGAGTAGGCGACGATGTAGCTAAATAACGACTAAGTGGATCGTGACCTACTGCAGTTACCATATCGAATATTCCATTAATTATGGATAGAATTCATTCCTGCATAAATCACGGGGCTCTTACTTTTCACAATCTTTTCACTTCTTACATTTCAGTCTTTTCACTTGAAAAATGTCAAAAATTAAGGTATAACTTCAATTGTGTTCGCCGTATATTACTCCCTTCCATTCCTTAATATGAGTCATTTATAATATATAACGAAAATTAAAAAGTAAAAAAATAATGTAATTTGTTAGTTAAAATATCAATATTACTCTCCTAAATGCAGGAACGAAGCCAGTATTTGTATGTTGGAGGCGAAAAATTGTAACAGTATGCCGAACTACGTAAACATTTGGAGGGGGTGGCTGAACTTAATAAAATATTACGAACTATATATAAAATTTACTATATTTAGTAATATTTTTAAAAATCTCGGAGAGTGACTGCCACCCCGCCCCCCTTAGAACCGTCCCTACTTAAATAAAATTAGTGGTATACAAGTAATGTACAATAAAGTAATATTAATATTTTAACTAATAAAGTACTTGTTTTTTACTTTATTAATTTTCGTTACATATTATAAATTAGTTATATTATGGTATGGAGATAGTATTGTATGGTATCAAGACTTGTCATTTCCGTCCTTCATTGTTCATTTTGATTTCTCTCAAAAGAGAGATTATGACTCGTTCTCTATACAAATGTACATAAATCTATATGAGTTGGGCAAAGAAAATGGTCTAGTACTTGTTTTTCTTTCATAATTTATCTCTCACTGATTTATAACTTTTTCGGGATAACAGAAACATGAGCACAACAAAGAAAATACTAGCTAGTGTCAAATCCAAAGCCAACTCTTTCTTAAGCCATACCTCAAAAGAGGGTCAAATAAAAAAAATAATTATTATTTTTTTGGACCTCACTAAAGGAGGGAGCCCATGTAGGGCGCAAGAGCCTCACAAAGGAGATAAATTAGAAGAACGGCCCCATGAGGGGGAATATAATTAGAAGACCGGTAGGCCCGTTTGTCTCATGAGGGAGGAATATAAGTGTCTCACAGAGGAGGATGATTAGAAGACCCATGAAATATAAGTGTCTTACACAAGAGAGAACCCAAGAAAATGAAATTAAAGTATGCCCCTTGTGTGAGGAGGGTATCGAATCCATAACTTTAAGGTCGTGGGCAGACCATAGCCCCACTGGGCTATCCACCTTACGGTCAATAAAAAAAATTAAAAATTGAAATTCCACTATAAAAATTTAATTTCTTATTCGTTGTATAGCATTAAAATCCGCAACCAGCTGCTTGGGGTTTCCTTGTGAAACTTTATTTAAGGTCGAAATATTTTTCTTTCTTTTTTTTTTATGAATAAAAGGTCGAAATCAAGCAAACCAAAATGGAGACAAGACTATAAATATTGGAAAGGACCCATTAAGGTTTAATCCATAAAAAAAAGACCCCCCCCATTAAGGTTTCACGTATCATTTTTACGGATAAGAATTCTCTATCCCAACTTATCTATTATGCATGTACCATTAATAACAAATTAATATGTATTAATTTTTTAATTAAAAAATCTATAACCTAAAAGAAATAGTGAAATCCGTAAGAAAATTATATTTTCTTTGTTCACGTGACAAATTTTGAGTGATAAATACATACATGAACACACAAATCGAGTACAGACGATTTTTTGCCCATTTTTACATTCCAAACAACTAGCACAAAAAACATTATTGTGGAACTCTATCCATCTTGATCATATGTCTTCCCAATTTTCATCCTTAAATCCCCACCATTCATTCTTTCCCTTCTTTCTTTTTTTTTTTTTTTGGCTTAATAATTCATTTTTTCCCTTTATTGTCTATATATACACACCCCCTTCACTTTGTTTCATTTATAATTCCAACTTTCTCCTTTCTCTTTCTCCCTTCTTCATCTTCATTCATATCAACTACTTCCAAACTAGCAAAAACAAAGCTCTTTTCTCATCATCAATGGCTTCTCTTGAGTTATTCAGCAAGGTTAGTTTAGTCCATCACTATATATAGTTCCCATTAAATTTTTTCCCCTTCTTCATTTCTCCAAGAACAAAGCAAGATTAATAGTGAAAGAATTATAGTCTCCTCCACACCCAACCCCTTCAAGAAAAATGTCATTTTTGCCCTCTTGCATGCATCAAAGAAGGAGGATAAAGATGTGCATTTCATCATATTTTTTTAATGTGGAAAAAAGAAGAATACTAATTCCAATGATTATATATATTTTTTCAGGCTAAGCTGAAAGATGAAAAAGAAGAGAGTACTGGAGATGGAACAGTGGATTTGCATGGCAAACCAGCAATCAGGGGCAAAACTGGAAAATGGTTTGCTGGAATTATCATTCTCTGTGAGTCTTTGATCTCTGAACAACTTCTCCTCATATCATATCATAGTCTACTTATCAGAACCAACCACTCATGTCATTTATTTTATTTTATAAATCTCTCTCGAGATTCCTCAAAGACATTTTACAGAAAATGAATCTTCAATTTTTTTATATATAAAAAAAACTTGTAAACGTTAGAAGACAAAATTTCAATCAATTTCAAGAAATTAATCACATCTTTGGAGATGGACAAGAATCTTATAGAGCAGTCCGGATCCTATGCGGAATAGCAAAAAATTTGCACATAGGATAGATGTTCTGAGACACAAAAACACAACAGGTATCCTTAAAAATACGATAGATGCCCGTTTTAAATTATCATTAAAAATTTACTCGTCGGATGATAATAAATCCCGCACATATAAACCTTACACATATTCCGCACTAGAGTCACAGCGCTTATAGAGTAACGTGTAACATTTTGCTAGTAAAAAGACAAAAACCCATCCCCATCGTCCCCAAGTGTTTTTGAAAGTTGTACAACTCTTATAGCCATTCAATCAGACACCATATTATCTAATAGAATACCAAACTCTACCAAACTCGTAGCTCAAAATAAAATTCTTTTAGTAATACTATACAAATATAGAAAGAAGAGAAAGAGACCAGAAAATCATATATTCTACTGAAAAAATATATTTTTTTTAGTAAATATGTGTATTCTTATTGCATTTAAATGATATGTTCATAAGTAATCTCACACAAATAAAATAAATCGATGAGTGACTTTACTGTTCTCATGTTCTCAATCTGCAATGTTACAAAACTATCTAGTGATAGATGACATGAGAGTATAATGTTATATATACATATCCGTACGTGTATATATATATATATACAGAGAAGATCAGAAAGAGACAAAAACCAACTAGCTGTAGATGACATGATAGTATATATATGGTGTGAGGAAATGCATGCCGATCAGACAGTAAAACTTGCTTGACACGTAATATGCAAAACTATTTGCATGACGTGAGGTATGCCACGTGTCTTGATAGGAGATTTTCTTTTTCTTTCTTCGGTATTTGAAATTGAGAGCACTGAAAAAAAAATTAATAGAAAATGACTTCATTTTTCTTCATCACTTGAGAGTGATGGTCACTCCTCTTCTACCCACTAAAAACATATTATGGGAAAAGTCAATAAACCTTAAAGAACATCCCGGGATGAAAAATTCAAATTATATAACTGTTCTTATGGGACTGACCCCACAATTTTTCACATTAATTGGGCAAGATCTACCCACATATGTCGGCTCTGCTCAATTCATATGAGGGGCTGTAAAATCAGTTCCACAAGAACGGTCACATGATTGAGTAAACTCATAAACAAATAAAACCTGACCCCAAAAAGAAAAATAAAAATAAAAATAAAAATTTTGAGGCCCTTGTAATCTGGTAATTAAGGGGTCAATGATTATGAGTGTTCTCAATCAGCAATAAAAGTATTGCCTCAAGTGGAAAGATAGAGATGTCAACTTGTGAGAGAAACCTCAAGTTGTTGTACCTTAGGCTTCTATAATTATTAATTCAAGAAGTGGCAAATACTTTTCCCTTTTTTCACTTTGGACAAGTTAGTACTACCCCCATTTCATAATATAAATCATTTAGTACACGTAGTAAAAATTAAGGAAACAACAAAAAAAAAAAAAAAATTTGTGCTTTGTTAGTCTAAATATTAATATTATTTTTTTAAATAGAATTAGTGGTATACAAGTTATATTTAAGAGAATAATATTAATATTTTAACTAACAAAGTACTTTGCTTTTGCTTTCTTAATTATTTTGTCCATGTCTTAAACGACTTATATTATGTATGGAATGGAGGGACTATCAAACTAATGCTGAAACTGGTAATATTTGGCATAATTAGTTAGCAGAAATGGCTTCATGAACTAATATTTCCATTAAAGAGTGTAAAAGTGCCAAATATTTTCTTCTACAAAAGCAACTAAACACTAAAAATACCCCAAAATAATGTACCTAATATCTCATACCTTAGGATTGAAACACTTGCTATCTCAGGTACAATGGCCAAATACAATCTCTCCATGTATTTAGCCATCTTTCCGACCCGAGTCAGAATAGATCATCGATTCCTGCTTAAAGAAAGGTTCCAAACCTCATTTATGTGAATCTTTTGGTCCGTATCTCAATTATGGGTTAAAACTTTTACCATTTAGGAGATGCAAAGCAGCAAAACTTCTACTAGTTTTAGGTACCCTCCAATAGTCAACTTGTACCAGTTTTTGCTAGTTTCAAATCCATCTGTCAATTGCAGAACTATAACTCAAAGCAAATTAACAATGCTCAAATTATTAGTTTTAAGGCTAACTATACTTTAAAAAGATACTAGAACGGAAAAGGAAAGAAAGAGAACGCTTCCTATAAAGCATCCGACTTAGGTACCTAAATGCTGAAGCATCCGACTTTGTGAGTACCATCCAAAATGTTCTTCTCAATTTGCTAAAATTGCTTGGTGCTGCACATAAACAATTAATGTTATGAAAGCTTTGTATTGATATTGTAAGTATTATTGCTTCTAATGATCGAAAGTTGACATATCTATCCAGCATGAGTAATGCACATACTAAGATATACTCGAGTCAATAAAAAAAATAATGCATGGTTTCTAGAACATAATTAATCAGAAAAACTAACTAGACTGCATCTGGAGATATTGTAGTCAAGTGCCATCTTTCTTCCATGATCCAACTAACCCCATTTCATTACTAATCGATGCTTTGCTAATTGAAATGAACAGTGAACCAAGGTCTGGCTACTCTAGCATTTTTCGGCGTTGGGGTAAACTTGGTTCTGTTCCTAACAAGGGTCCTGCAACAAAACAATGCAGAAGCAGCTAATAGTGTCAGCAAATGGACTGGAACGGTCTACATATTCTCTCTTGTTGGTGCTTTTCTAAGTGATTCCTACTGGGGAAGATATAAAACTTGTGCCATCTTTCAGGGCATCTTTGTCATTGTAAGTCTCATTTTTTCATCCTCCTCAAATGCCAATTTGTTGATTTTAATTGTCAGATATGAAACTCAAGTGTAACTAAATTAATCTCTATAAAGAACACTTATAATCACGAAACATATTCATGAATCAAAACTTTTGCAAGATTTTCACTCATTAATAATACCTAGATTGAACCCATTAATGATACCTAAATTTCATCTACTTATTTTCTTTGCAGGGGTTGACACTATTGTCAATAGCAACAAGCTTTTTTTTGCTTAAACCGAGTGGCTGCGGGAATCAGACAACTTCTTGTGATCCCCAGTCGGGCTGGGTGCTTGGCCTATTTTATATATCTATATATCTGGTAGCTCTGGGAAATGGAGGCTATCAACCTAATATTGCTACATTTGGAGCTGATCAGTTTGACGAAGAGGATCCGAAGGAAGGACACTCAAAAGTTTCTTTCTTCAGCTATTTCTATCTGGCTTTAAATCTTGGTTCACTATTCTCCAATACCATATTAGGGTATTTTGAGGATGAAGGAATGTGGGCCCTTGGTTTCTGGGTGTCTACTGCATCTGCCTTAGCAGCATTGGTGCTCTTCCTCGTCGGTACACCAAGGTACAGGCACTTCAGGCCTAGCGGCAACCCTGTTTCCAGGTTTGGCCAAGTGATGGTTGCAGCAACAAGAAAGTGGAATGTGAAGATGCCATCAAAAGATGAAGGATTATTTGTAGATAATGAGAAGGAAAGTTCTATGACAAGTGCAAGAAAGATGTTACATACTCATGGTTTCAAGTACGTTTATACGATAACCTAAAGAAAAAATGTTACCTAATGTCTGCTAACAATGGTTTAGAGGTTTAATACCAATGCCAACTTAAACTTACCTTATGTTTCCCAGGTTCTTGGACAGAGCAGCCTTTATTACATCAAAGGATTTCGAGACCGAGAAACAAAGAGATAACAACCCATGGCGGCTATGCCCTATATCACAAGTAGAAGAGGTTAAATGCATACTGAGGCTGCTACCTATTTGGCTTTGCACTATAATCTATTCGGTGGTATTTACTCAGATGGCCTCCCTCTTTGTTGAACAAGGCGCCTCCATGAAAACTACAATTTCAAACTTCAAAATCCCTCCAGCAAGCATGTCAAGCTTTGACATACTCAGTGTAGCTGCTTTTATATTTTTCTACCGACGAGTTATTGATCCACTTGTTAGGAAATGTAGAAAGGGTGGATCCAAAGGGCTTACTGAGCTTCAAAGGATGGGAATTGGACTCATTATAGCAGTAATCGCAATGGTTTCAGCTGGAATTGTGGAGTGTTATAGGCTCAAGTATGCAAGAAAAGATTGCCAGCACTGTGAAGGTTCAAGCTCAATGAGCATTTTCTGGCAAGTTCCCCAGTATGCTCTAATAGGAGCTTCGGAGGTTTTCATGTATGTAGGTCAATTAGAGTTCTTTAATGCTCAAGCCCCAGATGGACTTAAAAGCTTTGGAAGTGCCCTTTGCATGACATCAATTTCTCTAGGAAACTACGTCAGTAGCTTACTAGTGAGCGTTGTCATGAAAATATCTAGTTCAGAAGACATGCCGGGTTGGATTCCAAGAAACCTAAATATGGGCCATTTAGATAGGTTTTTCTTCCTCTTGGCTGGTTTGACAGCAGTAGATTTATTCATCTACATTGCCTGTGCGAGGTGGTACAAGAATATCAAGATTGAAGGGAAGTATGTTGAAGAAACTGAGGAAGAAGACTATGGAGTCTAAAACAACCGACTTATTAAAAGAAGTGAAAAGGAAATGTGGTAAGGTATATCCCATTGGATCAAGAGTTTGTTAGTTCTTGATATCCTTGCAACCCTTAGAAGTCATTCATCCTTCAACATCCACTACGATGAGTTTCAAATATCAAATAGATATCAAGATTCAGCAACAAGGCCAAGCAAGATTTTGAACCAGTAAAGTTTACTAATGGGATAGAAAGAAGAAACACACATGGCTTAGGCCATTACCTAATAGGAATATAGACTAAAAATAACTTGATTTAGTTCTGTTGGGGCAAAGGATGACCAACACAAAGGGCCCTAAAGATGCATATAGAATGCTGCAATCTTACTATTTCAATTCCTTATTCTGTTCTTTAGGATTTTTAAGGTTGTAAGGTATATTCTTCTATCCTGTCCTATGTAAACAACCTTCATTATCTTGCAATAAAAAAATAAAATAAAAAATCTAGCAATATATGACAACTTGTAAAAGTTACTATCTGCAGTTGATTGCATATGTGATCCTACTATCTGCACTTGATTGCATATGTGATCCAATATGCAAACAATTCCAAAAACACCCGTAGTAAACAAATTTAGGTAGAATTATGGAAGAGCAAAGCTATCCAAGTTAAAATCATCAACAAGATATTCACGGATTTGATAAACATTGATAATAATGAAATTACCGTAAAGTACTTTATAACCGAAAAGCCGGGGCGGTTACAATTCTGTAAGACTACAATTACACTAAGTACGAAAAAAGCGTATGATAAAAGTCATAAATTTGAACCAAAAAAACTAGCTAATGTTACTATTCAATATGTTTGTGTTCAAAATTTGCATAAAAAAAGGAAGAAAAAAAAATGTTTGTGTTCAAAATAAACTTAATAAATACACGAATTAACCTTGGACCTTGAGAACTTGGATGTGGTGTGTAGATTCCCTACGCCAGATTGGTTGTGCTCGACTTTGCACAAGAGTAACATACTGATTTTCCTTCATCAGATCCTTATTCTGAAAAAGGAAAGGACAACAATGAAAGGGAAAGAAATTAAGTAATAAGTTAAGCTAACAGGGTACACAAGTATGGATGAAGTCATATTCAGAGGGTAAAAAGGTATGGATTAAGTCACAAACCAGTAGAAGTTTCAGTGCTCGAGAAAATGTTTCTTCTGTATCGTCTGAAAACTCCATAAAGATCGGCATAACACCATGATAAAGCTCCAGCCTCTGTTTCACCCTCTCACTGTTTTTGAAGAGTATTAGCAGTATGGGTGTTAAAAACACACCAAAATGGGAGTCATACAGAAACCATAGTCTCAAAGAGAAATGAGTAAAACCTATTTAATACACGTATGTTTATGATTGGTATGTCGAACCCATAAGCAATGAGCGGCCAGATACCAAATACGGGTCCCTTTTTTCATCAATTTTTGGTGTTCCTCAAAATGGAACACGAGCTTACAATTAAAAACCTTATTATTATGGAAGGGAAAAGCTTAAATCAACAACTTCCTCCCACCCTCTGAGAAAGAATAAAAAATAAGGACTAGTTTGCAAGAATACATATTGAACCCCCTCCCAGCCCCTCTAGCAGTAGCAGCTTTCAAGAAAGGAGCTCAAGCCTCAAGTCTGGCATGGTTAAACCATGGAATAAGTCAGGAAACAGAACAAGTTAAGGTTCAAGCTTGTTTCATTTGTTCATACAAATTCCTATATCATCAAACAACTACGAAAGATATTCTCTTTAGTGTTTTCTTATTTTTTTTATTTTGCTTTAAAGATGCCAAAAAGAAAAAGAAATCTTTGTAAAGACTAAAAAAATGACAAATGTTATTCTCCAAAGTTGTAGGTGTTCTCATACTTATTGAACACAATATGGACCCATTGAGATTTCCACAAAATAGGACGTACATAACCCTATTCCCTGTAAAGAGAACTACTCCAATTTCTTTCAAAAAATTCCTGTAGTAAATGCATGTGCTACATTAATGCTCAACTTTTACTTGGTTTTTTTCTTTTACCTTCAATTTATCTGCATGGTAAAGTTCTGATTTTTGCAACAAATAAGTATTCCTGAAGAATATAACCACATGATTTAAGTGGAACAACATATTTGCATTGTACATACCTATTTGTGAAAGCAAATATTGTTGATGAAGGTCGATTTTTGCTTAAAAAGACAGCCATTGATCCGGTTCTTGTAAAGACAATAATGGGAGTTGTAAGAGTATTATCCATCGTGGTTGCATGGAAAGCAAGCATTTCCCCCCCTGTGGCCCTGCACAAAGATACCCATGCTCAAATCAGGTTATGGTGAAAATAATATAACAAACAACTAAATTGCAAATCTTAGGCCATACTTTTATTTTCAAATTATCTCCGATCAAACTAGGGCTTACAAAGCATGATCGGGGAGTTCGTAGAGTACAAGGCACAGACGGCACAAGAGCATAGTAAGAAAACAAGAGAGTGAGAAGAAAAAAAACATCAGGATAAAGATTTGTGCAGAAAATGAATTTTAAAAATAATAATAATTATTAATTATACATAACGAAATTGATTATGTGATTAAGTGCACAAGTTAAAGTTGCAAGTGCAAAGAAGCAATTTGATGTACAAGGCAGCAGTCTATGCACATATGAAATAACCATCTATGCACATATCTAATGATCACAACAAATCCAGTCTGTTAGATGACAGAAACTAGTGAATCAAAGAACGGCATGCTTGTGCACAGCTGTAACACGAACAGTTACATGCATTCCTGGTGCAAGGATCTAAATTAATACCAAATCATGGTCAGGCTCCATCGTACATTTTCTAGCACAATCTTAAATTAAGTAACCAGTGTTGGAACAGATAACTAACCTATTATTTTTTTCCAAAGGTATGGTCGCTCGTGTAACATGAGAAGATGAAACATCAAAGACAAACCTCAAAACAACAGTCGAGCATTGACCGAGGGAACTCATGAGACAGACAACGACATAGCTGATTGCCACTGTTCAAAAACATCTGCCTTGTATTTCTTAAGGCATTGACTTATGAGGCAGAAAGGACTCGGAGCAACAATATTTTCCAGACAGCTGAGAGAGTTTTTCTACCAGTAGCAAATAGATTATCCGGCACTTCACTGTAACTTGAGTATCACTTGGAAGTCACCAAGCCAATTGCATTTTAGAAATGAATATCACACAGATTACTTTATCAGAAACAACAATAGCTTACAATTAAAATATCTTAAAACATTGCTAGACATACTTTCCATGATCAGTTTCTCCTGAAAGCATGACTCAGCGCCTTGTTGGGGTTGGATGATCAATCATGCTCTCTAACATGTTTGTTGCTACACTTACTGCTACGACATCTTTTAATAATGTCTTCCTATTGAATCGTAGAATAACAAAGTAATTATTATATCTGCAGACACAGTTACGTGGAGTAGCGTACCTCATATGCATGGGTAATATCAAATATAGTATTTTCCTGATGTGAATAGTAATTATTAGCAGAGCAGGGAGAAAAACATATTGTGGTACGTGCAATGTGCAAAAGTATGAGTGAAACCTATTAGATTGTTTTCTCTAATCCTATTAATCTTCCAGTAAACTCTTTAAGTTAATGTTTATCACCCTTTATAAACACATGAGCATTCTATCTTTAGTTGCATATAGGTGAATTAAAGAGACTATCTACAGGAAATGTATGAATAGAAATATCTCCTCCCCTTAAAGAAACTTAATGACCCATAAGTGGTCTCCCTATCCCCTAACAACAACCACAGAGGCGCCAAGTTATGTGGCATTAATTGCATTCCATCCCACTATATTACAACAACAATAACATAACTAATTAAGTCTCTAATAATTGGGGTATAGGCGGGGATGGATGTGAGACAGACTTAACATTTGGCAATAAATGCACAAAGTGATTGCTCCCAGAATACCACTGAAACAAATGGATTTGAGACTGACCTAACATTTGGAAATGAATGCACAAAGTGACTGCTCACAGAATACCACTGAAACATTAGTCTCCCTGTAACGTCACATTTGCTACGGATTCATGCCCTCAAATCAAAGCCAAAAGGCATCCGAGAAGGCAGAACCAAGAATCATTTCGATTTGTATGCACATTATCATACTTCTTTCATGCATCCAAAGCATTTATGTGCACCAAATCCCATCCCACTACATTCTGAAACAAAAATTACCTGCACAAATTGCCTTTTAACCTCACCATTACCACATCCCAGAAAGATTGTTGCCAACTATAGTGCTTAACCCTCAGCGGGAGAGCAAGAATCATAATATGCTAAGCAGATATCAGCACAAAGTAACAACATGTTCTTTATGCTTCATGAATAAAATGAAAATTGATGCAAAGGAAGGGCAAGAAGGCATTTCATAACCAAATTAAGAAACTGAAAAGCTAAGTGAGGATATGATTAATTTTACAGTTAGTTCCAAAATTAAGTTATGGGGTTTCAATTGCCAATTACTGTCTAAGATTTGGGGGGATATTGTACAATTCTCAAACAATTTTGATATAATTTGACCCCAAAAAATAACCCTGTAAATCAACCAATAGGGGATATGGTATTACCATCAACCTGTAGTATGTCACCAGCTTCTTCAACATCTTTCACAAAGTAATCATAACTCTTCTTTTCATGGTGAAGTTGAACTCTTGGTCCCTCTTTAAGAAGTATTGGCTTTCGGCAGTGGCGTATGCAAAGCATTGTCACGTGACCCTTAAAATATAAATATTTTTTTTTAATAGATCGGGCGTTCTATTTAGATATAAATTCATGTGAATTGACAAGAGCCCCACTACTCTTAAATTCTGAATTTGTCACCGACTATGGCACATCTTCACTTATGTTACTCTCTTCGTTTACGTCTGTCGTACCCGTGTCGCGACATGGATATAATATACTTAGCTGATCTGGTCAACACTGATAAGACACTCTATTTTTTTTATGTTTAAGTACTCGACACATAAATACATACACGTACCCGACACACGTACATGAGTAACATAGATCTTCACTTCTAATCTCAGGACATAATAAACAAGTGAAACTTTCATCACAAAATAGGAATATTATCGGATAGAAATAGAAAAGGCAATTACTCAAGTAAGTGAGATCATAGTAAAAAACTATGGGCTTAGATATAATATCAACAGCTGAAGATGTAGGTTGTCACCGTGGCGGTTTTGTTCACAAAGTGAAGATGTAGGTTGCAAAAGCTAGTTGAAGATGAAGTTGGTTTGTATTGAACAATTTCTGGCATAATATTTAATTAGTAATTATTGTAATTAGGAATTGACAATATCTCTTGTAATGGTTGTGTTATGAAACAATGTAATTTTGTTATATTTCAATTGAATATGATCTTGAAATGTTTATAATCATAAATATCATTAAAGGTTTGCAGCATATATACCACTGTCATAATCACCAAAATATAAGCAAAAAAGGCCTAACAGATGCTCAATTCGAGTTAGTTTTCACATGGGCAAAAAAGGCCGAAGAAAATGCCAGCAAAAGTAAGTTTTTAGCAATTCCTACTTCACCTTATTACATATTAAAAAATGGCATTGCACCATCCATATTTTGAAACACATCTACTTCTTCAGCAATATCTTCAAGATCTCATTAAATTCTTCATCTCCATCTTCACTTCCAACAACCACATTTGAAGGACATGATCTTTTGTTATGGCCACTTTGACACTTGCTACACTTATTCATTTTCTTTGCCACTGCCATATAACCTTCACCATCATCCGCTGCAGCAAATGGACATTTACGGATGTTATATCCCGTTTGCTTGCATCTTCCACACTTACCAACCCAAAGACAAGCTTTAGATAGTCTTTCCCTATCATCCACTGCTTTTGTTGGGATTGTTTTACTCTTCTTTTTTCCCTTCTCACCTTCTTCAAGTCTTATTTTCAGTTGTAGTTTGCCAGTTTGCCTAATCTTCTTTGGTGGAAGAATTGGAACTCTACTTGATCTTGACCAGTTGTTAGGACCATTAGCAGGTCTAGCAATTGGTTGGCAAGACAACCTGTAATCCTCAATTAAGTAGCATCTATCCACATAATTGACTAATTCACTACCTTATTTACTTAATGCTGACACTGCATGGGCACATGGAATTCCAGAAAGTTCACATGCCCTACAGGAGCAGCTTCTCAAAGTAGTGTCAACCACAAACTGCTCTTGTGTTACTTCATGTCTCACTTGTAAAGTAAGTCCAATATAATTATCATTATACACTAATGTTGCACAAACAATATCATATTGAAATATTTGACAAAATTGAATATTACCTCAAACTGATTGCCACCAGAATAAGAAGCAAATCAGTACCTAGACTCATGCTTTTTTTCCTTTCAAGGATATTCATTATTCTTGGGCATATGATTCCATTGAAATTTACAGACCACTCCCTTCTTGATTGCATTGCCAGCATCAAATAGACTATAATGTTCTCAAGCATTGCTAAAATAGTTTTTTTCCTAACCCCTAGTAAGTGTCTATTGAAAGTTTTAGAATGATTATAAGGAGATGATCACACTTTGTTCCTAGACTAAAGTGTGATATGCTCCAGTGCACAGGATGAGTATGCTTAACAAACCATGAATATGAAGCTTCATCTAATTCATTCAATTTACTGTACTCAACTTCAAACTTTCTTTGGTATGTGGCTTTGGCACATTTCCAAACCTGCTCCTTGAGTGATAGTCCTAGATGTAGCTTCTTAAAATTGTAGTATATGTGCCTAAAGCAATGTCTATTCTCTACTTTTGGCAACTCATCAGCTACTGCAATACCCAGCCCCTGTGATCCAGTTAATAAACATAAAAAACATAAAAGTAGTTAATAAACATAAAAGCAGTGGTTAAGTAATTTGAGAATAAACCTTATGTCTATAAAAAATGATGCACCAACTTTCACTTTTTCTCATTCCAAGAAAAATCTATACTCTCATCAATTTCTCTTGCAACACTTTGCTGGAAAACTCTATTTCTTGCAATACTTTTCCCCCTTTTAGCATTGATACGTACAGCCTGCTGTATCAAACCTGTTACTGAATTCTTGAGGAGTTGTGAATGATTCAGTCCCACCATTGACCTCTACTTGCTTAGTTGGAGTTTGAAACAGTCTCTCTGAAGGGATTCATGGGCGGAAACACGTTCCAAACACCCATGAGTCCTCCCCTGAAGGATCCGCTCATACGTAAACGAATTGAAAAACTGAGAAAAGGACTTACAATTTTTGGCTCAAGAATCCGATTCTTGAATAGAAGATCCTGTCTTTATGGCTCGGATGCAATGATCACCTTGAGTCCTCCCCTTGCGAAATTACTCCCTACCGGTATCCACGCGACGAAACGGGCAGCGAGTGCTAGCTCTCCGTTTTTCTGAGTTCCTAGAATTAGGGAGAAGGCAGAATCCGAAATCTGATTTCGGGTGTTCTTTGGTTAATTGCGGCTAAAAGCTTGATTAGATAGGGTTTCGGCCAGGAGATCATTATATAGGGTATAAGAGTTTGTTCCCATAACCAACTCTCACATCCTCAACTTCTCTCGGCAGTGGGAGTCTTTAACTCCCACGTCCCCTAGACTTCTGCTGGTAGTGGGAGTCTTTATCGGATAATAACTCCCACGTAATCCCAGCTATTAACCAAATACCGAAAATGCCCCTTATCTATCATTCGAATAATAATGCTTTATTATTCTCAAAAAAATAAATGTCAGATACAATGAACCTAGACACATTCTAGATTCATTGAATTTGGACATGAAGCTCGTTAGCTCGTCTATGCGTGTGACCCTGTAGGTTCATCTCACAATGGCAATGAAAACACACTTAGTAGTAGTATGTGTTCATAAATCACAAGCGGCCCCTAGCAGGACATTGTGACTACCCAAAGTGAATGAATTTACGGTGGAACCTAATATCAATCCACTATTTAATCTCTTTGTCTCGCGATATCCTAATTAAGCATAAGGCATGGTAGTCGTCACCCTTATTAAGCTTAATTGTATTTATGCTCGATCTCCAGGTAGACTGTTCCAACAAATAGTATCTGATAACCACTTTATCAAATACATTTGAGCACGGCCATGCATTTAGACATTCTTTCCCTATCGAGGGGTAGGGGTGAGCAAATTCGGTAAAAACCGATTTACCGACCGAATTCGATTTGAATTCGGTAAATCGAATTCGGTAATTCGGACCAATTCGGTAATTCGGATCATACCGAATTCGAAGTTTTCGAATTCGATTCGAATTCGGTATATGGTTTTGGTGAATTCGGTATTACCGAATTCGAATTCAAAAAAATATTTTAATAAATAATAGTATAATACTAAAATAAATACACTATAAATACTCTCCTAAATCCCTACTTCTAACAAAAAATGTCACCCACACTAGATTACTCCCATTTTTCTTCCTCTTCTTCCTCTTCTCCATTGACACCGCCCCAAAACTCCCTCCAGTAAGCCTCTGTTTTCTTTTCTTCTTTCTATGTATTCTCTAATTCGGTAATTCGGTAAATTTACCGAATTCGAATTTGCCAATTCGGTCAATTCGAATTCGGTAAATCGGAATTCGGTTCGAAAAAGGTCGGTAGTACATGGTCAATTCGAATTCGAAATTCGGTCAATTCGAATTCGAATTCGGTAAATCGGAATTCGGTGCTCAGCCCTATCGAGGGGCCCAAGGATATCTCTCTCTAATAAGAGAGGGACAAATTCCTTACAATGCCTCTCACATTCAAGCCATGATAGGACACTACATCCGATCATCAGTCGTATTGATTACACGATTAAAAACAACGTACGACTGAGTCAAAACGTGGCTCCATTCTTGCTAGAATCAATGGAGACATAAGGTCTAAGGATTCTAAAATAGTATTGAGGAAGTAATACTTATGACTAAGGACCATGAAGTATTACTTCTCTAACGGATCACGTCCGATACGATATATCTCAATACATTGCATCTATGATATGATTTGTACTCATTACACATGATTAGTAAAACGTAATCATCAATCAAACATCATACTAGTTTTATTTCATTGTAAAATAGATTATATAAAACTAGGGACAACTAGAATAGTAATTACATAAGCAAATGAGTTTTACTATCAAATCACGCATTTGATGTTCATAAGCAAAATTAACTATTCATATGAAATGCTCAAATAGATATAAAACGTACAACATATGCTAATGGTCCTAGGGCACTACTAACACTCTCATCATTAACGTCTTCATTTGTAGCCGCCTTTTCAGCTTCATTTGTAGCCCCCTTATCAGCTTCAAGACCTCCAATGCCAAACTCAGGTGCAGTCAAATCTATGGTATCAGCTTTGTCATATTCTCAAATATGATCATCAGGATTAACTACACATTCAAGTAAAAAAATAGGGACAGCTTATTCATCTTCAAGATATTTCACAAAAGCAAACTCCCCACCACCTTCTACATGTTTGTAGAATATTTCTATAAACCTTGTTTCTTCAACATAGTTAACTTTCACCCTCCATTATCATAAAGATAAGTCTTTCTCCAGTAGAACCCTATATCTGTCATATATTCTAATAGGCATGTCATTTTGTCTAAAACAACAATAGACATTGTTTCTTTAACACAATGTTCAAAATAAGTAACCTGACCCCTTACATATTCAATAATACCTTAATGATTAACTTTTATAGTAAATTTCTCATCCCCTGCAACTACACCAACCAAAATAACAAAAATCAGGACGATTACTCAATGACCCCACCTAAATGTACCACAATACACCCCACATAATAAATAATCATTTTTATTTTACTTTTAAATTGCCAAACCATATTGAAGAAGACAGTTTTTTATGGGGATGGCTTATAAATAATAAAGAAAGTTGCAACATGCAGGGGACAATCTCATACATGATTAAATTAGTGCACATAACAGCAATACACTACAAACAAAAATACACAGACGAAAAAACACACATTCCAAACCCTAATACCAAAATATCCTATAAGTAATTAGTTCTTTAAACTACTTTATCTTGCATTCAAAAAGGAACACAAAATAAGTTTCAATTTTTTAAGGATAACTCACCATACTTTGCTGGTTGTGCTTTTGGTATGCAAATATACATGTCCAGACTCGTCGATGCTATTTAGTCGAACAGTTCTAAGATTTATCGAATAACACTTCCAAATAAAGGGGGACAAGGGTTTTATAATAAGATGGTTAAAAATCTGGGTAAATATTGGGGATTTATCAATCGGTTGATAAGAATAGAATACCCTAATTTCAATTGTAATTGAGGAAGATGGGAATGAATGGGTAAAACTCATTTGATCACTTTTTAATTGAGGGAGGGAGAAGATTGCTTAAAATGCCCCTGGATAAAAAAAGCACTCTTTGACCTCGTGACCATTTTGACGGATTGATAACAAAAAAAATTGGACGGAAGGATATAAATGGCAGGTCGTAAATACTTTCAGGATTTAAAAAAGACAAAATTAAACAGAATTCTAAACTCAATGTGAAATAACATTTACGACTAAATAGGCGTTTTTGCCAATGTAGCGGAATTAATAGCCATTCGGGTCATCAACTAACTTTCGATTAGCCAGTTTCATCATTTTTACTTTTTTTTAAAACTTTTTTCATCCTCAACTAACTTACAACCTGTCAGTTTTATCCTTCTATTTAAAAGTTGTGTAAATTCCATCCATTATGATGACGTGTCTCAAAACCCATTCATCTACCTCTCTCATCTAGGGGGCAAAAATGGGAAAAAAAATATACCCACCCCAAATATCAATTAGCTATTTTATAGCCTTCACAGTGGGGGTTTTTCGAAAATGTTACCCCATGATTGGTGACGTTTCAGAACAGATCAGGCCTAAAATTTGCATATTTCGTGTCCTTATAGCTTGGAGAATATGACTATCTTCAATTTTTAATCATCAGGCAAGGTTGATTTTTCACCATTCTCGTGGTCTTGAAGGTTCTAAGAAGGAAGAAGCAAATTCGCAACTTTTGATCTGTTTCAGTTTTGTGCGATTTGCACATTCTGTTCAGGGCTAATCTCGCGGGTCATCGGATCATCCAATATTCTTGCGGGCTGCTTTATATTAATTCGCGGGTCAACAAAAGCCCAATTTCGTGGGTCAAAGGCAAATCTCGCAGGTCAACGGGTTATTTAGAATTTCTCGCGGGTCAGGGAGATTTTGGCGGGTCATCAGCTTTAGAATTTCTCGCGGGTCAGAGAGCTTTTCCAGAAAGTAGTAATTTTTTATGGGTTCTAGAATGAGGAAATTGAGGAGGATGGTGGAGGCGGTGAAATAGGCGGCAATTGATATAATGGCATTGGAAGACGACAAAGATTCTTTTGAGCATCATTATGAGCTTAATGAACAATCAAAGGTGAAAGATGAACAGTCAAGACCATAAATGCCGAATTTCGAGAAAATGTGAATTCACTTGAGAAACAATTTGAAAAATCTAAGTTGCAAGAACATAATCTGAAGGCTTCTGAAGAAAAAATTACTTATTTTTCTGTAAAAAAAAATTTGGCGCATTGAAAAATGTTGCCCCTACGCCTTCCTAGACGACTCCATTGTACTTTACTTTTTGTGGTAAATAATAAATTTTTAATTGGGTTACTAATTTTTTTTTTTTTTTTTTTTTTTTTTTTTTTTTTTTTTTTGCTGGGGCTAGAGATTTTATCAGTGAAGCATTGGACTTAGCACTGGCAAGTGGGTTTGGCCCACCCGTGACCCGCTCCGCCCCGTCCCGTTTAACTCGGCCCACATTTGGACCCGTCTAAACCCGTTATGACCCACGGGTTAAGTGGGTTTTACAAACGAGGTGGGGTGGGTTGTACATCCAAGAAAAATCGACCCAGCCCGCCTCGCCCTGTAAAAAACACACAACCCGCCCCGGCCCATTTCTCCAACCCGCACCATTTAAACCCATATTACCCCACCCCAACCTACTTAACCCATATTACCCCAGCCCATCCTACTGACCCTATTATCGATTTACAACCCTACATCTACAAGCCCCCTTGGCCTGTTACCCAATCAAATCCCCAACCGTACAGGCTACAGCTACAAGCCTACTTGACATACATACTACTGTCTACTACATATCTATCCGTTAGAGACAATTTAGTACAACAACGACTATTTCTTTTTTTTTCCATGTCCAATAAAAAAAACGGCTAGTTTAATTTTTTTTTTAATTTTTTTTTTTTGCCATTTCCTATAAATACTACCCTAAAATCCCCTAAAATTCACACCAATCTCACTCTATCATATATTAATCTATTTTCTAAATTGATTTAAGAGGCGAATTTGTGCAAGCGGTTAAAGTTGGAGTCGGTGAAAGTGTGGAACATCTTCGAATACTCTACCAAATTTCGGCGTTCTACGTTTTAGTTAGTGTATCACTCTTTAAATCTTAATTTCCGTTTTTATATTGTAAATCTTATATTATAATTGTTTGCTTGATTAATTTGATTTTCTTTATTTTGATTAAGTTATAAATTGATTTAAGAGGCGTATTTTAAATTGTAATGTTTATTTTATTATGCAATTTTCATTTTAAATTGTAATGTAATTTTATTATGTAATTTTCATTTTAAATTGTAATGTTTATTTTATTATGTATTTTTCATTTAAGTTTAGTACTTAGTAATATTAGATAGTGTAATGTAATTTGATGTGGGAGATTTAGGCCATAAGTCCCTCTCCTATGTAACACTTATTTTGTTATTAATAAAACTGGTAGGGGTCCATGCCAAACCCCCACCACTACAAGGTGGCTTTATCTATATTTATGTCTAACTTATTCTTTAAATTTACAAAAAACTCCCAACCCGCCAAACTCGCCAAACCCAACCGACCCGCACAACCCACCGGGTTAACCCGTGACTCGGCCTACTTTTGATGGGTTTTCCAAGCAGGGTGAGGTGGGTTTGTCATATTCATTTTTGGACCCAACCCACATTGACCCGTTGACTGGTCAACCCCACCCCGCCTCGCCCCGCCACTGTTCACCAACTCGCCCCGAACTCGTTGGGTTAACCCACTTGCCATTGCTAATTGGACTAGCAAAGCACACCTTGAAGAAGTTGAAGAGATGTGATGCTTAGTGCTGCATGCAACAGACGGACTCCAAGATTCATGAAATGGAGAATACAATCAATTGTCTAAAAATTTTGGTTCGCTCTTATTGTCAAGCAAGATAGGTATGGGGATATCCGATTTGGGGACTGGAGTGGTGGTGGATAAAGATGGACGGAGGGGTGGACTAGTGGTGGGGTAGAAGGAGTGACGGTTGGTGGTAAGGGGTTGGGGTGGGTATTTTTTTTTCCATTTTCGCCCCCATATGAGAGAGGTAGATGGAAGGATTTTGAGACACGTCATAATAATGGATGGAATTTACATAACTTTTATATGGGAGGATAAAACTAGCAAGTCCTAAGTTATTTGGGAATGAAAAAAGTTAAAAATAAAAATAAAAAGAGAAAAGCACTATTTATACCCGTTAAGTATCTTTGAAAGGCAAGTTATGACCCTTAATTTTTTTGAGTGCCAAAATTGCACTTGGAAATTTACGATGTGCTATTTCTAGACAAATCGGGCTGAATCCGCGGATTGAGCGGCGAACCACACGCTTGCCTTGTACGTGTGAGAAGGCAGGGCAAAATCGAAAAACAAGGTCGTCTTTCAACCTTACAACTCGGCTTCTAGCTCCTTCTCCAATCCAAAATAAAACCCAATACAAAATCAACATATTTCTCCCATGTCAACGATGGCTTCCACCTCCTCCTCCATTTCTAGAAGATCCAACCGAGCCCAATCGTTCAAACCTCAATCCTATTGTAGATGCAATCCTCCTAAATTGGTTGTTACCCGAACATCAAGAATGCACTTTAAATCCAAATAGGAAGTTCAATGTATGTGAGCAACCTAAGGTATGTGTTAATTTCAGCTTGTATCAATGGTGTATTGGTGTTGAAAAGTGATTTTGATTAATTTTTTATGGTTTTGAATTCGTTTGCTGTGTTCAGACAAACGGTAGGTGCGGATTTTTTGAATGGATTGAATTTCTAGATGAAGACACGAATTTGGAAATTGGGAGCTACAAATCTTCAAGAATGGAGCAAAAGAAATTTGTACAGGATGGCAAGGAGAATATGGAAATTATGAAGATGTGTTGCCAAGTATCAATTGTTTTGTGTTTTATGATGTTGATAATCATTGTGTATTTGCTCATAGAGCTTGCAGGTTGTAGAAAAATATTTTAGTCTGGTACCTGTAATGGAGATTATTATGGTTTTGGTTCAACTTGTTTCAAAAAAAAATTGTGCATAATTGGCCTTCAACAGTTTAGCTCATAATTGCAAGTAAACATTCAAAAAGAGATCATCAAAATATATCATAGTTTTAAAAGTTATCATATCCAAAAGACTAACAAAAGACTACATATCCAAAAGACTAACAAAAGACTACATATCCAAAAGACAAGCAAAAAATGGCATAGCCTTTAGTTTTGACATATCCTTAAGTACACTGCAAAATATTACATTGCCTAAAGTCAGTGCTCTCCTTCAATCTTTAGTTGTTTGCTCTTTAAGTAGATCCTCTTCTTACAATGAACTTTCCTGCCCTTCTAGCTAAAGTTTGTCGCTGAATTGGGTCTTCTTGAGTTGTTCTATTGTTGTTGGCAATCTAAAATAAATAAGAAATAACAATTAGTCATAGCAATTTAAAGTACACTGCTCTACATCATCCAACTTACCACCATGATGTATTTTAAGAGTAAAATAACCAGAATGTCCTACATGACAAAATAAAGAATTGAAAACAACTCAGCAAACAAGAATACAACAAACAGACAAAAAACCTACAATCAGACAATATACATACACCTAACACAACTCCAAAATTCCAAAAAACAGACAAAATAACCATACAAACAAACAAATTTCATCAAACCAAGTCTCAAAATACCCTAAACACTCATAATTTTCAAACTCGTAACTCACCATATCGTGGATTGGGATTATCTTTCTCTTGTACAGGCCGAAGCTTGATTCTCACCATCGAAGCGACGATTCAATTCTTCAGTTGCTTTGCTAGGGTGTGTGATTTGGCAGGAAGAAAATCGCCTCTTTAGGGTTAGTGTCGATTAGTCTGTAAAATTTCTTTAAAAATTGTGAATTATATGGGTCATGGGTCGGTGTTTTGTTCGGGACAATAATGGGTTGGATCATACCCATTTTGTTGTTTCTGATGTTCCGATTTTGCCCCTGCCTTCTCACACGTACAAGGCAAACGTGTGGTTCGCCGCTCCAATCCGCCGAATTCCGCCCAATTTGTCTAGAAATAGCACATCGTAAATTTTCAAGTGCAATTTTGGCACTAAAAAAAATTAAGGGTCATAACTTGTCTTTCAAAGATACTTAACGGGTATAAATAGTGTTTTTCTCAAATAAAAATGATGAAACTGACTTAACCGAAAGTTAGTTAGGGACCCGAATGACTATTAATTACAATGGAGGGCTCCTCCTAACTTTCATTGTTTAAAAATCGGAACTCAGTCTTCAGCAAAACCTCAAGATGGCAACCTCATCATCATCATCAAGTAGAGAAGGCTCCGCAAAAACAATGGCCGCAGATCAAATTACACTCGCCGTTCAGTCCACCTCCAATCTCCTTCGGCTTATGCTTCAATCTTCCCCTTCTCAGGCATTTTTCTTTAATTCAACTCAATTTTTTTTTTTATTCTTACTGCATATACACATAATTAATTCAGCAAAAAGGTCCAAATTTAATCTGTGAATTGGTTTTCTGGGCATAAATTTTCTAGAACATATGGGTTTTTTGACCGTTTGGAAGAATTGATTCATTGCAGTTCATATATTGTTTTTCCTGTTAAGGTGGGGAAATTGTGAAATTGACGCTGGGGCGGATGTTATTGCTGAAAGTGACTCCCTTGGTCCCAAACTGAATATCCATATTTGAATTAAACAAGATTACCTCTATTCCATAATATAAGGCTCATGCCTCAGGCGCGCCTTTGAGCCTCAGCCTACAGGCTCGAGGGATATCACCTCAAAATCTCATGCGCGCTTCAAATCAGTGAGGCGCGCGCCTTGAAGAAAAAGGCTCCAGGCTCCAGGCGCGCCTTAGTGTAATTAATCCGATTCTAATGAATGTGAGGCGCGCCTTGGTGTAATTAATCCGATTCTAATTAATGGTTGCTTGGAGAGTTAGAAAATGATGAGCGAGTATTTGATGATTTAGATTTGCCTTGGTATGAGGTTTCTAGGGCAACTGTAGTAAATGAACCGCGCTACCCATCTATGTCAAAAGGAACTAGTATTTCACGTTCTCAACCTTTGCCTCCTAATTTAAAGCCATCATCTTATTCATACATCCCTATCTTTGATGGAATAATGAAGATGAGGAAGAAGAAGAACTCCCTGGGATAAAGAGAATCAAGTCGAAGACATTGCTTTTGAAGATGATTATGATGATTGGGGAATTAGCTTTTTATTTGTTTTGCTTTATCTGACTATACTTTTTTTGGGGAAGGGAACTATATTATTATGGTTATTTATTATTATGTTTTGCATAAATTTGCATGCTACTAATATATAAATAATATTTATTGAAGGTGCGACTTTTTTTCGAAAGGCGTGTGCCTTTTTTTTAGCCTTGCGCCTCAAGGCTCCAATCCCCCTTTGTGCCTTGGCGCGCCCCAACGCCTTGACAACACTGTTTAGGACATGTAGAGAAAATTAAGGAAGCAAAAAACAGCGATTTTATGTTGAGCAGGCGAGTTGTCTAGAACCATACATTAAAGATCAATTTAAAAACAGCGATTTTTCATGGGGGGTGGGGGGAGTTAGGATTTTGAAGGATTTTGCTTGTGAATTATATTCTAAAGGTAAAAAGTGCAATTTAAAAACCGCCCCTGATTGCTACAAAAGATCCGAAAATGCAGAAGTTCTAACATGAGAAACATTGGTAAAATGTAAAAAGTTGGTTGCTTTTTGTAATTAGGTATGTACCAAGTTCTAGTTGTTTAAGCTTGCAGGTAAAGTGTGAATCTAACATATCGATTGGTTCTTTGTGTAGGTATCATCTGAGGCACATCCTTGACAGTTTCTTTCTTGAATTTTCCATCGTCTAAACATTATACCCAAAATGGTGTGTGATTTTTGTGCAGGCCCAGCTAATGAAGCTGCCGAAGAACCTTTTGGCTAAGACATCTATGATAAAAAACACAGAATCGGTAGACAAACACCTTACCTTAAGAATTTGAATGTAGCAATCTTTTGTGAAAGGTTTTTTCTACTGATATTGGGTTTTGCAACTTTATGCAGGCTTTAAAACAGATGCCTTGTATAATTTCAGCATTAGATGCGCACATGGAAAATGGGTTACAAAGGTTGTCTCCTGCTCTTTTATTTTTAAATTATGCTTTTCTAAGAACATTTCTAGTTAACTTTTGCTACTTCTTTTTTTTAAGACTTCTCATTTCTGTAATTCACCCTAAATTGAGGTGCCGATTTCTTACCGTATTGTTACTGCTCCAAGAGCATCCATATGTTTTGCTGTTATTCTCTCTTACACAATGCTAAAGTATGATCGATTGTGTCTGTTTTATGTCAACTTTTATGTCGTGTCCTCTCTGTACTTATCAAAACTCTTTTTCTGTAAACAATTTTTTTTCCTTTCCTTTACTTTTCTTATTTTTGAATTTTTCCAGTGTTCCACATCTGAAAACAGTAATTCAGTTGATGTCAAATATCGAGAGTTGCCAGCTAAAATCCTTATCCAAGGTTCAGATCACTCAAGAGGTGCTTGAAACTGCTCTCTCTCTCTCTAACTTTTTTTCCCTTTCAATGACTTGGTGTGTCTAGGTTTTTTTAAGGGGATCTTGTTTGGTTCGCGGGAAGTTGTTAATATAATGAGTTGTACAAACTCCCTTATCATGGAACCTATAAAAGAGGTCAAAATGACAAATCGATGGTTATTTAAATCTCTTGGTTTCATATGATCCTTCTTTGCCTTTATATTTCCTTAGGATTATGACTGTGCTTGCCCGATCGTGCAAGATTCATTATTGTAGTAAAAGGTTTTGTCATATGTTGTAACTTATAATAAATCAGAACTTTCTTGAGATTGACACATAATAGTAGGGGTGAAGCAAATTTGGTAAAAACCGATTTACCGACCGAATTCGATTTAAATTCGGTAAATCGAATTCGGTAATTCGGATCATACCGAATTCGAAGTTTTCGAATTCAATTCGAATTCGGTATATGGTTTTGGTGAATTCGGTATTACCGAATTCGAATTCAAAAAAATATTTTAATAAATAATACTAAAATAAATACACTATAAATACTCTCCTAAATCCCTACTTCTAACAAAAAATGTCACCCACACTAGATTACTCCCCTTTTTCTTCCTCTTCTTCATCGACTCCAGCCCCAAACTCCTTCCCCTTTCTTCTTCTTCGTCTTCTTCTTCCTCTCGTCACCACCCTCCATCGTTCTCCATTCTTTTCTTCTCCTCTTCTCTTCTTCCTCTTCTCCTTCTCTCTTCTTCTCTTCTCCCTCTATTTTAATTTTCCCCAAAATCCAAAATCCCTAAATCCCCAATTTCATCTTTATTTCTAAAAATTTCTTCTTTTTTTTTCTCTTTCTGTCTTTGCAGTGGCTTCCCCATCACAACCGCTGCTCCCTCCATTGACACCGCCCCAAAACTCCCTCCAGAAAGCCGAATCGGTAATTCGGTAAATTTACCGAATTCCGAATTCGTCAATTCGAATTCGGTAAATCGGAATTCGGTTCGAAAAAGGTCGGTAGTACATGTGAAATTCGAATTCGAATTCGGTAAATCGGAATTCGGTGCTCAGCCCTACATAATAGAACCATATCCATCCCAGTGTTTGGCAGACGTTGAAATGGAAGAAACCCATACCCGTTGTGAGCTTTTTCATCTTGCAATCCTTCCGTCCAACCAAGACACGGAGATCTCTGATCATCTAACAACCCTCTTTTGTGCCTTAGTAGTTGGTGTAGGTGTTAATAGCTCACTATTCCTTAGCCTTTTTTTTATAAAAATAAATATAAATTATTCTCGGGGTAGGGGTTGTCGAACTCGGGGCCTTTTGTTTCGAGTCGAGAGTGTTGCGCGGTTGCGCCAACTGCACTAGCCTTCCTTTACCTTTTATGCTTACTTATTTCTGCTTGTGTGTCTTGATTAGTTTGCATGTCTTTTGTTGTTCTTATTGGTTATACGTTCCAGTTTTCAGATGCTTACTAATTTGGTGAAAATGCTACATTTCTAGACATTTAGATCTACATCCAAATGTTTCGTCTTTGTCCAATTTAGTTTTCCTTTTGTAAAAGTCATTTCTTTTGCTGATCCCGCGTCCTCGTTTTTCCAGGAAACTGAATCGCTAGAGCAACCTCCAGAATCAAGCTAAACAAACTAGGAAACCTTCATTAGCAAGCGAAAGTCTAGCTTGAACGGCTACCAGTGGCAAAGCTTGATTAACGCTGTTTAAACCTCTCATGTTTCTTTAAGTTGCGAGGAGTTCAGCCGCTCGGCTTTGACAGGATTAAGATGTGTGCATAAGTTAAGTTAATCTCCATTTGTTGTTTTATGAAAGTATAATACTTGCATAGTCTAGTCCTTACTACTACTGTGAACCACTGTTGTGCATACCTGTGATGGCCTCCCTTGGGAGTTTTATTATTATTATCAAAGCAGTCAAACTCGAGTTTTTACGTAGGATCGGAAGGGTGTAGAAGTATCCTAAAATCGTGACTCGGATCGTAGATCCTACTTAATTTAAAAAATATTAATTAATTCAGTACTCTTCTAATTCTTCTAGATGAAATTTGAAATTTTACAAAATCTTATGATATTTGCTAGTATTAAACAAATGTTCAGAAAGAGGCATAGGAAAATGATATCATGTTACGAGTCTCAGAATTATGAAACTTAATTTCTACTATGACAATTTTTACCGGAAAAAAATAGAAAAAATCTACTCGGGCCTCGTCCAATTGGAGCAATCTAAATTCAATAACATTGATGCTAACATTGATTATTTGATTAAATAACTTAATTTATCAAATTAGTGTTTAGGATGTCGAATTACATTTTTGTTGTTCTAGGCGATGGCATAGGAAGAGATCGGGGACAAAAATAAAAATAGAGGCAAAAAAGGAAATTGGTATCGATCTAGAAAGAGAAGAAATTGGTCGACAGTTGAAGATTGTAGATGCTTGAGAAGATTGAATAAGCCACGGAGTTGAACAAAGATTTTTTTTTATCTAAAATGATTTTTTTTTTTAAACATTTGGGTCGGGTTGAGCTAAAACCCACCCTACCCGGAAGAGAAAATAACTTACTCGGAGTTGACTCGTAGGATCGTATTACCCAGATCCTACTTAATTACCGATCATACGTAGGATCTAACACGTAAGGTCCCTTAAAACTCGTAGAATCGTACGATCTTACGAGTTAACTCGCGAATTTAACTGCATTGATTATTATTATTATTATTATTATTATTATTATTATTATTGGTACGAGACAAATTACCACTCGGGCCCGTTTTATGGTCCATGATTAATCTAGGTCCGCTCCACTATCAGACGGAAAAATTCCCTATGGGACGGTCCTTGTGGGTACCTGTGAAACATGAAGGCCTGCAGGACTCACCTTATCTCAAATTATGTGAGAGGAGTGTGGGGGCCGTACCCACGAAGGACCGCCCCATACCAGACTTTCCCCTATCACACGCCTTGCAGAGGGAGCTTCCGACAGTCTTCTACCGCCTTCCCGTTAGTTGTTGTAATGAAAGTGATGGGTTCCAATTGTGTGTGTGAATCTATACTTTGTTGTGGGCGGAATAGAAGTATAGAATTGGTGTTAGTCCACATTGTTTGAATCTTTTTTCTTTAGTTATGCATCGCATGTAAAGGGGGAGGGGCATGGAAAAGGGGTGGATTCACAATAAATTTTGAAAGACAAAAGATTTTACATGTATATTTCTTTTTTCTTTTTCTGTACTAGTGTTCAGAAAATATTGATCCGACCAATTTAGCTGGAATTTGAAGAATACTTTAGTCAACTTAGCAAGAACGTTTGCAAACGAGCAATAAGTATTATTTTTGCACTAGACAAGAATTGAACTACAACTATGTACAAGACTCTTTGTATATTTCAAGATTAATAGATTCTTTTAATTATCTAGAGATTATGTGGAGGATTCTCAAGTTGAAAAAGACAATTGTGGTCTTGTACATTGAATTTGGTTAGGAACACTTCTCACTGTTTGTAGCTTTGGTTAAGAATTTGTCCCTTTGAGAATTATGAAATTCTACTCAATTGGATTTCCTAATTTGTCTTCTTGGCCAGTCAAACCGGCATTTGATAGATATATATTATCAGGGATCCTTCTGTAGTCAGTCCGGCTCCTATGCGGAACAGCTTTTTTTCCGCACGTGCGGAACAATCCCACTAGCTCGGATGATATTTTTTAACTGGTCCCGGGATCCTGAGAGAAAAAGTTGCGGCTGACTTAAAAAATAATAAAATAAAAAATTTTCTCTCTCCAGATCTGAGTCGTTAAAAAATATCATCCGACGGCTGAGATGGTGTCCCGCACATTCCGCACCAAAGCTGTTCCGCATAGGAGCCGGGAGCTTCTGTAGTGGCCTAGTGGGGAGGTTTGCAAACAACCCCTTGTTTTTTCCGGCAAATAATCATTTGTACCCTTACATACTAATTCATATTCTTAACCACTCAATTTACCACGTGCATTAATTAGAAAAAATGTTCACATGACAATTCTTAATAGTTGGCTGGAAAAATGGAAATATTTACGGGTATAAACGATTTTCACCCGTTTTTTCTTAGCCAATGGATATATCTGAATGATTTTAACTGTTAAGATAAATTTATTGGGTCAAGACTACCGACTTAGAAGGTTAAGGGGTGTAAGGACATGATGGGAAATCCGGTCCGATGGATGTTCTCCACCAACCACAAGGTTATAAGTACTCTATATTTCATCTTCGGTGTCATTGCTAGTGCGATGGGCACATACTCTCAATACTGATTCGTATGGAATTAGCACGACCCGACGATCAGATTCTTAATGGGAATCATTAGCTTTGTGTGATTCGTTGGGTTTGAGTTTGAGATTTTGGTCTCGATTTCATATCATTCTCAAACTCAAACCAAATTGTAAATGATTCAATACTCTATGTTTAATTTACAGACTCAATCCAAAGATAGTTTGATTTTTGAGTTCCCATATCAAACTCAAGTCAAACTCATTTCAGCCAGACCCTTTATGATGTTTTAATAAAGGCTCATGTTTTTTTAATGATATTTTTTATGATAATTTGTCTGTTTCGATTCTGATAGTGGACCTGATAAGGCATTTTCAAGATTAAATAATATCCTAGTACTCAATTTTTTTTTTTATCTTTATAAGCACTATTTCATAAGCATAGTTCTGATACAGAATAAGTTTATTAAAACATGTGGTATAGAACTTTTCACATAATTACAAAATGACAGAGATAATTATGTGATAACGTGTTTACTTTTAGACCACAGGTCAAGGTGGAACTGATACATATGAGAAGTTTCCATTCCAAAACCGCCGAGTGAGTCTGGTAGGTAGGTTAACCAACGTCGTCGTTTCAAGAAGCCATCTGTTCCAAAATTCCAAAATTCCAAATAAACAATTATTTCCTTCTTAACCGCCGCCATCCTTTACAAATTGGAATCCTTAACTCACTTTTAGCTCCGCCACAAACATCCCTACCGCTGCCGGATTGTATACATTAATGGCTTCACTGGTGATACCGGCACCTACGTCATCTTCGGCGGCGTCAGTGTCAGCGTCGGCACATTCTTCTTCTTCTTCTCTGTCGTCGTCGTCGTTGTTCTCTCGTTCCTCTTGCTCTGTTAACCGAAGAAGCTTAATTTCCAGGCCATCCAGTCTCCCAAATGGCGTCGTGAGTCTTCAATTCACACACCAAAACACTTCTTCTTTCTTTGTTTAATTAAGATTGCTTTTTAGTGGTGATGATGTATATCTTTTTTTTAAATTTATTTTCGGTCTCTAATTTTTGTTTTTTTTTTTGTGGAGAAGAAATTTTCAGCCTGTTTTATAACAACTATATCTTGATAAAGTGAATTTTGGATTAAATTTATTTGTCCTTTATAAAAATTGGATTTACTACCTCCATTCCATAATATTATAATATTATGTCGTTTAGAACGTGTAGCGAAAATGAATGAAGCAAAAAATAAGGTACTTGTTAGTCAAAAGAGTAAATGATTATTTATGGTACAAAACTATTTACGTATTTCTATTTATGTTACTAAACTATTTTTTAGCTAATTATATCACTCATCTATTTGCGTGTGTCAAATAATATACAACTACAGTTTTTTCGGTGTTTTCCGGCCAAAGTTGTCACGTGACTTTCTTGTGCAGATTAAAATTGAACTTCGTAATAAGTCACGCGGGTTAAAGATTTGACCCGTAAACAGAAAAACTGCGCTCAAAATCGGGTAAAGTCTTTAACTCACAGATAATTGGATTATTGTGAAATTCCAACTTTGCCCCTCAATAATCTGCACATGAAAGTCACATGCTAAATTTGGTCGGAAAACATCTAACAAAAATGGTGGTTGTATATTATTTGACACTCGCAAATATATTAGTGATATAATTATCTAAAAAAATAGTTTAATACCATAAATAGAAATACGTAAATTGTTTAGTACCATAAATAGCCATTTACTCTTGGTCAAAATATCAATATTATATTCTTAAATAAGACTTGTATAGAGTACTATTGATATTTTGACTAAGAAATTATCTTACTTGTTGCTTCCTATGGAATGGAGGGAGTACTAGATTTAGGAAAGTTCCTTTTAAAGTTATGAACCGTCTGAATGAGAGTTTTATGTTGTTTGTTCCAAGTAAATTCTTCTGAATATGATGTAAAGACGTAATCTTTGATGATCTTTGACGTGTTCTGAATGTGGGTCCTCTATGTTCTCCTCTCTTTCTTTCTCTGGGATGAATGTTTAGAGTTCATATGTTCTGTTTTTCCATACTCCCTCCATTTCTAAATATAAGAATTTCAGGACAAGTAGCGAAAATTAAGTAAGAAAAAACTAAGATATTTTTAAAACAAAATATCAATATTACTATCTTAAATAGAATTAGAGACATACAAGTTCTATTTAAGATAATAATATTAGTATTTTGATTAACAAAATACCTTGAATTTTGCTTCCTTAATTTTCGATACTTGTCCTGAAAGTCTTATATTTATGAATGGAGGTAGTATTTGTTTTTTGGTTGCTCTATAATCAAGCTAAGTGTACTGCTAACATTGGTGTTTTATTTGTATCAGAAATGTGATCTTACTGAACCAGTGAATGGAAAGCCTTGTGTGCCAATAATCAATGATCAAGTTCTTCCAAAGTTCTTGCAATCGAGGCGTCTGGAGAATACAGTTAATAAGAACAGTTCCAGGATCAAAATATTTTCTGGATCAGCGAATCCTAAACTTTCTCAGGTAGAAATGAAATTCAACATATACCCAAATAGTAAAATTGATGCACCATAGGAGTGTTCGTGTGAATTATCATTGGACTTGGGATATCACGGTTCTGTTGTACCATTTTACTTGAGTTGCAATCTGCATGCATTGTTTAGTTGTTCTCTCTGATTAGGTACTTAAAAGGCTTATCTTGCTGTTTGCGAATCCATTTTGAGTAGAACTGCAATTCCATGGAAAAGGCAATATAGCACTTTTGGATTTTGAGATGTGTATTCTGTACAACAACAATAACATAATCCGTTAAGTCCTAAATAATTGGGGGTATGAGCGGGGATGGAAAGGAGACAGACATAACCTTTGGCAATAAAAACGATGTTGGACCTCAATGAGTCTTGCCATTTATGATGCATTTCCATATCGATGTAAACCTGCTATTTTTATCTTTGTGGTGGTAAATTCTACATTTTTTGAACCATTTCTTTCTTTAATGTTGGATTGACAAATATAAGAAGTCAAATCTCACTTCTGTTTTACTGCTTATACTGTATTTACATTTTTCCTGTTGAAATCATAGGGCGGACAAAATTCTAACTTCTCAGGACATATTTTATTGGCCTTATAGCTCTGGTAATTGAATATAGCAACAATTTGTTTGATAGACATAGCGCTCTTGCCCCAATGAATCACATTGAATGTGCAATGCCTGGCATAATTAGGTTTCTTTCACGGCTCTTTTATCTGCACTAACCTGTGCTGATTAAGAGAAACTTTCTTGGCAATCAACAATAATCTCTCCTTGCATAACTTTTAGTCCATGGAATTTTTGCATTACTTTTTCGTTTTGTTGATGAGAATGCTAATACTGCGGCATTATTATTGCCTTCCGAAAGTTCACAGTTATTCTACCTGGAAAAAGTTGAAGAACCCCTTACCTCTCACTCTGGTGCTCAATAAATAACAGAAACATGCTGATTGATACACATAAAATGGTTGAAGTGAAGAAAAATGGAAATAGTACTCGGTGAAATATTTTTAAATTTTAGAATGGTTAGTTAGTGTACAAGTACAACTCCTCATCCTTTCTCTTGAAGTTGCATACTCTTTTTGTCATTTCTTAATTGCAAATGCATCCATAATTTTTACACAGGAAATTGCTTGGTACATGGGCCTGGACCTGGGAAAGATTCATAAAAAGCGTTTTGCAGATGGTGAAATTTATATTCAGTTGCAAGAGAGTGTTAGAGGCTGTGATGTGTACTTAATCCAATCTACATGCCCCCCGGCCAATGAAAATCTAATGGAGCTTTTGGTAATGATAGACGCTTGTCGAAGGGCTTCTGCTAAAAATATCACTGCAGTTATTCCCTACTTTGGGTATGCTAGAGCTGACAGAAAGGTAAGCTTCTTTTAACTTCCAGATAATGTTCAATTCATCCGAGTATTAAAACTATTGCTCGGAGCCTCATCATATGATAGCACTATACGATGTTTTTGTTTGGAAAGGCCAAAGGCTTAGAATGAGAGAGGAAATGGAAGAGACCTGGGGGGGACTTGGTTAAGTGGTTCCACTGAGCGGTGTTTAGAGTTAATTGTAGTGCATGCTGATCTTTTTGTCTACTATTTTCTGACTGCTTCCTTTTATCTTCAGACACAAGGGCGAGAATCTATTGCTGCCAAATTAGTGGCAAACCTTATTACAGAAGCAGGCGCAGATCGTGTTCTTGCTTGTGATCTTCATTCTGGGCAATCAATGGGTTACTTCGATATTCCAGTGGACCATGTATACTGTCAGGTAAAAGACATGAAAATTTAAGATCTTTTATCCTGAGGATGTCGTATAATATGATTGACAAATGCTTGTTCTCTGTGAACAGCCTGTTATTCTTGATTACCTTGCCAGCAAAAAGATTGCTTCTAATGATTTGGTAGTGGTTTCACCGGATGTTGGGGGAGTTGCTAGAGCACGCTCTTTTGCCAAAAAGTTATCTGATGCACCTTTAGCCATTGTTGATAAAAGACGACATGGGCACAATGTTGCTGAGGTAGTTCATTAGCTTGAGCTCTGCAGTAGTTTCTTGTCGTTCTGTGTTCTTCTAAAAGCCCATATAGATTGTTAAATGGAATCTGATGTGTGGTAGTTTACTGATGGACAATTGGAAAATTGAGAACGTATATAATGAAAGATCTTTGTTTCTCTGATCTTATTTTTATAAGAAGGAAAGACATATGTTTTGATTCTGATGCCAAACTTAAGTTCATAGGAAATTTAATTAACATGAAGCAAAGCAATAAAATTTTATTATAATGTGAGGACAGAAAATAGGTTGTCTTAGGTACGGTTCAAACTGATGTTTTCTTTTACAAGTATAGTGTATGGAGAGAAAAGCTACGATATCTTGTCTTATAATGAATCGTTCCCTTGTTTATACAGTATTTTCATCATTGAATTCGTTTTTGTTCTTATTTGCAGGTAATGAATTTGATTGGTGATGTTAAAGGGAAAGTTGCAGTTATGTTGGATGACATGATTGATACTGCAGGTGAGTTTAACCACATGTACCATAAATGAAACTATTTTTACATTTATTTAGGAATTACTCCCATATCATTTATTATCAACTGATAAATTCCCAGATGAAGTACACCATATGATTACAAATACCCTTTCGATTTTCGTTCTTGCATATGCGATGGCCATCAAAGAGATCATAAAACCTTCCTTATGAATTGATGTTTGGTTTTAGGAACTATTGCCAAAGGTGCAGCTCTATTGCATGAGGAAGGGGCTAGAGAAGTCTATGCATGCTGTACCCATGCTGTTTTTAGGTAATACTTCCTACTAAATTAGCTTATCTTTCTTGAGGTGCTAATTTTTTGAATGAATTCAGTGTCTTTTTTCTTTAATTGCTTGGATAACATCTCTCGAGTATTAAATTGGGTGGCTCAACTAGATTTGAGGATAAATTCTTATTTTTGTGGCGTTTTTTACCTCTTCTTGTACGCTGGGGTGGGGTGGAGGGAATTGACCGAGATCATTCAAGTTATTTAGCTAAACTTACCATTTTTTATTATGTTGTCTAATCAGTTACTAGACAAAACTCAGAAACCTTTTCTGTTGAGTCTCAGGCTTATTTTCTTCTACTTATCTAGTCCTAGCATAAATGCTGTTCCTGCTGCCCTCAAATCCTCGATAGCACTGTAGTCATGCACAGAGCAATTTTTTTTATTGTGTCATTCCTTGGTTTTATAACTACGAACATAATCACTGTCTAATGTCCTTTTACAGCCCTCCTGCTATTGAGAGGTTGTCCAGCGGCTTGTTTCAAGAAGTCATTGTTACAAATACTATTCCAGCGGTGGAGAAGAACTATTTCCCTCAGTTAACCGTACTTTCAGTTGCAAACCTCTTGGGCGAAACCATTTGGCGAGTTCATGATGACTGCTCTGTGAGTAGCATTTTCCAGTGAAATTGAAGATAAAATAAGACACAAGACAAGATCCTACATTCCTTCCCTTTACTCCCTTTTCATTTATTTGAATCTCAATTCCCGGTCATTCTTAGACAAAGTTCTTGATGTCAAATTGAGTTGTCGCTGTCCTAGAATATACTCTATCTAGCTACCTACCTTGAAATCTTGCCTTTTTTGCTCATCGTTTAGAAAATTGACGGAGATAATGATGAAAATTATGTACCCCAATCAGATTAATAGCTACTAGTGCCTTCTGAATCTTAGCATGCTGGTCTTAAGGAAACGTACCCATACGTTGAAAAAGAATATTGACAAATTGTAGGGTGACGATTAGTTAAGCTTATTGTTACTAGTTAGTTCGTCTGTCCCAAATTGAATGTCCACTCTCCTATTTGAGAAGGAAAGAGTATAATATATATTCCTGAGGTCGAAGTCTTTCATCTGTGCTGCTATATATCAAACAGGCGAAGTATGGTCCTGGATGGTTTGCTTCTTGGAGTTGAGAAAGAAAAAAAAAGACGATTTGTTCCTGGAACTTCTAGAGTACTATCAGTAGATTAAGTTGATATTAGTGTCTGTATCTATTTTTGACATTGATGTTGAATTTTGGAATTAAGAAATCTAATGCATTTGTTCTATCCTTCAGTTCAGGAACTTCTTGGTCCCATATTTCTGAATTAATTGGCTAATTCACAATATTTTCAATGTGAATAATACTTGGAAAGAAAATGAAATCAGAACTCTATAAATTTTTCAGTAAGAAACATGCTTGATCTTTTCGATTAATTTATATTATTATTTTCTTATAAAGGAACTAAATGGTAAATATTTTTGGAGTCTTTTTTTTTTTTTTTTTTAATTACGGTAAGTACTCTTGGAGCATATTAGTGAATATGATCCCTTAAAATAGAACAATTGTTGGTTTTGGTTTTGGTTTCTATTTATACAATTTTGTTTTTGGAACACCAATATATTGTGTTTGGTGGGTTCAGTTCTTCTGTCGATGAATATCAAACTTTGGTCAATTTTTTTTAAAAATTGTCAACCTGCTAAGGGTATTTTGGGGAGTCTACCCTCTTTCCCTCAAATTCTCGAAATCCATTAGCGAGTCGCCAAAAATTATGATTGGTGATTTTGGTTTATATCTTCATCATATCTATTCTTCATCTCACTCATCCACACACCATATGTCGTGAGCCACCACCTTGTGTCACTCAACCCATCTCCCCCAATTCCCTCCAGTTCGCGCCATAATTCTCCATCTCAATCCATCTCCCCCAATTCCCTCCAGTTCGCACCATAATTCTCCATCTTTCGTTTACAGCAATCCACCATAGTCATTTTTCTGCATTGGGTAGGACTACAAGTGCTAATACTGGTTTGAATACTTCTGCAATTTTATAACAAAAAACCATGCATTATTGAAGAAGGAAGAGAGGACGAAGAAGAGAAAAATGGATTTTTTTAGATCACAAATTAACTTGAAAATCAAAATAAAGAGAAAAAAGCTGAAATGTGGGTCTGTATGTGATGGTTGTCAGTGGTGGAAAACGAATTTGGTTAGTTGTGGTGGTGGTGGATATAGTGATTTGAAATGTAGATAAAATTAAGTGTAATAAAAATGCCAAATATTTTATTTATATTTAGGTCTTAACAATTAGGGTATGTTATTTACCCATCAAAATTTATGTGGCACCGCATGTTGACGTGTACGCAGACATGTCATCATTCACGTGTCCATTTGTACGCGGCCTATTTTTGCAAAAAATAAAAAAATCCGCGTGCTGACGTCACCAGACTCACCACGCGTGTGCCGATGTCAGTGCGCACACATCACCACGAGGTTGACCAAGTCAGCGCATGCTGACATATACGCGCTGACGTTAGCACACGCAATTTTTTTCCAACAATTCCAATGCAGTTTTTCCCATTTCAGTGTGTTTTTCACAGTTTTTCAGTTTAACCATGTGTTTTTTTTACCGAAAATATGTAAATATTATTAAAACAACACGAAATGTACAAGTAAGTATTGTCGGAGTCCATTTTACTCGGAATGTGGTCGGAATTTTTTTTTACTCAAAATTTGTTTAAATTGATATTTTTCGGTGGATCTAGACCGATCTCAAAAACCCAAAAAAAAAAATTCCATAATCCGTTGAGCGGCGGCGGGTCCGGCGACCGGCTGTGGTGCTCCGACAGAAGGGGAGGGGAAACAATTTTTGTTAGGAGAGAAATAATGGAGAGAGAAGAAAATTATGAGTTATGGGGTAGGGGTGTGAACTTGTTAAATTGGCGGTGGGGGTATAGTTTGACCCAATACTATTGGAGCCGTTTTGTTTATTACTGTAGATACTCTTGGAGTCAAATTCCCCCAAGAATAAAATATTTTTGTTCTATTTTTAGTCTAGCAAGAATTGTCGACCTTTGAGAGATCATATCCGACTTATTCTCATTCACACCGAGCAATCCAGAAATAATATTAGAATAATTCTCATTCGCACCGAATCGGCCACAAAAAGATAAATTGCGGACCAAAATTGCCGATCTATACGTAAACGGGATCGACCCCCTTAACGTTTTTGTTCTTTATCAATCAATATGGGTAAAGAGGATCTTTGTGGACAATTGTTTCGATACCCATTGGGCTCTACAAAAAGCCCGTCCAGGCCTTTAATCGCCGCCAATTTAGGGCCTAGGGCTTTTTCTTCTTCTCTGCTACCACCATATCTTCTTCCTATAAATACATCTCTTCTTCTTCATTATCATTACATAATTCTCCTCATTCCTCCAAAATTCGCATACATCAATTTTACTTTTTACTTATATTTTCTTGTTCGGAGACGATGATTTCCAAATTATTCTCATAATATTGTATTTTCAAATTCTTTGAATCTTAGAAATTTGCAGTGAGGAAACTGAATTTTGGTTCCTGAGACGATATATATCGTCTGTGACGGCTACCTAATACCTCTAAGAAGTTCTGAGCTTTTTTTCTCTCTCTTATTTCTCCGTCTCCTTTTGACCGTTTGAGTCGGAGAATCGACTAACAGGCTATTAATCGAGTGACTTCTGAATCTTTTTTGTTTTGTAAGAAATTTTGGGAACAAATTGGGGAAAGAAAGAAATTGGCGAGGTGACGATAGAATTCATGTTTTTCAATCCACTGAGATTAGATTTTGATGTTACATGTGAATCCCGACAGGTTCTGATCGTCTTTCTTTCTTCCCACTGATGTTAAACGAGTTTTTTTAATTTAATTTATATTTTTTTTTATAAAAAATGTTTGTTTGATTGGGGGCATAGGATGAATCTCATGTGATAATGGGTAATTTGCGTCTGAATTTCTTTGATGCTATATCACCTTGGAGAACTGATGCTCCTTTTACGAGTTACCAAAAATACCCTTGTATTTTGAGGTACGATTTTTTTAAAACAAATTAACTTTCAAAATATGTTTTGTTAAGAGAATTTATCCGTACATACATAAAAAAGATTGATTTTTTTCTTTTTCTGTTAGTTTGTTTTTAGTTTTTCTCTTTTTATATTTAAATTATTTTTTTTGAATTACTATTTTATTCAATAGTGTAAAACTAGTTATTTCTTTGTCTTCAAAATCTGAATTAAGATTGAAGGTTGATTGGAAGATTTGCGATGATGAAATTGCAGAAACAGAGGATGACTAGTGAATTGGAAGAAGCAATATTGACCAATTCAAACGTTGATTCCAACAATTTTGTGAATTACTAGTTTATACTACCTCCATCCAGGGAAAGTCGGCCATGGGGCGGCTTTTGTGGGTATGGTTCCACACTCCTCTCACATAATTTAAGACAGGTTCTATTTGCAAGGTAGTCTCGCACCCATAAGGACAGTTCCATAGAGAATTTTTCCCAAAATAAGGTTAACATTATTTTTCACATAGATTAAGAAGTTTCTAAAAACAATAAGAATTATTGAGGATAAATTTTTGCAATTTAAATTAACCAATTAAAGCGCTAAAAATGTGGTCCCAAATTATAATATTACAGAAGAATGATTATTCCACATTGGTCTTAAATTACATTAGTATATTAGAAAAATGGATATTCCAAATCAAATAAGTAGTTGAATGGATCGTCGGGAAAAATACATTAATTTTAAGTAAATGAACATTCATTTTGGAATAATGTAAGGTAGAAAAATATACTATTATTAAATTTCAAGATATTTTATATTTAAATGATATATTTATCCAAAATTATTCTTTAGTACTAATATGCAATTTTTAAAAGATTTAGTGTCCTTTGCCTTTCTTCTTTGGCAAAATAGGTATTTTGAGGTGATTATGAATACTCCCTCTGTTTCAAAATATAAGTATTTTTAGGGGAGTTTCACATAACTTAAGATACTAATTAGAAAGACTAATTTAACCCTAATTAATACTTCAAAGATAAAAAAAAAAATTAATAGAGAGTTGCATGGAAAATATATATTTTGATCAATGTAAATATGGGAAGAAAATGATGTGGGGGCATTTCAGTCATTAAATGTATATTTTTGGTAAAAATACTTGTATTTTGCAACAAATAACAACTCGTAAAAAAATTTATATTTTGAATTGGAGGGAGTATTTAGCAACACGCATATATATATCAGTCAAATCTTCAAGCATATTGTATCTTATTTGGGATGATGACTCACATTCACACTCCTTTAGGTATATTCTTATATACCAGTCAAACCTTTAGCCCCAGAATTCTTGCTAGGCGCCCAAACAAACTTAGCTCATCACCAATTATGTATGGTGTAGTATTTGTTGACCACACGTCCATCTGGTCACATATCCTATGTAGGATGCAGACTCACATTCACCCTTAAGGCTCTACTTGTCTGTCTGGTTACTTTGCACGAATACTACTGTTACATTCTGAGTCCGCGAGCTCAATAGGAACATGTGTTTGACAACACTCATGACCACCCTACTTGACAACCAAACTTTTTATGCCAAAATGAATATGGTGATATTAATCCCATACTTATATACTAGTTAAACATATCTCACGTGGGATAAAGTTCACAATTCACGTGATTATAAATACTTTACACTGTTTTCATATATGGCTTTGTCGATGATATGTTAAGAAAACAAAAAAGAAATTATTTCAAACATTAATTAGAATTAGACCTCCAAAATCGTTATCATAAATTTATTACAAAACATAATCTGCTGAATACAAAGTCAAAACTTTTTTTTTTAATCTATTTTAAATTTGTTTTCATGTGAGCCAACAAGCTTTTGCCATCAAGTTTGCTACTAATGACCAATTTGAGGTAATCCTGGTGATCTATAGTCTTGTATTTTGGACCATTAGTGGATCTTGCAAGGCCCGCCAATGGCCCAATTTTTGTTAAGATGTTTGGACTGTGGAATGCAGCAATTGAAAGTCTCTCTCTTTCGAAATTCACCACAGCTCTATGCTCCATGCTGTTGTATTCTCCATTGCTCATTATCTGCTTCCCAAATTCATCCAAATTATGCACTAAATGAAGTAATAATCTAATCCCAAGCCATTTCATTAAGCAATAATTGAAAGGGAAATTGAAAGTCAACTACCTGTATAGTAGTAATTTCAGTCAATTACTTAAATAGTCAACTGAACAAAAGCAATCGCTCAATTGGTAAAATACTTTAGTCTAACATAATGCAAAGAGGGACTAGATCATTTTGTTTGAAACTTCAATTTTTTTATAAACTTTTTGAAATTTATTACAACACATGTCATTTTATAATTTGCCCCTGAAAAATTGGCCTGTTTGGTCCTCAAACTATTTCTCAAATAATTGAGTGGTCCTCAATTTTTTTACTTCCCATTTGGTCCTGAACGTTATTTTGCGATTCCTAATCGGTCTCAGCACCACCACACATGATGGTTTCCGTCCAATTCCCTTTCTATGTAGTATTTATACTTCTTGATGATCCCTAAAGTATTTTCGAGCTACCAATATGGTCATATCATCATCATCATCTTCTTAATCCTCCTAGATCCATCACCGACCATCAAATATTTCTCTCATAAATCCGACCACCAACGCCGTCCACCCACCATATCCCTCCCAAATTCGACCACCAAGCCGCCACTCACCACTTTGGCCAACCCAATATTAGAATCACATGAATCTTCATTCCAAGAACAATGATTAGACATCAAATCCTAATTGGAAACCAGTCTTAAAGGGTCCACATGGGAGGTGTTGGTGGTTGAATTTGGGAGAGAAATGATGGGTGGGTGGCATTGGTGGTCGGATTTGGTAGGCATGTATTTTAGAAGACGAAGAAAATGATGATAGGACCTATCTTGGAAGCTCGCAAATACTTCTGGGATCATCCAGGAAGTAAAAGTACGACAGTGAGAAATTTGACCGGAAACCGCCATGGATGGTGGTGCTGGACTGGTTAGGAAGCGTGAAATAACATCTAGGACCAAATGAAAAGTAAAAAAATTATAAGGACCACTCAATTATTTGAGAAATAGTTTGAGGACTAAACATGCCAATTTTCCTTTGCCCCTCCTAAACATTTAAAGTTCTAGTGTTTCCTCTAACTGGAAGGTCTCATATTCGATAGAACGGTTCTGTTGTGGACCAGGCCTGTCCATATTCAGCCACATCACAGTTTTGATTAAAATAATAAAAACAGGTGGGCCCTATGAAGAATTTTTTATTTTTTTTTAAATGAAAAGAGGTGATGTGATTGATTGTGGACCAAGTGGTCCACAACCCCACATATAGCCCAGGACTATATCAGAATTTTCCTATTCGATACTAGTCAAATACATGCTTATTCGCATCTCCCAACTCCATTTATAGTATTTCGCAAGAAGAAAAAAAAACTCCCTTTAGTAGTTTAGGTTTTACTCTTGAAGACAAAGACATAATCAAGATATATATTTCCAAAATTCAATATTGATCAAAGGGGTTAATAAAACTTAAAAGAAACTGTAAGCTTATGTTGCATCAAATATATAAATAGTGTCAAGACATTGGTCTAGTGGCCAAGACTGATGCCTCGTGACGTAGAGGTCATGAGTTCGAATCGTCTCCTCCTTCTTGAATTCCCTGTTTCTTTTAATATATAGGTCCCCTCCCAATGAATTTAAAAATAATAATAAAAATATAAAAATGATAAAATTACCTCCATGACATCTCCAATGTTAATGATGATTGCATTTGGAATAGGTTTAATGGGTACCCAATTTTTATTTTTCTTGATTTGAAGTCCTTGAACATCATTAACTTGAACCAAAAGGGTAATTCCAGTGGCATCAGAATGAGGAGTGAGTCCAATGACTTTGTTTGCCTTAACACATGGTGGATAATAATTCATTCTAATACCTTGTGTGCCATCTTCATATTTGCTGCTAAGTTCTTCTGGATCCAAACCTAGGTTTTTGGCCATCAATTTGAATAGGCTCAATGACACTTTGTGTAGCTCAGATGAATATTCATGCAAGGTTGATCTGAATTTACTCAAAATAGTAAAACACTTGGGACTAATGTTTAAACGATCATATTATTAATGTCTACATAGTGAATTCTGATTAATTGGGTATAGGAATGGGGACATACACGGAGACAGACGATTTTCACCCTTATTAAGGACGGAACAAAGGAGAGAGGGACTCGGTTGTCCCAAGAAGTTTTAAATTCTAATTCTCATATATAAACATTAAAGTTTTCAAAATGATTATTATTTGGGTAAAAGGTGTTCAAACCCTCTGAAATTTTCTCGATTTTTGTTTTTGATTCTTAACTAAAAATTGTAAAGTCATTTACCCTGGAATTTTCTGAAGTGTTCGTGTTGCCCCTTCCATCCAATTTCCCTGTTAAATCTGGACGGAATATGACCATATGACCAAACCCTAGGGCATTTTTAAAAAAACAGTTTTGACCCATTAAAATTGCGTCATTTAGATAAATAAAAAAACCAGTCTTCCACATGCATAGCACTTTTTTGCCATTCCCTTATATTTTTTCAAATCTTTCCCATCTGCAGTTTTTTAGGATCAGAACATATTTTTCTTAAAATTTCCCCGAGTTTGGTCACGTGAGAGTCAAATAGTCTCATTATGTCCAAATTTAACAGAGGAAATGGATGGAATGAACAACATTAATACTCCAGAAAAGTTTAAGATCAAGAACTTTGCATTTTGTAGTTTAGGGTAAAAAATCAAAATCGAGAAAATTTCAGTAGACATGAACACTTTTTACCCTTTAATTTTTTACCATTTACTTGTACGTTTAACTATTTCGGAACTGTTCTCACTGTTCACTATGTCAATATGAATATTAGAAGGTGACCATGAATTCTTAAGACCATACTTTATATATCATTCTATAATTTTAGACAATTCAGATGTAAGATGGGATACCAAGTTAACCTTTCAAGACTTCTAATATATATTTCTATAAAGCATGAACAAGAAGAAAGACCTGAAAGAAGTGGGAGATTTAGGCCAAAATCTCATGTTTCTTTGAGAGACTGGTAAGGGAAGGAGGAAGAGCATGTCACCCCAATCAAGCTTTTGATCCTCTGATACAACAAATGCTTGACCATAGCCTTCAAGACTATTTGGTTGCTGTGCACAAGCCATCTTCTCATGTAATGGTAGCTTGAAAAATTCTTTTGTAACATCTTTCATTTTCTCAATTGCTTCTTTTGCCCCATGATTTATTAACTGTTAAATCATGATAAAAAAAAATTCAAAAAAATTGAAATATAGTTTATAACCTTGATGATCTTTCCTCGAATGATGATTGGATTGTTGATTAGAATGCTGAATTGAATTTGGAAGGAGAAGACAATGTTGAATTTGGAGGTGATGTTAATACTAGTGCTATCAATGCGTCTTTGGAAGATTTAGAGCTTCCCCATGATGATGAGTTTGGTGAATGTGAAAATGATACGGAAGATGATTATAGCGATGGTGATTTAACATTCAAGTCTTTGAATGATGTGCTTGATTAGATGATAGATTTATTATGTGATTTATTTTATTTTGATATTTTGAAAGACTTGTGTAAGTTAAGAATTATGATTTGTGGCGTATTTATTGTTTGAAAGACTTGTACGTTTTTTATTATGAACTTTGTTGTCTTTTGAAAAATTTGTGAGACTGTTTTATGGATTTTTCTCATATGGTTGGACTATACGATATGATTTATGTGTTACTTATTATTATTCATGTATTAAATATATATTTTAACTTTTTGGTACGATTTAAAGATTTATTTTATGATTTAATTTACGATTCACGAGTTTACGATTTTGCAATCCTCTTCCATTTCTACGTAGAACGTTTTTAACAACTTTGTACAGTTTGGTACTCATTGCGTCCTAAAGTTTGGTACTCATTGCGTCCTAATCTTACAAATTATTAATATCCATGTAAAATCAAACTAGGACGAATATTCTGTGTAGAAACAAAATAAGACGAATATTTTAAAACAGAGAGAGTACTTGGTTGAACTTTTTACTACTCAGTTCAGAATTAGACGTTCACTTTATATAAAAAAAAATATTGGAGAGAAAACTGAATATTCAATTATGGAGGAAGGGAGTATATGAGTTTTACCTGAAAGAAGCCCCATTCTTTGCAAGCCTGATGAAGTTTCTCCATTTCAATATCATAGCTTGAATGATCAGTTGCTAGTTTGATCATGTCAATTACTGGAATATCTAAAGAATCATCCACTGAAATCTCATCAATCTCAATTTCAGGCCTAATATATCTTTGTGGGATGTCTTTTAAGCGATTGGAAGCTAGTTCTTGCACATTCTCAACAGGTAGTGAACCTCCTAATTCCAGTCTGCTACTCATTCTTCAAATCTTGATTTATGCAATTCTATCTCAGCTCTCCCTCTTTGTATATGGAAAACTTTCTTCTGGTACTGTCTCAGTAGGTACCAAGAGAAAAAACACACAAAAACCACCCACCTCTACAATTATATAGGAGTCCCGCGTGGAATTCACATGAATTTTGTGAGAGAGAATCATCGGGATGGCTCTATGCCCGACTTTCCCCTTATATATATACAGTTTGAAAGTTAGTGCAATTGACGTAATACTTTGGGTTCAAAAGTATAGATCCCAATTTCAAACACTCGTGTCCCTCCTTTGATAATAAAATTAATAACACTTTGGAAAGAATATAAGTAAAAAAGAGCAATAATAATAGTTATAATATCTAGTAGGGTAGTTTAGTGGATAGCTTTCTTGTGTTTGATATCTTGTACTTTGGGAGCCGTCTGGCCGGCTTTTACCTTAAGGAATATTCTGTCTCCGTTCGATATTTTATATCATGTACTACTAATCAGAAATTGACATGAGTTAATTTTTTAATTAAAAAAAATATAATCTAAAAAAAATTAGTGAAACCCGTAAAGAAAACGTGAACACATGTCAACTTATTCGTGAGAATGGAAAATAGAACACAAAATGGGAACGGAGAATTTTTTGCAGGGTTTTACCAACCCTTTAGTGGAGGCAAAACCTATGACAACTTTGGAATCATAAAAAAATTAAGCTGGCGAAGCTATATAGATAACAAATGGAGAAGACTTACTTGTGGTTTAGAAAATTTTATTTGGGGCTAAAAGAATTTTTTATCAATCTTAAATTTGAAATTTTGCGTTTAATTTTGAATAATGTATCCGTTATAGGAGTTGTTAGTCATATATTTGGAATTTGATGTTTAATTTTAAAATAGAATATAATGTCCAAATACACGCATTTCATTTTGGACTTGTCTAGTCATTAAAATTTGTTTGATTCCTTTTTGGCTTGTAGCTTCTGGAACATCTCAAGTGTTGCTTCTCAAAGATGGTTAATAATACTCGGGATTAAGATTCTCAATTTATGTAATACACATAGAAGGTTCTGATATATGTCTTAAAATTATTATTTTTATTTAAAAATATACATAACCTCCAGAAATCGTAGAATTTTAAAAAGGATAATTTAGGTACATGACAATTTTTTAAAATTGAAATATTTATATATAATATATAGAAATTGAGTCACAAGCCTGTAGTGTGACAATTATCAGCAGCTAGGATTCACTTCAAATTTATTCTTGAACAACAGAACACTGAAATATTGGAATGAGCAAATAGCTTTTTTTGCCACAAAATGACTTACGAGTGCTATATCTGCCACAAATAATGTTTTCGTGTTTTTTCTGCCACAAAACTAGTTACGAGTGTTATATCTGCCACAAATCGTTTTTTCGTGCCTTTTCTGCCATGAAACATTTTATTAATGCTAAAAATGCCACAAAACAATGGAGGGTGAAGGAAAAAATAGGTAAGAGATAAAATTAATTTCAAATAGACCCTAAAATCACATTTTTATATTTAATTGGGTACACAATTTATTTTCTAAATAATTGACCCCTTCTTCTCAGGTTTATCAAACCCCCCCCCCCCCCCCACCCCCACCTCGAGCCGCCGTCACCACCTCCCATCCCGTCACCCAATCCCCAACCCCCACACCCACCTATACCCCTTGAAAATTAACCAAGAATAGCAATCCATATGATGAAAGTACTTCTAGATCTATATTTCAGACACATATAACAAATTTCACAAATGCTTTGCTACTGTAATCTTTAGAAACTGATTTACAAAATACATATAAGTCAAAGCAGTAAGCAAAATATAGATTAGTTTGCACTATATAATTAACCTAACAGAGATGCTTTGCATCTGAAACCATCAGAATTCCTAAACAAAAAAGACTCTCTCAAAGCAATATGCAAAATGCAGACCAATTTCCATAGGAATATCTAATTGTTCTTAGGCAGTTTTGCTAGGCTATCACCTTTACACGTCTCTCCAAATCATCAAGTAGTCATATTTTGGCAGATTTGGTACTCTTTGGTATGGATGGGGGCAGGGATTGGGTGACGGGATAGGAGGTGGTGGCGGCTCGATGTGGGAACAGAAGAAAGAAGAAGGTAGCGGTGAGGGTTTTGGTAAATTTGGGAAGAAGGGTCAAGTATTAAAAATAAAATAAAATTAGGTACCCAATCTAATATAAAATTTTGATTGTAGGGTTTATTTGAAATTAATTTGATCTCTTACCTATTTTTTCCTTCACCCTCCATTGTTTTGTGGCATTTTTAGCACTAATAAAATGTTTCATGGCAGAAAAGGCACGAAAAAATGATTTGTGGCAGATATAACACTCGTAACTAGTTTTGTGGTAGAAAAGGCTATTTGCTCTATTGGAATATAACATGGTAAAAATGAATTCCCCTACAGAGCAATATCTAAAATAACTTTTCTTTTTACTCTAAAAATTTAAATTACGCCTTTCAACAACATGAAATCAACAAGTATAAACAAACCATGAACTATAGATGCTGTCCACAGACACCAACATACGACACAAGATGACGCCGAAGAGAGAAAAAAGAAGAAGAAAAGAAACACCTTAAAAATCATGTTTAAAAAACTGGACAAGAATTCTTGCGTTCTAGTGCTAAGTTCTCACACAGTCGACAGAAATTAAAATCCAAATCGAGAGCAATTACAAATCACATTATGGTGCAGCGACTCTTTTCTTCTGATGGTTGTGTAGCAGATTGCTGGTATCTGTTCGACTCTGATGGATTGTATGTGAACTCCGAAGTATCAAGCCCGTACTGTGTAGAACATGAATCAGATTGGAGAGTTACTAAAATGTCTAGATAACTTCGTGAAGAGAAAAGGGGAGGGGCATATACTTCTCTATATGATCCCCACGTGATGTTTTTCTAAGTTTCCAAAACTTTTTATGATTCTCGATTTTTTCCCGTTGTTTTCTGTCGGTTTTGACACACTTGAGAAGGGGAAAAAAAGTGCAACTAAGACAATTTGTTATTTAATAGAAGTAGAAAGCTATTGATTGCTAAGATTTAGAAGATAGAAAATACATCAAGAAAGACACTACCAGTACAGATCTATATTTAAATTCAGTTTCAGAACACATTGGTACCTTATCATCTTCTGATCATAAAATTTCTAAATTATTAATACTGTTAATTCTTTTGTCAATATCTAGGGGAAATAGTTGATTCTTTAGTAAGTAAATTAATTTTCCAACTTTAAGTAATCACGGTTTACTAAGAAAGGAGCGGGTATTCATCTTTATATTTTCTCTCTTTTAAATCTAGGCTAGACATTTCCGCTACAGCTTTTCTAATCATTGCAAGCAAATACTAAGGTTGAATCCTCAAAAGAGTATCCAAATCATAAACTATCACACAGAATATACATATCAGATGATGAGATCAATTGTGGGTAATTCCTGATACGTATTAAAGTGATTGGTCCAATCTAAGAGTGTTGTGACAAGTTCTAGAAATAATGAGAGGATGTCTGATCTGACATTACTAAGAAGAATATCAAGAAAGAAACATCACAAAAATACTCCAAAAACAAATAAAAAATTAGCAAAAGATGTCTCGAGAATCACATAAAAAACCTTCCTAACTGTGAATAGTGCATTAGGCCTATTGAAACTTAACACGAAGAACAAAATTTAAGCAGGGGGTCAAACCTTTTCTCTCATTCGTGTGCTCCAAGCATCACTCCTACTTGGGCGGGAATCGAGCGTAGCAGAAACAGGTACCCCAGTAGCTGGAGGCGGTGGTCGATTGATTAATGGCTGCCTGACTTGTTGTCTGGGATTACCTATATACTCATCATCACTATCATAATCGGCTGGTCTGTTTGCCGCTCTCACAACAAGAGTTAACAAGAATACAAGAGCCTACAATTTCATCAGATAATAATTCCATTAGAGATTAAAAAAAACAAAAAAAAAAAAACGGTAGACAAACAATTATCATCAATAGTGTTATTGGCCATTGGGAAGAATATCCTAAACGGTGAAACACTATGCTGATGGCAATGAAAACTGCACTAGCATATCAAGTATATGGTCATACGGTCAGGCTAGTATTAGCATGAGGATCAAATCAAACTGAATTAGAGAGAAAATCCTCTCGCATGAATCAATTGTTTGTTTTGTGGGGACGGAGGGAGGTTCGTTCTACAGAGGCCACAATATACAGGTGGAAACATCAATAAAGAGTGCCACACAAGATATAGATTTCTTCAATATCATCGACCAGAATGAAAAAAGTTAATTTATTGACTCATCATGTAATACATAGCATCATTTAGATACGGAACAACTTGCGGCAATAGAACATAATACTTAAGACTGTAGCCAAAAATAAAAAGAAGAGGAAAGAACAACAAGCCTCTAAGGTCATACCAAAGAAAATGGCAAACAAGCATCTGAATCATAATCTTGGTAACTACAACTGATGTTGTACTTGCTAAAGCAAAACACATAAAGTAATTCATACCTCCAGAATAACAATACCAAGAGCAACCCATTTGATAATATTCCAGTTCTCTTTCAGAAAATCATAAATCATACTGAAGTTTCCAGTTTTGTCAGTTGGAATATCCTGAGGATCAGAGATGATTACTGCTAAGAATAACAATGAATCTATCACTTGTGAGTGCACAAATTATAGTAACAATTACCTCTATCCAGCTCTTATCGAAGAAAATAAAAGCAGCAATTCCCAATTGAACCAAGATCAATAAGATCACCAATACTGCATACTATATTAGCTTAAGGAATCCAATCATCATTAGAGAACAAAAGGAGAAATCAGAAAGTAACAATAATCTCCTCTTTATTTCTCACAGTCTTGAAGGGCTTCCTATTGCAAAATTCATGACAGGAGATGCTTGATGAACATGTGACTTCGGTATGACAAAAAATTACACTAGTTGAGAAAAACAAGGTGGGTGAAATGCTTTGTAGACGGAAAATACAGATTAGCATGACAGTCGTGTCAGTAGTTTCTAGACATAACTCCAAAACAATAAGATGTGCATGTGATCAGACAGATTGCTTATAGAATAAGGATACACAAGTCAAGCAGCACCCATTTCTTGTCGCTGTTCCAATGCAACCAATACAAGATACGACGAAGAGAACGACGCCAGATCCAATGAACAAATATATGAACCTGCAAAAAGAAAATAATTAGCTAACTTTTATCATCACTTAAAGAAAAAACTTAATAAATACACATATATAATTAAACTCGTATCAGTTGGCAGAGAAATCATTGACAAAATCAAGGGCAACTTGTTCGGATTAGAGTTCAAGATGCATTAAATAAAAATCACCATAGAATACTAGATTGGTCCGAAACCATCACTAGAATAGCATGATTGTCCAAGAAAGACTACACTGGATGCATCTTAATTTCTTAAGTTCCAGCAACTTTCCAATAGCCAGTTCCACAAAGGTAGAACACTCTATTGCATTTGGCTGAGCATCTCAAATCCTCGAATTCCCTTTCCCTCTAAGCTGACTGCTCTATACTCCATAGAAACAAAGGGAGAGAGTGTCGGGGAAAACTGATGAGAGAAGCATTATTAGAGATCTGTCTTACCAAAAATGTAAAGAATTCAATTTGAAGCAAATGAACTTCCATGTTGGGTTATTACATGGAGTTGGTGAAAGGTCAAATAAATCTAATACTTATTTGATAAAAATCCAACAAAAAAGAGTATTAATAATTGAAGAAGCAAACTTTGGTTTAGCTACTAGATAATCATTGAAGAATCTATTGTTTTTCCAACTTCAATTATTTTAGCTAAGGCTTATAATGAGCAGTGACCGTGCTTTAAGAATTTTCAGTTCATACAAAACAGAAATCAGATTATGTTATCTATTGATTCTATTCTAACCTCAAAATAATTGAAAATATTTAGAGGACTTTCTGTTAGGTTAAATTTTTTGCATTATTTTTTGCAGTACTCAAATTTCAGAGAAATGATACACAGAAACATGGCTTAAGTTGTTAATCTGCTCATAAGTCACCACTTTGTTAGCATCCTATTTTATTCTTGCAAAAACAGGTTAAAGAAGGCCAAAATCTATACTTGTTTACTCAAATGAATTCATAAAAGCCTCAATTAGTTGAGGTTAAATTCTTCAGATTCTGAGCACCAAATTACCCTCTGAGTACCCATTTTTACAGGAAATTATGTAGATAAAAATTATGTAGATATTATAGGCTAATTGAAAACTGAATGATTATTTCTCAGTTAGGTATGATAATGTTTCTTTGTTTACCCATGTTCATGATTCAGTCTCAGTCTCAGTACAGATCATCTTTGTTAACTGTAAACAGTCATGGACCAATAGATGGTCGTGTTGAATCTCAGTTATTCCAACCAAGAAGCCAGGTGAACAGATCCTAGTATGCAAATGAAAACAACATTCCGTCACTGACCAGTAATCCAAGGTTAATAACCCAAATTTGCACCGAGTATGGCTTGACAGAGCGTAACAATCACAACTTAAACAATTCCGATTTCTTTCAAGTTCTAATTTTTTTCACTATTCCTAGAACTGCTGTATTTTATACAGTAAAATATGTTTGATCGATAACAGAAGAAAGGTCTAGTTCCAAACAAAATATAGTAGTTTCACTGAAATCAGTTAACTGCAATGCAGAGAGAAACAAAACCACAGCTTCATAAGTTTTTCGTACCATGCTTTTGGAAGTTTATCAAAAATGCTGTTCGCAAGAGAAACTGCCATGAGCATCGGACGGCCAAACTGGATCATCTCTGCACTCGAGGGTGCCAGGTCCGAGTCATCACCCGAAGCTTTCTTGAACTCAACAAAGAGGTAGATACCATATCCAACCATTGCCAGGCCAACCAAAGTCAACAAGAAGTTCAAGAGTTTCAATAGGCACTCGAAAAACCCCTTGCACCCGCCGCAACATCCCATTTTCTATTCTTGACCTAAATCAATACCTAGTCTCTGCTAAACATCAATTCTTCAATTCCATACAACAACAAAGCAAAAACAGAAATTCGCAAAATTATAGCTAAAATCACCGAGTCAAATAACACTAAATAACACCTAAAAGTTTGCAACTTTCAAATAAAAAAGTTCAAAATTTCACGAAACTATATTTAATAAGATAAAATTCAGGCTTTGCCAGCAAAAAAGCAGATTCATGACAGCAATTGACTGAAATTGTTGGAACATCTGATGACATTTAGTTGAAACCTTTTAATACATACACAAATGACATAAATCAATTATTCAATCTATACACGAAAATTGCAAAATTAAAGCTAAAAATTCATCCAGTCAAGTAACAATAAAATGAAACCTAAATATATGCAAATTTCAAGTAAAAAATTTCTAAAAAGAAAATTCAAGAAATTACATATAATCAGATAAAAAAAAAAATAGGGTTTGCCAGCAAAAAAAACAGATTCTAGGCAGAAATCGACCGAAATTATCCGAACAATCAACGGCATTAAGTTGAAACATATATTTTTATATCCAAATGCATTTATCTAACCTTTTCAATATATATAGACAAATATCTAGCAATTTTCCAAAAAAGTCGAATAATTTCACCCAAAAAAAATATTTTTTAGGTGATGAATCCGAGATTATTGACTATAATTACATCAAATACATAAACTAATTCAGTTAAAAAAATCATCTAAATGCATATTCCATTGCTCGATTTTGCCGTAGTAAGAAAACTGAGGAGAATCGCGATAATACTAATTAATTATGCAGAAAAATATGGGGGGAAAAGTGCGAATTGTAGAACAACTAATGAAGAATTAAACCAGAAATTCGATTAACTTACATGTAAAGCGGAATTTCAACAGAGTTTGGGATCGCGAGCTTGAAGATTTTCGAAGCAGCCGAAGATAAGAGAGAGAAACCGGGAAGGGGTCTCTGGGCAGAGAGAAGTGAAAAGGAAAAGGTCAGATGCCTTTTTTTTTTTTTACTATTTCTCTTATTTTCCACCGGGGCTCTGATATGTAATTATAGATTAGATCAAAACTTTAATTCTGATATAGATCATGTTCGAATAGATCAGGTCAATTCAAATCAAAATCGTTAGAAGTTAAGTGACAGTTTGAGATAGGATACGAGTGTAGTGATTTTGTGATAGTACTGGCGTTCGCTGTTCCAATGTGAAATGGAGATTTTATTTTGTATGAATAAAATAAATTTTAAACGCCGTATAAGAAATTTGATGGTTAGAATTTTTTTGAACAAAAATAAATGTTCACTTTAGATTAAGATTAAAAAAAAGTGTTTTATATGTATTGATATGCAAAGGACGCAATATAATCTTAAATTAAAGTGTTAAATGAATTGCAAAGAACACAATATAATCCTAAATTAAAGTGTTAAATGAATTTGAACTTTTAGCCTTCACAAATTAAGTCAAAGCTTAACTTTCAAAATATCAATTTAAAAAGTTTTAAATTTGATTTGACATGCTTAGTTTACACAATATTGTTCTATTAAAAAGAAAAGAGAAGGTATCCTTTTTTTTTTTTCAAAGCCAAGGAGGTATAATTTCAGAAGTACAAATTATCAAAGGAAAGATAAGAAAATCAAAAAGGTTTTTCATCAAAGCGTCTACGGCTTTGATTTTCAGTAATACTCTTGTAACATTTCAATAATAAATATTCATATAATTTAAATTTAACTGGTAAATTTTAATAACTAAAAAGGTTATAACTAAAAAGATTATAATTAAAAATATTATAAAGAGTTATCGATTATTCGAAATGAGCGTATCAAACTTTGATAAAGATATAAATTAGCTAAATGCAATATTTTGATCAAGCAAGTTGTAGAAAATTACAATTTTTTTTGAAGCCCTGATGAATGGTTTTTCCATAGAGGGGAAGAAAAGCGCCTGAGTAGAAGAGAAGATAACTCTAAAAAGTGAGAACAATTAAAGCTTGCTCCATTGTATGGGGAAAGTTATCAAACTCACGACCTTATTGTCGTGAGCAAACCCTTTACTCACTGGGCTAAGTAACCATTGATTGTAAAAAAATTACATTAAGAAAAAAACAGTCAGAGCATAGTGATTGTTTACATTGGTTAGTGGTCCCCTTTGACAACAATGAGTGTGGACGGCTAAATTTTTTTCGGGTTTGCTTTGATCGGGTTTCGCTGGGATCGATTTCGTGATTTGGCCTCAAACCTAAATCCCCAAACCAGCTTTGATTGAGTCTGATTTGGGCTTTAGCAGGGAAAGGCTAAAAAACTGAGCGAACTATTCAAATTCAAAATTTTTTTCTTCAAATAATTGTTAAATTCAAAATTTTTAGCTCTTAAATTAGCTGAAATGCTCAAATTCTAAATTTGTAAAGTTTCATAATTTGAAATCGGACGATTATTCAAAAAAATTTGAATTTAATTATTTCCTACTGCTTTTTAGCCCTTTTCCCGCCCAAACCCAAACCCAAACTCAAACCCAAACTCAATCCAAAGTTCTGCTTTGGGACTAGGTTTGAGACCAAATCCCAAACCAATCCCAAGCCAAACCCAATCCAAGTAAGCCCTTTATGTGCGGAATTTTTGTGTATGTTGAATTAAAAATTTGACAGTTAATATTAATTTAAAAAGATATTTATTTTAAAATTCAGAACACTTATCATATTTTTAATGTATAAAATAAATATTTTGAGCCTTCCAATATTTATACTGAAACGTTTTATATGTGTTGAAAAATATTTTTTCGCATAGGATCCTACTGATGACAGTCACAGACTCACTCACAGCCTGCCTTCCCTCTCCTGCTTTCACGTCTTAACTTAAATCTAATTAGTGAAAAGTGACTTTCCTAACCAAGAATGTAAAAATTAAGGTTTCTGTGATTAAGGTAACACAAAATGTGTCAATAAACTAAAAAAAATCAGTGTCTCAATAAATTTCGTGATTTTTTTTTTTAAAATTATGAATCAAATGCTACCTCCATTCCTAAATATAAGACTTCTATTACATTTTGCGAAAATTAAAGAAGTAAAAATTAATATGTTTTGTAATCAAAATATTAATATTACTCTCTTAAATAAAATTAGTGGTATATAAGTCATATTTAAAAAGTAATATTAGTATTTTAATTAAAAAAATCTTAATTTTTACTTCCTTAATTTTCGCAATTTGTAATGAAAATCTTATATTTAGGAATTGAAGGAGTACTTAAATGACATCATTAATAAACATTTTAACGTTTTTCAGTTGTTGTAAGAGATGTTTGGACCTGAACTTACATTAGAACTTAGGCATTTGTTCCTTTGTGTGTTTTTTTTTAAAGTTTCTATGCAGCGATTGCTCCATAAAGCTTTGAGATGAATCGCTTTACGAGTGAGGAGGAAAAAGCCCTAGAAAGAAAGAAATATTAAGTTTGCCTCATTTATGAGAAGGATGTCGAACTCGGGACTTCTTCGTCACGAATCGAGGCTTGTCCCACTAAACTGCGGCCTCATTGACCTTTTTTAATGTTTAAGGATGACGTTTTTAGAAAATAGGGATATAAGAAACAATGGACTTTGTCATGTTGAAGACAGATGTCAATCTGTACTGTTGTGGACGGCAGAGATTTATCAAATGTCTGAGTAAAACAAACAACAACAAATATCTTGAATGAGATTTTTGATGAATAATATCTTGAATGATATCTTGAATTTCATGAATAATAAGCTAGAAAAACTCGAGTTTAACCAAACATGGTTTGGTTTGTTTTATAATTCAAATTAACTAGTCTCGAGACCCTCCACCTCATAATATCACTTTCCCTTTTTCTCCCTCGTATAATTTTTTCTATTATTTTTTTTATTAATACCGAAGCAAAAATGTCGAAGTATGATCTATTGTCACGAGTAAGAAACGTTTGAGCTAACTACATTAACATTAAATCAAGTTAGTGTTGTTCTTCTGTTTCAAAATTTGAAAATAAATAGAACCAGAACATAAATATAAACCAATTTGGATTAAATCTTGAACGAGGTAGTAGTTAATCACTTGCCATTAAACTCTATTTACTCGCCTAATTGCTTCAGGCCTACAAGAGCAACGATTTCCCAATGTACAAAGTCCAATCACACTGCTTACTAGAAGTTGTAGAGAAGCAGTACTGTGAACCTCTTTGTGTAGAATTCTCTGTAACTAATATGAATGTAGAAATTAAGATGGGAGAGATTATTTTGTAGCAAATGATTATATGGGTGAGACTGCCTTTTATATTAGTCAGAAATTGCAGTTTCACCCTCACCGCGTAGTGGTGGGTGACTCCCATACCTTGTAGTTAGGGGTGTCAATTGTGCCCAAAGACTCAGGCCCAACAGATTTGGTTTGGATCCATATATATTTTTTTATACTCAAATCTAATTAGATTTAGACTCATGAATTATTAAAGTAAGTAATAATGGATTTAAAAGATCCACTAAGACTCACTAGACTCACTAAGACCCATTATGATCCACTAGAGAATCCAAAAAGTAGCTACGTAGCGTTAGATTTATACTAATATATACAGTAGAGTTAGATTTATAGTTCGAATTTTGTTTGTGGAAAAAATTATATTCAAAGCTGTTCCACCACGATTACGATGAATCTGATACGAAGTAGACTAAACTAATATTATTAATATTAGAATGTAGAACGGAATTATTGATTGATCTCTTTAAAAAAAAAAAAAATGAGTAAAAAATAGCTTTTGTAACTAGATTTCACTATGAGATTAAAAAAAAACTAATAAAATGTCAAAACTATTTTTCAAAAGAAATCAAAACCTCAATTTTCTACATCCACTCTTCCTTTATTTAAAGTTGATGAATAAAAAACAGTAATAAACAACAATAGGAATGTAACATAATAAATAAATATCTAATAGTTATTAGTCCAAGAGGGCAAATAATTTGTGGGAGAAGGAAACAAAGTTCAAAGGAAGAGAAACTTGAACTGGGATCCATGTAAGAAAAAATTAGTGAAAAATAAATTAAAATTGTTAAAATAAATAAAAGAAGTAAGAAATAAAGGTTTGGATATGGAATAGATCCAGACTCATCTAGACCCCACATAGTTGGATTTGGATCTTAAGTGAGAAGGTCCAGATCCTACATAGTTGGATTTGGACTCAAATATTTTTTTGGTGAGTATGAGTCTAGACTCAATATTATGGACTCAATAGACTCAATTGACACCCCTACTCGTAGTGGGCAATGTGCAGTTACTCAAACTGCTGGAGAATTCCGTGTAGGGACCATTATGTAATTGCACGAACGTTATGTAACTTATTATGCAGTTACTCAATAGTTAAGGGATTATTATTGTAAATTTTTCCAAAAAATATTACATCCCTCACGGCAGAAACACGTGCGACGCAAAGAGGCGTGGCGTGGCATGGCGAGATGGACGGTGCGCGGAGGATAACCCCTTTCCCACTTGTTTAAGATTACAAGTCTACCTAATACTTATAAATTACTTTTAATCGGTTCTCACAATCGATGTGGGATAACATCACACCTCCATCAATAACCTCCTCATTTTAACCAAATTTATCATTCACATACAATTAGTTTCCGCACATGTTATATATCATCGTGAAGCTTGCACAACCAACTACACGATAAATTCAAAACACTTCAAAGCTAAACGGTAAAACACACAATTAAATTTGATCAAATAAGTCTACATAATAATTAATTCTCTAACAGTTAGGACAATATAAAATTAAGTGTTTTATTTAGATAATATTAGGCTTTTTCTTGGATTATCTCTAGGCATCAAAGAATAGATTCTGGTCACTGTGGCAAAACTGAACATTGGTGGCATTTATGGTATATGATACTCCCTCTTATTCAAAATATAAGTTTTTTTAAAAGTTATTTTTTTTATAGTAAAATATAGGACATTTTATAAGAATTGTGTATTTATTGATTAATTTACCCCTACATTATTTTATCCATATATTTATTTTGGTCAAAATGTGTAGTTTTCGTACAACTCTTTATTAATTTCTTTGTTCTTTAGAGTATTAATTAGGGGTGCTTTAGTTAATTTATGTGAAACTAAAAAGACTTATATTTTGAATCAGAGAGTATTAATTTATTGTACTTATTTGAAAATGATATATTTTGGTGGAAATTTATAACAAGTGTTACAAACTTATGGAGATGGTTAGAAGCATGATGTCCGATGCTATTCTTCACACATTCTTTTGAGACTATGCTTTAGAGACAGCATCATATTTACTGAACTTTTTTTTTCTTTTTCTTTTTTTTGGGGAGGGGAGAGGGAAGGGGAGGAGGGGGTGTCGAACCTGGAACCTCACGGTCCCCGATCGAGTGCTCCCCACTGGGACAGCCACTCTCAGGACATATTTACTGAACTTGATTCCTTCTAAGTCTGTACCAAAGGCACCCTTCGAAATGTTGTCTGGACACAAGCTCAATTTAAGACATCTCAGACGAGTTATACTACTTCACATTCTTTAGGATAATGACGTAATACATCGTTTCTTACATTATCGAAAATTAAGGAAGAAAAAAGTAAGAAATTTTATTAGTCAGAATATTAATATTCCTCTCATAAATAAGACTTGATATTTTAACTAATAAAGTAGTTCATTTTTTAATTTTTTAATTTTCGTTATATATTTTAAACTATTTATGTTAAGGAATTGAGGGGAGTATAAAATAGGGCTATATGGGGTAAGATAAAAATAAAGGTGAGAAGTATATGTATGAGAAAATATTATGAGTGGCTATAGGCTAGAATCTTAACAGCTCCCCACAACATGATGATATTGGAAAAATCAAGAAAGTAATTTGTAGGGAGAAAATGCAATGAGTGGTTACCCTTTTAACTATTAGAGACAAAGCAGCTACTATCAAAGGTGTTCTAACTCAGTGGGGCAGGCGTTAAGGTCGTGGGTTCAATACCCTCCGCTTGCGTGCGGCAAGTTTTAATCTCCCTTTCTAGTGTTATCTCCTTCTCGTCTGAGGCATTTCTCTCTTTCTTATATGGGGTAACCGCTCAATCGGGCTTAAAAAAAAAAAAAACAGCTACCTGTCAAAGTATATAGTGATAAAGAGAAGGGTAGGGCTTAGGTAAATTATTATATGACTTTTGCCTACTTTCTATACTTCCGACTATGCTCCGACAAATATTATCATTCATATTATCTCCTGTTCATGCTTTCCATTGTCCACTTTTTTCCTCTTTTTTTTGGGGTCAATGTCTTACTCTTGATGAGGATTTTAAGCAGGAATAACGGTAACAGTGTGACAAACTACGTATAAAAACTGCAAAAAATATTGGAGGACAAATTTAATCAAATATTCGAACTTCATACAAAATTTATAATAACTAGTAGGATTTTTAAAATTTTTGAAGGACGACGACTGCCTCCACCCACCCCTCTTGTCTCCGTCCCTGATTTTAAGTCAATATTTGAGAAAAAAAAATAGAAGTTAAGATATGATCAATTACTAAAATACTGTCTTAGTTCAAATATAAATATGTACATTTCTATTTTATTTTGTTTAATAATGAATTTACTTTCGTATAATATACATATTTCTTTAAACTTTCATAATTAACTTTTTCTTTATTTAAAAGATATAAGTTCCAAAAAAAAAAAAACACATTAGTCTTAATCACTTTAAGAATATTATTACCTTTAATTTTGTGCCAATTCACAATGACACAATCTCTCTTTTTAATTTTTTCTATGAAGGGAGAAATTTGGGTAGATCTTCAAACGGTTGATGCCTAGTCTTTAAGATAAATTTTGCCAAAGCATAAAAAATGAATTTCCAAACACTTTTTAAAAGCGCTGACAATGTTTCTAATAGACTTTAATTTATTCTTCTTTCTTTATCTTTTCTTTTTTTCTTTGTAATTTAATACATCAAGACGGAATTAATGAAGATCAAGCCTTTAATTTATCAAAGGTGTCCTATCCCAGTGGGGCAGACACATGTCCACGACCTTAAAATCGTAGGTTCAATACCCTCCGTCTACGTGCGACAAGCTTTAATCTCCCTTTCTAGGGCTATCTCCTCCTCATCTGAGGCAGTTTTCTTTCCCCTATATGGGGCAACCGCCCAATCAGGCTTAAAAAAAAAAAAAAAGCCTTCAATTTTTATGGCTTCACAATAACTACAAGTCCATAACATCAGGTCAACATTTGTTTGTTTAGGGAAGTTGAGAATTAGATTAGTAATAATTAATTAGGTCGACCGACCATTCAACTTTTGTTTATTTCTCAAACATAATTTTTTTTTTTTAAGGTGGATCAATAGTGATTTTTCCACTTTCCTTTAAAATAACTCAAACTTCCGACCTACTGGTTAGAAGTGAAGCGTCTTACTATATGTGCACACTTTCGGATAGCATTACAGGTAAACAAATACTTTAAAAAAAAATACGATTTCAAATAATAAAAAAACTTTTAAGAGGATGGCAATATCTCTTACATTTTGTTTGACATATGCCGATTTAAAAAGGTTAAAGTATGTGGACTCAGTTATATATATATATATATATATATATATATTATCTCAGATTATCTTGTTTGATGATGTAGTACATGAAAGTTTTTGTTATTGATCAAGTTTCTATTCTTATATATGGATTTTGTGGTTCTCAATTTACCATTAGTGAATAACAATTACGAACAATTCTTTCTTTCTTACGTATTACCCTGCAATATAAAGTTTAACCGTAAAAACATATACCTAGTACATAATAAAAGTTTTGCAATAGTATTACGATAAATTAGCTTTTTATTTTTAATTTTTTTAAACATTTTGTGTGCGAATGAATTTATAAATTCAATTTAGAATAAGAAATATAGGTTTTAGGAAAATACTATTGATGGGGTAGAAATGGACAATACATGATGCAACAACTTCTCTATCAGTTTCTGGGTGCAAAGATAGAAGAGAATCAAGAAATAATTTGAGAAGAAAAATCTCTCAAATAAAAACTGAAAAGATAAAAAAGAAATCGAGAAGAACAACTTGCCAAAATGTTTTCAAGTAGACAACAAAGTGCAGTTAAAGAGGTAAGGCATTTCAGTTTTAATTGGTAGGTTAGAAGTTCGAGTCATGCTGGAGGGGAAATGGAGAATCACTATTGATCCTATGGGAGGAGAATTTAAAAAAAAAAATGTTGTCAAGAAAGACTAGAGTATTTGATTGGAAAATTGATTAAATCAGTCCTCAAACATTTTACGTTTGGTGAGTTAGGTCCCTAAACATTATTTTTTAATTTTTTGATACCTGAACAATTTGCGGGTTGGTGGGTTAGGTCCTTCCGTTAAAAAATATATCAGCCAACAGTTAATCAACATACTTTCAAAATTCAAACCGCAAATTATAAGGCTAACTATGTCATTTTGCATTCTTACCCACCCAAACTCATTTCATAACCCATTAAAAAAAAAACCCGCCCACAACCTAGTAACCCTTCCATCTTTATTGCCTACAAGAACTTAAATTGTCAATATCGATAAAAAGAAAAAGAAAAAAAAGGCTTTTACATCGCAGAAATCATAAAAGCGGATGAGAAAAATGCTTCACATACACAAACTAAAAAAAGAAGATTCAAAAGATATGTCGGCAATATTATATACCCAAAAATTGAATTCTCATGTTTTACTGCCACAAGATTCCAGAGAAGAGTATCTGATGCATTAAGCTATAGCTACAATTGTTGTAACTATATAGCAGCACAAAAGGGGTTGGTTTATAAAGATGGAAGGGTTGCTGGGGTTGGGGGGCGGGGGCGGGTTGAGTTATGAAATAGGGTTGAGTCGGTAAGAATGCAAAATGACAGAATTAGCCTTATAATTTACGGTTTGAATTTTGAAAATATGTGGACTAACTGTTGACTGACACTTTTTTTAACGGAAGGACCTAACCCACCAATTCATAAATTGTTCAGGTATCTAAAAATTAAAAAGTAATGTTTAGAAACCTAACTCACCAAACGTAAAATGTTCGAGAACATATTTCACCAATTTGCCTATTTAATTTAATAATTCCAAGTCGAAATAATAGACATCAATTTCGACAAACATGTCTCGATAATAATAATAAATTGGAAAAAATTGCCAAATGTTCAGTTCCAACTGCTCAAGAAAATTAATGATTTGGGCCTGGGGTAATAACTTGCCTTTTTAGGCCTTACACTGAAGTAGGCCAAGGCTTGAGGTAATATAGAACCAGTGATCCTAAATATATCCACGGGCCATTGGTGCTTAATTTATTTGACTATCAATAATTTTGGCAAATAATTAGGTGAACGAGGGTTGAACCAAGGCGAAAGTAGGTCCTACCTCACTCATCGAAATTCTACTCGGTTTTAAGGTAACATTGCAAATTGTACCTTTTGCAAGTAAAATCAGACCAGTGGCGGTGCCAGGAATTAAAATTAGAGGGTCGAACTAAAATTCGCTCACGATGTAAGACGATATATTTGAGGTATGAGGATATATTTTTATTAGAAATCTGAATTTAAATGATATTTATCTTCGAAATGAGACAAAATTACGAAAGAAAATTGACAAAAAATAATTTTAAAAATGAAGAAAAACCGGCTAGTTTACAGAGGCTATTGTTATGGACCATATTTCAAAATAGCATGAGAAGGTTATAAAAAATATTATTTCATTAAATGTATGTATATTTTTAAAGAAAATTTTATAATTAAATTATATTACTATTAGAAGTTCAAATGATTTTTTTTTCTATTTACGAAATGAGACATTCAATTTTTGAAATCAAAAAATGAAAATTGTACATTCAAATCCGAATAGAATGAGAGATAAATAATATATGTTTTTATATAAAATACTTCTTCCGTCCCAAATTAAATAAACATATTTGACTAGGACAAAAAGAAAAAAAAAGTGTAGCTTGACCATAAAAAAGTTATCTTAGTATCCATTAATTAATGAAATTAATGGTAGAATTCATATGTTAGTAAAATTTGCCTCTCTCTCTATTTCATCCACACAAAACAATGCATCTCTTAAATATATAATGTCAGTTATAATAGTTTTGAGAGAAAATATATTCATTCTAAGAAAATGAACAATCATTTTAAAATAAAATAAATTAAAAAATAGACATTTAATTTGGGATGGAATGATTACTTAATTAAATATAGATTTTTTTATCATAAAGAACTGTAAGTATTTGAGCAATTTTTTATAGATACAAAAATAATGAGTACTCTATTATCAATTTTCATGTATTAAAAATTTATATAAAAGTGCATATGAGAATACACACTAGTACTAATTTTTTATGAAAATTTTGGGGGCCGTGGCACCCACCTGCCCCCACATTGCTCCGCCAATGATCACATAAAAGACACAATTTTATTTCTTCCAGGATAGTATCATTGTAAGCCCTAAGGGCTAATGTGATCAATCTTTTTTTAATGATAACAAGACATTGAGAAGTTTTAATGTTTGTATGAGCTTGTGTTTAAATGATGAGGTATTATACACCACACATGCATTGAAAGGTAGATTTTTGTGGACATCAAAGATCATTCACAAGAAGAAGAAGCTACATTTTTTCAATTCTCCAATGACACGAGCTTAAAGGTGATTCACAATGCCATTGAAAGATATTGCAAAATCAAAGTAAGATTTTCAAAGTCATTCTACAAACAAGAAGAATCTTCATTTTGCAAATCTACATGGCACAAGCCAAAAGATCATCCACAATACAAATGGAAGATATTGCAAAATCAAAGAAAGATCAACAAGTGTTGAAGTCCAAGATGCTAACTCATCTTGAAGACTTGAAGGAGAAGATTCTTATATGTATATCTCCTCATTGTGCCTCTCTTAAATATATAATGTTAGTTATGATAGTTTTGAGAGAAAATACATTCATTCTAAGAAAATGAACAATCATTTTGAAATAAACTAAATTAAAAAATAGACATTTAATTTGGGATGGAATGATTACTTAATTAAATATACATTTTTTTTTATCATAAAGAAATGTAAGTATTTGAGCAATTTTTTATAGATACAAAAATAATGAGTACTCTATTATCAATTTCCATATATTAAAAATTTATATAAAAGTGCATATGAGAATACATACTAGTACTAAATTTTTACGAAAATTTCCCCACTCATTTCTCTGGTTTCACAGTACGGCTCCTATGTGGAACATGGTTTTTTCCGCACATGTGGAACATTTTTTTTATGTGAAAAACAGTATTTTTTTTGCAAAAAAACAGGTGTTCTCAAAATGAGAATATGTATTTTTTTTTTAAATGAATCTCTGCCGTCAAATATTTAATTTAACGGCTGAAAATCCGTTCCGCACATGCAGAATAAATACCCGTTCCGCACTGGAGCCGTGGTGCTGGTTCCATTCCCCATTTTTCCGGAATGCCGCACCTTTTACATTTCAAGTGCATTTCTCATGCAAAATTTTCGAAAACAAATGCATGATTTCGGAGGAAAAAAAATAAAAGGATAATGCATCGAACGTTTTGGAATTACATAATGACTCCAATACTCTTCGTAATTATCATTTCAACCTAGAGATGCCCACCATCCGGTTTCACATGGTTCCTGTCCGGCTCCATATGATGATTCTATACGATTTTGATTTCTGATACAATTTTGGTTTCGGACACGGTTTCTATTCGGTTATGGATAAGAACCGCAAACTTGGTTTCGATAAACTGCAAATGCAGTATTAGTCTCCGGTAGAAAATTGGAATCGTTTAATAATATTCTATTTTTTTTATTATTATTGATAGTTTGTTTAACTTTGAAAAAATATTATAAATACAAATCTATGAAAAAAAAATTAAATTGGACTTGTGCTAAATAGCTACCTATGTATTATCTAGGGTATAGAGAAATCAAAGCCCACGTAATTCTCTTACCTATTAAAACTTCTTACCTTGCCGCCTAATCGTTGTCAAAACGATGAGGAGTTCTCGCGCCACCAATCGAAGGAGTCCTAGAACAGGACAGGAATCCCAATCCGACGGGTTGGTTCTCTTTTGGGCATCTCAAATTGAACCCATAAAATAATAGACAAGGAAGAAAGGTATGCTAAAATTAATGGACTATGAATCAATTCTCATGAGAATTCTAAACATGGACCGATCATTATTCCCCACGACTTCAGTGCAGGGGTAAATTCCGCACGTGCGTTACATGAGTAAATTCCACACGTGTGAAACTTTTCTCATTTCTTAGATTAAAAAATTTACGGTTAAGATTGATTTAAAACCAGGGACGAAGACAAGGGGGCCCTCCAAAATTAAAAAAAATCATACTAGATATAGTAAGTTTTATATGTAGTTCGGAATATTTGGTCAAATTCGCCCTCAAAATTTTGAAAAATCTTACTAGATATAGTAAATTTTATATGTAGTTCGGAATATTTAGTCAAATTTGCCCCCAACATTTTTTGCAGTTTTATATGTTATTTGGCATACTGCTATAGCTTTTCGCCCCCAGCCTAAAAGTCTTGCCTTCGTCCCTGTTTAAAACGAACACCTATTTTGAGCCTCAGAACAACTGTTCTATTTATACCGCGCAGAACACTTGTTTTGAGTATCAAAACACCTGTTCTGAGGCGTTCCGTATGTATTGATTTTTTGTTTTGTTTCGCATAATTCCAGGCATGGAACGAGAAGGTAAAGACATGTAATGTAAAGAAGCCAATAAAATAGGGGCTTAAAGGAAATTAACAATTTTCTTTTCTTTCATTGTAGAAAGGAAAACACAACCGCTATCTAAGATATGAATTAGGTAAACCTCATTTCGTGTAATAATCGAAACCATATGAAACTGAAAAGTTAACTGAATTTCGTATAATAGTCTTAACGACACGACAACAACAAAATAAATTGTCATAGACAAGTTTTGTGCAATGAGATTATCTCTTTTGAAAGATTCGTACCTAATCCGAAGTAGAAAGTTTCACTAAATCTCCCAACTAAGCCAATCCCATTTGTTATGGAATTAACCTTTTAACCACTGAACTTTGCTCCATTGCTACTGTGGGTCATTTGGTCCAGTCCGGTTATGATGCAGATAAGGGGTATCTGTCAGTACTCTATATACACAAATTTCGGTTGTCCACTTGATCAAGTGCCCAATAACCAAATTGAATTTGGTGAGGTCAAGTGGGTTCAAGTCTGTTATGCTCATTGATTATTCAACATCTATTTGGAAAACACCAAATCTCCAAAGACTGTACAAAATCTTGTTAAGAACCAAAGCCTGAAAGAGGAAAAATTATAAGCTAGAGCCGCTCTTATGGGACTAACTCACAGCTCTCTCACATGAGCTGAGGCAGGACCTACTTTGTAGGTAAACCCTGCCTTAACTTATGTAAGAGGGCTGTGGGACCATTTCCACAGCGTCTCCATGCCCGAATGACCCAGAAAGAGACAATCCTTAAAAAGTTAGAACTATCCTATTTTATACAGTCCCTCCCACCCACCCTCCCTCCCCCACCCCCCAAAACCAACCAAGAACAACAATAATAAAAGTACATACTAGAACAAAATGACCCCATACCATTTATTCCACAGGGAATTAAGGGAACCCTCTATCCACTAATATAAAACAGCACAAAATGGAGGACCCCTTTGTCCCATTGATCTCAACTTAGGGACAAAAAAAGTTTACTGTTTTAAGATTTATTTACAACCACAATTTTGCCTTGCAAAATCTTTTTTCTAAAGCTAAATCAACTCTATGAGTGGCTCATCAGCAGCTTTTTCCTGTGAGATGGGACTTGTGTAGCTTATCTTGCTTGTCCTTTTTTTTTCTTTATGGGTTGTGTATGATTGCAGCATTGATGTTAACAAGCTCTAAGAAATGTTTGTTTTTGTGGGGTCCATTTTGTGGCGGACTTGAGTTAGGGATGGAGATTTTGCCAAATCATCTGATATCAGAACCCCCCTTGATGTGAGAAGGGATGGCAGAGATGCCTTGCTGTGATAGCTCATTGAGGACACTCTCAGTTGAGGGAGGTTTTAGGCCTAATGGGAGTGGTAACCATGGCTTGTTAATTGCCTCTTTCACAACCTTGTCAATTACCTCTTCTGCCTGCATAATGTTGAACAAGCAAAATTCATCATCATATTAAGGATTATCTCTTTAGATTATGGCAGAGAAATCCAAAGATTCAATGTATAAAGAGTGGAGTAAGATGGAACCTAAAATCTTGTTGTCTCCGTAAAAGGGCACTTGAAATAGTTTTTATACGCGGTATGTAACGAATTTTAGGGTGCATTTAGACAGTTTCTATCCCATTTTTCATTTTGGCCCAACTTCTTTCATAAACAATCCACCTTTTATGAAGCCGAAGACGAAAAGCTCAAACAGAAACTCTAACCCCATTAAGAAATCTACTAAAGATAGTACTTTTCTTTTTCATGGTGTAAAAGATAGTAGCTAACTTGAATGCATATTGAATTTTCGTTTGGAACTCACCGGGTGCAGATCGCGAGTATTCAATAGTATATTGCTTCTATACTGATTTACCCTTGTACTATGGAAATCAGGTGCATTCTGCATTGAACAAACATTGTATGATGACTAACATGAGAACCACATTGATCCAACATGGTATTTTAAGATAACTAAGGTGTTCAAATGTATAAACTCACTTGAGGAAACTGAGGATAAGGTACCGGTTGTGGCATCACAGGGCATCCCCATGCATCTGCATGCATCTGAAATTTATGATGTCAATTGTGATTATTAATGCAAATTATCGCTGATCAAATGCTTCCAGTCATCAAGAAGTATAGGCAAATATATTTAATTGTTGCGTTGAAAGGACAAGAACGTTACCCCTGAATAGGGTCGCCATTGCCAACTTTCTGCTGGCAGTTGCCAACCGGGAGGATAGTAAGGGGAGCCCCACATTTGGACTCCATTTGGATAACCACCAGGGGGTACCCAGGCAGGATACATATGACCAGCCGGAAAGGTTTGGTTAAGATGATACGGTGGGAAAGCCATGACAGGTTTTTGTGCATAATGATTCCTTGGTGCTGAATCACCTATACGCGGCCATTTGCGCTCATCTTCCTTCGGCAGAATGTGCCGTCTGTGCATCCTATATTTCTGCATTTCGTAGTAATCATATTGCAATTAGCATCTTCAACTTGTAATATCCTTGAGAAACATATATTATCAGAACATAAACCAGGTTGATAAGATTATTGACGCAAATGAAGTAAAAGGCCTTATACAAATATGAATTCAAGAATGAATCTTGACTAACCTGGAGATGGCTTGCTACGTTATGTCTCGTCAAGCCTTCAACTTTCATGATCTCTAGTATTCGAGAAGGGAATGCCTGATCTACGCCAAGTTGCTCGACTGCTTGCACAAACTTTTTATGTAGTTCAGGTGTCCAGTCTACCTGAATAGCGCAATATACACAACAAAGTATATGATGTCACTTTAGTTAACTCACTGAACAAAAACTCAAGGAAAGACAAACCGGAAGAAAACATGAAAATTTTACAACATAATCTATTTATCATATTTAGTTTCACTTAATTTGTTTTCCCTTAACCATCAGATCTATGATTGTGGGAATTATGAAATTTTACATTTTTTTTCTTATCATTTTGAGCTTACCTTTGTCTTCTTCTTACTAGCTCTAGTTCCACGTGAACCACGGGGTGCACATGCTCTATTAGGCTCCACGGTATTGTTAGTATCTGTTACTTGAATGATCTTTATTTTCAGGACCAGAGGAGACATTTATATTATCTCTACAACCATATGTTGACTGGTGCTCCTCTTTGATGGCAGCCTGTAAAGGAGGCGGGCTACTAAGAGCTGTAGACTCGGAAATTGAATTTCCAGCAGTAGTGTCGACGGATTTACATTCCCCATCTTGCTCCCCACTATCAGGTTCTACAGAGAAATTAGTCTGATCATGGCAATCTCCATTATCCAATGATCTTTCTCCTTGTTTTAATTGCGGGGTAGATGGAGCAGGATACTTATCCGAGCCCGAAAGCTGATCGTGGTGGTTTTCATCGGTCTCTGGTGTCAAATTTTCTGCTTTCGCACAAACCTTTTCTAACTGGAGATGCAGCATGGAGACGACGGAGTCTTTTACAGGTTTAAGTGACTCAGAAACGTCCTCTCCTCCTGCATTGAATGCCTGCTTAGACGACAATTAATTTTAGGATTTTCACTTCAAGAAGTGAAATGACAACGAGGAAGGAAATTCAGAACACTTCTGGAATTGAACCAAACCTTATGAACTACGTGCTGCCATATATTTCGAAGTTTGTCATCAGATAGTGGTTTCTGAAGGAACTCAACTGCACCAAGCTGACAAGCACAAAGGATTAACCTCATTAATTCGATTAGTACACAATTTCAAATGTAGTAACACTTTAAATATGACAACTTTTTTCCAACCGTAACAGAATTATACTTCCAATGTTTAGATCAAATACCCTTTACCCAGGGGGTGTTCAAGCAACTTTGTTAGGGAGTGGGAAGAGAAACTTAATACTGTAGAGGGAATTTTTTTCCTAAGGGTAAAATATATAATTTTCAAAATCTTGGGGCGCAAGCGCCCCCCCGATCCTCTACTGCTTCAACATTTATACAGTGGTTAAATACCATTTCTGTACCAAGATGAATCTTTGGAAACTTACCGCTATACACTTCATCATGGTGCTGAGGCAATGAATATTTGAGATCACTGCAAAGCAGACGAGCAAAAGGAAAAAAACTGTTGATGAAATATTTCAAGCTAATACAAAAGGAAAAAAAAAACAAAACACTTGTGTTAGAACTACAATGTTTATTGGTCGCTTTTGGACTTACTTATGGTAGGCAAGTCCTTTGCAGTTTCAAGAAATTTGAACACTTCGCCATTATTTTCGGTACTCACCTGCAATAATTCATTTGGTTACACATAGTGCACCGTTAACATACTTGTAATGTTAGTATCAAATTAATTTATGATAGATACTCAAAATTAATTTAAACTTAATCACAACATTCGAATCCAAAAATGTGCTGGAAAAACCTAGTACCTCGATTATAGCAACATGATAGCCCTCGGATTTGTTGGAGATAGCCGATAGAGCTTCGTCCTCGTCAGAAAATGTAGAAACTGGTGTAACAAAACAAGGGAAAACAAATCATGAAACTTAGGAATAAGAAATGTATTCATAAGTAATTTATCATATATATGGAGTGCAAGAAGCTAAACTCGGAATGTATATATGGAGTGCGAATATCATTTCCCTACATCAAATACCATATGAGATGAAATCGAAAAGTACATTTTTTTTCAATAACAAACATGAAAAGATAGAAAAGCTTTCCCACATTACTTTGCATTCAATGAGTGGAGCTTTTGATGATGGGAACAAGACTACATTACACATGCAGTAACAGAGGAGAAAAAGATAAAGTGACTGAAAATAATCAGAACAAATTGGAGATCAAATGATTAAAGCAAAATGTGATTCTGACCCAACAATCTCATAGCCTTTTTAGAGCCAATTTGTCCATTATCTCTTACCCATGACCAAAAATCACCTTGTTCTCAAGTGTGGAATTCAAGTGCACGGCTATAGTGTTGAACGTCTTAAATTCAGTACATATGAAACATTTTTTTGATAGGTGTTGCATTCTTTTGGACAGGTGTTAAATCTCATGCAACACGTGTTCCCTCATTATGAACACCTGTCATAAGACTACAACATGTGTTTTATCCTGATGAACACCTATCTTACATAATAGATTTCTGAAAATTACAACAGTTATTCCTGCAAAAAGATCTTAGACAGTTGAATTTTTTTATCCAACAATCCAGAACGGAAAAAATTATCCAATATGTACTGAATTTTGGACTTTCTGCACCATAGCCGGACCAAGAATTCAAAAGGTACCCCACAAAAAAAGTTACCTTCTGTAGTTCTTTTATTGGTTCTGGATATCAACTAAGCATCTAAATTAGGGAACATAAAGGCATTACAAAAATCATGATAAACTCTTGAATATACTAAATCAGACTTTTAAGCTACCTTAATATAAGCAGTCAAATCAAAAGAAACAAAGAGGAATCTTGAGCAAATGGAGTAAAGTTAATGCCACTTTTAAGAACAAAGAAGAACAAGGTAAAGATTAGAAGGAGCTAATGGAAAAAAGTAAAATTCCCATTCAAGAATATACTTTCTACAAAGCAACTATAGTGGCAAAGAATCTCTTTAACTTTTATTTTTACCTATGTATTCCATTTGTTCTAGTTTTGATCTCATCTCCATTGCAGAATCATGGTCCCTATCAAGAAGAAGGACCTTAAGTCCCTTTGGGAAATCAGTCCAACCAAGCAAATCATCAGCAGTACACACCATGGCTGGCTTGGCATTGTTTTTTAGGCAGCAAAAGAGTTTAAAACACAACCATTTATCAGCATCTAACCAAAATCTGCAAAGCTTCTCAAGATTTTGAGATCAAGATCACCTACTCTCTTATCTTATATCATCAAACATATCCAAAAGTCTGCAAAATCACACAAGAATCATTTAATGTAAAACTTAGTTGGGAACAACAACAATTATAAAGCCTTAAACCCAAGTAATTGAGGTCGGCTACGTGAATCAACATAAGAATATGTGAAAAAATATAAAATATAAAATATCTGATCTTATACATTTACACAAATTTGGATATAACCTCAACCTGAAGAGGAAAAAAAAACGTTGTATCAGTGCACAAGACTCCCGCATCAACAACATGGTATGGGGAAGATCCGATGTACGCAGTCTTACCTTAATTTTTCAGGGAATATCCGATGTATGCAGTCTTACCTTATTTTTTTCCATAAAGAAACTATTTCCGGTGTTCGATGCGTGACCTCAATTTGAAATGGGGAAAAAGAAAAAACCAAAAAGAAGATATCTTTATTACACCCTCTACTTGAAGTGCAAAGGAGATTAGATAAATTTGATCAATTACTTGTCCCCCTAATGAATGTTAGCAAAGTGAGATCATAAGTTCAAATTTAAATTCCTAAGTGTTTTTTGAGTAAATGATTTCATAATATGTTGTAAAAGAAGAAAATACAAAGAGAAGAAAGAAATCATAGGAACAAATAATAAAATTTCTCTTGCAAAAAATACTAGTAAATTATGCTAAAACAAAGCAGCAAAAAAACAAAATCCCATCTGAGATCTCTTCATATACTATAAAGAAAAGGACTAGAGAGAAAGATCACTACAAAAAAAAAAAAATGCTATGACTTCTAAAAAGAATGCATAAAAAATTGAGCCCATTAGTACTTTATAACTGAAATTTAATTCCATGTATATATAATAACATAATCTTTAGTTGCAAAAAAAGTGAAATGCATGCAAAAAGTTGCAATAATTGGTAATTTCCTAACATTATTTACCCTTTTTCAAGAAGGAAAAAAAAGAACAGTTCTTGAGGCCTTTGAATGAAGTGTTCTTGTACTTATTTCTTGTGTTGTTGTACTAATATAAAGAAAGAAAGATAATTTTGAGTTGAGAATGATTTTGAGTGGAAAAACAGTAAATAATGTGAAGAAGAAGAACAAAAGAAATGGAATTCAGCAGAGAGAGAGAGAGAGAGAGATCAGAGAGAGAAATTTAAAGTGGGCTTTGGGGAGGTTGGCTTATGGCTGAGACTTTTGTCTGCCATTGCTATTGGTGGCTTACGGACCATAGAATATGTAAAAGTAAAGGCCCTTTTTCATAGACGAGAGGGACTGGTGTAGCTGGTAACTCGCATAAGCTAACCCCGAGCTTTGGACAACTGGTTGGAATTATTATATGCCTCACCGTTGACGATGGTTCGATTCTCACAGTGGACATCGACTCTAGTGAGATTTTCCCGCGGTGGTAGGACTCTGTGTATAAGAGCAGTATGGATCAGGCTCTCCCCCGCTAGCGGTCACACTACGGGGCCAACGCAGATCGAGCTCGGATTACTCATCACATTGTCGGTAGACACCGGGTGCCCTCGGGGTTAACAAAAAAAAACTCGCATAAGCTCACAAGTCTTAAATTCACTCTCAACTTACATTCTATTATGAGCTTGAACGGAATATATGAGTCTCATTAGCTAAATTTATAGGGTATTGATTATTAAATTAAAAAATTGGGATCAAAAGAGTATAATATGAGAATTATAGTTGGTCATAAACAACAACAAACATACCTGGATTTTTTTTGATTTTTTTATTGGGGGAGGAGACCTATGTATTAGAATAAATATGGGAATTCAAGAAATGGGAAGACCTTTACGACATGAGGTCTCATCCTCAGCCACTAGACTAATGCCTCATTGGTAAACATACATGGATTAGATAGTGTATATAAATACATTTATTATTATTATTATTATTATATATGTGTGTATATAATATTGTTAATTATATTATTAGGTATGAGTCTTAAACGGACTAACGGAATTATGGTCACACTTTACTCATATAAGAATTGTGCTTAATATTGAGTTCATGATCGATTCACGCTCATTGCATATGTGTTCGCGCTCACAATTTTTTTTTACTGAACGAGTCGAATTCGGACCATTCTAAACCGTTGACAGTCCTATTTGAAGTATATCTTACTGCCAGACTTGTTATGTAAAATCCTAACTAAATTAGTAAAGTCAAATAACGAGAAATTTATCACTAAAAAGGCCTATTTACGCAAGTAAGGTCAACCCTCAAAGTCGGCTTCTGTCATTTGCTTATAGTTACTCTTTAATTACCATAGCCTTAATCATTAAAAATGTCTGGTGTCTAAACACTAATTTCTTGACTAATTCAGTTGAAAGTTAATTAATGTCGAATTTAAGGGGTTGTCTTTCAAAATAAATTTTATTAATACCCGATTTACTTTTAGATTTTTTGACGATAAAAGTGTAATTTTAAAAAATTTATGATTTTTTTTGGGGGTACGAGATGGAAAGGGGAGGTAGATATGCATGCCTTCGATGATTATCTAATTCGAGACTTCTTGATCTGGTAAGAGTGTTTTACCAACTAAACTACTATCTTGATTCAAATTTTGGAGGGTTGGCACCACTACTGCATCAAGAAAAATGAGGGATGGACATGTTAATTGGTCTTGATGTCACAACCCTACTCATAATATCGACATGTCCTACATTCATATATAGATCTAACATAATAAATGTTTTAAGTCGGACATGAACTAGGACCAATGGAAAGATCCACACCCACATTCCCTACATATAAGACCTACAGTCCTTCCTATCGAGATTCCTTTTGGAATATAGAGTTATGCTTAAACATAATAAATTTTGGATAAAACAAGACACCTGTTTAAACCTATCCCTATAATTATTTTAGGGGTAGTAATTATTGGATATTAAATTAAAACATGGATCAAATGGTATAAAATCTATGTCAAATTCTAAAACTTCAACCAACTTCCCCAAGAAAATCTACAAAAATATTAAGGTAATACAACAAGAAAATTACCATTTGATTCATAGTTAAGTCCAATTTTTTTTTTTTTTTATCTAACAATCATTTTGGTTTATTTTAGTGAAAGGTATTAAAAGAAATAGTAATTCAACAATAAATTTTAATTATCTATACATCCACCCTCTTCCTTTTTCGCGAAATCCCTATGCCTCTCCCAATCACTCACATTTCGCCAAATGAATATCCCTCAAATTCTATTTCTTCGACAATTATTATTCACATGACGAATTATGAGTAATTGAGACATTCATGAAGACACCACATTTTTTGCCCTCCTTTTATTTCCTCTAAAATCACTACAACATGTACAAAAAATGAGATATCCCTTTAATTCCTAGCCTTTCTTCCAATTTCATCAATCAAAAGATCCCTTTTCACTTGCATATATAGATAAACCCCTACCTTTTATAGCTGAATTATACCAAACTTTTGAAGAATTCATTATTGCAATCATACCTTTTCCCCCTAATTTCTCCCTTAAATTTTGCTCTTTTGATAGCAATATCCCACCAAAAAAACTCAAGAAATACAAGAAGATGAGAATTAACGCAACCTGAACCTTTTTTTTTTATCATGCATTGATAAGTAGATCACAAGGTCCTTAGCCCAGTTGGGTAATGGCCTGCCCACGATCTTGAAGTCGATACCCTCCCCGCGTATGGGGCATGCTTTAAATTGTCTCCTTTTTTAGGGTTATTTCCTCCTCCACTTGTGATGTGATACTCCCCATTTGGGATGTACGTCCGTCTGGACTTCAAAAAAAAATGCATTAATGAGTAGCCAGGGACCTAAAACAGCATTTCCCCACCGACCTTACCATCTGTCTACTTCTCCCTCTTTAGTCCTTTTTTTTAATTTGGGATAGGGATTCGACTCCACAACATGCGGTTAAAAAATGTCACACCACATTATCAGCTAATTAATTTGGCGGATATTAGCTTCCCTCTTTAGGTTTAGAGCCAAAACCGAATCTTATCTCTATCTACTAATTATAATTATATAGGATAACCAAAATGGTTCACACAAGTTTTTTTTTCTTGTTAATTTTATTTTATATATAATCGTACTCCTTCCATTTCATAATATAAGATATTTTCGTCCTTTTATTTTTTTCAAAATATTTAACCTCTTAGAAATTTTAAGGTTTATTTTTTTTTAAAAAAAATTTATCATACCTAAAAATACATTATCTATTATATTAATGAGTAGAATTAGTAAATGATATAATAAAAAACTATCACTTATTTTCTTTTTCCGTAATCTATGCAAAATAGTCAAAATGTCTCCGATTGTGAAACGAAGGGAGTAGTATATATTCTTGGCTCCCATATGAATTCATACAAAGTTTTTTGAAGATAGGTATAGGGTAATGTGCGAGGTTAGGAATGGAATGAAGTATTGGGTTAAGAATATTTTAATTTTCAAGTACTAATATATAGTATTTATATTGTGATCACTCTAGGAAAAGGGAAAACCCCATATTTCCTTCCATAATAAAGATAGAGTGTGTTAAATATGAAAGAATGGAGTCCTCGTGAATTTCATAACCTTCCACTTCATAGCAATTTTAATTTTTTATTGGTAGAGGAATTACAACAAGTTCATAATGAAGTCTGTAATTTTACATTTTTATGATAATTTTCATAACCTACAATCTATATATATATATATATATACTCATGAAACAATATAGAAACAATTTTACTATCTCTTTAATTTATATTTTAGTCTGTGGTGAAATTCATTCTAGAATTTCATCTATAACATAGTGAATAATATAAACCTCTTTCATTATCATTCTCTCAAGACTATGAATTCATTTGCCTACTTCATTGAGCTAATAAATTCTGAGTTAAATTCCCAATTCTTACTTTTAGAGCAATATTTACACCATTAAGTTTTCCTTCGTCGAAGTATTAACAAAAAATGGAAATATTTGCTTGTCACTCTACATTTTGTGGTAGGGTTCTAGTCAAATTCGTTACCATAAACGCTGAAAATAGCATTAGAGAATAGACAAACATGAATATTTGATAATTACATATTTATTGTATAGTACATTAATTTTTTTTCATTGTATTTTTATAGTACTGGTAGCAAATAAACCATACTAATGCAGAAGATTGAAAGTAGTTATAAGTAGCATTAATACATTTTAGAAATTAATGCATGTTACTTTTTCAATATTACCTATAATTTATCACTCAACTAACCACTAATAATAACTTTTTTTATCATTAATTATGATTATTTTAGACTTTTTTCTTCATAATAATTATCTTTCAATCAATTTTTTTTGTATGTGTAAAAGTGAAAATGTTACAAATAATATGGAATATATGTAGTATTTCTCTTCGACCACTAACCAACATGATGATGATAATCAAGTGTAATAGTTTTCTTTATATTGGGGAGATAGAGAGAATAGAAGTGTTAGGATTATCAAATGAGAAAATGATAGACAATAATGATGGTACCTGTTGTGACAACAAACATAAATGTAGCTAGAGTTTATATACAGAAGGTGGGAGAGGCTAGAGAAAATATTTTTTTAAGGGGAGACTTTATTTTTACTTACCTTTTCTTTTAAGGAGAATGTATTAATTTATTTCTTGAAATGACTAATTTGCAAAAGAACTAAAATTTATGAAGTTAAATGCAAAATTATGTAGAAGAACATTGAAGTTATTTTGCTATCATTTTTTAATAATATTTTAATATTTAAACTATTTATGCATTTTTTACAACCTTTGAAATAAAGTGCTCAACCAAACCAACTACAAGGCAATTTATTGCAATTAACCCAATTGTAAAGTTGGGCTAATGTTATTTAGTCTTTTTTTTTTTTTTAAAAGGTAAACTAACACCTAAAACTTAACCCCGTGCACAACAGACATTGATCAAAATGGCTGAAAAACAAAAGGGTGCATATTCTTGAGAGCCAAGAAGTTTTTAACTTGACAAGTAGATGACAAAATACTTTGTAGATTATATAAATGCAAATAAAACTTTGCAACACAACAGATAAACACATTAGTCATATTTCTTAATCAAAATATGGAGCTATAAGTAGAAATAGCAAAATATTTGGATGCATTATTTTCCATTTGTAATTTCTTGGGCTGTTGAAAATGGACTTAGGCCTAGTTCATTTTGCTCAAAAGGTACCTCAAGAGGGGGAGGATTGCTCAATTCTTATAAAGAACAAACTTGCTCACTAGCTAATCTATGTGGGTTTCTCAACACCTCCCTTCACGCCCAGTGTTGGACATCTAGAGTGTGAACATAATGGGGTCCAACATCGAACTAGTTAGTGTGCATATTTGCAATATATAAGGCTTGAGTAATCCTCCCCCTCTTGAGGTACCTATTATTGTCACTACAACAAAAACACATTTTTGCGACATTTTTGTACCAACGTTTTTATCGAACGTCGCTTAAAATAAAAAAGAGCAAGTTAAAGCAACACTTTTTGCAAACGTCGCAATGTTTGGATATTATACGACGTTTCATAGCGTCGATTATAGTAATTGTTGTTCAAAACGACATTTTGATGTTGGTTAGCGACATTTACATTAAATGTTGTTATAAATTGTTGCTTTTTGTGACTCGTATAACGACATTTATATACTATGTCGTTAGATCTTGTGACATTTCCGACAAACATCGCTAAATTTGAATTTTATACGACGTTTCATAGCGCCAGTTATAATAATTGTTGATAAACTCGACATTTTGATGTTAGTTAGCGACGTGTACATTAAATGTTGTTGTAAATTGTTACCTTTTGTGACTCATATAGCGACATTTATGCACAACATCATTAAATCATGTGACATTTCATACAAATGTCGCTATATTTGGATTTTTATACGACAGTTATTGTAATTTTATTCCTACCGACAATTTGATGTTAGTTAGTGACATTTACATTACATGTTGTTATAATTTGTTACATTTTGCGACTCATATTGCGACATTTATATAGTGTCGTTAGATCTCGTGACATTTTCAGACAAACACAAATACAAAGATTATGTTTCTGAAATATTTTTTTAAAGAAAAATTAAAGACATTTAATTATTAAAATTTTAATGAGAGTGTATTAATTTTAATTTGATTCTTAACAAAATCAAAACACAAAGAGAAATTAAATAAGTAAAGGTACAAAATCCAAAATTCTATTATAATAAATATAATAGGAGGAGAACCAAATAACAAGTGATCATTTAGCTCAGCGACCCATTGCACGACATACATATAGGAGGTCGCGTGTTCAATTCCCATCTCTTTGAGCATGGAGAAATTTTTTTATATATTATTCAAAGGTGGTTAGACTCGACGACTCGGCTTGGCTCAGCTCGGTCAGCCTGGTTTCAAAATTTTGTTGCGACTATTTAAAAACGTCGTAATAACTACTTATGCAAGATATTTACATATAGTTTGGTGAAAACCGATTTATTAATGCGGTTTTTATACGGGTTTTTAATATATTTTCTAAAATCATACCACACCATTTTGACTTCCAAACCGAATTTTGGTTTGGTGAAATTAGGTGCGGTGAAAACCGATCTAAAAAACTTATAAAATTATTTAAATATGTTATGACTCACTAGCTCCAATGAAATATTTTTAAGAGAGTAACTATGTAACAAATCCCACAGCTTTAAAGCGAATTCAAATAAATAAATACATGTATAAATTGAAAACGTTAGCAAAATAAATATGTTTTCTTTGAAAGTTCTAAACAAATAAATCAAACGTTCTCATCACAAGCATCAATTCCAACTAATAACATCTTGAATCATGAGGTGATGACAACCATTAAGTAAATCTTGAACAACCTGTCACTGGAAAATGAGAATAACAAATAATTATTTCGCCTAAATAAATACAAGAACTCAAATGTTAGTTCAAAACCCAATTAGTAGGAAGCCCTACTATATATACAAATGTTGGCATGAATCAAGATAAATTTAGAAAACCTTACTAAGAAATGCTCTATCCTACATAAGATTGTACTACAAGTAGTTGAATCAAACATATTGTTAGTAAATACCTCTGTTAAAAGATCAACAGTTGTTGGTTCGTGGACATCATTTTCAAATTCTGAAAAAAATGAAAAACAAAAATCAGCTCAGTAATAAACTAAATGGTAAGTAAACTGAGATGGTTAAGCATAAAAACAATTACCATTATCCATTCTTTCAAGAAAATCTATATCTTCTTTCATTCTAACCGGGTAGGCTTTACTACGCAACTAATCTCTGGCACACATAAGACATTGCACCTTCCTAGGAGTCAAAGAATTCCTAAATATATCAAGAACTCGGCCTCCCGTACTAAAAGTTGATTAAGAAGCAACAGTAGAAACAGTAACCGCCAATAACTTGGCCTAACTAATCTAAAACTACATATCTTCTGCTGACATTCCATTAATATTTTTGTTCCAGTGGTGGTGGCTTGGCCATTGACTCTACTCAATCACTCAACAGATCTTGCATTCACAACTTTAAAAAAAAAAAAATGAATGAACGAACTCGAAAATTTATCCAAGATTTTGATAATCACAAAGCCAAAAGCCAGAAATTCTTGTGGCGTTTAGTTGCGATTAAATACCCTCCATATTTTCTGCTTTTTCTCCTCACTATAATTGTCATGCAATTAGCGTTTTTAATACAGTAGTCTGCGACTTGACATCATCTTATACGAAATCCTCATTGATAATCTTTTGCGCCATCAAACTTGAATTTAGTAGAAGAATATGGCAAAACAAAGACAACATCGACATAGGCCAATAATACGAAATTAAAAAACTAAACTTAAAAGATATATGACTCAATTCAATGAAATCAAACACAAAAAAGGTTTAAAAAATCACCTTTTCAATGAAAACAGAGTGCCGTTGAGACTTCTGAGCTGTGACTTTTGTGAGGTGTGAGAATAAGAGAATTAGATTCTAATCCTAATTTAAATCTAATAAAATAACTAACTAATATTAATATATTAATTGTAATTAAATTAAATTAAATTTAGTAAAACATAATTATGTAAATATACCATATTTTTTTAAAAAATAAAAAATTAGTTAGGTACATAATGCAGTTTGCGGTGCGATATAACTTAAAATTTTCTAAACCGTGACTGCACCGAAAATAATTTGCGGCAACTAAAACCGTATTTAGCCACACCATAATTGACCAAACACCACACCGTACACCAAAATTAAATTTGGTGCGGTGCGATTTTCGATTAAAACTGATTAATGAACACCCCTACTTTTGATACACTATAAAATGACGCAACAAACGTCGTAATAGATAGGTACCGGAGCTTGTAAAAAATGGCGTAAAAACCATAACGACACAGGCAAATGCGACGTTTACGCGACATTTGTAATAAATGTTGGTATAGATTTATATTGACGTCTTTTTGCCTTATTGCGACATATGACAAACGTCGCAATAGACCTTTTCTGTTGTAGTGTGTTCACGGTCTAGATGTCAAGCCCTGACCATGATTGGGTGTGTTAAATGTCCCACATCGACTAGTTTGTGTGCATATTTGCAATATATAAGGCTTGGGCAATCCTCTCCTCTTGAGGTACCTTTTGAGGGATTGAGTTAGGCTCAAGTCCATTTTTAACATGGTATCAGAGCCATCTAGTTTGATGTTGGACCCCCATTATGTTCACGCTCCAGATGTCCAGTCCTGGGCATGAGGGGGTGTATTGAGAATCCCACATCGACTAGCTAGTGAGCAAGTTTGTTCTTTATTATGATTGAGAAATCCTCCCCCTCTTAAGGTACCTTTTGAGGGAATGAGTTAGGTTAAAGTCCATTTTAACCGTTTTTGCGGACAATGAATGAAATTTCTATTTCTTCTAAAAACAAAGTAGCAAAATATGTACTATTAGGTTAATTTGGGGAGAGAACTATATATTTTGTAAGCATATTTATGGGATAGTTTTCATTAATAAGTAACTTTCTTTTTCTTTATTTTTTTGGGGGTGGAGGGATGTGTGTATGTGTGTGTGTTTATCAGATGTTAAATTTACAATGTAAACATCAATCTCCAATAATTTATAAAGGTCCCTTAACTATGCGGTAAATTAAATTTCATGCATCAGGTACAATATAATCATATGTCATGCGATGACTCTTTTATTATGTTTCTATTAATATTAGGCTAAAGGTTGTCGAATTCAAAATCTATTATTTTGAGTAGACATGCTAAGCTAACTACATTGACATTCTTTGACATGCAATGATTTAATAATATTTATATTATATAAATTATTTATATATTTATTAGAGCGACAAAAAATATGAATCAAGCTAAAGACTTTAGGTTTTGATTAGTGACATGTCTTTCTACATTCCTTTTTGTCATATATATTCTTGGATGGAAATACAAAATCGAATCAACGTCTACTATTTCTAGCTAAGTAAATTAATTGCGACCTCGTTAAATACAAACTTATTACTTTTAATTTTTTATTATTTTTCAACTTATGCTCAACATTTAAAATTAATTTTGAAGAGTTAATAACTATTTATAGCACTAAACTATTTACGAATTTCTCTTTATAATACTAAACTATTTTTTTATCTAAATATGTCACTCAGCTATTTACGTTTATCAAAAAATATACAACCAACCATTTTTTGGGTGTTTTCCGGCCAGCGATATCACGTGAGTTGTTTCGGAACATGAACAACGACGAAAAGGAAAAGAAATCTTGGAAACGTCGGGCGATAACTGCTTAATTTGTTGTTGCAAAGGCAAACGGGTCTGTCAAATTAAGCAATTATGGCCCGATGTTTCCAATATTTCTTTTCCTTTTCGCCTTTGTTCATGTTCTGAAGCAACTCACGTGACATCGCTGGCCGGAAAACACCCAAAAAATGGGTGGTTGTATATTTTTTGATAAACGTAAATAGCTGAGTGATATATTTAGATAAACGTAAATAATTGAGTGACATATTTAGATAAAAAAAAATAATTTAGTAGTATAAAGAGAAATTCGTAAATAGTTTAGTGATATAAATAGCTATTAACTCTAATTTTGAAATAGTCCTATTTTTGGCTAAGTCAATTAGCTAAATGGATAAGCCAAAAAGAAGAAGAAGAAGAGTTCACGTGACACAATTTATGACAGCTTCCTAATTTCTATGTTATGTCACGAGAGATCCAACCTACCTCCAATCCATCTAGCCAAAGAAACAATGCTTTGTCATGTGTTTCCTCTCACATGTCACATTATTGCATGTGAATTCTTTTGTTCAATAATTTTTTATAGGTTTTTTTTGTTTAAGAATTTTTATTTTAATGATTTACAAAAATAAATTTTAGGTAAGAAAATAGACTGTAAAGTTCAAAATAAAATTTTATATTGAAGATTGCATAGAAAGTATTTATAAATGTATTACAATTTAAGCATTGAAAGAAACTTATTTAGTGAAAATAACAATAGTAGTATTACTTACACACTTCAAAAGTGATTGTTTGCATTTGTATTTTAATTTTAATTTGTAAAAAATTGAATATCCATTTTCTTTTATAAAACGGCTTTTTAGTTCGTGTATAAATATACACAAACTAAAAAGCCGTTTTATTTACGAATTATAAGACTAGAAAACAAAATTAGGGTAAAGTAGAAAAGAGAAAAGATCACAATACACTTATATTTTTATTTTTATTTTTATTTTGTTGCAAAAAAAAAAAAATCAAAATTTTAACTTTTTTCAACTAAGTCCCCAATAATGATAAAAAGTAAATTTGATCGTAAAATAAATATTTCCTCACGAAAGATTTTTGGTGACATCGTTCTCAAGACGAAATTGGTGACATGCATGGTTTTTCAAGTGATGAGATATCTGATTTTTTGTGACGAAACTCTTCGTCACTTAAAGTTTTTTTTAAGTGCAAGGGCAATGTAGAAAAATTTAACATTTAGAAGGAATGATTGAGCATTTTGTAGAAGGGATAAGATTCCAAAAGTACCATGTTTTCAAGCCCCCTCTCTTGAACATTTGACATTCAAACCCTATACTTTCTTAATCTTTTTTTCAAAGAACATGAAAAGTAATGGCCTTATCCCAAATCGTTTTACGAAAATTTGAATAGAAAGTTATTAATTTGTTTGAAATTTAGTAGGGTTACGAGTGACGTACCACAAATTAAAATTTGCCGCATATAATGTAACACTGGTACAATATTTACAATTTTTTTTTTTGGTAGAAAAAAGTTTAGGTGGGTTTGACTCCGAGAAAAAATCTATCCCGCATAGGAGCCGGGAGCGAATCTTTTAACAACATTTGGGCTTTTCTTGTTAGCTGAGGTGGCAATCATCATATATGTATATTTTTTTTTTTATATCAGTATCATTTTAAGGTACGTGGTAGGCGGTAGTAAACACTACCATAAATAGTATTACACCTCTTTGCTCAAACTCAGTAATTCCCCAATAATTTAATATGGACGGGGAGAGATATGATATAAACTTAACATTTAACAATAAATAAATAAAAAGTGAATACTCCACGAATAGCATTGAAACAAATAAATTAAAGACTGCCCTAACCTCTGCTAACGAATGGACAAAGTGACTGCTCACAAAACACCACTAAAACAGTAATTTCTCTATACTGTCACGCTTACGATAAATCGTACACTTTTTTTTTTTGCTGAATAAATAAATCGTACACTTTTCAAGAATTTATTTTCAATAAGTGTACATAAATCAAAATGTTTTTTAAGTATACATTCTCTGATGTTCTTTTACTTCGATATAAATCGTACACTTAAATCGAAGTAAAAGAACGTCAGAGAATGTATACTTAAAAAACATTTTGATTTATGTACACTTATTGAAAATAAATTCTTGAAACTTCCCATCAATCCAGCGAAAATTGAATTAATCTGGTCCCTCTTTGAGGGAAAAAAATCGGGTTTCCATTTCTGTGTTTCGTTCTATCTCATTAATAAAAATTTGTTATGTGTTATTTTTTTCCTTAAAGATTTCACTATTTTTTTAAGTTATAAATTTTTAACTAAAATATTAATAGGTGATTTTTTTTTATTAATAAAATATAAAATGAAACAAAAATAATAGAAACAGACGATTCTTATCGCTCATCGTGTGATCCTTTGTTCTCTATTTCTTTCAACTAGTGAGTTTTGGTCAATTCAATGGACCACAAAAATACGTGCCTCAATATTCATCACAAATTTAAAACAAATTTTGAAAAGGACTTTTTTAGATACCTACATTTTCAGGCCAATTGAATTGTTGAATAATCTTTAAAAGAATAAACAAAATAAACAAAAGTTCTTATCCAAAAAAAAAAACCGGTTCGATTCTTTCTAGACACTTTATATAACATTTTTCATTACACTTTAATTATAAAAAAAAATTATTTATATATTTTAAATTAAATAAGATAAACTCTAAATACGTACAAAACTATAATCATAAATGATATAGAAAATTTTATAAGGAATTTCACAGAGAATATGGTATTGTTTATAAAAATGGAGATTCATTTTTCTTTTCCGGGGCTTTACTTTATATAGGAGATAAGTGGTAGTAATTCATACGAAAAGTCTCCAACAACTTCGGTTCTTGAAAAGATGCTTCACATTATCTTCAAATTTTTCCACTGACAAAACTGATAAACATGCAATAACATCATGAAATTTTTCTTGAAGGTCAAATTGGAATTAATTAGTTAAGACATTACGTAAAGTTGATAAATATGGATCTTTGAATTATATTGGGGGTGGAAATTATAGGAAAAAGATAGTCACCAAACAAAAGCGTCCAATCCTTTCTGTGCTTAGATTGGCTCTGGTTTGGGTTTGGTCTGGTTTGAAACTCAAACTCAGACCCAAACCAACTTTGAATTGAGTCTGAAATTTGGTTTGGGGATGATTTAACACTTCAGATTTCATTCCCAGACTCAATCCAAAGCTGGTTTGGGTCTGGGTTTGAGTCTCAAACCAGACCAAACCCAAACTAGACTCAATCCAAGCACAAGCTAAATTATCAGTCCACACGTTAGTAGCGATTGATTTTTTATTTTATTTATTGGGGAAGAGGATATATCTATTATAAGAAATATGAGAATTCAAAAAGCGATTAAAAGATTCGAACTCTACGGCATGGGGCCTCACCTTTAACCACTAGAATAATGCCTCCTTGACAGCAATTGATTTAATTGATAAATATGCAAAGTTCTCTCTAATTTGGGTCAAATCTTTTTAAGGCATGACTTTGTTGCATAGGACTTACCTAATATATTTTGCTTAGTCGTGTGATTTGAAACTATTAGACGAGACATGAATTTACTGAATGCGAATAATTGTACCGGTTCATTGTAGGAAAAAAAAAAATCTATAAATGCAACATTTATACTTAGGAATGGAGATAGTAATTATAATCAAGGAAATTTTCATTTGAAAGCCATTATTTTGGGTTGCGACTATAGTGTAGAATAAAAAAATGTCAGTATATACCGATACTTTGTTGACGTGTGTTACAGATTTTCAGACAGGTGTTGTATTAAAGTCAGAAGAAATGAATACTCATCAAATACAAAGTAAGGACATCAAGCCTTCACTTGGAATGATTACTACACAAGCTGTGAAGACTTGCAGGGCAGCTCAGGATAGAGCACAAAACAACCAGCAGTGCAAGTTAGACAAACTGTTGGCTTTGTAATTGACTTAGAGATAAGTCTAAAGTCACAGCAATTGTACAGTCTAACTGTTTCTTTATACATTGTAATTAGCTGACAGTTAGTAGCTTTAGCAGGAGTTAGTTATTTACACTTGTATATAAATACTTTCTTCCCAATTGTAATCTATTCATTCAGAAAATCAACTTCCAGAAAGTTTCCACGTACAATAATTTAATTTGTTTGTTTTCTGTTATTTACATATTTTTTATTTATTATATTGCGACTTATTTTATAATTTAGCACATGACCTCAAATGGTTGTGACAGCCTTGTATATATGCCTTCCTTTTTTTCTTTTTTCTTATTTTAGAATCGACTAAGCTCGAATCATGCATTCGTGTTAATATACTGGAAATGTATGTACAAATCGTAATTCCATGTGAATAGCAATACTTATTCTATATAATAAAAGGGAAATCATCCTATTTGGTCTCTCAGAAATTTTCGTTTATCCCATATAGTCCGTAATGTTTAATTTCAGTCTCTAAGGTCCATTATCTATTTACGAGCTGCATATAGAGGTTCCACCACCTCTTCTGCTGGCGGACTTAGGGCAAATAGGTTCCTTCAAAGTAGGGCAATATAATTTGGAGTTTCCTTTTTATAACCATTTGTATACTGATTTTTTGTATTTTGTAACTTTAATAGATTGAAACTGACCATTATTCCCCCGCTCATTAAGCACGTGGATGACATGAATTTGGGGCTGCCCTGATTCCACCGCAGAAGAGGTGATGGAACCTCTATATGCAGCTCGTAAATAGATAAGGGACTTTACATGCTAAAATAAAGCATTGGGGATTATACGGGGGACTAAATAAGCTAAAATTAAACATTAGAGACTATATGGGCTAAACTAAAATTTATGGGGAACTAAATAGGCTAATTTCCCATAATAAAATATCATTTATTCTACAAAATAAAAACTCAGAGTAAATGAATATCATTTCAAACCCGAAATTAATGTTAAATTTCAAACTGGACTCATATATTCTCTCATAAATAATATACTACTCTTTACATAATTCAAAAAAAAAATTCAAACATAATTGCTACTGAAATTATATATATACAGTTGATACAATGATTGCATGTCACTACAAGGATGTAGAAGATTTTAGACGATAAGAAGACACACACAACTGATCCCCTTTTTTGGATTTTATGTATTCTGGAGAATGCGTCTACAAATAATAAATAGCAAACAATAATACAATTCACTAATTTCCCAATAATTAATGTATGAGTGGAGCATAAATAAGAGACAGTTCTAATATTTGGTAATAAATTTGCACAAAGTAATTACTTATAAAATGTCACTGAAATAAGAATCTCACATTTACTATAAAATTATACCTTCAAATTAAAATCAAACGAATTAGAGAAGTCAATAAAACTGATAGACATAAAAGAAAATGCATATAATTAGTCCATATGACCCACGAAGTCATTCCCCTATATCGTTGTCTCCTCCTCGATATCCATCGGATAACAATTTGGCATCTCATCTCTAAAGACTCCAATGGCAATATGTTAAAAAAAGTAATCATTATGATTAATTAGGGAAGAAGGATCTTTTCAAATCCCATTATTATTCATATTTGAATCATCAATTGATCATAACTTTTATTTGTTTAGCTAATTATCCAAAAGTGACTCGATCGTAGCTCATTGATGTTGTCGGTTCTCCCATCTATCAGGAACGAAGTAAGAAATTGTATTTTGGGGGCGAAAAACTGCAACAGTATACCGACCTACATGTAAAAACTGTAAAAAAAAAAAATTGGGGGACGAACTTGATAAAAAATTCCGAACTACATATAAAAATTATTATATATTACTACATCTACTAATATTTTTTAAAAAAATTTTGCCAACTATGATTCACTTTTATTTAGTTAGGGGTTTTGGGACACAATCTGATTATAGTGTAGAATATTAAAATTTCAATATACATTGAATATTTTTTTGTTAATTTTATTTTTTACTGTTGGATAAAAAATTGGCGTACTAGATTTTTTAAACCGAATGCCTGTTGTAATTTTTAAAACATATGTTGCGTAAACATGTTTTAAAACATGTGTCAATCAAGAGAACACCATTTATATAAAAATGTAACACTTGTCCAAATATATTTAACACTTGTCTTGCAATGTTCAGTATATATATTTACATTTTTTTTATTCTGCACTATAGTCGTGCCTTCCGAACGCCTGTATCATGACATTTAGAGGCGCAAATACCAATGTAACGGGAAAACATCGTATGTCCCAAAATCATATCCCCTTCCCTATTTCACCACTATAAATGTATGTGCCACATTTCCCATTTAGAGAATAAGAGGTCGGAGGAGAGAGAAAATTAAGAACATATTGCAATATAGGAGGTGATTGTGTTATAAATGATTAAACATGTGTCACATTTTTAATGGTAAAACAGAGAATGAATAGAATTTCGAGACAGACGATTTTATGCCTAATGTAACTAGTAGGTTTTTATCGCTTTCAGAAAAGAAAGTACTAGAGATAAAATATTATGTTTATGGATTTCGTACGCAGACTTGCCAGACAAACAAAATATAATTGTTGAGTAAAAACTATTAGATCAAAGGGTATTTCTTTTCCCGTAGTATTACTTTAGTACCCTTATAGATATTGGGGGAAGCTGGTTGAAGTTCCCCTGCCGTTTGCAGAATGGTAATTTTAAATTTGATTTGGCTTGACTATTCCTACACCATTTGATCATGTTTTATGTAATATTTTTATCACATAATCACCATACTAAAATATTTGTTGGTAAAATATACGTAATATAATATATCTAACCGGAAGTGAAATCTATCCCAAAACACATAAATTATGTGCACACATTCGGATAGTAGCAATACAGTAAAACCTCTATATAGTAATACTCTTGGGACTGGACAAAAATATTATTATTGGGAGGTTATTCTTAAATAGAGACTTACATATAAAAATTATATTTTTTTAAAAGTAACTAATATAAATTATACGACACTTAGAAATGTGTTCCTTATATTTTAAAAACATGTGTTCCTACACTATATTAGTTATATACCAATTACACGATACTACACAATATTTAGGCAACTACTATACATGGTTTATAGATGTGAAGCCACATACAATTGAAAACTGCTTCAAGCACTGCAAAATTCGAACAGATAGTGCCGATGACGAGTTACTACGAACACGCAAGTTTAAGGATGCGATATTAACCCAAAAATTAAGTCATTGTCACAGACAATTTTAGACAAATATTTCATATCATCTGAAGTTTAATGTAAAATTGTTAAATAATTATGGATGTTTTATATAGATATATAAATATATTTAAAATTTAATGTTATTTTATTACTATATGGAGGTAAATTTATTAAGGAGGGTCCTAAAAAAAACATGGAATATTACAATGTAGAGTTTATTCTTATTTATAACTGGTCCCGAGTTGGGACCATCATTTTTTATTATTATAAGAAGTTTATTCTTATATAGAGTATTCTTATATAGAGGTTTGACTGTACTTGGTTAAAAAATATATTTATTGATTTTTCCTTTAGTTTTTATTTATTTTATTAATTAACCAAAAAAATATTAGTTATCTGTTAAACCATCTTACTCATTTAACTCATAAATCAGACTAAAATAATGATTTCCTTTTTTCTTTATCTTCATGACAAATAATTTGGAACACAAATACTAGTAATTTAAAATTATTAATCTCCTAGATTTGTTTCAATTATGTAACTATTTCGTAAGAAATTTGTCTAAACTATTCACTTATTTTCTCAATTCTCTTTAATAGTAAAGAAGGAAAAAACAACAAAGAAAGAAAAAACACGTTTTTTTTTTTCAATACATAAAAAATAATTTTGGACGTTTTGGATCTTGTATAAAAAATTCAACAAGCAAGAATTTTTTTTGAAACATCTGTTGTGATTTTTAAACACCTATTACGTAAGACATGTGTTAGATGTTTAAAAATAGAATTTTAAAACGAGTGAATAAATGTTGCAATTTTAGAATAAATGTTGCAATTTTAGAATAAATGAATGTAACAAGAGAATAAATGTTACATAAACTTTAACACTTATTTTAAAGTATATAACATCTTTCCAAAATATATTTCATATGTAATGAAAAAATAGCATGCGCGAGGTACTATTGTTGAAGGACGAATAAATGGATACTTTGCACAACAGCTTTCGTCAATTCATAAGTCAATATGCAGAAAAAGTCTGAACTCTGAAGGCAATAATCGATATATTCCCTTTTTATATATTATGAGCAGGGATGCGGCTCCCGAAATTTTTAAAAATAATATTAGGTATGGTAAATTTTATATATAGTTCGGAATATTTTATCAGTTTCGGCCTCCAAAATTTTTTTTTGTCATTTTTATATGTAGTTCGATATACTTTTGCAGTTTGCCCCCTCTCAAACGCCAAATTACTTAGCTTCATTCCTGATTATGAGCAAAAATCCAGAGACCAACTAGACCAGAATGCCATGTGCGATTGGCTGCTTTCACTTCCATTCCACCAAAGACCAAAAAGAAGAATTTAGGGGTGAGCAAATTCGGTAAAAACCGATTTACCGACCGAATTCGATTTGAATTTGGTAAATCGAATTCGGTAATTCGGTAATTCGGTATGTACCGAATTCGAAAACTTCGAATTCGATTTGAATTCGGTATATGATTTTAGTGAATTCGGTATACCGAATTCAATTCAATTTCGTATTATAATATTATTTAAATATATATATATATATATATATATTATATTTATATTTATTTATATTAGCTAATTATATATAAAATAATATTCAATAGCCAATAATATTTAATAGAAAGGAAAAAAACCTCCAAATCGGTCAAATCGGTAGAAACCGAATTCCGAATTCGCCAATTCGGTGAATTCGAATTCAGTAAATCGGTTACGAATTCGAAATAGGTCGGTATTTTAAAAAAAAAAAAAATACCGAAAAAATCGATTTCAAACTACCGATTTCGAAATCGATGCTCACCCCTACCGATCACAATTCAGTGGTGAATTAGTTACAGATAAGTTATACTGGTAGACAGTTTGAGGGTTTGAATTAATCTTATTAAAAAAAATTAGAAACTAACCTTTTGTGTACATTAGTTTACAAGCACTTTTTGAAATCTTTGATCTACTAACATATCACGCAGTTTGCATTCCTCCACTGAAATTTTAAAATAAAATGGTATGTGAGTTGGGGGTGGAGCACGTAGGATTTTCTTTAATATACAATGTGTATACAAAATAAATAATGTGTTGTTTTATTGAATGCGTCATATTCAATTATTAAATGAAAATAAAATATTTTTTCAATAAATTTCTGATTTTTTTCATTATATTAATAGATTAAACGAAAACTGAGTAGTATTAACTAAGCAAATGCATTTTTCCTTACATATGCATTTTTTAAGAAATAATGTATGTCACGTACATATGCACGAATTTTTTGCTAGTGTGTGCGTGTGTGTATATATATATATATATATATATATATATATATATATATATTAATTCGTAATCCTACGTATATTTTCTAGTTCTCCCTTGGGCCTCGGCCTGCCACTGTATAGCTTTTTTACTGTAAAAAATCATTTGTCCCCGTATTAATATATATTAATTCGTAATCCTACGTATATTTTCTAGTTCTCCCTAGGGCCTCGGCCTCCCAGTGTATAGCTTTTTTACGGTAAAAAATCATTTGTCCCCGTGTATATCCTCATTCCTTTACCCCAACCAATCACAATTATATATATATAGGGATATACACAGGGACAAACGATTTTCACACCTTTTTTACATACATGCTAACCCTAACTCATATTGAAGAAGACAGAGCATATGCAACGCCATAAAGGATTATATAGGAGAAACGAGCTAGGTGAATTTGGATTTATATGCCTTAATAGTAAAACAATTTACACTAGAAATTCCCCTCTAATTTTTTTAATATAAGTCGTTTTAACATCTTTATCTCTTTCTAAAATACAAGTTTATTTCTAATTTTAATGATGTTTTTCTAAAATTACTGTTACCTATATACCAATTCAATTCTATTATATAAGTCGTTTAGGACATGTAGCGAAAAATAATGAAGCAAAAAATACTGTATTTTATTAGTTAAAATATCAATATTACTATCTTAAATAGAACTTGTATACCACTAATTATTTTTGAGAGAGTATTAATATTGATATTTTGACTAACAAAGTAACTTTTTTTTTTTTTGTTTTGTTTTCTTAATTTTTGCTACATGTCCTCAACAACTTATATTATGGATTAACTGGCGTATGAATTGGAGAGAAAGAGAAGCGTGTTAGATGAGACTTAATGGGTATAATAGTAAAATTTTATCATATCTCTCTTTTTTAATCTATGCTAAACAGTCTAAACTATTTAAAAAATACTTTTATTATCAAGGACGAAATCAGGAATTTAGCGTTGGTGGGCGAAAAATGCAACAGTATGCCGAACTATATATATAAAAACTGCAAAAAAAAATTTGGGGGGAATTTGATTAAATATTTCAAATTACATTAAAATTTACTATATCTAGTAGAATTTTTAAAAATTTCGGGGGACGACTGTCACCCCGCCCCCTCTGTCTTCGTCCCTGTTTATTATAAAAGAGAGGGAGTATATAAATGTGCGAAATATGTTGAAGAAAAAGACTCGAGAGTTGGCAACCAGAAAAGGCATTTAGATGGTAAAAGGAAGATCTTGAAGAGAAGATGAAAATTTTCTTATTCCCAAACTGGATAGCAATCTAACTAATTCAAGGGCCATACTATATTGGATGCTAATGCTTACAAAATAATTTCACAAACAACAGAATTTTCAAATAAAGAAAATTGGCGTAAAAAATAAAAAAAGAGATTTTTTTATTTTTTAAAGAGAATTTAAGAAGTAAGAATTGTGATTTAAAGCCAGAACTTCTGCTACCATGAACCCAAATATTAGCGACTAAATCAATGTCTCATCAGCACTCTCCTTTAGGAAGTGATCATTCATCTTTGCTATTTTTAACTTTTATAAGCTTAAAAAGGTACTCCCTCAATTCCACAATATAGGTCGTTTAGAACACTTTGAAAAAATTAAGGAACTCAAATAAACAATAATTTTTCCACCACAATTCTAATAATACCCCTTCCTTACTCTTTCTCTTTCACTTTTCCAATAAAAGATGTGTTGAGGGTATAATTGGAATAAATTATTGACAGAAATAAAAGACATGTAAATGACAATTAATTTAGATACATATATATCTCCTAAACGATAATTAAATGAGAATGGAAGGAGTAAAAAATTATTACTTTGTGCTGAGCATTAAAAGCTTTAGATCATATATAGTAAGTCTTTTACCCATCTAAAGTGAAACCAAATTATGGGAATCGAGTAGCCCAAGTGGTAAGGCTATCCCCGTGTTCGATTCCTATATCTCCCCATAATGGGACAAATAATTTCTCCTCCTTATGAGGCTTATCTTCCTCCCCAGGCATGGGGCATCTTCAATCTTCCCTATCTAGGGTACTCTCTACTCTTCCCCTTCGGGAGCAATCGCCTTCGGGCGCTAAAAATAAAAAAAATAAAAAAAAAAGTGAAACCAAATCTCTCTCAGAATTCTGTTTAAAATATTGAACTTTTCTAAACGTCTCGGTGGAGGGCCTTTTTTTGTGAATGAAAATGCAATATTTTAGGCCTCCAACATTTATTTGAAGTGGATAAACTCTAGACTAGCTTTATGAATATGCGTAGTAAATTATTGATCTTCTTGGCATTTATTTGGTTGGAGGGTAAATGGGTGGAGCGTAAAGTGAGAGGAGATGAGGGGATATAAATTACTCCCTCCGTCCCAAATTATCTGTTCACTTTGACAAATGTACGGGTCTTAATGTTTTGATGATTTTGATGGTAAAATATAAGTAAAAGTCTAAGATACCCCTCATTAATTTTATTAATCCCATTTAAATTGTATGTATTTCTCTCTACTTCCTTTCACACAACATCCAATCACTTGTTAAATAAGAATAATTACGTTGTGGACCTGGACAACTTGTTGGGTCATGGAATACTTTGTCCACATTGAGCTACATCACTCTTTTATTAAAATAAAATAAAAAAAATACTCCCCCTTTTGGATTCAATAGTGCAAATAAAAAGGGGTTTTTTTTTTTTAATAAAAAGGGTGATGTGGCTCAATGTGGACCAAGTGCTTCATGACCCCACAAATAGCTCAGGTCCACAAAAGAATTTTCCCTTAAATATGTGTTGAAAAGTGATAATTTTAATTAACTAAGAGCATTCAATGAGGAGTTGGAAAAAGGGTAAAATTAGAAAAATTGTCATTAATACATACTTTATTTAGAAAGTGGACAATTAATTTGGGACAAACAAAAATAGAAATGCGGACAGTTAATTTGGGACGGAGGGAGTAAGAGATAAACGTCTCATTTATTCTGTTTGATTGGGGTGTTTTGAGAAGTGAAAGTAAATTAAGAGGAAACTTCTTCCCTTTCACATTAGTAAAATACATCTCGGATCCTATGCGAACTTGTTTTTTTCAGTACATACGAAATGGCTCATGAAAGGTGTTTTGAGGCTCATCAAATGTGTTTCGAGATTCGTAGCAGTGTCTTCGAGACTCGGGACAATGTCATGATGCTCACGATAGTGTTCTAAGTTTAAAAAACACGACAAGTGTTATGAGCGCTCGTAACACGTGTCTCGTTTAAAATCAAATTTAATTGTCAAAATTTTAATCCGACTGACGACAGTGAAGTTTCGTGACGCGTGGAATTAACCTGTTCCTCACTGGAGCCACCGCAAGCAAAATAGCCCCTCTAATTTTGGAGAGGTTAGGATGTTATCACTAAAAGACAAAAATAGCTTCCCTCAATTTTTTCATTCTTGCTCACTCTATCCATTTTTTCCCACTAAAATAGAGATATGATAGTTAATTTAGCGATTAAAGTTATATAATTAAATAATGATAAAAATCTCAATTTAGTTCTCTTTCACTATTTTCATTCCCCTAAAGGAAGTAATTAGTGTTGCTCTATCTCCCCTTCCCTTTGGCAAATCAAACAAAGCCTTAATCGTCATGAAGAACTAGTGATACCGTAAAAAAAGATTCACATTCACAAACGATGATAAGTCAAAATAAATAATACGAATATATTAACACTCACAATGCTGCTGCAGTACAAATCGTTAGAAACCCTGAAAAATAAAATTTCAAAAACCAACAACATGTAAGGGTGAAAATCGTTTGTACTCGCAGTAGTATCTTCATTCATATATCCAATCACTCATAATTTATCATCAAGCCACATTGTTTCTGCACAACCAAGAATTCCAACAACTTGAAAACCTCTCATCTCAGTGAAATACTTTGGCAATATATGTTTGTTGCGAACAATCATTGTCCTCTTTCATTTTTTTTTCCTATTATATATATTGTTAGTAAAATAGATAATCGTATCTGTTTTAGAATTCATAACTAATTCCATTCATTGCAGGAATCAAGGAGTAACTCAGTGGTTGAGATTGTTTCTTCCCTGAACGAGATCCTGGTATCAATTCCTACTTCCCCCTTCCCCTCCTCCTACCCCTACCCCCAAAAAAAAAAAAAAATCCATTCATTTTTTTTTAAAAAAATATTAGTTTATTGAAGTTGGGCAAAATTATACATGGAGAAGGCATTGTTTACCCTCAAATAAAAGGTGGAGACAAATCCACTATTACATAGAGAACATCAGTCCTATTAGTGTATAAGTGCTAGTGATTATAAAACTAACATCTTTTAAAAGGTTTGTACCTACACTCCATATGATGTTCAGGAAGGGCTTTTATTCCCTTTTTTACCCTTGCGGGAACGAATATGAGTAAAGTCTTCATAATCTTCATCCAGCTGAGGAGCAGTTAATGTTTCAAAAGGTGTGTCCAAAACTTCAGTATTTACTGCCGCGAGAATGATATCAACATGTCTCCGTAGCCAATGATTATAAAAAATTCCATTCATTGCATGACCAGACTCTTTACTAAAAGGAGTTACAGTAGCCAATGATGCATTAATCTAGTAGTTAAGGCTGAGATATTATGACGTAAATATTATAAATTTGATTCTCTCTACGTACCAACCACTTAAATCCTCATATTTTTTATAATAGATAGATTATCCTCCCCGATTAATAAAAACAATTTAAGAGAAAAATAAAGTAACTATACATAATGTTCAAACCCAACCAAATAACACCAAACTCGTTAACTATCACAAATTATATAATGTCCTCTTTAAAAAAGAAGCAAACCGTCCTAAATTTTTAACATTACGTATTTTACACTTTAAAAATAATTCCGAATTCTAAAATCTTTTAAAAATGTAGTTTTAGTATTTCAAAAGTAAAATTTTACTAAGTAATCCTTTATTATATATTTGCTCCTTCAACACAAATTTGTTGTCTTAACTATGCTTTCAAGGGATGCTTGATTCAAATTTATATATATTAGTGCACATAAATGGTTAAATCTCAACTTTTTTAATAGGATTTAAATGCTTACACTGATACTATCAACAACAATTTTGCTAAATAAAAAATTATCCATTAATCATAAAATAGCTGAAAGCCATTACAATCAAAAGATAAAAAGGAAATATAAGAAAATAAAAGTTATACAATGGTGAAAGCACCACCACGATAATGAGATAAAAGTTCACACCTGATTTAGGTAAACATTACAAACAAGAATATATATATATATATATATATATATATATATATATATATATATAATAAAATTATTCGTAACATCTTCTCCAAAATCATTCAATATATATATAATAAAATTAAGCTCAGTTTTAACACATTTCTTAAAAAATAACAATCTATGAGATCATGAACGTATCAACCATTAAATCACCACTTAACTGTACTGAAGGTTGTCCCAAATATTCTTTTATGCAAACAGCTTGTGGATGTAGGATATGTGGTGTCTCAATCAGCTATGGTTTCTTGTCTTCTTGTCCACCACTTTAGGAGAGATAAAAAATGGTGGGACCATTTTGTACAACAATAAGAAATTAAAACCTTGTAAGCAAAATATACTAAACATGATCTGTTCTATAGGCTCGTACCTCCGTATCCTTGATTTCTAAGGAGACAGGAAACCAAGCTTAACCTCGAGCTCTGGACAATTGGTTGGAATTATCATATGTCTCACTGTTAATGAGGGTTCGATTTTTACAGTGGACATCGACTCTCATAAAAATTTCCCGCGATGGTAGGGCTCCGTGTATAAGAGTAATATGGGTCAGGCTCTCCCCCACTAACGGTCATGCTACGGACCAACCGCAGGCCGACCTCGGAGTAGTCATGATCGGGGTTAACCAAAAAAAATAAAATAAATAAATACTAAAGGTCAATTATGCTTGGTGCTGGTTCTCATAAATCAGCTGTGAAGGTTTTAAGCTGTTTTGAACTAGCAAAATTACCAAAATAGGTGCCCATGGTTTTGAACTCATAAACTTTAAGGTATTTCTTGTGAACTCTTGGCAAATTTTACTTCACAAATTTAAGTCATGAAAATGATTTAACATTTTTGTCATTTTGATGATGATTTTACAGTTTAGTATAGTTTCCTTTAGACTCCATCAAGGGTTCATGTCATTTGTCACTTAAAAAAAAATCCTATTTTGTTTCATTAAAATAACTTAGATATCTTGAGTCACTGTCATATTAATTTCTTTACTTATTATATACTTATTTTGTATAATAGATGTACACAGAATCTTTTCTGAACAAAGATGATTTTGTTTTTTTTCTAAAATAGATACATTAATAGACAAAAGTAAGGAGGCGGAGAACGACATCTGTCCTAAAAATTTTAAAAATGTTGTCATTATTTTTTTTAAATATTAGAATATTTAGAGGTGACATTAAAAAATTTAACTTTCACCTCTTTAAGAATTATGTAAAATTTTAACTTCGCTTTCTTCTCAACATGATTTCTGATTCCATCTATACATCCATGCATCCAATGTTATGATTATGATTATCGAGAACAAAGATAATTTCTTGATCTGATAAAAAGTATTTTGCTAACTAAATTAGAAATGATATATGATTGTTCTCTTGCTTGGTTGAATACTCCATGAGCAATTTAGAAATTTTATTAGGGTTGTGACATATGTATGTGAAAGGCAATATTTCTTCGTGTGATTTAGTGATACAATTTTTTCCTAGTTCCTTTCTATCTAATTTAAAATTTTAAGAAGGGGTTAGATAAAATATTTTTTATTAGTTGTCATTTGGGTTGATAAACTAAAACATATAGTTATACGAGTGAAAGAAAATGACTTATAAATTTGCAGTAAAAAAATTTAATCTCATTTCCTATATACAAGAATTAAGTATAAATAAATGCTAACAACTGTTTATTCAGGATTGGTTGGTTAGTTATCATCACTTGAAGCGGGTTTAAATGGAAGGTTGAACAAAATTGAGTGGATGGTTAAAAAGATCAAAATACACCCAGGATTTGTAATAAATATTCTCTAAATGATTCTTTTTTTTCGATAAATGATATTCTACAAATTATTCAAGAGAATGTTTCTATACGTAAACGAAATTTAAATTAGGACTTTTAAGTTATAAAAAATGATCAAAACGTATTATCCACGATTCGGCCCCAAAGTATACTCCTACCCACCCATTAAGTAAATAACTACACGTAACAAAGTAATATTTTAGTTTAATTTTTTCCTTCATTTGACAGAAAGTGAGAAAAGAAAGATTAATTGTAGTTTTCCTTTTCTAATACATTTCTTTTAGGAAATTATAGAAATTCTTATGTAAAAATCCATAAATAATTGGAGTATAAAAGGGAATAGATATTAGACAGACCTAACATTTGACAATAAATGCATAAAGTGATTGCTCTCAATATACTTCTAAAATAGATGGATAAAAAACTGACATAACTTTTGGCAATTAATACTCAAAGTAACTGCTCCCAGAATACGGCTGAAATAGTAATCCTCCTATTTTCATAAACAATAATAATTATAAATAAAGTAAAGTCTATTTAAGCCATTGTCAATACAACAATATTATTATATTAAAAAAAAAATCTTCATTGATTTATATACTCGATCCATAATTGAATACTATAACAATATATAGGGATACATTGTATTGGACGTGATCCGTCAGAGAAGTAATACTTCATGGTCATAAGTCATAAGTATTACTTCCTCAATACTATTTTTAGAATCCTTAGACCTTATGTCTTCATTGATTCTAGTATGAATGGAGCCACGCTTTTGACTCGATCGGGACGTTACTTGTAATAGAGTAATCAATACTGATCGATGATCGGATGTAGTGTCCCTATCATAGCTTGAATGTGAGAGACATTGTAAGGAATTTGTCCCTCTCTATTATTGAGAGAGATATCCATGGGCCCCTCGATAGGGAAAGAAATCGTTTAAATGCATGGCCAGTGCTTCAAATGTATTTGATAAAGTGGTTATCAAATGCTATTTGTCGAAACAGATCTACTCGGAGATCGAGCATAAATATAATTAAGCTTAATAAGGGTGACGACCACCATGCCTTATGCTTAATTAGGATATCGCGAGACAAAGGGATTAAATAGTGGATTGACATTAGGTTCCGTTGTAATTCATTCACTTTGGGTAGTCACAATGTCCCTGCTAGGGGCGCCAGTGACTTATGAACTCACACTACTAACAAGTGTGTTTTCATTGCTCATTGTGATATGAACCTACTGTGGTCACACGCATAGACGAAGCTAACGAAGCTTTCATGTCTGCGATTCAATGAATCTAGAAAGTGTCTAGGTTCATTAGTATCCGACATATGTTTTTCTCGAAAATAATAAAGTGTTTATTATTCGAATTAGTAGATAGGGGGCAATTTTGGTATTTAACCGTAGCTGGGATTACGTGGGAGCCATTATCCGATAAAGACTCCCACTACCAGCGGAAGTCTAGGGGACGTGGGATTCGAGAGTCTCCCACAGCTGAGAGAAGTTGAGTAGACATGGGAGTTGTTCTGGGAACCAACTCCCACACTCTATATAACATCTCTTAACCCGAAACCCCTAGGCACGAGTTGTTATCACCAAATACCTAGACCAAAAAGAAAAACCTTTTTTCTTTCTCGCCTTCCCTTTTTCCTTCTCTAATTCCCGAACTTCGAGAGACGAAGAGCTAGCAATCGCTGCTCGCTTCGTCAGCGTGGATACTCGGTAGAGGGATATTCCGCAGAGGGAAATCCGGTGGTGGCAAGAAACCGATCAAGAAACGTCATCCTCCATTCAAGAAGTAGCTTCTTGAATCCGAAACATGTAAGTTCTTTATAGCTGTTTTCGGTTCGGTTTCGTATGAGCGGATCCTTCAGGGGAGGACTCATGGGTGTTTGGAACGAGTTTCCGTCCATGAATCCCTTCAGTAGTTCACTCTTGGATCAAAAGGATCCATAGGTTTCGGGAACAATGGTCCTCTGCATGGGTTAGAAAGCATTTCACAGCTGGGATTCGATCAACACAATTGAGTGAGTCCAACAATAGTGTTCTTAGAGGATATCTTAAGGCCGACCATAATCTAGTTCAATTCTTTACTCACTTCAATAGAATGTTGAACGATAGAAGGAATGCAGAGTTTCTACGCAATTTTGAATCAATGAACAAGTTGCCGAACAACAACACTCCACATAGCCCTTTGGCTAATAGTGCAGCAAAACATTACACTCCTAATGTATTCGCAATGTGGCAAGAACAGGTTTTGTTTATTCGCAATTGCACGCCGGAGCATGTTTTTTTATGTGACAAAACAGATGTTTTGTCAGTTGAACATGTGTTTTGTGTGATAGAACATGTGTTTGTTTTTCAGAACATTCATTGTTTAATTTGTTTTCTAACAGGGATCCGTTTTGGATTGTTTGTGTGCAGTATCATCAGTCGATGGAGTACTTGTTAAACCCATGTCCAGCAAAAAATAGTGGTAGTATGAATGCATACTTTGTGTTCAAGAATGTTCATGATGTTGGTATGATAACAAAACTTGATGAGCGGGTTGTCATGGTGGATCCAGAAAAACCAATTGTTGAATGCACTTGTCGATTATTTGAAATTCTAGGTTTGCATTGCCGACATGCCCTTAGAGTCATGGAACTTTTAGGATCTTGTGGTGGAGTCCACACGAAACTGAGAGAGCTGCCATCACATTACGTGCTGAAAAGGTGGACAAAAAATGTTAAATGTTCCTTAGACCTAAGTTGCAGTAGTAATGGTGGTAAAGCACCTAAAGAATATCGAGAACGTTATCAACAACTTTGTGGAAAGATGGTCTTGCTAGTAACAAATGCATGTGGAAATGATCTTGCATATGAATTTGTTGATCGATCATTCGATGATTTGTGCAAGGGGTGTTAATGAGATACTAGCACGTAACGGTTCGAACTTGCACCTATTACTCCTGGTAAGCATGAATACCTATCGTGGGGTGAGAGAATAGCTATTCAGTCAAACATGAATAGCTATTCAGATCCGCATGAATAGTTGTTCGTGTTTGACTGAATATAGGTGCTCTTATGTAACATTACATAATGTGGAATCCGTGTTTCGTGGTAAACACACTCTCGTACAAAGTTAGTTTGTTAGAGTATTACGTGAGGCTTCGTTCTAAATTTACCTTAATTTTTTTTATTTATTTTATTTGCGGATTTTACACAAGTCAGCTGTTGCTTTGTAATGCAGTCCCACCTTCGGTCTTAGAGTTGAAAAGGAGGAAAGCTGCAAATAGATCGAGGAAGAGACTGAAGAGTTTGGTAGAGATCAAAAGGCAAAACGCGAGGGCCAAGCATATTAAACAGCAAGAAAAAGAATCAGGAGGCACTTCATATTTAGATGAAGAAGCCATACATCTATCACTTTCTTAGAATGTATATTTTTTAATTATAGTGAACATCTGGTTTCTGTGACGGAACACTTGGTATTTTTAACAAATTAAAACAAGTTTGGGTTTAATCAAGACATTTCCTTGTTCGTGTCATATGAACACCTGTTCGTGTCAACTGAACACATGTTCACGTGTTCTTGTCTAAAAAAACACATGTTCACATGTGCACATGTTCAGATGTTCGTGTCTAAGAACGCATGTTCGTGTCAACTGAACACCTGTTCACATGTTCGTGTCAAAAGAACACATGTTCATATGTTCACATGTTCGTGTCTAAGAACGCCTGTTCGTGGGATCTGAACACCTGTTCACGGGATCTGAACACCTGTTCGCGGGAGCGAAAACATTTTTTCACTTACTTTGTAAACAATTTTACTAAAATCTATCATAGTGCTAACAAAATTTATCAAAAAAAAATTGTATCTAACACCGCCAATTTTCAATTACACAAAACCAAATGTTCACCAAACAAATCCTTATGCTTGTACTCAGTGGCTTTTTTCCTTTATGTCTCATGACCAGCTTGTTAATTGGGTTTGCCAATACACGGCAACCAGCCTTCTTCCTCGCAGCCACCATGTGTGCCGCAGTAGTCCATGTTGTAAAAATACCTTTGCGGAATATGACCCACCCAATGTTCTAACACATTGCACACACACTCCACAATAATTCTGTTCATCTTCGGGCTGGATTGGAACCTGACCGTGTTTAACTGAAATGTTTTTGAAGTTGTACCTCAACTTCAATTTTTTTCCCTCAACCATGCCACCACATGAGCTAATACAAATTTTCCTAACGGATAGCATTTAAAAGAATTGGCCACATCATCCACATTCAGACTATTAAGTATGTAAAATACCTTTGCATTCATATCCAGAACATAAACCCAGAAATGGCCCCCTTCCACGATAGGCATAAAAAACCGAAAATAAAAAGGATATGTCGAGTAAAACATGCGTCCCAATATTTACCTCAAAACATAGGTTCAAAGGTGCATGTGGTGCTTACCGCTTCAACAAAGTGTCGTGCACCCAACCATCACTCCCCTTTCGCAAATAGTCAATTCCTCCAATAACCTCTTCTTCCACAAATTTGGCCATATCAAGAATCTTGGGCAAAGGAATATCATTCTTTCCACCATTCCAGTACCCCACCGCGCAACTCTGCAAATTTAAAAAGTCCAATATGTTACGCGCTTGATAACTTACGTTGCCAACCCTCATATTGTGAAAAAACGCATCAGTCATGAATGTTGTAAAAACAAATTTCTTCATCTTCCCGCTCGTAGAAGAAAGTTCAGCCACATCTGTAATGTGGACAAAAGCATTCACAACGCCATCCACAATTTGTTTCCCTGGCATACATGTCTTAATGTCCTCCCGCTTAACCAAACCATGTCCACAATCGAACAAAACAACATTTCTGTAATAAAATGAAACAGGTGTTCAAGTAACTAGAACATATGTTCGTTACACTTAAACAGGTGTTCACGTAACGTGAACAGATGTTCATTACAAAGGAACAAATGTTCACGTCATGACAACAGATGTTCATTACAAATAAACAGGTGTTCACGAGAACAAATCACGAAAATTTATTATTCAAATTACTTACGGATCATCATCACTCCATGCAAACTCTACCAATGCCGACTCTTCGCACAGTAAGTGAGGCATCATCTTTGGTATGTGTTACGAATGGCGAATTCAGTATAGACTTGTTCGGCTTCACCGGCCTCCTTCTCTTCACATTTTTTGGCTTTTTTTATTCCAACCGAACCGCTTTCAATATCCTCCCTCCACTCTTCTTCTCGGTAGCACAAAGAATTGCCGATGTTTCTGAATGACCTCATCCCTTTCGGGATTGTTATAATGTAGGGGGATTGAGTTTCCACATCCCCAACGTATTCGGCTTGTTCGTCCGGCTGATCTTCAAGCTAATTCCATACATAAAGGTTAAAATTATTCCATAAAATAAGGAAAAAAGTTCTCCAATGCTGAACAACTGTTCTTGGTTATTGAACATCTGTTCAACAATAAAGAATATGTTCATTTGCCTCCCACTGCCCAGCCTGATGCATCTCTCAGATGCATCATAGTTCGTTATGCAAAATTTTAGCCATTCTTCATTCAACCCACCAAGTGTAATTTTGGTAGGCAGAAAAAAACCACTTTTTTTTCAAAAGATCCAATTTTTTTTCCGTTGTTCTCTTTATCTCTTAATAAATTTTCATTAATAGAAATTATATCCTCTGTTGTACATAGAAATTCCCATTTTCTCTCTTTTTTGCCTTTAAACTCGGATGTACTCATGATTACGAAGAAAATGCGGAAGAACTCTTCAATAAGGAAGAAAATGCGGAAGAAGAAGATGCACAGGAAAACTTTTTTAAAAAAAATACTTCCGCAGCTTTTTAGAAGAAAATGAAGAAGACGAAGTGAAAGGAGGTGAGCGAGGCAGGGGAAAAGGCTTTTCAACGTTGGGACTGGCAGGGATTTCAAAAGTAACCTTCAAAAGGCGGTTTTTGCCAAGTTTTCTGTCACATCAATGACGTGACACTTGGCGTTTTTTTTTTGTGTAATTACTTTTATGCCCTTTTTAATCGCCCTTGACTCACAGCCGTCGATCCGTGATCAATGGGAACGAACGGCTAGATCAGCGGCCCGCACGTGCGGAAAATTATGCGTTCCGCATGGGAACTGAACTGATATTTTAGGCCACCAACATTTATTGGAAGTGGATAAACTCTAAACTAGCTTTATGAATATGCGTAGTAAATTATTGATCTTCTTAGCATTTATTTGGTTCTGTGGCGAAGATAGGGCCAAAATGCACCACATGTAATTTGAATTAAAAGTAATTTTTTTATTTGAATTAATTACATTATTTCACATGTGAAACTTTTATTGATGTATTAGACAATATCCAATATTAGAGGACGTACCTAAAACATTCGGAGGCGACTAAGAACAAGTTATTATAATTAATTAGATTTTTAAAAATACTACTATTTATCGAAATTTTATGTGTATTTTAGAAAAATTTATCATTTTCGCCCCCCACCCCCCTAAGAATTTTTTTTGCCTTTTTTTTTTGCCCCCAAGAATTTTATCAGTTTCGCCCCCCAACACCAAATTTATGGCTTCTTCCCTGATTTGGTTGGAGAGTAAATGGGTGGAGCGTAAAGTGAGAGGAGATGAGGGGATATAAATTACTCCATCCGTCCCAAATTATCTTTTCACTTTGACAAATGCACGGGTCTTAATGTTTTGGTGATTTTGATGGTAAAATATAAATAAAAGTCTAAGATACCCCTCATTAATTTTATTAATCTCATTTAAATTGTATGTATTTCTCTCTACTTCCTTTCACACAACATCCAACCACCTCTTAAATAAGAATAATTTTGTTGTGCACCTGGACCACTTGTGGGGTCATAGACCACTTGGTCCACATTGAGCCACATCACTCTTTTATTAAAAAAAAAAAAAATACTTCCCCTTTGGGATTCAATAGTTCATGTAACGAAGGGTATTTTTTTTTTTTTTAATAAAATGGGTGATGTGGCTCAATGTGGACCAAGTGGTCCATGACCCCACAAATAGTCCAGGTCCACAACAGAATTTTCCCTTAAATATGTGTTGGAAAGTGATAATTTTAATTAACTAAGAGAGGAGTTGGAAGAAGGGTAAAATTAGAAAAATTGTCATTAATACATACTTTATTTAGAAAGTGGACAATTAATTTGAGACAAATAAATAGAAATGTGGACAGTTAATTTGGGACGGAGGAGTAAGAGGTAAACGTCTCAGTTATTCTGTTTGATTGGGGTGTTTTGAGAAGTGAAAGTAAATTAAGAGGAAACTTCTTCCCTTTCACATTAGTAAAATACATCTCGGATTCTATGCGGAACTGTTTTTTTAGTACATACGAAATGGCTCATGATAGGTGTTTTGAGACTCATCAAATGTGTTTCGAGATTCAGAACAGGTCTTCTGAGACTCAGGACAATGTCATGATGCTCACGACAGGTGTTCTAAGTTTAAAAAACACGACAAGTGTTATGAGGCTCAGAACATGTGTCCGTTTAAAATCAAATTTAATTGTCAAAATTTTAATCCGACAGACGAGTGAAGTTCGCACGTGTGGAATTAACCTGTTCCTCACTGGAGCCACCGCAAGCAAAATAGCCCCTCTAATTTTGGAGAGGTTAGGATGTTATCACTAAAAGACAAAATAGCTTCCCTCAATTTTTCATTCTTGCTCACTCTATCCATTTTTCCCACTAAAATAGAGATATGATAGTTAATTTAGCGATTAAAGTTATATAATTAAATAATGATAAAAATCTCAATTTAGTTCTCTTTCACTATTTTCATTCCCCTAAAGGAAGTAATTAGTGTTGCTCTATCTCCCCTTCCCTTTGGCAAATCAAACAAAGCCTTAATCGTCATGAAGAACTAGTGATACCGTAAAAAAGATTCACATTCACAAACGATGATAAGTCAAAATAAATAATACGAATATATTAACACTCACAATGCTGCTGCAGTACAAATCGTTAGAAACCCTGAAAAATAAAATTTCAAAAACCAACAACATGTAAGGGTGAAAATCGTTTGTACCCGTGTGTACTCATTCATATATCCAATCACTCATAATTTATCATCAAGCCACATTGTTTCTGCACAACCAAGAATTCCAACAACTTGAAAACCTCTCATCTCAGTGAAATACTTTGGCAATATATGTTTGTTGCGAACAATCATTGTCCTCTTTCATTTTTTTTCCTTTTTTTTTTTTTTATTATATACTGTTGTAAAATAGATAGTCGTATCTGTTTTAGAATTCATAACTAATTCCATTCATTGCAGGAATCAAGGAGTAACTCAGTGGTTGAGATTGTTTCTTCCCTGAACGAGATCCTGGTATCAATTCCTACTTCCCCCTTCCCCTCCTCCTACCCCTACCCCCAAAAAAAAAAAAAAATCCATTCATTTTTTTTAAAAAAAATATTAGTTTATTGAAGTTGGGCAAAATTATACATGGAGAAGGCATTGTTTACCCTCAAATAAAAGGTGGAGACAAATCCACTATTACATAGAGAACATCAGTCCTATTAGTGTATAAGTGCTAGTGATTATAAAACTAACATCTTTTAAAAGGTTTGTACCTACACTCCATATGATGTTCAGGAAGGGCTTTTATTCCCTTTTTTACCCTTGCGGGAACGAATATGAGTAAAGTCTTCATAATCTTCATCCAAAGTGAGGAGCAGCTTAATGTTTCAAAAGGTGTGTCCAAAACTTCAGTATTTGCTGGCGCGAGAATGATATCAACATGTCTCCGTAGCCAATGATTATAAAAAATTCCATTCATTGCATGACCAGACTCTTTACTAAAAGGAGTTACAGTAGCCAATGATGCATTAATCTAGTAGTTAAGGCTGAGATATTATGACGTAAATATTATAAATTTGATTCTCTCTACGTACCAACCACTTAAATCCTCATATTTTTTATAATAGATAGATTATCCTCCCCGATTAATAAAAACAATTTAAGAGAAAAATAAAGTAACTATACATAATGTTCAAACCCAACCAAATAACACCAAACTCGTTAACTATCACAAATTATATAATGTCCTCTTTAAAAAAGAAGCAAACCGTCCTAAATTTTTAACATTACGTATTTTACACTTTAAAAATAATTCCGAATTCTAAAATCTTTTAAAAATGTAGTTTTAGTATTTCAAAAGTAAAATTTTACTAAGTAATCCTTTATTATATATTTGCTCCTTCAACACAAATTTGTTGTCTTAACTATGCTTTCAAGGGATGCTTGATTCAAATTTATATATATTAGTGCACATAAATGGTTAAATCTCAACTTTTTTAATAGGATTTAAATGCTTACACTGATACTATCAACAACAATTTTTTTTTTTGCTAAATAAAAAATTATCCATTAATCATAAAATAGCCGAGCCATTACAATCAAAAGATAAAAAGGAAATATAAGAAAATAAAAGTTATACAATGGTGAAGACCACCATGATAACAGATAAAAGTTCACACCCCGGATTAGGTAAACATTACAAACAGTAAAAAAAAATATATATATATATAATAAAATTATTCGCAACATCTTCTCCAAAATCATTCAACAAATGTAGTAAGTTCAGTTTTAACACCTTTCTTAAAAAATAACAATCTACGAGATCATGAACGTATCAACCATTAAATCACCACTTAACTGTACTGAAGGTTGTCCCAAATATTCTTTTATGCAAACAGCTTGTGGATGTAGGATATGTGGTGTCTCAATCAGCTATGGTTTCTTGTCTTCTTGTCCACCACTTTAGGAGAGATAAAAAAATGGTGGGACCATTTTGTACAACAATAAGAAATTAAAACCTTGTAAGCAAAATATACTAAACATGATCTGTTCTATAGGCTCGTACCTCTGTATCCTTGATTTCTAAGGAGACAGGAAACCAAGCTTAACCTCGAGCTCTGGACAATTGGTTGGAATTATCGTATGTCTTACTGTTAATGAGGGTTCGATTTTTACAGTGGACATCGACTCTCATAAAAATTTCCCGCGATAGTAGGGCTCCGTGTATAAGAGTAATATGGGTCAGGCTCTCCCCCGCTAACGGTCATGCTACGGACCAACCGCAGGCAGACCTCGGAGTAGTCACCACACTGTCGGTGGTCATGATCGGGGTTAACCAAAAAAAATAAAATAAATAAATACTAAAGGTCAATTATGCTTGGTGCTGGTTCTCATAAATCAGCAGTGAAGGTTTTAAGCTGTTTTGAACTAGCAAAATTACCAAATTAGGTGCCCATGGTTTTGAACTCATAAACTTTAAGGTATTTCTTGTGAACTCTTGGCAAATTTTACTTCACAAATTTAAGTCATGAAAATGATTTAACATTTTTGTCATTTTGATGATGATTTTACAGTTTAGTATAGTTTCCTTTAGACTCCATCAAGGGTTCATGTCATTTGTCACTTAAAAAAAAATCCTATTTTGTTTCATTAAAATAACTTAGATATCTTGAGTCACTGTCATATTAATTTCTTTACTTATTATATACTTATTTTGTATAATAGATGTACACAGAATCTTTTCTGAACAAAGATGATTTTGTTTTTTTTCTAAAATAGATACATTAATAGACAAAAGTAAGGAGGCGGAGAACGACATCTGTCCTAAAAATTTTAAAAATGTTGTCATTATTTTTTTTAAATATTAGAATATTTAGAGGTGACATTAAAAAATTTAACTTTCACCTCTTTAAGAATTATGTAAAATTTTAACTTCGCTTTCTTCTCAACATGATTTCTGATTCCATCTATACATCCATGCATCCAATGTTATGATTATGATTATCGAGAACAAAGATAATTTCTTGATCTGATAAAAAGTATTTTGCTAACTAAATTAGAAATGATATATGATTGTTCTCTTGCTTGGTTGAATACTCCATGAGCAATTTAGAAATTTTATTAGGGTTGTGACATATGTATGTGAAAGGCAATATTTCTTCGTGTGATTTAGTGATACAATTTTTTCCTAGTTCCTTTCTATCTAATTTAAAATTTTAAGAAGGGGTTAGATAAAATATTTTTTATTAGTTGTCATTTGGGTTGATAAACTAAAACATATAGTTATACGAGTGAAAGAAAATGACTTATAAATTTGCAGTAAAAAAATTTAATCTCATTTCCTATATACAAGAATTAAGTATAAATAAATGCTAACAACTGTTTATTCAGGATTGGTTGGTTAGTTATCATCACTTGAAGCGGGTTTAAATGGAAGGTTGAACAAAATTGAGTGGATGGTTAAAAAGATCAAAATACACCCAGGATTTGTAATAAATATTCTCTAAATGATTCTTTTTTTTCGATAAATGATATTCTACAAATTATTCAAGAGAATGTTTCTATACGTAAACGAAATTTAAATTAGGACTTTTAAGTTATAAAAAATGATCAAAACGTATTATCCACGATTCTGGCCCAAAGTATACTCCTACCCACCCATTAAGTAAATAACTACACAGAACAAAGTAATATTTTAGTTTAATTTTTTCCTTCATTTGACAGAAAGTGAGAAAAGAAAGATTAATTGTAGTTTTCCTTTTCTAATACATTTCTTTTAGGAAATTATAGAAATTCTTATGTAAAATCCATAAATAATTGGAGTATAAAAGGGAATAGATATTAGACAGACCTAACATTTGACAATAAATGCATAAAGTGATTGCTCTCAATATACTTCTAAAATAGATGGATAAAAAACTGACATAACTTTTGGCAATTAATACTCAAAGTAACTGCTCCCAGAATACGGCTGAAATAGTAATCCTCCTATTTTCATAAACAATAATAATTATAAATAAAGTAAAGTCTATTTAAGCCATTGTCAATACAACAATATTATTATATTAAAAAAAAAAAATCTTTGCCAAATCTTCTAAAAGGGCTGATGAAATTGATTCTGCAGACTTTTACAGAACATATTACTCCAAGAACTATACTGATCTCTATATCTCCTATATTTTAAAAGATTGAAGATCTAAATAGCCATTAAAAGCTTCTGTGATCTTTTGCCCTGTACTAATTAACAACAAATTGATTATTTGTCAATCAAACATTTTAGTTGATTTGTTTGCCTTCTGCAATTTTGTTATTTTCTGCACTCGCGGTCCAATATAGTTTCACTGCAATGAGTATCTTTTCGGGTACTAATGGTCCGTCTTCATGATCCGTCATTTTCAAGTCCCATCTCATGCCTCCTGCGATCTTCCTCACCTTGTTCAATACGTTTACCTCGTCTCTGAATATGATCGTCCCTTCAGGTCGCAAGATACGATCCATTTCCAGGAGGATGTCTTCAAAATCACACCTGTTTTACCTTGCATGTTAGCATACTTGATATACGACTCAAAAGTTGCTTCTAACAGTTTTCAAATGAACTTGGTACTACATGATAAAACAATCTAAACATGGCTTCCAAATAACTTTCATCAAGTTTAAGACGTATATATAAGGTCGTACCCAGTACACAAGATTCCCGCATCAACAGGGTCTGGGTATGGGTATGGGGAAGCCCAAACTATTTGTAAATGAGATATATGTTGCTGCAGAGAACGGCATATGTATGTATATGTTGTTAACGTCAACGTTGTATAGTTGAACGCTCAAGAGGTTCAAGAGGATTAAAGTAATTCATACTAGATTGCAAGTTTGATAGATAGGCAAACTTTTGAATCTAACATCAAGTATGTTAGTCAGACCAGTAATGTTCTAAGAAACTACATAATTCACATGCCTACAAGACTCGCGACTCCACCTCCTCAGATGAATGTTGTATCTTTTTGTGCGGAATTTAGACGGATAGAGTATCCTCAACTGCTGGGTATAGATAGACGGGATTGACTGAGTTTAAGCTAGGATTGTAGTTATCCTACACAACGTCCTCTAATCATGACATTTTCGGTTAGACATGATGGTTCCAAACTAGAACTCGCTATTTAGCTAAAGGAGCATTTTCTTAATGCAGTTCCACTTTGTCCTCAATGAAATGCTACATAATTACCTTTTTTATTCATGAGAAAGTCTTGAGAGAAAAGCAGAATTCAGAGGGGAAGGAAGAAAAAAAGTACATCAAACATCTTGAGTAAAAAGGGAAAGAATACATACTTGTCCTCATACAAGCTGAAAACGCCACTAGCGTGAATGAGATCATATGTCCTTGGGTAAGTAGAGAATCCTTCACACCTAAACAAAGGTAAGAAAAGCAACACATTAAATCATCGACGTTTCAAATACAGAGTTTCCTTGGCAATAAGCCCAACAATTTGACTTAAAATATAGAAAAAATAGAGACGGCATATAAACTTTTTGTTCATTTTAATGATTTGTTGCATCCTAGCCAAAGCTTTGAGAATGCATTGGCTCACCTAGCTTCTATATAAAATCAGGAAACAAATACTTATGTAGCTAATGATCTAGTTCTCCGCCATTTGCATAATCTCACTAAATGATAAACCTTCCCAAGCCCCAAAGAACATATAACATAGAAGAAAAAAGAAAAGCCCGGAAAAGAATAAGAAAAAGGACACTAAAGAAAGAAAGAAAGAAAGATAATAGAAGAGCAAAACTTGACTAGTTACTGCTACTTTACAAGAGCGAGATATGGAGAGAAAAAAAAGAGCAAGACGGAATAGAACATTAAATTACAAGAATAAATATGTAGAGAAGTATAGCTATGTTTACAGGGACATACCAGTCATGATACATGCCGATTAGACCCCTCTCGTAAATGACACCTAGAGTGTTCTTAGTAATATTAGGCACAACATTCATCACCCATAGCTTTGGGGAATCCAAAGCTGCTGCAAAGCTTCCAAGGCCTGCATTCATATCCATTATGTTTCGATACCGTGTTGACCCAAGTAATCCAATGATGTTCTTGTAATAGTTAACACGTTTCTTCCAGAGCTTAATGTCCTTTTGATAAGATTCAACAGTGACCCCTGGAACCATTGAATTCGCTACTCGAGGTGGGACCGCAAATAGCCTATCAGGAAAAGTCTTCAACTTCCCTCCAGCAACCTCATCCGCACTTTCAACTTCAGGGAAAGGAGTAATACATTTTTCCATTTCCTTGTACCTTTAAAATCATTGAATAAGAAGTATATGAGTGATACATGAATCATAAGTTGTCATAGTTTATCAATTTAAAGTAATGTAAAGATGAAACGTAAGCCACTACTCAACATACCAAAGATAATTAGCTAGAGTGTTTATATTTCTAGTTATATAGAAAGCAGTGTTGTCAATCCCGGATAGCGTCGCTTAACAGCCGACCCTAAAAACGCTATAGCGGGATAGTGGTAGTGGCACTATTTGAAATTTAATATGAATAATTAAGAAAAAATCAAGACAACAAGGAAAACAAAGTCATAACCAAAATCATTAAAAACAAGATAAAAAACATTACCTAAGTAATTAAATCCAAGAAGAAAACATAACCAAAGCCATTAAATTCAAGAAATCCCCAATGTAGCCATACGTTTTTTACTATTGTAAAGGGCAAAATGGGGTTTTTTAAGCTCTTATCCAAATAGCGCCGTTATTGCGTCGCTATTCCCGCTATTTTAGCCGCAATAGCAGCCGCTATTCCCGCAACACTGCTATGGATAGGTCTGTAACGGCATATGACCGCTCCGCTCCGCTATTGATAAAACTGATAGAAACTAAAAGCATTTACGGGAAAATGTCTCACCAGACATCATCAGCATTCTTGGATTTGCAAAATTTGGCAGATTTCCTCTTGCAAGATTTGGGATTTAGACTTTTTCTCCAGATGGCAATATCTCCTTTCTCATACTTTTTCTCCCAACAAAGTTGTTCGGCCAGTTTTTCGATCTTGGTTTGCTCAGCTTTGAGATCTTCCTTAGTCCTCTTCCAGGTTTGGTAGTAGGTCTTCCAATTGATTGGAGGACCAGACAAGATCCAGTACCCACCGGGTCTAAGAACTCTATCAACTTCCATCAAGTACATACCATCTGCACCCAAAAAAAAAAATTGCAGAAGTTCATACACTTCAAATTATGTAAAATGGTAAAACTCACAAGCTTTTAACTATCATAGAATTTCAATCCAGTGTTGAAGATTCAGTCTTTGTTGTAAAAAAATAGGACAATGATACCAAAAATTGATCTCGTCCAATAAGAGGCTTATGATGATCAAAAAGTATTATTTAATCCAGTATATCGATGCTTCCATTTCTTCAAGCCCAACCTCTAAAAAGTTGCCCAATTTCATGAAGGCCCCATCAATTTTCTATTATTCTAAAATGTGATAAAAGTCTTAAAATTTATTACTTGGGAAACAATTTCCAATGAGTAGCGTAAAAAAGACGTAAAATTGTTTCCTCATCTTCTCATTTGATGAGCAAAATTGTTTCTTTCTGATTTTGCAAAAATGGAACTCAAAGGGAAGAGAACCAGATATTTTAAAGTTAATTAGGGTGAATATAACAAATCCAAGAGCAAACTGCAAACCTAGACAACTTGATCATATCCAAAGGCGATTTATTTAACATCAGCTATAGTGACTTTATACCGCTTTTCAAGGTTCTAATAACACCAATGGCCACTCTTGATCTGTTTAGCTTTAGCCCAAATTATATTGTCCATCTCAAGATGAATATTAGATGAAAGAATTACATTTCAACTACATACCATTTTCTGTCCATGGTATCAGACACCGAGAACATTGTGCCATGTCAAATGCTCTTGATGGATATGGAAGACGTATTGACCCAAGAACTCCAATATAAGCTGGTACACCTCTCTCCAGCGCAAATTGGACTTGTGCTTCGTGATTGTCCTTTGGTGCAAAGGACATTGTTAAGACATTCCTCTTTAACAAGTAAGCACCCCAGCTTGCAACCTATAAGGATTTGATAACCACGTTAAAGCTACTTCAAATAATTTCTGAGCTTGAAAACTTATAAACCATGAACATGCAAAGAATGGCAATAACATATTGAAACATTCAGATCATGGAATAATGAATCTGAAAGGAAAATTTAATATTAAAAGCAATTCATGAGTAGCTTATAAATGCATCTGCTATTAAAAGTAACATCTTCATTAAAAGCTTAAGCACTTGGAATGGGATGTTATTTATGCATTTATACACTATACAAATTTTAATTTGTGAAGGAAGAGAGAGAAACCAAAAAGAACGTACTCCACAACCGGTGTCCAATGCTGTTCGGATGGTTCCATCGGCAATTGGAATCACTGATGCAAGTTCATCGATATAGGCATCTGCACCATGAGGGAACATCGTTCCTCCTCCGGGAAATTTAAAAACGTTACCCTGATATTGTACCCAGTTCTGGCCAGCCTTCTCAACTGTCAAGTGTTTATAAGGAACATTAGCATAATAAACATAGTCACGGCTCTTGGGCCAGGGAAAAGGGGTTGTGTATCCTTCAAGTGCAGGAATAAGACATTGCAGCTTTTCTGCTTTTGGAGGGCAATGTCTTTCTCTGTATATCATATTTTCCCTTGGGAAGGTCATTGCTCGGTCTTGCTCTTGGCAAGGGGTGTAATCGGCATATTTAGCATCACATGGCTTGAAAACTTTGGCTTTGGGTTCATCAGAAGAATCGACAGGTAGCTCAATAGTGTGATGTGCTTCAAAGCTAAGATTAGGAAAGACTGCGCAATCTGTTTGTTGAGTTATAGCCATTGCTAGCCGGTCTCCTTTTCCAAAACCGCTCTTTTGCCATGTTCCCAATAAGTAAAAGAAACAGCAAAGACCAAGCACAATAAATATAGATATCGGACTGCGTCCTCTATTTGCTAACAGGTGGTGCTTAGAGGCCATATTATTGAGCACAGCCCTCCTGCATGTACGGGAGAGTTAGAAAGCAACAACTAGATGGCATTACATAATTTATGACAAGGAAAACAAAGTGGGAAATCAGACAAATGCAAAAGTCTTGTGGGTAAATTTCATCTTGTGAAACAGAAGAGGACTTTCCTATTGAATTTTTTAACTTGGCCCCTTTTGTCTGATCAGCGCATCCCAGTTAGAATCACTATCAGCAGAATATTTTATGCGTAACAATTACCATCTGTGACAATTATTCATTAATGCTTCAAGAGCTTGAAATTATTTGTATCAACAACACAACAACAACAACAATAGCATAACCCATTAAGTCCCCAATAATTGGGGGTATGGGCGGGGATGGACGAGATACAGACCTAACCTTTGTCAAACAAAGTGGCTGATCCCAGGATACCACTGAAACAGATGTATTGGAGACTAACCTAACCTTTGGCAACAAGTGCACAAAGTGGTTGCCCATATAATACACATGTAACAATGGTCCCCTATGCCGTCGCGTTTGCTACAGAATCATGCCCTCAAATCAAAGCCAAAAGGCATCAGAGAAGGCAGACCCAAGAACCATTTTGATTTATGTGCACATCACCATGCTTCTTTCATTTATGCAACGGTCCGTAATTCTATCATTTTCTTTTGTAGTATCAATTTTGTGATAGATCAATTATTTTGTCCATTGATTATATTCCTCCTGAATTCCTTATTTCAGCCTGTTTCCAATCATGAAACATATTCAACCTTGGATAAAAACACTTCAGGCGAACTCAGAAGGAGAAACATATTTATGAATTGTTATGACAGACTCGGGATCTTCTAGTACATCTCTTAGTACACTCTCTAGTACACAAATGAGATTATCACACATAGACAGACATCGAAACATCATTGACCATCGTGAATTTATGAGCTTGGACTAATTTACATGACTAATTATATGTACTAGAGACTGTACTAGAAGATCCTGGTCATTACGACATGATCTTCTCCAGTGTACTAAATTATCAAATCCAAAGCATACTCTAATTGATTAAATAGACACATATATATTTACTACCATAAATCCCACAACTTAGTGATCCCCCCCCCCAGAAAAGGCAGAATTCTTGAAAGCTCCATAAAGATAAAGCTGGGAATTTGCAAGAAAAACAGCTCAAGAACAGCAAAACAAAGTTGAAAACAAACCAAAGCTTGGAACTTTCAAGAAACCCAGTTCAAATCTAGCTACACAATTCGGTTAAAACAAAGAAATCAAAAACAGCAAAAAAAAATCAAGAATTTATCCAGTAATTATTACAACTAATAAGCACATTACCTTTCGAAGAAAAAAAAGAGATCCCACTCCAGTAGCTGATCTGAACTAACTAACTAAACTTCCAACAGATTATTCAAGAACAACTTCATAAATTATAAACAAACTCTCCAATTAATGAGGAATGTGGAATTAAAACAAGATACTTCACTATGTAATTTATCTGCTTCTTAAGAACAAATGGGGTGATTAAAGTTTAACTCAGATTTGAAATATATATAATCAAGAAATAAATTTTTTTTTTTTTGTGGGAATTGAAAAAGGGGGCTTTTATTAAAAAAAAAATAAAAAAATTGAAGATCTGAACCGACAGTGGAGAGAAGACCAATGTGGGAATACAGTTAGACTTCTAATTTTACTTTTATTTTATTTTATTTTTTGAACTGTCCGCCCCCCAAACTCTAAAGTTCTGTCCTTTTTTTTAAATAAAAATATTTATACTTTGATTTTTAAAAAAATAGTAAAAATAATGATAGTTCATAGTTATCATCATTTTACATTGCCTTTATCGCATGTGATTATGATATGTCTTTGTTCTAGTTCACAAGTGTATAAGTCCAACAAATCTGATTAATTTGGATTGAGTGTTGTTATGGGTGTCAACGAGTTCGAGCCGATCAGAATCTGACTCATGTAACTCCCAAAAAAAAATGTAAGTGTGAGATTAAGTGAGTTGAAGGTAAGTTCAATAGCTCTAATTGTATGTGAACCGAACGTGAGATTGACTCCGTTCAACTCGATTAAAGCTCAAATCGAATAAGAATAATATAAATATAAATATTATATATATACTAAATTTCTAATTAAAAATAGTCATATAAAAAATAGCTGCAAAAATCCATCGTTTCTTTTTGTCTACGTTGTATGTGAATTCTTTAAAATTTGACATTACTATTTGTTTATCTTTGATTGTCTTTTTATTAGTTTATTTTGCTTCATGAATCAAATATCATTTTTTTTTTTGCTAAGTAATGAATCAAATATCATTGTATTATATATATATTTGCATTCTTGTTAGGATTTAGCCTCATATGCTCATTGTATTCTACATGATTTTTATTTTTTTTGCTAATATAAATTTAGCTCATGAGCTCAGCCCAAACTCAAATTAAAATGTGAATTGAGTCTGAGTTCAAAGTCTTTTAGCTTTTCTAGGTTGAGCGTGAGCTGAGCTTTTCAATCTTTATGTGTGATGCGCGTAAGCTACGCCAAACTCGACTCACATAGCTCGATTGACACTCGTAAGTGTTGCAGAGGTCCGGGCTACTTTCACAACATCAATAACCAAATACAAATGTCATGGTCGAGGTTGGAGTCACAATCATTCTTATGGGATGAGGAACCTTCATTCAGTCCATCACAACTGATGTTGGTTACGATAAATTTTTTGTTTATAAGGGAATGGGAAATTCTTTTGGACGTTGTCGGTGTGTGAAACTCAAGTATTCTGCTTGAGCACAGAAAGTAGTTTTTACTGAAAATTTGATGAGTAATTATAATCCAATCCTTCTATAATCCGATTATATCACTACACCAAAAATATCTTTTTGCGACGTTTTTGTAACAATATTTTTATCAAACGTCACTTAAAATAAAATAAAAAAGTAAGTTAAAGCAACACTATTTGAAAATGTCGCAATGTTTAGATTTTATACGACGTTTCATAGCGTCGATTATACTAATTGTTGTTCAAAATGAAGTTTTGATTTTGGTTACCGACATTTACATTAAATGTTGTTATAAATTGTTACTTTTTGTGACTCATATAGCGACATTTATATATTATTTCATTAGATCTTATGACTTTTCAAACAAACGTCGCTAAATTTGAATTTTATTATCATAGCATCGGTTATAATAATTATTGATAAAATTGTCATTTTGATGTTAGTTAGTGACGTGTACATTAAACGTTGTTATAAATTGTTACATTTTGCGACTCATATAGCTACATTTATATACAACATCGTTAAATAATGTGACATTTCATACAAACGTCGTTATATTTGGATTTTAGACATTTATAGTAATTTTTCTTTTTACCGACAATTTGATGTTAGTTAGTGACATTAACATTACATGTTGTTGTTATAAATTGTTATTTTTTGCGACTCATATAGCGATATATTCTGTCGTTAGATCTCGTGACATTTTCAGATAAAAACAAATACAAAGATTATGTAATTTTTAGTTTATGATTATGATCTCACTAAGAGGCTTGTTTCAATAAATTTAATTGGTAAATAAATATCTACATCAAATGTATTTATTTACCAAAGAAAACTCTCTCATTAAGGTTATAATTCTCAAACTTCATTTTTTTAAGATAAACTCCAAGAAGGTTTCTTATTTTGGAAATAACTTCCAAGGAAATACAATTTTTTTTGTTATGAACCACAATTATTTTAAAAAGTATAAAAATCCTAAAACTTAAGAGTTCCTAAAGTCTTACTAATGAAGAAGATGTTTTTTTTTTCTAAGAAGAAGAAAATATTAGTTTTCATAATATAGGATTTTTATTTTCTTTTAAGATAAATGTTTATATTGCTTTTTTTTAACAGAATAAATATCTTCATTGCTAAGAGGTAGAGGAAAAAAAAAGAATAAACATTTTTTAACTAACATTTTTTTTATTTTTTTTATTTATTAGGGGAAGAGACCTATTTATTACGAAATAGAGGGATTTAAAAAGCGGTGAGAGATTCGAACTCATACTTAACGAGGAATCTCTGTTAATTAAAAGAAATGATGTTGAGTATAAACATAATACGTACTTGATGAGGAATCTCTGTTATATTAACGAACTGCTTATAGGATGTTAATATAATTACTCATCTAATTAGGAATAAATATCCATCTTCCTGCAAATATTTTTTTTACATTTGGGTCTAAAAATCATACTGTTCTTTTTATTTATTGTAGACAGCTATCTCAAAAGACAACAAGAAAAACAAAATAGAAAAGAAATTTACATTTACAATAAAAAATTCTGTTTGTTTTCGGGGATAGCTGTCTAAAATAAAAAAATTTGCTGGATTAGAATAAAATTTCTTCAAAAAAAAAAAGGAATAAAAATTCTTCTTTTGATAGGATATCCTCCCTTTGAAATGAAGAGAAAAAGATAGAAACTGCTTCTCATTCGAAAAGTTCATAAAAACGTTTTCTATAAGAACTCGACTAATCTAGTAAGATTTGATGTAAAATAGTTTATCAGTACTTTCAGTAAAAAACTGCCCTGAAATGATTCAAATTCGATCTTACTCTAAATTAGCTGCAAAGTAATTTACAAATATCCTTAGCAAGGAGTTGTTTTTAAGATTATTCGAATTTAAAATTTTATTCTAAGCATACTCTTAACATAATCAAGTTAGGTGAACATTATAAATTGCAAAAAAAGTAATGTGAACATTAGTTAAAGTCCGTTGCTATCTCTATCAATATTTAATTTAATTTTTCTTGGATCTAGGAAAATTCAAGAGTATGGGACATAGAACTTTTACATTAATTGTAGGCAGCTGGATCTCATTCTCATGTGCAATTGGGCTGCGTCTCATTCTTTGCTGACATTATTGGGTCCCCAAGGATGGGATAGTTAATTGCAATATAATTCCTCCATTCTTTAATATAAAAAATTAGACGTTGCGAAAATTAAAGATATAAAAAATAAGGTATTTTTTAATTAAAATATCAATATTATTTTCTTAAAAATAATTAGTGGTATACAAATTCTACTAGGAGAGTAATATTAATATTTTAATTAAAAAAATATCTTATTTTTTGTTTTATTAACTTTTACTACATATCTTAAAAAACTTATATTATAAAATGAAAATAGTACAATTTACTCCACGCAATACAATTAGTAGCATAATTAAAGGTACAATCTCTCCCCAGTCCCACAATAGAAAGAAGTTGGGTTTCATCAAAGCAAAAACCTTGAAATCACATCAACCCTTCAACAATTAGTGAAAAACTCTTCGAATAAAATTAAAATTAACACTTAATATCAGGGACGAAGACAAGGAACTGGGTGGGGGCAGTCACCCTCCGAGATTTTTAAAAATCCTATTAGACATAGTAAATTTTATATGTAGTTCGAATATTTGATCAAATTCGCCCTCCCCAAATTTTTTTTTGCAGTTTTTATGCGTAGTTCGACATACTATTGCAGTTTTTCGACTCAATCTAAAAGTCCTGGCTTTATCTTATTTATATGACAAATATCCGACAATAAAGCTCAGCTTAGGCGGTAAGACGCTTCACTTCCCACCGGTAGGTCGGGATTCAAGTCATGCTGGTGGAAGTGGGAAACTACTATTGATCCTCCTTTAAAATTAGTAATATATATTATCCACTCGACAATGTGAATAATTACATTCAAATTTAGATTCACGGTTAGTCCGCATCGTTATTATTTAACGAAGGAGAACTTGGCTCATATTACTTTTTACATGGTGAGTGACACCATAAACACATCCGCTCCTGGTGTGTGTGATGCTCAAATCTATTCCAACTTGAGCATGCATTGTCCAGATTCATAAAATAATAAAAAAATAATAATAACAAAATTTCAATTTTTATTGTGATTATGTAGAATTTTGATCTTAAATTAGATTCTTTCTGAGGTGATTCATCACTCCTTATTTTTTAGCTTAAGATAAACATTCACAAAATTTGTAGACATTTTGTTTTTTTTAGAAGAACAAATTTATGGATAAAAACATGTAGAGAGCGAGGGTGTGTATTATTAATTATGTTACCAATAGTATTTGTTAGGAGAGATTTGGACATTAGAAAAAGAAATCATGATAATAGTTTGTTCAACTCTAGTTGAGTGTCTAAAGAGAAGGTAAAGATCATAGAGATTGTAAAGAAAAGGAAAGTTAACTATGATAACTAATCGTTTTACCTTGTGAGATTTTTTAGGTTATTTGTCACGAGGTGTTATAGTTGGCTCCGACTTTTAAGAAATTATACAAGACTAATCTTCACTCGCATCGGGTCGACTCATGAAAGGGTAAAATGTTGAATAATTTTTGGTTTACTGAAATTCTACTGCTACTGTTTTTATACTTATAGAAGTATAGAATAAATTTAAACAGTGGAGAAATAGAAGACAAAAAAAGTAAAACAGTATACTGCTATTGATTATAATTTTTTGGTGGAAAAAATAAAACAAAGCAGTACCAATACATAAATGTTAGCCCGAAGGGCAAAATATCCTATGTTGTTTTGATGATAACAAATCATTGATAGTTCTAATGTTTGTGTGAGCATGTTCTTTATAATAGGATCCTTATCACTCACATCAACATTGATGAAAATGGTAAGTTAGCGTCTTGTGTAAACTAAAGTATGTATATTACACACAAGAATGATACTCATCGGATGGAAGGAAGGAAGAAATGAGGATGGTTGGGAAATAGGGCTCTTCTAAGAGTCCCTAGATGCTATGGCAAATAGAAGTTATAATTCTAGTGCTTTTGGCTTCCGGTTTTTATCTTCTAAGCACTAGTATTTGTTCTTAATTGAGCTTTGTCTTTTTGCCATGCTTCCTTGTTCTTATTTATGTCCATGTTCTATCTGATTACATCAAAGTTTGTCATAATCAAAAAGGGGGAGATTGTAAGCCCTAAGGGCGAACGAACTCGGTTTTTTATAATGGACAAACATTTGATGTTGTGTCTAATGATCTTAATCTTTGTGATAGAATATCGGAATTCATATTGGAAGCTCTAAGTACTTCAATCAATCCATGATCAAGATTCAAAGTCATATTATTCAAGGCTTATCTTTCAAGATTGAAGATTGAAGACTTAGGTTTGGTTAGATTAGCTTTGTCATTATAAGTCGTTATCTTATAAGCTCTAACCAATGCTCTCATGAACATAAGCTCTCTACACTCAAGTCTTGCATACATCATAAACACGTTTTCAAAGGGCTAAGTTTCAAAATGATTCTCATATGTGTTCATATCTCAAAAGCCTTTGATTTCAAAGTATAAGTCTTTTAAAATGGTTTTCTAAATGCTCTTACTTGTTACATATTGAGAAAACCTTTTAGACTTCAATAGATTTCAAAACGTGTGAAAAATCAACATCTCTCAAAGCTCAGAAGGTCGAATCATCCGAGCTTTCCTCGGATCAACCGAAGATAAACAGAGAGTTTGATTTTGGAGGTTCGGTCGACCTAAGGCCAGGTCGGTCGACCGAAGTGCCTGTGTTCAGTTCACCGAGCTCTTGAATGGTCAACCGAACTCTATAAAAACTAGCCGTTATTTGACCGTTGCAAAGTCGTTTTTCAGCATATTTTGAAATGTATAAATACTCCAAAGCTAGAGAATGACTCAATGACTTGCACATTGAAGATAGATTGATTTCTTATCAAGTCTAAACACTTTCAAAGTAAAATGCACTTCATCTCCATGATCTAAATAATTCAAAGGTGAATTTCGAAAAGCAAGACAAAGAGTGTGCTTCCTATGTTCAAAGAGCTGAAAATTGATGTACTTAAGAGGTATCTATCTTTCACTTAGAAGAGTGAACAACCTTGTTTTTTATCCATCTTATTCCCTTTCTTAGTGATAGGGTTAATCTTGTAAAAAGTCCTACTTTGTGTGGGCAAGTAACTCTTAGTGAGTTTTTGTATTGTGGTTGTGTTGTAAAACTCTTTGTGAGTTAGCCACAAGTGTAAAGTTCTTCTTAGTGAAGTTGTTAAAATCCTTGGGTGCGGCTCAAGGTAGTGGACGTAGATTCTGAGTGAATCGAACCACTATAAATCCTTTGTCTTGTTGTTGGGTTTAGTTTTGCTTTTGTTCATCTTGCACAAACTTACACTAGTATTGATTAGATTCGAAAAAGTTTGCAAGATCGATTAAAACCCAATTCACCCCCCCCCCCCTCTTGTGTTTTACAATAAATGTTACTGATTTTCTATTACATAAAAATAAAGAAAAACAGTAAAGAAACTCATAATCTTAACCGGTTATGGATTAAATACTGGACGACACAGAAGTATACCGCTACCCCTTAAGTTCAATATGTTCTGCCTTTATCAGTTTCAAGCCCTCTTGAACACTGAACTCCCAATGTACAATACCCAATCACACTGAATCTTTGAAGCAGAAAGAATTAACACTTTCAAATATATGTATTAACAGTAGAACTCTCTTGACAATATGCTGAAGAAAAAATGCTTGAAAGAAGCAATGCATAGGGAGAGGATAGAATGATTTTTTCGAGTGCTCAATCTGGTTGGAGGAGTCTGACTTTTATAGGCTCAGAACTAGACATTTGATAGCTCATAAATAACTCAGCCATAATGTTGACTGTTACAGTCAACACTATCAATTCGAAATTAATTGCAGGACTGTAACAGTCCAGCAATAAAATTGTGTTACTCCAGCAGTTTCGAAGACCAAAAAGTAAAAACCATTAGCAAAACGTGTACGCAAGTCACGCCCGCACACAAGTTCAAGCTATTTTGGTATCGATGAGCCTTGGATTCACACCCTTTGCATGGGCGCGCACGAGGTTCTAACATGGGGTATAATATTAGCAAGGCATTTTAAACCCATGTAAACCACTTTTCCTTACAAAGTAATTCTCACTTCCATAGGTATTCCATGTGGAACGTGAATTTAAAACCCATTTACCACATTTCAACCAACCCACTTTATACCAATTTATCATTCACATCATGAATTGGTTTTCTCATATGTTATATATCATCGCGAAGTTTGCGTAACCCACTTCGTGATAATTTCAATAACATTCAAAACTGAGCGGTGTAGCATATAATAATATTGGCTAAAAACTTTCCTCTCGACACTTTATTTGCAATTTAATTCTTTGAGAAAACCAATTTCTCCAACAATCTCTCACATGAATGAAAAATCCTTTTAAAAAAAAAAAATGCACATGAAATGCAATGCAAGAGTTCGGGGAGAATTCGTTGCATCGGGATATGTAGTTGTTAGCTTTGAACCTTCCCTAGTGAAATACCATCGGATACACTTGTTAACCAGTGGACGCGATGCCTTGAACTGTTGAGTGTTTTGTGTGTACCAAGACAACGATACTCACACAACGATTTCTCTATAATGTTAATCGATTCTTTCGTTGTTGTCCATTTTGGTCATGTACTTCCTTGGAAATGTTCATCAAATTCTCTAGAGATTTAGCACTTAAATCATCTCATAGAAGTGGTTCATTCACATTCGATATAGGTGATATCTTATTTAGAAGTATCCTGTCATACTTCACGTAATACGTATAAAGATTATTGAAAACTTTCGTTTATCCTCCAATGGACAGGTCTATCACTCTTTCACCTTAGGAATGAGTTGGGAGCTCTTTTCCCGAGTGCTCTGTTCGACTCCTCCACAATTCGGTTGTCCATTTGAACTTGCAAATTAGGTTTTTCAATTCAGGTAGGGTTGTCATCATGAGTGGTAGTCAATTTTACGGGCTTAATCTCAACAAGATCTCTCTTTAGACCTTTTGTTAATGGGTCCGCTATATTTTCTTTGGATCTCACAAAGTCCAAACCTATAACACCGGTTTTCAAAAGTTTCTTTACGAATTTATGTCTACGACGTATATGTCTAGACTTCCCATTATACACATTATTCTTTGCTCTAACAATAGCTGATATTATCACAATGTAAGCTAATCGATGACATTATGGTTTTGAAGACATTGGAACATCTTCCAAAAATCTACATAACCATTCAGCATCTTCGCCTGCTAGATCAATAGATATGAATTATGATTCCATAGGTGATCTCACAATACAAGTTTGTTTGCATGATTTCCATGAAACTGCTGCACCTCCTATTATAAAAATGTATTCGCTTGTGGATTTTATATTTTTGGAGTCTGCTATCCAATTTGCATCAATGTACACCCTTCAAGTACAGCTGAATATCTTGTATAAAATAATCATTAGTTAGCAGTGTAACTTAGATATCTAAGCACTCTAACTAACTTTTTCCAGTGCTCATAACTGAGATTACTTGTATACCACTGCGCCAGTTTGCTTACTGAGTTTGCAATATCTGGTCTAGTGTAGTCCATGAGATACATTAGACTGCCTATGATCCTAGAATATTCTAGTTGTCGCACACCTTCTCCGTGATTCTTGCGAAGATTAGCACCTACTTCTATAAGTGTTCTTGCAATTAAATCACTTCCTTTATAAAATTTGTCTAATATTTTTTCAACATAATGACTTTGAGAAAGTGAATAACCATTTGATGTTTTGGTATTCTTTATTCTAAATATTACATCAGCATGTCCCATATCATTCATATGAAGTTTTGTGACAACAATTTCTTGGTAACTTTAATGTTTTCTTTGTTACCAATAATTATCATGCCATCTACGCAGAGACAGACTATTAAATAGTTGTTTTTGCTTCCTTTCACATGGACACATTTATCACTCTGGTTTATTTGAAAACCAATTGATAATGTTCTCCACAAGTAGTCAGCACTTAGCCACACTCGTACCGTGGTTTCAGATTGAGGATCATTAATGTCCTTCACAGGTTTATCTTCAGTGATAAACCGAATCAGATGTTGAGTGGTAAGGTAAAACATATTTTTTTCCTTCCACAACTTAAAGTTGCTGCCACCCTTACACTTATCGGGTTTGTCAAATTGACCAAATGAATTGGTCAGTTTGGCATGCCAGCCACAAAATGTGGGAAGACGGTCTCAATACCGCCTGTCTGATTCCCGAAATGGGGAACCACAATAGTTGTAGCAGATCGATTTTCAATGTTTGCCATTTCTCTATAATAAAAAACAGAAACAAAGCCAATAATTAATTAACAGAAATAACACCAAAAAAATAACACAGAAAAAATAATATTGAACTTAAAACTGTTGAATAATTTCTGCTTTACTGAAATGCTACTACTACTGTTTTTATACTTATAGCATTACATTGTAAAACACAAGAGGGGGGGGGGGGGTGAATTGGGTTTTAATCAATCTTGGAAACTTTTTCTATTCTTTGCAAAGCTAGTGTAAGTTTGAGCAAGATGAATAAAAGCAATGCAAAACCCAACAACAAGACAAAGGATTTATAGTGGTTCGACTCACTCAGAATCTACATCCACTACCTTGAGCCGCACCCAAGGATTTTAAACAACTTCACTAAGAAGAATGTTTACACTTGTGGCTAACTCACTAAGAGTTTTACAACACAGCCACACAAGAAAAACTCACTAAGAGCTTGCCCACACTAAGTAGGACTTTTACAACAATTACCCAATCACTAAGAAAGGGAATAAGAATGTTTAATACAAAGATTGTTCACTCTTCTAAGTGAAAGATATTACCTTTGAAGTACAACAATGATAAGCTCTTTGAACATAAGTAGCACACACTTTGTCTTGCTTTTGAAAGAACACTCTTCAATGATTTAGATCATAAGGATGAAGTGTATTTGCTTTGAGAGTGTTTAGACTTGATAAGAAATCAATGTAAATGTTATGTGCAAGTCTTAGAGTCATTCTCTAGCTTTGGAGTATATATACATTTCAAAATAGGCTGAAAAACGACTTTATAACGGTCATATAACGGCTAGAAATCGCAGAGTTCGGTTGACCGAACAAAGCACCTCGGATGACCGAAATCAACCTCGGTTGAGCCGAGCCTAGGTCGGTCGACCGACCCTGACCTTAGGTCGACCGAAGCCACTTTTACACCTCTCGGTTTCTCTTGGTTGATCGAGGAAAGCTCGGATGATCCGACCTTCTGAGCTTTGAGAGATGTTGATTTTTCACACGTTTTAAAATCTTTTGAAGTCTAAAAGGTTTTCCCAAAAGGTAACAAGTAAGAACATTTGGAAAACCATTTTAAAGTACTTAGACTTTGAAAACAAAGGCTTTTGAGATATGAACTCATGTAAGGAACGTTTTGAAACTTAGCCTTTTGAAAACGTGTTTATGATGCATGCAAGACTAGAGTGTAGAGCTTATGTTCATGAGAGCTTTGGTTAGAGCTTTATAAGATAACGACTTATGATGACAAAGCTAAACTAACCAAACCTAAGTCTTCAATCTTCAATCTTGATAAATGAGCCTTGCATAACTTTGAATCTTGATACCAATGGCTTGATTGAAGTACTTAGAGCTTCCATAATGAGTTCCGATATTCTATCACAAAGATTAAGATCATTAGACACAACATCAAAAGTTTGTCCAATATCAAAAACTGAGTTTGTTCGCCCTTACAAAAATAAATTAAAACAGTGTAGAAATAGAAGACAGAAAAAGTAAAACAGTACACTACTACTAATTATAATTTTTTTTGCGGAAAAAATAAAACAAAGCAGTACCAATACATAAATGTTACTGATTTTCTATTACAGAAAAATAAAGAAAAAAGTAAAGAAACTCATAAGCTTAACCGGTTATGGATTAAATTCTGGACGAGACAACAGTATACCGTTTCCCCTTCAGTTCAATATGTTCTGTCTTTATCAGTTTCGGTCCCTCTTGAACACTGAACTCCCAAGGTACAATACCCAATCACACCGAATCTTTGAAGCAGAAAGAATCAGCACTTTCGAATATATGTTTTAACAGTAGAACTCTCTTGACAGTATGCTGAAGAAAAAATGCAGGAAATAAGCAATGCAAAGGGAAAAGAGAGAATGATTTTTTCGAGTTCTCAATCTGGCTAGAGGAGTCTGCCTTTTATAGGCTCAGAACCATACATGTAACAGCTCAGAAACAACTCATCCATAATGCTGATTGTTACAGTCAACACCATCAATTCGAAATAAATTGCAGGACTATAATAGTCCAGCAATAAAGCTGTGTTACTCCAGCAGTTTTGAAGACAAAATGGAAAAAATCAATAGAAAATGTAGCAAAACGTGGGTTGATCAGGCCCGCACGCAAGTTCAAGCTATTTTGGTATCGACTAGCCTTGGATTCGCACCCCTGCGCGGGCACGCATGAGGTTCTAACATTGGACATAATATTAGCAAGACATTACAAACTCATGTAAACCACTTTTTTCTTATAAAGTGATTCTTACTTCCATAGGTATCCCAAGTGAGATGTGAGTTTAAAACTCATTTACCACATTTCAACCACCCCACTGTATACCAATTCATCATTCACACCATGAGTTGGTTTTCTCACATGTTATATATCAGCGCGAAGTTTGCGCAACCGACTTCGTGATAATCTCAATAACATTCAAAACTGAGCGGTGTAACATATAATAATATTGGCTAAAAAATGTCCTCACGGCAATTTAATTACAATTTAATTCTTTGAGAAAACCAATTTCTCCAACATGAAGTGTTGACTATTACTTTAAAAAAAAAAGTGTTGACTTAAGTGCCAACTCCAGGATTAATTGCCATTTGGGTCCCCAACATATTTGCGCGCAGCCAATTTCATCCTTTTTCTTTTTTTTTTAACTTTTTCGGTCATCAATTTATTTTCAAACAAATCACTTTCATCCCTTTAAACTTTTTTCAGTCACTTTCATCCCCAATATATTTAAATCAAGCTATCTTCATCCTCAATATATTTTACTAGCATCACTTTCATCCCCAAAAATGTTTCAAACAAACCACTTTAAAAAGGATGAAAGTGGGTTGCTTTGAAAATATATTAGGGATGAAAGTAGTGCTAGAAAATATATTGGGGATGAAAATGATTGAAAAAGTTAAAAAGGATGAAAGTGGTACATTTGAAAATATATTGGGGATGTGAAAAGTTAAAAAAAGAAAAGGATGAAATTGATCATACATGAAATATGTTGTGATCCAAATGGCAATTAATCCGCCAACTCCATAAGTGATTGATGATGAATCTTTCGACCTCTCTTAAAGAGTGAAGCTACTGAACCATCTCCATGACTCATGCTCATCATTCCATTATTGTTGAATTTTGTTGGACCTCAGGCCCTCGGGCCTCCTACTTGTGTAATCTTTATGTAAAACAAATTCAAATAAAGGAAAACTTTTTTTTCTAAGACGAATGCAATGCATCAAGATCTATTCCTTTGTCAGATATATTTAGTAGGCATTACCCTATTTTTATAAGTGGGACAAAATTAAAATTATGTGAGAATGGAGTGAGTTATGCTGCGTTGCACATAAGGATGCAAACGAGCTAAGTCAAACTTTAAGCTAATCGAGCCAGCCTCAAACTTTAAAATAAGGCTCAAACTCGAATGCTGAAAATTTAAATAGAAGGGTGATTTTTGTCATTTACTATTTCATAATACTGATGCCATCCCTATTTCTAATGAGTAGTTTTATCTTGGTAAATGAGTAAATTTAAAATTTATATTCAGACCAATGAATACAATGCACGTAGATCAAAAGTGCAAAGGCAAATTGACTCTACGAGTCCATAAACAATTTTACTTTGGTGATTTTTGTACAAAATCTATTTTTTTACAAAATTAGATATCAAAACAATTTATGTTTGGTGGAGAGGGTCCTTCCGTCCAAAATCCCATCAGTCAACCGTTTACTTAAAATTTGAATTTGGTCAAACAAAAACTGTCAATGGTATTTTTGAGATTTTACAATAAACCCCCAAAAACCTCCTCTACCCTACCCCCTTCTTCATCTCCTTCAGCCATCATCTCTGTCGGTTGAATTCCGGCGACCTGCTGTCGCCACTTCCACTGCCAAACTTAGCCACGAGCTTCTGGCAGTGGGGTTAATGGAATTCTTGGATCCAACTCCCCCAATTTCATTCCCCCCATTATCACCATCACCATCACCATCATCATCATCCACCACCACTCAGCCCGCACCTGTCGTCGCCACTTCCACCGCCAAACACATCCACCATCTCCTCCATCTTCATCTCCCCACTAAATCTTCTTCTTCCTTCAATCTCCATATCCAAACACCATAGCCGCCTGCACCATAAGCCACACCACTACAAATCAAAACCATATTCCAATTGACTCTCCCCATTCCATGGCAGTTGCCCTTCTTCTTCAGCCCAAATCAAATCCACCACCCACAAGTCGTCGACCATCGCCATATCCCGCATCCTTCTCCAACTATTACAACTCACACATTCACAATACATCTCCAAATTCCTCTTTCTCAATTCTTAAAATTAAAAATAGGAACTCAATTTTGTCCTAATTTCATAATTTGTGTGTTCAACTGGCGGAGATGGCTGAGGGAGATGAAGAAGGGGGTAGGGTAGGGGTGGATGGAGGGAATGGGGTGCTTAGGCGGGTACTTGCAGGGGATTGGGTGCTTAGGCAGGTAGGGGTATGGGTTATTAGGATGTAAAATTCCGATTATGTCCCATTAGTTTTTGTTTGACCAAATTCAAATTTTAAGTAAACGGTTGACTAGTGGGATTTTGGACAGAAAGACCTTCTCTGCCAAACATAAATTGTTTTGATACATAGTTTTGTAAAAAAATAGATTTTGGACAAAAATCACCAAAGTAAAAAAAAAAAATTGGACCCGTGGAGCCAATTTGCCAAAGTGCAAACTCACGGAAAAGAAAATTGATTTTTTGTCCAACGTATATTACACTCATTTATCTGAATACAATATTTAAACTTACTCATCTATCAAGATAAAACTACTCATTTCTAATACCTTTTCCTTTTGCTTTCTTTTGAAATAAATAGAGAGGTGTTTTTGTCATTTCCTTGCAATGCTACCCAAATATATCTTCCCGGCTCCTATGCGGAACAGTTTTTTGTTCCGCACTGCGGGACACAATATAAGCCGTCGGATGAGATTTCTAACGGTTCAGATCTGGAGAGAGAAATTTTTTTATTTTTTATTTTTTAAGTCCAGCCGCAACTTTTCTCTCTCCAAATTTGGACCGTTCAAAATATCATCCGACTGCTGATATTGTTCCGCACGTGCAGAAAAAAAGTTGTTCCGCATAGGAACCGGACTGCAAATATATATACAACTCCAGCAGGACAACATTAGGATTAGTCGTGAAGCAGTGTCATGGGTATTTTCTCCTGGTTATCGGGTAACAACAAGAAAGATACCAACAACTCCAAACCCAAACCGGAATCCAAAATCCAACCATCTTCCTCTTCTTCTTCTTCAGAAGTTCCCGGATTGAATGGAGCCATGGAGGTGCCCCGCCCAAACCCGCCAGACGATAATATTACCGTTTTTGAATTCGGGTCAGTTGCCGCAACTGTTGATAAGGTTACTTTAGCCGGGTACTGCCCCGTTTCCAAAGAGCTTGAACCGTGTCGCTGGGAGATTCTTCCGGCTACTAGCTCTGAAGCTCCTCAATTTCGTGTGGTCTTTTAATGGATTTTATTATTATTATTATGAATTTGGTGTAGCTTTTGTAAGGGAATTTGAGAAAGAGCAGAGAGAGCTTTATTTTATAATTAAAAAAATTGGTAACTATTTGTAGCTTAATTAGTTGAGAAGAGTATGTGAATTTCTCCATTTTTGCTGTTAATGTTTATATTTTTTTTCTTTTTTTATGGGTTTGTTTTGGTGAATACTTTGTTTCAGTGGTATTGTATGAGTAGCCATTTTGCGAATTCATGTGTCAGTCTCCAATCCATGTGTTTATTTGTGTGGTATTCTAGGAGTAGTCTGCATTTATTGCCAAATGGTAAATCTGTCGTATAACCATCCTCGCCTACCTTGATTATTAGGAACTTAACTAAACTAAATTGGTTATGTGATTGTTGGATTACTTGGTTCTCCTGTCCTTAGCTTAACTATGTGGTGGGGGGAATGAATTGCGCCGGATCCTGGTTTGAAATTCTCTGTTTTAATCTTATCTCCGAAAAGAAGAATTGAAATGCATTGTGATCTTACTTGGTGGGCATGGGAACTCGTGGCTAATGCATTACAATAACATAACTCGTTAAATCCTAACATTTGATAATAAATGCAGAAAGTAATTATTCCAGCATTTGATCCCAAGGGACGGGGTGTCGTTTTGATTAACCTAAAGAACTTCAAACAATGTCTCGAACTCTTAACGATGTTCCTGAAAAGAAAGTAATCCATTGTGTGTGGCTAAGACGCATACAATTCGAACTAACCACTGCTGCCCACCCCAATAAACTGGTCCACAATCCTTGCTACGGCATTAGCTAGATCGTCTGCTGCTTCTTGTGTAAACCCTTCAGCATAAACCCGAATCACGTCCTCTGTTCCTGATGGTCGTATAAAGCATCTACCTTTTGGGTATTTACCTGAGAGAAGACGAACAATTTTTCCAGTAACTAGATTATAAATGACTGCTACAACGAGAGGAGAAAATGGTTATGAGATGTGGAGAATAGTTACCAATTTCGATATCTATAGCTTCCTGAATGCCAGCGGGTTTCACAACCACAGTTTCTGCATTTGCTGTGACCACTGCAGCTCTATCGACCACTGTTACCTGAACACAGGGACGAAGCCAGGAATTTGATGTTGGGGGGGCGAAACTGGCAAAAAAATTCCAAAATTCTTGGGGGCGATAATAAAGGCAAAAAAAAATTTGTTGGAGGGCGAAATTGATAAAATTTTCCAAAATTTTCCAAAATACACATAAAATTTTAAAAATAGTAGTATTTTTTAAAAATCTTGAGGGCGCCGCCCCCCCGCCCCCCTGTAATCGTCTATGCCTGAACAACAATAGACGGTATTAGAATTGAAGGTCACTTTACGACCAAATCAGCCTTAAGTAAACAATTTTACAAAATATGAGCAAGAGTCTGGATGCCAAGACGACTACAAAAGGGACCGATTCTTGTATGGCATTATTATCCAACCAAGTTGCAAAACATATTTCTTTCGATTTCCTTCCATCAAATTCCGAAACATGTAAAAACTCCAAACTTATAGTTATTCCACTCTTTCTGTAAGTGAAAGAAAGGAAGAATACCATCTGAAGGACATTGTAAATCACCAAAAGCAAACAAATTTTGAAGTGCTAACGAGAAAAAAAAACTCACGGAAAATACATTCCATTGAACCAATCTCTCACCACACTACAATCAAAATCCATGAAGAAATTTACCAAGTAGCTACTTTTATCATGATTATACCGTTCTTTATCGAGCTCGATTAACAGAACAAAAATGCAGTCAGAGAGTCAAATACGCTGATATTATGACAAACAACATACTAAAAAATAGAAATATCTGAAGGAAATTTGAAGAAACAAAGAACAAACCTTGAGCTGTCTACTGGGCAGATCACGGTAGAGGTCATTCCATTTATGGATGGACCACCCCATATGCTGTAAAATAGCTTCCACCAAGAGCAGCCCACTTAGAGCATCTCCTACTGCCTGATTGATTAATTTACTGACAGCCAAAAGTCTTGAAGCAGACTTTTGTTGTTCTGAACCTGGAATATGCAAGCCACGATAAGCATGATTTTTACTTGTGTAAATAAACAGGATAGATCTGGATAAGTTAAAACCTTTAGAAATAAGTAAAAGATCCTTATTTTTGTTTTCCAACCAGCATAAGTAATTTTCTGAAAACAAGATAGTTCCATGCCCATTTGCCTCAAAATAGATCCCAATATCGTATTCGGCAGCTTTCTCGTGTAAATATTTGACCCCAGTTGGAGTAAATGCAACTTCTAGGCCCAACTGTTTTAAATAGTCAGTAGCTGCGCCATTTGCATAAGCTGTCTGCACGACTCCAAGACGCGTGTGATGAGGGCTATTTTTCTTCTCATCTTCACTCTCGTCGAGGACACTTAATTGCTCCTTGACGAATAAAGCAAACAAAGCCATTATCTTGTCACCGTCAACCAGGTCAATCCTCTCACTATTAGGTTGCACTAAGAAATATACAAGCCGGTCAGCATCTCCATCCAAACTGGCACACCTGAAACACTAGAACCATTTAAGCATTCAGCTCCCATTGGTAAACCACTGATAAAAGAATCTATTTTGAATTCATATTAGGCCTTTGGAAAGTATCGACTAGTAAACTTATTTGAGCTGGCTTTCTCGTACCATACATTTGAGAAGAAATAAATGAAAACAGTGTAAACTAAAATAGCACCGGTCGTAATTTTTGCTCATAACAAGTTATCATGATACTCAATACTAGTAATTTAACTAGGAAATTCAAGAGGAGGGTGCTCACCTGATCCCAGCATCACCAGGGCCAAAACCACGAGGCACTGTCTTCTCTTTTTGTACATAATCAGCACCAACTCCTTCATTAAGTTCACCACCACCACAGTTACGAACTTCTATGCACAACCCACTTAACATTTTCTTGAGATTTTCAATCTTTTCTCCACCCACACCATCTGCCCCATCCACAATCAATTTATTATTGGGATCACTGGTTACATTTCCTCGCGGGATCAATTCCAACAAGCACCTAAAATGTTTATACAACGGTTATCTTTCATTTTTACCCAACACAAAAAAGAAAAGAACACCAGACACAATGGAACATGCTTCCAAGAATTCAGAAGACTGCACGCATAGTGACCAAAGTTACCTGAAAGAGCTTGAGAGCTGGACATAGTAATTATGTTCAGAGGCTTCCATGCCTTTGTTTCGAGCACGAACCATCCAGTGCAATTGTGGTGTTGTTACAACCCCCATATCAATGGCATTGGCTCCCACAATTGAAGTAACTCCCTGAAATCAACATAAGTATAACATGTCATTGGTTATACCTAACCATCTTTTCTCATTTCCAATAAATGGAATTTCAAATAGGAGACTAAAACTTTGAGATACTGTACATGCAACTAAGCCACATATGGTTGACAAGGATGTTCGAGGGAAAATAACAGATCTCTGAAGGGGACAAATTGAGCTAGCAACTAGAAGGAAGTATCGAAATGGGATTAATCTTTACAAACTTGATCTAACTGCATGTGTCCCTCCCAGCTCAAACTTTCACAATTTTCAAGTATGGCATATAAAGACTGAAACATATATTGCAAAACATATCCTTTGCAAATTCATCTACTTGTTCGATTACTGCATGCACATGAACTTACTAAGTAAGTGCAAAAAGAAATCTTGACGAAGCTTAGGGGAAAACAATATACTTGTTTTGCAGCCTCAAGAAGATACTCTCCACTAGGCCTTGTATCTCTTCCTAGCAAAACTTGGGCTTTTTGTCCTCCAGAAAATGGGATATCGACCATCTTCGCGAAAGCTTCTATCACCTGTTTCAACAAGTAAATTCGAACAAATACACTCAAGTTCTCGTAAGTAAATATTTTTAATAAGACAAGATACCATCAATTTTAGGTTGCTACCCAATAGAAATCATAACTAAAGATACTAAGCTTAGAATTAGTAACCAAATCCACGTATAGGAAAAATAGAACCCTCATGTGCACCTTGTAATTAATTGGCAGGACCAAGTTGGACCGGGTACAAACAACAGCATTCAAGCATTTTGATCAGAGGATTTCCATTTATAATGAATTGTTTTGGATTGGGGTGGAGGAAGTGAAATGGGAAAGCAATTGGCTTCCATTTTTTCAATGCCAAAAGTAACAGAAAGAGAGCAAGAACATCTAATTAATCCCAAAGCTACAATCATACCTGAAACTACTACTTAAACAGTAAACAAATCATTAAATTCCTTTAGTTCACCATATAAACTCATATGTTAATGCAGGAGAAAGGTACTCCCTCCCTTTGAAATTAACTTCGACTTAGAACTTTTTTTTCCTAACTATTTGTCAGTTAGAAAATCAAGAGAGCACTATTGAGTGTTTTTTTTTCTCCCAAAGTTACCACTATCCGAGTAGTAGGAGCTGAATATGGATTAACCAATAGAAGGGCAACATTGTCCAGTTATCATTGAATAACTAGACAATTCAATAATTTCCTTAATTCATGTACACTTTGTCTTAAAATGACAGTTAATTTCAATCAAGGAAGTCTAAACTAGTACTCCCTTTGTTTCACAATAGAGGTTTTTTTAGCCTCACCATCTCTTCCCAAAATATGTCTTTTTTTCCAACTTTATATTTCCAAAATTAGCCTTACTAGAGAGGGAATAAACTAAATTATTTAAGGGTATAAAAGTAATAAAAAAATGTCTCTTCTCTCCTCCTTCCCTACTTACTCTATGCTAAACTACCAACTACCAAGAAAGACTTCTAATATGACACAAAGGGAGTACTTAAAAGAGTAACCAAATAATTCAAAATCCCTTAATCCATCTTATAAAATTGACACAAACAAATAAACCTATTTGCACATATATGAAAAACCCGACTCTGGATCTTCTAGTATATTGTACATTATGAAATAATCACACGTGTAGCAACATTATTGAACCTAAGTAAATTAATCTTCTAGTATATTGTACATTATACTAATGAAATAATCACACGTGTGGCAAGATCATTGAACCTAAGTGTGAAAATTAGCTCATGGGCCTCCATATCCTCTCAAAACCAATTGGCAAGGAGAGGTGTTAACCCATGAGCTTATAAGTTATTCGGATCTTCCTTAGGCACTCGATGTGGGACTTTATATTTCAACACTAAGTAAATTAATGGGCTTAGACTAGCAAGCAATGGCAATGGGTTACCCCGCCCCCGCCAAAACCCACCCGCCTGTGAACCGGTCAAACCCACCCAAACCCGCTGGGCCGCCCTGTTTGCCATTGCTAGCTTAGACTAACCACAATGCTCCACAGGTAATAATTTCACCGGTTACGAAACAATGTACTAGAAGATCCCGGGTCTAAAAAATCCCGAATTAAAAAAAAAAAAAACTATAAAGAATCAAAATGCACACAAAGAAAAAGAAACCTGAAGGAGGGTATGGGAATCAGGTGAATTAGCAAGAGCATTAGCAAAGGGCTCCCATTCTTGAGTCAACATCCCACCAGAAGGATCAGCTAGTTTAACTCCATTATCAGAGATTTTGTTATGTGAAGCTGTGATCATTAAACCAATAACAGAACCACCTGTCTTGATTGATCTCAAAGCTGCCAATATTCCCATTCTGTACACCGTTGATTCCAGCAATGTTGCATCAGCTCTGAATCCAGCTGTTCCATAGGATAGCTGCCCACCTGATCAATTACAATTTCCATTAATACAACAACAACAAATCCTTAATCCGCATAATTAGTGTCAGCTAGATTAATCAATATAAGATTTTTGTGTGGTCGTTAGCATTAATAAAAAAGAAAAAAACGAATCAATTGAAGTTATTGAATTGATGGGATGATAAAAATGGGACCTAGGGGAGGAGAAGTGCGAGAGGAAGATTTGAGGAGGAGGGAGCGCTGCTGGTCGTTCATGGCTACTTTCTTCTTCAGACTTCTTCAATTTCTCAGTTCAGAAGATGTTTTGGTTTTTTTTTACCCTTTTTGGAAAAATTAATAATGTTTTCCCCTAAAAAATGGTGAATTTCATTTTGATCCCTATAAAGGGATCACAATGTCAAGTTCGTCCCTTCAATTTCAGAAATGTCAACCTCATCCTTATAAATGGCTCGCAGTGTCAAGTTCATCCCTGTAAATATCTTGCAGTGTCAAGTTCGTCCCTGAAATTACAAAAATGTCAACCTCGTCCCTAGAAGTGGCTCACAGTGTCAAGTTCGTCCTTAAAATTTAAGAAATGTCAATCTACATACCATGTAATACATTTATATTGAGAAAATTAAAATTGGTTGTTGATTAAATTAATGAAAAATAGGGGTAAATTTGAAAAAAATACATTTGATAATTTATTGATTTTTTAAAGTGACAGATAATTAGAAACTGATAATGTGTAGGTGACAGATAATTGAAAAATGAGGGAGGAAGTAATACATATTACAATATACTCCCTCCATTCCCTATTAATTGTCGTTTAGGAGATATCTAGGTATCCAAATTAATTGTCGTTTAAGGTTGTTTTATTAATTGTCAACAATTTATTCCAATTATACCCTCAACATTTTCCTTTATTTATGACAAAGAAGTGAGAGAGAGGGAGGGTGGGGGATAATATTGGAAGTTTAGGTGAAAATGATAACTTCCTTAATTTTCTCAAATTGTCTAAAGAGTCTTATATTTAGGAATGGAGGGAGTAGAATATAGATGGTCATATGTATTTGGGTAACTTTCCGTTTTTAGAACCCAATGTTACATTCCGAAATTAGAACTTACATGTCTCTTGCAAATGAATAAGGAAAAATTTGACATGGATCAATCAGGTTCATATGGGTCTTGTGGTCCAAGATTAGTCACATAAAGACAATTATCTCTCTCCTTATTATTTAGTAATATGACTAGTTCTGAACCACATGGTCCAATAGACCTGATCAATATCAGAACTAACCAATGAATAATTATACTTTTACAACTTGAACATTACTGCATTAGCTAAACAGTAAGATCAAAATAATGATAAAAACATAAAAATTCAGTGTATTCATACGAAGAATATTAGTCTAAAAGTATACAGAATAAGAATATGAGGGCACAAATTCAAGAATTGAACAAAAAAACAGGGATTTACGCGATTTTTTTTTCTTTTTCAAAAGAGAGTTTCAATACAAAATCAAATTTCAGAACATACTATAACCGTCGTCTTCATTCATCCCAATATAACACATAATTGATAGAACGAATACGAAAAATGATGAGAGTTCCATTGCCATTGCTCCCCAGCCAATTACACCGGCGTGCTTTAAGATAACCGGAATTGCTATGCTTCCAACAGCTGAAGCTCCTGTTAGGAGCTTAGTTGCATCTACCCATCTGTTTACGTTCGTTGTTTAAAACCATATATCAGACCCAAAAAAAACGATTGAATTCAAACGAAAAAAGAGCCGGAGCATAATCAGAGCCTTACCCGCTTCCAGATTCAGTGAAGAGAGAGGAAGTATCAGAACCAGCGAAAAAAAGTAAAGGCATTGGTAGAAGCACATACATTATCACTGCACGATGGAAATGCGATAAATATTAACGTAAAATCTTTGTTACTACAAAAATCAGTATAATATTTTAACAAAATATAGGGAGCAATGAACTTTCTACATGCACATATAATGCAGTCACATTGGGTATAACTCAGAAAATAAAATAAAAATATAAAATGAAGAATCAATAGACGTGACGTTGAAGACCTTTCTGAGTATTTAGCTTAAAAGCAACAGACACTCAAATAAAATATAAAATAAAGAATCAATAGACGTGATGTCGAAGATGAATATCAACTTGTAAACGAATCTGATAAGAAGCGGAGATGCATCAAATTATGAAAAACTGCTGTTGAATCCAATCACAGCTCAGTCATACCAATTTTTGTGATATACATTATGTTCAACACCAATATTCTGCTGTTGTTCTCACAATTTTCTTCACTTTTAGATATTCTACCAACTCAAAGGGGATATCGTTTAACATGGTTATCAGTTAAATTACTCATGAATCCCGTCCAACTTCATTTATCGTCTGAACAGCATCCCGGAAACAATCAGGGATGTCACGTTTTGAGACATGTCCTAAAATCTACCATGTTTGACATTGCCTTATAGGCCAGGTTGATTATTAGACACATAAAAATTCAAAGGAATAAGGAGTATTCCTAGATTTTACGTTAATATGTAAACAAGCTTTGGTAGTATAAGCAATTATTAAATGACAAAGTGCAAAAACTCTACGCTCTAGCACCTGTTAACATTGGCCACCAGTTGTTGTACAATGCGCAAGCCTGCAACAATGAAGAGAGAAACAAAAGGGAAGATTATGAGAGGAAAAACCCGCATTGGAGCATAAAATTTCTGTATATTTTTATCATTTTTATGGTACCCGGGAAGAAGAGGGGAGGGGGGGCAAGTTCATTAATATAGGAAGGGGGTGGACAATAGTATAAGCATTCATTGTTTGTACATGACACCAGGAAAAGAGTTGCCGGATAATGTAATGAAAACTCACCAGTATCTGTAGCACAATTCCCCCTGAAACCAGAATGGCCAAAAAGGCGAGCTTCCCAGTGTTTAAGCACGCCCTCATATAACCGGGCATGTCGGCCATTATGAACTTTACTTCATACTGCGGAATAGCTGAAACAAGGTTATGTAAATGTAGTCTAGTAAGAAAGAATACCAAGCATGAATACGTCATGGAGTCAATTGTAAAAATTAAGAGTGATAAAAATATCATAGCACGATGTGAATCCTAATATAAGATGAATTTATTCGATCTAAGTTTCATTTACTTCATCACGGTTTTGATACAGTATCAAGAGATGCAAAATATCTAAATACTGAGTTCTAATTGCTATCAGCCTGCCGACTATTCTGAAAAGCCTGCACAAGTGCTAAACAGAACTGCAACAGTTTATCCAGTTATTTAGCTAAAAAAGAATGTCGAAAGATACAATTCCTATGGAAGCAGCCATCTAGCCATTCATCTCAACTACTTTGTCTTCCAATCCATAGTTTGTTAATAGACTTTCTACAAAAAGAAACAGTATCACTAAATCCCTAGAAAGAGTATCAATTGAGAGGAAATAACTTATATGTTCAAAAACCATGCTTTTAGACGATTTTCCATTCTGTATTCCTTCGATGATTTACTGCATAGTATTACAAATACTAGCTCCACCTAAGAGTTTTCGCGAAATCTAGTTTCACCGGATTTTGAAGCATCCATATTGAAGTTCCAAAGAAAAAAACCAGTTAAATTACGATTTAATGGAGGCTTCCTTTATTTTTTTTTTAGATTATGTTCTTCATTAACCAAGAGTTATAATATTGAAATAAAGATTACAATTGCTTTTAAAAATCTTCGCTGCCAGTCATAATAACTGGTTTTTGGTCTGAACCCAGTCATAATAACCGATAGCAATGACTAATCCCTCCCCACGGGACCAAAACCCGAAGTCCACCGCCGATAGCAATGATTAATCCCTCCCCACGGGACCAAAAACTTGAATGTCCACCGCCGATAGCAATGACTAATCCCTCACAACGGGAGCTCTACGAAGAGGTAAATGATTGACCATGAAATGTGCTCCATTCCCATGGACAGGAATCGAGCCACCATACCACGCCTCATGGTTGTATTAACTAGTTAAAGTGATTATCTAACCATAAAAAGAGTGGATCCCCACTTGCAAACCAAACTCTATCCCATAGAAATAGAACCATATAGACTGCTTCAATGTTCTTGCTTTCATTTCATCTAATCAGTGAAAGGCCATGTTCCACAGTACAACCCAAAGATCACTTGATTCAACAAAATACTTCATTATTACCATTCCATTCCAAAATATAAATATTTTAGTACATGTAATGAAAATTAAGGAAGTAAAAAGCAAGGTACTTTGTTAGTCAAAATATCAATATTATTCTCTTAAATATGACTTGTATACCACTAATTCTATTTAAACGAGTAATATTGTTATTTTAACTAACAAAGTACCTTATTTTTTTTATTTTCTTAATTTTCGCTACATGTTTTAATCGACTTGTATGAATGAATGGAGGGAGTACTTCATTATTACATCTCAACCCAAACCACAGAACCTAAGAAAAGAAACCCCATAACAGATTTGTACACAATTAACAAAACCAAAAGAAATTCTTGAAGAACAAAAAAAATAATAATTCAAATGCATAATAAAATACTTACCAGACTAGGGTGATTTTGGGGAGTCTCGGGAGGCGAAAGAGGTTTCTAAATTCTGGGGTTTTAAGGATTTTTTCCTTTGATCTTGTCTGGGTATTGAATTAAAAGGAATGAATTTAGTGGGTGGTGGCTTTCAGGGAAAACTCTCTCCGATCACACCCTCAAGATCAGGACAGCTTAGGACAGCCACCTATAAGATGTCTTCTCTACCATTAATAAACAATTATTAAAACAAGTTAAGTCAGTCATGGTTTTATTACAGTTGTAACCCTGAACTTTTCTTAAATCTTAGAACTTACCCTTATTCTTTTATAAATTACACTAATTGCCGAGTGGGGTTGGGTAATTGTACTCGAATAAACCATTTTTTTTTTTTTGTAAAGAGCATATCTAATGGTAGCATAAGATGGAGGTGGCTTGAAGTACTTTTTTTATGGCACATTAGATTGTTCAATTGAGTCGCCTCTTAAGCATAAAATAGGATTACCAATTTTTTTATATATTTTTACACGTTTTACTATCTAAATTTTAGTAAATAAATATAAATAGCACATCAGTCCTTAAAAAGATTACAACAAATCAAAATAATTATTAAAAAAGATACAACTTAATTTTAGGTAAGATGAAGTGGTTTTGAATATGGAATGGGTAAAATGTGGATAAAAATAGTGTATATTTGTAGAATAATTTAAAAACGAGAACGAAGCACAACACACACACACACATATATATATATATATATATATATATATATATATATATATATATATATATATATATATATATATATATATATATATATAAGATGTTAACGATATTATGGGTGTTCTTGGGACGAGTTTGGTTTGGGTTTGGGTTTGGGTTTGGGTTTAGTTTGGTTTCACTTTGGGCGGGAAATGCTCAAATTTTGGCCTCTAAAATAGGCGGGAGAAATTCAAATTCAAATTTTTTTTTCAAATAATCGTCCAATTGCAAATTTTGGCCTCAAAAATTTGGAATTTGAACATTTCTCGACAATTTTAGAGGCCAAAATTTGGAATTGAACAATTATTTGAACAAAAAAAATTGAATTTGAATTGCTCCCGCCTATTTTAGAGGCCAAATTTTGAGCATTTCCCGCCAAAAGTGAGACCAAACCAAACCTAAACCCAAACCAAAACCAAACCTTGTCCAAGTACACTGAAAACGAGTATTAAATTTGCTGAATAATTGGATACACCAATAAGTTTATAATATATGGGGTAGTAACCATCTCATTAATATACAATCTGCTTGGATTGAGTCTGCCTTGGGTTTGGATTAGTTTGAGACTCAAACTCAGACTCAAATCAACTTTGGATTGAGTCTGGAAATTAAATACGAAATGCTAAAATCTGGTTTAAATTTGAGAGTGAGAGCAAAATCTCCAACCCAAACCCAAATAATGTATTACAAGATTTTGAGTCATTTATTTTATCTGAATGGTTGGAAAACATATTTGTAGGCTTTAAGTTACCAATAAATAACTTTGAGACTAAAATGATTGTAAAAACATATTTAGAGACCTTAATAGATCAAATAAAATAGTTTAGGGATCAATGAGATAACAGTCTAAGATTTTTTTACTATATATTGTGATTTTTAAATATTTATTACGTATGACGAGCTTTTATTAAGATAAAACACTCATTGTAATTTTATGCTAGATATTTATAAAGAAAGAATAACGGGTGCATGTGATTTAACAACTTTCAAAAAAAATAATGTAACACTTGTTAAAAGAGCATTTGTTAAAAAGAAATGAGCTTTTGATGCACATGCTGAATTGTAATTGGTTGTCAACGGGTACATACGATTTTTGTTAAAAAGAAATGAGTATTTTGTTGTCAATTTTTATCATTTTTTTAAATTAGTGAATTGTAATTGATTAGGCAAAAACATGAGTACACAAAAGGGGGAAAGTCTGGCATGGGGCGAACCCAATCGATCCAGCCCCACACTCCTCTCACATAATTTTAGACAGGACTCACATGTAGAGTAGGTACCGTAAGCCTTCATGACTCACAGGTACCCAAGGACCGTCCCATAACGAATTTTCCCACAAAAGGGTACAAACTATTATTTGCCTGTTAAAAAGCTTTTCTTTTCTTTAATCTTCTTTTCTTTAATCATCATCTTCTCCAGAAGAACTCCCTCCAAATCCTCATGGCTTCTTCTACCCCTAAAAAACGTCCCAAAAATATGAACCCTAACTCTTATTCTCTATCTTTGAAATCCTCCAAATCTTCATTATTACCTGAAAACTTAATTCCAGAACCTTCAACCAATCTTTTGCCGTCCTCGAAGTCTGAGCTTTTGATGCTTGTTACCGTCGTCGCCATCGCTGCTTCCGTCGCTGTGCTTTGCAATTTCTTGGTAAATTTTTTCAACCAACAGCCTAAGCCGTTCTGCGATAGTGGAATTGATGTCGGAGATTTTATCGACGGTGAGCTGATCATCATTTCCTTCCTTCTCTTCCACATGTTGGATTATTGCGACTTTAGAGGCTGAATTTTTTGTATTACTATTTTGCCCTTAATGACGATGTCACCTGCGAGGCAAGTGAGTTTTTAGCTTGAAATGTTACTGGATTCACTAATTTGATAGAAATAGTGGCCCGTAAGAGGATCTTGCTATTTTCAGCTTAATAAAAAGTTTGTGCTAAAAATTGAAAGTTGAAAATAGTTACATGGTATAAATAGCGGATTTCTCTATTTTGTAATGATTCTATTGTGTTTCATGTCTAATAAAATATTAGTTAGTATTCAGTTGAGAGATATCAAAGAAGAAGTAAAGATGACTGCTTCTATTGGAAAAGTTATTGTTAATCAGATGATACTAGCAACTTGTTTTGAAATGTGAAGTATTGGTTAATTGGAGTTAATTATGGTTTAACAGATGATTTGTAACAGAATTTTGATTCGGTAACCATGAAATTGGAAAACTTTTGTTTATTTGTAGAATGTAATGTCATTGCTGAGTCGTCAACAACAATAACATAAGTCCCTAATAATTTGGGTATGGGCGGGTAGGAATAGGAGACGGACATAACCTTTAATAATAAATGTACAAAGTGGTTGCTCCCAAAATATCGTTGAAAGAGATGGATTTATGACTGAGTTAACTTTTGGCAATGATTGCACAAAGTGACTGCTCCCAAAATACCACTGAAACAGGTGGATTGGAGACTAACCTAACTTTTGGCAATGCGTAAAGTGGCTACTCACAGAATACCACTACCTCTGAAACATTAGTTCATATACTGTCACGTTTGCTACGGAATCATGTCCTCAAAAGGCATAAGAGAAGGCAGACCCAAGAATCATTTTGATTTATATGCACATTACCATGCTTCTTTCATTCAACATCCAGAGCATTTATGTGCACTTTAATGTCATTGCTGAGTATTCTAATTAAATAGACTTTACATGTCAAAGTTGAATACTTAGAAGAACTTAAGTAGACGCATTGTAGAGTCTGTACTTGTATTCTGGTTGAGTACTCTTGAACATTCACCCATCTGTATCTGAAGCAGTTTATGCGTATCTATATTCATGTGACAAGGAACGAATGATTATATAAATACCTTTTTTTATTCTTTGCAACATTTTGAATATATTCCTGTTGTTTCAGATAGTTGTGAGCCATGTCCAAGTAATGGCATATGTTATGAGGGGAAGTTAGAATGCGCTCGTGGTTATGTAAAGCAGGGAAGGCTATGCATAGAGGATAGAGATATTAATGCTGCAGCAAAAGCACTTGTAAGTTGTGTGTATTTTTTGATAAGTAGTACGGTGCCTAATAATTTGTATAATTTAAGGACCAAAGAGTCATATGTTTTATATCACTTATTGATTCTAATGCAATTGTTACATGATCCAAGTGACTGCAGTCAAAGCTGATAGAAGTTCGAGCTTGTCGAGCTTATGCTCAGTATTTGTGCAGCGGAACTGGAGCTCCTTGGGTATGTATAATCCGTGAATCCAAATACAGTTCTTTAGATAGATACTATCCTTTGCCTACAAAGGTTTTCATTAATTTTTTTTCTTGTAAAAATTCAACTTCTTGGTTGATAAAGGAGCTGATATTTGTGGCAATTCATATTCAGGTGCGTAAGGATGAGCTGTGGACTTATCTAGATAAACACGAGGTGATGGAAAATCATGGCTTGGATGAAACTACATACATGCATGCAAAACTGAGATCAATAGAGGCTAGCCGCAGATTGTTGGAGACAACAATTAATGCTGGCGGGTTAGTTCAAAGTTCAAAGTTCGAATATTTCTTTTCTGGGAAAATCTGGTTTATATGGCTAATTTCTTCTTTGTAGTTTTGAAGAGTTTAAGTGTCCTGAATCGCTGGTCAAACATTACAAACCAACATCTTGTCGCATCCGGCAGTGGATTATCAAGCACGCCTTAGCTTTAGTGCCCGTTTGTGCATTGGTATTCCATCATACAAGCAGCCTTTAAAAGCTTATGTTAGGGTATCAACATGTTCAGGCTTGTTGACAATATTAAGATTTACAGCTTCTCGGATGCATTTTGATACTGTTAAAAGTCCGCAGGAGACATAACCTATCAGTTAGAGCTGAAGAACTCTACAACCAGGTGAGATGAATTTCTTTTCTCATTCGTGTATTGTGGCGGGATGTGGTTCATATTTGCTTTCTTTTTGTGAAGTGTGATTGGTAGATTTTGTTCCTCTTCTTCTAGGATGAAAAACTAATAAACATCAATTTATTTTTTCTTGACCTAGAGGACAATGACAACAAAATTCATCAATCCTATTGTTGGGATGAAGAGAATGTAATTGAACTTAAATACTTCGGTTGAGCTTTGCGCGGCATTTTTTTTTATCATAAATCCTTTTCGGTTATATTCACCCAAAAAAAAACTTTACGATTGTGGAGTTTCTATAAATATTCAGCAAAAGAGAAAAATAAAAGAAAGGTATTTCTATATTCGTAATAGGGAATAACTGTAGGAATCCTATACCATAATCTGGAGATGAATTAAAATACTACCTAAGGAAGAGCAAAATCTGAATAATAAAGATTGTCTGACAGCTGCTTAACTAAATAGGGACCTGATAGGCTATTTTCCCTTCTTTATTTTCTGTTGTTTTCAATGTAAAACTAGTAAGGACTGAGAAAGGCTTAACTATAACTGAATATTCAACAAGTTTAGTGCTGACTTCGAAAGTACTTTACAACCACTAAATAAGTAAATACTTGTGGATGTCAGTGGCAATGGTTATGTAATATATCAAAGGTTAAAATTATTTTACAGGTTGCAACGTGCATGCAAAACTCACGATTAGAAGAACACTCTGATGCCATCAGATTCATCTAAGGGGATGTTTTCCTTGATGTGTTTTGTACTTTTGTATAAAATTTTAACCCTCCACTGACCATAGTTTAAAAAGAAGAAAAAGAAGCATGTTGCTCAGTGATAAATATGGGCGAGTACAGTTTCTTATGTGCATTACTTTCTTTTTAGGCAATCATTTTCACCTCACCGTTATAATTTGATTTGATCATGCACAGGTTCTAGTGTTTTGGAAACCTCTTACAGAGTTTGATTAAATATCCTTAGTTTAAGCATGCAAATTTTCCTAGAATTGATACATTACAGTTGTTTGCTTCATCTCTTAGGAATATAAGAGTTGAAAATAATGCATTGAAAAATATATAAAATGACATCAGCTTTCGGATAGTATGGTTTATACTTTTATGACTGAATTCAGTATTTGCTGTGATGATAGGTATGTGACATACTTGAAGAGAATGCTTTGAGCTCAAGGAGTATAAACGGAGATGGTGAGTCCTGGATAGTTGTATCATGGTTACGAGATTATGTTCTTACACCTAAAGAGAGAAAAGACCCAACCCTGTGGAAAAAGGTACATAGACATTGTGGATTGACGTTCCATTCTGCCTTGAATAATTCGGTAGTCATGCATGATACTTATGAAGTACTAGAGTATAGAACCAGTAAGTAACATGATATACTGCCACTTGGTTTTTCCACTGCATTATCCCTTCTGTGTGCACTTTTAATCGCCTAGTTCTATAAACTTGTCGGATATGGAGGTAGCCATTACTAACCTTTTATTTATCAGCTGTTTTCTTGATTTGGGTAACCACTTAAGCTCTTTCAAAGATGATGCAAATAGAATCATTGTTTCTTTGGACCCTCTGTCCTTTTTCTCGGTTGCCTATTTAGGAATTTCACCAAATACTTTCTACTCCAGTATAATTTATTTCAGTGTCATGAAAAAGAAAAAAAAAAGGCTTCTTAGTTTTTTACTATAATTTCTTTAGAATATTTTTAAACTATCATGTATGGAAAAAATAGTTTCTTTTAAGATACCTTTTTCATGGGAAACATGATTTCCCAGTGTTCTTGGATGTTCTTTTTAACCAAGTTTTATACCTTTAGTGTTCTGTCTCTATATTTATACACCTTGATTTTTGTGCTCTACTGACTTGCATTCTTTTTCTTTGATAGGTTTCATATTATTATTTTAATTCTTAAGCCTTTTCAGGTTCCAATACATTTGCATTTTCAGATGCATAGTAGACTTCTATTCTTATCTGTGAATTTGCTCTGTTGGAAATTAGAAGATCCTAGCTTATATCTAGGATTATTCTGGACAAGTTCTGGAGGCCTAGGCAGTATGCTATTTAGTTTTTATTACTTCTCTTCCCTTTGTTAAATGAATTGGCTTTTAGATGTGTATTGTGTACACAAGGTAGTTATAATTAAATTGTCATCTTTATTGAATTTGATCAATATGGCATTATAATTTGTAGATGAGCTGTTCAAGGTTTGTTCATTTTTGTTATGTGTGTTTTTTTTAAATAATGTGTAGGTTGAGGAGTTTGTTGAAGAAGATTCTCGTTTAGATCGGTATCCAAAGATGGTCAAGGGAGAGTCTAAGGTGGTATGGGAATGGCAAGGTAAAAAACCATTATAGGATTTGTTTCTGATTGAATTAATCAGTCTAATTCTTAAGGTGAACTTGGTAAGTTATCTTGTATAGCGATTGCCAAGTTTTCTTTTGGAGCTGACCTGTTCACAGGAGTTCTTTTGGCTGTCATGGTCTAGAATATTTATGGAGGCAGCAAAAGCGTGATTTTTTAATTTCTAGGTCGAGTTCAGGAGGGAAAAAACGAAAAATAAATATTTATTCTGTTTATTTTTTAACAAATAGATGCATCTGTATTCAAATGAAAAATAGGTGGCTAATGAGGGAAGCAACCAAAAGTATCTGTGAATGCATTATCTCCAAAACCCTTCCTTTGTCCCAAGTGCCTTGGATACACATGATATATAGAGAATATGTTGCTCACTGCTCTTGTTTTGGCATACGTGGCGATCTTGGAAGTAGCCCAAAATGGTTGTTATTGAAAGTGAAAATAATCTGAGTTTGGAGTTGGATGTGATCTTACCAGAGTGCAAAACTATAATGGAGCCTCTATGTTATCATTTCGTGACGTGATGAGTTGTGTGCCAGCGCATATCATAAACCTCTAGAAAATAAAAAGAAAAAAAAGGAAAGCTTTCACCAGCCATAGATATATCTTATTACTGCTTTAAACTAGAGTAGGATGAGATTATTTCAGGTTCAGCTGGTTGACACACTGTTCTCTTTTTGTTTAGTTGAAGGTCCCTTGAGCTCCTCTGGCAAGCGGAAAAAGGCCGAGAAGACGAAGTGGAACTCAAGTGTAGTCATGAATTCGACTGCCAACCAACAGAATTGGGAAGAGAAGGGTGGCAAGCGCTTGTATGCTTAGGTTTTTCTAAAATTGAACTCCGTACATTGTAAGTCGCCTACCTGTGTATGTTCTTGTTTACTCAAATCTCTCCTTTCCCGAATCTATTACATGCCAATTGCTAATTCACTATATTCAATTGCTAGTTTTAGGCTGCCAGTCGGTTTGCGAGGAGTACTTTTACATACATCGACGTTGTCTTTTGTTAGCTGTGATAGTTTGGATAATCCGTGTTAGCTTTTCATGGAATTGGCCTCTGCCATAAGTAAACTGCCAATGATACTTAATGGATTGAAGTTGGGTTTGCTTGTGATAGATGATGAAGAAGAAGAGAGAGGTGGGGTGGGTACGTCGGGGATGGGTGTTAAAGATCAACTACCAAAAATACCCCTCACACTTTTAGGGTTGACCACGTTCAAATTTCAAATTAATAGTTGACTGATGGAAATCTGAATGGAAGAATCTTATGCACCAAACATAAATTGTCACGATGCTAAGATTTGCAAATCATTATTTTTGGACCCATATTGCAAAACATAAATTGTTTTTGGACGTATAATCCAATTGATTTTTCTTTTCGTTTGGTTGCAATTGAGGCAGAGAAGATATGGGCGTAAGAGGGCAAGCATTACCCCGCACTTTAAGGGTCAATAACTCATTCTTATTGATCCACTAACTTGGGTTATATCTTATTAATCTTACATGTATAATCATGGAGCTTAGAATATGTAAAAATTGCATGATGTTTCAACTTAAATCTCATAAGGATTTCCCTTTTTTAATACTATCGACCGACCTCCTTCGGTAGAAAGAACACTAGCCAGTAGCCATTTAATACTCTTTTCGTTTCGTAATATGTACAAGGCATACAAGTCTTTTTTAACCTTGCGCGGACATATTAAGGGTATACTAAATCAAGACACCTAAATTAACCTTTCTTATCAAAGGATATGAGGATAAATAGGGGTATAATGTTTGGCAAAAGAGCATTCTTTCTTGTTAAGTGTAAAAGGACTAATATTGTGGGCAGACTCTCTCCCTTTATAACGACCTATATTATGAAACGGAAGGAGTACTCAACGTTTGCAGGGCACACAATAGGTATATTATGAGCTTGGTTGAACGAATTTATAGATCGCAAATCCTAATTTAACTTTAGTTCACTTTTCAGGTCACTCTAGGACTGTTTTTGTGGGACTGCCCTCATAACTCTCTCACATGAATTGAGCGGAGCCCACATATGCAAGTATGCCTCACCAAATTTATGTGAGGAGACTGTAGGGCCAGCCCCACAAGGGCGGTTCTATGATTGAATTTTTCACTTTTCAATTCAAGATGATATCATAATCATTATGTGGTGAACTATAGTATTAATCAATTTATGCTCCATAGTCCATGTCAAGACCATTAAACCTAGAATTAATGAGAGCAGGTGCATATCCTACAAAAGTTCGTCGACCTTACAACAACAATAACATAACTCTTTAAGTCTCCAATTATTAGGGTATCAGCGAAGATGGACATAAAACAGACATAGCATTTCGCAATAAATACACATAATGACTGCTCCCAAAAGTTCTTAGACCCTATCATAACAACAATTTTCAAGACCGCACATCAAGCAGCCTATCCCACAAACAAAAAAAAAAACATATTCATTTCAACAAACAACCAAGACATATTCAAAATTACTCAGAATCAGGAAAAGTTGCAAAAACAATTTTAGTTATTCTCATACCAAGTTATGAAATCAGCTGTTGCTCATACAAGTTACAAACTGTATAAATGAATTTCTCTATAGATGGTGGATGTAACTTAGTATCAGAACAATATTTATGAACTTTTTCTATCTGAATAAATTAAAGTATAAAAAACAAATAAAATTTACCGCCAAAATTAGTATATGCCATTCCTTTATATCTAAGCCTTAGAACTCCTTAATTTCTTCAACAATTCCTCTTCTCCTTCAATCCAATCCCCTTCTTCACACCCACCATTCCCCTCATCTTTCTCCAATTTCGTCGACAACCCATTTCTACTTGTGGAAAACCCGTTACGATCCTTCCCTATTACACACTGATCCGATCCAAATGATTCGGATCCTAAAATGGGATCATCAGCTTTTCTTGCAAATTTTGATGCTTTTCTACCAACCCTTTTGCTATTATCATCAGATTTTGTTTCGGTTTCTTTAACGGGCTCTTCCAGAGGCGGACCAAGTCCCGCCCTGATGTCTCCGGCGGTGAGAGAGAGGGGCGCAAATGGGCCGACGAGGAGGGAAACAGAGAGCCAGATGAAGAGGGAATTTAGGGGTTCAGATGTGAAGTAAAGAAACGAGAGGGCAAGAAAAATGGCGGCTAGAGAAAAGGAAATGAAAAGGGTGGTGGGTTTGTGAATTAGGTGATTTTGAGGTAGATTTGATTGTAGAGGAGATGACTTAGATTGGAGAAGGAATCTGGGTCTGGCGTCCTCATCTAAGAACTCCATTGTCAAAGCTCGGTGCTGTTTAGAGACAGGAATGCCTACTTTCTGTTAATCTTCCGACTGGTCTATGCTTTTCCTTTGGTCGTATTCCATTCCTTAATATAATACAATACTAATTCTAGAGTGATGTTGTTATTTTGATTTTAAAATATATATATATTTTTAAAATTTTCGCTATATGTACTTAAAATCTTATACTTATTCCGATTTAAAATATAATTTTTTTAGGAGTTTTAACACAAATTAAAATACTAATCAAAATGACTAAAGTACCCCTAATTAATACTCTAAAGAACAAAGAAATTAATAGAGAGCTGCATAAAAATTACACATTTTAACCAAAATGAATATAGGAAGAAAATGATATAGGGGTAAATTAGTCAATAAACACAATTCTTGTAAAAAAGATTTATATTTTGCAATAAAAAATAACTTCTAAAGACTTATATTTTAAATTGGAGGGAATATTAATGAATTGTGGTAGTATTATTTTAAAGTGAAATACAGTCTCCGGTCTTTAAATTAATTGGATAGAGAAAGCAATGTAGCCTCAAATTACAGGGCATGAGGTTGTAAGAGTAGGTGTAGCATTGGCATATGGGCCAATCCGGCCCGGCCCGACCCAATCCAATCCGTTGCGGACTGCCCTAAAACGTACCGGTCGGATTTGGACCAATTTTGCAGACCAAAAGAATCCTAGTCTATACCCGTCTGTAAGAAGTTCGCGAGCCAAATTAATTTTAAAAAAAAATAAAAAATTGAGAATAAAGTTTTAAAATGTTTTTTTTAATTTATTTTTTAAAATTGAACAAAAAAATAAAAAGAATTTAAAGCTTAAAACTTGTGTTTTTGTTATTTATTTTTTAAAAAATTGAAAAAAATAAAAAGAGAAGTAAAACTTTAAAAATATATATCTTTATATTATTTTTTTAACGGGCTGACCTGCGTCCGGTCCGCCTTGGCCTGCGGTCCAAATGAAACGGGCTAAAATGGCCCACATTTAAACGGATCATGAATAGCTTGATCTAAACCCATCTAAAAATACGGGCACGAGTCTATGAGCCGGCCTTGACAGTGCTAGGTAGGAAAGACTGAGGAAGGTTTGGACAGAAGTTAACATTGACATTGACAACCACACCACTAATTCACATATGCACCAGTCACACCATCCTCTTACTTGCTTTTGTTCCAAGTTTATTGGGGATCCTTTTTTGGCCTGAAAGCAATGGGCATTATGCTGGAAACTTTTATTTTTCTTCTTTTCACTCGTTTATAGCATTGATCTTGTGGTTCAGAATCTTCGGAAATTCAATTTTTATGAGAAAAGATTCAACAAGGATACTTACATTGACATTGATTTAATATTTACAAGCACCATTTTTGGTGTTAAGCTTTTCTTCGAGTACAGGTAGATTTATTTGCTTTGCATTTGTTCATCAATAGTTGAATATTCTTCTCTGCATGTCACAAACTCATGCTTAATCAATGTCATGATATATGAACTAATTAACATATAAACTGATTTAACACACAGGTAGTTTGTATCTTTCTAAAAGGCAACAGGCACAACGACTAGAAGTTGCTTATTTGGGGTGATACATACCATATTTGGGGTATTTAGTACATATGGTGCCTTAATTTCTCAAGTAGGCTAATAAAGTGACTATTGATAGGACAGTTGAGATGAGGAAAAACATGGCATTGCTCAAGCTAATTCTAAGCCTAATTGAGGATAACATTCCTTTGAATCTAGCCGGTCGAGTATGAGTGAAAATGTTTATATCACCAACAATCTTGTTAAGGTAGCAATTATCCATGTCGAAGGCCGCGAGATTCCTTGCTAAAGTATCAAAAAGTTGCACAACTTATGTAGTTTGATTATCTGGCTTTCTAATAATCCCTTTACTCATCAGCGACTCTGCGTCTTCAAGACTATGCAAAAGATTGCTGAAGAAAACCACCAGAGACATGAAATGAGGAGCCACAAACCGATCACTTTGCTCGTAAGCCACGAGGTTTTTCAGAACCAAAGTTGTACATTCATCAATGAACAATGTTGGGATTTTTAGCACCTTTTTGCTGAACTCTATGTCAAGAATGTTTCCTGACTTCCTCTTTAGTTTCATGCCACACCTGACATAGACAGAACCAGAAACGTTTACGTCATGTTTTAGGGACAAGCTCCACAGAAAACATGTTATCAGAGTGGACTGTGAATACAAATTTTACATATATAATTCTCTCGAGGTACCTGGTCAGGAGTTCCGCGTTATAGAACCAACATTTCCCTTAATATGTGTTGTAATTGTTTGTGTAGAAAATGGATTTGGGCCTAACTCATTCCCTCAAAAGGTACCTCAAGAGGGGGAGGATTGCCCAATCCTTATAAAGAACAAATTTGCTCACTAGCTAGTCGATGTGGGATTTCAACACACCCCCTCACGGCCAGGACTGGACATCTGTACCGTGAACAAATAATGGGGCCCAACATCGAACTAGGTGGCTCTGATACCATGTAGAAAAGCATAAAGAACAAAGATTAAATAGGAGAAAGAACTCCTTTTGTATTGAATGAATTAACTTCTACAATACATCGCATATATATACTAATCCTATCTATGTAATAAAGGAAGGAAATATATAATAAATCAATTACAATAAATTATAGCACTGTCAAACGGGCTGGCCCGGTCCGTCGCGGATTACCCTAAAACGGACCGGATCGGATTTGGACCAATTTTTGCGGACCAAGAAACTCCTAATCCATACCCGTCCATAAGAAATCCGCGGGTTAAACGGGCCGGTCCGCGGACCAAATTAATTTTAAAAATAAATTTTAAAAAAAGAAAATAAAGCTTAAAAATGACATTTTTTTTGTTTTTATTTTTAAAAATTGAAAAGAAAAATTGAAAAAAAAATAATATAAAGCTTAAAAATTGAGTTTTGTTGTTTATTTTTTAAAATATTTATAAAACAAATTGTAAAAATGAGAAGTAAAACTTTAAAAAATATTTTTTATATATATTAATTTAAATGCGGGTTGGTCTGGGTCCAGTCCGGTCCGCCTTGGTCCGTGGTCCAAACGGAGCGGGCTAAAATGGCCCGCATTTAAACGGATCATGAATAGCTTGGTCCAAATCCGTCCAAAAAACGCGGACTACGGATCGGTCCGCAGACTAGTGGTCCGTTTGACAGTGCTAGTGATGCATACAGGAAAATACAAATAATTTAGTGTTGCTTATAGCTATTTTAAAATATTAAAAGAAAAGAAGAAGAAAGAAGCTAAATAAACAATCGGATGCAGAAAAGGTCAGATGTAGACACTAACGATGTAACAAAGTAAATGCTATTTTAAAATGAGTGGAAAACGACATATAATTTAAAAACCCGGTACCTCTCAATGAAGGGAATCATTGAAATCGTCTCTTCAGGAGGGGGAAAAAATTTGGACTTGCAAGGAATTTACAAATATCATTAATTAATTTCATTGGCAAATAAAGTAGCAATAAATAATACTTCTTGCATTAGAATGTTGATGCATGTTGCATAAAAACTGTTCTTGTCACACTGTACAATTAGGGATGGCAATGGGGCAGATCGGATCGGATATCTGTCTGATCCGATCCGCTCCGCATTATCCAAATTCCGATCCGTGATCCGCTCCGGATCAAAATTTTATGATCCTCGATTCGCTCCGCACGAGGCTGATCTGATCCGCTCCGATCCGATCCGTTCAGTCCTATTTTTTTTTAAAAAAAATCATTAATTTTACCATAAAAATCATTATTTTTTTTTTAAATTCATAAAAAAAAAGCCTCCAACAAGTATAATTAATAAATTTTATGCTAAATCAATTTTTAAACAAGTACAAATATTATATTAAAATGAAAATTAAACATAATTAAGCCTAATAATAACAATATTATAATAATTTAATACATATGGGGCAAAACGGGGCGGATCGGATTGGATCGGAGCAGACACAAATACCAAATTTGATTTGCCCCGTCCTCGGATCGGAGCAGATCTGCTCCGTATTCTATACGGGGCAGATCGGATCTGCTCCAAAAGACGTTGGATCAGAGCGGGTCAACAGATCACGGATCAAATTGCCATCCCTACTGTACATGGGCCAAATCCAAAAATCCAAATACTAAAATCCAAAATAATTTGATTACAATACTTAAAATATTTTAGAATCTTACATAAAACTTAAAGGATACTAAAGGTAAATAAATAATCTTACATAACAAAAGACATAAACGTTCAACCAAACGAAATTAAATTATACTATTACATCAGTTCGTTCATCATTTTTTAACCCATATATCATCTTCATCTTCATATGCAAAAGAAAGGAGAAAAATTCAAATTCAAATTTTTTTCTTCAAATAATCGTTCAAGTTCAAATTTTGGCCTATAAAATAGGCGAGAGAAATTCAAATTCCAAATTTTTGAGGTCAAAATTTGGAATTAAACGATTATTTAAAAAAAAAATTGAATTTGAATTTTTCCCGCCAATTGTTTAGCTTCTCCCGCCAAAACAAAACCCAATCCAAGTTGAGCCTAAATTAACTCAATAGTGATCAACAACACTTGGAATGGAGTATCAAATAACACACAAAACATATCCCGACTTTCCCCAAAACATTTGAAAACAAAATTTAGATTTACTTGCACATACATACTCTATGTAACACTTGAATACATATATTAAACACTTTACAAAACTTATAAAAAGATTTGACTTGTAAACGTAACGGAATATAAATCAAAATAGACCAAAATATCCCTCTGAACGACCTAAATAGAATCGAACACAATAAATTAAAATAATGAATAGACGGAACCGTATAACAAAATTCGATTTGGTTAAATTTGATATTTCATTTTAACCCAATACTGAACAACCCTACCAATAACTAGAGCTAGTTGGTTTGGTTTTGGGGTTTGGCCCTAAGAACTAGAGCTATTTGAATTGGGTTCAGCCCCCAGACAAGCCCAAAATTGCAGTAAAATTCCACAATTTTCTCGTTCCTGAATTACAATCGGATAATCGATACCTCAAGAATTTGTTTCTCTGCGAAGAATATCTACGCGTGACGATTCAGAATCTAATCCGTTTTTCATATTGGAAAGTTGCAGAATTTGATTGAAATCGCAAAGCTTTGGTTTTGAGCTGTAGCAGCGTAAGATTTTGAGAACTAATGGAAATTTTCATTTTTCTTTCTATTCATCTGAATGATTCTTGTTTGCTTTGGAGAAATTGCCTGTTGAGAAATCTTTTCTCTTTCATGTAATAATTCTCGGTTTAACAATGAGGAAAAATCTTCACTGTGATCGGTTAAGGTTCTTGAAGTAGCTTATGACAATGATGTAGTTTATTTATTTATTTTTAGCATAATTATCAAATTTTAAGTTGAATTATTAGTAATTTGTAATTTGAAGATTGTAGCTGGAACACATTTCAGTTTCCTGGTATGCTTTGTTAGTTATCGTTTTCCTGCACTTTTCCAGTTTTCAGCAATAAAATTTCAGTTTTTGTGTTTTTTTTTCGTTGTTAATTATTAATTATGATAAAATATCAATTTGGGATGGGTGGTTGGTCAAGCTGGAAGAGCTGGGGAGGAAGGTTTTTATAATAAGGAAGTAAGGTTAATGTAAGAGCTTGTCACAAATCATTGCAAGGATGGTTTATATGGCTGAAGGAAAAATGCTTGCATGTGTTGGACATCTTTTCCGTCTTCAAGAGTACCATCCTTTCAGTAGATTCAAAGACCTATGTCTCGGGCATGTAACCGATGTAGTGATATGAGAATACTGGAAGATTTCTAAGTATCAAAACAAGGACTAAAAGAAGAAAAGATTGAAGCAAGTATTTTTTTGTACTTTCTAGCCTTTTAAATGCTCCTCGTATAGGTGGAACTGTTTATTTCTTACACATGTTCATGTATTAGCACACATACCTATGACATTTTTACAATGTACTTTTGAGGGGTTTTTTTTTCCGTGTCTCTTTCAAACTTGAGTGATGATTTTGCCACTCTTCAAGGGGCCTCAGTAGATATTGAAGTTGATTCATTCATCTTTGCTGAAGAGTAATACATACCATATTTGGGGTTTTTAGTACATATGGTGCCATGTTTTTTCTGGAACTTTGTAGATATATCTAATAATCTTCTCGTTGAATTTCTTTTGCGTACTAAAGGCTTATAGAAATTTATGGTTGAATGCTTGACCATGTACTTACAGTGTGGTGGTGCATGATCTAAAAATATTCTCTTTCTCTATCTTGCCTCTGGCATTCATCTGTTTTAGATTGCTTGAGATTGTTGTACTCCTTAGCAAGCATGTTTTTGTAATTTCTACTTCTTGCCTTACTCTTCAGAACCAATTTGTGTTTGAGGGATGTAAAGAGGGATGTTCTGAGAGCAATTTGATTTTGAGGAGTCCACTTAAGGGAAAGGCCAAGTCATGAAGATTGCTTCTAGGTTCATTATGACATAACTATATCTGTTTGTGCATCCATTACAGGAGAAGTTTTCAGTCACCTTGCCCCTGATACTTCTGAACGATCACCAAGAGCTTTACCGGGTTACTGCTGGCGGGTATTTTCAGAAATGGATCATGGTCGCTATGGCCTTCAGCAAGGATGGGAAAATAACAGCGTAATTGTGGTTTCCTTCTTAATCACATATATCAGATGATATACAAGAAATTAGGCTCATGTGATTGTCCGTTTAAACCGGCATCTCATCCTTAAAGAATAATGAGAGAAAGCCATGGGCAGTGAGGATGTGGAATGGATTTTCCCTCCTTTTACATTGATTATTACTTGCTGATATAGCTTATTCTCTTGAATTTACAGGCTCTGGAGGGTTATGGTCCAGTTCATGAGCCAAATTTCCGGTGAGTTTTGACTGATGCTCTTGACCATGAGGGTGATATAGTTGTCTATGCAAATTACTAAATTTTCCCAAATCCTTGTTTGTTGTTTATTTTCCATAACTTTTGGTACATATTATTTAAATAAATTCTTGTCATATTATACTCTAGCCAAATTCTTTTTATTGAGACATCGTCTAGACATAATTTTTGTCAGTTCAAGTTCAACAAATTATTTTATCCCTTTTACTTTCTTGTGGCTCTTTGCTTATCATCTGTTGGCAGGGTTGGTGGTTCTTATGATGATGGGAGGTTTGTAGATGAAAGATTTCCAAGAGATAATGTTTACTCAAGGGGTGCCTTTCACCGAGATGTATTGGAAAGGGATAATTACCCACCTCCACCAGTTGGTCCCGTGGCCTCAATCAAGGAGGAGATCCTATGATGACGAGTATCCTCTTGAGAGGGATTCAAGGCGTCATGAAAAACCATATGTTGATTCCTATCAGGAAATGGATTCTCGTAATGCGGATAACTACCCTGAGCATGGATTTGGCCTCCCTCTTAGGTATGGGGGACGTGATCGTGATGATTATGTGCATGATGAGTATGACTTGCGAAGTCGTATTCCTCATGGAAGCAGAGAAACTAGCCGGGAAAAAGATTATGATTATGGTAGACACAATTACGATTCTGATTATGAGCGTAGTAGGAGAGATAGAAACTGGAGAAGGCGTGATTCCCGTGATCGTGACCGTGACCGTGACAAGAGAGACTTGAGTCGAGAAAGGGATCGGAGTCCATACAGAAGGAATGGCCGTTCTCGCTCCCGTTCACGTGGACGGGATGATCACCTGAGGTCAAGGTCACCTCGAGGTCGAAGTCAGAGAGAAGACAGTTACGATGATGTTCGATACAAGAGAAGTGAAAGACGGCGGTCCCATGAAGATAAATGTCAACATGACCATTTCTCTGTGGTACTTTTCACTTTCTAATTTTCTGTTGCCTAGCTAATTTTTGTATTATGTCATTCGTCACTATCTTGTTTCCATGCAGGCTTCATCAGCTACTGTTGTAGTGAAGGGTCTTTCTCAGAAGACGACAGAAGAAGATCTGTACCAGATACTTGTACTGTTCTCTTATCCTGAACCTGTATCCATTTCCTGGCCTAGCATATTCTTACCTTTATACATCATATATGATTTTTTGTTATACCTTTTCTATTGGATTTAGGCTGAGTGGGGACCTCTTCATCATGTCCGTGTGATTAAGGAACTGAACTCCGTCGTTTCTCGAGGATTTGCTTTTATTGATTTCCCTTCTGTGGTACTGTTTAGTGAAATGCTATAAGCAGTTTTATTGTACTTTCTTGTGAAGGATGAAGCTAATTGTTGTGAAACAGGCTGCTGCACAAGCAATGATGGATAAGCTTGGAGATGACGGACTCGTTGTGGATGGCAGAAAGCTTTTCTTTGAGTTCAGGTAGATTTATTTGCTTTGCATTTGTTTATCAATAGTTAAATATTCTTCTCTGCATGTCACAATCTCATGCTTAATCAATGTCGTAATATATAAACTAATTAACATATAAACTGATTTAACACAGGTAGTTTGTATCTTTGTAAAAGGTAACAGGCACAACTACTAGAAGTTGCTTCTTGTCTCGTAATATGTCCTTTCACTTGCTGCTTTTTGCAACTTAGATTTGTTGTGATCATTTAGCTCTGTAGTTAAATTTTAGTTCTTTGTATCACACAGAGACAATCAAGTGGCTTGTGTTTGAGCAGGAAATTTCTTTTGTTTAATGATGCTTCTTCCGGGAAGGAAAGAGTGGGGGGGGGGGGGGTATACATTTATTTTTATTACGTCCTTCTACCTTTCTGGTATTTGGATGTGTCTTTTCTTTTTCGTGTTCTATTTTTGCATATGTGCAGCCTGAAATTTGTATTTATTCTTCTCTCCGCCTGGTATCTCATTCGCTCAACATGTTTTGGAATCTGATTATCCTTTTGTGTGACTTTAGTTTTTGATAAATTTACCATTTAATGCTCCTGTAATAAATTATTGATTTTTGACGTCTTTCTGCTGCAGTAGTAAGCCAACAGGGGGTGCAAGCGGCCCTATTGGACTTGACAATTCATCAAGATCAGGTCATGGAAATCATCGTAGTATGACCCTGCCATCTGACTGGATGTGCACAATTTGTGGTTGTGTGAATTTTGCACGGCGTACAGCCTGTTTTCAGGTATGGTTTATTTCCCTGCAGAGCACGTTTCATGGTTCTAATCTAAATCTATCATTTTTTGAAGTGTTTAACCTAACATTTGACTATTTTCATTATCGTTTACGAACATTCATATATTATTGCCTATCTCTAGTTTTTTTCTTTATCTTATCAGAGCTGGAGCATGAGAACATTGATTCTTTATTCCCATTCAAATAACCAATTACTAATTATGATAACTGATGACTCATATGGTACTATTTTCACTTGTGAATGGAAGTCTATAGGCTTAAGCATCATGGTTATGGTGTGCATCTTTTGTTTGGTAAAATCTGTATATAACAAGTTGGTATCATGAGAGAAATTAGTCGTGTATTCTTTTGATCATTTGTACAGGGACCAAGATATCTTGTATTGATGATGGATTTTTCTGTCATTTGATGGCAGTGTAATGAACCAAGAACAGATGATTCTCCTGCAGCTGATATGTCATCATCAAATCCTATTCCTCCAGGGAAAAGAGGAGAGGTGGGTCCTACACATGTTTTGGTTGTCCGTGGTTTGGATGAAAACTCTGATGAGGAAATGCTTCGTTATGAATTTTCGAAACATGCTCCTATAAAGGTATATTTGACATCTGCTAGTACTAGTTTCTTTGGCCTTTTGTTGTCCTTTATGCTTTGGTCCTCAGCTTAAAATATGTAATATTTTTATCTTTCCAGGATCTTCGACTGGTCAGGGACAAATTCACTCATGTTTCAAGAGGATTTGCGTTTGTGCATTTTTACTCGGTATGTCGTTTGGTTAATCAAGTTGTGTGTTGAGGAATGTGTTAACGTCTAAGGAATGTCTAAACATCTGCAGGAAGAGTTATTGATGTGTTGTTGGAAATGCATATAGAAACTTTTGGTATTAGCCAGTAGGTTGGAGACTGTAGATACTTATTGTGACATAGTTTGATTGTGAAGACGCTCTTCTTGATGTGCCTTTACCTTTTTCCCTTCTATTTTAGACCCATGTTTCTTCAACTTTTACAGCCATTAAGTACACTGTACACCAGTAACATAAAGATGGAGTTGGGGGGGAAGGAATGCCTTTTAATCTATTTTCTTATTTTACATTTCAACACTGAACTCCTTGTGCTTAGGTTCAATATAGCAAACTTTGATAATTGCATGCTCCATCTAAGCTCGAGTCAGTACGTCCCAATGTCCCATATCCCTGCAACAAAAAGATAGCCTAAAATGATTGCCTTTATGTGCTGATGCAAAAGTCTGATTTTTAGTAAGTTATTTTTTTAAATATTTTCTGCTACTGTGAATGGATACGCTCCCCTGGTAAATTTCTCATTTCAAGAAATCTGTTATTATTGATATGATCCTTCTCCACCAACTTTTGATTTTTCCTCAGGTTGAGGATGCCACAAAATCTCTTGAAGCAACAAATGGGACTACTCTGGAGAAGAATGGGCAAATTCTGCGAGTTGCATATGCTAAAAATATTCTGGGACCAGGATCAGGGTCAGCTTCTCAGTCAAGCAGTCTTGCTGCTGCTGCAATTGAAGCTGCTACATTTGCCCAACAAGTAATTATTCTGGCTGTTTTCTGAAATAAGTGTTGCAATCATCTCATGTGACAGGGAAAAATGATTCTGTGGGATAATCATTAGAGTGTCCTGTTGTTTCAAAAAATTAGATCGTTGGAGAAAGGAAGCATTTTCTTCTTTGATGAGCTTTAATTTCAAACCTTTCATTGTTTGCCATTACATCTTTGTGTTATTTATTCAGCTCAATGTAGTGCTCAGTCTGATATTTTGCTACATAACCATTGATGAATTTTTTGTTAGTTGGAAGAGATAGGTTCTTACTGTGTTCTGTACAAAACTGATGATGTTTCATCATTCTCTAGTACGATGCTATTGGCTGGGCACCAAAAGAATATAATGCTGAGGATAAACAATCTGAGCAAGAACAGGTTGGTGCAGTCGAAGGTCAAAGTGATGCATCTGCTCCACAGTCTGGTTTTGTTTGGGACGAAGCATCTGGATATTATTATGATGCCACTTCTGGATTCTACTACGATGGGAACTCAGGTATGCCATATTTCTTGATACTTCTCAAGTGAATTAATTGATTTTTGTCTTGATGTCTTGACATTTAGGATCTGATTTATGTACCATGCTCAGTTAAAAGCTTTTCGACTTAATTGTTGGTAGCTGTTACCTTATTCTTGTGATATCCAAATTGTGCAGGTCTATACTATGATGGCAATAATGGAACCTGGTATTCATTTGATCAACAGACTCAACAGTATGTCCCTTGTGCAGATCAGAATAATCAAACATCTGAAAAGCCATCTGAAGTGGGCAAGACATCTGATGGTTCCAGTAGTCGAAAAGTAGTCATATCCGCACCAGCTACCACAATAACATCGAATGAGAAGGCTGCTTCACTACCAGATGCTATCCAGGCTGCTGCAAATGCTGCAATTGCTGCAGAGAAGAAAGAGAAAGAGAGAGCAAAAGAAATAAGACTTGCCTCAAAGAGCAGCATATTGGCTAACAAGAAGAAGATGAGTAATGTGTTGACAATGTGGAAACATCGAAGTCATGAAGGTCAAGCACCACGCGTAGCTCTTGATAACAACCTGCCTTCAGCCTCTATAGAAGACAGATCCACTTCAGTCACTTTGTCTGCAAAGAATAAGTTGAAAGCTGATGTGGTTGCTCCAAAGGAGTGTGTCTCATTCACTTCTGGATTTACCTTGCATTCCATTGGGGAATCTCAGGAGAGACCTCGCCCTGGGAGTAACAACTCTGGAGGAACACTAAAAGGGGTGATTAGGGGCTCTGGAATTGGAGTTGTAAAATCTGATACTCTTTATACTGGAACGTCAGGGAGTGCTTCCACTCCACCGCGTGCTATTTCATCTTCTGCAGGTTCATCTTCATTGATGAACATGGATGCTTCTACAAATATGACCCCTTTCAGAACAGATGCATCTGCTTTGGGTTTTTATGCACCTGCTGGTGGTGGTGGAAGTAGTAAACGGAGGTTCTCAGAGGTGCCACAGCAACCTGGTCTTCCAAATAAGGATCAGCCTCAGATAACATACAGAGATCGTGCTGCTGAGAGGAGGAGCTTATATGGTTCAGTACCTTCGTATGGAGATGACATGTCAGATCTTGGCCAAGGGGATACAAGTAAGCTTTCTCTGATCCGTTTGGTATTCACATCTTACATTACCTTCCCATTGTTCTTACTCCTTTATATTCCTTATCAGCTAGTTATTTTATTTTGTTCATTAGGATGCCCATTGTTCTATTGATGGATACACTTGAAATAATGTGCCCTATCTTAATGACCAGCTTTAGTTATAGGGGAAAATATGAGAAAGGGATAAGGTTCAATGCTCGGCTGTTTATTTTACTTGGGAATTTTTATTGACTTGTGAGAAACCTATGTTCTTGTTTGCTTGCTGGATTTCAAGATCGAGAATCAACATACAGAAGGGGTGCTTTGGATTCAATGCCTTTCCCTCCTGGTGTTGGTGGTGGACATGGTACTGCAGATGCTAACAGCCAGAGTTTTGAAGTGATTACAGCTGATCGGGCCATAGATGAGAGCAATGTTGGCAACAGGATGCTTCGCAGCATGGGCTGGAGTGAAGGCTCGGTACCATTTCTCTCATTTAACTTACATGGATATGCTTTCTAGTACTTGTTAGATAACCTTCTGGTCTTCCCTTTCCTGTTGAAGTCTGAAACTAGGATGTAGGATAGAGCTCACAACATTTACGTTGTTTTACCATCAAGTGGCTACTTATTTTGGGATATGTTCAATCTAAGTTGCGTTATATTGGATCGAATAATGCACATAGTGGGCAGGATGACATTTCTTTAGTGAATGCAGGATCTGACTCTATATTGTGGAATTTTTGTTTGTTTTCTGTGCATTCATCTTATTTCCAGGGATTAGGTAAGGACGGGAGTGGTATGGTAGAGCCTGTTCAAGCACAGTCCATCGACAGTAGAGCAGGATTAGGCAGTCAGCCGAAGAAGGTGGAAGCGGGCCTAGAGCTACAGGCAGGGGATAGCTACAAAACTCTCATTCAGAAGAAGGCAATGGCCAGATTCCGGGAGATGTCATAGCTAAACTTATTGATCATGGAAGATCTGTAGAGTTCCATAATTGGTTGGTAAGAGTGTTAGACCCCTTTAGGTATTGGCATCACCATATTAGGCAAGGAATCCTATCAATCAATAACAATGAGCTTCCAGTGTTTTTAGCTAAACATTTACTTGTAATCCTGAGTCACATCTCTCTCCAGATTGCCAGTTTCCCGGTATGTTATTTACTCTCATCTCCATCTTCACCACTAAATAGCGTTCTTATCAACAATGGTCCGATTGGGGGTGCTGTTGTCCATGCTGCTCCATAACTGCGTTCCAATAGCTTGCACAGAGTTTTGTCTGTAGATTGGAAATTTTCATAAAAAATGAGTTTACATGGTGCTTAAAAATGACATAAAGTTCTTGATTTTGATGCTTTTATTACAAAAACCTTGGCCTCGGAAGTCGCATGAAATATTTACCTTACAGAGCTGAACAGCAGTGATGTCCATCTTGCCTTGTTGGTGCCATATGACAAAGCCTAAATAATGAGGGTTATTGCCGCTTTCGACAATTTTGAAAGTAATATTTTTGTATGGGTAGCTGCGAGTTAGATCGCCGCTAGCGTGGACCGTGTTCAGTACTTCAAGCTCCATAACCCAATTGAACAAGGTAGACTCTTATCGACCAGAAATCTAAGGTTCCATTTGGATAACCATTCAATTTGGATGAAAAAATTTCATTTTCTTGAAATCTACTACATCCCAAGCATAATCTACATGCTTATTCATACTAAACAAACACATTTTTATTTGAATTCAAATAAACAAAAAAAAACCTTAAAACAATAAACGAACACAATTGACAAGAAATTCAAAATAAAACAAAAAACACATAAACGTCGGCTACTTCCTTATTACAACACATCCATCAAATTATGAATGATGTCATCTTCCGTTAGACACTCTCTAACAATAGTAACTTTCTATTTATATACATATTTGTTGACATTGCATAACAGATCTTAAAATCAATACCTAAAACAACAAATCTCGACTAAATAATAGAAACCCTTCTACAAAATAGTTTCTACAATTTGAAATTACTGTTCCAAATCTGTGAATGGTTAATGTTGGTTGATGGAAAATAAATGTGAGTTTGGAAGATATTTTGAATAAAAACGAGAATGATTTTTTACGGTTCACAGAACATGTAATGAAAAGTGAGTTTTTCTATTTGGATTGAATAGAGTTGGAGATGTATGCTTGGACAAATTTTCATTTTCCAGTCAAAATGGATTAGAATGGAGAATAGAGTATGAAAATGGTTATCCAAGAGTGTATACTTGGAGATACATATTCTGAGAGCCTAGCTTTGCTTATTGAAGTAGAACAGGTACAAGAGTGTTTTACCAACTAAGTTACTTGTCTCTGTCTCGATGAAGCTTTTAAAACCTTGTCCTTCAACTAATGATCATTTGAGGGTTTTCCTTTTGCAACAATGATCATGTTCTTGACTTTGATTTCTTTTCATCAAGATAATGTTGATATATATAAGAAAGGAAGCCCCAAATAGAAAGTATCAAAGCAATTATTTTGACCCCATCCATTTTATCATGAAAGAAAACCACAGCAAGAATTGGAACAGCAGGCAATGCCACAGTACTTATAACATTTGAGAAAAGTGATGAAACCTCAAATATCAATCCCAATAAACCAACTGATGAAACTTGCCAAGAAATAGCAGTCCATAACAATGTCATAATGTAAGCAACTTTCCCTTCTCCATAATCTTCATATTCTTTTCTCAAACTTTTCCATTCTCCACTAGCAAAAATTCCCACCACAGAAACACAACTAGCAACAAATGAAGTATTGATTTGCATTTCCAAAACAACATCAAATGTTTCCTTTTTAATTACTTTCGCGAAAACCAATTCGAGTAACGAAAGATAGAGGGAGTATGTTGCTGATGCACCAATAGTACATAGGAAACCTATAATGTACTTTAGTCTCGAAACTTTCGTCGTGTTATTATCAGAATCTGCATGAACTGCTAGAAGGGTAGCTGAGATTGTAAGGAGAACTAATGAGTTGAAGATTAACGCGGTGAATTTTTGCGCGTTTAGGAGGAAGGAGAAGATTGCATTGAAGGCTAATTGAGATGCACATAAGAGTGAATAGGTTGAGACAGGAAGGTACAAAAGACCATATGAATACATCAAATTATCACCTCCTACTAGTATTCCAAAAAATAGATAAAGTAACAAAAGATTGGAAATTGATGGTGATTTTATGGTAGAATTTGATGATTTTGGGAAGAAAAATAAGATGGGAATTAATATAGGAAAGCCTACTGATTGAACTAATGTTGCCATCCATTTGCTATTTCCACCTTTATCATAATATAAACCTCCCAAAAGGGTGGCTGCTGATTGACCAACAAGAAGGAAAATTATATAAATAATTACTCTAAACCATAGCTTGTATTGTTTGTTTTTAGATAGTTTTTGTATTCTTGGGTTGCCATTAGAGTTGTTTTCTGATTGTAATGCCTCATCTTCCCCTGTTGAAAAAATTGCAAAGAAGAAACATACACATATGTTAGTATCCAATTCTAGCATCTTTGATATCAACAAAGGAGCCTAGTACAGTTGATGCAATACTTCCGACTCGGAAAAATAAGTCTCGGGTTCGACACCCTCATCCCTTATGAGTATCATACTTAAGAGCTCTCGAGTTGAACAGAATTATTTACCAATTAAGCTATTGTCTTAACTCTAACTTAAACCTATGAGATTAAAACAATAGAAGGAGATGGGCAACATAAAAAAAGCATAGAAAACTAGCAGGTGAAATGACAAATTTAGGCAAAACCAAGAGAAGTAGAGTCACAGCAGAGGAAAGAAGTAGTAAAAGAAAAGGCCAAGAAAGATGAAGAATTTGAATTTGATTACAGACCTCTAATTTGCAGCTCCACTTCTTGAGTACCCTTCTCCATGAACAATTTTTGGATTTTTTTGGAATTGCAGTTTTCTATACACTTGGGAGCTTTTATTAGCACAACACAAGGCACCAATCCTCTCCGTCCGGATCCTATGCGAAACATCAAAAAAAATTCGCACGCACGGAATGTCTTGGTACATTTATCTTAAGACACAAAAACACGACATGTGTCCTTAAAAAACAAGACAGATGTCTGTTATAAATCAATATTAACCGTCAAAATTTTAATTAAACGGACGAAGATAAGTCCTGCACGTGCAGAACTTATCCCGTTTCGCACCGTAGCGACAGTGCAATCCTCGTAGAGATTTTCTACATCATCAACTCAACCACTACTTGGTAGGGAATTTCTTCTTCTCTGTCTATTTCATAGTTAAATTAGGACAAAGTTTTGTTTGACTTGCTAATTTGTCTAATTTTGAATGTTCTTGCCGTCATTGAAAATTTGATTTTCTTGTCCTATCATTTTTGTCATGTTTATCATCCTTATTTTTTAGTGTTAGGAAATAAATACTAATAATAATGAGAGAGAAAACGAGAAAAAAATTAATACAAAAAATTGTTAATTCAGTTCGTTAAAAAATTGACCATGGAGTGCTATCAAGATACTCCCTCCATTCCCTATTAATTGTCATTTAGGAGATATCTAGGTATCCAAATTAATTGTCGTTTAAGGTTGTTTTATTAGTTGTCAACAATTTATTCCAATTATACCCTCAACATTTTCCTTCCTTTATGAAGTAGAAGTAAGAGAGAGAGGAGAGGTGGGGTATTATTGGAAGTTTAGGTGAAAATGACAACTTCTTTAATTTTCTCAAATTGTCTAAAGAGTCTTATATTTAGGAATGGAGGGAGTATTTACTATGGTATATGAGATACAATAGTTATGTTACATATGTATGTTATTTATAAGAAGTGGTCAAATCTTAACTACAGTTCATTAACAGAAAAGCTAACAAATTGTTCAATACCTCAAACTCTATAACCTAACTGTTTTTATATTTTTAAATATATATAATATAATACTACCCTCTTTCCGATATTTTGAAGAATGTGTTTTTTGTTTGTTTAGTTCTGAGCAAATACTTCTGACCTAGGGTTTCTAAATTTTTTTTAACTTTAGAATAAAAAAAATTGTTTGCCAAAAGAATTAAATACAAAAATGCCCCAAATCGATTGAGTGAAATGAAAAAAGGCTAATTGGTAAATTTAGTCCCCAAAGTTTAGCACTTTCGCGGCGACGGTCCCCGTTTTATATTTCTTTGTATTAAGGTCCCCAAATATTTTGCGTTTGGTGACGAAGGTCCTTCCGTCCACTTCTGTCACAGAAAAAATCAAATTTTGAATTATTTTTTAATTTTTTTGTAAAATGACCATTTTACCCCTCTCCTCCTTCCCCAATCTGCTTCTCCTCTATTTCCACTCTCCATCTTCTTCTTTTCGGAATGGATGAAAGATTCAAATGATTGAAGGATAAATCAAGAATTTGGAGATTCTCCAAATCAACCATTTCATTGGTAATGGCCCCTCCAAAGATTCTCCAAAAAATTCTCTAGTTAGAAGGCCAATGAAAACATTTTGCTACTTATTTAATAAAGACATCACAGTTGAATTACTAGTTCATGTCATGAGAGTGGCAGCCCCAGTGGGGGAGCACTTGGCTTACGGTCCCAGGTTCGACACTCCCCTCCCCTCCCCGAATAAAAAAAAAAATTACTAGTTCATTATTAATAACACCTGGACCAAAGTGTTCATGACCCCTAAATTCAAGTAGTAGATTGCAATTAACTCCTTTTTTTTTTTTTTAGTAACTCAAATTGCTTAGAGCGTAAAGGTTGGTGAACAAAATGCAAATACAAAAAAAAAAAAAAAAAAAAATCATTATTCTCTTAATTCCACAATATAATTCGTTTAGGACATTTAACGAAAATTAAGAAAACAACAAATAAAATACGTTGTTATTCAAAATATCAATATTAGAATCTTAAATTAGATTTGTATACCACTAATTTTATTTAAGAAAATAATAATATTATTTTGACTAACAAATTATATTGTTTTTTGCTTATTTAATTTTCGATACGTCATATACGACACTCATATCAAGGATGAGATACTCCCTCGGTCCCAGATTATCCGTTCATTTTGTGTTTTACACGAGAAATAAGGTTTCATCAAATTCTACGGTAGGATATGCTAACATGTCAACGTTATCCTATTTCATTTTACTCTCAATTTAATGTTGCATTATTTTCTCTCTATCCTTCACTCTCCAATATTCAATGTAGGGTTGAATTGGAAAAATAATCCAACTGTTATTTAAAAATTAGACAGTTAATTTGGGACATATATAACAAATGTGGACAAATAATGTGGGACGGGTTATATTTTTTCCTTTCTCCTACTTCCCCGGACTGGGTATTTCAACAACGGTAGGGTTTAAGGCTTCAAAATCATCTTCTAACGTTCTGGACTCTCTCAGTCTTCAATTTTCTTTCCAATTTCTTTGGCTCAATTTCCAACGAGTAAGAGTTCATTTCTTTGTATTTTACTTCAGATTTCCTACTGCAAGTTTTTTTTTTTTTTTTTTTAATTCGGGGAGGGGGTGTCGAACCTGGGACCTCACAGTCCCAGGCCAAGTGCTCCCCTACTGGGGCTAACACATTCATGACCCTACTGCAAGTTTATATATAGGAATCTTTAAAAAAAAAAATCACTTTGTATAATAAAATGAAGCAGTAACTATAATAAAATCAGCTAGTAGGCCAAAGCTTCAACAATCTGTAACAACAACGAATCAAACGTAAAAAATGTCAAATAGTTCGTAACAACAACGAATCAAACGTAAGCAAAATAAAGCAAATGCTATCTATGGCCGCGATGGTGTGTATCTATCGGGACTTCTCGGGTATTCTTGGAGGTAGTAAAAGCGGCCATCTCTCGCTCGCACGGCTCTACCACACTCCGTTGCGATGATTTCCGCACCTTCGGGGTCGATAAATATCGGCGCCTCGAGGTCAATTGGCTAGAGATGTGGTGTTTGATGCTGCATCTGAGTGATGTTGAGGTTATACGACGGGGACCCACCAGAATACACACCCGGCTGTGCCGAAGTAGATGGCCCGGCTCCCGAATCTCCCCGCGGATGAATGCTGGAATAGTAAGTACTGAGCATCGGGAATTAGTGCTCAAGTTGGGTGTCGACATCAGCCGCACTGGGAAACTGAGTCAAGGTCGGAGACTGCGTCGGATCTTCCTCAGGTTGTGCCGGCTCCAGTGGCTCGCCCGTTGCCGAAGTCTCCTATCTGCCAAGTCCTCCTGATTGGCCTGCCGGTTCCTCCGAGTACCTTGCCTCCCCACCACAGACCTGCCCGGAACATATTCCCTCGGCTGCGTCACCGGTTGTAGAACTGCAGCTGCTGCTACATCCGCAGCGCGCGATCTGCACGATACCGTCCTCCCGACCGCTGCGAATGCATCTTTAATTGTCTTTGCAGCCCAGGAGATGAGGGACTTGTATTGACTGTTGGTACGCGAATTCCTCGAGCATCACTCTGTTGGATTCCTCCTGCAACAACAATTCTCGTGTCAGTATATTGTAAACAAGAAAAAATATTCTACACAACGCAAAGAAAATACTTACAAAAATAGCCTTGGAAGTTGAGATGGGTTGAATGCCCATCGGGTGTGACCGGCATCCTTGTTTCGGGGTTTGTCAGCAGGTGGACGGTAATGCAATTGTACCATTCCATGTACTCACGGGTAGGTAGAATCATAATATCGAGTACCGGGATAGCGTTCGCCAGCTCGTCCTCGCGTGCAGCCCGTAGAGCGATGTATGTTTCATGTGTCTTTTCCTAGTTCATAGCCGCTCCAGTCCTTAACGAGTGGACGTCGACACCCTCGGAAGTTGAGATGGGTTGAATGCCCATCGGGAGTGGTCCGGCATCCTTGTTTCGAGGGTTTGTCAACAGGTGGATGGTAATGAGATTGTACCATTCCATGTACTCATGGGTAGATAGAATCACATTACCGGGTAACGGGACAGCGTTCGCCATTGCGTCCTCGCGTGCAGCTCATAGAGCGATGTATGTTTCATGTGTCTTTTCCCAGTTCATAGCCGCTCCAATCTTGAACGAGTGGACGTCGACCTGTAAGCTCCGGCCCGTATTCCATCGCGACATGTAAGCTCTCTCGTCCGTGGGAATATCATCCAGTCTCGGGCCGGGTAAATGAGATGCGCTCCCACGCCCACAACTAGTACAGAAAAAAACGGTGGAATCAACAAATATTCAAAATACATGGAAGCAAAAAAACCATATAAAAAAGTACACAAACCTGGATTAAAAGGCAACATTCAACTATGTCCCTTAGAAAGCGGCTCGGCGAGAGGTGCACATCGCCGGTCGCAGATGTGCGGGAGCGGCGCTAGCCCGAGAATCTTTGGTCCTCTGACAAGATCCCGTCGCTGACGTTGAGGAGATACCGCATGTTCCCCCGCGACCCGATTTGTTCGGAAATAGGAAGGTGGTCATCAGCAGGAACATAAATGCCCGGGCCCGCTGATCTATGGCCAAATCAATGGCATCCTCGCCTAGGGGCTCACTAATGTGGGCATACACCTCTACGAGGGCGATGGTGTTACCCCTAATGGACCCCGGTGGGGGTCGAAAACCTAGAATGTCGTGCACACGCTCAATCTACTGAGTACGGATAAGGTTGTAGTCCTCGTGCCACGACACAACGTGGCCCCTAGTAGGCAGTCCTAGTAGGCAACCTACGTCTTCTAGGGTAATGGTAACCTCCCGCACCGGAGGTGAAAAATGTGTGTCTCTGGGCGCCACCGCTCTACTAATGCGGTGATCAAGGCATGGTCTATCTTGATATTGCCTATCCTACAGCAACCCCAAAACCTATGTGGTCAATCAACTGATGCACCCTTGCGTTTGTTTCGTTTTCGTACGCCTCAAAGAATTTCTCGTAGTTGCTAATAATTTTAAGACTATTGTTTAACTTTACGTCCCCGCCCCATATTCTAAGAGCTCTATGGGATGTGTATTTGTTTAAAACACTGTGCAGGAACAGACATCTAAAAACAAATAACATACAATGCATCATAAACTACACAAAATCAATTCACAATTCGCTGTAATAACAATTCACAAAATAACAATTAACAATTAACCATAATCCTCAATTCACAAAAATATTCAAGTCACAAAAAAACCTAAATTGACAAAACCCCTAAATTGAAAAATGCCCTAATTTGTTAACTGACCTAAATTCACAAAATCAAAACCAAATTCAAACACATAAAACTTCAAATAGGGAACAAATTTGTGACGACCCATAATTTCGAACCAAATTAAAGGTTAGTATTATATTATTTTATTTGATAAGGTTAAAAATGTATTTTAGATTAATTAACAAGAGTAAAATAGTCCAAACAATGAAATAGTAATTTTATTAAAAGACAAGGGCATAATAGTAATTTTAAAATTTAGAAATAAAAGAAAATGAAGAAAGTTGATGTTTATCCTATTCTTGCGCACCAAGAAAACACGAAATAATCACATTAAAAGTCCCTAAATTACATGTTATTTACACAAAATAATATTTACACAAAAAGTCCTTGTAAGTTCAAGAAATTGCTACTAAGGTCCCTAATTCCTACTATAAATAGAAGGCACTTCCCCCTCATTTCACTCGCACCTTTCCTCTTTTGGAAACATTCTCTCTCTAAGTAAACTTTCTAAAAAGGGAAAACTTTCCCAAAATAGACCCCGCTCCAAAATAATATTCTGTCCACCTGGAATCTCTGGCGGTGAATTTGGCAACGATAAACAGGTACTCTTCATTGCAATCTGTTATTTTGATCCTGCACCATAAACGAATTTAGGTTAATCGGGGTCATGAAAGAATTGGATTATATTCTCTGAGACTGTCCACCATCCCGTGACCCACCCCACTGGTGGAGACCTTATTCTAATCGGACGTTTGTCTGGTTAAGACGGGTGAACCAGAAGAATATAAATCTAAATTCTTACTTGATCCTAGACTAGAAAAGAGAAACTTATATTTTAAATCCCATTAAAACACTAAATAAGATAAAAATGGATTTATGGAAATTTAAAGTTATGTTTCCAAAGAATATTTGGAAATTTAACTTTTAAATCTCCTTGAATCTCTTAACCTGTTATTGAAGTAGATTTCCCACTTTACTATATTTTAAATGCCTTGAATAATTAAGTTAATAAACACATTTACTGTTTACATTGATTTTTTGCGAAAAGCATGTAGAATATCTCCATAAAAATGAATAAAGTTAATACCAAATCGAAACATAGAGATATACTACAGAATAAATACATTTAAAACCCATTTTTTATTCTCCATCCTAATCGATTTACCCTTCACGAGTAGAACAAAGATTCAACTTTTCAAACAACATAAAAACATCAAGAAACGAGGGATCGGCAGAAATTTCATTTGTTGTGTAAATTCAAAACCAAAAGGTAGCCAGAAAATATTAAATCAGAATATATATTACTAAAGAAAATATTAAATTTCAGAAAATAGAAAATGGAAAGAAAAAAAAAAGAGTATATATACCTAGGACTAAGATAGCAATTAAAATATTATCAAATAAGTCCTATAAAATAATGAGCAAGTCTTAAATGGTCCACTTTACATTTTTTAATATTTAGTTGGACCAAAAATATAAAATTAATATTTATTCCTTATGGAAATTGTATTTACTGATCGGAATAACTTTTAAAAACTATGATTTAGTCCCTATAATTTTTATATTATACTTTTAAGACCCAGTTAAACCTTAGAAACTATTTCGGAGAATTTATAAGACTAATAATAAAATATCTAGGCTATTTATGTCTTCAAAAGCATAGAAATGTCATAGAATAAATATTTTCAGTTTAGTCCCTGAACTTTAGGAATGTACCGAAAAGACCCCAGAAGCCTATAAACTTAGTCTGAATATGTTTAGGCATATTTAGGCTTGCATGTCTTTAATTTCATAAGTAATTCCTAAAGAGTTAACATTTACGAAATAGGTACAAGACCCGGAAGAAAGTACGAACGAAGAGGCTAAGGTGAGTTCCCTCTCAAAACCGGAGAACTTGTTTTATAAATGTATTTTATGCAAATTGTTTTATAAATGGAAGTTACGATATTTCTGAAAGGAGTTCTGGAAAGTATTTGTGAAAAGTATTTATTGGGAAAGTATTTCTGGAAAAGTATTTCTTGAAAAATATTTCTAAAAAGTATTTTTGGAAAGTATATGAATGACAACACTGGAATGTTACTGGAATTCTGAAGAGGGCGCTTGCACTGCACAAATATGGTAGCCCCTCGTCCCGACCATTGGGGGTCTGCACTGGTACGAGGCTAGTCACCCGTACAAGGGCATCTCGCACCTTTGGTTTTGGACACTCTGGATATCGTAATGGGATCCCAAAACCTGTGTGGGAATCGTACGGACAGGGAAAGCAACGGGCTGACTGTATTCCCTACGTGCACCACATATGGTTCTTAATTCTGACTGCTGACATGTCTCCGGGGTTAGGAGGTTTAACTTTGGAGCTGTTAGTATCTTGGTTTCCAAGCTGGTGGTACCCCAGTTCTTGGTTACATCGTAAATCGTAAAACTGGGGATAAGGTTGTAAATCGTATATACGTCTGGTGTGAGGCTGGTATTGACTAAAGAGCTATTGACTTGGCCGGTCATGCACTCTTTTATTTATGAATCTGATACCCGGAAAGGTCTTCTTATTCCGGTGGATATTTCTCTTTACCCGGAATGGTCTTTTTATTCCGGTGGATATGTCTGAACTTGAAAAGAAAGAATATTCCAGATAAAGAATGTTTTCCTAAAACTAAATAATTTCTAAATTGTTTTGGAAGAGGACAAAGAAAATGCTTTCTGAAATAAAATGGTTTTGGAAAAGGAAAAGTTTTCTAAATTAAGGAAGTTTCTCCGTGTCTTCAAAATAAAAATGTTTGCGAAATAAAATGAGTTTCAAAATCACATTCACACACTTCACTGGGGACTCACTGGGCTATTTATAGCTCACCCTTTCTCTGTTTTCTGTTTTAGTTCTTGCAGGATTGAGGGGATAGAACAAGACTATGTTGAAGTGTAGAGTTGAACCAAAATAAAGAATTGAGTCAACGTTAGACGAAAACCCATGTTAGAAGATTTTGGTATCAGAGTGCGCAGCGGAAGCTTGGGATTTAGTCAAAGACCGGAGTCAACTTAGAAGCCATGGAATAGTTTAGAAGAAAAAAAAAAATTCCACATGTAAATTATATTGTAAAAGATAGAACCCAGTGCCGAGAGGGACGGGGCGTCACAAAATTACTCTAAAGAATTAAAATCACAACAATTAAAACTTCAAATAATAACATATATGTTGAATTTATCTAACAAAATAAAAAAAAATTAAAGTCTTACACCTCCTAAATTGATTGAAGAGAGAGAATATGGTGGTGGATTGGTGGTGGCGGCGGCAGGTGGTGGGAGGAGTGGGGTGGTGGAGAGGGAGGGACCTTGCTTAGGGATGTTTTTTTTTGAGTTTTGGCTGAAGGGGGTTCGCGTGGGGGAGGTAGGGGGGGTGGAGGAGAATAAGAGATTTTGGGATTTTTACACTGGAGGGTGACGACGGAAGTGGGACATGGACGTCAGGACTTTGTCCTGGCTGACGTCCATGGGAACTTCCATCCTAACTTTCGTGCTGGCCAGAAATGTTTCTCCCCAACATATGAATGTCATGTCATGACCATTATAAAAAAAGTTGGGACATGCCAATGCAATCCCAGTAATCTCCCACGGACTCCCCTCCCCCATTCCATTGACAAACTCCACTTCTCTCTCCATGTTCGAACCCTAACACCCAAATTTCCCAAACCCTAACAATTTTCCCTCTCAATTCTCACGCATTCCGTTCGTTTCATAAACCCTAACCCCGAATTTCCACATATACACCTTTCAGTTTTCATAGTTTTACATAGATTTAGTGGTTTGTCGGTTTTGAATTTTTGCCGGGAGAATGGATTCTCAGGCGAGTAATTTGTTCGAGACGGCATCACAGCCGGACAACGGAAACGATGCGTACACATTTTTGGAATTCAATACGCAGGGTGAAGACTTTGATTACCCAGATTTCCAGGAGCTTTCGCAGCCAATTCGATCATCTGCGTGGCCCACACCTTCCGATTCTATAGTATCTTCTTCTTCTCCATCTGTCAATGCTGCTGCTGCTGTTGTTTCTGCTCCGCCTGATAGGCCGCGGCAATCCTCTACTGATGTTTCGCCCTCTAGTAAATCCCGAGGAGGTGGTACTGGAGGGAATAATAATAATGGGAATGTGAATAGTACTCATCAGGCGGCAACTGTGGATGCATTGGCAGCGGGGATGAGTGGTTTGAATTTTGAGGAGACGGGTGATGATGACGGTTTTGAATATGGAAAAGGGGATTTTGGTGTGGAGCATGCTTGTAAGTATTGTGGGGTGGCTAATCCAGCTTGTGTTGTGAGGTGCAACGTGCCATCGTGTCGAAAATTGTTCTGTAATTCCAGGGGAAATACTTCAGGTTCTCATATTGTGAATCATTTGGTAAGTGGCGAATGGATATTGGAGCTGTTTCATATGATATATATATATATATATATATATATATATATATATATATATATATATATATATATATATATATATATATATATATATATATTACTAAATTGTTCTCTTTTGTTGCTTTTTGTTAGTTGCATAACTGTAGAGAGCCTCGGGTTTTAGTATCCATTTTGAAATTACTATTTATTATTTTTTGGGTGGTTTTGTCGAATTCTATTAACAAGTTTGAGAAGTCAATGCATCTCATTACATTATCGGGGCTAGCTAAAGTGATTTTATTGTCGAAATTTTTGCAATGAATTGATTGTTTGCAATCCAAAATCTAGTAATATAAAAGTTAAACTAGGAAAACCCAGCTACCGAGCATATGAGCAAGGAACCTAAGTCTGACAAAATGGAAAAAATTATCATGAGAAACACTGCTACATTCTGTACTTGTTATTTTTTTCATTTGCATTGTAGGTCCTTTCAGATTGTATCTCTGCTATTCTGTTGATGGTCTTATTGTTCTTCCAAAAGAAAAAAAATGGAAAATCCTTTGTTTTTATCTGATGATTTTCTTTGTTTGCGTTTATGGAATTGTTTGATCTGTTATTTCTTGGTTTCTTCAACATTTATAACTTCATTACTTGTTTGATAATAAAGAGAGAGTTATTGCTTGTAAAGAGCCCTATTAGAACTGAAAGTAAAAGTGCATCCGAGACGTGTACAATAGTAACAATACCATGCATAGAGTTCTTTTACGTTTTCAGTCTTATTTAGAGATTTAATGTTCTAAATCAATGTCTCACTCTCAGAGAACTTGCTGCCACCTGTAGATTTGGTTTTTACTATTCATATGGGTTTTGGCCATCGTTCAAGTTTGATTTTTTGTAATTGTTAGTTAATGGTAGTTTCATATTTTTTTCGCACAATAAACAGTGTCAAGTATTGTTCGGTGCATGAAAATATTCGGTAGGTTTATATTTTGAGGTTGGCTCTTTATACCCTGCGCTGCAAAAGCAAATGTGCAAAAAACTGTCTGGTTGGCGAGCATTGCTCTTTTTGGATGAGACACTTAAAGTACTTGAGACTTGGACAGTCTAGGTTGTACAATTAGTCAGATAAGTGTCACGGACATACATTATGAATTTATTTATAGTCCACTAGCCAAATGTTTTGGTGTTCTGGGAAGATACCAGTGGATTTTGATTAGGCATCTGCTAGAACAAGATCGACTAGTTTTTTGTGCAGCCTCTTGTGTGCTTGTTACTAGAGTTCTTCCTTTTTTAAATCTTCATTGTTCTGTTTAACCCAATTTTATTTTCCTTCTTTTTTCCTGCTACCCTTGTGCATTCTTGGCAAAATTAACATGGTAATAGTTGCATGAAGATGATATAATTTCTTTCCATTCGAAACACGGCTTCATAGTGTTAGAATCGCTTAGGTTACATGCAGTGTTGCACAGATTGGGGAAATAATTTTGTAGCGTTCTTGAACCAAAATAAAATTAACCAGTTTTGTGTTTGTCTCCATACATTGTTGTGAAATCGCCCCAAGTTCATCTTGCCTTTGTTTTGTCCGGGAATCCGTTATTGAAATGGTTTGATACGTTGATGTCAAAATTTTCTTCTGTTGTACATCAATGCGACTTGTTTCCTTTATACGGAATTGGATATGTATGTAGAGGAATGATGCCGTTTAATTCATGTCACAGAATTGAGAGTATCTCAGATTTCCAAATTAAGGAATTCTGGTATTATTTTCTTTAGGTGCGAGCTAAACACAAGGAAGTGTGTCTTCACAAGGATAGTCCCCTTGGAGAAACAATTTTGGAGTGTTACAGTTGTGGATGTCGAAATGTCTTCCTTCTTGGTTTCATATCTGCCAAGACAGAGAGTGTTGTTGTTCTGCTCTGCAGGGAACCTTGTCTGAGTGTTAATGCCCTGAAGGACATGAATTGGGATCTAAGCCAGTGGTGCCCCCTCATTGATGATAGATGTTTCTTGCAGTGGCTTGTTAAGGTTACCTTTTGTATTCTTGGAATCTGTTACAAAGTATTGTATGATTCTTTATGCTTTCTGAGTTAACAATTGGTTTCGAATTGCAGGTCCCATCTGAACAGGAGCAATTGAGAGCACGCCAAGTCAGTGCTCAACAAATAAACAAAGTTGAAGAACTATGGAAAGCAAATCCTGATGCGACTTTGGAGGATCTTGAGAAGCCCGGGGTGGATGATGAACCTCAGTCTGTAGCTTTGAAATATGAGGATGCATATCAGGTACCTATCAAGCTGTTCCCGACTCAGATCTTCATTACTCTACTTGTTGCTTCTGAGTCATACACGGTTACAGCTCTATGACATGCAATTTAAGCATGTGACTATTATTGGAAACATCCTGGTCACCTTTGTTTCTTACTTGTCTTCTCATTTCTTGATTGCAGTACCAAAATGTCTTTGCACCTCTAATCAAGCTTGAAGCTGATTATGACAAGGTATGCTTGCTACTTATGCAATTAATCCTTCCTATCATCTGCTAGGGGAAAAGAGAAACAAAATAAATTTGCAAAGTGGAGCTCTTAAAAATTAACCTCCAAAGAGGGAAAAGTATCATGTGATTGCGCTTGAGTTCTTCTTCATTCCACAAATTTTGCTTAATCTTGAGGTCTGAGTCTCTCGGTCCATTATAGTGGGGTTCCCCCCATCTATTGTGTTTCCTTTCAGCTATCTACGTTGAAAGCAATCAAAATACATGTTCCGTCTTTCCTGATAGACTAAATTTCCACTACTTGAAACATGCTCTCACCTGGAATGACATGAATTTGTTTGGATTGGTAGATGATGAAAGAGTCCCAAAGCAAAGATAATGTCACAGTTCGCTGGGATATTGGTCTCAACAAGAAGCGTATAGCATATTTTGTCTTCCCCAAGGTATGTTACAACTTTTATGTTAAAAAATGTGTACCATGTAAAGTTTGTTGTTAGCTTCCTTTGTTACGCTTCGCAATTCTAGTTATCTATAGTGAGGCTTTAACCATTTTCTTTCTAAATACCAACCTGTTCATAGAAACTTGCACGTGGTTTTGTAGGAAGATAATGAGTTGCGCTTGGTTCCTGGTGACGAGTTGAGGCTACGATACTCAGGAGATGCAGCTCATCCAGCTTGGCAGTCAGTAGGACACGTGGTGGGACATCTTTTTACCTAGATTTATATGAAGTTTTGTTTCCCTAGTTATATTTTCCTCTATTAAAAATGTTGTTAAGACAACTTGTATAAATTTATTGCGGGTATGCTTGGTTGTTAGATGTGTGCTGTATTTGTCTTATTTTGTATTTAGAATGACCGTCCAACTTCTATATCCAGATAAAATTAACTGCGCAAGAGGAGGTTGCCCTAGAGCTTCGTGCTAGTCAGGTATGCTTTCTACTATCAGCTATTCTTTATCTTTCAAAAGTCTGCTTCTTCTTGGCTTGACTTGCACTATTTTCTTTGTGTAGGGAGTTCCTGTGGACGTGAACCATGGTCTCAGTGTTGATTTTGTATGGAAGAGCACTAGTTTTGATCGGATGCAGGGGGCGATGAAAACTTTTGCTGTAGATGAAACTAGTGTTAGTGGGTGAGTGTCTGGTTTCACCGTACTTGGAGATGCTAGTTATTTTAGTTGTACTGAGAGAATGGAAAGAATTTACATCAATATTCCAGTATACAAATGTTTCTGTGTGCCTACAATATGCATATCTTATAAGTAACACTCATAGTGTAATTGTCTTTGCGTATGCAACATTTGACTGCTGTATTGCTCCGTGATTTCAAGTTAATCCTAACTTTGGACCCTTTTGTTATGGTCTGCATCTTGTTTATGTATTAGGTTGTGCCTACAAACTAAATTGTAACTATGTGCTGAACTATAGTAGTTTCTTGTAAAGTATTATTGAAAAAAGGAAAGTAAAAAGGTGATATCTATAACTTGCTTGGTGTTATTCTCTGAGAATTGGTCCTAACTATTTCATTGGCTTATCTAAAGTTGGATGGCATTGTGAAATTTGTTTTCTGGCTTATTTCAAATTATTGGTATTGATTCTGAATGCAGCAAACCAATGTTTGACCCTTCTTAATATGGATTGATATTTTATGATTTTGTCAATCTGTGGTCTGTGCCTGGATGTTGCTGGAGTCTAAGTTACTGCATTTCTTGCAGGTATATCTACCATCACTTGTTAGGACATGAAGTTGAAATGCAGATGGTACGCAATACACTGCCTCGACGTTTTGGTGCACCTGGTCTCCCGGAGCTGAATGCATCACAGGTTCGTCGCATGACTGCACTCCGTGTGTCCGTTCTGTACTTTATAGATACTGCTTCCTTTTCTAATGTCTTTGTTCCTGAAATAACATGGTAAACCTTTCTAATTGAGGCTTGGCTGGACATGAAATGTTATTGTGTTCTCAGCATTCTAGTTTGCTACACCTCCTTTTTCCTGTGTGCGTTGGGGGTGGGGGGTTGGGGGGGTACATCAAACGTTAAAGGATCATTCTACTGAAACTTTTGGTGTACAATGGTGATAAGAGAAATCTATTAAGCACCTTGCAGTCCTCTTTTTCGGTCTTGTTAGGTGTGCGAGATTTCATTTTCCTTTAGTGGAGAGGTATTTTGAGAGGGCGAGTCTTTTCGGGGTTAGAAAGGAAAAATTGGGGTAAGAGACTAAAGAAGGTTGAAAAGGCTACTTATATGAGAAAACGAGTTTAGAGGCAAGCAAGGAGCACCTTCTGATAATCTGACTGAGTCACACGAAGTATATATTACCAGATAATAATGCCTCAAGTGCCTGATGTGTCCTGAACTAGTTTCATGCATTTTTAGGTTTTTGCTGTAAAAAGTGTCCTGCAAAAGCCAATAAGCCTGATACAAGGTCCACCTGGTACTGGGAAGACTGTTACTTCTGCCGCCATTGTATATCATATGGCCAAACAAGGCCAAGGGCAAGTAAGTATGATGTGATTTCTTCTTCTTGGTGTACCTCATAGTCTGCAAAATGAGTGATTCATTTTCCTTCCCATCATATTTTATGAATGTTTGCTCGTCTTATGTTAACTCCTTCATCAGGTTTTGGTATGTGCTCCAAGTAATGTTGCTGTTGACCAGCTAGCTGAAAAGATAAGTGCCACCGGTTTGAAGGTAAATGTTGCTTCTACATTGTCATATCATCAGTTTTTTGGTATCTTTGGTCGTGCCATTGTCATAAATCTCATCGAGCGTGTAGGCATTTTTTGCTCCCAAAATAAGTGCTCCATTTGCACCATTCCGGCATATTAAAGAGTTCCTAAATTAAATAAAATTTAAAGCAAAAAGACTAGTTTATACCTATTTATTAGAAAGATAATTCCTTCTTGTGAGTCGGAGTAGTATTGCATCTCTATTGGTATTCATATCTGGCTTAATGCATTATAAAAAAATTCTGCACATTAGGTTGAGACTCTTTGCTTTTGGAAGATTTATACCTTTCTGACTACGTTCTTGTATCAGGTTGTTAGACTTTGTGCAAAGTCCAGGGAAGCTGTTAGTTCACCGGTTGAACACTTAACCCTTCACTATCAGGTTTGGTTTTTTCTCATATCAAATGTGTTGTGGCGGTAATCTTGTGCCTATGGTTATGGATTTTTAATCTTTTGCAGGTTCGTCATCTTGATACATCTGAAAAAAGTGAACTACACAAGTTACAACAGCTGAAAGATGAACAAGGTCCAGTTGTTTCTCGCCCTACCATCCTTATTTGGTTTATTTTACTTTTAGTGATAGAGTTGAATAAATTTAGGAAACAAACTATACGACTTTGTTAATTTATTTCATGTGTATAATAGAAAAAGAAAAGATTATCCTTATACATACCTAAAAGCTTTCAGCTTTAAGGAAAGTATAAACAAGAGTTTCAGAAACTAGTCTACCATAGCAATAGCATAGGGTTTTTCTTTCTCTCTAAGTTTTTTTATTGTTGATTTCTTTTCTATCATCTATCATGTTATCCATCATAATTACTTTGGTTAAATTCCTAAGATTTACAGCTTCGAATGCAAACTAAATCTAGATAATCTTATTGGAGTTGTTATCATATCCTTGTCAATAGTTAATTAAGTATTATTTTTCTTAAACTTCTGTTGCTAAAAGCTGGGTTGTTTACTAGACTGTAATTTTTTTGACTCCATTTATCTTCTCAAATTTGCAGGAGAATTATCTAGCAGTGACGAGAAAAAATATAAGGCTCTGAAGCGGGCAACAGAGAGGGATATATCTCAGAGTGCTGATGTCATTTGTTGCACTTGCGTGGGAGCTGGAGATCCTAGACTTGCCAACTTTAGATTCCGCCAGGTGAATTTATGGAGTAGGACTTTCCCCATATTTCTCTGTTTTGCTTCGTTTCTATGTAGTCATTAACTATTTTCCTTAATTCATAATCCCTTTATAGGTGCTAATTGACGAGTCCACGCAATCAACTGAACCTGAATGTCTCATTCCTCTGGTCCTAGGAGCGAAGCAGGTAATTTATGTTTGCTGAATTGGTTCAGTGTTTATTTGGGATTAGTTTCTGACACTGGGGTTATATAGATTGTGCTCGTTGGTGACCACTGTCAGCTTGGTCCTGTCATTATGTGCAAGAAAGCAGCACGAGCTGGATTAGCACAATCCCTGTTTGAACGCCTTGTTTTACTTGGTGTAAAACCAATAAGATTGCAGGTGATTTGATATCCTCCTTCGACATTCCCTACCACTTTATTGTCACATTCCCCATTTTTCAATAATTTGGAGTTACACTAATGCTTCTTTATTGATGCTAGTACTTCATTTCGAAGTATATTCTTTAAAATCTCGCTATTGCATTATATTTGATGGTTTCCTATACATCACAGGTTCAATATCGGATGCATCCTGCCCTTTCGGAATTTCCGTCCAACAGTTTTTATGAAGGTACTCTCCAAAATGGAGTTACCATCAATGAGAGGCAATCATCAGGCATTGATTTTCCTTGGCCTGTGCCAAATCGTCCTATGTTTTTCTATGTTCAGGTAAGCTTCTTTTTCCTTTCCTTTTTTGGGTTAATGTTTCCGAGGTTTGGGTACACCATTACCTGAATGATGGCTTACAAGAAACAGAAATGAAGAAAGCTAGCTAATATCTCTTTATAATTGTCTGTCCATGTTTTGTTTTTGCCACTTCTCTAATCTTTTTGGCGCTTGAATATTTTACTTCTTTCTTTATTTTTTCCTTGGAGGGAAACTGTTGAAATGTTTGGTCTTTCACTATCTAAATTACAATTTTCTCTTCTTTGGTATTCTTTTATTTTCTCAAAGTGCTCAAATTGTGTGATTATATATACAGATGGGACAAGAGGAAATAAGTGCAAGTGGTACTTCCTATCTGAATAGGACTGAAGCAGCAAATGTTGAAAAAATTGTTACTACTTTCTTGAAAAGCGGCGTGATACCCAGTCAGGTATGCATATATCCTCTGCTTGATGTATCATGTATCAGTTCTATTTTGATTATTATTCCACATTTGTGTTTTTCGAGTTTTTGTAGATAGGGGTGATAACACCCTACGAAGGGCAACGCGCATATATTGTTAACTATATGTCAAGAAATGGTTCTCTGAGGCAGCAACTTTACAAGGAAATTGAGGTTAGATAAGTACATGTATTGGTTAAATATACACTTAGTTTCACCATTGAAACGGCTGGATGATACAGTTTCTCTCAGGTTGCAAGTGTGGATTCATTCCAAGGGAGGGAAAAGGACTATATTATATTGTCCTGTGTGAGGAGTAATGAACATCAGGTTGGTTTATATACTGAAAATTTCACTTTCAATGTCGTCCGTTTAAAAAATTTCCAGAAATTAGTATGATACTTTTGAAGCCTTTATTTTATAACCTCTAAAGTTGCTCATCACTTATCCCTAGGGTATTGGATTCCTGAATGATCCACGAAGACTTAATGTTGCTCTTACACGAGCTCGTTACGGCATTGTCATACTCGGAAATCCTAAAGTTCTGAGCAAACAACCACTCTGGAATGGATTATTGTCTCACTATAAGGTAAGGTTTCATCACTGCTTCTTGTTTTACTTCTTCCTGTGAATGAAAGTCAAACTCTTGTGAAAGCTTGGGTGGGAATTTGATGTCTTTAATGCCTATTTGATGTCTTATTGTACTTCCTATGTCCAAAATTGAATGCGCACATTTCGAATTTAACAAGTGCCCACTTTTCTAAAGTAAGCATATTTTCCCATCTCTTATACTTAACCCACCTCCATTTAAGAGGTATAAGCTCAACTAACCGCTAACCTCTTTCATTAACGAGGTTATGCTTGTAGTTTTCTTATGATCAAACTACTCTATAATTTTTTTGTCATTTCAAAATGGAAAATTCAGTTTTGAACGGAGCAGTATTCTTGTTTTTCTGTATGAGCCATCCAACTTTCTGATGGTTGCTTTTCTTTCCTGTTCCCAATGGTCTCCCCAAGTACTTGGCAATTTCATTTTCTTAATTATGCCCCTTGTCATTATGACGTGTCGTTGATGCTACTTTCCGGATTGGTTTATTAGGAACATGAGTGTTTGGTTGAAGGACCTCTCAATAACTTAAAGCAAAGCATGGTTCAATTTCAAAAGCCCAAGAAGGGTATGGTATTTGATGACAATTCTTTTGGATCTACTCAATTTGTCTGTTTGTTTCGTTGGTTCATTCTCTCTTTCTCTGTTTCTGTCTCAGGACACTGTCAATTATGGCGATTTTTTTTAATGAATACAATTGTGGTGATTGATTTTGATAATTTTGTGCTGAAGGATATTTGTTCTTGTGTCCCTAGATCTATAATGACCGAAGACTTTTCGTTGGTGGTGGTCCGGGAATTGTTCCTGGTGATACCTTTGGGTCAACATCAAGTGCAAATGCTGATAGGAGGAGCAGTCGTTCTAGGGGTATGTAGCTTAAAAGATTATATTTGGCCGTACTTTGTTGGTAACGTGTTTAGATCTCTCAAGTAGTTCTCCTGGTATACCTTTTTGTTTTCACTCAAACATGTAATGTGTATGTGTCTTTCTAATGTTTGATGGTTGATAAAACAAACAGGACTTTCGTGCATAGAAAGAACATCTAATCTCACACTGCTAAACATGCTCCTAATATTCCTTTCAAAAGTATTTTTGGTTGAATCATGTTTGTATGGATACACTCTTAAATATGGTGAGACATAAAAAATAGCAACCTGAATACTCCAATTTTTCTTGAAGCAGGGTCTTACACGCCACCTGGCCCTCCAAATGGTACACATAAAGCTGGCATGCACCCAATGCCTTGTGTTCCCCTCCCACAATATCATGGTGCCCCACCATCTCAACCATACGCCATTCCTACCCGTGGTGCTGTGCACGGACCTGTTGGAGCTGTACCTCATGTTCCACAACCTGGAAGCCGTGGCTTTGGAGCTGGGCATGGGAGTGCTGGTACTCCTATTGGCATTCATCTTCCAAACCAGCAAGGTTCACAGCAACCAATTGGAAGTGTTGGATCAAATTTTAATTTTCCACCTTTGGAAAATCCCAATAGTCAGCCATCTGTTGGGGGACCATTATCTCAACCTGGCTATGTTTCTAATGTTAGTTCTGTAACTTTGCTTCTATTTTATTTTGCTATTCATTTCTATGCCACATTATTCGTGCCTATTGATTTCTAACATTACTTGAATGATAGATGGCTGTTCAGGGGCCAAGCCAGACTTTCCGAGATGGATTCTCCATGGGTGGCATGTCTCAGGTATCGGTTTTTGGTAACCTTAAATTCTCCTGCTTATGTATGATTAGGGTTCTGTAAATTAAAAATCTTCCAACCCTGAATCAGGATTTCCTAGGAGATGATTTCAAGAGTCAAGGATCACATGTTCCATATAATGTTACTGACTTCTCCACGCAGGTAAGAGTTATATCATTTTTGCTCTAGTTATCTTTTTCTCTTTCCTTCCCTTGATCAATTGTTCATCTTTTTGTCATTGACTGAAATTATCTGCTAATGTTGTTTGTTGATACCAGGCTTCTCAAAGAGGATATGCTGTTGATTACGTTACTCAGAGTGCACAAGGTGGATTCCCTGGAAGCTTCTTGAACCAAAATTCACAAGCTGGTTTCTCTCACTTTGGTGCTGGAAATGACTTTATGTCTCAGGTATGGTCACTATATTAATTGTCTCTCTCTGTTTCCTGAGGGGTTGCAATCACACAAATTGTGTTTGCTGTTCGAATTTTGCTAGTGTATTGCTTAGCCTTGATTGAGAAAAGGTTATCCTAGCTGTTTTATATAATACTTTTCATGATTGAGGATTTTCTTGACATACTTTGCCGTTAGCCATTTGGAATGATATGTTGACATGCACAGGACTACATGGCTCATGGTTCACAAGCTCTATTCACTCAGGCTGGATTTAATGATCCATCTCAAGATGATGCTTCTCAGAACCACTTCGGTGTAGCCAATGCTAATGCACTACAGTCTCAGGTTAATTCCGTCAATACACTATTTTATATAGGAATGCTGTCATAAAAATGTCATCCTTGCAAGCCGTGTCAATAGAAAATTTTAAAAAATTTCCCAGTTTTGCTTGATGATTTCATTTATCTGCTCTACGATGAAGTCAATAACTATCATGCCTCTTTGGAATGATTTGTGAATTATTTTGATTGATTACAGAGTATGCTCAATCCACTTTATTCCCAGCCTTTCGGCCACTACAACACGCAGCCATTAAACTTGCAATCCAGTCAGCAGCAGCCGCAGATTCAGCAAGGTCAAGGCTCCCAAAATCAGCAACTCCACTACAATGGTTGAGGTTTTGGGCCATCTTGGTGCAATGGGTTTTAGTCTTTGCATTCAGCAACTTGATTCGTGCTGTTATATGTGACCATATTATCTGCCCTAAGATGCAGTAAGAAATCAAACTTATTACATATCGAAATGACGGAAATACTTGTTTTGGATGAATGAATGACTGGATCAGCCAATTGATAACCAGTCTTGCGTCTTGGAGCAAACACAGACAGCACATATAGTACGCTGAGGAGAAAGATAACCCTAAGTTTCTTCGTGAAATATTTTGCTTGCAGAAGAAGGTAAAGTTTATTCTTGCGGAGAGCATTACATGGGCATGGTTTTGTCAGAAGGGTAGGCTATTCTGGAAGCAGATTCAAGCCCTTTCACGGAGGTTCAGTACGGCACGTAATCTGTGTACAACATTGGAGGAGAGTTTTGCCCAAACCCTTTGGCTCTTCCTGACATGTAATTTTACTCTCAAAGAAAGTATTGATAGCGGGATGTTGACGATATATGCTAGATGTGTTATTACTGTAGGCAAGTGTGGTTCTACTATTAGATGGTTTAGGTATATAAATATTTGTTTATATATACATGTTGATGCCCCAAAGAATCCCTTTTTGTGGATTCAAAATCAGGTTTTGCGATTGGGGAGTGTTTTGTTTTGCCGGAGTATAATGAATGATTGGAGTGATTTGTTCTGTGCATTTCGATCTCGCTTGTATCGTTTTCTTTGAGAAGTATCATGCCATGATGCTTGAAATTCCTTCCTCCTGAGTTGTTGCATGTATCACAACCAATTGGTAAGAGTCTAAGAAAAAGTTAAAAATGTATGATTGGGCCGAGTCTAGTTTGAGATTTCTGATTTCAGTCTCAGACTAGTCTCAAATGCTAGATGATCCAATATTTAAGGTTTTATACTTTATTAAATTGAATCCAAAGAGAGTTTGAGTCTCGGTTAAACCCAAACTAAAGTCAATCTGTGTACACCCATAGTTAATAATGTCACTGGCGTTTCTAATTTATTTGATCTTTTACTCTCTCCAATTTAGGAGGAAAATATTCAAAATAAATTCTAGTAGGTGGAGGATGTGGGTTTGACTAGAAATGGTCCCTTTTTGGAGAGGAAAATAAAGGTGTCTTTCATGTTATATCTCTAACATAATAGATGACAAGGAAATATATTCATGAACTCTGATTTTGAAACCCAGGGTATTATCGTAAAAGAACCCCACGAATTTACGAATGGTGTAACCCTAGCTAAGTTCTAAAGAGTAATACTTGTTTTTTCTCTTAAGTTGTAAGGATATAACTTTTAATTTTTTAAATTACGAGTCAAACACTCTAAGGTGCTAGCTGAATGTCTATTGCTAGCAGAAGAAATGCTTTTTGGCTAGCCAATTAATTATTTGAAAACTAGAGGTGAATGATTCACTAAAGAGTAAAGTTGCTCCTTTTATATATATATATATATATATATATATATATATATATATATATATATATATATATATATATTATACTTTCAATGTTGAGCCATTGCACCAAGTAACAGTATTCTTATAATAAATGAAATCAATTCTTGAAAAAGAAAAAGAAATGCATGAAAATCAGTTAATTATTAGTGATATATATTATACTTTCAATGTTGAGCCATTGCACCAAGTAACAGTATTCTTATAATAAATGAAATCAATTCTTGAAAAAGAAAAAGAAATGCATGAAAATCAGTTAATTATTAGTGATACTATATGCCTTTCTCATAATTAGGGATGGCAATGGAGGCGGGTGAAGACAGAGACCATAGTTTTCAGTCCCGATTTTATTTCTTTCATCTGATTCTCATCCCCGACTCATCTTTGCCATTGGTGTTGGATGAGGATCCCATCCCTAGATCAGGCGGGGCCCATCCCTACCTGAGGAAAAGCGGAGATTATTTTCTTCCAAATTCAAGCTTTCGGCCAGCTCCGATTAGATAAATTAAGTGAACTTTTAACAAAAATTTGCCAAATATATACAAACTTTAAAAAAGAACACATAATTGAAAAAAAAATATATTTAATTTATGTTAAACGAAATAAAACTATCTAAAAAGATACTAGTTTGCTCCCTAAAAAAGATGGTTTCCTAAAATTTTACGAGAAGTATGAGTCTCCAAAGAGTTTGAGAATTCCCGGTGTCTTTCCAATTTTGACGTGTTTTTTTTTTATTTTTTTTTTATTTTATGTGTTTTCCTATTTGTATTTAATAATTTAGGCGAAACAGACATGACGGATCGAGACGGGTTAAGGTGGGGGCTATGAATATCATCTCTTGGCCCTCGCCCTGATAATGGGGCAAAATTCATCCCCACTTTCACTTCCACTTCCGCCTCCGCCTGTAACTTAAACTGAAAAATTCCCTCTCTAATTGGACCGAGCTAGATTGAGTCTCCGATTCAGATGGGTACATTGTCATTCTTACTCATAATCTTGTATTGTTAATGAATAAACAGTCCTGATTGAGCTTCCTACCAATAGGAGTAGTTTTATCTTTGGTAGGTGACTAAGTTTAAAAGTTACATTCAAGCCAATGAATACAGTACACGTAGGAAAGAGAATTGATTTTTTAGCAATTCTCTTTTCAACGTGTACTGCATTCATTGGTTTGGATGTAACTTTTAAATTTAATCACCTACCAAAATAAAATTTCTCCACCAATAGACACATCACACAAGTCAACTTAGCTGTCTTGCTTGTTTGCTGTATTCCAAAATGCCAATCCATTTTTAGTTGTGACAATTTCTAACTAATCTTGGCCATAATCTTAAACAAAGTATAATTAATTACTACTATAGACAAATGTCAATTTTTCAAACAGATTATTATCAATCATGAAAAATCCATTTCCATTTCTTCCCAAAACCTCTTTCATGTTTTGTAAGTAAAATGTCATTTTTGGCTGAAATATGAAATCTCTCTTTTTTTTTCCCCTTCTTTTCCTCTCCATCATTCTGGTGTTTCACATATAGGTAAAATTTAGAATAGAGAGAGTATAGCAAATCTATTTCGATTAATCCCTCAAACTAAAAGTATAGAATAGAAAAAATAATTCTACCAAAATAAATATTTTTAGGAAAAAAGAGCAAGAGAATAATCAACGGTTAGCACGTGCACGTGCACCATTGAGATTGAGATTTTAAGTAGTAAGTATTAATTATTTGTTTTTTTCATCCACGTTATAATATAATGATATTTCAATTTTTAAAGAATGACATGTTTCATTCTCGAAGTATTTTTATTTCACATATGCTTCGAGAACTATTTTTGAACTTTCAAAATGGTTTCACCGCCATCTTTCACGGCAGTTACCGACCAATCTTTGACACGCTCCACTCACATGTTCACTCACCAAGGGTAAAATAGGCAATACGACTAGTTTCCTTCAAAATAAATTGACTTTTTTTTTATTATTTATTTAGCCTCACCAGAGGAGGAGGCCGCCTTAGGAAAAGAGCATTTATTTGCTCCATGTAGGGGAGAGGTGTCGAACCCTCGACCTCACGATCGTGGGCATGCCATAACCCCACTGGGCTATGGACCTCTTGACAAATTGACTTGTTCTCCCTTCCTTCACTACAATTCTCTCTTCATTTCTAATGCTAGAAACCCAACCCAACCAGCTTCAACTTCAAACCCCCCCCACCCACCCACCATAAAAAAAAATCCTTTATAATATTATATTCCGAATCTAAAAAATATTATAAATAAAATTCGCCCTAACACTAAGTTTTTAAATCCGCGTATATAAACTATTATCATATTAAACAAATCCAAAATGATTAGGTGCACTAAAGATTGGCTAATTTACCTAATCTGACTAAACACATAATATTTTTTTTTACCTCTTTAATCTATTAAATATTATCATCGAAATTGCATTTTTTAATATGATTGACGCGCAAGTCGTAACGTGCATTTTATGCCACTTTAATTTGCATTAAACGTAACATTTGTACATAAAGTTTTATTTTATTTTATTTTATTGTCTGAAGGCATAAAGCCATTGTAAGTTATATACAATGACAATAACATCTCATTAAGCACCAATAATTAGAGGTAAATTAAGTCATTTTAAATTATACTCATTTCATTCCTTAATATAAAGTTTAAGATGTGTAGCAAAAATTTCAAGAAGTAAACAATAAGATGTTTTTTTTTATCAAAATATTAATATTACTTTTTAAAATTGAACTAGTGATATACAAATCTTATGTAATAGAGTAATATTAATATTTTGACTAACAGAGTATTTTGTTTTTTTTATTTTCAAATATATATCATAAATTACTTATATTATATAATGAAATTTGGTATAAATAAGTAAATGTTGGCACACATAATTACGTGCACTTTACGTAATATATTTGTACGTAAAATCTTTTGTCTGGCATTTCCAACGTTATTGACTTTGCTAGATAATTAATAATTCTTGGAAAGCAGTTCCCTTTCTAGTACGTTCGATATTGCAAAGTATTTTTTTTTTTTTTCAGTGTTTGACGATTTTTGGTCTTTTAGAATATGGTACTCTTGCCATTATCACGTTAAAATGATTGATCATGCTCTTAACAAAAAAATAATCGGAAATTTTCCATCATGCCCTTATGTGACCGAATAACTATTAGACTCGTAATCAGTGACGGATTCAAGATCTAGAGACACTGTGGTCACTTGTATAGAGACGGAGCTAAAAAATAAAGTAAAATTTTTGTATAAAAAATTCGACGTTTCTGAAAATGTTGGAGGAGGCGGCATCCACAGTTTTGGAGGGAGAACGCCCCTGCGATATTTTTTTAAAATCACATTTTCTATAAGATTTTTTTTTCAATAAACTATTTCTATTTTTAGTAGAAACCTTAAATTATAATATTTCTATCAATGAACTACTTTTTCTATGACGGTTTTAAAAAATTAACAAAAACGATGATTTTAGACTAAAACTAAAACGAGATGGAATGAAGTGAATGGACAAAAATACCTATAACTCCGTTGAAAATTAGTTAGTAAATACAAATATTTTTGATCGGATTTCTCAAAAAAAATGTCACAATATGTGTGAGACAAGTAAAATTTTTGAAGAAAAAAATTAAAAAGATTTTGAAATAAGGAGAAAAATTATAAAGAAAAGCGATTGGATTAACTCGACAAACAAGAGAATTACATCACCACGTCATTGCCTTCTGAGCCAACGAGACATTGGTCTAGTGGTCAAGGCTGAGGCCTCATGACGTAGAGGTTTTGAATTCGAATCCCCTCCCCGCTTCTTGAATCCCCCTATTTCTTGTAATAGATAGGTCCCCCTCCCCAATAAAATAATTTTAAAAAAAATTAAAAAAAAATGTCATTGCCTTCTGCGTTTGTTTGAGTATGGGATAATCAAATTTTATAGCTAGATCACTAATTTAATAACATAGATCTAATCATTATATTAGTATATAATTAGAAGTAAAAAAAAATCAGTGGAGTCATGTGACCCCACTGCTAGGCAGCTGCATCCGTCCCTGCTCGTATTCTTGTATGGTATAAAGTGTTGGGCATTGAAAAATAATATTATATTCAGGAAATGAATATAGCGGAGATGCATATGTTGTAATGAATAGGTGGCATAATAGAAATGATATAGTGAGAAATGAGATCATAATAAAAAAGATATGAGTGACACATATTGAATTGACAAGATGATAAAAAACCATTTACGTTGGTTTAGTCATAAGAAGAAAATTGATTGACGCTCAATAATTTTTTTTCTTCTAAGGATAGAGACGTGATGTTGTACCACGTAATGGATCAGTCATACATTTAGAAACGGTTGAAAGAAAAAAGAAAAATAAGAAGAAAAGAGAAGTGCCAATCTTATTGGTCGTTTCCTGGAGTGTCAAAGCTTATAGCCTCATCAAAATTTGAAAGGGTCAACTTAACATTTTAATCAATACAAATATAAGTGGGGGAAAATCATTAGTCTAACATTTGTTTAGCATAATGATCATGACATGGCATGGTAAAAAGGGGAGCAACATTTTTGTCCAGCACGGAAGTGAGGCTGACGTGGCCATCTCCCAGGCGCGCCTTGCCACGTCAGCGGGACTTCCGTCTTGGACCCGACTTCCGTTCTGGCCAGGCAGTGTTAAAAAAAAACCATATGCTTCTCCCTCAAATCGAAGTCCCCAAAATTCCCAAGGCAAAAAAAAACGCCCCTCCCCCTACCGCTTGAGACCCTCCCCCACCGCCGCCGACGACCGTCACCTCCGCCGCTGATTCCGCCACCAATCTCCACCACCTTGCTTTCTCATTCTCTCAATCTCAAAGGTATATATATATATATATATATATTTGAAATTAACTTCAAATCTACGAATTATGTTTATAAATAGTTGTGAATTTGGTAAATTAGAGTAAATTGTTCATTTTTTGAAGTTTTTATATGTGTGAATTTTGGGAATTTGTGAATTTAGGTCATTTATCAAATTAGGGTATTTATCAATTTAGGGCATTTATCAATTTAGGAATTTTGTGAATTGTGAATTGTCGTGAATTGAGGATTTTTGTGATTGTGAATTGTTATTTTGTGACTTTATACTTGGGGCATTTTTTACTTTTGTGATATAACTTGTGTTTTTTTCTGATAAATTGTATGTTCATTGTTTTTTGTATAGATGTCCTGTTCTGCTCATCTTTTGCTCGGTCCATATGATGATAGTTTAAATCGCATAGATCTCTAAGAATATGGGGCGGGGATGTACAACTTAATAGAAATTTAAAGATTATTAGCAACTATGGTAACTTTTTTTATGCATACCAAAATGAAACCAACCACCGAGTGATTCAACTGATAGACCATATAGGTTTCGGGGGTTGTTGTAGAATTGGGAAAACCAAGATATATCACGCTTTAGTCACTGCACTAGTAGAGTGTTGGCACCCTGAAACCCATACTTTTCACCTACGTTGCGGTGAGGTGACCATTACCCTATATGACGTTGGTTGCCTTTTAGGACTACCTACTAGGGGTCACGGGGTGTCGTGGAATGAAGACTACAACCTGAGTAAAACTCAGTGGATTGACCGCGTGTTCACCATCCTAGGATTCCGACCCCCACCGGCTTCAATTATAGGGTAACACCCTCGGACTGTTAGAGGTTTATGCCCATATTAGTGAGCCCCTAGGCGATGATGCTACTGAGTTGGCGGTAGAGCAGCGGGCTAGGGCTTTGATTTTCTTGTTGATGTCTACTTTCCTTTTTCCTAATAAATCCGGGTCTCGGGGGAACATGCGCTATCTCCTCACAATCAGCGACGCTATCCTCGAAAACGACCAACATTCTTGGGCTAGCGGTGTCCTTGGACATCTATACCGCCAGATGTGCACCTCTTCACTTGCTGATTCGAATGACATTTCCAGATGTTGTTTGTTAATTCAGGTTTGTCTAAATTGTATACGATTTTATGGTTAATATGTAATTCGAATATTTAATAACTGTTCCATTGTTTATTTTTACTAGTTGTGGGCGTGGGAGCGAATATCGTGTCTCCGTCCCGAGAACCGAGGCCCGATTCTACATGATATTCCCGCTGATAGGAGAGTTTATGGGTCACAGTGGAATACGGGCCGGAGTTTCCGCAATGCCCCCAAATCGCAGCTGATGGTGTTTCGTGATCAGCTAGATATGCTGACGGACGCACAAGGGGTAAGTAAATTTCGGTAATCTCATATTTTTTTATTTAAATTAGATAAATTGTTTTACAATAACTAGAATTTCTTTTTACAGTTCATATGGAGACCTTACCTTGACTGGGTAATTGCCGAGAGAACGGCTTGAGATGAAGGCTTCCAGGCGACCTCTCGAGCCCGTACTCCACTCGTTTGCTTCGAGATGGTTGAGAACCACATGCCTGACAGGGTTGCTAGGCAATTCGGCTTCCAGCAGGTGGTACCAATCCCGGCGGTGGCGAAGGGTACTCGAGAGGGTATTAACCTCCACACATTCAAGGCGGGACCGTCCCGTAATTGGGAAGGCGAACACGCCACCTATATAGCTTTGTGGGAAGACCGCGTCGATGCACTAACGGACGCTGTTCCCGTTCCCGGTAATGTGATCCTACCTACCCGTGAGTAGATGGATTGGTACAATCGCATTACCGTCCACCTTCTGACGAACCCGCAAAATAGGGATCTCTGGGCCACTTCCGATGGGCATTCAACCCATCGCAACATCCGAGGCGATTTTTCTAAGTTTTATTCCTCCCGTTGTCAACATTTTTATTTTTATTTAAAATATACTAATATGAATATTTATATTGCAGGAAGAATCTAACGGATTGATGCTCGAAGAATTCGAGAAGCCTGCCTCTCGAACAAATAGACAGTACAAGACTATCATCTCCTGGGCGGCCAAGACCATAAAAGAGGCATTCGTGGCGGCTGGGAAGACCGTGTCATGCAGATCGCGTACCGCCGATGTAGCAGAAGCTAATGTTATGCAACCGGTCACACAACCGAGGGAGCATGTCCCAGGAAGATATCTGATTGGGAGGCAAGGTACTCGGAGGAACCGGTAGGCCACTCAGGAGGACTTGGTAGCAAGGCGACTTCGGCAGTGTGGTGGGGCACCGGAACCGACTCAACCTGAGGAAGATCCGACGCAGTCTCCGGCCCAGACTCAGTTCCCCACTCAGGACGATGTGAGCACCCCTTTTCAATACCAATTCCCGAGTATCTGTACTTATTCTTAGGGTATTCAGACGAGGGCATCCCGGAGCAGGGCCCTCTACATCGGCACAGCCGGGTGTCTATTCTGGTGGGTCGCCGTCATATAACCTCAACACCACTCAGATGCAGCATCAAACGCCACTGCTCCAGCCAGTTTACCCCCGAGGCGGCGATATTTATCGACCCTCGAAAGTGTGTAAGTCATCGCAACGGAGCGTGGTAGCGCCGTGCAAGCGAGAGATGGCCGCATTTACTACCTCCGAGAAGACCCGAGAAGTCCCGATAGATACACACCATCGCGGCCATAGATAGCATTTGCTTTATTTTGCTTACGTTTGAATCATTATTGTTACGAACTATTTGACATTTTTACGCTATAAAATATTTTTTTCGATTTTTACGATGTTCGTTTTTTATTAATACACAATTTATTCATTTTCTTACTCAAATTTTGGTAAATAATTTGTTTTGGTGATTTTTTATGTTGTAAGAATACTAACTCAGAAAATTACAGCCAAAAAAAACTGAGTGTTTTGGCACAACTCACTGCCAGGCCAGAACGGAAGTCACACTTCTGTCTTGGCTGACATGGCAAGGCGCGTCTGGGAGATGGCCACGTCAGCCAAGACGGAAGTGGGACTTCCGTTCTGGACAAATTCCGTCTTGGCCGTACTTCCGTTCTGGACAAAAATGTTGCTCCCCCTTTTTACCATGTCATGTCATGACCATTATAATAAACAAATGTTAGACTAATGATTTTCCCTATAAGTGGAGCAATTGACTGTCAAAAGGATCTAGTAGTTTTGTTCTTCCGATAAACACAGACTTAGTTTATATGGCCTTATCTTTGATCCTCAGAGATCGCACGTAAAAACGTCATTGGTTTGAGTCAGTACCTGAACAATTAAACGTTGCATTGTGCTAATAAGGCATTAATTTAGTGGTCAATGTCGAAGTATAAAAAAATAGAGGTCTTAAGTTTAAACTACATTTCTTACTTCTTAATTTTCATCATTTATAGTAATTTTTCAAAAAAAAATGTTGTATTGTTAAACTTATCATGTCCAAATCCTAACTAAATTAGTTAGGTAAAAATGCTGAAACATTAGTCTATTTATCCTCAAACTTTAAAAAAGAAAGAAATAAATAATCTAGATGTTATATTTGGATCCTTCATGTAATGCAATCGTGTCTCACAAGGACTAAGTCAGAAATTGTCTGTTGGTGCCGAAAAACTGCAACAGTATGTCAAATTACATATAAAACTGCAAAAAAAAAATTGGGAGGTGAACTTAGTCAAATATTCCAAAGTATATATAAAATTTACTATATTTAGTAGTATTTTTTTAAATTTCGAGGACGACTGTCAACTCCGCCCCTAGAATCGTCCTGTGTCTCATGCTGCTTTTGCCCATTCTAGAAAGCTATCATACAACCAAAAAAAAAAAAAAAAATTGATTATTAATTTACAGAAAGAAGCCTTTATGGAAATTTCAACAAAATAGAATGTATTCCCATCACTATCTCTTTATCTTATCTACCTCACATATATATATAAATTAAATGAAACAAGCCAATTGGCCCCTCATTATAACTTTTTTCTTATGAGAAATGATAACTTTTTTTAAAAAAAAATACGAGGATTGGAGTATAAACTCCATCTAATAGATCGACTCCAATTTAAGTTAGAGTAAATGGTTATTTGTGACACTAAACTATTTATATATTTCTATTTATGATACTAAACTATTCTTTTAATTAAATATATCACTCATTTATTTACGAATGTCAAATAATATACAAACATCATTTTTTCAGTGTTTTCCAGTCAAAGTTGGCACGTGACTTTTATGTGCAAATTTTTGAAGGGAAAAATTAGAATTTCGCAATAACTCAGTGATCCGTGAGTTAAAGATTTGACCCGATTTTAGCCCTTGAGTTAAAGATTTGAGTGAAAGAGTTAAAAATCGGGTCACGGGCCAAAATTGGGTCAAATCTTTAACCCACGAATCACTAGGTTATTGCAACGTGTCAATTTTGCCCCTCAATAATCTGCACATGTCACGTGGCAACTTTGACTGGAAAACACCAAAAAATGGTGGTTGTATATTATTTGACACACTCAAATAGATGAGTGATATAATTAGCTAAAAAAATAGTTTAGTATCATAAATAAAAGAGCAAATAGCTTTTTCTGCCACAAAACTAGTTACGAGTGCTATATCTGCCACAAATCATGTTTTCATGTTTTTTCTGTCACAAAACTAGTTACGAGTGATATATCTGCCACAAATCGTTTTTTCGTGCCTTTTCTGCCATTAAACGTTTTATGAGTGCTAAAAATGCCACAAAATGAGGTAGGATGTAGGGCAAAATAGGTAAGAGGTCAAATTAATTTCAAATAAACCATAAAATCAAAATTTTTATATTACATTGGGTACCTAATTTTATTTTATTTTTAATACTTGACCCTTCTTCCCAAATTTACCCAAACCCTCACCGCTACCTTCTTCTTTCTTCTCTTCCCACATCGAGCCGCCACCACCTCCAATCCCGTCACCCAATCCCTGCCCCCACCCATACCAAAGAGTACCAAATCTGTCAAAAAATGACTGCTTGATGATTTGGAGAGACGTGGTGAAGGTGATAGCATAGCAAAAATGCCTAAGAACAATTAGACATTCCTATGGAAATTGGTTTGCATTTTGCATATTGCTTTGAGAGAGTCTTTTTTGTTCTGGAATTCTGATGGTTTCAGATGCAAAGCATCTCTGTTAGGTTAATTTTGTAGTGCAAACTAATCTACATTTTGTTTAGTACTTTGACTGGTATGTATTTTGTTTAAATTTTTTTTGATGGTTTTAGTAGCAAAGAGCTTTGGTTAATCATTAGTGCAAATTGATTAGCATTTTGCTTATTGCTTTGACTTATATGTATTTTGTAAAGCAGTTTCTAAAGGTTAGAGCAGAAAAGCATTTGTGAAATTTGTTATATGTGTCTGAAATATAGATCTAGAAGTACTTTCATCATATGAATTGCCATTCTTGGTTAATTTTCAGGGGGTATGGTTGGGTGTGGGGGTTGGGGATTGGGTGACAGGATGGGAGGTGGTGACGGCGACTCGAGGTGGGAGGAGAAGGAAGAAGAATGTGGTGGGGGGTTTTGATAAACCTGGGAAGAAGGGGTCAATTATTTAGAAAATAAATTGTGTACCCAATTAAATATAAAAATGTGATTTTAGGATCTATTTGAAATTAATTTTACCTCTTACCTATTTTTCCCTTCACCCTCCCTCGTTTTGTGGCATTTTTAGCACTAATAAAATGTTTCATGGCGGAAAAGGCACGAAAAAATGATTTGTGGCAGAAAAAACACGAAAACATTATTTGTGCCAGATATAGCACTCGTAAGTAGTTTTGTGGCAAAAAAAGTTATTTGCTCTAAATAAAAATACGTAAATAGTTTAGTGCCACAAATAGCCATTTACTCATTTACGTTAATAATAATTCAACAATTTAATGTCTGATTAGTAATTCAAAATTCAAGATTCAACTTTCGTCATTTTTAGAAGAAAAATGGTTCCAAGTATTTAGTGTTATAAATTACTACTAAATTCTATCTATGCATTAAGTAAATAATTAACTCTTAGTGACCTTTTCTTGATAAATTATAGTACTTCCTTCTTTCCATAATACAAGTAATCTAGGACAAATAGCATAAATTAAGAAAGCAAAAAGTAATGTGTTTTTTAGTTAAAATATTAATATTATTCTTTTAAATAAAATTAGTGATATACTATTTTTATAATAGAGTAATATTGATATTTTGATTATAAAAGTATCTTATTTTTTATTTACTTAACTTATGCTATAAGTTATAAGCGACTTATATTATGAAATGAATGAAGCAATGATGAATAATAAATCATATAACATGAATAATTAGACAATATGCTGAATCGATCCCAATGTCTTCACCTAATACCATATCTAAAAAAATTGAAAATTTTAAATGTCTATTTCTTTATGGGTCCCTTTTTTTAACCAAAATCACCCCCTAAAAAAGGCAAAGTACTTAAAACCGTCCATTCTTGGTCATGTGGTGTAGATGCTGAAGAACATGACAATGATGTCCCAATTAAAGTGAAGATCAACGAGAAATTGTATATTGTGTATGCCCCACGAAGACAGAGCGATGGCAGTCGTCCCGATATTTTTAAAAATATTATTAGATATAAAAATAATTATATATACTTCATAATATTTTATCAAATTCGTCCCCAAAATAATTTTTTTTACAGTTTTTATATGTAGTTCGACATACTGTTGCAGTTTTCGCCCCCAACGCCAAATTCCTGTCTTCGTCCATGGTATGCCCTATACCTCTACCATATGAATTATTTTCTTGTGGACTTTTTATAGAGATAGGAAAATTAATGTTTTTCTTTTTTAAAGAGCAAATAGTTATTTTGCCATAAAAGTAGTTTTGAGTACTATTTCTGTCACAAATAGTTTTTCAGTGTCTTTTCGATAACAAAAGTAATTTTGTGAGCTATTTCTGTCACAATTAGTTTTTCGGTGCCTTTTCTACCATAAAAGAAATTACACGTGCTATAAGTGTCATAATGTGACCTATCCAATTCAGACTGACTCGACCCGACCCGACCCGATTCGATCATTGATCTGACAATCTCTTCTCTAATGTATTCTAATTCAGGGGTAAAATTGGTAAATTGTCAAATTCTACACAATCCCTCCAACACGACTCGACCTGACATAAAAATGTCAAAAAATGTCGACCTTGGCCCGACCATTAACCTAATATTTGTTGAAAAAATAGTACATAAAACTACTTTTATAGCAGAAAAGATACCAAAAACTTATTTGTAGCAATACTAGTATACTAAAATATTTTTGTGAGAGAAATTACTATTTGCTCTTTTTAAATACAAAATAATATTGTATAAGCAATAATGATCATGATAACTTTATTAAAAGAAAGCATACTAGGAACAAACCACATAAAGTAGAATGAGTAGCAGGATCATCTGTGACACTTCCTGTGATACTCTATTTGACATTCATAATTATAATCACGTTCACACAGAGTTTATTGATTCTTCCATAGAGGGTTAACCATGTTAGTTTAGGTTATATAAATGAAATGTTTCGTAATTAAAATGTCCACACAGGATGTCACATCGACCGTTAAGAGAGGATTTGAAACGTTAAAATGAGGGATAACCCCAAAAATGAGATTTTATATTTTTATTTATTGGGGGAACCAATTAATATTTGTCTTGTTGATTGTTTCTAATTCTAACTTAATATAGTGCTTATCTCTCAATTGTTTCTAATTCTAACTTAATATAGTGCTTATCACTTAAAAGTTTCCCAAAATTGTCATAAGGATGACCACGTCTGTGGCATCGAACACGAAGGAACGTACCCAGTTCTACTACAGAGACTAAAGGATTTATGGAAGGTGACATGTCACTCAATTCCATAATCGGCTTTGTGGAACTGGTTTCACAATCTCTCACATAAATTAAGTGAAGCACACATCTATAGGTAGATTCTGCTTAATTCATGTGAAGAGGTATGAAGTCAGTCATGACCGTCTCAATCGTTTTGGAGCCCTGTGCTGAACTTTAAATTAAGGCTCCTATATAACCTCAAAAAATGAACTTTCATTAAAGTATAACAAAAAAAAAAAAAAATCATTACAATTGTATATTAGTTTTTGTTGAAAAATGTTGAGAAGTGCAAAAAAAATAAAATAAAATAAAATAAAGTTTTCCCAAAATAACAATATCATGTGAAACCCTGCTAAAATATAGTCATCCTGATAAAAAAAAACCTCTCAACAATGAGATACAAGTCATTTTGAATTCTTTTTTCTCTAAACAATGAAATTCATTTGCAAATTCGTCAAACATGTTAGTGTTACATCATGTGGAAACTAGTGCCACTAAAATAAGTTAACGGAATGATAACCTATTCTAGCCAAAAGATAAACAAAGACATTGTCCGACCTCTTGACAAAAGATTAGCACTGTCAATTGGATTTGAAGTCCGCGGACTAGTACGGGTCCATTTTATATGGACTGTACTTGGAATTCAAATATCAAATATGTTTAAAAGTGGGTATTTTGGGTTCGGATCCGTTTGGATACGGACTTTGTGGACTGGACTTGGACCGATGCGCAAAAAATAATATATATATTTAAAAAAATATATCCAATCATATTCTAAAACTAATGAATCTCATTATTTGATTTGTTTTTACATGTCTAAGTTATATAAATGTATATATAATAATATATATGTATTATTTTCCTGAAACTTTTTTTGTTGTAATCACAATGTTAGATTTCTATACTTGTAAATCCATATCTATTTCGCTATTTGTTTAAAAAATTAGTGTATTACTTGAATATAATCCTTCTATATTTAGTTTGGATGAATGAATAGTTCTTGTTTTTTCAAAAAAAAAATTATGAACCTGCAGACCGGATCATAGTCCGCGGAACTGGATATATGTCACACCGTGTGCCCGGATGATGACCTAACAGTGTCTCATCTACCAATGAGACACCGAACCCAAAACAGAAAGACTAATAATCCAAAATAAAACTTGATTAAACTTAAACATAACACACGGTTTACATTGTAACTTAACAGAGTACTATAAAATAGCTTATGTATTCTTACAATCCACAAAGAAATAACAAGGTTCAAAAGATAAACCACAAATTATCTATTACATTATAGCTGAACCGAGACTCTCCTAGATCCAAGGTTACTCGATGATACCCTCCACATATCTATCTGCAAAATAGGAATGGGGTGAGCTACTAAACTAGTCCAGTAAGGTTCAAACACTCTTAGGATGAAGCATCATTATACTCGAAAATAATTTCCAATTTAACCCAAAACATGTGAAAACAATGCATAGTTTTATTTGACACTCTTTAAAATACTTGAAATATACTTGTAAAACACTTTATAGGACCATAACATACTAGACTTGAAAACGGAAATCAAAACGGATCAAAATAGAGTCCTGTCAAAATTGTGGCCGAGGAGGTCATCCGGACCACCTTTCCGAACCTAGTTCCAGTCGACCGGAGCCCTTCCGAACCCCTTCCGAGATCTGGGCAGAAGCCCTAGTAGTTGGCCTGGACGATGTAAAAACACTTTGGTCGATCGGAGGGGTTGTCTAGACTTCAGAACATGTCATTTTAATAAAGAAAATGCCATTTTGTGAAATGCCAAAGGGTCCCAACCTAAAATACTAACTTGACAACTCAAATATGCACTTAAACACATACAAATAACCTTGAAACATATACAAATAACTTTAATACATACATAAACACTTCACAACATCTTTACATCATATTTCTAACTATCTCACTTAACATCGGCTAAGCAGTCTTACTCTTCTCACTTAACATCTCTACATCATACTTCTAACTCTTCTCACTTCTTAGAGGCCTTGACTTTCACATTACCTCAGTCGGTGGAATCTAACCCTATAAGGTCTCGACCTAATAAGAAAATGTCTATTCTGCTAGTCTGTCTTGCATGACCTCGGTCCACGATCCCGCAAGGTCTAGGGCCTTATGATACTTGTGGTGGGTACACATGAACTCTAAGCTACACTTACAACTTCCAAATTCTACTAATCACACAACTGAATTGAACTGTATAATCAGATATGAGCATCATACTTCAAATCATAGCATACATTACGTGTAGTCACACAATACAACACTTCATCCATGTTATGCAATAAAACCAATGGAGAAACCATGACATCAATTTTCAGAACTTTAAAATATATATTTTCATACTTTTGGACTGAAAAATAAGAGTGTAAGAACCTAACATTGAATGCTTAAACAAAATCCTCAAAGATGCACAACAGAAATTCCTAAAAATTCCAACCTACTTCCTTAAGCAATAAATTTCTACTGGAAACTCAAAACGCTAATCCGTCACCGCTCTAACGTAGCTTTCTCAGTCATCTTTCTAACGTCGCTGAAATCACTCAATTACGATACCGTTTACAGTCTCAAATATAAAATCTTCTCACAGTACTCCGTTTTCCCATAAAATCACTTTCTCTGTTTTATTTTGTAACTTCCCTCTAGGGTGAGCACCGAATTCGAATTCGCCAATTCGGCAATTTGAATTCGGTTTTTTCATTTTTTCCTACCTCAAAAAATCAACCGAATTCGAATTGGCCGAATTGGAGGAAATAATATTTAATTATTAAAAATTTCAATAATAATATTTAATTATTAAAAAATTCAATTCGAATTCGGTCACACCAAATTCAAAAATAGTGAAACCGATTTCATCCCAAATTCGACCAATTCGAATTCGGTCTTGACCGAATTACCGAATTGAATTCGAATTCGGTCAGAATTCGGTAAAAACCGAATTTACTCACCCCTACTTCCCTCTCCCTATAATCCCAGCAAAAACTACCCACAATAACCATCCTAACTTTCTTACAAAACAATCACTCGTCTTCCTAATATCTACACTCAAGTTCCCCAACCAACCAAACACTTCAGAACGCCCATTAAACACTTACAAGGCTATATATGACACATAAAACATGTTATAACAAATAATCACACAAAATTAATTACAAGATATGTAACCACGTAAGTAGAAAAGTTCCGAGTATTACAATATGAACTTAGCATTTGACTGTTCGCAAAAAATGTATTAAGCCTGGTCCGACGCGTTTAAAGTAAATTCACGTGGACTTGAATCTAAACCAGACTGGACTGGTTCGTTTGACAGTTCTACAGAAGATAAAAAGGAAATACTAAGACTTAACAATATAACCGATTCTGATTGAAAAGTCTCCTCAATACATGATTATTTGTTATTGTCAAATCATTTCAATTCTTTTTTAAAATTTAAAATAGAATAATAATTATCTAAAAAAATACATACGGTTAAAATTTAAAGTCGTTTGACTAGATATAGTGGTAGATAAATGATGTAATATTTGAGCTGGTAGAGATCCTTGATAGGATGGTAATTCCAGAAATTACGGCCAAAAGACGAGGGGTATAACTGTACATAAAAAACTGTATAGAGCGTATAAAAGGGCGACAAAGACTGGATCTGCAACGGAGGAATCCAGCTATGCACATTCAACGGAAACAGAAAGGAGAAAGAAAAGTAGAGAGATAAACCAATCGCTCATCACTCTCTCTCCTCCAGCTCTCCTTCCTTAACTTGGACTCACTGAAGACTCTCTCCTTTTCTGTTCCTTTCCACTCACACCAAAAAACATACAGTTCCTCACTTTCTCTCTCTAGAATTCTAAAAGCATCGCCTCCACACCGCCGACGCCGTTGCCGTACTTCTCAGTTGAACCGAAATTTAGTAAAAGAGACTGAAAAAGAAGATATTTCGTAACAGATTATCCAGAAATAAAATTCAATTCTTCTTCGGTTAGTCAATCAAAATCTGAATTGAATTTCAGTATATGTATTTGAAGTTTATTTTATGTGTTTTTTTTTTAAGGATTTGGATTGCATATTTGAATCATGAAGTGATTTTCTGCGGTGATCGTTAATGATCGATTGGATTCTTGGTTTGAATATTCTCGGTTTTTGAATATTTTCAGTTTGCATGTTTATAATTGCTAATAAATGTATATAATTACCGAATAAGTAAAATAGAAAAGGAGAGAAGAAGATATTTCGTTTATATACATGTTTTCTTTTCCTGGAGTACACAACTGTTCTGGTTAGTTTACTGTTTTTGTTTTTTCTTTCCGTTGAAAATTGTTGTTTATTTTATTTTATTTTATTTTATATTTTGATTGTCTCGATTGACCTTGGGACTTGGAGTCTTCTCAAGGAAATTCCAGCACGCTTTTATTTCTAGGAGTAGCTGTTCTCGAATTTAGAATGTGTTAAGTGATCCGATTGTTTAAATTTGAAGTTGATTTTTTTCGTCTCAACATTATTCCCTAAGCAATAATATTATTGCGGAACAATGTTATATCTAAATTTGTATAGGAAAAGCTAGAAACAAACAACATAATTGTCAATTTTTGTCCGTTAATTTAGCTTGATTATTTAGTCTAATGAAGCTCTTTTATTTATTTTAGTTTTTGTTTGTTTCAAATTTAGTACTGTGACATTTGGCTTGTGTCCGAGGTCCAATTTGGTAACTGATAAATGGATCCACTTGCAGGATATGTTGAATGTGCATGGTTTCCTGTACTGGAGCTACTGGTCAGCTGTATATTTTTGATAACTGGCAAGCAAGCAATCTAGCTTATGCATATAGGATATTGCAAGACTTCTTAAGACACGCTGAAAGGAACTTTTGCATTTAATTGAGTTTATTAAGATCGAGTGGCCGTGAGACCTAAGCAAGTCCATTCATGTATTGAACTTTGTATCTTATGGTTCATTTCAGGTTGTGATGTGTCCGGTGATAATCTGTTACTATCTTTGCTGGTGGATTTTGTCTGGACATCTTCTAATAACTGCACCATCTTTCAGCTTGGAGGAGTACAGAGCTAAGACATTTGAGTCGGAAAAAGCATTAATCATACATTCTGGCCCAACTTTAAGTAATGGTTCAAGAAGTAGCTCCATTTTCAGATTTCAGGAATCCAAATTTAAGACTCTTAAGAATGATTTTGTTTCTTGTGAGGATCTTGAAGGTGTTGGATCATTTGATACCACCTGTCAGCTGAATTCGAATCTGTATGTGAATTCTGATATATATGTCTCTGGCAAAGGAAATCTGGAGATACTTTCTCATGTTTCAATTGTTTGCCTCATTGAAGGATGTGTAATAAGTTTCAATTTATCTGGAAATATTAAAGTGGGTGAAAATGCTGCTGTAGTTGCAGGTTCTATAGTTCTCTTCGCTGTCAGTCTGACTATGGGTCCTAACTCTTCTATAAATACGACAGCATTGAGTGGGCCAGCTCCATCTCAGACTAGTGGGACACCAGTTGGTTATGATGGAGCTGGGGGAGGGCATGGCGGCCGAGGTGCATCGTGTCTGAAAATGAATGACAGTAACTATTGGGGTGGTGATGTTTATTGTTGGCGTACTCTCTCCAATCCATGGTGTTATGGCAGTAAGGGTGGCGGCACGTCTGATAACCACAAGCTTGGAGGAAATGGTGGAGGACGTGTTTTACTTGATGTCAAAGACCTTTTGTCTATTGATGGATCAGTGTCTGCAGAAGGTGGGGATGGAGGCACCGAGGGGGGAGGAGGATCTGGTGGAAGCATCATCATTCATGCTCAAAAGCTGTAAGACACCATCCTTTTGGACTCATTACATATCTCTCGCTGATCTCCCTCTGTTTATTCTTAATTTTCTATGTCGAAAGTAGATGAATGGTTTGTGCCCATTAAGTGTGTGCTACAATTGATGAGTGACAGACCTCCATGTCGTTAGTGAGAATCCATGCGATTTAGGACTTACCATGTGTTTCCAGAATAGAGCAGGATAATGGAACTATTTTAGAAAATTTATCAGTTCATAAGATACTGATCACCCAAAAGAAAAGAAGATATATTTCTCTGTTGTCAACAATTGTTTATGTAAAGTGAAGTCCTGGTATGTTCATATTGCTTGGCATGTTTGGACTATAATTTTAGTTGTTTAGGTTTTCTTCTACTACTCTGTATTTCTATATATTCCGAGTTTTTTATATCTAGTTTAATATGCACTATGCAGCAGTTTGGACCATTGATAAAGTTCGTTGCCAATTAATCTAGAGTATGCTTGATGCACTTGTATTTTGTGTCTTTCTCAGTCCACATTCAGCAAAACCTTTGCTTGGGCGCCTCATAGTCAAGCATATCAAGAATAAGTTGATAAAGTGGGATTTTAATTTGTTTCCTTTTCGTTTCTACTTCCTCATTATGACATAGGTTTGCAAAACGATTTTAATTTATCAACTTATTTATTTTTTGTTGTAAATTGATGGGTGAGAGGGATACAAGTATCTGTTGGAGAACAACAGTATCGAACCCGAGACGCATGGTACAGGGTCGGAAGTGTTGCGCCAGCCATGCTAGCGTTTCTCAATAGGCTTTGGAAAGAATTGATAATTCTAATGACATTTACTTAAAGATATACTTAAGAGTCCATTGTTTGAACTGCAAAAAACTGATGTCAATATTTGGACGAAAGGAACCATCTGGAGAAGGTCCACTGTATTAGCTAGATAATTGTTTTTGGATTTGCGCACTGCATGAAGAGATGGTTGTCCAACAACGGAACAACATTACTCAATGTAAAGAGAATATATGTATGATAATTTTGAGATGTATTTTCTGTACAGTCAGAAGGAAGGATTAATTGGTGATATATCAGCGGTTATGGAAAAATGAAATGCAATGATAACTTCGTTAACACATACAAAAAAGACCACTGCAAGATTTGGATCATGCATAACAGCAACCGGATAACAGATTAGATATGTTCTGGTTAATATATATGACAAGAGGAAGAATTTGACCAGTCGCTGCAAGTAAATGAACAGTGCATCATGTTTTATTCATTGCTTCTCTAGTCTCTTGAATTTGAATAGGTCGTCAAACTATGTGCGCCATATTCTTGTTTTCTAACATTACACTTCTCTTGGATTAGATCTCATTCAGTTTGTATTGTACTCTGAGGCCAAATTAATTACTTGAGATGAAAGACCTTAGAATTTGCATTAGGAGGTGTATAAAGTGGATTATCTCTTGATTCTTTTGAACTACTAACACTAACTTTTTGTTTGTGGAAGGGAAGTGGAAGGGGAAGTGTAAGGGATGGATAAAGCACTTCAGATGGGGGAAGTTTTTCCTGTTACCTTGTTTTGGTTTGTGTGAGAGGAGGAGAGGGCAAGAAAGAAAAAAAAACCTTGATTAATTTACAGTTTTTATCCCTTCCTTTCAACTTTACAAAATACAAAATATTGCCCTTTAGTCTTGTTTCTTTATTACTATTTGCTTGTTCAAAGAAGAAAAAGGGCTAAACTAATATTTATAGTACCCAAAAAGAAAAGAAACATTTGCTGGTCATCCACCATAACCATAGTCATTTATGACCAAGCCTCAGAATCAAGAATATCAAGTATGAAGTAGAACAGAGGAAATGTGTATCCTGCAATTGGTGTCCCCCCCCCCCGGCGAATCTTTTATGTAGTGCATTAGTCTCTTAGATTATTGATTTGCAAAATTCTATATAATTTGATTGTGAGAACCCTTAAGAAGTACCTTACCAACTTCATTGTTCTTGTATTTGTCATTGAAGATCATATAAGTTAATATTTTTTGTATCTTTTCTTATTACGCTCTCGAAATTATTTTATTGCAAATTACATAGCTTCTCAACTTCCATTTGTGGTTTCACTGAAATAGGAGAGGGTTTGGTATCATCACTGCTGCTGGCGGAAAGGGATGGGGTGGAGGTGGTGGAGGAAGGATTTCTCTCAATTGTTACAGCAAACAAGAAGATGTAAAAGTAACTGTGCATGGTTTGTACTGATAAACCTGTATCTGTAGTTTCTCATAAAAGAATTATTTCATGATTGAATTTTATTTAGGCAGCTCACTTATGTTCTGCCTGCAGTTAGGGCTTTTTACTTAGAATTCCAGGACTATTGACCTGTGATTTTTGTCTCTAACTTCTTATGAGTCTTACCAGTTAACTTTAAACCTGTTGCTACATTACATCCTGAGTCAAGAAGTCGCTGATGTGATTGCCTAGATGTACTAGTGTTCAATAAAATGTAGCATGTATATGTGCAAGTGTTCAATCACATTACAACATGTACTGATATATACAGATATACTTACGGCTCATGCTGCAGAAATATCTTCTTTATTTTTTTTTGCACTGGTTGATGAATCTCATGCTGTAGGATTACATACAATAACATACAACCCCTTCTCTCATCATGCAAACCCATTATCTACTCTAATCTGTCAATAGCATCTGGTAGGAAACTGCATATTTACAAGAAAAAATGGACAGTATGATATTTAACGGAAATTCTAAAACATGCCATAATTTCTCTACATGGATTAATGTAAACAGCTTCTTACCAAAGTTAGCGTCCCATTCTGCAGATATGAGTAAATCAAAACATCTAATTGTATGAAACAAAGTTTCAACCAGTTATTTGTCTGACACAATTATGGAGAGATAATCTCGGGTCTCAAGCGCAATAAATATAATGGTATGGAAGTACCCAGGCCAATTCTCTGGCCTGGTTTCATGTGTGCATTAAGTTGCCTCCATAACCTGTCTACTATTCCACGTCGCATAATTGCTTTTTGCAATTTCTTTCCATCTCCCGTCTGGCATCTGTTTTAGGATGAGTTTTAATTGTTTTCTTCCAAGTTACATGACCTCGGTATGCTTGCAGGCGGTTACAGTATTGGTTGCCCCCAGAATGCTGGAGCTGCCGGTACTTATTATGATGCATCTGTGCTGAGCTTACGGGTTGACAATAACAATATGACCACAGAAACAGAGACTCCTTTGCTGGATTTTTCTACTAGCCCTCTGTGGACAAATGTTTACGTGGAGAACAATGCAAAAGTTTTAGTGCCATTACTTTGGACGAGAGTTCAGGTCAATCTTAATTTATAATAGCGTAGAGTGATAAATTGTTGCATATTTTTTCATGTGTCACAACGATGACAAATGTTCCTCTCTTTCTGAAAGATTGCCGACTAAAATGCACTCCTTTCTTCTTTCTTTTTTGATATGCTCTATTTGTTTAGGAAATTTAGGCTCAGGGATAACAAATCCTGTTTTCCATTTGACCATAAACAATCTTAGCATTTGAGCATGTTAAAGTTAAGATGATTTATCTGACATTATTCTTACAGTTACTTGCAACATATTTATGTACCAGAAATTATTTCTCACATGTGAAGGGACAATTATTTCTTCTTCTGTCCACTCTGGTTTTTCTGTTGCTTCATCTCCTGAGACATTCTATTATTTCAACTTAGGTAGAAGTTGAGTTGGAATTTTTTTTCTTTCCCGTTGCTTCTTGGTTAGAATAGTCTTCAAGCACTATCTTAATAAGACGTGTTACTTTTCGTCCATGTTACAGTTTTCAGTATTTACTGCTAAAATCCAATTTAATGTTTTTTAAGCAAGTGATTACTGCTTTATAAATTGTGATGATAAGTACTTTGTCATGGATAAGATTTACATGATCTGTTTCCTTTTGAAGGTTAGAGGCCAAATTAGTCTGCTCTCTGGAAGCAGCATAGTTTTTGGTTTGTCTGAATATCCAGTTTCAGAATTTGAGGTTGTTGCAGAAGAACTTCTGATGAGTTATTCCGTCATAAAGGTACAAAAGTTACTATGGTCAACTTCTTTCTCTTGTATACCTAACTTGGGTTGCACGTTTGTATTGTTTACCTTGAAATAACTGAATGCTAAAGAAAAGCTATGCATTTTCGCGACCGGCTGAAGCATAAAATTCTTTGCTTTCTTGTCGTTGTCATTAATCATTTCTAACATTTCAAAGATGATTGTCCACTTTGAAAATTTAAAAGTGAGGAAACCAATTCCTAAGTTGAACTTATGAAGTTAATTTGATTTCCGTTCTATAATTATCTTAAAAAAATTTGGCTGTGAAGTCAGGTTATTTATTTATTTATCTATTTATTTATTTATTTATTTGGAGATATGGAACTTTGAAGATGTCATATTCAGAGTTTTAGAGGCCCAGCCTTTTTCTCTATGTCTTCCCATGTTTATGAATTCTCAATTCTTCATTTTTTGATATATTGCAAAACTCTGGTTTGTTGCATCTCAAAGTTTCATTTTTGTAATGAGCAAGCAAGATAATGTGTCAGATGGTAGGTTATTACTTGTATGATGCTTTGGACTTGAGAACCTTTTCCTTTATAGGTCCCCAAAAGTATGAATTCTATGAGCTAAAAATGTGTTCTGGAGATAAATTTCCCCCCAAAATGATTTCAAATAAGTATTGTAAATGGTAAATCTTGTATGTGCAGATATATTTTTTCATTTCTCTTTACTTACCTTAGTTCCTTCGAGGCCTCTTGGTTCTATTGCTTTCTGGTATAATTCTAAGTTTAAAAATGTTTCTTTCCATCTTCTGGTCCTTGAAGCATGATGAGCAGAGTCTTACTTTGTTGTCCTCCTTCAGAAGTCCATGAGTTATATGCTTAACAGTCATTTGGTGCAGGTTTATGGTGCACTTAGAGTAGCTGTTAAAATGTTGCTCATGCTGAATTCTAATATTGAAGTTGATGGTGGTGGAAATACTGTTGTCACTACATCTGTCTTTGAAGTCAGGAATCTTGCTGTTCTGAAGGTAGCCCTTTGAAAAATGATTTATATGAATCTTACAGATGTTATTCATTGTGGGAATTGATAGTTTTGGTCTCTCTATTTTTAGGGAGGCTCCATCATTAGCTCAAATGCAAATTTGGCCCTGTATGGTCAAGGATATCTTCAATTGAGTGGTCAGGGTGATGCAATGAAAGGCCAGCGACTATCCTTGTCACTATTTTATAACATTACTGTAAGAATTTAAGACATGAATGTGACTTCTTCCTTCTATTGTTTGAGTTTCTGTAAACATACAGAGTGCTTTTCAAGGATGAGAGTGAAAGATTCAGTTGTTTAGTTTTTTGGAAGTCTTAGCTTTTGAAAATGCAAGAATACATGTCATGCCACATGTGCAAAAACATGAAAGAAGCACTTTCTGTTGCTTGCTCTCTAATAATTTTCTTAAATATAGTAGTCACATTTTTTATTGCGGATAGTATTCAGCTGCATCTGTTTGTCTAATAGTGGTTGAAGAATTTTGAAACTGGATTTTCTTCTGTCCTGTCAAAGCAATTAGAGCATGGTGTTAGGTAGGTACCTAGAGGTTGTAAATATAATGCAACAATCTAATTTTAAGTATTGAGCATGATATGTATGTACAAAAAAATGATCATTTGAATTATATTTTTGAACTTTATGAAAATAAATATTAGCGGCTTAAGTGATTCTCTAAAGACCAAGCTAATTTGTCAATTGTCTCAGCATATATGTCTGAATAGGTAAGAAATCTCCTACCCCGTACTGAACACTTCTAGGAAAATTCAAATGACAAGAAGTGTCATGGAAAGATTTTACACTTGGGTTGCCTTATGAATAGCTAATTGGGATGTTCTTTCATGAGAGTTTTTGTACTGTCTGAAATCTCCTCAAAATACAAACATCCCTCTTCCAGGACCAAAAGCACATGCAGTTTGTTCTTCTTACATGCTGGCTTGTTTGACTTACTTTAAATTTAAGTAACTAAGTAATTTTTAACTTTAATTTTTTTTTTTGCAACTTAGAACTCCCATCTATTTCTTAATTGAGTGTGAAGTCTGTATCTTTGTCTAACAAAACTTTACTTTTTGCTAATTCTTTTTATAGGTTGGCCTGGGGTCCTTACTTCAAGCTCCCCTGGATGATGATAACAGTAGAAGAATGTAAATATATTTTCATGTTCCTATATCTTGCTAGTGCTTTGTTTTCTAGTTATGCAGAAGTTCTTTTAAAACTAAGAATTTATGCAAGCTTCCTAATCTTTCAAATAGGGTAACAAAGTCCCTTTGTGAGAACCCGAACTGTCCAATGGATTTGCTTTTCCCACCAGATGATTGTCATGTTAATTATACGTTGACATTTTCGGTTCAGGTGAGAAATCTTGTCTTTACTATCTAGTTGCTAGGATGATGTTGTGTATGAAACTATTGAGTTTAAAAAGGTCGTACCCAGTGCACAAGGCTCCTTCATTAGGATATTTGAACCCAAAAAAAAAGATTATTTTACCATATATAACAACTTAGAGATTTGTCTTCTTGTAGCATATGGAAATGTTTCTGACGTAATATATTGGATATGAAAAAAATGCCCTCTTTCTATAGCTTAACTAGAACTAAATAAGTGCTCTCTACTTTTTACTTGCTTTTAGCTCTGCTTCTCAGAAATGATAAGAGAGACGCAACATGTTAACTTTCTTTGTTCTGATGTTTACGTGCAACTTTATTGTTCCCCAAAATTTTATAGGAAACTTAGATTTATGATAAAAACTTAAAATCACAGCTTTTCTCCCTTGCGCCTTTGTTGAATGTTGGAATAAGTAAATCATCCTAGTTGGAATTTGAATTGGGGAGAAAAAAAGAGAAAGCACTAGTTTGGAAGCCGTGTTGTCAAATGGCGCCCATGGCTCTATGGCGTGGCAGTTTTTGCAGCCACCGGTATACGCAATGATTTTGAGTTATTTGTTTGATTCATGTTGTTTTTTTTTTTTGCTTTTTATTACATTATGCAGTGTTTTATACATATTTTGCATATTTTATTGTGTCCACTATGAGACGTTATATCGTCCACTATAACGTTATGGCATTTTTTTGGCTTGCCGCCATGATCCGCCATCCGCGATTGACAACACTATTTGGAAAAGAAGGAAAAAAAACCTAATTGTTTGTTTATGATGTTTTAAGCACGATAGAATGAAAAGAAATGGAATAACTCATTGGCCCTCAAGCCCCACTTACAGTATGCTAATTGGTTTTCCTTGCTGATTCCTGAGTTTACTGAACATATTTATGTGCACAAGTTTTCTCATTTCTGGATCTTTTACCCTTGCAAAATTCTATTGGTTCTATGAAGAATGATAAAGAGGATAAATTATTATTCTGGTTCTCATTTGTCAGATTTGCCGTGTTGAGGACATTATTGTGAGTGGTATAATCAAGGGAAGTATTATTCATATCCACAGGGCAAGGGCCGTAATTGTGGACACCGGTGGAGTGATAACTGCCTCAGAATTAGGTATTGTCTATGCAAGATCTAGGTTTTATATATGTTGCAAATACTTTCTTTGGCGCCACTTTAGTTATTGTGACATTGAGATAATATAGTCTGTATCTTTCATTACTGAGGCTTCAAAGTAGAGGTTCTCATTTAATGTTGATGCTGTACAGGTTGTAGTAATGGTGTTGGCAAGGGAAACTATTCAAATGGGGCTGGTAGCGGTGCTGGACATGGAGGAAGAGGGGGCTCAGGGTTTTACAATGGAATAGTTAGTGAAGGTGGTCAGAGATATGGCAGCGCGGATCTTCCTTGCGAGCTAGGAAGTGGCTCCCATGGTTCCAATCTATCCTGTGAACAAGTTGTTGGAGGGGGCATTATTGGTAACCATTTCAACTTCATATTGCATTGAATTGAATTGAATGTAGCCCTCTGGTTATTCCATTTCTCTTATTCAAAAAAGTTCCATCTCCAGCACGTATTTCAATTTTCTACTACATCCACTTGCATTATATACCTCATTCTGAAATGGTCTTGTGGTTTTAATCCCACAATAATGAAAAACTACAACTGGCACCCTTGGACGTGTTAAATAGTTCTTTTAAGACTGCAAACCCCTTTATTTTGGGATCTGTTCTTTTCACAGAACATACTGAATGGATTTCAGTTTTCCGGTGTTCTTTTCTACAAATCCACTTGAAACTGATGTACGAGTAATTCTTGAGTCTGGTCAATATGGTCTTAAGAGTACCTGGGCAAAAAAACCACGGGATTCAAAATCCTGCTATAGCTCTAACCTATCAATTATATCTCAATCTTAATTGTTCTTACCTATCATTAATATTTTCCAAAGTTATATAGGAAATGTATTGTTAAAGTCCTGGACAATGACAATCTTGGTTCTTAGAAACTAGAATCATGGATTTTCGAATCCATATATTTATAAATTCATGAGACTTCAGAGTCCTATGAAAAGAACACAACCTAAAGGAGACAAAGCACATGCATGCATGCCAAAGTTCTATTATGCAAAATGTGGACTATCTTTACTTTTTCTTTTTATTTCATTTTTATTTTTTTTGTATTTTCCTGTTTTGTTCTCTAATGTGTTGACTAGAAGACGAATGAACAAATACTATGATGATATAGAATATAAATTATTGCTGATTATTCTTATGACGTTGACTGGTATTTTTAGGGTCGTAAAATTACAATTTAGGTGATGCACAATCTTATACATTCTATTAATGACAGTGTATGTTTGGGCGTGCTTCTTGTGTTAAATGTGATATGGGAGCATTTTTTGCTTCTTTTGCCAATTATTCAGCAGAATTGGAGCTGTGTTTTACTTGATTATTTTCTTAATTAGAAAATCTGATGAACCATTGTAAATGCTATGTGTGGTTGAAAAATAACTGAGAAAAAATTATGAGAATGTTGTTTTTCCATCTATTAATAAATGCTTGCCTATGAGGTGTTGTGAACGAATTAATTTTCAGGTGTTTTTGTGTAGCCTTTATGATGTTTGAGTTCAAAGACAACTCGTCTTACAATACCTTTCGGTTCATGTTAAATGTTTATAGTAATGGGATCACTCCAGTGGCCACTCGTAAAGCTTGATGTTCATGGATCTGTGAAGTCTGATGGCCAAAGTTGTTATAAAACAGCAAAAAACAGTAACGGTACTGTGATAGGTGGACTTGGTGGAGGTTCTGGTGGGACCATTCTTCTTTTTCTCCAATTGCTTTCCCTCGCTGAGAACTCCTCTTTATCTGTCATTGGAGGCTATGGTGGCCCTCTTGGTGGCGGCGGCGGTGGGGGTGGAAGAGTGCATTTTCACTGGTCAAAGATACTTGTCGCTGAGGAATATTTCCCTCTTGCAACTGTGAATGGCACCATCAGCAACAGGTATGCTAATAATCCACTGTCATGTTTCTACACAGCATGGTCGAAAGTTTACAGGTATCTTCTGACAGGATATGCAAATTTCTGGAGTAAAAAAGTTTTCATCAGGTTACGTCTCCCAAAACTTGTATAGTCGGGATCCACCTATAGATTCTTCTTGAATGCTGGGTTATTTTGTCGCTACCTCATAGTGAAAAGGAAAACCTGAAAAGAGAAAGCAGGATGCAAAATTGAAAAGAACTTGAAGATAGAATATTACTTGACCCAGTTGTTTTCGTCCCTTCCTGTCGATCCTACATGCTCTTGAAATGTTAATTTTGAACCTAATTAAACATGCCATTTACATTTCTGAAACTTGCACCTATTCTTACAGACAATCTAGATCTTAGAAGTTGGCCTACCTCCACCTTATCTTTCTGAAGCACTAGTTTAATTTTCTCCGCTTTTCATTCGGAATATACTTTCGACTACTGTTGTTTGCATTTGATATTGTTTTAATTAAAGTGTATTCCTAACTCCTCTGTATATATGTTGATATCTTCCAAAAAGACTCCAATATGGAAGCTATCAACTGAAAGTGCGTCATCATTTTTTTGAGAATCAAAAGGCTCAACCTGCATAAGCACCCTTGCACATCCATAGTCAAAAGTGCATTTCCCTAAAAGTTTATTTTCTATCATTTGTTATTATTATTATTATTATTATCATATTAGAGCATGATAGAATAAGTCAGCACTCTTGCTCACCGAGAATTGGGTTTCTTCTCCTTCATTCCCCTACTCACTTTAAGATCCATGAGCTCTTTCCCTTTTGCCCTAGGGCCCGCTCATCTCCGTGCGTAGATCAAAGTCGAACATTGTTCTACTCCAGTACATTGTCTAAAGATAACTAACCTGTTTCGGTGCAACGGATATAAGCTCGACCAACATATGGGTCTCCTACCACTAACCTCTTTAATTAATAACTGTATTGTGGTAACGTGCTTTTGGTCAACCTATTCTCCATAACTTTTGTGCCGAGTCAAAAGGGGACTTTCAGTTTTGGATGGAGGGAGTATATGGTTAACATGAAATTTGAGTAGGCTATTAGAGATGAAATATCTGGTATCACTTTTATAGAAGTGATTTTGCAAACAGTTGCCAATTCCCGGTGCAACTTTTCTTCGTACTTGCTAGCATACAAAAAGGCAGCCTGCAGTTGCAGCTAACACTCAAATCTTGTAACTTATGTTTTTTTATTTCTTGTTTTGGTTTTCTTGGAAGCCGGTTTTTGGACTGTCAAGATTCGGGAATTAGGAATAATTTACAAAATGTTCTTTATAGCATTCTGTTTGAATATGGATTCAAAACCCTGCATTCCCTCCCCGGCATTCCGGTCAATTAACAGCGTTGATTATCTTAAAAATCAAGAATATATTTTCCGTATGAAAAATGGAGTCTAAGAAAATTGCTTCATGTAGACAGACTTGAATTAGATCAGGTAAAACTAAACTCAATTGCTAGTGTATAAGTGGAATAGATACAACTGTAAACAGTAAAACCTTTTGGGATAGCTTCTCCTTTACTAACTATGATCTCATCTCAGAAGATTTCACGTTTGTGTGTTGATCATTGTTATTATTTTATCTTTGTATAAGTAACATTGATCCATCAACTCCACCACATTGTGTGAAGCAGAATATGGATTGATTTTTTTTCAGAAAGAAAATGTATCTTCATTCCTTTGTCTCATATTACTTGCATTACGATTTCCACAGTGGTGGTGCTGGAAATGGAGGTGGTCTCCTTGGAGAGGGGGGCACCGTTACTGGGAAACAGTGCCCTAAAGGTCTGTTTGGAACATTTTGTACGGTATGTATGTATGTTTTCGTCTTTCTATTTCTTTCACACTTCTAAGGGTTTCAACATTTGATGGAGAGTGTATCCGTATCTCATCATTAGAAACTTGATATGGTTGTAGGAATGCCCTGTTGGCACATACAAAGATGTTGAAGGATCTGATGAAGAGCTTTGCAGACCTTGTCCCCTTGAGCTCCTCCCTAGTCGTGCATTTCTTACTTACGTACGAGGTAATATGCTGTGTGCTTAAATTATGCTTATGGATCATGACTTACCTGATTTTGGAATCAGTTTTATACAGTTCGACTCTTTATCTGCACTTGCTACAGGGGGTGCTACCAAATCACCATGTCCCTATAAATGTATATCTGAGAAATATCGAACACCAAACTGCTATACACCTTTTGAAGAGCTAATATATACTTTTGGGGGTCCTTGGCCATTCTCTCTATTATTGGCATGCCTTGTCGTGCTTCTAGCTCTTTTACTGAGCACGCTGAGGATCAAATTGATTGGTCAGGAAGGCTCTCACCAAAATGCAAATTCAATTGAACATCATAATCATCATTCTCCTTATCTTCTTTCATTATCTGAGGTAACCCCGTGTGATTGTTTCTTACTTCTAATTCATTATGTAACGGTGTTGCTTGGTCATAATACTGAACATCGGTTAAGCGTCTTTCCTTGATACCTAGGTCCGTGGTACCAGAGCTGAAGAAAGTCAAAGCCATGTTCACAGGATGTACTTTATGGGACCTAATACTTTCAGAGAACCCTGGCATCTTCCTTATTCCCCTCCTAATGCAATTATTGAAATTGTGTAAGGATTCTTATTTAATCTGAGTAAAAGTTTAGGAACTTTCATCTAAATGGTAACTGCTTGATCAATTTGGTTGTTTAGATGATTAAACCAATAGTGGTAAGACGATTTGTTTTTGTTACCTTTTGACACCACGGTAGAATATATTTATCATGTTCTTGTGCGTGTCTAGTTTTTCTCAAGGATTTTAATTGTCTACTGCATGCATCAGCGTGTTACTTATTGCGGTTCTTGTTGTCTGTGATTTTAGCTTTTAGATGCCTGACATGTTTTTCCTGGCAATATTATTTGAGATACCAATTGATTATGTATTGCAGGTATGAAGATGCTTTCAACAGATTCATTGATGAGATAAATTCTGTTGCTGCATATGACTGGTGGGAAGGATCTGTACACAGTATACTCTCGGTGCTTGCATATCCTTGTGCCTGGTCTTGGAAGCAATGGCGAAGGAGAAATAAAGTTCACCGTCTTCAGGAGTATGTCAAGTCTGAATATGATCACTCTTGTCTACGCTCATGCAGGTCACGTGCACTATACAAAGGAATGAAGGTTTGAATTGCTTTTCAACTACATTCAGTTCCATCATATTTGAAAATTAAGATTCAAGCATGTCATGTTCTATGTAAATTATTAAACATCTTTAGTCTATCCTATACTATAAAGGTCGTAGGAACAACTATTGTACTGTTTGCATAGCTGAGAACAGACATTATTTAACTTAAATGCAGGTTGGAGCAACGCCAGACTTGATGGTTGCATATATAGATTTCTTCCTTGGTGGTGATGAGAAGCGCATGGACATAGTAACAAGCATACAGAAGAGGTTCCCCATGTGCATTATCTTTGGTGGCGACGGAAGTTACATGTCACCGTATAGTCTTCACAGCGACACATTATTGACAAATCTCCTTGGCCAGGTCTCTCGACAGTGTAGTAGTTTATTAGATTATGAATCTTTCATTTATATACGTACTCTCTATTGACATCATGAATCTTCCTTATTTCTAGCATGTACCTGCAACTGTTTGGAACAGATTGATTGCTGGCTTAAATGGCCAACTGAGAACTGTGAGGCATGGATCAATACGTTCAACTCTAATCCCCGTAATTAATTGGATTAGAAGTCATGCGAACCCCCAGCTTGATTTTCATGGCGTAAAACTTGAGTTGGGTTGGTTCCAGGCTACCGCTAGTGGATACTACCAGTTGGGTACTTGGGTCATGGTTGGCGGTTATACTCCAAGTGATATTCACCAGCCTGATTCACTGGAAAGTTTTGATGAGGGCTCGAGGTAATTTCGATATCTTTTTCAGATAGATAACCTTTGAACACACCTCTGGCTTATCAATTCTTGTCCAATTTATAATATTGGTCTTGACACTTTCGGTTATTCCTTATTTTAGAATAGATGGCAGGGTCACTCACAGTTCTACACTACCGTGGGTGAATTATTGGATGCCTTTCTTACTTCACCAAGGGTGGTGTAGTTTTTGGCTTAATATTTTCAGCTACAATTTTCGTATGACTTTGAAGATCTAGTATTAGGATAAATGATATTTGATGGTTGAGACCCGTTCGTTCTTGTTCTTTTTAGTGAATTTCTTTTCGTGAAAAGATATTTTCTATTGCTTCTTCCGTGCATGCACTGAAGTACATAGAATTGCTTGCCTTTTAGCATGGCCTATATATAGATATATGTAGCAGCAATACTCTCTTTTTTCCAATTTTGGTTATTAAATTGATGAAACTTCAAAAAGCTTTTTTCTTATTCGGTTTAATAAAACTTCTTCGTTCTGTTTTATCTGAATATCCTGTTATATGAACTCTTTAAGCTTTGCTCCATTGCCATTGGTGTCATAATACTTGATGATTAGAATGCTTGCTAAGAATTGTACTCCGTTGTTATTTTTGGTTTCCTATCAAATCTCAGAAGTGCTTGATAAGCTTTTTCTTCTCAATCTTTATTTCCCAGAAAAGTTGCTATTGTAGCACAAAAGAGCCTTAAGCAACCACTGCAAAGTCATCTATATCCAGGTCACGCTTTAACCCGCAAAAGAATTACGGGGGGAGTTACTGGTGGTCTGATAAATGATACTACCTTGAAGTCACTGGATTTCAGAAGGGACTATTTGTTTCCATTCTCTCTTTTGTTGCACAACACCAGACCTGTGGGACGACAGGTACATATATTTTCCTCCTCGTGCTGGTTTGATTAATGTCGTCCACGTCTAATATTGGGATATGCTGTGTTTCAGGACACTGTACAGCTTCTTATCTCTATCATGCTCCTGGCGGACCTTTCTGTCACTCTCCTTATGTTGCTTCTATTCTACTGGATATCTCTTGGAGTTTTTCTTGCTGTACTGCTCATCCTTCCTCTATCATTGCTCTCTCCTTTTCCAGCAGGATTGAATGCCTTATTTAGTAAAGGTGCTAGGAGGACATCACTTGCTCGGGTTTATGCATTGTGGAATGCAACCTCTTTCTCAAACATTGTAAGTTGGAATACTAGGCTGGGAAACGTCTTGAATGATTTCAATGATTGAACATAAGTTATGGTCTCCTCAATGGATGGTGGCTTAAGTCTCATAAGAGGAATTAGATATCAATGGGGAATGACCAAATATTTATATTATGCAATCCATACCACCACCACACGATTCGGACATAGTTACCCAATATGGTGAAATACACATCCTTTCAAGCACCTTTAGTATTCACTATGAAAAAACACGCGAGGAAAGTGAGAATAATTACTAAAATGGACATTGTTATAGAGCAAGACAACCGTGTAGGCTTCTTGGGTATCAAAACCAGTGTTATTAATAGCGGCGCTAGCGGGATAGCGGAGCGGAGCGACCATATGCCGCTACAGACCCATCCATAGCGGAGCGCATCAGTGTTGCGGGAATAGCGGGAATAGCGGCGCTATTTGGATAAGAGCATAAAAATTCATTTTTTGCCCTTTACAATAATTAAAAACTTTTGAGTAAATTGGGGATTTCTTGAAAGGCTTTGGTTATGTTTTTATCTTGGATTAAATGACTTAGGTTTATGTTTTTTAATCTTGGTTTTAATGATTTTGGTTATTGACTTTTTTTTCCTTCTTGTCTTGAATTTTTCTTAATTATTTATATTAAATTTCAAATAGCGCTGCTACCGCTATCCGCTATAGCGTTTTTAGGGTCGGCCGCTACGCGACGCTATCTGATCAAAACTTTGGCTTGACCCCCGACTATTTTTTTTTGTGGCTGCATGCAGGTTGTTGCTTTCAGTTGTGGTGTAATTCACTATGCAATTTCCTCGTTGAAGCCCCATCAAGAGGCATGGATTTCCAAAAGGTATGGTCATTGAATTCTTTTTCTTCGAAAACATGATCCAGTCGTATTTGTGCAAAGATAGAAAGTCCGTAGAAATTATGTCCTTCCATAAAATGCAACATAGCTAAAGAATGTTGCTCCATGATGTTAGTTCGCATAAATATGACATTGGATCAATAAAACCACACTGACCGACCTTTCACTATAAGTGTATGCTGGTTCTGTAGGAAAGAAGTTTCTAAAAGCAGAGCCTTGCTATTAACTTTCTTTCAGCAGAAAGTCCTTTTCGGCTAAAAATCATTTGTCTAGAACAATTTAGCATGTTTTCACAATCGCTCATCTGGATAAATTTCCCCTTCATATGGTGTCTAAAATTTCACTGAACTCTTAAAACTTATGATGTCAGGGAGGACGAGAAATGGTGGCTTTTGCCTACTGTCCTCCTACTATTTAAGGCAGTTCAGGCTCGATTTGTAGATTGGCATATAGCAAACCTAGAGATCCAGGACTTTTCTCTCTTCACTCCTGATCCTGATACTTTTTGGGCATACGAAGCTGTGTCTTGACACGAAGACTAGGGTGATTCTTTTACGGGAATTGAGAGTTCGCAGTTACTTGCAGCCGTACATATTTTCAAATCTGTGTAAATCTTCGATATGCGTGTGCAGGTTTTCTTCACTTGTACATTATATAGTCCATTTAGATGAGACGGAGTGAGTGTAGCTGTGAGAGATTGAGAGAGAGAAATATTCATCATGAAATTCATGGAGTAGATCGTAGCACTCTTGTATAGGCTTCTTTTCAATTTTGCTTTTAACAATTCAACAGTATTCTAGTTACTTTAACATTAAAAGAATAGTGCATTTTTGGAACACAATTGTTGTTCACTTATATATTTGTGTTGGACGTCTGCTTCCTTTTGGTAACTCTTGTGATTGTGTAGTAGCACAGGTCTTTAGTAGTGTTAAGATCGGAATTTTAAGTCGGAGCGGAAGGGTACAGAAACTCGTAAACACAAGGATCGTAGTACGGGTTGGAATATCTTACAAAACTTTCTAAAGAATATTTTATGATAAATTTATACTAATAATATTTCATCTATTGACAAAATTGATAAGAAATTTTAGCTACTTGACCACCAAAATTGTTTAGGGTTTATTTTTAGACCAAATCAATGTTGAAATAGTTGTTAGCTTTGATAACAAATGATGACTGAGGAGTTGAAACTGATTTTTCCATTCAACCAGATCTTTTGTTTTTAATTCGGTTCTCCAAAACTTAAATTGAAACGATTCGATTCAACCCGCCGACTTAACTGAACATAGATAAAATTAGCATGTAGCGAATTGTCCGATCCATACGAGTCAAATCGTAGAATCATAAAATTTATCAAATCGTAGAATCGAACGGTTGTAAGATACAACCTTGTTTAGTAATCTAACCACAAGGCGCTTGCTGTTTTTTCTTGAGAGGATTTTCATGTCTACATATTATGAAATTGTTAGATTTGTTCTTGTAAAATCTTCGACTCCACAGCTAAATTTAACACTTCATGATTTAGTTAATTTAACACTTCAAGATTTATGATTGAGTAGTGTTTGACGTTATGTTGTTCATCCAATCACTATCTTCTTTCCTAATAATACTAGTAGTTTATGTCATAATTTAGTGCGACCAAATGTATAAAAGTGTGTGATTCGTGATTCAAGAAATCAAATGTCAAATGAACTAAAAGGTAAAGAAAAAAAATTACAGCCTTGGTTTGTTGTGATTCCCATAAGTTTAAATTTATTGTTGTAACGCTTGTTGAGAGGTTTGATAGAGGACTCTACTCTTGTACTGACGTGTGGTTTCTGAACTCTGAAGTTTCAAAAGGAGAAATATCTGAGGTAAGCAGATGCTGGAGTTATAACGTAGTGCAATTATAAGTATTTTGTGTGCGGCAAAAGTAGACATAAAAAATCAGAGTGGCGCAGCGGAAGCGTGGTGGGCCCATAACCCACAGGTCCGAGGATCGAAACCTCGCTCTGATAAATTGTTATGTTTTTTTTTCATTTTTTCTTGGAGATCTTTTGTGATACATAATTTTTTTTCAAGAATTGTTGAGACATTTTTTATTAGGGTGAATTCATCTTCATCTCATGATTTTACATAATGTATGAATTAAACCAAGTTTATAGTTTAATTAATTGTCGTATTAATTTAATTGTTATAGACAGTTATTAGTTATTGGTCAGTAACTTTTATTACTTTCTATTTTTGTTAATGGTTGGCAAGTAGTTGATTGACCTTATATATTTAGCTGATAAATATATTATGTGCCTATTTATATTCATATCAGAAGATTTCAGTAGTAAGAAGCTTACTCCACAGCTCATTTCCTTTTTGTCTCCGAAGCTAATTGGATAAGCAATAGAGAAAATATCATAAGCATTTTGAGCTTCCAGCTAACCTCTTTTATTTGTTTTCTGCTCTTTGCCTCATTTCAATATCTGAAATATATTCCTCTTGTCTTATAATTTTTCCTATTTGTTTATCTTCTTGATTATATTATTGCGGAATCATTTTAAAAGACTTCACATAGGTATAAGAATTCTCGACGGAACGCCAAGCTCAAAGAGCAAAGGAGCTCCTGCATCTTAAAAGTATATACCTTTTCAGAAGATCATTTCTCGATTTTTCCCTTCTCAAATTATTGAGATATACTTATATTTCTCTCTTTCTTCTTACCTTAATTTATCAACACTCACATTCTCCTTAGCTGATAACTAAGAATTGGAAAGCTCTTGTTTGTGATTTTTTTTCCACCCTTCACCTAGTAAAACAAATAATTTAATTTCATCTACAAGTTGGTAATGTGGTCCGACATTTTAACTTTTGAGTAAACCCCTTTGGGATTAGAGCATCTCCAATGCTAGCATAAAGCTTGGAGCATTTTTTTTGTGGGACCTAAAGAGTGTGCTTGAGACAAGGTCTTAGTTTGGGTTTGGGTTTGGGCGGGAAAGACTAAAAAATTGGTGGGAACAATTCAAATTTAAATTTTTTTCTTCAAATAATCGTTTAATTCAAAAAAAATTCCTCTTAAATTGACGGGAGATGTTCAAATTCCAAATTTGTGAAGCCAAAATTTGAAATTGGACGATTATTTGAAGAAAAAAAAATTTGAATTTGAATTGTTCCCGCCAATTTTTTAGCCTCTCCCGCTCAAATTCAAACCCAAACTCAAAACAAGACCTTGTCCAAGCACACCCAAAATATCACATCAGATTTTGAAGCGAAACTAAGAATACAGTCAAATTCTAACAAACACCTCTACACTCTTAAAATGAATAAAAATGGGACCTACTATCCACCCATCCCTCGCTTAGGTAGTTCACACCCCCTTCACCCCATAATTCAAAATAGTCTTCTCTCTCTTCAAATATTTCTCCCAACAAAAATCATTTTCCCTCCCCTTCTACGGAAGAACCACCGCATGATGATGTGTACACGCAGTTGATTGGTCAACCGCATGATGACGTCATCAGGTGGTGGTTCTCCAGTAGAAAGGGATGGGAAATGATTTTTGTTGGGAGAAATATTTGAAGAGAGAAAAGACTATTTTGAATTATGGGGTGAAGGGGTGTGTGAACTACCCAAAGGGAGGGATGGGTGGTTAGTGGGCATGATAAAAAAAATAGAGAATGATCACTTAAAAAAGGGGAAAACTGAGTTGGCAACTCTCAGCATCATATCTAGTTAGGCATATCGCTCCAATGCAATTCTGCCCCCAAGCAACATTCCACATCTACGAGGCGTAACGCCACCATGGAGCATTGAAGATGCTCTTATCTATTATGATCTATTTAACTATATTATTTGTTTCGAATCTACCAGTTATATTCATCTGTCGAAATCGACTCGGTCCAAATGAGTATTGTGTAAAACTTGTCCTTGACAGCCTTGTTTCCAAATTCCATTCTGGGGACTCAAGTGTTCTTATGACGTTGACCCAGAAAAACCAAGTTGCATTTTTGTTATGTGTTTTGAATTAGAAATATTATTTCCTTTTGAGTAGGGGTGTCAATCGAATTATGTGAGTCGAGTTTGACTTAATTTATGCTCAGCTCGGAAAAGCTCACTAACCTCATGAGCTAAATTGATATTAGCAAAATCATGTAGTATAATACAATGAGAATTGAAATTAAATTCTGAAAAGAATACAAATATACATAATGCAATGATATTTAATTCTTAAAGCAAAATAAACTAATAAAAATATAACAAACGATAAATACATAGCAAAGTCAAATGTTAAATAATCTACATACAACGTAGACAAAAATCTTTATATAGACTAAAACAAAATAAACGGAAGTCCCATAATTGTAAAAGCATTATATAGAGAAAAATAAGAGAAGTAGAAGTTACATAATTGTTTGTTATGCTAATAAAATGAGTCTTATATAAAAAAAAACAAGAGAACTCATGCACTTAAAATTCTAACAAATGATGAAATTGCAAATTGCAAGAGTGATTTAATTCTATTTTTGGTGCCAAATCCAATTTTGACAATCAATTAAATTATTCTACAATATTTCACCTTTTACTGTGATTCAAATCTACAAAAGAAAAAGGAAATATAAGTAAATAAAGTAAGAAGCATTAAAGAAGAAATAATTTAGACAAGTAAAATAGAAAAATCAGATAAAGAATAACCTATAAAAGCATAATCAAAATCTTCCTCACAATCACTCACTTTTGGTGAACTCATAATCCAATCTTGACCACAAAATAATCATTCAACTTTATAGGGAAGTAGTGAGTTGCGAAATTGATTCAAGACACGACCCCCAGTGATAAAGGCACTCTCTTGCCATCATAGACAAAATAGAGAATTTAAGAGCATTTGCTTTCCAATAATCCAAGATAATAAAGTCTTCATCAACACTACCACTCTTTGTTGGGTAAATTTTTTCCTCCAAATGAACATCTAGTTTACTCTTACAACAATCACTTCTTCCTCTTCACTAAATTTAGGAATTATTCAATGAATCTCAATTTATAGGTCGTCTTCTTTTTAATTAGTATTATTATTATTATTAGTTAATTATATTATTCTTATTCGAGTTTGAGTTTTTTTCGGGCGGAGCAGGATCAAGCGCACGCTCAGTTCTTATAAAATTCAAATTTGAATATTGAGCACATGTTTGGCTCACGCTCAAATTTTTTCGAGCTATGTAAGCCGGATTTAGGCGTGCCTAACCCATTGACACCCCTACTCTTGAGCAATCAGAATTCTAGTTGACTCGTGAATGATGGATCATGAAGCTACATGATTACCAGTTAGTTTTTCTTGTGAATGAGTCAGTTAAATAAAAACTGGTTCGTAAAATAAACTTTACGTTCAACGAACTGGTTCGTAATCGTTTGAATACTACTATTTATTGTTAGAGGCGCGTTCACTGGTTCGTTTGTTGACTACCTAGAAGGAATCATAAAGATCTGTATCTCAAGTTTAAGAATATGGCACTCGTGATTCAAGAAGCATTGTACCATAAGAAAATGATTCATACATTAAGAGCTATTGCAAATATGGAGTAAAGTAGAAAGAGGAAGCCATGACTTAAAGTTGCATATACAGCTTTATTTTTTATTTTATTTTTGCAAAAGCAAGAGAATAATACAAAGCATGTGGTGTAGAAAGCTCATGCACAACTCATGGCCTGGTCCCTATACAATCTGAAAATTGCAGGTCCAAGTACAACATTTCCTCCGCGGCATGAACACCAAATCAGCACATATGATGATAGTTGAGGGCAAGTTGAACATCCCCAATCACCGGGAGATTGTTAGATCATGAGTACGGCTTGAATCTTGTCATAACTTTGAATGCAATCTCCAAGGGCAACCGCCTTCAAAAGCGTGTTCCAGGACATCTTCCATTCGCTTTGCTAGCAGTATCTGTTCATATATATAAGATAAATTGGAGCTTGCAAATCTAGCTTATTTTATAAATCTCGACTAAATTTCTTTTTGTCAAAAACTGTTGAGTGGATTTGTTATATCAATCTTTCGCCACTATCTTAATTGCAGGGAGTTATTATGTATATGTTTAATGAACCATTAAGACTAATTCATCATCCATAGAGATCTTTTAGATGTTTAGGAAAAGGTGACGCTCTTGCTCGCCCGCACCCTCACTGTCACTACTATATCCTAGACCGAAATTAACTGTAGTAAGAGTATCACCCAAAAACAACATGCGGTCACCCTAGTAAATTCCTCTAAAGCCAGATATTTACTGATAAGTAGAAACAAACAGGAAAAGCCTAGTGAAAATATGATGCCACAAGATCCTCCTGACAAACAACTGATAGAGAAGAACTGCGTTAAACACGAAAGAACTTGGTCACACTTGCCAAAAAACTAACCTCAAGACTGGAAAGCACAGTAGCGGGCACTTCCACCAAGTCCTTCAAGTTCCTTTCTGGCAAAATAACTCTCTTGATACCATATCGATGGGCTGCCAAAACCTGCACATGTAATCGTTCCCTGATTGTTAAAGGCTTAATTGCAAGAAATGGATTATAAACTAACTTGCTACCGCATTTGCAAGGCCGTTGCCCCTACCAAAAGTTTCTGGTTATGCACTATTATCAATGCCTTAGTCGGTCTAATGAAATCGTTTTTCCTAGTAACAAGTGAGTTAAACTGAACAAGGTTTCTAGTATGAGATTAACAATAAAACAAGCCATTTCCTTTTTGATCATTCACCTTGTTAATATCTTTTTAGAAACAGAGAATTTATGGAAGAGGGCTACGGGACAAACACAAGGCAGTAACGGCACAAATGCACGACATACTTGTTTATGATAACAGAAGTAGAGCAGAATCAAACTACTCCATCATTCAACAAAAGAGTCGCATTCCACTTTTCACCACAAAAATGGGATGAAATTTGATGAACAATAAAATTCACTTCTCACATAGGCTGTGATTCTTCAGTTATATAACAAACTATAGACCACCTTCATTTTTGCGACAGTCACTTCACTATTTTGTACCATGGGAGCAAAGAGGTCTAAAGGAAAAAGCTCCAAAATGAAGTGAAATGCATACCTTATCCTTGATACCACCTACAGGCAAAACAAGACCCCGCAGGGTCATCTCCCCAGTCATAGCTGTATCTGCTCGTACTCGTCTTTGGCTAAAAAGTGAAACTAGAGAGGTCACAAGGGTGATACCAGCTGAGGGTCCATCTTTGGGGACCGCGCCAGCAGGAAAATGTATATGAATATCTCGACCATTTAGCAGATTACTTTCTTCAGCTGTGGTCAGATTAAGTTCTGTTGCTCTTGCTCTTACCTAAATACGGGAACATATCTGTCAGTCCAAACAAGAATTATTTAAAGCAATGGGATACTTTTGCAATCTATGTGTAGAAAAACTTGGGAAGACTAAAGTCATAAAACTTAGAAGCTACACTATCAAAGACCAAGCACACTCCATGCAGCACGCTCTCAAAGGACTACAAGATCTAGCAGCTCTTTCTCCCTATAACCAAACTACTACGACAAATAGGCAAGGAAAGGAACTGGTAATTGCCCGATACGGACAGGAAATAAGGGAAAAAAATACTTTACCCATGTCATTGCAATCTGGGCTGATTCCTTAATCACGTCCCCAAGTTGCCCAGTTAGATGCAGATCACCTTTTCCAACCATTGCTGCAGCTTCAACAAACTGAACCTCTCCACCAAATGCAGTCCACACCAGTCCAACAGATACACCAGGAGTAGCAACTCGTTCTTCAGTCTCCCTATCGTCATATTTTGGAGGCTGCATTAGGTACAGGAACCATATGTTACAATCTTCATACAGGAGCACCAAGATATATCAAAGTCTGAAAGAGCTGTATAATCCAAACAAAGCAGCATTTTAACAGTCAACTCTTTCTAGACTTAACTTTTAAAGGCCACTTACCCCCAGAACTTTTTCCAGCATAGCTTCATCCACAACCAAAGGTGAAGATACCCTAAACGCACTTGAAATATCATGATTGTTGACACTCATTGGGATAACTTCCATTTCTACTTCAGCCCCATCAGCCAGCCTGCTCTCCAACAGTGGAGATGCAAGCCGTTGAACATCCTTGCTCAGCGGCATCGCTTGTTCTTGTTCTGCAACGCGTACAGCTGCTGCACGAGCTAAGGCAGCTAAGTTCCTCTCCAAATTCCGGACACCAGCTTCCCGAGTGTAATTTTGGATCACAAGTTTCACCATAGCCTACCAAAAGGAAAAACAAAAATGGCCATAAATAACCTGCATATCATCACCAGCAAGAGGCCACCAATGACCTCCATCCAATAAGTTTGAAAGATATCCCAAATTTTTTTATGGTTTAATCTATCCTGAAAAATAATTTCTTTCATTAAAATTAAAGCACCAAAAGAATGTAGTCCGACACCTGAGGATTCTAAAAATGATGATCGTGTAATAGAGATTACTGGGGAAAAAACCAACACCATTGCAGGATCACCTAGATGCATAACTCTAACGCCCTCATGAGCTACTAAATGAAGTAAACAAGGAATGTCTTCTACAAAAATCAATTATACAACTTCTTCACAAGACTGAACAAAAATATCCTGCGAAAAAACACAACAAAGATTGTCCAGAAAAAGTGGTCGCTACTATGGACTTTCAATTCACAATTCTAAAATGATAAAGTCAGAGAGGAAAAGGTTACAATGAAGAAGAAATGTAAATAATCCAGCAGTTCAAAACAAACAATTATTATTGATTAAAGCCTTCTCAAAGACTAGATTACATGCAATTCTTCAGGCATGCTTGAGTGTAAGAAATTTCCTTGAGAAAGAAGAAAGAAGTATAAAAAATTAAGTTCTACAGGCTAAAGGTTGATACATGAAGTCAGTATGGAAGCTGTTAAAGATCCCACATTGGCTAGCTGGTGAGCATATTTGGAATTTATATGGCTTGAGCAATCCTCCCCCTCAGGAGGTACCTTTTGAGGGTTTGAGTTAGGCCCAAGTCCATGTTTAACATGGTATCAGAGCAACCTGGTTCAATGTTGGGCCCTCATTGATGTTATTGTTGTTCACTGTCCAGATGTCCAGCCATGGCCGTGAAGGGGTGTGTTAAAGATCCCACAATGGCTAGTTTGTGAGCATAATTGGAATTTATATGGCTTGAGCAATCCTCCCCCTTTGGAGGTACTTTTTTAGGGGGTGAGTTAGGCTCAAGTCCATTTTTAACACATGCCAGCTCGAAATTTAACAAAATACAAAATACTCGACAAACCTCAGGAATTTGAAGAAAATCCGTATTCAGGCCATGCTGATCGAGAACCCTTGGAATCAAATGTTGCATTGCAATTCTAAGCTTTTCTTCAGGAGTATATCCTGGCAGTTCAATGACCTCCATCCTATCTAAGAGTGCAGGAGGGATAGGTTGAATCCTATTCGCAGTTGCCACAAAGATCACCTTTGACAGGTCAAAGGGAACATTTAAATAGCTAAAAGCTTTAGTTAAGGAATCAAAAACAGAACTCAACTAACTAGGTTCACTACATACATAAGTTCTTGGCTTTCACCAGTATAAAAACTAAAAAGTTTGGAAACAGTTGGATTTTGCAACACTCATTGTGTGTGTGTGTGTGTGTGTGAGAGAGAGAGTGAGTGAGTGCGTGAGTGAGTGAGTGAGTGAGTGAGTGAGTTTAAATTGACATGATCAAAACAAAATAATAGTATCTACTTTAAGAGCTCCTATAGTTCTTTGGGCTGATCAAAGGTTTACTCAATAGTGAGAGGTCGCATCTAGCAGCTAAATGGACAAACTATATCTTGCTTAGTGCAAAATAAGATTAATATAACAAGTAGATGAGTCATTAACTCTATTAGGGGCAGGTAATCAGGAAAAAAGAGGTAAGAGTCCATATAAGCAAAAGTGGAAAACCACCTGGTTTCTATCACATGATTCTGAACATTTAAAAGAAAATTAGCATAGGATACTGATCATTAAACGTCTTGTTCTGCTCAGGATCAAGAACCTCCAATAACGCTGAAGCAGGATCTCCCCGTACATCAGAACCCGTTTTATCAATTTCATCGAGTAGCATAACTGGATTGCAAACTGCTACTCTCTACAAGCCAACCCGAAAAAGAAACTTAATATCCACTATCAGAACAAAAAATGTGAAATGAAAGGCTTTATGGAGAAAATTGAGATCCTTGAAAGATTCAAACGAATAATAGACAAAAGAATATATAGTTAAAAATATAGTAATAGATATCAGCCCGTCTGAGTTCCACAATCCTTGAAACCAAGCAAGGAAAGGTAACAACAGGACTAGATGAAACTGAGACCAAGAGATAATAGTGCCCAACTATTTCCCAAGAGAATGAAAATCAAAAGAAGACTTGTTGAGTCGTATCCTAGTTGGGGCGAAGTTATTGGTTTACATTTTCATAAATAACTGTCAGCCACTAACATTACTCCCGAACTTCAGAACTACATAATTACAGTTTAGGGTGCATTGGGCACCACTTTTGGTTCATTTTCTCATACAAATTTTACTTTGGGCCCCACATCTTCTCACAGAAACAATTCAATTTTCAATTCACGAGACAGAAATTCTCACACCCTTACTCCAGTTACTAACCATCGTAGCCCAGAATAAAAGAAGCAATTATATTCCAAAACTGAAAGACTAGACACTACAAGATTCAAGTGGCACAGGAATTTGGATGCAAATTTCTACCACTAACCTTTAGTCCATCTATAAGGCGCCCTGGCATACTCCCTATGTACGTCCTCCTATGCCCTCTAATATCAGCCTCGTCTTTAACACCACCAAGGGATATACGCATAAATTTTCTGCCTAGGGATGCAGCAATCGATGAAGCTAAAGATGTCTTTCCAACTCCTGGAGGACCAACGAAGCACAATACTGGGCCTCTGGCATCGGGTTTGAGCTGGACGACAAATTTGATTAAATAAATTAAATAAATTTGGCCATATTCATTGTCTAAAAGATTGAGAAGTCAAGTAAGAAAAGTTATAGATATTTCTCACCTTGCGAACAGCTAGATACTCAATTATCCGCTGCTTGACCTTCGCTAAACCATAGTGGTCACTATCAAGATGCTCTCTTGCAGCATTTAAGTCTAGTTCGTGCTCTTCACTGGCTTTCTGCCAAGGAAGGTCAGCAAGAAGTTCAAGGTACACACGAGAACTATTATATCCTGGCTGCTGAGGCTGCATTTTTTTCAGTCTCCTGATAGAATATAGTTCATGTGAAGTTTTTTTGGGGGAAAAGCTCAAAAGCATATCCCCTAAAGTACATAAATATAGAATGAATCTAAAAGAGTAAGGGTTGATAAACATTAGTAACACTTGCAATTAAGTCAAAAGTCATACCTTAATTCCCTTTGAGCGTGCTTCCAGATATTAGCAGGCATTCCAGCAGCTTGCATCTTCCTTTCTAGGGCAGCCAAATCATCTTCATCGTCATCATTATCACCTAGTTCCTCCTTTATAGCCCGCATCTAAGACACATTCAAGAAGGAATGACTTTAATTTCCAACAGCTAGAATGTAAGATAGTGTCTTGTAACCAAGTTTAATTATTCAGAGAATGCCTTTGACTTAGACAAGAACATTGACAAAATCAATTATTGGCAAGCAATGGCATGGTACCATGAACTCATGTACTCACCTAAGAATGTATTCGTCAAAAGGCCACGCATCAATACAAGGGTTATAAACTACTGCCTTAAACCACCGCCGAGTTCAAGGAAATTCAGCTATGGGCGCAAGAAATCGACAAAATACTAAGGTTGAAGAAGAAAGAAAGCTCAAAAGGATAGATAACTAGATAAGTCTATTTTGAGATACTTTCTACAACACAAATTCGGGGAAGGCAAAGGAAGCCTAACACGAACACTGCCCTTAGAGCAGCTCCCTAAATTACTTCTTGTAACACTGCAGTTGCTAGTCAATTGGTTGGATTCAAGCAGAAAAGTTCATGCAAAATTTGAATAAAAACCTGCTGACGAAGAAGATACTCTTTCTGTGACTTTGACAACTGTCCTTCAACCTTTTGGGTTATCTTCTCTGCTACGCGAATTGACTGTTACAATTAAATGGTACACAACATGACAAATAATTAGCATCAAGTCCAGAAGAAATAATTCAAGTACGAAATATGTTACTGGGGAACTACCTGTAAGTGCCTGTCAACTAACTCCGTAGCTTTAGAAATCCTAACTTTCACATCTACTGAATCCAGCATAGATAGCTGCTCTTCAAAACTGATCTCAAAGCTAGCAACAAAAATATCTGCAAGTTTGTGCACAGGAACAGTCTCCAAGAGAACTTTTGTTCTGCCGGCGGTTTTTTGTTTCTAGAAAGAGAAAACGAATGACCAATTGAGTCAACTCTAACACCTCAATCAAATGGAAATTGATGGGAATTCAACTAAAATAATCAAACAAGAATGAGATTTTCCAGAAACCAGATCCTTGCAAAACTAAACCTAAATTCTGAACAAGACAATGGGATAAAAAGCTTATGATTACACCTTTTTTTCTTTTTGGTGAATTTAAATTTACACATTCAAAAAGATACTTATTAAGCAGGAATTGCAGATTGTGAACAAATAAATAATACTTGTTTTCACATGTGGATTCTTGGTGGCACGACACCTTAATAATGTCTTTATCCTCTCATAATTAGATCAAAATAATTTTTAAAGAGCAACAAGGAAGTAAATAGGAAAACTTGAAGCAGCACTCAAAATTACCTGTTCAAGAACGGAAATTAGTTCTGTGGCAGTAGCTTTGAATTGGCGAGACAATGCTACAAAATCTGGGTCTTGCTCTACTTGTTCCATCTCTAATTAAGTTCAAATAGGGAAGCAGTTCAGTATCTTAACAGGACCACTAGCCCAGTGCAACATGTCAGCGACTACAGACAACCAAGCAATTATTGTTTTCAAGTTCTGGCAACACTGAACTACCGCATTTAAATTAAAATACATAATAACATGACCTCCCGTCCAATGAAGGGATAAACACCTCTAACTCTTTATACTGATAACTTATAATAAAAAGAATGTAGAACAGAAATAGCAGCAATATATATATATATATATATATATATATATATATATATATATATATATATATATATATATATATATATTAAAAAAAAAGACTAATATTTTTACTGCAAGTATGTATGCCGATAGAGAATCATAAAATGTGTGCAGAACCTAGATGCATAATTATAACCAACTGAAGAGCAATTTAGCTAGTGGTTTATACAAACATAAATGATAATACCGGGAAATATTAGCCATTCAAATTTCCAATGAAAATAAATACATCTAACACCTTACCAGGCTTTGTCATGTCAAGAGAAGTAATGCGAGCAGTATAGTACGTCCCTCTTGTACTCAGCTCCTGTACACTGAATCTGCAAAGTCCTTCAAGGACAACTATATATGTCACCCTCCCACTTGGCTTCTCAACTCCTCTTGAGAGATGTAAAGCTCGTGCAGCAACTCCCCTATGTGGATACCACAAGTCAATAACTGAATCAGTCAGTCAACATGATAATTACGACTCATTTAAGACAGGAGAACAATTTATAAATGAACATACCTGTTATGCCAATGGATAACTTCCTGTTGATTCTTGTTCTCTGCGGTACCAGCTTGATTTTTTGAGCTCCGTTCTACAGAATCCCCTCCCAATCCTGTGGTTATAATACACCAGTTCAAGTCTTTGCAAACAATAACATGTATCAAATACGAGATTTTGCACATAAACGATCACCTGCAGATAAAGCAGGAGCCACAGCAGCAGTCTCTGCAGAATCCCGAACCGGAAGAACGCCAATCAACCCCTTCTCCTCTCTTTGCCATAGCTCTTGCTCGACTAATTTTACACTGCTCATAACAGAACATCATTTGTTTCAGCATTGGAGATGGAATTTCACAAATACAGTCAAAACTCAAAAGGTTGCACCAAATCTATTCCAATAAATTAAATTACAATTTCCTAATTCCGTGAAAAACATCATCAATAATCAGGCATTAGAAAGCAGAAATAGCACTGTTTTCCATTCAGAGATAAGTTCAACTTAAGTCAAGCTCTTATCTCGTTTACTTTTTACTTTCGTTCAATGACCACTATAAGAAAGCAGAAATAGCACTGTTTTCCATTCAGAGATAAGTTCAACTTAAGTCAAGCTCTTATCTCGTTTACTTTTTACTTTCGGTCAATGACCACACTAAGAAGTCAATGACTAAGTAGTTTTTTCTCTTTTAACAATTGATTAATGTAATAAAGTGCCATTTTCATCCTCTTTTGCTTTCCTTTTCTTCTTCCTTTGGTCTTTCCAACCAATAAATATCCTCCGATAATAAATTCGCAACATAAATTGAGTTTCTCTAGCTACTGATGTTCAATAATTGCGAATGAGACTCTGTAAATAATTTTATTATGTATTTTTTTCCTACTAGCATTAGTGTTTTTACTCTGTGAGCCTTTATCCGTTATCATGGTTTTCTAAATCACTGTATAACTTTTTATTTTCTTGTATTTACAGATTATCCTTTGGTTATAATGGCCTCGGCTATTTTGTGATTAATTGATAATTTCTTATTTAGCAAAAAAACACTAACTGACTATATGAGGACACATAGAAAGTATGGAAACCATACCAACAAAAGGTCCTAAATCATCTAAAAATGATTAAAAAATCAAATCCTAGGGCATAAATCATAAAAAAATCGATCATTTTCACTTCCTAAATTTGAAATCGAAACTGTCAAAGTTAGAATTATCAGAAAACGAACAAATATTTTTCACAATCAAAACTCGCCGGCGGAGATTTCATAAAACGGCTAAATTCTCAGTATAAAATTCAGCAAAAAAATTAAAAAAATAAATATAACAAAAAAAAACCTGCTAGGTGAAGTACAGCGAATTCGAATAATAGCACCAGGCAATAAAACTTTGTTTCGAAAAGGAAGAATTGCCAAACGATTTGGAAGCTCCACCGACTCCGCCATATGCTTCCTCGAGTCTCTGATGATCGATATGATGAAGATATTTATAGTATACAAAATCAGGATGAGTATATGTATATATATATATATATAGAGAGAGAGAGAGAGAGAGAGAGAGAGGAAGAAGAAAGATTTTTTTTATGAAAAAAAGAAGAAGAAAGAAAACTAACGTCTGCGCCTTCTTTCTTCTTCTTTTAACTCCTATTTTTTTTTTTTTTAATTTCTCCCAACTGTTTTAGGCTGTTTTTTTTATAAAAAAATAATAATAATAATTTAACTTGTGGTTTTTAGTGTTATATTTTATCTATTGCGAGTTGTAGGTTTTTAAAGAATAGTACGAAACAAGTATTTTGTATGTGGAATACATGTTTATTTTTGGATGAGTTGTGAGTCACCGATATTACACACGTGCTAACAAAATAAATGTTCCGCACCAGATCTGAACGTAGAGTTATACTCATGTTATCAAATTGAGAATATGATCTTAATTTAAGTGACCATAAATGTCAAAACTTGATTAAGATAACATTACATATTCATATTCAAATTATTTTAGAAGCGATTAATGTTGTATCAAATATTTATTAGTATTCCAACTAAATTAGTCGTATTTAAATACTTATGAAAAAAGAAAAACTAAATGTTATCAAAATGGAACATGTTTTTTTGTTCTTACAAATAAAGGACTATTCTCTTATTTGTGATTGACCACCACTATCACGTTTGTTTGCTAAATCCCTTTTTACCTACTTTCTTTCCTTTTTCATTTTATTCAGATAGGTATATTTACTTCGATTAATTTCCTTTTTTTTTTTTTTTGTGTGTGTAATTTCTTCGAAGTGTGAATTAGTTGTTATAAGAGAATAAGCGAGATTTCCTAATTTATAATCATTTTATTTATTAAAAAAAAGTTATGAAAAAACATTTTAAGGACTAATTGAGGGATGAGAATCGGGTAGCTCAGTGGTAGAAGATTTCTCGAACAGCGAGACGGAGGTCGTGTTCGATTCCTACATCTCTCCATAATGGGGCAAAATAATTTCTCCTCGCTTATGAGGCTTATCTTCCTCCCCAGGCATAGGGGCATGCTTCAATCTTATCTATCTAGAAGTACTTTCCGCTCGTCTCCCTGGGAGCAATCGCCTCGGCGCTCCAAAAAGGACTAATTGAGGGTGCATTGGGTAAAGGAATGAATACTACTATTTTCATCCCAAATTAGTTGTCCCAAAAACACTTTTTCATTATCTCAAATTAATTTTCTCATTCCATCTTTTCATATTTGCCCTTATCTAATTTTGGTATTTTCAGGTTAGAAGACATGTGTATTTCCAATGCTATAATCCCATAAAATATAGGTTAATTATGATATTAATCATGTGGTCCTAATTTATTTCACATAATGAGAGATAAAAAAAAATTAATTGTGGATAAAACTGTACCATATGGTCTAATGGAACATAGTTCATATCATAAAAATCATAAATATAAAGGTATTTGAGTCTTTTAGTATACTTATAAGGGTAAATAGCTATATTTGACCCTAAACTTTATGTAAATTTTGTTTTTTTTAACCTTAAATTAAAAAAAAATGGGCATTTCATAACCCTAAACTATTTAGATATTACGAAATTGACCTTCCGTTTGATTTAAGAGTTAGCTCTTAACAAAAGTTGGTCACGTGACCAACATGTAAACAGTTAAAGGGACAATTTTGTAACTTTATTCTGTGGAAAAAAAAATGGCCCCAAGAATCGCCTCCAATTTTCCCATTATACAACCACCAAAAGAAACCTTCTAAAAATGTCAAAACTCAATACTCATTTTATTAAGCAGTTCCACCAAAGAACTTGTTAGATATCCGGGAAAAGATTCAAACTCATGCCAGATGGCCATTGTAGAAATTCTTCATTTCAATTAAACTTCATGTCAAAGGTACTTTTGAAGTAGAGAATATTGAAGTTGCCAACCTTTTTTTTTCTTCTGATTTCCCATATGATTTTAAAAAAAAAATCCTTGTGCCTTTGATTTATAGACGTGCCCCGCTTTACTTTCCGACAAGTATGATTACAAGGTCTAAATAGAAAACTATTGTTTATTCTTGTGAGAGAGCAATAGATGGAGTGCAAGAGAGAAAATGAGATTAGAGAGTGAGGAAGAGTAGTCTTGGGTTCGTGCAAAATCTTAGCTTTTTTAATTTTTTATTCGGTTTATTTTTTCGTTGATTCAAGTTACGGAATTTCTCCTTTAATTGTTCACGTTTGAAGGTTAATTTTTGCAACATCTAAATAGTTCAGAGTCAAGAAATGCTTATTTTTTTAATTTAATGTTAAAAACTAAAATTTATACAAAGTTTATAGTCAAACAGAGCTATTTACCATATTTATAATTGTATAAAATTTCACAAATTTTTAATCCATGTATTCATTGAATTGAGACAACTAAAATATGACCGAGGGATGTTTTTTAAATAAACCAAATGAATATGATCGAGTATATAAACAATGGTAGAGGTAAGATTAGGATGAAAATTCACTCGTTTAAATTGGGGTATTTGCACGTCCACACTTTGGTTGGGACTGAAAATCTCCGACTAAGGTACGAATGGTGATAAATATTACCCTCGTTGATGGGGTGGGGATCGGGGATTGGGGGATACTATGCCCTCGCCTCCATCTCCCTATGTAAAATAATTTTGGACTTTTTATTACATCTAAAAAATGATTTTTTTTTATTTCAAACAAAACTAGTTAAATAAAATATTTATCATATCTTTAAAAAAGAAAAGAAAATGAAAGATTTCGTTAAATCTGAGTGGGGCGGGGATAGGGATCTCTAATTTTCTGTTTGGGTAGGGATGATGATCTATCTATCCCTCGCCGACGAGGATATGACCTAATTCACGTCCATGTTGTCATCCCTAACTAGGATTCCATAGATAGTGAGGACACTAGTCGGCGAAATATATGTAACTTATATATAAATAAGTTTCATTTGACAAATCCCGATAACATGCCATTACCACTTCTAAGTTGTAATAGTGAAAAATTATACAAAAAAAAAATACCATATTAGGAGATGAGACATTTATTTTTGGACATTGCAGGAACGAAAAAGTGATGAAGTACCTATTATTTTTTAATGTTTTGGGGCACTCAAAAAAATTAATGGAGTCACATTTTATGATTTTACTTTAAAGAAATGAATTATATACTGTAATACATAATTTATAAGGTGTTTATTTATAAGAAGTACCTCTTGTATTGTATCTATATTTGCTTATGTAATATTCCCTCCATTCCCTATTAATTGTCGTTTAGGAGATATCTAGGTATCCAAATTAATTGTCGTTTAAGGTTCTTTTATTAGTTGTCAACAATTTATTTCAATTCTACCCTCAACATTTTCCTTTCTTTTCTTTATGATGTATTAGTGAGAGAGAGGGAAGGTGGGGTAATATTGGAAGTTTAGGTGAAAATGACAACTTCCTTAATTTTCTCAAATTGTCTAAAGAGTCTTATATTTAGGAATGGAGGGAGTAGTATGCACCTTGAGTTCAAACTGCTAATCTTGAGTCCCACAGGCATCATTTTCTGGAGAGCAAAAAAATAATCAAAAAGTATTAACCAATGCTTCTTATGTGAATTGTTGTCCTCAACATTTGCATTGTTTTTAGTCTGAGCAATTGGATTTTTTTACCTTTTTGTTTGAACATTGCATTGTTAGTAATTTTGGGGAGGAAAGATGGAAGAGGGCAAATAGGAGAAAAGGAAAGGAAAAAAATGAAAAAAAGTTACTAGTACATGATATCACTATTAATAAGTAAAGTGTGATTGGTCCAAATTTAGAAATAGACTCTGAAAACTGTGGTTATTTTAGTATATCTTCTAATATATTATTTTATACATCAGTGGAATTGTTTGACATATAGAAATATATCATTATGCAAAAGTAAATATGTGTGCTTAGATTAGTCATATTTTTCGACATGCGATAATTTTAGTGGTATACTAAATTGTATACTAGAAATAAAACAAACCAAATGAAAAAAAAAGAAAAAAGAAAAAGGAAAGTCACCAGTACATGTTATCACCATTAATAAATGAGTTTTACTAATGTGTGCACTAGAAGCACACCTTAATTTGGATAAGTTGAGCTTTATGTGATAATTATTATTATTTTATAAAAAAGATATGTATTAATCACCGTATATATATTTTGAAAGAGTAGTAAAATTACTTGTCCAACTTGTTCTCTCTCCGAGAAGCTCTCTACTCCGACAAAGTCGGACAACCTCCCTAGAGCGCCTTGGGCGCGTGTGCCGGCCAGGCGGTGAGCACCATCATCTATTAGATTCCTATAGCGGCGAATTCGTTCTATGCTGCTGATATATCAGTCTGATATTATCAAAATAGAAAATCTGGTGATGTCGTAATTCATGTTGCGTTCACGGCTTGGAGATGCTCCAGTAATGGAAGCTACACTGGAAAGTTGGACTTGGGGAAGCGAGCAATTTGTTTTTGTTGCAGGAACATTTGGAAATATGGATTTGTTGGTTTTGTGTCGGCCGGATAGGAAAGGTTGTTAGTCGACGGGAGCCGTGGAAGGGGTGATGGTTTGCGTCGACATCAATAATGGAGGTTTGGTCGCGAATGGGATCGGGGCTTTATTCAAAGGCAAGGGGGAGATTGTGAGGAATCCGGAGTTTGTGAAGAAGCCGGAGATGAAGGAGGAAGCTGGTAATGAGGGGTCTCGGCCGGCTTCGGCTTCGGAAGCATAATTTCGCTTGAGGCACTGCTGATTTTTTTCCCGATCTCGTTAGCTACTAGTGTTGATTTCTCAACGAGGGCTCATGCCGTAAAGCAGGGTAAGGTGCGTAAAACAGGGTAAGGTGGAGGTCGTAGGTCGGCCCCGCCAAGACTCATGAATTGCTTGTTCTTGAATTGTCCGGGACTTAACCACTCCAGGACAATTTATGACTTAGTGAACCTTATAATGGCTAGCTTTTCTTATAGTTTTTTCATTTTCATAATAAAGTTGTTTGTAGACTTCATGATCTATATCATGCTAGTATTAGGTTTTATTTCATGTTATAAATTAGAATTTTTTTCAAGTTTTTGTGTAAACAAATAATGGGGGCGACCATCTTAAACTTGGAGAAGCATCGATTTACTGCAGCATGGCTTCCAAATGGAGGATCGGGAGCGGACGTTTTGTTCGTATTTGGAGTGGTCGCTGACTCACTACATGTACAGTGCAGTTTTAAGATGATCCCCCCTCATATTTTTATGGGTTTTTAAAGTTTGCAGACAAGAACTCTATCAATTGTGGAAGACATCTGTTTTGAATGTGACCCCAGTTTTATTTTTTGGGTCATCGAGTCTATTTGTAAGGGCATAGTACTACGTATCTTAGGAAATATGGTTTTTAGATTTTACTATGCCCATAAGCCAAGTAATGCTCTAGCTTATTTTTCAAAGGGTATGGGGATCCATTGGAATTCCACCTCCCTAATGTAATTCTTAATATCGATTAAGAGAAAATCGCTATTTAAAGCATATAACTATTTACTAACTTTAACTTTTAACACAAACTATTTATTAAGAGATAAATAGCATGAATTATTTACGGGCTGTCAAATGTGACCAATTAAGGATTCCGTTCAATTTTCCGGCTAAAAAATGTCATGTGACAAGCACGCGATGTCACGTGCTTGTCAATGGACCGAGTTGGGTAGACATTTATGCCCTTACTTCCAATCTCGCGTGCTTGTCACATGACATTTTTTAGTCGAAAAATTTAACGGAATCCTTAATTGGTCACATTTGACAGCCCGTAAATAATTCATGTTATTTATCGCTTAATAAATAGTTTGTGTTAAAAATCAAAGTTAGTAAATAGTTATATGTTATAAATAGCGATTTTCTCTTTTTTCGAATTTGGGTGGACATTTATGCCCATGCTTCTGATGTCAGGTGTTTGTCACATGGCATTTTTTAGCCAGAAAATTGAACGGAACCCTTAATTGGTCACATTTGATAGCCCGTAAATAGTTCATATTATTTATCGTTTCATAAATAGTTTGTGTTAAAAATCGAAGTTAGTAAATAGTTATGTGATATAAATAGTGATTTTCTCTATCGATTAATGATATTAGTATATTACTATTTTCTTCAAAAAAAATATTTTAAAAGGTTTTTTTCTAACTTGTATCCCATGAGTACATGTTATTTTGGATAAAAACATGTATACATGGAAATTAAAGATATCTCAAATCTCGTAAAATTTAACTTTTCGATTTTAGGAGATTTTAAACCAATTAAGAGGAAAGAGAAACATATTTTATGAATGATTGATATAAATTCTCCTAAAAAGATAATTAATTTTACTAGTTTTGAGATAACTTAAAATTTTATGTGTAGATTTTATCCAAATTAACTAAAAGAAGAGAAAAGTAGAAAACAAATAAGAGAAAAGTTTCATTTTTTGGTATTAAAAAAAAAACTCCTGGCCAAGTAAAAGGGTTAGAAACACTGAAACACATGGCTGCTTTCCTATTTGTATTTAGAGTGAAAAAGGAGACTCCTAGTGGGGGAAAAGTCATAGAGTTTCCAAATAACTCTTTTTGTTGTTGTAAAAATCTAAGTAATTTTATTATTCTTTAATATCTTTTAATACATTTTCTAATACTAATAGTATATTATTTAGTACAATAATAAAAGTATTATATACAAAGAAATTTAAGGAATTTATTCTAGTACAATAATATTGTTACATGCATGACAAATAATTTGATTGACGTACTAAATAATACTATCTTCATTACTTAATATAAGACTTTCATTACATGTTGTGAAAATTAAGAAAATAAAAAATTAAGATGTTTTTTAATTAAAATATCAATATTACTCTGTTAAATAAAATTAATGTTATACAAGTCATATTTAAGAAAAAATAATATTTGTATTTTAACTAATAAAGTATGTTATTTTTTATTATTTAATTTTACAACATGTAATAAAATTCAGAATTTGATTGAAGCCGTTGTATCTTCCAAACATAGTGGTGGTTAACGTCATCACAAGGTGGTGATTTACATCATGGCTGAGGTCAGGTCGTCGCCGTCGTCGGGCTGCCGCCGGCTAGTCGATTTTCTGGTGGGACCCAGTGTTAAAGATCCCGGAGGAGCCTATTGGATAGGAAAATGAAGGTCCACCTCGAGTTGGGATTGGAAAGCCACTAATGTCTCAAATGTGGGATGCCAAGAACCATACGATGAGGATGATGATTCATCCAAGAAGAAAAAAAAATTTCAAAATGTGAGGATGATGTTTTTATTTTATTTTGTTCAATTTTTTATTTATTTAAAGATCAGTTTCACAATTTGGTCATTTACACAAGTTGAAATCCTATTATCAAACCTCTTTTTATTTTTTTATCAACCGGACAGGGAGCGTGAACTTAGGACCTATTATTATGAACATGAAGCAGTGATGAAGCCAGAACCCTATAAACAGTTGATTGGTGTTTTGTTTGAGAAATATTTTTATAAAAAAAAAAATTATTTTGCAATTATTTCTTGTTTTGTCTATTTGGATTGAGAATTTTTGTCTAAAAAATTAAATAAGTAAATTATGTATAAGATAAACGTGAGGCAAAAGTAAAAATTTCATGTTGCTAAATGTTTGAAAAGTTTGCACAAATGCATTTGGAAAAATAAAAACTTACTCCATTCGACACATTTTAATTATCTCAATTTAAAAAATACATGAATTAAGAAAATTTTAAATTTTATGCAATTATAAATGTAAAACAATACACATATTTGCTTAGTCTAGCTGTAGGTTATAAAAAACAAATAAGGGTTGATTAGAAATGATAAGTAAAAGTTTTGATTAGATTGTAGGTAGACAACTAAAATGAGACAAAAAAGTGACATTTCCGACAACCAATTAAAATGTGATGTAGTTTTATTGAATGCTTTTAAAATTTTAAATTTGTTGGGAGTTGGGACACTTTAAAAATTGAATGAGCACTCTACAAATAATTAATAGTAATTCTCCCAACCCCCGAGTGGGGTTATGATCCTATTGAAGTGTTTTTTAACTACGCTAGTCTGTATTACTTACCAGATATTATGTGTCACTCCTAATACCATTTTTTACAATATTTCTAATTACTGTATAATTTTGTTCACACATAAGTTTATTTTATTTAATTTAAGACATATATTTTGGAGTCTATGTATCACTCCTATAACATTCTTAATTATAACATGTTAGAATTTATGATATATCAATTAAATTTTTTATTATTAGAGTGTTACATGGATTACAAAAGATCCGAACTAAGGATGTACAAATGAAAATTTTCATAATTAGTCTGTTATAAATAGTCTTGACAATAAAATTTCTCTTCTCTAAAATCATTTTACTCAATAAATTTTCAAAATTACAAGTTCGAATATGGTGAAAATTAAGTAGTTTTCTCTTCTCTAAGTAGTTTTGTCTCCTCTTCCCCTCTCCCCGAAGATCAGGGACGAAGCCAGGAATTTGATGTTGGGGGGGCGAAACTAGTAAAAAAAATTCAAAATTCTTGGGGGGCGATAAAAAAGGCAAAAAAAAAAATTCTTGGGGGGCGAAATTGATAAAATTTTCTAAAATTTTCCAAAATACACATAAAATTTTAAAAATAGTAGTATTTTTAAAAATCTTAGGGGGGCGCCGCCCCCGGCCCCCTGTAATCGTCCCTGCCGAAGATAGATGTTGGATTGTTAGAACGGACCAAATTAGTTATAGTCTGTTAAAATGAATGCGGATACCAATTTGTGGCAGATATAGCACTCGTAAGTAGTTTTATGGCAGAAAAAACTATTTACTCATATAAATATAAAGTTCATATATAACCTCAATATTCTCTCTCTCTCTCTCTCTATATATATATATAATAAAAACCTATAAAAAAGAAAAAAATAATAATTTAGAGCTCGAATAAATTGTGAAGCATTTCTGCAATAAATTGTAAATATCTCGTTGCAATTGACTTCACGTTTGCAGAAGTCCGGCTCCTATGCGGAATGTGCGGAACAATTTCAGTAGTCGGATGAAATTTTGAACGGTCCAGATGTGGAGAGAGAAAAGTTGAGGTTGGACTTAAAATATTAATAAAAAAAATTTCTCTCTCCAGATTTGGACTGTAAAAAAATCTCATCAGATGACTGGTAATTTATCTCGCATGTACGGAACAAAAAGCTATCCCGCATAGGAGCCGGGAGCAGATTTTCCATGTTCAGGGTGCATAATCCAAATAAATAAAGGAAATATCTGATATGGGCCCAGATCAATGTGAGCCAATGTAGTCAGATTTAGCCCATATTCTGCGAGAATGAGGAGAGAGAAGGAAATGCGATGATGTGGCCGAAAATCTGGATCGTATGGTCGATGAATGAATCAGTCATGTGCAGAATAGACCATAAATAAATCATGTGATGTACATAAAAGTAGGACCATCATCTCAAAGTGGATAGACTTGAACTTCAGGTAAAGTCTTCAGTCAGCAGAAATAATATTAAAAATTTTAAGCAAAACTACATGATACTCTAAAGGGTCTCATTAGATGGCGGCCGTTGCGTAACGAACTAATTCCGGACGTACGAAATTTTCTTTCGTCAGTTAGATTAAAAAATTTAATAGTTAAAATTGATTTAAAACGATATCTGTTCTGAGCCTAATAATACATGTTGTGTTGTAAAGGCGTAAAATACATGTTCTAAGTCTTTGAACATTGGACACCTGTTATATGCCTCATAATACTTGTACTGAGGCATTCCGTAAGTACTGAAAAAAAATTATTCTGCATAGGATTCAGACTGCTCATTGAGTTTGACTTGAGTTTGATTTAGTTTGAAACTCAAATTTAAACACAATTCAACTTTGAATTGAGTCTAAAAATAAAATTTGAAATATTAAATTATATAAACGCAATCAAATCATACCCATAATTGATCATCGTAAATTAGTTTTTCTTCTCAAGAATAATAAAAGTTGTGAAATGACACATCAAGAAGTTGACTAGCTTAAGATAAGTATCCAATTGTGTCACATTTTGGGATCAAATATCTTCTCAATCTTTAAATTGTGTTTGGTCGAAGATATTTTGATAACCTAGCAAAAAAAAAAAAAGAAGATATTTTGATAACCAACAAAGATGATGATCAAGTGGTTCCAATCTTACTCCTAAGTAATTTGGTAAAGCTGAGGTCATGAGTTCTAATCTTGGCTGGCGATGTCGGTTTATAGGAATTATACTTGCCCCTTGTTGGTGTTACTTTGACAGGACCAATACTTGCCCTGGTTGTTCAGTTAAATCTGATATGTTCGCTGATGAACACGAAAGGTCGAACATGAGATAGGAGGAGGTGTTGATTACTATCACTTGCACCATCTTTTTATTTAGCAAAAAAAAAAAAAAGAAGATATTTTGATAACATTTGTTTTGGTTGTGATTTTCCATGTGTGTGTACCCCCTTCTTGTAATGAGATTCTATTACCGAGACGGTTGAACACCGTGACATATTCTGAAGTGTTTGGTGAAATTTGACGGTCAAATTTTGAGAGACATTTAAGCAATCAAAATTTTTATTTTTCGCCCTTTTCACTGATTTAAGAAGTGAATTTTACTACGGTAAAGAAAATTTTAATAGTTGCAAGAAACATAACTAACAGTTGTAAAAAATACAACTAATATAAAGATAAAAATGAAATCTGAAAATGAAAATAGAGGGGAGAGAATAATGGAGGCATTAAAGGGCGGTTTTAAAAAACTGGAGGATAGATGATAAAAAAAAATGGAGGAATTAAAGATATTTTTTTTTCCTGAAATCAGAGGGGAATGGCAGTAAATGGGAGTTTCAGTATTTTCAACTCTTAAATGTTTCTCTCAATATCGAACAATCAGATTTCATCCAAAGTTCTAGATAATGTTCTGGAGGTACATAACATGACCCTGTTTAGTACTCTAGCCATTTCATTCTAATATTATCATTAATAAATTAAAGCGTTGAATTTTAAATTCTTACTTTGATATTAGAGCCTTTTCAATTAATAAAAATAAGAAAAGTACAAGAAGCTAAAACTTTTTTTTTTCTGAATAATAAATTATCCATTAATCATAAAATAACTGAAGAAATTACAATCAACAAATAATCTGAACACAGAAGAAAATAATAGTTATACAATGATTTAAAAAATCATGATAACATATAAAAATATACACCTCAAAACCAGTAATACTATTAAAAAATAAATAAAAAATAATTTTTTAAAGCATCTCATTCGCAATCCTTAATCAATCAGTAGCAAACAAAAAGTACAAGAAGCTAAAATAATAATACATAACTCATTTTCTTTTAAACATTTTTTTGTCATAATCTTTGGAACATGTCATTTGGTTACTAATTTTTTCTTTCTAAAAAATTCGCAGCCGCTATCCTGAATTAAAGAAAAACAATATTACGCTCATAATATAAGTCGCTTAGGTTATGTAATAAAAATTAAAGAAATAAAAAAACAATATACTTTGTTAATTAAAATATCAATATTACGCTCTTAAATAATACTTATATAACAATAATTTCTTTTAAGAGAGTAATATTAATATTTTGATTAATAAAATATCTTATTTTTTGTTTTTTGTAAATTACGTTATATGTGTTAAATGATTTATATTATGGAATGTAGACGAGTGAGTATTTATTAAATATTAAGTATATATCATACTCATGACAACCATAAAGAAAATGATGTTTGGAGTATGGTAAGGCTTCATTTGCAACGGAGCTCGAACATATTCTTTCTTATTTAGAAAATACTGTTTTTTTCCATATATTAATAATTAAATTAGTTACGTAAAGGTTTTGAGTTCAAAGTTCACTCCTCGCTTCTTATATTTTCACATTTTCTAATAAATTTGATTAAAAAAAATTCTTTACTTGAAAGCGGGTCGGTTTGGTCTATCAAAAAGAGAATAACATTTTTTTAAACGCAGTACTGGGAATAGCATTAATGAAAAGAAAAAAAAAGAATATGGGTCGATTGAATGTGTAACTCAGCTCATCGAAATTTTGGGTTACAATATAAACATACCAAATTGGGCTCGCACCAAATGTCTTATGAAGGAAGCCAAATTAGCTCGACCCACTTGCATATACTCCTTAACATGGGGATTTTTTTGTAGTACAGTTGTCCACAGTAAACATGATAATTAATAAAGACTCGATTTTACGATTGAATAGCAATATAATGACTAATTCGGGTTGGTTCTTTCATGGTTGACTCGCAGCAAGACTGCTAAATGAGAGAGACTTTGAGCCCACAGTTGCGGAAAAATCTTGATAGTCAATCCCTACTGAAAAATTATGTGTCAACAATGAGACATATATTAATTGCAAGTCTACAACCATCTACGCTAAAGCTCGAGTTAACATGGGAATTTTTTTGGCAAAATTGGTCAATATAGTCCCTAAATAATTTTTAGATTGCACGAAAGGTCTCTAAAGATTAATTCTGGACAATAAAATCACTAAATAATTTATCATTGGTATACAAAGTGCAAATTCCTTTCGTCCAAAAAGTTAAGATCAACATAAATTTTGGAAAAAAAATTTGAGTCAAAGCAAAAATGTAAAAGGGTAATTATGATATTTTACACCCCATCCCTTCTTCCCCTTGATGTATCCACACCCACCATCCCTTCTTCCCGACGCCCCACCCCCTCTTCAACATCACTCATTGTCTCTTCCCTTCTCTTCTCTTCTCTTATCAACTCAAGAACAAATGGAAGAAAAAAATGGGTGAAGGGGTATATTTTAATGTGATGTACCGATTATACCCATAAAATATATTTTTGTTAACTTGATAAAAAAAATTAAATTAACAGTTGACTAACAATTTTTTTTGGATGGAAGGAACTTGTATACCAATAGTAAATTTTTTGGGGATTTTAAAATTAAAAATAATATTTAGGGACTTTATCTCTTTCCATAAATTGTTTAGGGACTAAAACATGCCAATTTGCCGGAATTTTTCTGGCCACTTATCGTCTTTCTTCCTTTTAACAACGTTAGACGTATCACAAAATTAAAAATTAAAAATTAAATAAAAATTTGAAAAACTTTTGCTACGCCGAAGCCAATGGCGGCATCTTCTCCTTCGCCAGCCCTAAGCAACAACAGCACCGAGACTCCTCCTCCAACCAACTCCTCCGCCGCCGCCGCCGCCTCTGGAATCAATACTCCTCCGTCGTCATCAATCAACTCCTCCAGGAATCAACGCGGTCTTAATAAACCTAAGTGCATTAAGTGCAGCAATGTCGCTCGATCCAGGTATATATAATTTCTGTTTTTTTTTGTTGTTTAATTTGTGGTTTTTCGATTTTTCTCAGAAGTTTATACACTCTTTAACACTTCCTGCATCGCTCCCCGTAACACCTCATAAATTATAACATTGTTAATGTTTAGGATTTGTATTTTAGGGATTAGTATTTATCTCGTTTAGTTCAAGATATTTGAATGGAAGTCTCGGAAAGTGGAGTGTTATAGGGGGGCAAAAAATCTTCTATCCCCGTACATGTTCCATGCCCTGTCGCCAACCACTTACAATTCATAGGGGTATATGAAATTGGAAGAAACTGCCACATGGCGAATTTTGAGTGGTGGGACATGTATGAGGACATACGATTTCCCCGTTAGAATAGCTAATGAATAGGCTAGCTTCCTACGAACTGCAATTTATAGGTTTGGGAGTTTTAGTGTTCTGTTAAACTCAGTGATGAAACTGAACCCTATGTCTAAATAGATGGGTGTGTTTAGTTAGTTATGGTGTTTCTGTTTCTATAAACTGCATTTTAGTTTATCAAGTTGCAAGGAATCGGAATACAGTGTTTTTTGTTCCAGAATTATCGTTTGTGTATCCAGATAATACATTAGCGAGTCAAATAGTTTTACTTGGTTGATGTATAGAGTGTGATAAACATTCTTAGCTTTCTGAAGGCAGTAGTTTGCAGTCATTATTTGAGGAAGAAGCACTTTCGATTGGCATGAATCTTTGTGAGGAAGGGATCGGTTTAGAGAGAAGTATTGTAATTCCCGGATAGCGTCGCATAGCGGCCTACCCTAAAGCGCTATAGTGGATAGCGGTGACGGCGCTATTTGAAATTTAATATAAATAATTAACAAAAATTCAAGACAACTAGGAAAAGAAAGTCATGACCAAAATCATTAAATCCAAGATAAAAAAAACATAACCAAAGTCATTAAATCCAAAGAAGGCCCCAATTTACCCATAAGTTTTTGACTATGGTAAAGGGCAAACATGGGGGTTTTAAGCTCTTATCCAAATAGCGCTTCTATTGTGCCGCTATTCCAGCTATTTTAGCCGCAATAGCGGCTGCTATTCCCGCAACACTGACTCGCGACGCTATGGATGGGTTTGTAGCTGCATATGGCCGTCCCTTGCCGCTATTCCGCTATGCCCGCTATAGCGCCGCTATTGATCACTCTGGTTGAGAGGAAACTGTGTTGTTTGATGAGATATGTATTGGTTTTGACTGGTTGGTGTATGGTGATGCGATTTAAGATGATTTGCCTCTTAATCGATTGGGTTCTTGTATTTCTTGGAAAGATTCAATTTCTGTATGTGCCATGTGGTTAATTTTGGATAAGAAATGGCCTAAGATAAGATCGGATGGAACTTTTGACAATTTAAAGCATTATATAATTTCCAATTTTGTAGTTAAGTAGTGTGTGTGGGGAAATGAGGAAGTCCCACTTGAAATTTTTTAGTTAGCTTTTAGCCTGTATGATGCAGGAAAATGAGTATCACATTTCCTTAGTGGCAGACATGGATCTCTAACCACAATGTAGTCTCTCCTTGGACCTCCCTATCTGCCCGGGCTTTTCTAGGAATGGAATCTCGTCCATCATCTAATTTATCAGTTTGCATATAATCCTGATCTTTGGATATTTTTCATGTATAAGAAAGTCCATTTGTGTTTGGTACATTTTGTATTGGCTGCAAAAACCCCTAAGAAAAAGGAAGACCTGAGAAATGCTAGAGAAAATGGTAGGTTTATTTTAATTGTATTTTATGGTACTTGCTTTATTTGTGGGTTTATTTTCTTAATTGTCATTTTGCATCTGCACTTTGCTTCACATGTCAGGATCGCTTCAATGCTCCTTGGACATTTTTTTCCACCTCCTATTTCATGATAAGCATATTTATACCTACAGGTGTCCGTTCCAGTGTTGCAAGCGTTGCTGTGCGCAGGCTCAAAATCCATGCCACATACATGGTATGAATATACTTGAAGTGTTTAGAGGGTTATTAAATAATTGCTCGTAAACTGCAGTGCCTAGACAAACCTTATATACACCACCTCTGAAACTTCCACTATGGAGTATATTGAACAGTTTGCATTTGCCTAGAAATTCAAACATATAACCTCAGGTACTAGAGGATTACTATTAGAAACTTCTCACTGTGTACGAACAGTCAAAAGAATAAGAGCTTTAATGGAAATTTGAATTCTTATAACCTAACCTGATAAAATATAAGATGTGAACCAGTGCTCTTCCATCAATTATTATTACTATTTTTCTTTAAATAGTTGATTGATGAAGAATCATTGTATTGCTTTAGCGCATGAGGAGAATGGCAGATTGATGTAGATTTCGGTTAATATACTCTTTAATTTAATCGCTGCTTCCATGCCATCTTGCACTTTCCAATAATATACTCTTTAATGTGGTTGGTTTCAGTTCTTAAAGGTGGTTCAAATATTCCAGACAAGATACCATCGTCGAGTTCTCCTTCATTTGATCAGCAGACAAATGATGTACTCCACCCTGGGTGAGTAAAATTACCGACTATATTTTTTCCCTAGAAAATTTCTGTACCTCAGTTCTTTTGACGCCATTTTGAGGATTATAAAACTCAAAAAATGCTGTGGCTAATGAATGTGATAATTGCTCACATGTACTGCATTTTATATACAATGGATCATTAGTGACTAATTTCCAAAGCATAGTTGTTTCAAAGGAAATCTGGGTATCTAAACAAAAAACTTAATGGGCTGTTAGACACGCCTTTTCCTCTCCCCAACCCCTCACAGTAGTAGTATAATATCAGTGGTATCAGTAATTCTGAACATGCATCCAAAGTTTCATGTCACTTGTTTGCTACCCTGGTTGTGTAGATTGTTTCTTAACGTTAGCTGATAGCTATGTTCTTGTTTGTATTCGTTTGTACAATTGCTCCTTTGATGGGAGCTACTAAAAATTGTTAAAATTGTCTGGAATCAGCGTACAGATATATTGAATGTTTTCCGCTTAGCAACGTAATTTTTTGTTATTCTCGATTTTCTTTCAGGAGCTCACATAGAGTTTCTTCAGTCCGCCAATTGTCAAACAATTTTGCACAGTTCAACAACTTAAATACCCCAGTTCGATCAAGGAAAACCATTGACCCGAAGGGTAAGCAGGTGTTTAACCAATTACCATATATCATCGATTATTTTGGTTCAAGAAAATTCATATTATCTTTGTGATTACAGGATGCTCAATTGATAAATGAATGGAGATTTCTAAAATTGAAAGAATTTAGGGACAGAAACATTGAAGCAGAAAATGAAGCTTTTGACCGCTACATGCGAAATGTAAGCTTATTGGAGGAGGTTTTTTCAGTGAATACTGCAGTAGATGGCCAATCTAAGGATGGATCCTCCACAATTAGCTCTGAGCGCTCTGTAGATGACTGTGCTGAGATGATGGTGACAGGCTTGAAGGTAAAGCTCAGATCAAATCCCGTTAGAATCGAAAACTTAAGGAAGAGGATACAGTACATTGTTGATCAGGGGCTGAGGAAGCTTGGCAAGTTCGAGTTGAATGATCGTACTGATGATGCCATCGAGCAGGAAGAAATGGGCAACAAACCAAAGAAGTTGAAGTCCGGGCAAACTGAAAGGACTTCAGTTTTGAGTGATCTTATCGATAAGTTGAACAAAGCCCGGAATGGAGAAGATCTAAAAGCTTGCTACGAGATGAAATCTAAGCTCTTTAATCAGTTGGAACAGACGGACCAAATGGAAATTGATACAGTTGAGACAGATAAAGATCACAAAGCTAATAGTAATTTGTCGCCTAAATCACAATGCAGTTATTCTCTGCCAAAGTGGATGAGCACAACTACTATTGACCAAGAAACTCTCGATCGAATTGATGCTCACTTTAATTCCTTGGAGGATGTAGAAGATTTGTGAATTCAGACACATTTCAATAGCAGCTGCAGGTAATTTCAGTCCATGTACATTTTGAGGAATCAAGGATATTGTAGGTTTTGCTTTAAGTTCTTTTAGGCTTTTAATGCTAACCCTGTATGTTATTTTTTAATGTTTTTTTATGAGTTGGAAATGAAACATGATTTAGATATGCACTTTATAGACTAGGCATTAAGGGCTCTCACATCCTTAGTTTTGGACACAGAATGTCAGAATATGAAATCTTTAAGGCCTGCTGGCGAATTTCGGATTGCCCTAATGGATGAATTGATTCCCGAGAGCGATTTTTTATTTATTTTTAATGAATTCCAATGTTTCATGGTTTAAGTTCTTTCAGCCATTTAGATATTTGATGAAATATCTTGTGTGCCTTGGAAATGAGCGAATTGCTTATTTTAGACTTAAACAATTTATGTTTTTCGCTTTTTAGACTAAACTTTGTTTTCGACCTTTTGTAGACTTAAACAATTTACTGTTACCCAGATATAGATTTTTTTCAAATTTCCAACAAAAAACTCACCGACATGCAAAACTCGCATCGCTTTTGACAGGTAAAAAGTCTTTTCACTTTACAAAACAAAACAAATAAATAAGAGCGAATCGCTTATTTTAGACTTAAACAATTTATGCTGCTTTTTAAACTTAAACTTTGTTTTCGACCTTTTGTAGACTTAAACAATTTACTGGGTACCTGATATAGATTTTTTTTCAAATTTTCGACAAAAAACTCACTTTGACATGCAAAATCGTATGCGTTTTGACAAGGGTGAAAATGGAGAAGATAGGTTTATAATTTTTTTGTTAGTTTAAATATTTTATTTTAACAATTGAGTACCCAAGTTTTTTTTGTGAGAATTGGGTTGAAATGTCTGAAATACTCTTAAAAAGTGCCTCATGTGTGAGGCACATGACTGACTTGACGATTTTTTAACAGAAAATGGGACAGAAGGACAATAACAGCAGGTCGTAAAAACATAGTGGATTTAAAAAGATAAAATTTTACATACCGGACAAAAACCTCAATTTACAATAACTTTTTAGACGAAATCGGTGTTTTTGCCGTGACTTATCTTCCACGTTCCTTTCTCCACTTAAAAAAGAAATTTCATTTCCAATTCCATCCTACCTACATAACTATACCATTACCATTACAGAAAAAAATAACCATACCATGAAAATAAATAAATAATCACTCTAGAAATAAGTGGAAACCATGAACAGAAAAGCCCAAGAATTTGGCTATACCCAAACAACAAGGTAATATGGGGATTGAAGATTTGAAAACCTTAAATGTGATGGTGGAGAAGATGGTGATGTTGGAGATGTTGATGGTGTTGATTGTGATTATGGTGGTTAGGGTGGAGAAGATGAACATGGAAAATGGGTCGGGTTGGATTTGATTAGTCGGCTCAATTATTTATTTATTTATTTGCTTTGTTTTGTAAAGGTGAAAAGACTTTTTTACCCTCATCAAAAACGATACGCTTTGCATGTCGCGTGAGTTTTTGTCTGAAATTTGAAAAAAATCTATATCGAGTGTACCGTAAATTGTTTAAGTTTATAAAAGGTCGAAAACAAAGTTTAAGTCTAAAAGTCGAAAAGATAAATCGTTTAAGTTTCAAAATAAGCAATTCGCTTTTGTAAAGTTGAAAAGACTTTTTTACCCTCGTCAAAACGCATACGCTTTTGCATGTCGGTGAGTTTTTATTTTGAAATTTAAAAAAAATCTATATCGCAGAACTCAGTAAATCGTTTAAGTTTCATAAAAGTCGAAAACAAAGTTTAGTCTAAAAAGCGAAAAGAATAAATTGTTTAAGTCTAAAATAAGCAATTCGCTCCTTGGAAATTGTCAAAGGATACCCCAGTATCTACAGCTATTAGCTTGACCTTGTAGGGATAAATATGCCCTTTGCTTTACTTTTGGATAGCTCATAAGAAGTCTCAATCAACACTGGTCCAAATCTTCAGACTGGATTTGTTGGTCCAACATTGTCCACCAAGCCCAATCAGATTGTTCCTTGTAGCCCCATAACTGTCCACAAGAGATGTAAAGACTGAAATATGATCCGACAGCTGAAGGGTATTTCGTATATACGAATTTTTTTGACATTCCGCACTAAATTTCAAGAGGGTGTGGTGGTGGTGGAGGAAGGAAAGGGAATTGGGGATTTAGACTTGTATAGTGTATCCTTGAGGCTCCTTATTCTCCTCTCATCTTCTTGAGATTTTTCATATTTTTTTTGTATGTCGGATAATCATTTCTTGCCCACACCGGCTAAAGTAGCTGAAAATGTGGTGTGATATTCGATTTGCATATTGCGAGATCGAATTCTCTTCTCCTTTCTTTTTTTTTTTTTAAAACCATTTCCTTGATTTGCACTAGCTTACTTTTCTTCTTCCACATTTGATCCACAACACTAAAATACAATAGGGAAATGATTATCGGCTAAGCAAAATTGGTTAAAAACCTAAATTAAACACTATTCACCCTATTTTGATATAAAGAATTCACCCAATTATATATCATTTTGCCACTAATTTAGCCAATTAATTGGCTAAATTTTAGCTCCCTAGCAATGACCCCAATACAATATACAAGCTTCGAATATTGAGATAAACATATTTCTCACTTGCGTAATGATAATTAGTATAATAACAAACACGCTTTGTAACATCTTTTTGTCAACGCATACACTATCATATACTACCTCCATTCCTAAATATAGATATAAGAATTTTAGGACATAGGGAAAATGAAGGAAGTAAAAATTAATATGTTTTTATAATCAAAATACCACTATTACTCTCTTAAATAGAATAAGTGGTATACACGTTCTATTTAAGAGAGTAAATTGAGTATTTTGATTAATAAAGTATCTTACTTTTTTACTTCACTAATTTTTGCTATATGTTCTGAAAGTTTTATATTAAGGAACGAAGGAAGTAGTGTTTATTAGATTATCAAATTGCCAACAACTAAATTGTGGATTTCTTTGTTCAACTTCTTTGCAAAATTGACCTAAAAAATGTAACTTTTCTCATTTAGCATACTCTTTGGGCCTGCTCAAATACTCCATCCCCTTTTCTTTTGGTTGGTCAAACTTCAATTAGTAAGACTTTATAGGGTTTTTATGCTACTAAATGACATTTGTTTATTCCTTGAATCAAATCAAAGCTAATTAGTTTAAGCAAAGCCACTGTAGGAAGACATAAAGAGAGTTGAATACTATACATACGCAATGAAATCAAAGATGGCTAAAGCCCTTAAATTATAAGATAAGTAAACTTTTCTAGACTATACAAGTGCGCGTCGAGCCCACGTGAAGGGTTTAGTTAAAATGTGTCGGATTTCACTAAGTATACAAATGGAACCCAACCATACATGTCCTCCGATTATATCTTTTAAATAGTCCACACTAACAATTCACACTTCCCCTCCAAAAGGAGATTTTAGTAAATAAACAAATATGATACTCAGAATAAAAGTCAAGTTAGTGGAATTCATACATTGATTTTTTTTTTTTCGCAATTTTTTTTAACCGTATGCATCAAAAGACGCGTGTACAATTCCTATGAGTTACAATTGTAACCTGACTTTCCTTCGAGTCAGTCGTATTTAAATAGGCTGAGCTAACATGGTTCACCTATCGCTTATGTTATAGTTCTTCACAGACAATTGGGATGGGGAGACTCCATTGAGACAGACCCCACCCTACTCTCACAAAAGCCCCCACAACTTTTGAGGTTGGTTATACTTATGCAAGTAGCGACGATTAATATTTTGTGAGAGTGGAGTAGGGTCGAACTCAATAGAGTCGTCCCATTTCTCATTGTTCCGTACTTCTATCTCCTCATGTGCTTCACTGTATTTGACTTTCAACAGCGTGTAATTCTCTAGTTTGATATTTATATATATAAAAAAAAAGAAAATAAAATGTACATACACATTATTCTCTCTCTATGTATATATGATGTGACAATATAGTACGAAAGAAAGGATAGATGAAGAAGGAAGCTTGAGTCATGGATCCGTGATGTATGGGTTATACTGTATTCTTTAAAGAAAAGTCTTTCCATGTGTGTTGCAGTGAAAGAATCATGTATGAGTATAATTCAGGACTTGTACTATAAGATAAGTGAAATGATGCCTTTCTTCTATAGACAAGTGGTTGGTTGATGGTCTGCTGCACTACTGTTAGGAAAATAATCAATCAAGTTTTTTCACCAGTTCCTCCTGCTACCACACAACAACAATAATAAAATAACTCGTTAAATTCCCTAATAGTTGGGGTATGAGCGGAAATTGATAGGAAGCAGACTTAACCTTTGACGATAAATACATAAAATGACTATTATTAAAATACTACTGAAATAGATGAATTGAAGACTGACATAACCTTTAGTAATGAATGCACAAATCATGCTTGTGAAATTGTGAGAAAAAGGTCCACAAGGTTTCTACACATTTATCTAACACTCTGCCCCTTTCGGGTTAATTCTGTTGTAGATTTGGTTTACTAGACCATGTGATTCAGAATTGACCACATCACTACAGAATTATCTTTCTCCTCATTCTGCAGTGATGTGGCCAATTTTGAGCCACATGATCCATATGGACCAGATGTATATCAGAAAAAAAATCCCCTTTCAGTCTTGCCTCCTTGGTTGGTTTAGTTAAAAGCACTTTGTCCATGCATATAGGAAAAATATGATTTCATTTTTCAAGAACAATTCACCAACTTTGGTTAAAGAAAAAGTAAGAAAACAGATGACAAGTTCCAAGTAATTCAACCAATTCCTTTCAAGCAAAGAAATTTAACAACAATTAACATTATACAACAACGATAACATAACTCATTAAGTCACCAATAATTGAAGGCATATGCAGAGATTAATATGAGATAGATCTAATATTTAACAAAAAATAGTTGCTTCCAAAATACCACTGAAATAGATGAATTAGAGATTAACCTAACATTTGACAAGGATGTACAAAGTGGTTACTCACAGAATATCACAGAAACAGTAGTCCCCATAAAACGTCTCATTTACTACACAACTATGCTCTCAAATCAAAGTTAAAATATATTATAGAAGACAGGTCCAAGAACCACTTTGATTTATGAGCTTGAAAGTTGAAAAAAAAACCATGACTATCATCTAGAGAAACTCTTTACACTATACATGATTTTAGGATATGGTATTATTAAGTGTGACACATGATTTTTCTCGAGCAGATACCTTACAAGAATTAGTCAACAAGTTGTATTATAGCTACATTTAGTCATCCAAATCCATCTAATTTTTATCTTTTGTTTTGTGCTTATATGACTCCTTCTAATCATGCATTCATTAGGCTAACAATATTTATCAAAATCTAAGAGTCAAAACATTCAAAATTGTGGATTTATTTTTCATTTTCTTGACATCAATCTAAAGTGGACATTAATGGGGTTGGTAGGCCAAATTAAGGAGATAATATATAACTACATGAAAGACAAATGTAGTTAGCTCCAAGCAGAGTTTTATTTATTTATTTGTACCTTTAACAGCTGCAAATTGTCATTCACTCATTCATTCCTCCACCACCATCATCAAACATACATATTCAAAGAGGAACGCTGAAAGCGCCGTTTAAGAGGAGTATGTGCTAGGCTCTCCCCCGTTGAGCGGTAACACTGCGGGCCAACCGTGAGGTTGAGTCCGGATGTAGTCACCACGTTGTTAGTGGATACCGGATGCCCCCAAACGGGTAGACCCAAAAAAAGAAAAAGAAAAAAGGAACAACTTGTTTTTTTGAGTCATTTTTATCAAGAGTAATGATTTTCGACCAAGTAAAATTGGATAAAAATTTAAATTAAATACTAGTCATCTCTATTTGTATAAAAAAATCACTATATTTTTACCATTTTACTCTTCCAATCAATTGACTAAGTGCTTATCTCTCTAGCACTACAATTTTATCAAACACCTCATATGATAAAGGCTGATAATTGTAGTTTTTGAAATAATAGGTGAAGAGAAGGAGGTCTCTCTCATAAAAGGGGATTTTGTGCTAATCCAAACATGTGATTCCAAATATAGTTAAGGTTTAAAAATAATGATAACATTGAATTACAACACTAGTATAATGACTATAATAATATAAATCATTTTCTTAGTTGAAAATCAACTCAAAATTTTAATGTTTTTTTTCCTTTTGCCTTGTAGACATATAGGGTTGTTACAGTTTACTACCCCGTATGTAGAGATAGTTGCATTTTAGATATTCATCAAGATAGTTGGATTTTAGAACCCCCCCCCCAATGTCTAAAAAAGATCCTTAGGAGCCCCAACACCATTTGTTAATGGTTAAACTAGTAAATTGCCGTTAAATAGACATGAAAATGATCAACATGTTCATCCCTTATAACTAGCAATGATATTATTATTATTCACGTTGGTCTAACTTGATGGTCAATTTTAACTTTCCTCAAGTGCTAATTAATACTCTATTTATTATAGACTTTGTGATAATACGCTGGCATGGAAAATGAATAATAATGCCAGTTTTAGTATATTCGATGGGTGTATTGGTCATTTATGTGCATATTGTGCATATTTAACATAAGTTTACTTTTTTAATTGTTGACTAACAGTCTTGATACTCATATGAGCCATTTTTTAAATATAGAGGACTAAAGTGCAAATACGCCTAAAATAAGAATAGTAAATTGCAATTTTCCCTAAAAATATCTTTATTATGTGAAACGGCTTCAAACTCAAGACTTATAATTCCAAATTATAAGTACAATCTCTGTTTGTGGTGACATAAATCCCTCCCTACAACTAATGAATTAAGAATTCTCACAACACCAAGGTCTACTCGACACAAATTAGCTGTTAATGAACCGGAATCTTTCACAAAATTCCCAACTAATACAAAATCCCCAACTAATACTGATTAATATTATCAACTAATCTAAATATTTGATTATTAGACCATGCGATTTGCCAAATACATCATTATTGTATACTCTTTCATATATATAGCGCAACCCAACCCAATTTTCCTTTTTTACCTTTTTTGGAATCGAAACAACTAACTAATAAGAAATATAAGAATTTCTCTCTTAACATCGGTATATGTTGTATATGTAAATCCTAAATGTGAAAATGTACGGATTCGATTATGAAAATAATACATAGGCTAGACGTAAATTGATATGACAAAATATATATAAAAAATGCCAACGGAATAGAAATAATGAATCGTGCGATCCAATTGTGCTAGCAGGGGCGGATCCAGGATTCAAACACGGGGTATTCATTTTAATCCTAAAAAAAAATTCGTTCTTGTTCAGGGTATTCATTGAGAGAATTGAACCCTAGACCTCTAGTATGAAAGTTGAAGTACTATACCATCTCTGCTATTTTCGTTCTTGTCAGGGTATTCATTGAATACCCTGAAACCCCCCTGGATCCACCCCTGAGTGCTAGGCATGCAATAAGTGATCCTTGTCGGCATTTACTAAAATAATTTCCTAGAATCATGAAATATAGACAGTGTAAAAGGCAAAATGCTAATTCATATGTATCCGTAGTTGGTTTTACTCGGGGAGTATTCTGGGTTGGGTGTGATGTCCGTTCCATATCTGAAATTATTTAATATAAGTGATAGTAAAAATAGTTGTCAAATAATTGACCTTGAATCAGTAGTGCTTTTTATGAAAAATCGAAACCGACCAATCCAAACTAATCCAAATTGATTTTTCAGTTTAAACGGTGTATTGGATTGATTTCGGTTTGGACTAAATTAAAACTGAACTTTTGATTTGGTTTAGAAAATGTTATAATCCAAAATCGAATCAAATGACTCTTTTGCAATAAAACATACTCCATTCATCTCAAAATATTGTTAACATTTTGACTTAAAATTTATTTTTCCAAAATAATGATAACATTTACAATATCAATGAATATTTAATGAACTTTTATCATTTTTACCCCTCGTCTTACTCTTCTTCTAACTACCAATATCCAAGGAATAGTTAATTGTGATATATTAGTCTTTTGACTTTTACTCTTATTATTCATAGGAATGTATTAATCAGTATGAAAAATCTAAATGTTAGCACCGTTTGAGATGAATGGAGTATTTAACTTCTTATTTATATCTATGACATACAAGTCATTCAACTGCTAAAGCAAGAGATTGAAGAGTTATTGTTATGTAATCTTAGATTCGTCTGCAACGTTTGGATTGGTTTGCAATAATAATGACGTATTTTTGTATTGTTTTTGCTCTTTTTTCTTATAGGATGATTTTGAAGTTTACGAATTAAGTTCAAGAATGTATGTTTCAGTATTTTGTTTTTTTTCATTATGTTTAACTTGTGAAAACAATATATATATTTCGTTATATTTTTTCAACTAAGTAATTATATAAATAATTTTTTGTTTTATTTTTACTTTATAATTAATATATTTTGTATCTTACAAAAACTGAGTAACCAAATCAAACAAACCAAACCAACCGAATGCATCAGTTTAAGATTTTGAATGGTTTGAATTTGTTTAAAAAATGTCAAACCGAATATTTCAGTTTAATTTGAAAAATATGTAAAATCGAACCAAACAGTACCATGAATACCCGTCGAGTGCCATTAAATTCATGTGTCGCACTTCGAATCTGCAGGCATGAGGCAAAATATTTTGGTATCAAATAAAGCCACTATCTAGCAGTACAGAACTTTGCGGCAGCCCTATATTGTGAGCGGTAGGGGCACCTCTAGAATTAGATGACCCTGGTTGGTCCTATGTTTTGGCTACTGTATTGAACACCTAGCGAGAGCTCTAGGGCTTGGCCCGGTGAATGTGAGATTTGAATTGTTCGAAATTACTTAATGATATATATAGGGAATTGCATTAGACTAACATAGATTTAGCAGAATGGTCATAACATGGCAGCTAAAAAGTTGGGAGAAATATTTTTGTCCAAAACAGAACGGAAGTCCCACTTCCGTCTTAGCTGACGTGGCGCTCACCCAAACGCGCCTTGCCACGTCAGCCAAGACGGAAGTGCGACTTCCTTCTTGGGACTTCCGTTCTCAACTGGCAGATTAAAAACCCTACAAACCCTAATTAATCCGTGACCTAAGGACGGAATTGCCACTTCCGTCCTCAAATTACAGCATTTTTGCAGTGTTTAGTATTTTCTCACTTTTGCTTTTTTGACCATTCATTATTGAACGTAAATATCTGAACGGTTTTGGTATTTTCATTTACATCTCTGACCGATTTTTAAAGACTTTTCCATTCAAAAATTCAAAATTTTAATTTTTGAATTTCCAATTACATATATAAATAACTTCTCAACCTCTCCACAATCTACAACATTCTCAACTCTCAAACCTAAAATTTCCTTATCCTCATCACAATTCATTTTTTCTAAATTTATTTTTCCTCTTAAAAAATCATCTTCTAAAATGGCAAACTTTCCAGAATTTATTCAAAAAGAAATGCGTAACAAATTCAGGGATGTTGATTTTACCAGAGACCGGCCTGCAGAATACGAGCATGTGTTAATAGAAATTTGTTATGATTTTAGTACACTGGGTTACAATGGTGAAAAACGTTGGTCCGATTCGTACAACGAAATTGTCTACGGAATGAACTCCGTCACCGGCGGACAATTCACAATAGAAATGATCGATCCAGGTGTAGCAAAAATGCGCAAGAGGTTTTGGGATTTTGAAGCACTTAATCGCAAACCATCGCAAACATTGTTGATTTGGATGGTGCAGAAGCCCAGTGGGAGGAATACGTTGCGGTAAGTTGCAGGTAATTACGACACAATATAATAATTTAATGTTTCATAACTTACATGTTTGGTTTATATAACTCTGCATCAGGCTAATCCAGGGGCTAAGCGTTACATAAGTAAAGACGAATTTTTCTTTATCCTTCTCTGCCATATTTTTGGGTATGAAAGAAGAGCATTTGTGGACGAAGCCGGTCAGTGTTCAAGATCACCGGAAGAGATAACTGTGGAGGCTCCCCCGACTACCCGATGTCGGATGCATCGTCCAACAACACTTGTATATGGAAAATGTTTGAACATAAATTTCGAAAGAATTAGGGTTTGAATAATTGGGACTTTTAATTTTTATATTTTCAATGTAATTTTTTTTCTATTAATCGAATTTAATTCTTAGTTTTATAATATTTAAAAGTTCTGAAATGAGTAATATTAAAAAAACAATTGACAACAAACTAAAAATAATAATAATAACGTGGACATCCAGGGGAAAAACTTTCTGCCCCTTGACACTTCCATCCTCAAACCGACCGACACTTCCGTCCTCAAGGGGCAGAAAGTTTTTCAACTGGAGACGTTTGTGGCCTAGATTTTTTTGGGATAGAAAATCACATCCCTTCACTACCAAAATCTATATAAAATCTAATAACCTTCCCTCCATTTTTCTTATCTCAAACAACATCCTCCAATCTATTTTTTCCAACATAACCCATATTTCCTCAAGTTCTTATATTTTGTGTAAAAAAAATGGCACTTGAATGTCCGATGAGATTGTATTTACATTTCGACCATAATGTAGTGTACGAAAATGGTGGTTTTACCCGTTTTGCAAAGCCAAGTGAAAGAAGTGTGGAAGGTATACAAAAACTTTCATTCCGACAACTTTGCCACAAAATATGTCGGCGCAAAGGAGTCGATCTTTCTAGTGTCACTGTTTGGCTAATAATGATTCGTCCATTCTTCATGCCGACGTACAACATGGTGATGTACGATGTTGTACATCTTAACGACGAAGGAGATCTAGAGAATTTGTTGGGAATCCAAACAGATTTCAAACTACAAGGGATTCATGTAGGTGCTTTGTTAGAACGTCTGCAGCGACATGTAGATAGTTTTGTAATCCTGACAACAGAATTTTCGCCACAGACACAATTTGTTCCGGAATCATATTTTCCGGAGTCAAATCCCATATCAACTATGCCCCCACCGTCTATTTACGAACCTTGTATAGATAATTCGATCATGGATTCCTTGGGTCCAATATCTGACATTGACGGTGTTCCGGAAAGGAAGACGACTTCGCAGACGATAGTGCTGGAGAACACAAGGACGATGGGGTCGAGGAAGATGTAGATCGGGTAGCGGAAGATGCCATCTCTGAAATCCAACAACAAACCGCTGGACCAAGTAATTAATAGATAGTTCAAGAGCCTGAACCAACTCCATCTATCTCCGCCCTAGCTATTCCAGAATGGAATATGTCATCATACGGTAACTATCCTAATTTTGCCTGTTGGAATGATATGGGTTCCATGGAACCTGCTCCTGAACTGACATACAGGGGAAAACAATTAAAATATGCAATCCCAATTTTCCCGAAATGTGTTTGGGGATGCAGTTCAAGGATAAACGTGAGGCAATGTTGACAGTTAACGTGTGGCTTGACAATGTGGCCTTGAGGGAGTGGAAAAGAGACAGGAGCAACAGACAATGGTTCAGCGGGGTTTGTAGAAACTCAACAGAAAAAAGCCGATGTAGTTGGTACATTCGCGTTAACCATAGCAGGGTGGATGAAATGTGGAAGGTTACCAGGCTTAACAATGGCCACTACTGCTTGATGGAACAGAACAAAAAAACGCAACATGCTCTCTAGCTACATTGGGGGTAAAAATTATATACCTTGTACAGGATGATCCTGAAATTTCTGTTAAATTGATTAGGGCTGCTTGTGTGAATAATTTGAGTTTGAGTTGTACCTATAGAAAAGCTTGGTATGCCTACCGACATGCTATAGAAACACTTTTTGGTACTTGAAAATCAACTTTCCAGGTACTGCCACAGTATATGCGGGCACTACATGATTCTAACCTGGGTGCTATAGTCAAATTTGTTTACCATCCACAACTAACTGTTAATGGCCCTAAGGTTTTCAAGGCATTGTTCTGGACATTTAAACCGTTAGTTGACGGTTACAAGTGGTGCCGACCTATAATTTCAATTGATGGCACACATCTTAGGAGAATTATAAGGGGTACTCTTGGTTACAAGCACTCAGGATGCTAACAATCAAATTTTACCCCTTGCTTTTGCATTGGTCGAATAAGAGGCAACTTCCACTTGGTTATGGTTCCTTAAAAACTTAAGGGAACATGTTGTGAAAGACTTACAAGTTTGTCTTATTAGCAATCGTCATGCCAACATTCTTAGTGTCGTGGCTAGCGTCCCCGGATGGCAATCCCAGTGCACCGATATTGCCTTAGGCATTACAGGTCAAATATCCACACCCATGCAAAAAATAAAGAATTGAAAGATTACGTGTGGATTGCTGCAACACAAAAGAAAAAAAAAGTAAGTACGATTTTTATCTTGAACGTATTAAACAAAAGATGATGACGCATTTAACTGGTTGATGCAGCATCCTAAAGAGTTGTGGACTTTGGCATACGATATGGGAAAGCGTTTCGGTTGCATGACGACAAACATGTCTGAGGCGCTTAACAGCGTTTTGAAATAGTCTAGAGCGCTGCCTTTGAAACCTCTTGTGAAGATGATATTTTTCAAGCTTGTACATTATTTTGACACACACCGGGAAGACGCTAATAGTTGTCAAACGCCATTCCCTAAATAGTTTGGGCTAAATAGTCTAGGCCCACGAAAAAATATCATAGGTCCTCCCTGGCTCTTTTTAACTTTGCTTTGTCTTAGCATGTGATTAGCTATTCAATTCGAATTCAAGCTTGGCCAAACCCCCAGGGACGCTGCCCCCGAGATTTTTAAAAATACTATTAGGTATAGTAAATTTTATATGTAGTTCGGAATATTTTATCAGTTTCGCCCTCAATATATTTTTTTTTTTTGCCGTTTTTATATGTAGTTCGACATACTGTTACAGTTTTGCCCCCAAACGCCAAATTTCTAGTTTCGTCCCTGCAAACCCCTTGGCTCTCTCCATATCTCGTCCAAGCCCCTTGGCTCTCTTTCCCGATCTTTCTCCATATCTCGTAGCTCAGCCAAGCCCCTTAGCTCTTTGGTCCATGTCTCGTGGCTCGGCCAAGCCTCTTGGCTCTTTCCTTTCCTGAGCTCTCTCTATGTCTCGTAGCTCGGCTAAACCCCTTGGCTCTTTTCCCATCTCTCTCATTCTCAAACAACTTGATCAGAGCCCTTCGCCCATTCCCAACCTACCAACCTTCAAGTAGGTCCTGAGGAGAACTTAACATATATATTTATCCAAACAAAGTAGGAGAATCACATTGAGTCATATTCCTCTTAGTATAAATCATGTTCTCTAATACTAAGCGACATAACATGGGCTGCAAACAGTGACGAAGAAGAATCTAAATTACTTTTTTTATAAATTATGGTAATCACAAGAAGTGAATATCTAATTAGCTAATCCACTGAGAAAGAGCCAAGATTTGTTTTGTTACATGTTGGGGGGGAAATGATGGAGGAAGGAAAGAACCTTTTACCTAAATTGTGGAAGGCATTGAAGCCAACTAAAAGAAAATTCCCCTCCCCGCCCCCCCCCCACCCCATCACCCCCACAAAATTGAAAAAGAAAATTATTAAAACTAAGGTTGCTTTAAAAAAAAAAATTCTTGAAAATGAAACCTAAAACACATGTGAACTTAAAATTGAAAAAAAATTAGCAACTCTCTTGGGAAAATGTTAAGTTGTCTCCATCATTTTCATTTAGAAAAAAATAATTATTTTAAAATGTTTTAAATGGCTAGACTTTGAATAAATCAACATCCTAATTTGAGGACATGAGAGCTAGAAATTATGGAGTATTCATATTTGCTTTTCTTCAACTCTACCACCTCACAATAATTTCCACAATTTTAGTAGGCCGTTACTTCAGGTGTACATAAATACTCTAAATGTTAAATGAAAAAAGAATGATATTGTGCATATAAGTCAAAATAGTTTTTGAGTCTGCTTTCTCTGATTTCCTTTGACTTTGATTTGAGTGCATTATTGTGTAGCAAATGTGACGGTATAAGGTGTCTAATGTTCTAGTGGTATTCTATTGTTATTTTCTTTTTGGTAAATGAAAGTTTTGAGTGGGTTCGGCTCCGGTCACCACCACGGTCAGGGCAGGCCCTAGGGACCATATGTCGCTTACAAGGGTATTTACAGATCACCCACTAACACATCCCTCACGTCGGCAGCGGGAATTGTGTTGGTTATTCTGTTGTTGTTTAGTAGGACATTACTTGCTTGTATTTTCTTTGATATAAATTATTTGACATGAAAAGGCAGAAACTTTGTCACGGTTTCATTGAACCTGCATTTTAATTATGGGTCCAAGAACGGATGGTTTTTTTTCTCCCTTCTTCGAATAATTATTAGAGGGTGAATTATGAGGATGATGGATTTTTTTTTACGATGTTTCTTGAGCATCATCCTATGCGTGATAATGAATCCTTTCATTTTTAGAGCTATCATGGGAAAAAGGGGGAAGGTCTGGCATCGGGCGGACTTTGTGGGTATGACCCTACACTCCTCTCACATAATTTAAGACAGGATCCATCTACAAGGTAGGTCTCGCAGACCTTCATGTCTCACAAGTACCCACAAAGACCGTCCCATAGAAATTTTTTTCGGAAAAAGGGACTCGAAATCTTTTAGTACACTCTACAATACATTAATGATATTGTTCTATATGTAGCATTTATGGATTTGGATTTAATAACACTATTTCTGTGTGATACTATCATTAATGTTCTGGCGAATGTATTAAAAGATATAATAAATTATCTAGAGTAAAAAAATAAAAAACACTAATATTTTCTTTGTCCAAAGAAATATTTATGTTTCTCACTGAGCAAGATAAGATTGTTGCATAATCAATAAAATTCTACTACTTACTATATTAATATATATTAATAGGTTTCATTTTAATTCATTGTTCCCCTAAAACCAATTAATTCATTGTCCTACATGAAACCAAATTTTAGACGGAGTCTTGTATATAGGAATAATATATTTTTCTTAAAGAAAACATAATTGAAAATGAAACTGTATTTTTATATTAGGTTTGTTCTATAATAGATGACATTTTAGATTTTATTTCTGATTTCAAAATAGAGATCTTTTACTAATTTTTAAGAATATTTTTCTAAAATTACCCACCCTTACCTATCTTATTGAATAGAATGAGAGAGATAATTTAAGTACTTAACACTTGAGAATATAATTTCTTGTCTTTTCATTTTTTAATTTATGCTAAACTACCTACGGATATTGGTAAAGGTATCTTCTACGAATTTTTATTTTATTTTTTAATTAGAGAGAAAAAATGTCGAGAAATGGAGTTTGAACTAAAATCCTCTACATCTTAAACTCCGACGACTATTAAACAAATGTCTTGCATAAAGGGCAAAAAAAAAATCTTTTATTCCCATTTTGTCTCCTGTTTCCTATATTCACGAATAGATGATTGACAAGTGTTTATATTTTTCCTACGGAGTCTACTATTTTTTTTAGGTTATAATTTTTTAATTAAAAAATTAACACATGTTAATTTTTTATCAGTGGAATATGAATTGAAATACCGAACGGACAGAAGATTCCTACCCCATCTAAAGCAGCTTCTTCTACGATTAACATTTAACATGTGTTGATGTGCATGAAAGGATCTAGTCTTTTTATTTTTTATTTTTTTACTCGTACTCCGAACTTATCGCTTGGAAATAAAATATATTTTCGCTTGATTTGCACTTCAATGTTATTCTTTTTGAATGTGCGAAACCATAAAGAAATAGTTATTCTTCACGGAGTAAGTAGCTATGAAAAATAACTATTTATAATGAATGTCTGTACCCAGTGGCGGACCTAGGAGCCTTTACCCCAATTTTTTTTTTTTATAATACTCCGTCCCGTGAATATTTTTTTAGTGTATACACTTTGTAACACCATTTATATCTTAACAAGTTTGGTTGAAATTTTGACAAGCTTAAGTGTGTAAATGGGCTATAATGTTTATTAAAAAAAATTAACAAACTTAAGCGTAGAAATTTGAAATCTTGTGAAAATTTTACTATATGGTAATTATCAAAGATATTGGTGATGACTTGTTTTCTATTCTTGCTGATGAATCCGCGACTTATCAATGAAGGAGTTATCGGTAATATTTTGCTATGTGAAGAATGTGCAGGTATTGGAGCATTTTGTTGGTGTCAGTCATTATCAAGTACTATCGCGAATGAGGTAATTATAAAATATTATCAAATTATGAAAACGCGTAGAGAACAATTGTAATGAAATATTCTATATACTCTTATAAATTTATTTTGTCAATGTTAATTGTATCCCTCATATCTGTAAAGTTTGCGTACGCCACTGTGTATACTGCTACATAGCACAATTTTGCACGTAAAGATAAATACACTGTTCAGCACTGTATCCGAAAAATGAAAAAATGTGTCACTTAAAAATCCTCAGGCTTAGAGATTGGTCCCTGGTGATAAGAAACAGTTCAATTTATTACAAGAAGGTACCCTATACTTTTCTTTCACTAGTCGAAGGACCAACCTAATTAAGGTTAAAGGTACCTCTTTGTAAGTACACATTAGGAACATATATATATATATATATATATATATATATATGAGATACTCTTTTATCTTTGTTGCAGAATTTGCTTTCATAAATTTTTTGCTTCCAATCCAAAGATTAACAAGAGTGCTTTCTTCCATGCTTCCTCACATGCAGTGGCGGAGCCAGAAATTTTTTTTTGGGGTACAATTAATATTGACAAAATAAACTTATAAAAGCATATGTAAACATTGGCGGAGCCAAACAATTTTTTTTGATGAAATCTTATAGACTAGAGTTATACACATTTTGTTCACTCTACTGATCAGTGCTTCATAAACCTCCAAATCCTCTAGCTTAAAAAAAAATTGGCAAACCTACAACATGGCACATCAAAGAGAAGGACTCTCGAGAAGAAAAAATAAATATTTACTATGAAAATTAAAATATATATCATTTTTTATTGTTGAATCCAAAAAGAACAAGCTTAATAAAAAGGCCCCAAAAACCTTTTTTGTATGATTAGACCAAAATAAAAGGCCATTTAGAAGGAGGGAGTACATTTATTTCCACTCCCTCCCAATCAACCAAAAAAAAAAAAAATTACATCAAGAAAAAAAAAAATCTAGGGCACGTGTATACCTCACGCGTGTAAATAACACATCAAAAGTTATATTATGATCTATTAGTAATTATGAACTTTTTGATGAAATCTTATAAATATTATACTCTCTTACACACTTAAGTTTGTTACAATTTTAACTAAAATTGTTAAGATATAAGTGGTGTCATTCCTATAATTCACGAATTAAAAAATCTAATTTTAGATCGTAAGGTGATTCAAAATGTTCACGGAACGAGGTGTTACAAAAACAAAACTAAAATTATATAGTATTTTTTTTGGTAAAAAACTGGGGTGGGGGGGCGCAAGTGGCACTCTACATTCCATGTTTGTTCATCATTTTTTCTCTTTTATTTATAATTTTTTTTCTTTATAATAATTTGGATCATGTCTTTGCTTGCCATCTCATTAATCTTTTCATGAAATACGTGAAAGATTAATTGATGAATAGTATATGAAGTATGGACGAAATTATGAGGGTAGAGATACATAGCTAACATTGTTTTTTTTTACTTTGTAAAAAGTTAGAAATTTTAGAATATCATTAAAAAAATTGTTTTTCTTCTCTAATACTTATGTAAAAAATTCACAAGTTTAATACTCTCTCCATTTTCATTTATCTGTTACGTTAAGACAATACACTCAAATTAAGAAAATGATTGAAATATATTAATTTAAAGATAGATAGACACTTTTTTGCTTCAATTAATACATTTATATTGAGACAATTCAAATTAGTTGTTGACTAAATTAATTAAAGATAAGGGTAATATTGGAAAAAATACATTTAATACTCTCTTAGTTTATTAATCACAAGGTCCTTAGCCCAGTGGGGCAACGGCCTGCCCACGACCTTGAGATCGTGGGTTCGATACCCCGCGCATGGGGCATGCTTTAAATTGTCTCCCTTTCTAGGGTTATCTCCTCCTCTTGTGAGGTGCTACTCTCCCCTTTAGGGTGTACGCCCGTTTGGGTTTAAAAAAAAATGACAGATAATTAAAAACTGATAAAATATGTTTAGCGACAGATAATTGAGAACGGAGAGAGTAGTAGTTTATGTATTTCTATAATTCTTGCCCCTAATATGAAGTTCTTGGTATTCTTTTTGACATTATGTCACGTCCTGTCTGCGCGCGGAGAGTGCAACCTATGTTATTTGCAGCAATCACGCTACCAACTTGAGAGTGCAACCAATGTTATTTGCAGCAATCACGCTACCAACTTGAGAGTGCAACCAATGTTATTTGCAGCAATCACGCTACCAACTTGACAATCACTCTTATTATGTGAAAATCGATATCTCAAGTAACATGAACACTTGTGCTCATGATCAAATAGCATACAATATTTTTACAGTGAATGAGACATTGATCTAGTGGTTAATAATGATGTCTAATAACGTAGATGTAATGAATTTGAATTCCTCACTCTGCTTTTAAAATTTCATGTTTCTTGTAATAGGTTATTTTTTCTTTCCTTAAATAATCACTGATCAACATCCATGATCAATCACACACATATTTATAATTAAAAAAACAAAACAAAAACTAAAAAGAGTTGGACAATGGAAGAAGATGAGAGAGCTGCAAGAGAAGGACTTCTGGAGTGGTCAAGATGGCGTGGTATAGTTCACCTCGTCCATACTTAGCAAAAAAAAAAATAGTTCACCTCGTCCATTAATCATGAGGTCAGAAGTTTGATTCCTATTGTGGAAATGAAGCATATTTTATGACCAGACATTTACCTCTTCGTAAAATTCCTGTAGTAATAGAGATTAGTCACTACTATTGATGGTGGCATTTAATTTAAACCAAAAAAAAGAAGAGAGAAAGCGTGGAGGCAAAGGTAAGAAAACACTGACACCTATTACTATATATATTTTTTGCTGAATAAAAAATTATTTATTAATTATAAAATAGCCGAAATTATTACAATCAAAAGATAATCTTAATATACAAGAAAATAAAAATTATACAATGGTTTAGACAACCATGATAATAGATAAAAGTTTACACCCCGGGACTGGGTAAAAAACCACTAATAATAGTAGAAAAAATAAATATACAATAAAATTCTTCACAACATCCTCTTCGTAATCATTGAACAACGGTAGCAAGAGAAACTCAGTTTCAACATACTTCTTAGAAATCAATAATCTACAATACCTTGACACCTATTACTATATGATCATAAATAGATCTTTGCATTGTGAAGAGAACTAAGATAGAAGAGAGGTGGGAGTAATTGTACTAATTATAGACTTTTTATTTTATTTTATATAAGATCTAAAATTCAAGCGGTATTCATATTCATTTGTTATCTTGATATAGGAATCAAATAGCCAAGTGGGTAAGGGTATTCTCCCTTGGGCCATAGGTTCAGGGTTCGATTCTTGTATCTCTCCGTTCATGGGGCAATAATATCTCCTCCTCTGGTGAGGCTATAATACCTTCTCTGATGAGGCTATAACTACTCCTTGCTGGTGAGGCTTCTCCTCCTCCTCCTCCTCCGGTGTGGTTAACAAAAAAAAAAAAAATTTGTTATCTTGATAATTAATAACAATAATATATAATCCTATGAGGGCTTTGGCAGATCAGAATGACTGGTGAATGAGGAAATGTCATGTAGTAGTTGTAGAATTGACCCAAAGGCCATCTTCCATACTTTTCTTGCATCATTGAAAACTATCATTCAAGTGATCTCCAAGATATTTTATATAATCTTTTTAATAATAATAAATATTAAGGTAATCCCATTTATTAGCAACCTTTCACGCTTTCGATGCACTTCTTTCTATACATAATTTAACAAATTTTGATGTTCACGATTAATTTAAACTTGCATTGGATAGCATATTTCAAAGGTAAGACTCAAAAGGCAAATCTGCATATGATTTAAATCGTTAAATATACACAAATTGGTAAAATAATAAAATAAAATCTTGTTTTGATAAATAAATGTCTCCTAGAACCTTCAATATATATCGAGTTTGCAGAACATATATTTAGTTAAGATGCTAATTATTTCACTTCTTTCTTGATTCGGATCCTCTATGATTCTCTATGTAATATTGCAATTATATAACTTTTTATTCATGTATTCTAAACTCTGATTGTTAAACTCTAAATCTTACATATGTTATAACTAGAAATGTTACATTTTTATTCTTGATTGATGTTAATTTTCCAATAGTTTTAGATAGAGGGGCCAAATTGGCAATATTTTTTAGCTTTCAAGGACCAATTTGAATACATTTATGTTTGTAGGGACTTAATTGACACAACTTTCTATTTCCAAGGACTGTTAGTGTATTTAAACTTTTTGGAAGTCCGATTGGGCGGTTGCCCCATATAGGGGGAGAGAGAACTGCCTCACACGAGGAGGAGATAGCCCTCGAAAGGGAGATTAAAGTTTGCCGCACGCAGGCGGAGGGTATCAAACCCACGACATCAAAATCGTGGGCAAGCGCCTGCTCCACTGGGATAGGACACCTTTGATAAATTTATTTTGCTTGAGAATTTTATTTTCTGATTAATATAATTAAATTATTTGTAAGACAAAGTATGAAATCCACACTAAAAGTTTTGTATTAAAAATTGTGTGAAAATGTAATCCAAATGCACCCTTAATTGATGCAATATCATATTTTCTAGACTAAATTTGTCCTTAACTATTTGTCTCGATTCGAAAAATAAATCCAGTTTTTTGGTTCCCTTCTTTACGTTGTAATGACATCTTTGTGATACATGACATCTGAAGCGTGAGCATAAATAGAGCCCAACATTAAATTAGATGACTATGATACCATTTTAAAAATGGACTTGAATTTAACTCAATCTTTCAAAAGGTACCCCACGAGTAGGTAGATTGTCCAATCCTTATATATTGAAAATATGCTAATAAAGTTAGCCGATGTGAGATTCTCAACCAGAACTAGAACCAGAACCAAAAGTTAAAATTAATGTTTTGCTCTGCATGCTAAGAAAATGACCTGAACCAAACTTGTCACTTCGAAAGTGACTCTGCCATTTTTAACCTCTCAAAGCTACCAAAGCCCTTCTGTAATAGAGCACCTAAACAAGAATCTAGATATAGGGAAACAAACAATGAAGATATATACATGCACAATGGCGGATCTAGGACATATCCTTACTTTTGGATACTACGCTGAACTGTAAAATAATGTCATATAATTGAATGAATGTCACGTTTCCTATTATTGTATGTTACTTTTTTGTCCACATATACTCCCTCCATTCCTAAATATAAGACTCTTTAGACAATTTGAGAAAATTAAGGAAGTTGTCATTTTCACCTAAACTTCCAATATTACCCCACATTCCCTCTCTCTCACTAATACATCATAAAGAAAAGAAAGGAAAATGTTGAGGGTATAATTGAAATAAATTGTTGACAACTAATAAAAGAACCTTAAACGACAATTAATTTGAATACCTAGATATCTCCTAAACGACAATTAATAGGGAATGGAGGGAGTATTATACTTTTGATTCAAAAATAACTTTTGTGATGATGATTAGTTGCTCTTAATATTAGTCGGAGTTCACACTCATCTCTTAACTTTTCTCACTCCCACTTCTCTCTTTTATTAGAACTTTTCATTTATAAAGTTAAGGAAGGAAATGCAAGAAAATAAAAAGGGTATGCAAATTAGTATCATTTCTCAAATTTTCTATGTTGTATTGACTATTTATTTCGGAAAGCTCAAATTTAATAATATTATATAGTTTTTTAATGGAAATACATAGCTAATAAAAAATTAGCGTATTCCGGAAAATTCAAATTTAAAAAGATTATATATAACTATCTCATTCAACCAAATCATAGATATTCACGAGTTAAAAAATCTGGAAGATATATATATATATATATATATATAATTTGAGACCCCAACTTTTAGGGTGGCGATATTGCCATAGCAATTCTCATCCTGCAAGAGCAAATATTTTTCAAATGGCAATATTACCCTTGATTAAATTAAGTAATGATATGACATAAATTTTCTTTCCTTTCTAAATTTAATTCAATTTTATCTTTCGTTAGTTGATTGATTCTCTTTCTTCCTTTACAATGCTTGTCATTTTTTACTTCAATTTGCAATATGGAATTTCTTGTGCTACCTGAAAAGAATTTTTTTGAGAAGTCTCCATTAATTCTTCATAACATTCAATTGGATTTAAAATTCAACTTTTTAATTAAAAATACTCTTTTATTGGTTGATGCTGCCATTTTTTATTTTTTTGTTTTTTTATGTTGATATGTGAGCGTATCGGATCTGTGTTCATCTTCCTCTTCTAACACATCCCATTCTCATGACACATATCTCTGCATCAAGTTTTGCTATGTGAAAAAAAGGAAAAATATAAGGAGTAACTGGTATTTTTTGGTTGGAAGACTGAATTAAAGACGAGGAAGCCTGATGAGAGACCAGAGAGAGAGAGAGAGAGGGGAAGAGGAAGAGGAGTGGTGGACAGCGTTTGTGACTTGGCGGTGAACGAGAAAAGAATTGAGGAGGGAGAGAGACGTTAGAGATAATTTGAAGAGAAGATGATCAATTAGAGATATTGAATTAAATTTAAAAAAGGAAAGAAAATTAATATCATATCATTGCTTAATTCAATCAAGGGCAATACTGCCATTTGAGCAAAATTTGCTCTTGCAGAAAGAAAATTCTGTGGCAATATCACTACCCTAACTTTTAAGACATCAAGCACCCCAAATTTACTAATAGCCCTGGGTCCAAGGTATATACTCAGACAGAGCGTGATTTCATGAAAATCTCATATTTGTCGAGTAGGAAAATGATAAATTAAAATGTTTTTATAATCAAAATATCAATATTACACTCTTAAATAGAATTAGTGGTATACACGTAATATTTAAGAGAGTAATATTGATATTTTAATTACAAAAATATCTTAATTTTTATTTTTTTAATTTTCGCAACAAAAGTCTATATTTAATTTGATAGCTAGCGTAGTATGCCTCAGCACATAGTCCAGCTGACAAAAGCTGAGGAGGTAAGTGCACCAATCCTTAATTGGCGTATGTTTAAATCCAACAAAGGATTGAGACCTATGCATTAAGCCTTGTATAGGATCAGTGATTTATTCTTGATCGCTGATTAGCTGGTGCTAATTCCGCAAGGTTGGGTTGTTAATCCGCTTACAAAAGAGCGGGTGAGAATCCTTTGTCCCCATTTCTTTTCCCATCCTTATCTCCAACCAATCAAAATTTATTATATAAATATTTTTTTTAATTATATATATACACAGGATGAATTGTGATTAGTTGGTGATAGGAATGAGGACATAAGATTTTTTATCCAAAAGAGCGCGTCATCCAAAGAATATTCGTGATCAAAAGATTGGACACCACAAGAACAAACAAAACGTCTAATTGCTACGAAAATTAGTTATGAAACTATTTTCGTAGTTAATGATTCTAAATTAATTACAGAATAACTACGAATAACTATACAAAGATATTCCGTAGCAAAGTTGTCAGATATTTTTACGAGTTAAATTTAGCACCGTTTTGCTACGATTTTTTTCCATAATTAATTCATAGCTATTTGAGTATTAGCTACATAATCGACAGTAACGAAATGATATTTTTTTTTCGGAATTTGAACCCTTAGCTACTTTTAAAAAAATAAATAAATAAGAAAGCATGATCTTGTGCCTCACGTTGTGTCTACTTGTTAGAGAAGACATAAAAAAGGGTTGTTGCAACTTTTTTTTTAATTTTTTTTAATTATTTAGTAGGTGAGGGACCTGTCTATTACAAGAAATAAGTGAATTCAAGAATCGGGGAGAAAATTCGAACTCATGATCTTTACGTCATGAGGCCTCAGTTTTATCCACTAGACCAATGCCTCATTGGCGGGTTGTTGCAACTTAAAAAGTATATGAGCTCATGGGTTGGTTCAGCATCGCAGTCATCAGTCATGGCAGCTTAACATTACCGGCGCCACCACCATTCAATTGCAAATAAATCACTTTCCAAATACGCTTCTCTAGATCTCTAGGGGCACACATATTCTTTTTTTTTTTCCAAAAAAAAAATTTGTTTGCCAAGAAATAAAATGTTGCTATCAAGCAATTCGATAATTCAAGAAATATTGTGAATGAAAGTACTAATCGAGAAAGCACGTAAATATTAGGACAATTCTGATGGGGACCAGGGCCAGGGACAGGGCCCTGTTCCACTTGGATCACAATGCCCCACGTCGCCCTCTTTTTATTTCATCTCTCAGTTACAGTTAAAATACAAAAAAAAATAGTCCTGATATGGATACAGTTAAAAGTACAAAAATATCTCTCTCCTCATTTTATAGTGATGTGACAAGTTTGTACAATTTTTGTACTTTTAACTGTGTCCATATCATGACTATCTTTTTTGTATTTTAACTGTGACTGAGAGATGAATTTTAAAGAAAGGGGCGACGTGGCGCATTGTGAGCCAAGTGGACCAGTGCCCTACTGCTGACCCTGGTCCATATCAGAAATTTCCTAAATATTATTAATTTCGTTATGTATTTTAGGGTTTCCTTTTGGGAATCGATCTGATTCTATCTCTATCTATTATGTTTGAAGAATGAAGGATCAATGGTACTGAGCTCAATGCTAGAAAATGAATTTCTGCTCAATATTGCTATCAAGCAATTCGATACCCTCGTTCTAACTCTTCCTCTGATTCGATCAACACTTTGATGACTCTTAGCCAGGGGCGAAGATAAGAGGGACGGGTGGGGAAGTCGCCTCTCGAGATTTTTAAAAATCTTACTAAATATAGTAAATTTTATATGTAATTCGGAATAATTGATCAAATTCGCCCCCAAACATTTTGTTTGCAGTTTTTATATGTAGTTCGACATACTATTGCATTTTTTCGCTCCTCAACATAAAATTTCTGGCTTCGTCTCTACTCTTAGGGAAAGACCTCAACTGCATTCTGATCTATCCTCCGCTTACCTGAAAATATAATACTATATTTTTAGATGACAATAGACTTATTGTAAAAGTTAATTGAGTAATTTTTTCTTTCTCGGACAATTATTTTTAGACGAGAAAACATTTATACTCCCTCATTTTATAATAGAAATATTTTTAAGTACTTTAGCATACTGTAGATTAATTAAAGAGGAGACAAGCGACATTTTTTACTATTATACAATTAAATAATTTAATTTATTTCTATCAAATCTCAAACCCTAACATATGTCTTTTGCCAACGATATTGAATGTATTTTGGAGTACTACAATAAAAGTATTATTGATTTCGTTCAGAACTGAATATTCAATGCTTTCTTTCCTAGAATGAATAAGAAAATTAACCTTTAATTATAGTGTGTTTTTTTCATTATTCAGGATTTGAATTTTGAACTATTTTAGTTTTAGAGAGAGATGGATGCTGTATATATTTATAGATGGGGTCTTGGAGACTGGTTCCAAAGGTGTGACCACAATAATGAACTGAATTTTCTGAAATTATATAGAGATCCATCTCTCCAATGTCAGTGAAAGCAATTAACTTAGATTTTTGGCAGCCAAAAGAAAATACAGAAGAAAAGAAGACCCACCAGAGAGACCTAACCACAGCACAGACCACTCTAATGTTGCTTCTTCCAACAATTTCTTGTGACTTCCACTAAAATCCGTTAATGGCTATAATGCAGAACACTGTTTTTCAATATATAAGAAACACGATTTTCAATTCTTTTTATCCCTTTTTTCCCCTTGTTTTCTAACCGGATTTTGTGTCTCATTCCCTCATTCATTATATATATAAATATATGAGGGTAAAGTGAGATACACGACTGCCATTTACAAATGGGACAAAAGATGAAATAAGAAACGAAAACAGAAGATACTAAACAGTTTTGTACGGACCTATTTCGGTCTTTCGATATTTTAAGTTACCTAGTTAACAAAGTGCAATTATGTATCATATTGAAAAAACGCTAGACGAGATCTTCTCCCAAATAAGATTAAGAAATGACAACCGTAACTTAGTCTGAATTTACATTTAAATTAGTCTCACGAAAGTCAGGAATACCAACTGCTCTAAGGCAAAATAAGACTTGTGATCACTTGTATGTTGAAATAGTCCTTCGTCCTTCATCACTAAGATGGTTTTGATACATTTTTTCTTTCATTTGAACACATATTAAGGAGAGCATTGATTTCCCTGATCGGGACTACCTAATTGTCCTATTTGGCAGGCTGAAATAGAAAATGAAGTAAGGAAATGATCCCCACAACTATATATATATATATATATATATATATATATATATATATATATATATATATATATATATATATATATATATATATATACTTTTCTTAATATGAAATTAGGCAAGAAATTAAAATCCGAGAGAACACCCTAGATAAGGTAGAATAAAGTTTACCGCCCGCAGGCTGAGGGTACCGAACCCGAGATCTCTCGGTCACGGGCAGGCCAATGCCCCACTGGGCTATTGGCATCTTCGATATTATAGCACATACTCTAATATACTACTTCTCATTATATATAAGAAAAAATCTTTATTATCCCTCGATTATCCACATAGAAGGCATAAATAAAAAGGTATAAAAAATAAAAATAATTAAATGGATGTGATGATCCACCTGCTACACAACATGTAGCACACCTATAAAGTAAAAGCTAAGTGATGGTTAGTGTTGTTTTAGGTAATAAATTCATAGTTCATTTAGATAATTAATAAAACATGTGTTGTTGATTATCACTTTAATTAAGCTCCATTATCTCAAATGAGATTCAAGAAAAGATTGGATAAGTTTGTATAATAATATAATTTTTGTTTAATTAGTCTGCTGAAGTGATAACTAATTAATCTCAATAATTATGATAAGCAATTGGGTAGTTGTACCACTTCTATTTATGCGTTTTGATATTTCCTTACATAAGCAATAATTTCTTTGGTAGGTCTTTGTAAAAAAATCATGTGTTTTCTTTTCTTCCTTCTACGATTCATTGGTAGATAGATTTAAATTAGACGAAGGGAAGTTGATTTGGGAAGGAAAAGTAATCAATTGATGTGACTTAGTGCGGAAAGTCATTCGTTCGGAACGATGTATTTTAAATTTGATAATTAATAAACGACAATTATTGCACGTTTGTAAGAATTCCAAACAGGTCTGTTAAAGTGCATTTCAGATCCCCAATTGATTTAGTGGGGCCAAATGCATGCGCGCCTCGGACACCTGTATTTAAAAATAAAATAAAGTCCAAGAGAAGTTTTGAAGTGGAAAGAAGGAAAAAGAAAAGACTAGAAATTATGAAAAGGAGGCGTTCGGGAGTGTGTAGGCCTAGGAATGGCAATGGGAGCAGATCGGGGCGGGTATCTGAAATACCGCGCCCCGTCCCGCCCTGTTGATCTGTGCCCCGCCCCGCCCCAGATCAAAAACTTCTGCTCCGCGTCCCGCCCCATCCTATTTTTTTTTTTTTAAATCATTTTTTTTAAATTATAAAAATCATTAATTTTATCAAAAAAATTAAAATCATAAAAATCATTAATTTTATCATAAAAATAATTAATTTTTTAAAAATCATAAAAATCATTAATTTTATCCAAAAAATCATTAATTTTATTATAAAAATAATTAATTTTTTAAAAAAATATTTAATTTTTTTAAAAAATAATTAATTTTATCCCAAATCAATTCTCAAACAAGTACAATTAGTATATTAAAATGAAAATTAAACATGATTATGTTTAATAATAACAATATTATAATAATGTAATATAAATGGGGCAAAATGGGGCAGGGCGGGTCGGGGCGGAAAAAAATACCATGCCCCGATCTGCCCCGTTCTCTCTACAGGGCGGGGGCGGGGCTGCCCCAAAAGACATCGGGGCAGGGCGGATCGGCGGGTCACGGGTCAAATTGCCATCCCTATGTAGGCCAAGGAAATTGACGAGGAGGGAATGGGTTTGATTGGGGTTAAAGAAAAGAGTAAAGGAGTAATTGTTTTTGTTATTTTGTCTTCAACCCAAGGAAATGCGCCTGATTTCATGTCACTCCTTGGAAATGATTACTATTTTCTTTGGATTTCACTTTCAAATCCAACCAAAAACTATACTACATTTTTTTAATTTTTATTTTAAAAAAATAATCTAAGAGTCACTAAATTATTTACGCTTTGCTGGTTTGGGCACTCAACTATTTTTTGAGCAAATTATATTACGCTAGTATTTATTTGTGACTGAAAATAAACCGTCACTACTTTTTGTGGTGGTTTTTGGCAAATTAGACATGTGTCAGGTATGTGGGCGATTATCCAGGGACAAAACTAGAAATTAAAGGTGTAACGTGGTGATAGTGTTGACCCCGTCTCTTAAGATCAGGTATTTGCATCAAGAGAGAACTCATGCGGTATGCTATGACTGAAAATTCTCAACTTATTTTTATTGGGTTAAATTAACATTATCTTTGCATTTCTCCATTTGTAATACACAGTTTCATTTTAGATGTTTCAAATTTTTTTTTTTTTTGAAGAAAAGATGTTTCAATTTAAATATTACATAGATTAAAAAAAAGTTATTTGAGTTAATTTTTTAAACGAAATGTTATGAATTCAATTAATATTGTTTATTGTTTTGTTGAGTTAATAAATGCTAAATGAACTTGGAAAAAAAATTAATAAAAATTATAATGAATCCATGAAAAAATAACTAATAAATATGAAATAAGAAAAAAGTGATTTTAAAACATTTAATTTAAAACGGAATAAACAAAAAATTGCATGCAACATAAATATCCGTGACAAATACAACTAGCCAGATAGATAATGTGAACCAATCACTGAACCTGCCCTAGTAGAGGGAAAATTCCAAGGTAGAGCCGTCCTTGTGGGACTGGTCACACAGCTCTCTCACATGAGTTGTGATACTGGTAGGGCCTACTTTAAAGGTAGACCCAGTCCCAAAAGGGCGGCTTCATACCCGAGTGAACCCTGGTAGAGGTTTAAACCCCAAATCGACATTTACTGCCAGCAAGCAAGCCTTTGTAAAATGGATTTTTTTGATATAGAGCAGGTCCGCATGAATCTTTTGAACCAGAATTAGCCAGGTAATTGTCTCTTTCTTCATTCTATAGTGATGTGGCTAATTTTGAACTAAATATTCCAATTGACCCGGTTCATATCAGAATTATCTTGTGAAATTGATCCACCGGTACTGGGAAAAAGAAAAAAAAAAAAAAAGATAACGTAAACTGGATGGGTATTTATTTTCGTGATTACCCCGGCAGCGCCTCCCACTACCTGCCACCACCTTAGTTTGGACCAATCCCTAAACATCAATAGTCAACCCATGGACCTCTACTATTTTAATGTTATTAGGTAGTATTTGACTATTTGTTGAAACATTAAAGGAAATAAATAACATCTTAATTTCTTAAGAATAAGCTGGTAACTCATCAATTGATTAGAAACTTCTAATACCAAAAGATATATCCTTAATCCTATTCGCATTTCTTCATGTTCGAAAGTTATATCAAAGAACAGAAGAAAAATTAAGAAAGGGGAGGGAAACTAAGAAACAAAATGGTCAACTTGCATCTATTTCCCCCTCTACTTAATGTGAATTATGGAGCTCAAATATCTCTGTTTCATTTTTTATTTCATTTTTCGGAACTATTTTAATTATTTCCATCCTTTTCCCATTTTTCTTCCCCACCAAAAAAGATAATAAAACCTCAAACCTTAATTTTCAAAACTCACCCATGCTATCTCCTTCTTTCCTTGTAAATTACAATATCTTTTCCAAAAAAGAAAAAGAAAATGTTAAAATTATATATCATTTGTGGATTGGTTGAGTCAAGCTCAGTCCAGTTATAGTGTGAAATTTCAAAAATTTCACAAATGTGAAACTCGATCTGACGGCTGATATCACTTTTTATAACAATTATTAAAATAATTATAACATGCATTTTGAAATAAAGTGATCTCAATAGTCACATCTTTTAATTTAATGATTGACAAATATTCTGCACGTATAAAACACTGTTATTCCACATTTAGTTAAGAACAAATCAAAATAATATTTTAGTTGCTAAAGCGCTACTCGATCGGTGTCCAATTTGGTATTCACTGTCCCCCTCCCCCAAAAAAAACGTAGATTGGGGCCCAAAGTTTGGAAGGATCCTAATGTTGAGTTGATTGGGGGCCATGGATTGTTAGGAATACAATTTGGTAGGGTTGTTTATTCGATATTCGCTTCGATTTTTACAACAAAATTTTAGAATTCAGTTTAGTTTTGTAACGTTTTATAAAAATCGAACCGAATCAAAATTTAATGAAAACTGAATACTAAATATTGAAATTATTTTGGTACGGTACGATTCAGTTTGTATCGAAATTTCATTTTTTTTTTCTTTTGGAGCTCAACTTAATAACAATAAGATGAAAGATAAAATTATAATGCACAATTAAAATTAAAATTAAAATTAAAAATTAAAAAATTAAAAAATTAAGAATAAAAATACAACTCTACAACAATAACATAACTCATTAAGTACTCAATAATTCGGGGTATTGGCAGGGATTAATATGAGACAAACCTAACATTTGGTATAAATGCACAGAGTGACTACTTACAGAATGTCACTGAAATATATGATTTGAAGATAAGTCTAACAAATATAATAATACTTGTAAGTAAAATATAATTTTGTCTTTGAATAATAATAAAAAATTAACAGTTTCTAAAAATTAACAGGATATCTTCTTTTGTTTACTTTTTGACGGATGGCTAACACCTATATATATATATATATATATATATATATATATATATATATATATATATATATATATATATATATATATACACACTTTTCTTAATATGAAATTAGGCAAGAAATTAAAATCCACTACAATGGCAACACCGATGTTTCATCTTTTTAGAAATTATTTTAGGAAAATGATTAATGTAGGGGACGAAGTCAAGAATTTGGTGTTGGTGGGGGGAGGGGAGGGCGGGGGGAAGCTGCAACGAGTATGTAAAACTACAGAGCTCAAGTGATAAAAACGGAAAAAAAAATTCTTGGGAGCGAAACTAATAAATTTTTTCAAAATACACATAAAATTTCGATAAATAGTAATATTATCAAATGAGATTCAAGAAAAGATTGGATAAGTTTGTATAATAATATAATTTTTTTTAATTAGTCTGCTGAAGTGATAACTAATTAATCTCAATAATTATGATAAGCAATTGGGTAGTTGTACCACTTCTATTTATGCGTTTTGATATTTCCTTATATAAGCAATAATTTCTTTGGTAGGTCTTTGTAAAAAAATCATGTGTTTTCTTTTCTTCCTTCTACGATTCATTGGTAGATAGATTTAAATTAGACGAAGGGAAGTTGATTTGGGAAGGAAAAGTAATCAATTGATGTGACTCAGTGCGGAAAGTCATTCGTTCGTAACGATGTATTCTAAATTCGATAATCAATAAACGATAATTATTGCACGTTTGTAAGAATTCCAAACAGATCTGGCATTTCAGAACCCAATTGATTTAGTGAGGCCAAATGCATGCGCGCCTCGGACACCTGTATTTAAAAATAAAATAAAGTCCAAGAGAAGTTTTGAAGTGGAAAGAAGGAAAAAGAAAATACTAGAAATTATGAAAAGGAGGCGTTCGGGAGTGTGTAGGCCAAGGAAATTGACGAGGAGGGAATGGGTTTGATTGGGGTTAAAGAAAAGAGTAAAGGAGTAATTGTTTTTGTTATTTTGTCTTCAACCCAAGGAAATGCGCCTGATTTCATGTCACTCCTTGGAAATGATTACTATTTTCTTTGGATTTCACTTTCAAATCCAACCAAAAACTATACTACTTTTTTTTAATTTTTATTTTTAAAAAAATAATACAAGAGTAAATAGCTATTTAGGTCACTAAATTATTTACGCTTTGCTGGTTTGGGCACTCAACTATTTTTTGAGCAAATTATATTACGCTAGTTTTTATCAGTGACTGAAAATAAACCGTCACTACTTTTTGTGGTGGTTTCTGGAAAATTAGACATGTGTCAGGCATGTGGGCGATTATCTAGGGGCAAAACTAAGAATTAGAGGTGTAACGTGGTGATAGTGTTGACCCCGTCTCTTAATTAAGAGTATTTAATGATCAGCTATTTGCATCAAGAGAGAACTCATATGGCGAGGGGATTACTTAATGTTGCGAGAGATCATGTACCTAAGGGACATACTAATCTAATCTCGACCAAAAAAATGTGGGAGACCAAATAACTGGAGGCCCTGTACAGTCGTGACCTTAGCTCCCCTGGAGATAATGAAGAAATATAAAATTAGCAAAAACAAAAAAACAAGAAGGATTGGAGATATATATAGTTGACTTGGTCATTTGAAGAAGAATTTTCCACATCCTACGTATCAACTTATTGAATCTTTTATCATGGGATAAAGTAACAAGTTTGTCAAAATCGCTAGTTGGGAGTATAAATCGTACTAAAAATCAATGCATGATTGAATCGTAGAGGATCGTCTATCTAAATCGTAAAATCGTAGAATCGTATGATCCGGTGAGATTCAATCTTGCCTCTTTTTTTTTATTTTTTATTTTTTTATTTTTAAATCTTGACTCTTTTCAACTGGGTCGGTAACGGGTTATCTCAAATAAAAAAAACATCCGCTTGTATTCAAGCAAACATCTCAACTCTCTCAACTCTTAGACTTCCAACTTCATCGCTCATCATCGATGTGAGTGGAGGTAGAATTTAACTGGAGGATAATAATAACGCCTTGAATGGTTTGCTAGATTAGAACATTAGAAAGATAGACTTGTTGTTATAAAATTTGTTGGAGTAAAAGACCTTATGAATTGTTGGTTTGCTTCCGAAGTTTATCACTTGTTAGTATGTGATTTAATTTCAGTTTGTTACTTCTATTGGTATTCTTATTTTTTCCCGTTGAAGCATTGTTATATATATATATATATATATATATATATATATATATATATATATATATATATATATATATATATATATATATATTTTTTTTTGCTCAATTGCATATAAAATGATGTCTTATTGATATAAATTTGTCATGAAATATTCTTTTAATAGTTTTGTCGGATCTACCGATCCGTGTTACGATCCCCGTGTTTACGATTTTTTAGACCCTTCCGTTGCGAGTCAAATTTGCGATCTTGAAAATCTTGGTGCCAACAAGCTTGGGAGGATTAAATATAAGGAAGGCGAAATTTCAAAATAAATCATTGCTAGCTAGCCTTGCTTGGAGATGTTTTATTTCCCATAAAGATAGTCTTTGGGCCATTCTCATTCGAAGCAAATATTTGGGAGAATTTAGCACTACATTCCTTAATACATAATACACAGATTAATTTGTCTAAGCTTTCATTTTCATTTTCATTCCCTCCTCACATAAAAGAAATTATTCTCAGTGCGCGTATCTTTAAAACAAATGCTATTACTTTGAACTTTAAAGAGATTAAGGGAAAAAGTATAAAATACATTTATGCTAATGATCTGTTTTGCAAGTTTAAATCAATTGCAAATATGTATATTAAATGGAATCCTCCAAACCTGAATAGTTTCAAGCTAAATACTGATGGATCATGCAAATGAAATCCAGGAATTGGTGGTGCAGGTGGTATTATCAGTAATGAGCATGGTGAATGGATAGTTGGATTCAGTCTTAAATCACCACTTACATCAAATAATGAAGCTGAGCTTCTTGCAGTATTTTTTGGGCTTCAGTTGGCAAAGGACTACAACATCTACACTCTTGAAGTTGAACTTGATTCTCAAGTTGTGATCCAATTACTTCATGATAATTCTAATTTAAAATACTCTAACATTGTTGATGACTGCAGATGGCAAATCGTACAGTTCACAGCATGCAGCATCAATCACATATATCGTCAAGCCAATCAGGTAGCTGATTCACTGGCGAAATATGAAACATCTCTAATGCAGAATGGCAGTCAAAAATTTCAGTGCGTACCGGAGTTTGCATTTCATCATTGGCCTCATGATAAACTTGGATGTTCTTTTTTACGGTAAGTTAAGAAATAGCATTAGAATTGGAATCTAATTATCGACTATGTTGTACTTCGGGTTCTCTAATATAATATCAGTAATTCTACCCAAAAAAAAAAAAAAACTTATTGAATCTTGGGGTGAGCACCGAATTCGAATTCGCCAATTCGGCAATTTTCCTACCTCAAAAAACCGACCGAATTCGAAACCGAATTCGAATTGACCGAATTCGAATTGGCCGAATTGGTGAATTCGGTCACATCAAATTCAAAAATAATGAAACCAATTTCGTCCCAAATTTGACCAATCCGAATTACCGAATTCGATCTTGACCGAATTACCGAATTCGAATTATCAAATTAAATTCGAATTCGGTCAGAATTCGATAAAACCGAATTTGCTCACTCCTATCTTGGATAGTTTTACCAGTTCCAATAAAAGTGGGTACAAATCAACTCTAGAGATTTTGACTCGTGATAGCTTTAAAAAAACAGTAAATTTTGATAGCAATAGCAACCGTGTAATTGACTTTGCGTGCAAAACAAAATCCAAATGCATTTTGCATCTTCTATGACACATTATATATATATATATATATATATAACATGTAGTGCATGTTGGGTATGTTGGAATGGAATGAAATGTAATTCCTTTCTAGACAGAATCGTTTTTCACTCGGAATTAGTTTAGAATCCTCTTTCCATTTCAGTGTTTGGAATGCAAAATTAGAATGTAATTATATTCATTTTCTGTGCTTGATAAAACTATATTTTAATATTAGAATGGAATGGAATTAAACACAATATGACTTAAATGCCCTTATAATATATACTAACGATAAAACTTAATTAAATATACCTTACAAATCTTACTAGAATAGCATTGACATAATATATCAAACATATATAAATATATACATATATAAATTGTTGAAAAACAATTTTTATTAAAATGTCAACATAGTTATAAAAATAACTTTACTTTTGAAATAAAAAATAGATTAAAAACTACTACGAAGAAAAATAATTTTTTTATAAAATTATACTAAGTGAAATCTTTTAATTTATGACTAAGTATGAATACATTACTATGAAAAATGAATGTAATAATTAATTAAAAAAAGGGTATAAATGACAATTACTATTTATTGATGATTTCATCTTCTCCTGAAAAGGCCATTCCATAGTTTTTGGTGTGGAATGACCTTCCCCACATTTTCCTGGAATCGTCATTCCCGTGAAATGGCATTTCCAATTTAATTTGTCAAACCAAACAATGGAATGGAAAAATAAGTTGAAACTGTCATTCCATTTAATTCCATTCCAGCGTATCAAACCCGCTGTTAGTTTGTAAAATTTATGTTTCATGATTTAAATTTTAAGAAGAAAAATATGGTTTATCGTGATTTACTATCAAAATGGATTTATTACAATGGTGCCAAATGGATAAGTTGGTGTCATCTTCGATGGTTCTGTCTAGATGTCAGTTGACTCATGGTCAATGGACTTGATGTGCATTATTTTTAAACTTTAGGGATCAAAATTTAAAGCTCGATAAACTTAATGGTAGTTGCAAGAAACCGCATAACAAAAGAGAGGGTTGTCCACCATAAAAATTGTTTCACGGTCTTAACGGTGCGGTTTAGGTGCATAACATCTTAAGTTTTGTACGTGTCGATCAAATTTTGACCATTAGAAGAAAATTTTGACAGTTGAGATTAAAATATTCATTCATCTCGTTCTAACACATGTTAGACAAAATATGCGTTCAACGCATGATAACACATGTTAGACACTTGCTTAACAGGTGCCTAACAAATATTATCATATGTTGGACGCATATTTTGTCTAATAAGTGTTGGAACGCATATTTTCAACGGGATAAATTTTGTTCTGCACATACTAAAAGAATGTGTTAATCACTGGAGTCGTGGTAAGGTCCTACGATTATCAATGCATTATTTTGCATTTCGTGAGCTAAAATACAAGTCCCCATAACTTAATGGTAGTAAAATGTGATAAGCCATAAAAATTATTATTCCCTCCATTCCTAAATCTAAGACTCTTTAGACAATTTTAGAAAATTAAGAAACTGGTCATTTTCACCGAAAGTTTCAATATTACCCCTCTCTCTCACTTCTATAGCATAAGAAAAGAAAGGAAAAAATAAGGATGGCAGAGGCGGCAAATAAAAGAAATATCGAGGGTATAATTGGAATAAATTGTTGACAACTAATAAAAAAATCTTAAATAACAATTAATTAATTTGGATACCTATATACATCTCATAAACGACAATTAAATGTGAATTGAGGAGTACTACAATAGAAACATTACGAGAGCGTTACGGAGAATATTACCGAACATACAAGCCAATTTTTGTGCTGATTCAATTGAATTCTTGAATGTTCTTGAAATTCCATTTAATTTTAAACACATCTTATGTTGAAATGATTAATTACAAATGTTCAATCAACTCACCAAGTTATCTAACTTTTTTATTGCTACTAATGTTTTTCTTGGCCGGTGGGTTATGTTCGAAATGACAAAAAATAATTAGAGCACAGCCATCATGCTTTAGCCTACATCAATTTCAATTGAAATTAATTTTTTACGATGAAAATAATTTCAAATTGATGTAGTGTGCAAAATAATTGATATATTTTTTGTTTCACTGAGGTCAAATAAATAATTGATATATATATTTTTTTTTACTGGGGTCATTTAACCACAGTCACAAGTAGTTAGATTCGTCCCTGCTGCTATACCCTTTTTCTTTCCTCTTTTTTGGAGGCTTCTCCCTTTCTTTGTCACTTCCATTAATTAACGAAAAAAAAAAATTATTACTAATCCTTCTTGGTTTTGGGGAAGATTACCAAAACTCCCAATAACTCAAAACTCATCTCTACTCTCTTTACTTTCTTCTCCCCTTCTTCTTCTCAAAGATTCACTTGTTTTTTTACCAAATTCTTCCTTTGTCCATTACCACCATAATGTATTATTAATTAAATCTTCTTTATAGTCATCATTTTGCACCCAACTGTTTTCCACCTAGATGAATTTTGTAAATCACAATATTGATAAGAATCTCGAGCATCCTAGAAACATCATTAATTCATCTTCAATTTTTTCCTATTTAATTGTATATTATATTTTTAACTGAGCCCAAGAATAAGTGTGACTCCCTACTATGTTAAAAATCACGCACCAACTAATTTGAGTGTATATTTACTTTTCATATGACTTGAACAATCCTCTCCGTTTGAAGTATTTTTTAAGGAAATTGGGTTAGTCTCAATCCATTTTTAACATACTAGGACATCGTTATGGATTTGAATCCCCATGCTTACCCAATTATATATGCATGTGAACTTGGCTAAACATATTTAACGAGTTAAATAAACATAATCGTGAAAATTAGTATCTAGAAGTGTGTACACGTTTTGTTATAGCTCTTCAAAATAAGGATCCTAAAAAATAATTGAACTTTTCATACAAACCAATGAATCCCACAAGAAGAAAAGATGGCAAAAACTCATTAATACTCTCTTATCTTAGTTGATCGGTTGATTCAAAGTTTGACTGATCCATTGGAGTCGTGGAAGCTTTTGTTTATGATGGGCCCTTTTAATTAATTATTTATTGATTCTCATTTGTTGTTTTGACCAATTGTTTGAGGCTTACAATGAGGAACCATTCTGTTGTGGATTTGGTCTATTAGATCATATGGTTTAGAATTAGTCACATCACTATATAATTGTTCCTTTCCTTATTCTGCAGTGATGTGGCCAATTCTGAATCACATGGTACATGTGGACTATGTTTATATCAGAAAAAATCAATAATGATTACCACTTGGAGACAAGAAGACAAATGGTTGTTCTCAATAGTTCTTGATTTGTTGGGAAAGTTGAGGGACGAAGTTAGAATTTTTAGGTTGGGGGCGAAAAATTGAAATAGTATACTGTACAAAATGTTGGGGTGAATTTTATCAAATATTTCGAACAAGATATAAAATTTACTATATCTAATAATATTTTTTTTAAAACTCGGAGGCGACTGCCCCGTCTTCGTCCCTGAATCATTTCTAATCGTATTGGTTTAACTATCCATTCAAATAGGACGAAGCCAGGAATTTGGCGTTGGGGGCAAAAAACTCCAACAGTATGCCGAATTACATATAAAAACTGCAAAAAATATTGGGACAAATTTGATCAAATATTCTGAATTACATATAAAATTTACTATATTTAGTAGTATTTTTTGAAATTTCGGGGGGACGACTGCCACCCCCACCCCCTTGTCTTCGTCCATGCATTCACATCATATACTATGTGGAGCATCAATTTACGTATACATGAAAAGTCTAGTTATTTGAGTAGAGAGTGTGACCAATACCAATAAACCAATCCAGTACTGCGGACATTTTGCAACTATTTTGAAACGTAAACAAAAGGCTTAATTCTCTTAATAATTTTTATCATCCACAAACAGGTCCCCAGAATTATAAAAAAAATTGAAAGGTGAATACCAATAGTTCTATACCACCTTCTAGGTTTTTGCATGTAAATTTAAGACTAGTAACAATATATAGTGAGCACCAAAGAGAATTATGTAAGGAATAATGTGACCATGACTAATTAGAGCATCTCATCTTCTAATTACTTTGTTCATTCTAAATTATTTATTCACTTTCTATTTTGTATAAGGATTGAAGTTTTATCGAATTCTATAAGTATGACTTTAATATAGTAAAATATTAAATATAACTTTAATTTTACTCTCAATTTAATTTTATCTTCTTTTATGTCTCTATTCTTCTTTTCAACATTTAATGTTAGGAGTATGATCAGAAAAAACATCATTAATAACTCATTTATTTAGAAGGTGGACAATCAATTTAGAATAAACTAAAAAGAAAATACGGAGGGATAATTTGATACATGGGAGTACCACACAAAACAATTGCTCAATTACCATACTTTTAATAGTTATAGTCTTAAATTAGATTGGGATAAAATTTCACCTAAGGGGCTTCAAAAAGAGGGGGAAAATGTTTTTTTTTTTAATAAAATATTATCCATTAATTATAAAATAGCCAAGGCCATTACAATCAAAAGATAAAATGAAAAAACAATAAAATAAAAGTTATACAATGGTTTAGACAACCATGATAACAGATAAAAGCCCACACCCCGGAACTGGATAAAAACACTAATTAAAGTAGAAAAAATAAATACATAAGGGGAAAAAAGGATTTTACATGTATTAAAAATATGTTTAAATGAAAAAGGAAAAAAAGTCAATGATTCTACTATCAAAACCTAAAAAAAGATGCGGCATATGTATAGTAGGAGAGATTGTGAGGTATGAATTGAATAGATTCATTCTTGCCCACCTACATAAATAAAGAAAATTATAGACTAGGTTTACGTGGAACTCGTTGTTCAAAATTAATCACATTATAATAGAATTGTCTCTTTTTTTTATTTTGTAGTGATATGATCAGTTATGTACGTCAAATAGACATGATCATCATAACTATCCCATAAATAATGGTCAATATTACCAATAGATGCATATAAAAGTTCAAACCTGATACCTTAATGGTTAAGAATTTTGAATATTTCTTTCTTAATTTTGTTCCACGAATGTTAACAAATATGGGGGTAGTTCTTGAGGAACGGTAATAAATCAAATTCTAGTACTCCCTCCATTCCCTATTAATTGTCGTTTAGGGAATATCTAGGTATCCAAATTAATTGTCGTTTAAGGTTCTTTTATTAGTTGTCAACAATTTATTTCAATTATACCCTCAACATTTTCCTTTCTTTATGACGTAGAAGTGAGAGAGAGGGAGGGTGGGGGGTAATATTGGAAGTTTAGGTGAAAATGATAACTTCTTTAATTTTCTCAAATTGTCTAAAGAGTCTTATATTTAGGAATGGAGGGAGTACTAATTAACTCCAATCTTTTGTATTCTAAATTCAGGGTTGATCATGATCCTATATAATTGTACTTGAAACTTTCAAATTCATTCAGTGGTGAAATTAAAATGACCAAACTTTCGAAAAGGTTAAATTAATAACAACCATAAATTACCGCCATAGGCTAAGGTTTCATGTCTAATAAACTTTCGAGTGATTTTGAGGACAGAATGATACAATTTCAAATTATGAGAAAACAACCAAAGTCGTCCTTTAATTATTTTCATTTCATCTCAATATTCCTAATATATTTTTTCTGTCTAAAGAATTTTCTAAAAATTTACAATTAGCTTAAAAGGTATTTTTCCCATCAAAATGTGACAAAATTCGTCAAAGGTAAAGTAGTTATTAAACAAATTTCATCTTCTTCTTTCTCATCACAGCCACCTCCTCCACCGACCACCACTTCCCTCCACCTCCACCTCCACCTCCATCAGACTGGGCTGGGTTGGCCCGTTTACCAATGCTAGATGAGGAAGAAGAAGATGACATTTGTTTAATGATTATTTTATCCTTAAAATTGACGGATTTTATCACATTTTGACGAAAAAAGACTCTTTAAACTAATAGTAAATTTTTAAGGGAATCTTTAGGCAAAAAAAAACATACTAATCGAAGAGAAATGAAAATAGTTGGGGTACGACTAAGGCGTTTTTCTCGCGAAAAAATACCACCATAACTAGTAGAAAAATGACTTTATTATTTCCATAGTCTCAAAATGAATTAAAAAAAAAAAGGATATACAAAGTGGATCAATGGGAAGATAAGAAATTATAACTAAAGGATACATTTAGAATGGAAATATTTTACTGCTCCATTTATCAAGAAAATGGACCAGATGCTGCCCATTTCAATAAAATAAATAATAAAAAAAAAGCTGACATTGCATTATTTAAAATATTTTGTTGTGTAATGTAATAAAATATTATTCCATTCAATATTTAATATCTATTTTTTTATTTAATTATGAACTAATTATTTTAGTGCAGAAAACAAAATATGGGAAAGAGAAAGGAAGGTGGGGAGCATGGGCCAAACAGAAACAATCCCAGCGGCAGCGGTAACGGCACAGACTACTCTCTGCACGCCCAACAACATCATCCAACCCAACAATACATCCACTTCACCTCACCTTTTTCTTTTCTTCTTTTACAAAAAAAAAAAAAAAAAATCTGACTATTTTTCTTTCCTCAATATCTTCTCGATGAGCACGAAGTAATTTTTATTATTATCAGGGAATCTATCTATTACAAGAAATAGGGGATATAAGAATGCATGAGAGTATTCGAACTCATGACATATATGTCATGATGCCTCAACATTGGTCATTGGTAGAACAAAGTAAATTCATCATTTTTATACGGGGTGTATTTGGATTGAGTTTAATTTGGGTTTAGAATTCAAATTGAGATTAAAACGTATTTGGATTGAGTCTAATCTGGGCTTAGAACTCAAATTGAGATTAAAACTTTATTTGGATGGAGTTTGTGTATGAAATCTCAAGTACTAAATTATAAATAATTTGGTTTAGAATTGAGTATACTCTAAAATTGAGATCAGTAATTTCAAACTGGGACTCAGTTCAATTATACTCACTATATGCATTGAACAAAATACTCTTTGTATATTTGGATAAAGAAAAAATTCAACCTTGTATGACTAATCTCAATAGAGATGAAAAGATTAGTATAAAACAAATTCATTAGGTACACATTTTTTTTTATCTTTTTTTTTAGCCTCACCAGAAGAGTAGGAGAAACCTCACCAGAGGAGGAGATATATTATTGCCCCATGTATGGAAAGAGGGTGTCAAACTCGGGACCTTACGATCCCGAGCAAAGATCTACCCCACTGGACTACAACCTTCTTGACTTCATTAGGTACACATACAATGCACGACGAAGTAAATTTATCTACGTTATAAACAAAGTAAATTTATCTGCATATGATTAAACACAATAGATAAGAAAGTATTGGAATTGTTAGATTTATCCATATATGACTAGCCATAATACAAGTAATAAAATATTGATAGATATATACATGGTTAATTTATCAGGCACAAGTACAATGAACAAAACAGTTATAGATGTAGACAGACTAAATTTACTCGCACATAATTACTAACCACGCAACAATTAATAAGATATTGACGGACGTACAAAAGATTTACAAAGTATACGTAGAATGTACGTAATACGTGCGGTTACAAAAATTTATCCGCATATTAAGAGAGTAAGTTCATCTGTTACCCATAAAATACACAAAATACTGTTACAATTAAAAACCAAAACAAGGTAAACATAAGAAAATATTGCCATATTCATCCCATTATAGGCATGATAAATGTTTTTGGTTGTGGAAAAATAAAAAATAAAAAACAAAAAACAAAAGGTTTGGGTTCCTTTTTTTTCCAAAAAAAGGGTAAAATAAGAAAACGGGTTAAAAATAAGGGTAAAAATCATTTGTCCTCAATGGGTATCTTGGTGCCTGTCTTAATCACTCACGATCTGCAACATGGTACCCTTCTGATTCCACTTCTTCACTCATCATTATTCACATTAATTAACTAGTTTATCTTCCTACTCCTCCCTTCTATATTTAGAATAATAATGGATTAAGAAGTAAAATTGAGTGAATGTTAATGTTAATGTGCCGAATTTTTATAACTAAAATTAAAAGAAATATAAAAACATCAGTTAGGAACAGATAATTTTTTCCAAAAACAAGGGAGGGTGATAAGAAAAGCAGGAGAGAAAGGACAAAAAATTGTCTGTCCACATTATGTGTTTCGTTTCTTATCTCATCAATAAGAAATTTCTTTGTGTAAATATTTTTCTTAAAGGTTCCACTAATTCTTTTAGATTATACTTTTTTGAATTAAAAAAATTAATATATAATAATTTCTTATTTACAGGATAAAAATTAGACATACAATGAATACAGACGATTCTTACCGCCTTAAAAGAAAAGCCAAAAGAACCACGCGAAACGAGAGGGAAAAGGGAAGTCGCACCAAAGGAAAGCTCTAAGCTATAAGCAAACAACCAAGAATATTAGGCATTTTCCTCCCCCTCTATCTCTCTTTCTCTCTTGGACTGATTCCCTTCAACCGCATCTCTCTCTCTCTCTCTCTACAAAGAATTCAATATTTGATGAACAGAGCAATATTGGATGGTCTCAACCTCATGCCATCTTCTTCTTGAACTCCTCATTTACTTGTCATTTCTCCTTTTTTAAACCCAATATCATCTAATTTTTCTTTCTTCATTGAAGAATCCGTCTCGAGTTGGGGCCAATCTTTCTTTCTTTTCATGCTGTTTTTGTGTCGGCATTAATGGTTAGCCCCCCATTATAAACGCACCATCTAATTAATCCTCTATCTCCTCCGTTTTGTAATTTCATCGAACACCTTCCGTTCAATTTTATAAATACAAAAATGGCCGTTCAAGCTCAGTATCCATCCAATGTTCTTCTCCTCAACAGGTTCGTTTTCTGCCATACCTTTTTCCTGTTTGAGTACTGTTCTTCATCGTCAATGGAATTGGTTCCGAGTTTGATTGATTTTCGTGCAGAACTGTGCAGGAAAGTAAAAGCCCTCTTGGTGGTGGTGGTGGTGGTGGTGGCGGAACAACATTTCTTGATCATACAAACATGTATTCTAATCATGGAGGTAAAGAATCTTGATTCAGTCCAATCAATTAAATACTGCAAAATTTCGTAAAACTAACTTTTTTATCTGGAAATTCATACGCAGGAACTCTTGATTGCCAATTAATCTCATCAATTCAACAACAATCTCAGTTAATTGACCAGCACACCTCTCAAAGAAATGTGGTGTCCACTGGCCTCGGCCTCGCTTTCGCCGAACCCCAACAACAACAGCAGCAACAACAACAATCTCTTTCCCCTCAATCCTCTGTTCAATCTTCCCTTCTCTTATCAATTCCCTCTCATGACTTATCCTCTCACATTACACAACAACGGGATGAAATTGAACATTTCCTCCATTCCCAGGTAACCAAATTGTTGAGAATCACACGTAGGCTAGCTTCTGAGAATATTTACAATATATAAGACTTATATAATCCTCTCTTCCGAAGTACTTTTTAAGGGATTTTTTTTTTTTTTTTTTTTGGGTGAGGGGTAGGGGGAGGGGAAGGTCGATCCCAGACCTCGTCCAAAGAAGGAGCAATTTTAATCACTGTGCTACTCATTGATTCCTAAGTGATTAAATTAGACCCACTTTAATCTTTTTAATGTAGTATCAAAGTTACTTAGTTCGACATTGGTCCACTATTATTATTCACAATTCAAATGTTCAGTTCCTGACCGTAAGGGCTGTGTTAAAAAATCCAACATCGACTAACTTGTGAGTATATCTACCATGAATAAGTGTCTAAGTCCAAATTGTGAAGAGTGTGTTGAGAATCTCACATCAACAACATATAATACTTGAACAATCTTCCTCACATTTGGAGTGATTTATTTAGTTTCGAGCCCATATTTAACACAAATTTCTCAAAAAAATCTTTAAATCTTTATTGTTTTTTTACCATTTTTATGATTTTAATATTTTTCTTGAACTTTTCTGTTTGTATAATGTAGGGAGAGTATTTGCGGCGTACGTTAGCAGAGAAGAGTCAGAGACACTATCGTGCGCTACTAACTTCGGCGGAGGAATCCGTAGCGAGGAGGCTGAGGGAAAAAGAAACAGAGGTAGAGAAGGCTGTTCGGCGAAACGCCGAGCTGGAATCGAAGGCGGCTCAGCTGAGTATGGAAGCGCAAGCGTGGCAAGCGAGGGCGAGGATGCAGGAAAACACGGCGGCTTCTCTACAATTACAGCTCCAGCAAGCAATGATAAACAGCAGCGGCGGCGGCGGCGGCGCGAGGGGACAGAGTGGAGCCGGAGGAGATGAGTGGGGCGGAAATGGCGCGGCGGTTATGGGTGGTGATGCGGAGGATGCTGAGTCAGCATACATTGACCCGGACCGAGTGGTTGTTTCATCTGGTCCGAGTTGCAAGGCGTGCCGGAAGCGAGTTGCCTCAGTGGTTTTGCTGCCGTGTCGGCACTTGAGTCTATGTTCGCAGTGTGACTCGGTTGCTCAAGCTTGCCCGGTCTGTTTTTCTCAGAGAAGTTCAAGTGTTGAGGTCTTTCTTTGCTAGCAGAGTCCGGCCCATTAAATGGCTCAAAATATGGCCCGGGTACGATGTGGGGCCCACACGTCAGAGAGTAAGGAAGTATGAGAAGGAAATGGAAAAAAAAATAGAATAACAAAGTGAATATGATAAGTAAATATTTCTTTCTCTTTTTCTTCTTCAAGTAAATTCATATACAAATTCTTTTATTTGATCAATTTGATTTCTCATTTGTTTTTTTTTTTTTTTTTGCTAAGTCTCATTTGTTTCTTTATTACTGAATTTAAGGTTCTGTTTTTATTATTAATTTCTTAAAAAGTATAGGTGGGAGTTTAGTTTGCATTAGCATTTTTTAATAATTAATTTTCCAAGAAATTTATCATATTGGAAGCAAAACTTTAGCAAACTTAGGTTTACAAAACGTGCATTTAGCCAAATCAAATTCAAACTTTCATTCGTGGAACTTTTTTTTATTTATTTAAACTCAAACCACACTTAATCCAATTACTTCCTGAGATATCTTTTATTTTATTTTTATTTTTATTTTTCCTTTCAAATCATTAGCACGTTGTTACAAATTAAAATAAAAAGTGTGATGCTTCGCTCTTTTCTAGTAATGTTCTCTCTTATGAAAGTGGAAAAAAAGAATAATAATAAAAAAAAATAAAAAAAAACTATACTGAACTTACCATTCAATGCAGCTATGATTTGAGAAATTTTATTCTAATAGTCTTATGTGATATATTGGGGTAGATGGGGTTTTTTTTGTTTTTTTTTTTTTTGCTAAATAAAGATTTACCTATTAATTATAAAATAGTCAAAGTCATTACAATCAAAAGATAAAATGCAATTACAAGAAAAATAAAAGTTATACAATGGTGTAAACGCCATGACAATAGATAAAAATCCACACCCCGGACCGGGTAAACAACACAAAAAAGGTAAAAAAAAACAAATACATGATAAAACTCTTCGCAACAGCTTCTCCGAGATTCTGGAACAACAGTAGCAAGCTCAGTTTCATCACCTTTCTTAAAAATCAACAATCTACGAGACCATGGGCGTATCAACCGTCTCATAGATTGTCTCGGAAAGTGATGAAAAATGAGAAAGGGCCCAGAGCAACTTCGGGTTTAGAGATAAACTCCAGATCTGGAAGGATCTGAAGTAAGTCTTGTATCTATGTCTTGAATCTTGAATAATACTGCTTTGAAAAAATTTCATCAAGATTTACGGCAAAAGAAGGGGATGAACACACCAAAAGTGGAAGGAGGATGGCTAGATTCAACCAAAAATGGTTACATCTAGTCATGGAAGCCAAGAAATGAAGAAACTTCAAGAGAGAGAGAGAGAGAGAGAGAGAGAGAGAGAGAGATAAGAGGCAGTGTTGGCATTTGGGGTAGATGGTTGAGTTTCAATAGCAAATGCAGTTTTATAATCGATTTGGAAATTCTCTCACATGTAAAATAGGTTTTAATTTAAATTTTATCTGAAATATTTTTTTATCCTTCATGAAATACACACGACATGTGCAAGTGAGCATTATGACCAAAAATCACTGTAGAAGTAGCGATTTGACCTGAGTTTTCAAATAGAAAAAACATATAAATGATTCTATGCAAAAACAATCAAATCGGATCAATATTGCAACCCAGAAATATATATGAGACTAAAGTTGCATATTATCTTAATTTCTATTATTGTTGTAGTTGATATGCATAGGTGCACATCATGCTATGCAAGGGGTGGTTTGTTTTGTGGTAGGAGATAAGCATGGATTTGAAAGGGTTCACATGGTCAACTTTGGTTACACATGTGACACATATATGGAAAAGTCCAATGAAACAACATATGAATGGCTTACATAAGAATATTCATGAGTAATGGGATGCCATTTCTTTCCCACTGACTTTTGGTTGTACTCAGAGACGGTCACGACGTTTTTGCAGCGCAATGCGAAAAATTAAAAATGGGAGCGTTCGTATGAACATTAATATTTTTCAACTATTCTGATTTTTTAAAATAAACGAAATATGACATTATAAAACTACAAAATATGCTTTCTTCGAGCATTGGTGGAGGCAAAATCGTTAGTAATTGGAGTAATGGACATGGATGGCTACATGATAGCTTGGATATTTGGGCTGGACTTAACATATAAAAAGGTTATACTTGAAAATTTTGGGCCCCTCTGTGCGGTTGCACCACCTCCATATGGGCTCGGGCCGGCCCTGGTTGTACTGCTACTTATCACCTTTTTTTAAAAAAAACAAAATTATTTATCGGAAAAGTACATTTATCTATGACAAGAAATATATAAATTAAGAAGTGTAAAGAAATTTCGAATTCATGGCATCTACGTCACTATTATATCCCTCCGTGAGAAAAAAAAACAAAATATTGAAATATGTTTTTGTACTGCAATAGACTCTGAAGATTCTTTGATGGTTTCATATTTAAAACCAGTTTTGCCACTCACAAATTCAAAGGATTCCATTAATGGTCTTGATCAAGTTTGTTGTATATATATAGAGAGAAATTAGATGAAGGGATCATCGTTATTAAAGTAGAAATTATGGCGGTCATCTTTCTCTGGTGAGGCTTAAAAAAATTATGGAAGTTAGAAAAGTGACACAAAAAAAAAAAGGGAACAAAAAACTCCTTTAAAATTGTTATTGATAGTGAAAGAATAGATTGAAATGAGTTTAAAGATGTTTGGAATAAATCCAATAATTATCATTTATCTCTATATATGAATCTCAAAAGAGCTCAAGAGTCAATCTCAAGAAACTTAAGAATTTAAAACCTGAACCTTTAATAAAAGGTCTTTTAATCGAATAATTTTTTTTTATTTATTACTCGAGTGATAAGATCTTTTAATTCGGTGCATTTAATTACCATGTAGCTGGGGAAATGACAGTCCAATACAAACCACTTTAGCTGGCCTTGATTTGTGCAAAAAGCAAATATATGTGTAAGAAAAAAAAATATTGCCATATCTTTATGAGAAATTTTATTTTGGTAGGTGATTAAGTTTAAAAGTTACATCCAAGCCAATAAATGCAGTACACGTAGGAAAGAGAATTGCCAAAAAGTTAATTCTTTTTCCTACGTGTACTGTATTCATTAGCTTGGATGTAACTTTTAAACTTAGTCACCTACCAAGATAAAACTACTATATTTTTATGGGTTTTCTTTGATTCTTTGATACTCTGAAACCACTGTTAAAAGAATTTGAGAAACTGTTATAGTTGTAACAAGTTTTAGTTGAAAAGAACAAGTCCAATCCATTTGATACTCCCTCGGTCCATTCCATAATATAAATCGTTTATGACATTTAACGAAAATTAAGAAAGTAAAAAAAATAAAGTACTTTGTTAATTAGTCAAAATATCAATATTACTCTCTTAAATATGACATGTATATCACTAATTCTATTTAAGAGAGTAATATTGATATTTTAACTAACAAAACACATTATTTGTTGTTTTTTTAATTTTCGCTACATATCCACAACGACTTATATTATAGAATGAAAATAGTATTGTTTCAAAATCAGTTTTTTTTAGCTCGATTTTTCTTTTTTGACAAAAAAAAAAAAAAGAAGTAAAATCAGCTAGATGGATACCCTAAGTATGAATAGAATTAGGTGGAAATTTTCAATAATAAAGTCTACAAGATCATGATATAAAGGACAGGAGCAGTGGCAGAGCTAATAATTTGTTATTAGGGGGCAAATTTTTTACTAAAAATTTTTAGGGGGACAAAATACAGTATTTATAAACAAATATCACAAAAATTAATTTTTCATATAAAAAATTCGTCTTTTTCAAAATGCTGAGGGTCCCGCCTGCCCCTTGGCTCAGCCACTGGACAGGGAGAAATTGTATCTTGGTAGGTGACTAAGTTTAAAAGTTACATCTAAACCAATGAATACAATACACATAAAATCTTGGTAGGTGACTAAGTTTAAAAGTTACATCTAAACCAATGAATACAATACACATAAACAAAAAAATCAACTCTCTTTCCTACGTGTATTGTATTCATTGGTTTAGATGTAACTTTTAAACTTAATAATTTACCAAAATAAAATTTCTCCCGGACAGGAGGGAGGAAGCACCCATTTAACATGCACCAATGCCTCGATCGGTCCCCATCTAGAAAGAAAAAAAGTCTAAGAATAATAGTACAATTATTATAAATAAAATTTCAAGAATATATAATCACGTGAAATTGGAAGACAAATTTATTGGCAAGATCATGTTGTTTATATAAGTTTTTTTTACAAAATCTACACATGTAACCATTTGAAATGTTCTTTCTTTCTATACATTTCTATATCAATATGAAAACATAAGATTTTCATTTTCTCTAGACGTATAAATTATAATAATTTCAATTTTTATACATCAAGAGATGGAAATGTAGCTTGAATTCCAAACTTATCGCATGTTAATAATTAATGCTTTTAATCGAAATTGTATTACCTCGTTACTTTTTTTTTTATTTTTTTTATTACAATTATTAGACCTCTCCAGAGGAGGTCGACCTCACCAGAGGAGGAGTAGTAGAAGCCCGTTGAGTAGTAGAAGTCCCGTTGAGCGGGTGCCCCGTGAGGGGAGTATAAGACCTCACACAAGGGAACCCAAATAAATGACAATTAAATCATTCCCCTTGTGTGAGGTGGGTATCGAACCTGGACCTCTCAGTCTCAGGCAGTGGATGTTACCCACTGAGCTACCGTGCCTTCGATGTATTACCTCGTTACTTGTTATATGTATTTTCTTTCTTTCCATTGTCAAAGTCAAGAGATGTTAAACCCTAAATTTCTTTTTAAATAATCTTGGAGCATAAAATCTGCAATTGGGTGGACTATATGTATCAAGTATCAAGACAAGGTGACCTAATTAAGACAAAGTGACCTAATTGATTTGTTTAAACTTCTTAAAATTACAAAATAATTGTGTTTTGTATTTTAAAATTATTTTAACATTAAATAATTATTGAAAACCAAACATTGATGAGACCAAACAAACCCTCTAGCAGACCATTGTTTCCTCTCATTTTTTTCTACAAGTAGAATGGATATGATGAAACCCTCCACTGTGAGAAGGGCCCTTTGAAATGATGTGCCGTGTTTGGATGGTAGATTTCAAGAAATCAAGACAATGAAGTATCAATTCCAAATATTATTTCTAGGGAAAATAAAAGAAGTACTTCTCTACAAATTGCTTTATTTTGGGGCAACTTTTGTACCTCTTTTTTTTATTATAGTAATGTAGTGGAACCACACTAATTTTCGGCAAAAAAAAATGTTTTTCATTAATTGGTGTATTTGTGTTTGTGTCGACAGCTTAGAATTCGCCACGTGCATATCTCTCTAATTCCAATTTTTTGATCGTGATTATTTACAATCATTAACTAGTTTTTCTTCTCTATGATCTCTCTTATCTTTGGAATAATGACCGCTGAAAAAAGTATAATTGAAAGAAATATATTCACAATGCGAATTCTGAAGGGTTAGAACAGACTTAGAAATGTCAATCGGGGATAGACGAGTTTTCCCCCTAATTTCCACTTCTAATAATATGATGATCTTTGGCATTTAGTAAATCGATCCACTTCTTGGTTTAAATAATTATGCATGAAAACTCCAATTTCCCCACTAATCACTCATCTAATTTATTATCATTAGTTATTCTAAACAAGTAAACTTAACTTAAATTGGAAAAATTGGTATGCTAAGTAATTAACTTGACATAGACTTTTGGTGAAAAATACTTGCATTATGAACCATGCATTTGCATATTTTTCAAAAAGAAAATACCATGGTTTTGTCAATTTGTTTCTGGCAGAATCTCACTTTTTAGTTCTCTTTCTCAATCTCAATGATCATTATAAAAAAAGGTTTTCACACTCAAGCACTTGTAGCATCTAGTAATAGCAAGAAATGTTATATACCCTTCTCCACATGTAGAGCACAATTATAGGAATCTTGAAAGCCCAACATGACAAATGGAGGAGGGTACATATGCATGTAACTTTGGGTGATCTCAAAATTTTTATTTTGGGTGTACATAAATTAGGGGCAAAATTGTTTTTGCCCAACTGATTTCACTATGTCAGTTCAATCACTTAAAATTCGCCATATAGATATCCCTTCTAATTATACTTCTTTAACTAGTAGACGTGTGAACACCTGACGAAATTTGAGTGGCTGAAACAGTCATGAGTGCATCAATTTGGGAACAGAAGATTTTTCTCCGTAAATTAAGGGTTTTAAAACAGCATATTGAAATATATCCTTAGATACTTCCACAAGCATGTCTTGGTTAATTAGTGGAACAAAATGTAATTGAACCAAAAAGATTAAATTCAAGAGGTAAAAAAATGTTCATATTTATAATAATAATAATAATAAAAAACAAAAATAACTGCTCAATTTATTTATTTTCTTTCCTCTTCTACACGCTTGTGTTGATTCTTAAATGTTATCTTTACAAAAGCTGATGAAGAAATTGGTTCGAAAGTCCTGTTTGAATTGCAACTCCACCTGCAATGGCCACTAATATAATAAAGTATATATTGATAATTCATAGGCCAACCTTGCACGTGTAATGTAAGCTTTGATAAGAAATTTCACAATTTTTTTTTTTGAAGCCCGATGAAGGAGAGATAAAGTGTCTCACAAGAGGAAGAGAGAATCCTAAAAAGGGAAAATTTAAAGCATGCCTCATATATGGGGAGGGTACTGAATCCACGACCTCACGGTCGTGAGCTGGCCATAACCACACTGGGCTATGAACCTTGTGATTTCTTTTTTTGATACCCTCCTTTTTTTTTTTGGCGCCTTAAAAACTTGTCCCACATTGAAACAGTATAAATATGGTATCAGTATTTATTTTTCATGCAATTGATATTGTAAGTATGTGATATTTCATTTAATTTATATTTACTTGATAACTAAGTTGGCATATCTAATGAAGGTGTTTTTGGTAATAGTGTTGAGGATGATTTTGATAATATTATGGAATTATAATTGGAAAAGTATTCCCTCCATTCCTCAATATAGGTCGTTTATGACACTTTGAAAAAATTAAGGAACTCAAACAAACAATAATTTTTCCACCACAATTCCAATAATACCCCTTTTTTCTTACTTCTCTTTCACTTTTCCAATAAAATATATGTTGATGGAATAATTGGAATAAATTATTGACACATAATAAAAGACATTTAAATGACAATTAATTTAGATGCATATATATCTCCTAAATGACAATTAAATGGGAATGGAAGGAGTTGTATTTTTCTAAAAAATATTTTGTTAATTACCACACAAAAAAAAGAGTAAGATTCTATAAGAATTCACATGCTTAATTCGTTGAACTCTTAAAGTAACTACATAATTTCATAATCATATTTCTGTTTATGATCTCAAACTCAGAAGTTGTAGGACAATGCCCATATATTAGCACAGCATTTTCAATTCAAAATATTATAGATTTTAATTCGAAATTATAAATTTTGAGTTCAACATTCGTATCTTTTTAAAAAAAAAAAATGTAAACAATAGGGGGGAGAAAAAACATATTGAAGGTGAAACATGAAGAAAGAAAAAGTTACCCAATTTGCTTGATCGTACCAGCAAACATAATTGCTATTTTGCTCTTCACGAGATTACCTTCCAAGGTAGTTAGGGTTCAAACTAAACAAATTTTAAATTAAAAAAAAAAAGAAATTTTATTAAAACTCTGTTAAAAATCGGCGTTATTGCTTTGGACTTTGTGAGATTCAAAGAAAACATAGCGGCCATTAACAAAATGTCTAATAAGAGACTTAGTAGAGAGTTCATCGAGGCAGGGACGAAGCCAGGAATTTGATATTGGGGGGGCGAAACTGGTAAAAAAATTCCAAAATTCTTGGGGGGCGATAAAAAAAGGCAAAAAAAATTCTTGAGGGGGCGAAATTGATAAACAAAAATTCAAAATTTTCCAAAATACACATAAAATTTCGATAAATAGTAGTATTTTTAAAAATCTCATCCCTGCATCGAGGGGAATGGGGTTGAAGCTCGTGAAATTGATTACCACTCATGATGGCAACCCAACCTGAATTGGAAAACCCAATTTGCAGGTTCAATGGAAAAATCGAATTGTGGGGGAATCGAACAAAGCACTCGGAAAAAGAATTCCCAGCCCATTCCTGTGATGAAAGAGTGATAGACCTGTCCATCGAAGGATAAGTGTTCAATTTTTAATGATCCTTATCATAATACGTGGAGTGTGACAGGATACTTCTAATAAGAGATCACCTGTATTGAATGTGAAGGGGCCACTTCTATGAGATTACTTGAGGGCTAAATCTCTAGAGCATTCAATGAATATTTCCAAGGCAGTCCAGGGCCGAAATGAACAACAACGAAAGAACCGACTAATTGTGTAGAGAAAACGTTGTGTGAGTATCGTTGTCTTGATACACACAGAAAGCTGAACGGTTCAAGGCATCGCGTCCACTGGTTAGCAAGTGTACCTGATGGTATTTCACTATGGAAGGTATGGGTGAGCAAATTCGGTTTTTGCCGAATTCCGACCGAATTCGAATTGAATTTGGTAATTTGGTTTCGGTAATTCGGCGTGAATTCGGCAATTCGGTCATGACCGAATTCGAATTGGTCGAAATTGGGACGATTTCGGTCAGACCAATTTTGAATTCGGTCAGACCGAATTCGAATTGGATTTTTTAATTAAATTAATAATATTATTATATAATTAATATATATATAGTCAATTAAAAAAAAATATCTAACCTAACCCTCGTTACCCTCCCCCAGTCCCCCTGTCAGACACTTACTTTTCACACCACCCAACCCTCCCCGTCTCAGAAACTTGCGGCGATTTTCAAGATCCACCGCCTCTCTTCCCCCTTTCCTCCATCGTTCCACCGCATCTCCTCTCCTCTCCTCCTTTCATAGCATCGCTCCCTCCACCGCCACTCCTTTCGGTAATTTTTTTTTAAACTGATTTATTTGCAATATGAATGTTTGAATGTTTGATATTTTAATTAATTTTTTTTGTATTTCCTAAATAATTTATATTATGCTTTTGAGGTCATAGTTCTCAATAATAACTGATTTACCTATTGAGAGATGACTACTAAAATATATTTAACTGATACACTCTATTTATGTTTCTGCAGAATTTTTTTAAAATTGAATCTGTTCCAATTCGGTGAATTCGGTCGGTACCGAATTCCGAATTCACTAATTCGGCCATTTCGAATTCGGTGAATTCGAATTCGGTCGGTTTTTTGAGGTATGAAAAAAATGAAAAAACCGAATTCAATTTACCGAATTGGCGAATTCGAATTCGGTGCTCACCCCTAATGGAAGGTTCAAGGTTCACAACCACCTATCCTGAAGCAGCGATTTCTCTTTGAACTCTCGAAATTGCATTTTAGGCTACACGTGCATCATTCCTACCAAATATCATTCATGTGGGGGATTGTTGGAGAATTAATTAATAAAGTGGACTGATTTGATCAAATTTAATTGAGTATTCCACCGCGTAGTTTTAAAGTGTTTTGAATTCATCGCGTAGTGGGTTGCGCAAGCTTCGCGATGATATATAACACATGAGGAAACTAATTCTCGGTGTGAATGATAAATTTGGTTAAAGTGGAGAGGTTATTAATGGAGGTGTGATGGTATATCCCACATCGGTTGTGAGAATCGATTAAAACTAGTTTATAAGCACTAGCTGGACTAGTGATCTTAAACAAGTGGGTAAGGGGGTAACCCTCGCGCGTCGTCCGTCCGTCCATCCGTCTCGTCTCGCCTCGCCTCTCCACGCCTCGTCGCGTCGCGTCGTATGTGTCCTGATGGGAAGGCAGTAATAACTTTTTGGACAAAATGACCGTAATAGTCCCTTGAGTATTAAGTAACTACAAATGAGTCACATAATTTTTTGTGTAATTGCATAAAGGTCCTTCCACGATTCTCCAGCAGTTTTGAAAACTGCAGTTTACCCCACTACAAGAAGTGGGAGTTACCCACATTCTCCACTACGAGGTGAGAGAGTGAGGGCTAACTTGCAGTTTCCAACTGCTATAAAAGGCAGTCTCCCCCCTCATAATTTTTTTACTACGAAATTTTTTCTCCCTTCTTCATTTCTGCACTCCATAATAGTTAAGAGAGTTCTGACATAGAAAGGGTTCAAAATTCTGCTTCTAAGCTTCTGGTAAGCTGAGTGATTGGGCGTTGTACCTTGGGAACTCGTTACTCTTGTAGGCCTGAAGCAAATAGACAAGCAAATAGAGTTTAAGGGAAAGTGGTGTACTACTGCCTCGTCCAAAGATTAAATCCAAAATTTGTTTCTATCTATATTCTTTTCTGTTTAATTTTCATTTTCGTAACAGGAAAACTAACAAGTTCAAACAAGTGGAAGGAGTTTAGTGCTTTTACATAATTAAAGTTTCAGATTCAAACTTTGTAAATGGAGAAAATTTTATTCGGAACTTTGCCACCAAAAAAGCTTCGATTATAGGAGTGAACTGGATTAGTCGCAAAAAAATCTAATAGTCTCAAACCTTACCGAAAAAGTAAGTTTGGGTTTTGTTATTGTCGCAATCAAGGAAAGATTTGGGGGAGTGAGAGTGTTGTCACGCCCCGTGCCCATACACATGAGCTTGGCAACGCCCACATACTTGACAACCGAAGTCGCTATGCCAAAATAGATATCCCAAGATAATCGAGAATAGTTAGACCCATCTTATATACCAATCAAACATTTTGTTCATATCCCATGTGGGATGGGGTTTCACAGGTGTCGCTTGCCCGTTCAAGATTTTACAAACTTACTTGAGACTAACTAAGATTTGAGTATGTCAAGGATGTCGTAGCCCAATGGAGCAAGCTTCTATATGTGGCCAAGAGGTCTCGAATTCGACACCCTCCGCCTACGTGTAAAATTTATCTTTATCCACTTAACATCAATTTTCTAGTTCTGTCCCTAATCGTGATGCAACCCACCCACTAAAGCAATTGGCACTAGAAAAATATTGGATGTAGTACCAAATTTGCTGAGATAGAAAGGAAATTATTAAATGGTATAGACAGCTGAAATTTTAGAGACAAAAAGAGGGTGGGGGGGGTTGTTCTTGATATGATCATGCATATTGTACAAGGCCATGAAGAATCAAAGCTAGTACAAATTAAAATCTTCTGTTTTTGGTTGTGTTTTTGTTAGGTGGGAAAGCTAACATTTTTCCATCTTCTCAATAATAATAATAATAATGCCAAACAAAATTATAAAAGCAAAAAAATGAATGATGGGAAAAGTTAGGCCGGTGGTTAAGTGAATGGCTATGGGGGACATCATCTACTATATATCTCATCTTTCTTTTCTTCTCCTACCAAGAAAGCTCTCTTTTTTTTTTTGTACTAATCTTTTTTATGATATTACTATCACTTGTCTCTATACTTATTTATCTTCTCTTTATAATTACTCACTTCTTCCAAATTATCTGTTCATATTTCATTTTTAAAATGTCTTAAATTTAATGTCTATTGTCTAAATAAATAGCTCATTAATGATAGTTTTTTTCAATTCGTTCACCTTACATTGAATGTTGTAGAGACAAAACAAGATAGAATTAAATTGGAGTAAAATTAAATTGAATGATATTTGACATTTTACCATATCCTACTATTAAATTTGATAAAACATTAATACCCGTGTAAAATACAAAATAGATAGATAATTTAGAAATGTGAGAGTAATATTCAAACATTTAATTTGTTTCTCTTTTTCAAAATCAAGAAAAATGGTGGTTGAGTTTTGATGATCTAAGACAATCTTCAATGATCTTTCTTTTATATGCATATATCATTCATTTGTGAAATAGTACGTTGGTATTCCCATGTCAAAACTTTGCTTTTGACCAAATTTGAAATAAAATAATGAAGATTAATTAGGATGATAAAGAACATTCATAATGTGATTCGTCTCCCAAAATATCTCCCCCACATGTAATATAATTTTAGCTATAGTTATAAGTAATCGGACAATTTTTTTCCTTTTAAATTATTATGGTTCAACCCTAAGGATACGTTTAGATAGAAGGAAAGGAGAGGAGTTAGAGGAAAAGGTAAAGAAAGAAGAGAGAAAGAGATGATTAGTATTTTATTTGGATGAATAATAAAAGGAAAGTTGGAAGTGTGTTGTCGATTATTTTAAGTTAAAAATACTAAACAAAGGGTAGTGATAATGACAGATGATAAATCTTCCTGCAAAAGTAATTTATGTGTATGCGACGAAACTATCCTTCTATCATATCAATTAAAATTTTTAACTCCTTTAATTTTTTCTCACCTTTGATTTCTCTCATCTTCCCCGATCTTCTCTCTTCTTCCCCACATAATTCTTTTTTATTTTCCTTCTCTCTCATTCGTTCCTTCTCTATTTTACTACAATCAAAAGAATTTAATTTAATCATCCAATCATCATATTTTTTTTTTCATTTTACAAAAAATAAATAAATAAATTGATCATAATTTACATTGAAACCTAATTTAGGATAACATCAAATAGAAGATTGAGCAGTGGAGAAAATATGTAGAGTTTGACCCTTCAAAATCCATGAAGATGGAGATAGAGAGAGGTTTCATAAGTTGGGCGAGGATAGAGAAGGAGTGGAGGAGGGAGAGAAAAAAAAAATCAAATGGGGATAAGAGAAAAAATTGAAAAGATTAGAGAAATTATGAGGTGAAAGTAAATAGCAAAGAGTTGAAAGATTTAATTAATATGCTACAGGGGTAGTTTTGTCACATGCACATAAATTGTTCTTGCAGAGGGATTTTTACTCTAGCATTATCACCACCCCTAAACAAAATGTAATAGTCTTACTTCCTTGACAGAGGTGTGTTATTTATGCATAACAAGTCTCTAAATATCAGTCAGCATGAAGTAACGTCCAAAATTATGCACATAAGGTACACAGTTGAACATGTGTTACTTCTCTTTGAACATGTATTACGTCACTTTGAACAAGTGTTATATCTTATGTGGCAGGTGTCATGTCAAAGAATATAACGCTTATTTTAGTACAACATGTGTTCTAAAAATCGTGTAAGTTCTATCACCATCATGGTCAGGGCATCATATGTTGCTTAAAAATTGCACATAAATAATTGCTTTCACATTTGACCGAGAAATTTGATTAAATAATCTTTGTAAAGAAAAGTTGAATCAGTACCAACTGAAACAACTTGTTAGCATTGAATTCTCTTATAATCATATAAGATACTAAATTTGTTTTATACTAGAGGTCTTTTTAGACATTTATTCTCATTTCAAAATAGATATTTTTTTCCATCTTATTAGAATATTTTTCTAAATTTACCCTTAATAGAGCTAGGGAAAGAAATATAATTGAAGAAATTAAAACTAAATGGTATAATAGTAAAAGTTTACATTGTCTCCCCCTTCTTTAATATATTGTAAGACCACTATTACGAATCGGAGTGAGTATCTACTTATTCCCAAAAAAAATGTCATCGGAGTAAAAATTTCACGACTTTCATGAATTAATAGCCATTTTGGTTCCCAAATTATTTATGGTTAGTCACTTTTATCATTTTTTACTTTTTTATCTCCAAAAATATTTACAGGCTGACAGTTTCGTCCTCCTGTCAAATAAAGTCACATTTTGCTACTTTTTTGTTAAAATGAGGCACATGACACACGTGATTATTTTTAAGGGTAAAATAGATAATTCAAAATAGTTTTCTATTAAAATTTTGAAAATTTATCTTATTATTTCTCCTTTCCATCTCCATCTTCACCTTTGCGCAAATTCCCATACCCATCCTCCCACTTCCGCCATCGTCACCAGCATCATTGAATTCTGCCCAAATGATAAGATACTATTGCATTCAACATCTGAATAAATTAATTGCATTATCATAAATTAAGAATTCATAAATTATTAATCAATTGCGTTTTTTCTTGTACAAAAAAAAAACCTTCACTTTTTTATAAAGAACTCTAGAAGACGTGATTTGGTTATAGTACTAACACTTATTTTACTCAACATCACATAATCTTCATTTGTGATTTCTAAATCTATTATATATTTATTTTAAAATTTATATATGATTATTAAAATTGCATCATGACATGTTGGTAAAAATGGATCACGAAAAGATAGATCTCTTCTACTTGAAACAACAATTACAGCAACGAAATTTGTTTTTGGATCTGGTTTCTTCATCCTCGGAGTCAGAATAGAAATACCATCTTTCTTGTCCATCCATAACGTAGATCCGACGACAAAACATTATTGCAATAATTTTTTTAAGAAATGTCACTGCCTTCCCATCCTTCTCTGCTTTCCCATCCCTCTCTGCATACTTCATCATCTTTACTCCTAAAATCTATAAAAAATAAAAATAGAAAATGACAGATCGATTAAATAAGGGTAGGCTTGTTTTTTCTGGTTTGGTAATTATTTATAGTTTAGGGAGAAAATTATTGCATTTCATTAGTGGTTTTTTCTATTTACAATCATTATTGTAAATAGATATTCACAGTTCTTATATGCGAATAGAATGCTCGTTCCAAACTGCATTAATGAGATATTAGTGTTTAATTTCCAAATATTTTTTCTACAACCTTATAACTAATATATATATATATATTCCTATTACATAAATAATGACGATATGAGTGAAATTAGTTTCTATATATTAGGATATAAATTGCAATAATGTGACAGAAACGATATCGAAAATAAAATGTGCGCGCAATTGTTAACCCAGTTCGTAAAGGAATTAACTACGTCTATGACCTTGTCAAGTCAGGATATTTTACTATATCGAGATACGATGGTTTAAGGTATAAATTGACTATTTATAATAAGAGGCGCTACCCTAAGTATAAATTTACGTGGGCGGCCCAAAAAATTCAAAAAAAAAATTATGTCAATCGCTGTCAACGTGAGCCCGTATTTAATACTTCAGGACTCCATAAGGACCATAACCCAAGAATATCCACATACGATGTCCCGAAAGGTGTATTTTGTTACCATTTCGAAATGATTTCTAATAATAATAAATAAAAAAAAAAATAAAAAAAAAACTTTTAGATTTTTTAAAGAGAAAAGCACTATTTATGCACCTGAGGTATCTTTCAAAAGCAACTGTTAACCCTAAGGAATTTTGCGTGCCATTCTTATCCCCAACTATTTACGGGGTGCCATTTTTGCCCAAAAGTGGCGGCGACCGCCAAAGGAGGCGGCGATGCACATGTGCGAACCGCACAAACACATTTTGAGGGGCAATTTCGTCCACCAAACATCCTCCAACAAAAACAAGTGAGCAACTTCACCAAAATGGATCAAAACGTCTTATTTGAACAAGAACACCAAGAAGAACACCAAGAACCCCAAGAAGAACACCAAGAACCCCAAAATCTCCACCACCCTCTCTTCATCTTCTTCCTCCAAAATCAAAACTTCCCCTAAAATCTCCACCACACTCTCTTCTTCCTCCAAAACCCATTCTTCCGGGATTTTGGGCAATGAAGAAAATTAGAAGAAGATTTGAAGATGATCTATGGTTGGGGGTTTCGGAGAGGAAGAGAAGGGGGATTATTGTTTTTAATCATTTTTCTCCAAAAAAAAGAAGAAGAAAAGTGAAGCCCAGAAAGTGGCTGCCCCCACCCCACCCTCTCTCTTGATCTCCACCACTCACCCCACCCCATCTCCAAAGGGAAAGGTGGAGGCATCGCCGGAGAAGAAGGAGGAGCCGCCGCCGCTGAGAGAACATCCCTCGATCTTCAAAAACTCGCTGGATTCCACCGCTGAGGGACATTTATGGCACCCCGTAAATTGTCAGGGACATTAATGGCACGCAAAAAAAACAAAGGGGCATAAATGTGGGGGGGATTTTCTTGAGCCAAATCGGAGAAAGAAGATGGAGGCGGAGGAATGGTGGCCGGAGAACATAGAGGGAGGCGGAGGAATTTGGGGGAGGGGCTCCGGTGATTACCACCCACCCGCCACCACTCACCCACCACCACCCTTCTCTTCATCTTGTTCCTCCAAAATCAAAACTTCCCCCCAAAATCTCCACCACCCTCTATTCTTCCTCCAAAACCCATTCTTCCAAAATCAACTTCAAAGCTTTTCATATCCATTAATGGAAGCAAAATCAACTTCAAAGCTTCATCTTCATCTTCAAAGTTTCAACCACCAATAAATCCTTCAAAATAGCATTTAAAGAGAGGTGAGTGGTGGAGGAGATGGCGGAGGGAGGGAGGGGTAAGTGGCGGGGGAGAGAAGGAGGGATGGGTGAGTGGTGGAGGAGAGGGAGAGAGGGTGAATGACGATTTTGCCCTCCGATTTCGCGTGATGCGGTCCCGCGACGCGTGCAACGCCGCCCCCTTTTCGCCGGACGCCGCCACTTTTGGGCATAAATGGCACCCTGTAAATTGTTGGGGACAAGAATGGCACGCAAAATTCCTTAGGGTTAACAGTTGCTTTTGAAAGATACCTCAGGTGCATAAATAGTGCTTTTAGATTTTTTAAATACAAAATCAAAATACAATTTCATAATCGGCTGCAGCCCATTGGGTCATGGATATACTATTATACTTTACTGCAAAGGCCGTAATCATCTGGGCTTTTCGTATTTATCCTACAAAGTGGGCATTACTGTCGGGCCTCGTGAAATAGGCTTTCAGACTAAGGCCCAATATTATCCTTAAAGAAACGAAATACTCTCTCAATTGAACAAGGAGCCCGATGAAATGAAAGAGGTTAACTCCTGAGCTTCGAGCAAGTGGTAGTTACTTGTTAAATATTATACCAATGATGAGGTTTCGGATTTCTTTGCGAAATTAGTTTTTATTTATCCTAATTGTTAGTGCTATGTAAGAGTTTCAAAAGTCAGATTTAAACGCGAGTAAGAGTTAAACTCTACGAGCACTCTAATAAGAGAGTTTGAATTAGTTGCAAAATGGAAATACTTGCGCCTCCACAAGATAAACCAAAAAGCAAGAGGTCTAATATTTGGAGAAATTGATACATTGGATCTTTCTCCCATTTTCTTTTAGAAACTTATAGGGTTTATTTCATTTTGCATTCATTATGTTGGAGTAAGTGTCAATTAAGAAATGTTATTTCCAAAATATCAATTGAGGATGAAATTGGATGGAGGTCCAATTCAAGCAATCGGATGGATGAGCAAAAAGTCAAAAATAACCTTTGATTCTCTCTAGCATCTTCTTACTTATTTCTTAATATCGTTAAGAAAAGAGAGAATCGCTATTTATACACATTATCTAACTTTGAAAAGCAAGTTATACCCTTTATCTTTTTTGCGTGCCATAAATAGCCAGTATAATTTTCGAGGTGCCATTTATGCCCAAAATGGGCGGAGTCCGGTAAATAGCAAGCGTGTGGCTAGCACGTGCGAAGTTTTGAGGGCATTTTTGTCCAACCCACCCCACCCTCCCTCTTGGTCTCCACCGTTCACCCCACCCCCACCACTCCGCCATCTCTACCGTCGCAGCCACCGCCATCTCCACCCTATTGCTGGGTAACATTTCCAAAGTTCGCCACCCACTCACCCCACCTCCACCACTCAGCCATCTCCACCCTCGCAAGAAAAATTTTCTGGGTAACATCTTGTTGGGTAACATTTCCAAAAAAAAATTCTGCTAGAAAAATTCTCGAAAAACAGGGGTTCATTCAAGAAAATAGCCCAATCACTACGGTTCAAATCACTCAAATCCAATTATATGTTATGAATCACAGTTAAAAGACGAATCTTTCTACAAAGTTTGAGCCTCAAATTCATAACGGATCAACCACAAATCGCCTAAAATCTAAGAACAACATATCTGCCAGAAAAATAGTGCGAAAAACTGAGTACTTCAAAGAGAAAGCCCAGTCTCTACACACCATAAAACTGAAATCCAATCACATATTCTTGTTCACAGTTAAAGTGCGAATCTTACTGTAAAGTTTGAGCAAAAATCTCTTACCAAATCAACGGGAAATCGCAATAAAGTGCACGAAGCACAGAGCTGCCAGAAACCCTTGATTTTTGTCCTAAAATCGCAAAAAACCCAGCAAATACCTCCAAATTCAACCTTTGGAACCCCATCCCAACATCATATAGAAGTTAAATCCTTGATTAGAGCTTCCAAGTCTTCAAAAATAGCCAAAAATGGCAGAAACCCTTTTTTCAAAGAGAAACCGTCAAAAAAAATTTCCTGTGAGGCTTTCTCCTAACAAAAAAACGTAAATACCAAACAAACATAAATAATCTACACTAAACCTACCAAAAGATGGTAGTTTTAGTTAAATTATTCTCCAAAAAGTCCCAAGCGGAGATGGCGGTGGCTGCGACGGAGGAGATGGCGGAGTGGTGGGGTGAACGGTGGAGACCAAGAGGGAGGGTGGGGTGGGTTGGACAAAAATGCCCTCAAAACTTCGCACGTGCTAGCCACACGCTTGCTATTTACCGGACTCCGCCCATTTTGGGTATAAATGGCACCTCGAAAATTATACTGGCTATTTATGGCACGCAAAAAAGATAAAGGGTATAACTTGCTTTTCAAAGTTAGATAATGAGTATAAATAGTGATTCTCTCTTAAGAAAATAATTACGTAGTTACTACTTGACTTATAATGCAAAAGATTTTTCGCACCTTAATATTATGGCACGATTATAGTGTTGAACGCATTAAGTTCAGTAAATATGAAACACTTTTTGAACAGATATTGCATTCTTTTGTACAGGTGTTAAATCTCATGCAACATATATTCTCTCCTTATAAACACATATTCTAAAGTTACAACAGGTGTTTTAACCTGATGAATACATGTCGTTATGTATGTGATACATATCTTTCATAACAAGTGTTTGAAATTTACAATTGATATCCCCACAAAAAATCTTAGACCGTTAATTTTTTTTTATCTAATGGTCAAAAACTCCAAAATTATTCAATATGTACATATTTTTTATCCTTATGTACCATAGCCGTTAATATTATCAAGAGAGGATATGAGAAACAAAGGAAGAAGAGTAAGCCAATAACAATCTCTTAGATCATCAAAAGCAATGCAAAAATAATAAAGAAGTTATAGGGTTGCATCAACTTTGTATATCAGCATCACACCTCATAAGGCTTTATAAGCAAGCACATGGATGTTTTTTTTTTTTTTTTGAAGCCCGACTGAGCGGTTGTCTCATAAGGGGAGAGAGGACACCTCACAAGAGGAGAAGAGAGCCCTAGAAAGGGAGACAATTAAAGCTTACCCTATTTATGGAGAGGGTATCGAACCCACGACCGCAGGCCACTGGGCTAAGGAACCTTTGATGCACATGGATGTTAGTTGAGTCCTAAAATTATAAACAAACAGAATGCACATGCAATGCTTATTATTATTATTGTTATTATTCCATATTTCTCAAACTTCAAAAAAAAAACTCCTAAATAATTTACATATTATACATTAATTAAAAAATAGATATGAGAATCATCAGATCACTTAGGCTGGATTTAATTTTGCACAAAGTCTGCTGATACATTTTATTCTGCTAACACGTGTGCCATTATCCTCCACACGTTTGTTAGAATATTGAAAGTTGGCAGAAAAAAAGATCAATTACTTGAATTAATTTAATATTATTGTTTACTTTTTTTTTTTTTTTTTTGAGCGCCCGAAGGGGAAGAGCGGAGAATATCCTAGATAGGGAAGATTGAAGCATGCCTCATGCTTGGAGAGGGAATTGCCTCACCAGAGGAGGAGATATATTATTGCCCCAGTGTGCGGGGAGCAGATGTCGAACTTGGGACCACCTTCCGGTCCCAAGCCAAAGGCTTACCCACTGGGCCAAACCTTTTGTTGACATATTATTGTTTACTTTAATCCTTTATTTAATTAATTAAGCTAGTTGGCATTATTTTTTTCTTGAGTATTATTCGAAAGAGAAGAAAAGTGTAGGTGCTATAGATGCCACCTCGAAAGGAGAAGCAAATGAAGAAGAAAGAATAATAGTTCTGATATGAAACATGTTTAATAAATTATAAAGTTTAAGATTAATTATATAACTACAATTATGTGATAATATAACTGATTTTGAACCACGAGATCCATATAATTATACTCTGTTTAAGGATTTTCCTAGCCTAAGAATAAATAAGATTTTTAATGTATAAATTTATTGCAAAATGAATCGAAAGAGAAGCAAAGTGGTTTCGAGATTGAGTAAAATGCCTGGTGCTTGGGAGACAACACATTAATATATTAAAAAAAACAGTATGATGTTGGATAAATTTTTGAAATATTATTTTGACCTTTTCCAAGATCCAAAGAAAATCCTTTAAAACAAAGTTTAAACGAGTTAGATATACTGGTATTTTAACAATGAGACGTGTCATTCAACCAAGAAAACAATAATAACAAAGTTTTAATCCCAAATAATTGTTATATGATATATAAATCAATATAAAATTTCTGTGTAATCTTTCACATTAATACATTCCCTCCATTTCTTTCAGCCAAAGAAAACGAAAAACCGAAATGCCTAAATCCAAAAACATATCTTAATATTATTAAAGTTATATCAAATCACAACTTAATCAGTTAAAATAACACTTTTTTTTTATCTTAAGACAAATTAATCCTAGTCTAATGAATGTAATAAAATAAATATATAAAACAAATCTAGTGTAGTTACAAACCCCCAATTTTAGACTCAATATCGAACATATATTTTTCTACATGTACGAACACATCTCAGTCATAAGATAAATTTATATAACAGTTGAGTTTTTTGTCAAAGAACATATATTTTGCGCCAACATTAACGTTGCATGAAAAAATCAAAAGTTTTCGACCTCTAAACTAAAATTTAATCGTTAAAATGGTGTTTTGTATTTACGAAAAATATTTGTTCCGTAATAAATTCATAACCACGAACCCCCTTCGAGGAGATTTTGTTGCTAAAAACTCACTTGTGGGATATTTCTCCCGTCTCCCACTTGGGCGGGTCCGAATATAGGGAAAAAAAAATGTGGATCCAACGGACAAGTTGGGAGTGGACCCACCTATAAAGCTATGATAAGCTAAACAAATAAAACCGTGAGCTGTGCTCTAAGCTATGTATGGAAGACACCATTATTATTTTTCTTGGAAGTTTTCTTATACATCTCTATAAAATTATTATTAAAATACTCTTTAAAGTATGTTTAGCGTGTCTTATATATATATATTAAAAGTTAGTAGTGTATTTTATGTTTTTCTTTTAAAATTTAATTCAATTCAATTTCTGTGCTACGCAATGGGAGTATGAACCAAACAGTGGCGGAGCCAGGAAATTTTCTTTGGGGGCACAACTAACATTAACAAAATAAATTCATAAAAGCATATAAATATTGGCGGAGCCAAAAAAATTTTTTTGATGAAATCTTATAGACTAGAGTTATTCACATTTTGTTCACCCTTTTTACTCTACTGGTCAGTGCTTCATAAACCTCCAAGTCCTCTGACTTATATTGTGAACTTTTTATTGTGAAATTTTTATAGTTTACAAGAGAACCCATTGTGGATTTTTTTATTACTAATTTTATTTTTTAGTCTCTTACACACTTAAATTAGTTACCATTTTAACCAAAATTGTTAAAATATAAGTGGTGTCATTCCTATAATTCACAAACTAAATAATTTAATTTTAAATCGTAAAGTGATTCAAGATGGGTATAATAAACAATGTTCACGAGACGAGGTGTTACAAAAATAAAACTAAAACTAAAACTAAATAAATAAATAATTTAATTTTAATTCGTAAAGTGATTCAAAATGGGTATAATAAATAATGTTCACGAGATGAGGTGTTACAAAAACAAAACTAAAACTTTTTTTTTTGGAAAAAACTGGTGGGGCAAGTCCACTGTGGCTCCGCCACTGGAACCAAGCATCCACCTCTTATGACAATGTTGTGAGAATCCCATATTAATTCTTACAGTAGCATATCTATGATCTGAGGGCTTCACTCATTTTTTTTTTTTGGTGTGTATTACTTATTAATCTATCATCCAAATAGAGTAAAAATACATTTTATTTACTAAAAAAATATTTTTCAGCAGGTATGTGACTTAGTTATAGGACACTGCATCCGCCACTAAACTATTTTATGAATATATTTGCAAATGATTGTCTCACTAATCAAGAAGGAAGGATTGTTCTACTGGAACGACCAGAAAAAAGAAGTTAGATAGAAAACGTTTGAGGGCTTAATTTACCTCTTCCATGCTACGGGGTAAAAATCAATAACTCAAAAGGTAATTATAATGGTTAAATCAGAAAAGGAAATTCACTAATACTACAAAGTGGAACATGTTGCAATATGAAGAAAAGCAGTTTAAGAAAAGAGAAAAGAGATTGGGAAATTTCTGGATATTTTCTGATAAATGAATAATAGAGTCAACTTCTCTATTTTTACACAAAAATAAAAGAGGAAACTAAACTAATTTGTACAGCTGTCATGTTTAACAAACTAACTACCTCATATTTACAAATAACTAATTACAATTAAGTTGTCTAACAGAATACAACTTAAAACTGCTTTGTTGATCAGCTCCTCTTCATCATAACTTCTTTATCTTCAATCTTCTTTGTATCTTGCTTCTGTGTTGCAGCTTGAATTACTTCATCATTTTTGCCTTTGAACTTTGACATCCTCCCACAAGATGGAAAACCATATAAATTGAACAGACCAAGCTTTTCTATAAATAACCTAAACCTGTCAAATGGTAATGACTTTGTAAAGAAATCTGCAAGCTGAAAATGTGTAGATATTGGCATAGATTTTAGTATACGAGCTTGTAACTTCTCCCTTACAATGTGACAGTCAATCTCCAAGTGTTTTGTCCTCTCATGGAAGACAGGATTCTCAGCAATGTAGACAACACTTCTATTGTCACAGAATAATGGCATAGGTTTAGCTTGCTTTATCCCCAAATCCCCTAACAAATAGACAAGCCACTAAATTTCACAAGTTGTCATGGCCATTGCCTTATATTCTGCCTCTGTAGAACTCCTTGACACAGTTTGTTATTTTTTTTTTTATTTCCATGAAATCAAAGAATTCCCCAAGAAGATGCAGTAACCAATTACATACCTTCTGGTCTCAACACAGCCAGCCCAGTCAGAGTCTGTATACCCTTTAAGATTCATGCTACTGTTTGCTGGAAAAAACAAGCCAAGACCAGGAGCACTCTTCAGAAACCTCAAGATTCTATGAACTGCCTTTTGGTGTAAAACAGTGGGCTTGTCAAGGAACTGGCTCAATTGTTATACACTGTAAGACAAGTCTGGTCTTGTCACAGTGAGATACAACAGCTTTCCTATCACTTGTCTATACTTAGTGATATTCAGAAAGGGTTCTGAATCATCATGAGATTATTTAGCCTTTGAGTCAATTGGTGTATTGACTGGTTTACATTCCAAGTACCCTTCTTCTCTGAGCAAATCCATTACATACTATCTTTGACATAAGGTAATCCCTTCTTTATTTCTGGCTACCTCAATACCCAAGAAATACTTCAATTCACCCAAATCCTTGATTCCGAACTGATCATGTAAAAACTTATTTACATTGTGTGTTTCTGCCATGTTGTTGCAAACCAAAATGACATCATCCACATATACAACCAAAGCAATAAAAGAATCATCTGTGACTTTAATAAACAAGCTATAATCAAACCAAGATTGTTTGAATCCTAGATCAATGAGTACTTATGTAAGCTTAGCATTCCACTCTCTGCTAGCTTGTTTCAAGCCATAAAGAGATTTTGTCAATTTACAAACTAGATTAGGATTATCAGTCTTATATCCTTGGGGTAAAGACATGTAAATTTCTTCATGTAGATCACCATGAAGAAAATCATTATTTATATCTAGTTGATGCAAAATCCATCCTTGTGCAGAAGCCAAAGCTAGAATAGTCCTAATGGTTGTCATTTTAGCAACAGGTGAGAAGGTATCTAAGAAATCTATACCTTCTTATTGAGTGTTACCCTTAGTCGCTAGTCTAGCTTTATATCTCTCAATGCTGCCATCAAGATAAAACTTTACTTTATACACCCATTTTGATCCAATAAGGTTCTTTCTAAGATGAAGAACAGTTAACACCCAAGTATCATTCAACTCTAAGGCATCTATTTCTGCCTGCATTGCATCATTCCATACTTGGTATTGAACTGCCTGCTTGAAGGTAGCAGGCTCATGCACTGTGTCCAAAGAAAGAATAAAAGAGCTATGCCTATAATTCAACTTGGCATATGACACAATGTTAGCCCGAAGGGCAAAATGATTAATGTTGTTTTGATGATAACAAACCATTGATAGTTCTAATGTTTGTGTGAGCATGTTCTTCTTAATAGGATCCTTAGCACTCATATCAACATTGATGAAAATGGTAAGTTAGCTTCTTGTGTAAAATAAGGTATGTATATTACACACAAGAAAGCTACATATGATTGAAGGAAGGAGGAAAGGAGGTTGGTTGGGAAATAGGGCTCTTCTAAGAGTCCCTAGATGCATATGGCAAAAAGAAGTTATCATGCTAGTGCTTTAGTCTTCATTGGTTTTATCTTTTAAGCACTAGTCTTTGCACTTAATTGTTTTTAGATCTTTTTGCCATGCTTCCTTGTTTTTAAATAGTCCTTATTCTATCTTATTGCATCAAAGTTTGTCATAATCAAAAAGGGGGAGATTGTAAGCCCTAAGGGCGAACAAACTCAGTTTTTGATAATGGACAAACATTTGATGTTGTGTCTAATGGTTTCAATCTTTGTGATAGAATAATGGTTCTCATAATGAAAGCTCTAAATACTTCAATCAAGCCATGATCAAGATTCAAAGTTATACTTAAAGGCATATCTCGTCGAGATTGAAGATTGAAGACTTAGGTTTGGTTAGAATAAGCTTAGTCTCTATAGTCTTTATTTTATAAGCTCTAACCAATGCTCTCATGAACATAAGTTCTACACTCAAGTCTTGCATGTTTTCATAAACACGTTTTCAAAAGGCTAAGTTTCAAAATGATTCTCATATGTGTTCATATCTCAAAAGCCTTTGATTTCAAAGTATAAGTCTTTTAAAATGGTTTTCCAAATGTTCTTAGTTGTTACCTTTTGGGAAAACCTTTTAGACTTTAAAAGATTTCAAAACTAGTGAAAAATCAACACCTCTCATGCTCAGGAAAGTCGGATCATCCGAGCTTTCCTCGGATCGACCGAACCGAAACAGAGGGTTGGTCTTGGTGAAGTCAGTCGACCGACCTAGGGTTCGGGTCATCCGAGGTAGTGTGTTCGGTCAACCAAACTCTGCGATTTCTAGCCGTTATATGACCGTTGTAGAGTCATTTTTCAGCATATTTTGAAATGTATAAATACTCCAAAGCTAGAGAATGATTCAGGGACTTGCACATACAATATACATTCATTTCCTATCAAGTCTAAACACTTTCAAAGTAAAATGCACTTCATTTCCATGATCTAAATCATTCAAAGGTGAATTTCGAAAAGCAAGACAAAGAGTGTGCTTCCTATGTTCAAAGAGCTGAAAATTGATGTACTTACAAGGTATCTATCTTTCACTTAGAAAAGTGAACATTCTTGTTCTTTAAACCTTCTCATTTCCTTAGATCCTTTCTAAGTGATAGGGTAATTCTTGTATAAGTCCTACTTTGTGTGGGCAATTAACTCTTAGTGAGTTTTGTAGTGAAAGTCCTACTTAGTGTGGGCAAACACTCTTAGTGAGTTGGTGTATTGTGGTTGTGTTGTAAAACTCTTTGTGAGTTAGCCACAAGTGTAAAGTTCTTCTTAGTGAAGTTGTTAAAATCCTTGGGTGCGGCTTAAGGTAGTGGATGTAGATTCTGAGTGAGTCGAACCACTATAAATCCTTTGTCTTGTGAATGGTTTTTGCTTTGCATTTGTTCATCTTGCTCAAACTTACACACTAGCATTGAATAGATTCGAAAAAGTTTGCAAGAGTGACTAAAACCCAATTCACCCCCCCTCTTGTGTTTTACACACAACATGATCCAGAACATGTGGTGAGATAGGTTTTATAGTTGGGCAATGATAATCCTTTAGATGTTCAGGTACTTTAGTACGTTTGGTTGACCTTCTTACATCAGAAACAGGAACCTGAATGTCAGTTACAGGTGCTACAGAACCATGCTCAGACAAAAAACTAGTATTAGAGTTTAACACAATGTCATTAGCTGAACCAGAAGAAGAAGCAAGATTGGAATTTTCAGAATTCTGAGTAATTTGAGTGTCAGAATTCTGAGTGTTGTGAGGTATGAAAAAAGAAGGAATATCAATATGATCCTGATCAGCAATATAAGAAGAAGTAGAACAAAAAAACATAATCATTAGGATTATGAGAAGGAAAAACAATAAAAGGAAAGACATGTTCAACAAATAACACATTTCTTGAAACAAAAATGTCACGAGTTTCAAAATCTAAAAGGATAAAACCTTTTGAAGTTGAGGAATGACCTAGATAGACATATTTTTTCCCCTTGGATCAAATTTACCTCTGCCACTTTCTAAAGTGCAAGCATAGCTAAGACATCCAAATATTTTGAGTCTATCATAAGAAGGAGCAGTCCCATATAACTTTTCATAAGGGCAAGAGTTACCAATAACAGGAGAAGAGGTATAATTGATAAGATTAGTGGTATGTTTGATGCAATAACCCCAGCAAGTTAGAGGAATATGAGACTGAAATCTTAAGGCTTTAGCTATGTTTAGGAGGTGTTGATGCTTCCTTGCTACTATCCTATTTTGTTCAAGAGTGGCAACACATGAAGTCTGATAAAGAATACCTCTTTCAGAGTAAAATGCAGGCATAGAAAATTCTGCACCATTATCAGTCCTGGTGACTTTAATGGTTGTGGAAAACTGAGTAGAAATGAAGGCTTTTAGAGTAGAAGTTGCATCAGACTTGTATTTTACACCTAGAATGATCATCTACTATAGTTAAAAAAAATATCTTTGACCATGAACAGTAGTTTGCTTATATGGTCCCCAAATATCTGCATGAATGAGATCAAAAGAAGAAGAAGCAATAGAATGTTTTAAAGGGAAACTCAATTTATGTTGTTTAGCCAAGGGACAAACACTGCAAGTACAATATTTATTACATGAAGAAGTGTTGTCAGCTATTTCTTTAATGAGTTTCAATCTAGGCCAAGACAAGTGACCAAGCCTATAATGCCAAAGTAAATTGTCTTTTTCTTGTAAACTAACAGAATCACAAGAGGAATTATGTACAGTAGGTGATCAACAAGATGACTTGTATGCAAGAAATACAAGTCATTCCAACATTCAGCTCTCCCAATCCTCCTCAAGAAAGGCAGGGTCTGAATTTCACACCATTCAGAAGAACAAAGAAGATAACAGAAATTTTGTTTAGTAAATTGTGAAATAGAAATGATGTTTAGATGAAAAGATGGCACATATAAAACATTCTTTAAGACAAGAGATTTTGAAAGTGTAATAGTGCCAACATGTGTCACAGGAATAGTAGTATGGTTTGGCAGCTTCACATATATACATGTAACAGGTGTAAAACTTTCATAACCAGTAATATTGTAAACAACATGGTCTGTAGCCCCTGAATCTAAAATCCAAGTATCATGTTTAGAGTAAGATGAAGTACCTATGGGTGCATTGAAAGCACCAAAGTTAGCATTGACCATGGGCTGTGTGTTGTTGCTCTGGTTACTAGTAGATCCTGTCATGTTGACACTCTTGATTAGTTGTATAAGTTGTTAATGTTGTTCAAGAGTGAATCCTACAGAGCTACTGGTGGACTTAGTCTGTGCACTTTGATTTCCAGAGGTGCATGGTTCTTGCATATGAGGTATTGCAGAAGAATTTTGTGCACCATTTGCATAATGATTCACACTCTTATAGCTCCATATGCTTCCCATTCCATCAGTGTTTATACTTCCTCCACTATTGCAGCCATTAGTAGAGGTATTGCTACCATGAAAGTTGGCAAAACCTGTGTTATTCTTAGGCCAAGTATTAGATTGTGAACTTTCTTTGTATAGTTTGTGACCTGGAGGATACCCATGTTTCTTGTAACATCTTTCTATGGTATGTCCATCCCTATCACAAAATGTATAATGCAATGTCTTTTCCCAAAACCTCATTTCCTAAAGTTATTATTAGTATTAATAACATGTATAAAACTACTACCTTTGTAATTACCTTCATATCCTTCAACATCTCCACTGCCAGAATTACCAAAAGAACTTCCCTGACTACACATGATTTGGACTTCATTCTGTGATGTAGAATATAGTAATTGGTTTTCATGTTCAGTAGTCATATTAAGAACATCATCAATAACAGGTAGTTTTTTCTTCATCAAGATTTTAGACATAACATTAGCAAATTGTGTGTTTAAACCTTTCAAGAATCTAATGATGTAATCATTATCATAGTATTCTTGCATAGTACATATTGCTCCACAAGTATAGCCATCACAACTACAAATAGGTACAGGCCTAAGAACTAAATAATCATCCCATAACATCTTCAAATTTGAATAGTACTCATCTACACTCATGTTACCTTGTTTTAAGGCATGAAACTCCTCAATCAGATTGGATAATTTGTAAGCATGAGTTTTAGAGTACATTCTCTCCAAGTTATCCCATACTGCTGAGGATGAACTTAACCACATCACTGACTGTGCAATGGATTTTGCCAAAGTGTTGATAATCCATATGAGCACAGTTTGATCAGCTTGCTGCCATATTCCATACATAAAATCTTCTCTCTTTGGAATGCTTATGCCTTCACAAGGCTCAATGAAGCTCAACTTGTTCTTTATTATCAGTGCTCGCCTCATATTCCTTCTCCAATCTTGGTAATTAGGTCCAACATGTGGACTAGAGATAAGAATTAAAGCTGAGTTCTCAGTTGGATGAATATAGAAAGGATGTTGTGGTGACAATCCAGTATTTGTGGAATTCGACATATCAAAGTAAAGGAAAATAACAATCAATATACCACAACACAATTCTAAGGTAATCAATTAGAGAAGTAACAATCAATTGCAGTAGAAACAATTGAAATGAAGAATTAGGTCAAAAATGGATGAAATCACAAATTTTTTGAATCAAGAAGTCAAAACATGATCAGAATCAATCAATCGATTGAGAAGAACAATGCGATTCTTCGATTCAATCCTAATTGATGAATCAGTAATCCTAATCACTACGCAATTCAGATTATACGCTCTGATACCATGTTGCAATATGAAAAAAAAACAGTTTAAGAAATGAAAGAAAAGAGAAAAGAGATTGGGAAATTTCTGGATATTTTCTGATAAATGAATAATAGAGTCAACTTCTCTATTTTTACACAAAAATAAAAGAGGAAACTAAACTAATTTGTACAGCTGTCATGTTTTACAAACTAACTACCTCCTATTTACAAATAACTAATTACAGTTAAGTTGTCTAACGGAATACAACTTAAAACTTCTTTGTTGATCAGCTCCTCTTCTTAACTTCTTTATCTTTAATACTCTATGTATCTTGCTTCTGTGTTGCTTCTTGAATTACTTCATCATTTTTGCCTTTGAACTTTGATAGAACCACGTACGGCCTAAAACTGAGGAATGCCACTTTATAAAACCAGCTGAGGTAATTATATAGTTGTACAATATACCTATATTCAGGGACGAAGTCAAGAATTTGGCGTTGGGGCGAACACGGCAACAATATGTTGAACTATATATAAAAACTGCAAAAAAAATGTTGGGGGCGAATTTGATAAAATATTCCGAATTACATATAAAATTTACTAAATGTAGTAGTATTTTTAGAAATTTTGGGAGGCGACTGCCACCCCACCCCCTTTATTTTCGTCCCTGCCTATATTACTGGGACTCGGTTCGGATGTCGAATACAAGTATGTATTTATGTATCAGGTACTTAAACATCTAAAACAAAAGTGTAAGTATCTCTTACTCATACACATGGCGTGTCAATACGGAAAGGCAGACATAAACGAAGTGTTCGGATAATATATATATATATATGTGTGTGTGTGTGAAAATGACCACCAATTTCTTTTTATATACTATAAAAAGAATATAAGTAATGGGTACTAATAATTACCACCGAATATTTATTTCAAAAGTTGAATTGGTTCTCACCAAAACTAGCTAGTTTTTGGCTTTTTCTTTCTTTTGTCCATATTTTATTATGCCTTTTGCTTTTGCAATATTTTGTGTATGATCTACGAGCTTCGCTATTATACTATAGAAGTGAGAGAGATGAGTAATATTGAAACTTTCGGTGAAAATGATCAAAGTTTTCTTTAAAATTTTCTAAAAATTATATTTGCATAAAGGAGTATATATATATATATATATGGATGAGTATATATATATATATGAAAATGACCACCAATTTCTTTTTATATACTATAAAAAGAATATAAGTAATGGGTACTAATAATTACCACCGAATATTTATTTCAAAAGTTGAATTGGTTCTCACCATCAACAAGGGGTTGGCCCAGTGGGGCAGCCTCTGACCAAGGTCCCAAGTTCGATACCTACTCCCCGCAATGGGACAATTAAATATTTTCCTCCTCATGAGGCTTATTTTCCCTCCCCAGGCATGTAGGGCATGCTTCAATCTTCCCTATCTAGGTGATTCTCACTTCTTCCCCTTCAGTGACAATCGCCTCTGGCTCAAGAATTGGTTCTCACCAAAACTAGCCAGTTTTTTGGCCTTTTCTTTCTTTTGTCCATATTTTATTATGCCTTTTGCTTTTGCAATATTTTGGGATCCCAAGTGATTTTGGCTGAGCTTTGATTTCATGATTTATCTTCAACTGTTTTGCACTATAATCTCATTCAATCAGCATTTGGATCACGACGATAATTAGAGCGAGTAATGTTTCATTTGTCTAGAACTAAAATGGAGTACTGGTGATATTGATCTATGTATTTATGGGTACTTGTATTGATTTTAGTTTGAGTTTGATACTCAAATTGAGACTAAGATTCTCTTTAAATGAAGTTTGATAATGAAACTTCAAGTATTCATTCATGAAAAATTTGATTTGAATTTGAGATTAATATGCGGCTGAGATTAGAAATCTCGTATTAAGACTCATTCCAACCTACCTTAGTAAGAAATGTGTTTCTTAACAAATTAAACAGTACTTGGATTGGATCTATATATTTAGTATGAAACTAATATTTAATGCTAAAAAATCAATAATACTGAAATATTTTTTTATTATTGAATAAAAAAATTGACAATTTTATATTTTTGGAACAAATAGGTATTATAATTTTACGTAAAATATGCGTTACATATCTTGGGATAGATGTTAATCAGTATAGAACACCTATTATACAAAATTTCTCCGACAAGAGTCCAAAAGAGAGACATAAATATGAGAGCCACTTGAGGTTCTCCGTGACGACACTAGCTCTAGTGCGGAATGAGGTAATTCCGTACGTGCATAACTTCTCTTGTCCGTATGATTAAATTTTTTACGGTTAAGATTAATTTAAAACGAACACATGTTCTAAGTCTCAAAATATCTGTTCTAAAGTATTATGTATGTATTGAAAAAAACTATTCTGCATAGGATTCAGAATGCTCCGTGCCCGCCTTACCACAGCTCAAGGGGGCAAAAAATCCTCTGTCCCCATTCCTGTCTCCATCTCTGTCCCCAGCCAATCACAATTCACCCTGTGTATATATAAGTGGAAAAAATATTTATATAATAAATTCTGATTGGTTGAGGATAAGGATGTGGATAAGAATGGAGATAAATGATTTTCACCCGCTCGAGGGACCCATGACGTCATCTTAGTTTGTTCGGCGCCTGTAACGTGGCGCAAAACCATGGGAATCCGGTGCTGCTGTGGTACAAGGTGGTATTGTACACGTATATAGTTTCCTCCGGGCAGTTTTTTATTTTATTTTATTTATTTAAACTGACCGACGACAATTTAAGGGCAAGGAATGGATTTTTTTTTATATAGACCTGTTCCACTACTGAATCATGTGATTTAGAATTTGTCACATCACTTTAGAATGAGGAGAAAGAAAATTTTATAGTGATGTGGTCAATTCTGAACCATATAATTTAGTAGATCATGTAAACAACAGAATTAACCGACCAAGGAATGGTACCATACGGATAGGCAACTAATTTTTTTTTTTTGCAGAGTAAAAATAGGCAACTATGAGTCATTTCCAAAACTGCTTTCTTCCAACTCGGCCCTTTCCTTTTTACAATCTTTAAGTTGGACCATATAATGTAATAAAGGTTTATTTCTTTCAAAAACAATAAATGTAAAAGTTTGTTACTTTTACCGAATTAATTGCCATTTGGATCATCAACATTTTTACGCACATTCAGTTTCATCACTTTTAACTTTTTGGGTCACCAACATATTTACAAACTGCCAAAATCATCATTTTGTCTAAAATTTATACAAAAATCGTCAAAATGGACGACTTTCTATGAGCAGTGCTTCATCTTCTTCATTTTTAAAGGGCAAAATTGGAAAAAAAATCCCAATGAAGAACGATGTTTTATTCTTCATCTTCTCTGGCACCGGCACCGCTGCCCGGTGTTACAGAATCCCAATGAAGAACGATGATTCATTGTCGGCGCATCAACAACGAATCACCAAATTCAAACGCAAAAAATCCAGCCTTTCAAGAACATCAAATCAAATCAAATCTATTGAACCCAAATGAAAAAGGATTGATTAGAGCTCAAGGAAAACAACTATAATTTATAACAATCACCAAATTCAAATACCAGCAAATTAGAAACCATGGCCGACATCCAAAACCCAAATCCCCAATTACCAAATTTCTCAAATCGGATTTGAAGAATAAAGTCAAATCGGATTTAGAATCGTTTCTCAAATCCAAACAATATTATCACCTTCACAGGGCTTAATCTAACTTTTGTTTTGCTTTATTATAGGTACCTATCTTTGAGAAATTTCCAACAATCTACCATTCTCGAGTTTCTGAAAAGCTGAAGGATTTTGTTCGAAGCCCTAATTTTGGATACGTTGTAGCTTTTGTTCTCTTTGTTGTTGTCGTTATTGAGACAACGGTAAGCCTCAGATCACGTTACGTCACGTTTGGAAATCGTTTCTCTGGCTGCTATTTTTTTAACATAAAGATTCAATTTTGGCATTTGGGTTTGTATGAACTGGGTTTCAGACTTGTAGAACTATTCTTGATTTTTAATTTTTTTTTCTTTTAAGGTGGGATTTTCTTGAAGATTCTGGATATTTGAAAAATGGTAGGTCTTGAGGGATTTTTAATTTATTGGGTTGTAAATGGTTTTAGTTGAAATTAATTGCCATTTTGGGGTGAGTGGTAGTGAAGAGTATGATGGAGAAGAAGATAGGAGGTGTGAGTGGTATGTCGTCTTCGTCATCTTCTCCGGCGGCGGCGACACCTCTACTTCACATCCTGAAATTTCACCGGAGATGCTGTTCTTCGCGGCGGATATGGATGAACCGAATCAAACCAATGAAAAGAAGAAGAAGTTGCAGAAGCTGATGAAAATGGGACATGATTCTGATGGCTCTTCTTGTCATTCTTCCATTGATGTCATTCTAGTAAATAATTTTCAACTTCAACTTTTTTTTTCTTCCAATTTTGCCTTTTAAAAATGAAGAATATGAAGCATTACTCATAGCAAGTCATCAATTTTGACGGTTTTTGTATAAATTTTAGACGGAATGATGATTTTGGTGGTTTGTAAATATATTGATGACTCAAAAAGTTAAAAAAAATTCAAAAGTGATGAAATTGGCTTTGCGTAAAAACGTTGATGATCCAAATGGCAATTAATTCTACTTTTACCACTCATTTTCAACCTTTTTTTCCCACTTGAGTTGTGGATTCGAATGATTTATTGTATTATGAGACAAGTAGTTATCATTTGAATTGAATTTTTATTTTGTGATTTTTGTCTAAAAATGCATAGGATCCACAATGTATTTGTAAGTGTTGAAAGTAGTACTTGTCGAGCTGATTTTACTCTTAGTTATCTAGTTTCAAACAACTTAATTTACGTTCAACAATAATATTTTACTAGACTTTAAAAATTTATTTTATACTTCTCTCTCCCAGATTATTTGCACCGTTTCACTTTTAAATATCTAAACAATTTGTCATGTTTAAAAAATTAATTAATCTTTATTATTATTTTTCACTTTTACTCATAATTTATTATTTAACTAACTATTAATAATAATTTTATAGTCATTTTTTTTTCATATTAATTGTTTTTCAATAATTTACTTAATCTTAGTGAAAACTCTAAATGAGGCAAACATTATTGGACAGGAACAATATCTATCATTTTTTGAGGATAAATAAATCCAATCAACTTTTAAAATTGTACAAACTTCTTTTTTAGGGAAGCATTAAAAATAAAATAGAGCAGCAACTTACATATGTGACTTTGCTATGTGACAAAAAAAATTTAAAACTTGTAATAAAAGATAAAGGACAAAAGAGTAAATTAACAAACCAACTCCTTCTCGCCACATCTGACATCACAATTAAATTTCCGGAATGGAGCCCACACAGTTTATGGTTTTCTGGGCAAAAAATCCTCTGACCCGTTAGTGTATATCCCCGTATCCCCAGCCAATCACAATTTATCATGTATATATATAATTAAAAAAAATATTTATATAATAAATTCTGATTGGTTAGGGACACGGAGACATACACAAACCTGACAGAAGATTTTCACCCGATTTTCTGGAGAACCGGGTCCCACTCAAGTTGAAGTTTACTGGCGTATATGGAAAGAAAACGACAAAAGAATCTGGCAAAAAGTGAGGAGGGCTCTACACTCCAATGACGTCAGCTGACTGTCCTCTTTTCCCTATTTCCTCCTACCGTTTTGGAGTGACGCGTACTTTAGCACTAAAATAATAATTGAGACTTTAGTGTATAACGTTTTTTTTTAATACGTGCTGAATTTAATTTTATTTATTAAATTAAAATTTTAACGGTAAAAATTAATTTAAAATGAACATTTAGCATGATTTATACGACACTTGTCTATTTTTAATAACACCTATTTATGAGATATTTTGTATTTATTGAAAAAAGACATTCGGCATATAATCCAGAATGTAAAAAAATACGGCATCTTGTTTTACTCGAAACAATGCAATTTTATAATGTATCATCTTGTTTTAAATTATGAAATATTTGTGTATTTTGTTGTCATTTAAAAAAATAATTGGCTTGATTCATATCGGAATCGGATATAGCCCAGTGTGTAGGCTATTCTAAATATGGGACTGAGATTCTGTGTTCGATTCCTGATATCCCCAAATAATAATAAAAAAAAATTGGCTTGATTCACATATAACTTTTTCTTTTATTGAGACAAATCATTATATTTTACCTAAAAAAATTAATATATTACAAAGTACGTAGTATTATATATAATACTCATTTTTTTTCTTTCTAAAATCAAATATTTGATATTTGTTAGACAATTGATAAGTTCATCATATTAATTTTTTATTTATTTTTGCTAAGTTGGTCGTCTTAATTAATGTGTTAAACTTATGGTACTTTAATTTAGTCAGATCTTAAAAAAGTTGGATACACTACGTTTAAAAGTACCAGTGATGGAAAAAAATAATTCTGAACATTTTAATAAATTTTATTTGATTCTAGGCATTTATTTTGAGCATTACTACGAGCAAGGTTGTCAAAATCGCGATTTGGATCGTAAGATTTTACGATCCTAAGGCCCAAAAACGAGTTGGATCGGTGTAAAAATCGCTGTAATGTTGGATCGTTCTGGATCGTCGATCCAGATCGTAAGATCGGACGATCCAAAACGATCCAACATTTTCTCTTTTGAAATGGGACTGTGAAGAAGAAAGGCAGATGGCGGCGGAGACGATCCAACATTTTCTCTTTTGAAATGGGATTGTGAAGAAGAAGAAGAATAAGAAGAAGAAGAACGCGGAGGAAGAGACGGCGGAGAGGCGGGTAGGCACTGAGGAAGGAAGAAAAACAAAGGATAAGAGAGAAAGAAATGAGAGGAAGAGAAAAGGGGGAGAAGGAAGGATGGGGAGAGGAAAACGGCGGTGGCCGCGACTGTTGACTGGTGAACCGCGCAGAAGAAAGAGAGAAAGGGAGGAGGGGCTCTTGCGGCTGGTGGGAGAGAGTGAAGGAAAGAACAAATTTTAGGGTTAGGGTTACTTAAGAGTATATATATAGTTAGGGTTAAAAGTGCAATTAAAATATTAGCATATAAAACCTTATAAAATAATTATACTGAAACAAGTCCTAAACTATTTACTTTGTATTTTCAGTATTTAATTGGATATTAAAACAAAATGAGATGTTTAAGGGAATGATTTAAAATTAAATATATTTGAGATATTAATTTTAAAATAAAATATTTATTTTTTAATAATTTTTTCGGATCTTCCGATCCGTGTTACGATCCTCGAGTTTACGATTCTTGAGACCCCTTCCGTTCCGAGTCAAAAATACGATTTTGACAACCTTGACTACGAGTCTTTAGGCCTGTGAATCTATTTAGATATTACAAAACTAATCCCCCCACAACTTTTCATTTATAATCTTTTTTTTCAAGCCCGATTGGGCGGTTGCCCCATATAGGAGAGATAGAACTGCCTTAGACGAGGAGAAGATAGCCTTACAAAAGGAAGATTAAAACTTGCCGCACGCAGACGGAGGGTATCGAACCCACGATCTCAAGGTCGTGGACAGGCGCCTACCCCACTGGGCTAGGACACCTTTGATCTTTTCATTTATAATCTAAACAATGTTATTATGAAATATGAATAATAAAGTGATTTAATAAAAATCCTACTAACAAGAAAAATTTAATAAAAAGTCACTACAGCTCTATCAACTACTCCTTCTGTTCCAATTGTCTGTCGCCTAAATATACTTTATCAGTTTCTAATTATTTGTCATTTTAACAAACAAAGAAAATTTAAGTGTATTTTTTCCGAACTTACCCTTATCTTTCATTAATTCAGTTAACAACTAATTTTAAAATTATTCCAGCATAAATGTATTAATTAAAGGGTAAAAGCGTCTATGTATCTCCAAATTAATATATCATGATCATTTTCTTAATTCGAGTGAACTATTTTAATATATCATGATCATTTTCTTAAATCATGTAGCCAAATGATCAAAAAATTAAATCAATAATTGAGTAAAAAAGATGTATGGAAACCTTACATTCAATTCATAAAGAATTTGTTTGCCCTGATATAAAAGCAAGAACAATAATATTTTTTTCTCTTTCTCTCTCTCTACTATTTTTTCTCTTCTTCTTCTTAAATTTTTTTCATTTTCTCCTTCCATGCCTAGATCAAACCAAAAACTCCGGCTTTCAATCGGATATTGATTGGATCTAGACATTCTTGCTTCACTTTTTTTGTGTTCCCCTCCTCATTTTGCCAGTAAATTGTGATGAAGTTTTCTCAAGGCATTATTTTTCAAGATTCGAGACTCAGATGCACGATCTACTTCACATCCTTCCAGATCTGGAGTTTCTTTCGATCATACTTGGAGGATTCTCTAAACCCGGACTTGTTCGATCCCTTTCTCAGTTTTCTACATCTTTCCGAGACAATCTATTAGACGGTTGGTACGCCCATGGTCTTGTAGATTGTTGATTTCTAAGAAAGATGTTGAAACTGAACTTCTCTTGCTATTGTTGATCAAGGATTACGAAGAAAATATTGTGAAGAATTTTATTATGTATTTACTTTTTATACTATTATTAGTGTTTTTACCCAGTTCCGAGGTGTGGGTTTTTATTTGATATCATGGTTGTCTACACCATTGTATAACTTTTATTTTCTTATATTTTCAGATTATTTTTTGATTGTAATAGCCTTGGGTATTTTATGATTAATAGATAATTTTTTATTTAGAAAAAAAAACAATAATTTTGTTTGTGAAAGGGATATTTTTCAATTTTCAATGCAAAATGAACTGTTGGCATTTGAGTAATTGCTAAGCATTTACCCAAAAATATTGGTTAAGGCAAAAGTGGTCCAAAGTGTTGAAGAAACCGACCCAAGAAAAAATATCCCCTAGGCAGACGAAAACGGTGACGTTGTAAAAGGGACGCGCTTAAGTCTGAGCGTGGGCCCTAAATAATTTTTACAGGTGCGAGATAATTTTTGGCAGCTAATAAAAATTTAACGTTTGAAATTAGAACACTCATTGATCTCTTTTCAACACTTGTTATATAAACAAGTCCCCAACGTATAACAACACCCGTCAATTCAGAACCTAACAAGTGTTATCATGCGTTAGAAATATATTTGTCTAACTGGTGTTGAAAATAGATGAAAAAAGTGTTATTTTCAAAAAAACTCGACCATCATATTTTACACTTGACGATCAAAATTTTGTCCTATACATACTAAACAAAAAGCGTTAATCATCGGAGTCATGACGCCCGCATCGTTGGACCATGGTAAAATATTTTTATTTAAGACATTATAAATAATTTTGAGGTTTTCGTTTAAAAAAAATACCATAAGGGGAAACTTTGAGCTGAGAAGGACGAAGCGTCTCCAACTCGAATCCTATGCAAAAACAATATATATTCCGCACATACAAATAACATAAGATCGCATATTCTGAGTCTCAGAATATGTGTTTTACATAATAGATGTCCTGAATCAAACATGCGTCCCATTTTAAATCAATCTCAATCATCAAAATTTCAATCTGACGGACGATGAGAAGTTCAGCACGTGCAAAACTTATCAGATTCTGAACTGGAGCTGCTGCGAAGCGTCTCATGTGCAGTTAGGTCACGAGTGGGATACTCTTGTCCCACTTGGGGCCCACTCTTCAGGCACTTGCTTCTTTCTCGTGTCCTCTTATTACTACAAATTTCCATTTTAACCTACATCACAACTTTATTTCATTTGTTCACCCAAAAAAATTTATAAAAAAACAAAAACAAATTTCACAATTTAATATATTCGTATTATCTTACAAATTATTTAATTTTTACTTATTGAATACTTTTATTTACAATATCAAATATAATTTAACTAGATTTTTAGGAATAATAAATTTTAATTTTATTATGAAAATTTAAATTTAGTTGATAAGTCATGATGATTTACTGTCAATTCAATTTTAATAAATTTGTTATATAGTTACAAGATTTGCAAAAGTTAAACAAAGATTTTGAGTTTAATTTATATATTCTTCATAAATGAATCAATGAGTAAAAAAGGCTAATATTGTTATGAAATATGATAATTTTGTTTTATTGTATCAGTGTATATTTTTTATTATACGAAATTTTTTTTATTTATGTAGCCGATATCAATTACGTATGATTAAGACTTAGTTGTTCGTGGTGTTGTGATATTGGCGTCTATATGCCAACAACATAGAAATCTTTATGTAAGTTCATGTAACTGACATCAATTATTGAGAATTAAGACTTAGTTGTTGTTGTATTAATATGTGTGCTCTGCCAAATTATACTAAATTCCATTATAAGCGTGACAAAGTCATTGTCCATTCTGCATCTTAACTCATTATTACAAAAAAAAAAAAAGAGGAAAGAATACATTACTATAGTGTTTTAAAACAATTCAAATAGAACAAATAAAAAGAAAGAATAGTTGAAATTATATTTCTTTTGATTTGAAACATAAACTAAAACAAAGCTTACTATCATTTCTCCTATATGATTTGTCCCAAGTGTGGAATTTCTCCCGACCACTTTTAGAGACTACTTTAATAATTTTATAAAATGAGGGACCAAAATTAACAATTGTAATAAAATCTAGAGACTATATTGAATTTTACCATAATTGCAAACAACAAAAATATTTTTTATTTAACAAATATGTAATATATATTTTTTGAAAAAAAAAGAGAGACCAAAGCACAAAGGTATTCTCAGCCAATAGATTCACTTGCACGGAATCTGAAACCTCCCCGCCCGTGGTTTACACTTCTCTTTTCCTTCCCTTACCTCCCCTCCTTCCTTCGAACACAGTTATAATGCGGAACATAAAATATTTAAAATATATTAAACACATTTTACTAAATGTTATTGACTTTTACATCTATGTTATATTTAATTTAGTAAATATTATTTTATAATTAACACATATTTTAAAGAATATAATACATATTTTGCGTTTCAAAAAATTTAAATAATCAAATTTTTTTATTATAAAACAAAAATTGTTCAGCAAATACCGAATATTTTATGTTTAGTATCATAATCAGACCGCTCATTTTCTTCACCAACCTCTCTTTATAACCACTTTTTTTCTTTTTTTTTCCTTTTTTTTTGAAGCTCAACTAGGCGTACACTCCCAAGAGGGGAGAGGGTAACACCTCATAAGAGGAGGAAGAGATAACTCTAGAAAGATAGACAATTTAAAGAATACCCCATGCTCAAGGAGGGTATCGAATCCACGACCTTGAGATCGTGGAGGTCGTGGGCAGGCCGTCGCGGCCACTGGTTATCCCTCTCTATTTATAACAACCCCACCCCACTTCATCAACTCCTCCTTTAACCCATTCTTCCTCAATTTCCTCATCACTTTCTCTCTCTAAAGACAAGAACCCCGTTTCTCTCTTCTTTCCCTTTCCTTCAAAACATTAAAATGGTCTCAACAAAATCAGCATCAACAACAACAAAGAGACATTGTTTTATTGAGGAAGATGATCATGGGCTTGCTTCAATTGTAGATCCTAATCAACAACAACAAGAACAAGCTAGTTTTTCAGGGAACAATCAATACCCTTCAGTTTATAGACCCCTTTATAATTACACTTCTTCTATACCAAGAAGAACCAGTAGTTTCAGAAATGTTTCATCTCCTAGATCTGTACATAATTTAAGGTTTTATTGTGAAGAACCCCATTTCTTGGATTCTTGTTTTGGTTGTAAAAAACCTCTTGGTGATAACAGAGACATCTTCATGTACAGGTAAATTAATTAATTCAGTCTCTCTTTATTATTGTCAAATATTAGGTCATCTCCAATTAGTCTGTTTCACAATGTGTGCATTTATTATTAAATGTTAAGTCTGTCTCTTATTTATTCCCTCGCATACTCCAGTTATTGGGTAGTTGATGGTTTATCTTATTATTGTTGTTGTAGTCTTTGTTGATTTTTTTTTTTAAATGTTCTAATTTTTTCCTGAAAGATCGATTCTTTATTGTAAATAAGTTTCAAGAGAATAGGAATCGGATAGCCCAAGTAGGGTAAGGCTGTCCTAACTTTGGGGCGGAAGTTCCGAGTTCGATTCACATATCTCTCTGTTCATGGGGCAATAATCCTCCTTCTCTGGTGAGACTAACAAAAAAAGAAAGTTTCAAGAGATTAAATTTCTCAATCAAAACTAGAAGGGATCTTAATTTAAACTTCATTTAATCAATTTGATCGTCTTTCTTGATTCTATTCAATGTTACATTTTCCAGAAAACTGATTTCCTAGATCGATTATTTATTGTAAATTGGTTTTTTTTCCTTCAAAAGGGATCTTATTTTGACTGATTCAAACTTCATTTAATTGGTTTGATCGTCTTTTTATAAGGAAAATATTGATGTTAGTGAAAATGGATTTTATACTATTATTACTACTTCCATCCCATAATATTAGTCGTTTAAAACATATAGAGAAAATTAAGCAATAATCAAAATATCAATATTACTTGCATTTTGTTAGAAGAGTAATATTTTTATTTTTATTAAAAAATACTTTATATTTTTGTTTTATTAATTTTCGTTACATCTCCATTCTTTAATATAAGACTTTAACGAATTAAAAATTAAGATGTTTTTAATCAAAATATCAATATTATTTTGTTAAATATAATTATTGATATACAAGTATTATTTAAGAGAGTAATATTCTTACTTTGACTAACAAAAATATTTTATTTCTTGTTTTTTTAATTTTCTTTACATGTACTAACGTAGAATAAAAGTTTATTATTTATTTTTAGTGGGATGGTGAATCTTATGTTGTTATTGGTCTGTTCTTTTGATTTGTACAGAGGAGACACTCCATTTTGCAGTGAAGAGTGTAGACAAGAACAGATAGAAATGGATGAAGCCCAAGAGAAAAGCTTGAATCTTTCTGCTTCCATGAGAGCTTCAAGGAAAAAGGAGCAAAGAAAATCAACTGTTTCCAATAATACCCCTCAAGATTGCCCTATTCGAAATAGCACTGTTGCTGCTGCTTGAGATCTTTTGATCCCTATTCATAATAGTTTGATACTACTACTCCTACAAGAAGAAAAAGAAAAGGAATTTTTTGCCCTTTCCAATTTTCTCTATATACTAGCATAAAACTCGTGGATTATAGCATAAAACCTGGGGAAAGTCTGGCATGGGGCGGTCGTTGTGAGTATGGTCCCACATTCCTCTCACATAAATTTAGACATGACTCACCTGCAGGTAGGTACCGCAGGCCTCCATGTCTCATATGTACTTACAAGTTCGTCCCATAAGAAATTTTTCCTAAAACTTGTGCTATGCACGGGACAAAGAATTCTTTCTTTTATTAGAATCAATGAATGTGCAATCAAGTCACTCTGGGCCATAAGTAGTATTCATTCAATTCTCATTTAATTGTCGTTTAAAAAATATATGTATCCAAGTTAATTGTTATTTACATATCTTTTATTAGGCCGTTAACAATTTATTTCAATTATACGATAAACATATATTTTATTGGAAAAGTAAAAAAAAATGGAGGAAGAAATGGGTATTATTGGAATTGTGATGGAAATATTACTATTTGTTTGAGTTTTTTAATTTTTTTCAAATTGTTATAAACGTCTTATATTATAGAGATAATCACTATTTATACCCATTATCTAACTTTGAAAAGCAAGTTATACTCTTTATCTTTTTTGCGTGCCATAAATAGCCAGTATAATTTTTGAGGTGCCATTTATACCCAAAATGAGGATTCCGTCGTGTCGTAGAAGCAATAAATTGTCTCTTGGTTTGCCGGAGATGAAATCATTCCAACTGAGGAAGACGCAGATCGGATTTCACCGAGGTGCTTACTCACGCCTCTGAATCCTGCTGTCCAATTCGTCAGCTTATCATCCGATTTCGCCTAGTTTGGGTATAAATGGCACCTCAAAAATTATAATGGCTATTTATGGCACACAAAAAAGATAAAGGGTATAACTTGCTTTTCAAAGTTAGATAATGGGTATAAATAGTGATTATCTCTATATTATATTGAGGAATGGATGAAGTATCTATTTTTTTTTCTTCTTTCAATTTCATGAATATTAAGATGGCATTTTACCTTTAATTAGTTGCTTCATTAACTTGTAATGTCTTATAGAGACACTTAAATTTAGGTGGATTGAATATAGCACTATCTTTGATTCAAATTGTTTGACACATTTGAAGTTTTTATTAAGATTAGAGAAATTAATTTTTTTAAAACAATTAATAATTGAAAAATTATTTTTAGTGTTTAGTCGAATATTAAATTAGGGATAAGACTGAAAAAATAACAAAAAATAGAAAAATAAAATAGAAGCAGTACATTATTTTTCACTACAAATACATTCTGATTTTTTATTAATTCAGATATAAATTGTATGGAAAACATCTAGATTTCACTTTCCCTCTATTTACTTTCACTAGATTTGATGGTTGTAATTAAAAGTTATTTCTAAATTAATATAATTATTTTTAGTTATAATCATCGGATTAAATAATCTGACAGTTTTTGTTAAATGCACTGTGAGGCAGAAATACAATGCATTTTTTTCCTGAAATGGGAGAGGCAGTGTTTCCTGGTTGCAATTCCCATTAGTCATTTTCCGAGAAGAATCCAATAAAAACCTGCCACTAATCAAACCCAAGCACTATTAGAAATATCAGATCTATTCCCATAAATAAAAAATGGTTGTGCAGTTTACTATTGTAGTTCAAGGGTAGTTGTACTTTAGTATCTTTTGTTAAAAAAAAGATTTTTAGTATCAATGATTTAAGTTGTAAAAGATCACCAAATAAGAATGAAAATAATCCGTATGTAACAACACATTCAGTTTCGTGAGGCAGTATAAGTAAGCGATTAATAAGAATATAAGTGACTTATGGTCCAGAGGGTACTGGTGATCAGAACCGAAGCCGTCCAAACTCTACTACCAAACAAAGATCAGTATGTCACTCAACTGGCAATTACATCATTACTTATGTCAGTGTAAGTTTAGCAATAATATTATTATCCATATCGGTTTGGCAAAAACAAACCGAATGTCCCCAATTAATATCTTCATTCTTGTCACAACCACTCAGAATTTACCATGTATTTTTATGTCTGCTAGTTAAAAAAATAGAATTAGAAGAGATATTAACGTGACAAATTCTGAGTAGTTGGAGGGCACACCTTGAAAACCAAATATCCCATATTGTTTTCCTTCAGGTGTCTCTACAAACCAACATTTCTATAACTTGAAATAGCGATGGAAATCGGGGCGGAAGTTATGGTCTCCAATCAGTGACGGATCCAAGATGTAGTGAGTGGGGGCACTCATCTCGGGAGAGAACCAAGAAATAAACTAAAATTTTCCAATAGAAAATTCGACATTTCAGAAATGTTGGGGAGGGGAGGGGCGTGCACATTGACGGATTTAGAGGATGACCGCCCCCACAATATTTTTAAAAAACATCACATTTTCTATGAGATTTTTCCCAATAAACTATTTAATATTTCTAGTAAAAATCATTATTTATAATATTTGTATCAATAAACTAATTTTTTATGACGATTTTTACAAATTAAAAAAATACGATGGTTTAAGCTAAAATTACATTTGAGGGAATGAAGTGGAGGGACAAAAATACCTCTAACTCCAGTGAATATTAGTTAGTAAATGTAAATATTTTTTGACGAATTTCTAAAAGCAAAAATCATATTATGTGTGAGACAAGTAAAATTTTCGAAGAAAAAATGTAAATAATAATGAAATTAATTGGATCCCACGCGACTGTCAATGAATTGAACCACCACGTCCTTGTGTTCTACGTTTAGTATTGTTTGAGTCCGGGGTCACCAAATTTTTTAGCGGGGTCACTAACTTAATAACATATAACTACTCATTATGCATAAAAAAATATGACCCCGCTCCAGCGAGTGTGCATCCGTCTCTGTCTCCTGCCCCGATCCCGCATCTTTCCATCCGATTCTTATCCCTATGTCCGTCCTGCTATTGGGTATGGATGAGGATCTCATTCCTGGATCAAGCAGGGGCCATCTTCAAATGGCGAAAAGTAGAGATTTTTTTCTTACAAATTATGGCATTCGGTCATTTCCGACTTAAGAAATTATGTGAACTTTTGACAAATATCTGCCAAATTTATACAACCTTTAAAAAAGAATGCAAAATTGTAAACAAAAAAATGTAATACATGTTAAAAGAAATATCACTACTAAAAAGATATTAAATTGCTCCAAAAAAAAAAAGATGGGTTCCTAAAGGTTTAAAAGAGGGAGGAGTCGAAAGGGTTTGGGAATTTTCGGTATCTTTCCAATTTTGACATTTTTTGATATTTTATGTGATTTTCTATTTGTGTTTAGTACTTTAGGTAGGACAAATGCGACGGGTCAGGGTGGGCCAAAGTGGGCCGGGATATCATCTATCCAGCCCCGGGCTAGATAGCGGGGGCAAAAATTCATCCCACGCCTCCACCTTGCCTCCGACTTAAATTGGGGAATCCCCACCCCAACTAGGCCGGGGACTCGGATTTAACTAGCACTGTCAAACGGGCCGGTCCGATCCGGTCATGTCCAGTCCGTCGCGGATTACCCTAAAACGGACCGGACTGGATTTGGACCAATTTTTGCGGACCAAGAAAATCCTAGTCCATACCCGTCCATAAGAAATCCGCGGGTTAAACGGGCCGGTCCGCGGACCAAATTAATTTTAAAAAAAGAAAAAAAAAGCTTAAAAATGACTTTTTTTGTTTTTATTTTTAAAAATTGAAAAGAAAAATTGAAAAAAAAGAATATAAAGCTTAAAAATTGAGTTTTGTTGTTTATTTTTGAAAATATTTGTAAAACAAATTGTAAAAATGAGAAGTAAAACTTTAAAAAATATTTTTTTTATATATTAATTTAAATGCGGGTCCGGTCCGCCTTGGTCCGTGGTCCAAACGGAGCGGGCTAAAATGGCCCGCATTTAAATGGACCATGAATAGCTTGGTCCAAATCCGTCCAAAAAACGCGGACCACGGACCGGTCCGCGGGCTAGTGGTCTGTTTGACAGTGCTGATGGATTTAACTGAGTCAATTGCGTTGAAATAAAGGGGGTTAGACTCAATGCAATCCCTTTAATGTGAGCTCGCTGAGGGTCGGAACAGATTAGTTCAGACAAGGTGACCCCCTTTCTCCCTACTTGTTCGTTATCTGTATGGAATATCTCTCTATCAGTATTGAAAAAGCTATTAGTCTGAGAAAATGGAAACCTATAAAAATCGGGAGACAAGGCCCGAATATCTCTCACTCCTTATTTGCGGATGATATCATTCTTTTTTGTCAAGCTGATAATGGTACTATTACTGAGATGAGAAAGGTTCTTGATGACTTCAGCATAAGATCGGGTCAAAAAATTAACCTCAATAAGTCTAAATTCATTGCTTCGGATAACCTTCCTCTCTCCAATTCGGGAGATTGAGTTGCAACTTCAGATCCAACACACGAACAACTTTGGTAAGTATCTAGGATTCCCTATTTTCCAGAAAAGACCGATTAACTCGGACTTCCAATTCATCTTGGACAAAGTGAGAGGTAAACTTTCAGGTTGGAAAGCTAATCTCCTATCCTTGGCTGGTAGACGAACTATTATTCAATCATCCTCTTCCCAAATTCTTTCATACTACTCTCAATGTTTACCTATTCCTGTCTCGATATGTGAGAAAATTGACAAGGAAAATAGATCTTTCCTTTGGGGTAGCTCTTCGGTTAAGAAAAAAATTCACTTGGTTAAGTGGGACAGAGTGGCTAAACCTAAGAAACTGGGAGGTTTGGGAATCAAAAAGGCTAAACACATCAACCTCGTGGGTCTTGCTAAGCTTAACTGAAGATTATCGAGAGATATAACCAGTACTTGGGGTTCTGTGCTTAAGAATAAATACATTACAAATGAATCCCAACCCCTTATTGTGCTAAAAAATAGGGCAGGGATCCATTAACCTTAGAGCACTCAGACGGGGATTAGATCTCTTTCATAAATCCTCTGCTTGGATTCCTGGGGATGGTAATATTATCAGGATTTGGCATGATGACTGGACAGGCCTTGGTCCACTGAGAAACCTTATTTCAAGACCTTTTAAAAGAAACGAAGAAAATGCAAAATTGAAGGATCTTTTCTCCGAACTTGCCAACTGGAACCTAGATTTATTATCTTTTGTCATGCCCAAGTACATTGCAGATTGCGTAAGAGGTGTGCCCAGATCGGAACACACAACTTTGCAAGATCGCAGAAAATATAGACTCACGGGTAATGGTGACTTCAGTTCGAAGGCTTTTCACTTGGTCATTCATGAAGGTTTTCCAGACGAAGCCACGTCAGAAAAAGAATGGGAGTGGATTTGGTCGGTAAAATGCAACCAAATAATTAAATTGTTTTTATGGTTATGCTTCCATAACAACTTAGCAACAAGAGAACACCTACACAGGAAGCACATCTCCGATAACCCAACTTGCCCTCAGTGTGGGTCCTCCCCTGAATCAATTCAGCACCTACTGAGGGACTGCGCTCCTGCTAGAGAACTATGGCAAGGCCTCAAACTATCTCAATATGTGAGTGTTTCCCATGAACCCACCTTTGAAGAATGGTTTAAAGGTTGCGCGACGGCAAATCATACATCAATTTTCAATAAGGTCCCGTGGGGTACCATTTTCGTGTATGGATGATGGTCACTGTGGATTCACAGAAATACTAAGGTTTTTTCTCTTAGCAAACCATGTGTTCATCCAACGCTTGATACGTTAACCAAATCCACCGAATTTAATGCTCTGGGAAAGGATGCGAGTATTGCGCGCAAATCGAGAATAATCTATGTTTCGTGGACACGACCGCCTTCTGGATGGTACAAGCTTAATGTCGATGGTTCATCGATAGGTAACCCGAGAAGGGGGGAAAGTGGTGGCCTTATTAGGAACCATTTAGGCCAATGGGTTTCGGGGTTTTATATAAATATTGGTATTTGTACAAATAATGTGGCTGAATTATGGGCTCTTAGAGACGGTATCAAAATAGCTATCAGTATTCATGTTCAGAAATTTGCAATTGAGATGGACGCCAAAGTTGTGATTGAGCTGATTCTTAATGCGGATATTCTTACTCACCCATTATCTACGCTTATTTATGATTGCAGGGCATTACTTCGGCTGATACCGGAGTTTAGCTTATCACACATATTCAGGGAAGCCAATGCATGTGCTGATTGGCTTGCGAAAGCCAGAGGACGTCTATCATCTTCCGATTTATTTACTTTCCACTCTTTACCCCCATCTGTTAGCCACTTAGTGGCGGGGGATGCCCGTGGGGCTTTTTTGTCTAGGACTATTATAGACACCTCTATCCATATCCAACCTTTTGTTAGCCTTATAGTGGCAGTGTTATGGACAAGAGGTATCTTTTGATAGGGCAAACTGTAACACTTTTGTTCCTATCCCTACGGGCTAGGGAGTACTCGTTTATTTAATTTAATATATTCCTATTTTACCAATCTTTGACAATACTAATTTTTTATTGATATAAAATATCAATTATAGTTGAACCTAAAATAAAATCAATCAAGAGAAATTTTGAAAAAGATGAAAATTAATAATGATTCTATCAATCTGCCTATATTTTTTTTGGTAACAAACAATGGCATATATATATAATTCAAAAACTTAAACAGAACCACTGTTAGTATCATTACAGACCAATCTCTCAAAATAAGCCCTATGGACATCCCCGCAACTAGTTGGCTAACAAAAGGGGGTGAAGATTGAAACATAATGAAATCAGTGGATGTCTGATTAGCTCATTCTTTTGCTAGACGATCCGCGCACGCGTTCGCCTCCCTATAAATGTGAGAGATCATATATTGTTGAAATCTCTCCAACAAAGCCCTGCAATCATAAATAATAGTAGATAAATGATGAATATAAGTGTCAGCATGTAAAACAAGATGAATAATCACTTTAGCATCCATTTTCACTTCAAGACAATCAATGTTTAAATTAATCTGCCTATATGATCATTTATAACACGAATCATCGAATTAAGCAATCCAACTATTTAAATTCATAATCACTGATTTTATAAAAACCATATAACCACTATAGCCAAATCGACTCGCAAATTACAGAGGTCAAGTTAAACCTCGCTATCACCAAACTCAACTCTCTATTTTTAGTACTTTCTCCATTCTAAATTAAACGTTCATATTAAATTTTCATAATAATTAACTAGAGTAATTTGATTAATTGTAAATTACCATAATATCCCCAATCATAGTGGGACCTATAAATTAGTGGAGTGTGCATCCCTTAAATATAAAATGTTAGTTATGACCTTTACGAAAAAAAAATACATATATTTAGAGATAATGAACATTCAATATGACACGAAAAGAATAGTAGCTAATAAATCAAAGGGATATATTAAAAATAAATAAATAAATAAATCAAAGGGACCCTCATATAAATGCGACGTTTTTCCTCACACGATTCAAAAGTTCTCACGTGGCAGCCACACATCCCCTTCTTTTTTTACATAATCACCTCATATATAGAGTGCAATTATAATTGCATGGGCCAATTTGATAATTTGTACTCTAATCATCTTTTAATATATATATTCATTTTACAAAAAATGAAAGAGTGCAATTATAATACAAAATAAAAAAGTGTCAGTATTTACTGTTATTTTTTAAAATGTGTTACAAACTTTAGACAGTTATTACATCTATGATGTCGAATATTTATTTTTATTTTTATGAATATCAAATATTTTATCCGACAATAATTTTTTTTAATATTTACTAAAATTTTAATATTCCACACAATAATCAGATGGGCACAATAACATACCCATGAAGTGTAATTCCCATGAAGAAAAGTAACACCTTCTAATCTCTTATTCTACAAGTAAAAATAAATAAATAATAGAATTAAGAAGAAGAAGAAGAATATAAAGGGGGTTATATCGCTTTCTATTACTTCCTTATCCCCTTTTTATTGAGCAAAATTTTGAAGAAAACTTGAAGAAGAATTTTGTGACTGATGACACTTTGAATGTTGAGTTGATTTTTATAATTGTATAGTATAGTTATATTTGATTGATGATTGATTGAAGAAGATGTTGGAAGATCAAGTTGCTTATTTGTTACAGAGATATTTGGGTAATTATGTTAGAGGACAAAGTAAGAAGCTCTCAAGATCAGTGTCTGGCAAGGTTTGTTCTATTTTTCGAAGAAAAAATGTTAAAACCCTTTCAAATAAATATAGAAAATAATAAAGAAATTGATTGGAAACCACGCGATTGTCAAGGAATTGAATCACCACATGCTTGTGTTTAGCGTTTGGTATTGTTTGAGTCCGAAGTCACCAAAGTTCTTAGCGGGGTCACTAACTTGATAGCATAGAACTACTCATTATGTATGAGAATATAATTAGAATAAAACAAATTACATTTGACCCCACTCCAGCGAGTGTGCGTCCGTCTCTATCTCCAGCCCCGATCCTGCCTCATCCATCCGATTTTTTCCCCTATGTCAGTCCTTCTATTTGGTATGGATGAGGATCTCATTCCTGGATCAGGCGGGTCCCTATCTCCAAATGGGGAAAAGTAGAGGTTTGTTTCTTACAAATTATGGCATTTTAACTTTAATTATTTGCTTCATTAACTCACAATTAAATTCAGGTGGATTGAATAATATTTTTCTCCATCCCAAATTGTTTGACATATTTGAAGTTTTTACCCATATTAAAGGGATGATTGGAAAATAATTAATATGAGAAAAAAAGTTTAAAATACCCTCAATAAATATATGAAAATTATTATTAGTGTTTAATTGAATAATAAATTAATGATAAGACTAAAAAATTAATAATGAATTAATTTTTTAAATGTGTTAAATAATTTGAAATATCTCAAAAAAGTGAAATGTTTCAAACAAATTGGGACGAAGTTAGTATAAGATTATAGGTATTATTGTTTGTCATTTTATAATATTCATTTTAAGTTCGATTCTTTCCGGACCCATGTTCATTCCTTTCCTCTCTTCTCCTCAATTAGTTTTATTTTAAGAGTTGAGTAAGTTTATAACTTATATTCAAACCAATGAGTGCAATACACGTATGTAAAAAATGTCATTCTCTTTTCTGTGAGTTTGCCATTTTGGCTACATATATTGTATTCATTGGTCTAAATATAAGTTATAAACTTATTTATCTATCAATATAAATTAGAATTAGAATTAATTTGGTGGAGATTACTTTGTTTACCCTTTTGGACATTTATTGATCTAAATATATTCAGGAATTATAATTTTCTAACCTGATAATAATAAAAATATTTTTAAAAAAATAATAATAATTGAAAGGCAAAGGGTGAAGGGTTTAGATGATTCGAAGAAAACCATAAAAAGGATGATGATAAAGGCTGGAGTTAAAATCATTTGGTTTACTTTCCCCTTTTAGCTTATACTTATAAGTAGAATTATTTATGTCGGTGCAAGTATATAATCATTTTAACCTCTTTTTCAATAATTAATCACTAAGTAAGTTTAGAATAAGTAAGCCTATTTGCAAGGGTTAGTTTGATTGTAGGCTTAACCAGGTGAATAATAGTTTTATTGTATTGTTATAAGTTAGACACATTGATTTTTTTTCGTACCTATTTAACAACAAATTACTACTTAACCAATACACGATAATTCTTGCACAACTTGTTTACAAATTATTTTTCAAAATTACTAAAATCTTAATCGTCAAATTTAAATCTATAAGCACATGTTTATAAATATATTAACTAAATTGTGTAAATCGTAATACCCTCGCTTCCATATTACATGACCTCCATATTTTCAGATGAAGGTTGTTATTAAGATTTGCATTAAAATATTTTTCTCGCTTTTACTTCAAATATTTATCCAACATTTAATTATTTTATCATGCGCATTCCAGATTATGTCTTGAGGCGATTATTTTAGATCAACCGCAAATCAATTATTTATTCCTACTGGTATCTTCATACTTGTTCCAAACCACCATTTCTCTAGCTCAAAATAAAAAGGGTTCAGACTCAGTGCAATCCTTTTAATGTGAGCTTATTATTGGTCGAAACATATAAGTTCTCACATATTCGTTTGATAATACTACTTTTTATTTTGATGTAAATTCTAAAATAAAAACTAATATTCAATTACGGTTGAGTCTAAAATAAATTCAATCCAAAGAAATTTTGCAAAACATGAAACTTGATAATAATCCAGTTAATATGCTTATATGATCATTTATAATATGAATCGTCGAATTAAGCAATCCAATTACTTAAGTTTATAATCACTGATTTTATAAAAATCCTATCAAGCACTGTAGCCAAAATGACTAGTGAATTACAGAGGACAATTTGAAGCATCGTCATCACCAAACTCAATGCTCTATTTTTAGTACTTCATCCATTCTAAAATGAATGTTCATATTAAACTTAAATCATAATTAACTAGAGTAATTTGACTAATAGTAAATTATCATAATATTCTCATTCATGGTAGGACTTGTAAGTAAATGGATCTTACATCCCTTAAATATGGGAGAAAATCGTCTGTCCCGAACCCTATCCTCTTCCCTGTCCCACCATTAGAAACGTGCCACATGTCCCACTTAGAGAGAAAGAGGTAGAAGGAGAGAAATTAGGAGGATTTTGTGGGATGAAAGATAACTAACAACAAATGCAGGAGGTGTTTTTGTTTAGAATAAATAGACACGTGGCACATTTCTAGTGGTGGGACAAGGAAGGGGATAGAGTTCTGGGACACACGATTTTATCCTCTTAAGTATAAAAGGTTAGTTATGAGAGTTGAGGAATAAATATATAGAGATAGTGAACATTAATTTTAGACAAGCTAAAATAAAAAATAAGACATTCAATATGATACGAGAAGAGTAGTAGCTAAAAAGTCAAAGAGACCCTCATACAAATCTGACGTTTTTTCTCACGCGATTCAAAAGTTCTCACATGACGGCCACACAACCCCTTATTTTTTACCAAATCACCTCACAGATATGCTGCAGTTATAATGTAGAATAAAAAAGTGTCAGTATATACTATTTTTTTTCTATTAGTGTTGCAGTGTGAATTGTTAATAGATTTTACATACATAATAAATACTTATTCTTAAAAATATAACACAACATATTACAGTTCGAAAAGAAAAAGAAAAAACCTAAATCGTCAATTTTTTTTTAATATATAATGAATTATCGATTTTGAGGACCATAATCCGACGGCCACCATAACCTTCCCACGAAACGTAATCCCCACGAAGAACAATTACATTTACACCTAGTCTCTTCTTCTAAAACTAATATAAAAAAGAAAAAGAATAGAATTAAGAAGAAAGAAGAAGAACAGAAAGGGGGGTTATATAGCTTTCTATTACTTTATTATCCCCTTTTTATTGAGCAAAATTTGGAAGAAGAATTTTGTTGATTGGTGAAACTTTGAATGTTGAGTTGATTTGTATTGTATAGTTATATTTGATTGATGATTGATTGAAGAAGATGTTGGAAGATCAAGTAGCTTATTTGTTACAGAGATATTTGGGTAATTATGTTAGAGGACTAAATAAAGAAGCTCTCAAGATCAGTGTCTGGCAAGGTTTGTTCTTCTTTTTCCTCAATTTTTTTACTTTGTTTTTGAGTTCTTAAAGCTTGATTTTTTTTTGTTGGGTGGTTTTTTGACATCAATTTAGTTTTCGTATATACTAAAAAGAGAATTATGCTAAAGGATTAAAAGTAAATTTGAAGTTTGATGCTATAAGGTATAGGAGATGATGATCAAGATACTTATTTGGTTGTGTTAAAATCAATAATTTTGGAAGCCGAATATGGTTTGCAATTTTCTAGGTTTTCGACACTGAATTTTGCTACAAACTACTACCTCCGTCCCAAATTGTTTACAAAGTTTCAGTGCTTGAGACATCCCAAATTGTTTGCCACTTTTGAGAAATCAATGCATCTTTATTGGTATTTTTTCAATCATATCCCTAATTTATTACTCAACTAACCACTATAATTTTTTAGTCAATGATTGAGGGGTATTTAAGACTTTTTTGTCATATTAATTGCTTTCCAAACATTTTCTTAATCTTGGTAAAAAAAATCCAAACGTGGCAAACAATTTGTGACGGAGGTAGTATAATGTGGTCATCTTTAGCAAATGTTTATATTTGTTATTTGAACTGTAGTGGAAATTTATGTTTTTTTTTGTGAGAACAAAATGTAAGTTCTGCAACGGTAATTTGTTTGTTTCCCAGACATGCTTGTAGTGTTATGCTACTTATAGTATGTGAGAGTAACCATAGAAGTTTGATTGGTTATCGAATGGCAGTAATGGTTTGGAAGTGTTTGATCTTTCATTGTTTTAAAGTGAGAGCTCGTGTGACCGATAGCTTCCCCCCCTTCCTTCAATTTTGTAGAGAATAAATGATCACTAGAAGTTACGTACTAGACTACTAGAAAGGCAAAGAGTAGTGATAGTTGAAGGTGCCGGCAGTTAAGGGGTTAGTAGCGGGTGGGAGTTATATATTTTCAGGGGAACAGTGTGATAATTTGTACTTTTTTATCTTCAGAAAATAGAAAACTAGAATAGAAGATGGAAATTATGAATAAAACACGACTGTAAAAATGGGGAAATAAAAATTTGGTTGGAAAATATTCGGTAAAAGTAAAAAACCAATAAATAAAAGAAAAAGATTTCTGAAGAAAAGAAAAACTCATTTGTCCTTTCCTAATCTATGATTTGTTGGATAAGAAGATATTTGGACTCGTTTCCTAGGTTTCTATGGCAAATTTCTGCAATAATAAAGGCCACAAGTAGTTGTGACTTCCAGTAGAGGTGCAACAATTGTTTCTATAGAACCTATTAAAGTCAGTTGTGATGTTTGACCTGTGTCCTCCAGGTCCTTTGTGGATCCTGTCCTGATTATTTAATTTATTTTGAGTTGGTTATAGTATGACACTGCAAGAGAAGCTTAAGAAAATGAATATGGCGGAATAATAATCAACAAACCTTTCAAGTTTTGGGGTATTTGCACCAAGAATCTCCTAGAAAATGTTAAGTTTTACTTTAAAGAATTCTGAAAATTTTGGAGTTCTGTAGTTTCGTTCCTTGATTGAGGAAATAATTTCTCACAGCCGTTATCATTCCTCCCTCTTCTCTCTCTCATAGATACCTACTGCTGATTGATTTTAACATTTTCCTTACTTCTAGTAGACTTATGAAGAGCCGTCCAAGCACTTGAGTAATTCAGTTCCAGTTTGAAATTTTTTTTTTGTTTTGTAGAGATAATAAAACATCGAAGAATATGCTTCATAAATCAGATTTCTGTGGAATTCTAGTTTTGTGCTCCTAGATATGCCAACTAAAATTAATTTCCTGTTCTGCAACTGGTTGTGCGATTGCATTTACTCAGCAAATCTGTTGGAGCTTTTCTTGCCAATTGGCCCACTTAGTAGGATACCAGAGAATTTTGTACTTTGTATACCAACATTGTATTTGCAAGAATTTTTGTACTTTGTATACCAACATTGTATTTGCCGATTGAACGCTATATACCAACATTGTATTTGCAAGAATTATTTTTTTAAAAAATTTTCTGCTAGTGTTTTGAGTTCTCTGTTTCTCGAATGTCCAACAGGTGATGTAGAGCTAACGAATATGCAGCTGAAGCCGGAGGCACTCAATGCACTGAAGTTGCCTGTGAAGGTTAAGGCAGGATTTCTTGGATCAGTAAAGCTCAAGGTTTGTGGGGATAACCTTTTGCTCTAACCCAATGACAAGATTTTCATTTTTTTGATTGAGATTTGCAGTTGTTTTCTGTCAATGATATTTTGAGTCTGTTGATTTAGCCGTTCTAACATTTGAAATTGGCAAACTCATCAGTGTGATTACATGGTTTTGAATATTTATCCTTCTTATTCTTGATAGGTTCCATGGAGCAGGTTAGGTCAAGATCCAGTTTTAGTTAACCTGGATCACATATTTTTATTGGCTGAGCCTGCCACCCATGTCGAGGGGTCCAGTGAGGATGCTGTTCAAGAAGTCAAGAAGAATCGCATACGGGTAGGGCGTCATATTTTTTCTATTCCTAGTATAATTGGTGGTTCTGGGTTAGTATGAAATTCCTCATTTTTTGTTTTCATTTGCTGTAGGAAATGGAAACGAAGCTGTTAGAGAGTAAACAAATGCTAGAGTCAGATATGGTACATTTCTTAATTATTTTCTTGGCTGGTCCTTATTATTGAACTTTTTTTGTGTATTTATTGAGCATAGAGTACTTTCAAAGTATTCACAGTTGTCTAGTTATATATATTCTTGAGCAGTTTACCTACTTGGTTCGTGGCTTCTTCGAGTTTGTTGAAGAACCCATGTTTAACTTACTCCATCTTGAAACTTACCTATTCCAGATTAGTCCCGTCTATCATTAGAGGGTTATTGCTCCTTTGAATTCTTACTCTGTTTTCAGTGATTAAAGTTGCTACCTTCAAGAGAATCCATAAATCCAATTGGTTACTTTTGTGGAATTGTAGTGATTTTTTTTGTTTGTTTTTTCCCTTGCTCTTTTTGGCATCTTGTTGATATTGTGATCTCTAATTGAAGGTTTCACTTCATGTATATTTGAAAGATTGAAGCTTGTTTATGAAATCTGATCTTTAGTATTTCAAGTTCAAAAACTGAACCGATTTCAACTTTCAGAAAGCTATTTACTTTGCTTTCTGCAGTCTAGTTGCATATAACTAAGCTTATTGCTTGACCAGTTTCAGAATGACTGAGTATGAGAAATAGTGTAGTTGCCCCTTATTTTCAGATGAAGAAAGTAGTTTAATTGATCATGCAAATTGTTAAAGACCCCACATTGACTAGTTTGTGTGCATATTTGCTCTTTATATGGCTTGGGCTATCCTTCTCCTCTTGAGGTACCTTTTGAGGGATTGAGTAGGCCCATGTCCATTTTTAACATTGTAATAGAGCCACCTAGTTCGAAGTTGGACCCCTTTTATTGTTCACGGTCCAGATGTCCAGACATGGCCATGAGGGGGTGTGTTAAAGATCCCACATCGGCTAAGTTTGTGTGCATATTTGCTCCTTATATGGCTTGGGAAATCCTCCCCTTTTGAGGGATTGAGTAGGCCCAAGGCCATTTTTAACACAAATAAAATTATAGATTTCCTCGCCTTTGTATGCCACTATTATACTTTACCCTGCACCTGATAGTGGTAGGGGGGTCAGCTAAGTTTGTGTGCATATTTGCTCCTTATATGGCTTGGGCAATCCTCCCCTCTTGAGGTACCCTTTTGAGGGATTGAGTAGACCCAAGGCCATTTTTAACACAAATAAAATTATAGATTGCCTCGCCTTTGTATGCCGCTATTATACTTTACCCTGCACCAGATAGTGGTAATCATTAACTTATTTTTTTTTCTTCTATTTTAAATTCTCTTCTTTATTGGAGAATATATGGCAAAATTAGTTGCTTGTGCTTCTGGACGGTCACACTCCTTGCTCCATAAGAGTGAAACAATTTGCCTGTTGTCTTTTCCTTTAAAACAGCGTGGCAGTAGGAAGAATATTATCCAAAAATTCGAGTATTCAATTAATACTTTATGCTTGAATGCTTATCATTCCATAATGTGTGCAAATAATGTGATGCTCCAATGTGTCTTGGTTGGCTCTTCGGTAAAAAATAAATATTATTCTTGTAATTTCTTTCACTTATCTGAATATTTTACATGAACTGTTGTTTTCTTTGTTTATGTGAAAGAACAAATCTTGGTTGGGGTCTCTGATCAACACGGTAATAGGGAATCTGAGGCTTTCCATTTCTAATATTCACATCAGATATGAGGACCTTGAGAGGTGAGTAGGCTTATTAATTGATTTCTTTTGGCTATTACCTTCTTGGATGCCTTATGGTGTCATTTTGCAGCAATCCTGGCCACCCCTTTGCAACTGGTGTAACCTTAGAAAAGCTATCTGCGGTCACAGTTGATGACAGTGGGAAGGAGACTTTTGTAACTGGTGGTGCACTAGATCGTATTCAGAAGGTTCTGGTTCTCATATGATTTAAATTTATACAGAGAAATTAATTATCTTCTATCATTTATTTAAATTATGCTCATTATTTGCGTTATTAGTGCTATTATAAATAACTGTTTGATGTCTTGCACCTTCCCCCACATTCTAGTATAATTATACCTATTTGTATCTTTGTCCTTTAATTTGTCTGGAAAAATCATAGGGGTCTGAAACCTAAAAAGCTAAATCTTAGAAAATGAATTTTTGGAATGTGCACTCTTAGATGTTGTTATGAAGTTTCTAATTTAATGCCTTTTCTTGTGGTATTGAAATTTCGGTCTGCATAACCTTTTTTGCCCCTGCAATGTTAGTCGGTTGAGCTTCAGAGGCTGGCTGTTTATATGGATTCTGATATTTCTCCGTGGAAAATTGATGGACCATGGGAGGATTTGCTCCCTTGGGAATGGAGTCAGGTTTGTAGAGTTTGATACATCAAGCAATTTTAGATTTCGTGTATCTGATGTTGACCTATTTTCTAACCGCTTTTCATGAGTAACAGATTTTCAAATTTGGGACGAAGGATGGAAAACCAGCATCTGCTCTTCTTGAAGAGCACTCTTATATTTTACAGCCGGTAACTGGAAATGCAAAGTATTCAAAACAACAATCTAACATTAACAGTGATCAACCTCTACAAAGAGCAGTGGTGAATCTGGATGATGTAACACTTTGTTTGTCGAAGGTTGGTTGTGTTAAACTTCCATAATTCCCTTTCTTTGGATGGTTATAGTGGCTGTCTTGAAGATCTTACAACATCAAACACTGCTTGTTTTGGCAGAGTGGTTATAGAGATCTGTCAAAATTAGCTGATAATTTTGCTGCGTTTAATCAAAGGCTAAAATATGCTCATTATCGTCCACTTGTTCCGGTAAAATTTGATCCAAGGTCTTGGTGGAAGTATGCGTACAGAGCTGTGTCTGACCAGTCGAAGAAAGCCAGGTATCTACTGATCTTTCTTCTTTTTTTTTGGCCCCTTTTTCATCCATATGGTTTTGTGACAATTGTAGTTGATGTGGAAAGTAGATGTCAATTGGAGCCCATTATTATATCCTGTGATTTCATAACATATATCTGAGAATTAGCTAAATTCTTCTGGTTTTTAGGCCGTGTAAGATTTGAAATTAACTTCCAGATTTCATAGATGTATAAGATAATAGTCTGTATGGGAAATCATGCTTTAGGATTGAACATTTCTGTAGCTCTGTTAAAAGTTTATGGTTATTTTTGCTATGTTAAGAAGTTGTCTTGTCTGGCAGTGGGAGGATGTCATGGGAACAGGTCCTTCGCTATGCAAGATTACGCAAAAAGTATATTTCCCTTTATGCTAAGTTGCTCAAGTCTGATGTTGATCGGGTAAATATTGATGATAATCAAGAGATCGAGGAATTGGATCGGGAGCTTGATACCGAGCTTATTATACAGTGGAGGTAAATGATTTCCTGCTTCTTAATCCTAAGATTTTCTTTGGCAGTTTAGGATGCTGTTGGCTGGGCACTGTGTGACTATGGTAAGGGTCAATATAAATTGGAGATGAAGCTGTTTTCATGTTACTAATGAAAAAAAATTGTTTACTCCCAAAGTTAAGATCATAATGGAATCTGCTTATATTTTCTGGATTGCAATTTATGCTTGGAGCTCTTCTGTTTCCATCTATTTCTGTTCCTTCCATTTGGCTGAAGCCTGCAGTATTGCTTGCTTGCTATGTTATCGGATACAGGTTTGAAGTTCCATTGAAGGAACATTTTCCCTGTATGCTAGTTTCTTGTACTTTGACTTGTCTGCTTGGTCGTCAGATATGGACTGAAGCTGTTTATTAAGCTTAGTTTTTTATGATGACCTTGCATAAATGAAAATTTAATCAAGATTTGTACTGCACACAATCATTTTTCTGTTTGCAATCTTTAGTTGGTGGTTTTCTGGGGTACCGGTTGGCTGCAACTCTTGTTTGACTGGGTAGGCAATACATGTTGTTACTAGGTCATTGGAATTCAGGCTTCTGCAATACAAGTGTTTTTTTTTAAAATTTTAATTATTGCCTTGTGAAAATAAAGTTTGGAACAAGTTTTGCATTGATTGCTAAGGTATTGGTAGCCACTCATGCTCTAGTTAGGTCTTCTACTTTTTTATATATTTTTTTATTGTTGTTTTCTCTTTTTAGACAGCTCAGTCTTGTATCACTTTTTTGCACAGGATGCTAGCTCACAAGTTTGTGGCACAGACAATGGAGTCAGATCTCTACTTAAAGAAACAAAGCTCAAAGAAATCTTGGTGGCCGTTCGGATGGTGAACGTTTAACCTTGATCCTATTATCTGTTACTCTCATATATCCTCATTGTGGGGTTTCAATTATTATTGTTATTATTTTTAAATGAATTTTGATGTACCTTTTCAGGGGCAGCGCGCCCGCCAAAGATGAAAATGAACCGGGGAATCTCACTGAGGAAGACTGGGAAAGGTTGAACAAAATAATTGGGTACAGGGAAGGTGACAATGAACAATTGTTGGCAGTCCATGAGAGGAGTGATATCCCTCATACCTCCTTAGAAATTCATATGAAACATAATGCTTCAAAGCTTACTGATCTGAAGGATTTCCTTGCTGATTTATCCTGTGACAATCTCGAGTGTTTTGTAAACCTGTTTCTAGAGGCAAGAACGTTCGATGTGAAGTTGGGTTCTTATCGGCTGTCATCTCCAAACGGTCTTCTGGCAGCTGTAAGATTGTTTTGATTTGCTTTCTGCTCTTCCTTCTTTCACTTAGTTCCTCTTATATTCTGTACTTCAGTTGCTTGGTTCTGTTCTAGATTTTTATACTTCCTTGACTATGGTCTTCTCTTATATACAGAGCGCAACTTCCCATGACTCGTTAGTTGGTGCCTTTCACTATAAGCCTTTTGGTTCTGATGTGGATTGGAGCCTGGTTGCTAAGGCTTCACCGGTTTATGTGACCGTATGATATTATTCTGTTTCTCTTTTGTGATTACTTTTAAGACACTGCTGATTCCAACTAAGTAAATCCTTTTTGGCAGTATTTAAAAGATTCCATTGATCAAATTGTCAACTTTTTCCAAAGTAATGATGCTGTAAGTCAGACTGTAGCTTTAGGAACTGCTGCAGCAGTGCAGGTCAGTTTAAGATCCTTCTATTTCTTTCTTTCCTTAGCTTTTCTTTTCCCATTTTTATTTATTTATTTATTTTTGGGTTTTGCACAAGTCATGCAGCTTTAATGGAACATTAGACTATGGTGCATATTTTGTCAAAAGTTCTATCCTAGTGAGCAGCAATTTCCTAATCTATGCTGATGTATATCCAAATATTTCTCGTCCTTGAATTATCTCCTTATTTTCCCATTTGTTTGTTTAGATGACGCTTGACGAAGTCACACGCACTGCTCAACAACAAGTAAACCGGGCGCTGAAAGACCAGGCTAGGTTTGTTTTCTTGTTTAGTCCAGGAATTGGGAAAATTAGTCATGCACATTGCTATTGGTTTAAAAAATCCTAAATTTGATCAGATAGGCCCCAAGCACATTTCATATGTTCACAGTGAACTAGTGAAGTTTTACGAGAATTAAGATAGTTACTGTTTATGTTCAACTGCTTTTAGGTTTTTCTTGGATTTGGATATTGCAGCTCCCAAGATTACCGTTCCTACCAACTTCTGTCCTGATAATACCCACTCCACTAAGCTTCTGCTTGATTTGGGGAATTTGGTTATCCGTACTCGGGTAAATTTAGAAACTCTTGAAATGTGACAGGAAATCTTCAGGTCCTAGAAATAATTTTTTTTCCCAAATTTTTTCAGGATGACAGTGAATTGGTTTCAGCTGAAGAGAGGACTATGTATTTCCAATTTGATCTGGTACTGAGTGATGTTTCGGCTTTTCTGGTTGACGGAGACTACCATTGGTACGAAGCATCTCAGAATAGAGCTGACAGTTCGTCTAAGTTTCGCTCTGTCAGTTTCTTGCCCATTATTGACAAATGTGGGGTATTTGCAAGGCTTCAACAGGTTGTTTTCTGAATGGCTGTGTTAAATTTTTGCATCCTATGCATGGTGTTCTTTTTAAGGATATTGAGCATATTTTTCCAGATTCGAGCGGAAAATCCATTGTTTCCTTCTACCAGAGTTGCAATGCGGCTTCCGTCCCTAAGTTTTCATTTCTCTCCTGCTCGTTATCATCGGCTGATGCAAGTTGCAAAGATCTTTCAGAGTGAGGACAATGTGGATGCTGTACGCCCTTGGAACCAGGCTGATTTTGAGGGGTGGTTATCTGTTCTTACTTGGAAGGTTCGGAGACATACAAATGACTGTTTGCTTGCTTTGTTTAATTATTTAAATTCGTTTTAGTCGGTCCTTTTCTTTTCCTGTGATCACTACGTGTTTTTTTTTAAATTTTTCTGTTTAAGTATTTAGGGTATGGGAGGCAGGGAGGCTATATGGCAGAGGAGATACCTCTGTATCGTTGGGCCTTTCCTTTATGTACTCGAAAATCCTGACTCCAGATCCTACAAGCACTATCTGAGGTAAACTGATACAGCATCTATGTTTTTTTATGTCCGTAATGCATTTTATGTACCTTTTTACTTGGCAATCTTCAAGCTAAATGAGCACTTGGGATTAGGGACTTCTTGGAAGAGTTGTCAAATCTTATTACTTTAGATAAAGGTGTGGGAAAATTAAGCAGAAAAAGTAGTAGTAACCTTGATATTGTCTTGTGTTGGGTGTCCCCTCAAGGTCTAGATTTCAATCTTTGCATTCCACTTTTATAATATCTTCTACAGCCGGAAGGCATTTTTCATGCTGTCTACAAACAAGAAAAACAGATAACAAAGTATGGACTATGGACGCTGTATATAGCTTAATACTTCCTCTCTCCCAAATAACTAGTCACTTTCCAAGCTTTTTTTTTCGCCCCAAGTATTTGTCAATTTGCCAAACCAAGAACGCATTTATTGATTTCTTTGCATTTTTACCCTTAATCTACAAAAACTACATTAATTATCTTTTCAAGTATCAAGATGGGGGTTTTTGGTCATTACACCTAATAACTGAAACCAAATTAATGGTTTTCTTAATCTCCATGAATCTCCCAAACGAGACAAGTAATTTGGGATAGAGGGAGTAAGTTGTAAACTTAGCCGAGTAAGTTGGAAACTTAAAACACGTTTACATTTTCCTGTGCTAGATTATAGCCACTACACCACCAGATTTAGCTGTGACAAAGTGGAACTCGGGTCTTCAATACAAGTCCTTTGGACTTCTTTCTTGCCAATGATTTGGTAGTAAAAAGATAACACAGTCTCAAATAGTTTAGTTAGATTGCTCTGCGTTGTATATTGGTTGCTTTTCCTTCAAGTATAGCTCCTTGACATACTCTCGAAATTACTGTTCTACCAATTATTGACTTTGAGTTCTCCTCATTCACTACTGGAACTTGGGCATTTTTATCAATTTTCTTATTTTCTGCAACAAGTTTTTATACTCGGTGGTTTTCTTTTTGCAGCTTTCGAGGAAAGCAGCTATACCAAGTACCATCAGATACTATTGGCAGTTTGGAACATGTATTGGCTGTTTCTGAGCCTGAACGACCCAATAGCAAGGTCTAAAAATTTCACCACATCATGTAAATATAGTTTTTTATTTTTTACTAAAAGATGTATTTCTTGTTGATGCTTCTCTTTCCTCTCGCATTAACAACAGCTGGTTGAAGATACAAATGCCCTAATCTTACGTTGCGACTCTGAAGATTCAAGAAAGACATGGCAGAGGTGGTTACAAGGCGCTATTTACCGTGCATCGGTATGTAAGCTTTTCTTTTTTATTTAGGGGGCAGGTTATATGATGAAATACTTCAGGTTAGGTATAGAAGGTGCCAATATGTAGTTTATTGAAACGTTGCACGATGGGAAAAAGTTTTGAGGGTTTTTTGTTTTTGCTGACTTGCCCAAACATCTAGGTTAAATATTTTCGGAGTTAGCATTCTGTGAAATATGTTTATGAGGAGTTACTGTTGGCTAACAGAAAGTATAGGATGCTGGAGTGGCAACTGTATGTCTCCATCATGCGACTTCTGTTGCCTTGTTTGCTATAAATTTTGAAGCATATTTTTTCTATTTTCGGAAACCCTGGTACTTGTATTACTCTGTGTTTTCTTTAGATAAAGGAGAATTTCGTGGTATTTGGTAATTTCTTGATGCAAAAGGACCAAAAGATGAAAAAACAATTATGGAGAAATTTTGCCTGATTCTTTTTCGTGGTTGTAAAAACTTGTTAATCATCTAAATGCACAAGAATGTTGGGTTTTGGCCCATATTCACTCCTTAGTTTAAGGATTACTAATTAGATACTAATTAGGATGAGAATTAGTAATTAGGTAAATTACTAGTAAGATAAACTCCTAATCGGATACTAAGTATGTTAAGAATTATTGATGAGGTAGAGAACTCCTAATCCTTTTATCAAGTGGTTTACTACTCCTATATATATGTGGCCTCTATGTTGTTTGGAGTAGTAAGGCGAGGGAGACCTAATGGATTGGAGGAATCTCAATTATAATGAGAGTATGAGCTCGCCTTACCCGTGGATGTAGGTCGGTTGACCGAACCACGTAAATCATTGTGTCCCTTTATCGCTTTCCTGATTCATATTTGCTTGCTGAAATCTTGCATCGAAGTAATAATAATCTGATTAGAGGCTTGAAGAGGATGAAGATTGAAGATTACATTAAGTAGTTTTTTATTTATTTATTATATGGCGTGTGGAAACATAGAAATCTTGCATCGAAGTAATAATAATCTGATTAGATTGGTTTGTCTGCTTTTATGCTTAGTAAGAGGGAGGACTGATAGAATCTTTTGTGATTGACTTGCGTCTGATGTTTCTTTGGGATTGTGTTGATTTCCCTTCTTCTCCTTGTGCTTTAGCAGTGGAATTTCCTGAATGTGACACTGATGGACTCAAATTGATTTATTTATTATTTTTTTAAAATCCTTATTTCTATTTTCTTGAGAATTAATTATCTTAATGTTATGCTGTTTACATTTTACAAGCAAAATTCTGCATGTGTGTGTATTTCTGTGGAAGGATACGGGAAGGAAAAAATACAATAATAAATTGTTGTCTTGCAATCCAGGGAAATTTAAATTATTGATAATATTTTGTGGTCCTAAGTCTGTAAATTCTTGTACTTAGCAAAAAAAAAAAAGTCTGTAAATTCTTGGTTTTTTTTTATAAATTTCTTTTTAAATATGTTTTTTTTTCCGTCCTTGAAATTTGTGGTGGAGGTTCTGACTTCTGAGGATACTGTTGTTGAGCATAATCTCTTTCAACTCAATGGAAATTGGAAGCTTAAGATTCTTTGTTAAGATATGGTACCGGTTTAGCTTCCAAGTTCCAACGAGCATCTTCAAGGGAAATAGCCATTAAATGCTAGGATATTCTATTTGATTTAGTATTTGGATACTGACGTTTGTTTTTACAAAATCAGATTTCTGTTTGTTATGTTGTTCTTAAACTAGGTTTCCATGCAGGGGTCTGCTCCAATCACTGGTCTCTCAGAGACCTCTTCAGATTCTGACGATTCTGAAGCTGGAGGTGCTGAAAGGAAACAATTGATAGATGTTTCAAAAATAGAGAAAGTTTACTTCACTGGAGCTCTTGATGAGCTCAAGATACGCTTCAACTATAGTAGCCAAGTATGCACGAAAAAGGATTCTGGATAGTTGTTTTCTGCAATTTGATAGCTGAATATCAATGCATGCTTTTTTTTTTCCTTTTCATTTTTTTTTAGGATGATAAGAGTTTCACGAAGGTGCTGCTAGCTGAGGAGTGCCGCTTATTTGAATTTCGAGCAACGGGTGGACGGGTAAGATAGATTGTGGATTCTGTGTTTTGTCATGGGTACCTTTGGTGATGTTAGAATCTCCAAGAGTTTGAACCTTTTGCTTGTTCAGGTTGAGTTCTCAATCAAAGGAAATGACATGTTCATTGGCACAGTCCTGAAAGCCTTGGAGTTGGAAGATTTAGTTTCTCATGGGGGGAGGCCGCATCCTTGTTATCTAGCAAGATCCTTTATCAGGAGTACGGATGAACCCTTCTCCATTGCAAATGGTTCTGGGGTTGACACTTTGGAAAGCAGTGATTTTACTCCGGGTGAAGGAGATGATGAATTTTATGAGGCATCTGAGACCCTCAATGATGAGAGCCCGAGGGTTACCTCGTCAATGAAAGCCCCTAGTTTCAGTCGTCTTGCTGATCTGCTCCCTACAGATAAAATTCATTTTGGGGCTGACAATACAGATGTTTCTGACACATTAGATAGTTTTGTGAAAGCTCAGATTGTTGTTTATGATAAAAACTCAGTGCTTTATGATAATGTAGATACTAAGGTGAACAGATTTACAGCATTCGATTCTTTCTTACACTTTTACTTTTTGAGCTTCTTTTTCCTATGGCCTGCTTTGTTTAGTAAATTGGCTGCTCCCGTGTTGTTGCAGGTGGAAGTTACTCTTGCTACCTTGTCATTTTTCTGTCGTAGGCCCACGATATTGGCTATTATGGGATTTGTAGATGCAATAAATGCCCAAGAGGATGGCCTTGAATCATTTAGTGATAGTTCTTCAAATGGTATTGTTCAGAATGTTGTCTCGAAGGAAAATGGGGTTGATGACCAGACTGCAGAGGCAGTTGAGGATCCTGTAGCGAAAATTTTCCTAGGGAAGGGAAAGTCCAGAGTTGTCTTTTATTTAATGCTGAACATGGCTCGCGCTCAAATTTTCTTGATGAAAGAGAATGGGTCTAAACTTGCTACATTGTCACAGGATAATTTCCTTACTGACATTAAGGTTCTGGAAATCTTTTGTCCTTTCTGAATTATGGTTTGTATTTGAACTATAAGCACATAGCACTTTTTAATCCTGTTTCATTTCTTGTTATAGGTGTTTCCATCTTCCTTTAGTATAAAAGCATCTCTTGGAAACTTAAGAATGAGTGATGATAGTCTCTCCAGCGACCATAGTTACTTCTGGGCTTGTGACATGAGAAACCCGGGTGGTAGTTCATTTGTGGAGGTAATATATTGTGATGAGTTATATGTTTTTTCTCTGGTATCTCTCTGTGGCAAACTGTGTCTCTTTGGAAAGAAGTTTTGAATATTAAATTCATCTTACAGCGGATGGTTTGCGTTTCATGTTTGTGTCGTGCGATGGATTCTACTGGTTATATAAGTTGTTGTTCCTTAAGAATTACATACCTGCTTAATCATATCCAAAATCATAGTTTGCAGTTACAGTTAAAGAAGAATCTCTGCAACCTTGAGGATTTTGAGTGCCAAAGAAGGAAAGGTTACTTAAATCTGAAGAGGTTGCATTAAGGCCTACTTAATACATTTGGACTCTTATAATTTGACTTCTAGTCACAGTCCAGTTAGTTTTCTTTGTGTTTGGACTCTAATTAAAATTTCTAAAATTTGGAATCATAAATTTTAATCTTATTTTGTTATATGTTCCGGTGGTTTAATGTGATTATCAAAGAATATATGCGGTGCACATCACCACATATATTGACAAACATTAGATTCTGTTATTAACTTCTTTGATTATATAACATTTCGTCTTTTTTTTCCGTGCATTCTGCAATTTACTAAACCGCTCTATTATCTCCAGTTGGTTTTCTGTTCGTTTAATCCTGATGATGAAGACTATGAAGGTTACAACTACAGTCTTGTTGGGCAGCTTTCTGAAGTGCGCGTTGTCTATTTGAATCGTTTTCTTCAAGAGGTAACTGCCAGTTCTTTATGTGCCAATTGAGGTTTCTTGAATACTTTCTAAATTTATGCTCTATTGTCCTATAGGTCATAAGTTACTTCATGGGTCTTGTTCCCCAAAATTCAATAGATATCATCCGAGTAAAGGATCAAAGAACAAATGCAGAGAAGTCATTTACTAGAAGTGAACTCGAAGGCTCGCCTGCTATGAAATTGGATCTTTCACTGAGGAAGCCAATAATATTGATGCCTCGTAGAACAGACAGCCCTGAGTAAGCTCAAAAGTCTTCTATCTGACACCCATCATCTTCCAGTAATACATGTGCATATACATGCGTGGCATTTTAACTAACCCTTTATATCTTCCTGTTACAGCTATCTGAAGCTTGATGTTGTGCACATAACTGTTCAGAATTCTTTCAAATGGTTTCTAGGGAGCAAGCATGATATAAGGGCTGTTCACATTGACATTTTAACTGTTCGAGTAAGACACATCCCGCTATTTAATGCAATACTTATGAAACTGTAAACATGAAGACCTTGTTTTCTGTGGCCTGGTCCAAATCATGCCTAGACAAGCACCTTCTTTTTTGGGGATGAAAATGCTTAGATGAGCCCTGCACGTATTAAGATTCCACTTAAGAACATAACTGCATCGCTTTTGCTGTGTTGTCTTGCTAATCTTGAAAAGTTCTGTTTTAGCTTGAAGAATTTATTCTGCTACTGTTTCGCTGTCAGTTTTTTCTTGAATATGAAATTCGGATACCAAATCTATCCAAGTTGAAGATGTATAAGAAATCCAAACAGATTGTAATAACTAATTTGCACGCTATATTGTAGATTGAAGATATCAACTTGAATGTTGGTTCTGGGTCAGAATTAGGTGAAAGTATAATTCGAAATGTTGAAGGGGTTTCTATTGTTATCCGGAGGTCGCTTCGAGATTTGTTGCATCAGATTCCTGCTATAGAAGTTGCTATTAAGGTATCTATTTCTGAACTGGCTAGCTTAGTGCTATCTAAACTGATATTAAGCCTTTTGCTTCGTGCTCTTCTGAAAATTTGAATTTAATTCTCTTATTATGTAACATGAGTTGAAACTGAAAATTTTCTTTCTTAGATTGGGGAACTCAGAGCAGCGGTATCTAGCAAGGAGTATCAAATTATTATGGAATGTACACAAGCTAATATCTCAGAGACTCCAAACTTAGTCCCCCTGTTACAAGACAATTCTGTCTCTGCTTCAACTGATGGGGCTGGACCTTCTGGTCCTCCCGATTCTGGTCATTCAGAATCTATAACTCGGGATATGGAAATATGGACTTCTACAAAAGTTTCTGTTATCATAGATCTAGTTGAACTGAGCCTTTATTATGGGTTAACAAAGGATGCATCTCTTGCGACTCTGCAGGTAGTTGTTTATTTCTGTTTCTAAAATTTCGTCCTATTTAATTAGGTATCCTTCTGAATCTCTTAGGTTATACGAAGTTCATCCTTTTACATGAGTTTGTCTTTTGACATTTCTTTTCCACCCTTTTGAGCATAATGTGTTACTCTATCAATCTGCTGCAGAAGTGATTACTTTACTCATTGATTTTGAAGTGTTCATCTCTTAGTTCTCCATATGAATATTATTTGCTAATTCCCGATATTGAGTTTTTCAGGTTGGTGGCATATGGCTTCTCTACAAATTGAATACAGTAGGAGAGAGTTTTCTGTCGGCGACACTCAAGGATTTCACTGTTGTTGATGACCGTGATGGCACAGAAGCAGAACTTAGGCTGGCAATAAAGAAGCCTGAGATTGTCGGATATAATTCTACAGAATTTGTGACCGACAGCAAATCTCATCAGAAGGTTGGGACAACTGTAATGGAAGACAAGGATAGGAAACCGGTCCCGTCAATGCTCATAATGGATGCCAGATTTAGTGAATATTCGACATCTCTATCTTTGTCTATCCAGAGGCCACAACTACTCGTTGCACTTGATTTTCTACTTGATGTTGTTGAATTTTTTGTGCCTACAGTTAGAAGTATGCTATCAAATGAGGAGGAAAAGAACACTTCACACATTGTGGATGCAATTATTCTTGACCAATCTATATATAACCAACCTTGTGCTGAATTTTTCACTTTCTCCTGTGAGACCTTTGATAGCTGATGATGAAAGATTTGACCATTTTTTGTATGATGGCAGAGGTGGATCATTGTATCTGCAAGATAGACAGGGTCGCAATATCTCCTCACCAAGTGTAGAAGCTATGATCTATGTGGGAAGTGGAAAGAAACTTCAGTTTAAAAATGTTACCATCAAGGTCTGTGGTCTGCATATCATTATTCTTTGAGCTTATTACGAATACTCAGAATGTCATGCTAGATTGGGACTTAGTTTTCCATTAAACTTTTATCTTCATTGCAGAACGGAGTATACCTGGATTCTTGTATTTTACTGGGATCTAACAGCTGCTATTCAGCTTCCAAAGCTGATAAAGTATTCTTGGAGAAATGGGATACGGATCCTTCTCGTAGCTCTTCAGGAGAAATCAGCAACAGTTTGCCTTCCCAGAATGTTGCTTTCAGCAGATCCACAGAGATTATTTTTGAGTTGCAGGTCAATATTTTTTCTCAACACATTTCTTATTTCAGTGCTTTTATTGTAGGTAAGAAATTCTACTTGATATCTGCTAATAATCTTAACACATGTTGAAAATTCTACTTGATGTACAATTTTTTGTGTGTGCATGGAGTTTATATCCATGTTTTTATGAGTGAATTGAGAGAAAGTACGTGCATGTCCTGACCTCTTCTGGACATGTAACAGTAAAACAAAGATTTGTTGAGCTTTACTGATTAATGATAACCAAGCAAGCAGTTCATTCATTTGAGCAAAAGTTCTATGAATTTTTCTTTGTTGAAAAGCTGGACTTGGGCATAACTCCACCTGTAAAAGTTACCTTGTACTGTTTAATGATGACCAAGCAAGCAGTTCATTCATTTGAGCATAAGTTCTATGAATTTTTCTCTGTTGAAAAGATGGACTTGGGCATAACTCCACCTGTAAAAGTTACCTCAAGGGGGAGGATTGCCAAGTTTTAAAAGGAAAAAAAAATTGCACATAAGCTAGCCAATGTAGGGTCTAATAAACTCAGTTGTGCTGATGAGTGGATTCTGTCAATTTTAATTTGAAAACTTATCTGGTGAGTTGTTTCATGTGCCTCGACTGCAGCGGATGTTTACCTTTGTAATTGGATGCTTTGGGTGATTTTTGTTAGAACAATTTTAAACCAACTGTTCTTGAAGCATTATGTGGATTAACCACAGAGATAAATACGAATGGGGCTTACTAGAAGCTCCGTTGTGTTTTAGACATCTAACATTTTCCTCAGGATAGATATATAACTGATGAAATAAGCAGATTTGTGTGTTACAACAGTTCTTGAAGGATGGTTTTCTTTTTAAAAGTACACTTTTTATTCTGAAAAAGAAAAAGTATAGTTTGTCTCTTACTCTTTATTTTATTTTCTTTGGTATAGCTTATGCAATTGAGTTGTTATGCAGGCTATTGGACCAGAGCTTACCTTCTACAATGCATCAAAAGACGTGGGGAAATCACTTCTCCTTTCTAACAAACTTTTGCATGCACAGTTCGATGCCTTTTGCAGGTCATTTCTTGCAGCCTAGTTTTTTTTTCACCGTGCTATTAGTGATATCTGTTACTTTATCATTCTGTAGTTATAGGTTCTAGGGAACCTTTGTACCCAAACCCCGAAAGAATTCTAAAGAGTCGAATTTTGCACCTCCTGAACTAAGTTCTTAAAACCAAAATGTTATTAAGAAAATTACATATGTTCCTTGCGACTTCTTTCAATAATTCATGTTTTTTTTTTCAGTACCTATATTTTACATAACTTCCAAATTGCAAGCTCATAGTGTAGTATTTTATGATGTTACTACCAAAAAAAAGGATGTGCATGCATATTAGGCGTTGTAGAGAAAGAAATTATTTGATGAACCAAGTGATTCTGTAACACGAGCAAGGAACCAACTTTTTTGAATTTTTGCTGCTTACAGGCTTGTTATGAAGGGTGAAACTATTGAAATGAACGCAGATGCTCTTGGATTCACTATGGAAAGCAATGGAGTCAGGATTCTGGAACCTTTTGACACCTCTGTGACGTATTCAAATGCATCTGGGAAGACAAACATAAAATTGGTTGTCTCAGACATATTTATGAATTTTTCTTTTAGCATCTTGAGATTATTCTTGGCAATTCAGGATGACATTTTGGCTTTTCTGAGAATGTCATCAAAGAAAATGACAGTGATGTGCTCTGAATTTGACAAAATCGGGACAATTAAGAGTATGTTAAGATATCTAATGTCTTGTCTATATGCTTATCTTTCTTTCTTTTTTTATTTTTTTATTTTTTTGAAAACTGTATTTGAAAAGTTGATGAAGGAATTTAGCTGATCATTGTCTCATGCAGATTCTTATAATGGCCAAATATATGCATTTTGGAGACCACGTGCTCCTCCTGGTTTTGCGATACTGGGTGACTATTTGACACCAATGTCAGTAACCTTTTAATGATCTTGTTTTCTGAATCTTTTTTTTTCCCCTTCATGCTTATAACCTTTTTTTTTTCTTTCTCATGACAGAGACAAGCCACCTACAAAAGGAGTTGTTGCTGTTAATACCAGCTTTTTACGGGTAAAGAGGCCAGAGTCCTTTAAAGTTGTTTGGCCGCCTACCTCTACAGATTATGATGGCAATGATGAAAGTATGGTCGAAAGTGAGTTGACTCATGATACAACCAGCGGCGAAGTGGACCAAATTTGTTCTGTGTGGTTTCCTGTAGCACCAAAAGGTTACGTTGCCATGGGCTGTGTGGTTTCTCCTGAAAGGAATCAACCTCCAGTGTCTCCTGTATTTTGTGTCTCAGCTTCTTTAGTTTCGACCTGTGGCCTTAGAGATTGTATTAATATCCCACTGAACAATCGGTATGCTAAACTTCTCATTGCCAATCTACTTTATGTCTATAACCTAATATCATGGATTCATGTTACTTGTATAAGCTAAAAAACTAGTAATGCAATAGGAACAGAATAGCAGTGTCCCATTAAGGCATTCTAGAGATTAAATTACTTGAACTCGTGTCTATAATTGATTTCTTCTGTGTAATACTACTCGATAGGGCCTCATTGGTAAGTGCTACAAGATCTCGTGCATTGGAACCCATGGTTATGGACCCGAATCCATTAGTATGGAACATTTTATTTTCCAAGTGAAATCCCCTAGTTATGAAAATAAGAGGGACTCATCTATTTATCAATCGACAGTAATCCGCGAAATCGGAGTATCCTATAGTTATAGTAGATTAATACACGATCTGTACAAGAGACAGTTGCTTCTTAATCGTAAAATACTTGCGCAAATAGCTATATTAAATAGGAATTGTCATATAACATCATTTAGCCTAATGTGTGGGAAAAGTGAAAACATCTACCTCCGATTCTCCCCTGTATGTGTGACTCTACTCATAATTGCTTACTCCATTGGCGTATTAATTAAGTGGCTGGAATTACTTGAATTTCACCCCGGGATAGAGCATTTGGTACATTTATGGGTTGTATCTCTTCTCTGTTAGTTATAATTATTAGTTCTGTAACTGCTAGACTGAGGAGTTCAGCATGTTGCCAATCTGCAGAAGCTCAAGTTTGGCATTCTGGCGTGTGAATAATTCTGTAGGCACTTTCTTACCAGCAGACCCAAGTACCTTGAGCTTGGTTGGAAGTGCATGTGAATTACGACATATGGTTATCAGTTTCCCAGAAGTTCCTTCACAGACATCAAAAAGCTCGGCCACTCTGCCTCCTGGTCCTGAGCATCTCGCCCAATCAGAAAGACCATCAACTGTAAATTCTGCACGGAGGTTTGAGGCAGTTGCCACTTTTCGGTTGATTTGGTGGAATCAAGGTTCAGGGTCTAGAAAGAAATTATCAGTATGGCGTCCAATTTTCCCAGAAGGAATGGTGTATTTCGGTGATATTGCTGTAAAAGGGTATGCAATACGTATCTTTCCTTTGTTTTTAGTTGTCCACCTTTGGTATTTATAATAAGCTCTTTTCATTTTTTAGTCAACTTTAATTATCTTTTCTGCTATTTTTTCTTATTCTACTGTCCATATTTTACGATTCATCTGTAGGTATGAGCCTCCAAATACATGCGCTGTTCTCCATGATTCTGAAGAGGAAGAGCTGTATAAGTACCCTTCAGATTTTAAACTTATTGGACAGATTAAGAAACATAGAGGAGTAGATCCAATATCTTTTTGGTTGCCTCAGGCTCCTCCTGGATTTGTTTCCTTGGGTTGCATTGCATGCAAGGGTACTCCAAAACAATCTGATTTCAGCTTCTTAAGATGCATTCGCAGTGATATGGTCACTGGGGATCAGTTTTCAGAGGAAAGCATATGGGATACATCTGATATCAGATTTACGAAAGAACCATTTAGTATATGGGCAGTTGGAAATGAACTGGGTACTTTTGTTGTCCGTGTTGGTTTAAAGAAACCTCCTAGAAGATTTGCGTTAAAACTTGCTGATCCAGATGTACCAAGCGGTTCGGATGATACTGTCATTGATGCTGAAATAAGAACTTTCTCTGCAGCACTTTTTGATGACTACAGCGGTTTGGTATGTTAATTTCCCTATTGGATTGTGGTTTGTTATTAGTTTGGTGGAAACATCATTTAATTGGTTTTCTAGAAGTCAGCCCTAAAAGATAGATGTCTTGTTCTCAAATATCTGTTTGATAACATTTTCAACTTTCAAGGGGCTTGTGAGCATATTTGCAATATATAAGGCTTGGGCAATCCTCCCCCTCTTGAGGTACCTTTTGAGGGATTGAGTTAGGCCCAAGTCCATTTTAACATGGTATCAGAGCCACATAGTCCGATGTTGGGCCCCGTTGATGTTCACGCTCCAGATGTCCAGTCCTGGGCGTGAGGCGTGTGTTGAGAATCCCACATCGGCTAGCTTGAGAGCATATTTGCAATATATAAGGCTTGGGCAATCCTCCCCCTCTTGAGGTACATTTTGAGGGATTGAGTTAGGCCCAAGTCCATTTTTAACACTTTCTATCTTCTCTTTTTCATTTGGATCTTTAACTTTTTTTTTTTTTTTCTTTCTTAAGTGCATCAATTTAGTCAAATCTAACTACAGATTTGGGTACTTTGCAGATGGTTCCACTGTGTAACATATCCTTAAGCAGCATCGGCTTTGGCTTGCATGGAAGACCTGACCACTTGACTTCTTGCATCAGTTTTTCCTTGACTGCTATGTCATATAATGACAAGTATGAAGCTTGGGAGCCTTTTATTGAACCAGTGGATGGAATAATGAGGTGATCCCAACTGAACATATTTTAGTTTCTCCTCTTATAGTGGTTGTATGGGGGTGGAAACTGCTGCCTTTATATTCAGAACTAAAAGAACAAATAAGAAATATAGCAACAACAATAACGAAGCTTTAGTCCTAGTTAATTGGTGTCAAATTCATGAACCAAAGTTCAATACTTTTTTTAATTATTTATTTTTATATTTGCTTTGCACAGATAAGGTTTAAGCTCTTCATCATATGAGAAGCTGAATATTTTGAGATTGTATAATGATTCTTTTGAGATTGTCAAAAGTGCCTTTCCCTTTCTATAATTCATGTTTGATACCATGTGGTTTGTTAATGGCAGGTACCAGTATGATATCAATGCGCCAGGTGCTGCATCTCAACTGCGGTTGACCTCAACCAGGGATTTGAATGTGAATGTTTCCGTCTCTAATGCCAATATGCTCTTTAAAGCTTACGCAAGCTGGAATAATCTTAGCAATATTCATGAATCCTACCAGGTGAATTTTGCTTGCTCTGACCTATTATAACTAATTAAGCAGGTTCGATATTCCCTTCTATGATTTTTATATGACTATGCACTCAATTAAATCATTTTCAAGCAACTCGAATAGAAATTGTTGAATTTCCAGTTAAATGCAACTTGACCATTTAAAGTGCTATTCAAGCAATTGGTATGTCCTATCACGAACTGGAAATCAATATTCAGTTTTTCTATAACACTTGTTTTTTCTTTTCTTGGGCTTCATTTACCAGGATCCAGTCTCCCCAAGTGATAGAAGAGGACCCGTCATTAATATACATCACAAGAAGAATTATTATCTAATTCCACAAAATAAACTTGGTCAGGACATTTTCATCAGAGCTAGTGACAATGGGGGCCTTTCTAGTATTATAAAGATGCCATCAGGAGATAGGAAGTCTCTGAAAGTGCCAATGTCAACGAAATATGCTAGATTCTCATCTAAAAGGAAATCTTTGTGGTGATCTCCGACAGATGGTGACTATAATCATTGGAGATGCGGAGGTATGATCTTTTTGCATAGCTCCATAGAGACTGTTATTTCTCATTTATACGTTTCACAAAATTTTTTATTTGTTAATTATAGTGACTTCGAAAAATATCTTAGTGGAGTGTAAGATTTAAGAGCACTAATAACTCAATTATGTATTTATCAAATAGTGATTTCTATTTGTGGCGTGGACTTTCTTGCTTGCATCTATTGTTTTCAACTTAACTTGCGTTTATTTCACGGCATGATGTTTCTAGTTATATTCTTATCCTTCTATTCGTTTTGGTTTTCCTCCTTTATTTCCTTCAGAAACCCTTGGTGCACTGGTAACAACCTTTTTCCAATGTGGGAGAAGACCTTCATTCACCAACTATTGTCTTTCTTTTTCCCGTTTAGAAAATGCAAAATGCTCGTCTCCTCTAATTAATATTGTGCTGGCACCTGGGATTTGACTTACTTTTCTCTTTTTCTTTCCTCGAATATAAAAAGATCAATGACCTTTAGCTATGCATGGACTACTTTACCTAAATTTTAATAAATCTCTGATTATATTGTCTGAGGTTTTGATACTGTCAAACGAGCTGTATACCTTTTTCGACTGAAACACCCGGACTTTGGGAGTTCTCATCTGAGCTTCATTTCTGTTTTATATGCAGTTTACAAAAGCTGAAAGGTTATCTTCTCCCCAATATACAGTTGCAGTCCGCCTTACTCAAAACCAGAGTAATGCAGGCCAGTTACAAATGAACCAACAAAGTGCACGTACCTGTGGAAGTGGATCTGATAGTTCTAGATCTTCTGAGGTTGAATTAGTGAAATGGAATGAAATATTCTTCTTCAAAATTGATTCGCCGGTCAGTACTGCACTACTTTATGTATTTTTTCCTTATTTTCCCCAGGTATTACTTATGTTTACATGGCTTCCTCTGATTGTAGTAGATACGCACATGTTACGATATAGGGTTCTTATATTTGTAGTTACACTACGGGTCCGTTAAACTTAATTATACATGTATGCTATACTGGTTTCTGCCCCTTGTCACTTTTTTTTGTCTCTCTAATGGTTGTTATTTGAATGACTTTAAGTGACAAAATTGGATACTTCCACAGACATCTATTGGATTTACCAAATATCAAAGATCTCTGAGAATAAGTCAGACACCCAGAAATTTGACTTGTCTAGACAGAAGAAAGGAGATATGAACTAACGAATGTTCAAATTTTTTCACACATCTAGATTAAGGGAAGTCTGTGACTGAGAAGATGCTTTTAAGGGTTCAGTTAGCTTCCGCAAAAATTAACTTTGAATGCAAATGAGAAATCAGGCACAAGGGCCAAATTATGTCTCTTACATTTAGTGGATATATGATTTTTGGTCATAGGTTTGAATGCAACGTTCTCTTACATTTACTATGTTTAGCCTTGCTCAACTTCGTGTCAAAGTCTGTGTGTGCATGTGTGTCAAAAACAAAAACAGAAAACCCTTTTGTTTCCTTTATTTGTTATAATTGTGCATGCCTTCTGATGGAGATACGGAAATAAATGTGACTAAGGTCCTGGGTGAGCCATAGAAGTTCTTAAGGGGACAGATTGGTTGAAGGTCTTGCAAAGACATTCTATGGCTCCGTTTGTTGGTTCTGTTAAAGCCTTACCGTAATATTCGTTGATCCTGCTGGCAGTAACAACTTGATACTGAATGAATTTGGTGTTATATCATATATCATTATCCAAGTGGATCTAAGGTGTATCTTGAACCAATTTTTCTACTTTTAAGCATTTAATCAATGAGCCTTTTGCACTGGAAATATCTGTTTTTGTTACTAATAGATTAGGAAAGGGAAAATAATGACTGGATGACAATTAATGAATTAGTTATTCATGAAATTTCATCTATACAATGACTAGAAATTTGCTGGAAAAGGTAGCTACAAGATGTAGAACAAAAGTTCATTTATTTGCCTCAGGACATGCTTTGTTTTTATCTTGAGCGTTAATGCTCTGTAATCTTGTTTCAGTTTTGCTGTTCCAAATGTTTGTAGCCTTGTTTTATATATATATATATATATATATATATATATATATATATATATATATATATATATATATATATATATATATATATATATAACTTTGTGGACCTTTGTCAATATCCATTGTCTATTTCAGAGTCTTTCCGTGATACTTATTAGAATAGTTTGGTTCCTCTGTTAGTGCTTTTATACAATGTTGTAATTGAGCTATCTTATTCTGTTGAACAGGACAACTACACACTGGAAATGATTGTGACTGACATTGGAAAAGGTAACCTCTGTGTAACCTGCTATTTTTTGCAGCTATTGTGATTCTTGTTCTTCTGAAATCTAGAGTTGAAAGAAATTCCTATATCCTCCATCAGAAGTGGAATTGGTCGAGATTGAAAAAATAGCCAGACTACAAGAAACAATCAATTCCATGATGGTTTTCTTATGTTACAACCACATTTTATTGTAGATCGGTATTGCATTTCTTTTGAACTTCTACAAAAGTAAGATCTGTGACAGGCTGTATATCTCTATAATTCCTATAACAGAGTTAGTGCGCCCTCCATTTCACTTTAGTGGTCAAATATTTCTGTTCTTGTTTCATTTTAATTGTGAATCTCTTAAATCAATAGTGCAATCATTACCTCTATTCCCATTTTACCCTTCAAATCGTATTCTCTCCCCTTTCATTCTAAGAGTAAATACTCATAATGTTTTCAAGACAAATGTCACTAATATCAATGGCATATTTAAAGCCTTCAAACTTAATTCTGACAATGAGAAATGGAATTAGGAAATAGAACTATAGTTGGTTTAATTCTGGAGAACTTTAGATAGGCCTATTTTAGTCATTTTATCTATGTTTTTTATAAATGTTGGGAATTTCCTTAATTTGCGTGCATTGTCTTATTTTGATGATTGAAACAGAGCAGAGGGAGTTTATAAAATATTACAGTAAAATTTATATTTGTTTTACTAGTCCAGTAGCATTGATGTTCTTAAGGTAGAATAGAATTTTATTGTTTATTGACAATTAGAGCTCACATAACAGGTGATGCTGTTGGTTATTTCTCGGCTTCACTGGAACAGATATTCAGAACTCAGGACAACTACACTTTCAATAACAAATATGAGCTAAATTGGCTAGATTTATTTTCAGAATCTCAGGTGATTGTCAGATCTGTTTCTTTTATGTTTTTCTTGAAGGGACAAGATTTCGATTACAATCTTGATGTTCTTGTACATAGCATCTCTTAATTTCTCACTTTGCTTATGTTTTTTCCAGAGAAAAGCTACAGGAGAGAAATTGACTAGAGGGTCTGGGAGAATAAGATGTGCAGTGCTCTTATCACCTAAATCTGAAGTTAAGGATGCTGCATCAAATAGAGAACGGAAATCCGGTTCTCTTCAGATTAGTCCAAGCAGGGAAGGACCTTGGACTACAATGAGGCTAAATTATGCTGCACCTGCTGCTTGCTGGCAGTTCAGTAACAGTATTGTTGCCAGCGAGGTTAGTGTTCATGATGGCAACCGATATGTAGACATTAGGTCTTTGGTCTCAGTTCGTAACGACACCGATGCTCCACTAGAATTGTATCTGAAGCTCAGAGCTTCCAAACAGAAGACTAGTACGATAGATAACGGAACAGTGATGGTTCCAAATGAAAGCAGTCAACTTGTGGCAGCTGAATTCTTTGAAATTGAGAAATATAATCCCACTATTGGCTGGGTGAGAAGTGGAGATTCTTCGGAGGTTGGTGTCTCGTAGTTGTCCTTATTTGCTCAGAATTTTTATTTTTTATTTTTTTTGTCTGTACTTCATTGACTTAATGGGAGCAGCCACTTTGTGCATTTATTGCCAAAGGTTAGGTCTATCTCCTATCCATACCCGCCCATACCCCCAATTATTGGGGACTTAATGGGTTATGTTCTTCTTCTTCTTCTTCTTCTTGTAATTCATTGACTTTATGAATCCATTAAAGCTCCTACTTTTTCTGGAGTGACAAAGTACCATATCACAGTATAGGCATACTGGTCTATCCGTAAGACACGTCTAAGTAACTGTTAAATACTTCTCATATAATTAGAATGAGCACTGACAAATTGATCTCCTGAACATGCTAAACTTAGTGCTTTGCAAAAGAAATACGAGTATGCTTAGGATTGCACACCAAACATTTTAGTGATGCTTGTATAAATAGAGTTGCAGGTAACTTTTGTTTCTAATATATTCCTGTTTTACATTAATTTTTTTCTTTTTCTTTTTTAACAGAAGTTTTATGATAAGTCCTGGTATTCGATTCCTCAATTTGTGAAGGTGGTTTGAGTTACCTATAAATTTCAGACCATAGTTGGGGACGTGGTGTCTTTTGATATTAGTACATCATCTGAATTAGAACTGTTCTGTTAATTGTCCAATTGATTCCTGGTGATTATTAACATTTGTTACTTGTACAGGGAGATCTAGGAGTTGACTTGCCACCTGGTTGGGAATGGGTTAATGGGTGGCAGGTGGATAAAGTTTCTGTAAACACTGCTGATGGATGGGTCTATGCTCCAGATTTTGATAGTCTGAAATGGCCAGAATCTTACAACCCTCTGAAATCCGTTAATTATGCAAGGAAAAGGAGGTGGATTAGACATAGAAAAAGAATATTGGGGGATTTTATTCACCGGATACCTGTTGGGACCTTGAACCCTGGTGAAGTATGCCCACTTCCCCTTTCTGGGTTGACCCAGGCTGCATCATATGTCTTGCAATTTAGGCCTTTGGGTCTGGAAAAGTCTGATGAATACTCATGGAGTCGTGTACTGGATAGGCCTAGTCAGATGGAGGATCATGGTAAACCAAAAGAAATTACAGATATATATGTTTCAGATCTCAAAGAAACGGAGGAACTTTTGTACTGTCCCCAGAATAGTGGAACCTCATCAAATGGTTCTCGCGGTATCTGGTTTTGCATGAGCATACGAGCAGCAGAGGTCGCAAAAGACTCGAATTCTGACCCCATTCAAGACTGGAGCCTTGTAGTCAAATCGCCTGTTTCTATCACCAACTATCTTCCTCTTTCAGCCGAGTTTTCTGTTCTTGAGATGCAGAGCGATGGTCATTTTCTTGACTGTTCTAGAGGAGTATTTAGACCTGGAGAGACGGTAAAAATTTATAAGGTTGACATAAGAAACCCTTTGTACTTGTCACTGATACCACAAAGAGGATGGCTGCCCCTACATGTTAGCTTCTCTAAGCCTATTACTTCTCAAATTTCACCACTATACTTTATTTGTCAATCTCCCTTTGGCATGATACTTTAGTTCTTCTGACCTTTTCGATATTTCTTTATAGGAGGCCGTTCTGATATCCCATCCAAGCAAAGCTCCCTCGAAGTCAATAAGTTTAAGAAGTTCTCTATCTGGAAGGTTTGAGTTTATACTGAGTTCTTTATCTGCAGTTCTTCATATGGCGTTTTTATGTTCTATCTAATCTGCATAGCATTTTGAGTCTTGATATTTGGAGTTACTTGCAGGGTGGTTCAACTCATCCTTGACCAAAATGATACCAAAGAAGGAGCATTGCAATCAAAGACCATTAGAGTATATTCACCTTATTGGTTTTCCATTTCAAGATGCCCACCATTGACATTTAGGCTTCTAGGTGTCAGTGGGAAAAAATCAACTAGGAAGATTGCACTGCCTTTCCAATCAAAAAAGAGAAATGAGGTGATCATTGAAGAAATCACAGAGGAGGAAATACATGAAGGTTACACGATTGCTTCTGCTTTGAACTTCAAATTGTTGGGACTTTCAGCATCTATGAGTCAATCTGGTGGGGAGAATTTTGGGCCTGAGAAGGATCTTTCTCCTCTTGGTGACATGGTAAAGTATCTTGACTCGGTGCTTCTGTTGCCTTACACGATGACAATCTCTAATGACTTCTCTCTCTCTCTCTCTCTCTCTCTCTATATATATATATATATATATATATATATATATTTGTAGGATGGCTCGCAGGAACTTTGTGCTTATGATGCTGATGGCAATTGCATGCGGCTATTTTTATCTTCAAAACCTTGTACCTACCAGTCTGTTCCAACAAAAGTTAGTCCAATTTTCCTTAAGATCAATTCCTGGAATCTTTTGTTTGGAACTTACCGCTTTTCTGTCAGGTGATCTCTGTGCGACCATATATTACATTTACAAACAGACTTGGCCAAAACATATTTTTGAAGTTAAGCAGTGAAGATGCACCAAAGATTTTGAAGACAACTGACGCAAGAGTTGCATTTGTCTATCGTGAAACTGGTGGGCCTATTGAACTTCAGGTAATTGGATACCTTTCCTTATGGAACTTAATTAACTCTGTAACGCACTGAACTTCAAGTAAGAATGATGACTTGCAAAATTGAACAGTGCACAATGGCTATCTGATTCATATCTTTGTTTCACTTGGAATTTCTCTTTGTCCCCCTTGCATCTCGGGGTAAACATAAAATAAAGAAGACAAAGCGTGTAAAAACGTGCATCCTTTTACTTTACATGGGACTACTAGTATGGCAGCTTTCTAAGACTGAAAGACTCCTAGGATTGATGAGGAGATATCTAATGAGTAGTAGAGAATCAAGAATAGATAGCTGATGGTTAGGTATTTTGGTCTATGTCCAGAAAGATCAGACTGATTGTATGCTGTTCCCAGATGCTGCATTGTCTCTTCAGGAGTCTATTGGCCTATTTATCTCTCATCTCTCTTTTTCTTGCCTTTCTATTATTTATTATACTTTACTCTGTTTGGCAAGCAAACCACACTATACAGAATCACATTTCATGTTTACTGGGCAGGTACGTTTGGATGACACGAATTGGTCATTCCCTGTTCAAATAGCAAAGGAGGACACCATCACTCTGGTCCTGAGGAAGCATGATGGTACTCCAAGGTTTTTGAGTACGGAAATCCGAGGCTATGAAGAAGGATCTCGATTTATTGCTGTATTTCGGCTTGGAATGAGGGACGGCCCCATTAGGTGTCTCTTTACTTTCCGTTTTTATCAAAAATACCTATCTCGTGTAGTTTTATTTGTTTTATTTTTCATATTATTTTTTCCCTGACATTATAAGAGTTCTTTATATGTAGAATCGAGAATAGAACAAGAATGATGATCAGAATTCGCCAATCTGAATTTGGCGATGATACATGGATAGAGTTATGGCCCCTTTCAACCACAAATTTCTCTTGGGAAGACCCATATGGCCAGAAATTTATTGATGTCAAAGTTCAGAATGAAGAGATTACCACGGTCTGCAAATTCAATTTGGACAAGTCAGGTTTACACTCTGAAGGTGGACTGGGTTTGTATGTTTTAGATATAGGTGATATCAAGGTTGCTAGGTTTTTGGATGAGACAACTTTAGTTCCGTGTCCAAGGGAAGCAAGCAAATCCACCGTACATTTGGGAAATGTAGGAGACCCTAATATCAGGAGCAAGGTTCAGGAGAACGGATCTCCACTAGAGCTTATTGTGGAATTGGGAGCTGTTGGGGTTTCTGTTGTCGATCACAGGCCGAGAGAACTCTCCTACTTCTACTTGGAGCGAGTCTTTATATCTTATTCAACAGGCTACGATGGAGGTACCACAAGCAGGTGAGGGTATTTTCTGTTTTCTATATGGCCAGTTCAATCTTTTCTTTAATGATGTCTTTCTGAGCTTATATTATAAACCGGCCCTTAATTGATTCATGGTCTGAATTTGTTAGCAGCTTTATATATGATTGGTAGCTGGTCCCTTTTTCATTAATAAAATGCATCTCACATTTGATATAGGTGTTTTTTTCAAAATCCGTTCACTTTTGCATACTTTTCAGCAACATTTTCCATGTTGTTGCTTTTGTAAAAGCTTACATTACCAATTGAATTTTCTTTACCCTTGTAGTAGACTGTATATCGCATCTGAGGCTGGAAAGTTTGCCGGTTGAGCTGTGCTTACATGAAACTTTCCATGATTGTTGGAACTGTAATATTGATATATGTACTTTGTATCATCAAAAGTATCTCATTTACTTGTGGGAAGCCGATATTCGCACTCATCTTCTACAATAGAATTCTTTAGAATTTGTTAACTAATGAAGACATTAACAAAGAATGTTTTCTTAAATAACTCAGATTTAATGATCTTTGAAGGGAAATATAACTATAGAAAAGAAACAACTGCTTGATGCAAAATAAAAGACTAAGGTAGTAGTTTTGTGAAGGGAAATTTTGTTCATTAAGAGAAAATCAATGGAAGGGGAAATTCCTTTAACAAGAATGGAATGCCAATATTGGTTCCCTAAATTGTACTCTTTGTTTTATAGATGTGATCTATCATGTCTTCTCCTCTCCTTCGACTTCTCTTGCAGGTCTTTTTCTTAATTAGATATCCGTTTTTCTTAGATTTGTGAATATTTACGGAAAGAGATAAAGAGTCTTTCTTTTGGATGAATTGAGCACTTTATCTTTTAGTTTCCCATTTTATTATCTAATAAAAGAGGATTACATGTCAACGTTGTTCTATTTTTCTTTCCAGGTTTAAGCTCATATTGGGCTACTTGCAGCTTGACAATCAACTACCTCTGACGTTAATGCCTGTTCTGCTTGCACCTGAGCAAGCCAGTGATTTGCATCATCCAGTGTTTAAGATGACTGTCACTGCGAGCAACAAAAGTGTTGACGGAATTCAGATCTATCCATATATTTATATAAGGGTGGTGTTTCCCCCCATCCATTTCAGTTTTACTTCTCTGTAAGAGGAAAGTGGTGATTAGGATCTCACTAAATGTTCTTTTCATGTGACAGGTAACTGACAAGTGTTGGAGACTTAACATTCACGAGCCTATTATTTGGGAGTTTCTGAAATTTTATGAAAATCTTCAACTAGATCGTGTTAATCAGAATTCTAGTGTCACTCAAGTTGATCCTGAAATAAGAGTGGAGTAAGAATCTCATTTCCTTTTATCTACCAATCATCCCATGATATAGATAGAATAAGATCCAAAGTCTCTGTAAGTAAATATTTATGGACTAAATTAGTACTCCCTCCATATCTTAATAAGTGTAGTTTTGGACTCAAATTCTTTTGCCACAATAATTGTTGTTTTGCACTTATTGAGGAGAAATTATTGCTTTTTACCATTTGTATCCCTACTCGATAACATCATCATCTCTCTCCTCTTCCTTTTTGTGCTTTCCCGTATGATTGTCCCCATCGTATCATCTCTCTCTCTCTCTCTCTTCCAAAAAAACCCTTCTTCTTTCTCATCTTCTAATTGGGTGAAAAGATAAGGGGTATATTTATTGGGGAGACATCTTAATTTTAGACATATTGGTATGTGAGCTTTTTCCTAAAACTACACTTATTAAAATATGGTGGGAGTAATTCTTATCTTTGATTTTTCATAGATAAGTTTACAGCTCTTAAAAGTAGATATACAGAATGATCACGTAACGTAAAAGTAGATATCCCCATGTGTGCTTCTTCGCCTCCTTATTCTCGTGCCTTTTTCTTCACTGCTTATTTTGAAAATATCAAGTCCCTCTTAAGAAGAAAAGGTTCCTCTAAAGACAAGAACATCTTTTACAAACTGATTCTTAATTTTTTTTCTTTTTTCCTATGTCCCTACTGTACTTTTCTCTTTTTCACTGAGTTAAACCATATAGGCAAAATATTGAGAACATTAGAAAATCCAGCTCTTTTCATTGTTTCTTCCTCTTTTGTTCTATACATTTTCTGGAGGTTGGATGGATAGCTTTGCCTTCTTTTTGGGACTGTGAACTGAAAATTTTCAGGAATTTCGGGAACTTAGTAAAACAGCACACAAAAGAAAGATAATTTTGGCAGCGTTTTTTTTTCTTTTTTTCTTCAAACCTTTAATGCATTTGATTTGATGTTCATTTTCTGCCGTTCGCTTCATAGAGTGGATATTGATATCTCAATCTGTGGTGGTAAAAAAATATAGAATTTTTGACAAATTGGACTGGGCTTACTTTGTTACTTATATTTTCAGCCTAATTGACATATCAGAAGTAAGATTGAAAGTGTCTCTAGAGACTGCTCCAGCTGAAAGACCACAAGGAGTTCTTGGTGTATGGAGTCCCATTTTTTCAGCTGTTGGAAATGCATTAAAAATTCAGGTAAGATGGTGAATTTGTTTTATGGCCAGTGGGAAACAGTCTCACTAGTGTAATTCATTTTAAGAATCTGTCACCTAGAGACCCTGCATTCAAGCATGTCTACTTTTTTTCTTTGTCCATTTCTTTTAAATAGGACTTTTCTTTTTCTAGTTCCCTTCTTTCTTCCCTCTTCTTTTCCATGTTACTCCAAAGCATAAAGCAACTCGAGAGCTCTAATGATCATGGCGATGAAGCAAACTCTCAACTTTGGCGCATATTTTTTCTTTGTTCATGTAACAAAGTAATTAGTAATTGTGAATACTCAAGTTGTATTTCATATACAACAAGTGTTATATATATATACACTCCTAAGAAAACCGAATAGGAAAGTAAATAAAGAAAAGAATCAATAAGGATCAATCAATTCCCTATAATCAATCTATTTAATCTAATTCCTATAATTGTGCATATACACCTATACAACATGTGTTAAATGTGCTAATAATGTTAACACTCCCCCTCAAGGTGGAGCATAGATGTTGATCATGCCCAACTTGCTACAAAGATAATTGACTCGAACTCCATTTAAAGCCTTTGAAAGAAGGTCACCCAATTGTTCTCCAGTCTTCACATAACCAGTAGGAATGAAAACCATCTTCTATTTTGTCACGTACAAAATGACAATCTAACTCATGTGTTTGGTTTGCTCATGAAAAACTGGATTAAAAGCAATGTGAAGAGTAACTTGATTATCACAATACAACTTTGCAGGAATAGAAACTTTAAGGCCAATTTCAACCAATAGCTGGTATATCCACATAATTTCACACGACGATTGTGACATAGCCTATATTATGCTTCTACACTAGAACGAGAAACATGTTGCTTCTTACTCTTCCATGAAACCAAATTTCCTCCCACAAAGACACAATAACATGTCGTGGATCTTCTAGTCATCTTACAAGCCTGCCCTATCAGAATCAGAAAAGCACTCGATACGAGAGTGGTTGTGATTTTTATATAATATACCTCGTCCAGGTGCTCCTTTCAAGTAACATAAGATATGTTCCAAAGCAGCCCACTGATCGACAGTTGGAGAAGACAAGAATTGACTTACAATACTAACCGAGTAAGCAATATCTGGACGAGTCACTGTAAGATAGTTTAATTTCCCAACCAGTCTTCGATATCTTTCAGGATCCTCAAATAATTCTCCATCTTTCGTGGGTTGAGAATTGGGAAGCATTGGAGCGCTGCATGGTTTTGCTCCCAATTTCCCTGTCTCCGTCAACAAATCAAGCACATATTTCCTTTGAGACAGGAATATGCCTTGTTTACTCCCCCCATCACTTCAACACCCCAAAAGTACTTCAACATTCCTAAGTCCTTCGTATTAAATTGAGTCTGAAGGAAAGACTTAAGAGATGATATGCCCACACTGTCACTCCCTGTTATGATAATATCATCTATATAAACAACTAAGAGAATGATACCAGCACTAGACTTTTTGTAGAATACCGTGTGATCAGATATGCTTTTCAACATACCAAACACCTTAATCGCCTGACTAAATTTTCCAAACCAAGCCCGCAGACTTTGTTTTAGACCATACGAGATTTCCGAAGATAACAAACTTTCCTTTTCATTTTTCCATGCTCCCCCTGAGCAACAAACCAGTGGTTGCTCCATATATACATCTTCTCGAAGATCATCATGAAGAAAAGCATTCTTGATATCTAACTGATGCAGGGGCCAATCATAGGTAGCTACCAAAGAAATAAATAGTCGAGCAGAGGTTAGTTTTGCAACAGGAGTAAAAGCATATGAGTAATCAACTCCGTATATCTGAGCATATCCCTTAGCAACAAGGCGAGCTTTCAATCGCAAAATGGATCCATCAGGATTAGTTTTCACTGTAAATACCCATTTGCATCCAATAGCTTTCTTTCCTGCAGGTATAACTCCCAAGTACCATTATCATTTAAGGCATCCATTTCTTCTATCATTGCACGACGCTAACCAGGATGATGTAAAGCTTCATAGACAGATTTAGGGATAGTGATAGAATCAATGGAAGCGATAAAGGAACACGCAGAGTGTGACAAATGATCATAAGATACAAAAGTGGAAATAGGGTAAGTGCATTGGCTTTACCTTTGCGTTGTGCAATATGAAGATCATCAATTGACACAGGATCAGATGACGAAGTAGTTGGCGCCGGATGTGTGTCGGGAGGAGGTGGAGTCTAGAGTAGACTTTGAGAGGAAGTGGGGAAGTAACTGCGGTCGACTCAACAACGAGAGTTGGTTCAGGTATGGATGTGGGAAGATAGACAATGTCAGGTTCAGATTCAGATTCACGGTCAGGTCCGTGTTCAGATACTTACGGAATAGGAGTACTGGTATAAACTAACAAATCATCATTCTCCTCCTTACAAGTTGAAATGGAAGAAGAAAATAAATATGCGTCTTCTAGAAAGGTAACATCTCTGGAGACCATGTATTTGTCAATACTTGGGTAATAACACCTATACCCTTTTTTATGACGAGAGTATCCTTTGAGAGGAAGTGGGGAAGTAACTGTGGTCGACTCAACAACGAGAGTTGGTTCAGGTATGGATGTGGGAAGATAGACAATGTCAGGTTCAAATTCAGATTCACGGTCAGGTCCGAGTTCAGATACTAACGGAATAGTAGTACTGGTATAAACTAACAAATCATCATTCTCCTCCTTACAAGTTGAAATGGAAGAAGAAAATAAAGATGCGTCTTCTAGAAAGGTAACATCTCTTGGAGACCATGTATTTGTCAAGACTTGGGTAATAACACCTATACCCTTTTTGATGACGAGAGTATCCTAGGAAGACGCACTTTAAGGACTTTGGGTCTAATTTAGTGACAAATGGGACGAACATCTCGCACAAAGCAAGTACTCCCAAAGATGTTTTTAGGGTCAATGGGATATAATGACTTGGTCGGAAAAAGAGTATGAAAAGGAGTCTCACCCTGAAGAACTGATGAAGGCATACGATTAATTAGAAAACATGTTGTTGACACTGTATCAGCCCAAAAAGATTTAGGAACATTCATCTGAAACAAAAGAGCTCTTGTCTAAAGAAGATGCCTATTTTTGTGTTCTGCTACCCCATTTTGAGATGGTGTATAACCACACGAAGTTTGGTGAATAATGCCATTTTGTGTCGTAAAGGTTTGAAATGTTGCTGACAAATATTCTTTTGCACTGTCACTCCTTAATGTACGAATAGAGACACATTGAACTGAGTTTTAATTTCAGCATAAAAGGCACAAAATATAGAGAATAACTCGGAACGATTTTTCATAAAAAATAACCAAGTCATACGAGAATAGTCATCAACAAATGTAACAAAATATTTGAAACCATGTTTGGATGGAATAAGACAAGGACCCCAAACATCAGAGTGAACTAACTCAAAAGAAGAATCAGCTCGTTTATTGACTCTAGAACTAGAATTAAGACGGTGATGTTTAGCAAATTGACATGACTCACAATTTAAAACTGAGACATTGGGATACTCGGGGCAAAGTTTCTTGAGCAAAGGGAGAGATGGGTGGCCCAGTCGGCAATGTGCTTTGAAAGCAGAGGAAACACTGGAACAGGCAAGAGATTGACGTGCTGATTTGTCAAGTATGTAGAGCCCCCCTGACACATATCCCTTTACCAATAATCTTCTTCGTCATAAGATCCTGAAATAAGCAATGATCAGGAAAAAAATGAGATACAACAGTTAAGAGTTCGAGTGATTTGGCTAACAGACAACAAATTGAAAGAAAAATCTGGCAAATGTAAGACATTGGACAGTGAAAGCTCAGGAGTTAAGTTAACTGTGCCAGACCCAATTACACAAGATGGAGAACCATCAGCTAGGGTAACATTTGAGGGGGTGTGAGGTTGATATGTGGTGAAAGAGTTAGGATTACCCGACATATGGTCTGTTGCACCAGAATCAATGACGAATTTGGACGATGAAGAAATGAGACATGTATTTGGATTACCTGAATTGACCATAGCAACAAAAGATAACAAAATGGACTAGAATGGAAAATCAGATATGTTTCGAAATACCAAATCGAGCACGTATATGTGCTTCTGAGTTGCTGAGAAAGTCACCGCCGAAATCTTGATGCCGATCTGAGTATTGGAATCTCGGTGTCGAACAACTCTCAAACCAAAGTAGAGATCCTAAACGAGACTCAAACCTTAATTTTGACAATTTTTCAGATTGCCCCAAACGAGTATCTCACTCAAACCCTAATTCACTATTGCTCTAATACCATATAACAAAGTAATTAGGAATTGTGAATACTCAAGTTGTATTTCATATAGAACAATATTAAATATACATACACTCCTAGGAAAACCGAATAGGAAAGTAAATAAATGAAAGGATAAATAAAGATCAATCTAATTCTTAGAATAAATCTAATTCATATAATTATGCATATATACCTATACAACATGTGTTAAATGTGCTAATAGTGTTAACAAGATTCAACAGTAGACAATGCTCATGATCTATCTTGGCATTCCAGAAGAAAATGTACTTGAGAAGCACATTGAGGGAATCCAACGTTGTTGTGCTTCTGATGCAAAAGTGAACAGCCTCGCTTCTCAGTATGTACAAAAACTAGGGATGATTATCAAACGTTCTAGGGTGTGCTTGGAAAAGGTTTGGTTTGAGTTTGAGTTTGGTTTGGTCTCGCTTTTGGCGGGAAATGCTCAAAATTTGGCCTCTAAAATATGCGGAAAGTAAATAAAAAAAGAATCAATAATTAATTCCTAAAATCAATCTAATTAATCTAATTCCTATAATTGTGCATATACACCTATACAACATGTGTTAAATATACTAATAATGTTAACAATTCATTCAATTACATTGGCAAGATTTTTATTCATGTTTTGCACTGGTGTATTTTTGGAACATGCATTAATAGCTGATGACTTCAGAAGTAGCTTACCCAATTTATATTTCTGTTTAGATCCACTTGAGGAAATTGATGCGCAAAGATAGATTCATGAGGAAAAGTTCTGTTGTTCCTTCCATTGGAAACCGCTTGTGGAGAGATCTGATACATAATCCTCTACATTTAATTTTTTCTGTGGATGTACTCGGCATGACAAGTTCTACTTTAGCATCTCTTAGCAAAGGTTTTGCAGAGCTCTCAACTGATGGACAGTTTTTGCAACTTCGCTCAAAGCAGGTAATACTATGCGATAATTCCCATTGCCTTAGTAGCTGAATTGTGCAATCTGAATTTCTAAAGATGTTGGAAAACTAATCAGGTATGGTCAAGAAGGATAGGCGGGGTTGGTGATGGAATTGTACAAGGGACAGAAGCTCTAGCACAAGGAGTTGCTTTCGGAGTTTCTGGGATGCTGAGAAAGCCCGTGGAAAGTGCTAGACAAAATGGTCTTCTTGGTCTTGCCCATGGGCTGGGTCAAGCTTTCTTGGGATTCGTTGTACAGCCCGTGAGTGGGGCTTTAGATTTCTTCTCATTGACTGTTGATGGGATTGGTGCAAGTTGTTCTAGGTGCTTGGAGATTCTTAGTAATAAGACTACTTTCCAGAGAATAAGGAACCCTCGTGCCATCCATGCGGACAATATACTTAGAGAATACTGTGAGAGAGAAGCTGTTGGTCAGGTACTTGTGTCCTTTTCCTTTTCCTGAATTCTTCACTTGTTTAAAATAGGAGGGTCTGGCATTCTCTCTTATTGTATGGGAACAGTTTATAGGAAATAACCGATTTGGTAAAAATTATAATTTGTGTGGAAGGTCGAGCACTTCTGTTGCATTATCTTTGAATAGTCACAACTGTCAATTGCTTCTCATGCCTGTGAACATGTCCACCCTTCTGTGTATAAATGTCTGGAAATTTGACTTTAATGGACTCAGATATAAAGGAGAGGGTAAAAGGTAGATAAGAGGCTCGCTCAAGGAATCAGAATATTTAGTGGAACATGAAAATGGAATCTGAACGGCATTTGGTTGAATAAATTCAAGAAAATATTTTAGTTCGTGTATTCGTGTTATAAGGTGTATCTTTAAATTTGCTTTCATTCCTTAGATATGCCGTAAATCTCTGGAGTAATCTTTTCATTTCAAACTCTAAAATACAGCTTTATGTATTTTGATGAAAATGTCACAGCACGATATAAGGAACTTCTAGGTAATAGTTCCTAGGATTCCTTTTGGGAATATATATATATATATATATATATATATATATATATATATATATTATAATTTTGGGTTAAATTATCTTAATCTCTTTATGTGGATTGAGTCAATTTTTTTCTTCGGAACATTTGATCGAGAATCAATCTTGCTATTGAGAAGCAATCTTATATGTCAAGATGCTTTGCATCTGTTTGAACATGGTATCAAAATTTACTTCTTGCTTGATTCTCCATTGTAGATGATACTTTTTCTTGCCGAAGCAAGTCGACAATTTGGATGCACTGAAATATTTAAAGAGCCATCGAAATTTGCTTGGTCAGATCGGTATGAAGATCATTTTGTGGTACCTTACAACCGGATCGTGCTAATAACAAATAAACGAATCATACTATTGCAGGTTGGTTTTGGCTCTTTAGTTTTACGTGATTCTTTTTTTTCCCCTTTTTTTTATAAATAAAATTCTATTTTCCAGATCCGTACTATCACAACTTTTTCTTTCTCATTTTGATTCTTCTCTGTCTGTATCTGAAGTGTGTTGCCCCTGATAAGATGGACAAAAAGCCCTGCAAGATCATGTGGGATGTGCCATGGGAAGAAATCCTGACACTCGAGTTGGCAAAAGCTGGCTTCCGCTTTCCAACTCACTTGATCATCCATCTCAAATCTTTTAGGAGATCTAAAACCTTTGTCAGGGTTATAAAGTGTACCACTGAAGAATCAAATGGAGGAGAACCTCAGGCTGTTAGGATATGCTCGGCAGTACGCATGTTCTGGAAAGCGTACCAGTCCGGTATAAAAATCATTACAGAGAAGGTAAGACCTATTCCTTTACCTTTTTTTTTTTTTTATATATATGTTGAAACAAGAACAATAAACCGAGGTAAGAATCATACACATCAAAACAAGATTAAAACAGGTATATGATTCAATACTGGCCGTCGGATATACACACATCCACCATAGGCCAGATCAAAGAAATTAGCAAGCACCATAAGGAGTTCCATATATATGCTAAAACTCATCAACTCTATTTTGTAACCCTCCTTATATTAGTAGGCGTGTCAATTGATTTAGCAGTCACATCTCCGATATCATCATCTCTAGTTAATCCACTAATGTTTTCTCCAAACCCCAAATCATTAAGACCCTGGATAGGAGCTGAGCTGCCAAGTACTCTGAATTGCGACTTGAATTTCTCATCCAAATTTAGTGGTTTCCCATTAACAAATGCCAATTACGCTGCGACACCATAATTTGCTAAATCCTGCTTGTCTTCTAACGAGAGTAACTTGCCATCCAAACCAGAAACCATCCTGTGCAAGGCATCCAAGTCGTAGTTAATTTGAGAAAGATCACCACGTACATCAGTGATCTCACTCTTAATCTCTTTTGATATCTTTACTTGATCATCAAGTTTACCATCCAAGTTCTCAATTCTCTGAGTCAAGTGCTTCTTTGTTGCAGCAAGAGCATCTGACACATGCTCCAGATTTTTTGTCAAATTTGCAACAGCATTTGCCATACTCTTCTTTGTTACATACATACCTATTCCTTTACTTCAATTATGGTATAACATAGGAAAATCATATTCATTGTATTATGTAATCTTCTGAGTAGGTTCCATCAAGCCAAAGGTTCTCGTACGTCACAAGGAATGGAGCTGATACAAGCAATCCCAAGACTCATGGAAAAACATTAATCAAATCAAGTGAGCTGTCTTCTTCAAGTTCTGCTTCTGATGAAAGGAAGTTTGTCACACACACTATCGAATTTTCAAAGGTGTGGAATAGTGATCAGGAAGCAAAAGCTCGATGCACTTTGTGCAGAAAGCAGGTAATTCTTCATGACGAGTCCTCGAGATTTCAGGGGCCTCAAATTTGAAGTTTTAGCCTGATAGCATATATTATTTCTTTCAGGTTTCAGACGAGCACAGAATTTGTAGCATCTGGAGGCCAATCTGTCCTGATGGGTAATGGCTGAAAGTTATATGCATTGGCTTTTAATACTATATTTCATGATTTGGTTAACCTTGGCACCATTTGGTTTTGGTCCGAGAATAAGTTTTGATCAGGTCGGGTCACTTGTTCTAGTTGTTCCCATCTTAAGCTATAACGTCAACCAACAAGTTTTTGTATTTTGAAAGTAATATGTTGCCATAAGAATCTCCTATAATATGACGGCCATTTTGTGGTTCTTACTTTGTAGACATCCCGTCTTGTGGGATGTTAGCCAGTAGCCACAATCAAATAGTCTCCACCTCTCATTCCAATGAAGCAACACAATATGATCTATAATTTTAGTTTGTTAGCAGGTTCCAAATGCTGCTTTTTTATTATACAGTAAACACTTTCTAAAAGGATACTCTATAAAGGAATAAACTTCCTATAGTAAAAAAAATTTCTGGTTCCAACTTGAGAGCAGTTATAAATAAGAATAAACTCTACATTATAATAAATTATATTTTTTTAGACCCCGCCTTAAGAAGTTTGCCTCCATATAGTAATAAATGTTAAACTTGCTTCAAGTTTAGATAGTATTACTCTACTTAAAGATAATTAATATCGTATTATACGTAGTATTTATACATGCAGAGAAATCCCTTGCTTCAAGTTTAGATAGTATTATTTTCTATTTAATGAAAATTAATGCCATACTATACTTGGTATTTATACATGCAGAGAAATCCTTTGCGCTTTCCAAGATATATGTGTTTGTATCTCTGAGAAACATGTACTTGTTTCTCCAAGATAAATGTATTTGTTTATTAAAAATTATGTACATGTTTTATATAATGTAAATTTAAATTTTAAAAAATTTAAATTTTTAAACTTGCATTTTTATGTAAAACTCTATCTAGGAATAACCTTTCTATAATAATATTTTTCTCTTGTCCCGAGAATATTCCTATAGGGAGTTTTTGATGTAGATGCTTAAGTTGCAAACTTTTTATGTGCTGGATGATGGTTCGAATACATTTAATAACGGTTCTATATTTTGGCTGACTAAGTCTGGAACTTGAACTTGTTCTCGATAGATATGGATAGCTATGTGTTTTTCTCGTACAAACTTCCAATGTGCCATAGGCGTGTGAATATAAACAAAAAATTTCCTCTTGGCCTCAGATACGTCGCAGTTGGGGACATAGTACGTGCTGGCAACCACCCTCCTAATGTTGCAGCTGTATACTGCTACTCTGACAAAAACTTTAGAAGTCCAGTGGGTTTCGACTTGGTAAGAATTTCCTACTCTTGAGTAATATACCTGATCTTTGTGATTGTTAAATGTCAAAAATTAATAAATGCCATAAATTTGGAAGCAGACTGTATTTCTGTTTCCAAATTTGTGGTTCTACATATGGTTGGCTTAAACCTCAACACTTCTATCGCAAATGATTTTGTCTCGTCTTCAAAATGTAAAACCTTTTAGCCCTTTCTCTTCTCAAAATGTTTGGGCTTTTGTGACTTTTTTAAGGATTATTTGTTGAAGTTACCTTCACTCGTAAATAATCCTCTTGTCTCTGTTATGTTAGGAGAATTAGTTAAGGATATAATTGCAAAAAGACCCCTTGTTACATCCTCCTTTATCTATGTAAAAAATATCAAAGGCCTTATATTTTTTTCCAGGTCTGGAGGAATTGCCCCGATGATTATGTTACTCCCGTGTCCATTTGGCACCCTCGTCCTCCTGAGGGTTTCGTTTCTCCTGGATGCATTGCAGTACCAAACTTTGTGGAGCCAGAACTCAATTCAGTATACTGCATTGCAGAATCAATAGTTGAGGAAACTGCATTTGAAGAGCTAAAGATTTGGTCAGCACCGGAATCGTATCCCTGGGCTTGCCATATTTACCAGGTACAGAGTGAAGCTCTTCACTTTGTTGCCCTGAGACAACCCAAAGAAGAAAGTGATTGGAAGCCATTGAGAGTTATCGATGACCCTCAGAACTCGGTTTTACCACCAGAATCTCTGTGATTTCCATAACTTTTTCCCTTGCATTGGTTCTTGATTCAAAACACGTTCTCTGGAGGCCAGGCGTTTCTTGTTCCCCCTAACAAGAATATCTATTTTTCTGTCATCAATCTTGTAAATGATCAAGAAGGGGTCGTTTCTCTCTGTTTTTTCTTCAATGGGAGATGACCGATTCATCTTTCCCCCTCTCCTGTTTTCTTCTTTCGTTTTCTCCAAAAAGTATATATTTTTCTTTCTTTCTTTTCTGTATATTAGTTTTTTTTTTTAAGGCAGTAAATTAGAAATTTTTTTTTTATTTTTTTTTATTTTTTTTTTTAAGAGAAGAGAACATGTAAATTGCCATTTCTTGAGGTGGAAAAATTGTCTATTTGCTTGGCATGGATTCGAATTCGATTGCTTAAGAAATTGTGAGGCTCAGTTTGAGATTGAAATTGTGTTTTGCTTCAAGGAATTGATGTTCATCAGACGATCTAAAATTTATTCAGTTCGAGTGCAATGGTGAATCTGAGTCATTTACAGTTTCAAGATCAATTTTTATCGTAAGAATATAATCGAAAAACAGAAGTGGTGAAAGTTCTTGTAATAATTGATAATTTGAGGGTGTAATTATCAATATATCAAAAGATTATATTAAAAAATAATAATTTTGGATACGGGAGTAATATTTTAAAGTTTGTTACTCGGGTGATATTCTGGTAGTTGAGTCTCGTTTAGGAGACCAGGAACCAATCATTGGCAACATAAAACGAATTATTGATGTTTAGGCAGCTCTGATGAATGCTACTTAATACATCTCACGATTTAATTCATCCACATAACCATACAAACGGGTAAAGTTGTGTCTAGACATTTGGGAACCTTGTGCAAAACATTTGGGGATGTATTATCTAAATGATGCAAATTTAGAGAGAGAAAAGTGTTTCTTACCCGAAAGACATATGAGGCTTTCTTGTGTCATATTACCTTAGGGAAAATTCTGATATGGACCGGGTTCATGTGGACCATGTGGTACAGATTTGGCCACATCCCTGCAGAATGAGGAGAGAGAAGGAAATGCAGTGATGTGGCCAAATCTGTACCGCATGGTCCAGTGGGATCCCGGGTCCATATCAGAAGTGTTCTTACCTTAGGCGGTGGGCCCTTACTATTATGATAGTTCGGAATGAATAGATAGACAATTTTATAATAATATTACTAATTTTACACTACGAGATTAATATGGAGTCGTTTTATATCAGAATTTTGATTAGGACTAAGCTCAATCTTTTTTCTTCTTTTTCTTCATAATTTGCTGGATAAAGTAATGGAAACAGAATGAATTAGGAGATATAATTACTAATTAGTGTTGTATAGATTATTCAACATACTAACATCTACTATTACTATTTCCTTTTGAAAAAAAATAAAAATAAAATAGATTTTTATTTTTTATTTTTTCTTTCGAGTGGAGGAGGGGATTAGGCTGCAGATCAGCCGCCTTCGCCTAGAAGTCGGATACCTGGAATCCGATTCGGCCAAAAAACTTGTCCAAATAAAAAATAGGCTAATTGGTGTATATGGTCATGAAACAATTTATGTTTGGCAGATTTGGTCTCTGATGATTGTTTGCAGTTTTTTACATCCTTAATCAATTTACGAGCCTGTGTTTTGGTCCTTCCGTCATTTTTTTGAATTTTTCACTGTTAGTCAATTTTTTACCGTCAAATTTATAGCTAATGAAATCAATTGTAAAGATAAATAAATATAAATACCTAATTATAAAACTAAAAAAATTACATGTTTTAATTATAATTATAAAAGTAATAAAACCCATTCCCCTTACCCCTCCTCCTTCTCCGGCGGTTCCCTTCATTATAATGCAGAAGTAGATCGTTGTTGAAGGGGAATAATAATCCGAGAGTAACAACATGAGACCTAAAGTTTTCCATTAATTCATTATTTCTTTCAAAATCTAGGTAGCATATGGTAAGAAAACCCAATGAAATCTTTAAAATTAACCTTGATTTATCTTCCATTTCGAATTTGAAAAGTTGGGCATGGGTCATTTGGGCTTGGGAAAAGCTTTGAGCTTTACATAGGCTTTGAGGAGAAAATTGAAGTTAAATTTAAAACGGAAATGAGTTTCACAAAAAAATTCATCAAATTTAATCAAATGGAAATGTGTTGTTAAGATTTTTGTGAAAAAATGAAATTTTCATTGATTAACATTTCCATTATATCTTCCTGACAAAGAAATGAGAATTTGTCTCCTAAGAAGATGATGCCATAGCAGAATTCTAAATTGCTAGTTGCCAAAGTGCTCTTGCAGACATTGAACAAGATTGGAAGTTTTTGGATGAACAATGGGGGCATCTAGAGATAGGTAGGGTTAAATACTTGGAAAAAAAAAACTTTCATTTTTGCCCTCGGGAATTTAACGGTAAAAATTTGACTAACAGTGAAAAATTCAAAAAAATGACGGAATGACCAAATCACAGGCTCGTAAATTGCTTAAGGATGTAAAAAGTTGCAAACAATAATAGGGATCAAGTCGTCCAAGCGTAAATTGTTTCAAGACTATATACACCAGTTGACCAAAATAAAAACTTCCAATTTTGCCCTCGGAAATTTGACGGTAAAAATTTGACTAACAGTGAAAAATTCAAAAAAAAATGATGGAAGGACCAAATCACATGCCTATAAATTATTTAAGGATGTAAAAAGTTGCAAACAATCATCAAGGATCAAGTCTACCAAGCGTAACTTGTTTCAGGGTTATATACACCAATTGACCGAAAAAAATATGCGTGGAGTTTCCTACTAATTTGTGATCATTTTGATTAAAAAAAAAAAAGTTCATCCAAAGCTGAATTTAATTTCGTTTTCACACTTTTTGCTTTTCATTTATTTTCTTTGGTTTGATGGTTTGTTGCTATTGATATTGGTACGAATAGACCAATCCAAGTAGAAGTAGACCAAAAACAATTTGTGGGATTTAAAGTGATTACGTTTCAAAGAATGCAGAACCACAAGCTTTGCCTAATGACAAGCAAATGAAGAGTACGAATGGACTGGATTTGACTTGGGTTTAGTTTGGTTTGATATTCAAACCAACTTTGAATTTAGTATGCAAATGAAATCTGAACTATTGAATAATTTAGAATTATAATGGTTGATGAGACAGAGATCTTCTTCTTCTCACAGGCCGACACCCGCGACAGTTTTATCTGTGTTAGATATTACGGAGGTTTAGCGAGTACCATGCCGCCTTGTTTACCATCTTTGTCCAGCCTCGTTTACCCCAGACTCGAGACATGAGTAACGAGAAATCCTGTGAAAAACACGATCGCCTGCCAGTGGAAGGTTTTCGAAATCCATCTCCAGATCCGAAATGGCCAATTTTTTCTTTCTTTTTGGTAACCTTTTGGGACCATTCCAATAGTCACTAGTCGCTTAAAATGACACATTGTTTTGAGTTGTGTGAACGTTGGCACATAAAAAGAGACTTAACTTGTTTCTTCTACCACATTTCTTTTTAATTTTTATTTTATCAAGTGGAATCTAAAACCTTCAATTTTTTATTTTTTTATTTGTTTGTTTAACCTCGTGGAAGCAAGCCAAACCATTGCTATTGGTGCTATTATTCATAATCCTAAGTTTACCGCAATTGTAATCAAAATACACGTTTTACATTAACAATTGATAGAGAATTTTTGGTTGCCAGTCAAATTAATTGACCTCAATGCCATCACAAAAAAAATGTTAAAAGGGTAAATATGTCTTTTTCTAAGGTAAAAATTTAAATGACACAAAAATTTCTCTTTTCACCTGACATATCGAACATATCTTGTGAATCTTTTTCCATAATCACATTTTATCTTGTTATTAGAGGTTATTTTTTTTCTAAGGTAAATATAGATTACACATAAATTTCTCCAAGTGGTCATCCAATACCATTGGTCAATTGATAAAATCAATAGTTTTACCTAAAAATAACTTAGTTCTTTCTCATGACTATGTAATTCTCTTCAAGCCCATCATAGAAATTTATTTTTTCATACATGATAAACAATAGCGGATTCTGAGAGCAGTGTGGTCACTCACCGATTTACCTTATTTATGTGGAGTTGTGAACATATCATCTAAATAATGGAGTAAGAATACACCCTATTTACTTTTTAAAAAAATATTTTGACAGGTTACATTCCATGTAATACGTGTTTTCGTATAATTAACATATGTTCTAAGGAATGTAACACATATTTTATGTAGGCAAAAAAAAAGGTGATTTCTTGTGATCAAATAGTTTGCGTGTTTTTATTTACAATTTAAGAGATTAAAGAGCGAACTAAGTTGGATTAGATTAGGATTTATAATTTGTTTGCCAACCCCAAAATTAGCAGCTGACAATATGATGTGACATTCAACGCGTGCGATATCCAATCGCCATTCCAAAAAACAAACAAACTTGTGCATTAACTTCATATGATGTGAAATTTGAAAGAACATATAGAAAGGGGGAAATGGATAAGATCTAAGGTACTCCACACGTATATAACTTGAGAACTTTGCAACTTGGATCCAAACTTTCAAAATCAATCACCTGTAATTTTGGTATCTTCTCTCCACAAATCTAGACCAAGTTGAAAAAGGTGAGGATGCTAACACATACATTTTTTTTTCCGTAACGTGTTTATACATTATCAGCAGTTGTATTAATTTAATTTGATAACTAAATATTTAATTATATAAATAATTATTATTCAAATTAAGTAACTAGGTTATTTTTTAAAATAAATGATTATTTTCTGACGCTATAAAAAATCAATAATTTAAATTCTCATAAAGCTAACTTAAAATTTCAAATTTTATCCTTCCGAAATTCATAATAGGCAGTACCCCCCCCGCATGTGCTTTCACCTACCAAAATATTATTGTAGATTGTAATAATAAATAATGATAATAATGATAATAATAATAACAATAACAACTAAATAACTAAATAATTAAAAATTATTTTATGAAAGCATGTGGTGATATCCTTTGGTTTTGCGAATAAATCATATAGTGGTACTATGATATTTCAACAAAATAAAAAATATAATATAGCAAAAATTGAATAAATAACTTTGATAAATTTGATAAATTCATAAATTTGATAAAGTAATTAATCTTGGACTCTTAAATTTAATAATTTTGTATTGATCACGTGAAAACTATAGCAAAAATTGAAACCTTAACTTACTAATAAGGGATACTTGTAAGAAACTTGTTTAAGCCTTGCATTAATTGAATTCGGATTGCATTCTCAAGCAAGAGCAAACTTCCACACAAGAAATAATGTTGAGTGATTCATATATTCAAGAAATGCAATTGCTTAAGCATACATAAGTGACAGTCCTCTCCAATATTTTTTAAAAAATAAAAATAAAAAACTCGCATTTATTGTAACGTAATAATTTCCAAAATTTGCTACATATTTTTTGGTAGAAAAAAGTTTATGTGGGTTCGACTCCGATTACCACCACGGGATAGGGCAGACCCTAGAGACCATATGTCATTTACGAGGGTATTTTTACAGATCGCCCACCAACACAGTCCTCACGTCAGCAGCGGAAATTGAATACTTGGCATTTGTAAAGACGTGCAAAAACCTTAACAATTAGGCCAACTTGTGTGGGTCAAAATTTGCTACACGATCTTGTACTATATGATTTTCCGTAACTTTTCCAACTTCAACTTGTTAAATCGGTAGTTTAAGCTGCAGAAAGAAAATTAAAAGGAAGGAAGGATTCAATAAAAATAATATAACTTATTAAGTTTTTAATAATTAGGGTATGCATAGGGGATGGATAGGAGACGAATCTAATATTTGAAAATAAATACACAAAGTGACTGCTTCCAAAATACCACTAAAGTAGATGGATTGGAGACTGACTTAACATCTGACAATGAATGCATAGAATGACCCCTCATAAAATACTACTGAAATAGTAATCCACATATACAATCAATTTTTCTACTAGATCATGCCCTCAAATCAAAGTCAACAGACATCATAGAAGGCAGACTCAAAACTATTTTTATTTATATACATATTAATAGAAAAAATGAAGGGGAAAGAAGGATAACAACAATAATAATTCGAAGGCATATTGATTAAATTACTTGAGAGTAGGGTTGCAAACGAGGTGAGCCAAGTTAAATACTAACTTAACTGAATTGAGTTTAATTTAATTTTTTCTAACCTCGAGCTCGAGTCAAACATTATAAAACTCATTTTTACAAGGTCAAACTTTTCTCGAACCCGTTTTTGTTGAATGATCGTTCATGCAATATTTTTTTTTCCCTCTACGTTTTCTGCTGCTCTTCTTCTTTCCTTTACTGCTGGTCAAATTTGGCCATTGATTTCGGTCAATGGTCAAATCTTGATCCTTTTGTTTAGGTTTTATATCTCTATTTTGTACCATGAATCATATGAAACTTTTTTCAAAATATTTTTCTTCAAGATTCAAGATACAGAAGTTCGATTTGTCTCAAATCTTCACAGATTTATACTTTTTTTTTACGTTTCTATGAGGATTCTTTCAACTTAGATTTGATCTGTGCCCTTTATCATCTTTCTACATCTTCTCGAGGTAATTTGTAGAGCGGTTGATACACTCATAGTCCTATAAATTGTCGATTCCTAAGGAAGATGTTGAAAGTGATATTCTCCTGTCTCTGTGGTTCAAGAATTGCGGAGAAGATGCAACGAAGAAGAAGATTATGTATTTGTTTAGTTTACTAGTTGTTATCTTAGTATTTCCTAACCAACCAAGTTTTCTTGGGTATGATTTTTGTCTGTTATCATGATTTTTTATTTGATTGTAATGACTTCGGCTATTTTGTGATTAATAGAAAATTTATTATTTAGCAAAAAAAAAAATATTATTAAAAAGAAAAGAAAAAGACTCTTAGCCACGAGTTGATTGTACTATTTGTCTTTAAGTGATTCGTCTAGTCATCCTTGCGTGGAATATCACATTTTGTTTTTTGCTAAATTGTGGAATATCACATTGAACAACCTAAATACATCATTTACATGAAAAAGGAATAAAGACCATGTGAATGTTTACTAGGGAAATTAAAAAAAAATTAAGATGTTTTTAATTAAAATATTAATATTATTTGTTTAAATAAAATTAGTGGTATATAAGTTATATTTAAGAAAATAATATTTGTATTTTAATTAATAAAGTAACTTATATTTTACTTTTTTAATTTTCGCAACACATAATGAAAGTTTTATGTTTAGGAATGGGAAAAGAAGACCATGTAAATTCTTTTGCTATCATTTGTATAAATTTGACAAATACACCCTTAAAAGTTTCTCATATCAAAGATCCATATTAAGCTTGAAATTAATAACATCTGATATTGAATCAGCTGACTCATGTTTTGGATCTTCTGTAACACTATCTATAACACTATAAAATAACAATCAAACTTTAATGGGGTCATGATGCGAAATCTTGATGGGTTATATCAAGATTCGGCTGAAAACAGATATTTCTCTATCTCGAATAGTTTCTATGGGAATACACTTAACACAATCCCGGAAAGGCTAAGTATCAATGGAGGTTGAAACACCACAACTAGAGAAACCAACTAGTTGACAGTAACTTAAAGGAATATGAAATTCAACCGGAAGTTCATAAACAAGTATCAAAGGATTAACCTTAATCAAAATATCAATATATCAAGTCTACCTAAAAGAGGTGGCCGAAATTCCCTTTAAGTAGAAGGTAATTCGGTTCCAACTCAAAAGTAGGGAAAAAGGGAAATAAGAGTCCTCGAAGAATTAGGACTTTCTTGAATAACAACTTTCTTTATTAAGTAACTACTCAAACAAGATAATAGGGGACATGTGCCTATTATCTTGGCGGATGGAATCAAAATAACTACCAAAACAAAGAAGAGTCCTAGTTAGCGTTAGAATCTCTTAATAACCAACTAACTAACACACTGGACAACATGTCCCTTTATTATAAAGCAACTACTTGCTATACACGAAATTAAAGTAAATAATATGTTGAAAATAATTAAAGTCTAGTATAGACTTTAATTGTACACAAAAAGACTAAAATGCCCTTTAAATTAGTCACTAATTCTGGACAGCTTGTTGGGCCAACTTGTACGACTATTTCGGATATCAAGAAGGCAGAATCTGATCTTGTGATTTCATAGAAGTTGTAGATCTGCCTCTTATCTTTAATATGCAACTGGAATCAGCTTCATTGGATAACTATATCGAAAGTTGATCTTCATAGAAGTTGTAAATCTACCTCTTATCTTTAATATGCAACTGGAATCAGCTTCATTGGATAACTATATCGAAAGTTATGATCATTATACCAAACAAGATATAAAGTTCGTCCCATTCCTCATACACTTGTGATACTAAGAGGTTGACTTGTACAACATTCGTAGATGTAATTTAGAGTCCTCTTTGTATCTTAATACACGTTCCCTTGAGTTGGGCAGCCCCAAGGTTGGTACCGTATCAGGTCAGCTATATGAACTAGAAAAAAAATTCCAAAAAATTGGGTTGAATTAAGTTTCATTCTCTGTAACATTCTAATAATAAAAAAATATTTATTTAACTTAATATCAAATAGGTAAACCTCAGAAGTTAATAATGTTATAATTAAGAAGGACATCGTACATGTAGTGTCAAAGATGATTGGGAGTAGTTGACTCATTATACCTATCATCTCCAACACAGCAAATTTTGTTACAACCACATAGTCCGCTTCAAGAACTCCTACCTATTTATCAAATTTATTCTTATCCAAAATGAACTTAAAGTAGAGAAAATTTGAAAATTTCATCATTTTCTCATCCACATACTAAAATGTCCATGTGCATAAGCCAAGAATAAAATATCTAAAATTTGTAGGGTTTACCGGACTTTGTGGTATCAGAGTCACCCAATCCGATATTGAGCCTCTATTATTATTCACAGTTCAGATGTCCAGTCATGGCCATGAAGATAGTGGAGGAGCCAGAATTTAAGTTTAGGGGGGCCGTAGTAGAAAAAATTGAAAATTCTTGGGGGGCATTTAAAAAAAAAATCTCTTTTATTCTGAACCGTTGGATATATATACCTAATATATAAAAAAATTGAAAATTCTCCTGGCCCCCCGTCCCTGCCCCTTCAATGCTCCGCCACTACATGAAGAGGTGTATTAAAGATTGCACATTGACTAATTTGTATGCATATTTGCTCCTTACTCTTTTTTAGGGATTGAGTTATACTCAAATCCATTTTCTAACAATTGGACAACATTGTCAAAAAATCAAAGCCATGTATCACACGAAGATCCGGCATTTGAAATTTAGTTCCAGGTAAAAGGAGTTTGCACTTTTTCGATTTTTTTTAATTGATAAGTTGGTTGGCTTTCTTCTTACTTATCAAACCATTATTAATGTCAATCAAAATTAAGCATCTATAAAAGGTTTAATGAGAGGGACAAAATTATAAGTTTATTAACGAAAATTAAAGAAGTAAAAAAATAAAATATTTTTTAAATAAAAAAATTAATATTACTCTCTTAAATAAAATTAGTGGTATACGAATCAAATTTAAGAGAATAATATTGAGATCTTATTTTTTTACTTCCTTAAATTTTGCTACATTTCTTAAAAAAATTATATTATAAAATATAGATAGTATTGTTCAACAGAGAAAAAAACAGTACAAGTAAAGGGGACAAAACATCAAAACTCAAGAAGAATCTTCTTTTTTAGCGCCCTAATTATATACGTAATTAAGATAACCTGATTTTTTTTTATCTAATTAAATACCGAAGTCGCAATATTACCAAAAAGGAAAAAAATGGAACGTCCAATAAGAAGTTTCACAAATATTTAGAAAAAAATATGTGGATATAATAGCAAAAAGGTGGTGACAATGCCAGAGCAATTACCATCCAGCCAAAGCATATTTGATTGAAATAGCATTTCTACCCTTCTAATTTAAATGGTAATTGGCAGCCAACATAATTTACCATATCAACAACCCCGATCATCCTCCCTCATGTGGTAACAAAAAGATCTCTCTTGTACCTCTGATTGCCTCCTCTAACCCTTACTTTCACTCTCATCTCTCTCTCTCTCTCTCAACCACCACGCCATCACCACTCTCATCGCCATTGACACCACCCCTTTAATTTTAATATTAAAAGAAACATTTAATGTATTTCTTTGGTGCTTATACATCATTATTTTAGAATAAAATATTTGAAAATAATCTCAGATGGTCATTTGTTGATGACCATTAGGAATGGCAATGGGGCAGATCGGGCTGGGTATCTCAAATACTGCGCCCCGCCCCGCCCTGTTGATTTGTGCCCCACCCCGCCCCAGATCAAAAAATTCTGCCCCACGCCCCGCCCTGCACGGGGCAGATCTGACCCGCCCCGCCCCATCCTATTTTTTTTTTTTAAAAAAATCATTATTTTTTTTTAAATTATAAAAATCAATAATTTTATCAAAAAAATTAAAATCATAAAAATAATTAATTTTTTTAAAAATCATTAATTTTATCTAAAAAAATCATTAATTTTATCATAAAAATAATTAATTTTTTAAAAAAATATTTAATTTTTTTAAAAAATAATTAATTTTATCCCAAATCAATTCTCAAACAAGTACAATTAGTATATTAAAATGAAAATTAAACATGATTATGTTTAATAATAACAATATTATAATAATGTAATATAAATGGGGCGGGGCGGAAAAAAATACCATGCCCTCGATCCGCTCTGCTCACTGGCGAGGCGGGCAGCTCTAAAAGACATCGGGGCAGGGCGGATCGGCGGGTCACGGTCAAATTGCCATCCCTAATGACCATGGTACGATGATTTGAAGAGATCTAAACCTCTGGACTGAGAAACTTAATACATGGACATGCAAGTGTGGTAAGGGTGCATTTGTTAGCGAAAACTTCAATTGTCTTCCCCCTAAAAAATTTAGAAGATCTTCACCCTGTTTTTTATGACCCATATAAATCCTCTGACTAACTCTAATCCGTGATTGTTTTCAAAATTCAAAATTAGGTTCTTATCTCTCTCAGCTACATTGAAAATCGTCAAATTCCATATAGATTATGTCAAATTTGCTTCTCCTCATTTTGAGTTGATAATTATGTTCTCTTGATCCATCATTTGGAATGGACAAATTGATGGTGTTTGTTGGAGAATTCAGCTGAAATCCAAATAACTCTTGAACAATTTTGATGGAATATCAACATGCGAATAAGATTATTTTTCTTAAAAGATTGACGATATAGGTAATTGATGCCACTTGTAATGGTGGCGGTGGTGGACTTGGTGGTAGCACAGGTTGGAGAGAAAGATGAGGAATGAATGGCAAGAAAAGGGGTGGGGAGTAATTGTGTGGTATGTCATTACGCCTTAGTTGTCAGTTGCTTTTTTATTAAAAGGGGTAGAAATGTCATTTCAACAAAATATGCTCTGGCAGGAGAGTAATTGCTCTAGCATTATCATCACCATAGCAAAAAGGGCAAAAGCACGGTTTAAGGTGACGTGGTGACTACATGGCAATAGGTATTAGTTGTCTTTATCCATTCTAAATGATTTAACACGTTTTCACCCACTTCGGCTCCTTTGCGGAACAAGAAAAATTCTGCATCGTGCGAAACAATCTGAATCGTCGGATGATACTTTGAACGGTCCATATTTAGAGAGAAATTTTTTTTATTTTTTTTATTTTTTAAGTTCAGCCGCAGCTTTTCTCTCTCCAAATCTGATCCGTTAAACTATCATCCGACGGCCCAAATTGTTCCGCACGACGCGGAATTTTCTCTGTTTCGCATAGGAGCCGGACTGGTTTTCACCAGCCGAATAGTAACTAAATTTATTAAAAAGAAAGAAAAAAATAAAAATTATATTTTTGATTATGATAGATACATTTAGCTTGGGATGACCAATTTTAAAATAATTAAAAAAAAACATGGGATGACTTGTTCAAAAATATGGAAAATTTCTTTTTTACCTCTAGATGTTCCGATATTCATATTTTGAATAATTATGTTGTGGACCTGAGTTACATGTGGGGTCATAGACCACTTGATATACATTGAGCCTCATCACTCTTTTGATTAATAAAATAAAAACACTTCCCTTTTGTTGCAAGTAAATAGGGGTTTTTTTATTATTATTATTATCAAAAGGATGTGATGTGGCTCAACGTGGATTAAGTGGTCAATGACCCTACATATAACCCAGGTCTACAATAGAATTTTTCCATATTTTGAAGCTTGCTTACTAGTATTTCAATAAACAAAATCAGTATAAATATAATATTTTCTCTAGTCAATATTAAATGTTCACTTAATTTATTAAATAAAATAGTAAATATTTGAAATAATTAATATGTATGAAAATAATACGTACCCTTTTGTTATATTATCCTATTAATCTAATCTTATCCTTTCAAAATTCATAAAAGGCAGTATATCCTACTTGTGTGCTACCAAAATAATACTCTCTCAATTTCTTAATATAAGTCGTCTACAAAATGTAACGAAAATTAAAAAGCAAAAAAGTAAGTATTTTATCACCCCTGCCCTCTATGCTCGAATGCATTTTTGTTCGAGTATGTATGAGTTAGTTGTCAGCCAGTTGGATCTCAGACTTTTGATCCAACGGCTGGGTGTGATGCAGGGGTATTAAAGGATAAAATTATTTGGCTATCACTTTAGGCGGGAAAATGAAATTTTAAATCTCACTTTTCTCTCTCTTTTATTTTTATTTGGTAGAAGATAATTTCATATCCCTAAAATCTCTCCATTTTCCTCTCTTCCCTCCTCTCACTGGTTCCTTTCTTCCTCTCTCTTTCGTCGTTTTTTTTGTTTGTTAAAGAACAGATCTATTCAACAGAAAATTATAAAGTAACGGTGGAAGAATATGTAAATAACACTGAATGGAAAAGATTCAGATATTTTCTTGACAAGAACGGTGTCCCTCACGATGGCCACATAAGTTCGCTGAATGGAAAAGATTCAGAGATTTTCTCTTGTAAAGCTAAACTTTTTTTGGCAAAATGGTTGTTCTTTGTGATGAATCAGGAAATTGTGATTTTTTATTTTGTTTTATAAATGACATTGTTATTTATGTTGTTTATCGTGTTATTTATTCCTAATATTTGGAGTTTATCATGAAACAGAGTTGGAAGAATTCGAAGATAAGCACAATGAGCAGAATGTTCAGAATGCTCGTGTTCTATGACAGAAAACCTATTGTATGTCAGAACATGTGTTTTTTTTTACAGAACACCTGTCCTGTCATCCAGAACATGTGTTCTGTTAAAAAAAACAGGTGTTCGATATATCAAGTAAGAAGGGTAAACAATTTATGCAAGAAGATTAAAAAGACAGCATGCAGGGGGGCCAAGAATATTAGGAAGCGAGTAGAAGAGGCAGAAGACACTTCCTACCTAGACGAAGAAAACATTCATCTTAGACTTTGAGTATTAGATATCTTAAATATGTAACTTGTTGGTGTTGAACACCTTAAGCATTAGACTAGTTATTTTTTTGGGCAAATTCATTGTTCAATTCAGTTGTTCTATGATATTGAACACTTATTTTTTTTTTGTGAACACCTGTTTTTGTGGTGTGAATACCTGTTTTTGGGGTGTGAGCACCTATTTTTTGAGTATGAACATTTGTTCTTTGAGTGTGAACATTTGTTTTTTTTGGTGTGCACACCTACATTCTGTATTGGTTATGAACACCTATTGTTTTGGTTATGATAATCAACGTACTTTTTTAAGTCTACGAACACTTCCTTTAATTTTTTGATCTCTTGTTTCTTTTGTAATGTAAACATGTTTTAATAGTGTGAACACATGTTCTTGTGCAGTGAACACATGTTCTGGTATTCTTAACACATGTTCTTGTACTCTTAACACATGTTATCCAAAATATTAATTTCTTCGGGAGTGAACTCCTAAAATTGTTATTTTTCTTCCATATGAAAGATATGTATCATAGTTCTTGATTTAAAATTCCAACCCATCTTTATGAAGACTCGAAAGTTTTAATTGGAACAAGATAAATGAGGATCCTTAAAATATCTCTCATTTCAAATTGAAGTGTTCAGAATAACAGAACATGTGTTCACAGAACAAAAACATTTGTTCACTAATCATGAACATGTGTTCACTGAACAAAAACATGTGTTCAATAATCAAGAACATGTGTTCACTGCACAAAAACACATGTTCATTAATCACAAATATACAAGAACATGTGCTCACTGCACAAAAACACGTGTTCATTAATCACAAATATACAAGAACATGTGTTCACAATATACAAGAACATGTGTTCATTGCACAAGAACATGTGTTCTTGTAGAAAAGTGTCTTTTTGCCTTTTCTGCCGTTTTCTCTCATCCCGGTAACCCAACCGATGTGACGGTTGTGTGTTCCCCTTTTTTATTTATTATTTATTTGTGAAATTACATATGTACCCTATTAACCCTCTTTTAAATCGCAGCCGTCGATCCATCTGGAAAACGAATCAACGATCGGATTAGTGTTTCGCACATACGGAATTTTGCCTATTCAGCATAGGAGCCGGACTGGTACTTTATTAGTCAAAATATCAATATTACTCTCTTAAATAAGACTTGTATACCAAGGTTGTCAAGATCGTAATTTTAACTCGGAACGGAAGGGGTCTCAAAAATCGTAAACACGAGGATCGTAGCACGGATCGAAGATCCGAAAAAATTATTAAAATAATATTTTATGATAAATTTAAACCAATAGAACTAAAAAGTTGAAATTAAAACACAAACTAACAAGTGATAAATTTCAAAAGCATTGTCCACACTTCCACTATCTGATCTGGACGCTCCCGGCATTTTATTTTTCCTTAGTTCTTATTAATCTTGCACCTAATAACAATTATTAATAGTAAGATTTTATTTTATCAAATGTATTATAGAATTTTTTTTACAGTAAAAACCATAACAAATGATTAAATCACTAATTCGTGACTTCATGATTCACTAACTAATTAAATCACAAGCAAAAGAAAAAGTAGAGCGGCATTTCTCACATTAAAACAAATTTTTATTATGTTATTGGGCCTGAATCTAAAAATGAAAAGAGACAATGTTGGATCGTATTGATCGCATCGATCTTACGATCCTACGATCTTACGATCCTTTACGATCCAACTCTGATGCGATTTTGTGTGCGATTTAACTCGATTTATACCCTTTGGATCGTAAAATCGTATCGATTTTACGATCCAACTTCGCGATTTTGACAACCATGTTGTATACCACTAATTCTATTTAAGAGAGTAATATTGATATTTTGATTAACAAAATACCTTATTTTCTGCATATTTAATTTTCACTTCATGTCCTCTTATATTACGGAATAGAGATAGTATTGTACACTGTGATGATAATAATAATAATAATAATAAATAGAAATTTATGAAAGCATGTGGTGATATCCTTTTGTTTTGTGAAGAAATCATATAGTGGTACGAAGATATTTCAACAAAATAAAAAATATAATATAGTGAATAAATAACTACATAATTTTGATAAAGTAATTTTGGAATCTTAAATTACGGATGAAGTATCAAATTTTGATAATTTATTATTGATCACGTGAAAACCATAACAATAATTGAAACCTTAACTTACTAGTAATGGGATACTTGCAAGAAACATGTTTAACCCTTGAATTTGAATTCGGGGTGCATTCTCAAGCAAAAGCAAACTTGCACACAAGAAATAACTTTGTGTGATTCACATATTCAAGAAATGCAACTGCTTAAGCAAGTTGATACATAGGTGATAGTCGTCTCTAACATTAAAAAAAAAAAAACTAATATTTTTTGAACGATGATAATTTTAAAATTTTGCTATATGATCTTGTACTTAGGGATGACAATTGGCCCAACTAAAACGGAGCTCCAACCCGACCCGACCCAATTAAAAAGGAGATTCCTCAGTTTAAGACAGGGGCGGGGTGGAAACGGAGATAAATTTTGGGTAGGAGAGATGATATCCCAGTCTCACCCTTGCCCAGCCCGGCCCGTCGCGTTTCCCCCGCCTATAATACTAATTACAGATAGAAAAACACATAAAATATCTAAAATACATAACAAATACGTCAAAATTGGAAAACCATCGGAAATTCTCAAACTCTTTGGAAACTTCTCCATCTTGTAACCCTTTAGGAGTACCCCATATTTTTTATGGAGCAAACTAGTATCTTTTTACATATTGTTATTTCGTTGACAATGTATTAAATGTTTTTTGTTTAAAATTCTGTGTTTTTTTAAAGGTTGTATATTTTTTTGGGTTAAAAGTTCACTTAGTTTCTCTAGTCAGAGCTAGCCGAAAGCCAGGATTTGGAAAGAGAAAAACAATCCCTGCTATTTTCTAGTTGGGGATGGCCCCGCCTAATCCAGCGATGAGATCCCCATCCATCCCTAATGGCGGAGTTGGGCCGGAGATGGGAATCAGGTGGAGAAAGCAGGGCCGGGACTAGAGACCACGGTCATCGGCCCACCCGCCTCCATTGTCATCCCTACTTGTACTGTATGATTTTCCATAACTTCTCCAACTTTCTTGTTAATCGGTAGTTTAAGTTGTAGAGAGAAAATGAAAGGGAAAGAAGGATACAACAATAATAACATAACCTATTAAATTTCTAATAATTGAGGGTATAGGTAGGGGATAGATATGAGACAAACATGACATTTGGAATTAAATACACAAAGTGGCTGCTCTGCAGATGGATTGGAGACTAGCCTCACATTTATCAATGAATGCACAAAGTGACCGTTCACAGAATACCACTGAAATAGTAACCCCCTTATACAATCAAATTTTCTACAAAATTATACCCTCAAATCAAAATTAAAAGACATCATAGAAGGTGGACTCAAAACTATTTTTTTTATATACACATTGCTAGAAAAAATTTAAGGGAAAGAAGGATAACATCAATAATAATTCGAATGCATATTGATTAAATTACTTGAGGGTATGATTGTAAACGAGTTGAGTCAAGTTAAATTTTAATTTAATTTTTTTTAAGCTCAAACTCGAGTCAAACATTATCGAACTCATTTTTACAAGCACGAACTTTTCTCGAACTCGTTTTTGTTGAATGATCAGTCATGCAATATTATTAAAAATAAAAAAGATAAGAAAAAGACTCTTAGCCAAGAGATGATTGCATTATTTGTCTTTAAGTGATTCGTCTAGTCATCCTTGCGTGGAGTATCACATTGAACAACCACCTAAATACATCATTTACATGAAAAATGAATAAAGACCATGTGAATGTGTATCAAGGGAAAACACACACACACAAAGGAAAAAAAGAAGACCATGTAAATTCTTTCGCAACAAATTTCTCCCTTATTGTTCCCTATTGCTATCATTTTTGTATAAATTTGACAAATACACCCTTAAAGTTTCTTATATCAAAGATCCATGTGAATCTTAAAATCAATAACATTCTCACATTGAATCATATTACTATAATTTTGAATCTTATGTAACACTATCTGTAATAATTTAATATAAAATTATTTATTTATATAACTTAAACTCTGATGGTTATACCTTAAAAATAAAAAATATTTATAATTAAGAATATTACGTATATGAAGTGTTATAAAAGATTGCTCTAATAAGTATACCCTAACCGTCAGTGACGGACGCACATTTTAAAGAAATGAGGGACACAATTAATATTGACAAAACAAATTCATAGTCCCTTTACACACTTAAGCTTATTAAAATTTTAACCAAAATTGTTAAAATATATGCAGTGTTATTCCTATAATTTACGAGTCACAAAATCTAATTTCAAATCGAAAACTGACTCAAATTGGGTACACTAAAAAATGCTTACGGAACGAGGTGTTACAAAAACAATGATTTTTTTATATGGCCCTTGTGTTCCAGAATTAGCCACGTCATCACATAATTTTCTCTCTCCTCACTTTGAAGTGATGTGGCCAGTTCGGAACCAAATGGTCCAATGGACCTGGTCTATATTAGAACAATCCCAAAAACAAAGCTAAAACTATATATATATATATATATATATATATATATATATATATATATATATATATATATATATGGGAAAGGTCAGTGGGCCGCTCCCCACCGTTGGTCTGCCAATGCTAACCGTACGTTTGGTACGCTGGAATGGAATGAAATATAATCCCTTTTCAAGCAGAATCGCTTTCCACCCAGAATGTTTTCGGAATCCTCTTTCCATTCCAGTGTTTGGAAGGCAAAGCCATAATGGAATGTCGATTCTTTTTCTGTGTCTGATAAAACTATATTTTAATGTCAGAATGAATGGAATTAAACACAATATGACCTAAATGCTCTTTTAACATATACAAACGATAAAACCTAATTAAACATTATTTACAAAATCTTACTTGAATAACATTGACATTATATATCAAAAATATTTATATAACTATATATTGTTGAAACATAATTTTTATTAAAATGTCAACATAGTAATAAAATAAAATAAAATATGTTTACTTTTAAATTTTAAAATAGATTAAAAACTACTACCAAAAAAAATATTTATAAAATTACCATCTATGAAATTTTACCAAGTGAAAAAGAATATTTATGACTAAATCTGAATATGTTACTATTTAAAATAAACTTAATTAATTAATTAAAATAGGGGTATAAATGATAGTTACTATTTATTGATGATTCCAACTCCTCTTGGAAAAACCATTCCATAAGTTTTGGTGTGGAATGGCCTTTTTCTCCACTTCTTACTGGAATCGTCATTCTCGTGGAATGGTCTTTCCAACTAAAATTGGTCAAACCAAACAATGGAAAGAAAAGTTGGAATCGTCATTCCATTCAATTACATTCTAACGTACCAAATGTGATATAAAAATTAAAAATGTTACGTACATGAAGTGTTACAAAGAATTTCTCTAATAGATAAACTCTAAAAGTTAAAAATGTCATAATTAAGAATGTTAAATACAAAAAAAATATTACAGAGGATTGAGAGAAGATGACTCATTATACCTATCATCTCCAAAACAACAAATTTTGTTACAACCACATAGTCCGCTTGAAGAACACCCACCCCTTCTCAAATTTATTCTTATCCAAAATGAACTTAAAATAGAGCAAATTTGAAAATTTTCAGCATTTTCTCATCCACATAAAAAAATGTACATGTTCTTATAAGCCAAGAAGAAAATAGCTCAAATTTGTAGGGCTTACCAGACTTTGACAACATATTGTCGAAAAATCAAAGCCATTAGGTAGTTTGCATCATACGAAGATCCGGCATTTGAAATTTTGGTCCAAGTTTGCACTTTTTCGATTTTGTTATTGACAAGTTGTTTGTTTTTTTTTTCTCTTACTTATCAAACCATTATTAATGTCAATCAAAATTAAGCATCTATATAAGGTTTAATGAGAGGGACAGAATTAGTCAAAGAGGCTGCAGTACAGTGGGGCAAACCTCGACTCGTGACCGAGAGGTCTCGAGTTCGACACCCTCCCCATACATGGGTCACGAGTTCGACACCCTCCCCATACATGGGACAAGTTTAATATGTCTCCCTTTCTAAGATTTTCTCCTCCTCCTATGAGGTAGTTCTCTCTCCCCTTTATGAGGCAATCGCTTAGTCGGACTTCAAAAAAAAATAAAAAAATAAATGAGAGGGACAGAATTAGAAACTTTATACTTAATAAGTGAATTTGGTACAAATATAACAATGTAATATAAATTGTACAAATATGTCGGTTGGCTCTTTTTAAATGTTTATAAAGAAAAATTATTTTTTTAAAAAATTCTAGAGACAGTCGTCACCACTTAAATATCCGTCCATGTTTTTTTTTTTTTTTTTTTTAATAAATTGTGTTTCCATTAATCACAAATAACCAAGGCCAATACAATCAAAGGAAAATCTGAAAATACAGAAAGTAAAAGTTGTACAATGATTTAAAAAATCACGATAATGACATAAAAGACACACTTGAAAGAAAAACTTGGATGGTTAGGAAAAACTAATAGAAAAACTAACCAACTAAACAAATATATAATATTTTCCTTCAAAACATCTTCATCGCAATCCTTGAAGCACAGGGACAGGAGAATATCACTTTCAACATCTTCCTTAGAGGTCGACAATTTATAGGACTATGGGCGTATCAACCATCCTACAAATTGCCTCGGGAAGATGTAAAAAGTTGATAAAGAGCCCAGATCAAATCCGGGTTGAACAAATCCTCCTAGAAACATAGAAAAAAAAGTCTAGATCTGTGAAGATCTGAGACTCATCTAACCACTGCGTCTTGAATCTTGAAGAAAAAAACTTTGAAAAATGTTTCATATGATTTGTAGTACAAAATAGAGTTATAAAAACTGAACAAAATGACCAAGATTTGACCATTGGCCGGAGCCAATAGCCAAATCTGACCAGCAGCAGAGGGAGAAAAAAACACAAGAAGAGCAGGGGGGAAGAGAGAAAAAAAAGGGAAAAAGACTGATCCAAAAGGATTTTTTAATTAAACCTGATATAAAAGGATTTTTTTTTTTGACAAGTGATATAAAAGGATGGGTGCTATACAAATGCATACTAGTTTGAATGTATATCACATCATTTCCTGACGTGTCTACTTGAATGATAAATAAGTTTATTAATAATCCATTAATTCTATAATATAAGTTATTTATGACATGTAACGAAAATTAAAAAAGTATAAAAATAAAATATTTTTTAAATCAAAAAATCAATATTACTCTCTTAAATAAAATTAGTGTTATACGAGTTCAATTTAATAGATATTTTAACTATTAAGGTATCTTACCTTTTACTCCTTTAAATTTCGCGTTATATTTCTTTCACGAGTTATATTATGGAATGAAGATAGTATTATTCAACAGAGACAAACAGTACAAGTAAAGGGGACAAAACATCAACATTCAAGAAGAATCTTATTTTTTTAGCGCCCTAATTCGGCTAGGAATCCTCTGTCCCCATTCAGTGTCCCATTTTTTGTCCCACCAGTAAGAAAATAGTATGTATTAAAATTTTAATTAAAAGATTATAACCTAAAAGAAATAGTAGAACCCACAGGAAAGAAAGATACACGTGACAAATATCTATTCGTGGGGATATATAACGGGTTTTTTGCCCCCTAATTCTATACGTAATTAAGATAACCTGACTTTTTTTTTATCTAATTAAATACCGAAGTTACTATATTACCAAAAAGGGAAAAAAAATGGAACGTCCAATAAGAAATTTCACAAATATTTAGAAAAATATGTGGATATAATAGCAAAAAGGGTAAAAGCAAGTTTTAAGGTGACGTGGTGACTACATGGCAATATGTATTAGTTGTCTTTATCCATTCTAAATAATTTAACACGTTTTCACCAGCCGGATAGTAACTAAATTTATTAAAAAGAAAGAAACAAAATAAATATTCTATTTTTTATTATGATAGATACATCTAGCTTGGGAATTGGGATGAACAATTTTAAAAAAATTAAAAAAAAACAACATGGGATGACCTGTTCAAAATATGGAAAATTTCTTTTTTACCTCTATATGTTCCCATATTCATCTTATGACCTCGCAGGAAGGAGGTGGAAATTATTTAAATCCACGTAGGGGAAGGTGTCGAACCCGCAACCTCACGATCGTGGGTAGAGGCCAGCCCACTGAGCTATGACACTCTTGACCATCTTTTGAAGCTTGCTTACTGTAGTATTTCAATAAACAAAATCAGTATAAATATAATATTTTCTCTAGTCGATATTAAATGTTCACTTAATTTATTAAAAAAAAGTAAATATTCGAAATAATTAATATATATATATATATATATATATATATAATACGTACCCTTTTGTCATACTGTCTTATTAATCTAATCTTCTCTGTCACTTCCAATATATTCTCCCTTAAAATTTCGCTATTTAATATTTATGAAGATATTTCCTTTTATTTATTTTTAATAGACAATAATGGCCCGTGTATTTATCTATTAATCTAAACTACTAAGTCAAGAGATTGGCAGCCCAGTGTGGGAGCACTCTACCTGGGACTGTGAGGTCCCATGTTCGACACCCCCCTCCTTCCTCCCCAAATAAAAAAAAAAAAAATCTAAACTACTAAAAAGCATATAATCAAAATTATTTGAAATTTAAATTTTCGATTTGCTTGCTACATGGGTTCTTAACAGTTACAAACTCTAAAAGTGTAGTTATGATTGTGATTTTGCAGTTACATTTTCAACCCATTGCAGTAAAAAAATTATTGTAAAAGGTGGAGATGACTTTTTAACGAAAAAATTGAATATCATTAATGAATATTAGAAGATTTTGCGTAGGAGAAATTTCGGAGGATATCCAGACCATCTAGCTGACTTGTTTTTTTTTTATTATTATCTATTTTGCACTTTTTCCCTTTGTAAAACTATAGCCCACCAACATTGTCTCTTTCCTTCACCTCCATAGTTCTCTCTATATATTTCCATACACTTTCTTCAACAATTCCCACATCATTTTTCCTTTACAAACACATTCAAAAGAGGGAAAAAAATAGAAAAATGACTTTAACCCTTCGTTCTTCGACTTTTTTCATCAATTTGAAAGAAATCAGAGGTTTAAAAACTTCAGATGATTTCCCAAGCATGGTTTATTTTGCCCGAATTCGACCGTCTTTCCGTCTCCGGGCAAAACAAACTATGCATCATGATGAAACTACCCATGAGAAACTTCATAGTTGTGCATTTCCTCAACATGGTCATGAGGGGCAAAATAGTACTTTTGGTGGAGGAAGGTCAAATAATAGGGTACCAGTATTTGTAATGTTACCACTTGATACAATAACAATAGGGGGACAATTGAATAAGGGAAGAGCTATGAATGCTAGTTTAATGGCTTTGAAAAGTGGTGGTGTTGAAGGGGTTATGGTTGATGTTTGGTGGGGTTTAGTGGAAAAAGATGGTCCTTTGAAATATAATTGGGATGGATATATTGAACTTGTCAATATGGTTCAAAGAATTGGTTTGAAACTTCAAGTTGTTATGTCTTTTCATCAGTGTGGTGGCAATGTTGGAGATTCTTGCAGGTATTTTTCTTTCTTTTTTTACCATTTTTTTATTGCAATTTTATGTTGTTTTGCATCATTTGAATGGATTGGATGTTTTATGAGTCATTTAGAGTCTTAATTGCTTGGATTGGATGTAGATTGTGAGTGATACTTTTAGCACACAAATTTAGATGTCTACTGGCTTGGGTTCGAAATCTCAGACCTCAATCCAATCAGATCATAAAAGGCCTATTTTGACATGAAAATTTAAAAGGGAATTTGACCATACCATAAAAGGGGTGGACTCATCTTTAGATATTCTATTCTAAACTATAAACATGAATATTCAATTCTAGAAAGAACGAATATTCTCTATGTAATTTAAAAGCAAAAGATTTAGCCAAATTAAAAATAAAATACAAAAAAGTAATTTAAAGCAAAAGATTAAGATTTACAAATTTCAGATAGTAGTGAAATCTTATCTACACATATCCTATCTAGAGGATAAAATTTGCCTCATTTATTAAAAATGTAATTACATGATTGCTACTTAATACATTATTTTACGTTACTACATGATTGCTATTTTCTCATTCCAGCGAAAAGCTAATATATGATTATTACACATAAAAATGTTTTCCCGTTTTTGGATAAATAGGGGCAGAGCATGTTGTTATAAATGGTTGGTTAATAGAAATACTTTATAATTATGTCTTTATCTAGGAAAATGCAGCTTCCTTATACTGGAAAAATTCCCTATGGGACGGACCTTATAGGTATCTGTCTGGAGGCCTGCGAAGACCTACCCTGCAGGTGGGTCCTATCTAAATTTACGTGAGAGGAGTGTGGAACCGTACCCACAAGAGCCGCCCCATGCCAGACTTTCCCTCCTTATACCTATGGCCATATTTGGTTTAGACCTTTGTTGTCACTATTTGGGATAGAAAAACTCACATGTGATAAAAACTTCATTCCTACTTCATTCACCTAACTCATTAAGTCTCCAATAGGGTATGAGCGGGGATGGATGGTAGAAAGACCTAACATTTGACAATAAAAATTACAAAACGGCTACTCCCAGAATACCATTGAAACAATTGATTGGAAACTAATCTAACCTTTGTCAATGAGTGCACAGAGTGGTTACTCAGAGAATACCACTGAAATAATGGTCTCTATACTGTCGTGTTTGCTAAAGAATCATACCCTCAAATCAAAGTCAAAAGACATCAGACAAGACCGATCCAATAACCATTTTGATTTATGTGCACATTACGTTCATTCTTAGTTCATTTTCTTAGCAAAGAACATGAAAATTTAACAATCAATTCTGCAAAAGAAGTGAGAAAATGAACTTTATATTACTCTTTGGAAAATTGAATTTCCTCCCCTAGCAGAATCAGGGATTCAGGGCTTTAAACTTTTACATACCTTACAAGACTGCCCTACGAAAAAAAGAATTCACCTACCTGCAACATGACTAATATTTAACCATAACTTTTGCAGCATTCCACTACCCCCATGGGTACTTGAAGAAATGAGCAAGAATCCAGATATAGTCTACACAGACAGGTCAGGCCGAAGAAATCCAGAGTATATCTCCTTAGGATGCAACTCTTTACCAGTCCTCCGAGGAAGAACGCCTATTCAGGTTTACTCAGACTACATGACCAGCTTCAGAGATACATTTAAAGACTACTTAGGAGATGTTATTTCGGTAAGACTTCAGATTTCAATGTTGAATTAATCCTAATCTTTTACTTCAAAAAAATGTTTTTAGGCATAAATAATCAATAGACTTAAAAAGCCACAATAGGATTCTAGAAGTATAAGAACATAACATGTAACTGAGACTTTCACATGTTACTGAGGTAGGAAAGTGTAAAAGAAATACAGGCATAGAGAAGAAACAGAAGAACCAAATTCGCTGTCCAGTTCAGGTGCCGACACCTACTCTGCTAGCACCTGAACCAATCTTGGCCGTCAAATGGATTGATCCGACGACTGAGATAACTGTTCAGAAACAACCAATTACAGAGTTGTTCCTGAATAGCTATCTCAACCGTCGGATTAAACAACCCAACTACCAAGATTGGTTCAGCCTATTAAATTGCCAAATTAGACAATGAGAACCATAACCACATATTCCAGTGATTCCCTGTGTGAAAACCTATGTTACTCGGACTCGGTTACGGGTGTCGGGTGGCATACTTACCGGTGTTGACCAGATCCGGTAAGTATGTCATACTCATACCCCATGTCGTGTCGACATAGTACGACAGGCATAAACGAAAAGTCCGAGTAACGTATTTGAAAACTACTACATCAAATAAGTAAAAAAGGAAATTCAGTTACTGTAAAAGTAGCATTAGCAATTACCAGAAATAAGACAAGTACTAACGCAAAACTCGAAAGCTTAATCAAACACTCAAAAAAAAATAGAAATTAAGCAGCTAAGTGTTATCATGAATAATGTATCCAACTGATCCAAAAAGGCCACCAACAGTGGGCAAGTAAGATTTTCAGAGTCATGCTCAAAATATCAAATACAAGGACCACCATAATATTGTCATTTTCTAAGTTAGAATAAAGAGAAACTTTCAGCTAAAGAAATTCAATTTTGTTTCTAATGCAGGAGATTCAAGTGGGAATGGGCCCTTGTGGAGAACTGAGATACCCCTCCTATCCAGAAAGCAATGGTACATGGAGGTTCCCCGGAATTGGCGAGTTTCAATGCTATGACAAAGTAAACTAAATAAATAATTCTCTAATACTTAGCCAAGACTATGGACAAAATTATATATGCATACTTATTATAACAAGGGAACATTTTCATTCCATATTCTCACTAAAATATCTTTAATCTTTAAACAGTATATGAGAGCTTCACTAGAAGCATCAGCAGAAAAAGCCGGGAAGAAAGATTGGGGACGAGGAGGGCCTCATGACTCTGGCCGATACAACCAATTCCCTGAAGACACTGGATTTTTTAGAAGGGATGGAACCTGGAATAGTGAGTATGGACAGTTCTTTCTGGAGTGGTATTCGGGGAAGCTCCTGGAGCATGGGGAGAGAATTTTAGCAGCAGCAGAAGGAATATTCAGAGGTGGCGGAGTTAAACTGTCTGGAAAAGTAGCTGGAATCCATTGGCACTACAGAACAAGATCACATGCACCTGAACTAACGGCGGGTTACTACAATACCAGGCAAAGAGATGGATACCTACCAATAGCGCGAATGATGAGTAAACACGGAGTCGTATTGAATTTTACATGCATGGAAATGAAAGATCATCAACAGCCAGATGCAGCAAATAGCTCACCAGAAGGTTTAGTTAGTCAAGTGAAAATGGCAGCTAAGATAGCTGGAGTCGAACTTGCTGGAGAAAATGCATTGGAAAGATATGATGATGCTGCTTACTCTCAAGTGCTTGCAACAAGCAGATCAGATTCTGGAAATGGATTGAGCGCATTTACATATTTAAGAATGAATAAGAGGTTATTTGAACCCGAGAACTGGAGAAACTTGGTGGAGTTCGTGAAAAGCATGTCAGAAGGAGGTCGAAACACAAGGCTTTCAAAGAGCGACACGAGCAGGACAGAATTATATGTCAGGTTTCTCAAAGAGAAAAAAGAGAGGAAGATTAACGAGGCTGCACTTGTATAAACCAATGCAAATATAACCAATATATTTTAGAGTAGTGAAAATGAAACAAGAGAGCAGCAAGAAAAAGAAGATATACGTTGTATAATGGCCCTAATACATTGGGTCTAATTAACTGATTCAAAAGGGGAGTAAAAAAGGTATATGCTGTGAAATAAATCTGGAATAACCATCTTCTACTAGGGGTACACTAATTCGATCCCCTTAGTTTTGGACCACAATTCACCTCACCGCAGAGATTTTCCTACTTACCAACTCACAAGAGTGAAAAACTGCACAACCCAGCCATTCCTATTATTTTCCAGTGGCTATCTTTCTCTTTCTTAATCGGTTATATAGGCATTCCTTTATTATGGTCTAATCTTGTATATTAAATTTGAGAACATGAACACTACAAGTGTCCCTTTGACATACCTGCATATACACAAATTGTCTAGCAATTATTTACAAATTGTCTAGCAATTATTTAATGTACATATCGCATATCTTAATTACATTGTCCATTCTAGCTTCAATATATTCAGTCTTCTAGAGCAGGCATAACATAATTGCTTTACGAAAGAATGTACCAGATATGGGTGCTTGCTAATTTTTTAGACTGATTACCAGATATGTAACACAAATGGTCGTATCAGGGATTGTCCGATGAAAAGTCGAAAGAAAAATACCCGATACATATCATATGGAATTAAAGATAGAAATCGCCCCCTCCTTTAATTCCATAGGATATGTATCCGGTATTTTTCTTTCGACTTTTCATTGGACAATCCCTGATACGACCATTTGTGGTACATATCTGGTAATCAGTCTAAAAAATTAGCAAGCACCCATATCTGGTACATTCTTTCGTAAAGCAATTATGTTATGCCTGCTCTAGAAGACTGAATATATTGAATCTAGAATGGACAATGTAATTAAGATATGCGATATGTACATTAAATAATTGCTAGACAATTTGTGTATATGCAGGTATGTCAAAGGGACATTTGTAGTGTTCATGTTCTCAAATTTAATATACAAGATTAGACCATAATAAAGGATGCCTATATAACCGATTAAGAAAGAGAAAGATAGCCACTGGAAAATAATAGGAATGGCTGGGTTGTGCAGTTTTTCACTCGTGTGAGTTGGTAAGTAGGAAAATCTCTACGGTGAGGTGAATCTGCATGAAAATCAGATCATTTGGCATCCTAATTTAAGACAACACAACAGAACAATAGCTTGCAAGAGAAAGATACTGGGAAGACAGAAGATAACCTCCACGTACCAATATCAAGTATCATTCTTGAGTGCATCTACTCAAAGATACATTACAACTATGACCACCAAAATAGAGTCAAGGTAGGGAATTATGCAATGAACTGATTGAAGCTCTGATAAAATTATCTCAAGTAAAACCAAATATATTGATATCCTATAGGTAAATCTTAGCACCTTATCAAACATTCCATGCTGAAGATAAACCATTTGTCCAGATTCAAGACAAACGATGTTTCTCCCAGCAATATACAGAATATTTAGGACTCGAAATAGTCAACCTATACATCGCATATAAACCACCATCCTTTCTAATAGTAGCCCTCAGCCAAAAGTAACTTGCCAGATTATGAAGCATGTGTTGGCAGTGAAAAATACAGTGAGCGTCCAAGCAGGTCCAAGCAACTTCAGCAGAGAAAGGCCTGTCCAAAAAAAACTCAAACGAAAAATGCCTGATTACATTCAGAAAATTCAGCTAAAACTAGAATCATTAATACCTCAAAGTTTAACCATATAAGCAATATAGCGGAGAAACATAACCAAAACGCCCGATAACAAATGGAGCAGTTCAGTACTTGCACATACTGCAAAAAAAATCCAAAAGTTCCTCATATCAACAGAAAAAACATCTTGTTCAGGAGAGAAAACGGAAAAGAAAATCTATTCCATTTGTTTTATTTTTTCAAAATTTCAGAATTTCAACCAACTCTAGGTTTCAAATTACAGAAGACTTCCACAAATACAGATATCCTGCAATTCAATTTGTGAACCAAGTACAGTTATCAAATAAACTTGAGATCAGTTCAACAATCTGAAAAGGATTATATAAAGATGCCAATAAACCAATACAAACATTGCAATATTACAAATTCTATTTCATTATTGGAATATCATGCCCTCCTATCAGCCCTTTTTCTCTTCATCTTTTCATGAAGGCAATAAGGCGACACAATTCTTTTAAGAACAATCTGAAAATCAACTACCAAGAGGCGAGTTTCTCACAGTACGAGTAAGTTCACCAAAGTATATAATAGATGTTCATTTTTTTCCACTCATTTTAACCAACAATTTGATATCCAAGTCTCTCTAAAATCGTATACCACCAATTAAGCATTAGAACACCACTACTTATAACTTCTACTACCAAATACTACAACTTCTTAACTAGCCAACTGAACACGAAAAAAGAATTTAAAGTAAATTCCTACTCTGCGACATTATAACTACCTCTATTACACAATATATGCAACATTTGCACTTTTCTATAAAAAAAAATAAAAAAATAAAAAAAGTTGTACTCAGTGCACAAGGATCCTATCTGCAGGGTCTGGGGAATGTCCCGATGTAGGCAGCCTTACCCCTATTATAAAGAGGCTGTTTCTCCGTCCCAAATTATTTGTCCTCATTTCCTTTTTAGTCTGTCACAAATTAATTGTCCACTTTCTAAATAAAATGCCCATTAACGATGGGTTTTCCAATCCTAACCTTACATTGAAAGTTAGAGAGAGAAAATAATGTAGAATTAAATTGGGAGTAAAATTAATATGATCATCTTGACATTATACTATCCTAATGAAACATAAATCTCGTGCAAAACACAAAGTGGATAAATAATTTGGGACGTAGGGAGTACATACTTATTATAACTTTTTCAGACTTACCTCTAACTAATTAGTCAAAAAACCACTGATAGTAACTCTACAATTATTAATTAAGGTCATCTTATACTTTTTCCTTCATAATAATTGAAAAATAAAAAATAAAACAACATTATCATCATAATGGAGCTTAGGCATTGAGTAATTTACCAAATTCATGAATGAGGAGGAGAATTGGGGTCGGAGTTGGAGCGGCGAAGGCTATCGATCAAATCGCCGAGCTCCTTACGAGCAGATTCTCGACCAAACATGAATCCATACCTGAGAAATAAGACGGAAAAATATCAATTAAGAAATTTAAAGAGGGAGGAGGAGAAGAAGTGAATAATAAAGGAGGTACCAGCCGGAAACGGCGGAGAAGACGCCGGAGATTGCAACCGTTTGGATTAAGGTAAAGCTCTTCTGCATTTTATACGATTACTTTGGAACTGAATTTTCTATTGAGTTCGTCTTTGTTTTGATTGGAAGAATGGGAAAGAAGAACGACAACGACTGAGAGAAAAGAAGACAACCCTCGAGTATGTTACTGCCTCCGTTTCTAAATTTAACAAAAGTTAATATATTTTTATAATTAAAATATTAATATTATTCTTTTAAATATTATTAGTGTCAAACACATTATATTTAATAGAGTAATATTAGTATTTTTATTATACAAATAATTTTATTTTTATTTTCGTAATTTTCACAACATGTAATATAATGAGTACCATTTTATTTTATTTTTTAAATTAAGTTCTTAAAATATTGTCCATTTTTTTCATCATCTCAAAATATAAAAAATGGGCCCATCTATTTTAGATGGTGCACTTTCGTACTAGATATAAAATAAAGATTTTGAATTAAACCTTATAACACAAAATAGATTAGAAAAGTATCAAAGATTACCTTACTAAGACTTGGTTTTTGATATTCTCTCTTATAAGAGCACGTTTGGTACGCTAGAATAGAATAAGTGAATGACGATTCCAACTTCCCTTTCCATTCCAGTATTTAATTTGACAAATTTAAGTTGGAAAAAACATTCCACAGAAAAGACGATTACAGGAAGTTGTGAGAAAGGTCATTCCTCACCAAAACTTATGGAATGACCTTGTTAGGAGAAATTGGAATCATCAATAAATAGTAACTGCCATTTATACCCCTATTTTAATTAATTATTACGTTTATTTTACATAGCAATGTATTTATATTTAGTCATAAATATTCTATTTAATTTAGTATAACTTCATAGATGATAATTTTATAAATATTTCTTTTTCTTTTTAGTAGTTTTTAATTTATTTTTAAATTTAAAAGTAAAGATATTTTTATTACTATGTTGAAAATTTTAATAAAAATTATGTTTCAACAATATATATATATATATATATATATATATATATATATATATATAAAATATCAATGTTATTCAAGTAAGACTTTGTAAAAAATGTTTAATTAGGTTTTGTCGTTAGTATATGCTAAAAGGGCATTTATATTATATTGTGTTTTATTCCATTCCATTATGACATTAAAACATAGTTTTACCAAACACACAAAAAGAATCGACATTTCATTATGACTTTGCCTTCTAAACACTTGAATGGAAAGATGATTATGAAGTCATTATGAGTGGAAAGTGATATGTCTGTAATGAGATTTCATTCCATTCCAGCGTAATTATGCTACCTACGTCCCAAATTGTTTGACACTTTTAGCTTTTCACCAAGATTAAAAAAAATGATTGGAAAGAAAATTAATATGACAAAAAAGTCTTAAATACCCCTAAATTAATGAGTAAAAAGTTATTATTAGTGGTCAGTTGAGTAATAAATAGGGGTATGATTAAAAAAATAATAATAATAATGCATTAATTTATGAAACGTGACGGACAATTTAAAATATCTCAAAAAAGTGTAATGTTGCAAATAATTTGAGACAAAGATAGCATGTTTGCGAAGTGATGGGATAACGCACAAAACTAATGAGTGGAAAGAGTGACCAAAGACCCCTATATATAAAGTTGGTTTATATATATATATATATATATATATATATATATATATATATATATATATATATATATATATATATATAGGCTCTACTTGGATAAGGTTTGGGTTTGATATTGGTCTCAAAATTTATGGGAAAATACAAATTTTAACATAGAAAATTGGCGGGAGAATTTCAAATTCAAATTTTTTCGTTCAAATATTCGTTGAAATTGAAATTTTTGAAAGAAAATTAGCGGGAGCAATTCATATTCAATTTATTTCTTTCAAAAATTTCAATTTCAACGAATATTTGAATGAAAAAATTTGAATTTTAAATTCTCTCGCCAATTTTCTATGTCAAAATTTGTATTTTTCCATCAATTTTGAGACAAATTCCAAACTCAAACCCAAACCAATATAAAGTTGGGAGTGAACATTTCCTGTCATAGATTATTAGTAGATTCCTTAATTCTTCCTCTTTGCAACTCATATAACTTACCGCTCATGATCTTCATAATCTCTAATGTTAATGAAGATATTGGAGATAATGTCTAATAACGTGGAAGTTTTGCTAAATAAAATACCCATTAATTATAAAATAGTTAAGGTTATTACAATACGCAATTACAAGAAAAATAAAAGTTATACAATTGTGTAAATATCATGATAATATATAAAAATCCACACCCTTTAACAGATAAAAGTCCACACCCCTCATAACGTGGAAGTTACAACTTTAATTGTAACTTTAAGCCTTAATGTAAATTATTCGTGTGAGTTCGAATACCCTCAAGTTAGTGATAATGAAGTTTACCCATTTATTTATTTATTTTCTAACATTCTCTCGTATGGTTACAAATAACAAAATTTAAAGTTGCCACAAAATATATTTGTCCTACAAAGTCATTAAAATGAGTCATGGCAGTTATATACTGCAATAATATATTTCCTTCCATGTAATTCAATCTACTAAGTTATAATTCTGACAAGTTGAATGCGAGATTGAACCTAGGAGCGGTGAAATTCTATTTTACACTAAAAAAATTACAATTTTTCACAAAGATTAATTTTTTTTTTTTACAAATTTACAATAAAGGATCGATGTTATTTATTATTTGTGCATATTATTATTAAATAATTAATTTGTTAACAAAAATAACACCATGGACCATTCTTGTATTTCTTCCTTATTTTATTTATCTACATCAGTTCACTAAAAGTGGGGTACACGCCACATGGAAGGAAATATATTGGTATATAACTGCCATGACCAATTTAAATGACTTTGCAGGACAAATATAATTATTCCATCCATTTGTTAAAACTATCTGGGTTTTTTCCTCCCGACAATTTAAAATTGAGAATTTCAGAAATCTTTCTATTAGTGATTTCATTTTTAATTACTTAATTGATAAGGATGTTTCAACTCTTTTAATCTCTACTGAAAAAGATCGTTTCTTGAATTTTACAGAAGTCTTAATCGAGACAATCTGGAAAATGCGGAATAGACTCTTGCACGATGAAGACATCCCAGCTTGGAAGGACATAACAAATCTCATTGAAGAAAAAGTTGTTTCTTAGTGGAAGGCCTCTAAAAATAGGAACTTTTCTACTATTGTTATTAGTAGATTAAAGTGGGTTTTTGCACCTACGGGTTATTGTAAATTTAATTATGATGCGAGCTGGGATGGTATAAATCCCTCTTTTTTTTACCTGTATTTTGACAATTGATGAAGGTACTACTCTAGGAGGTTGGACCAAGAAATCCGAAAAAGCTTCACCTTTTGCGGCTGAGACCGAAGCAGCCATTTTTTGCTTTGCGATTGGTGAAGATATTCATTGTAGGAATTTAATTGTTGAAGGTGATGCTCTCAGTGGAATTTAACTTTTGTGCCTAGTCGTTATAATACATATGTCCACAATATAGCTAAGTGGGCTAAGTGTAATAATTTTGTAGGTTACATCCCCCTCCCTCCACCCCCCCCCCCCACTCCACCCCCCACACACACACAGACACACCAATCTATCCCTCAGTCCATTGGACTTGGTTGTAATAGTGAAGGCTCGAATCACGGTACAAGCTCCATAGTAGTTATACCAAGTTTTGATGTCAATCTTTCTTCAGTTAATGACAATTAAGGTATTATTTACCCAAAAAAAAAGATTGATAATTATTCCTCAAAAAAGTAGATTGATTCATATGGTAGACTTTTTTTCACTAAGTTTTTTATTTCTTAAATTTAATTTGGAATGGAACCTATCTATTACCAAAAAAAAAAAAAAATTAAGAAGTGTCTAGGCATTTGAATTCAAAAGCAAAAGAATTTCTCATATTTTCATTGACAATACAAGGCATAACTTGAAAAATAAAATCAGCAACACTCAATACTATTAGTTCATTACACTAATCTCCTCTATCAACATCTTCCTTATAACACTGCTGTTGGCGGTGGACACCCTCAATCTCGACAAAAAAAAACATCTTCCTTATAACATACTATTTCACATATGATAAATCTATATATAGACAATTTTTGTAACCCAAAAAGAACAATAGAGAAGAAAATGATATATATAATCCTTGTAAAGCATGCCAAAATTTCCCCGGTATCGGTTGCCAGAAGTCATAGTTCATATTCACCAAAATATTCCTCAAAGAATCAAAGAAACTTAGCTCAAGATTTCTGTAATCATTGATACGCAAAATCTATACTAGCAAGTATACTAGGTCGATGTTGTAGTAGTCAAGGTCGATCCCACAGAGAATAATGATTAATTAATTCCTAAGTAAATAATTTTACAATGATCAAAAGCAAGTAAAATAGAACCGATGGTTGATGATGATTTAATTTGACTAAATTAATTAACTAACATAAAACAAATAACTTAAACAAGAGTGATAAAAGTCTAAGGCACATGAATTCACTAAATTAACCAATATATTATCCTAACGATATGTTATTCTAAAGTGAGTTTCATTAATCGATCGATTTCCAATTATATCTAATAACCTCTTTCAAGACTTATCAAACCTATTCTCATGAATAAACCAACTATATGTCTATGTTGATTTTAACCCACAAAAACGCATTAAACATATGAAATCATAAAGATCGCACAAACCATACAAGTATATGTCTATCTTGCATGAAATTTATGTTCAGATTATTTAACCTAATTAATAAGGTCAGCTGTCGCAAATCTTCCAAGTTAATGTAAAGACAATTTGAGTGGTAGCTAATCACACAAAAGCATTAAGAACAATAATAAGAAATTAATTCCACAACACTAATCGAATAACAAAATCAAGAGAATAACATATAAAATTAATCTAGCTACATCATGGCCTTAGAATAAATATTTAGCTCATACTAGAGAAAAATTCAATAACAAATTAAAACCTAGAATAATCTAATAATGACTTAATTATTCCTAAGACTATTAAAGAGTATTTATAGCAATAGAAATCTCCTAGCTTAGGTAATTGACATAGATCAAAACTCTCCTTCCTTTAAAGTAGTTGATATAAAATACAACTCTTCAATATTCTTTAAAGTAGTTGTCATAAACCAAAACTCATCAACATCCTTTAAAGTAGCTGCCATATCTTCTCTTCTAGTATATGTAAAGATGTCTTTTCAATTCCAGCAGCTTCTTTCTTTTTCTGCAAGTTCATTTCACTTTTACCCTTCAAAAGACTATTTTGCCCCTACAAATGCAAACACAAATAAGTGAGGATTATACCATTCTAAGCTCAAAACTCGATATGTAAATACTTTTTGAAGCTCAAAATTACTATTAAAGTAGAAGAAAATAAAGATAAATTTACGAGTTATCAATCATCTTTATTGAATTGCAAACCACTCTACTTTAGGCTCTCTAGTACTCATAATACCTGTTTAGGTATTAGAAGAAAAAATAATCAGCAAAAAGGAAGCTGAGGCTAAAGTAAACCATTATCATACACGCATAGACAGAACTAGAACTCTGCATTTGGAGGGCGAAGATTTATAGAAGGGTTTTGGAAAACAATTGGGGAGCGAATTAAGAAACAATTGCGTAAAATCCTAGAAAAAAATTTGGGGGGTGGGGGGGGGATCCGTCTTTGTGTTTGAGCGGACTAGATTAGTCACAGACGATAAAACAGGCATAGACAACAGTTAGATCTTCGAGCTTACCAATAAAATAAAGAAAGTCTCATGCTTGGGAAGATTCAATTTACCTTAGCAGCATGGTTCTTGTGACTTGTAGTAGGGATTCCCATTTTACTCTTGTGTCTGTTTGGAGCTACCAGATTATCTCTAGAAGGCTCGGAAACCGTTGCGGCCGAAGAACCTTCCTCTTCTGATTCTTGTATAGCTTGCTTCAAGATTTCAACCACTTGGCTAATTGTCGGCCGACCTTTATCATTTTGGTTCAAGCAGCTATCTGCTAATTTAGCTATTCTCCTTGCAGCAGTTAGCGAATATTGGTTACGCATTCTAGCATCGATAATCATGCTAAACTTCCAGCTATCGGCTGGGAACAGCTTCACCCACTCCAAGAGCTTCTGCTCAATTCTAGGCCGAAATCTTTCTATAGTCCGTCTTCCTGTAAGAATCTCATAAAGCACAACCCCGAAGCTGTAAATGTCACTCCTGGTCGAGAGATGGCCATCTCGAATATATTCAGGGGCAGCATAGCCAACAGTCCCAACAGGCTAACAAAAAAGATCAATTCAAGGACGAAATTTTATTATAAAAAACTAAGATTCATATGACGGAAAATTAGGCACTAACCGCGGTTGATACATGGGATCGACCCCCTAATGGCCCTTCTCTTGCAAGCCCAAAATCCGAAAGCCTTGGGTTAAAGTCCTTATCCAGCAATATATTTGACGATTTAAAATCTCGGTATATTACCTGACATTTGAGACCGGAAGAACAAGTAAGATCTCTATAACAAAGCTCACCAAGTGATTTAACATACAAACATATGGCCAACTAATCGAAATACCTGGACTTCCAATCCCTCATGTAGATGAGCCATCCCTTCGGCTGCCCCGAGAATAATTTTTAATCTTGTTATCCATGGAATGCCTTGCACATCCCTGTTGAACAGATGATCCTCTAAGCTCTTGTTTGGCATGTATTCGTACACCAGTAGGCGTTGTTTCCCTCTTTCTCCGTCTTCAGCACAGTATCCCAAAAGTTTTACAAGGTTAGGGTGGTCCAGAACACCAAGGAATTGAACCTCTGAAACCCATTCTTTATGTCCCTACATGATATTAGATAATGTGAAAACTTTTGCAGCCACCTCTATACTCAATAGATGCAACTGTAGTCGTCCGTTTTTTCAAGATGGGTCGAATGGGGAGCCTTCGGGCGCGCGCTGTCCCGCCTCAAGCCAGATGACGGCGTCTTCGCAGGCATATCTACAGCCCGGGCTTTGGCCGCTGTCCAATTCGGCACTGGTTCACGCCCCGAGTCGATCGGCTCCCGATTGAGTTTCAACTATTGGTAAGGCAGTCATACTACCTTCACCTAAACTAGAAACCACTGACAATAGTGTAGTCGTCCAACCGCTAATTTAAAGTGACAACTGACACAAGGTGGTCAATCAGATGGTTAGAAGCACCCATTATCAGACCATAGATTCTGGGCTCGAATCACGTCCCTACCCGGCCACCCAACCCAACCCCAAATGTAACAAAAAAGAAAGTAGCATTCACATAAATCTCGACCTACCGGGATGCTAACATGATGATTTGTGTGTGAGTAGTTGATGGCAAGGAATGGATTCACTAACTTATAGTCTCTCCCAAGGAAGAACTATACACCCTTCCGGAAGAATTACTGGTATACAAGACTTATTTAAGTGAATAATATTGATATTTTGACTAACAAAGTATATTGTTATTGTTTTTTGCTTCTTAAATTTTCGTTATATTTCTTAAACGACTTATATTGTGAAATAGAGGTAGTATAGTATAGATTCCCGGACCAGAACCGTGAATAATCAAATGCCCCCTAACTAATAAAATAAACAACATTGAAACATAAACAATACTACCTCCATTCCGAAATATAAGACTTGCATTACATGTTGCGAAAATTAAGGAAGAAATATAAGACTTGCATTACATGTTACGAAATATAAGACTTGCATTACATGATGATTTGTTATCCTAAATGACTTATATTAAGGAATGGAGGGAGTACCTCAGATTATCTCACGCGTTATTAGTTATAGAGTTTTGATCAAAGGGAAAATTTTCAGAAATATTCTACACTCTACAGCATATACAGATACAGCTGGCATCATCTTCTATAGTCTAAGATCAACAATAAATCAAGAACAAATTCTTTTCCTCCTCCTGCCAACAAACAAAATAGTACTCTTCACCAACTTCCCTTTATGTTGCATTTCTTCCACATTGCAACATTCTTCTGCCTAAAGTTTTGACCATTGTTTGCTTGAAGACCATTAGTATTCTCTAAAAGGTTAAAAATTCTTGACCAGTAAAAAAACATGGTAAAAAATGGTTTCAAAGAACCAAGAAACTACTTTTCCCTAGGGAAATAATTTTTTTGCAATTCATGAATGTCAATACAATTGGCGCATCACTTTTGCTCCTCTCCCCAATAATAAAAAATATAAAAATATAAAAATATTTTTTATTGAAATTATATCTGAGGGAATGCCAACGCAGGGGAGGATTCCAAGTCAGCTAGTCGATGTGGGATTCTCTACCCCTCACGCCCAATGCTAGACATCTTGAGCATGAACATCAACGGAAGACCCAATATTATAAAGAACAAATTTTCACACTAGTTAGTCGATGTGGGAATCTCAACACACCCCTCGTGCTCATTACTGAAAATCTGGAGCGTGAACATCAACGGAGTACCCAAACATCGAACCAAGTAGCTCTGACAGCATGTTAAAAATGGACTTGCGTCCAACTTAATGCCTCAAAAAAATTAGAGAATTGTCCAAGCCATATAAAGAACAAACTTGATCGCTAGTTAGTAGGTGTGAGATTCTCAACATAATTAACAATAAGTCTCGACTTCAACACGAAGTCCCCAATAAAAATAAAAAATGAAAAATCATACTTGAGGACAGGGGTAAAACAGTGGAAGGAAATACCTGCAAACCAGCTGTATTAAGCTTTTTAATGGCAACCACAATAGGATCACCATTAGGAGGCCTAATTTTGCCTTTATAAACACTTCCAAAACCGCCTTCTCCAAGCTTAAACATTCTATTGAAATCATTAGTAGCTTGTCTTAGTTCAGACAAAGAAAACACTCTCAAATTCTGCTCTTTTTCTTTGTACATTTCTGGTATGCTCCTAGGTACTATTGAAGTTGTTGTTGTTGTTGTTGTTGTTGTTGTTGTTGATCCAGTAGACCTTATATGTCCATTTCTTCCGGCTTCTTCTGCTGCTGATGAATTATCTGATTTATTACTATTTCCTAACTCAGGTGCCGATCTTCCTCGTCCTGACTTGGAAGATTTATCCTTAAATATTGCAAAACATGACTTCATCATTTTAGATAATTCCTCAAGAGCTTTCTTTATAGTCATAAATAATAATAATAATAATAATAATACATCTTCTTCAAGAATTCAAGCTTAAGTTCAAGCTTAAGACTCAAAAAGAGCTTTGAATTTATGAAATTTGGAAAGAAAAATGAAAAGGGGCATAGAAATTAGCCAAAAAAAAGAACAAATGGATTTAAAAGAGATGTTTTTTTTTAAAAAAAAAAATTAGCAGATACAAGAAGAAACAGAATATATGAAACAAAGAGAATAAAAAATTGGATGGGATAAAAGTGGATTAAAAATGCGAAATGTAAAAAAGGGAGAAGAGTAGAGAAACAGAAAGCACTGAAATTGAGGTGGGAATATGTCACGCTCAGTGTCTGCGGGTCCGTAGCGCGACACATAAACATTACAGTATTCACGATTATATACTTCTCAATCAAATTCGCTATTCCAAAAAAATATCTCGAGATAATAATAAATATTTAGACCCACCTCATATAACAGTCACAACTTTCATTCTTATCAAATATGAGATCTTTTCCCATATGAAACTGGAGTTTCACATTATATGATGTAAACACGGAGGAAGAGAAAGAAAAGATAATGGAGAGAAAGCACGCGGCAATAAGGGAAAATTTCGGCATGGAACGGACCCAATGGATACGGTCTCACACTCCTCTCACATAAATTAGAGAGGACCCACCTGATTGACCTACGGGACCTACTCTGCAGGTGGATTCTGCCTAAATTTATGTGAAAGGAGTGTGGGCAGGACCCATGCCAGACTTACCCGGCAACAAGGAAGCAAGAAATGGCGTGACGGTTACACAAACATATCTCTACTGATATGTTTCTAAATATTTTGTGCATTTCAATTTTTTACATTGACCAAAAAAATAATTAGAAAATAATAATTATTAAGAAAAAAGTTTAAATTATCTCTATTTAAAGTATAATTTAATGTATCTGAGTAAATGTAAAATTGTTGGAAACAATAAAATACTCTATCCATCCCAAATTACCTATTCACGTCTCCTTTTAATATGTCTCAAATTAACTGTCCATTTTCTAAATAGATATTTCCTTAATAATAATTTTTCAATCATACCTCTTATATTAAATGTTGGAGTGAAGAATAGAGAGAGAAAATAAGGTATAGCTAAATTGAGAGTAAAACAAATAGAGTTAGTTTGACATTTTACCATATTGTACTGTAGACTTTGATAAAACCTTTGATTACCGTTAAAAATATAAAGTGAACCTGATAATTTAGGACGGATGGAGTATTAAGTAAGTTGTCTAAAAGTAAAGTTGGAAGAAATATACCAAATTTTCACCAAATTTTAAAATATAACAAATAATTTGAAACATATCAAAAAATTAAATATATCAAATATTTAGAAACGAGTATAGTATATATATTTTTTTTTTATTAGCAACCTTAAATTCTTCCTCACCAGAGGAGGAGAATTTTTATTGCCCCACGTAGGACCCGGGGAGGGTGTCGAACCCAGGACCTCTTAGTTACGGGTAGAGGCTTGTCTTACTGGGCTACAGTCTCCTTGACCGAGTATAGTATATCAATAATGGTCAGCGACGGATCCACAGCCTTCTGAGTGGGGTCATTTGACCCCACTCAAATTTTTTTTTTTTTTTTTAATTATATATGATGTATTTTATTCCATTTAGATAATAAATGTATAAATGACCCCAGTGAATTATTGTATATATCAAATGACCCCAGTGATTTTTTTAATTATATATGATATATTTTACTCCATTTAGATAATAAATGTATAAATAACCGCAGTCAATTATTGTGTATATTAAATGACCCCAGTAAAAAAATTTCCTGGATCCGTCATTGATAATGGTACAATGTCCCCAGCACAAATGTGAATATCGTTTGATGAAAATATTTGATTGATGAAAAATACAGTTATTTTATAAAATATTAATAACAGTTACAAAATTTTATATCTTAAAATTTGAACCGTCAAATAAATTATTTGATAATTTTTTTATTTCGTATATTCAAAATTTCGTATATTTCGCAACATAAGCAAGTGTAAACGTGTTCTACAGTCTGAAAGGAAGAAGAATAGTAATGGAGCACGACAGGACTAAGCATAAGATAAAGATGTTTCTTAGGATGACGTTTCTTCTTTGCCTTTTTCTCTGACCTGTGTTCGGGTAGCTTTACCACTTGGGCTACCCGATTTCTATGAAAAGAGCTCATTGGGTTGATGTTTCTTTGAATATTTTTTTTATTATTATGTATTTTGCTAAGTAAATTTCTTTGAATATTCGCAACAATACAAAGGAAAAGTTTGTTGCGAATATAATTTCACAGTTTCATGTTATCATATAAAGTGATAAATGATATATTCATAAGTTTAGTAACATTAACGCTTAATTAATTTAGGATAGTTCTGATATGGATTAGCTCCATTAAAACATGTGGTTTAGAACTGATCACATCACTACAGAATGAGAAAAGAGACAATTCTGTGATGACATGGCTAATTCTGGACCCCATATAAAAAAATCCATTAATTTAAGCAAGGTAAAGGAGATGGATGTACAACACATGGATATAAGTTTTTTTTTAATAACACATGGATAGAAGTTGAACTCGTAATCTTATAAAAACATTATTATTTATAGACTCATCCTTTAGTGTTGCATATGTTTATGTTGTAAGAATAGTCAACTAATTTAAATTATGTCAAAATGAATATTCAGAATGATCATTAATTGAAGATTTATATTTTTTTATGAATAATTGTTTTAATACAATACACATATTTCATGTAGAATTAGGATATTCCATGTAGGAGGGACTCAAAGACAAATATCATCCTTTAGGAAATAAGTCTTCTCAATTCTAACACATAAGCAAATATAAATAAGAAAAACGATAAAGGGACACAGTGATTTACGTGGTTCGGTCAATATGACCTACCTTCACGAGTAAGACTAGCACATAATTTCACTATAATTGAGAAACAAGAATACAATGGAGTTCTTCCAACCCATTAACTCTTTCTCTCTTATTACACCAACCAATATATATATATATAATAATCCCTCCGATTAAAAATATAAGTCTTTTAGTTATTTGTTGCAGAATACAAGTCTTTTTACAAAAAAATGTGTATTTATTGACTGATTTACCCCTACATCATTTTCTCCACATATTCATTTTGGTCAAAATGTGTAGTTCTCATGCAACTCTCTATTAATTTCTTTGTTCTTTGGAGTATTAAGTAGGGGTACTTTAGTCATTCTGATTAGTATCTTAATTTGTGTAAAAACTTCTTTAAAAGACTTATATTTTAAATCGGAGGGAGTAAATTTTTAGCTAAAAAAATTAGAAATTCACAAAATTATTAATTCTTAATCTAATTAATATATAATTAAAAAATCATCTAATTAATAATTTATTCTATTACTAATTCTTAACATAATTAAAAAAGCAACTAACCATACAAAATGGAACAATGACAGGAGTTTTCCGCGGTTTTAACGGCCTGAGAGCCGACAGGTGAAAATGAAATCCCGGTGGGATTATTGTGATAGTAATTTTGCACTCATTTTTTCATTATTTGTGTGATTAATACTCCCTCCATTCCTATTTAATTATCGTTTAGGAGATTTATAAATATTCAAATTAATTTTCGTTTAAAACTCTTTTATTAGTTGTCAACGGTTTATTTTAATTATATCCTCGACATTTCTTTTATTTGTCGTTTCTGTCATCTCTATTTTTTCCTTTCATTTCTTATGTTATAGAAGTGAGAGAGAAGGATAATACTCCCTCCATTTCTAAATATAAGACTCTTTAGACAATTTGAGAAAATTAAGGAAGTTGTCATTTTCATCTAAACTTCCAATATTATCCCCCACCCTCCTTCTCTCTCTCTCTCACTTCTTTGTCATAAAGAAAGGAAAATATTGAGGGTATAACTGGAATAAATTGTTGACAACTAATTAAACAACATTAAACGACAATTAATTTGGATACCTAGATATCTCCTAAACGACAATTAATAGGGAATGGAGGGAGTATTGACTTTAGGTGAAAATGACAAGTTCCTTAATTTTTTTAAACTGTCTAAAGAGTCTTATATTTAAGAATGAAGGGAGTACATTTTTTCAGTTTGTAGGTATAAAATTTTAATCGTTGTGTATAAAATTTGACAGCTCATATTGTTATATAAAAATATATATATTCATACATCAATTTTCAATGCACGTTAGACAACATATGCGTCCTTGACAATTTTGATTTGGTGCGGCTTTACAAAAAAATTTAAACCTAACCAATATTTTTGAGTTTGAGAATTTTGAAATCAATTCAAACCTTTCAAAATTTCAAAACGTTATATTCGGTTACATAATGTAAAAAATATTTTTATTTCAATAATATTAAAAAATAATATAATACATGAAAAACAAATTAAGTAAATTTAATAAATAAATAAATCATTATAATAATTACTTAGCTACTAAGAATACGCGTGGAATGAGAAGAAAAATATTGGTGAAAGAAGAAAAATGACTTATTTGGATATTTATATATAATCGATCAATAAAAAATATAATTATAAAATATTAAGTTTATTTTATTACAATAGTCATTTAACTTTTTCTTTCTAAAATAATTACCTCATAATAAGTAACATATACATAATATTATTTCAAAAAAATATATATATATACATAATACATATATACATATATTTACTGAAAATTCAGTTTGAATCGTTTTAGATTTGTCGATTTCAGTTTTTTTTTTCTCAACACCCCTAACTACAACTTAGGACATTCAAAACTTTTGAGTAAAAAATAATAATTATTAAGATAGTATATATGCCATTTAAATTGAGAGATATTGACCATTCTTGCTAATTTGTTGAATATTTATCCAAAAGTAGTTGTATTATTTCAAATACCAACTTTAAGTTTTACAAATTTTGAAAGTTTTGGAATTCCTAATAATAGGTCTCTTTAAGTTGCTAAAGTAATAGTTTTTGTGAGAAATATAAATCGTAAAAATAGAAGAAATAACTTTCAAAAAATAATGATGATAGAGCACTTTTGCCAACCAGTGTTTACAAATCTTCTTCAATTGGTTTAAGCAAAGCTTTGGATAATCCTCCCAAATTGGGCATTCCAAAACTTGCCAATATTTTATACCTAATGAGGAAAAAGATTCTATCCAATGAACTACACAAATTAATGGAGTCGAAAAAGTTTCTGTCCTCAAGTGGTGTTTATAATTATTTACAATTCGCCACGTGTAAAAAATGCGAATTCTAAATAATTGAGACAAACATAAAATGGTTTGTTTCTTACTCCCTCCATTCCTAAATATAAGACTCTTTAGACAATTTTAAAAAATTAAGGAACATTTTTACCGAAAGTTTCAATATTACCCCTCTCTCACTCTATAGCATAAGAAATGTCGAGGGTATAATTGGAATAAATTGTTGACAACTAATAAAATAGCCTTAAACGACAATTAATTTGGATACCTATCAATCTCCTAAACGAGAATTAAATGGGAATGGAGGGAGTATTATTGTATGATCAAGTAATAATTTATTCAGTAAAATTATTTTATATACATAACTAGGTAAGATATATATGATGAATTCGATTTACATTCTTTTTTCTCTAAGTTAGTTTTTAGTATGCCGTCATTGGTTAATAATTTTATGAAATACACCCTCCATTCCTAAATATAAGACTCTTTAGACAATTTGAGAAAATTAAGAAAGTTGTCATTTCCACCTAAACTTCCAATATTACCCCACCCTCCCTCTCTCTCATTTCTACGTCATAAAGAAAAGAAAGGAAAATATTGAGGGTATAATTGGAATAAATTGTTGACAACTAATAAAAGAACCTTAAACGACAATTAATTTGGATACCTAGATATCTCCTAAACGATAATTAATAGGGAATGGAGGGAGTATCTCTTAGAGTTTCTTATTGTGTATCCTATGAAATATGAGAGAAAAATTTGGTTTCATTTTCTATTTTTCATTGAGAATGGAATTAGGTAGTGTTTAGTTTTTTTTTGTTTTTGGTTTTTTTTTATATATTGGATATAATAAGAGTCAAATTATTTATGACTTTCAAATTTAAAATTTTGTTTTGGATTTGTTAGCGTCACAATGTTTGGATACACATACATAAATAATTACTCTCTGCTCTAGAAATATACTATATTCATCCCAAATTATTTGCAACGTTTCACATTTTGAGATATTTCAAATTGTTTGTCACGTTTAAAAAATCAATGCATCTTTATTTTTACTTGTCCAGATTTATTACTCAACTAACCAATAGTAATAATTTTTCAGTTATTAATTGAGGGGTATTTTGAACTTTCTTCTCATATTAATTGCTTTCCAATAATTTCTTTAATATTTGTGAAAATGTGAAATGTTGCAAATAATTTGGGAGGTAGGTAGTAAGTTGTTTTGTAGGAGATATTTATTTTATAATATAAGTTATTTTGTAATTTTCAAGTAGTAATTACTTTACTTTTTACATTTCTATGCTCCTCTCTCTCTCTCTCTCTCTCTATTTAGATTTCTTTCTCTCCATCTCTCTTCCTATTTATTAAGGGCATGAAAGGTATTTTGCTAAGGAACTGTAATTTCCTTTGGAAAGCTGAAGGCAAGTAAAAAATAAATCCTTTGTAATTAGATTTGCTATATTCATAAAAACTAAGGTTAAAACCCTTAATCACTTGCTTAAGAAGTAAAAGTCTTTACATTTCATATCAACTTCTCGTTTTAGTAATGGTACAAAGATAAACAACATCTCCCATTTGGCCAACTACTTCAACATAATATTTTTCAATTTTTCTTTTTCTTTTTCGTGTATGTAATAGAAAGTAGAAGCAACTATTTGCATTCTCAAACTCTCAACAAGTGGGATACTACTATCTAATATTCATTCCGTCCTAAATTATATGTCCATGTTGTAAAATGTACGGGTATTAAGATTTTTGATAAGTAAAACATAACCAAAAGACTAAAACACCCTTAATTATTCTTCTAATCTCATTTAAAATCTTATCCCTTTCTCTCATTTTCTCTCTCCTCCTTTCTCTCATTCTCTTACCATCAAAGGTCCAATAGCCCAGAGGCATTGGCCGGCCCGTGACCGAGAGGTCACGTGTTCGATACCCTCCCCAAGAATAGGGTAAGCTTTAATTGTCTCATTTCTAGGGTACTCTTCTCCTCTTATGAAGTATTCTTCTCCGCTTTGCGGTTGGTTCTCTCCTCTTTCGAGTTCCGCCCTCGGGCGTTCAAAAAAAAAAAACTGTTTCTTAATTATGTATTATAAATTAATAATTTTAATTAATTAAGAGTATCGAATGAGGAGTAAGGAATAAGGGTAAAATTGAAAAATTTAACACTAATACATACTTTATTTTTTTTGCCGTTTTTATCACTTGAGCTCTCTGCAGTTCTACATACTGTTGCAGTTTTGCCCCCCTCCCCCCAACACCAAATTCCTAACTTCGTCCCTGGTAATGGAGAACGGGGGGAACTCCTCCTGCTTCGGCAGAGGGGAAGTTGCATATTTCTCTCGTTTTCAGATCATCTGTCTTTTTACTTGGGCCTTAAAACTCTGTTGTCTGAATCTCACTTTTTCATGCGAAGATTACGGTAGTTAGGGAATGGATAAAGCTTAAGTCCTTCTTAGTGTGAAACCAAATCACTGATGCATGAGCCTTTGTTTGATCTCTTCATTTGTCTGTTTTGTTGGCTGTTTCCGCTTCTTAACTATTTTGGTCAGTAGTTCTCGGTCTATTCATTTTTTATTGACTCCCCCATTGAATTTCGACTGAAATGTTTTGTCTTTTTTTTTAAAAGGTGTTAGTCATGCGTGATTTTTCGAATATTAACAATTAATAATACTTTTTTTAAAAAAATCGTATTTGTGATAAAAGCGATTATTAATATCTGCATTTTCAAATCCTCTGAACCTCAATAATTTATTTAAAAGAGAGAGGGAAAAAAAACACATGAGATTCCTATAATAAAAGTCTCCCCAAAGTCGTTTCTAATGGCTACGCAGCAAATTCCTCCGACCAGCTTTCTGGTCAAGGACTTCGCACTTCCATGTTGACTACGTTGCTATTCATACTTGAGTCTTCAACTTCTCTTTCTTTTTCTTTTTCTTTTTCTTTTTTCTCAAGGGTGGATACTTATTAATCTTACTAATTGTGAGTCCTGCGTGTTGTGCAATTTTTCTTACTTCATTTCAAAAGACATTATATAAATAATTTAAATTAAAGTAAAGTTTCATATATAAAGTCAACAAATATGTTTCAAATCCTTCAATATTTTATGTGAAGTGACCTTTAATAGATCTAATTATATTTAGGCCGCAAATACATGTTAGCTACTTGATCATTGATAATATTTTGGAGAAAAATAAGATTATTACTCTGTTATAATTATGTAAAAAATACCAAAGGAAAGAAAATAATCCTTGAAAATCATGCTAAATGTCAAGTTGATTATAACTTTCTTCTCATTGATAGGTGAAATAAAAAAAAAAACAAAGAGAGCTAAAAAGGTTAAATAGGAAATTTACCTGCAAATGATTCAAGCTTGTCTTTCACTTGGAACTTTGACTCACTTGTTCGATGGATAATTTTTCGGAAACACTATTTTTCAACACAATATTTTCCTATAAATTTCATAAAAGATATATTAAAAACAATAAAAAATAATAGATTTTAACCGTACCAATTCTTTTGTCACTTATACTGATCGAAGCAAGTTGTATCGGAGGCAATATATTTTTAATTTTGGTGAGATTAAATATTCATATGCATATTGGTGAGAGGAATTGGTTCACATTTGGATTTTATAGTGGAAATGGAAGACCGTTAAGATTGTGAAGAGTTTTGAATTGGAGGAATGGTAAAAGTTTTTTTTAAATTAAGAATGGGAAGAGTCCCCAAAAAGTTAAGAAGACCTTTTGTTTTTCCTTCCATTTAACACAACCTAAATTTATTGTGTATATAATTTACTATAACATCATAGGATCTTAAAAGGTAATAAAAATTAATGAGTTAAAAAGGTTATAAAGTTTAAGAGTTTAGAATAATATTAAATAGTTAAAGATATTTATAACATTATAGGATCTTAAAAGGTAATAAAAATTAATGAGTTAAAAATGTTATGAAGTCTAAGAGTTTCATAATGAGATCCATTAAATATATACTACATAACCATAGTCTATTCCAATTCTCTAAAATTAATAGCATTAACTAAAGTTATTTACTTGATCTCTTAAAATAGCTATATATATATATATATATATATATATATATATATATATATATATATATATATATATATATATATATAGAGCTCATGAGTAATAACTAAACTACTATAACTAAATATTGAGTTTCATAACTATCTAAAGCTTTAATTTATGTTATTAGTTAATGGGGCCTTGCATTCTAGAGAGTAATCAACGCTTACATTGCCACACGTAAGCTTTTCATTGGATCATGAATCTATACAATGCCAAATGTCATCACCACAACCTTCTACCCCCAACTTGGCCTAACTTTATATATTATAAATTTCCTTTTTTTAGAAAGATATTTAGAGATTTTACTTTTTTTATTATTACGGTATTTTCACTTCGAGGAAAAAAAGTAGTATATGAGAATCTTGGTCCATAAGAGTTACCTGTAAGTCTGTAACCACAGGGACAGTTATCTTGTTCTCGAAATATATTCATTGATCACTTTCAAAATAAAATATCTATATTATACTAATCTCCATGCCTTAATATAAGACTTTTATTACATGTCGTGAAAATTAAGGAAGCAAAAATTAAAATATGTTCTAATCAAAATATCAATATTACTCTCTTAAATAAAATTAATGGTATACAAGTCATATTTAAGAGAATAATATGTGTACTTTAACTAACAAAATATATTATTTTTTGCTTACTTAGTTTTAAAAACATATAATCACTACAGCAAAAAATGTCTATTGCGACGTTTGACATATGTCGCAATAAGGCAAATAAACGTCGTTACAGATTTATACCAACATTTATTGCAAATGTCGCTTAAACGTCGCATTTGCCTGTGTCGTTATGCTTTTTTACGACATTTGTTACAAGCGCCGGTACCTATCTATTACGACGTTTGTTGCGTCATTTTAAAGTGTTTCAAAAGGTATTTTTGCCAACATTTGTAAATAATCGTAACAGGTCACATATTGCGACGTTTGTAAATACCATGAATAAATAGTTATTCGACATTCAGTAAATTTTGAAACTAGATCTGGGCAGACTCGAGTCGGGAGTCTGAGCCTAGACAAGTCGAGCCGTCGAGTCTAGCCACCTTTGAATAATCGGAGCCGGATCGGAGCCTAGACAACCCTAAACCGAGTCAGCCGAGTCTAGCTACTCTGAATAATGTAGAATAAATTTCCCCTTACTCAAAGGGATGAGAATCGAACTCGCGACCTCCTGCATGTATGTCATGTAATGTGCCGCTGAGCTAATTAATCATTTGTTATTTATTTCTCCTCTTATTATATTTATTATAATGGAATTTTGGAATTGTACACTTACTTATTTTAATTTATTTTTTTTTTAATTTATTTTTGTGAATCAAATTAAAATTAATACACTCTCATTCAAAAATTTATAATTTATGTCTTTAATGTTTCTTTAAAAAATATATTTAAGAAACATAATCTATATATTTCTGTTTGTCTGGAAATGTCACAAGATTTAACGATATAGTATATAAATGTCGATATATTAGTCGCAGAAAATAAAAATTTATAACTATATGCAATTTAATGTCACTAACTAACATGAAATTGTCGGTAAGAATAAGAATTACTATATTCGTAGTATAAAATCCAAATATAGCGACGTTTGTTTGAAATGTCACATGATTTAACGACGTTTTATATAAATGTCGCTATATGTGTTGCAAAAAGTAACAATTTATAACAACAATTAATGTACATGTCGCTAACTAACATCAAGATGTCGATTTTATCAATCGACGCTATTAAACGTCGTATAAAATTCAAATATAGCGTCGTTTGTCTGAAAAATCAGAAGATCTAACGACATAGTATATAAATGTCGCTATATGAGTCACAAAAAGTAACAATTTATAACAACGTTTAATGTAAATGTCGCTAATCAATATCAAAACGTCGGTATGAACAACAATTGCTATAACCGTCAATAAGAAACATCGTATAAAATCCAAATGTAGCGACGTTTGCAAAAAGTGTTGCATTAACGTACTCTTTTTTGTTTTAAGCAACGTTTGAAAAAAACGTCGGTACAAAAACGTCGCAAAAGACTGTTTTTGTTGTAATGAATGGAAGTCTTATATTAAGGAATAGAAAGAGCATTTGATTTCGAAATTAAGAATGTATTATTCTTTTACAGAGAGCAAAATTTGGAAAAAGACTACCCTCTCGATTGACTGAGTCTGAATATCAACTCGATTAATCCGATGAGATTTTTTTAAGGATTTAGATATGATAAACTTTTTTAAAAAAATTATTTTATAAAGAGAGGGAAATTAAAGAAGCAGGGAGAGGATTGAAACTTATGACCTTTATGTTATAAAGTTCATTCTTTACGACCAGGTCAATTACTCATTGACGTATATGATAACTTAATAAATGTAACATTAAGTTACTTTCTAGGGTAAAAGGTGCTCACGCCCCCTAAACTTTTATTGATTTTGGTTTTTGACCCTGAACTAAAAAACACAAAGTCCTTGACCCTGAACTTTTATAGAGTGTTAATGTTTTCTTTCCATCCAATTCCACCGTTAAATCTAACGGAATAACAACATGTGACTATCAGATGACTTAACTTAGGGTCATTTTAAGAAAAAATAAATTAAGACCTAAAAATTCAAAATGGGATAAGAAAATGGTTAAAAGGTAATCAATTTACTTTACTTTAAAAGACCAGTGAACAATCTAAAATACATAACACTTCGTCCAAACATTTATCTTGACATTTTCTGCTTAAAGAAAAATATATTGTCCTCTTTTGTAAAAAAAAAATATAACAAAATATGTATTTGGTCCATTCTCATGTTATTTGAAAAAAATTGAGAAATTCATAACAAAATAGGTTTACCAAAAAAATATGAGGAAAATTTTGGCGCATTTTTCTGATCTCATTTCGATTTTTTTTTTGTCAATACCTATTTTCCTCAAAATGTTCATTAGTTAAGTCATGTGAGAGTCACATGTTGCTATTCCGTTAGATTTAACTGTTTAATTGGATGGAAAGGGAAACATTAACACTCCATAAAAATTCAGGGTCAATAACTTTGCGTTTTTTAGTTAAGGGTCAAAACCAAAATCGAGAAAAGTTTAGGGAGTTTGCACACTTTTTACCCTAATTTCTATGTGACTCAAACCGTGAATTTTCACTTAACAAACTTTCGAGGATAAAAAGTGAAGCCAGCTAAGCTAATTTCACTCACTAAAAAAGGAATATATACTTTAAAACATAAGAGAAGTTATTTAAAAAACATAAGGAAATCTGTTTTTTTTTTTGGCTGTTTCTCAACATTAATTCGGTAAATATGACCGTGACATTTATTGTACGGAAATTTGAACTGACTTCCTAAAGTCACTCTTAATAAAAAATTGTTATACTTCAAAAAGTCAGTCTTAATAAAAATTTGTTATACTTCAAACACAACATCAGTGGGACAGTAGTCCTTAAATCTTTCAAAACCATCAAAAGGTTTCTTAATCTAGTGGGGGAAGGGTCTGCCCACGACCGTGAAATCATGGGTTCGATTCCCTCCCTACACATGGAGCATTCTTTAATTTGACTCATTTTCTAGGGTTATTCTCTCCTCCTCTAATGAGGCAGTTCTATCTCCCTGTTCATGGGGTATCGCCCAACGGGCGTAATCTTTCAAAACCACAGCCGTTTAAGTAATAACTTAGCAAGTGACATATTTTAGTTTAAAATATAAAAAAATCAAATCCTGACGGTAATAATAAAAAATAAAAAAAAAAAAAAAAAAGCATTTAAACCACGGGCTGAATCAAGATTGGGTTGGATTAGAATTAAATTTAAAAATTGCTTCCGTAATAAAATTGATATTTTCACTCACAATCCACTTACACTAATAGTTACAACAATATATGAATTGATGCGTATAGTAATGAAAAACAAAACATTACTATACGTATCAATTCATATAACACAAAAGTAAAACAACTGTCCTAGTGGTAGACAACAATCTTTACCGATATATGAGTTCGATTTCGACTCCTAGATTTTCCTAGTACATTAAAAGAATGGTAGACGGGCAGTCTTTACCAAAATATGAATTCGATTTTGACTCCCAAATCTTCTGGTACATTAAAAGTGAATGAATCAGATCTCTCTGGAAGGGAGCCTTGCCTCATGAAGAGTATGGACAATGAAGGAACAAAAAGTCATATATTGTAAAACTTATCACCAATTTCTCTATTCATTGTCCATTAGTTATGGATCAAATGCTGCAATCTTTAGAAATTTTAAGATAATTAAAGTTGGTCCCACGAAAGTATTGCTCTTGTTACGAAATTGTTGAGATGATGAAAATTTAGTTAGTAAAAATATAATCCTATAAGAATAAGGCAGATGGGTGAATTTCGTCCTTTAATAATTTCCGATTGGTAATTTTGATCCTTATTCTATTTTTTTTAGAACCATAAACAATTTTCGTTTGTTGACAACGGTCCTTCCGTCCATAACTATGACGGAAATAATTAATTTTATTTTTTTTAAAAAAAATCTTCAAGACACCAGAGTTAATTTAGGTAATTCACCCAAAAATATAGATCAGGGACCAAAACCACCAATCACAAATTGTTAAGGGATTAAATTCACCAATTTGCCTAAAAAATACTCCAAATCTCCTTCTTCCCCACCCAACTTTCCAACTCTCTCCCTCTTCTTTTCACCTTACCGGCCACCGTCGTTCTTTCTCTCTCTTCGGCTGCCGAGAATCTTCAAGCTTCCAATCCAAAACTCCGCAAAAAAATCTCTTATATAATTGAAGAATTGATGTTTAACAAAGACTAGGGATTGATTTTGGTTGACCTGGCAATGGTTGAATATGGTATCTACCTCTTTGTTGAGTACAAGAAAGCTTCCGGTGATGGAGCCAAACCTAGTACAAGTGGAACTAAAGACAATGAAGGTATCTGGGCATAAAAGAGGTGGAAAAATCGCAATATACAGTGAGTGATATGGGAAAATTTAAGGCACAATCCAGTGTTTTGCGCCAACATTGTGCAATTGGCTGCTAAACAGGTTGTACAGAATAAACAGCAAAACAGGATCACAGCTAGGGGTGTTCACTATTTGGTATAACCGAAATTTCGAACCGATCTGAACCGAATTTTGTTATTCGGTTCGGTATTTTGGTTTATTTGGGTTAATCGGTTTGATTTATAATTTTTTTGAAAATTTCGGTTTGGTATTCGGTTTTTTATTTTTAAAAACCGAATTATAAATATAATTATTTCAAAATATATTTTATACATTAATTATTTTATTTTTAAAATAAATTACTATTCACTAGGTTTTTATCTTTGGTCGCCATTTCCTATTCTCTAACAACATTACAACGCCTCCTCCACGTCTCTACCTCCATTCCACTCCATGTCTCCACATCTCCACCTCTCTCAGCCTCAAGGCCTCATATACTTTCACAATTGTTATAAATTCAAGAACCCTTGCCATCTTCTCCTCCATTGCTTATCTGAAAAAGGTGTGAAATACTTCGAATTAGAATCGTGAAATTCAATTTTAGGGCTCCAACAACTGAATTAATCGGTGCTTCTCAATTCCTCTATAAGTCTCCCACACATACGGGTATTATTTGAGCTCTTAAATTCATAAAGTGCTAGAATTATCTATGCTCAATTATCCCTGTTCTTTTTTTTCTTTTTGTGTGAATTTGATAATGTTTCCTTAGAATAGTTTCTTATCTTTTTAGTATAGACATGCAGTTTATATAATTTGGATGTTACAGCATGTGTGATTGTCATCTCATTTTTGTCAAACTTAAAGATTCTCTTATTTCTCCTTCCAATAACCCCAAAATTCTTTAAGCTCCATGTTTTTCTCCTTCACCTGATGTGGCTTGGAAGATATTCGTTGATGTTTGCTTTCTACAACAATCCTTACAACATATGAGAACACTATTGCGTTTCCATAGATGAAGCTTGAAGGGACTTTACCGTATCCAATTTACATTCATCCTAATGCTTTATGCTTCACCCCTACAAACTCTGGATTTGTCTGTTTTGATTCATAAATATATGCTTGCTATTTCTAATGCATTGTCTACCAATGAAATTAACCAATAAAATACATTTAGTAAAATGCTTCAAAATATCAGAAGTTACATTTTATTTTTTAGCTTGGATTGCTAAAAGACTTCTTTGGTTTTCCCTTTGTGCATGTAGGAAGAATTCAAAGTGCAGAAAGTACAAGATCGGTGATTGCTTCAAGTTCTTTCTATGTAATAGATATTATCTTAAGATTTATTTTTTTAATGTATATATTAGAGTTTTGGCAGATTAAGTAGATATTTTAGCTTGCATTTTGTTTATGTTTTTTTGAAATGACAGGATTTTTTTTTTACTGAAATATGAATTTGTTATTTCGATTTTTACCGAAAACGTACCGAACCGAACCAAAATTATTTTGGTTTGGTAATTTCGCTATTCATGCTAATATGGTTCGGTTCAGTTTGATAAAAAAATTACCAAAACCGAATTTTGTGCCGAAATTTTGTGCCGAATACCGAACCGTATACCGAATGCACACTCCTAATCACAGCCAGCAAGGTGACGCACAGACGAAGACAGTGATTTCACCTCAACCGATTGTACCAAGTGCGTTGCCACACCAGAACGCAACCCTCCAACCTATTCATCCATCGCATTCAGTGCCATCTAATGCGGGTGTACAAAAGGGTGAGCTACACCAGATTGGACCTTCTTCATAAATAAATAAATAAAGCACTAAAGAAGATAACATCATCACATGGGATTGTACTAGCAGCACAACCATACCTGATCGCTGCCCCTCCAATTGGTTCTATTGTTCACAATAAGCAAAAACATAAGGGGGAAAGGCTTCTACGGTCATTTTGTCTAAACAGAAACATGGGAAGAAAGCAAATGCAAAGCAAATGACGACCAATTCTAGGGATATGGACAAATTGGAGAAATATGATGCAGCAAAGATTTAGATGACGAGTCGGATGATGATGACTACGTTCTCATCCATGATATTGTTAGCTTGTCTTGGTTAGTTGGATGCTTTTGCAAATCCTTTTACCCAAAATTAATGCTTTTTTTTTTTTTGAACTCCCGAGGGCGGAACCCCAAAGGGGAGAGAACCAATCGCAAAGCGGAGAAGAACACCTCATAAAAGGAGAAGAGTACCCTAGAAGGGAGACAATTAAAGCTTACCCCATGCTTGGGGAGGGTATCGAACCCGGGACCTCTCGGTCACGGGCCGACCAATGCCTCACTGGGCTATTGGACCTTTGATCAAAATTAATGCCTTAAAAAAACAAGTTCCCCAAACAATTCCAAATGAATCAAAATTTTACCCCACTCGATTATCAGCAAACCTCAATCAAATTTGAAATATTTATAGTTGAAATTCAAAGACCCTTCATCACAAATAGCTGAAAGACACAATGGATTCATGGGGCTACAAAATGATATCCACAATAGATATAAGATATTAGGATTGCAATTTGATCATTTGTTGGGAAATGTAAGTTTTTTGGGGGATATATATATATATATATATATATATAATTATTTATAGGAAAATGCTTTACTACTAGAATTTTGGGGATAGAAACCCTAAACTCCCAAATTGAGGGTGTTAAATGACTATCTTACCCCCTACTGGTATAAGGGATTCACCCAACTATAAGGGCAAAAAGGTCCAAAAACACTATTTTAGTCAATCTTTTAGCCAATAATTCTAGTAGCCTAGAAAGGTCCTTATTTATATTAGCTAATTATATATATATATAAAATAATATTTAATACCCAATGAAAAAACCCACTATAAATAATCTCTTACTCTAAAATCTAACCCTAATATTGTTCTAAGAGAGCAGCCGCTCATTTTCTCTCCAACAAAAAAATGAAACCAACCCTTTACATCTCTCCAAATCTGAAGATAATCATAGTTCACCCCTACTCCACCGACACTCGCCTATCCCTAATCCACCGACGCCGCCTAAGACCACCGCTGCCTTCCCGCCGCCGCCTAAGACCACCACTGCCATCCCACCGCCATTATTGGGTTTTAATGTTTAATGGGGGATTTTGTTTCTGGATTCTGGGTTTTTTTTTCAGTATTAGAATTATTTGAATGCAACTTTTACTTATAAATGTTTATAAATTGAAGTAGTTGTATTTGAGTGTTTTATTAAGAGTAGGTTTATGAGTTTAATTTTGAATCAGTCTCTTTATGCTCATTTATTACGATTCACTCTCTTCTGTTTGTAAAAAGTTAAAATCTTTTTTAAGATTGGCAATTTTATATTTTTACTAGTTAGAATATCTTACACAACACTGTAAAAATGGAAAAAATTATATCTTCTAATTTATGTCTCTGTCTTGCAAGGTAATTCGGTAAACTGACCGAATTCCGAATTCACACCAAATTCAATTCGAATTCGATAAATCGGAATTCAATTCGAAATAGGTCGGTATTTTCAAAAATTAAATTACCAAAAAAATCAATTTCAAACTACCGATTTATTGAATTCGAAATCGATTCTCACCCTAGTCATACTCACTACGGGCAAGTTATACTTTTAGTCAGCGATGTTGTGGTGGTAGTTTCTAACTTTCCATAGCCTTCTTCTTAAAGAGATTACAACTTGGTTTGTGGTAAGTCAAAGTTGTTCAAAAGTAGATAATAATTATCACTACTTGGAATTACATAATTCCAACTTCTCTTCAAAGGATTGGGACCCGCAAAGACCTTCAAATGAGAGAACCCATTTTTATTCAAATATAGGTACCAATTCACATAAAATCTACATCTAGACCCAAAACTCCTTTTCTCATCACTTGACTGAAAGCAATCCATGGATAACAAGAAATTGACTTTATTATGATGTAAAAGGTAGCCATACGCAATTTCATCCCTCAGGAATGAGACTATTCGGAAGAAGCTAAGTTTAGCACCTATTGAAAATATGATGAGAGAAAACTGTTTACGTTGGTTTGGACACATTAGAAGAAGGACAAGTGATGGTCAGATTAGAATGATTGAGTAATATTGAAGTCGTAAGAGGCAGAGGAAGACCGAAGAAAACTTGAATGGAAGTGATAAAAAGGAATATGAATTTACTAAATTTAGATGAGAGTTATTTAGATCGTAAAAAATTGAGAGAATACATTAATGTGGATGACATTACATAATTCTTTCTTTTATTCACGTAACCGACTCCAATCTTTTTGGGAATAAGGCTTGGTTTTCTATTCTCCTTCGTCAGCTATAACTAATTTGTGGGTCGAACACATGGTTGGAAATGTGTTCCCACTCTTACAAGGCATACATACATGATACAAGAAAAAAAATAAAGTAATTGACTTTGTGAATTTTCTACAAAGAAATGGACATTTCTTTCATCAAGAATCACAAGGACATTTTCCTCCAAACCGTGTGCGGGTCTTTCTAGTACCTCAATTCCACAATAACAGCCACATTGCTAAAACTTTACATACCAAAATATTTGCTACTACAGTGTAAAAATTAATACATATTTATTGTACTTTCTTTTGCAAATAATGACTTCTTCTTTCAGCTGCAGGGGAAAGTCTGGCATGGGGCGGTCTTTGTGGGTACCCACACTCCTCTCACATAAATTTAGACAGGACCCACCTGCAGGGTAGGTCCCGCAGGCTTCCATGTCTCACAGGTACCCATAAGGTCCGTCCCATAGGGAATTTTTCCCAGCTGCAGTATGCTTTGTTGAGAATTGGCATATATCGTCCATATTCCAAATGGCTAAACTGCTGTAGAAGGAAAACACAGCTCGGTTTACAAGTGCGTTACCTGCATTTGAAGTGGCGGTGGAAATGCTGGCAGACAAAATGTTCAGCGAATAAGCACAGATGACCACCATCCTGATTGGAGCTTTACCTGCAGGTCAATAATCTTGTAACAGACAAAAGGAGCGGCAGAAGAGATCAGTATTCGCAGCTAAACTGGACCCAGATTCATTGACTAATACCATCGGCAAACTGAAGCAGAATAACTAAAGAGAGACCATATTTTGGTCGGAAGGCTTTCTGATCATAACTTGAGCTTTTGAGAAACTACTGCTTCATCTGTAATGAGCAGTAGCATTTCATGTACAGTAGTTATCTTAAACGCGACAATCTTTTCCGCTTTCTATTCTTCCTACGTGCTGCAGCAGGTTTTGAACCATTTATGAAGCCCAAAGGCAAAGCAAGAGTTGTCAATGGCTTGCCGCGTGATGTTCTTCCTTTCTTAGAAGGCCATTTCAAAGGCATCTTGTTTACTACTTTACCAATGCCATGACTACTGTTCAGCTCAACTAGCTTCTGGTGAGTCCAGGCTGTTGCCAGATTCAATTCAAGCGAATCATCTAGTGGCTTTCGACGTAGGCTCGTCAAAATCTCTTTAAACGACTGAAATGACATGGAAGGCCGATGTCTCGGAAGGTTTTGACAAATCATTTTGACCTTCATCACGTGTTTACATAGGTTTCCCTGCATCGACCAATGATCACAATCACAATGTGCAAATTCAGATCCTGGATTCCACACTAGTCGTACTCGACACCTTTGCAAGACGACCTTCAACATCCAAGGTAATAGCATCATCAGGAATTTGCAGTGCCCGATACCAAGATGTAGAAGCAATGTATTCCTCTTTTACATTTTGGAATGAACCACTGTCATATGCAAGGCGGTCAAGCCAATAGCTCGAACATAACTCAGTTGTCAACCTGTGCACTAACCAATCAACTCTTTGGAGTGCACCGAGACGCCAATCGTCATATAATTTAGCTTTCAGTTTCAGGTGATATGCTTCGATTGCACCCGATGATTCCTGGCTCGCTAGAGAAAGAGTTTTCATTGTGGTAAGCCACTCTGTTTATCCGTTTCTGATATATTAAATCATTTAAAATCTTATTTGAATTTGAGACTGAAATCAAAATCTCAAACTCAAACTCAATCCAAACACACTATTTTAAAGGCAGTCCTCTTGCGAATAAATATTTATGAAAGGACTTCCTTCATAATTGTTTGAACGCATTGTGAAAACAAGGCAAATTGGCTCTACGGGTTCAAAAAAACAATATTACTTTGGTGATTTTTATCCAAAATCTATTTTTTTTTACAAAATTAGGTATCAAAACAATTTATTTTTGATGAGGTAGGTCCTTCCGTCCAAATTTCCGTCAGTCAACTGTTAATTAAATTTTGAATCTGGTCAACCCTAAAATTATCAAGGGTATTTTTGAGATTTTACATTAACACCCTAACCACCCATTACTACCCGACCCCTCCCTACTCTACCCCACAACATCTTGATCTTCCTCCTTCATCTCCGCTCTCCCGTAACCACCCCCTCCAGAAACAGATCACCACTCACCACCCTCCCAGACGACCGTAACGGCAGCAAATACAAGGTCCACCATTGACTTTAAGCACTATAGATAATTGCAGACATTATATACAAAATCCATTATTCTTGATGATTCATCAACTTCGACTAACAAAGTTCAGTTGTTCCAAACTTTGATGTATATTTTTCTATTAAAGCCATTGAATCTTAATCCAAGAAGTTGCCAAGACAATGACCTTAAAATGATTTTGACTGCAAAATCAGTTTGAGATATTAAAAAAGAGTCATGTGTGGTGGTCTGGAGGGTGGTGAGTGGTGGTTTGTTTCGGGGGGGAGGGGAGATGAAGGAGGAAGATGAAGATGGGGTAGCGTAGGGTGGGGGTGGAGGGAGGGGTCGGGTAGGAATGGTGGTTATGGGGGGGGTTTGAGGTCAAATCTCAAAAATACCCTTGATAATTTTAGGGTTGACCAGATTCAAAATTTAATTAACAGTTGACTGACGAAATTTTAGACGGAAGGACCTACCTCACCAAACATAAATTGATTTGATACTTAGTTTTGTAAAAAAATAGATTTTAGACAAAAATCACAAAGTAAAATTGTTTTTGGACCCGTAGAGCCAATTTACCGTGAAAACAATCCTCTTGCGAATAAATATTTATTACATGTTTAGTTTCAGATAATATATTTGTCTGAATCAGAAATATTTAATTATAATATTATTATATGTATTGGTAGTTAAGATATTATGATTATTTTTTACATTGATATGGCCTCGGGAAAATATACTTTTTTTTTGGCTAAATTCTGGAAAATATATATTCCTTCCCCTAATATATTTCTTTTTTTTTTAAGTTGTCAAATTTAATTTTTTATTTTATAAATTACAAATTAAATACTTAATTTTAGACTATTATATTAGTGTCATCTTCATTAGTTTGATTTACTCATTGGGGCTTTAAACGGAAAATTTGATCAAATCAATTTTTTGGGCATTTTAAACTTTTTTGAAAATTTTAAAAATATAATTAATGTTAAGTTTAATATAATGGAAAAATCAAAAAATTAACAAATATATTTTAATCAATAATGTTGAAAATGACAAACAATTTGAGATGAGAGAATTATTGTTTGTATCGACCTATCAATTGGAGCTAAGCCAACCCTTATCGACTGTCAATTTGATGGACACTTGTCAACCATTAAGATTCAATTATAGGAAGTAGCGCCATAACTTTTTCTCTTAGCACTAACTCGGGTTGGATGGAACATTTCATCTTTTCTTATAAACAGATAACTTTTATAAGAATTATATTTAACACACTATTTGTAACACTTTGATAATAATATTTTTTACTATTCAAATCAGAAAACGGATCTTTTACTTTTCGCAAGCCACAACCGTACGCTAGCCTTGTCATCTAGATCCAACTCATGACTAGAACGTTTGATAATCATCCCTAGTTTTTGTACATACTGAGAAGAAAGGCTGTTCACTTTTGCATCAGAAGCACAATAACGTTGGATTCCCTCAATGTGCTTCTCAAGTACATTTTCTTCTGGAATGCCAAGATAGATCATGGAAGGGGATTTTCTTGGCACCAGGGCCAATTGCATCTCGGTCAAGAGGTCCATGACAGACAAAGCCATATTTGCTCTCCTCTTTTAATTTTTTGTATTTCTCCCCTCTTTATTTTATTAGTGAAAAGACTTTAAAACAGTAAGTATAGCTAGGTGTAATAATCCAAACTCAATAAATCCAACTCAATTCTATTTATAAGTGTCTTTTTATTTATAAAATATGATGAGATGAGTGCAAGAAGTTAAAATAAGAGTGTTAATACCATTCCCTAAATATGTGTGTTTCCGATTTTCACTAAAAATAAAACTGACCTAAAATGATCGATATTTTCAATTGAAGAAAGTTTAGAAATATTATATTTAAAAAATTTAAGTACATTTTGGAGAACAACAATTATGGTATAGTTGTAATGATTTTTTTTTTGTTACATTTACATGAAAGTTCATTTGTTCCGGTAATATAGATACTTATCTTAAAGTTCAACACATGTCCCAAAAAATAATTGAGATGAGTCTGATTCTCAAACCTGCAATTTTAAATGTAACAAGTTCCTTTAAAATAAATAAATAAATAAACTTTAATGGAACAAGTTCAGTAATTGAATATTGATACCTAGATTCACTTTTCATCAAAATACTGAGTTTGGGGGGAAATAATAATTGGATTTTAAATAATTAAATCCTCTCGTGTAGCAATAAAGATAAATGCAAGAGCATAATCATATATTCTTCATTGGATGATTTATCAGTCAAAAACAATAAAAAAATAAAAAAAATTAGAAATAAGTATACCATATTCCATGCATCAACTACAGAAAGCCATGACACAAGTAAACATCTCATTTTGTTGAGAATTGATACAAGAGTTAATCAATGAATACAACAAAGTAATAGTACAATCATTTCCGCTGCAAACATATAAAACATTGAAAGAATTATAAAACAGTAAAAATATTCGATACTAGGTAATTTTCGAATCTACTGATAGTAATACAATTTTAAATTACAATTAAATACAAGAATGTGTCGATGTATACTTCTAAATTTTCTCTGCCCCCAACCGCGAAACTCTTAAGAAAATTTAACTAAATGGAAGAAGAAACCAGCATACAAAATATTTCCCAATTAGGCATAACAAATTTCTGAGCAACTGCACTGACTAGAGATGAATGGTCAGTTTACTACTTCATGCACATTATTGGCAGTTCACTTCAAAAGCCATGAAACAGATCAGAATCCATGGAAAAACGATCCGAGTCTAGTCTGCACAAATCTTAATTCTTGGCTTGGATTTTCACATAGTTCACTCTTCAATTAGGTTTCCCAGAGTAATTTTCGAGCAGGAGCAGGAGGTGCCAATCCAGGAATATCCCGAATATCCTTGTTGTTTGGGTTAACAATCTGAAACGCAAGAGTTTAAATTAGAAAACATTACTTAACTCGAGAGCAGTTTCCAAATAACTGAAGAAGCAGCCAAGATATACATAAATATGCTTCGAAGGATTGATCAGCTTTACACTATGAAAAAGGTTGTTATACGAGCATGCTTTGGTTGCAGTTATGTATACATATATAAAAGAATCCCCGAGAATCATGAAATTGGTGTGATTGCAGCATGAAAATTGCTCATTTAAGAAATATTCTGAACTGATAGAAGATTAATATGAAAGTAGATAGCATTGTAAGAAAAGTTGGACACAAGAATCTAGGTTTAGCTTCCTGCTTCAGACATAAAAATCTCTAATGATTTGCTACATAATGAACTAACTTATTACAATCTCTAATGATTTGCTACATAATGAACTGACTGCTATCCTATCAAAAAAATTAGTTGAGTCGTTCTCGTGAGATGCATTATTTGGAACTTTTGGGTAAGCAAACAAGCTAAATATTAGCTGAGAGACATAAAAAGTAGGTAGATGTCCAACCTTTACAATTATGATGGCTACGACACCCATCACAATGAGGAAGAGCAAGGCCATAATGCATTTATCAGTTGCAACCTAATCAAGGAAACAAAGTTAGCAAAAGAAATATCAATGAGCAAATAAAGTATTCAAAAAGAAAGGAATGTTACTATTTCAGAGATTGACCTGCCTACCAATATCCTTGACCAATTGTGTAGCCTTCTTAATTGAAAATTGTATGGAGTCCAACTCATTCACGATTCTACTCATTTGTTCTGTCTGGATGTCCGTAGAGGAAGAAAACAAAAAAGAGGAAAGATTAGATCCCTTGTTAAAATTTAGGATTCCCATCATATTTCATCTCTCTTGCTCATTAGCTTTTCTATGTTATTAAGTACACACCTGTGCCTTCAAAGCCGCTGCAGTCTCTGTTCCAACATCTACAGTGTCATGGACAACCTAGTGCAACGAACGCAAAGAAAAGACAAGGTTTAAAACTTCTAATCAACCTTCGGGAAATTAAAGAGGGATAATGGAACTGTTAAATTTACTTAGTTGCTCTGTATCCAAGATTTTCACAAAGACCTGGCCAATAAAATAATCCAGCTGGCTCATAGCAGAGGAAGGGTGCTCTCCAAAAGTAAGGCAGAAATAAAATAGACATCTTCTGACACTTTTTAGAGAAGGGTGCTAGCAGAGGAAGGGTGCTCACCAGCAAAATATTTAGACAAGCAGATTACAATTTGAGATCATGGTTTCAGTTGGTTAAAGTTAACTCCTAATGTTCCACAATGCACACAACAGAAGCTACTTATTCCTTATCATTTTCAGTTAGCTCTACTATATATGACAATGGTGTTCTTTAATATCTTTCTATAATGTAGGTTAGTGATAGTGAATCAATGAATCAGTGCTTCTATAAAGAAGGAAAAGTAAGAAGGTTAAGGATAAGAAAGAACAAAAAAAAAATGTAGAGAACACAGAAGCTGTATACTGGACACAATAGTTTTAAGGGAATGTTTTGCCGCCTTGGGTGGAAGCAGAACGAAACAGCCAGTCTCTTTCCTTCTTTGGTAGCACGCAGCACAAATGGCCACTTAAAACAATAAATTGAGTAATTGATTTCATCTATCTTAAGAAGCAACAGGATCCCCTTAACAGTACCAGAACTATAGTTATTTCCTAGAATGCACTTACCTTTTTTGCCCGGTCAATAATTTGATCAGTTTCATCCATCATGTTGTTTCCGTGATTCATTATTTGTTCATTCGTCATAGCTGCAAATGCATAATTCAATCAGAAGCTTCAAAAACAATAAGGAAGAGAAGGGAAAGTAGGTAATGTGCTGCTAAAATGCAGAAGGTGCATGTTTAAATGCTGAAACAATACTTCAGAGCTAAAGTATGCTCATATTACTCTTCCTAAAAAAAAGTGGATTTTTGCAAGTAAAATACCATCTATGAACTTTGGGATGTCAAACTGCTATATCTTGAACATCTAAGCAGAATTCTCATATAAAAGGAGGATCGGATTGGAACTCTAATGAATGAAAGGAGGGATATTTTCTTCACGGAAAAATATGATCTCTTTATAGCCTACTCACTCGGGGATTATGGAGGCAAACTGAAACATCATTATTACAAGCTTAAGAATCGATAGAACTGGAAAGAATGCATCTGTGTATTTATCAATTAGAGAACATTTCTTTTGTACATTCTTCTATCACCTTCAATAATTTTAATTAGTGAAAAATGTCCACATATATTCTCTTAGTGATCCACCAGCTGTACATGCCCATACAAATAGAGGCACCAATCAGATACTCTGAAGGCTCTGAGATCTAAGTCTGTAAAGTTTTATCAAAATAAAAGAAAGAATATGAATCTGCAATTTTTCGTCTCTACTAATGAGGAGCAAACGGAGGAACTACGCGATTGTGCCTCCTCAGCATTTACTATGTTCTCGACCTTGATAAGGATTAATGATATAGAGCCAATAATACAAGTATTAGCTCCCACTAAACCTCTCCAGGCTTAATAAGAAAAGATACCAAAACTTTAAAATCTTGTCTGGATAAATCAACTAAACATTAAGAAGGTCAATGACACGATACAAATTGATACTACCATAAAGAAACTAGCTAATTATAATAAAATTAAACTTTACAGAAGAATATTTGTTATTACAAAAATATTACTTTAGCAATTATAAACTAGGAGGCAACTTTTATGCTAGCAAGCAGAAAATAACTAAAGCTTACATGAAGCTAGCAGCACATTTTCTTCTGCAAATCCTTCACCAGGACCCTCGAATAGTTCTACTCGCTTGTTTTCAAGAGTGCTTGCATATCTAGAGCATCATCAAATTAAAAGATAAGCTATAAATGAGGGAGGCACCCAAAGTTGACAGAATCTAAATAAGAACATACTTAGGCAGATAAATAGAGAAAGATATTGCAGTTTTCATAGAATATAACCAGTCATAAAACAATTTTATCAAAATTAATTTCATTTAGTAATACCAACCATTTAAGATTTGAACAAATCAACATTACAATTTCATGGTCAAATTTCTTTTGTTTTTGAATGGGGGAAGGGGGTGGATCATAGAGTTAAAAGGAAAACAATTGGAAGAAAACTAAATATCATTTTGAAGCACCTGAAGGATCTTACAAATGTGATCACACTGAGTGGCCACTGGCCAAATGACAGTATCATATTTCATAAGTATCTTTTGCTTTCCTATTCCTCCAAATTTAAAGTGAATATGAATTGAGTAATACATGAATCTATACAACCAATATAAAATGCCTTCCAAAATAATGCTCAAGGGCTCTAAATGGCTACAGAGCAGACCAAATATATCAATTCTTGCATCACTTCAGTAGTTCCCTTCTTGAATATAACTGAATAGTCATTTGCTTCAAAGAATATCATGGAAGGCTAAAAATAAGAAAACTACAAAAAAAAAAAAAAAAAAAGAATGAATGAGTGACCTAGATTATAGACAAAATGACAAGTAAAAGTAGCTCCCTTTGGAAGCTTGAAAAGCTAATCAGCAAATACAGTACTACGTCCAATGTTGTCATCCAATAACCTCAGAGTTTAGTTCCTTCTTGAAAAGAAGGTTTGTATAGAGAAGAGAAAATAAGTTGATATTCAGAAGTATAAGTTACATCAGATATTTGAACAGACTATCAGAAGCATTCAAAAACTGTAAGTTCATAACTGCACAAGGGACATACTGTTTTTTCAGGGCAACATATGAGTTCAATTCTTTGATCTGCATAAAGAGAAAGAAAATCATCATGCAACAGGTCAATATTGTAGCATGGTTATGAAGGTCGAGCTAGTTCTATAGACCAGAAAGAGGAACTGCATCAGTAAATATTAAGTAACTAGTCCAATTGCATCAACAGGTTGAATCTGTTGTTGAATATATCAATCATTACCTAAAATCAACTAACATCCAACTTCATATCAGCAACTTACAAATTTATAGAAGATGTTTTCAGCTAAAACTTTAACCACCAAAAACAAATTTACAACTATTATGAATCTCTCTAATTTCTTTTGCGTATGTGCATCCACAAATAAATTCCTATACTTTTAACTGTCTATTCAAAATTCATGATAACATGATTAACACAAGGGTGAAAATGTATGTTATTTTTCCTTCATTTGGAAGGTTCTTTTTTTTTCTTTCTTTTTTTGGTCATACCGTATATTTGAGGTAAAATGACCACACTGACATCTCACTGAAGCCTCGCATGACATATTTTTTTAGAACATTTCTTTTAGATGTAATGTTGTTAGGGATGGGATATGGTAATAATTGTCCAAATAAATTTCTGTACATGCATTCTTCTGGGATATGCTGCTATTATAAACTGCATCCAGAGTCACAGTGGTTTGACAAGGAAAAAGAAGAGAGTGATGCATTAAGTTCACATAAGACATTTACAATAACTTGACACCAGTATTCTGAAAGACTAAAAGTGCAATATTCATTCATGGGCAACGACCAGAACCCTACTAACTTTTTTACAATTTTCAACGCATTTCAATAGCTTAGTGCCTTTGTATCAGCAGGTTTGGTAGGTTTAATAAAGTAAGTCCTTTTCTGGGTTCAGAACAGAAATGATCGAAAAACTTGAAGCATACAAATGCAGAAACACCAACAGTCATCTACTCGAGATTTCTATCACCAGAAAGCAACTAGATTGTTAGAATTAGAGCTCACCATTGACTGCTTCTTTTCATTCAACATCTTATTAGTCTCTGAGTCATTTTTGTTATCTGAATCCTTCAATTCTCTGTCAAACTCCTTAATAAGCCTAGCAAGAGAAAACAATTATTGTATACCCATATTAGAGAAGCATTTGAAGAGAAACAGAGGCTTGGAGCTAGAGTACAATATCTTGATACAAAATGTCTCCATGAATGGTCTTTCAATTTGGATCCTTTTGCTAACCCTTGTTAGGGAAAAACGTACCATTCCACAAGAGTATCCATAACCAATCAGAGTTCCAACTAGAAAAGAAACAAGCAAATGTACAATAGGCATTAAATACCCGGAAACCCAAAATATTCAAGGTGTTAAAGCCTGAAATTGATTAAAACCCATGTCTGTGGCAGTTTTTAAAATGCAAGTACAATTTCCAGAATTCAGGTCGTTATAGAGGCCAAAGTCTGCGGACAGAAGTCGAGGAATATATAAGTTCGCAGGACATGTCTCTACAGTTAACCAGTGCATTTCCATATAAAAAATATCAAGAATCAGATAGCTTTTCAGAGCCATCACAGTTCAAAAGGTAGCCACAGTTTTTTTGCAACATTGATGCTAATCTGATACAACTCAGTAGCCACATTTCTTCTCGATTCTCTATAACATATTAATAGGTAATGACAAGAACGTCAGAAACGCATAATAAAAGTTTAAATAGCCTAAAAATCTTAGTGATAAAAACTAGCATATTATGATAATCAGTACAGCAGATATTCACATATTGTACATGTAGCTAGCTGCAAGGTGTAACTTCCACAGATAATAAAAAGTAACTAAATGTACCTTTTGCAGTCACGCATCTTCCCTGTAAGCTCCTCCAATTGTCTACTTTGCCGACTTGCGTCCTTGATCTTCTCCAATTTCTGAAATCCATTTCTGCCACAGAGTGAACCACATTTCAAAAAACCTCATAAAGACTGCAACTTTTTACAAATAAAAACGTGGAATAAATACATTAGAATAGAATTGTGAGTTTAAGCCATTTTAACTAGATTAACACGACATTTATCTAAATTTATTTAGTTTTTTTCATATTACAGCTGAATTATTGAGAAGCCAGAGATAATATATCAATGTATACATGTACATACACCTATGCAATGAAAAGAATCGTACTTTCAACATTAGAGATCCAAATTCAGCATATTTACACATGCATGAAAAAAAATCGTACTTTTTATTCGAGATTTTTCAATTCCTTCGTTCCTATTAACATTGAAGACAAATTCATACTCCATATGTCCCAAATTATATGTCCACCCAGTGTTTTGCACTGGAATTAAGGTTTTATCAATAGAATATGGTAAAACGTCAAACACGATCCTATTTAATTTCACTCCTGATTTAATTCTACACTATTTTCTCTCTCTATTCTTCTCTCTCCAAGATGCAATGTAAGGGGTAGGATTAGAAAATTCATCATTAATCAGCTCTTTATTTAGAAACTGGACATTAATTTGAAACATATTCACCACAAAAAAAAACATTAATTTGTTTAATTAAGAAATGTGGAAAGATATATATATATATATATATATATATATATATATATATATATATATATATATATATATATATATATATATATATATATATAGCACATTGATTGAGGAAACAATAAACATACAAAATTCAAATATCCTATTAAGGATAGAAACAAACAAAAGAGAACGGATATAGCTCAAATGCTTACGAGAGAGCTCGAAAAATATCAGAAATCTGTCCGTCAATCTCCGCAAGCTCCTCGCTAATCTCAGCTAAATTCGACATCTTTAACAAACTATCAAACAATTAAATTTATCCAAAAAAACACAATTCCTTCCAAATTCTTCAACAAAAATTCAAATTCTTCAATCCGCGCCTCCTGACTCAACAATGCCGATCTCCTAAACCTCCAAAAATCTCAAAATTCATCAAAATTTTACTAAAAATTGTCAATGACTCGATTTCGATTCGTATTTGGCGGTCAGATCCGGAAAATGTAGGTTCTGATTCCAATGGATTTGATCTTCGAATCGCTATGGATTCGAAATCGATTTTTTTTTCCGATTATTTTAGAGAGACAAATTGAGATAGATGAGCTGGCCTTGACATTACAGAGAATTCGATTTCGATTTCTTTTTTTTTTTTTAAACTAGTTATTTATATGGAACTGGGTGTTTTTCGCACATGCGGAACGTTTCTCAAACACTAAAACCCCATCCCATGTAACGTCCGCACCCATTCATGATCCAACTTACTAATTAAAAAATTTTAAAAATCAAAGAAAAAAATATAAATATCTAGTTTATAAAAAGAAAATCGAAATCGAAATCTCTTAATGTCAAGGCCAGATCATCTATCTCAATTTGTGTCTCTAAAATAATCGGAAAAAAAATCTCTAAACTAACTAAGAAGCATATAGGATACCTACGTGTAGGAAAAATTCCCGTTCCACATTGGACCCGATAGCGATAAAAAAAAAGGACTAATTTAGTTAGTTTAGAGATTTTAACTCGAAATGATATATCTAGATTCGACACTTACAAGGATGAAGACAAGGGGGCGGGAGCAGTTGCCTCCCTAAATTTTTAAAAATATTACTATATGTAAGGGTGTTCAGTATTTGGTATAACCGAAATACCGAACCGATCCGAACTGAAATTTGTTAATTGGTTCGGTATTTTGGTATATTCGGATTATTCGGTTCGTTTTATCGAAATTTTCAAAATTTAGGTTTGGTATTCGCTTTTTCATTTTAGAAAACCGAATTACCAAAATTATTTCAAAATATATTTTATTATATTAATTGTTTTATTTCTAAAGAAATTACTATACAATCTCTTCCATTACTTGATGGGAGTTGTTGGTTTTAATTTATGTTTGGTAGTGTTTAGTAACAACTATGTTAATATATGTATTTGCGTTGAGCTACTAATCATTTTAAATGGACATCAGTTATGTTTTTATAGTGTGTATTCCTTTTATATTAACTGTGCTTTAGCTTTTGGTAGAAAATTTTCACAATATTGTCAAACTATTATGGTTCGGTTCGATTTAATAAAAAAATTACAAAACCGAATTACCAAAATTTCGGTTTATATGGAATTAACAAATTTCAGTTCGAATCGGTTCGGTTCGGTTCGGTATTTCGGTTATACCAAATAGTGAACATCCGTATTAGTTCGACAATAACTGATGATTATAAATGGTGATTATCTATTTTCAGCCGTTATTGAAGAATCAACTATTAATATTCTTTAGTCGGGGTGAAAATTCTCTGTCCCCAACCAATCAAAATTTACTATATAAATATTTTTTTCTAATTATTTATTCACATGGTGAATTGTGATTGGATGGGGAAAAGGATGAGAATAAGAACGGGGACAGATGATTTTTTGCCCTTTAGTCGGTGTTAAAAAAACATGTATTAGGACCAAGTTATTTGCCTTCGATTAAATTCCAGTCGTCTGTTTCCGAGGTGTTGAGAGGGACGAGATTTATACCGTTAGATTTGAAAGACTATCTTTGACTCATCAAGAACTATTTGCTTGAAAGTATCTAAAGGCTAGAGAAGTTGGTATAGGTTAAAAGAGTAAAGAAGAGTGTAGAGAATCATTTTAAGTCCACTTTTCATTTGCAAATTTCCCGCTCCCTGGGAATTTCATTTTCAGTCCAAGACGGCAAGACCACCCGGGGTCCATAGATTGGGCTGATAATTTAAAGGCTAGTGATATTGTCAAGACAGGTTTCCTTCTGTTAAGACAATTTGCCTTTAAATGACCAAGTTACCCTTTTAATCATTATTAACCTCTTTGAATTAATTTCTCCATCTAATATTTTCTTCCCTAATCTATTCACAATCAATCTCTATTTTTTCTCTCTCATATCCCAAAAGTCAGTCCACGGTCTCTCTAATATTTTATTCCATATTCTATTCACACTCAATCTTTAATTTTCTCTCTCTTATAATAATAGTAGTTCACAAAAAAACCAAACAAACATTATTTTTTTTTACTTTAATATTTTTTTCATACTTATTCATTAATTATTTTTTTACAGATGAAGTAAGTATAAAAGATAATTAAAGTCGTATTGCTCAAACACTATAAATTTACAATTTTTTTTCTAGCATATTAGTTGTAATGAATGAAAATCTTAGACCATGAAATTTTTTGCTTTATATCATTTGCCTTTTTTCCTTGTGAAATTCTAGCACTATAAAAGATAGAAAATTAAAGATTGAGTGTGAATAGATTATGGAAGAAAATATTGGAGAAACTGTGAGCTGATTTTGGGATATGATAGAGAAATTAGCGAGAGATTGATTGTGTATATATTAGAGAATAAAATATTAGATATAGAAATTAATTGTAAAATGTTAATAATGACCAAAAGGGTAGCTTGGTAATTTGAAAATTTCCTTGGCAGGAGGAAATTTGCCTTGGCAATATCACTAGTCTAATTTGAACGAGTCCAAAATTTTGCAGCTTTTATGGCTCTTTGACAAGATATTTTATCATTTTAATACATAATTTTCATTTTAAAGTTGGCTAATATGCAAATTTGGTATCATATATTTTTGAGTTGTAAGATCGGTTCTATATAATATGTTTTTGCAAGACTTGTACTATACGATTTTTTTTTTGCATAGAACGTTCTATATGTTTTTTCGACTTGCAAACTCAGGCCAAACCACCACTTATGTAGTGGTTTTCAGGCAGGATGCTCACGTGCACATGTCTTGGTGGTGTTTTCCTAAGGGTAAAAAAGACATTTCACGTAAAATTTAACAAACAAAAAGGTTGGTGCATTATATCTAATAGTCATTGTGTGAGTTCAGATATTTTTTTGGTTAATTTTTACCTGAAATACTTTTTTTACCCTTCAAAAAACACCACGACATATTAATGTGAGCATTTTGACCAGAAACCACGGGAAAAGTGGTAGGTTTGACTTGAGTTTGCAAGTCGAAAAAAACATATATGACATTCTATGCAAAAAAAATATTATATAAAATTAGTCTTGCAACTCGAAAATATATATGAAGCCAAAATCACAACAACAAAAAAAATCATATAGCCAATCTTACAACTCAAAAATACAATACTAAATTTGTATATTAGCATGGTAAAGTAACATAATAATAATGCATAGTTTCTTTAATTTTTGGAAAGGGGTTACATACTTGCATAATGAAGGCCATGCACCCTTAATTATATTGCTCACTCTTTTTTTTTTTTTTTTTGACAAATGTATTTATTTATCATTTATCAATATCATGGAGAATATGTGGTAGGAGAAAACCCGGTGGGTCTCCATACCATTGAGTGGAGGTTTGATACCTCATAGCGTAATTGGTTAATCTATCAGCAGGAGCATTACAAGATCTGTGTGCAAATGATACATTAGCTATACTAACCCCCAACAGATTTTGAATCTGACTAACAATGTGTCCTAGGGGGGATAAATCCTCATCTAGCTGCTTAATTTTGTTGATCAGCTTTTGACAGTCACCTTCGACTGTGAGAGGTTGATACACTTGACCGTGAGCGAACCGAATACCTTCCAAAAGTGCTTTGGCTTCAGTGCATTCTAGACTAGGTGATGTTGAAAGGAAGAGTGCAACCCCTGCCAAAAATATCCTTTCGTGGTTCCTGATAATTATGCCTATTCCACCCGATCTTTCATACCAAGCCCCATCAACATGCAGTTTGAAAAAATCTTTTTCAAGAGCCTTCCATTTGTGATATGGCCTCTGCTTTTGAACTGTTTGGGGAACTTGTGTGTCCAATGGGGTGAACATCTTTGCCTTGCCTTTTAACATGTACTTTATTTGGTCTTCAGTTGGTAAGGATAGAAGTTCGTCTGTTGGAGAAAGATGAAGACTACTATACTCCACCGCATGAATTAGAGCCAGATTTGCTAAATGTTCTAGTATTTGACGTTTCTCCTAAAAAATAGTTCTATTTCGATTGCACCATATATGCCAAGCTAGGTATGAGAAAGAAATGGATATTTCTTCATCAGCCATTATGATGGGTAAAAGGCAGAAAGGAAAAACATCTTTTTTGAGTAAAGCATGCACATCAAAACAAGTTTGGTTCCAAACCTCTACAGCCGATGGGCATGTGAATAAGGCATGCATCGCTGTTTCCGTCTCGTTAAGACAGATGGGGCATTGTGGTTTTATGGAAGCGATCCGTTTAGATAAGTTTTGACATGTGGGCAAAATTTGTTGGAAAATTTTCCAGATAAAAATTTGTACCTTGGGAGGGATATTCAACTTCCCAGATGTTTTTCCAGTGATCAATATTTTTTTGGTATTGGACGTCGAAGGGTTTTCTTGCTTTCTATTTTGGAGATCTACTTGGGTGATATCCGGACTTGACAGAGTATAGTCCATTGTTTGTATATCCCCATACAAGGCGATCGAATGGCCAGGTATCACATAACGGAACTTTAAGTATTTCTTCAATCTCATAGTTGGAGAAAAAATATTCCAAGAATTCTATGTTCCATACCCCTTTTTGGTGGTCTATGAGCCTAGAAACAGGCAGCATTTGTTGCCATATATCCAAATTGGGCGGGGTGGATAGCTTGAAGGAACTCGGGGTGTTTAACCATTTATTCCCCCATACATTGACTCTTGATCCATCGCCAATTCTCCACTTTAAACCAACCTTTAATAATTCTCTCCGTTTTAGAATTCCTTGCCATACTATGGAAGTCCGCCCCTTAGTTTGGACCGATAGAAATCTATCATGCGAGAAATATTTGGCTTGCAGTACTCTGGAACAGAGTGAGAGAGGCTGGTTTACTATGCGCCAACTTTGTTTGGCTAGTAATGCTTTATTGAAAGCTTCTAAATCTCGGAATCCCAAACCTCTTTGGTTCTTTGGTTTGCATAAAGTAGACCAGGCCCTCCAACATATTTTCCTATGATTCTCCGATCCTCCCCATATAAAAGTTCTCATCATACTAGTGATGGAATCGATGATATATTTGGGGAGAAAAAAACAAGACATTACATATGTTGGAATAGCTTGAATGACTGATTTGATAAGAACCACTCTAGCTGCAAAAGATAAGGTGTTTTCTTTCCAGTTACTTAGCTTTTTCCAAACTTTATCCACAATAAACTGAAAAAGTTCCTTTTTTGACCGTCCTGTCATAAATGGCAGCCCGAGATATTTCCCTTTCCCATCACCCTCAGGAATTTGTAGGATGGAGAAAGCGAGTTCTTTGACCTCGTCAGGGGTGCCCTTACTATAAAACAAATTAGATTTATCGTAGTTAATCAGTTGTCCAGAACATGCTTCGTAGGTTCCCAGTATCTCTTTTAAATTGCGTAAGCAACTTTCCTCAGCTTTCGCAAAAAAAAAAAAAAGAGTCATCTGCAAAGAGCAAGTGTGTGACAGAAACACTCCTACCAAAGTGGAATCCTGTGAGAAATTCCCGCTCTTGAGCCGAGCACATTAGTGAGGATAGACCTGCCGTGCAGATGAGAAAGAGAAAAGGTGATAAGGGATCTCCTTGCCTGATTCCCCTCGTTGGCATGAAGGTTCTTGTAGGTACCTCATTAAACAGAATGGAGTACTTTACAGTTCTTATGCAGTTCATTATAAGAGATAGAAATCTTGGGGGAAAGTTCATGCATGTCATCACCATTTCAAGGTAATTCCATTCCACTCTATCAAACGCTTTACTCATATCCAGTTTAAGTGCCAGTTGGTGCGAGCCATTTGGCTTGACCGTTTGAAGACTATGAAATACTTCAAAGCCAATAATTGCATTGTCCGTTATAAGCATGTGCTTCAAAAAAGCACTCTGAGCTTCATCAATAATCGAATTCATGACAAGCTTGATTCTATTTGTAATAGTTTTGGAAATGAACTTATAGATGACATTGCATAAGCTAATTGGCCGGAAATGCGCCATGGATATAGGTTGCATGTATTGCATCCTTTATGGCTCTTTTTTTTTACAAGATACTTTATCATTTTAATACATAATTTTCATTTTAAAGTTGGCTAATATGCAAATTTGGTATCATATATATTTTTGAGTTGCAAGATCGGTTCTATATAATATGTTTTTTTACGATATATATATATATATATATATATATATATATATATATTCAAGTTGCAAGACTGGTACTATATGATATTTTTTTTGGCATAGAACGTTCTATATGTTTTTTTCGACTTGCAAACTCAGGCCAAACCACCACTTATGTAGTGGTTTTCAGGCCAAAAGTATCTTGTCAAAATTTTGCAGCCTTTATGGCTCTTTTTGACAAGATACTTTATCATTTTAATACATAATTTTCATTTTAAAGTTGGCTAATATGCAAATTTGGTATCATATATATTTTTGAGTTGTAAGATCGGTTCTATATAATATGTTTTTGCGATATATATATATATATATATATATATTTTTTTTCAAGTTGCAAGACTGGTACTATATGATATTTTTTTTTTTGCATAGAACGTTCTATATGTTTTTACGACTTGCAAACTCAGGCCAAACCACCACTTATGTAGTGGTTTTCAGGCAGGATGCTCACGTGCACATGTCTTGGTGTTGTTTTCTTAAGGGTATAAAAGACATTTCACGTAAAATTTAACAAACAAAAAGGTTGGTGCATTATATCTAATAGTCATTGTGTGAGTTCAGATATTTTTTTGGTTAATTTTTACCTGCAATACTTTTTTTACCCTTCAGAAAACACCACGACATATTAATGTGAGCATTTGACCAGAAACCACGTGAAAAGTGGTAGGTTTGACTTGAGTTTGCAAGTCGAAAAAAACATATATGACATTCTATGCAAAAAAAAATATCATATAAGATTAGTCTTGCAACTCGAAAATATATATGAAGCCAAAATCACAAAAAAAAAGATCATATAACCAATCTTACAACTCAAAAATACAAGACTAAATTTGTATATTAGCATTTTAAAGTAACATAATTATAATGCATAGTTTCTTTAATTTTTTGGAAAGGGGGTTACACACTTACATAATGAAGGCCATGCACCCTTAATATTATATTGCTCACTCTGGAGCAAGAAAATATTAAACTCAATATTTTTATATTTCTTAATACATACTCCCATAGTCCCATCCATCAATGCTCGCTCAATGTCATATTTGTGTTGATAATGTTTTTGATATTTGTGGATGCGAGGAAGAGACTGCTATTCATGCTCTTAAGAATTGTTTTTGGGTCCTTGATATTTGGAGAGGTATTTTCCAACTCCCATCAGCGGCAAAGGTTCTTTGGGTCATCATCTCTTGTTACAACTCGTATCGATGAGAATTTGAGAGGAGATCAATACTGACAAAAATTATTTCGAGTAGTACACCGTCTATGATAGTGGAGGAATTATGTCTTATTTGAACCAGATTTTCAAATATCCTCTTAGATAGTCGAATTAGTTTGATTTTTCATACTTTACAGGAAGTCGTTGATACCCTTGAAGTAGCTAAAAGAACTTTGGTCCTGAACATGTAATCTTTGTACTCCCTCCATTCCCTATTAATTGTCGTTTAGGAGATATCAAGGCATCCAAATTAATTGTCGTTTAAGGTTCTTTTATTAGTTGTCAACAATTTATTTCAATTATACCCTCAACATTTTCCTTTCTTTTCTTTATGATGTATTAGTGAGAGAGAGGGGAGGTGGGGTAATATTGGAAATTTAGGTGAAAATGACAACTTCCTTAATTTTCTCAAATTGTCTAAAGAGTCTTATATTTAGGAATGGAGGGAGTACCATATTTCCTATGGTGATTAATATAATATCCATTTCCAACCAAAAATAAATAAATCTTATAGTTATCATTTGCTATATGAATGAACATTTAATAAATTTTTACCATTTTATTATTTTCTTACTCTTCTTCTAACCATTATTTCAATTTCCAATATGTAATTTATGAGGATATATTAGTCTTTTAACATTTTAAATTTTATTATTCTTAAATTTTTTTTATTTTTTGTGAAAAATTTAAATGTTAACACTATACTGAATGGATGAAGGGATAATAATGTAATTTAATAGTTGATTTACATTTCTTCCTAATCCTACATTTCACCCAAAAAAAAAAATCTAAAAGCAAGAAAAAGAGAAAAGACTCCATTCATCCTTTCCATAGCCATCCTCAAAATTCTTTCCCTTTCCATAATTCATGGAAAAAAAAATGAAAATTCTTCACCTTCATTTCCCAATGTAATTCTCATACATACATTTCTTGAATTCCATTAAAAATAATTTCTTCTCTTTATAGATAGAAATCTATCAATCTCATCTCCTTCTTCACATCTCAGAAAACAAAACAAAAAATTAAATCAAAATCATCAAAATTACCACCCAGAAAGATCAAATCAAATCCCCCCATTTTTTTTACCATATTTTTGTCTCCAATCTTAATTTTTTACCCCTTCCTAAACAGGTAAAAAAAAAATAAAAGAAAAAGAATTTACCATTAGATCTCATCTCACCTCTCTTTTCCCATAATTGGAAAAGTTCATCATAACTTGCATGGTATAAATGCTTGTACATGCACATGTATATACGTATTTGTATACGTATTTCTATACATTTAACGTATTATTGTGTATTTGATCATTTTGATGTTGCAGATTATGTCCCAAACGCAGCATAAGAGGGCGGAGAAGATCGAGTCACAAACTCAGTATAATAACAGTAGCAAACCTGGTCGACTCGGCCGTCTTAACTCAACTTCTAAGCCTAAGTACCAGTGGGTCTCCTCCTCCGGCGGCCGTGGTGGTGACACTGACACCGCTGGCCTTTCTCCTCCTTCGCCGCTTCCTTCCGATCCTCAATCCTCCGCTAACAGTCGGTAAATCAAGCTTGAATTAATAAATTTTAATTTTTTTTTAGTAGAATTAGGTATAGGAAATCAGTAGGATCATGAGTTTTGATGCGAATTTTGGAACACATTCTGTTTCTAGAAGCTGGTAATTCAATCTTGAATGGATGAATTTTAGTAGAATTAGGTCTAGGAAATCAGTAGATCATACTTTTAGACGTGAAAATTTTAACGTATTCTGCAATTCAAGCTTAGATGCGTGAATTTTAATGGAATTAGGTATAGGAAATCAGTAGATCATACTTTTAGACGTGAAATTTTGAACGTATTCTGTAATTCAAGCTTGGATGCATGAATTTTAGTAGAATTAGATATGGGAATTTTGTATGATCATAATGCTTGATGTGAAAAGTTTGAACATATTATGTTTCTAGCCAGCCGGTTCGGTAATTCAAGATTGAATGAGTGAATTTTAGTAGAATTAGGTATAGTAAATCTGTAGGATTATAAATTTAGATGTGAAATTTTGAACATTTTTCTGTTTCTAGCAGCTGGTAATTCAAGCTTGAATGCGTGAATTTTAGTAGAATTAGGTATAGGAGGAAATCTGTAGGATTATAATTTTAGGACGTGGAATTTCAAACACATTCTGTTTCTAGCGTAGAATTAGGTATAGGAGGAAATCTGTAGGATTATAATTTTAGGACGTGGAATTTCAAACACATTCTGTTTCTAGCAACAGCTGGTAATTCAGGCTTTGCTTGTATCAATTAGTTTGAGAAGAATTAGGTGGGATCATAATTTTATAAGTGAAATTAGTCTGTCGTCTTCTTGTAAAATTCCTGGTAATCTCTTCAAAATCCGCTTATGCATTTGGTTGATGGCACCAGATAATCCAGGATAAAATAGGGGTTTATCTGCTTAGTAATGGCAATATAATGTTGTTTGAACTGTCTTTATTATTAGCTTGTCACCTTTCATGTAAGAAGCATATAGGATACCTACGTGTATCTGGACAATTGTTGATAATATGTCGCTTGGTTCGTCGACTGAGGCTTGATTTGATTGGCACTTAATCCAGTTCTAGTACTGTTAAGAAGGTTGATGGACAAGGTGGCCAATCTACCGTTCCAAGAGCAAATTTGGCATCAAATCCTGTCCAAAATGCTCCATTCAGAAAATCACAATTATCAGGTACGAGAATATTTCCCATTTTCATGGTGAATCCTTCATTTCATTTTGTTGGTGTTTAGCGGCTAAAGTGCAAGATGGCTATAAGTTTGTTATTTTGAGTAATCGTACTTATCTATATATACACATATGTACTTTGTATATATCCGAGCATAGCTGTAGTTGACATTTTATTGATAAAAGAAAAGGAGATGGATGTCTTAGAGAAGTTAGTTCTGTCTAATTTTGCTGCCACTCCATAAATAGTTCCCAACATGAGCATAGCTGGAAGATTAACAAGTTTACATGCTTTAATTTTGTGCTAGTATGGACTTGGATGGTGTTCTCGCCATAGACGGATCTAAGAACCCCCCCCCCTTTATTTTTTTTAAAGAAATGATTTAATTTTCTCTTATAAATGTCAAAATGTTTAGAGATGTCATTAGAAAATTTAGTTTTCACCCCCTCAAGAATCATATAAAATTTTAGTCCCCCCCCCCAACAACTTGAAGTTCCTGGTTCCTTCTATGATTCTCATGTAGTGTGTGCTCTTGTTTTCAGGAACTTCTGATGCTTCAACATATAAGGCACGAGGCAGGTCTAATTCACAGTATAGGAAAGGAGATAATCAAACTGTTTCTACAGCTGTATCTTCTCAATTTCAGTCTGAAACATCAGATTCAACAACCACCAGAACCCCCTTGAGAGGTAATTGCATGTAATTGTCAACACGCTGAGAAACAATTGGTGGTTATGTGATAAACTTTTACTCTCTTTTCGAAACTGCGATGTGAAATGATATTATGTATCCTTCGCGTATTCACTTTTGAGTTGCATAGCATAGCCAGGGAATGGCTGCTATAAATGTCTCTTACTGCTGCCAATCCCTGGACTTTCTTTCCAAAATTATCTGGAAATGATATTATGTATCCTTCGCGTATTCACTTTTGAGTTGCATAGCATAGCCAGGGAATGGCTGCTATAAATGTCTCTTACTGCTGCCAATCCCTGGACTTTCTTTCCAAAATTATCTGAACGTATCATTACATATTTTGGACGAGTTCTCCTTTTTTTTATTTTTTTATTTTGTGTTTGTGTGTGTCTATATATATATATATATATAAGATATATTTTTTGTTTTCCAATATCTTAATCTTGCAGGTGATTCATCAAGTCGAACATCTCCTCAAATTTGGAGTTCAAAAGACTTTGCAGAAGAAATGCAGGTATACTTTCCTGTTATATGTTTCTTTATGATGTGCGTCTACTTGGTAAGTTCATGTTTTATTTAATTTTATGTTGGTTTCTTTTTTTCTTTTTTTAATTTTTTTTAAAAAGAGGATTTTATGTTGGTTGTTGCTTAGATGGATTGCGCCTCATCTACAAGAAATAACTTAATCCCCTATGAACTTGAATAAGTAGTAAGAGCATCAGGTTAGATTAGTTGTACCTATAATGTTTTATGGTTTTTCTAAAGGTGTCTAAGCTTGGCCAATGGCATTTGTGTTACTAGAGAGAAACTGATGCAGGAGAAATTAAAGGAATTGTCCCACAAGAGAAACAGCAGAAACATGCTAGTTTAAGGAACAAACAAACTGATTTAAAAGGCTGAAATCAAAGGAAAAACTGCAGGATAAACCTCTTAGGGCCGCATTTAGAGAAGATAACCCTAAGCTTCACACCTAGGAACCATAAGGCATCACACCTTACACTTGATTGCATCTCACAATGACAATATCACTGTTCTAAATTATTCATCTCTATCTGTTTTATATTGTTTCAATTTTTATTTTATTTTTTAATATTGGGAACAAAGTATTTATCCTTGTTGAACCTAATGCTAAAATTCTTTCTGGGCACTATATTTCTGAGTGACAAGTATTTTCATTTGACTTGTAAAACAGTTTGGAAGTTTCTTTATGGATTGTATGCTTTAATGGCTAGGCAACGGAAGCGTTTCTCTAATATTATGACGAATTGAGTGATGTTCCCTATTCTTCTGTACCTAAATCTGTGTTACGGTTAGTTATCCAAGTATTTAGTCTTTCTTCAACACGTTTCTCTGATATATGCAGGCAGATCATAAATCTTTTAAGAGGGAGACAACCGTGTCTTCTTCCATTTCAAGTAAGCAACAGAGAAAGACAATTTTGGAACAGACTAAGAACAAGAGTCCCCAGCTTCAGCCCGGGGAGGATTTTGGAGATTCTAAGAATGGAAGTCGCAACCTGCGACCGAAGGCTAAAAGATTTATCCGCATGAACCATGATTCTCCTAAGCCAGGAGAAATTGACAAGCCTTCCATCTCTAGCAAGCAACTTCCAGAGCAGGATAAGCAGCAGTCCAAGAATGAAAATCCCCACCTCCAACCCAAGTTCGACTTAGAACCATCTAAGAATGAAAATCTCCTGCAACCTAAAGGGAATCCAGAATACTCTAAGAAGGAAACTCCCGACTTTCAATCCAAAGACGATTTGGATCACTGGAAGAGTCAAACTCCCTATCCTCGACCGAGGACTAAAACATATATCGGTGTGCAGCGGAAGTTGTCCAAGACAGGTGCTACTGTACCCATGTCTTCTGTTTCTAGTAAGCAAGAGGCAAAATGGCATGTGGATCAGTTCAACACTAAAACTCCCAACCTTAATGCCAGGGAGAATTTGGAAGAGTTTAAAGATGAAACTCTTCCTCCACAACCCATGTTTAATAGTTATATCAAAGTCCATCACAATTTTGTTAAACCAGAACTCACTGTATCCACTTCTTACATTTCTGGAAGGCAACAGCGAAAAAGGGATCTGAAGCAATCTAGAAAGGGAACTCCCAACATTAAACCTGAGTCTGAACGAGGTGCAGAGACTAAGGTTCCAGCAGCCAATATTGTAACTAGCGGACAGGATGATGGGCTTGCTACAGAGATGCCAATTGCAACCTCTTCATATCAGCAGTCCCATAATTCTAGTCGTTTGGGTATCCCTGGACATCATACCTGGACTCAAGGATTGGCGCCCACTGCATTTCAATTTCCAAGTGGAAATACTGGCCAAGTTCCACAGCCTCCTTTTCTACCAAGCTTCCAACCTTACCATCCGCTCCCTCAAGGAGTGATGCATTATGGTGACGGATATAACTTTTCTCACCATGTTGGTCTGGGATCTGAGTTTGGAAGCTTTAATGCCATATCCTCAAACTATTTGCATAATTATCTCAGAAAGCCTGCTTCTCGCACACCTGTAAAGATCACTCATCCAGAAACAAACGAGGAGTTGATACTTGACAATTTAGTAAATAAGAGATTGGATGGTGGTTCTTCAGGTCCAACGACAAATCATCCGGTGGTGCTTCAACCGCATGCTGTTGCCTATGGTCCCTCTGCTCAGATGAATTACTTCTCTCATGTGCAGCCAAATTCCTTTTCCTTTCAGAGTCCAACTTCAGTGTCTTTTAGAAGCTCCAATATACTGCCCAGAACTTCAGAATTAGGATTTAATTCCTTAGGTTTGTAAGACTGTTATTCTTTGGCTTTTAAAGGATCCTTTGGCATGATAAGTTCTTTTTATATATGATTCCTTCTCTCTATGTATGGTGCAGGTATGCATGATGTAGCTGCTGCTACAAACACGGGACATTCTCCCTTAGCATCATTTCCTGTTTCTAAACAAGCTTCCATTTTTACGGGACAAAATAAATCAACTGTACCGGTTTCAGTTAGATCAGTAAATGATGGCCGGCACCAAGCAACGAAACCAATGGATGCTGTAAGAATTGAATCTGAACTAGAAGAGTCAAATTGTTACTCAAAAGGATTCATTGAGCTGCCAAAATCTGTTGCATCATCATCTCTTACAGCTGTTCCCCTTGGCACATCTACTACCGTATCCCTTGGAGAAGGTGCATCTGTCAGTATAGATGATGGTAAAAGAATTGAAACCATTGCTAGTATGGACGCTACCATGAAAGAGTTGCAGAACTTGAGCAGGAAATCTCCGCAGGCATGTATTTCGCAATAATAGATGCCTATTACTCAGGTCTAGTGGTAATTATTTCTGTTCACCCACTCTTTGTTTACTATCTTGCAGGAAGAGACCTATGGTTTTCCTGATAATTCCAATATGGAATCTTTAGAAGTTGGTGAATGTTGTAATAATACATTTACTCCTCGGAGGGAGATTCAGCAATCTGATACAGTTTCAATATCCCCATTGAGTTCAGAGCCCAGTATTCCTGAAAGTTCAAAAATAGAAATAATTGGTCTTGAGGCAAAACATTCATCGGTTGATAGCTGTGAAAGTTCCATTGAAGAAACTGCTGATTTTGAAACTGAAAAAAACCTTATCCATGGAGTTTCAAGCAAATATATTGGTCAAGATGTTCCATCACTGATACAAGTGGAAAGGAACACAGAAGAGTTATCTGAACATCAAGGACCCAATCCATTGGAGCACCCTTTTCTACATGGCATCAGAACAGATGGGAGTGTGAATAATCTGAGATCAGTGGAAGTCGATCAGCAAACTATGAAGGACACCTTTATTGCGGAAACAGCTGCTTGTGATAAGCATGCTATTTCAGGATATGAACAGGATAGATCACAGGGTTTAATAGACACATACAACTCAGTAGCTGAAGAGACTGGAGACGCTTTGGCAAGATATACACCTTTTCATTCATGTGGGACGGATTCCACGTCTAAGTCCCCTACTCTTGATTCATTACAAGAATATCTTGAAGTTTGTATGGAGGCCAGTATTAGTCCCAGTCAAATTTTCTCTTTTTCCAATGAAGAGAATGTTGGAACCAACGAAGATGTCAAAGGTAAAACTGAATCAGGGCATCGGGAAGGTGTTGAAATCTCAACTTCAGAAGTGGAGAAGTCAAATAAATCTGAAAAAAATACAGGAAATGCCTCATCAAATGGCACTGAAAGTAGTGCCAGGAGAACCTATTCAAGAGATTTTCTCCTGACATTTTCCAAGCAGTTTAATGAGTTTCCTGCAGGTTTCCAGATAGAATATGACGTGGCCGAGGCTCTGATAATGAATCCTAAAGCTAGTGTTTCACAAGTTGCTGATGATAATTCCTATCCCTCTTTCATACGAAATATGAATGGGTCAGCTGGATCATCTTCTGTAGACAACCATGGGCATAGAAAGGATGGTCATAATAGATGGAACAAATTTGAAACATCGCAAAATTTTGGAATTCATGGAGAGGGTTCTAATCCTGGTCGTGGAGGAACCTGGAACTTGCATGGACAGGTACCTGGCCAGTATGCCACCGGTATTTTTACTGGGTTATTTCCAAATCCAGCATCTCCGAGAGGAAGAATACATAAAGCTGCCGATGCTCACCAGTGGCAGCGACCTCGTGCATTTCGAAAGGATCTTATCTCTTCTCCTCGGTCCTCCTCTCAAGCAATTCACAAAGCTGAAAATAAATATGAAGTGAACAAAATAATGGATGCTGAAGAGGCAAAACAGAGACAGTTGAAGGCTATTCTTAATAAGCTTACACCTCAAAACTTTGAGAGGCTCTTTCAGCAAGTTAAGGAAGTAAACATTGACAATGCAATCACTCTTGCTGGCCTCATTTCGCAGATATTTGATAAAGCCTTAATGGAACCGACATTTTGTGAGATGTATGCAAGTTTTTGTTACCATCTTGCTAGTGATCTTCCTGATTTTCTTGAGGGAGATGAGAAAATAACATTCAAAAGACTGCTTCTTAATAAGTGTCAGGAAGAATTTGAGAAAGGGGAAAGAGAACAGGCAGAAGAAGATAGAAAAAACAGGGATGGAGAGGTCACATTCATTGTGGAAGAGAGAGAGGAGAAAAGGATCCATGCTCGTAGACGAATGCTGGGAAACATAAGATTGATTGGGGAACTATACAAGAAGAAAATGTTAACAGAGAGAATAATGCACGAGTGCATCGAAAAATTGCTAATAAATGACCAGCTTCCAGAGGAAGAAGACATTGAAGCTCTCTGCCAGTTGATGTGTACTATTGGTGAGATTATTGATCATCCTAAAGCTAAGGAATACATGGATGCATATTTTGAAGTCATGCTGAATTTGTCAAATAACGGAGAACTATCAACCAGGATGAGGTTCTTGTTAAAGGATGTAATTGATTTGAGGAAAAATAACTGGCAGCAGAGGAGAAGAGTTGAAGGCCCGAAAAAGATAGAAGAATTGCATAGTGAAGCAGCTCGAGAACAACGAGCAGTTGCAAGTCAACTTACTCATCCTCCAAGCACTTTTTCGAATAAAAGGGTTTCAACAGATTCTGGTTCTCGGCCATCAACATTTAGGTCTACTCGAAAGTATGAAAGGGCTCTATTTCGTTCAAATTCATCAAGAAATTATGGATCCACCCGTCAATATGCCCGGTCATCAGAAAGAAAGATTTATCAGCACAGAGCTTCATCAGTTCCTTTTCCAGACAGATCGACTGATAATAACATAAGCACCTTTGGTCTGCAAGGAGGTTCCGCAAAGGGAATGCCGGTGAGGGACCCAACAATGTTTTATGGTTATCCGCTGACAAACTCACATACTGGTTTTGAGGAATCCAGGAAAGTACCAGCTGAGCCAAATGGTTATAGTTCTATACCAGAATGGAGGCCTCATAATAACCTAAAAAAGCAACCACCAAAAAATGCACCCAGTGTTTTCATGAAAGCACCTGTTTATGACCCGCCTAATCCACAAGGACATTATGTGAGCAGAGGGTCTACCAGTGCGGAGGGTTCTTTTGGGAGCTCACTTAATAAAAGACCAACTCCGTCATCAAATGTTTCATCAGGAAACATATGGTCCAATGAACACCTTAGAGAAATGTGTATAGCAGCAATACGAGAATTTTACAGGTAACTTTTGGATTTCATTTTTCCCGTCAGTGCTAACTGATACAACCAATTGCTTTTCTCAAAGATTATGCTTCATTTAAAGCTTATGATGTTTTTATTTCTGTAATTTTTAGTGAAATTATATTCTTCTATCCTGATTTTCCCCATATTTCTTGCCTTCCATTCTGTATGGCTGATGGATATACTCTTTACTACTAAGAGGATAACGCTTTCTGAGAATTGCAAATTTGCATTTTGCAGTGAAGATATTGACATTAGGTCCCATGGTCATGATAAATTTAGATGGATAATTCTGATATGGACTAGGTCCATTGGACCTTGCGGTCCAAAACTGGCCACATCATCACAAAGTTGTCTCTCTCCTCATTTTGTGGTGATGTGGCCAGTTCTGGGCCACAAGGTCCACATGGACCAGGTCCATATCAGAATTTTTCCAATTCGGATACCTGGAAGTTTAGACAAAAGATACAAGTAGAGAGTAGTCTTAGAGGTATATGAGATGACCTGTTCGCAAGTCTTGTAAGAATATCCCTGCTTGGAATTAAGGCGGGCCTATGATGTAACGAGATTGTGATATTCCTCCCTGATGGAGTTCACTTGGTGAAATTGGTGTGGACCGTTGATGGATCTCTCAAAATGGATATGCATGGTTGAGACGTCCGGAATGCTTAACATCTGCACATCTAAAAATCATTTAAAGCATCTGCACGAGCTCTAATAGGTTATAGAAAACGTTGATTTTTAGTGTCTAATGATTTCAGTTGGTAGACAATTTCAGCAGATCCTAGTACCTGTTTGAATCATGATTAGCTTATAAAACATACTTGTCCTGGTTTATCTCATGATTCAGTAAACATAGAACCAAGTCATCTGCATATGCTGGTATATATTGATGCTAAGGTCTTTTCTTGCGCAGGAGCGGGAACGAAAACGAAGTTTTTCAGTGTGTTGTGAACCTTAATTCTCCAAACTTGTACCCATCAATGATATCCATATGGGTGAAGGACTCATTTGAGAGAAAAGACAGGGAAAGGGATCTTTTGTCTGGGCTCCTAGTCAGTCTAACAACGTCTAAGGCTGGAGTTTTGGATGCCAGTAAACTCATTAAGGGGTAATATATATTGAATATTTTATGACTTACTTTTTGAAACTTTTAATTATTGAGGATAAGGGTCGACTCGGAAACTAAGATTTTCGCGTCAGAAGTATTGTGGCCGACTGCGCTAGCCTTCTTTGAAAATGTTTGTCACTTGATTGAGGAGAATTCGTATAGGATGAATCTCAAACGAACACATCCAACATTAATCTCCCCCCCCGGCCTCCTTTTCTTCTGCATTATGTAACAGTTTCTTCCCTGGTCAGGTTTGAATTGGTTCTAGCCAATTTGGAGGTTACATTTACTGATGCAGCAAAGGCAGCTACACTTCTTGGCCAACTATTCGGTAAGATTGTAACTAAAAATGATCTCTTTCTGAAAGAGATTAAAAGAATGGTGCAACAATATGATAAGGCACCGGATCATCCGCCAAAAGACAAGCTTGGTTATGTAGTCATGAAAATTGCATTTGAAACAATTCGATCAGAGAAAGGAGAATCGGTTCTGAAGGAGATGTGCAGGCGTTCAAAGGTCCAGTTGGATGACTTTCGCCCATCTAGAACTGTCAAGCTCTAAAGATACGACTCAACAAAAATGCCGATGTTATGTCAAACCATGTAAGGCATTATTAACTATGCTTTTAATTATTGGGAACATTTTTTAATTTAATTTTTAACTATATGACCATATAAAGAGAAAATGCTCAATTCTATAGAGCAAAAATTTGCATTTTTTTTGCAAGTATTGTTGCCTGCATGGGGTATATCTTTTTAGGCATTCTTTTTTTTTTTTCCCTTTTTTTGTGAGGTCTAAAACTCAACCAGTATCAGTATCTGTTTTACGGTCACAACTAATCCGGTTCTCTTAGATCGGACCTCTTTCGAGATCGGCCCAGCTACGGTGCTGAACGCCTATAATTTCAGCACCTGCAGAACACCAATTTACCCACTGGATTAAATTGGCGCGGATCCAAAGGCAAGAAAAGATGCGCTAGCTATCTGTTGGTGCTAAAGCGCGTCACACTAGATCCATAGCCATTAAACAAAACCTTGTTTTCATCGTCATTTCAACAGACGATTTTTTCAGAAATTCTCTCCCAAAATTGAAACCCTAAATCGCGATAATCCCCTTCCACCATATCTGTAAACGAGATCTCCTGCACGATTTCATCAATTGCTTCAAAATCGAACGAATTTTCTGATTTCAGAAACCCAGATAGTTGATTTCAAGAATTTCTTCAGCGATTAATCTCCAAAACAAGTATAAAAAATCCCTCTGCATCGTCTTCCTCCCACGATCTCCTTCTCCTTTAATGGTGATTAACCATGTTCACCATGAAATCAACCATTCACTTTCATCAATCAAAAAACAGAAACCGCTGAAACCTTTCGCGTCGTCTTCACCGACGATCTCCATTAACGGCGATTAACCCATCTTCACCACGAAATCCACCTTTCACCTCCCCATTAACTATTAACAAGGAAACGCCTCACACGATATACACCATTAATCAATCCACTCATAAAAAAATCGTTGATTGATTTCGCAAGATTTGATCAATCCCAAGCGCGATTGGAAGATTTGATTTTTGTCCAAAATTATCTTTATATTTCCTTAATTTCATCTCAGATTGAGATTTCCTTTTATTTTCTACATCACAATCGTGATTTTTGTCCGGAATTATCGTTATATTTCCTTAATTTCATCTCAGATTGAGATTTCCCTTAATTTTCTCCATCACAATCGTGATTTTTGTTCGAAATTATCGTTATATTTCCTTTATTTCATCTTAGGTTGAGATTTTTTTTCAGATTCCTTAATTTTCACTATGGAAATAACTATTAATCACTATGGAAATAGCTATTAACACCAGTTGATATATTAATTTGGAAATCTGTCTTTTACATACTTAATTATTTGTAACAAAATTTAGTTATATATTATATTAGATATTGATGCTGCAGTCGAGGAAGGTTAACCCATAAAAGAGGTATAAAAAAAATAAAAAAAAAGGGAATAGTCGTAGGTCATGTACGTAATAGCTATAACATATATACACAATAGCTATTATCTAAAATCGAAAACTAATTACAATTGTTACAAATATAATTCAAAAATACTTATTAAAACTATAAACTGAAAAGAATGTCACTGTTAAAATTTTATTACATTAGAGAAGAAGCAATCAACTATGAAACGTCCTCGAATAATATTGGATTTCACCCTCTGAGTCTATTCGGATGGGGTATCTTACAGTAGAAAAATCTGGCTTCTTATAAAAAAATCATCCCCAAAATGGTAACATTTCTGACATTTATTAACATCTAAATAACTCCTAAAACAATTGTTATGTTCAGCCCACAAGTCGGATCCGTCTGTTTCACCAGAAAATCCTTCAAAATCTGTTCAAAAAATGAAATATCAGATATAATCTCCTAAAACTCTTATAAATGGCTATTAGATAAAAACTTAATAGCTATGTTACACATACGTAATAGCAGTAAACAATCTGACAGATATCCATAACCAACAAAATATACAGTTCACTACAAAATAACTATATACTTAACATGGAACACAGATATGATGTACTTCATCACTATGTTCTACCTAAAATTAAAAAGACAAACACAAAATCAAAAACATATTAAAAATGTATAAACAATGTAATATAATACCGCGCTAACATTAACATCATCATTAGAGCTTGGAATTCCTTCAAAACCAATTTGATTTTCATACGAAAAAATAATAGAATCAGAAGCAGGAATAGATTGGCTAGCAAGCAATTCGGTGAAGGAAATTGGTAGTTTAAAACTATCGGTAATGGAATTATCCATTGAAGGAATCAATGAAAAAAAACAGAGGATAAAAAGGATGAACAAGAGGAATTAGGTTTTTCCCCGCTATATTAACTCACGATTATCATGATTGTGAGGATAAAACAGACAGTTTCCCATATTAATCCAGTCTCCCGTGATTATAGGGAAAAACGCGTTCAAAATAATGATAAGATCGCGCACAAATCATGATCTCACTTAACAGGCGCAGAAAACGCGCGCAACATTAGCATAATCAAAAAATTATTCAGTGTGGCGCGCACCTTGGACAGCATAAACATCCCTGAACACTGGATGAAGAAGGCGCAAATCCAACAGCTTGTGACAGGTGTTGGTTGTGCTGAAAAAGGTTCTACATCATCACTGTAGCCGGGGGCCTTTCGGGGATAGATCTTTTTAGGCATTCTATATATGGTAATATGTGTCTTTGTTTGAGGTTTGCTCGTTGCAATGTATAGCATAAGATACTTAACTCCAACCTTTATAATCAGGGACGAAGATAGGGATGAAGATATTTTTTAAAATTCTATTGGATATACTAAATTTTATATGTAGTTCGAAATATTTGATCAAATTTTCCCCCAACATTTTTTTTCGGTTTTTATATTTAGTTTGGTATACTGTTGCTGTTTTTTGCCCCAAATTAAAGTTTTGGCTTCGTCCCTGTTTATAATGGTAAAGACCTCGGTTTACTAGTTGGTTTCTTTTTCTTTTCTTTTCCTTTTTACAGATACAGATATTATTCGAGCTCATTACTCATAATCATGCCAGTAAAACTTGCGAGTTGACTCGTAGGATTGTACGATTCTACGAGTTTTAATGGACCTTACGTGTTAGATCCTACGTAAGATCGGTAATCAAGTAGGATGGGAGTAAACTCGTGGGATCGGACTCAGAAACGTAAGATTGTATGATCCTACGAGTCAACTCCGAGTTAGTTATTTTCTTTTCTTGGTCGGATTTTAGCTCAACCCGACCCAAATGTTTAAAAAAAAAATCATTTTAGATAATAAAAAAAAAAAAACTTTGTTCAATTCTGTGGTTTATTCAATCTTCTCAAGCCTCTCCAATCTTCAACCGCCAGGCAATTTCTTATTTTCCTCGATCGATATCAATTTCATTTTTTGCCTCTATTTTATTTTTTCGGAACCGAGCTCTTCCTATGATGTCGCCTAGAACAACGAAAAGTTAATTCGAAACCCTAAACTATAATTTGATAAATTAAGTTATTTAGTCAAATAATAAATGTTAGCATCAATATTATTGAATTTAGATTGCTCCAATTGTCCGAGTATTTTTTTTTTCTATTTTTTCCGGTAAAAATTTTGATAATAGAAATTAAATTTCATAATTCTGAGACACGGAACGTAATATCATTTTCCTATGACTCTTTCATGTGATGAATATTTGTTTAATACTAGAAAATATCATAAGATTCTGAAAAGTTTCAGATTGCATATAGAAGGATTAGGAGATTACTGCATTAATTAATATTTTTTAAATTAAGTAAGATCTACGATCCGAGTTACGATTCTACGATCTTACGATCCTTCAACATTCTTCCGATCCTACGTAGAAACTCGAGTTTGACTGCTTTGCTCAGAATAGCCAATTTCGAAATTCTGAACCTCATAGATTTATTTTGTATATTAATCCTCTTGCTATTTCTATTGTTTCAATTCTAAATTGAAAGACTTTATCAGAGGAAAAAAAATCTAAATAGAACAACGGGACAAGTAATAAAAATAATTTTTTTTAATGATAGTATAACAAATAAAGAATAATATCACAGCTTCAAATAAAACCAGTTTCATTTATCTACATATTTAGGGGAGTGGCGAACGCAGACTTTAAAGATAGGAAAGGAATAATCAATATTGCCAAAATAAATTTATAAAAGCATATACGTGTTTTCATACTTTGATAATATTATATAATTACATCATTCTCGATAGTACTTGATACATGACTGACACTAACAAAATGCTCTAATACCTACCCATTCTTCACATAACGAAATACTATTAACATTTGCTCCTTCATTGACATATCACGAGATTTATCAACAATAATAGAAAAAAAGTCATCACCACTATCTTTGATAATCACAATATAATAAAATTTTCACAAGATTTCAAATTTTTACACTTAACTTTGTTAATTTTTTTTTAAAACATCATAGTCTCATTACACATTTAAGCTTGTTAAAATTTTAACCAAACTTGGTAAAATATAAGTGGTGTTATTCCTATAATCAATAAACCAAAAAATCTAATTTCAAATCGAAAACTGACTCAAATGGGTACACTAAAAAAATACTCACGACACGGAGTGTTACATAAATAAAGTTAAAACTATAAAAAAAAAAAAAAAAAAATTGGGGGTAAAAGGCTGTGCCCCACAATGCCCCACCCTAGGTCCGCCAATGTTTTGGGTGGGGTGGGGGAGATTAGGAAAGTCTAAAAATTACTAGTATATATTTTACAGTATTTATGAATGCAAAATACGAGAGACAAGTCGACTTGTCTGCCATAGTGGCAGAAGTTGTTGCCCCCTCGGGAGTTTATCCGGGATCGACTCCCAAGCCAACGTGACTATGTATTACTTAGCCAAAAAAAAAAAAAAACGTGACTATGTATTAATCCGCCTTTTATGCGGAACACCTTTTCTTTCGTACATACGAAACATTTTTTTACCTTGAGAACAAGTGTTCTTATCTTAAGAATACATGTTCACGCGAACAGATATTCTAAAATCAGAACAGGTGTTCATTTTAAATTAACCTTAATCGTCAAAATTTTAATTCAACATATGAGAATTCATTCCGCACGTGCAAAACAAAAGCTATTCCGCATAGGAGCCGTGGTGACTATGTATGATTCCCCACTCCCTACTAAAAATAAAAACACGATATACAATATTATACTCCATCCGATTCAAAATATAATTTTTTTAAGAGCTATTATTTATTGCAAAAAATATGCATTTAGTGATTGATTTGCCCCTATATCGTTTTCTTCTCATATTCATTTTGATCAAAATGTGTAGGTCTAATTCAACTATCTATCAATTTCTTTGTTCTTTGGAGTATTAAATAGAGATATTTTAGTCATTCTGATTAGTATTTTAATTTGTGTGAAATTTTTTAAAATGATTTATATTTTGAATTGGGGTGAGTATTATTTCCTCGGGAGTTTATTTATATGTTTCGTTACATTATCTTTAAGTGATTATACGGATATAAAACTTGCGGGGAAATAAAAATATACATTTGAGTTTTTAGTACATTCTGGAAGTATTCTTTTAAAAAAAGTACATTCTCGAAGTAGGTTACCTATGCTTGGTGTACGTTAATACATATTTTTAATAGTTTATAAAAAAATGAGGAAGAGAAAATCGTTGTAACTACTAACTAGCTTCGAAATTTATTCTTTTATCTTTTCCACCAAAGAACCATTTTAAGATTTAAGAATAATAATAATTTTGTTACTGCAATTCAATAAACCATTAATCAGCTAATGATGCATTGGTTTGATGGCCAAGACTGATGTCTCGTGACGTAGCGGTGATGAGTTCGAATTCCCTTCCCGTTTTTTGAATATCTCTATTTTTTGTAATAGATAAATCCTCTCTAATAAATAAAAATAAATAAACCATTAATCAATCTAAGAAGGACACGCACACAAACTACCAAACTTAGGCCAACCAACTCATAAGAGATCCTTCCTAAAAATCAAGAGCTTCTAAAATTTAAAAGTTTTGATTTTGTCGCTGATTCTTTAATTGAATTTGAGATTCCTTAATTTCTCCAATTCATGCTACAACTTTAATTGTTTTTGTATGAATGAGACATATTATTAACCCGATATGAGTCTTATTGTATAATGAAGTATAAAGGAGGGCTTTGTTGTGGAGATTCCTATTACAATAAAAAAAACGTAAATATATTTTAATTATGGTGGCCTTTTCATTTTCTTTTTTTATTCTTCCTTTTTTCTTAGGACTTTGTTGTAAATGGCCGTCAATTAGATCTATTTGACCAAAATGTTGGGTCTAAATTTAGACTCATCGAAAAAAAATATGAATATGAATCCTTACAGTGTGGATTCCGAGTCTTTCACCTAAGGCCCAGACCTAACTGGGTATAGGTCTACCATAAGCTCACTAGAGGCCATCATCGTCAATCACCGTAAAATCTATAGTTATACATTCAAACATTCTGATAAATCTGATATGTATCGGTTTTATTAGATGTTGTAGTGCAGAACTTGCCACATCAATACAGAATAAAGAGAGACACAACTTTGTGATGATATGATCAATTCTACACCACAAAGCAGGGACGAAGCCAGGAAGTTGGTGTTGGGGGGGCGAACTTGCAAAAAATTCTTGGGGGGCGATAAAAATGGCAAAAAAAAATTCTAGGGGGGAAATTGATAAAATTTTCCAAAATACACATCAAATTTCGATAAATAGTAGTATTTTTTAAAAATCTTGTGGGCGCCGCCCCCCCCCCCTTGTCTTCGTCATTGCCACAAAGTCCATAGACCTTCTCCATATCAAAAATTTCTGTAAGATTAGAGATCTACTAACTAGTGGCATTGTTCAGATTGGCAGGCCTCCACCTAGTAGCCCAACTGGTTTCTTTTTTATTTTTTTGCTTTTAAATTGATTTTTTTAATTGATTTTGTTATATTTCAATTGCCAAACGGGATTCTGCCTGTTTTTTTTTCAAAACAAGTTTTTAATTAATTTTTTCAGCGAAGGATAAAATGGTCAAACAGTTATTAAAACTCACTATGTTCAGATTTGGAAATGGAAGTCAGAGCCTAAATTAAGGTCTCTGCATGAACCTAGTTTTTTTTTCTCCTTTAGGGAAGGAGTAATAATCATTAATGGATATTAGACATTACATGAGGGAGGTGAAATTTTGAGGGATTTCTCAAAGGCGTCAAAGCCTTAGAGGATGTTCAGACAGCAACATAGATACTTATTGATAAATATTTTATTTATTACGCCTTCCATTACTTAATATAAAATTTTAATTACATATTGTGAAAATTAAGGAAACAAAAATTAAGATATTTTTTTAATTAAAATATAAATATTACTCTCTTAAATAAAATTAGTGGTATACAAGTCATTTAAAAAAAAAATTGTATTTTAATTAACAAAGTATCTTATTTTTTGTTTTATTAATTTTCGCAACATATAATTAAAGTCTTATAGTAGGTAATATAAAGAGTAATATTAATCACTTTTTATGAATAGCCTTATTAAAAATATGAAATGATAGATAGTCTAATATAATTTTGTAAGGAAAATTAATATATAAAGCGCCTGTAGCTCAGTGGATAGAGCGTCTGTTTCCTAAGCAGAAAGTCGTAGGTTCAACCCCTACCTGGCGCGTTAAATAATTTTTGGGTTTTATTTATAGGATCTATCCATAAACTCACTGTCATCATCGGTCATTGTTGGCTAGCCACTGCCAACCATCATCAAATCTGCATTTTACACTCAAATACATTTTTCCTATATGAGAAAAAAATATTCCAATGCATATAATCACACAAACAACTATAAATGTGTTTTAAAAATATATGCAAGAATTTTACCAATAGCATTAATTTGAAAAGAACACAAAAACATGAAATTTTAACAATTAACTTAAATAACACTCAATTATCATAGGAAATTATACAAAAAAAAAAATCACCAAACATAAATATTGCTTTGCCATAACACGTCCTCCAAAGAAAACTAATTCAACAAGTATAATCAACAATTTAGACGAAAATTAAAAAAAAATGAAAAAGGAAAACCCAAATAAAACTTTAAAAATTACAACTTAATTGATGAAAAAAATAGACGAGAAGAGAGCTTAAAAGTTGAAAAACCTCGATTCTATTATGAGGTTGGCATTGTCGACGAGTTGAGAATGGTGGCGCATGTGCGTTTACGAGTTTACCTAAAAGAATGATGAGACGGGAAGAGAAGTAAAGAGGTGTGAGACTGAGACGAAACATGTAGAGAGAGGACATGTTAGTATTTTTTTCATGAGATCTATCCAACACCCCTATCTACTTTATTCACGCTCTCCCCTTATTTTCAACCTTCATCTTCTCTCTAACTCAAATATTTTCTTTTTATATTACACCAAAATAGATATTTGAGGACATTTTTCAAAAATTATAAACTAAACATGAAAGTAAGATATACAAACAAAACTAACCATGCATTTAAAAATATTAAAAAAAATGAAACATTTGGAAAAAACACCCTTCCTTGCATGGCCTGGAGTACGCGGTGGGACGGGTCACCCCATACAATTGGGTATGCAGGTATATTTTTTTAATTTTTTTTTATCTTTTCGCATTTTCTTGTATTATTCTTGCATTTTCTTGTATAGATCTCATTTAAAGTTGTCAAATCATTCAATTTCACACATTTTGAAAGAATCATGTAGAGAGAAACTTGTAGTTAGAGAAAGTAAGGTTCAAAATGAGGGGAGAATGTGTTAACAAAATAAACAAGGTTGGTAACATAGTTTTACCCTTTTTCCTATTGGGTCTCTTGGGTCCAAATGGGTCTGGCTAGACCCAATATTACTTGTTCTTGTTTAAATGGGGCTGAATCCAATTCAGGCATGTGTATAAAAAATGGTCTCATATCTAATTTATATACACTAGGTTTATGTCTAGTTCTTAGAACCCATGCCTAATTAACAGTTCTAGTGGTAAATATGAGGTTTTTAAGTTGTCCTAGTTGTGTCTACATAGAGCCACGTTACTTCTATGAGAGGTTAATTCTCATTGCGCTTAAAATTCAAAAGAGCAATCTCTCACCCCCTAAGCAAAAAACATATCCATTAGAAGAATAAAAAGTAAGAAGAAGAGTTTTCGAAGAATAGAGAGTGCAGATGGAGGGCTCATGTGGATGAGATTAGTGTTCGAGAGAGGTGGAGATGACACAAAAAGGACGTGGTCTTGCAGAAGGTGAAGGTATGTCAATTTTAAATCATTAACTATAATTTGTTTAAGTATTTTTTCTCCATTCAGCCACTCATAATTTTTTTTATTCAGTCTCAACTCTCTATAAAAGGGGAAGGTTTTAGACCTAATCTAAACAAATGTGCATTGAAAGTTTGCGCGTGGCGGATGAGATGATTTTTGTGCATTGTTATTATTAATTTAATTGTTTAAAACATGATTGAAACATTATAATTGCACTCGGAAGGAATTATATATAGTTGAACTATAGTCATAGCAATGGCTCAAGTGTTCGCCTAGGATTCAACACAATAAGCAAGTCTAAAGTTTTAAAATTTTGATTGTAATAAAAATATCAAATGATAGTGTAAAAGGTTTTAAAAGTTTAGCTATGAAATAATTGGGAAGAGGTAATAGTAAAAGTTAACAAGTAATAAGAAGGCAATTGATGGAGTAGTTTTATCTTGGTTAGTAAGTAAGTTTAAAATTTACATCTAGACCAATAAGTACAATACACGTAGGAAAAAAATGTCAATTTACAGGAAAGTGAATTGACCTTTTTATCCTACTTATATTGCATGTATTGGTATGAATATAAGTTTTAAACTTACTCACTAACCAAGATAAAATTTCTCCACTTGATGACCATATAAAATTGGATAATTCTGATATGAATCAGTTCCATTGAATGTTGCGGTGTAGAACATGCCACATCATTACATAATAAGAGAGATATAATTTTGTGATAATGTGGTCAATTCTACACCAATCTAATTGATTTTGATATTAAAATATTGGTTTGAATTTTTAAAAAACATAAGAAAAACGAATAAAATTCAAATTCCACCAATGCATTATGGACCTCCTGGGCCGGGCTGGTCCATTTGAACACTAATCCGGTTGCCTATAGGATATCCAAATAGAACGGAGGCCAAACCCACTCGAAATCAGACGGGTAATTTTCTCGGATCGAAATAAATGCCCAGTTTTAAAGGATTATAAATTAGGGTTCTTAAAAACAGTCCTACTATCTTCTTCAGCAGCTGCTCGGTTTCAGACTCCAGTCTTCAAAAATGGTACTTCCTTCGTTTATTAATCTAAGTTGTTTAAGACATTTAGTGAAAATTAAGGATATAATTCGTTTAGTACATGTAGCGAAAATTAAGAAAACAAAAAATAAGATTTTTTTAATCAAAATATCAATATTACTCCCTTAAATAAAATTAGTTATATACAAATCATATTTAAGAGAGTAATATTAATATTTTGATTAAAAAAATATCTTGTTTTTTGTTTTTTGTTTGTTTTAATTTTCGCTGCATGTCGGTTACAGAATGGAGTTAGTATTTTCACAAATCTCTATGTTAAAATTCTCACATTCGTACTCTGAAATCACGATTTGCGTACAGTTACATGTGTATTATTTTCCTATCTTGATGTAATTTAAGTGCTTTAAGCTTAACACCGAAGAATTTTCTGAAAGTGGTAGGATTTATTTAAAAAAAATTGGAAGCTGAAAAATTAGATACTATAACATAAAGTTTTAGTGTCCATGATCCATTTGTGGCGAGAGAATTGATAATTGATGCAGGATTTTTGAAATCTCATGTAGGATAAGACGTTAAGAATAGCCTTTCCCCATTATGTGTCCCGTTATCTGGCTCATCAATAAGAAATTGCTATGTTTTAATTTTTTAATTAAAAAACTATAACCTAAAAGAAATAGTGAAACAATGGGGGAAAATTAACACATGCCAATTTATTATTGATGGGACTGGGAACGAGACACATAATGGGGACATACTATTTTTGCCAGGATAAGGTCTATGAAAATGCTGTCCCCAACTAGTGTTCCCATGCCTGTACTAACCACTAGCAATTCACCACATGCACGTGAGAATAATGACTGCTGAAGAAGTGAAATTGGAAGTATATAGGTCTTTATCCATAGTTCTTATTAAGCAAATTTGATTCCTTACTGGGTGGGGGACCTTGAAGGGTATATATGTTTCTGTGGAATATAATCAGTTAGCTGGTTTCTTATATGTGTGTCTACTTCTTAGCTCTTTTGCTTTCGTTCAGCGTGTGATTGTGGGAGAGAAAGAAATGGAATGGAGGTTAATTTTGCTTTTGCTTAGTTGGGATGTCCAGTAAAAGTTAAAATCCACCTTTAGGATGTTTTATGTATGCAAGGCCAAAATCATGTTCTGTTAATTTTTGTGGGAAGTCAGAGAATGGTTGGGAAGGTGCTTTGCTACCAAAATGATATGCATTAATGTAATTATTTTTGTGATTTCAATTTTTAGTTTACTCTTATTAGTCTTGTTTAATCTATGCATTGACTTTGTATTTTCATTCTCACTTATGAATGGCTGTGTCTACATATATCTTGTGGTATTCATTTCTTTCCATTTTTTTTCTTTTTTGGGTATAGACAAAGCGGACCAAGAAGGCTGGAATTGTAGGCAAATATGGTAAATTTATTCGTTCCCATCTATATAAACTTTCTTTATGGCCTTCTCATCTTATCCTGTTTTATGATAGTTCCATGTGGTGAGAAAAATTATCATGCTCTGGTGATAGATATCATAACAGTAAATTGAGAGTCGAGTAATCTTTATGAAAGTCTTATGTGCAACTAGATGTGATATTATTAGGAAAGAGTTAGATGGGATTCTGTTGAATTAAATTCGATAATGCACTGTTTTGTGGAGGATGGATTCATTTCTTATCTGATAATTTAGGCGGTTAGATGTGGATGAACTATGAAGTCAGTCTAATTTTTGTTCCCAGTATAAGTGTATAATATGTATGGATAGTTTTGTTCATGTAGTTGTTCAATCGAACATTGAGATCCCATATTAATTTCATAAGATCATATGAATGATTGACCTTTTACTGGTGTCCAGGCACAAGATAGTCTGCGAAAGCAAATTAAGAAGATGGAGGTTAGCCAGCACAGCAAGTACTTCTGTGAATTTTGTGGAAAGGTTTGAATTCTCCTTACCTGTCTGTGTGCCCTATTGTTTAATAATCTTTGGTGGTGCTAATTCAGCGTTCTATTTCTTATGAACTTCCGATATTGTGTGCAGTATGCTGTGAAGAGAAAGGCAGTTGGAATTTGGGGCTGCAAAGATTGTGGCAAAGTGAAAGCAGGGGGCGCATACACGCTGAAGTAATTCATCTGACTAAACTCCTGACTTTTTGCTAATTTCTTCTGATTATACTTCGCAAATAACTTTTCGCGTTTTCTCTCTTTTCTTATGCAACAACAGTACTGCTAGTGCTGTGACAGTCAGGAGCACAATTAGGAGGTTAAGGGAGCAAACTGAGAGTTAAAAGCAAGATTGAGTTTTGTCTGGTGATATTCCAGTACAACTCGCGTTGATTTTCCGTAATTTTCAGTTTTGTGATTGTTTTGGTTAGTTCTCTCAAGTAAAACAGTTGATGTTTTTGTTCAGATTTTGTAAGATGACGGACTATGTTTGAAGCTGAGAAATGATGCTTTACTTGTTTTAGATTTTAAAGTTCGGATATCAAATTTAATTCTCCAGTTAAAAAGAATATAAGTACCAAGCCTTTTACCAGATTGAACATAGATTCTACTTTCTAGTGTCTTGACGCCCGAAGGCGATTGCCCCCGAAGGGGAAGAGCGGAGAGTACCTAGATAGGGAGATTGTAGCATGCCCCATGCCTGGGGAGGGAATTTAGTCTCACATGGAGGAGAATTTAATTGCCCCACAAGGGAAGATACGAGAATCGATCACGGGACTTCCATCCCGTGGCCGGGTAGCCTTAGCACTTGGGCTACCCGATTCCCATCTACTTTCTAGTGTATCTACGTCCTAATATAATTGTCTATTTTTCATATTTTTTGATATCTTGAATTATTTGTTTTCTTTTTATTAAAAATAAGTTGTGTTTTATCCAATTTTATCCCTTCAATATTAGCAAATCTTGTTACCTTAAACATTTCACCTATTTTTTTGTTTTGTTTTTTGGTAATATAAACATTTCACCTATTTTAACATTTCAAAACCCAATGTATGAAATACTCATTCTACAAATGGACATTGGAGAGAGGAGGGGGCAAAATTAAGGGTCAAACTACCCATCCATCTCTCTTTTATGTTGTTCACACCCCCCCCCCCCCCCCTTATTTAATTTTTTTTTTCTCTCTCCTCCCAAAAAATCCTCTCTCAAATTTTTTTTCTCTACCCCTTCCCTACCGGAAAACCGTCACTGTTCACCGGAGCCACCGCCGTAACACCAATCAGAGCTCCGGTCATCGGTTTTCGGCAAAAAAAAATATACCTTTTTGAACTTATTGGACTAGATTCACCACAAAATATCAGTTTGTAGTAAAAAATTTAACTTTTTAAGAATTGTAAATTTTTTAAACTTGTGATTTTTTTGAAATTTTGATGGGTTATTACATACCGTAAATGATAATACCTAAATACAAAAAAAAATACTTGGAAATTTTTTTTGTTGCAATATTCCTAAAATAATATTTAAGATTTTATTAAAAAAAAATAAAAAATTTGACCGCGTGCTGATGTCAGCAGACGGTCAGAGGGTCAACCGCCAGCTGACGTGTAGGCGGTTGACCCGCTGACCGTCTGCTGACGTCAGCACGCGTGGTCAAATTTTTTTTATTTTTTTTTAGAAAATCCTAAATATTTTTTTAGGGTATTTCAACAAAAATTATGTGAAAATAAAATACCAAGTATTTTTTTTGTATTTAGGTTTTAACACTTAGGGTATGTAATGACTCATCAAAATTTCAAAAAAATTACAAGTCTAAAATTTTACAATTCTCAAAAAAATAAAATTTTTACTATAAAGTGTCATATAAACTATTAAAAAATAAATGTTACAAAAAATAACAGTCAACATCCATATACTTGGTCTAATTTTTAGTAAATCAAGTGACGAAAATTAAAACAATATACTGATACAAATTGACATCGAGGTCATTTAAACTATATATTTTGTATTAATGAACAATGAACATTATTTTATTAGTTTTCATTAATATTCAATATATAATGAATATATGTAATTCAATTAATACAAAGTATAGTGTTTAAATGACATTGACGTCAATTTGTTTCAGTATATTGTTTTAATTTTCATCACTTGATTTACTAAAAATTAGACCAAGTATATAGATGTTGACTGTTATTTTTTTGTAACATTTATTTTGTAATAGTTTATATGACACTTTGTAGTAAAAATTTTAATTTTTAAAAAATTGTAAAATTTTAAACTTGTAATTTTTTTGAAATTTTGATGAGTCATTACAAACCCTAAGTGTTAAAACCTAAATACAAAGAAAATACTTGATATTTTATTTACACTTAATTTTTGTTGCAATATTCCTAAAAAAATATTTAGAATTTTCTGGAAAAAAAAATTTAAACTTGTGATATTTTTTAAAAAATTTTGATGGGTCTAACATACCGTAAGTGATAATATCAAAATACAAATAAAATATTTGGAAATTTTTTTTGCAATATTCCTAAAAAATTATTTGGAATTTTCTGGGAAAAAAAAATTGGGCCGCGTGACGTCAGCACGCGGCCCAAATTTTTTTTTTTTCCAGAAAATTCCAAATAATTTTTTAGGGGTTATTTTTGGTAACATGTATGGATGTTGATTGTTATTTTTTGTAACATTTATTTTGAAATAGTTTATATGACACTCTGTAGTAAAAAAATTAACTTTTTAAAAATTGTAAATTTTTTAAACTTGTGTTTTTTTTTTTTTTTTTTTAATTTTGATGGGTTATTATATACCACAAGTGATAATATCAAAATACAAATAAAATACTAGGAAATTTTTGTTGCAATATTCCTAAAAAATTATTTAGAATTTTCTGGAGAAAAAAAAAAAAAAATTGGGCCGCCTGCTGACGTGGCAGACCGACCGCCTGCTGACGTCAGCACGCGGCCCAATTTTTTTTTTCCCAGAAAATTCCAAATAATTTTTTAAGAATATTGCAAAAAAAATTTCCAAGTATTTTCTTTGTATTTTGATATTATCATTGTTTATAATAATATCCATTTTCGATTTCCCATGTATCTTTAACTTTTTAAGAATTTTAAATTTTTTAAACTTGTGATTTTTTTGAAATTTTGATAGGTTATTACATACCGTAAGTGATAATAAATACAAAAAAAATACTTGGAATTTTTTTCCACTTATTTTTTGTTGCAATACCCCTAAAATAATATTTAGAATTTTTTGCAAAAAAATAAAAAATAAATATTTGACCGCATGCCCTAAAAAAAATGGCCGGAAAATTGTTTCCGGCGACGGCCATTTTTCGGCGGTGACAGAAGTTTTCCGGCGGACAGGCAAAGAAAGTTGGGAGATTTTTTGGGAGGAGAGAGAAAAAAAAATTAAATGAGGAAAAGGGGGTGTGAACAACATAAAAAGGGGGGTGAAAATTAATATGGTAGTAAGAGTCAAAGTAGGTATATTTGGATAGGACTCCAATGGCCCAGTGGAAACGGCCCTCCCACGCTTGGCTTCGGTCAAGTGTTCGAGCCCTATTTCCCCCTCCCTTCCCCTCCCCTCCCCACCATAAAAAAAAGAAAAAAAAAGTAGGTATATTTGGCACTTTATCATGTTTCTAATTTCCCTTGCATAAAATGAAATGTAGCTTAAGACGTTTCATTTTTAACGGATAGGTGTTGAAGGGGAGTTGAGAATCACTATTGATCTTCCTTTTATACAAAAAAGAAAAAAAAATTCCATTACACATATTTTAGGAGTAATAAAAAGAGACTGAAGAGGGGTATTGAATTAGGATTTTAATAGATTTTTTTTTAAAGTTTAAAAGTTTAGTGGTATTGGTAAATTATGTATCAAAACAATTTATGTTTGGCGGAGAGGGTCATTTCCGTCCAAAATTTCATCAGTCAATCGTTTACTAAAAATTTGAATTTGGTCAAATAAAAATTAATGAGAACATAATCGAAATTTTACATCCTAATAACCCATACCCCTACCCGTCTAAGCACCCCATCCCTGCAAGTCCCTGGCCGAGATCTCCATCTGGCAAACCCTCACCGCCCCAAACAGCTTTTCCGGCAATTCCTCCGCCGCCTGCGACTCCACCAAAAACCCCATACCCGCCTCACACCCCACCCCCACTTCCTCCGTCCATATTAACGAAGATGCATGTCCAACAATCCGGCTGCCCAATCTCAAAATCATTGCCTAACAAGCTAATATAAACAAAAGTAGAAAACTCTGTTTCCCCACACACTTGGTAACAACATAATAAAATTTTAAATGTAGAATGAAATACGCCACAACTCAGGTCTTAGGTGAACGGAGATCACCGTCGGTGAAAATAAAATGACAGAATGAACTAAGGACCCAGATCTCGGCCGGGACTTGCAGGGGATGGGGTGCTTAGGCGGGTAGGGGTAAGGGTTATTAGGATGTAAAATCTCGATTATGTCCTCATTAGTTTTTATTTGACCAAATTCAAATTTTAAATAAACGGTTGACTGAAAGACCCTCTCCGCCAAACATAAATTGTTTTGATACCTAGTTTTGTAAAAAAATAGATTTTGGACAAAAATCACCAAAGTAAAAAATTATTTTTGGACCCGTGGAGCCAATTTGCCAGTGGTATTCAATTATCATTTTTAAATGATCAATAAAAATATGATGGTATTTAGTTAGGATTTTAAAATCATTAAGAGAAAAGCACTATTTATGCACCTGAGGTATCTTTCAAAAGCAACTGTTAACCCTAAGGAATATATCGTGCCATTCTTGTCCACAATAATTTACGGGGTGCCATTTATGCCCAAAAGTGGCGGCGGCCGGCGAAAAGAGGCGGTGTTGCACATGTGCGAACCGTACAAGCATATTTTCAGGGCCAATTTCGTCCATTCATATTTTTAATTAAAAACAAAAACAAACCCTCCCCCATTCCTCCCCACCCCTCTCCCACCACTACCAATTTCAAGAACAACCACCAATCCCCACCACCAACAAACCCTCCCCATTCCTCTCTCTCCCCTCCCCTCTCTCTCTCTCTCTCTCTCTCTCTCTCTCTCTCTCTCGCCACTCACCACTCCCTCCCTCCCCAACCACTCACCCTTCCCTCCCTCCGCCATCTCCTCCACCACTCACCCCTCATTCTTCTTCTCATCATTCTTCTCCAAAAAGAAAAAAGAAAAACTGAAAAAGAAAACCAATTCGTTTCTTTTGAGATAATCACTATTTATGCCCCTGAGTTTACTTTCAAAAGCAACTGTTATACCTCAGGATTATATATCGTGTCATTTATGTCCCCAATAATTTACGGGGTGCCATTTATGCCCAAAAATGGTGGAATCCTCCTTCCCTCCCCCGCCACTCACCCCTCCCTCCCTCCCTCCGCCACTCACCACTGCTGGGTTTTTTTTTTCTCTCTTCATGTTCTTAGCTCATTTTCTTTGTTGTTCTTTGTGATGTTTAGATGCTTTTGTGAAATGGAGTTTAAGTGAAGATATTGGTAGAGGAGGAGGAGGGGGCGGCGGCTTTGGTGGTGGTGGGGATAGGTGGTTGTTCTTGAAATTGGTAGTGGTGGGAGAGGGGTGGGGAGGAATGGGGGAGGGTTTGTTCTTTGTGATGTTTATATGCTTCTGTGAAATGGAGTTTAAGTGAAGAAATTGATGGAGGAGGCGGCGGCGGCTTTGGTGGTGGTGGGGATAGGTGGTTGTTCTTGAAATTGGTAGTGGTGGGAGAGGGGGTGGGGAGGAATGGGGAGGGTTTGTTTTTTATTTTAATTAAAAATATGAATGGACGAAATTGCCCCTGAAAATATGCTTGTGCGGTTCGCACATGTGCAACACCGCCTCTTTTCGCCGGACGCCACTACTTTTGGGCAAAAATGGCACCCCGTAAATAGTTGGGGACAAGAATGGAACGATATATTCCTTAGGGTTAACAGTTGCTTTTGAAAGATACCTCAGGTGCATAAATAGTGCTTTTCTCAATCATTAATGCAAGTCTGATGGTATTCAATTAGGACTTTTAAAAGATTTAAAAAGTATGATGGTATTAAAAAACTTACCGATTTTGAAATATTTCATTAAATGATGTATTCTATGAGACTTTTCAGTGGGTAGTATAAATACCAAATCCATAAAAAATTCACACCCTTTTGCATAGGATTCCATGTTAGTTTGTGTTGGGAGAAGATGAACAGACTTGAGAAGTAACAACACCAACACCAACGGAGAAAATGTTCTCATATTTTCACAGGCTTGCTATTATTTTTTGGGGGTAAATAATTTGGAATTGGGGTTGGTGTATTTGAGTTTCTATTGAAAAAGTTGCTTTCTTTTTTTTCTGCAATTTTTCATTAAAAAGTTCGTTGATTTTTGTTAATTAAAGTGTTTTTTGTAGTAATTGAGGATTACAAAAAGTTTTTAGATTGGTTTTTTGGAAAGAATTCTGGTAGGATTGATAATTCGGAAGCTTTTGATTAATAAAATATTTTGCAAAATTTGATTTTTTTTTCCCTTATTTGAGGAGTGTAGTATTTATTTAAAGAATTCAAATACGGATATCATGTGCTTATTTGGCTCAATCAAGCCAAAATTATTGAAACCATATCCACCAATTTTGAGAAAATTTATGCTCTAATGGAGAAAAGAGAAAGAGAGAGAGAGATTTTGATATATTTTTTTTTAACAGATAGGAATTTCGAGCAACAAAAAGTGGAAGAAGAAATGGACAATTTTTTATTTCATATGAAATCCTAGAGCAAATATGTTGATTCTTTGGAGAATACAACAATATCCCAAGTGAATCATAAAAGAATCATGTAATTACATTCTATTAAAATTATAAGTAAAATTTTGTAATTACAAATCGTGCTGAAATTCATTACATTAAAATCATATAATTACAATCTATTAAAATCATAATTGAATACACTCCCTAAAAGACCAAAAAAGCCATAAATATTGAAGATTTGGTTAACAAAAAAAAACATCCCTCTGCCAAGATTGGAAAGCTTGCCAAACAAAAAGTTTAATCACAAGATATGTATACTAATAATGTAATACAAGCCATCCTCTTTCTCCCTCTTTTTTTTTCCCTTTAGAAAGGTAAACTAGACTTAATCAATTATTAAAAGAATTGGGCTTTAAATTACAAGTTTAAGAGGAGATGAATCTTTACAAAAAAAAACATTATAACTAGAATTGGGTAGGGCTCGTGGACGAAGGCCCCAACGGTCACAAATTATGATTTAAATTCGACCACTCGAGTCAACCTTAGCTTGACACCTCTCCAAAGTGCAATGAAGGTTACCAACCTAGACCATGTGCCTTATTGATCGCTCATTGATCCGTCCAGGTAAAAAGAAGATAAAGGAGTAAAAAGAGGAACTCTCCTATATGAAGTTCATGTCATTTTTAAACAGCTTCATAATCTTAATAATATGTGCAAAAAGTTGAAAGACAAACAGAGATCCAATAAAAGAGCATCATCATAAGTTTAATTAAAGAGGTCATTATTACATAAAGCTAATGTAAAATATGTTGGTTCTACAAAAGAGCATACAACAACAACTTAGCATTAATCCCCAGTTACATCGGCTACATAAATCAATATAGAATTTCTGTGTGGTCGTTCGTATGAATACATTCCCTCCATTTCCTTCTATCAAACACTATACACTCATTCGGGTCTAACAAATACATATCATATTCTTGATGATTTTGATCCAAACCTTCTTCTACAAAAGAACATAAAGACGGCTCAACATGGACCTTTTCGGTTAATCACCAGAAGGTGCCTTCCTAGGCCTTGGCCTGAGGGCTAGTCCGGTGTGTGTTGGACCTTGTGAGCGTTCACGCTCTCAGTTCGCGACATAAGCAATTGTTCATGTTCACGAGTTAGCTCTTCTCGCTTTGCTCTTGCTGCGGCATAACCGGTCTTAGCGAGATCTGCTGTAAAATTTACAAACTTCAGAAAGCAAAAACGAAAACAAGAAAATCGGTCTCATGTTCTCCCTTTGCTGCAACAAGTTGCTGTCAACTGATCTTCATCACAATTAGCCCTTCCAAATAGTTTGAACCATTATTAAAATTCACCAAAATGAAGAAAACTGATCATGGCCTGCGCAGTACGTTTTCCCTCTATAAGACATGGTAGATCCATGATTTCTTGATGAATTTGCATGAAATGATGCCCTTTCTGACTCGTGGATGAACCCTTTCTGACTCGTGGATGAATCATCTTGCAGAGAGCTTCAAATGTCTTCTTCATTGGGAACTGTCGATTTTTAAACTCCATGGAATACTAGGTTCTGAGGTCAAAGGGGATCTTGAAGCTCGATCTCCTTCCGAAGAGTTGATGTATTATTACGACATTCACTGACTTCCAAAGATTCCATCTAGGAATTATCAGGAAAACCAGACGTCTCTTGTCTCCGCCTGCAAGATAATAAAGCAAGAGTGTGTGAATAAAAGAAAAGCAATGTTAAGACCACAGAAATAAGCATTATTGTCGCAAAAATTACAAGTAATTCCTGGAATTCTATCAACCACCATCATCTATACTTACAGATGAACCTTTTCTGAATTTCCTTTCCACGGATATCAGGAGGTGTACTTATTAGCTAGCAAGTAAGCCTATCAAACAAATACTCGAGCAAGAGTGCTTGAGGTGTATATATATGTGTGTGTGTGTATATATATATATTTTATTTTATTTTCTTCCAAACATCTTCAAAGTTCAGAAAAGAAGTAAAAAGATGAGCTATTCACTTAAAAGGGTTGAGAGCATATGGATGTGGAAGAGCCACGAATTACATAACTACGTATATGATAAATTTTATGCAGTTCATCATTCATAACCACCAATTTGCAGGATTTGAAAGTAATTATTATAACAGCTAACCATTAAGACCGTTAAGTAATTCTATATACTGTTGCAGATGTATGCATGAACAGCACGAGGGTGCAGTAAAGTTATTTAAGAGTTACCGGGGGAGCTGCAACTCATTTGAGAAAATGGACGTCGAAGAACATCTGGCAAGAGAAGTGGCACAGAGATTCCATTTCAAAGCACCATCGGCCATATAATCTGATACTTACCAAAAGTCCCCACAACTGCATGTTCCATTACGAAAATGGTGAAACCGAACTGTATCTCTTAAAGTTATTTCTCTCTTTGTTATGATGGTGATATATTTAAGTGCAGCATGGCAATCACCACACACCCGTAAGTTCTTCGTGACAAGAATAGACTTATCATCATTCGTATTAAGCAATCCAAAAACAACTGCTAGTTTTTCACTGTGAAATAGGAGAATATGTTCCTTCTCCTCCTCTTCAACATCTTGGTAAACAAAATCAGATTCTGCAGTGTAACCCAACTTTTTCATTTCTGATTGGAGTTGGAGTAGTTTTTCATTGATTTTAGCCGACTGTGGGTGAGACCGATCCCCACCAACAAATGCATGGACAACCCCATTTACTTCAATCCAACTACTTCCTGGTCTCTTCGTAAAACCCAAACCCTTCTGCATGACTCTAATTTGTGCAGCATCATCCCATCTCCTCATTGAGCTGTATATATTTGATAGAAGTACGAAGTTTCCTGGACTTTCAGGTCCCAAGATCTGAATTTTGTTTGATACTTCTTCCACAAGTTCAATATTTTTATAAACCTTACAGGCGGAAAGCAAGGCATTCCATATTCGTACATCAGGTTCCAAAGGCATCTGCTGGATAAACTTGTAGGCGTCTTCCAAAAGACCTGCCCGGCCCAAAAGATCTACAATGCACAAGTAATGATCTATCCTCGGTACAATGCCGAATTCTTGATTCATGGTCAAGAACCAATGTTTCCCTTCAGTTACGAGTCCTGAATGGCTGCAAGCTGTTAAAAGACCAATAAAAGTGACTTCATCTGGCCTTTGGCCTTCAGCCCTCATGTCTTCAAATAGCGAAATAGCTTCAGTTCCACGCCCATGAATTCCATACCCAATGATCATTGCATTCCATGAGACCACATCCCTCATATGCACCTGATCAAAGACAAGTCTGGCAACATTAATCTTACCACATTTGGCATACATGTCAATTAGAGCATTGCCAATCGAGACATCAGAAGTATACCCACGAACTATCGAGTAACCATGGCTGCAACATCCATGCCGTAAAGCAGCCATATGAGAACAAGCTGGCAACAGTCCCATCATGGTTGCCAATTCTGGCTTCACCCCAGACAATTGCATTTTGTGGAAGATCCGCAAGGCATGCTCCGCAATACCATTTTGAACACATCCAGATATGAGAGCACTATAAGAAACAGAATCCTTGACATCCATTTCCCCAAAGAACTCCATTGCATCATCTATGATCCCACATTTTGAATACATTGAAAGAAGTGTATTAGCAACCATCAAATCTAAATTAGAACCCAACTTAATGGAGTAACCATGTATCTGTATTCCTAAATTTACATCAGTCAGCTTAGCACAACAGCGGATGACAATTCCAAGGGTAACAGGTGAAGGACTACCACCACCCTCCACCCTCATTTCTTTAAAAGCTTCCAACCCTTCTTGATTGGAATCACTTGTAACACAAGCTCCAATCATGGCACTCCAAGTAACCTCATTCTTAAAACTCATTGCACCAAAAATCCTCCTAGCATCAACTAACCGTTGACATTTCCCATACATATCCAAAATTCCAGTTTCAACCACTACATCCCCATTAAATCCCCTTCTCAAGCAAAAACCATGAACGGCCTTACCCAAAGTCAACCTCTTTTCCTCCCCAACGATAGGCAAAATCGTAACTACGGTTGATGCATTTGGACTCACTCCAACGTCTTGCATTTCAACAACCAGATTAATCACATCACTGAACCTTCCATGCAATGAACATCCTGAAATCATGGCATTCCAGGCAACAACATCTCTCTGAGGCATAACATCAAACACCTCTCTTGCACCACTCAAACGCCCGCACTTCACATAAAAATCAACCAAAGCAGTACAAACATAAACATCTGAACCAAACCCATGTTTTCTAGCATCCTCGTGAATCTTTACACCAGTTTCTACATCTTGCAATGCAGTACAAGCTTTAAGAACAAAAGGGTAGGTATATTTACTATGCTGAACTCCACATTTCTCCATCTCATAGTACAATTCAATGCCCCTTTTAAAGGGTCCTTCCCAAGCATATGCTCTAATAAGTTGGTTCCATAATATGACTTTGTTTTGCCTCACTGATACCGGGATCGAATCGAACACTCGCTGAGCTAATTCTGGTTTGCTGCATGTGATAAACAATTTAGTGAGCTTGTCCAACAGTAGCAGCACATAAGTATTGCTCTTGTTGTGGAATTCAGGGTGTTTTATGAGACTTTGGTGGATTAACTTCCCATGTTTAAGTGATTTTGAAGATATGAAATCTTCAAGAAGCTGACAACAATAACTCAAGTAATCAAAAGGCTTTGTTTTGAAATCTTGTACAGTGTGGTAAGTGATCTTTGTGAGATTCGTCATGACATCCCGTCCTTCTCTCCTTGAACCAATAATAGTTTTCGAGTTCGATACCCTAGATACCTGCCTTGATAATAATAAATTTAAAAAAAAAAAAATCATCTGACCGAATCATATCTTCTATTGAAGGGCCGAGCAAGGGAGGAAATTTTGAGGCTAAAGAAAACTAATATAAAATGAGTTGATACCACAAGAAAACCCTTATGGAACTAGAACAAGAATTAAAAAGGAGAATATAGAATCACTTCAGCAAAACAAATAAACATCTAGACTACTCAGCCAAAAAATGAAAAATGAAAAACCTGGAAACTTTAACCACTAGGCATGACGGATGAAAACTGGAAACTTTAACCATAACAATTAACTTGAAATACAAAGTGTTGGGCAAGTAGATTTAGCTATATTTCATCAGAACTTAAAAAATGCAATATAACAGTTTTTAAATCATCCAGTAACTTTTAACCCTAAAATTCTGATAATCCCATAAACTACATGAAAATCCAGGCAGAAGACAGGAGCTATTCCAGCTAGCAACTCTATAGTCTATAATCAATCTAGCCCTTCTATAAGCTAACTGAAAGAGATAAAGAAAGTGATTCTATTCGTACAATAATTAGCAGAACAAAAACTAAATGATACTACTAAAACTAACAAAAATCTCCAACAAATTCCTGAATCCAAAAAATTAACCTTAAAGTCAGAATTTTGCAACCCCGTTACACTATTACATACTCTTGTTAATAGAGGTACTTTTAGACTCTTCATCTCTTACCCAAATATTTTCATCAACAACAATAACATAACACATTAAGTCTCCAATAATAGGGAGTACGGATGTATAGGAGACAACCCTAACATTTGTCACACAAAATGCCGGCTCCCAGAATACCACTAAAACAGATGAATTGGATATTGACTTAAACTTTTTTTTCGCAGACTAACACTGAAATAGTAGAACCCCCATACGGTAACTTTTGCTACGGAATCATGCCCTCAAATTAAAGTCAAAAGGCATCAAAGAAGATAGACCCAAGAACCATTTTGATTTATGTGTACATTATCATGCTTATTTCAAAGGAAAAAAGGAAAGAATCTAATTTGATCTCAATATAACATCCCAATGTTCTTGGCAAAAGAGAGAGAACCCTAAAAAGCTCAGTAAAAAATGGGAATTACACACAAATAGCTTGATGGAAGTGAAGCAGGAAAGATTTACCTGAGAAACCGCGGTCAGTGTGTTTTCTTTTGCCACCTCTCTTGTGATTGGAAGGGAAGGGAAAAGCCCAAGGTGGCTGCTTGGGCCGGGCTTTTTGAAACCACCAGTATCTGTTAGCGAAATGGTTAAGGTGAGATTATTTCATTCCGAACGGACGATTATTCTACTTGACAACTGTACCAAATAACTATTTTAATTATTATAATCATGAATTAAATAATTCAACGGTTCTAATTGAATGTGCATGATGCAGAAGAAATATTCATTTTTACTTTTTAACGGAATCGGTCTGTTAGTAGCAGCCCATGCCCAAAAGTGCATCCCTGTTCATATTAAATAAGAAAATAAAAGGATCCGGTGCTTTAATTTATTTTTGGTAAACCTGAATTTTATGGAGATTATTTTTTTTTTTTTTGAGCAAGGCGAAATTCTACCTGTATTTAAAATGCAGGCAGGTATCCTCCAGCTATAAATTAACAAGAAAATTTATTTGTAAGTTCTTGACCATACAAGTTTTTTTTTTTTTTTTTTAAACATTGACCATATAAGTTATTAAAAAAAAGATTATGTACTAAAGACTACGATGACTGTCAATCCTGTGAAAGCTGTCCAAAACCAAATGGACGAGAACGATTACTCCAACGTTCTATTACCGTATGTTGTCTGAACACTTGCGAAGATCACAAGGAAGGATTATAACTTGGAATTTGTTGGCTCTTGCAATGGAATTGTTTTCTATTGTACCGATCGATGCTTGTTATACAGAGAAATGTAGGAAAGGAGGAAAAATATAATAACAGCAAATGCAATTTTTACAGAAGCTGCTGAAATCTAGCCAAGTAATGAAAAGCCAACTAGTAGTAGCTTAATAAGTTGGACTATAGTTGCATCTTTTCAAATATTTTTCATACCTAGTACAAATGACAGATAAACTTGCTTCTGCACCTCGGGAACTTGGAGCTCTAGCTTGAACCAAAGCATGACTTGCTGAAAAGAAATTAAAGAATTTATAAACAGCAATAGAGGGCATTAAGATCTCCAACCCCAAGCAGCTGCCTCAACATCTTTTCTTGAAACCAAACACTCGAGCATCACGACTTGTGCACCTTGAAACCAAACACTCTTGGAACGTAGCTTTGAGATGACTTTTGTGGTTTGAGGTGTCCGTAAGTCATGAGAAAAAGGTGTGGAAATGTAGTCCCAAAATAGGCTCCGTCGATATCTTGGGGAAGTCAAAGAAACAACATAGCACAGAAAGCACACATATGTCTGAAACAAGACCAAAATAATCTGATAAGTAACATTCAACTAATTCCATCTATATATCTATTGATGCCCTTTTAACAATGTAACCCACTTCTTGAGGATAGTTAGAACGATACTGCTGAAAAAACTGCGACAACTTATTTCAGCTATCAGGAGTTTCTAAATCAATCCAGTTTACCAATCGCAAGTAAGTTACTCTCGACATTTAAGATCAAAATTTCAGAAAAAAAGGAAGCCAGACACAAGAAGTCACATATAACACTTGAAAGATTTTAATCTATAAAGAAAGTCCAAAGTTCCACAGAAAGGATACTCTCCTGAAACCTGGATCTAGGAGTGAAGATATCTTCACACTTCGGGCAATAAATTTTTACTGTGCTTTGACGAGGAACATCTGACTGACCAACTGGAAGGCAGGGTTGTCCACAGCAGAAGACTCTCGGGCATCTACCGAACTCAGCATTCTTGAACTTTTCTAGCTGTAAATGGCCAGATACTGTCGGATTATAATAGTTGCGGGAGGTCAAAAATTAAAATGATGGAGCAAATTCTCACCATTGCAGTCAATCCTTTTGTTGTCAAGATGTAGCGAACATGAATTAGACCATAAAGCATCTCCGCAGCTGATTCAACTAATTCGTTCTGTTCCTCTGTAAACATATCCCCTACATTTAGATTAGTTCCACTCAATCATCGGAAATTCTGAAACAGAAGGATTACAAAAACCTACATTGACACAGCACCATCATAAACCTGATTCGAAGTTCAACCAATGTATCTGAAATAGCTATAATGTCTAAATACAAGATATAGTGTATAAACCATGAAAATACTAAACTACATTTTAGAAAATTAATAGTTAAAATTATGACACTGAAAATTAAAATTCAGAACATTCATTAATTATCCTATAAAAGGAATATGACAAAGCCAGACTCTTCAATCAAATAACATCAGCTAATGTTACAGACATACTGCATTCTGAATTTGCTAAGTTTAAAGTGGACGTCGATATATTTGAGTAGCAGTTGAGAAAATCAAGTTCATTAGTTAACTGGCTGTTGGAACCAGTACGTTATTTCCTCACACGAGATTATTGTGTGAGATAGTATTCATTGATGATGCACTCACTGTAACAGTACTGACAAATGTCTGCTCATATAAAAAAAAACGAAGAAAAATCATAAACCATCTGCTAGTCCAAGATCCAACACCAGATCACAGCATCCTATCACCAGTAAAACATATTTCACTTTTTAAGCCCTTGGCCATTCGGTAACTATATTTTGTGGAGGACATGAAGATTTTGAGTACTTTGCTTTCTTGTGTCAATTGCATTAGTTTATCTTGTTATAGAAATCCTTTTCATCATTTTTTGTTTGTTCAGCTAATCCTGATGTAGAAAAGAGATGAACAATTTGAGACAGATCGATTGTGCAGTCAAATCCAAGAGAAGTCATATTGGGATATAACTTTTATACTTCTTAATCTTATTGCAGCAGAATAAGCCAAGAGTGATATTTCAATTAAAATAGCCGGTTAACCTCATTAAGTTTGTCTACTACATAAAATAAATTCTGTATGGAAAGGATAAACTTACCATGAGATGACTCAACATCAAGAATCAAATCAAGTGCATAGTCATAATATGGAACTTGACTGCTCAAGCCACAAAGGTTAAAATCATCTTGAATGTAGTCGTCATCAATTTCGCAGAAAAACTCATTCCCACGCAGATTGCAAAACCATGAAATCCAAGATGTGTCCTCCCCATCAGATCCACTAACATCTGATTCTTCGCTGTCTGTTTCTGATTCTTCAACTGCTAAACAAATTGATCAAACATTAATCTCTACGGAGGATTAAGAAGGCCTAGTGCACCAAGTAAAAAAAGAAAAAATTACACCAGAAAGACCAAGCAAGCTTCGGAACAAATAGAGAAGCACAAAGTTTAACCCAATTCCAGAAATAGGAGAGGAACTCTATTATGGATTAAAAAATAAATTCTACTTCCAGATTTTAAGTTTCAAATTAGGACTAGAATGCACTTGGACAATATGGATACAGAATCAAATTTAGAATGATAATCCCCAAAACATTCAACTTTGAAACTTTCTCTGCCCCTACTTTCTATTCTGGAAAGTGTTGAACTCCTCCCTTCCATCACTCCCCTTCTCTCTTTGCAAAAGAAAAACCCCAGCTTAACACTGTCGTGTCTTTTACCTTTGTGTACCAATGCAGAACCGAGGTACAAATACCAAGGTTCGTCTTAAGTCCGATCTTTCTCTATCTCGAACAGTTTATATGGAAATATAATCAACAATCCTCCCGTAAGGTTGATTATCAATGGGAGGCTGAAACCACACAATAAGTATAAACCAACCTTATTGATACAGTAACTCAAAGGATGAATGAACTCTACATAGAGAATCAAACACAAAGTAAATAAGGAAGAACCTTAAATCAATATATCAAGTCTCCTTAAAAGCTAGCCGAATTCTCTATTAAATAGAGGGGAATTTCGGCTAGGAACAACAATAAGGAAGAGTCCCACTTTAGGTAAGACTCTTGAATCCTAAATTAAGTAAACTACCTAAAACAAAACCTAACTAACATCATGGACAACATGTCCTATTATTTAGCTAGGATTATTTCGGCCAACATGGCTAATTAAAATAAAACATAAATATGAAAAGATAATTAAAGTATAGAATAGACTTTAATTATCAAATGACTAAAATACCCTTTCAACTGTTTTCCTTCCAATTATGTATATTTCCTTCAAATGCTTAGATGGCTTTGATCCTTGTGTCTAGCTTTATTTGAAGGCTTATTTAACTCTTGAACTTTTAGAATAGATACTTTAAACACTTGGAACAAAGGCTTTACTTTGAAGCTTGTATTTGGAAGATATGAGGTCATTTATTCAAATTACCTCTTCAAGCTTCCCGGATAGTACCGTATCATCCACTCTCTCCACTGCCTTAGCTCTCTCTCTCTCTCTCTCTCTCTACCTGCGCTCCCTCCCCGCTTTCTTCTCCTCACTCTCACCACAACCACCTATAAAACCTCTTCGTGCTCAGACCTATGTTACTCGGACTCAGGGTACGGGTATGTAGTTAGCTGTCAGGCATTTAAACATCCAAAATAAAGGATACGGGGACACTTCCCCAAATTCGGACACGGGTACGGGTATTCGGCAATAAATTACAAGCGTCTCCCATTATTCTAATTAATAGTTTAAAAAAATCCAGTCATCTCCCATTATTCTCTCCCCCATCGTCTCTTCCCTCTCCCTAACACTAATTTCTCCTATTCCTCCTCCTAACAAATTTGCAGCCAGTACATATTCAAATCACCAGTCAATTCCATGCCTTGTTCGACTCCTATACCCCTCTCTATTTCATCTTCCCTTCACTTATTGCTTGAATTTTGTTCAAGCTCCTTCATCCGAATTTTATGCTAAACGGAAACATAGGCTCAGACACTGTTTACATTTTGTTTGATTGTGGATTGGGTGCTCGATCAGAGGTCTGTTCGTGGCCATAGTAGTTGCATTTACCAGCTTATCTCTAGGGGTGGGAATTTAAAAGAAAGAGGCATTACTAGAAAAGTAACAAGTTACAGCTCCCCCTTCCGCCTTCTCATATCACAAATCTGCAGAACCAAAAATACTCCTCTGCATTATTCCATCTTAAAAGTCTTTCAATTAGAATTCTCAAGTTTAGACAAACACATCCTACACTGAGCTCAATTCACCTCTCATGAAATCGAAATCATTACGAAACTAAACCTAGAAATTGAAAATTAAAAAAAAAAACTGTACACAAATTAAGCTAGAAATATGCACATTACAACATATATAAATAGAGAGAGAGAAGAGACATACCATCGGTGCATTTAGCATCCTTGAAATGATGATCACTGCTAGTAGTCTTGAACATAGACGAAGACCGGTGATGATGATCCTTGCCACCGCCGTTGATAGCTCCTCCTCTGGCTGCAGCGGTGACGACGGTGGTGGTGGTTGCAGATGTAGACGGTGAGGATCTCTCTAGATGTTTATCTAGGGCTTCATTAATTCTCTTCCGATCAGCAGCCACCACTCCATGTCCTCCTCCTCCTACCTCCGCCGCCACAACCGCCTTAGATCCTCCACCGCCGCCTCTTTCTCTGTACATCTCTTTCTCTCTCTCTTCTGTCTCTTGTTGTCGTTTCGAATTACTATATTATCAAGAAAATTAAATTTTTGATTAAACCATAACAAAAAAAACAGCAAAAATCAAAGAAAAAATGTAGGGCTTTTATATTATTATTTTTCAGGAGAGAGAAAAAAATTTGGGGGAAAATTAGGTTTTTTTTGGATGGGGAGGGGGGGCTGAAGGAAAAGAAAGACAAGCTGTAGCTAACCCATTCCCCCGTTCAGATTTTTGTTGTAGGTAAAATGTGTGTTTCATGAAATGAGAAAATCGCTATATATGTACATCAACTATTTTCTCTTTTTTCTAAATAGTATAAATTTTAAATTAATCTCTAAATAGCATAACATTTTTACAAGGCTTCTCTGTTTGTCAAATTAGCGATTTAGGTGATAAATTCGGTTAAAAAAGTCATGTATCTTGCACATGTCCTCGAGGATGAGGTCAGTTTATATAATATGAAACGGTAACCCAGTTAAATTAACCGACCCTACTCGCCTGAATAGACCGACCCGCGTGTTTTGTATTAAAAATCCCACCAAAAAGACGTTATTAGAATTGAATTTTTCGTTAATTTTGGACGGAGAAAATATTTAGCAATATATATATATATATATATATATATACATATATATATATATATATATATATTGCTAAATATTTTCTCCGTCCAAAATTAACGAAAAATTCAATTCTAATAACCTCTTTATGGGACTGACCTACATTGCCTTCATGTGAATTTGACGGGTTTACTTGCAAATGTGAGTTTCGCTCAATTCATATGAGGGGACTGGTGAGCTCAGTGGTACAAAAATGGTATTAGGATTGAGTAATCATAATTAATGTTTACTTTTATGTGAAAAAATAATTTGGAACGAAGACTATATATGTGTTTTTTTTGTATGCATAGGTAGAGAGAAAGTTGGGAAGAGAGAGAAAGAAAGTGAGTGACCAACCGTTGGGCGACCGGGGGATTGTAATATTACCGGCGGGAAAGTCTATGATTTTTTTTTTTTCTTTTTATCTTAGGTTGTATGGGGATGGGAATGTTGTTTGCTTTTCTTGACCAAATAGAGATCATAATTCATAATCATTGGGGCATGTTGTATTGGATTAGTATAGATGATTGCTATTGGAGAGTGTCTCAATGGGGAATTAGTGATTTTAGTACCAAATAAAATTTAACTGTCATATTAATTCATAGAACGATTTTGTTAGTGTTTTATATACATGGACAATATATATATTCTGCACCATATATAAATTGACAATTATATAATTTTTCTTTTTTGTTGATTTGTATTGATATAGACTGGTTAATCTGGTTAAAATTTAAACAGAATGTTAACAATGCAACTCGACTAGTGTCAATATAGACCAACTAATTGTATTACAATCTAAATATAATGTTAACCATGCAATATTAAGTTGTTCCTTGAATGGTTCACGTAACTTTTCTCTGAGTAAATTTTAAGAGATAGAAAGTAAAGTAAACTAAAAAAAAATCTACTTGTAATTATATACTTTTGTCAGTTTCAAATTGAATATTAATGTTTGACTTGTACAAAAATTAATAAGAGTAATTTGATTATAAGTAAATTACCACGACATCATTAAATATAGGAAAATAAATAATCCCTTTGAATTATGGTTATAAACTAGTCCCTATGACAGTCTCTCGACTTATTCAAACATCATTAAATGCTGATGGTCATCCCCTGATAGAAAATTCTGCTGCATGATGTGGGTAAATTGGTCTAACTGGTCTTGAATCTCTTCAACAGGGTAGGACCTAGTGATTTTCTCAACCTTCAAGTGGAAAAATGTAAGAATCAGTACAACACAAAACTTGATGGACATCAATCAGTACACCACATAAAACGCCTCAACATTATCTATTTGAATACTAATTAAAAGTTCTAAGATGTACCTTTTCCGATTCACAAGACCAAAACCCAAAATCGAAGAAGAAATCTTCACGTTTTTTTAGCTTTGACCGTGAAGTAGAATGGGTAGAGCTAGTAGTTTTTTTGGGAGGAAAGAGAGTTGATGAGACCAAAATACCCTCATTCTTTTTTGTCCTCGCTAGATTCCACCTCTTTTGTGGTGGCTTGGACTAGAATTTTAGAAAATAATTATAAGAATCAAAATAACTAATAAATAGTTTCGAAAATATATATATTGACAAGAAAAAAATAATCTTATGTAACGGAGAAGAATAGCAAGCCCAAAAACATAAGTTGGCTGTTCTTGCGGAAGGCAAATCATACTAACAAGGCTGGGCTTACAAAATGGGCCTGGAAATTGAGAAGGGAAGGGCATTGCAAATGGGCCTGGACCCTTAACCATAGAGGCATCCAAGTCTGTGAGGTAAGTGACAAGTGGACTTAGGTAAGTTGACTTCACATTTTATTTTAAAAGCTTGCCCATAGTAAAATTACAAGTTCAAGTAATCCAAAAAGAGGAATAAATTTTATGAACATCAGCCTTCTGACATATGGTGGCTTTTTTTGTTATAAGCATGACTTTCTAACTATTTTTCAATACACAAATGATGCGTATTAGACAAACGGGCTCTTATTCTTTGATCTCCACCCTCTAAGGGAGCAAATGGGTCTTGATGAAGAAAAGAGTAACATGCAAGACAAAAACAGTTAAAGGGTGATGGGGCTACTATCTGATGCTTAAGTTAGCTTCTTAGAGAAAAAAAAGATACAGAGAAGAGAGCTCAATATCTAGAAGGCATCATTTGGTGCCTTCCGTAATTGTGCTTAAAACAACCCACGTTATAGGTTCTTTAGCTACACCACCTCAAAACTCATGTCACAAAACGGAGGGGATAGGGGCTCAGCATCTCATGCTCTCCCGAACAAGTAGGAGACCACACTCCAGCGATGTCTCCCCGACCAAATACTCAAGTAACTATCGTCAGTACGACAATAACGTCCCCATGAATAAAGGAACAATTCGGCAGTTACAGTATGCTATCAACATGATGGCACATGCCATGAATACGAGTGCAAATCCGCCACCCCGTATACAACACTGCACGCCATCGGTCTCCATGACTCTCATTGCTCAACCAGCAAGCACATACTACTAAGATAGAGACACATCAAGATAGTCCGACTCCACAATACCTCCAGAGTTTTGGTGCTAGTAACACAATGTACCATACTAGCAAAAATCCCTAGAAATCCACTCAACACAACCTCTGGCTGAAGCCTTACACGTCGTAAGTATCCTCAGGATTGCAAAAAGGTTCAGGTGGAGAAGTATAAAGGCACTACTGACCCGCAAGATCGCCTGGATTTGTACCAAACAACTATATACATCCACCAGCCTCGCGATGTAGTCACGGGCATTCCTGGATCACTTTTGCGGCCAACAAGCGTTCTCTTATGATATTGACAATCTATTGCAGCTGGAGCAAGGAAAGGACGGAACCGTCCTCTAATTCATAGAACGATTCAACCAGGTTGCCATGAAGGTAAAATCTCTCTCAAACTGAATTTAATAATGCCAACAAGTATGGGTTGAGAAACATGGTCTTTGCCCGAAAGATCCCCGAAGAAAATCCTCTAGATATCTAGGCGCTATTCTTAATGGCCAACATATTCTCCCACGCCGAGGAGTTTGGGCTCTCTAGAAAAGAGACGTTGAACAAAATAAACAAGAATAACATTAAGTCTCGTGCCATACACCCCGTACAGTCGCCCCATGAAGCGAAGCAGCCAAATGCAAAGCTTCGGGAGCCTTTCTTTCAAAGAAACGACCGAGCCAGCCAAGCCCCAACGTCCACAACCGAGACTCCCCTTAAGGTATCCCGAGCCGCATCTTTTAGTAGGTAGAGGCATTGGGAATTATGGAACCTTATACGAAAATGGCAGCTCCTCCCGAGAAAATGAATTTAAGTAAATAATGTGATTTCCATAAATATCATGGCCATGAAACAGAGCATTGTATAAAACTAAAACGGGAATCAAGTAGGCCATACACATGGGCTACCTCAAAGAGTTTGCCGCCGAAACCCACACACACACGCACTAAGGCTCGTACTTGAGAATTTACCGCCGAAGGTTTAGATTGCAAAAGATGAAGAAAAGTTGAAAACAAGCAACCTTTATCTGGGTTAGATGTGAAGGTGTAAAACATCACAGCTAGAATTGGTTTGTGCCGTGCAATTTTCATGACTTGTTCATGATACGCCATGGTGTGTCACACGGTTGATATGTGGTGTGCCATGGTGTTTTAGCATGGCCTACGCATGCTTTATATGCAATTCTTTCATGGTAATAAACAATTCTTAAAAATTATTTTTTTAAATTATTTCAAGTCATTATAACCTCGGGATTCATGTTCTCAAATGTAGAATTGTTTTTTATTGTATTATTTCGCTTGATACCCTCCAAAGTGGATCACAAATTATAAAAAAAATTGAGAGAGGAAGATTTTTTTTGACAAATAAATAAAAAGCATTCAACCTTGTCTTAGAACTCTCTAAGTTGCTTTTGGCGAGATAAGAAAGAAATTACTTTTATGAAGATCGATACTTGAAGATAGAAAGAAGTAGATATGAGATAGTTATTACAGTAGAATGAAGCTAAGATAATATGCATTGAGAGAAAGCCAGAGGCGGTAAGTATGCTATATTCAGCCATGAGCCTTGATTCTCCATAACGAAGAGGTTAGTTCTATATATCAGTCCGACCTCCCACGTGAGTTACTTTTACCAGATGACAGTTCCCTAAAGTTTTTACTTGGGCTGGAACTTGAACACCCACTATGGCATATTTGACCTTTCGTAGCACTTAGGTCATGCCACTTATTGTAAATGCCACTAATGTATGGCACTTACGTTGAAATGTCATGTTTTGATGGCACTTTTTAATATGTACCATAAAATTTGTGATTATTTTTTTAATTGCCTCATGAAGTGCCACAAAATTATGGCAATTTGAGAAAAATGTCACATTTTCGTGGCACTTTTTAACAAGTGCCACAAAAATTGTAGCATTTGTTCAATTGCCACATAAAGTGCTACCAAATTTATGACAATATATTAAAATGTCATATTTTAGTGGCATTTTCAAATTAGTACCTTAAAATTTGTGGCATATAAAAAGTGCCACATAATGTTTCATTAGATATTTAACCAGTTATATTCATAAATGTAAATTAAATATTATAAATTAAATATAAATTAAAAGTAATTTTAATAAAACATATTGATATTACTACTTGAGTGTTTCAATTTTCAAAAAGTTAATAAGATATATGTTTATTAATGATAATAAATAATTATAATTAATTGACTATGAAATTAATTATTTTCTTCCATTGTAAAATTAATAAATAAAATATTTTAGATGAAATACAAAAAAAAAAAAAAAACTCACATTTCACTAAATTTCATATATTCTATATTCTACATTTCGTATATCGATTTTATAACATTTTCAAGTTTGACAAAAGAAATGGCAAATGATTAGTTATTGAATTTAATGTTATCAAATTTAAAAATAATTATATTAACAATAATATATATAGTAAATAAACCTATTAGTTTATAACTTATTCTATAATTCTTATGATGCTAAGATTAAACTTTGTATCTAGTATTATTTCTATTCAGTTTTTGTTTTAAACAAGTTTTATTCCTAATTGGTTGTTGTTAATATACATTAATAAATATAAATATCAAACTTAAGAGTAATTAAATAAAATTTATTTTTATGGTATATAAATAAATTTGGCTAAACTTAGTACAAAAGTCTTTGTGGTGCAATGGTCAGAGTGTCTGTGTGTGCAACGAGAGGTTCAGAGTTCAAATCTCACCGAACCGCAAATAATTTAGTTTGTAGATAATGCTTGATGATCCTCCTCTGGTTATTCCTTTTCCTTTTTAAATAAAATAACTTTTATTTTATTTTATTTTTATTTATTAAATTATTTGTTATGGCATTTACCAAGAAGTGCCGCAAAATATGTCATTTTTTGAATGTGTTTATGACATTTAAAAAGTGTCACAAGTTGTGCCGCCAATTTATTTATGGCACTTCATTAGTGCCACGAAAAAAAACGACATCACTTGTGGGGGCACTTTGAAAAAGTGTCGCACAAGTGCCACAAAATTAATTTTATTGCACAACAACTTTTTGTGGCATATGCAATGCCACCAAAAGTCAAATATGCCATAGTGACCTTTTAGTTCACTTATTTTTTTAGTTTAAATTTTTGTTCAAGTTTATTCGTTTAGTAGTTAAAATGCTGACTTATTTAGTTTCGAAAACATAGTTCAAATAATTCAACCAATATTCCTATTCAAAATGTATCGATTAAAGTGGTTTTTTTAATAAGCATAGTAAAATTTTGATCATGACGCTCTTCAAAGATTCTATAAGTGCTCGGTGCACTTACACCGTATTTTACCAGTTCGTCATTCAACTTAAAAAAATGGAGAAAAAGCGATTCGATTCCGCAATATACGTTAATTGTCACACCACATTTTCAACTATTATATAAAGTGTTGGTTGTTCCACATTCTATTAGTATCGAATTAGAGAAATCCCCTATTAGTAGCGTTTATCTATTTACGTATTTCTATTATTAGCCTTATCTTTTTTTTAGGCTATTTATAGCCGCATCTTTTTACGGGCCGCTATAAATGTCCAATTAGTGAATCCAGCCACTTTTCAGGCCAAAAATGACATGTGACGTGCACATGCTCCCGGAGTGAAGGGCAAAAATGTCATTACACAGCCATCATCTATTTACGTATTTCTATTATTAGCCTTATCTTTTTTTAGACTATTTATAGCCGCATCTTTTTACGGGCCACTATAAATGTCCAATTAGTGAATCCGGCGATTTTTCAGGCAAAAAAATGACATGTGACTTGCACATGCCACTGAGAGAAGGGCAAAAACGTCATTACACAGCCGCACCCCATATTCATCATCAATCCACCCCAGCCACATTCCAGCCCCCACCTCTGCAAATTCCCCCCTCCCCCCTCCACCCGCGAATTCAATCCCCCCTAAACCCACCCCTTCCCCGTTGCCATCTCTGGCCACCACCGTCCCCGTCCCCCTTCAATCGACGCCGGTACTCTTTGGTGTAGTAATGGTTAATCAAGGTATGAATAAGAGGAGGCTCCGCCTTTCCACTTAATTGTACTATCTCAGAAACCAAAAAAAAAAAAAAAATCTCTTTTTAATTTAATTTTCTTCTTCTAGGGTTTTCGAATTAATCTGCAGATTGTCTATCTCTCTCTCATCTCCTTCGGTTTTGGGGATTAGCTTTTCGATGTTGATTTTTTTTTTCTTGAGAATTGTTTTGATGTTTGATTAAATTTTAATTGGGGGAATGGGGGTTTATGTCTTTTTTTCTTTCCTGGTTGGTTTTCTTGTTCTTCAATGCACAATTTTTTTTTTATACAAATTCTTGAACAATTAGATGAATTTAGTGGGTTTGTGGAGGGCGGTGGTGGAGGATGGTGGAGGGCGGTGGTGGATGAGGAGAAGGGGTTTATGATGAAGATGAGAGGAAGAAGGAAGAAGGCCGGATGGGTAAATGACATTTTTTCCCTTCACTCAGGGAGCATGTGCAAATCACATGTCATTTTTTGCTCGAAAATTGGCTGGGATTCACTAATTGGACATTTATAGTGGCCCAGTAAAAGATGCGGCTATAAATAGCCTAAAAAAAAGATAAGGCTAATAATAGAAATACGTAAATAGATGATGGCTGTGTAATGACGTTTTTGCCCTTCTCTCAGTGGCATGTGCAAGTCACATGTCATTTTTGGCCTGAAAAGTGGCCGGATTCACTAATTGGACATTTATAACGCTCAGTAAAAGATGCTGCTATAAATAACTTAAAAAAAGATAAGGCTAATAATAGAAATACGTAAATAGATAAACGCTACTAATAGGGGATTTCTCTATCGAATTATATAGTAAAAATTGATTGACAGTTCAGATTCATTTTTTGACATTGATTGATAATTCACATTTACGGTTTAACCAAAATTCATTGATTTTTAGTATTTCGAGAACTAGTTGGACTACCTGGAGGTGGGCCAGGTAGCTCACTAGTCTTATAATTTTCAAGAGCCTTTTGAAAAGTAAAAATTGTGTGCCACCTGCACTGTGCCAACTGGACGGGGCCACACTCTTGAAGTATGAAAGGAAATTCATTACAGGAGAAAATCGCCATATATGTATATTAACTATGTATACTTTTCTCTAAATAGAACAAAGATAAAATTAAAGTCCTAATTATACATGAACATTTTATGGGTACTCTCTGTTTGTCAAATTAAGGATTCAGGCCAAATTCTGTAAAAAAAAGTCATGTGCACGGCACATGTCACCGATGGCAAAGGTAAAATAGTCAATTTATGCACAGCTCCAACCCCTCCTTGCATCTTCATCCTCAACAACTCCACCACCAACCGCCACAACTCCACAACGCAGCCGGAATTCCGACCACCAACGGACGGCGGCGCGTAACCGTAATCGCCACCACAACCATCTGATTTCTTAAGAATCAAAAGAATAAACTAGTAAGATTCATTGAATGTCTAGAGTCCGAAGTACGAAGGCACGGCCAAATATCAGAAAAAATTTCAACTTCAGAGCAGTTGGAGACATAAAAAGCTAAACCAATACAGTAATAGGCAGAGTATTCATCAACCGAATCGTCGGCGAGATATTATTCTCAGACGTGCTCCATTGAATACTGAAGGAGAGAGGGGGTGGCGCAGGGGTAATTTGGGTGGGGTGGTCGGGGAAGGAGGGATAGGGGTTGGGTAAATGGGTGGGTCGGTTGGGTCGGATCGTAATTTTTTTTATGGGTGACCGTTTGCTTTTATTAAATTGACTATTTTACCCTTAATTCCAGAGACATGTGCTCGGCACATGACTTTTGAATTTGACCTGAATTCTTAATTTGACAAACAAAGAGTACCCGTAAAATGTTCATGTATAGTTAAACTCTAATTTTATCTTCGTACTATTTATAGAAAAATATAAATAGTTGGTGTATATATATAGCGATTTTCTTTTTCATTATAAACAATAAAATTGTCAAATATATTAATGTATCTAATAAAAATTCGTTGTACTTTCCAACCTACACAGGACTCATTTTCAACTACTTAATGACTCAAAGTCAAACAATAAATACAGTTTGATTTCTTAATTTCAATAAACATATTAAGAGAAATCTCATATTTGCAATCCTTTATCTATTTACGCATTTTGATAAATAGCACTATCGTTTTATTAGGCTAAAAATAGCAGCATCAATTTACGGATCATTATAAATGTCCAATTAGTGAATCAGGTGACTTTTCAGGCCAAAAAATCACACGTGCATGCTCTCGGAGAGAAGGGTAAAAATGTCAAAACTCAATCTTTATCTATTTACGGATTTTGATAAAATAACATTATTTTTTTATTAGGCTAAAAATAGTAAGATCAATTTACGGGCCAATATAAATGCAAAAAAATCACATTTGTCTTGCACATTCTCTCAGAGTGAAGGGTGTAAATATCCAAAAACTCAATCCGAACCATTTCACGACCAAATAAGATCTTACCTGACCCGCAATCTCAACCATTTTCCCTGGCTAACAACTCATTGTTTCATTTATTAAACTTGTTTTAATTTTGTGTTTAATTATGTTGAGTTCGCTCATTTGTTTACAGCTCTACTCTCACCCTAACTTCGGAGTTTTAGCGCTCTACTCTCACCCAAGTACGTTTAACCTTGGAGTTCCGATTATACCCCTGTTCCAAAGTTTTAGCATGTAAAAATTGAAACCTTGCACTTACAAAGAATGATGAAATGGAACCAATGACAAGGTATCAAAATGAGTAGAAATCAACATCCCATTGAGGTAAAAAAAAATTAAAAAAAATATCTCAAATAAATAACAATATTTCAATATATCACTGTTACAAACATTTTTTTCCAATATATTTATCAAACAAGATATCTTACATTAAAGCAAATTCCAGAGACAATGATTTACTACTATAACCCCAACAAACTGCCATCATATTTTTCAATCCCATGATGTCTAAAAGCATTCCAATACCTTTAAATGAGATACATATATGTTTTTTTATAAATAAAAAAAAATTATTATTATCGGGGCAGGAAACAAGAAAATTAGGTTAGAAAATGCTCGGACGAAGATGCTATACATCAGAGGAGGTTGCACACTATATGATATCCTTCTTGAAGACGGCATCAGTTAAGCACCCTTTGGCTCTTTACTGAATCTGAACTCAGAAAAGCATCGACTATCAAAGGCGGAAAAAAAACCTAAAAACAAAAGCGCGTCCAATCAGGTAGCGATCTCATCAACCTCTGAATTAAACACAAAACTCGGAAATGTGGTAGTTATATCCCTGCATTTTGACAAAAGAAAAGTTAAACGTCTTAATCCTGAAAGGTCGGCTACTGAAATTATGTGCGCGAGAAGTTCGATTTCATACCTTAAATACGGAAGTGTCATTATCTTTAGCAATGAAGGGTTTTTTACCACAAAGTTGTGCCACTCTGCCTTATCTATTTTGCCATCCTGGTTTACGTCTGCTTCCATAAATGTCTGTCAAAATATTTTATCCACGAAGCATGAGTACAAACTTTTTATTAAGCTCAACCGCAAATCTTGGAGAGGAAAAACCAGATAGCTAAGAACAGGTAAATAAGAAAAAGAAAAAGGTTTCGTATATAGTGTGCATCTTAAAGCAAAACCGAAGCAAATACAAGCTGTAGAACCGAGATTAACCGAGACAGAAAAATTTGACGACATTCACAAATTTGGACTGGGCAGGGGTATCAGCCAAGTGCCGGAAACAAAGGGGAAAACTCAATCTCATTTATTTTCTCAAATGACACACGCCAATTTACCCCAGTGGAATGATGATCCAAGATATGAATATGGCAACATTTGACGGTTTATAACAAAAACTCACTTTACGCAGATATTTAAGTTTTAAAATTTGACAAATTATTAAAAGAAAGAAAGAAAAAAAGACTTCAAATTGTACTTGGCCTCCAAATATCTTTCCTATGCTCCTAAGCTATACGCATTACAGTTTCGTCTTCCCCGTTTTCTTGCAATGTTCAATTGGCACATCAGAATTGGGATCGAGAACAAGAAGCAAAACCATATAAGACGTTTATTAGGCCAAGTAACTTTACCTTATCCAAAATTATTTCAAGGGTCTCATCAGCCAATTTCATCTCAGATTCACATAGAAGCGCAATCAACATTTGCTTGACCTGCAGAGGCGACAAAGCCGTAAAAACCTTCATAAATGTATTAACAAACACACACAAACACAAAGATCAAAACATCATTCATCAACTAACAAGTACAAATATGAACTCCTTCACAAGACAACCCCACAAGGATACCAACCCTTTTAGTCAATGTTGTAAAAGTCGGGCTAGTCGGCGATTAGTCACTAGTCGGCTCCCAACTGACTAAAAAAAACCCAAATCGGGGTAAAAAATCGGTTTCAAAAGTCGGTCCAAGTCGGTCAATTTTTTTTGTTGACTTTTAAAAAAAAATCAATTTTCTGCTAAAAACGACGTCGTTTTGAGAAATTTAAACAAAACACATCTCTTTATCCCTTTTCCCATCCCTAACCCAAAACGACGTCTGGTGCCTAAACTTGGGGGAAACTTGTGGAATTAAACCTGTTGACCAGTATAATATATATGATAACGGAATTTTAAAAAAACCCTTGTAATCTAGGTAAGCCGACTAGCGACAAGCGACTTCTACAACATTGCTTTTAGTCATATTGTAACAAATGATTCCACCTTAAAGATGAGAATAACAAACCTCGTCACGTTCGATATAGCCCGTGCCATGCAAATCATAGAGCTTAAATGAAACTGTAAAACAAAAAACAAACTATAAGTGATTAAAATGATTTTATATGTACTGTTATTACTAATATCATTATACTTACAATTTATCTTATCCTCTTGTGCAGCCTTTGGGTGGAAAACATTAAGTGATTTGACAAAATCACCAAAATCAATAACTCCTTTATGCTTCACATCAAATAGCTCAAAAATCTGCGGATAATAAATTTAACAAAAAGATCAATTATCTGTTCGTTGGGAGAAATGCTCTGTTATCCAACTAGAAATAATCTACAATTAACCAATAGTAAGATTTTACTTCAATCTACTTTTACGAGTGTGAGTTGAACAATATGATGAAAAGGCCTCTTGAACCGCTCTGATTGGGAGTTCCAATGGTGAAATGTTTTTTGTAAAAACCAGGGCGGTAATAGAAAAGGATTATTTTTCAATATAATTTGGAAAGTAAAATGAATGACTCCTTTTCTTTTTCAAGGCCTATAACTAAATTCAAATACTGGCCATCTATCACTCCGTCTGTACTCGATATTATATTTTCTTCACAAGCTTATGACGTTAATGTTCTGGTATATGTTATAGACTACGATGACAAAAATCCATTTACCTTGCAAGTACTAATCGTCTTTTTCGTATTTTTTGAGAATATATATTTTGTTTATCTTTTTAAATAATAAAAGTATTTATGAAGACACCAGTTCAATTACAGGTTAATTGCAGTCTAACTGTTCAATGGAATAGTGAACTAGGAAAAGTTCGGTTTGCTGATCGGTTCGGTTTCTAAACCTTGCACAAAGACCCTAGATCCACTGAATCAACTTAAAAAATTTAAAGAAGATCAAAGCCAGAGAAGAAATTAATATCCAAGAGGAAAAAAGAGATGGTCATGGATATTATTTAATAGTGGTGCGGTTGTATTTGTTGGCAAATTTTACTCTCTTTAAGGCTTTGCTTGGTAACTCCGCCAGTAAGTGTTATGAACTTTAGTTCATGATACTTACTGTTAGGGCTGTTAACGAGCCGAATCGAGCCGGTTTTGGGCCAAATCGGTTCGGATCGTTAAGAAAACCGAATCGATCGTTAATCGGTTCGTTAGTCAACCGATTCGGTTGTTCAATTCGTAATCGGTTCGAAATAAAATCGTACAAAACCGGTTCGATTACAAATCACGCAAAACCGGTTCGCTAATCAGATCGAAAATCGTAATTCGCATAAAATCGTAATTCGGATCATACTATTACAAAACTAGGGCTGTTGGCGAACCGGTTAACTCGCAAATCGCTCGTTAATCGGTTCGCTAACTCGCTAAAATCGGTTAACTCGTAAATCGCTCGTTAATCGGTTCGTTAAAATCGGCTCGCTAACTCGCTAAAATCGGTAGAATATTATTAACCGGTTTAACGAGCGATTTAAAACGATTTACGAGCCATTTTACCGAATCGTAACCGGTTCGTTAACGAGCCGAGCGAGTTAGCGAGCCGATTTTAACGAACCGATTAACGAGCGATTTGCGATTTAATCGGCTCGCTAACAGCCCTACTTACTGTCGGTCATCGACGGTAAGTGTCATGGACTCTAGTTTGCGATACTTACTGCCGGTCCCAAGCCCGGATAAAGGAGGAGGGTTGCGGTAAAGTTCGTGACGACCAGCGTAAAACTTAGTCATATCTCATGACATGAATCGATATAAGAAATCCGTGAACGCTAAGTTAGAAGTGTGGAGACAGACAAACATTGGAATCTAAAGGCTTCAGAATTAGTAGAAGTAAAACTGAGTAAGTTTAGTTCCGGTCGAAGTAGTGAGAATGTTATAATTAGTTTGGATGACAAATGTATCGTGGCGAATGATTATCTTCGGTATTTGGGTTCTATTATTCAGAAAGATGCAGAGCTTGATGGGGATGTGGCGCACCGAGTTAAAGCTGGATGGTTGAAATGGAAGGGTGCAACGTGTCTGGTACGACCGTAATATATTATTGAAACTGAAGGGGAATTTGATAGAACAGATGTTAGACCCGCGTTGTTGTATGGTATAGAGTTTTGAGCCGTGAAAAGATTTCATACCAAAAAATGAGTGTAACAGAGATGCGTATGTTATGATGGATGTGTGTGCATACTAGAAAGGATAGAATGAGAAATGAGAGTATCCGAGAGAAACTAGGAGTTGCATTTGCACCTATTGAAGAAAATATGAGGGAAAATCGTTTGCGGTGGTTTGGACACATAAAAAGAAGATCGAGTGATGCTTCGGTTCGGAAACTTGAAGGATGGAGGCATGAGGTTGTAAGAGGTAGGTGAGGCCGAAGAAGGTTTGGACCGAAGTAATCAAGAATGATACGGATTTGTTAGCTTTAGAGGAGAGTATGGTGTTTGATAGAAGGAAATGAAGATAATCTATTCGTGTGAACGACCACACATAAATCCTATATTGATTCATACTTGGGACTAAGGCTTTATTGTTGTTGTTGTTAAGGCTTTGCTTGGTACGCGAAGAGGAAGAGCAGGGGAGGGAGAGTGACACCTTTTACTTAAGAGCGGAGGGAAGTAAACCAAAAATACATTTTTTATTAATTTAAATAGTTTATTTTATTAAATTGAGCATTGTACTTATTAAAAAAATTAAAGTAAGGATTTAGAAAGAAAAAAAATAGTAGGGATTTCAATGTCTTTTACATGACAAATACTTCCCAGGGTTGATTTGCATATATGGATGAGGACCTCTCCCCTTCCATATTTACACTTCACCCCTCCCTTCTGACCAAATAAGAGTTTTTCCACAAATCCTCATTTACTCCCCTTCCTGATCCCTTCCACTTTTCACTCCTACCAAACATAGGCGAAAAGTCGTTAGGGATTTATTTCTCCATTGTTTGTTTGTTAATATGGTAATAACCCACTCATACTCATAAAAGCCGTTAGGGATTTATCTCTCAATTGTTAGTTTGTTAATATGGTAACAACCCACTCATACAAGGGCACACATACACTCACCGACTCAATAGGAAATTAATGAATATTCATTCTCGGACTATGTTTTTGCAATATTTACTCAATTAATGAATACACTACCATCTTCAATTTTTTTTCAAACATCATTAAATTCTCTAACCGACAATTTACACTTTCTCGTCATCTACCATTCCTCATTCAATTGAATTTAATTCAATTTCCGTTCACTCTTTCGCTCTCCTCTTGGGTCTTCTAGTATATAATGCCCTTTGGAGGTTCAATACCAACCACAACAATCACTTCTCCAACTCTATCATCATAGTAGTGGGGATAGCTTCTCGATCCGAAGGTACCAAGGTATACAACATTAGTTCACTCTTTGTTCATCAAAGACGCTTCAAGTTCAAGTAATCATATATATGCATGACTTACAGTTAATTATACTTTTTTTAGATTTTTACATGCATATATATACTTTTTATAGATTTTGACAACTCATTTTCTGTTGTTGATTATACTTGATGAAGCCACAGAGAGATCCTTGGAAAAAGTAGAAGCCATGAATCACCGTGTTCAAAAAGTTCCTTTAGTCAATCTGGAGCTGAGCTTGACACCACCAGGGACGAATCCCCCTTCTCATCCCCCAAGCCTATCGTCTAAGATGTTGCCACCAGGGATGAATCCTCCTGCTCAGCCCCCAAGCCTATCGCCCAAGGTGTTGCCACCAAGGCCGAAGCCTCCTGCTCATCCCCCATGCCTATCGTCCAAGGTGTTACCACCACCAGAGCCGAAGCCTCCTACTCATCCCCCAAGCCTATCGTCCAAGGTGTTTCCGCCAGGGTCGAAGCCTCCTGCTCATCCCGCAAGCATATCGTCCAAGGTGTTGCCAACATCCCCAAGTTCATGCATCTCCTCCGAGAACAAGCGGGAGGAAAACCTTAAATTCTCCAACAACTCTGACAAAATATTAATGATAGTGGCAGGTTGCACTCGTTGCCTGATGTACGTCATTGTGCCGGCAAAGGATCCCAGATGCCTGGCATGCAAGAGCCCTGATCTCATTACATATTTCAAGAAAGACGGCTCAGCCTCCACCTCCAACACCATCACCACCAATAAGAATCACTGGAAGAACTAAGCATCTAAGAACTCCTGTTTTCTAGTCCTTATGTTTCAGGAATCATCTTAATTTTTGCTTTTGTTTTCACCTCTTTAAAGTAGTTGCTCTGGATCCACCTTTCTTAAACCGTAACTATTCATAGAAAGAACCCAAACCAATATATGCATGCTCAGTGGTGCTTTGAATAGTTTCTAGTTTTGTTTCCCCTTTTTAGACATGTTCTTAGGAATAAGATGTAGCTCTGGTCTGATATAGCAGCTACTGTTTTGGTGGTGTATAAGTTTTATGTTCCTTCTTTAGCTAAAGACGATGCAAACATGCCTATTTTGCCCAAGTTTTAGTCTACTGTGTGAGAGGTAATATTTAATCCACTAAAAGGACCCAGTCGTAAGCAAGATACATAAAGGTGCTAGCTTCTCTGAGTCAAGATCAAAGCGAAAATGAAGCCCAACCAATATCATGTTTTGCCATTTAAAAATACTGATAGCAGGTAATAAACACGAGAAATAATGAAATTAGCTTCACTGGAACAATTAGGAGATAATCTAAGGTCCGAGAAATCTCAGACCAGCTAATCTAGTGTGTTTGAGAATGTAAAAATTCTATGGCTAGAACTGTAAGAATTATTAGAAAATAATTCAGACTATTCAACATAAAATTAATATATGAGGAGAAAATAGAGAAAGTTTAATCCGAAAACTATGACGAATTCTTACCCGATTGGCGAAAAGGTTCTCCCGCTTTCTGTTCTTGAACAAAGCCAATTGAAATTCTTCCTGCAAGATCAACAAAACACCATTCCCCTCTTACATAAAAAATATTGGACACATCAAATGATGGACTGTGAAATTTACTAAATATATGACATTACCAAGGCATTCATCATTATATTACATACTGATGGACTGTGAAATTTACTAAATATATGAACTGCTAATCTTACCTTGTTTATCAACCCATCATCAATCACAGAACTGCTAATGCTCTTGAATAGCTCAAATAATGCTTCAACTTCACTGACAGTAACTGCAAATGTCAGGGGTGGAATATTAATCTTACTCGTAGTAACATATAAATTAACACAAAATATAAAAAGCAGAGACAAAATGAAAAGATGTCTCTACAAACTGGAATGACGAAAGAAGCATGCGACTAATTAAAGCTTTAGGTAATTCATTAAAAAAAAAGAGTTTCTACAAGGGTTAGGCTACATGAATAGCTCAGCTAATTGGAATTAGGTGACTAAGAATTGATCGAAAAGCAGAAGCTACATGGCGAGTAGTTAGTTAGATAGCAAACAATTGAAAGAAACCGAAACACATGAAACTAAAACCACGAAACTCATTGTATGGCTCTTAGAAACATTTCGGAACAAAGAGAGAAACCTTTAACTAAGTCGAATCAGTTAACTTACAAGCTGTCTGCGAAGCAAGAGTTATTGGGTCTTCGTATCCCGGAAACTGTTTCCTTGCCGTTGAATGAAAACAGCCCATTTACTGACCGGTGATGCCAGTTACTGGGTAGGGAAGCACACCACTAGACTACCGCCTAGCGCCTAGCTTCACTACAATACATCATCAAATAACCATCTTAACCTTGCAAATTACAAAAAAAAACACAAATTCCAAACAACAAATTGGAAATAAATTATTAGTAAACCAATTATTCCCTCAAAGGTATTACAAAATATTTGGTCATCAAAGGAGGGATATTATGGTTTTCTCAAAAATATAATTTGAAAAGACATAATCTTTCACAAATTTGCAGTATAATATGCCAATCCATCAACCAACAAAATAATATAAAGGAATTATCAAACACTTTCAAGATAATGTTAGATTGAAAATCAAGAAAAGTCATCAACTTTGAACAAAATAATATTGTTTGAATTATTATCAAACACTTTCAAGATTTAAAATACCATTTCACACCATACTTTTAACAACCAATTTTCCAAGAAAATTCATCATTTCTTCAATCACCCCAAGAAAATCCAAGACAAAATAAGCTAAACAAAACAAACCCATCATCAAAATTCTTGAAATTTCATCCTGAAAAATTAATACAAGAAACCAAATACAAAATTGAAACCCAGAAAAACAATTACTAAAGCTAAATCCACACATTTTTAATTAAAAAAAATGCAGAATTAAGCCAAGAACAAAAACTAATTGGCTCACCACTTTATAGAGGTAAACAAAAGCTGTCCTTATAGAGATGGGTTCCAAAATTTAGAGAAGGAAAAAAATTGAGGTGAAGAGAGAAGATTACGGAATTCCACAAGAACCCATAAACACGAGTTTTTGAAAATATTTATAGATGTGCAAAAATTTTGTGGATTTTTGGTTTTGTTGTTTGATCTACGGCTGAGATTGATTGGTGGCCGTGAAATTTTGAAGCAGAAAGCCAAGTTTGATTTTGGAAACACCGAAGAGGAGACCGGAAGGAGACAGATAGGGAAATTTGTATTTACGGAACAAAATTTTGGTATGCGATTCGATTTCATAACTTTTATGAAAATTGAACCAAATTGTATGGAAACTGAATATTGAATATAGAACTTATTTCAGTATGACTCGATTGTTTTGGTTTGTATTGAATTTTTGTGAAACTCAATTCAATAAAAATTAGACAAAAGATAAAATTATAATGCGTAATTAAAATAAAATTGATAAACTAAAAATTAAGAATAAAAATACACTCTAAGTTAATAATATTAATAACTATAATATAAAGTATTTTGAATAATAAAAATTTGCTTTATTCGGTATTATAGTAATTCGATTTCTAAAAATTTAAAATTGAATAACAAATCGAATTATTTTGACTTTTTTAAAAATCGAACCAAATCAACTAAAATACCGGATAAAAAGAACTATATAGTGAAATTCGGTTCTGTATTTTGGTTTAACCGAATAGTGAACATCCCTAGAGACAGAGCAGATTGACTCGGGTGCGGAATGAGTGTTTGTTCTACATGCGCAAAATAAATTTTAGTTCTCATATTATTTATCTGACCGTTGAAAAGAGAGTGAATATTATATGATCTCTATTTTTTGTCGACTAGTGATTTGAGTTTCAGATTAATCTGACTGCAATATACGTAGGGTAAATTTGAGATTTTTTTTATTAACTAGTGATCCGAGTTTCTCGACTAATCAAATTGTGATATATGTAGGGTAAACCTGATAATGTAACAAAAAGTCTCCTCACATATAACTCGAATTCGTAATATTACATGGAGAATCCATTGGGGGAAAAAAAGTTAAGTCAGTTAAATTAAACTCACTTGTTAATTAAGAATATATGTTCTTTCCTAATACAAATTATGTCCTCAAATTTCGTATTCGATAGTCAAAGACTCAAATTTGTTTTGCACTGTGCTTAAGAAAATTCCATCTGCAGTGAAGCCTTGTGCGAGAGACGGAGACCGAGAAAAAAAATGGAGCGGTTAGGAGCGAGTGTAGTCACGCGTTGAGATAGCGAGTGAGGTGTAATGTGAGTTCCTAACTGTTTGGGTTAACAGAAATATTCCGGTTAATCTCGCATGAAGAAAGTTTAATTGACGATTACTGTAAAATTTTCATTATTTTATTTTGGCGGATTACTTGTAAGTAATTATAGATAAAAATAAATGTTGCGATTCTTTGATTTATTATTATTTCCAGAAGAGTGATATTCACGTGTATTATTACTTTTCAATGACTGTAATTTTCCTTCATTAATTTTATAAAAAGATAGCATTATCTAATTGAATAGACTAAGATAGCTATATATTGTTGAAAGTAAACATTTGAAAGTTGAATATTAATTTTATTTTTTGTACTTATTTATGGGTGTTCTGAGTTCTCACTGGTAAGAAGACTAATTCGAACTCGACTTGCAGAACATTCGAACAACCTGAAATAAGTCTTATTTGGGATATGGTATACGTATGATCTCTGGAGCCTCTGAACATGATACGAAAAATTCAGAGTGAAAATGGTATAAATGGCTTACAAGTATTGGCTACTCCATATTAACAACTACTCTTACCAGTATTGGCTTTTATATAATTTTTATTATTGAAAAAGAAAAGTAGAAATGGCTCACTAATATGAGCAACCCTAAATTTTGTAAGCCCGTATACAAATACTTTTATTATTAGTATTATTATTTATAACAAAAGGTCATCTACTTTTCGGATCTCAATAGAAAATGAAGAACAAAATGCATACAAACTCTAATGTAATTCAATTGTATAAGTTATTACATCAACTGGATCATTATAGATTAATAATGTACTTATTATTAGAGAATCAAAACCGTTTATTTTTTTTAAAATCATTTGCAATTTAGGATAAAAAAATATATATATATTTATAAAAGAGAAAAAAGTAGATATAATTTGATATAAGTATATATATTTTTCGACAAAATAGCCTATTTGGTCCTTTTCGATATTTTACATTTTCGAATAAAGACGGTTCGTTTTATTTTAACTTTTAACGTCCAAAATATTTTTTTGACCCCTTTTAAGGACTTCTGTCACATTTTCTGTGAATTCGCCGTTTGTCCATTTAATCCGTCAAAACCCCTCCGTTTCCGTAGGGTTATTTATGTCATTTATGTTTCTCTCCTCTGTAAAACAGCTCCCTAATAAATATCCCAACACTTGGAGTTTATTTTACCCACTGAAATGACATAAATAACCCTACGGAAATGGAGGGGTTTTGACGGATTAAATGGACAAACGGCGAATTCACAAAAAATGTGACAGAAGTCCGTAAAAGGCAGGTTGAAAAAATATTTTAGACGTTAAAAGTTAAAATAAAACGAACCGTCTTTATTCGAAAATGTAGAATATCGAAAAGGACCAAATAGGCTATTTTGCCCAAATCAATCCGACAAATGTTTGTGGCATAGTAGATTGTTATTTCATTATGGTACGATGAACCGAGCAAGTTTGTTATGCAACTAAATAATATTTAATTATTACTCCTTACATTCCTATTTAATTATCGTTTAGGAAATTTATAGGTATCCAAATTAATTATCGTTTAAGGCTCTTTTATTAGTTGTCAACAATTTATTCCAATTATACCCTGGGCATTTCTTTTATTTGCCGCCTCTGCCATCCCTATTTTTTCCTTTCTTTTCTTATGCTATAGAAGTGAGAGAGGGGTAATATTGAAATTTTCGAAGAAAATGACAAATTTCTTAGTTTTCTAAAATTGTTTAAAGAGTTTTATATTTAAGAATGGAGGGAGTATCATAAAAAAGAATTAAAAGCGGCTACACTTGGCAAATGGTGATTTGCTAACTAATTAAAAAAATAAATAAAGATCAGTCTCGCAAAGAGGTCCTATGACTGTTTTTGGATTGACAATCATTTAGGATCTAATTTGTTAGCCTGAAACCAGGATCTTAGTGTGAGATTCAATCAAAGTAGACCCATTATTGAAAGATGTTGGATTAGTCTTTAATGATGGTGGTAATCAAATCATAAACTTTTCTTAATACTAAAATTCAGCCATTAAATCAGAGACGGATGTAGTCTTTAATATTTAAAGTATAGAGAAATTCCTTATTAGTAGCATTATGTATTTACGTATTTCTATAAATAGACTTATCTTTTTATTAGACTATTTATAACCGCATCTTTTTACGGGCCACTATAAAGCATGTGTAAGTTTAATTTTGATGATGAAGATGAGAGGAAGAAGGAAGAGCATGTGTAAAAGTTTAATTTTGATGATGAAGATGAGAGGAAGAAGGAAGAGCATGTGTAAGTTTAATTTTGGACAATTTTGTCCTTCACTCCGAGAGAATGTGCAAGTCACATGTCATTTTTTGGCCTGAAAAGTAGATGAATTCACTAATTTGACATTAAAAAGATGTGATTATAAATAATCTAATAAAAAGATAAGTCTATTTATAGAAATACGTAAATAGATAATAGATAGAGAATTTCTCTTATAGTATATTTACTTTATTTAGATGATAAATGTGTATGTGACTTATACACAAATTTTTTAATAAGCCCACTAATAAAACAAAAATTTTCCAAATTTTTTACCAGTGTCGTGTGCCCCCAGTATTCTGTAGTCCTGGATCCGTCACTGCATTAAATCAATAGTATATATTAGGGTAGTGATAATGCCAGAGCAAGAATCCTCCTACAAGAGCGATTTACGTGCATGTGACAAAATTACTCCTCTAACATATTAACTAAATCTTTTAATTATTTTTTCTATTTTCTTTTCCAATATTTTCTCTCTATCCTAGCCTGATCTTTCTCTCCCCCCTAGATTCTTTCTTTATTTTTCTCTCAATCTCTCTATTTTCATATGATTTTTATTTCCATATCTGTTGTTTTTTTCGTTTTTTCCTATCTCTGTTTTTTTTTCCTTTTTTTTTCTTTTCTCCATCTCCAAGTGATTTTGTTTTCTTCTCTTTCATTATCTCTTCTTGCTTATTTGTCTAACTTTGATTATATATATATATATATATATATATATATATATATATATATGTCTAGATAATTTTCAACTACTTTCGGTAAAAGAGATAAATTTTATTATTTTTACTGAGCTTTCGATTTTATATTGTTGTTGAATGACTCAATCCAAGAAAATGGTCTATTCAGTGAGGAAATTGAGAGAAGAAAAAATAATAAAAAACAGAGAAGAAAACAAAATCACTTGGAGATGGAGAGAAGAAAAAAATGAAAAAAAAACAGAGAGAGAGAGAGAGAGAGAGGAATAAACGGAAAAAAAAACAACAGATATAGAAACAAAAATCACGAGAGATTGAGAGAAAAATAAGGAAAGAATTTAGGGGAGAGAGAAAGATCAGGCTAGGATAGAGAGAAAATATTGGGAGAGAAAATAGAAAAAATAATTAAAAGATTTAGTTAATACATAGAGGGGTAATTTTGTCACATGCACGTAAATCGCTCTTGCAGGAGATTTTTTGCTCTGGCATTATCACTACCCTATATATTAAATCATCCAACATATCACATGCTACTGTTGTCTCACTTTCTGTCCTTTGTTTTTTTAATAAGGAAAATATAATATCATTAATCGATATCAGAAATTATATGAGTTTAAATTGTATTACTACTATTATGCCCCATGTTAGAACCTTGTGTGTCCCCATGTTACTACTATTATGCCCCATGTTAGGGATGGCGATGAAAGCGAGTCAGGGCGGGATGCGCTAATCACCCAAACCCGCCCATGCTAGTGATCTGCCGCCCCGCCCCGCCCCGTGACCCACAACGGGCAACACTCCCCGTCCCGTGCACGTTGATTCCACCCCGCCCCGCCCCGTTTGCCCCGTGATTTTTTATTTTTTTTTAAGTAATTTCCTCAATTGAACAGTATCTATGCATTTTCATTATCATTCCAAAAGAAGTTTAATTCCAGACTTTTTTTATGACAACTTCCATCTTTCTACTTATTTTACAAAGATTCAAAAAAAAAAATCAAATCTTTTTCTTCCATTTGGTAAAGAAAACAACAAAGTAGTACTAACAATAAACAAAAATCGGATCTTTGTCTTCCATTTGGTCAAGAAAATAGCAAAGGAGTACTAAAACTACTCTTAAATCTTGAATCTTGAAGAGAGGAGAAGAAGAGTGAGAAAAATCTTGAAATATTAAATCTTGAATCTTGAAGAAGGAGAAGAAAGAAGGAGAAGAAAAGAAGGAAAAAAAATGGAGGCGGCGGCAATTTGCGGAGAGAAGGAGAGGAGAGGAAGAAAGAAGGGTAGCCGGAGAGGAGAGGATAGGAGAGGAGAGGAGAGAAAGCGACTGGGCTGGGGAGTGGGGGCTTGGCCGCTTGGGAGAGAGAGAGACGTCTGGGAGTGGGGATTGAGAGAGAAAAGGGGGAAATGTTTGTAGGGTTAGGTAGGATATTAGGATAAGAGAATATATATACCTAGGACTGAAATAGTAATTAAAATATTAGCACATAAAACCCTATAAAAATAATTATATTACGGATCAGAACGGGGCGGGGCGGGGCAACCACCATATCCAAACCCGATTTGTGCCCCGCCCCGCCCCGCCCCGTTCTCAGTACGGGGTGGGGTGGGTCTGCCCCAAACATGAACGGAGCGGGGCGGGGCAACGGGTTCGGGGCTAAATTGCCATCCCTACCCCATGTTACTACTATTTTCGTTTTGAATTTTGAAACAGTTGAAGAGTAACACGACTTTATTGTTGAACTGTTACAGACCTGCAATTCATTTCGAATTGATGGTATTGATCATAATGAAATCAGGCATTGTGATCCGAGTTAAATCGAAGCTGCTACAAATCTCCTTAGTCATGCGCTATATAAAGCAGACTGAGGCTGCCGTAAATCTTACTCCAGATTTCTTTTCTTCCTCTCCATCTGCATAAGTTTTTATGCATTTTTTTCATAACATTTTGAGAGTTCTACTGTCCCACTGCGATTCGAATGTTATGTTTCTTGCTTCAAACAAACAGAAGGTGTGGACGTTGTACCTTGGGAGTTCAGTGTTCAAGAGGTCTGAAGCTGTAAAAGGCGGACATATTGAACTTAAGGGAAAGCGGTTTACTGCTGTCTCGTTTCGGATTAACTACAAATAATCGATGAACTTTTATCGTGTTTTGTTTATCGTTTCGTTTATGTTTTTATTTTTTCCCTGGTATATATATATATATATATATATATATATATATATATATATATATATATATATATATATGCCTCACTTTCTTTCCTTTGTTTTTCTTAATTGTTTTCTTTTGAATTGGAAGGTAATAAAGTATTAGAAATATATAAAGGAATATGATATGTTTCCTTTTTTCTTTTAATTTGTTGAACGAAAAGATTATATATGCGTTTTTTTTTTTTGTGTGATCTTAGATTATATATGTGTTGGGTGTGTCTATTATATGATTTCTCGTTTTCCTAATTTTTGTAACTTACATATCTTTTTTTGAAAGGTTATAAGTTGAAACTATTATTCAAGTCTAAATTAATATGAAAAAGGTTCTCAAATTGTCGGTAGATGAAAGTAGCTTAAGAATAAAAAGGTATAAAAAACTTTTTTGAGGTTGACAGAAATGTTCTCAAGTGAGACATAATCATAATGTTATGTGACTATTAATTAATTAATAAGGATAATCTCACACGAAGAAAGTTCAGTTGACGATTATTGTAAAATTTTCATTATTTTATTTTGGTTGATTAATTGTAAGTAATTATAGATAAAATTAAAATTTGCGATTCTTTGATTTATTATTATCTCTAGATTGAGATTTTTCTTTTTCTTTTTCTTATTTGTATACTAGTATTAAAGCCTCAATTATCTACCTCACCACAAGCTTATAATTACTTGAGCAGTACCAAATTTAGATAAACAAATACATTTACTTTGGAGAAACAAGTACATTTATCTTAGAGGGGTAAAAATCGTCTGTCCCCGTATGTCCCTATTTCTGTACCAAATTAATCAGAATTCGCTATATGGAAATTTTTTTCCAATTATATATACACATGACAAATTGTGATTTATTGGGTATAGGAATAAGGACATACACGAGGACGGATGATTTTTTGCCATCTTGGAGATACAAATACATATATTTAGGGAATCACAAATGATTTCTATGTATGTATAAATACTAAGTATAGTATGAAATTAATTTTCATTAAGTATAAGTAATATTATCTAAATTTGAAGCAATGGTTTTCTCTGCATGTATAATACTAATTATAGAACGACATTAATTTTTTATTAAGTAGAACTAATACTATCTAAACTTGAAGCAAGCTAATAATGACAGACAACATATGATTAGTATTTTAAACCATTTTCAACTTAAAGTAACAAGATATATGTTAAAATAATTTATGTATAATTTTTTTGTATATAATGTAAAGGGAGAATATGCAATGTTGCACCTTAACAATTTTTGCTTTTCTTTTTTTAGACATTAACTTTTTTTTGGTACAATATTATACCTAAACTATTTACGGGCACTCAGAAATGAAAAAAAAAATGAAAATCCGACAAAAATGTGGCCGTTGAGTAAAACGGCGTCGTTTGACTGAGGGCACAATAGTCAAATTACAAATATGTGGGTGAATATGCAATGTTGGACCTTAACAATTTTTGCTTTTCTTGTTTTAGACATTAACTTTTTTTGGGTACAATATTAGACCTAAACTATTTACGGGCACTCAGAAATGAAAAAAAATCAAAATCCGACCAAAATGTGGCTGTTGAGTAAAACGACATCGTTTGACTGAGGGTACAATAGTCAAATTATAAATATAAATAAATAAATAAAACCAAACCGATTTGCAAACCCGACCCGACCCATTTTCCAACCTCCTCCCCATTTTCCTTTCTTCTCCCTTCGGCTAAACACCACCATCCTTCTCCTCCAGCAGAACATCATCATTCCACCAGTCGGTTCCTCCGCAGCTCCACCGCCACCGCCACAGCCCTCTGCTTGTTTGTAGTAGGATTCCTCTGTAATGTAGCAACAACAACTGGATCTTGTTTCAGATTCATAGGATTTGCAATAACAGGCCTAGATTTGGCACATGCAATTCGGTCTCTCTGATGAACAGCTAAAGGAATTGAAGTCAATCTTGATGCATCTAATCTATGACAAACATTATGAGAAAATTTAGTCCTCCTAATTCAAGAACCACCATCTTTCTCCATTTTTCTAAAGGGATTATTATAAGACCTGATAACTAAAAGCCAATCCCAATCTAGTATTTTCTACCCTTTTCTTCAACTGATGAGACAAAGGCTCAAAATGAAGCTTCTTCTTCCCTTTCGAATCCCCATCACAGTTTACACGGTCCCATAAAGGGTTTCTTAATTGCTCATCCTCCACACATGATTTTGATGTGTTTGAGCTTGTGAAAGAGATGAGAATGCTTAGAGATGAATGAATTTGCAGTGGAAAACAAGGTGAATTTGCAGTGGAAATTTTGATGTGCTTGAGCTTGGGGAAAATGGGTTCCCATTTGCTGCTCTGAATTGCAAACAATGGGTTGAATTATTACAATGCTCAAAAGACATAAATACCCTTAATAAAACGACTTCATTTTAAGCAAAGGGTAGTTTTGACCGGATTTTGATTTTTTTTTTCCGAGTGCCCGTAAATAGTTTAGGTCTAAGAATGTAAAAAAATAAAATTTATGTCTAAAAAAAGAAAAGCAAAAATTATTAAGGTCCAACATTGCATATTTTCTTGTCGAATTATTACAATGCTCAAAAGACATAAATACCCTTAATAAACGACTTCGTTTTAAGCAACAGGTAGTTTTGGCCGGATTTTGAATTTTATTTTTTATTTTTGAGTGCCCGTAAATAGTTTAAGTCCAAGAATGTACAAAAATAAAGTTTATGTCTAAAAAAAGAAAAGTAAAAATTATTAATGTCCAACATTGCATATTCTCTCTAATGTAAATTATTACTATATGGAGGCAAATTTAATAAGGTATAATCTAAAAAATATATAACTTACACACCATAGCTCAGCTTGGCTTAGAAAATGGCTGCAAAGTCTGGAAGTATGCCATTACTTGTGAAAATTAGTTTACGGACCTTTCTATTCTCTCAAAATCAATGGGCAATTAAAGGTGATAGCCCATAAATTTATAAGTGATACATATCTTATATAGGTAGTCGATATGAGACTTTTCCAACATACCTCAGTTGTAAGTTTTTTTTTGTTTTTTTTAGGAAAGAGAAGGAGATTTCAGTGCGCAATATTTAATGTCAAACTCAAAGGCGGACGCAGATCTATAATCTTATGAGGTCAAAATGTAACTTTGTGAATTGGAGGGGAAGGGGTGGTGGTCAAATGGGGTGAAAATCGTTTGTACCTGTATATGTTCTCATTTTTGTGCCCAACCAATTAGAATTCGTCATGTGATATTTTTTTCTAATTATATATACACATGGTGAATTGTGATTGGTTGGGCACAGAAATGAGTATATAAACAAGTATAGAGGATTATTTGCCGGTCAAATGCTAGTATTATAAGATATAAGCCTTGTAATATAATTTTAAAAAAATATGAGAAGCGTTTAGCCCATCTCAAAGATGTTATAGGTTCACCCCTAATCAAACTTGATATTAAAGTTCTGAGCGAAAACGCTACAACCATTGCAACACGATCTTGATATATACTTTACAAGCTCTCATATTTTTCCACTTCAAAAGTCACACTATACATACATTTTATTCGTAATTTTTACTAATTCACGTTTTATAATATCTGCATATGTGTATTATTATGATCGCGCTTAGATGGGAATATAATCCACATTCAAGAGCACAATGCAAAGCGTTATTGATATATTAATATCTTCAAAAGTCACACTATACATACATTTTATTCGTAATTTTTACTAATTAACATTTTTATAATATCTACGTCTGTGTATTATTATGATCGCGCTTAGATTGGATTATAATCCACATTCAAGAGCACAATGCGAAGCGACTTTGAAGTTCTTTAGTTTTGGATGTGCTTCAAAAATGTATTATTATTATTATTATTATTATAAAATAATAGCGTATTAGTTTTTTAGTGACTTTTAAAAAAAAATAGTTTTTTTAGTGATCAACTAGAGTTATAACATATATTAGTTAGATATGGATAAATGGATAAGCTAAAATTATATATAATTCATTTAATTTGTTCCCTTCATTTTCATTACCAAATATTAACATGGATATGCCTAGAAAATATTTACATTATTTCTTTTATAAAAAAAAATGTGATTAAAACATTTAGAAGTTATTAAAACACTTTTAAAATAAATTTTATCTTGATCTCTCCGTCTATAAATTAAATATATTTTTTCCTTAGAGCATCCAATATCTCTATTAATATCACTGAGATTAATTTGAGTTTGGTGTTGACTGTATGTGCATGCAAAAATGGGCGGGGCATAAGAGGGCCCTTCAAGAATTTTCAATTTTTTTTATATACTAGGTATATATATTCAACGGTGTAATATATATATTTTTTTTTATACTACGCCCCCTAAACTACAATTCTGACTCCGCCACTGCATGCAGAGTCCGACTTTCATTTGCAAAAAAAGTTAGATTCAATTAAACATTTTTTTTTAAAATTAATGGATAGATTAAGAATTCAATTCTCACTTGACCATAGCTGAGAAAAATACAGACATTAAAAAAAAATAGAGCTGAGTCATAAACTCTAACATAATTTTTCTTTTTTAATAATATTGAGATGATGCAACCTTTCTATTAGAGATTACAAGACAATAGTAGACGATGAAACAAACAAATAGACATCTCACACATCATCAAGATAAAGGTAAAACCACAACCATCAAAATATCATTTGTTATGATAGGGCAATCAAAGTCTATTTAAATTAATCGTTGTCAATGCAACTCATCTTTTATATAGACATAACGCTGTTACTATTAGGTCGAGTTCGAATCAGTCTCATCATAGATGAAGATACCGTATTGGACGTCTCACGGTACTATTATTTAACTTCACAATATAATTCTATGCTATTACCTCTAACATCAAATTGCATCCAATTTATCAACAAAGTTTTGAAATTAACGCGACAATTTATCCATACAAAAAACGAAGAAAAAAATAAAAATTTAATCAATACAATAAAAAATACCTTTTTGCGAAGTTTTTGTACCAACGTTTTTAAAACAAAAAAGAATAAGTTAAAATAACACTTTTTGCAAACGTCGCAATGTTTGGATTTTATAACGTTTCATAGCGTCGATTATAGTAATTGTTGTTCAAAACGACGTTTTGATGTTGGTTAGCGACATTTACATTAAATGTTGTTTTAAATTGTTACTTTTTGTAACTCATATAACGACATTTATATATTATGTCGTTAGATCTTGTGACATTTCAAACAAACATCGCTAAATTTGAATTTTATACGACGTTTCATAGTGTCAGTTGTAATAATTATTGATAAAATCAACATTTTGATGTTAGTTAGCGACGTGTACATTAAATATTGTTATAAATTGTTACCTTTTGCGACATTTACACACAACATCATTAAATTATGTGACATTTTATACAAACATCGCTATATTTGGATTTTATACGATGTTTCATAACGACAGTTATAGTAATTTTTATTTTTACCGACAATTTGATGTTAGTTAGTGACATTTACATTATATGTTATAAATTGTTACTTTTTACGACTCATATAATGACATTTATATATTTTGTCGTTAGATCTCGTGATATTTTCAGATAAACACAAATACAAAGATTATGTTTCTGAAATATGTTTTTAAAGAAAAATTAACGACATTTAATTATTAAAATTTTAATGAGAGTGTATTAATTTTAATTTGATTTTTTTTTTAGCGCCCGAAGGGGAAGAGCGGAGAGTACCCTAGATAGGGAAGATTGAAGCATGCCCCATGCCTGGGGAGGGAAGATAAGCCTCATAAGGAGGATAAATTATTTGCCCCATTAAGGGGAGATATATGAATCGAACACGGGACCTCCGCCCCGTGTTCGGGTAGCCTTACCACTTGGTCTACCCGATTCCCATAATTTTAATTTGATTCATAACAAAATCAAAACACAAAGAGAAATTAAAATAAGTAAGGTATGAAATCCAAAATTTCATTATAATAAATATAATATGAGGAAAAACAAATAACTCGACGGCTCGGATTGTCCGGCTCCGATTATTCAAAGGTGGCAAGACTCAACGGCTCAGCTTGTCTAGGCTCTGACTCGTATTGGCTCAGATCGGTCAGTCTAGTTTCAAAATTTACGAATGTCGGAATAAGTATTTTGTTGCGACTATTTAAAAACATCGTAATAACTACTTATTCACGATATTTACAAACGTCGGAATAGACGACTTGATACGATTATTTACAAATATTGGCAAAAGTACCTTTCGATACACTTTAAAATGACGCAACAAACGTCGTAATAGTTAGGTACTGGCGCTTGTAACAAATGTCGTAAAAAATCATAACGACACTGGTAAATACGACATTTGTAATAAATATTGGTATAGATCTATATCGACGTTTTTTGCCTTAATACGACATACCTTTTTTGTTGTAGTCAAAAGAGAAGACACATGGTATTCGTGATCCTCCAATCTCAAACTTATTTGCCATTATGAGTAATTATGCATACCTTATCGCATCTTTGCTTGTTAAACCTCTAAGTATTTTGAAGTTCGATTGTTAAACTCACTAGTTTAGTCAAACTCACTATCCGACTAAATACTATTTAAAAATAAGTACATTATGATGATGATATTTTTTTATATATTATTATTAATTAAAAGAAAAAATATGTGTATTATTAGCGTTGAAAAGTGGCTTGCCAGTTGCATGATATGCTTTTTTTCCTATTTAGCTAAGTTTTATTTTTCCTTTTTAATACACTTTCATCTCATAATATAAGTTGTTTAGGACATATAACAAAAATTAAGGTAGCAAAAAGCAAGATACTTTGTTTGTCAAACTATCAATATTACTCTTTTAAATAAAATTAGTGATATAAAAGTCTTATTTAAGAGAGTAATATTAATATTTTTACTAACAATTTTTTTTTAATTTCTTAATTTTGCTATATATTTTAAATGATTTAATAGTATGAAATATAGAGTGTATATATATAACTTTGTCACAACTTGTTTTGATCTCAAGGTATTTAATATTTGCTCAAACAATAATTCTCTGTCGTGTCACCATAACTTGTCTTCTAAAATGTCAGACTTTTATCTTCTTTTTCTTTCAAAGTTGACTTACTTGATTTTTTTTAATTAAGTTATTCATGTCAAATTAAATAAGTGGTCGGAAATTTCAAGAAGAGTATAGTAGTATTAGCAGGGATGAAGTTAAGACTTTTAGGTTGGAGGGGCGAAAGATTTCAAAACTATTCCGAGCTATATATATAAACTTCAAAAAATAATGTTGGGGGTGAATATCATCAAATATTTCGAACAAAATATAAAATTTACTATATTTAATAGAATTTTTAAAAATTTCAGGGAGTGTTCTCACCAACCCATTGTCTTCGTCCCTGAGTATTAGATATAATTGGCAAAATACACACAATCTTTAGGTTTCTTTTTTGGGAAAAGGAAAATCTTGCCCGTTTGACATTGTAAATGGATAAAGCTTATATTATATACCATAAAAATATTATTCTTCTTTTTTGAATGGGTCAAGAAAGAAGGGAAAGATGGTAATATATCTTTCATTTTTAAAAATATATAGGGTTTGTGTACCGTGTGCTTCAGAACACATATTAATTTGAATAAAATCATCTATATATGACAGGCAAAAAATAATAGATTCTTTTTATACAAAATTCTTAATTGGGGGAATAAGAGGATTCGCCAAATTAACTCATTTTTTTTATCGACGAGTAATCAATGCAATTACGAAGAAAGTTCACCACCAACCGTTGCAACACCATCGGCTAAAATTTGTCCCTTTTTAATGTATTTACCCCAACGAACCCTGTGATTTTTGGTGCATACAAGTATTTTTGTTGAAACGTTTGTGTTAATGAAATTCATTCCGTGAAACAAAAGATAGCTCATTCTCAGGGTGAATAAATAGAGACATCAATTGGACATGACAATTCTCTCCAACCATAGCTAGCAAGTTAAGGTTTGACTGAAGTCATATATGTCCATGAATCGTCTTCCTTCTTTGAGTAGGGGGCATGCCATAGTACAAGGAATAGGGGAAGCTAAAACGTTTGAGAAAAGAAGACTACACCAAAGTTCAATCGCATCAGGTGCACACGAAAGAAGACGTCACCGTCGAAGGCGGCGACGACCAAGGAATTTGGCCGGAAAGTGTTCTCACCTCTATTATTAGCTCGGGTAATTCTCGTCAAATTATAAAAAAAGAACCCATTGTATTGGAAATACTTTAGAAAGTTATGGAGAGACATCCAACCAAAGATGGTCCCACCTAGGCTTAGTAGACGCCCTACTTAATATTTTATTTCTTCCTACTAGCCAACCAAAAGTTAGAGTGCATTTAATTTGGGTTTCAAACTAAAATGTCAAAATTCATAATTTCCTTAAACAAAACGGAAAAAGCATTAGTACTATGTTGTGAATTGAACAGTGTTTTATACTAGCCACAAATATACATGCAGGATTGAATTTTTTTAATATACAAGTTAGATGATAACTTTTTTTTTTGACGCCACGATGGGCGATTGCCTCACATTAGGAGAGAGAACAACCCCACATTAGGGAGAAAGAACACCCTACATAAGGGAGAATAAAGCTTACCGCACGCAGGCGGAGGATATCGAACTGGGGACCTCTAGGTTACGGGCCGGTCAATGCCCCACTGGGCTATTGGCCTCTTCGATAAGTTAGATGATAACTAATTAACTTATCGTGCATTTTGGCATCATTCTATCTCGATATCTAATACCAAAATTTCAATTTAGACCTCATATTTTCCATTATAAATAACTAATTAACAATTTTTATAAAGTAAATTGATTTTTTTTTTAATATACAAGTTAGACGATAACTAATTAACTTTTCATGCATTTTGGCTTCATTCTATCACGATATCTAATACCAAAATTTCAATTTACTTTTACAATTTCTTAATCAGAAATCCTTGAGACAATTAACAATTCCAAATACAAATACACAAATTATACTAGTGCAAGAATGTCTCGATTAATAATCTATGGGCGTAATTAGTTAAGTTTTGTTAAGGGACGGAACTAGGGGAGCGGGAAGAGCGGTCGCCCCAACATTTTCTAAAACATAAAATTCTTTATTGAAAAATTTAATTTTTGTGGATTTTTTTATTATAAATATTTCACTTTGACGTTCCCCCCTCCAGTGGCGGAGCCAAAATAAGTAAAAAAAATTGCCAAATGTTTCTCTAGAACGATCAAAATTTGTTTTAGGCGAAAATGTTCAATTTTCATAAGATCTTCTTGACTGTTATTCAAAAGTTCCAATACCACATTCCCTTTTGTTCTTCTTCTGGTCCGTAAAAAAAAGCTAAAATGTAGAGTGGAAGTGGAATGAAGGAAAGTGACTTCGTTTAGGTGCATAGCACAGAGCTAGCTGATTCTCCCCGAAATGTGTTGAGGCGCAGCAGTTGACTGGACATAACGGGGTAAATCACTATTTCGGTGAAGGCCGCGAGAGCGGTACCAAATCGAGGCACCCCCATATAGTTGGGGGGTGGGCTGTTCGCCTTTTGAATCAAACAAAGTAAGTAGTAGGGGCTTCATAGCAACTTTCATTCTCCCGCCCCCAAGATTTTTGGCAAATTGGCTCTACTGGTCCAAAAACAATTTTACTTTGGTGATTTTTGTCCAAAATCTAATTTTTTTGGTGCAGTGGGTCCAAAAACAATTTATGTTTGGCGGAGAAGGTCCTTCCGTCCAAAATTCCATCAGTCAACTGTTAATTTGAAATTTTAAAATGGTCAACCCTAAAACTATGAGGAGCATTTTTGGGATTTTACATAGCTACTCCTATCAACCCCACCCTCCCCCTCCCCACCGCCACCGCCCCCTCCCCTCCTCTCCCCGTAACTCAATCCCTCACCGGGAGGACACCCCCACCCACCCTCCCCATCACCACCGGCCCCTCCCCTTCCCCGTAACCCAACCTTTCACCGGGGACACCCCAGCCACCCCTCCCCACCACCACTGGCCCCTCCCCTCCACCGTAACTCCAACCCCTTCACCCGGAGGACACCCTCGACCCACCCTTTCCCACCACCATCGGCCCTCCCCTCCCCGCAACCCAACCCTCACCGGAGGAAGAAGAAGAAGAAGGCCGAGCTGCGTCGACCCGAATCAAAATCAATCGCCAAAGGCGTCGGGGTTCACGCCGGAGGAAGAAGAAGAAGGTCGAGTTGCGGTTGGAGGAAGAAGAAGAAGGCCGAGAAAGAGGTTGTGGGATGGCGGAGGTGGTCGGGGAAGAATGATGGTTTTGTGAGGGGAAGGTGTCGGGCTCACGCTGGGAGGAAGCAGAAGAGCGATCGGGGGTGGGGGAGAGGGGTTTAGATGAGGAAGGAGGAAGATGAACTTTTCCCGGCGTCCCTCGGTCTTTTCCGACTGGGTCGTAGTTCCCTGTAAGGTCCGAAGAGTGGTCCAGTAGGGGGAGGGGTTGAGGGAGGGGGCCGGCAGTGGGAGTGGGTGGGAGTTTAATGTAAAATCCCAAAAATGCCCCTCATAGTTTTAGGGTTGACCATTTTAAAATTTCAAATTAACGGTTGACTGATGGAATTTTGGACGGAAGGACCTTCTCCGCCAAACATAAATTGTTTTTGGACCCACCGCACCAAAAAAATAGATTTTGGACAAAAATCACCAAAGTAAAATTGTTTTTGGACCTGTAGAGCCAATTTGCCCAACATTTTTAGAAGCGACAAATTTCTATAGGAAAAAATTATTTTTGTTATATTTCTTTATAAATATTTATTTCGCCCCCTAAAAATTTTCAATAAAAAATTCGCCCCCAATGACAAATTCCTGGCTCCGCCACTACCACTGCCCCTCCCTCCCTTTTGGAACTGTTCCTACATATGTAATTCGCCATCTAACTTGTAGATTCCGAATTCACCCCAGTTTTAACTGAGGATAAAGGTAAGAGAGTTGAGATACTTGGGTCTAACCATTTCTTTTTCAATCGGGTAGGAATTACTCGTTTCAATTGTGGCCATATTCGGAGACATACCGATTTTTTTTGGTCACTTTATGCAATATTTACTGCATCATTCATAATTATATTATATTTACACATAAGATTTATCTTTTTTAGTTTAAAATATATGAATATAAATTTTTATAATTAAAATGTTAAGGATCAAGTGACTCCGTTTCACAGATGAGCGAGTGCACAGTCTTATTCCTTTCTTGCAGGGACGATTCTAGGGGGGAGGGGACCCTGAGATTTTTAAAAATACTATTAGATATAGTAATTTTTATATCTAGTTCGCCCCACAATTTTTTTTTTTCTTTTGCAATTTTTATAGGTAGGTCGGCATGCTATTACAATTTTTCGCTCTCAAAATATAATTACTGGCTTCGTCCCTACTTTCTTGCGCCTCTGAGCATATAAAAAGAAAAAAGGAAGAACTTTCACTACCAAAGCTCTCTTCCAGGGAGTTTCTGCCTTTAGATAAACTAGTTCACACATAATTTGGTTTATTAAGCATGATTTTCTAACTCCATGCATGTGCAATGATGAATATACAGTCTAGAGACACATGCGGATGCAGTGTTTCGCCACCGGAGTCACATGCCCCGTTGAAAAATAATTATTTTAATAAATATTGTATATTTTTTATCCAATTAGACGATAGATTTATTAGTGACCCCATACAAATAAGGTGAATACGCGAGTGAAACGGTACTCTTATGTCCTGGATCCGCCATTGACCTTAATCAATAAAGAGAATAATTGAGAAAGCTAAAAAAAATATAATATTTAAAAGATTAGTCGACAGAGAATATTAATTTATTGAAAACTCTTATATTTTATAATGCAAATTGGTTTAATTATAATTATAGTACATAAGTTGGATTCTAGACCTTTCTCAAACTCCGCGGAATCAAATTTGTCACTGGAAACAAGAGGTAGTAGCAGTGTAGCATGCTTGGTTGCAGTTCAACTTACTTAGGCTCAATTTGAATTGGCTTTTGGTTTTGATTTGATTTTGGGTTTGAGTTTTGACGGAAGAAATTTAAATTCAATTTTTTTTTTTTAAATAATCGTTAAAGTTCAAATTTTGACCTCTAAAATTGGCGAGAGAAATTCAAATTCTAAATTTTTTGGAATTGAACGATTATTTGAAAAAAAAATTGAAATTGAATTTCTTTCGCCAATTTTTTAACTTCTCCCGTCAAAACTCAAACCCAAACCCAAAACCAAAAACAAAACTCAATCCAAGTTGAGCCTTAATTTTTCACTAAGCATATTCAGAATAATGTCGTAAGTTCAAGTCATCTAAAATGCTTGAACTGACAAATATATTTACGCATATTCCACATATTAGTAGATTTAATATTCGAAACGTGCATAACAAATTATTCTTGGAAGGCATATTCTATGTATATTCCATATCAATAACTCTTATTGTTATCAAGGTTTTTGGTAAAAATTATCAAGGTTATTTGCTTAAACATTTCATAGCAATTGAAAATGTGGTCGGAACATAGAATAATTTTAACTGCGTTTACTTATTTTTGGACCACAAAGGAATTTTCCTTTATAAAACTATAATTATATAAGATTCATGGCAAATTGGTGGATTTTGTCCCTAAACAATTTATTACTCAGGTATAAGGTCCTTAAAGAATTTTTCTGTACATTAAAATCCTCAAACAATTTACGATTAGACAGAAGGACCTTACACACCAATCGTAAATTGTTTGAGGATTTTAATGTACAGAAAAATTCTTTAAGGACCTTATACCTGAGTAATAAATTGTTTAGGAACAAAATCCACCAATTTGCCAAGATTCATTGTATTCGTTTTTATTATTCTATATATAATTAAACATCACAGGCTTTATGTTTTTTTAGGGTGGGGTGGGCAGAATTTGTTTGTTCATTCATAGTATTCTCTTAATTTTTGTATACTTTTTAATTAAAGGTGAATGATTTGCAGGGACGATTCTTTAAAAATACTATTAGATATACTAATTTTTATATGTAGTTCGGAATTTTTTTATCAAATTCGCCTCCCCAATTTTTATTTTTTTTTTTGCAAATTTTCGCCCCAAGAGACAATTTCTGTCTTCGTCCCTATGATTTGGGAATCAAATCATGTTGTTTCGCATAACACATTAGATGGGAGAGGTTGAAAACTAGTCCCGGTTATACGGGTCAGATATTATGTGGCACTCTTTATGACATTATCTTGTGATATTTATAATTATAGTCACATTTACACTAAGATTTTATCGAGTCACACTTAGTATTTACTCATTTTAATTTAGATTATATGAATAAAAGTTTTCGTAATTAAAATGTTATAAAAAGTGTCACAGAGAATCTGAACCGCTTCAATATTATTCATTAGGCCTACTATATAGATTGAAGAAAATGCATGGAATTGTCAATCAAGGTTTTGCCTTCCAATTCTTGTAGCAACCAAACCTAGAATAACCACGAGGTTAAGTGTAGTGGTTGTTAATTTCGTATTTTAATTATGAAGTTGAGGCTTTGATCCCTATTCATGAAAATGGAACACATTTTGTGGTCAGTTATTTGTATTATGTTTTAGAATTAGTCCAGATAAATAATAGTATTCCAAAATATTTTATGTTTTCAGTTTTTTTTTGGGGAATCAGATTCAAGGTTTTGTAACGGTGTAACCCTTCATCTTATTATTAGTTTGAAGGGAAATCAACGTATTTAGTCTTTCAGAAATGTTCGTTTCACCTATATAGTTTTCAATATTTAATTTTAATATGTAAAATCCCTTATTTATTTACGGATTGCATATAGAAGTTTCACTACCTCTTATGCGGTGAAATCAAGGCAGTCATACCTACAAGCACTCCATGTGATAAATGAGAGGGTATAACAGTCATATCAAATATATAATTTATAAAATAAAAAGAAAGCAAAAATATAAAAATGCTTCTTCCATTCTCAAAATATAAAATAAATTAGGAAAATCACCCCAAATCAAATTCCTCCACCGTGAATATGTTCACGTTCGTCAAATTCGATCTAACTATTGAAAATAATTATTTTAATATTAAAATAACTATTTTGAATTACAACTGTAAAATCATTCAATTCAATAACTATAAACCGTACCTTGACCAAAATCTGTCCCCTTAATATGGATACGTTGGCACCAAACATATTGAAAGCTACGTTTTTCTTTTTTCTTTTAGAAAAATAATTTTGAATAAAGGAAGGAAGCTCAATGCTCTGCATGCTGGATGAAAAAAGTATGATAATGTGTATATAAATCAAAATTGTTCTTAGGTTTGTTTTTTTTTAATGCCTTTTAAGGGCATGATTACGCAACAAACGTGACGGTATAAGGCAGTGGTGGAGCCATGAATTGAACTTAGGGGGTCTGAATTAAAATTCGCTTACGGTGTAAGACAATATATTTGAGGTAAAATGATATATTTTTATTAAAATATCTGAATTTAAATGATATTTATCTTCGAAATGAGACAAAACTAAGAAAGAAAGTTGACAAATAAATTTAAAAATGAAGAAAAATCGACTAGTATCACAAACTATATTTCAAAATAGCATAAGAAAGTTATTAAAAAATATTATTTGATTAAATATATGTATATTTTTAGAGAAAATTTTATAATTAAATGAGACTACTATTGTAAGTTCAAATCTGAATAGAATGAGTATAAATAATATATGTTTCTATATAAAATACTTCTTCCGTCTCAAATTAAATAAATACACTTGACTAGCGCAGAAAATAAGAAAAATAGTTTGACCATGAGGAAGTTATCATAGTATCCATTAATTAATGAAATTAATGGTAGAACTCATATGTTAGTAAAATTTGCATCTCTTAAATAAAGGATGTTAGTTATGGTAATTTAGAGAGAAATACATTCATTCTAAGAAAATGAACAATCATTTTGGAATAATAAACTAAATAAGAAAATACACACAAGTACTAAAAAATTTAATACACACTAGTATTAAATTTTTTACGAAACTTTTGGTGGTCGTTGCCCCCATGCCCCTACATGGCTCCACCAATGGTATAGGATAGGGGGATTACTGTTTCTGTTGTATTATATGAGCAGTCACTTTGTTAATTTATTGTCAAAAGTTATGTCAATGTCTTAATCATCCACACTCATATTCACAATTATTAGAAATTTAATAAATTATATTATTGATGTATGATCCTACTTACCTTTGAATGACATAAGTAACTTTTGCGACCCTAATATTCGCTAAAAAATTCACTAGCTATCCCTATTACTTTGGAAGAAAAAATTGAAAGAATTGCTTTTTGCTCTCCAGTTTCTGTCGCACCCCGAACAGGAATATTGATGGTGAGAAATGGAGAAGTTTCAGACTAGGGGAACCAAAATCCTGAGGAAAAAAACGTGTTAGGATTCTTCTTTTGGTTTAATTATAACTTTTATCATATGTAATTTTTGGTCTATTATGACTGCATGTTTCAACATTCAAGAGGTAGAACCAAAAGGACCATCAGCACCAGCACCAAAATTGACTATTGCCAAATATGGGTAACTTTTATTTATTTTTTTTCCTTTTATATTTACTCAAGGGACTCATTTTTGTGTAAATAAATCGTAAATAGTCTTTTTTATTAGGAATAATCAGTATCATAAATTCATATCGAAAGTTACATGTGGTAGGAGAAAATTTGGTGGGTCTCCAAACCATTGAGATGAGTTCATAGTCCTCACTGTATATTTAGCCAAAACATCTGCATAATTATTGTAAGATCTATGTATAAAAGATAGATTGGCTATCCTACTCCCCAGAATATTTTCTTAATTTGACTAACTATGTGGCCTATTGGAGGATAAGTCTTCATCAGCCTGATGCACTTTATTAACTAGAGTTTGACAATCACTTTTTATGAGAAATGGTTGATATCCTTGGCCCATTGCAAACTTGAGTCCCTCTAGCAGTGCATTTGCTTCCGCGTGCTCAGGGCTAGACAAATTTGTGGCAAACTTTGATAAACCTCTCACAGCTACTCCTTCGTGGTCTCGCACTATAGCACCTAGGCCAGCAACACCATTCAGCCAAGATCCATCAACGTTCAACTTTAAAATCACGTTGGTAGTCGGCCTCCAACCCAGGTTGGCGGAAGGGGTCATGTCAACACCAACCCTTTGTCGTCTATCCTCTTTTGGCTGATCATGAGGAGTGAGCAGTTTTGCTTTGCTCTTGAGCATATACCTTATTTAGTGGTAGTCTGGCAAAGGTTGGCGAACATTACCTTTTCCTAGCGATTAAGCAATGAGCAATGTATTATTCCGCGCAGACTAAATCGAGATTTGCTAATTCCTCAGTAGACCTTCCCCTTCCTTCAAAATCCGTTTTGTTCCTGTTGCACCATATATTCCAGGCAACATAAATGAAGGGAGTGACAACTTTCTCTCCACATTACAAAATATGAATAAGGCAGAATGTGAACATGTCTTTAGTAATGATAAAATCAATGTAAAAACTAGTGTAGGCCCAAACTTATGCAGCCTAAGGGCATGAGAAGATTGCATGTAGAGCAGACTCAGCTTCAGTTCTGCAAAGAGGGCATTGCAATGCAAGAGTTTTAATTCTCCGAGATACAGGTTGGCAAGATTCGCTGAAAATTTTCCAGATGAAAACCTGAAGCTTTGGGGAACATGCATTCTCCAAATTAATTTCTAGTCATGGAAAGCCTTTGTCGTTGAGGCTGATGGGCAGTTCCTCCCACTACTCACGATGTCAACTTGAAAATGATAGCCAGACTTAACCGAATATGAGCCATTCTTTGTATAAGATCAAACTAGCTTATCTGGCATCCAAGCGTCACATAGAGGGACTTTTAATATCTCTCCAACCTCATAGGAGGAAAAATAACATTTCAGTAAATCCTCATTCCAAATTCCTCTTTGATAATGAATGAACCTAGTATGCAGAGATTCCGACCTAGTCGGAGAGAAACTCTAGAGCGTTTCGCTCTCAGTAGAAGTCATGAATTAAGTTTAAATCATAAATAGTATATACACTTTAAATTATATGTCAATAAAGAAAATAAATAAATAAATAAATAAATATTGTCAAGAGTCTCCAAATCACGAGGTTACTATAATTATCTGTTGATTAAAATCATCATTGACAAACAAAAATCTTGGAAGGAATCTTTGAAAAAAAAGCTTTAGGAGGAATGCGATTGAAATATAAGTTGTAAATATTAATTAATCAGGTACCCTTCAAATAATTATATGTTGATTAAGTTTATTTTATTTTTTTTAAATCTATAACCTAAGGAATTGTAAAAAAGGTTAAATTTGGCAAGTTATTATTAATTGGATAAGAAATATTATATAAATATGAGACCAAATATCTCAAATGATATTCTAACCCTAGAACGATGACACACGTGGCACATATAACTTCAACTGTCTGAAACACGGGGAAGGTCTGGCATGGGTCGGACCTTGTGGGTACGGCCCCACACTCCTCTCACATAATTTGAGACAGGACCCACCTGCAGGGTAGGTCCCTGCAGACCTTCATGTCTCACAGGTACCCACAAGGACCGTCCCATAGGGAATTTTTCCCTGAAACACCACCAGGATGGTGGCACCTTGACAGTTTTTTTTTTTGACGCCACGATGGGCGATTGCCCCAAATTGGGGAGAGAGAACAGCTCCATATTGGGGAGAAAAAACACCCTTAAATAAGGGAGAATAAAACTTACCGCACGTAAGCGGAGGGTATCGAACTCAGGATCTTTAGGTCACGGGCCGACCAATGCCCCACTGAGCTATTAGCCTCTTCGATAAAATAAATGTAAATATTGTATAATGCACATTGAACCATTTAAGATGTTTCGAAAGTAACAACAATCTTTTATATAGAAAAGTAAAATAAAAGATTGTCGCTACTTTTTGAAACTTTTTAAATAGTTCAATGTGCATTATACAACTTTTTCCATAATGAACCAAAGAAAAAGTAAACATAAAAAAAAATCAAATTCCAAAAAAACCCCTCAATTATGCAAAGGAGTTAATAGTTATTTAGGCCACTAAACTATTTACGAATTTCGTTTTATATCACTTAATTATTTTTTTGACTAAATATATCAACCAAGTATTTAAATTTTTAGCTAAATATACACACCACCGCATTTTCCAGTGGTTTTCGATCAAATTACACGTATCATACACGTGACTTATTAATAATGGTTTTCAAGATGCTTGGTATACTTCTTAAATTTTTATTTGCAGTAATCCGAAGAATTTTTCAAGAAATAATCCACTGAAATTACACTTTAGAAACTCAGAGATCATAGCTAGAAATGGATCCTCCTAGGCCTGGCAATTGGGGGGTTTGCCTTTGACTAGTCATGGTTTGGTATAATGGACCAACTATGACATTACTTTTTTTTAAGCAACATTTTTTTTCCAGAACGGATTCCCCTAAGTAGCATTGTCCAAAACACTTAGTTTTTTTTTTCTTCAATGAGTGGCACTCGGGTACACACGGTTAACAGGAAGTCGGCATCTTAGCCACTCTCTATGCAATAACCACGTTCGGGTACGATTTCCACATAAACTGTAAAATAACATTAAGTTAATGGAAAACAAGTTAATTAAATAAAAAATTCTGGGAAAACCGAAATTAACTTACCTCGTGTGTATCATTCATCAAATCCAGTTGATCATGAAACACCAACTGGTTTTTCGGAGTATTGCGGTAACTCCGTGCTACATTCCATCTTGCCCCGAAAGGAGCTCCGACGAGGATATCATATGTAACCTCGCATCGGTTCTCCAAACGGAGACAAGAAATGCGCTCCTACGCCCACAACTGGTCAAAACAAATAGTATTGATTATTAAATATTCAAATTAAATATTAAACATAAAAGTTTATAAAATTTAGGGATACATGAATGAGCAAACAACTGCCGGAGATGTCATTCGAATCAGCTATACAGGAGATGCACATCTGTCGATACAAATACGTAAGGACACCGCTAGCCCATGAAGTCGTATCATGCTCGAGATCATCGATGAGTAGGAGATAACGCGTGTTAGCTCAGGAGCCCGACTTATCGGAAAAAAGTAAACTACCCATTAAAATTAATATCAATGTCCTAGCCCTCTGCTCTACTGCCAACGGAGTAGCATCTTGTCCTAGATGCTCACTAATGTGGGCATAAACTTCATACAGTTGAAGAATGTTTCCCTTAATAGACACATTGGTGGGTTCGAAACCTAATAGTCTTAATACAATACCAGATCACTATCATTTGGTCATATTGTTTTCCTCACCCCACGACACTACATGTACCCTAGTAGGTAGTCCAAAAAGACATCATACGTCCTCTAGAGTGATGATTGCCTCCCCGGTATGTAAGTGAAATGTATGGGTCTCTAGGCGCCATCTCTCTACTAAGGAAGTCTCTAGAGCGTGATCTACCTTGATATGTCCTATCCTACAAACTCCCCCAAAACCTACTTCGTCTATTAGGTTAATTAGGGCAGGGTTCGTTTCTCTCATATACAAGTCATAAAGCTGACTGTCACTTCTAATAACTTTTAAATGAGTTTTTAGTGCGTCCTCACCGTGACATATTCCTAACGATCTATGATGTGGCTGTTTGGGTAAAACACGTTTATCTAAAGGACCCGAATGAAGATGAGCAGGTGTAGACATCTATACAAAAAAAATAAAAGAACATAGATTTTATCAGAAAAAACACACATTCATTCTTTATCATCAAATTTAACATCAATAACATCAAATTAACATGTATTCCCACTAAATAACATAAGACTAACATAATTCAAATTCAAATTAACATAAATTCCCAAAAAAAATCACATTCAAATCACCAAATATTACCCAAATTCCAAACAAAATTCCACAAATCTAATTAAAATTTAACCAACATTCCCAAAATCAACAAAAAATTAACATAGATCACCAATTACATACATACATTTAATTAAATTAATAAAATTTAAATTTAAAAATTTAAATAAAAAAATCAATTTATACCTTTTTTTTAATTGAGGTTGAAGAAATATACTATGGATAGTGATGGGGGTCACGGCGGCGGCGGTAGGCGGCAACGGCAGGGGTGTTGAGGGGGAAGGGCTTCTCTTTGTGGGGAGGTTTTTTTTCTCTACTTTCTTTTTTTTCTCTTTTGAATCGCGAGATGAGAAGGAGAAGAGGCTGCTGCAATTGATTTAGGGCAGATGGAAAACGGATTTGTCAAATCCGTTCTGGGGGAGAACAGATTTGGGGAATCCGTTTTCGACTGACGTGGCGAGGCGCGTCTGGAATGTGCCATATCAGTCGAAAACGGATTCTCCAAATCCGTTCTCTGACAAATCTGTTCTGGCAAAAAATGTTGCTTAAAAAAAACAATGTCATGGTTGGCCCATTATGCTAAACAATGATCAGTCCAATGCAAAGCCCTGTCAATTGGGTTTAGATTGGTTCAAAATCTTAAATATGTACCCAGACTCACCAAATGAATATCCAAGTTGAGTTTCTATTATGTTGGGTATGGGTCTTCTCAATTAAGATTTGGACCCCCAACCATATTGGATTTCTTTTAGGTCCAAATCTAGTATAGATCTGTTTATGATTTTGTTTTTGAGGTAGCTTGATCAGACTTAATTAGTTGAGTGTTTACATCATCAATGATGATGAGATAAAATATAAGTAAATTATTTACTTATAATGAAGTGAAATTCATCAAATAATTTCTAAATTACAATGCTATACATTTATGCAAGTTTGTTGAAGTACTTTTTAAATAGCTAGGTAGTACTTTTTAAAAGGAGAGAAAAAGAAAAGGATAAATCACCTTTTAAGTTGCAATCAATTCAAGCTTTGTCAACTCTTCCATTATTCTCGAATACGATTTTTTTCGAGCTCGAGCTCTAAATCGAGTTAAATATGAGGTTCTAATATTTAAATGAATCGAATTTGAATACATAAAAGTTCAGCTCGGAAGCTCGATTATATATTTAAATTTAAATAATAAAATATTATATTATATCATATTATATTTTATTTTATTTTATTTAATAATATTAAAATAATATATATTATAAATTAAATTTTATATATTTTCATATTTTTGAGATTTCGCGCAGAATACATGCATAGTATCTCGAATTTAAATATGAAGTTTCAAACCTTCAAATCGATCTCGAGTTTTAAAAGTTTATATCAAGTTTAAGTACGTCTTTATTTTAAAATTCGAATTCGAACTTCTCGACTCAATTAGTTTAAAGCTCAACTCATTTTACACTCTACCTCTCAACCGCTATCCAAAAGGTGTGTACAAAACTTACCATACTTGGACAGTTCTGAACAGATTGAAATCCAAACTATGCTCTGATGGGCCTGAGATTAAAAGCCCATCTTTATTGTATGGACTTTCAGTAAGATTTGTGGTTAGGTCGGTCAATGCAGCCTAAAATATTATGTTCGCAATTAGACTCACTAAATTGCACTAAATTGAGACCCATATTAATTTTCTCTTCGTGTTGGGTCGGAATCTTTTTAACTAGTGTCCAAACTCAACTATATTAGGTCTTAGATAAATTTGCATTGTGTTCTTATATAAAAATAAAAGAATATCTTAATTGAATCTTCGGGTTCTTAAATCTTTAGAATATATACAATTATAATTTAGATGTACCACTCTTGAATCCATACTTATTTGGATCTAACCCATATGGGTCCAAAGCCAATCTGAATTTGGGCATAGAAAATTATATCTAAACTCATATTGAGTCTAATAAGTCTGATATGAATATGAGTTCTTGAGTTCAATTGACAGACCTACTCGTGGATAATGATTACAATTCCAAAAAATGATATAACTGCATTAATAAAAAAATTATTTATCACCCACTTCTCTTAATATTCCAGATATCAAATTTCTGGGTGCCTCTCAGGTGGTTAGACAAATACTGGGCTTACAGATATAAAATATTTTTTTTATCGATTAATCAATTTCCTATCTCTTTGATTTCAAAGGTAAAAATATTACATTAACAAATCAATCATTTATTTATTTTTTTGTGGAAAAATGCTCGATTTAATGCTTTGGTATATTATATGAGTGTGAAAATCTCTAAATTAGGCTTAGTAGAACGTACCTTAAAATTTGATTATTAAAACAAATCAATTTGTAGCCTTAAAATATAGATAATTAGCTTGTAGAGAAATAATTAAACTCTCTAATGCTAAAATTGTTTTCCTTTTCGTGAAAAAAAATGGCTCATTTTATTTACATATGCTAGATTATTTTTTCCTAATAAAGGGCTCTGCATTACCTGTGTGGTCAATTCTTGATTTTACACTATTTGTCATTTATTTTTTTGGAAAATTTGCGTCACGGGTCCAAAAACAATTTACTTTTTTGAAGGATGGTCCAAAAACTATGTTTTTACCAGATACCATCCAAAAACAATTTATAGTTGATGAACTGAATCCTTCCGTCAAAAAGGGACCTGGTCAACTGTCAAATTCAATTTTGAAGTTAGTCAACTCTTTTAGTCTGAGGGGTATTTTCGGAAATTTGTAATGATAGACCCGGACCAATTTTAAACCCATTAAACACCCACACCCAACCCATTTTGACCCGACCCGACCCGACCTCAATACCCGACATATTTTTTCTTCAACCACCCCAAACGCTCTCCCTCCGAGCTCCTCCGATATGCCGCCGTCCACCACCACCTTTTTGGAAGGAGAAATCCCTCCCACCCGACCCCTTCCTCCACCCCACCCTACCCTACCCCACCCCTTCTTCAGCTTCCTCCTCCTTCTCCCCTCCCCGCATAAGTCCCCTCCTCCTTCAGATTTTTATGGAAGATGGTGGTGGAAGAAAACCCCATTATCACTGTTCTTCCACAGAAGCAAAACCCAGATCAAAAGACTCAAACTTTTTGGGAAAAAAAACTTTATATTTTCCTTCACAGAAGCAAAACCAAGAGATGATATTAAGCAAAACCTAGCCACCGTTGTTCCTCCCTCAACCACCTCTGCTCTTCCCGGAGCCACCTAGCCTCTTCTTGAGGTCCATAATTATCAAAAGGGCTTCTTCCGCCGCTGTTGGAATTTGGAGGTGAAAATGTGAAGCAAATTTGAGAATTCCTAGTAAGAGAAAACTGATTATTGTTGGAAGAAGAAGATTTGAGAAATGTAGTTGGAAAATTTGAATTTATGGAGTCTGATGAGTGAGGCTGATGATGTATGATTCTATTGGGGAAATTTGAGATGGCTTCAATTTGAAACAGAGAGGTAGTGTATATGACATCGGTTTTTATGTGTTTCTTGCCTTCTGCTGCTATGGAGTGGTAGTTGACGGTGGTGTTGGGTAGTGGACGGTGGGTCTGAGCATGAAGAAGGAGGTGGAGGTGGATGTGGTGCCGTGGTCGTCGTGGTGGTGGCATAGCTGTGGTGTGGGGTGCGGAGGAAGAAGAAAGCTGGGTGTGGGGTTCGGGTCGGGTCGGGCCATTAAATGATGGGTCGGGTCGGATCGAGTCGGGTACTTAAGAAATATGTATAAACAAAAGTCCCTAACATGCCCCTCTTGCTTTAAAAGTTGACTGACCTTAAATTTGAATTTAACAATTGACTGAGTGTTTTTTTGACGGAAGGATTCAGTTCACCAACTATAAATTGTTTTTGGATGGTATCTGGTAAAAACATAGTTTTTGGACCATCCTTCAAAAAAGTAAATTGTTTTTGGACCCGTGACGCAAATTTTCCTATTTTTTTTCAAACTTTTTGTAGATTGAACTTGATTTTTTTCTAGACTACGAATTAAGTACTCAATCAATAAATTAAATTGATCAAACTACAATTTGATTGTTTTCAAATATTTTTTCTTATCTTAAATAATCATCATTTTCTAAATTTAATTTTTTCTTCCTTTTAATAAATATTAATTCAAGTTCAAGTCAACTAAAGTGACTTTATAATTAATTAGTAAGCAACAGAAGAAAAAAAAAAATTGACGACGGGTTGAAAAAGAAAAAAAAAGAAGAAGAAAAATAAGGATACAATGTTTGTAGTTCTTCTTATTTAAAATACTACTTCGGGACGGCCTTAGGGCTATTATTTAACAAAATTTCCACCACAATAATGTCACCTGAACTCAGCATTATTTTAAAGAGATAAATAGAAAATATTTTAAGTTGGCTCAGTCGTCTTTCGGTTGATCCTTACAGGCCTCTTGAATTCTCCCAAAGGACCACCTTGCAAGGCTAAATATTTTTGGGTGACCGATAGCGAAGTAGTACCATGAGGGAAGGGTGACTACACTCAGTCGCTCAATTTATTATCTAAATTGAAAATAATGAGGATTTATTTTAAATAAATAAATCACCAATTCGAGCTAATTAGTAAAATAGATGTACATTCATATTATTAATTAGAAATTAATTATCTATTGTGACACATTATTCGCTCACTTTTGAGTAGGACTGTGAGTTAAAAAAATAAAAAATCACGATCATCCTAAGCTAGTTGAATAGGAATCATATTATATCAACAATTGGATCGAGCTAATGTTGTCCTTCTACAATAAAAGGCACTAAATTATGTATGATGAGGCAGAGGGTTCATTGCAAAATTGGTAGAGTGAAGCACCAGCCATTCTATTGATTTTGGATCCATATGGAATGAGTATTTTTTTCTGCTATCGATTTTGGATCAATGTAGAATATATATTTTTTTGGTATGTGCGAAATACATTTTATTTATCATATAAACTAATTGAACTTTTGAGGTTTTTTCTGAATGAACATATGTTCTGCACGTACAGTACAGTATAAATTCAGGTCGTTTATAACACTCCATATAACTAAAGTCTAACTTGTAAACTCAAAAGATTAAGAAGATTATAATTAAAAATGTTATAACTATGAATATCACACTGAGTGGTAAATGAAATATAACTAAGGATTTGGAATAGAACTATTCATTACCATACAAAATACTAAATATTTTCAAACTTCAGAGCAAAATTCAATGACCGAGATAGTAATTTATATTTTAGGAGAAAAAATACTTATATTACATTAATTAATTACAAAATAAAGAAAGAAATAATTTGATAATAATATGATCAATTTTGTACTAAAAATCGAAATATATCAGATTCATATTAGAATTTTGAATGCATTCCACCGGCCATATCACCAAAAGTGGTAGAAGTGGGCAGCACCTTTCGTGGTCGGTAAAAATAAATGGATTAAAATATTGTATACTAACCCATGATTGGACAACATCTTTAGATTCTTTTTAAGAGCCAGACCACCCAACACCTCATGTCAGGATTGGGCCCCAAAAGCCTTACGTTTCACAAAATCCAAATTTACCTGACAAATCATTTTCATTATTTATTTTTAAGAAAATCTTTTTTATTTTATTTCCCAAGAAAAAATCATTTTTAATTATTTTTCACCTATTCCTTTTTTCTTGTCTTTATAAATTGATGCTTACCATTTTTCAAAATAAATAAATTGTTTAGCCCACATAGCCATAGGAGAGGGGAGAGAAAGGAGTAATGGAACTAGACTATGAGTATATGCTTTCAAAGAGTTTTTTTTTTTTTTTTGATGAAAACCATTTCAACCATTAGCTATTAATAACAGTAACATTACACATCTCCGGATTCATTACATCACAAAAACTACTTGAATCCGGATCACAAAAGACCTCACAAGGGAGAGAAGTGAGGGGAATATAACCTATACAACCAGATAACTTAGCCCAATTAGCAAGAGAATGGGCGACCATATTAAATTTCCTGGGAATCGAAAAAACTTACAATTATGATTAACAACGAGTTGCCGGCAATGATCAATAACACTTCTACCCTACCATTCCATAGCTTCCTTGTGACATTTGAGAGAGAAAATGACATTCAAGGCATCCCCTTCAAAGATGGTGTAATCTAGCTCAATAGAAGATGCAAGTTCAATCGCTAAACTTGCTCCTATGGCCTCAGCCGTATACACATCAGGGGCAACTCCACTTTCTACACAACATATGACAAATTTACCAAGTTAATCTCTAGCTATTGCCCCTACCGTATAATTACCATATGAGAAAGCAGCATCAAAATTGATCTTCCTCTAATTTGGTGGTGGTCGAGTCCAAAAAATACACACATCCTTTGCCTTACCCTTTTTATGTCTCCTAGTAGCGGCTTCAACACATTCTTTAACAATCATGAGGCATTCCTCGTATAAGTTGACCAAATTTTTTTGGAGTGGTACCAAATAAGATGGAATTCATTTCCTTCCATACTTGTTCCATTACAACCACTGCAAAGTTAGTGAACAGAGCAGTCTCACCTTCTTGTAAGGGAATTACCGAGACCTGGATTAACTATATAATCTATCCATTCCACCATATTCATTAGCCTTAAGATTCACAATTTTAATATTCCAAGGTGATTTCCACCACAAAAGCACAAACAAAGGACACGTACTAAATAAATGATGCATGGAATCAATCTCATCAATTCCACCACAAACTAAGCAAGACAAGGAACCCACATCAAACAATGAAGAAAGTCTATTTTTTTAAGGCAGAATATCACTCAAAATTCTCCACAATAAGTGTTTGTCTCAGATGAATATGAGACTGCCATAATCTCTTCCACACATATCTTGGAACTGAATTCGTATTTAAAGAAAAAGCCGAAGAGAGTATGTCTTGTTGGTTTACTCGATACGCAGAGCGGGCCAAGAATTCCCCTGACTTGGAGAGGGACCAAACAAGGAGATCAGGTTCCAAACCTTAAGGAATTTGAATACTAATAATAGATTTTGCCAAATCATCTGGGAACAAACTACTAATATAATCCTGTTTCCAAGCATGTGTATTCGAGTCTACAAGATCATAAACGAACCAAAGTGAAGAATCAAGTTTTAAATATGAATGAGGTTTAAAATCCGGGATAGAAGAAATTCAAGGATCAGTCCAAATTTCTAATTTGGTAACATTCCCAACCTTAAAACATGCTCTTTTGATCAAGTTATATTTACTTTTCCAAATCGCTTGCCACACACATGAAACTTGACATTTGTATACCTGAGCATGTAACATATCTTGTTCGCCCAAATATTTAGAATGTAGCAAATTTACCCAAAACTTCTCTCTACCGACACATATGTTCCAAGCTAACTTCGTATCACGAATTCTCCTAAACCCTAGACCACCTGCTTCTTTAGGTAAACAAATCTAATCACACCATTGAGATAAAGATATCTAGTCTAGATTCCCCACTTTTAACACTCTGCCAAAATCTCCGAATACTCTTGTTAATATCCTCACAAATAGAAACAGGTAAGGAGATAGATTGCAAAGCATAAGAAGGAATAGATTGGAGCACAGATTTGATGAGAACATTCCTGCCCGCTTGAGATAGACATTATATTTTCCAACCACTAAGCTTACTAGTAATCTTATCAATAATGTCAAGAAAGACAGCTTTTTTACTAGTAGGCTTACAAAAAGGTAATCCAAGATGTTTGATATGATGATCACAGGATGACATACTTAAAGTATCACAGATAGCAGCTTGAAGCGCCTCATAGACATTAGAACTAAAATAAATACAAGATTTATCCCCACTTACCTCTTGCCCAGACCAACCACAGTAGATCGATAAGCACTTCTTAATGTTCATTGCTTCATTAATTGTAGCATGCCCATAAATAATACGATCATCAGCATACATGAGGTGAGAAACTGTGGGACTGAATCTGCTGACCTTAATACCATGAATCTCCCCCATAAGTTCAGCAGAGGTAATAATTCTAATAGAAGATCAAAGAAAATAACAAAGAGCGCATGAGACATAGGGCCCCCCTGTCTAATACCTCTTGAAGCACCAAACTTACCAGAGATAGACTTATTAATAAGCACAGAGAATAAAGGTGACGAGATGCAAACATAAATAAAATGAACCAAGAGCTTTAACATGTTATTAAAAAAGTAATGTTTAGTGTTGTTTTATATGTTTTTACTTTGTACTTCTAGGACACTTAGTGTCTATTTGGATGAGATACCGGTTTGAAATTATGATATCGGTCTTAAAAAATTCGAATTTAATTTTAAATAATTTAATTTTTTAGATTTTATTTTCAAATTCAAATCAAAGAGAGTTTAGACCTTAGTACTAAAATCAAATTAAGGTTTGACACAATCCTAGTAATAAAATGTATTTTATTTTATTTTATTTATTTGATGTGGGAGAGGGGATCATTACATATTCCGATATTCAAATCCGGGTTGTCAACTAGGGCCGGAATGGCGCAACCAACTGCACTAGTTATGCATCTTGTTACCTGAATTTTCTTAAACGAGCCTACTGTAAGTATTGTATTGAAATTTCTTATTAGTTATATGAGAAAACTGCTATTAGTAGCCATAATCTATTTACGTTTTTATATTAATATACTTATCTTATTATTAGACTGTTTATAACAACATCTATTTACGGGCCACTATAAATGTCCAATTAGTGAATCCAGCCACTTTTTCGGCCAAAAAATGGCATGTGACTTACACATGCTCCCGGAGTGGGGGTAAAAATGTCAATTAACCAAATTCATCATCAACCCACCCCAGCCCCACTCAAGCGAATTCCCCCACACCCCTTCTTTTTCCCCGACTGCCCCACCCCCCTTCGTCCCCAACCCCACCACTACTTCATCCCACCTACATTTCTTCTTCTTCAACCATTGAAACCCCCCACCCTCAACAACCCACGCAACCTTTCTTCTTCTTCTCCGGTCGGCCAAAAACTCTCCAATTACATCTAGCTTTTTCAAATTCTCCAATCGGTCGAGAGCACTAGTAGGAGGAGGAGACCGGCCTCAAATATTTTGAACTGACTTAGATATTCTTGTAATTGTTTGGTGATAGACCTAATTTATGACCAAAGCATCAATCTTTATCCATTATTTACTGGGTATCTGACATGTTTTCTACTGAAATAGGATTATTTTTCTGTTTGTGGGATTTTTGGGTAGAAGAGAGGGGTAGAGAAGACAATATTTTTCTGTTTGTGGGATTTTTGGGTAGAATAGAGGGGGCAGAGAAGACAATAGAGAATTAGAGCTTGAAGAAGAAGACAATGGTGAATCAAATATGGCGGCGCAATGGTTGCTACCGGTTGTGGGCAGTCGAGGAAGAAGAAGATGTGGGGGGGATTCGCAGGGGGGTGTTGGAGTGGGGTTGTGGTGGGTTGATGATGAAGATGGTTAATTGATATTTTTGCCCTCCACTCCGGGAGCATGTGCAAGTCACATGTCATTTTTTGGCCGGAAAAGTGACCGCATTCACTAATTGGACATTTATAGTGGCCCGTAAATAGACGCGGCTATAAATAGTCTAATAAAAAGATAAGTATATTAATACAAAAATGTAAATAGATTATGGCTACTAATAGCGGTTTTCTCTTAGTTATATTCTATAGGTTAAGATTTTGTGTATAATTAGTAATTAAGCAAGGAGAGATTTTATTAGGATTTACTATGTAGACAAGTTCGTGTAATTTTCCAACTCATTATTTGTCCAAATACTTGAATAGGTGCGGAGCCTTTTTTTCAATGGGTTGGAAATCCTCAAAACTTCCTCAGCTCTAATATAACTTCTAATATTATTTAATAAGAGTAAATGACTATTTATGGTACTAAACTATTTACGTATTTCTATTTATGATACTAAATTATTTTTTTAGCTAATTATATCACTCATCTATTTGTGAGTGTCAAATAATATACAACAACCATTTTTAGGTGTTTTTCGGCCAAAGTTGGCACGTGACTTTCATGAGCAGATTATTGAGGGGCAAAATTGGAACTTTGCAACAACTCAGTGATCCGTGAGTTAAAGATTTGACCTGATTTTGACCGCAAAATTTTCGTTTGCGGGTCAAATATTTAATCCACTAATCGTTGAGTTATTGCGAAGTTCCAATTTTGCCCCTTAATAATCTGCATATAAAAGTCACGTACCAACTTTGGCCGGAAAACACCCAAAAAATTGGTGGTTGTATATTATTTGACACTCGCAAATAAATGAGTGATATAATTAGCTAAAAAAAGTAGTTTAATACCATAAATAAAAATACATAAATAATTTAGTATCAAAAATAGCTATTTACTCTATTTAATAATATGCAATTTTCCATTAGAAAAAAAAAACGAGGAGAGATTTGTGATAATTATCTCAAAATTATATCTCATTTGATTATCTTTTTGTTCGAGTTTTAACATAAGTTTTTCATTTTGAACTCCAACTATTTTCTCATAAAATCTTTTTTTTTTCAATTTCCGAGATAAAATTCCCAAATAAAGTATCAAATCAAACACATCATAATATAATAAAGAATAAAAGAATTATATTTATAAGTGCAAGGAGTGTATCTTTAAAAATAGGACTTTTTAACGTGTCCCCAAAACATATGTTAATATTGATTAAGTTAATGTACATGCTAATTTAAGTTTTCTATTCCCTTAAAGTTACCCATTTATGATAAGATTTTATATTTTTAATACATTAAAATATCATAGTTTAATTATCTAAATTAATGCGTACTCAAAACAGAGTTTAGAAAAACCCTTAAAAATATAATTTGTAAAATTTCATATATTTTGAGAGAAGATAAAATAATTAAAAGCTAAATATTATCTTGTCTTTGATGAAAAAATATTATCTTCTCATAAGACTTCAAATGAGGTGAATGAGTGTCAATATCAGAAGATATATATTAAGATCCAACTTATATATGTGAAAGGGAGAAAATCTTTTAGACAAGGCAAGCAAAGAAAATGGTAAAAAGGGGAAAAGTTGAAAGTTGAAACATGTGTGCGGTCCTATTATGCTTATATAACCATTTATAAGCACATGCTTATTAAAATGACAGTTAAATTATTGTTCATTACATTACTTTCTTGTTCATTACAGAAATATTCACGAAAAAAAATAAATTATTGTTCATGAAAAATTAAATAAGATTACTGTGATATCCGAGATTTTTCCCCCAATTTGATTATGTGATTTAATTGATTAATTTCATAATTAGTTGATTATCTTTAATGCCATAATAAAGGATATGTGCTAGATGACATATTTCATGTGTTATATATATTACCTTTTATTTTTATGTGTGGAGGAATGTGAGTAAATAAATTAATAAAGAAGGACCTAACTTGTAATTTATCTAAACTATTGTAAGCCCTAAGGGCGAACAAACTCAGTTTTTGATATTGGACAAACTTTTGATGTTGTGTCTAATGATCTTAATCTTTGTGATAGAATATCGGAACTCATTATGGAAGCTCTAAGTACTTCAATCAAGCCATTGGTATCAAGATTCAAAGTTATATTCAAGGCTTTTCTTTCAAGATTGAAGATTGAAGACTTAGGTTTGGTTAGATTATCTTTGCCGTTATTAGTCGTTATCTTATAAGCTCTAACCAATGCTCTTATGAACATAAGATCTACACTCAAGTCTTGCATTCACACAAACACGTTTTCAAAAGGCTAAGGTTTTAAAAGGATTCTTAAATGTGTTCATATCTTAAAAGCCTTTGTTTTCTAAGTCTAAGTCCTTTAAAATGGTTTTCCAAGTGTTCTTACTTGTTACCTTTTAGGAAAACCTTTTAGACTTCAAAAGACTTCAAAAGATTTCAAAACGTGTGAAAAATCAGCTCAGAGGTCAGATCATCCGAGTTTACCTCGGATCAACCGAGCAAAACAGAGAGTTGGACAAATGAACTTCGGTCGACCTAGGGCTAGGGTCGGTCGACCGACTTGGGCTTCGGTCATCCGAGGTCTCTTGTTCGGTCCACCGAACTCTGTGTTTTCTAGCCGTTATTTGACCGTTGGAGAGTCATTTTTCAACCAATTTTGAAATGTATATATACTCCAAAGCTAGAGAATGACTCCAAGACTTTGACATACAATAAACATTCATATCTTATCAAGTCTAAACACATTCAAAGCAAAATACTCTTCATCTCTATGATCTAAATCATTCAAGAGTATTCTTTCAAAAGCAAGACAAAGAGTGTGCATCATATATTCAAAGAGCTTAATATTCTTGTACTTCAAAGGTATATCTTTCTCACTTAGAAGAGTGATTTATCTTGTTCTTTATTCATCTTAATTCCCTTTCTTAGTGATTGGGTAATTGTTGTAAAAGTCCTACTTAGTGTGGGCAAGCTCTTAGTGAGTTTTGTATTGTGGTTGTTGTGTAAAACTCTTAGTGAGTTGTCCACAAGTGTAAAGTTCTTCTTAGTGAAGTTGTTGAAATCCTTGGGTGCGGCTCAAGGTAGTGGATGTAGATTCTAAGTGAATCGAACCACTCTAAATCCTTTGTCTTGTTGTTGGGTTTAGTTTTGCATTTGCTCATCTTGCATAAACTTCTACTAGCATTGCTAAGATTCGAAAAAGTTCCCAAGTTCGACTAAAACCCAATTCACCCCCCCTCTTGTGTTTTACAACTATAATCTCTTAACTTGAGGGGTCATGGGGCTAGGGTTTCAGTTTCACTAAAATCAGAAGAAATTAAAAGATTGATCTTGAGAGAGTGGAAAACTATGCCTTAAGCTAGGAGAAAACGATTGAAGGGGTTCGAGACGTAAGTTTTCATCGCGAGATACACTGAATCGAAGGTATTCATGAAGGTTTTGAGGGAGCGCAGATGAGAGTAAATTCGGGAATCAAAGTAAGGAGTTATTGCCCCGGGAGCGTTTCTAAGCTGATTTTGAGTTTTCTTCTTCCTTTTTCATCTCCGTACCGTGTAAGGGCCCCTCCCTCTGTTAAATTTTGTCATGATTACTGAGTAGATTAATGGGTAATGATATGTAACTGCTATGGCTTGATTATTGGAAATATTCGCATGAACTGTTGGATTTCTGTCATCAACTGTATGTTTCGCGTTCATTGTATTGTTAGGAAATTAATTGTTGAATTGCTCAATTATGTTTGTCTCCATAACTGATGTTGTTACAACTTTCTAATTGCTTACACATATAAAATTTGTCTTATGATAACTCGTAAATTCATCGATATATTCCTTTAGTTTTGTAGTGACATTGTGCTTATAAATGTATTTATGTGTCGAGTTTTGAGCTTAGAATGATATATTCCTCACTACTTTGTGTTTTAATGGTTGTAGGGTGCTTATTGAGCTTTTATGATGTTTCGAGGACTTGATTGCTAAATATGGAACTTGACTGGAAAGCTGTGGGACTTAACTGCAAAATCTGAAAAGCTGTCTTCTGGTCAAAGCTGGTCAAAGAAAGTCAACTCGGGTCAACACTGAAAATCTGGTCAACCATGAAGATATTTTGGGACTTTCCTATTAGACTCCTAATTCCCTTCAACTTCTATGGTATTTTTCCTAAAGCTATAGGAGTCTGAACATTATAAAAAGATTCGCTGGAAGATTCATCCGAGGAAGAAGAGATTAGACATCGAGATATTACCATTATTATTCTAGACCTAGAGTAATTGTGAGAGAATTATTGGAGGCTCTCTTCAACCAAGTTCAACAAGAGGAAACTCGCCATCATCAACGGTTTGAAGACGGAGACAAGCTTGAAGATTGAATCTTTCATGAGAATGAGTTTTCTTTCTTTATCGCTTTCAATAAATTCTTTTATTAATTCTAGCGTTATGAGTAGCTAAATTTCTAATACTTGAATGGGATGAACCCTAGACTTATATCTATGTATTGATTTTTGGGATTGAGATTAATTTATATTGAATTATATTTTGATGTTTATTATGCGTTTTCATTGTGTTGGATTAATTTTGCTAGTGAATTAATTCATCTTTGATTTCTTATTTGGAATTGAAAAAGGAAGAATTTGGATAGATCATCGCATAATAAAAAGAGTTGCATGATTTTCTAGAAATAGAATTTACATAAATCTTCGGGATTAGGGTCAAACCTAATAAGGGAATTCACAAATCTTAATGCATCTTTGGGGGTTTTAATTACGAAAGAAATTTCAATTAATCAACTCAAAGGTAGGAACTTTAAACTGTTGAAAAACATTAAAGCTTAATTATTGGAATTTTCACTACTTCAGAATAAGTTCTTTTGAATTAATCCATCCAGTTCATACATAGATACGTCTAGGGGGATTCTTGTTCAAGTATATCTTCTCATATTTATTCTTATAAATCATTTATTTATTTTCTAGTTATTCATTATTTATAATTAATTTTTATTCATATAACTCGTTCGATTAAACAGTAGAAAAAGGGTAATTATTAGTGCTTGTAGTCCTTGTGGGATCGACACTTGACTAGACTGCTATACTATTCTAAGCGATAGGTGCACTTGCCTAGTGATTTTTATAGTAAGGTAAATCGACCATCATCTTATATTCGTTATGTTTTGTGGATTGTTGGAAATCCTTTATGTAATTGCTTCGTTGGGTCTTATTTGGAGTCGTCTTATTTGGAGTCATTGTTTTAGTCCTAATTGGTTTGGTAGACCGAGTCGTTGTCCCTATTGAGCTTGTATCTAAGATCACCAGTTAGCAGATTTCGTCCGCCATCTGTCCTGCTCTGTTCTGTCCTGTGGCCCACACTAAATGGGGTGAATCATTATGTATGGTAGTGGTTTTGTGGAGTTCCCAGTGGAGGATAACGAGACAATGTAAGGATTGAACCTTAAAATTTGTGTCCATTAGTTTGGGGGAGAATCCAAACCCACGAGTTTTACTGAACCGTCCTAGTTTGGTTGATAATTGGGACCACTTATGTTATTGATGAGTAGTATAGAATAGATATGTGAGCTCATGTGGTGGGATTGTGTGTCGTAGCAGTAGCGATGTTCTAAGTATCCATACGACGTTGTAATTGGGTGTACCGGATGGGCAACGCGTGGTGATTGTCGTATACTCTGTTATGTAATCGTTTAGGTGCGAAGAATATAGTTATTCACTTAATTGTTACATTTTACTTGTTCGTTCTTATTTTGGTCATTATTTGCTATTTTGTTTGAGCCTATTTGGTTACTTCTGGGTTGGGAATGTTTTGGTACACTTTTGGGCAAGTTTTGAACTTATTTTTCTGAAGTTCGTAGGTCGCGGACGAACCATTCGTCCTCGCATTCGTCATAGGCTTCGTCCGCACGAAGACAGTAGTTACTGTCCTGTCGCGGACGAATACCGCAGGACGAGCTATTCTGTTCTGTCTTAATATTATTATTATTATTGTTTTGGGTCCTTGCTGAGCACTGGAGGTCAGTCCATCCACTTTATTGTTTTGCAGATGATTTATGTGAGGATCAATTCTATGATGATGACACGTGGGATGGGGATTACGCAGAGTAATCCTAATTTGCTTAGATTACGAACACTGTTTCTTTTCAGTAATAGTTATTCCGTTGGAACATTTAGTTTCCTTTTTTATATGTAATAACTTAGAGATAATTTCTCTTTCATTATATTACTTTCACTAGTGTTTTATTACTATTTATGGAACTCATAATTGAATTTCCTTATTTAGTAACTCTGATTGTGGATTTTGGTGCTGCATTAACCAATGAAACACTGTCATATCATCATCCTGGAGACGGGGTGTGACAATTACTTATAATAAAAACATCAGATCATATAATAAGAGTCATAATCTATAAACATTGTAATTTGGGGGAAAACCCTTTAAATATTGTAACAAATTAAACATACGTGTGAAACATAAATGACATTAGGACATGAAAACAAGGTTGTTAGTTGTCAGCATCAAAGAAGTCCTAAATTGAAGATTGATAGTACTTAGAACCGACCATTTGGATCATATACGTGTGTTGGGATTCTCTTAATTTACACATGGAGTGTTTATACATCGAGCGTTTTGAATAATAGATATATAAATAAGAATTTTTTAGATTAGTATTATGTGTGTGGCATTGGGTGTTAGTGGAGTTGCCCTTTTGAATTACGATGGTAAATAGGTGTTAGGACTGAATCACGCTAAAAATATCGATTTTTTTATTATTTTTTTATACTTAATTAGTTCTTAATTAATTGATACATTTTATTTTTTTTAATGTTCTAAATTAATTGATACATTTCAAAATTTAATACATATTTGGCATGTTTTTTTCCAATTTTTTTTTGAGCGCCCGAAGGCGATAGCCCCCGAAGGGGAAGAGCGGAGAGTACCCTAGATAGGGAAGATTGAAGAATGCCCCATGCCTGGGGAGGAAACATAAGCTTCATAAGGAGGAGAAATTAATTGCCCCATTATGGAGAGATATAGGAATCGAACACGGGACCTCCGCCCCGTGTTCGAGTAGCCTTACCACTTGGGCTACCCGATTCCATATGTTTTTTCCAATTGTTCCATTAATCAACTTTACTTAATACTTTACTGTTTTAAACAATTTCACACTTACCCATGAATATAAAATTATACTTTAATTAGGAGTCATTTAAATTTTTTTCTTTGTAATTATTGACTTTTAATCATTTTTTTTATCCGTGTGAAAATATGAAATATATATATTAATTAAAAACGAAAATAGTATTGTTTTTTTTCTCCATATATTACCTACGTGTTTACTTCCTCTGGCAAGAAGATTGTTAGTTGTCAGCATCAAAAGAAGTCTTAAATTCAAGATTTACAGTGCTTAAAGCCCACCCTTTGTATCAAATTATACGTGTCTTATAAAAATATATAACTTTCACTCTTAGGCTTGGTTTTTAATCAAAGTTTCCTTAGCCTAATAGGGTAAGGGTTTGCCCACGACTATGAGATCGTGAGTTCGATACCCTCCCAATACATGGGGTAAAGTTTAATTGTCTCCCTTTCTAGGGTTCTCTTCTCCTCTTGTGAGGTGTTCTCTCTCCCCTTATGGGGCAACCGTCCAGCCGCGCTACAAAAAAAAGGCTTGGTTTTTTTAAACATTAATTTATGATTAATTTATTTTTCTGTCAGCACTTTGGGGACGGAGTCTCAGTGCGAAATTGAGAAATTTCGTACGTGCGAAATTTATTTCGTATGTTAAATTAAAATTTTAACGGTTAAAATTAATTTAAAATGGACACCTATTATGAGTTTCAGAACACCTGTAGTGTTTTTTGCCCCCGAACACTTATTCTGAGTCTCACAACATCCGTCCTCTATCCTGAGACGTTTCATATGTATTGAAAAAACCTGTTCACATTGGATCCAGACTGGAGTTTGGGTTGCTAATATACAATAATATCTTTAAATTTGTTGCTTTTGAAACCGCCTTTCTCCATTTCTATATCTTCTCTGGTTCTTCTTCATCAGAGCATCAGAATTTATATATATTTCAGAAGATTTTGTTTTATTTTTTAGCTTAAGCTTTGTGAAATATGGAAGAAAGGTACGAGGCAATGAAAATTTTGGGTGCTGGAAATTTTGGAATTGCAAGGCTTGTCAAAGACAAGAAGACAAAAGAGCTTCTTGCAGTCAAATATATAGAAAGAGGAAAAAAGGTAATTTTTTTTGCTATTATTTCTTGATAAAATGACTAATTTCCATCTATTAATTAATCCCTTTAAAGGGTTTATAGTTATTGATGTATGAAATTTCTGCATTTCTTTATTCTGCTTGTGTTTGATAATTTTGTAATTTAATTTTGAAGTTAAAGTAGAGAAATTTATCAGGAAGTTCATTGAAATCAACAGAGAATAATCCTGGCTACAAAGTATACTGTAAAAGGAACACAGATATTGGTTGGTCTAGTCCATAAAAGTAAAAAAGAATAAACAGCAGTGGAGTAATATTTGGAGATTTACTCGTACATAAACTATTTTCGAGCTCCTGTTTTTGTCAAATTAGTGTAAAATTGATAGTTTTCGCCTACTTTCGATCCCGTGTTCCACCTATATCTTTGGCCTTAAAGGACTTAATTGACAAAAAAAATTCACTTAAGGCCGACGGCATATACATAATATGTGATCAAAAGTGGTCAGCAGCTCGAAGATAGTTTAGAGACAAAAAGAGTTAATGTAAAAGTTTACTGATAGAAAAAAAACGAAAAATAGTTTGTGTACATATATAAAGTATTGCTCTATTTGTAATTGATACTGATTCTTTTTTTCAGATTGATGAGAATGTGCTAAGGGAAATCATAAACCATAGATCATTGAGGCATCCTAACATTGTCAGATTCAAGGAGGTAAACAAGATTGATGATCCGACCGAGCATTTAACATAGGATCATTGAACGATTGAGGAATTTTTTTTAAGAAAGACGGATAATTTTGTCTTAACCTGTAATTTTTTTTTATTTCCAGCTAGTGTTGACTCCAACCCATATAGCGATTGTAATGGAATATGCTGCTGGTGGAGAGCTCTTCGCAAGAATATGTAGTGCCGGTAGATTCAGTGAAGATGAGGTATAAAGACAGGCGGATTTCTGTTCCCGTTTTTTAAATTATAATGAAAGTGTTTAATGTTGTCTACGATTCCCTTCAAAACAGGCTCGCTTCTTTTTCCAGCAGCTAATATCTGGTGTTAGCTACTGTCATTCCGTGGTATGCATTAGAAATTTCGGTTGTTATGTTTCAGGTTGAGATTCCATACTCATTATGTCCTTTTTCCTGTAGGAAATTTGCCATAGGGACTTGAAATTGGAAAATACTCTTTTAGATGGGAGTCCATCACCGCGTCTCAAAATATGCGATTTTGGCTATTCTAAGGTTTACTAAGTTAAAGAAATGATTCTATATATCTCTGTGTTATATTTTTCCTAATAGTTCATAAATCTTTATATGAAATGGAATTTTAAGTCGTATTTCTTCTGCAGTCTGGTTTGTTGCACTCACAACCTAAATCGACAGTGGGAACACCGGCATATATTGCACCCGAAGTTCTCTCAAGAAAGGAATATGATGGGAAAGTATGAACTTTTTTAAATAGACTTTTTGTTTCTGTTCTTGCATTTTTCTCCCCTGGTTTCAGCTATTTCTCGGTTTCTGATTTATCCGTGTATCTCCCAGATTGCAGATGTGTGGTCGTGTGGTGTCACGCTGTATGTAATGTTGGTAGGAGCATACCCTTTCGAGGATCCAGAAGATCCAAGGAATTTCAAGAAAACCATTGGGGTAACAATGAACTTTAGACTTTTGAATTTATAACGGTTATCATTATTCGGTTAGAAACGGAATAATCTTCTGTTTTTAACAGAGAATAATGAGTTCTCAGTACTCCATCCCCGACTACGTACGAGTATCAGCAGACTGTAGGCATCTACTTTCTCGCGTTTTTGTAACCAATCCCTCAAAGGTAAGTTCTTCCCTTTTAGATGCTTCATTTTTAGCTATTGAAAACGGGTACTTGCTTTGAGTTAGTGTAGCTGCTTAATTCGCTCTTTCCTTTTAAACGCTTCATTTTATTTTACATTTCGTACTTAAAATCGTATTCCCTGATCGGAAAATGTCTATTTCAAGCTATGCTCTATCGTTCTCTTGTTCGAATCCCTCCATTTTATTCATGCAGAGGATCACCCTTCCAGAGATAAAAAAGCATCCCTGGTTCCTCAAGAATTTACCAAAGGAATTGATTGATGTAGAGAAATCGAGCAGCAAGGAACCTGACACTAACCAACTACAAAGCGTTGAAGAAATAATGCGCATTATACAAGACGCTAAAGTCCCGGGAGAAACATCAAAATCCGAAGCTCGAACTACCATCGGATCAATAGATCCCGATGATGACATCGAGGATTTAGAAGCTGAAATTGATGATAGCGGTGAACTTGTTTATCCCTACTGATGATGTTCTGCTGGGAGTTTTTGCATATCCTAAGTAATTGTTTTATTATATGTTGTACAGAAATAAGGTAGAAAATTACTCAAAATATTTGCTACCATGTCATCTGGAACTCCTTTTTGTTGTTAATTTGTAAAAGAAACAAGTATCTTTTAACCATATTTCTTTTTCTTTTTTCATTCAGAAAATAATTTTCTTCGGCATTTTCATCGCGATATTTCTATCAGTTTTCAAGTTAAATATATGGAAATTGATGTCACATTGGTTTTTTTTTACATAATATAAGTCGGATAACATTTGTTTTTTATTTTACAAACGACATAATAGTTCTTGAATATATTATAATTTCTTTGTTAAAGTAAAAGTCGGTGATAACATTTGTTATTGTTCTATTTTAAATAGAGTAATTACTTATATATATTTTTTAATTGTACACTTACTTTCAACCACCCATTCAATACTCCTAGTTAATTAATATTGCAACTTACAATACAAGACAAGAATTAATTAGGGGCATTATAACATTTTAAGCTTCTTTTGTCATATAATTTATCAAAACCTTAATACCCACGTTTTTGTCAACTATAACAATTATTTTGGAACAAATGAATAATTTGTGACAAATTAAAATGAAAAATAGGACAATTAATTTGGGACGAGTGGAGTATTCTTTTGAAATTAAAGACTTTTATAGCAATAAAGGAATCATGATTATTATATTGTTAAAATCAATTATTAATGATCATGCTGTAGAGTTGGTATTTGGAGATGTTTGTTTTGTACATCGGTCAAATTTTGTATCTGACTAGTAAAAATACTTGTTCTGAAAATTATAATAAATATTTGGAACATGTATTCTTAGCCATCAAATATTGAATTTGAAAACAATAATATTTTATATGTGCAAACAAACTCCCATTCTGCATCAGAGTCATACCGATATTAGAAAAGCTTAGCTGCTGATTGTGCAACTAGGGAAAAGATAGGAATAAATTGGTCCATTAGTCTCGCGATCACACATGCTGTCACAATACATAGAGGCCCTATATTCAATTATAAGACTAATTAAATAATTATTGTGAGTGAAGTGTAATAGCAGGACTAATAAAGTGTTCACTACCGATACTAAATTTGATGTGTATGCTGAATAAGAAATTATTCATTAATCATAAAATAGTCGAGGTCATTACAATCAAAAGATAATATGAAAATACAAGTTATACAATGGTTTAGACAACCATGATGACAGATAAAAGTTCACACCCCGGAACCGGGTAAAAAACACTAATGATAGTAGAAAAGTTAGATAAATAATAAAATTTTCACAACATCTTCTTCTCAATCCTTGAACAGCAGTAGCAAAAGAAGCTCAGTTTCAACATCTTCTTTAGAAATCAACAATCTACAAGACCATGGACATATCAACTGTCTAGTAGATTGTCTCGAAAAGATGTAAAAAGATGAGAAAGGGCTCGGAACAAGTCCGGGTTGAGAGAATCTTCTAAGGAGGATAGAAAGAAACCCCATATCTGGAAAGATCTGGAGTAGATCTTGCATCAAAGTCTTCAATCTTGAAAAAGAATGCCTTGAGAAAACTCCATCACGATATACGGCAAAATGAGAAGGGGGAGGGGAGGAGGGGGTGAAGAAACAAAAAGTGAAAGAAAAATGGCTAGATCCAACCAAGATCCTACCGGAAGCCGGGCCTTTTGGTTGGATCTAACCATGGAAGGAAAAAAAATATGAAAAACCAAGAAGAATAAGAGAGGTTTGGATTTGGATGTGTATATTTGTGGATTTTTGGTAGGGATGACAATTAATGGAACCGGTTAAATTGGAGATTCGGGTTGGGCCGGGAATTTCCCGGTTTAAGTTGGGGGTGGGGATGAGGATGAATTTGGCCCCGCTAATGGGGCCGGGGTCGGAGGCGGGTGAAATAATATCCTCGCCTTTATCTCATCCCGGCCCCGCCCCGTCTAAAATACTAAATAGAAATAGCATAAAATACCAAAAAAAAAAAAAATTGAAATAGACGTCAAATTTGGAGAAGATCGCGTGAATCAAATTCTCTCTACGACGCCTCCTTCTCCGAAACCTTATAGTAACCCCATCGCTTCCATCCTACTGCAGTCGCTCATGCTCGCATCATGTACCATCATGATGTTTAGATATTTGTGTTTGTGTTTGTCTTTATTTAAATCCATTTGAATTATAATTTAGCTATTAGTGTTAGATCCACGATATAAGATGAGTTTAGTCAATTATGTGTTTCCAAAATATATGGTGAAGTTGAATCTTCTAATAGGATTGAGGAAGTTAAAAAGTCTTGTATTGATTTGTTTAATGAGTACAAGTAAAAAAATGAGAAGCAACCAAATAGACCAACAAGTTCCTCACCTTCTCAATCTTTAGTTCTTGGGAAGAGGTCACATGTCTTGCAAAGTGATCTATATTATATTATTGCGTGGCAAATGACCGGTGTCTACAAACTAGTATCGTTTAGTGAACAACCTAGTATCAATTTAGATTATACTATTTCGTTTTACAGGCATTAAATATTTTATTTCACAATTCTATATTATTTTTTTCAAGGTTCTATTTGGGAATTTTTGTTAAAAATTCACTAATTTTTTCTAGTCAAGGTTGAGCCTCTGCAAGGCGAAAGTGGAAATTTGGAGAAAAAATTCTCCACATTTCCCTAGTTGGGGCTGGGCCTCCACCTGAGATGGGGATCCCCATCCATCCCAGTTATGGGGTTGGGGCGGAGATGGAGATGCGATAAAAAGGGCTGGGCTGGGCTAGATTAGAGATCATGATATCCGCCCCCACCCGACCCCATTGCCATCCCTATTTTTTGGTCATTTAGTTTCTATTTCCTCTCCAAAATCAAGGAAAGATCAAAGAGAATTTTCCTTTTTTACCTTTCTTCTTTTGAGAACTATCACAATTTTTAATACCAAGGCTCTATTTGCATTGGGTTTGGGTTTGAGATTAAGATTGAGATTGGGATTGGGTTTGGGTTTTGGCGGGAGAGGCTAAAAAGTGGGCGGGAAAAATTCAAATTCAAATTTTTTTCTTCAAATAATCGTAAAAATTCAAATTTTGGCCTCTAAAATTGGCGGGAATTGTTCAAATTCCAAATTGTTGAGAAAAAAATTTGGAATTGAACGATTATTTGAAAAAAAAAATTTTGAATTTGAATTTTTCCCGCCCACTTTTTAGCCTCTCCTGCCAAAACCCAAACCCAAACCCCCCAAACCCAAACCCAATCCAAATAGAGCCCAAATTTCTATATACTTTTCGATGTCTGAATACCCTGACTAATTAGGCGGGATGTGAGTAGGATAGATCTCATACTAATATGTTAAATGTCAATTTTTTTAAAAATAATTTATAACATAGAAAAATAGTGAAACCCTAAAAAAAAAGTGAAAGATTTGGTAGATTATTATAAATAAGAGATAGAACACAAATATATGATAGAAGATCTCAAGTGGTGAAAGACTTGTCGTAACTATCTTCTTACTATGGATATGCCGTTGATAATCTAAAGTGAGGCATAACTAAGCTAACCCACTTGTCATAAACAAATCATCAAACATAAGGTGAAATTGATTAAAGAAAAAGAAATTTATTTTTAAGGGAAATTTATTTTAATTTATTTTTTCATTTAAAATTAAAATTGAATGAGTTGATTTACAAGAATAGTGTATTTATTGGCTAATTTACCCTTACATTATTTTCTCCATATATTCATATTTGTCAAAATGTATAGTTCTCATGCAACTCTTCATTAATTTATTTGTACTTTTAGAGTATTAATTAGGGGTACTTTAGTCATCTTGATTAGTATCTTAATTTGTGTGAAAACTCCTAAAAAGACTTATATTTTGAATCGGAAGGAGTATCTATCTATATTTATATTACAGACCCTGTTTTCAGTTTCAGCCAATCACATCCTTCTAAATAATACATGTAATTTCCATGAATTTTTTATCAATTAATTATTTTATAAAATTTTGATTGTTTGGTTAAATTTTACTTTGGTTGTAAATTCTTAATTTGCTTATAAAAGTATCTCACATTGGAAAGTTATGTTGTTTTTTGAGTTTGACAATACTATAAAAGAGTGCACTTTGACATGTTTTGAGTTACAAAATTACTTTGACATTTTTTTCTTTCATTAAACATTACGTTTCCGTGCATAGCACGGGTAGTTTTTCTAGTATATATATATATATTACAGAGCACTTATACATACAGATAATTGTATCTATATATTTCTTCCATCTTTTTTCTTAGATTTTCACTTTTTTAATTAATTTACTAATTTTTAATTGGTTGAGAATATTTAGGTTAATTAAATTAATTGAAAATTAACTTAACTTAATAAGAATTAAATATCAACTTTTATTGGTGCAAAAATGTTAAACTATTTTATTTAAATCGGGAGAGGGGAATTCGATCCCCCGGCCTGAAGTCGGATGCTGCGCTGCATTGCCAACTACTCTAGCAAGTATTTGACAACTGTTTTCTTTAATTCTTTTTATGGAATGCTAATTTAAATTTTATTTTGGTTGTTGTAAGCCCTAAGGGCGAACAAACTCAGTTTTTGATATTGGACAAACTTTTAATGTTGTGTCTAATGATCTTAATATTTGTGATAGAATATCGGAACTCATTATGGAAGCTCTAAGTACTTCAATCAAGCCATTGATATCAAGATTCAAAGTTATACAAGGCTCATTCATCAAGATTGAAGATTGAAGACTTAGGTTTGGTTAGTTTAGCTTTGTTCTCATTAAATTTTATTTTGGTTGTAAACTCTTAATTGTCTAATAAGAGTATCCACATCGAAAAATTACATTGTTTTTTGAGTTTGACAATACTATAAAAGATGGTACTTTGACATGTTTTGAGTTACAAAATTGGGCTGACATTTTAGCCCATCAAATTAAGGAAGCCCGCTTATTTGCTTCTTATATTTTTTATTTATATAAATATAAATAGTTAAAGTTTTAACAAATAACGGGTAATTCAGATGACGGGTCCCTCTGAATTCCGATTGAGCTTTATAATCAAGTTCGATTTAGCCCAGACTTATGCAATTATCATTTTTTTTATCCTAATGGAGAATTTTTTATTTTCATAATATATTTTCATTGAAGATATCGAATCCAAACTTTAGAGAGGGGATTTCCAATCTCATATTTTGTTCAACCAATTTACGAAAAAGAACATATAAACATCAAATAGAAAAAGACATAAAAATTAAAAGCAATATGAATAATAAAGAACATAAGATTTACTAATTTTTATTGGTTGAGAATATTTAGGTTAATTAAATTAATTGAAAATTAACTTAACTTAATAAAAATTAAATATCAACTTTTATTGGTGCAAAAATGTTAAACTATTTTATTTAAATCGGGAGAAGGGGAATTCGATCCCCCGATCTGCAGGTCGGATGCTGCGCTGCATTGCCAACTACTCTGGTAAGTATTTGACAACTGTTTTTTTAATTCTTTTAATGGAATGCAAATTTAAATTTTATTTTGGTTGTAAACTCTTAATTGTCTAATAAGAGTATCCACATCGAAAAATTACATTGTTTTTTGAGTTTGACAATACTATAAAAGATGGTACTTTGACATGTTTTGAGTTACAAAATTGGGCTGACATTTTATCCCATCAAATTAAGGAAGCCCGCTTATTTTCTTCTTATATTTTTTATTTATATAAATATAAATAGTTAAAGTTTTAACAAATAACGGGTAATTCAGATGACCGGGTCCTCTGAATTCCGATTGAGTTTATAATCAAGTTCGATTTAGCCCAGACTTACGCAATTATCATTTTTTTTTATCCTAATGGAGAATTTTTTATTTTCATAATATATTTTCATTGAAGATATCGAATCCAAACTTTAGAGAGGGGATTTCGAATCTCATATTTCGTGCAACCAATTTACGAAAAAGAACATATAAACATCAAATAGAAAAAGACATAAAAATTAAAAGCAATATGAATAATAAAGAACATAAGATTTACTAATTTTTATTGGTTGAGAATATTTAGGTTAATTAAATTAATTGAAAATTAACTTAACTTAATAAAAATTAAATATCAATTTTTATTGGTGCAAAAATGTTAAACCATTTTATTCAAACCGGGAGAGGGTGGATTCGATCCCCCGACCTGCAGGTCGGATGCTGCGCTGCATTGCTAATTTAATGGAATGCTAATTTAAATTCTTTAACAAGTATTTGACAACTGTTTTCTTTAATTCTTTTAATGGAATGCTAATTTAAATTTTATTTTGGTTGTAAACTCATAATTGGCTTATAAGAGTATCCCACATCGAAAAGTTACATTGTTTTTTGAGTTTGACAATACTATAAAAGATGGTACTTTGACATTTTTTGAGTTACAAAATTAGGCTGACATTTTAGCCCATCAAATTAAGGAAACCCGCTTATTTGCTTCTTATATTTTTTATTTATATAAATATAAATAGATAAAGTTTTAACAAATAACGGGTAATTCAGATGACCGGGTCCTCTGAATTCCGATTGAGCTTATAATCAAGTTCGATTTAGCCCAGACTTATGCAATTATCATTTTTTTTATCCTAATGGAGAGTTTTTTATTTTCATAATATATTTTCATTGAAGATATCGAATCCAAACTTTAGAGAGGGGATTTCCAATTTCATATTTCGTGCAACCAATTTACGAAAAAGAACATATAAACATCAAATAGAAAAAGACATAAAAATTAAAAGCAATATGAATAATAAAGAACATAAGATTTACTAATTTTTATTGGTTGAGAATATTTAGGTTAATTAAATTAATTGAAAATTAACTTAACTTAATAAAAATTAAATATCAACTTTTATTGGTGCAAAAATGTTAAACTATTTTATTTAAATCGGGAGAGGGGGGATTCGATCCCCCGACCTGCAGGTCGGATGCTGCATTGTCAACTACTCTGGCAAGTATTTGACAACTGTTTTCTTTAATTCTTTTAATGGAATGCTCATTTAAATTTTATTTTGGTTGTAAACTCTTAATTGGCTTATAAGAGTATCCCACATCGAAAAGTTACATTGTTTTTTGAGTTTGACAATACTATAAAAGATGGTACTTTGACATGTTTTGAGTTACAAAATTGGGCTTACATTTTAGCCCATCAAATTAAGGAAGCCCGCTTATTTGCTTCTTATATTTTTTATTTGTATAAATATTAGTTAAAGTTTTAACAAAAAACGGGTAATTCAGATGACCGGGTCCTCTGAATTCCGATCTAGCTTATAGTCAAGTTCGATTTAGCTCTGACTTATGCAATGTTCATTTTTTTTATTCTATTGGAGAATTTTTTATTTTCATAATATATTTTCATTGACATGTTTTGAATTACAAAATTACTTTGACCTTTTTTTTTATTAAACATTATGTTTTTGTGCATAGCACGGGTCATTAGGCTAGTATATATATATTACAGAGCCACTTTTCAGATTCAACCAATCATATCAATCTTATGTGTAATTTTGTGGAATTTGTATGGTTTTAATTGTTTTACAATTAGTTGATTAGTTTAGAAGAGTTTTTTTTTTTTTTGAGGGGTTTAGAAAAGTTTTGGTAATTAAATTAATTATAAATTAATTCTTATCTTAATAAATTTTAAATATTAAACTCCTCCCCAGTACTCTCTCAAAATCCTGAAAAATATCTTTGAATTATTTTGTTTTTTAAACAGTTTAAAAAACTTTGATGGGTTAAGATAATTTATCACCTATTAAAGTAATAATAAATTAAGATGTTTATCAACTAAAAGTAAGATGTTAATCTAATTTTAAATTTTCTTGATATTTTAATTAGTTTAAAAAGTTTGGATAGGTTCCAAAGCGAAACCATGCGTAGCAAGACAACAAATTGAAGGATTTTAATTCGTTTGAAATTCGAGACTTATCTTCAGTCTCCTTTATCTCTTGAACAGTGACGGATTCAAAGAAGAGTTGACCCCACTCAAAAAAAAAAAAAAAAATCTTTAATTATGTATGATGTATTTTACTCAATTTAGATAATAAATGTATAAATGATCCCAGTGAATTATTGTGTATATCAAATGACCCCAGTAATTTTTTTAATTATATATGATATATTTTACTCCATTTGAATAATAAATGTATAAATGACCGCAATCAATTGTTGTGTATATCAAATGACCCCAGTGAAATATTTTTATGGATCCGTCACTGCTCTTGAAATAATTACTTTTTAATAGAATCTATTGAAATAAATTCATTATACTCTTCTCTATAAATACAAAGCTTCAACTAAATATTACTGAAAATTAAGAATTCACTCTTCATCAATTAGATTATACTTTTTTGAAGATCTTCTTTTATGTTTATTCTCTGCCACATTCATGTATATATTTGCATATCTGTTGTGTAGTTTACTTACAGATTGACGAAGACTTTATTATATTTATGCGATGTTTGCTAGCAATTTTTTTTTTCCAGAACATTAGTAATATTTTCTTTTTTTTTCTCTTGAATTATATGACAAACAATGTCTTTCTTTGAGGTTCTTAATTTGAAAAAATAAATTCTCCTATTTGTAGTAGAGCATCTTTTATATCTATTCTTTATATACTTTGCAGTCTTTTACATATGTTATTTTGATTAATCGAGAAATAACCACAGTCACTAAATTTTTCGTTCTTATTTTTTTTATTTAGCAGGTATTGAAGTATCGAAAAATTTCTTCAAGGTATATATTTGTTTCTTTTTTCACGTACTTTTACACTCATTTTCTTTCTTCCTTTTTAGTGTGTTTTTCTCTTAATATAAGCTTCAAATTTTTAGAATTTTTTAAGGTGATTTTTTTATTCTCCTTTTTTAAACTACTGTTGTCTACTGTTGATAGTCAATTTTTGGCTGCCTTAAACTATCTAAGTTGTCAACAAAAGGCTTGCCCAAGTGGGTAAGTCTTTGGCTTGGGACCGAAAGGTCCTAAGTTCGACACCTTCTCCCCGCACTATGGGGCATTAATAAATCTCCTCCTCTGGTGAGGCGTTCTCTTCCTCCTCTGGTGAGGCTAAGCTCCCTCCCCAAGCATGGGGCACGCTACAATCTCCCTGATCTAGGGTACTCCGCTCTTCCCCCTCGGGGGCAATCGCCTTCGGGCGTCAAAAAAAAAAAAAACTATCTAAGTTGACGAATGCAATAATAAAACAACGGTAAAATATATTTTTTTGCTTAAAAAAATTGCCACATATTCATAGGATCAGGGATGCATATACAATATAGATAGGCCTTCTTGATGTTTTTTTTTGTCAATTTGCACTCCATAATTGTTTTTTAAGAGTAAAGGGTGTTTGGTTTTATAATTGCATCAAGTGAAATAAGCTAATTGTTGATTTCCCAGTGGGATTAGGGGGGAGAATCCATGTGTAATAATTAAATAAAAAAAGGAAATCTCGATCAAATTTTATCATGAGTAATAAAAAAATAATTTTAAATTTTTTATTGGTCGGATGAAGAGAGTGGAAGCATGAAAAAAAGAAAGGGATGTCATGAAAAAAAGAAAGGGATGTTCACGCTTTTTCCTAATATTTAGCGTGCTACTAGATGACCTCATAAAGAGACCATATTTTGGTTCTTTAGGGAATTGTGTGCATCCTAAATTGATTATTTCATGTGTGCATCTATAATTTTGTTTCTCTATCTTATTCATATTTTGCAATTATATATGCAATCTGTAATTTAATTTATTTATCTTAAAATAGGAGATAGTAGATCGACAATTGTTCATAGTCTTGCTTATGGGGTTAAAGTATCTTTTTACTTTGGCTATATTCATCCTGCTATGATCCCTTGCAGTTTTTCATGACCAGAGTGGTAAAATGATTCATCATGCTATGATCCCTTGCAGTTATTGTATTTTTTTTTTTTTGGGTGGTCTCACAGGAGGAGGTGGCTAAAGAAGGGAGGATTTTATTTAGCCCCACGTAGGGGAGGGTGTCAAACTCGCGACCTCACGGTCGTGGGCAGAGGCCAGCCCCACTGGACTGTGGCACTCTTGACAGTTATTGTATTTCTACTTCTTAAGTGATATTTGACTTTGTTCTCAATCTCTTTTATGTAGTACTGCATTTAAATATAACCCGTATTTATTGTTCGATCTAACAATTGGAAGTTATCTTCTGAAACAGTAGGTCTGTCACAAATAAACTTGCATTTTCAAAAGACTCATCATTTTCCCCTTTTATTTTTTTACAGATTAATGCAGCTTTCTTATTCGCAATGATAGATAGAAAATAAGATTAAAGAGAGAAGAACAATTGATGCACTTTCCAACTTGGTTTATCGAAGCAAATAGAGGGTTGTGGCGCGTGACACCATTTTATCTCCCCATACAAAGAGGAACTAATATGTTTTCTCTTGGTTGTTTACGTAACAATATGCTAATTTTTTTCTTTGTAATTTTTTTATTTTTTGCAGATATTTTCTTTGTAATTTTTTTTTTTCCAGTTCACAATATTAAAAAAAAATGTCTTTATTTGGGTTTATATTTTTTCTTTGGCAAAGGGTAAAAGATCAGTTGAGTAAAATGATTATCCAATTTTAAAATTTTCCGTGCATAGCACGGGTGATCATGCTAGTATATATATATTACAGAACAGTTATACATACGTATATTTGTATCTATATATTTCTTCCATCCTTTTTTCTTAGATTTTCACATTTTTTAATTAATTTACTAATTTTTATTGGTTGAGAATATTTAGGTTAATTAAATTAATTGAAAAATAACTTATCTTAATAAAAAATAAATATCAACTTTTATTGGTGCAAAAAATTTTAAACAATTTTAATTAAATTGGGAGAGGGAGGATTCGATCCCCCGACCTGCAAGCTGGACGCTACACCACATTGCCAACTACTCTAGCAGGTATTTGACAACTACTTTCTTTAATTCTTTTAATGGAATGCTAATTTAAATTTTATTTTGGTTGTAAACTCTTAATTGACTTATCAGAGTATCCCACATTAAAAAGTTACATTTTTTTTTGAGTTTGACAATACTATAAATGATGGTACTTTGACATGTTTTGAGATAGAAAATTGGGCTGACATTTTAGCCCATCAAATTAAGGAAGCCCGCTTATTTGCTTCTTATATTTTTTATTTATATAAATATTAATAGTTAAAGTTTTAACAAATAACGGGTAATTCAGATGGCCGGGTCCTCTGAAATCCGATTGAGCTTATAATCAAGTTCGATTTAGCTCAAACTTTTGCAATGTTCATTTTTTTTTATTCTAATGGAGAATTTTTATTTTCATAATATATTTTTGAAAATAAATAAATATGGATATTTAAAAAAAATCAATTCGCTTCGTTTATACTGCAAAAATCAAGTGAATCTTTTTCTAAACTCTCTAAAACTAAAGTATTAATTTGTATAAATTTTAATGTATAGTAAAAGTTAAAAATATTAATCTAAAGTTAAATAAGAGAATTAACAACAATAAAAACTCCCACATAAAAAAATTATTATTATTTTTAAAATTTGACAAATGACAAGACTATAAAACAAAATTAATGTGCATAAAATTTATAATTTCTCCGATTCAAAATAGAAATTTTTTTAAGAGTTATTTTTTGTTGCAAAATATAGATCTTTTTACAAGAATATTGCATTTATTGGCTAATTTACCCTTACATTATTTTCTCCATATATTCATATTTGTCAAAATGTATAGTTCTCATGCAACTCTTCATTAATTTATTTGTTCTTTTGGAGTATTAATTAGGGGTACTTTAGTCATATTGATTCGTATCTTAATTTGTATGAAAACTCCTAAAAAGACTTATATTTTGAATCGGAATGAGTATCTATCTATATTTATATTACAGAGTCTGTTTTCAATTTCAGCCAATAACATCCTTCTAAATCCTATGTGTAATTTCCATGAATTTTTGTTCAATTAATTATTTTATTAAATTTTGATTGGTTGGTTAAATATTACTTTGGTTGTAAATTTTTAATTTGCTTATAAGAGTATCTCACATTGAAAAGTTACATTGTTTTTTGAGTTTGACAATACTATAAAATAGTGTACTTTGACATGTTTTGAGTTACAAAATTACTTTGACATTTTTTCTTTCATTAAACATTACGTTTCCGTGCATAGCACGGGTATTTTTGCTAGTGTATATATATATATATATATATATATATATATATATATATATATATATATATATATATATATATATATATATATCTACCTATATATATATTACGAAGCCTTATACATACAAATAATTGTATCTATATATTTTTACAATCCTATTTTCTTAGATTTTCACATTTTTTAATTAATGTACTAATTTTTTATTGGTTGAGAATATTTAGGTTAATTAAATTAATTGAAAATTAACTTATCTTAATAAAAAATTAAATATCAACTTTTATTGGTGCAAAAAAATGTTAACTATTTTATTTAAATCGGGAGAGGGGATTCGATCCCTCTGACCTCGGAGGTCGGATGCAGCGCTGCATTGCCAACTACTCTGGCAGGTGCTTGACAACTATTTTCTTTAATTCTTTTAATAGAATGCTAATTTAAATTTTATTTTGGTTGTAAACTCTTAATTGGCTTATAAGAGTATCCCACATCGAAAAGTTACATTGTTTTTTGAGTTTGACAATACTATAAAAGATGGTACATTGACGAGTTACAAAATTGGGCTGACATTTTAGCCCATCAAATTAAGGAAGCCCGCTTATTTGCTTCTTATAATTTTTTGTTTATATAAATATAAATAGTTAAAGTTTTAACAAATAACGGGTAATTCAGATGACCGGGTCTTCTGAATTCCGATTGAGCTTATAGTCAACTTTGATTTAGCTCAGACTTATGCAATGTTCATTTTTTTTTATTCTAATGGAGAGTTTTTTATTTTCATAATATATGTTCATTGAAGATATCGAATCCAAACTTTAGAGAGGGGATTTCGAATCTCATATTTCGTGCAACCAATTTACGAAAAAGAACATATAAACATCAAATCGAAAAAGACATAAAAATTAAAAGCAGTATGAATAATAAATAACATAAAATTTACTAATTTTTATTGGTTGAGAATATTTATGTTAATTAAATTAATTGAAAATTAACTTATCTTAATAAAAATTAAATATCAACTTTTATTGGTGCAAAAAAAAGGTTAAACTATTTTATTTAAAACGGGGGAGGGGGATTTGATCCCCTGACCTGCAAGTCGGATACTGCGCTGCATTGCCAACTACTCTGGCAGGTATTTGACAACTAATTTCTTTAATTCTTTTAATGGAATGCTTATTTAAATTTTATTTTGGTTGTAAACTCTTAATTGGATTATAAAAGTATCCCACATCGAAAAGTTACATTGTTTTTTGAGTTTGACAATACTATAAAAGATGGTACTTTGACATGTTTTGAAGTTACAAAATCGAATGACATTTTAGCCCATCAAATTAAGGAAGCCCTCTTATATGCTTCTTATATTTTTTTGTTTATATAAATATAAATAGTTAAAGTTTTAACAAATAACTGGGTAATTCGGATGATCGGATTCTCTCGAATTCGATTGAGCTTATAGTCAACTTTGATTTAACTCGGACTTATGCAATGTTCATTTTTTTTATTCTAATGGAGAATTTTTTTATTTTCATAATATATGTTCATTGAAGATATCGAATCCAAACTTAGAGAGGGGATTTTGAATCTCATATTTCGTGCAACCAATTTACGAAAAAGAACATATAAACATCAAATAGAAAAAATACATAAAAATTAAAAAGCAAGTATTAATAATAAAGGACATAAAATTTACTAATTTTTTATTGGTTGAAATTTTTTATGTTAATTAAATTAATTGAAAATTAAATTATCTTAATAAAAATTAAATATCAACTTTTATTGGTGCAAAAAAATGTTAAACTATTTTATTTAGTTCGGGTGAAGTGGGATTCGATCCCCCGACCCTGCAAGTTTGGGATGCTACGCCACATTGCCAACTACTCGCGGGTATTTGACTACAAATTTCTTTAATTCTTTTAATAGAATGCTAATTTAAATTTTATTTTGGTTGTAAACTCTTAATTGTCTTATAAGAGTATCCCACATCGAAAAGTTACATTGTTTTTTGAGTTTGACAATACTATAAAAGATGGTACTTTGACATGTTTTGAAGTTACAAAATCAAAGTGACATTTTAGCTCATCAAATTAAGGAAGCCCGCTTATATGCTTCTTATATTTTTTTTGTTTATATAAATATAAATAGTTAAAGTTTTAACAAATAACTGGGTAATTCGGATTACTCGGTCCTCTCGAATTCGAAAGTGAGCTTATAGTCAAGTTTGATTTAAATTTGAAACTTATGCAATGTTCATTTTTTTTTATTCTAATACGTAATTTTTTTATTTTCATAATATATTTTCATTACATGTTTTGAGTTACAAAATTACTTTGACATTTTTTCTTCCATTCAACATTACGTTTCCGTGCATAGCACGGGTATTTTTGCTAGTATATATATATTACATAAGCCATTTTCAGATTTTTAACTCCCTCATGCCACGTGTCATTTTTGTAGATTATTTTGTTATTTAATTAATTATAAAAAATTTGATTGGTGCAAAAAAACTGAACTACTTCATTTAAATTGGAGAGGGGGAGGATTCGAACCCAGAACAGTCAGGTTATATGCTACACAACATTGCCAACTGCTCTATCAAGTGTTTGACAACTATTTTATTTAACTCTTTTACTGGAATGCTAAACTTTTCAGTTAAATTCTACTTCTAATATGTTATTCAAATTCAAATACGATAAAAATTTAAATTAGTGTAACAAACCATTTAGTTTCTGTTAAACCTGCGGACGAGCCTCCCCCAAGAAATATCAGATTACCCATTATTCCTTATCATTTCTTAAATGTCTAAAGATAGCATTTTATGATATAAGAAATCTCATTATGAGTTTTTGTCGAGTAAAGTATGTCCATTATGAGTTTTTTTTCTTTTGAGAATGACTAGAATTAAATTACATATTTCCTAAAATAATAATACTTTTTCGTATAAACTTCCACTACTAACCTTCCTTAGTTTAAGCGTAATTTAAAGACATTAACCTTCCTTAACTAATAATGCAAGAAGGAAACTTTATTAAAAGTAGAATACTTTTATTAATTTTCATCTTAAGTCAAAGTGAAACATTAAATTCCTGATAGAAGCAATATTGTATTTGTTAAAGTTTATAGCCTAAATAATATTTGAGTTTCTGATAACTATGTATCATCATATTGCTTATGGACCTTGTGTTATTTTTCTAAATTTCTTTTATATTATTAGTAGAATTTTTGCTTTTTTCGCATTGATTTATGATAACTAAATCTATTGATCTTTACTAGCCACTTTTATTTTTTATTTTTGATTTTTTTTAAATGTTTCAATTTATTTGATTGCAGGATACAAAGAATCCTAATTTTTGGGAACCTTTTCTGTTATATGTATTGATATACTTATGTCCTAGAAGTCTTATGCAAAAACCTAATTTAGACTTGATTTGTTATTTTGATTTTAAGAATTAAGTTTTTTAGACATGCCCAACATTGTTTTTCCAAAAAATTTATGAAGTTTAGGATGAACTTATTTGAGAGAATTTATTGAGAAGTTTCTGTGAATTTATGAGAATATTTTATTCCAACATTTACTCACCTCTTCATCCTTTTTATGTTCATGACTTTTGATGTCCAATTATTATTTATATCTATGTTTGATTTATTTTTATCCAATAAACATTACTATTAATAAATTTCCTTTAAATAATTTATTAATATACTATTAGACTAATTTTATCTTTCAGTGAAAAAAAACATTTACTAAAATGGATCTTGCAGTAATGCAAGTTTAGCGGAAAAAACTTGAGCAGAAAACTTCATGAATTATATGGCTCCATAAGAAAAACGAAGTCACAATACGTAGTTTCTTCAAATTTTCTAAAAAAAATGGGTGATTAACATTTAATAGTAGTAGTGTAGTGATTATTGGATTAAAACATTGGACGGAACATTAATTGAAATAGTATAAGACTATTTTTAATTATTTTGATTATATATTATTCGATCCAATAATCATTCTGGTGTTGACCCTTACATTTGTGAGTTACTCAATAAAAGTCATATTATCTAATCATGTTTAATTTTCTTATTTATTTTCTGAAAATTTAAAATTAACGAGTTGTTGTTTTAAATACAATTGTACAAACATTAAATTAATAATTTGAAATTCAGTATTTCCGTGCATAGCACGGGTCATTTTCTAGTATATATATATTCCTAACTCATTGACTGCACTTTCCCTTAGCCGCTAATGTGAATATATATATATATATATATGCCGCCCATGTGGAGATATATATATTTATAACTCATTGACTCCAAGTACGATAGACTTATATTCGTTGACTGGGTAAAAAGCCACCTCCATTGTGTCATCGCCTTTGCTCTTCTTTTTTGCTATCCTTCCTCTTAATTTCCTAATCTTGTTCAAGTTGCTTCTTGCAAATTGTACCGAAAAAGTAACTGACTTTTATTGGAAACAACTAAACAAGTAGACAAAGTTCGCAACGACTCCTAAATTTTTTATCAACCGTTAAATTAAATTTTTGATGATTAAAATTGATTTTAAAAAAACACATATTCTGATACTCAAAACACTTGTTCGCGCTGAACACATGTTTTGAATCTCAGACTACATATTTTAAGCTAAAAAACACATATTCTTGAATCTCATTATTACACATGTTTTAAGCTCAAAACACCTATTTTTTAATCTCAAAACACATGTTCTAAAACGTTTCGTATATACTGGAAAAATTTGTTCCGCATTGGATCTGGACTGGACAAAGTTAGAATCATTGATATATTCATGTTATTTATATTGCTCTTTAAGAGATGCATAAATATAGTTCATCTTGATTCTATCGTTGGAGGATGACGATGAAAATGTTGCGAAGAAGATTTATGTGTTTACATTTTAGGGTGTTAATATTAGTATTAGTGTTTTCCTCCCACTTAGATTGTGCGCTTTTTTTTCTATTACTTCGTGTAATTTTTATTTTCTGATTATTCGTTGTACTTCTCAACTTCTCTCTTATAATACTTGAGAATGAGTTTGAGAATTGTTTCGATCGTAATGACCTTTCCCGTTTTATTATCAATTGATATTCATAATTTAGCAGGAAAAAGAAAAAGAAAAAACAAAGCACCAAAGTTCAAAAAAATTGATAGGTACACTTAGAGGTGCACAGAAAAAAGTGAAATCGGTCAATCTAAACCTATCCAATTTTTTTTTTTTTATTTTTTTTTTATTTTTTTTATTTGTTTGAGTAGGGTATTGAATTGTTTTAGGTTGGACTAAATGAAAACTAAAATTTTTGTTTGGCTTGAATTTTTTTTTCCAATCCAATCGAAATCAAATCGAAGTAATTTATTATGAGATAATTCTTTTAGAAAGAACAAATTAATAACTCTCACAATTAAATAAACTTAACTTCTTATAATAATGTACTTAATTGATCCATATTATCAAACTACCTACATAAGTCACTTCTTTTATTCCATCTATATTTTTCTTCTTGGGGCCTCAATATGTGTATATTCCTTCTATCTAACTAAAGATTTATTTATGTTTTACTTTAGTTTATTTATATTATATTGTTTTGAATATTATTAAAATAATGACATATCTAAGGAGTAAATGTAGCGGCCACTCTCAACATTTTCTAAATACTACTTTTATATATATAAAAAAATTCTTTTCCTTTTTTTTTTTGAGAAAATCTTGAAATTTTTGCGTCACGCCAATTGTTTTTGAAAAAGTTTAATATTTTTTATATTTTCGCCCTATCAATCAATGTATAAATTCTGAATTTGAGTTTAAGCCCACGAAAAACTCTAACGACCGGTCCCTACTGCAAACCTGAAAAAAAAATCACTAATAATTCGCCATGTGTATATGAAATTAGAAGAAGTTTACACGTAAAAAATTCTGAATAGTAAGGAAATGTATAGAGAGGGAAGCTTTCCCCATCCCACCTACCATCACCCACTACTCTATAAAAGGTAGCTTTGTAAATCAGGTTGGCCAACTTGAGAGGCTTTGAGAGAGAGTAGAAAAGAAAATAATAATGGCTACAACTTATACAATGAGAGGAATATTAGGTGGGGCCATCCCCATCCTCATAGTTTTGGTAGCCCTAAGTAGCTGCTGGACAACCTTAGCAGCACCGAGCGCCGCCCAATGCCAGCAGGATAGGAGGCTTTTAGTAGACGCATGCAAACCTATCATATTTGGAATGCGTCCTTCGCCGGAATGTTGTGGTCGAATCAGAGCCGTTGATGTTGGATGTGTTTGCCCTGCTGTAACACCTAAAGTAGCTGTTCTTATCAACGTTAAAAGCATCGTTCCCCTTATTGAAGGCTGTGGAAGGAAACTCCCTCGTCACTTCAAGTGTGGAAGTAAGTTCTCCATCGCCCTAAATATCGGTAAAAAAATCATGTCCCCATTTTGTGTCCTATTTCATATTCCTTACGAATAGATAATTAACACGTGTTCACATTTTTCCCGCGGGTCCACCATTTATTTTAGCTTATAATTTTTTAATTAAAAATTAACATATGTCAATTTCTTATTAGTGGTTAGGGGTGTTAATGATTCGGGTTGGTTCTGTTTTACACATTTTTTAAACCAAACCGAAATATTCGGTTTAAAATTTTAAAACCAATCCAAACCATTCAAAACCTCAAACCGATGCATTCGGTTTGTATCGGTTTGGTTTGATTTGGTTTGGTTGTTCGGTTTCCGAGAGATACATAATATATTTATTATATAGTAAAAATAAAATAATTTTTATATAATTATTTAACTGCTAAAAATATAAATAAGACTACTCTTTTCACAAGTTAAACACGGTAAAAAACAACATAATGAAACATAAATTCTTATTTTCTTGAACTTCAATATAAAGTAAAAATAAAACAATTTTTTATACAATTACGTAACTAATAAAAATATAAAGAAATATATCTATTATTTTTCACAAGTTAAACACAACAAAAAAACAAATTAGTGAAACATAAATTCTTAGATCTTGATTATTGAACCTCAAACAAATTATTGAAAAATTATCCTAGGAGGAAAAAAGTAAAAAATACAAAAATTACACCATTATTAGTTTTAAAGTAAAACAAAAACTTGCTTGTTATGGTATAAAAAAATAAGAAGTTCAATATGTTTTCTTACAAAATAATTCTTTAATATATATATATATATATATATATATATATATATATATATATATATATTCGGTTTGGTTCGGTTTGGATTATAAAAAAAATTAAACCAAACCGATAGTTCGGATTTAATTTAGTCCAAACCGAAATCAATACAATACACTGCTCAAACCGAAAATTCGGTTTGGATCGGTTTGGTTTGATCGGTTTCGGTTCTTCATGAACACCCCTATTAGTGGTACAGACAATGAGACACCGAACAAAGATTCCTATTGCTAAAAAATACGGGTGAAAATCGTTTGTCCATGTAAATGTCCCCATACATGTATTCACTATTCAGAATTCGTAATGCGAATATGTTTTTTATATATACACGTAGCGAGTTGTGAATGGTTATGTACATGAATGAGAATATACACGGGGACAGACGGTTTCTTGCCAAAAAAACACGGACAAATTTGGCACATGTATTTTTTTTCTCACATATTGCTTCCCTTTCATAATAGAAGTCGTTAATTTAAGGAAGAAAAAAATAAGGTACTTTGTTGGTCAAAATATCAATATTACTCTCTTAAATATAATTAGTGATATACGAATTTTATATAAAAGAGTAATATTGATATTTTGTGTAACAAAGTACCTTGCTTTTCTCTTAAACTACATGTTCTAAACATAATATTATTAAATGAAGGAAGTGATATATATCTTATGGAGGCATATAGATGTTGGGTAAATAAAAATATACTAATTACCAAAGAAATATGCGAGAGAAAATGAAATTCAAAAGGAGGATCAAGTAATTAATATAGTTTTGCATACGAATAATTCTGATATGGATTATATCCATTAGACTCTGCGATTTAGAATTAGTCACATTATCACATAATGAGGAAATAAATAACTTTGTAATAATATTATCAATTTTAGATCATAAGATTCAAATATGCCTGATCCATATCAGAACTTTCATTACTACTAAGAACGGAATACAAGGGAGATTGAAACTATTCATTTAGCATTAATGTCTCTATAGTTTTCTAGATGTAGATTAGATTCTGGCTATATAGTGTGAGTAGGCCAAGGCTACAAACTATTTATTGAACAGTCTATTAGGTTTCTTGATATGATTTGTGTGATTGTATTGTGTTTGGTTTGTGTTTGGTTTGATTTTAAATTAATTATGAGATTCAAATATGAAGTATTAAATTATTTAAAATTTTATTTAAATTTAAGATTAATTTAAAATTGAGATCAAAATCTCAAAACTAAACCAAGTTTCTATCTTTAAAAGAGTGAACATTAAATTTGATATGGAAGTAGTAATTTTTTCTATCTAAATAATTCCTCTCTTGCTGCAGGTATCACTATACCATGATCCAACTTGGCTTGCTACCACGGATGACGTCCTCTTCGTTTCAACTTTTAAATAAATGTAATCGAAGGATTCATTTTTTTTTGTCTGTGTTTTCATTAAAAAAAAATTATATGTAATCTTTTTAATTTGGATTTGGTTTCCCCGGATTCAATAGGTAATATGCTAATTGTTTGTTAGCTATATGTGTATTTTTATTATAAAAAGTTATATAATCTTATTGAATTTGGGTCTCACGGGTTCATTAGTCAATACATCAATTTATAATATTTTTGTTTATTTTATTTATTAGGACATTTTACACTAAATGACTACCTACTATTTACGTATTTTTCACTTTGACCAAATACATTAATTTTAGTGGGTTATAACCATATACAATTTACAGGCTGTATGTTGTAGAACCAGCGTTATTTTCCGGCCAATTTCTTCAATTTTTTGGCTTGAAAATTTAAAATGACTAATATATCCTTTGCATTTAAACCAATCCGGCCCGACCCATCATCATCACCCTTCGCTCCGCCGACCACCACCCCCACCCCTTCTCCCAAAACCACCAACCACACCCATCTCTTCTGCACGGAGCAGTGATGAAACCTTTGAAGAAAATATTTTCTTGAATCAATAATTTTCAAAAGTAAAAATTCTATCCCACCCTTGATGGTGTATTGATTCAAGAAAATATTTGTTTTATCTAGTCTGAATTTGATTGTTATGGTTGTTAATTTTCAGGTGATTGTTGCATCCGGTGAGTAGGACTCTTAATCGAGATGCAGCTTCAATACACCAAGTCTTGAAATTTTATGGAATTTTTTTTTTTTTTGGCCAAATCAAATCATTCAAAAGTAAAATTCTTGAATCAATACACCATCAAGGGTGGGAGAGAATTATTTTACTTTTAAACTTCCATCTGGGCTATGAAACCTTTGAAGATAGGGCTTTTTCTGAGATTGTTTTAGGAGGATTACAAATCGATTTCATTTGGATGATGTTGTAAATATTCACCTTCTTTCGTCGGACAGAAATGGAAACCGGCCGGCGAAGAATTGAAGAAACCTTCGCCATTATCATCGGCGCCATTTTCGGATCATGATGATGATTATAATAAGCCAGAGGAGGAGGAGAAGGATAGGTATATAACCATAAGTTAGCCCACCATCTGCAATTTGAGTAGTACTCGGAAGCATGAACTGCGGCTGGGTTTGATAGATGGTGGAAGAATGGTTTAGTGAAGGAAGGAGGAAGAAGATGAATAAGAAAGAGGAAAATATGTGGACGAAATTACCCCTCACGTTCCTAGCACGTGTAGGCTTTTTTAAAAAAAATTGGCCAAAAATATACGCCGGTGTTAAGACCTGCAGCCCGTAAATTATATATGGCTATAACCCACTAAAAATAATGTATTTGGTTAAAACGAGAAATACGTAAATAATTGGTATTCATTTAGTGCAAATTACTCTATATATTAAAATTGATATTTTTTGTTGAAGTGTTTCTCAATTTTTTTTTATTTCCTAAAATAATATTTAAAATCCCATATTCAAGAGAAGTAATTGTGGCCATTGATGAAGAACTCGTCAACGATTCTGATTATTCTCTAGGGTTATTTCAAAAATATTTGTCACTTAACAACTCTAAGTCCACATATTATACATATTTATATACCCTAAGTTTCTATAAAAATATTATTTGCAACCATAAGTACATGAATTAAATTACTTTTAGGTCCCTAATGTTATAAAACTTTAAAAATTAAACTCGCATAGTATATTTTCATTTCACAGATTGACCCACAAGTTTCTAATTAAATCTTTTAAATTCACAATTTGATCCAAAAATCATGAAATTAACTTTTAAAAAATTATAATTAAACTCCTAACTAATAACATATTCATAGTGATCTTCATATAATGGAATATATATAATCTTGGATGTTTACTAATAAGTGATTGACGTATGTAGAAGTATAACGAACTTTACATGTGTACTGTTAGAGTTTCATAGTACTAATAAAAAATTGATATATAACGAACCATTAAGGTGTACAAGTTGTCTCAATCACTATAAAATGATATTTTCTTTCGTTTTCATTTAAATTGTCCCTAAACACATTTCCCCACTCCAACCCCTATACCCTGCTTTCTTCTTCCCCTCACCTCTAAACTCCCTTTTTGGTTTAAAAAGTTCAGGGTGAGTTTGGCATCTGGTCGCCACCACGGTCGATGAGCGTTTCTGCGACTAATATCGTCGACCATATCAGACTGAAAATAGGGATGATTTTTTTTTTCTATTCACAATCCAACTGGATTTGCAAGATTCTTTAGTAATTTTGGAGGGACTTGGGAAAGCCAGTCATTAATTTGTGATTTGGGATTGAAATTGAGTGGATGAAGGAAGCCATGGGAAAAGCTTCAGCATGAACATCAAGATCTAATTTTAGATTGCAGTAGCAGCAGCTCTCCAAAGACCCCAAATCTAGTAGCAAGACTAATGGGACTTGACCTTCTTCCTGAATCGGCTTCTCCTCCTTCTTTCTCTTCCTGCTGTTCGAGCCCCCAAAATGGCCTTTGGCTTATGAATTTTTGTTAAAAAAAAATTGATTATTTTTGTGGTTCATGAATTTTGAGAATATGATTATTCTTAATTTATGGAGGTTTAATTTGAATTTTTCATCAAATGTCATCAATTGAAAATGGAAATGGGTAATTGTTGTTAAGATTTTTGTGATAAGTTTTATTTTTTTACCGGAAAATGTTGTTTGTTAGATTTTTGTGCATTAGTAGCCAATAGGTCAGAGAATAGTGGCAGCATATATTTTACTTTATTTTATATAATTGTAGTAAAAATAATTGGAAAAAAATAAATAAGGGCATAATTGGTAATGAAAATATCAATTTGGAAATTTTGGGAGATTTTAACCAATAAATTGACTAAGATTTAGCCATATAACACTTCCCTTTCGATAATTCCCACTATAAGCATTAGTTCATTTTTAATTAAGGACAAATATACAAAGTACGAACTGGACCAGACTACATATAAATGTGAACCACAATCAAGAATTACATCACCACTTGCCATTACCTTTGAGTCTAGCGCAGTCAAAGAAGACTTGAAGTTCGCCGACCAATCCAAGTCGTTTTATATGGGTTGAATTTGTTGAAGAATTGAGTTTATTTAAAGAATTTGAATAGTAATTAAAGTGTCGTGAGTATATTTTTGAGTCAATATTATTATATGTTACACTGCTGAATTTTGAATATTATTGAGATTATTATGAAATGGGTTGCGCAAGTTTTGTGATGATATATAACATGTGAGAAAATCAATTTTTAGTTTGAATGATAAATTGGTATAAAGTGAGGTGATTGAAATGGATTTTAAACACACATCCCATGGGATACCTATGAAAGTGAGAATCACTTTATAAGGAAAAGTGGTTTATATGTGTTTAAAATCTCTTATCAATATTATGCCCCATGAAAGAACATCGTGTGCGCTCGTGCATGGGGGTGCGAATCCAAAGCTCGTAGCTACCTACCAAAATAGCTTGAACTTGTGTGCGTACACGAATGCCGAACAAAAACTCGTGGGTCTAATCAACCAACATTTTGGTATTCGAATTTTGCTGAATAAATACAATTCATCCCATCTCTTAATTCCTTGTTTGTAACCGTCAGGATTAATACAACATAATTGCGTGCGACTGTAACTGCCATATGTTAATGGTTGTATTTATGCTCAGTTGTTACAACTTTGGATTTTGGGAATATAAGGCAGCCTTGCCCTGCCAGAAAAGACAATCGAAAATTCTCTCATCTCCTTGCATATATGAGTTTTTGTCTTCTACTTTTGTGCATATTTTAAAGAGCATTTATGTCTAAGAGTTCTACAGTTTAAAAGGATTCGAGGTTGCTGTTACTGCTTCTTCCAGTTAATAGTGTGGGCGTTGTACCTTGGGAGTTCAGTGTTCCAGAGGTCTGAAGCGATAAAGGCGAGCATATTGAACTTAAGGGGGAAGTGGTGTACTGTTGTCTCGTTCAGGAGTTATATCCGAAACTGGTTTGGAATTCTATATCCAACAATTGTTATTTGCTTATCTAACAAATCTGTTATTTTGTTATCATACAGTGAGTTTTTTTATTATTTAACAGTGGTTCTGTATATCTCTTACACATGTTAATTCTGAATCGAAAGCAGTTGTTTTATCCATCTCTAACACCTGTTATTCTGGAACTTACTGTTGTTTGTTAATTTAATTAACAGTCGTTAAGGTTGCAGCTAACAATTGTTATATATTATATTAACAGCTGTTATTTTTTATAGCAAACCAGAAAAAATATCTAATAGAATTTAGATTTTATATTTTTAAGTTCATTAGAAGTGGAGTTTTGGTTTCAGATTCGTTTAGATGCAGGATTTTCGGATCGGACCTGAACCAGTTCACGGACTTGTCCGTAAAAATAATATATGTTTTAAAAAAAAATCCAAATTATAATTCCAAAAGTAGTGAGTCTCATGATATGGTTTGTTTTTCATTTGTTCCAGGTTATTTAAATACATATATCATTATTTAACATGCAGTTTTTTTTCTTGCGATCATAATGATAGATTTATGTACTCGTAAATTCATATCTATTTCACTTCTTGTTTTAAAGTGAGAGCATTATATGAATATGAATCTTCTATATTTACTTTTGATAAGTGGGTAGTTTTTTTTTTTTTTTTTTTTTTTTTTTTTTTTTTTTTCCAAAAATAAATTTCAAAAAGTTAATGAACCTGCGTACCGATCCATAATCCGCAGACTGAGTATGAACTTAGTCTTTCACTCTTTTTTTAGAGTTTCACTATTTTTCTATGTTATAAATTATTTTAAAAAAATATTAACACTTAACATGTTATTAGTATGATCTATCCTACTCACATTCCGCCTAATTAGTCATGGTATTCAAACATCGAAAAGTATATAAAAAAATTGTATTAAAAATTGTGATAGTTCTCAAAAGAAGAAAGGGAAAAAAGGAAAATTCTCTTTGATCTTTCCTTGATTTTGGAGAGGAAAGAGAAACTAAATGACCAAAAAGCCACGAATATACACATCCAAATCCAGTATATGTAGGGAATGCTTTATTAATCCTGGTATTTCACTTTACTCACAGTAATAATTTAATAGGTCTTATAATTGAATATAGGGCATGTATGTATTGTGACTGAGCATGTGGGATTGCGAAACTAATGGACCGATTTATCCCAAATTTTCCCTAAGCTTCCCGAATATTGGTCCGACTCTAGTGCAAAATAGGTATCTTGTTTGCACTGTGCATTTGAATTCAAAGATTTGATGATTAAAAGTACATGTTTTAGAATGCTCGTTATAATTTAATAATAAGTGTTCTTACCCGTCAAATAATTTTTTTTTTAACAATATACATGTATTTTGGATTGTGTGAAACAACCACCTCCAAATAACATCTCTTTCACAATCAGAAAAACTATGTGTAGGGAAGGTGCTATTACGATCAAAATCGATTTGGAAAAAGCTTTCGATCGCTTGGAGTGGGATTTTATCAAAGAATCTTCGGAATTTTTCAACTTCCCCAAAATGCTTATTAATCTAATCATGCATTTTGTCTGTTCATCAAAAATGGCAATCCTATTCAATGGGGAAGCGACTGAGTGGTTTTACCTGTCTAGAGGTATCAGACAAGGTGATCCACTGTCCCCTTACTTGTTCGTTATCTGTATGGAATATCTCACTATCAATATTGAGAAATCTGTTAGTCTTAAGAAGTGGAAAACGATCAAAATTGGGAAACAGGGCCCTAATATATCCTACTCCTTATTCGCTGATGGTGTCATTTTGTTCGGCTCAGCTAATAATGACACATTTTCTGAGATGAAGAGGATACTTAAATGACCTGAATGGGATGGTGATCATATCTTGTAGCAGGAGATCAGGTCAGAGAATTAACCTCAATAAGTCAAAATTCATTGCTTCAGATAACCTATCACCCATCAGAATTTGGGAAATTGAGATTCACATTCATATCCAGCACACAGTAAATATTAGCAAATATCTGGGTTTTTCTATTTTCCAAAAAAGGCCAGTGAACTCGGATTTCCAATTCATCTTGGATAAAGTGAGGAATAAACTCTCAGGCAGGAAAGCTAATCTCCTTTCCTTAGCTGGAAGACGTACTATTATTCAAACTTCCTCTTCCCATATCTTATCTTACTACTCACAATGCTTACCTGTTCCTGCCTCGATCTGTGATAAAATTGATCAGGAAAATAGATCATTACTTTGGGGAAGCTCGTCGGTAAAAAAGAAAATGCACCTTGTTAAGTGGGACAGAGTAGCCAAACCTCAGAAGCTAGGAGGTTTAGGGATTAGGAAGGCTAAGGACATCAACCGAGTGGGTCTTAAAGCTAGGAGGTTTAGGGATTAGGAAAGCTAAATTGGAGAACATCTAGAGATAGAACGAATACTTGGGCTTTTGTGTTTAAGAAGAAATACTTCAAAGATGACTCGCAATCTTTGATTCAACTTAAAAAGGGACAAGACTCCATCAACCTCAAAGCACTCAAGCAGGGCTTAGATTTTTTCCATAAAGCTACCGCTTGGATTCCTGGGGATGGTAACATCATCAGGATTTGGCATGATGATTGGACGGGTCTTGGTCCTCTGAGAAAACTAATCTCGAGGCCTTTTAATAGAAATGAAGATGATGCTAAGCTTAAGGATATATACACCAACTCGAACATTTGAAACCTCGGGAATTTATCGTTTGACTTTCCAAACATAATTGCAGATTGCATAAGAGGTGTGCCTAGATCGGATCATTCAGAATTGCCAGATTGAAGGAAGTGGAGAATGACGGGGATGGCGATTTTGTTAGTAGTGCCCTAGGACCATTAGCACACGTTGTGCGTTTTATTATCTTTTGAGCATGTAATTGAATAGTTAATTTTGCTTTTGATTATCAAATGTGTGATTTGATAGTAAAACTCATTAGCTTATGTAATTACTATTCTAGAAGTCCCTAGTTTTATGTAATGCTTAATTACTATGAAATAAAACTAGTATGATTGTTGATTGATGATCTTGTTTTACTCGATCATGTGTAATGGATACAAATCACATCATAGATGCAATATATAGTGGGATACATTGTATTGGGACGTGATCCGCCGTAGAAGTAATACTTCATGGTCTTAAGTCATAAGTATTACTTCCTCAATACTATTTTTGAATCCTTAGACCTTATGTCTTCATTGATTCTAGTATGAATGGAGCCACGCTTTTGACTCGACTCGGACGTTACTTGTAACAGAGTAATCAATACGACCGATGATCGGATGTAGTGTCCTATCATAGCTTGAATGTGAGAGACATTGTAAGGAATTTGTCCCTCTCTATTATTAGAGAGAGATATCCATGGGCCCTCGATAGGGAAAGACTGCTTTAAATGCATGGCCGTGCTCAAATGTATTTGATAAAGTGGTTATCAAATGCTATTTGTCGAAACAGACTACCCTGGGATCGAGCATAAATACAATTAAGCTTAATAAGGGTGACGACCACCATGCCTTATGCTTAATTAGGATATCGCGAGACAAAGGGATTAAATAGTAGATTGACAATAGGTTCCGCTTGTAAATTCATTCACCTCGGGTAGTCACAATGTCCTCGCTAGGGGCCGCATGTGACTTATGAACTCACACTACTACTAAGTGTGTTTTCATTGCCATTGTGATATGAACCTACGGTGGTCACACGCATAGACGAGCTAACAAGCTTCATGTCCAGCATTCAATGAATCTAGAATGTGTCTAGGTTCATTGTATCCGACATTTGTTTTTTCCGAAAATAATAAAGTGTTTATTATTCGAATTAGAGATAGGGAGCAATTTTGGTATTTAACTATAGCTGGGATTAAGTGGGAGTTGTTATCCGATAAAGACTCCCACTACCAGCAGAAGTCTAGGGGACGTGGGAGTCGAGTCTCCCACACGCAGAGAAGTTGAGTAGACGTGGGAGTTGTTCTGGGAACAAACTCCCACACTCTATATAACATCTCTTAGCCGAAACCCTAGGATATTAAGTCATTCAAACTGAAATACCAATACAAGAAAGGAAAAACGTTTTCTTCTCGCTTTTCCCTTTTCTCTCTAAATTCCCGAACTTCGTAAAGACGAAGAGCTAGCAATCACCGCTTGTTTCAGTCAGCGTGGATACCGGTAGAGAGAAATTCCGCAAAGGGAATTCCGTTGGTGAAAAAGAAAACTTCCAAGAATCGTCATCCTCCATTCAAGAAGTAGCTTCTTGAATCCGAAAAATTGTAACTTTTTACTGCTGTTTTTGAATTGTCTCATATGAGCGGATCCTTCAGGGGAGGATCCATGGGTGTTTGGAATGAGTTTCCGCCAATGAATCCTTTCAGATTTCAGTTCAAAAGCCACCCATTTGGTCATTCATGAAGATATTCGGGATGAAAAAATTTCGGGGAAAAAATGGGAGTGGATTTGGTCAGTGAATTGTAATCAGAGAATTAAAATGTTTATATGGATTTGTTGTCATAACAGGTTGGCTACAAGAGAACATCTCCACAGGAAGCACATCACAGTTAGCCCTACTTGCCCACAATGTGGGTCTTTTCCTGAATCAATTCAACACCTACTGAGAGACTGCGCTCCAGCTCGAGAGCTCTGGCAGCGCCTCAATCTATTTCAGTATGTCACAGCCTCCCATGAACTCAAATTTGAAGACTGGCTTAAAGGATGCGCAGAATCAAAACATACCTCGGTTTTCAACAATGTGCCGTGGGGGCACTATTTTCACTTATGGATGCTGGGTTTTATGGATTAATAGAAATAATAAACTTTTCTCCCCTGGCAAACTTTGTATTCCTCCTTTCTTGATATGATAACTAAATCCAATGAATTTCACGCTCTAGGTGCGGATGCGAGGAATTCTCGACTATCAAGAATTATCTCGGTATCCTGGGCTAGACTGCCTGTTGGATGGGTCAAGCTTAATGTGGATGGTTCTTCAATTGGTAACCCGGGTAGGAGTGGTGGAGGTGGTCTTATTAGGAACAGTGACGGGCACTGGATTTCAGGGTTTTACAGAAATATTGGTACTTGTACAAATAATGTGACGGATTTATGGGCTCTTAGAGATGGACTTAAACTAGCTATCAATATCCATATTCAGAAACTTGCGATTGAAATGAATGCTAAAGTCGTGATTGATCTTATTCTTCATGCATATACTATTACTCACTATTTATGTTCGCTTATTTCTTATTGCAGGGCACTACTTCGGCTCATACTAGAATTTAGTTTCTCACACATTTATAGGGAAGCCAATGCTTGTGCTGATTGGCTCGCGAAAGCTCGAGGACGCCTTTCATCCTCCGTTTATTTTACTTTTCACTCTTTACCCCATTTTGTTAGCCACCTAGTGGCGGGGATGCACGTGAGGCTTTTTGTGCTAAGACTATTTCAGATACCTCTATCCATATCCAACTTTTTGTTAGCCATATAGTGATAGCATTTGATACTGGACGAGAGGTATCGTTTGATAAAGACTATTTCAGAATAACTTTGTACTTATCCTCTACTGCCAGTGAGTCTTGCTTTATATATATATATATATATATATATATATATATATATATATATATATATATATTTCTTTTCAACAAAAAAAAATAAAAAATAAAACTCTACAGCATGATCATTAATAATTGATTTCAATAATATAATAATCATGATTCCTTTATTGCTATATAAAAGTCTTCAATTTCAAACTCTTGCCATCTCTGGTTTTAAAGGTCAACTCTTCTCTTCCATAGCCACCTTGGGGGAAAAAAAATAAATTCACCAAATTTGAGGAAAGTTACCAAATCAGCCAAAACCATTTCTGGGTTTTGGTCTTCACCCTTCAATCTCAAATGGGTCGGAAGCCATTATCTGATTCCGAACCCACCACCAGATGGGCATCGTTAATCCTTGTTTTAATGGGTGTAATTTCATGTACTGCGGTTTATATGTTTATGTCATCTGTTTTAAAACTTGATGATAAAAGTTCTGATTTTGATTCTTTAGTGAATCTTGGTAGAATTGATCATGAGATTATTGGTGGTTGTTGTAGAGGGATCAAGAATTTGGAGTTGTGGGGAGATGCTGTGAAGTGGGGTACTGATTTTAAGTTCAATTCTTCTCAAGAATGTTGTAAGGCTTGTAAAGCTATGTGTATTGGTAATAATGGGCCTTGCTTGTGTGATTCTTGGGTTTTTTGTGGGAATAAGGATGCTTGTGGATCACATTTTGGTGAGGTATGTTTGAGTTTTTCTTGATTTGTTTTGCTCTTTGATGATGGTATGATGCGGGGCTTTCCCAGACCCTACTGATGCGGTAGCTTTTGCACTGGGTATGAATGATCTTTATGAGGGTATTAGTAATTTAATTTTTGTGTTGAATTGAATTTTACGAGTCAAAATATTTAGCCCTTGTGTTAAAATTGTTTGTAATTATGATATAAATGTTCTAATTGATCATCTAAAGGTCAAAATATTTGTGCATAGCAGTGATTTCTCAACTTTCCCCAAGAACTAGCATTTGTAATTGATATGACCACTAGGTGTGACGTGGTGGTTGCTCACGTACTCCCTTAACTATGGGTGGCGGGGATCGATTCTAGTCCCTTAACTATGGGGTCGGGGTTTGATTCCCTTCTATGGGAATGGAGCACCTTTCGTAGCCAGCCGTTACACCCACAGCGAGAAGATTAGTCATTGATGCAGACGGTAGACACCCTGGTTTTGAAAAAATATTTTAAAAAGATAAAAAAAATTAATTGATATGACTTGTTAACTGTCTATGTGTTTCATTCCACTTTGCATTGAAGAACTAGTATTTACATTACTATGAAGCTGAGTTCTTAGTTGTAATGGTTTTGATGAAGATCTTTCATTTGAATTTTGAGCTTCCATTTAGATATGGAGGGTGTGTGTGTGGGGGAAGGAAGCGCGGATCCTGGAATTAAATTGGAAAGCAATGGACTATATTTTGATGGAATGCATGTTCAACTGGATAATATATTGTTTTTCACGTACTACACTATTTACATCTCTACTCCATTTATTTCTTGTTGTTAAAGTGCTGGTTGAAGAAGCAGAAAGATACCTTGGCCCCTGAGCGACAAGTAGCAGGAAACGTAAACATGTGGACTTCTGGTCTTGTGTTCGGAAGAGGAGAAGTATGTGAATATCTTTCTACTTTTTAATTGAAAATCAGTAGGTTCATTCGTAGATTTAGATGCCCGATTTGGTATTTGCTATATTGTTTTTACCGTTCTGTTTCTGGATTTGTTATCATCCCGTAATGTGAATATATGCTTTACAAGAAACTTTAGAAATTATGATAGCAAAATCCTATCGTCTGCAATATTGGAATTCATATTAGTTGCTTTCCTTTTGTCTTCTGTAGGCATACTTCATTCTTTACAGTTAAGCCTCTATACACATAAATTAAGTATATAGGATACGCGAGTGGCTGCATTTAGATTGCAACTCTTGATGGTCAAAACTCGTGTAGTACTGTTGAGTTATCGTAGGATCCTCATCATTTAGGAGGTACTCATCCTCAAGAATAACTAAAGTCTCCAGAAAGGCACTGCAAACTTTTTTCTAATCTTCCTTTCTCGGTATATGCCATTGTAATAATCAGAAGGTTTGGTTTTAGGAAATAAGTTGTTTAAGAAGAGGGCAGCTACATTTCAGAAGTCGAGACGATATCTAAAGGTAGTGCAGCTACCAAAGAATTAAAAGTAATAGAAAAACACAAGAATTACAGCTGCGGCATTTTGCTACTATAATATCTCTGCTGATTGTTTGAAAATAATCTTGCTTTTCTCGTCTTCTTCATTTTTGTTTTCAGAGCGCTTTTTGTTATTTCTTTCATGACCTCAAGAAAAGATAGAATCCTGTATTTTATTCAATTATGTTTTATTAATTTTTTTGTATCAATCGGAATCCTGTCATATTTTTTCATTTAATCAATATAGTTTCTGTTTATAAATTCTTACCGTATTTATCTGCTTTTTTCTTTTTTTCCCTTTTTCCTCGATTAGTTTCTATATTTGTAGTCAGAAGGTCATTCGTTTCCTTCATTTTGTACGTAATTTAACTAGAGTGCTTATACCAAGTTTTCCGTATCCTCTTCTTGCAGGGTATTGTTGGCTTGGAAACTGAATATGGTACTCTTCACATCAAGGTAACTTTTATGTAACTTTTCATGAAGGTCGTGTTTGGCGCTATGGTCAAGTGTTTACTTATTATCCGCTAGGTTACAGGTTCGAACCCCGGAAACAGCCTCTTTATGGAAAAAATAAGGGTAAGACTGCGTACATTAGAACCTTCCCCATATGGAAAAATAAGGGTAAGATGCGGGAGCCTTGTGCACTTGGAACTGAGCTTGACTGTGTTAACTGATCAAGTAGATATCAGTATAGTGTAGATTCATGTCATAATACCTGGAAAGATATCCTCTTTACTGGGCAATATTCTAGTTATAATGAAAATGCTGATAGTTACAGCATATATTCGAGGAAACTTGAATATGTGGTCCTGAAATTGTGCGGGAGATCATGTTGAATAAATTGGAGAATGTTTAAGCAACTACATTGCATGTCCTAATACTAAAAATTTCCTGCCACTAGATTATTTTTCCTTCTTCCTGCCTGGAGTTGAACTATTTTGACATGTCTCTATGCACATAATTCTATTCCATCTGCCTTCTTTCGTAGTGTGACGGAATTTCTTTCTTGCAGCTTTTGCCTGAATGTTCGCCTCATTCAGTTTCCTATATTCTGGAGTTGTTGGGACTGCGTCATTGTGCTGGTTGCCAATTTTATCGGGCAGAAGGTCGGGGCGTATCTTGGGATTCACATGGAAACCATGTCAAAGATGTAAGTGTCCAGCCTCTGTCATTGAATTCTATTCAAGAGTATAGTTCTCAGCAATTCTTATAGGTCTCCTCAGGACCTCATACTTTTCTTAATGTATCATTTGAATGGAATTATTGCCAAAACCATGGATAGAATCTGGATACCTTTTAGCCCGTAAATTTTTGTTATATCTTTCGGACCCTTGATAAATCCATCTTTTTTCTTATGCTGGTACCATGTATGTTATTCATATGCTTAATTTGTCATACACGCTCGCTTGTGTGTAAGCCTGTCTTTTTCTTTTCTTCTCGTGTTGTCTAAAATAATTGGTTCTTAAGTGCAGTTTTTGTAAGTTGAAGTAGAATTATCCGTAAGTGCAATTTCGTTAATTTGGACAGCAATTTAGATACGGATCCTTCTTGCAAATTCTTAGATGATTTTCTCCATTTGCAGGCTTCTTTTGGTCCTCCATTTGCTTTGATTCAAGGGACACTTGATGCCGCGGGGACAACATTCACTAATATCCCCAGCGAGTTCTGTCCAAACATAAGACGAGGATCTTTGGCGTGGATTGGCTCTGGTCCCGAGTTCTTTATAAGCCTAGCTAACCACGTAGAATGGAAAAACTCGTATACAGTTTTCGGCACTGTACTCCCGGAGGACATGATCATTGCAGAAAAAATCGCTAAACTTCCGACAAAATCTGATGTTTGGAACAATATTAATGTAGCAGTACTAGAGAAACCTGTGCCCTTGTTGGTTAGAAGAATGAAGACCAATCAAGGGGATTTAACTCTCACCTCCAGTTAATAAAAGTTGTAATTCTGCTCTGGAATCTTTGTAAATGACATTACATGTTTTTTTTTCTTATTTTATTTATTTTCTTATTTTCTACTTTGGAATGGAATAAGAAGAAAATGATAACAACAAAGATAATTTTTAAGACGCCGGATCTTTTAGTACATCCTCTTATATAATGTCTTAGAAGATTCGAAGTCAATTATTTTCTATTCGAGTACAAAGCCAACTCTATCTCATGTCTATTTATATACCTTAAGATCCTCATCAAATGGCAATGTACAATTCAATCCTCATATTCCAAAACTATGGGAAAACTTCCAACTCTCGTGTCTAAAGCCTAACCATAATCCTAATCCTAACCTTCTCAAAAACTTCAAATGCAAGTGATGCTTCTTCATACGGCAACAAAATGTAGTTCAAGTGGTAAAACGTTCCACTTCCAATCGGTAGGTCGGAAGTTCGAGTCATGCCGGAGCAAAGTAATCCTCGAGACATGCTCACATTGTATAACTTTTATTTTCTTGTATTTTCAGATTTTTCTTTGATTGTAATGACTTTGGCTATTTTGTGATTAATGAAAACTTTATTATTTAGCAAAAAAAAGGTCCTGGTTGGCAATGGTGGAAGAAAAAGTACACCCTACTTAACAGAATTTTAAAAAATAAACCAAAAAGAAAATGACCCGTTATATGGATCGGGGGATTGAACCCGACGTGAATCGAACACGCAACCTTCTGATCTGGAGTCAGACGCGCTACCATTGCTCCACGGATCCGATGATTACTTAGACCACATATTATATTTAACTACAATTCTTGAAGGTCCAAATACAATAAACTTGTAACACAAATTTAGACTCTGGAATTTGCATAAAAAAAAAAATTAGACTGGAAATCCCTAAGTAATAGGTTGTTCTTTTCTTTTCTTTTTCATTTTTTGACCAGGGTAGTTAAAGCGTTAATGAATATTTTTCTCACCACGTATTGATTTATGATTTTTTTTTTTGTTTCTCATCCAGTGTCCAACTCCGACAGGTTTGACTAATCTGATTCGGGTACTATAGAGGCTCAAGAAGGGGACGACCTTCACCTTCCAACATCAATAACTCTATACAAATGACATGGTCGCGATTCAAATCCTGATCATTCTTAAAGGAGGAGGAGCTCTCATCCACTCCACCACAAAAATATTTAATTTTTTAGTATATCTATTTAGTCTATCCATAAGAGGAAATGATTTTGGTCTGATTCATGGTTAATAATGAAGTTTAAAAAATAAAAAAGAAGAATAAAAATATCTTAATCTATAAAGACTTACTAACCATAAAAGTGACATATTCAAATTATCATTTATCTGAGAGCAACTTTATGTCCGTTATCAAGGGTTTGTTTGGATTGGAGTCTCAATATGAGATTTTAGTATCGGTCTCAATTCAAAATTTAAATAATTTAATGTTTCAGATTTTAAACTTAAACAAAAACAACCTCAATTCAAACAAACCCAAATTTATTCTAGTAGATTGATCAAATTAGTCCGCTATTGGTGTACCAAAATAGCAATCATGGTAACATGGGGCAGTAGGAATTTCCTATCCCCATTCAGTATATACTAATAAGAAATTTAATTTTTTAATTAAAAAATTATAATCTAAAAGATATAGTGAAATTCGTAGAAAAATGTGAATACGTGTTAATTATTTATTCGTTTGAATAAAAAACGAAATACATAATTGGGATAGATTATTTGTTTTTTCTTCTAACGAGGGCTCATCCTAAAATTTGGTTAAACCTCCGGGAAAAGCTATTTACCCTCTTCTATGATCAACACCACCTATACACAACTAACTATGGTCATCGGTCATCGGTCACCAGCAACAAATGACCTCTCTGCCCACCATATTCACAACTCACCCAATTAACAGCCTGTCCACAATCCCACCCTCCCTAGTGGGGATAGTGTAGGTGGTGGTGGGATGAGAGTATTATGGTAAAAACGTCATGGTGGTGGATTGGTTGAGTAGTTGTGGTATCAGGTATGGCCTTTCGGTCAATCATCATTCTCATCCCAACACTCCTAATCCACCACCTATTTTACTACCCTACGCCCACCTACTACTAATCCTATCCACCCTAAAATTCAATGCCCCCTGTCTACATCATCAAGTAGAGTTGCTCACGGTTTGCCGGTTCGCTTCCGGTCCAGATTCCAATTTTATACATTTCTGATTTTGTACAGTTCTATTTTTTTTTAGGAAAATAATTTTCACTAAGCAAAATTGGTTAAAATTGGCTAAAAATTCAAATTAAACACTATTCACCCCTGTTGGTATTAGGGATTCACCCACTTATTTACCATTTTGCCACCAATTTAGTCAATTAATTGATTAAGACTTAGCCAACTAGCACTATTTTTTTTTTAATATTGATAGTTTAAAATCATATAAAATTGTACTCTCCTCGTCTCAAATTATCTGTCCACTCTGATAAATACACATGTATTAAGAATTTGATGATTTTGATGGTAAAATATAAGTAAAAATCTAAATTACTCATCGTTATTTTTATTAATCTCATTTAAAATTTATGTCTTTCTATCTCCTTTCTTCACGCAACATCCAACTATATCTTAAAATGTGTTGGAAAGTAATCACTTTAATTAACTAAGTGGGTGTATTCAATTAGGATTTTTAAAGACTATTTATGGATAAATAAGTCCAGTGAATTTTAAAAGACTATCTAAGATTTTAAAAGAATGTAATGACTTATAAGATTTTTTTTTAAAGATTTTGTATAATCAGGATTCTTATGTTCGGATTTTAAAGATTTATATCATAAGAATTTATAAGATTTAAAAGGATTACAACGACTTTTTATTTGTACGATGCTAACCAACCAACTTAGTTGGATGATGAACAATGTCTAGTTCAATGATGCACAAATTCTTCAGAAACAAACTTTACAACCCAAACTTTTCAAATAATGGTGGAATTTATCCTTCCCAAATGTTTTATGATAGGTATAAGGTTATTAGGTTGCGGACACTTGGTTCAAATAATGGAATGAAGCGATAAACATAAAGCCAATAAAAGTCAATTGGTTAAAGTGGGGTCAATAAAAGTCAATTGGTTACCGAATTACCGACCGAATTCAAATCCAATTCGCAACTCGAATTCGATAATTCAGTGTAAATTGATAATTCGATTACATCCCAATTCGATTTGGTAAAAAATGGGACGAAATCAGTTTGACTATAATTGAATTCGACCTGACCGAATTCGAATTCATTTTTTCATAATTTTTTAATTTTATTATATAGTTAATATATATATATATATATATATAAAGTAAATAGACTCTAAAATTTGTTATTTTGGCGGTTTTGCTATTAATTTTCCGTGTAAATATGGTTGAATTACACGACGACTAATTTATTATTTCGATTATTTTTTGTTTTGGTTTTGGTTTTTTCTTGATGTTCAATTAGAGTTTTTTTGTGAAATCGGTCAATTCGAAAAAAATGAATTCCGAATTCGCCAATTCGGTCAATTCGAATTCGAATCCAAATTGGGTCCGTTTTTAGGTTCTAAAAAAGTTGAAAACCCCGAATTCAAATGACCGAATTGGCGAATTTGAATTCGGTAGTCACCACTACTTGCATTAGCAATAACATAAACGGGATCAAATGGAATGGAACAATAAATAAAAGCAAACATTCAAAGTAACAAGAGTCGATGAAAAAAATAACAAATAAACAAATCATGAAAATCTCACTAAAAAGTCTTATGAGTTAATGTGGGATTTTTTAAAGGGTTTGATATTTATACTTTTCACTAAAAAATCCAACAAATTCCTAATTAAAAAAAAAAAAATCAATCAAAATTTGGAAGTTTTTTAATACCAAAATATTTTTTGTTACTTGTTTAAAGTCCTGATTAAATACCACTGGATTTGAAAATCATTTTTAAAAAAATCCTAATAATCCTGATTGAATACCACATGGCTTATTTAGATTACTTAAAAGTATTAATTGAACACCACAATACTTATTTATCTCAAAATAAAATAGTCTTTTAAAATCACAATTGAATACGCTTTCTGAGAGTATTCAATGACAAGTTGGAAGAAGGTTAAAATGATAATGGGTATCTCGAGTCTCGACATCAACCACCTCACCCACCACCACCATCCCCACCCATAGTAACTAACCTACGCTTCCCTCCATCTAAAAACTCATCATCCCAATCCACCACCGCCACATCCATTTTCTCTCATTTATATCCCACCACGTTTCCTTTGCCTAACGTCAATTATGCTCCTTAATTGACAACCCATCATACCCACTCCACCGCTTTGCTAACGTACGTCCACCGATCGCTCATCTATAAGGGGCAGGAATTTCGTTTCTTTTTTGAATCATTCCATTTTTTTGCCGTTAGGGTTCCGTTATGTCAACCTCGGCAGCAATTGTTCCAATTTCCGGCGACGCCGCCGTCGTGGTTGAAAAACCGACCAGAAAATTTCCGCCGCCGTGCTGGACTCAAGAGGAGACTTTAGCTTTAATCGATGCTTATAGAGAGAGATGGTACGCTCTCCGCCGCGGATACCTTCGTACTGCTGACTGGGACGCGGTGGCAACGGTTGTGTCTAGCCGTTGCCCTGATGCGTCCCTGGCGAAGACCTCCGCTCAGTGTCGCCACAAGATGGAGAAGCTTCGTCAGCGTTACCGAGCCGAAAAGCAGCGATCTTTGGCCTTTCCTACCGGAAGATTTTTCTCGACCTGGTTTTTTTATGAGAATATGGACGCTATGGAGAATGGAACGACTGTTTCTGCTGTGAAATCGGAGCAACTAGAGGCTGGTGATCATCGGCAGAATCCGGGTAATGGTTTTCGTTTAAAGACTTTGATTGATCAGAAGGTAGTGAAATTAAAGCTTAAGCCTAAAAATACCTCGAAATTTAATGGTGAATCAAACCCTAATTCTGAATTTGGGGCTACTGCTTTGAATGAATATTCTCCTTATTTGGAAATGGGGTCTGATAAAGAGGATGACGGAATGGATTTTGATGGGGGGTTTCGCCCGAAAAATCATCAAATTGGGGGATTATCTGTTCCCACAGGGTTTAAAGGGAAGGACTTTAGGAGTGATTTTCAGTTTGGAAGTAAAGGTTTTGATCATAGTGAGGCTTTTCATACAAAACCTTTGGGTGATGAAAGTTTATTGCCGCCAAGATATAGGGCGAAAAAGTTTGGAAAGATAGATGGAAGGATGAACAGAGCTCTTGAGGAGGAGGAAAGCCATGGTAATGGTGGTAATAATGTTGGGCATTGGGTTAGATTAGCTAGTGATAGGAATTCAATGCCTTTAGGTGGTGGGAGGGGAGGAAGTTATAGTGGGAATTTGGAGAATGGTGTTGATTTTAGAGGGTTGGATGAATTTTCTAATGCATTTGAGGCAGGGGGTCCTCAGAGGGGAGGAGGGGGAGGGGTTAAGAGGGAGAAAGATCCCATTGAGGAAATGGTTTCTTCAATTAAGATGATGGGTGAAGGATTAATGAAAATGGAGAAGATGAAGATGGACATGACAATGGAGTTTGAGAAGAACAGAATGGAGATGGAAATGAAGCGTAACGAGTTAATACTTAACTCGCAACGACAGATTGTTGATGCTTTTGTCAAGGGTTTATTTGAGGTTAAGAACAAAAAAGCTAAGCTGATAGCTGAATCAGAATCATGATCATCATAGCTTAGGTAGAGCAGACCGAGAGTACTTAGACGCATGTTATATAGCACTTTGTACTTTAGCTTTCTCGCTAAGTGTTCCAAACAAACTTAACCCAGGGCCAGCCAGGTGTTGTAACACTTAGTTCCCACACGTCTACCACAATGTCATACCATGTGCCCTCATGCCCTCATGCAATTCATAGGGCCTGACAGCACTAACACCTTACTTGACAACTAAACGCGCTATGCAAAAATGGATATCCCGAAGTGACCAAGAGGACTTAAGTCTATGTTATATAGCGCTATACCAAAATGAATATCTCGAAGGGATCAAAAGTAGTTGAGTCCATGTTTTATGGGGCTTCATTTTCTCATTCTCATACATCCCATGTGGTATGTGGCTCAAAATTTTCCTTTTAAATACTATTTGTACAGATATCTTCCACTGCAGCAGCCAATTTCCAGAATTTGATGAGCCCTCTGTACAATAGAATGATTTAGTTTTGTATCTTATGTTCAAATAAAATATATTTATCAATATTCTTTGTTCAAACAAAGTTTTGTATCTTTTGAGCTTGACAGGAGTAGCAAATGATTTTTGTATCTCACACATTAAGGTTGAGATTTGATATATTTTTTGTTGAGTTTGCATTGATTTTTTTTTACACAGAAAATTGTTTATAAGAGAAACGTAAGGTCTACGTGAAAAAAATTAGTGAAGTTTCTGGAATTGAATATCTGATTTGGTGTTTATTTTGCGAGTAAATGAAAGAAAAAAAAGAAATCATTGAGTTTGAAATATTTTTTCACAAACAATAGTGTTTAGAAGATTTATATATTATAAATCTTAAACAAAAACTTGATCCCACATCATGGGAAAATTCTTTCTTCTTTCACCTCATCTACAAGAGAATTTCTTCAATGTATACATTGTGCCACATTAACGTCATTGAGTTTTTTTTATCGTGACACGTGACTTTTTACTTAACCACTAAAATTAGTTTTTTTTTGTCATTGTTTCTAGCAATATATTTCCTGTAAAACTTTAAAAATACTTATATAGGAAAATAACTCACACAATGAATTATATATATATATATATATATAATAAAGCCTTATTCTGGACAATTGTTTGAGACTGTCGATGTGAAATTGACAAAGATATTGCAATAACGCTAAATCACATTTCATATGGTCGAGATTAAGACATTAAACGATAGGAATCTAGAGATGGTTCACATCCTTTGGTGTAGCACTAAACTTTTTCAATTATTCTTCAATTATATTCATTTAGCCCGACTTCATAGACTTATAGCCTTGGTATGCCATGTCAATAATCACATGAGATATTCCGTACGAAGTTCAGTAAATCATATCATTTTCAAAGCAACAAAATAACATTAACAATAAGGCCCCAATTTAGAAAAGGTTCCATGATGTCATGTAAAAGTATCAAATGCATGTCATGAATGCAGTGAACAATGAGCACAAAATATATATAATTTTGTAAATGAATGGATCACTCACCTGATTAGCTGGCTTTCTTCAAATGCAAAATATATCATAAAACTTCTTCACTCTTCCATGAACAATGAGTGCACAATATATATAATTTTGTAAAAGAATGGGTCACTCACCTGATTAGCTGACTTTCTTCAGATGCCAAATATATCCTAAAACTTCTCCATTATTACATTATTCATTCACATGCTCAGTTCTAAACTATATTTTTGTACACATGAGATGTTTAAGAAGTGAATTGTTACAATTGTACGTGTTATATATATACAACAAAAAATTGGGGTCCAGCTAATGAGGCATTGCTCACGTGGTAAGAGTTGATGCCTAATTGAGAGTTCGAATCATGCCTTGTGCAGAACAAAGAACAGTATGTCACAAGTTTAAAGGAATTCCCGCTGGACGGGCCAAAGCGTCATTACGATTCCAACTGGATTAGTTGGGTCAAATGCCTGGATACCAGTAAAAATAGTCCATTTGAAAAAACCCATTGAACTTTTTAATTTAAATTCAATTCATTTATATTACATAACCTTTTAGAATTCCTATATACATGTTATTTTCTTAGAATATTAAATCTACTTTATGATGGAAGACTTTTAGAATTCATATATACATTAAATGTACTTCATTAAAAAAAGAAAACTATTGAACTTCTTCATTTAAAAAAAACATTTGAACTACTTCATTTAAAAAAAACATTTGAACTTCTTTATTTAAAAAAAACTCAATCAACTTCTTCATTTAAAAAGAACTAATGAACTTCTTCATTAAAAAAAAAAAACTCATTAAACTTTTTCATTTAAAATCAATTCATTTATGTTACATAATCTTTTAGAATTCCTATATACATGTTATTTTTATAGAATATTAAATCTACTCTATGATGGAAGACTTTTAGAATTCCTATATAAATTAAATCTACTTCATTAAAAAAGAAAACTATTGAACTTCTTCATTTAAAAAAAATCATTGAACTTCTTTATTTAAAAAACGAGAAATCCCCTATATTTGATACCAACTATTTAGCTAACTAGCATAAATAGAAATAATTTTTTGTTAGGCTATTTTTAGCACCAACAATTTATGGGCTGCTATTATTGTCAAATTAACGAATTCAATGACTTTTTAGGCTAAAATTTGTCACGTGAGCAACACATGCTCCCGGTGAAAAGGGCAAATTTGTCCATTCATTTATTTTTTAAAGCCTCCACTATTTTAAAACCCTAATTAACATCATCTTCTTTCTCCCTTAGGACTTAGGAATGTTGAAGTACTTTTTGGGTGTTGAAGTGATGAGGAGTAAACAAGGCATATTTCTGTCTTAAAGGAAATATGTGCTTGATTTGTTGACAGAGACGGGGAAATTAGGAGCAAAACCATGCAGCGCTCCAATGCTTCCCAATTCTCAACTCACAAAAGATGGAGAATTATTTGAGGATCCTGAAAGATATCGAAGACTTGTTGAGAAATTAAACTATCTTACAGTGACTCGTCCAGATATTGCTTACTCGGTTAGTATTGTAAGTCAATTATTGTCTTCTCCAACATTCGATCATTGAGCTGCTTTGAAACATATCTTATGTTACTTGAAAGGAGCACCTGGACGAGGTATATTATATAAAAATCACAACCACTCTCGTATCGAGTGCTTTTCTGATTCTGTCTGAGCAGGCTGTAAGATGACTAGAAGATCCACGACAGGTTATCGTGTCTTTGTAGGAGGAAATTTGGTTTCATGGAAGAGTAAGAAGCAACATGTTATTACATGTTCTAGTGCAGAAGCAGAATATAGGGCAATGTCACAATCGTCGTGTGAAATTATGTGGATATACCAGCTATTGGTTGAAATTGGCATTAAAGTTTCTATTCCTGCAAAGTTGTATTGTGATAATCAAGCTGCTCTTCACATTGCTTCTAATCCAGTTTTTCATGAGCGGACCAAACACATTGAGTTAGATTGTCATTTTGTACGTGACAAAATAGAATATGGTTTCATTTCTACTGGTTATGTGAAGACTGGAGAACAATTGAGTGACCTTCTCACAAAGGCTTTAAATGGAGTTCGAGTCAATTATCTTTGTAGCAAGTTGGGCATGATCAACATCTATGCTCCACCTTGAGGGGGAGTGTTAACATTATTAGCACATTTAGCACATGTTGTATAGGTGTATATGCACAATTATAGGAATTAGATTGATTCAAGGAATTGATTGATCTTTATTGATCATTTCATTTATTTACTTTCCTATTTAGTTTTCCTAGGAGTAAATATATATGAAATACAATTTGAGTATTCACAATTCCTAATTACTTTGTTATATGGTATCAGAGCAGGCCCTTAGACGAGATGTGTGGGCTCTTTGTATTTTAACACATAGCTTAATTCAAGTTTTCATGTTTGTTTTATAGGATTCATCTTCTTGAGAAAATATTGGTGTGTTGCAAGAGACTTTTTCCTCTTGGACTTTCAGAGAGAAGAGATGCATATGCAATATTCTCTCTTTATTTGTCATCTTCTTTTAGCATTAAAAGTAAAGATGGAAATAGAGCTTATAGTGGAGAAACATTTGACTTGAGAGCCGACAAGGAGTAAAAAGGGGCATCATGGTAAATAGTGCTTGGATTCTTTGCAAATTTTCTAAATAATAGCAAGTTGTTACTTGTTCTTTTGTCTTATTTTTCTAGGTTGACAAAGAGAACTTTTTTACAAGCTTAATAATTTTTATCCAAACAGTTTGTTGAGTAAAAAAAATACTCCCTATGTTTCATAGTATTTTTCAATTTAGGAGTTAGGACAAGTCAACGGATTAAGGTTTTGTTAAGCTCATAAAAAGACAATGTACAAATGACCTAAACTAACCCTATTTAATAAGTGTGATGCTTAAAAGTAAAAATACCCCCATTTAAGATGATTAAGGTTGAAGTTGGAATGAGAGAATAAATACACTACTTATTTACGAGATTGACAAGTAATTTGTAACAACCAAAATAGAAACTTTTTGACAAATAATTTGAAACGAGAGGGAGTACTTGTTTTCCTTATATAATGTATGAGTTAATAACTATTTATAGCACTAAACTATTTACGAATTTCTCTTTATAGTATTAAACTACTTTTTTTTATCTAAATATGTCACTCAACTATTTACGTTTATCAAAAAATATACAACCACCCATTTTTTGGGTGTTTTCCGGCCAGCGATGTCACGTGAGTTGCTTCGGAACATGAACAACGACGAAAAGGAAAAAAAATCTTGGAAACGTCGGGCGATAACTGCTTAATTTGTTGTTGCAAGGGCAAACGGGTCTGTCAAATTAAGCAGTTATGGCCCGACGTTTCCAATATTTATTTTCCTTTTCGCATTTGTTCATGTTATGAAGCAACTCACGTGACATTGCTGGCCGGAAAACACCCAAAAAATGGGTGGTTGTATATTTTTTGATAAACGTAAATAGTTGAGTGACATATTTAGATAAACGTAAATAGTTGAGTGACATATTTAGATAAAAAAATAGTTTAGTACCATAAAGAGAAATTCGTAAATAGTTTAGTGCTATAAATAGCTATTAACTCTATAATGTATTCCTAGTAACTTTTGACAAATAATTTGAAACTCCATGGATAAAGCCGACTTACTTGATGTTTTCCGATTTATAACTGAAAGCAGTAAACAACATTTCAATGCTAGTTATCGTTTTCGAGGTATCAAATTGCTGATATATACTACTCTTCAGTATTTAAAAAAAAATGTACCAAAGTAGTATGTTTTATAATGAGAAGTTACTCTGGATTCTATTTTGTGAGAAGATCCTGGATGCTGCTGCTTCTGTAATGTCTCCGGTAGATGTGCCTCTCGAGATTCTTCTTCATTTCATTTCAAGAATGCCTCGGATTTTGGTGGTAAGCTTAGAATTTATGCACAATTCTCGCTTCATGTGCTTTCCAACTCCCTTTTTGAATCCTCTTGCCTGATTTCAGTAGAGATGATTTTGGGCATTTTGCTCTCACATTCTCTGATAATATTTTCTGTTGCGTCTTATCTAGCTTCATTAAGATTCAAGATTCAAAAGCGAAGGCGGGAGCGTTCTTTCTGGTTCAGTAAGAGGAAGACTGGGAGGTCCAAGTCATCGCCGGTTATCTTCTTCTGCCACCACTTCCGTTCTGCAAGCTATAACATCCCTCAAGTTGGTGGCATCCATTAGTAAATGGAATTTCTGGAATTTCCTCGAGGTGTTGTACGCAGTATCGTCTTCCTCTGGAATTTCTGTTGGAAAGTTATCAAGTCTCCTCCTCCGTTGTGTATATCAGAAACTGAAGCAGAGTTATCTTTAGCATCATATGAAGCAATGGGCCATGTATTAAAAGCATTAACGCCTGCAATCTCTTCTTCGTCTTTGCGTATGGTCATGGATACAGATAATTTGTCTAATAAAGAAGCAGAAAATGAAAATTTGTTAGATTCATTTGTCCGAACTTTTAATAATTTCATTGCAGATGAACATTTAGTGCGAACTCGGCGGGCAATTTTGATGAACTGGAAGTGGATCTGCCTAGAATCTTTATCATCAATTCCGAAGTTTGCGCTTGAAAATAGAATCCGTATGGAGAGCTGCAAATTTTTCTTCTCGGATACCACTGTTACGCGGATTTTCAATGAATGATCTTGTTGACAACCTTGAAAATGCTGGAGAGGTATCTGTACTGCCCATTTTGAGATCAGTTAGATTCATCATAGAGCTGTTTGCTTCAGGGAGAAAGGGTTGTGATAAAAATCTCGGTTACACCAGCTGGAAGAACTTGAATTCGAATGTGTTCCAAAGACCGTCATGGATCATGTGATTACCTTTCTGAATGATGCTAGAGATGACCTTAGATGCTCAATGGCCAAGGATTCAGCATTTCAACTACTATCAAGAACGAATGCTTACAGATTAATGAAAGTTTTTCTACAAAAGAAGCAACCAAGAAGGTTTCGCCATCTTGGGTTTCGAGCAAATTGCAAACAGCGTACCTCTTCCCTAGAAAGACGGTCTTGGTCCTGGGCAGGGAGACGGAGGGTATACCTGCGGAGATAATTCATATTCTAGATGCTTGTGTTGAGATCCCGCAGCTTGGAGTGGTAAGGTCACTCAATGTTCATGTTAGCGGTGCCATTGCGTTATGGGAGTATACCAGACTGCAAATATGCTCCATGCGCGGGGATTTTCTTACAAACAATTCACTTTCATGTAACTTAATACATAAATTCTCAAAACGCAACGCAATCCAAATACATTTGGCGTACAATTCATAGAGCCGAAATGACCATTTCGGACTAATGGGAGAGGGGTAGTAGAATAAGAATGCTTCTTTCTCCTTAGCAATAAGAGAAAAAAGAATGTACACTCCTTCACAAGAGTCTATAGATTGAAGAACATGGATTCCAATCTACATCAATATTACATATACCAAAGTTTGTTTTCTTGGAAGATAAAAAGCATATCAAATACTACAACAGATTGCCTAAAACAAGATCGAACGAGCAGAATTTTATGTCGCGGATCTCCATTACCACATTCGCGAAAGAGAAATTTCTGAATACAAAAAAAAAATGAGGTTACAAAAGGAGTAGGGGCTGAGTACCGTAAGATTAAAGATCTTTCTTCGAGTTCTCGTCTTGCCAAGTTGCTTGCCACTGCTTGTCATAGAACGTCGATTCTTCAACCAACTTTTTGATAGTTTCTATATCCTCGTTCTTTCGGATCACAAGGACACCCGCTACAGCTACAAATAACAATGTTTTGCAGAAGAAGTTGCCCATTTGGTCGACAAGACCAACCCCTGTCAAGCTATCCACGAAGTAAGCCATAAAGAAACCGATCATTGCAGCCCGTCCTGCAGGATTCAGGTAGCAGCATTAGTAATTAGTTTAGGCAACAACAACAATAATAAACATAACTCATTAAGTCCCGAGTAATTAGTTTCTGTCATATTCAGACCATTGAGCAGTTCAGCTTCGGGAAGATGGTATCTCTTGATCCATGCCCACCAAGGAACAATGGAAGTGTCGAAAAGTACAGGGTCGTCATTGCTTGAAGATTCTGGATTATCTTGCAGCCATTTCCTCCTCTTAGCCTCTGTAAAGAATTAGTCACAGTCAAAAACTAATTGAGTGCCAAGTCTTATGGGTACTCTAAGAATGAAAGTCGAGCGATATATGATGTTTAGGCATTATTGACCCGGCTAATTCAATTGAGATCTGAAAGGCACTTTTGCCAACCTAACAAGAATTCCTGCAAAATATGCAACAGTTTGTCGCTGCTCAGCACTAGACAGATTCGAATTTCATAACATTTGTCCCCTGAAAAGGTCTACCTTCAGCAGGCAACAAGAAATCCCCTACCCCTCCCTCCAAAAAAATTCAGAATGCAATTTTAGAACAATGTTAAAGAAATTGAACATATGCAACCTAAAATTGACTCACAACAACAACAATTACAACCATAACTCAATAATTGAAGTCATGGCCGTTTCAATAGTTTTGGGCCATGTACTTAACTTTAAATTAAGGTCCTGTTAACCCAAAAAAAAAAAACTTACATGAAAAATATAACAAAACAAAATTAAATAATTACAATTGTATAATAGTTTTTGTTTTTCAAAATGTACTCAAAAGTTTTGGAATATGGGGAAGAAGAAGAAATTAACATTATTTTGACTGATGATAGCCAAGTAAAAAGATGAAAAAATAAAATTGATGTGGAAAGGTGAGGAAATAATTAATGATATAAGATGAATGAGTTGATTCTCATTTAGTTGAAAAATAAATATTATAAATCAAAATCAATATATTCATTATTGAGTCATAAATATTATAAATCAACATATTCATTATTGAGTCCGAAAAACTCAAATCCAAATATATTGCATAGGTTTTTTTTTAATATATATAACAAAAAATTTAGGCCCCAAATTATTTTTAGGCCCTTTACAGTCGAGCAGCTCGCACTCCATATTAGCCTCATCTGATTGGAGTATAGGTGGGGATGGTTAGGAGACATATCTATTTGGCAATAAATGCACAAATAGATATGTGTGACGATAGATGGATTAGACAATGACCTAGCATTTGACAACGAATTTAACAAAGTAATTGCTTACAAAACATCACTGAAACAGTGATCTACCAATATCATCACGTTTGCTACGGAATTATACGCTCAAATCAAAACTCAAAAAACAGAAGAGAAGGCAAACTCACAAACTAATTTAATTTACGTGCACATTACCTTTACTTTTTCTTTTATTCAGAGTATTTATGCCCACTGTAACTACTACTTCAAAGGGATAAAAAAACTAAGAATTACCAGCATCAATGACAGAATCCCAGTGAGTTTTCCCATCATTCTGAAACTGCTTCAAGTCCCAAGTCCCACTAACCCATCTTCCATCCGCAAACTTATTCACCACCTCCGGCGCCGCCAGAGCTGCTTCTTCCTCAGCAACATCCACCGCCGGCACCGGTGACGGAGATCCATTTGAATCCGACCCCACTTCCTTAACTTGAGGAACCTTCTCTTCCTCAACAGTGACAGCAGCAGCTAAACCAGACCCATTATCAGTGGCCCTTGTAGTAGTAGAGACCAAGAAAATGAGCTGCTTTTTGGGTCGCAGTGAAAGATAAGATTTGAGAGATAATTGGGGTTTTCCATTGGAGGAGTGTGGTGGTGGAGAATGAGTGGGAAGATGGGTTGAAGGAGAGGAGAATAAGGAGGCCATTGGAGGGAGAAGCTGTAGATTTGGTGATTTTTTAGCTCTATCCTTGGCCGCAGGAAATGAGACGTTTATAGTTGGCTTTTTGTTTCTACTTATTTTTTCCTTTTTTTTTTTTTTAAATTATGAAAGTAAGTTTATTGTTGTAGTGGTTCGCGGTTATAGTACATAATATATGCAAGATCTAACGACTGAGACTAGGGATCTCAATAAACTCGGTTTAATTGAAGATTCGGTCACTTCTAACCTTGTTGGGTCGGAGATTTTCCAGTTTAAATGGGAGTGGGAATGGGGATGGGAATGAATTTGGCCCCATGACCCGTCTAAAATGATTTTTCGTTTTATAGGCATTAAATGTTTTATTTTACAATTCTATATTAGTTTTTCAATGTTATATTTGGAAATTTTTGTTAAAAAATTCATATTCTTTTCTAGTCGAAGTTGGGCCTCTGTTAAGACAAAAATAAAGATTTGGGAAAAATATTTCCCGCTTTTTTCAATTGAGGCTGGGACTACACCTGAGCTGAGCATGGAATCCCCATCCATCCTCAAAGATGGGACTGGGTCAGGGATAGAAATACGATGGAAGAGGCGGGTGCCGGGTCTGGAGATCATGGTCGTCCCCATTGCCATCCCTAACTGAGACGTTTAAGAGAACAACTATTCTTTTTTTAGGAACACGTTTTCAAATGACACCTATTACGTATTCTCAAGAGATTTAACGGTCGAGATTTAACGTTTTCAAATTAACTGCCAAATTTTGTATTTGACGGTCGAGATTTAACTCGCACGTGCAAAATTTATGGAGTTTCGTAGTATATCCGGACTGTTATTAGTGCTAGCAACTCCAAAGTAGAACGAGATTTTACTCTACACGTGTATAAAAAAATTTAGCTACTAAATAAGAGATTTGGTGATTTTGTACTTTTTGAAATAGAATAGGTATTCTCAAATTAAGAACATGTGTTTCCTCTGCCTTTTTAACTGTTAAATTAAAATTTGTTTCGTATATGGAAGTAAACACATATTTTGTACCAGAACTGGTATAGCATACTAGTACTCCTACATTACCCATGAAATTTGGAAAAATTCCCTATGGAACGGTTCTTGTGGGTACCTGTGAGACATGAAAGCCTACGGGACCTACCCTGCGGGTAGGTGCTGTCTCAAATTATGTGAGATGAGTGTGAGGCCGTACCCAGAAGGGTCGCCCCATGCCAGACTTTCCCATCTTATTTGATAAAATTTTGTTGTTTTGATAGAAAAAAAACCATAAGCAGTATTTATGTCTTTCCTTATTTGATAAAAAGTATTTATGTTAGGCACCGTATAGCTTTCGGCGTAAAATTTTCTTATTTATTTATATTATGCATAAAGATATAGAAGTATTTATTAGTCTCTGTTTTGCTTTGCAGCATTGGTTCAATCACTTCTTGGCAACTTGATGGTCTATTTCATAATATTAGGCGATTCATGGGGTTTTGCATTAGACTGACATGATTTAGTAGAAAGGGTTAACCATGTCAGTTAAAAATTGCGGTGAAATATTTTTGGCAAGAATGAAAGTCTCACTTCCGTTATGAGACCAAAATGAAAATTCCACTTTCGTTCTGGTAAAAAATGTTTCACCGTAATTTTTTACTACCATGATTAGCCATTTCTACTAAACCATGATCAGTCTAATGCAAAAGCCCTCGATTTATGAGCCAAAGGCCAGACTTCTCATATTTTTTCAAGAAGCAAATAAGATAATTGGATAGCAAATTTGGTGTATAATTTCATGTACTTGGTAATTTTTCTAGCTTTGCTGAGTGATCTGATGAGGTTCGTGGTTTGTGTAATTTAGATAGATTTAATGTGACTTATATTGGAATTTGATAGTCTATTTTTTACGCTTTTATTTGTAACGAGTGAATTTGTTTCCACCATCTTTTTACCTTATAAGTTTTCCAAAAAAAAAAAAACCTATAAAATAAGGGAGATCAGTAAGAATCCTGGACCAGACTCTCTGACTTTTGGCTGTTTCTATCACCATCTCTAATTTGTCCAAAAAAATTGAAGTATTTGCAGGCTCTATCTCTCATTTATTGAAGTATGGAAGTATTTCTACCTCCATCTCTCATTTATCCCAAAAAAACAATTAATATTGAAGGCTTTTTCTTTTTTCTTTTTTGCTAAAAAATAAGTATTTGTAGAGGCTTGAAATTATTATACTTTTTCTAAATGTACATTATGCAATTTTTTTTTTTTTTTTGGAAGCCTACAGTTTGCAATGTTCATAATAAAATCTTTTAAAATTTTCGATTCGCAAAAAAATTAAGTTTTAGTAAAAGATATATTTTTTACTGGAATATTAAAATATTTTGAGAAGACAATTTTAAGAACATCATAAAATTATTTTTTAAATAAATTAATGATTTATAGTATTGTTCGTTTTGAGATGACACACAAGCTATACTTGGTTTTTATTTTAAAAAGTACTTGAATTGTTTAGAGATACTTATAGAAAACAAAAGTTTAATTTCCATCTTTTTATAGTTACTTTGTAGTTATTTTTTTTTAAATAGTTCATTTTTTTTTTATTTTATATTTTCATATAAAAAAAATGTAAAAGCCAACTCATTTTTTTCATAAATGAAAATATCAATTCAAATGCACCATACGAAGTACAAATGCACCATCAAAGGTGTCCTAACCCAATCGGGCAGATGTCTGCTCATGACTTTGAGGTTGTGGGTTCGATACCCTCCACCTGCGTGCGATAAATTTTAATCTTTTTTTTCTAGGGCTATCTCCTCCTCGTCTGAGGCAGTTCTCTCTTTCTTATATGGAGCAACTGCTCAATTGGGCTTCAAAAAATATATAAAAAAAGTACAAGTTTACCGGCCAGCAGTGACTGCTTACCTGCCTAACTACCTTATACGATAACTATTTCACAAAAATAACTGAACTTTTCAAGTGCTACAAGTTACTATGGAGTAATTTTTCTACCTACTTCTATCCAAGAAAGTAATGTTGCACGATAATGGATTGAAAAATGTCTAAAATAATCGTCTACAACAATATTGATGTCACGTTCTAATTATTAATATTAAGCCTCTAATTTTTTTTAAATATAAATTATAAAAAATGAGAAAATCGCTATATATATACACTAACTATTTCTACTTTTCTCTAAATAGCACAAAGATAAAATTAGAGCGTAATTATACATGAATATTTTACTGGGTACTCTCTGTTTGTCAAATTAAGAATTCAGGCCAAAATATGTCAAAAAAATGCATGTGCCGTGCACATGTCACCGATGGCAAGGGCAAAATAGTCAATGTATGAACAGCTCCAACCCCTCATTGCATCTTCATCCTCAACAACTCCACCACCAACCGCCACAACTCCACAACGCAGCCGGAATTCCGACCACCAACGGACGACGGCGCGTGACCGTAATCGCCACCACAACCATCTGATTTCTTAAGAATCAAAAGAATAAACTAGCAAGATTCATTGAATGTCTAGAGTCCGAAGCACGAAGGCACGGCCAAATATCAGAGCAGTTGGAGACCTAAAAAGCTAAACCAATGCAGTAATAGGCAGAGTATTTCCTTCCATTTTACTAAATGAAGTATTCATCAATCACCAAAAAGCATCACAAAAATAAAAAGGGCTTCTTAGGATTTCGTAATCTTAATGTGGTTAAGCTTTCTAATTATGTCAAATAATCAAAATAGGTAATACAAAGATTCAACAGGAATTAAAGAGAGAGAATTAAATTCATACTTTAAGACTTTGGTTTCATCAGTTCTACTTGATGAACTAACATACAAATTAAACAATTTCCCCTGCCCAAATGGCTGAAGAACAAATATTCACCCCAGTCAAAGAAGTGTAGCCTAGGTGGCAAGCACTTAGGTATCCGAATTCTTCAAATCTCTACAATTCATCAACCGAATCGTCGGCGAGAAATTATTCTCAGACGGGCTCCATTGAATACTGAAGGAGAGAGGGGCTGGGGTAGGGGTAATTGGGGTGGGGTGGGGTGGGGTGGGGTGGGGTGGGGAAGAATGAAGAGAAAGAATGAGGGGAAGGGGTGGAGAGAGGGGGTGGGGCAGGGGGCAATTCTGGTGGGGTGGTCGGGGAAGAAGGAGGGATAGGGTAACTGGGTGGGTCGGATCGTTATTTTTTTTAATGGGTGACCCGTTTACTTTTGTTAATTGACTATTTTACCCTTAACTCCAGAGACATGTGCACGGCACATAGCTTTTTTTGACAAAATTTGGCTTGAATCCTTAATTTGACAAACAGAGAGTACCCGTAAAATGTTCATGTACAATTAGGCTCTAATTTTATCTTTGTGCTATTTAGAGAAAAACAGAAATAGTTAGTGAACATACATAGCGATTTTCTCTATAAAAAATATCAAAATATAATATAGTTCACTCCAAATGTGTTTCCAAAACATTTACTTTGTCCTCCTCCGTCGTTTTTATTCTTCAAGAAAATACACGCACGCACGCACGCCACGCACACACACACACACATATATAGTAACAAAAATTGAGTCCTAATTTTTGGAGGTTCTGATCGATCGAGCACTTTATACACCCTCATAATCCAAGGGACGAAGCTAGGAATTTGGTGTTGGGGCGACTAGCAGAGTATGTAGAACTAAAGAGCTCGAGTGATAAAAAGGGCAAAAAATTCTTGGGGGCAATAAAAACGGTAAAAATAAAAAAAAAAATTGAGGGGACGAAACTGATAAAATTTTCCAAAATACATATAAAATTTCAATAAATAATAGTATTTTTTTTTAAATCTCGGTGAACGTGACCCCTACCCCCTGTCTTCGCCCTGACATAATTGGGACTGAACCTAACTGAACTGATGTTTTATTTAACGAGGAAATAAAGAAAGACAATCTTCAATCATTAATTTTTTTATTTTGTATTTGCGTAATCCAGTGGGGCAAACTTCTACCCGTGACAAAGAGTTCCCGAGTTCGACACCCTCCCCTTACGTGGAGCAATAAAATTCTCTTCCTCTGGTGAGAGAAATAATTAAGGCTGCTGAAAAAAAAAATTAGAGACAAGTAAAATAACTTTGACAATGTAATAATATTAAGGATTTTTCTGATATGGACGAGGTTCACATTGATCTTGTGATCTAAAATTAATCAGCGTCATTACATAATTATCTTTCTCTTCTTTTTGTAATAATGTGATTAATTCTGTATTAAATAGTACAATGGATATGGTGCATATCATAACTATCCTAATATTAATCGCTCTCACGACAACTTAAAACTCCCAACCATGTCATGAACGATCCCCTAAAGACTAAAGGGTGGTCCCCGGGCATGTGAGGCAATCTCCTGCAATGGTAAATTGCATTAGTAGCCTAGGGGTTGCTAGCTTACCACTAGAGTTCTAACAGGCCACATGAGTAATAAATTATGGGATCAAATAGAGTTCAGTCTTACTTAAAAAGAAAAAGAAAAGGAAAAAGAACAGAGTTTCATAAGGATCAGGTTTTCAGTTGTTAAATAAGAAATTATTCATTATTCATTAATCACAAATATACAAGGTCATTACAATCAAAAATAATTTATGATAATTTTAAAATACAAAAATATAAAAATTATATAATAGTTTAGAAAAGAGTAAATTGGATTTTTCGTGAACTTTCAATTTTGTTCGAAGCTCATTCTTTTTATTAATATTGGGTGGGTTCGGCTCTAATCACCACCACGGGTCAGAGCAGGCCCTAGGGATCAAAGGTCGCTTACAAGGGTTACTTACAAATCACCCTTCAACACAGCCATCATGTCGGTAGCGAGAATTGAACACTTGACATTTGTAAGGACGTGTCAAATCCTTATTAATTGAGTCAACTTGTGTTGGTTAATAAAAAATCAATTTATAAGTAAAAGGGGGAGGGTATAATAGACAAGTCATTTCTAAACACTCCACCTCTTCTTAAGTGCCTCTATGCTACAAGAAACCAGGGGATTGCATTGGCAAAATCCATCTTTTCTCTAATAGTCATGACATGACATGTAAAAAAGTGGGAGTAATATTTTTTGTCAAGACGAAAGTGGTCCTGGGCTGACGTGGCACTTCTCAGACGTGCCTCGCCACGTCAGTCCAGGAAGGAAGTGGGTGAGGACGGAAGTCAAGTCCCAGTATGCTTTTGCAAATCCCATAAAGAATGAATGCAAACCGTTTTCTTTTTCTTTTGGTTTCTTTTTTTTATGTTAAATTTAAAATATATATATATATATATATATATATATATATATATATATATATATATATATATTAGTTTTTTACAATTGCAGTCGAAAAAACTCGAATCCTTTAAACATTATTTAATATAGTAATATGATTATTTTAAACACATTAATTGATTTTACTCCAATAGCACTACTACATATACAATAATTTTAATAATATATTAAATAATGTATTCTAGTATACACTAATATACACTAACATGAGATTGACATTTTAAAGAAAAAACAAAAAATTGAGTCGTATCCACGGTTCCTTTCCTTTTTAATTTTCTACTTTATTTCTTATATAATTTTATTAACTAACCCCTATTTAATTCCTTATTAAATTGATGTGATTTTCTATATATATATATATATATATATATATATATATATTATTTATATTATACCAACTTTCCTAATCCAAATAAAATTCCTAATCAATTCTAATACCAATCCCACATCTAATTAACTTATCCATCTACGTGATTTACAACTATACCCCCGATTATGATACGCGAGTAAAACGCCCCTCAACAAAACGTTAATCAAATATAGCACGTAATACATGATGAAAAAATAAATTGATCAAAATCACATATCAAGCAAAATAAATTCAAGTCAATGTAACAAGTCGTGAAAAAAAATTAATGGCTTAGGTGATGTAATCCTTGGAATTAAAATAAATGGTTCAAAATCACATATCGATCAAAATAAATTCAAGTCAATGTAACAAGTCGTGAAAAAATAAATGGTTCAAAATCACAGCCTCTCAATATGAGTTGTGACGCGACCTACTTTGCTAAACCCTAAACCCTAAACCCTAATTCATCCCCGCAATAGTATTTGCAGAGCCGTCTAGAACAATATTTTATTTTTAAAAAAAAAATAATAATTAGGGGCCTAGATCTAATAACTAGTACATGGTCTCAATATTGTTCCAGACGGCTCTGCAAAATACACTTAAAAAGATCACAAAAAATGCAAATTGAAGCTTATTTTTGTTAATCCACGTAAAATTTGTTTGCTATAAAAAACACTTTTCTCCATTTGACTTATTAAAAAAGAAACACCCAATGTTTTGAAAAAAAAAGATTAAACACATAATAAAATAAATGTTCGGGACACATAATAGATATTTGCCACGTGTAAATTTTTACACCTGTGGGCTCCACTATTTTTTTTAGGTTTTCTTATGATTTTTCACGTGCATGTAGTCTAAGTCTATATCACACAGATATTCAGTCTAATTTCTTGTTTTGTTATAACAATTTTGCAATTGTTTGGGTTGATTAGGGGTTGTTAGGATTAATGGGATTTTAGGGGTATGAAAGGGTTTTAGGGTACAATAGTGTTATTAGGGTTTGTTAGGGTTAGTAGGGGTTGATAGTGTTAATATTGTTTGTTAGGGTTAATAGAGGTTTAAAAGTTTTTTATGGTTAATAGGGTTTGTTATACTAAAACTAATAAAACCACCTTATTTTAATCAATGTTATAACTATTACATGGAGGGCACACATTACAGGTCATGGGGACTAAAAGAAGATAAGGGTCACTTTGTATGGATAACTACTATTGCGGGGGTGAATTAGGGTTTAGGTTTTAGGTGAATAGATGATGATGCCCCCTTCAATTTTTAGAATATATTACCACTAGGAACGGTTCATTAGGGAACGTAGTTTGTATTTACTTATTGAATTTTAAAAGTGGTTTGTGTTTATCCTTAGTATTTTCTCGTGTGGTTCCCCTTAAAGGATATGATAGACATTTATATATCTTTCCTAAAGTCAATTTTTTGTGTGTATTAGGAAAATACAAATCTAGGGTATGAAAGGGTTTTAGGGTTTGTTAGGGTTAGTAGGGGTTGTTAGTGTTAGGAGGGGTTATTAGTGTTATTAGGGTTTGTTAGTATTATTATTGTATATGTAGTAGTGCTATTGGAGTAAAATCAATTAATGTGTTTAAAATAATCATATTACTATATTAAATAATGTTTAAAGGATTCAGAGTTTTTTTGACTCGCAATTGTAGAAAACTAATATATATATATATATATATATATATATATATATATATATATATATATATATATATTAAATTTAACATAAAAAAAAGAAACCAAAAGAAAAAGACAAAAGAAAACGGTTTGCATTCATTCTTTATGGAAAAGCATACTGAGACTTGAGGACGGAAGTCATCTCAGGACGGAAGTCTGGGCTGACGTGGCCAGACGTGCCTTGCCACGTTAGCCCAGGACGGAAGTGGCCAGAAATGTTACTCCCACTTTTTTGCATGTCATGTCATGACCATTAGAAAAAAGATGGGTCATGCCAATGCAAACTACCAAGAAACTTCATCCCTTTCTACTGGAACTGACTTGCTTATTATACCCTTCATCTTTTGCCTGTAAGTTGCTTTATTTTAGCCGGACATCACCGTGGAGTGGTGGTATATGACTAAGGACCTTTGCTAGACTACTAGAATTATTGGCTAAAAGATTGACTAAAATAGTTTTTTGAACCTTTTTGCCCTTATAGTTGGGTGAATCCCTTATACCAGAAGGGGGTAAGATAGTCATTTAACACCCTCAATTTGGGGGTTTAGAGTTTCTATCCCCAAAATTCTAGGAGTAAATCATTTTCCTATGACTAATTTGTCTGAAAATTAATAGTTACACGACACAAATAAAAGAATTAATAAAAAAGGACGAGTTTTGGACAAAATTAATAGTTCATGAACGAAAAATGTGATTCACTCTTTAGAAAATAATTATAATAAATAATAATAATAATAAATATTCTACGTCAATACTGAGTAAAAAACACTAATACTAGTAGAAAATGCATACATAATAAAATTCCTCAGAGTATCTCTCGCGCAATCTTTGAAAGCCAGTGGTAAGAGAAGTTCATTTTCAACATACCTTTAAAAATCAACAATTTATAAGATCATGAGCGTATCAACTTTAAAATAGATTGTCTTGGAAGATGTAGAAAAGAGAGAAATGGCCCAGAGTAAGTCCGGATTAAAAGAATCTTTCTAGGAGGATCGAAATAAATTTCAAATCTGATATAGATCTTGTCTGCGAGTCTTGAATCTAGAAAAAAAGATGTGTAGGAAGAAATCCACCATGATTTGCTACAAAATTAGAGAATACAAACATATAAAGCGAATGAAGGATGACTAGATTCAAACAGGATTCGACTGGTAGTCGAAACTCTTAGCCGTTTGGTTTAAAAATGAAACTACGACGAAATGCACTCAAAATCAATGTAAATATAAAAACAATAATGATCATATAAAAATATAAAAGGAAAAAAATTAAGAATTTAAACTTTAAAGTTTAGAAAAACCTATTGGGATCATCTCAGTATCCCACACTGAGGGTTTTTTAAGGAGTTATGAGAAAAAAATCTTATAAATAATGATCTCCTACTTTAGTATTAACTGTGTCAAATGTCAATAGGTGCCATCAACTCAAATGGTGGACTGGATTTAGTCCGCAGGGTTTGTAATTTTGTCCATACAAAAATTACATAGTGATTTTTTTTATTCTTCTTTTGGAACCCTCGACATAAGTTTATTAATATTGTGTTGTTATTTCTTTTTTCTTCTTTCTTTCCATATTATCCGTGTGTTTCTTTTAACTGTCCCAACAGAATTATCTTGATTTTTTAAAATGAGTTTAATGAATACTCCGATAACATTGTGAGCTTGCATATAATCTCAAAGGTTATACCTATTGTCCAACAATTTATTTTCTTCTTTCACAATCTCTTAAAAAACATGACCTAACTCAGTCAATGAGAATGATACATTAAGGATCTAAGTGGACAATATTTTTCTTCGGAATGAAAAACAAAATTCAAGTAATATTTTGAGAGTGGAGACTCTCTCATCATGAAAAATAAAAGGAAGTGATCAAATTGCTTCTATATTATTATCATTAGGCCTACAAACGGATACATAATTGTCTATTCTAAATCCATATCTGTTTTTAACTTATCCTACCGAACATAGACGATTACAGGGGGGGGGCGGGGGCTGGCGCCCTCAAGATTTTTAAAAATACTACTATTTTTAAAATTTTATGTGTATTTTGGAAAATTTTATCAATTTCGCCCCCCCAAGAAATTTTTTTTGCCTTTATTATCGCCCCTCCAAGAATTTTGGAATTTTTTTGCCAGTTTCGCCCCCCCAACATCAAATTCCTGGCTTCGTCCCTGCTACCGAATACGAATTCGGATCCATAATATGTGGTACCAGTTATGTTCATTCAAATCTGAATACGGATCCGGTAAAATCTGTTTCCAAAAGTTCAATCCTTCTTTTTTTTTTTTTTTTTTTGGACTGGTTAAAAACTTACATGTTTAATCTAACAATCTTACATATCAAATGTTACTTCACTCCAATTATACTACAATCCACAAATAATTCTACGAATTATAAAAATCCATAATAATAATACTTTTCAAAGTTCAAAATTTAAATAAAAATATATAACCAGAATTTCTATGACATTTCAATATAAATATTCAGAAGCCTCATCAAACTAAAATATATATAATGCTTGAATAACTATGAAGCCTCAAAAGAGATATAATTAAACCACTTGGACAAAATGAACTCATAAAATTTTCCTTAATACTACGATGTTTTGCTTGAACTTGTAAAGATTATCTCATACAAATTGATGGAACACTAGAAAATATAGATAATTAATCAATATAAAACTATTATATATAATAGATATTTACTTATTTACTATGTATAATTAATATATATGCATAATCGGATTCGGGTTTAATGGGTCCGGTTTTTTGTATTTAAGACCCGTAACTGTTTTATTACTCTTATACGGATACGGATTCGTATTCGAATGCTGGTATATGGGTATGGAGTTTTTACAGCATCCGAACTATTTTTTTCGGATTCGAACCAAGATATGGATATAAACCCATCTCGTTTGCAGGCCTAATTGTTATGGGTGTATTTTTACATCAATAAGAGTCATCTATGTATAGAGATTAAGAATGTAAGTTATGAAACCATAAAGTGAAAGTAGTTATAGAATCGTAAGGACCCCATCATGTTATATTTCATAACAAAATAACGTCAATGACTTTATATTTATCATATTTCTTTTAACAATGGTGGATCAAAGGTGACGACCGCCCTCCAACATTTAATGAAACGTCATGTTTTCAATAATAAAAAAAAAAAAATTCCTGAAAAATCTTTTAAAAATTGCAATTTATGCACGCTAATTTGTTTTTTGAAACTCCCCACCGCATTACTTCTGAATCCGCTAGTCTCCTAACTCTCTTATATCAAAAAAAACAATTGGATTCACTTTTATCTATAAAAAGAATTTGTAAATTTTCGAAAAAAAAACCCAATTCAAATACACTTGGGTCCATTTGAAATATTTTCGTAAAATGAAGGTCTTAATTGGTTTCAAACATAAATGGAGAGAAAGTGGACCTTCAAGTTCAAGTGGGGAGTGGAATCGGGTGGTCGAATAACCCACCCGTCTCTAATCGGGTAATCGGATCAATTCCCTCTCCATCATCATTGTATAATCCATTTCCAGAACTCTAAAAATCTATGGAGGTGGCGACCTTGGCGGCTTCACACTTATTTCCAGTAACACGGATGACAACGCGATTAGGATCCTCTGTAACATCTCTATGTTATGTTTTTTTACGCGAATTTTGTTTGATATGAGTAGGGATCAAGCAGGGACATGGCTGGCCTTTAGCTACCAAGTGAGTGGCAATGCAGGAGTGCAGTGGGTGCAGCCAAATAGTGTGCTACCAAATGAATGGAAGGCTGGGGTTTTTTATGATACTTCCTTTCAGCTTACTTAAATCAGTACTACTTCATGAATAAAGATTGGCAGGAATAAAGATTGTTACACACAGCCCAAATAAAGCAAAATATTCAGAAAAAGAAATATAAAGCATGTTAATTACATCGAACAAAGCGCAGATATATAAAGAGCAAATATGCTAAAGGCGGAAAGTATAAGCAGATTAATTAACTCCAAACTTCGAACTATATAATTATATCTTATCTAGTACATCCTACCAGTACACTCTGAAGAACCACAATAGCAGCTTTTCATCTTGATATTTCCACAAGAATCGCGTACCTGATCCAAAGAATAGTTGTAATGGTAGGTAAGCTCCTTCAACGCGGGAATATTTTCTGCAGCAAACAGCATTATGTGCGGCATTCTTTTATCATCATGATCGTAGAGTACGTTCTGTGCATAAAGGTTCGGTGAACAACTATGATTGATAAATCTGCCAATGTTTCCATAATATGCCGCATCAATGGTGTAGCCAACTTCTTCTGCATCCTCAGCTGAACCCCCTTGTCCATCAGGGTTGAGGGAGCAATCACTGTAGTTCTGTCCAATGTCAAATAAATACTCGTCATTTGTTCTTTGTTCAGCTTCCTTGTCCTCGAGAAATTCTCCAATATACTCGCATATGAAAGTTCCGGAAGGAATAGAAGTTAAGGATCTCACACCCCAGCCCCTCGTCTCCGTTCTAAAGATCTCAAGTTGAAGTTTGATACCATGCTGGCTGACTCTGTTGTAGCAAGAAGGAGGGCATTTGCAAGAAGGACCACATTCATGGACAAGAGGTTTTGCTTCAACAATAGCACCATTACGATTGTATGGAATCTCCCCTCCATTTTTTCGAGCGCAAGAACACTTTCCAGAATCACTGCATCTGCCAGTACACTCACAACCTTGAGGAGGAGGTAACTGGGACCCATCGGCGTACATCATCTTACTAATGTAACTGAATGGTGGCGGTTTCTCATCGTTAATAGTGTTCACAGCACAAATAGGAATTGATTCTTTTCCTCCAGATACGTCATCAACACAAACCCCAACCCTTACTTTTGATTTTTTTGACTTCTTTACTTCCTTCCAGCCAATTTCTGGTTGGCCCGGAATCCTCTTCAATTTGAACATGTATACTCTATTCCCAAACTTTCCTTTTTCAGGCCAGAAACGTTCCACTGTGTAGAGGCCATCATACACATATGTCGTTACAATCTTACCCCTTGAGTCCGAGGAATCTGCACTTTTAGTCTCTTTGGATCCATGAATCACGCGCACGGGGTTCTTTTCTGTTATGCTATTCTTCAATGCCAAGTTACCTCTTTCAAGTTTCTGGTCTTCCGGTTTCTTATCTTTGCCAAGTACATTTCCTCCTTGTCCAGAATATACCAAGGAATCTGCATCCTCCATATCATCAGCATAGGCCCCTGAAGCCACAATACTTATTGCAAGTAGCGTACCATTTTGCTTCATATAGTCTATACCAGCCTGGTAAAGTCGATGAACCCCAACCATAGCCAGCTCAACCCTGTAATGGAACTCATCACCCACTTCAACTCCTGGAACAGCTCCCAAATATTTCTTTCCTCCGATTTCCTTTCCTTTATTTTTCATAATCTTTGCTGCTTCAAGATCAATCCTTTTGATTTCTGAAATTGCTTTTGCTTCCTCTCCCTGCAAGAGCTTTCTGCATATAGTTTGAAACAAACGGAGCGTTTCTCTGACTTGGTTACGTGCATCACCACTGCTGGAACTCGGACCATAAGGAGGCAATGTTACTTCGACATGAGTACAACCAGAAGGCAAATCTTGAGATGTCCCCTCGTATTCTCCACACCCCCCTTCATCCTTTAAATCTGGAGTTCCCTCTGCACCCTTGTGAACAGAAACAGAATTCATCTTAAGAGATGGTCTTTTTGATGAATTTGCTATAATAGTTTTTTTAGCAACAACTTTGTTCTTCCTTTTCCAAATAGCTTTTTCCTTGGTTGGCGGAGCCAAGGGGTCTTAACAGCATCTAAACTTGAGGCCAGTTTCCCCTGCTCCCATGGACAATTTGGTGCAGCCATCAGAGCATTCACAATAATAGGTTCTTCGTTATGTCCTGAAGTAGAAACATAGTTTGAAGGAGTTTCCTCAACAGCTCGAAAAGGTTCATAAAGAACAATCTCCTTACCTGCTGATCCTTTGCTTCCCTCATGAAGCTCCAAATCCTCGTTTCCCACACAACCCTTCTCAGTCCCAATCAAACATGCTTCTACAGAAGTGATTCTAAGGCTCTCTTCCATGGCAAGTGAAGGAGCATTTGTTCCACAATATGGAGGAAAATTACGATTAGCTGAAACCCTTCTTCTGCGAAATTTACCCTTTGGACTTGGAACAGCCTCACTTTTAACCTGAACTTCAATCAAAGGGTTGACATCTTCGCCCACTTGCTTTACTAGAGATAAAGGTTTGTCTAACTGCTTAACCAAAACCTGAGCCTCCTCCCCATTCAGCTCCACTGAGAGCTCAAAGCTATTACTTTCCATGTCTTTAGGCAACTGAATATCCATGGATTTGACATCTGACACCATTTCCTTAATTTGATTGTCCATCCCCTTTCCCACAGCAGACACAACTTTTTCCACCAAATCATCCAATGATATATCATCTTTCATCCCAACTGGACTTCCCAAGAGTTCATGAAACTGAATATCTGGCTCAGCAGCAGTATTTCCAGATATATCATCTTTCATCCCAACAGGAATTACATTCTCAATTGGCACATCCAAAATTACTTGGTTTCCTGGCATTTTAAATTCATTAGTAACCGTCTCAGCACATAATTGAGTGGCAACCAGAATTTCCCCATTGGCCTCTATATCCGCAGCAGCAGTGTCAGGCTGGTTTCCGTTAGAATCATCCCCAACTGGACTTTTCATGACATCGTCAGATTCAGATCTAACACAATCCGCTACAAGAGTTGGTGCAACATGTTGATCAATTGCAACTGCAACGTCTTGCTGCGACTCTGGAGAGGTTTGTTGTGCATTTGGACCACACCCTCGAGGGAACTTCCGAAAAGCTGATACTTTCCGAGGCTTGTAATTTGGTGTATTTCCCAAGCTTGAACAGTGGTAGCCATTTTCAAGTGGTCTTTTGTTTGGGTTTCCATCAGATACTCCATCATTCAACAAAGACACCATTTTCAACCAGATAATAACAATTCACAGTTCCACTGTACAAGAGAACCCAAATAAATAAATAAATATTGTTAGTGAAAATGGAAAAGAAAATCAAATTAGGGCTCTAACAGAAACTAATACAAGAACTATAAAATCAAACAGGAAATACAACAGCAACAGCAACAACGACACCTTAATCCCAATGATTATAAAGTTAAAACTAATACTCGATAAATTAATAACCACTCTAAAATAATACTTTTTTCCCGGTTCCAACTCGGGCCAGTGTAAAAAATTTAGCAATTTCAATAAATTAATAAGAATAATTTTAAGTAAGATCCTTAAATAAATATATAGTCTTGCCAATATCGTAAATTAATAATTCTCTAAAATTACAAATATAACTAGGACAATTTAGTAAAATATGACTTTATTGTTGTTTGTTTTTTCTCGAAATTTAAATGTAGGTGTATTTCATCTCTAACTTTTCCCATTACATTGAAAAGCTCCAGTGTCGTGTTTGCAACCCGTAATAAAAAATTGTGAAGAGTTGTCGCTGCTATGAGTGTTTTTTTACTGCTGATTGCTTCTATAGGTACTTAAATAAAGTTATAATAACTCAAAAACTGAATGATGCCTTGAAGAACTAAGACACTGAGACTTTTAAATATATTAAAAAAAAACTTGCCTAAACTTCGCGGGCTTTGAAGAAATTTAAGCTAATCGTATTGCAAACAACAAAGAACATCTTATCCAAAAACAATAAAGAAATTTGACTTTCAAGTCTTAAATAATTTAGGATGAGATTTCTAAATATCCTACCGCAGCTTAATGCCTCTTTTCGGCATTGTAAATCAGAATTTTATCCGGACTCCATGAAAATTGTAAACCATTTCAAAAGCTTCTACAACAGAACATCTTAAATCATCTAAATTGAACATGTAGATCTCACGATATGATAAAAAAGCAATCTTGTACGAACACTCTTCAAATTAATAACTTATTAATTTATCAATTAATTAATACCTCTCTAAACTAATAAAATTTCATGGTCACACTTTATTAACTTATAGAAGTTATAGTCTAATTAGGGTCCGCTACATAAACCAAAGAATGAATTACGCATGTTCGTTAACATGATTACATTCTTTCCATTTCTAAATAAAGAATCATGTATGGCCGTTAACATGAATACATTCTTTTCATTTCTTTATGTTCAAAACTATACTCTCATCCAAATTTAATAAAGGCATATCACCATTTATTACTTCGGACAGCGACGGATCCAAAGAAGGCTGAGTGGGGTCAAATGATCCCACTTAAAAAAAAAAAAAAAAAAAAATTTAATTATATATGATGTATTTTACTCCATTTAGATAATAAATGTATAAATGACCCCAATGAATTATTGTATATATCAAAAAAAAAAAAAAAAATTATTGTATATATCAAATGACCCCAGTGATTTTTTTAATTATAAATGATATATTTTACTCCATTTAGATAATAAATGTATAAATAACCACAGTCGATTATTGTGTATATTAAATGACCCCAGTGAAATTTTTTCCTGGATCCGTCACTGACTTCGGACCAAACCTTCTTCGGCCTCCCTCTCTTTAACTCTTATAATTCCTCCACATTCAATTCTTCTAAAAGAGAAACAGTAGTTCTTCTTTCTTCTTTTTATGTATCCAAACCTACATAAACAGTTTTTCCTCATCTTGTCTTTGGAAGATGTCACTTCTACTTTGTCTCGAATGATCTCATTCCTCATTTTAACCTTTCTCGTACGCCCACATATTCATTGCAACATATGCATTCCCGCCACGCTCATTTCATTTATTTGAATATGACATTTTCTAAAGGAGATGATATTTGCACTCCTCAAAAAACCTCTTGGACTCCTCTCTCTATTTTTCATGAATGAATGGCTTATGTATCCAAAACCGTGAAACCAACTTGAAAGAAATTCACCTCATTTTTCTTTCTTTGCAAAATATTTCTTAGAATTTTGAGGATATTATTTTAGATACGCTAAATGCACACAAAAATCAACAGTATTCAAATGATAGATTTTCAAAGATAACAATGTTCATCACAGCTAACCATCAACTATAAAAAAACATAAAAGAAAATCTTTATTTTCTATTATCTTTCTATTTTAGAGTTCAAATAAAACCTTTTCTTCTGTCCCAACGGCATAACGATTAACTCAATTAATGAAAACTTTGGCTCAATTTAAAACTAACATTTACAGTAGAATAAAAGAACACAAAGCAGATACACGTAATTGAAGGATTGTTACTAAGAAATCGCTGTTCAATTGCTTAGCTGATCAGGAAACCATGAAATCACATACAAAAAGAGAAGAAAACAATTCGGTGATCATAAATAAAGTAACAACCACAATTCATAAGCTTGAAATTGTAATAAATGCAATAAATTTGTCAAATTGAAGCCAAAATTAGCACTGATTTGGGGATACATTTGCATGCAAAAGCCAGAGTAAATGAAACGAAAAATATCACAGCACAAAAAATAAAATAAAAAATTATAAGGAGAAATACCTGATTTTAACCACAATGAATTACACCTTCTAATTAGCAAAACAAACTGCAAATGATAGAGAGAGAAAAACACAAATTTACATTAAAAAACAATCACAGAATTCTGAATAAATCATAAATGCTTGGAGATTAGGGCATGCGTTCAAAAATTAGCAACAAAACAATTACTTGAACCGAGAAAAAAGCGGAATTGCATGAATAAATTCTCTCGCTGCTGGTGGTGAAATGATTTTAGATTCCAGAAATTGTTTTTTGAAAAAGGTGGAATTAGATTTGCTTACTTTTTTTTGGAGGGGGGTTTGAATTAAGAAACACAACGGCTAGATTTCACGGTGTGGTGGAAATGAAGAAGAAGATGGGGAGAGACCGCTGTTTTTTTGCAGAAATTTCTGAATAATTGGAAATGAGAGAGGTGGAGAAAGGCGCAGGGGTTGCGGTAGTATTGGGATGGGGCATAATTGACAATTGTGCCCCTAAAGATTAGGAGGAAATGGATTGTGGATAATGGGTTAAATTGGGAAGAGCGCGTGGCGCCAAATTGGGGAACAGCCTAACAAACATTATTAATGACGCATTGGAACGCGAAGATCCGAGTAGTTTTATCTTGATAAACTATTAAGTTTAAAATTTACATACAAATTAATTAATACAATACACGTAGAAAAAAAATTAAACTTATATCAATTTTATTTCTTACGTGTATTGCACTCATTGGTTTGGATGTAACTTATAAACTTATTAGCCTATCAAGATAAAAAAATTCAAGAACGACACCGTTTATTCTTTTATTTGTCCAAAAAATTGTATTTTATGTTTTGAAAGGCAGAAAATCGTCTTTCCCCATGTATTTTTCATTAACCAATCACTCACAATTTAACATGTATATATATGTATATAATGAGAAGAAATGTACATATGACGAATTCTAAGTGGTGGAGTATATTAATAAGAATATACATGGATACAGATGATTTTCACCGGCTTTAGCAAATTTCAATTGATGTGGATAATATTTAAAAAAAATACCAATCTTTTTTAGGTAAAAAAAAACAACTTAGAAAAGAACAAAATAAAATCATCATTCATATGTTAATTTTATTCGAGGCCTATATTGATGGGTCACTTTGACATGAAATCAGTTTTTTGTGATTGGTCTCACGACCATTTCACATGAGTTATAGTGGAGTGTATCTACAAAATAGGTCTCCGCTACAACTCATGTGAGAGTGGCTGTGGGGTCAGTCCCACAAAACCGGCCATATATTAGAATTTTCTCTAGATTGATAAATTCATCAATGACTGAAACTGAAGCAAAACTAGTAAACTAATAACGAATTATTTGCTCTTAGCCCCTTACAGAAGAAACCTTTATTTTTTTTGGCATAAATATAGGCGTATTTGGAGTAGTGTTTTGGGAAGACGAATGATGAATCTTTAAAAAATAAAATTAATTCGGAGAGAATCTTTAAAAAAATTAGTACTTTTTAAAAATTACGTGATTATTTGAATCAAATAATTGAGAACTCTTTAAAGAATACAAGTGTTCATCATATAAAAGATTAATCCTTCACGATTTAAGCAAATAGACTTGCAACTATTTAAAATGATTTTAAACACAAACTTTAATCTTTGACTTGAAAATTGTATATTTCTTAAAAATTCTTGACTCAAATGAATCATTTACGACAAGTACGTATTTTACTGTGAAAGAGTACTCCGATCCATTTTTACGAAATCAAAAACAAAAAACCTCAATCCAAATTACACTAAACTTGTAATTTTACTTGGCAAAAAAAACTTGTAATTTTCCCTTTTTTGTTATGAACCAGAATGTTGTTCAATATGAAATCACATATTTAAAAAAAAAATGAAAAATCGTAAGTTTTTTTAACTTCACACTATGTGCAAACCGTCCAAATTTAGTGCAAAACATATATTATCTTGCACATGTGGGATATTATCTCGACTCGTTGGATTTTGACTCTAACGAATAAAAAATACTTATTTTTTCGTACCGTTATAAATAACACCACGCATACAGAATCAACGTTCATCTCACAAAGTGTGTTTTGTACGAGTAGAAATTGCAGCACTAAATCCTATTTCATGTGGAAAAAAATGTGGAAAGTATGCAAGGGTGAAAATGTAGAGTATGGGTCCTATACGGAACATGTAAAATTCAATAAATGCGAAACGCATCAAGGTTTTTAGACAAAAAAAAATACAGATATCATTAAAAAACACGACATGTGTGATAAAATTAGGATATATATCCATGTTAAATCAATCTTAATAATAAAAAATTTAATCCGACGGACCAGCCGCACCGGAGCCGCAGCAGAAAAGATAAATAATACTGTAACGGAGTCTAGCTTCCTTGGTTTTCAAGAGGCGGGAAACTCTAGCCGTTAACCTCCCCAAAACCATACCCCAGAAACCTAATGGCAGAAGAAGGGAGAAGACCTGTTTGGCTCCATCATAAAAGTTTTGCCAGCCAACTTCTTCACAGGAATTGAAATTACAATCATGCCTTTTCGTCCGAGAATCGGAGACTTTCCCGGACTATTTCGACTCGCTGGCGACATCGTCACCGGAACAACCTCCGCCGATGGAACCCGTCGGAATCGTCATCGCTTCACCGCCGGAATCTCAAAGTGAGAATAATTCTTCTTCGATTGGCAAAAGTAATAATACTCAGGAAAATGAAAATGAAGATTTTCTAACTCCGCCGGAGCATCATAATCCGCCGTCGTCTTCTTCGCAGGAAGATCCGGTAAGGGTTAAGCCGGGGTGTGATCCGAAAGTGAGTGTTTCGGCGGTTGCGGAGACGAGAGCGGGTGGTGATGAGTACGTGGAAAGTGAGGCGAATGTTGGTTTGAGAAAGAGAGGGGAAATTCTAGGGTTTGAAGAGACGGAGAAATTTGATAGTTGTGATGATGTTTTGGAGGGAAAATGTGGAGATATTGAAGGATTTGAGCGTGAATTGAAGAGATTTAGGGTTTTTGACCACGAATTGAATAGAACTATGGCGAAGAAAATTAGGGTTTCGGAGGAAAATTGGGACTCGGATAAGGTGAATAATGATACTGAAATTATTGATTTGGAAACCGAAGAAAATGATGATGAGGCATGGGAAAATGTTGAAAAGGCTTCAGATGGTATGACTGAGAGTGCAGATGAAGCTGGGATGACTGAGAAATGTGGTTCGGATGATGATGATGTTGATCATAGCGAGAAAGAGAAAGGCGTTGATTTAGATGGAGGTGACAATTGCCTGAAAGTAAATGGAAATTTAGAGCCGGAGGAGTCTGGGGACGGGGATAGATATAATGGTAATAATGAGGCGGTGCAAAGAGATGGAAAGGCGGTCTTAGGTAGCAGCATTGTAGAAACGTGTAAGAAGTTCTGGCGGGGAAGTCCTGGTAATGGAACGGCTAGTATTGTTAAGGAGAAAGTTTTGAGGGGAAGGCACGTATTGCCTTCACCAATTAAAGAGAAGGATATGGGAGGAGACGAAAGCATCATAAGTTCAGAGGAAGTTGAGAAGACTAAGAACTCTGGTGCTCGTAATGATATGAATCAAAGAGCGAAAGAACAGGATGTTGCTTGCGATGGAGGTGACGGACATTTTAAAGTAAATGGGACTCCGCCACTGGCAGTATACGAGAAACGGATTAGACATAAGAGTAATGACAAGGTACAAAGAAATAATGGGAAAGTAGTTTTAAGCAGTAGCATTATAGAAAAAATTGATAAGTTCCGGTATGAAGTTCCTGCTAATGGAGTGGATCATTCTCCCAAGGAAAGAGTTGCAAGAGAAAGGCGAGAATTGCCATCATCAATCACGGGAAAAGAGAAGGATATGGGTGGACAAGAAAATGGTGGATATGTAAAGGTGAAGAGTAATGGATCATGGAAGGATCTTGTGGATGCTTTGGAAGCAGTTTTTGGGAGGACGAACGATGGTTGCGAAGTACCGGATTTCTTGGAGACAGCAAAGAAACGGGGCCTTACTTTTCCCGTGCCTAGATGGTGGATCGACGACTAACTTATTGCCTGGACAAGTACAATTTAGGTATTCAAAGTTCCAAAGCTGTTCTCTAGTGAAAATTCTAGTTGCAAACATGTCATTGTATGAACCTTTTTTTGCGTGCTTGTCTTATATCTATAGATGCATGTATATGCCACCAGGGTTCTAATTTTGTTGGACTAGTGAAGTTCTAGTTATAAGCTATTAGTATTAAGCAAGATGTATATACACCTTAGTTGTTAGCTCGAAAAAAATGCCATTAGTATGAATTTACTTATCGTTCTTCATTAACTAGTCTTTTGTTTCCTCCATTGTTAAAGATATATTCTATTGACCCCAGAAAATCTTTTGTAGGAACTAGCACGCGAGAGACTACTTGAACGAGTCTATAGCAGTGGCACGATTACTTTATGTACAAACCTGAGCCTTCTGTTAGTGCTTTATGTTTTAACACTGTGAAACAATGGAACAAGGAGATTGTACAAACATTTTACCTTGATTAGTTTATCGGAGTTCTTGAATGCCAATCAGTTTCTGAGATAATATATCAACGGTGTCCTCATAATTTTGGCATAATGGCATTGATGCATCGCTATTTTCTAGTATCTATGCAGTCGGTTTCCTTTGCTCTTGTAAAAAATAGCTGCACTTATGAAAGCTAGCAATGAATCCTTGAAGAACCTACAAAAGCAACCTTTGTCCTTTGTCTGTGATTTTAATACTCAGCTGTGACTGAAGAAGCTTATTGATGATATGATCACAGAATGCAGATAAGAATTGTGGCTTCTAATTCTTCTTAAAGAGAATTTAGGATGGAGTATTTGTTTGTCATTAGGCAGTGAGAATTGAAAGCTTGCAATGAATCCTTGAAGAAGAACCTACAAAAGCATCATTTGTCCTTTGTCTGTGATTTTAATACTGAGCTGTAACTGAAGAAGCTTGTTGATGATATGATCACATAATGCAGATAAGAATTGTGGCTTCTAATTCTTTCTGAAAGAGAAATTAGGATGGAGTATTTGTTTCTCATTTAGGCAGTGAGTTCTTTGATTTTTATTTTTTTGGTAGCCTGGTGATGCAGGTTTCTTCAACTAATCCGGTTGGGATATACATATGATATATGTGATAATGCGAGATGAAGTCGGTTCTTGGGTGACCCGAACCTGTGATCTTACCGTGAACAAGCCCTCGAGGATAAAAGGTGAAGCCAATTGAACCGAGTTTTTATTTGAATTACTTGAAGTACAATGTAGTTGAGACGGATGAAGACATTTTGAAATGCTTCCAAAGGATAGGACATAGGGACGAAGTCAGGAATTTGGTGTTGGGGGCGAAACTGATAAATTTCTTGGGGGCAATAAAAAAGGCAAAAAAAAATATTTGGAGGGGCGAAACTGATGAAATTTTCCAAAATTTTCTAAAATACACATAAAATTTCGATAAATAGTACTCCCTCCATATCTAAATAGCTTTAACATTTGAATTTTTCACAAAGATTAAGAATTTGATGAAGTCAACAAAAATTGAAACAAAATGACTATTGTACCCTTTATTTATCATATTAAAGAGTAATTATCAATTTTCACAACTCTTCATTTTATTTATCCTCTTTTCCTCTTAGTTGTCATACTCATTGGAAATATACAAATTTTCTTGGTTACTAAGATTCATTAATATTACAATTAAGAAAAAATCCACTAAAAATTCATGGTTTTCATTTCAATTTTGAAATTTGGATAAATTGAATAATAAGGGAGTTGTGGTTGTAAAAGGGCAATATTGGAAAAAAGTATTTACTATCTATTGATATTCTAAATGTTAGAAGTATTTTGGACAAAAATAAAAAGTCCAAATGTTAAGGCTATTTAGATATGGAGGGAGTAGTATTTTTAAAAATTTTGGGGGCGTCGCCCATGATAGGACGGGTTTAGACGTTGGAGATGCTGAGAAGTTGTCCTGTTAGCTGTTACTCCATAGGTTTGAGGATACAAGGCCTTCTGTTTTTTTTTTTTTTTTTTAAATATTTGGTTTAAGGATTATTTTTCTAATGTTATTCCCATTCAAAAATATAATTATCTCATTAATAATGATCGAGTTAGCAGTTTAGTTAAGGATATAATAAAAAAAAAAGTACTATTATTTACTTATTTTTTTTAATCTATGCAAAAAACATAAAAGAACTACTACCTCCATTCCTAAATATAAGACTTCCATTACATGTTGCAAAAATTAAAGAAGCATAAATTACGATATTTTTGTAATAAAAATACTAATATTACTCTATTAAATAATACTTGTATATTCGCAATATTTATTGAAAGTCTTATATTTAGGATTGGAGGGAGTTATATTTTGAAACGGTGAGAGTATTTGTGTTTAGCTAGCTACATTGTCTAGCCAAACTTATAAGTCATTCCTTACATCGGAAATTATAGTTAATATTTTGACTTTTCAAATAAATTATGAAAAAATTAAAAACAATCAGATTTAAAACCAAAAACTAATATATCTTCATTAATTATTACTTGGAAGTTGGAATAGTAGTTAGAAAAATAATAAAAATGGTAAAAGTTCATAAAATACTCACTAGTGTTCCAAATGTTAACTATATTATGCATGTAATATACAGTAAAAGAAACTAACTCATGTCAATGAGTTGGAGTTTTTCTCATACGTATTGTATTTATTGACTATTTGTATAAACTCTCAATAAAAAATTTTAGTATAAAATTTTTACTTTGAATTTTATGTACTCGTTACTTTTACAATATTGAGACATAAATTTTCAATGCCTATCGTGCATCTCTATGCTGAAAAAGTAAGCAATTGTTGTCTTTAATTCTCAAAAAGTAGGGGGTGATGAATAAAAGTGGAAGAATTGAAAAGAAAAAACAATTACTTACTTGAAAATTGCATAATAGTTTGGATTGATATTTTGTTTGAAAATTTAAAAAATAATTTATTTATAAGAAAAATGTGAATTGAAACTAAAAATCTTGTATTAGAGACTGAATAAAATTGTGCACAAATGCACGTTTGACAAAAAAAATAAAATTGATGCTACTTTTTATTTTAATCAAAGGAGAATGTATTAAAATTTATTATTTCAAATAAGAAGTCCGGAATTACATGCGTTAATCTTTGTTTACAAATTTGACATTAGGATGACAATTATTGTGAAAAGGAAAGAGTGTTTATGTGAGAATAAAGAAATTTGAAAAAAAAAAAAAAAAAGAAAATTAAAACCAAGGTTGTAATTAATAAACCATAATTTCCCATTCACTTTATTTTTTTTAAAAAAAAGAAGAAGAAGAAGAAGAAGAAGAAGAAGAAGAAGAAGAAAGAAGAGAAAATCTATCATTAAAACACAAAAAATTGCAAAGTTATTAGAACTCACAATAAGTCAATAACCAACCGGACCTTGCTAGACTATTAGAATTATTGGCTAAAAGATTGACTAAAATAGTTTTTCGAACCTTTTTACCCTTATAGTTGGGTGAATCCCTTATACCAGTAGGGGGTAAGATAGTCATTTAACACCCTCAATTTGGGGGTTTAAAGTTTCTATCCCCGAAATTCTAGGAGTAAATCATTTTCCTAACCAATATTAACCATCCCGCGAAACGTCACCGTTACACCTTTTTACGCATTTCCATGTGTGCCCTCCAGTTGAACCAATCCCAAGATAAAAAAAGATGATAAAACGAGGGCAATTTTGTCCAACTAGGCGCGGCGGGAAGGTTGTCTTTTTTGAAATATGCGGGAATCATATTATAACAGATAACGACCAACGGTCATTTTCAAATTCAAACGCTAACGTGCGAACTGCTCTTTGAAGCACTAAACACAAAGAATAAAAGGGTGGATTGTGCTTCCCTTGTCTTCACCGAAGCCCTTAATTGGTATTACTTCAATTCCATTCCATAATATAAATCGTTTTAGACGCGTAACAGAATTTTTATTTTTTTAAAAAAAAATTATTGGGGGAAGAAACTATCTATTACAAAAAATAGGAGACTAAATAAACGGGGAGGGGATTCAACGTATATTACACTAGACTAATGGCTCATTGGCCACGTAACGGAATTTAAGAAAGAAAAAAATAAGATACTTTTTTAATCAAAATATCAATATTAGTTGTTAAATAAAAGTTGTATAGCATTGATTATATTTAAGAGATTAATATTGATATTTTAATTAAAAAACATATTATTTTTTGCTTTCTTATATTTCATTACATGTTATAAACGACGTATTTGGAATTATTAAATCAAACTTATTATTATTTAGGAGAATATTTAGTTTTGATAATTACTTGTTTTATTGTACTAGGTTTGGTTTAGTAGTTTCCTAGTCAGATTATATTTCCTAAATATCTTTGAGATTCTGTTAGGGTTTGACTCCTATATAAATAGGAGAGTGGTCTATGTGATTTTTTAGAGTTGATGCATAGATTTATATCTCTGTGATTATTTATTCAATATATAGGTGTTTTCGCATTGAATAAAAAATTCTACAACGTATATTAAGGGAGTATCTCAATGACTAAACTTGGCGGTAAAATACCTTCAAAGGGAATCCAGCGTTCTGAGACACTGCTACTGCAGCCGCCGCCGTGGAGGAGGAGGATTTAGTCGGTCTTATTCAGAAGATCGGAGGAAATATTGATGGGGAAGTCATGTATAGAATTGCAGCAACAATTGATTTGGGTTTAGGGATCCCTTTCTGTTGAGAACTCCCAAAAAATCAGACAACTGCAGTTGTGATTTAGGGAAGAAAGTTGTGGTTTTGATGCAAATTCAGCTCTTGAAAACTCATAATTTGTCAGGAGTGTCCTATTATTAGCTGTTGCAGGTGACATGTTTCTTTGAGAGATCAGGGAGCGTTGGGTTATGGAGCATCAAGTACTGAATACTGAATACGGATCCACTTTGACGGTGATCCAATTATGCATTCCTAGTTATTAAACGGAAAAAACAGAGTTAGAACCAGTCTAGTAATTTCGACCTCACAGCCCTCTCACAATTTCTAGTGGCCTTACATGCAGAGATGTAAGACTCTCTTAGCAACTTTTTGGCACGGTTGCGAGTGAGATATGGGACTGGGAAGTCTGGAACCATTGTTAAATGGCAAGGTAGGACTATACGCCCATTTGGCTCCTCCCAGGTTATAGCTCACATGGAAAAATCTGATTGGGGACGTGGGGGATGGGGCAACGCCCACGAAGCTCCGGTGGAAAGGGAAACCGAGGACGCATTAAGCAGAACTAGGCAAACTAATTTAGGTAAGACAACTTAAGGTCCGATGAAATGATGAGAACTGCAAACTCCACCTATTACTCACCAAAATAGCAAATGGATACACAAAATGGCAGTTTACCTTATGCCCCTTAATCTAACCATTCAACTAAGCCACCTCATATTATGTGTATGATACTTATATTTTCTGTCGCAAACAATTCATTTTTTATGAAACTTGGACCTAATCGCAAGTGTGCAATTCATGGTATTTGAGTTTTTTGGTGACATTCTTTCAATGAAAGTCAAATTAGCTCTTGGAGTAGCCTTCCTTAGCTGAATTAGGTGTTCATTGTTTTGATCAACAAGATGAATCCAATCCATATTTATATATGCAGCAACTTATTCATTTCCCAATGTCTCAAAATGATGGCAAACAAATTAGAGATCATAATCTCATATGCCAAGTCTTACTAAAACCAACATAGAACATGTATCAAAATAGTACAAGTCTTTAACCACTTCTGCTTTATGAGAGCTGTATGATACAATCTTCTTTCAAAACCCCTATACAAAAAAAAAAAAAAAAAACCCACCAATATTTTTACCCTACAATTCCAAATATATGAGCGGAAATAAAAAAAAGGAGAAGAAAACGCGTTATGTCTAGCATGCAAAAGTTATAGGGAGTGCGATGGCTGGAGCAGAGGTGGTATGTGATAGCATGGAGTCGGCTGATATTGTCAGGGACGGTAAAAATGAGGGTAAACAGAGCTACTACTAGTGCTTGCTTGGGCAACAAAACTTGAAGTTGGATGCAGAAGTTCTGCCTGAGGAAATGAACTGCTGGACGGCACATCCAGCAGCAGATCTTGATCGGAATTGCCTTCGCCAGAATGGAAAGAGTCCAGAACTAAGAAGCTATTATCTGGTGGCAGCGCGAATAGGCTTCTTGGACTGAAGCCGCCCAAGCCATCATTTTCAATAACTTCCCTATGTTCGTAGCTGATTTTCGTCATCATCGCTTTGGGACTCTTCATTATAGTCATTCCTCCTGGGAAAAAAAATGATGGAAGATGAAAAGATATAAAGGAAAAGTAGTGTTCACGGGTAATTATAAAACATAATGTATCTTCATTTATATACAATCATCCCGGATAAACGTTACAGGACATCACAAATTCCAGTTTTGTACAAGTATTCTGAACCAACATGTTTAGTTTCACTACTTATGAAACATTTTCTATTCAAATCTCGAAACGAAGTGAAGGATCAATGTCATGATAAAATTTCGGGAACCAAGGAAAAAAAGGAGAACAAAAGAAAACTCCGTCTGTCAGGAAAAGTTTGAATTATTTGACGAGAACTATTGGCAAGTTACCCTAAATTCAAATATGAAGCAAAATTACGGACACCAGGACCCTTCAATTCCCTAAATCAACGTGGCATCATGCCAAACTCCTACCACCTTCCATAAATGCTCTTATTTTCAGTTGATCTTAGCTATCAGTTCTTTTAAACATATTCAGAAGTTATTATCCTCCGAGTATGAATCGAACCAAGATTTCATAGACATGTCTACTAAATGAAAAGCACTTCCGCAGATAAGCCGAAGAGAAAATTAGCAGACCTGGAAACTTCTGGTACTGTACTTCTCTTGGTCTCTTTGCATTAACAGAATGACCAGTTGCAATGTTATTAAACCCTCCGCCAACTTCAAATATGCTGGTACTACTACTATTTACATCCTATACAAAGAATGCAGTTTGCATCGATTAAAAGTTGCAGCTTCACAAACTGTTGAACAGCGAGAAAGTATACTGAAAGCTGCTAGTAAGTTTTAAGTACGAACCTTGAGTAAGTTATATTTTTCCACCCACTTTGCCTTAGTCAAATTGCACAACAGAAACCTCTTGAGCATCCTACAGTCTGCTATCTTGATCCCTGATATTGTGTTATCGAAAACGCCTTCAGCAAGGAGCTTCTGGAATGAGGATAAACTCTCCTCAAATTGCAGACTCTCGAACATGCTTTTCAGACTGTGACATAATGATTAACAGTAATAATCAGTAATCTATGTTAGAGGGGGGGGACACTTTAATCTCAACCTTGACTGCATATGAAGCCATTTTGAGTGCCAACCGATAGAAGCATTGCTGTCTCCAAATCAAGCTTGGGATCTAATTATTTAGATTCTTAAAGACCTTAGAACGAATGTACAACATTTGTTCTTCTCGTATTGATCTCAGAAGTGAGTAAACATCTCTCAGCCATAAACGAGAAGCTTGCTAATGTTCTATTAGTTAACTGATTATGCCAAATGCTACGTTCAGTCGTATACACAGGATTAGAGGTGACATTGGAGGATTGGCATGAAACATACCTATCTGGAGCTCCAGAGACATCGACGGGAGGTAAATACTTCACCAATTGCTGCTGTTCTTCATTTGTCAAGCGACTTGCAAACTCACCATAGTTGAGAACATCCTGCATCAGACGTAAGCAATCATTATAAATACTTATATAGTAAGATAATAGATTGTCGCTGTGACAGAGGTCGAACAACAAATTCAAAGTTGAGCCAAATATTGCTAAACGAACTGATTGAAGAATGAGATAAATTGGTAAGTAGTAATCAATCCACTTCGGATCCTCTGTAACACTCTTTGTACAACTCCTTGTAACATTCCTAATTAATTCCCAATTATAATCATTTCCCCCAAGGGTTTACTAGTTAGAGTTTAGGTTATAGAAATAAAAATTTCCATTATTAGATTGTTACAGGGAGTGGTACAGAGGATCCGAACCATAATCAATCTCCTGTTTAATGCAAAAATCCTGCTACTAATCACATTGTAATAATTTATCCTTGTTCCTTTTTTAGTAAGTACGCTGTTTGAAAAAGAGAAGTTTGCAATTTTCTTCTAAGCCACAACAATACATAAGAGACCTGCAACTTACTTTCAAGTCCACGTAACGGAGTGGTGAATTATGATGACCGAGAATTTTTAGTTTTTCAATCTGATCTTTGTCCCTGAAATTTAGAATGGAGCGATAAGTTGTTAGAACAAACACAAACCACAGAACAAAAACCCAAAATGAAACTGAAAGTAATCAAAGTGATATTTTTCTTTCCGAACTCCCAGTTAGTATCCAAGTTCCCATTGAAGCTTATGCACCTGAGGTCCTATAGTTACTGTATTCCCTCTATTATGAATTCAAGCTTAAATTTAGTACCTTTTCGGCTGCTCTTGTTCTATGGCCTGTCCAGCAGGCTTCTTGTTTTTCTCTATTCCTGGACTTGGTACATCAACACGCTTACTGAAATTATTATTATGTACAGGAAAGGGAGTTAACCGAGAATAAGCCTCATTCGTAGTATGTAGTTTGTTATCTACTGAAAGGGAGCTAGCTTCTGATTCTTCTTCTCGAGCTATGGTGCTCGGAGGCCTAATAAGTACACTTCCATGGCCTATCTCAACAGAGACCATAGATTTATCACTATCAAACAGCAAATCTTCTTCAGAAGAACCAGATAAATACGAAGATTGTTGTTCATTCAAGATGGTATAAAGATCTTTAGTAAGCTTTTCAACCGATGACTGTTTTGGACGATTAACACATGTTCTCTTTCTTGATGGAACCATTGAATCCCATACCATTGGCTGGGCCGGACCTGAAAATACATGAATGTACCACCAAAACCATGATGCCAACGACTAACATAATTGGAGATTCACTAAAGGAATTACGATGTTTATAAGGTATAGACTCGGCAGAATATATCAACCTACCAGTCAAATCACTTGCATCAGCACTGCCAAATTGAGCACAGCTCTCGGAATTAGATATAGCAGAGCCGGAACTCGATCTGTTACTTGTGTCTTCATCAAAAGCTCTCTGAAATCCCTGACTACTATCAGATGCAAATGCTCCAAATTCAGCATTATCATGATTTTGCTTCCGCTTAAGAACCTTATGCTCCTTGTTCTTAATGGACATGGTTTTCACCCTAGAAGTCCTATAATCCTCAAAGGCATCGGATTCTGCTCGAGCATGCAAAGGGGTATAGTTTGCAAGTGTGCCTTTAGTTCTCCATCTTGATCCACATGCATTGCACAATATTGGCTTCTCCGGAGGCCCATTACGCCAAAGAGGGGTGCCTGTGGCATTGATTGACCAGGGGTAAGCAATTGATTTAGATATCAACCAATTAATCATTGGAATAGTATAATATAATCATCTATAAAATATGTGAACAGTAATAAAAACTAGGTACACATAAGTGGAAGCAAAAACAAAACAAAAAACAAAAACCGAAGAGCAGAAGAACAATCACACAGAATGTGAAAAGTGTTCCTGCAAAAAAACAATGGCCGTCGAATGTTTGCAAGATGGATAGAACTTCATGAGAAGAATGTACTCGTATTACACAGAATGTGAAAGTGTTCCTGCTGAATGTGGTTGCGTCAATTACATAGAAGAATCTCTATGCAAGATATGCCTACTCAAGAATTAAGGAACACTACCACCAGTAAGTATGTCTAGGATAGAGAAGAATCTTTCTTAAGCACATCAGAGAAAAGAATATTGTTGCAAACAGACAAGTAATTCTACGAGAAAGATTTTGGAAAGAGGAGAGTAAGAATCAAGTTGCATTTTGAAGTTCACGGAATTTTTGGGGCCAGCAATCAAACTCATCCTGAAACAGAATGCCTCAATTCTCTTAAGTCACAAATGACATGATCCCATGAAACGTGTTTTTTTGTGATAAACAGAAACAAAAGTTGAGGTTGAATTAAGACGAGCAACAGCAAGAGGATCAAAATTTTAGTTTAAACTCACAAGAATGGAGCTGAGCATGAAATTAAACAGCTTCTGTAAGAGCTTAAATCTATATAAAGGTGCATTAGATGGAAGATTGAATATGGAAGTAAACGTTGCAAAAGGAATCAAGTGGGAACGATATGCAGCAAACACCATCAACAACATAGAAGAGAAATGAGAAACTCGAGCGTTTTCATTGAGGGAAATGATGACATAAAGATACTCTGACAGAACCAATGTTCTTCAAATTACGTACACTAACAGAAGTACTGAATGAGAATTCAAAACAATACGAGTCAGAAAAAACACGAAATTCGAAAGCTGAAAAACAACAGCAATGTCCAGCAATGAATAGGCAATAGTTCTCATCCCGAATTCATTTCGTGGGGTAATCAAAATGACCACTGAATCCAAGGAGGGATTGAACTTTCACTAATGAAACACAAATTAAAATGCTTCAAGCAGATTTTTGTCGATTAAATTCGATGTTCTTAGACAATAAACAAAGTTCTTGATGGCTATGTGGACTCAATCAGTAGAAACAATTGCAATTTCATTAGTATTCAAACCGAAAACTTCTTGAATTATTCTCAGCTAAATATCTGCTAGCCACAGATGGTTCAATCTAGTCAAAGGTTGCTAAGAAGATCAAATCCAGTTTCATATATGACCAAATTGAAGTTTAAATGAATCAATGAAATTCATAGATTCATAGACAAGAGAATTTTAAAAAAAGACCAACATTTTTTTCAATTGTAAAGGTAAATTCTTTCCTTCTGAAACAAACAAACATTTGGGAATTCATTTTCCAACATTCAAGAACTCATCTAAACATATAAAGGGTATCTAAGAACATAAGAAATTAATTAGGATACCAAAAGCCAAAAAAGAACTCATTTTTCCATCAGTTTCAAAGAAGTTTGAGAAAATACAAAAAAAATAAATAAATAAACTCACTTGTAACACCACAGTGATAGCAAGGTCCATGCTTTCCCATCTCCCTTAAATTTCCTTTTTCAAAAATAATAATAATAAAATTCAAGAAAAATGAAGAAGAAGAAAAAGGGAGAAAGAAACAGGTTTTCTTAATGAAATTTTTTTTTCCAAGAACCTACCACAAAAATCAAAAATTTCTTGAAATAAATATGTTCAATTATTATTCTTCAGTCTTTTCCACTGGGTTGTCAAGCTTTTTGTGCAATTAAAGTTGTGCAGAAAAAAGAGGGAAAAAAAACAAGAGAAGTTCTTTTCTTTATTTATATCTTAAAGTCCCAGAAAAATCACTAAAAAAAGCTTGAAATTTCAACACCAAAAAACAAGAAATAAAAAGATGGGTTCTTTAACTAAGAATCTATACAATCCAATGGAAATCAGAAAAGAGCATTTGTTTGGAGTTTGAAGGAATCTTTAAAATTAAATGATGAAGGGAAAGTAAAGGTGAAAATTGAGAAAAGAGAGGAGAGGAGGTTGTGCTAATGTATGACCTCTTGTTGTTTTGTATTCAAGTAAATGTTTCACCTTTCTTTTTAGTCTTCACTACTTTGCTTTTTTATTTATTGTTTTCATAAAAACAAATTATCTTATATATATATATATATATATATATATATATATATATATATATATATATATATATATATATATATATATATATAATGATTATTGGATAAAAATTCAAAATTAGAGATCAAATAATATAAAATAAAAATGATTATTAATTGTATTAGTTTTTGTGAACCACTGTCCGAGTATTGACCTAAATAATTCAGTGAAATCCATGCATAGATATATTAGTTAAAGCAACATAAAGGAGTATTTCGGGTGACTCGAACTCTCCACTACTTTCAATGGCACCACTCTTGGTTAACCAGTGTTCGGGTATTGACGTGACTAAAATATAGAGAGATATGTACATAGATATTTGTCAGTTAAAGGCAGGGCAGGTAATAAGGGTGTCTAAAATGCTCGACGGAATAGGGCCTTCGAAAATTGGGAGTCCCAATTTTTTATTACCTATATATACATGTGTGTATTTTTTTGAAGAATGATAAAAATTGTTCATCACTTACTCGATATAAACAACTCACCGGCCAAAGTTACACAACAAAAACGATGGAGGAAGGAAGGGGATGTTTTGGGCATAATCATTTGGATTGAATTGTAAAACTAGATCAAATAGATAAAGAAAAATCATGACTATTGATGTTTCCTTTGGTTTTGAAAATCAAAAAATCGTATTATTTTTTGACACTTTTTATAATTTATATATTTTTTTTAATAAAGTAGGGGCCTAACTTTGATAAATAGTACATGACCTCAATATTGTTCGAGACGAGCATGGTTAAAGGGACAATAAGTCGTATTTCAGGTGACTCGAATTTTCGACCTTTCCATGGGCATGCCTTGGAGGATGAAAAGTGAGCCAAGCTGCAACCAATTACGCAAAAATTTATTGTCTAATGGCAAGGATTGATTCATGATTTCTTAAACTACGAGTTAAACACTCCACAATCAGACTATTACTTGAGTTTCATTCCATTTTTTTCTAATAAGTCCCGTTGAATATAAAACTATTTTCTATTTTTTTATATTAGTTTCCAAACACTTTAACTCGGCTAATTCGTTAAAATCTTTTTAGCATAAATTTAATAAATAAGTTGAACTCTTAACATGCTGGATTCAAATTTTAGAAATTCGAAAGTGAAACGAGTTACAATTCGTGATAATAGATTCCTATTTAATCAAATATATTGATTGCTCGATCTTATTTTTATTAGGAACATTGCTCTATCTTTTTTATTAGACATTTTTCTGATTCCGTATTTTCTTTATTTGTTTTATTTCAATGCAAAAAATACAAAGATAACAAATAGAGTTGTCTTTTAAAAAAACAAATAGAATTGAATTTGTGGAGATTACTGAATTTCTTACATATTTATGGACTTGGACAAATAAATCCAAAAATAAGAAAAGAAGAGAGGAGGGCCAGAGAAGAACAAAAAAGGAGAAAGAAACAAGGAAAGTTTGTTTGGACTTTTTTTTTTCTTTCCTTTTTACTATATTTATTTATCTCCTATGTGATATGAAAACTAATAATAATTTTGATAATAAAAAATAAATAAAATAGTGAAAATGGATTGGTTTTCATGTTAAGTGTGATGACACTATTGGTCATCACAACCTTATTTCACACCATTGATCTTTTTCTTTTTTTTTAAGCTCGAAAGGGCGTTGTCTCCGAGGGAGAGAGAGCGGAGAGTACCCTAAAAAGGCCGATTAAAGCACGCTCCATGCCTGGGGAGGGTATTGCCTCACCAGAGGAGGAGGAGATTATTGCCCCAATAAAAGAGAGATACGGGAATCGAACATTGAGACCTCCGCCCCGTGTTTGGGTAGCTTTACCACTTGGGCTACCCGATTCCCCACACCATTGATCTTAGTTTAATTAGATCTTGCTGGTTGGTCCCATATGGTGTGTCTTGCACTGACCTTCTTACTATTTTCATTTTATTAATCCAACCTTAATCAAGGGCAATTATTTATCAATACTTGGGTTCTTTTTTTTTGTTTCTTTTTTTTATAAATATTGTAGGTAATTCAATATGTAGGTCTCTTTTTTTTAAAAAAAAAGTGAAATAAGGACTCGGCTATTTTAGTACATATTTTAATACATTGTCCAATATACGAATGAGATAATCACACATGGTATAACATCATTGGGTTAAGAAGAAATTATGAAGTTTGACTATTCGCATTGTTCCATATACAATAATATACTAAAAGACTCGAAGTCGAAATAATATGGATCCACCTTCTATTCCCATGTTTTTAGATGGACCTAAACCAAAGATTTCATTAATCTTCTTAGCTGAATAAAGGTCTCATATAATTATTCTTGGAGGTTCTTTGTTGCTTTGAAAAATTCAATTGATGTGGAAATGAGAATTGAATAATGCAAATGGTCACCACTCTTGTTCCTAATGTATAGTTGCATTTGAATTGGACTTTTGAAACTCAATACAAAATTTCATTTTGATCCTATTTATTCCTCTCGCAAAATAAATAAATAAAATCGTAGTAAATTTAAAAAAAAAAAAAAAAAATCTCAAAAACAAAGAAGAAATAAGTGTGTGGATCTACACCTTTTCATTTATTTAGTTTTTGGACAAAACTCCTTTTTTCATTTAAGACATCTAGAAATAAAAATTAAGATGTTTTTATAATCAAAATATTAATATTATTTTCATAAATAGAATTAGTGTTATACAAGTTATATTTAAGAGAGTAATATTAATATTTTAATTACAAAAATATCTTAATTTTTACTTTCTTAATTTTCGTTGTAATTCACTAGTTATTCCAGATACTCGACAAATCTGAAAAAATCCCGAAAGTATGCAAGGAAAGTCTTATATTTAGGAATGGATGGAGTACTAAGCAAAAAAGAATATTTTATGAAAGATTATAAACTCTTTGCCGGGAATTATTATAAATTAGGTGGTGGCCGGAGGTTGGAGCATTGTCCAAGCTTTGGTTCCATGTGGTGGTTAAGCTCTCCCTTCTCTATTGGTGAAATTCCAGATTAGCCCCCTTTCCCTAATGCACCGTAGTACAATCTAATTATGTATCTTTTAGTAATTTTATCCTATTATATTTTTTAATACACTAATTGAATTGTATTATGAATAGTTCATGGATGTTCATTTTTCTCGGCTAATAATATTACTACATTTAAACAATTTTACTAATGCAATTAGCAATGTAGTACTACTAAATAATTTATTAAAAGATCTGAAAAAATTACAATAAAATATAAACTGTAATTTATGTCTAATTTTTTCATGAAAAAAAAATAATTCTAATATGAAGTAGGTTCAACGGACTTTACGGTTCAAAATGAATTACATTATCACAAAAGTATATCTCTTCTCATTGTATAATAATGCAATTGGTTCTGTACTCACAAAATTCACATTGATATAATAATCGTATGAAAATTTTCTAATGACAAAAAGGCTAAAATGTGAACATGTGAAGGATAAAAAAGGTGGACAAGTTGGACGGCTAAGGAATATTGATTAGTTGCAATGATGTGGCCTTGTTTTAAGGTTTTTCATAGCAGAAACCGAAGGAAACATATGAGTCTATTTTTAAAAAACTTAATTTGTTCGGATTTGAATATCCCATTTTAACTTCGGTTAAAATTTAAGATTTATTTTTTATTTAAAATACAATTAAAAAATTACGTTACAATTTTTATTCAATTTCGAACATTTTAATAAAGTAAATAGTACATTCAAATCGGACGAAGAAAGTAATAAATAGAAACTAAAAAGTCAGGCATGTCCAGATAGACATTTATAATGTTTTGATTATTTGTAATTTTGTATTTTTTTTAAGACCTCACAGGAGAAGGAGGACCTCACAAGAAGGAGGTGGAAATTATTTAAGCCCCACGTAAGGAATGGTCTTGAACCTGCGGCCTCATGGTCGTGAGCAGGCTATAGTCCCACTGAGTTATGGATCTCAGTAATTTTGTATTTAACTCATATGAAAGTCCTTGAAGAAACAGTAAAGAATGTAGTAATGTTTTTTTTTTGCAAATGAATCAAAATATTTTATCACCACCACTCATCTCAGCCGCATTGGAATAATATAATACGAACAATTTATTCTTACTCTTTTTTCTTCTTTTTTTAGGGGGATATTTTCTTCTACTCATTTGGTATTCTTTTTCTTTATTTTTAGAACTCCTCCCCGTAGGATTAATAATAGTTACCACTTCACTTTTAACATAATTCAAACCACCGATTAGAGAAAAAATGTATTATCGCTTGAGTTACGCTTTATTATTTTCTACACATTTGATTGCATTTAACTACTTTTTAATCTAATTTAAGATATGGGAATCGGGTAACTCAAATGGTAAGGCTACCCGGCCAAAGGACGGAGGTCCCGTGATCGATTCCCGTATCTCCCCTTGTGGGGTAAATAAATTCTCCTCCTTGTAAGGCTAAGTTCCCTCCCCGGCTTGGGGCATGCTACAATCTCCCTATTTAGGGTATTCTCTGCTCTTCTCCTTCGGGGGCAATCGCCTTCGGGCGTAAAAAATCTAATTTAAGATTATATATAATTCAAGATAATGTGATTCATGATCTATTTGTGGGAAACTTATCATAAACATGATTCATTGTCCTGGACCAAAACACATTTCACAGCTACAAAAGTATTTTACTCATACAAGTATGAGCGCAGCGAATATATGAGTTAAGAAGAGAATAGGACAGAAGGGTAAAAAACGTCGACACTTCCTAAGCTTTTTCAAATTTTAATTTTTGACTTTTAACTAAAAAAACGTAGAGTTCTTAACCTTAAACTTTATAAAAGTATTAATCATGCACATTCCGTCCAGTTTGCACAGTATCCCCTCATGAAATGTCATCATGTGACGCTCACGTGTATAAGAAGAGGGGGAAACTCGATCTTCCAGGCACTCAGGTCTCGCTTTAACTTGCTCACGAAAAAGAATTCTCGATCGATTCTATTTTAAGAGAGGTGAAAAAGCACTATTAATGTTCTATACATCTGTCTTTTTCTACGCATTTCTTTAGACAAAAACTCTATTTTTTCCTCTTTTCAGATGGTAAAACAAAGCAAAGAACAAATAAAGGGTAAAAAGTAATAATATATCGTAAAATTTTATGAATTTTTTTCTTTTTTTACCTTTAACTAAAAAATGTAAAGTGTCTTACCTTCAATTTTATCAATGTCTTAGAAACTAATTTCTTAGATTTTATTTGCTTGTTCTGGCGCAGGTTATAGTAGAGATGGCATAATCGCCAACAAAACTAGGGCAAACTCCCAACCATGTTGAAATTCTGTCAAGTACATAAATAAACGATAATATATTGTAGTCACTTCATTCCTAAATATAAGACTTTTTAAAAAAAATTTAGAAAATTAAGGAATTTATCATTTTCACTGAAAGTTTCAATATTACTCCTCTCTCACTTCTATAGCATAAGAAAAGAAAGAAAAAAATAGGGATGACAGAGACGGCAAATAAAAAAAATGTCGAGGGTATAATTGGAATAAATTGTTGACAACTAATAAAAGAGGTTTAAACGACAATTAATTTGGATACATATAAATCTCCTAAACGACAATTAATTGGGAATGGAGAGAGTGTGTTTTTAGAAATTCTTATTAGTTGGGCTAAAGTGTTATTAAAATTCCAACCAGATTAGTCGGGTCAAATTCCTAAATACCAATAAAAAAAACTTAGTTAATTCCCATAATTACCCTCAAATTTGTACCACATTTTCTAAACTAACCGTTCACAGTCTCTTCTAAACTACATCCACAACTGAACCCTAACTCAATCGTCACGTTCTATGCCTACAAGCTCGAAATTAGATTTATTGGTCTGACAAAACTTATAACAACATAATTGATAATCCTCTTATTATATCAAAATGAATATATCAAAGTAATCATAAATAATTACTTGTATGCATTTGTACCATTCACACTTTTAGACTTATCTATCTGGAATATGAGCGGAATTTAGCAGCCAATGAACTAATAAAGTTTTCCATAAAGATGGAGTCACATGGATAAATTATAGTTTCTTCCCTTAAACCTCTAAATTATTAGAATTCCTTCATCTTGACAAATTTAATAATGTACTTGTTAAATTCTCTTAGACATTCTCTATTGCCAAATTACTTGTTACTTTTGGAGATTTTACATGAATTAAAAAAGTTATTAACTTGGTCTAATTTATTGGGTTTTAAGGATTAGAAAGTGATCAAAGGTGTGCTAACCCAGTGGGGCAGGCGTCTGCCCACAACTTTGAGGTCGTAAGTTCAATACCCTCCGCCTGCATGCCGCAAGCTTTAATCTCCCTTTTCTAGGGCTATCTTCTCCTCGTCTGAGGCAGTTCTCTCTTCCCTATATGAGGCAACTGCCCAATCGGGCTTAAAAAAAGGATTAGAAAGTGTGCCCAAATTTAATTAGATTTTTCTGATATGGACCAATTGTCTCTCTCCTCATTATGTAGTGATGTGACCAATTTTGGACCACCTGATACAATGGACCTGCTCCATAAATGTTGTTCTATGAACTTTGACCATTTTTTCTATTGTTAAAATATTTTGAATTTTAAGGTTTATTAAGTTAAAAGTTATTATTATTCGTAAACATAATTTCTTTCATTTTTTATTACGTTAATAAAATTAGTTAATGATATAATAGTAAAAATATTTTTTATTTTCATATATTTTTAATTTATTCAAAAAATGTTAAAATACCTTATATTTTTTAAACAGATGGAGTATATGATACTGCAAATGTCGTCTCAAATAAGTTACTCTCTTTAAAAAGAAAATAATAAAGAGGACACAATGTATAAGTGTAAAAAGTAGAAAGAAAATATTCGAAAAACTAACTAAACAAATAATTGAAGCAAGTTAGATATCAAACTAACCAAATATGAATGTAGACAAGTGACTAAGGTCATGGTCAAGTAAGTATTTGGAATCATTGATATATCTGTTCTCAAAATAAATTTTATTTATTTATGTTCCTTCTTGGTGGTTTCTGCTTCTGCCACCTCCATTTACTACCAGGGACGAAGCTTCAAGACGACAAAATATTAGGGGCGAAGTTGATCAAATATTCTGAACTATATATAAAATTTACTGTATATATTAATATTTTTTTAAATCTCAGAGGCGGAACACTTCAAATATTCTGAACTATATATAAAATTTACTGTATATATTAATATTTTTTTAAATTTCAGGAGCGACTGCTCCGCCCCTGTCTTCGTCACTGTTTACTACCATAACATTACATTACATTTTCTAAAGACCATTTCTACTTGGAATATTAACATTTTTTGTCTACTCTGAATGTTCATGCCAGTCATTATCACTATGTTTTGACGCCATGGAATATTTTTTGGAGTTGTGTTGCATTCTTTTGAATGTGTTAAATCTCATTTAACTTGTATTCTCTTTTTATGAATATTTGTCTCAAGACGGCAATAAGTGTTTTAGTCTGATTAACACACGTCCTTAGACATGTAATACATATTTTACGTGACAAATGTATGAAAATCACAATAGAGTATTCCCACAAAAAATATTGACTCGTTGAAATCTTTTATCCAATAATACAGAACGGCAAAAAACATTTAGTATATACTAAATTTTAACAGTTCTACGCCATAATAGACCAATGTTTTGATGGGGCAATTTAAAGGAAAGTAAACTTTTGAGGATTAGGTATCTTTCTGCTTCTAGGGATGGGAATATTTGTTTTACCTCCCCGGATTTAATTATATTACTCCCTTCATCCGCAATTGAATGTCTCATTTTCTATATAAAATGAAACATTTCATTCTAGATGGAGGAAGTATTACAATTCAAATTAAGTGTGAAACACAACTTTTTCTGCATCGTGCAAAAAAAATATCATTTGCATTGAATTCCAACTAGATATGAGCTGATATTATTACCACTAGGTATGGTAATGGACTCAATTGAATCATATCCCGATCCGGCCAGACCCAATTGGGGCGGGATACTCCAGCTTAAGCCAGAGGCAGGGTGGAGGCGGGGATGAATTTTGCCCTCGTTAAGGGGGGCAGGAGAGATGATATCTCGGTTCTAACTTGGTCCGCTCAGGCTCGGCGTGCGTGTCCAACCTAAAATACTAAATATAAATAGAAAAAACACACAAAATACTTAAAAAAAATATCAAAATTAGAAAGAAACTGAGAATTCTCAAACTCTTTGGAGACTCCTCCCTCTTGTAAATGTTTAGGAATCCATCTTTTTTAGGGAGTAAACTAATATCTTTTTAGACAATGTTATTTCGTTTAAAATGCATTAAATATATTTAGTTTACAATTATGTGTTCTTTTTTAAAAGTTATATATATTTGGCAGTTTTTTGTGAAAAGTTCACTTAAATTCTCTAGTCAGAGCTGGCCGAAAGTCATGATTTAGAAGAAGAAAATTCCGATTTTTCTCCAGTTAGGATGAATCCCACTTGATTCGGGAATAGAATCACCATCAATCTCCAATGACGTAGCCAAGCCGAAAATAGATCAGATAGAGGAAACGGGACCGGAGGTGAAGATGAAGGTCCCGCCTCCACCCGCCCATTGCCATCCCTATTTACCACTTTGACTTCCCTGGTTTTAAAATGTGGTTGGAATTTTCTCCCAAAACAGTTAACCAATTAATAAAAATATCATTTTCATAAAAATAAAAAAAATTAATAAAAATATCCAAACTATCATTGCCATATTAAGTGGTAATCTAAAGGAAGGTAAACTTTTGAGGATTAGGTATCTTTCTACTTTTGGGAAGTGGAAAATTTGTTTTACCTCCCCAAGTTTGATATTATCACCATTTTGAATTCCCTTGTTTTAACTATAGTTGGAATTTCCCCCCTAAACATTTATTAATCAAAATGTCCAAACTATCCTTGCCGAATTAGCATTTTTTTTTGGCTAAGGTTGTAGTTGGAACTTTAACTAAATTATTGTATTTGAATTCAATTTTGTTTACATTCGTATTCAAATATTATTAACTTGACTATTTTAGTTGAAATATAAAAAGCATTTTAACTCTAAAAAAACTTACAAATATATAACAATTATCACTCCATACACCCTTATAATCTTTAGTAAAAAAATATTTACTTTCACTGCTAGACACGATCTCATTAGCTCTTGCGATTCAATTTAGACTTCATTAAATGTTAGAGAAAGATAGATAAATACCACTTTTAAATGTTAGAAAATGACATCTTTTAACACTTTTTTTTCTTTTATCTTTAATTTTTTATTACTGAATCGAATGATATTAATATGAGAAATAATTGTATTGAATTAATATCTAGGCTAATTTGATTGCAGTGAGAGATTGAGTAAGAAGAAGAGGATGTGACATTTCTGTTATCTAGTTAGGATGCAAGTGAATATAGGAAGTAAAGTTTGGAGGTCAGTTTACCAAAAAAAAAGTTTGGAGAAGGTCAAGTTAGCAAAGGGGGTGCACCTCTTGATTTAATTTTATTTTTTAGAATTATTTTTTAATAGTATGATTCTATCACTCATACCTAAAATAACTCGACTTAACATGGATTAATTAGAAATTTATTTCTAAATTTACTTTCTTACCAAACAAAATGAAAGTAACTCACCTTTGCTTTTCATGGTAAAAGTTAGTGACAAAGACGGGGGCTGCCCTCGAAAATTTTAAAAATATTATTAGATATAGTAAATTTTATATGTAGTTCGGAATATTTTAATCAAATACACCCCCAACATTTTATGCGATATACTATTGCAGTTTTTCACCCATAATCTAGAAGTCTTAATTTCGTCCCAATAAAAGCTATAAATTTCTCTCTTTTTCTTCTCCCTCCCTCTTCCTCTTCTTCTCCCCTTTCGCAAACCAAACAATGCCTAGTGCCCTGACATGTTTAACAACTCAGCTAAAAAAATAAATAATAAATAAATAAATAAGAAGAAAAATAATATGCTTAACAAATAAAAAAATAACATGGATGAAGGGTAAATAAGTAAATAACTTCAGAAGAAAGTTAACAATTAACACCTGCCAAAAGAGTAGGTGGGTTATGATGAGGATTTCAACTGCTTAAAAAGAGACACAGGTTTGCATAAACAAGACCTAAGAATATGGTTTGATTCCAATACTTAAACAAGAAGGAAAGTCCTTTCCTTTAAAGTCATTGTACTTGTTTTTATTCTTGTAATAAGGGTAGTTTTGGAATCAAAACTAGAATTCTTCTCTGTTCAAAGGGTATACCAATTTTGACTGTTGATGTACCATTTTTTGTGCAATTATAGATAATAAACATTTTTTTTGGGGTAAATAAGTAGCTAACATTTTCTTTATTTTCTTTTGAAAGTAAAATTCACTGTATATCATCAAGTGATATTAGAGAGTATATGTGGTAAAAAAAATTCGGCGTGTGTGGATTGAATTTGGTTTGAGATTTTAATTTCAGTGTCAAACCTAAATCAAATTCTAGATGATTTAAAACTCTAGGTTTCATTTCTAAACTCAATTCAAAACTAGTTTGGGTGTGCATTTGAGTCTTAAACTAGACCAAACTCAAGTCAGACTCAGTCCAATCACACCCTAGGTAAGTCTCGAAATCATTGAGTGAATGCTCTAGTACTCGATGCATAATTTGACAACCTATCAACATAATTGTTACATGATCTGAAGACAAAAGATAAATTGGACATTTTATTTACTAGTTAAGAGGTTTTATTATTATTTCACCAAGAGGTTTTATTATGGAAAAAAAAGAGATTTTTATTTATCAATATAAATATGAAAAAGTTACATATGGATTAGAAAACTTTTGAAAGTGGTGATATTATCACACATTAGGTGTTGAAAGTACAAAGAAAATAAAATAAAAATACACAACTTGACACTTTCTCATCACTCATAAATCCCTATCTCACATGGGATTATGCATGAGAAGACTGTATGTTAGTTATATAATTATGGGCTTTAGATATTCATTTTGGCACACTGAAAACAATTGCCATATGTTTTTCAAAAATGGTATGGACAATGATCATGTGTTCAAACTCCAAACCTCAAATGTATTTTTTTTTCAGTAATGAATTAAATAATTAGATATGGTATTTATGTAAATTTTCTTTTATACAATGGAAAAGCATATACAAAACTATAAATATTCTCTTCTAAAGCAAACACTTTTTAACTAAATTGTTTTCTTTCTTTTATGTGTACAAGAATTATTAATATATCATAGTACATAGTTTTTTAATAACTCATAGTAGTGTTAGAGGGGTCTGGGAGCCAATATCTGCCATTAAGGGGCCAAGCCATAACAAATGAGAAGCGTATAAAATAATATTATGAATATCCATTAGCCACACAAAAAAGATAATAATCCTTTAGATGTGTGTTCAAAGTGGTCGATAGTATCTCTTACATTGCCATGTATGTCGTCTTAATATACAATGTTTTAACCCTATAAATAGGGTTTAATCTTCATAATAAAGATACAAGTTCTCAGAAGAGCTGCATCTTGATTTATATAAATAGACCTAATTAAACAGAAACACAATGGCCAGTGCAACTACAACCCAAGATTCATGCATTAAAAACTGAAAAGAACTTCCATAGGCAGGGACTATGTTACTCGGATTCTCCACTTAGCCATGCCGTACCCGTGTCCACCGGGTATGACGTTGGTATTGGTATGACAAACATACCTGACATGGTCAATTCCATATGGGTACTTCGACCATGGCTGCCGGCTGTGAATTTGGGCTGAGTTTGGGCGGATTCTGGTGCTTGAACAAAATTGCAGCAATGATTAAAGGGAACATGTAATAGAGAAGACTCTAACATGGGATTTGAAATTAACATGTTTTGAATATTTATTGTGGCTGCAATTGTTAAAAAAAGGAAGAGAATTTATTAGGGTTGGTGGAGTCATGGAGAGGAGACGATGGGGAACAGGGGAAGAGTGGTTGGAGACAGTTTTTTTGATATTATTAAAACTTATTTATTATAGGATCCTATTTTTTATTATAAATTAAAATTTATTTCCGTATCCCCGTACCCGTGTCCGAATTTGGAGAAGTGTCCCCGTATCCTTTATTTTAGATGTTTAAGTACCGGACACCTAAATACATACTCCTACCCGACACCCGTACCCGTGTCTGAGTAACATAGGGCAGGGGTAAGAACTACAATCAAGAACTTCTAGAAAATATTCAGTTAAAATCATCGTACCAGACGTTTTCATGGACTCTGATATACAGTTGAAATAAAAAGTTCACAACAACAATCGACTTAAGTTACAAAAAAATTGCATTCAATAAACAAGGTAATAAACGTACCAATAACGTGCACCTATTGCTTCCGTGCAAAGGATCCTGTAGAGGGTATAGGATAGAGCACTAACCAAAATTGATAACATCTATTATTCATACTAGTGGAGACTATTTCTTGATGTTTCCCATGTAAAAATCTAAGCTAAAATGAAAACCAAGAAAACAGGAAGAAGCTTTTCTTACTACGATCCATGAAGAAATTAATAAAATACCAATGAATCGTCACCCTTTAGCGACATGAGATGATTCTGATTGCGGTTTCTCCTGCACCTGTTGTTTAGCGTCTGTAATTTGCATATTAGCAGTCTTTTCTGCTTCAGCGTTCTCTAGCAAGGCTTGTGATTGCATGGCTTTTAGCATGTCCTTCATTGTTCTCTCCTCTCCATCAAGCTGCATTTTCATTATGATCTCTGCCTCCTTGTCAATTGGCTTGAAGTATTCTTCAATGGCAGCCTCCTGCACATGCGATAGAGCACCAAAATATTAAGGGCGCAGAATCCTCCACGAGTATACGATAACAGAAGTACAATAAGGAGTTAATAAGGCGAAGAAAATATAGTAAATAAATATATCCCGGAAGCCATAGACGGCATCCTTAGAAATAAAAGTGAGACAAGAAGAAGCCAAGTCAATAAGGTTAGAACTCACTGTTTCTTCTAGTTTCTTATTCATCGCTTGCATATCCTCAACCATCTTCCTGACTTCTGTTAGTATAATCTGTTCAGGAACCTTTCGTATAGCTTCCTTCCTCTCCTGTGCCTGCACCCATCAAATAAACAGGCAAATATTCATATAAGCAGGCGGAAACAAAGCTCAGAAAGCACTGGAAAAAAATAAGTCTAGCAGTATGAAAATATGGAAAGAAAAGGAAAAAAAATTAAGAACAGAGATGAGAAATCCCTTTCGTAATAATGTTAAAACTGGATGAATGTGTTTTCTGAACAAGCAAATTCAGAAAACCAAGTAGAAGAACAGAACGTCAACAAGTTGAAGAGTATTTCAGAATGTCATATGGTTCTAACTTATCGTATAAAACATTGCTTGACCTGTCTAGCGTCTACCATAATTTCTTCACAAATTATTTGGTCAGCTTATGTGTGATGTGAACTTGAAGAATTAGACACTTTTACATAAAGTTAATTGAGCATAATCTCATGCTTATTAGGGTCATGATTAAGAGGTGTACTCAGGTGAAGCACCGACAGCCGAGGATACCAGCACTAGAAGATTAATAATTAACAACTAAAGCATCAAGCCACACTTAATCTTTGCTATATGGTTCAAGGAAAGTGCCAAATAGTACGTAGATCTGTCTTGCTGTAGCTAATAAATACAATTAGGACAAACATGTCTCAACTGTACACAGGTCATATAATGTCCAACCCACACTTTGGCTAGATACTCACGGAAGTGAGGTTTAGAGCCTCTTTACAATGGGTAGAGGATCCTCTGAAATTTCTTCTCCCTTATGTAACCTCGATATTTCTCAAATAAAATACTGTTTTCCGTTAAAAAAACAAAAGATTAAAATTACAGTTAAACATTGCCCATTACCCCTGTTCCCAACACCCAAAGTCTAGCACAAACACATTCTTCACCCAGAAATGAAGAAATACAATACAAGACAGACTTGAAATAAAATTTAATACTCCCTTCATTTCCCTAATATAAGTCGTTTATGACATTTAGTGAAAATTAAGGAAGCAAAAAATAAGGCGTTTTTTAATCAAAATATCAATATTACTCTTTTAAATAGAATTAGTGGTATACAAGTATTTAAGAGTGTAATATTGATATTTTGACTAACAAAGTAGTCCCTCCATTCCTTAATATAAGTCGTTTAGGACATTTAGCAAAAAATTAAGAAAACATAAAATAAGATATTTTTTAATCAAAATATCGATATTACTCTTTTAAATAGAATTAATGTTATACAATTCCTATTTAAGAGAGTAATTAGTGTTATACAATTACTCTTTTAAAAAGTACCTTGCTTTTTTCTTTCTTAATTTTTGCTACGTATCATAAATGACTTATATTAATGAATGAAGGCAATAGTTTGTTTTTCGCTTCCTTAATTTTCGCTACATTATCTAAACGATTTATATTATGGAATGGAGGTAGTAATCTTGAACATCATCCATATCAATCATAAAGCATTATTTATAGTCAAAATATAAAATACACACAACACTTGAAACATCAAACTAAAGGAATCCAGATAATAAACATAGCAGAAAGCACATAAATAAGAACATTTTGAAGTGTGAAATCCGCTAGTTTTGAAATTCAATTTTACACAATCCAGTAACAATACATAAATTAAAGAAGAAAAAGGAGGTTACTTTTTGGAGCTTCTGCTGAATTTGTAAACGATAAGATCGAATTCGTCGTTCTTCGTAACCGGAAAGAACCCTAGCGTAGAACATTGCTTTTCTCCCAAACTCTATTAGTTTATTCATTTCTTCTTCTTCTTCTTCTAGTAGTAGTAGAAATTTCTGATATGCTCAGCTATTACTACAAGAAAATTCAACGATGGAATTTAGGAATTTCGCATTTGAAGAAATCTGGATTGGGATGATGATGAATCTCTCATGAGAGCAGAAGAATTCCACCTACGATTTTCAGCTCACTGGCCAATGTTGTGGGAAAAATATGGGGTGTAACGGTCACATAAAAGAGGAAGGACTCACCTGAATGACCTATGGGACCTATACTATAAGTGAGTCCTGTCTAATTTTATGTGAGAGGAGTGTGGGTCCGCCCCATGCCAGACTTACCCAATGTTGTGGCTGTCACTAACGGGTCGGGTCGGTGAAAATCTTTTTTATTTTCTACTTGCATGTAAAAATTTAAAAGGACATTGTTAGAGAGGTAAATTTAGTCAATTAATTGATATATTAGTGGCAAAATGGTAAATAATTGGGTGAATCCCTTATACAAACAAGGGTGAATAATATTTAATTTGAGTTTTTATCCAATTATAGCAAATTTTGCTTAGCCGTTAAGCATTTCCCAATTTAAAATAACTTAAATTTTCATAAAACCTAAGTCCGGTTAAAATAGAAGTCTCTTTAGTCTTTAGAGAGGTGTATTCAATTCATATTTTTAAGGAGTTGTAAGGTGTATAAGTATTCAATTTAGATTTTTAAAAATCCATTAAAATATAGAGGTATTCAATTCAGATTATAAATTATCTGTTGATATTCAAAAATCTATAGATTTTCATATATTTCATTAAACGGAGGATTTTTTTATGGATTTCCTAGACTTAAATGTGTATTGAGAAATCTCTTCTTTTTCCTCAAATTTTTTATTTTTTCTTTCATTAATATTAAAAATTAAATATCTTTAATAATTTTATTTGAGATTACAAATTTTTAGTGATCTCATTTCTTTAAAATTAAAAGAAAATTAAAGAAATACCCCAACTCAAAAAAAAATTGAGGAAATTTTCACATTGTTAGAAAACTCAATATGAAATGTTTATTTTCCTCAAAACAATATATATTGTCATAATATCTAAAAAAGAATTAAAACATAACCCGTCACAAAACAAAGAAAAAACATGAATAATTAAATTATACAAATCTTGAACAAATAATAAAAAAAAGCAGCAGTTTCGTGATCTCGAAAAAAACCAAAGACCCATCACCAAACATTTTAAATTTTTAACAAAATGGTTTTATTTGAAAATAAAAAAGATTGATAAACATATGTTAACTTTGAAAAAACATATGTATAGACTTTATAAATCAAAAGAAATCCTGATAAATCAATCTAAAAGAATTTGCGTAGAGTCTACCTAGAGTTAAAATCATCCATAAAGTCAGTATAATTCATATACTTTTGAAAATCAATTAAAATCTTTTAAAATCTGAATTGAATATACCGTTAGTTTAGTTTGTGGCGTAGGTAACCAGACTTATACAGGTTACGCAGTTTGTGGTGTATGTAACATTGAAGACTTATACAGGTTACGCCTTCGGGATATCTTGCAAGCCAGTCCGGCTCCTATGCGGAATAGGGATTGTTCCGCACGAGATTGTTCCGCACGTGCGGAACAATCTCAGCCGTCGGATGGGATTTTGAACGGTCCAGATCTGGAGAGAGAAAAGTTACGGCTGGACTTAAAATATTAAAAAAAAAGAAATTTCTCTCTCCAGATCTGGACCGTTAAAAAATCTCATCCGACGGCTGGTAGCTTATCCCGCACATACTGAACAAAAAGCGATCCCGCATAGGAGCCGGAAGCCTTGCAAGATATCCAACCAGCAGATCATAGTACTTTTATTTTTTATTTTTTATATCTTTTAAACTATGAGTCAAATACTTAATCACCATATTATTACTTGTGTCTGTCGATCATAGTGTCTATAAGATTCCAACCACGTATTTTTTTGTGTTTTTAAAATGGAGAAGGAGAATTCAATCCCGTAATATGTGTGTCGAATGTCATATCACATTAACAATTAACAGCTACATTGACAGGTGTCGGCACCACCACAGATGAATGACTTCAAACATTGAATAATAAAAAAAAACCTAAACTCTGTCATTCTTTTGATAAATAAAAAAATATATTAAAAGTAAATGGAAATAAACTAACAAAAGAATGAAAAATAATTTACGTAATTATAGTTTGTAAATTTTATTAAAATTAAAATATATATATATATATAAAGAAAATGAAGAGAGAGGGTTGTCTCAATTGAACATTATAATTAAGGATAGTGCTACATGGCTCAAACTTAGCCAATATATTGGCTAAAATCCCCAAATTGAAAATTTCTATACCGAATTTTCCTTTACTAATTTTTATCCGTTTTTCATTATTTTATTGCTATAAAATTTTATAAAGTAATATTATATTTTTCCACCTATTAGACTCTATTACTAATCTAACCTAACCCCAACTAGTCTGCATTTATCCCTCTATCACCTCAACCACCTAAATCTCCACCGTTGTGCACCGCCATCGACTACCATCCCTCACCGATGGTCTTGCAGTCATTTTTTTTTTCAAATGATTACTATAGAGGAATACTAAGAAATTGAAGGCTCTTTTCTACCCAAAAAAAAAAGTAAGAGAAATTGAAGGCTCATTCCTTCAACCAAAAAAAAAGAAAAGAAATTGAAGGCTCATCCAGATGAGCCCAAGAAAAGAGTACGAACACAGAGACTAATATTGGACAAAACCCATAAGGAAAATATTTCTAATTTGGGGATTTTTATGATGAATATGTTCTTTAGAAAACAAGATTGTTCTTCAAAAAAATGGATGAAGAAGAGACGAAGATGCAACAAATAATTAAACATGTTTATTAATAACACATCAAGTTGGTAATGATCAATTGGTCAAGGGGGAAATCCTATTTTTTACATTTTAGAATTTAAAAAAATAATAGTATCAATATTTAATTAAAATTTAAAGTATTTATAAATAGATTATTAAAATACCTCTATAAGTTTTAAATAAAGCAACATTACAATTCTAATCAAACTATACTATTACACTCCCATGGTTCATTATATATCAATAACGTTTAAGTAAGTCCATGATTTACGCAACATGTAGATTATTAGTAATATGAAAGTGTTGTAAGTAATCTACTTTTTTATTAGTACTATGAAATTCTATCTGTACACATGCAAAGTTCGTTATACTTCTATATACGCCAATCACTTATTATTAAACTTCCAAGGTTATACATATTCCATTATATGATGATCACTATGAATATGTTACTCCCTCCGTCCCAAATTATCTGTCCACTTTGTGTTTTGCACGAAGATTAAGATTTCATCAAATTCTATAGTGGAATATGGTAAAATGCCAAACATGACCCTATTTAATTTTAGTCACAATTTAATTCTACCTTATATTCTCTCTATATTCTTCTCTTTCCAACATTTAATGTAAGGGGTTGTATTGAAAAAATCACCATTAATGAACCCTTTATTTAGAAAGTGGACAAATAATTTGGGACATACTAAAAAGGAAATGTGGACAGATAATTTGGGACGGAGGGAGTATTAGTTAGGGGTCTAATTAAAAAAAAATTAAAAGTTAATTTCATGATTTTTGTGTCAAATTGTGAATTTAAAAGATTTAATTAGAAACTTGTGGGTCAATCTGTAAAATGGAAATATAATATGCGAGTTTAATTTTTAAAGTTTTATAACATTAGGGACCTAAAAGTAATATAATTTATGTACTTATGCTTGCAAATAATATTTTTTATAGGGACTTAGGGTATATAAATATGTATAATATGTGGACTTAGGGTTGTTAAAAGTGACAATTTTTTTTGCCATGTCAGCGATTCAGATTAACCCTAGAGAATAATCCGGACCGTTGACAAGTTCTTCATCAATGGCCACAATCACTTCTCTTTCTTCAATTTTTGCAACCCAGTATGTTCTTCACTGTGTGAAACAAATAGTGACTGTCGGATCAGGAATTTGATGATTGAGATCATTAGGATTGCGGGAGTTAATTTTTTTAATTATCTTACCCAAATAATCTTATCCGTTAGATTCTTAATCCGACGACCACTATTTGTTTTGCAAGGTGCAGAACATTTAATGTTCCACACCGTAGCTGCAATCCAACAGTATTGTTCCTAACAAAGCCTCGAAAGTAGTAAGACTTATGGGCTATTTTTTTTTTTTTATACTTTTGGGGATCTCTTTTTTACTTTTGGAGCTCTTTTTTTTTTTTTTTTTAAAAAAAAGTACTCCAAGGACATTTTCGTCTGTTGACCAATGTTGACCCTATTTAGCTGATTTTTAGCTAATCAGGCTTAGCTAACAATCATTTTCCTATAATTAAATGAAGAAAATATGGCTTATCTCTCTTCTCTTTCCCAAAATCACCAATCCAATACTCTTGCCACTAGCCTTCATCAATCACCCTCTTCCATGGAAGAAATGGATTCACTCCAAAGAAGCATCAAACGTATCAAAGAACCCCCACCAATACCTTTGCATGCAACTTCATAATCAGCCAAACCCTTTTCATCTGACATTTCCTTTGAACAAACACCACAACCTATGGACTTATTTGGAAACCCTCCATTTCCAAATCTTACTCATTTATTGGAAAGACAAGATGATCCCGCGCACAATACACCAAATCCTGCCTTATCTCTTAACCAAAATCTTGGATTGCTCCCTATTAGCCTAGGTTCTAGCTATTCAAAGAATCATCACACCCTACATTCACACTCAAAAATCACTTATCTATCTACACTCACTGCACACACTAATACTTCTGAGAAGTTTTATCTTGGTAGGTGAGTAAGTTTAAAACTTACATTCAAACCAATGAATATAATACACGTAGGAAAGAGAATTAACTTTTTGACTTACATGTATTGTATTCATTGGTTTGGATGTAACTTTTAAACTTACTAACCTACCAAAATAAAATTTCTCAATACTTCCACATCCACTGGCCAAATTTGTTGAAAACCTCATAACCTCAGCAATTTCATTCCGCTTACAAAATTGGATAAAGAGCGTATTTACAAACCATGGAATTCAGCATTAATTGTTAAAGTTTATGGTAGAACCAAGAAGCTCAAAGAAATATGGAAGTCCATTGAACATCTCAACATTATGGATCTTGGAGTTGACTATTTTTTAATTAAGTTCAATAATCAAGAAAATTACAACAAAGCCCTACACCAGGGTCCATGGTTTATAGGGCAGCATTTTCTCGCTGTCAGAACTTGGGAACCACGCTTTAAAGCTTCCGAGGCAAATTTCACATTTACAGCTATTTAGGCGCGTTTACCAGAATTACCGCCAGAATTCTATGACAAGGAAATATTGACCAAAATAGGTAACATAATTGGAGTACTTCTTCGAATTGATGCAACTACTCTCAATGCATCCAGGGATCAATATGCTCGCTTATGCGTTCAAGTTTCATTGGACAAACCTTTATTAACATCTATTATTAGAGGCAATTATACTCAGAAAATTATTTATGAAGGTGTTAATCAAATTTGTTTCTTGTATGGTCGCATTGGACACAAAAAATCGTCCTGTCTGCATAACCAACAGTGTGACACTGGTAATCCACATATTGTACAATCATCACCAGTTCTAGATGGATGTGACACACAAAAAAAAAGAGGACAAGGACAAATTCCAGTCCAGGAAAGCAAATCCTTTGAGAACACAATATATATATATATTCATGAGGCGCAATTTGTAGCTAATGCTAAAAAAAATGGGTGCCTAAGGACAAATATCCACTTTCGGTTTCATCAAATAAATTCATTTCCCCTTCTGAAAACTTTGCCAATGCAAGTCCTTCCACAACCTTACACCAAGAAAAAGACGAAAGTTGTCTTAACCCTCCACGTCCTCATGATAGTACTCCAGTAGCTCACATCACTTCCACTTTACACAGTGCACCCACCACATGTTTTACTATTCCCTCAATTACACCCACACATCATACGTCATCATACCATGATAACAATGCCACATATTCAAAATGCAATGATGGACTACACAACCCATCATTACAAGCCATGCAAACCAACCTTCCAAGCCGAGCTACACATGCTTCAATGGAAATAGACCAAAATAATACCACGATTTCCTTTTCCCCAAACCCTACCACTCAAATACCTAACTTAGATAACCACAACACTGCAATCCTCTCTTCTCACATACATACCCTCACTAGCCCAACGCCTAGTACACCTCACATCTTAAGTATAAACACTACATTTCCATCCTTAGGAAAAAACTTAGTAGCCACAGCATCCTCCCCAAACTTTAAAACAACACCAAACACTAGTAACCATGGCTCGTTCGCTAAACCATCCCTACAATCGCAATAGGAGAAACCAAGCCTTGAACAACCAATCCCAAGAGAGAAGAAGGAGACATGCTCTAGCCTTAAGCTCCCAAAGAATGCATCTTAGTTTCTCACAGGAACACTCAAAGAAAGTGTAGTTCCAAGAGTCCAAATCCTCATCCTCATCCTCATCCCAGCTCACTTACAACCAATTTAACAAGCACAAGTCCACCAGAACTAGGCTTCATCAACACAAATAGTGAGAGAGAGTCCCATGTTCTTAACAGCTCCAATGACTCAAGCAGAAACTCAACAGACTCCAAGTGCACTAGTGACTCAGCAGAAGTTATGGCCGGGGTAAGGACTCCAACATCACTACCTCTTACTAACAATTCAAACTGGGAATCAGGTACAGTGTTTTCAAATTCAGGATCTCAGTTTTCTTGCGAGCTTGGTAAGTGCAGAGTTACAAGCGAGCATTCACTCATTCCAAGAGCACTCTTGGTTCATGCAACCAAGTCCATTTCTCAACCCGTGGCAAGCCATGCAGCAAGCAATCAATCATTGGAACCTTTCTATAAGTCAAACTCCCTCCCAAATGCCTCTTCAATTACCTCTCTCTTGGACCCACCAGCAACCTACCAAACCCTAGACGCCCAACCAAAAATCTTGGAGGGGATTCCAGTGAACCCTCAGAACCCACCCCAAAACGACGAGGACGACCTAGAAAATCTCATTCCGAGGAATCTCTTCGACGAAGAACCAATATTGGAAAGGTTCTTGGAGGTACAAAGCGTGAGATAAAACCCAGTGTTAAAGGTAGTGAAACAATCAGTGAGGAAATGTTACATTCTTTCATTTCATCCCAATGTCACCAAGTTTTCAATAGGCACCAAAGTCCTGAGTTTCCACATTGTGGAGAGAAACTTTGCAACAATAGTAATACCCACTTACCTAACCAGTCCGAGAATGGAAACCTTGGAGAACTTGGAACTACAACTGGCAAGCCATTTGTAGAGGAACCTATCCCTAACCATGCCAAACCAAATAACCTTACCAATGATAGTATTCTTATGGAATTGTAGGGGTGCAAATGAGGATAAATTTAGGGCTATGTTTCGTGATATGATTTCCTATCATAAGCCTAATATTGTTGTCTTAACCGAGACTAAATTAGGAAGGGAGGGGCATCAAGTTTAATGAATGATATGCAATTTACGGATATGGAGTGTGTTGAAGTTGTTTGGCAGTCCGGAGGTATTTTAGCAATGTGGAGGTGGAAATCACCGACCGTACTCCTCAAGAACTACATTTTCTTGTCACGGTAAAACAACTTAAACTTACCTTTCGTTTTTCTTCCATTTATTCAAGTTGTGATTTAAACCATAAACGAGTTCTTTGGGATAATCTTAGAAACCTTGCTAATATTAATAATCTGCCTTGGCTTGTTCTCGGCGATTTTAATGAAATTACAAACAATTCTGAGAAATTTGGGGAGAGGCCGGATAATAATACTCGGATTAGTGAGTTGTTAGTATGATTAATGATTGTGAACTAATTGACCTAGGGTTTAAAGGTCAACCTTTTACTTGGAGTAACAAAAATAAAAACAGAAAAACCTTAATCTATGCAAAGACTAGATTGGTTTTTAGCAAATTATGACTGGCTCCAAATGTTTCCGGATAGTTTAGTACAACATTTGCCTCATGTAATTTCAGAACATTGCCCACTGCTTTCAAACATAAAAATTAAAAAAAAAAAAAAAAAAACTCCCTTTAGATTAGAAACTACGTGATCCGACTTTTAACAAACTAGTTAGTGAGACTTGGAATATTTCTAATTATTACGACAAGGTTATACCACATTTTCATAATCAGGCGACAATTTGGAATAAAAATAGCTTCAGTAACATATTTAAAAATAAACAACGTATCTTGGCACGACTACATGGTATTCAAAAATACCTTTGTAATAGGTATAGTACTTTCCTTGTTAATTTGGAGCGGGAATAACATAAAGAATATTTACAAATCCTTAAAAATGAATCTGAATTTTGGAAATTAAAGTCTAGGTTATCTTGTCTTCAGGATGATGATACTAACACCAAGTTTTTTCATATCTCCACCTTAAACAGAGGAAGAAAAATTAAAATAAACATGCTTAAAGATATGGGTGGTAACTGGCACTCTGAGCCTAATTTTGTCAACTCTATTATTCAAAATCATTTCCAAACATTATACACTACCGAACACAAAGGGACCCCTCGTAGCCCAACTAACATGTTTACCTCCACGTACCAAAACCCTAATTTTAATCCTGACATGAGCTTAACAGATGTACCTTCCTTAGACGAAATCCGAAAGGCTGTCCATTCCTTTCAACCTTATAAAAGCAGCTGGTCCCGATGGTTTACATCATATTTTTTTCCAATATTATAGGGAAGCTACTGAACCTGTCGGCCACAATGAAATTAATATTTTTTTTAGAACAGGTATCCTCCCTAGTGTTATTAACCGGACTTTCATCTGTCTTATCCCTAAAATGGAAAAACCTGAAACTATCTCACACTACCGACCTATTAGTCTTTGTAACACCATTTATAAAGTTATTACAAAAATTATTGTTAATCGTATTAGACATTTTCTTTCCAATATTGTTAGTCCAACGCAATGTAGTTTCTTACCTAATAAGAAAGCGGCTGATAATGCAAGCATTGTCCAAGAAATTTTACATTCATTTCAAAGGAAGAAAGGGAAATCAGCAAATATTGCGCTTAAAATAGACATAGAAAAAGTCTTTGATCGTCTCGAGTGGTCTTTTATCTATAAGATGCTTAACTTTTTTCAATTCCTGCCTAATCTTATTAGACTTATTATGGCATGCATTACATCATATTCTTTATCCATTCTTATTAATGGACAACCTACCACCTTTTGCATGCCTACTAGAGGATTAAGACAAGGCGATCCTTTATCACCTTATTTTTTTATTCTTAGTCTTGAATATTTAACTATTTCCATTAACGAAGCTCTCTCTAATTCACTTTGTAAACCTATTAAGTTATCTCGCAAATGTCCCAATCTTACTCATTTAATGTTTGCCGATGATATTATCATTCTAGCTAAAGTTGACATTAAAAATTCACACAACATTGTTAATATTCTCCAACAATTTTGCCTTGTTTCGGGACAAAAAATAAACTTCACAAAGGACAGGCTTATTTTCTCTAAGAATATACAGCCTCTTCTCGCGAATCTTTTATGCAACGTTTTTCAAATGGCGAGAGCGGACAACTTTGGCAAATACTTAGGGTTTCCTTCTCACCACTGCTCCTTAAAATCTCAACATTTGCAATTCATTTTGGACAATATGCGTAACAAATTAGCATCTTGAAAGACTAAATCCCTAACCTTAATTACCAGGACGTGTAACACTCATCAAATCTTCCTTAGCTGCGATTCCATCCCATGTTATGCAAATTTATAATCTGCCAACAAAAATCACCAATAATATTGATTCCATCTGCAAAAAATTCCTTTGGGGATCAGCGCCTGATAAGCGTAAAATTCACATTTTATCTTGGTCGAAAGTCTGTCTACCATACAACCAGTGAGGGTTACAACTTAGACAAGGAAAACTGCAGAATAAAGCGCTTCTTCCTAGCATTGCATGACGCTGTTTTGTTACTCAAAAAGACTCCTTATGGGCTCTAGTTTTAAAGGCTCGTTGTAATCATTTGTCTACCCTCCCTAACCTTTCTAATTGCTCTAAGTCTACCTCATCAATAGGGAAGAGTCTAATAATAGGACAAAACATATGCAAAAAACATATTGAATGGAAAATAAGTAATGGTACTCTTATTTCAGCCTGGTATGATAATTGGTCACAAGCGGGGTACTCTCAAATCAATCAATCATTCATGGCATGCTCACCCTACCAAAGAAAATTTAACAATCCAAAGTAGTTTACATAATCATACAATTAACCTTATTACCTTATCATTCTGATTCCCACCAGCCTTGTGTGCCCTAATTTCCTCTACTCCCATTCCAAAATTCCAATATGTCCATGATATCTCTTATTGGTCTCTAACTAATAATGGGATGTTTTACGTGGCATCAGCTTATCACTCCCTCACCCAGGTTGTTGATCCTCTTCTACCTTTTAATTTCACCTGGCTTTGGGACATAAAAACCTTACCTAAGATCAAGTCTTTTCTTTTGGCTTTGCATGCATGATCGATTACCATACTCTAGTATTTTATTCCATAGGAAAATATCCCTTTTCAAGTTATGCACAATCTGTAATCGGGCCTTTCCAAGTTATGCACAATCTGTAATCGGGAGGAGGAAAATACGGAACACATTCTTAGACATTGCCCTCCTGCTAGGCACTTCTGGTTCCATTTATCGAAATTACTTCCCTATAATATCAAGAATTTACTTTTCTCTCAAGTACATCACCGTACATGGTTAAAAGCTAATTGTACAACATTCTTATGGTACAAATCAATTATACATTGGCACATCATTTTTCCTTCTCTTGTTGGCATTTGTCGCAATAATAATTTTTTTTTAAAAAGAAATGCCCCAATTTTCTCTTGTCATGACATCATCTCTAAGAGTATTGAATATACTTATGCAAGTAACTTGTTCAATCAGTCACCTTTAACCCTTAATCTGAACATCAAATGGCACCCCCTACCAAGCTCTTCTTATAAGGTTAATACGGATGGATCTTGTTAACAATCAAATGGTATTGGGGGTGTGTGTGTGTGGGGGGGATCTTCATAAACTCCTTAGGAAACTGGATATTAGGGTTTAGTATGCATACTACCAATAATGAGGCTGAATTAATAGCATTATGGACATGACTCAAACTAGCTATAGAATACTAACTTCCTTGATTTAGAAATAAACATTGATTCAAAAATTGTTCTTGATATGATCACTAATCCACATTCAGAGAACATTATCTACGCTAATATTATTGGCGATTGCAAGTTCCTACTCCAACAATTTCGGACATACAGTCTAGAGCACGTCTACAGGCAAGCCAATCAAGTGGCTGATTCGCTGGCTAAGCACAGAAGCTCTCTTAACTTTGTTGGATTCAGAAATTTTCCACTCCATCCCATAGTTTGCTTATGCAGCCTGGCGACATGGCAAAGAAGGAGAATCTTCCATTAGGACTTTTTCATAAAAACGATCTTATTGTACTACTGGTGTTTAATTTCTGTTTTTTCTTGCTTTCTTTTGTATTTTATTTCTCTGTGCAATCTTTTCTTCACAAACAAAAAACATTATAATTAAATAAACAAAGAACATAACTGTTATTTATCATTAGTTGACTGTTCTAACTTCTGAAAAAACCTTTCCATATGTTGACGATAATATCATAAAGTTTGGAGTGAAAATGAAGAATAGGCATTCCCAGACTTTTCCACTTCATTTTGGCAATCCATTTCATTCTGGCAAACCAAATATTGAAATGGAAAGAGAAACTAAATCAACAAGAGTATTGTTAAGGAACTAAAATTTAGTCAATTAATTGACTAAATCGGCTAAATCGATGGCAAAATGGTAAATAAATAGGTGAGTCCCTTATACCAACAAGGGGTGAATAGTATTTAATTTAGCTTTTTTAACCAATTATAGCCAATTTTGTTTAGCTCTTTATCATTTCCCAAAAAAATAATTCATTCAATTTCCGCATATAAGAAGATATTTTGTTTCTAAACCAAAACTCACCATACAACTAAACTTCAATAAAAACTTAATAAAAAACGATTCCATTTATGCCCTTTCTTTATCACTAAAACAACCAGATATTAGTATTAAAACAAGACGATGATTAAATTCAGAGACAAATAACCGATCTTGACATCTTGTGTGTTAGTACATTGCAACAACTCAGATATGTACGGTTAACAACCATATTAACAGGTATCAATCTCTCTCTCGTATCATCAACCAAATGTTAAACATCTGTTTACATAACGAAGTTTTTTAAAACACAGAGTTAAGAGAAAGCTCTGTTTTGCGTACTGCTGAGAAACACTTAATAGTCTCTTCTCTTCTTTTTTTCTTCTCTTCCTTCTCAGAGGCATTCTTTAACTGCACAACAAAAGCATCGACTCAATTATTGAAACACGCGACATAAAACATGTAGTTAGAGATGCATCATCTTCAATTTGGGGGTAAAGGGGATGTGAACGGGGGAGATAACCAACCATTATTATCAAGATCCTGACAAATACAGCAATGAAATCTGTGAAGAGGGTCAGAGCGTGCTTCACATAGTCCAGGTCGCCATAGTGTGCCTTCTCGATCATATCCTGGGTGTCGACAACTATGTAGCCCACAAAAACCAATAGCCCAAAGTACAGCTGCAAGAGGAAAGTGGAAATATATTCAAGATAAAGTTCTACTCCGAAAATCACTAATCGGGAAGGCAAAACAATGTTATACCTCGAACTTGAATAGAGCAGCAGATCCTCCAAAGATAGAAGATGCAAAGTGCAACCAGAAAAGGATGGAGAGTCCAGAAGACAAAACACCCGCCAGGTACAGATACTCCCTACGCCTTGCCACCATAGCAGCAGCAGAGAAACAACCAAAGGCCACAGCACAACCAACAACGGCGCTGACTAGAATGCTGCAACAAGAAATCAATATGTTAACAATGATCTACAACATTGCATTGAAAAAAAAGCACCCCCCCCAACAAAAAAAAACATAATGGAAGTACAAGCAAAACATCTTCACATACTTTGTTTCTGAATTTCTATCAAGAGAAGGATTCTAAAAAAAACCTTTTGTCTCCTAAAATATAAGATCCGAACAGCATCGTGCAAAGGAGGGGGGAGGGAGGGTAACGATCAATTTTAGACCCCTGGATATCTACTTCCTTTAACTAAATCTAATATGGTTCTTTAGGTTGCACAAAGTCAAAAGTTGTGGTCCAAAAACAAAAAGGTTCCAAAGATGAGAAATGCAAGCTCATGTTAAAGACTACTAAAGTTCTTCTCTTGTGGCACAAAGTAAAAAATGAGATTTAAAGACTAAAGGCTTCCAAAGATAAAAAAAAAAACGTTAGCTCATGTTAAACCATTAGACTTTTCGCAAACCTAAAATTTATTATGAGGAAAACCAATAATGGCACAGAAAACCCAACACAACCTTAAGGATATATGTACAAGCAAGAACTGATTTCTATACCTCGGATCAATGTCAATAGCCAATTCGATCAGAGGACCAATAGAAGCACCTTCAAACACACCAGCTGCCATCAAAAGTCCAAACCTCTTTTGCTGCTCAACATTGTGGAACAAACAAAATTCCCGTGAATCAAGATATATAAGAGTAATAAACAAAGGATAGAGAGTCTCACAAGCTGACACAGTATACACATAAATGACGAAAAGGGATCTAATCCTACCGCTTCGTAAGGTGGAGAAGCAAGTAACCATATTATGCTTCCCATGCATCCGGCGGTCGTCAGGAATCCACCAATATTCCAAAGGATGTGGAGATATGCTCCAACAGCAGATGCTATGAGCGCGCAACATAGAGTAAGATATACCTATCAGTCATCAAAACCCTATAGTAAGCACCGGTTCCAGTAATAGTAACAAGTCTATGCAAAAGCTAAAAGGGGAGAACGGGAAACCAAGGGAAAGGAGACAATAAAGGGTACTATGTTGCAACTGCAGTAGTGCAGTTTGAATAAAAGATTATACTACCTTCATTCCTTAATATAAGTTGGGACATGTACCAAAGAAGGAAGCAAAAAACAAGGTATTTTGTTAGTTAAAATATCAATATTTTTCTCTTAAATACTTGTGTAACTAATTCTATTTAAGAGAGTAATATTGATATTTTGACTAAAAAATTACTCCCTCCATTCCTAAATATAAGACTCTTTAGACAATTTGACAAAATTAAAGAAGTTGTCATTTTCACCTAAACTTCCAATATTACCCTCACCCTCCCTCTCTCTCACTTCTATGTCATAAAGAGAAAGGAAAATATTGAGAGTATAATTGGAATAAATTGTTGACAACTAATAAAATAACCTTAAACGACAATTAATTTGGATACCTAGATATCTCCTAAACGACAATTAATAGGGAATGGAGGGAGTACATTGTTTTTTGTTTTTATAATTTTAGCTATACGTGTTAAATGACTCATATTAAGAGATGACTTATATTAAGAGATGGAAGGAGTACTAAAATCAAGATCTGGTACTGACACTTACATAAATTCAGGAAAATGTAAAAATAATAAAAACAATGGCAAATTCCACAATTCGATGAAGTCTGGAGAAGCCGAAAACTTAGGAAAGCAGATATTAAAAATTAGCCTCCACATATACATATTTGTTTTGTTCCAACTCTCTTTTATTCAATTTCCCCCTTATTGCAGACAGCATAAAAAAACTCCACAAATTCAACTTCGGAAGGAGATCAAAATCAAATAGAAAAGAATTCAATATTTAACCTCATCCTCATCGTGTAAAATAAATTGTTAAAAAAAAAGCTAGGTCAACTTCCTCAAATCTCCTCCAATTTGGATTTATTTTCCAAATCCTTCCTCAACCAAATTACCATAAAAAACAAATAAACAGCATATAAATTCCACGAAACACAACGATAACAATTACTATTCAAATTGATTTCTATAACAAGCGCACATCAATTAGATCACAAAATTAAAAAAAAATTAACGAAAAGAGTGAGAGATGGAGAAGAATAGGAGAGAGACCTGCTTGAGATGATTTTGAACGACAGGAGAGATCTGCCTGAAATTCTTGAGAGAATCGTAACTCCATCGGCTACCGGCGGCCGATTGCGACTCGAAAAACGATGAGAAGCCTTCCATTTCTACTGAATTATTAAAACCTAAATCAGATTCAGATATTTTTCGAAGCGACGGTACTGTTCTTGATTTCTTCTTTCAAGTAATGCTTAACGAGAAGGTAAAGTCGAAAATTATTTTGTATTATAAAATGGTAAAAGAAAAATTGGAGATCCGTATTTATAGGATATATTTTCCGGGTTGTCCATCGGTGGTTTCTCCGGAAACTACTAGAACGACCAAGAATAAATCGGGTTAAAATAAACACGTCATATCATAGGTATTCTTTTACAATTGGACCCGGTTTCAATTCGTCTACAGTGCAGAATACTAAATATTTTGTACCGTGCAAAATATTTTGTGGCAGTCGGATTAAGAATTTAACGATTGTGATCAATTAATTTAACAATTTTAATAATATGTATTAAAACTCAAGATCTCAGCCATCAAATTTTTTATCTAATGGTCGTTCGCAACATTTAGTGTTCTGCAATATTGCCGGATTACTCAAGTTTTTCCTTTTTTACAATGGTATATTTATAGGTATTAAAGTCACTTTAGTTATAAAAAAATGTGGAAGGAATGTAATAAGCTTTACTGTCAACAAAATATTGATTACATAAGATAGTTCAAGTTACGTCCGTGTAAGAGAGTGATAATTTTCACATGTTTGCAGGAGTTTCAATTAAATTTTTTTTTTTGCTAAGTAGGAGTTTCAATTAAATTGGTTAACATACTTTTCATATTCTAATTAAATTAGTTGAACAAATAATACTTGAATATGTTACGCAAATTAGTTTATTGATCATTATTTCTGTGAATCTTGATTCTTAAAATTGGAGGAAACAACTTAATAAAGATGTAATTGTTTTTGTTTCTGAATGGATGTAATAGGTACATGATCTACATATATGTTAGCACTTAACACTTTATGACTAGTCCTGTTTAAAGAACTAAATCTGGTAATGTACTAGTAATTTTTTATATTGTTGCTGTTCTTCTCAACCTCGATTAAAAAAATGAAGAAAAAAAAGAAAGAAAGTTGCACAAATAAATCTTTGCCCAATTTTGAGTTTCTATTGCTGCATTGAAAAGGGCATTTTCGGGAACTAAAATTATTCTGGAAAATCTGGTTAATGTGACATTCTTGACCAGACTCAGTTGTAATAAATAAAAAATTAAGCTAATACAAACCCTTCTCTTTTAAGTAAAATATCTTGCTCCAATCAGGATTTGATATTGTCCAAACACGTTATCCTTGTTAAGGTCCACGTAGAAATCACCAATAAACTCGAGCCATGTCATAGTTCTCCATCGACCAACTGATGACTAGTACCAACTAATGACGAGTAGTTTTATTTTGGTAGGCTACTAACTTATAACTTACATCCAAACCATCAAGATAAGATACTGCATGAAAGCAGAAATCGAACTCGCATCGATCCCTCTTCCTACATGCATCGCACTCATCTGGCTTTTGGATGTAATTTATCAAACTTAAGAAACTTTACCAAAATAAAATTTCTCACTAATGACTACTATCATTTGATCAATCATTTTACAAGTACTGAAGATGAAGGAATATGAGTTTTACAGAAATACAACAAATTAATTCACATGCTAGGAGTTATATGTTGTACTAATTTCTTTTACAGGATCTTTTCCTGTATATGCATATCAATAGCATATATCACAACCTATCTACAACACTGAACAACTTTCTACAGAATCGATACGAGAAAAGAGCTATTGGTTAAAAATGGATACGATGGCGTGATGACAAGGAATTCTTATTCTAAGCTAATGAAAAAGATAGGAACCTTTAGGAGAAGCCGATTTATGTTCATGAAGTTTCTTTTTATTTCTGGAAGTCGTTAGAACCAGCATTTGGGTTGATTCCTTGTCTGAGCAACCTGTGCTTTCTAAAGGTCTCGTGGCACGAACTGAAAAATTCATGCCTAAGAGCTTCTTCTGCACTGATCCTCAATCTTGGATTAACTGTTAAACACTTGTCCACAAGATCAAACAGTGATCTTGGAATAGTGTCCAAGAATCCTGGTCTCCGAGTATTTTGTTTACACCAATCTTGCAGTTTCAAAGATGGCAAGGACTTAATATCAAGTAAATCCTGTTTCAAGATTAAAAAAGATTGAGAGTTGAAACGAGGTGATTCTACAAAATGAATAACTAAATTTAAGTGATTAATACCGCTGGAAAAGAGGATTCACGGTTGTGTATCTTGGCTACTTCCCAGAGATCTTCACTACCCCTCAACTTGGCTATCTCTTTTATGTTTCTATTACGACCAAATTAAATGAAGTTAGTGAAGTTACTCTAGCAAGAAGTTAAAGCTTGAGAAGCATTGCTACTTGGTAGCAGAAGTGGTGAAGTATTCTTACTGGTCAGGGTCGCCAACAAAGGGTGACCGTCCAATCATCAGGTATAGTAATGTTACCCCAGCTGACCAGATATCAACCTTGAGGCCTTGATGTTGGGATCTGACTAGTACCTGCAACCATATACTTGTCATGATGCTTCCTATTTTAGCTAAACCATGGAAAGGAGATGTAAATTATGTAGTTTTAAAAAAAAAGGTTCTCCACTTTAGGGCCTAATCGGTGCTTATTTGGTAGATGCCCCCCAAATTCTGACAAACTAAGTTACAAGAAAATGTTAAAACTTGATTAGCTGAGTCATGCAAAATGGATTTTAAAAATGAAAAGTAAAAGCATAGCAAGGTGATATGGGAAAAGATTCAAAAGATGGGTACATATGAGCCAATTAGGGAAAAAGGTTGAGCTAATTGATTCTACCCTCTAATTTACTTTCCTTGAAGAGTCGGTATTCAAGTTTGTGGTAATTTACCACTCAACTTATTTGGAGTTTTCATTTAAATTTCTGAGACGTCTTATATTTCAGTCACCTACATGACAATGGGGAAACTATATATTGCTTCCTCTTCTTCAGTAATTAGCCAATAAGCACGGAAATGTCACAGAAGAATTTACTCATAGAGGCCGAAGAAATTTTATTTTAGCTGTTAATCTTTGGCTGACTTCTCAGGTGATGTACCTAAATGGAACACATGCGTATTTGATGGTGCACTTCGTATGAAACTAATTTTCAGAGTATAGAAGCAAAGTTGCATAATCCCAAGAAAATCTGGCACGATGCAAATGAAACTCTGCAACTAGTTAACAAAGTATTTCACCATTATTTGTAAAATCATTTCATGCCGACAGAGCATACCATTTTTTTCACCTTTATTTGTAAAATTATTTCATGCCGACAGAGCATAATATTTTTTTTCTTTATTCTGAACTAGAAACCTTTCGTTAGTGTTGAACTTCGAGGCAAGAAACATAATAGTTTGCAGTTCTTTCTTCTTGAACATCTCTATTTTGTCATTTTTTGCTTCGAGAAGTACTCCAGAACCTCACATAATGCTCGTGTTATCTATTTACTTCGCAAGTACTAACTCATAGTTAGGCATAGAACCACACAATTAGATGAGGTAAATAAGACCGCAAATATTAAAATCTCAAGAAAATTGCAAGTGGAAATCTTTATAAAGACCTGAACGAAAGGCTAATATATTTTCGCTAGTGAAGAAACTTGTAACTACTTACCTCTGGAGCCCGAAAACCCTTAGTGCCAACACATGGACCTTCTCGATTATGTTTTCCATCCCCTTTGAACAAGTAAAAAAAAATTAAGCTTGTAGAACATTGAAAATATTTTATTAAAATAATTTTTATATGAAAAATTACCTTTGTTTTTCAGCAATCCTGAACCACCAACCGCAACTCCAGCAGACTGCAATGGCATTGGAGTTGGATAAACAAATTTGCAATCAGTTTGTCGAGGAGGTGCAGCAATCCTCTTTCTCTTGGAAACGGGAACACTAAGTGCTTTCTGGTTTGTACCGTGCAGTGCTTCATGGAACATGCTGATAAGCTCCTCTCTACCACGGCTTGCTAGAGGTTTTCTAAATTTTCCCCCAGATGGAGTTCTACTGCTGATTGCATCCTTTGCCGAGGTGATACCAGATCCATCAGCACCTTGGCTTTTGGTTACATTTCTACTGCTGACCTCATTACGGTTCTTGGGTTGTTCTGTTTCATTTTTCAAGGTTTTAGACAATAAAGAAGACTTCGACACTTTCCCTTGCTCCTGATCAGCCACTTCTAAAGCTTTTACAGTCACAAGCTTCCCTTTTTTTGCGGAAGGCAGAGGTTTGCCATGGGGAAGAGGTAGATGATTGAAGCTTACATCATAGCCAGCCTCTGTCTTGCCTGCGATAATATAGTTGTTTGTTATGAAATCTTGCTTGCAACTTGAAACATTTACAAACTTTATTGTCTTTGTTTGGTTTGTACTTTTACACTCATTAAGAATACATAGAATAAGGCTAGATATTAGTTTCTAATACTCAAACAGCCTATTACTTGTGCTTCAAGCCTATAAAACAACATTCTTTATTCACACAACCAGAAATGGAGTGAGGGCTCACCAACTGTAACTCCATGTTTTTTGTTCAAATCCTGCACAATAGAGGATTAGGAGAAGACGATGAGAAATGAAGGAAATAAAAACTAAAAATGTTCTTTTTTTCACTCTTTAGGTGGAGGGGATTGAGTAAACAAGTAGCGTGATAATTCAAAAGATACTCACCATGGCTAGATTAAAATCTATGAGATAGCCTTTACAGGCCTTACGATTGAAAAGAAAATTGCCAGGCTTAACATCTCTGTGAACAACACCCTGTAAATACAGAGAAAGTGAGATGATCCTACGGTGCATAAGAATTTTCCACAGTTAGCATAGTTGATTAATATATCTCAGGTATTCTCACCTGCTTATGAAGACTAGCAAGGGCTCTGAACATACAGTAACCATACCATTGTAGATCTGAAACATCTATATCTCTTTTCAAGACCTTAAGATGCAGGACAATTAATGTCAGAGACACGGATGGTTATAATGATAAGAAAACATGCAGGCAAGTAAAGATTGATTTGACAACTTGCAGACACGGATGGTTATAATGATAAAACAACTTGCAGACAAGTAAAGATTGATTTGACCTCAGGTCGATCATGTTCAACATGCTCTAAGACAAGGCAGTCAGAGTTCCCACTCTTAAATGAACCTTCATATTTGATTACAAAGCTCTTGCCCCTGCACATTCAGGACCAAAAAGCATGAATAAGATGATAAATACTGAAAACTTTTCTCAGTAATTCTCTGTAAGATTACCCAAAACGCTCCAGCATCTTCATCTCATTGTGGACATGATTTCTGTTAGCATTAGCATGTGGACCTGTACGACCAGAATAATCAACATGAGCTCAACAAATCTTCTTTAAACTAAACCATGTCATGAATCATTTTCAAGAACAATATTGTCAGTTGAATCATTAGCTAACGTAAACCAGACCAGAATATCTACTAGGTAAACTAGGTGACACAGGACCATGGGCCTTTCAAACAGTACAATTCTACTGCTCAGGTTTCAGCTTCAGCCCTTCATCCATAGAATATGTATGGGCTGAATCCATAACCCTGAGGTTCAGGCAGTGACTGTACACACCATCATGCTGTCCTTCTAAAACAGATTAAATTCAGGAATACCCCACCCTTGCTCAAAATAAATCAATAAACAAAGATACTTAACGTACAGCCTCACTAAAGCAACATATGAAACAAGAGATTCTACAGACTTCAGAACTACATCAGTAACACATGTCGTAAAGGAAAGATGAGATAGCTAAACAGTCCCTCTAACTATTAACATAAACATACAGAACCCTATACTCTATTCTCCTATATAAGCAGTTTAAAGTTTTTGTAAATCCTATGAAACAGAGTTTTTTATTCAATGCAATTGTCATATTGCTTTCATATAATGATCTTTCTTTTGCATCGTCAAAGGAAATGCTGTGGATGTTTGAGACCTTCACAAAGTCACATAGCAATTACATCGAACATAAAATTTCAAAGTAACCATTTTTAGTTATGTTGATTCTAATTGCTTTCATATAATGATCTTTCTTTTGCATCGTCAAAGGAAATGCTGCGGATGTTTGAGACCTTCACAAAGTCACATAGCAATTACATCGAACATAAAATTTCAAAGTAACCATTTTTAGTTATGTTGATTCTATATATACTGAGGTCTGAGGGATAAATAGTTTTCATTAAAAGACAGTTAATCAGATAATATTTTTCAATGACCATGTAGTTCTTATAAGAAATTCACTTTCCTGAAAATTATTGATATCCACAAGTATACGAGCAAGATACTTGGGATGTATTTAAATTGAATTTTAGTTTTGTTTTAGAATTTTTGTATTGCTCTTCATAAAAGTGTATAATTTGTTAGAGAGATTGTGGGGCCCAAAGTTAAAAAATTGTATAGGTTTTTGTGTCTAAAGCCAATCCAAATACACCCTTAGATGTACATAATGGAGTCTGCATAACATAAGCCAGTATGGTTGGTCTTCTATAAAGAATCCCAAATTTTCATTTCAAATGCTTGCATCATAAAAAAAGTTGAGAAATTCTGAGGACGGAATTATTAAACTTATCATGTCTTACATTTAATTGCAAGTGTCACTCCATCACTTTTTCTTCTTGCCTTGTAAACAGTGCCATAACCACCTGCAGATATCATTACAACAGAACTTTACTAAAGGATTGACACAAAAACCAGAACCTTTTTCTAAGGAATGTTCGAAACAAGTACCTGAACCTTCCTGCTCTTCAGCAACAAAGGCTTCAAAGTCTGGGAGCACTGTTTGGTTTGGTTGATCCTATAAATAAACAGCAGAGAGCATAAAAGTCACAGTATGAAGTTTCCAACAGCAGAACCCATGTCACATTGGAGAAATGCATGAATTAACTTACATTGGCTGCAACAGACGAACTTTCCGCATTTCTGTTACAACTCTCTCTCTTTACCTTGGCATCCATAGCTTGCGCGGAATTGTACTGTATGTTCTTCTTTGGGAGGATGGACTTCTTTTCTCTTCTAGAAAGCTGTTCTTTTACTGGAGGATGACCAATTTTACCATTCTCCAATGATACCCCAACAGGTTGCAGCCATTGAATTGGTGCATTGTTCCGTTCAGGCTTTGATTTTTGGGAAGACTTAGTCTGCTGGATCTTACCAAGGGACAGAACATTTGCAGCCAAAGTGGCTCGACTCTTTAGAGGGGTTTTGCCTTTTTTCTTTCTCAATGGATGGTACTGTTTTATTCTGTAGTTCGGCAGCACTTTCCAGTGAATTACCTTTGGGCAGTTTACCTATTTCAGCTGTATCAATTGGTTGTTTTCCGCTGTATCTTGTACCGCAACAAGAATTGATGGAAGGTCCTTCGTCTCTTCTTTCTCTTGTTTTTTGATCTTCAAATGTACTTGCATAAGCATGAAAGGCATTGATTGCTTCTTTTTGCTGAGTATTCATCTGTTGATCAACTTTCATGAAAGATGTTGCAAGATTGTTAATGTTTTGGGTGGAACTGTTGTCATCCATTTTGGCCGTTCTACTGACAGCTGGATCTTGCTCTACACTAAAATCAGGTATCTCTCTAATGCCTTTACTTATATTTTGTCCTGGCATGGATAAATATTGGATCTTGTAATTATCCACATAATTGAAACGCTGAGTTGCATATGGATGGTCAGCCTCAATTTTGTTAGCAAATTTAGCCGTTGCTTTCCCATTACCGCAATTGGTGTTCCCTAGTCCCGAGGTGAAATGGCCACAAAAAGAATCACTGAATAAAGTTCTCCTGACTGTTGCTTTTTCCTGTAGGCAAACATCAACAGCTAATATTTGTGAATCCTGGGACTGAAGTTCTGCTTCTCTACTCATATTTCCATCTGGAAGGTATGCCTACAAGACATCCATATTCATTAAGGACTGAGAAGCCAGCATAGACAGAAAAATCACAAAAATAAAGTTTGATTAGGATAGGAGTGATGAAATCCTAATGAAAATATCAAGTCTATCCATAACCTCTCCCAATTATCACTTCACTTTATTACGGCATTGACTAGAATATGATTACGTTAGAAAACTACATAGACGAAAATAATTCTTCAAATGAAGTGCACATATACATTAATAGTTACTGACTTCTTTTTTATAATTTTTCTGATCACTTAGGAACTATAACTCATCATAACTTTCAAACCAGTACTTTTAACTCCTTTATAAACTCAATTCTGTTGGATAACACCATATCTTCAAACTCAAATTCTGTGGATGCAGTCAAATTTCAAATGGAACCAAATAATATAACCAGCGAACACTCATAAGTGACAAAAATGCAGTACTTAAAAAATTACCTTTCCAGAGGCATCCCTCCTCCAGCAAGGCAACGCCAAGAGAAGATCATGTCCGCCTTCTACAATTTAACACCAAAACCAGAAATTAAAACACAAATAAAAAAACTAAAGATAAAATTGAATAAAAAACCTAAAGATAAAACACATTTTGCCGTTCATTTACCCTCTAAATTGTCCAAAATTCTTCTCTTTTTGGTAACAGGCAAGTAATCATCATCCGATCTCATTTTCATCTTCGTATTATAAGTCTTCACAGCCACTTCGTCCATTCTATTCGGATTTACCATTCGAAGATCTCCTAACTCAAACTCAAACCGAAACCGCGGCAAATAATTTAATGCAACACTCGAATTAGAAACAAATTGAGCAATCGCTCCATATCCAGTAGAAGAGAACGTAACAAATTTATTCGGAGTCAAATAAATAGGCGAATTAGGTATTCTGCACAGAAATTCTACAAAATCCGAAGTTGTGTAGAAGAGAGTACACTTCGATGCGAGTTCAATTGGTTTCGCCGGTCGGCAGAGAGACAATAACAGAGCGAAGAGATTCCAAGCCTTCTGATCCAAATCGGTGGTGGTAGATACGGTGCTGAGTTGAAGAAGCTCGTGTTCTGAGTTGGTGAGCTCGATTTTTTCCATTTCCATGCTTCAGATCTGAGATTGTTGACGGAGTTAAACGGCCATGGATTGGATGTTTGTGCCGGAAATTGAATCTCAGGGAGGGAAGAGAGAGATGGCGGCGGTGGTGGTGAGAAATGAAATGAATGTGTTCAGTGGTAGTGTGTGTTTGGGGAAAAGGGCGGGAAATTATGGGGATAGGGTTTTTGAGAAATTATTTGTAAAGTTCCCGCCTTTTGTGGAAGGGAAGGGATCTAATTTTTTTGAATGTGGAGGGCCTGTACCTGTAGGCCAGGTGGGAGGAAACGACGTAGTAAGCCACGTATTTCCAGAAATAGACAATACGTTATTATAAACAATTGTCAGGATAATTTTGGCAAAGTCAATGTGATGAAATCGAATTTTGACTCGTGATGCCGGTTTGTAAGATCAAAGGTTTTGAAATTCGACCCGAACCGATTGGATCGTCGACTAACATGCTTTGCGGTTCAGTTTGACCCCCAAAAAGGGGAGGGATAAAAAACATGCTTCTTTTGTTCAACCTGTTAAAATTTGGAGGTCGGACCGTCTAACCCAGAAACCGGAATGAGTTTAGTAGAACCGATCGGGTCTAATATGTTGTAATTATTTTTAAAAAGAAAAAATTGGTTATTCTAGTTGAGATTGTTATTGTCTTGTTGAATTTCCTATTATTTATGTTTATTATTTAATTTTGTTTGTAGATTTCATTTGTTATTTAGAGTTTTATTATAAGGATATATGGATTGTGACTGAATTTAAATAGTACTCCCTCCATTCCCTATTAATTGTCGTTTAGGAGATATCTAGGTATCCAAATTAATTGTCGTTTAAGGTTGTTTTATTAGTTGTCAACAATTTATTCCAATTATACCCTCAACATTTTTCTTTCTTTATGACAAAGAAGTGAGAGAGAGGGAGGGTGGGGGATAATATTGGAAGTTTAGGTGGAAATGACAACTTCCTTAATTTTCTCAAATTGTCTAAAGATCTTGTCTTATATTTAGGAATGGAGGGAGTATCTTGTTAATTTTCAAGTTTATATTAAGATGGTATTTTAAGCTTTAAATTTGTACATCCCATATTAATTGGAAAATTTCACATTTACTTCATTTTAAATAATAATTATATATTATTTATTTATTTATAATATTTATGAAGTCACCGGATCAATTAACGGGTCGATAACAGTCCGCCCACCGATTCGATCAGTGACCCATAACCCAATAACTTTTTTGGGTCGATGTCCGATCCAAGTTTCAAAACCTTGGTAGGAACTATGTTTGTCCTTTGGTGGTGCTACTCTAACGGGTTAGTAATTGCTTTGGTTATTCAGTTACTTTGATGTGTTCACTATTGAACAGGAAACCTCAAATATGAGAGATAACGGAGTGTTAACCACTATCACTTGCACAATCTTTTAATAAAGCAAAAAAAAAAAAAAAAGAATATGAGTTGTATCTTTGAGAGTTTAGATGCACTATGAGTGCCGAATAGCTTTGGCTCTTGGCCTTGGTCACTCGCGACTCCTTGAACTCAAGTCATTATGTTTGGAGTGTTAATTCAGTATTTTCCTCATTTTCTCTTCTTTTTTTTTTACTTTTAAATGGTCCGACCATCTTTAACTTTTTTTACTCCCTCTATTTTAAAATAAGGTTAACATTTCAAATTTTTACATTAATTACGAAATTCTTAAAAACAATAAAAAACAAAGTCAAAAGACTAAAATATAATCCTTAACTATTTCTTAAAAATTGAAATCGTGGTTAAAAAAGGTAATAACTTTTAATTAATAGTTCAATGTTAACATTATTTTAAAAAAAAAAATATTTGAAGTTCAAATGTTAACATTATTAAGGAATAGAGGGAGTAATTCATTTTTAAAGGTGAGAAGGCTTAGCTAGTTGTAGTGTATGCTTAGCTTCGCTTTGAAATCTAACGTGGTATTTTAGGTCGACAAAAATGCTCCAAAACTATGCTTCCATTGGAGATGCTCTTGACTCTTGAGCATGGCAGTCAAACTCGTGAGTTGACTCGATCCTACGAGTTTTGAGGGGTGTTCCGAGTTAGATCCTACGTAGGATCGAAAATCTGGTAGGATCGGAGTAGGATCGATAGGATCGGTGTAGGATCATTACGATCCTACGAGTCTACTATTACCTAAATTTTTTTTTTTTTTGCTGAAATACTTTATATTTTTTTTTATCATTTCTTATCCTCATAACTGATACTTTAAGATGTGTACAAACTTATATATCTCAGGAGATATTTGAATATTAATTAAAAATAAAAGTAAGCACATTTTAGCAATTAAATTAAGGGGGGTGTATTCAATGTAGAATCTATAGGATTTTGAAGGAGTTTTAAAGTCCATAGGTATTCAATTTGGATTTTAAAAAGTCCAATGAAATCTAGAGGTATTCAATTTAGATTTTAAAAAGTCCATTAAAATCTAGAGGTATTGAAAACTCTATAGATTCTCATAGATTTCATTAAAGGTAGGATTTTTATGGATTTCATAGGTTTAAATGTGAATGGTGAAATCTCTTCTTTTTTCTCAAGATTTTGATTTTCTCTCATTAATATTAAAATTAAAGTGTCTTTGATAATTTTATCTTAGATTACAATTTTTTTAGTAATCTCATTTCTATAAAATTATAAGAAAAACAAAGAAATATTTCAAACTACAAAAAAATGAGATTTTTTTTAACATCGTTAGAAAACTCAATATGAAATGTTTATTTCCCAAAAAGAAGTCATAATATCCAAACAATTTTCTTCTTGATCATCTTCAAATAGAAGAAAGCAATCAATTTCTTCTCTATTTAACCACAAATTTCTATTTTTCAAACATGAATTTCATTTTCCTGAAAGAGAAAATCAAAGAGAAAAAAAAGTTCAAACAAAACTTATCACAAAACATATCTTAATTAAACCAAAGAAAAAAATACCAGTAAGTAAATTATACAAATTTTGAACAAATAAATCAAAAAAGCCGCAGTTACGTAATCTAAAAAAAATCAAAGACTATCACCAAATTTTTAAAATTTTTAACAAAATGATTTAATTCCAAAAAAAAGGATTGATAAATATATGTTGACTTTGGAAATTCAACACCTTTGTATCTGTATAATACACCACTGAATCAGTATTTTCTTTATTTTTTTGGTGATATTCAAATAATCTATAGACTTTATAAATCAAAAGAAATCCTGATAAATCAATCTAATAAAATCTGATAGACTCTGCGCAAACTCTGCATAGAGTTAAAACAATCCATAAAGTCAGCAGAATCCATAGACTTTTGAAAATCAGTTAAAATCTTTTAAAATCCGGATTGAATACACCCCACTAACTTCGATTGACTTTTTTTGCTGAATACTTAGTCATTAAAAATGAAGTTTCACCATTTGAATCATGTTTCAATAATAGGTAAATTCTTTACTTTCATATTATATCTCACTTCTTGTTATTGCTAATTTTACAAAATCTTTTTACATTGCCTTTATTTAATTTTGTTAACTTCAAATTAAATTTAATAAACATGTTTAATTTTAGTACATGATATTAATAACTTGAATGATTTGCTTTGAGTATTTGATTATCTTTTTTTCTTTAAGACACTTTAAATTTGTGATTGAAATATTTTTCTAAGAGCACATATATATTTTCAAATAATTTTTTAAATTAGGTAGGATCTACGATCCGAGTTACGATCCTCATATGCCCTTCCGATCCTACGTAAGATCGCGAGTTTGACTGCCTTGCTCTTGAGGAACTGATTTTACATGCAATTAAATAGTGCCAATAAATTTTTACATTTAATTACCAGATGATCTCATCAAATGTACTTTTGCCATCTCTAACAAGCAAGAGCTATCACAAGGTCCATAACTCAGTGGGGCTATGGTCTGCCCACAACCGCGAGGTCGTGGGTTCGATACCCTCTATATGCATGGGGCAAGTTTTAATTGACTACCTTTCTAGGACTTTATCCTCCTCTTGTGAGGCTGTTCTCTCTCCCCTTGTGGGGCAATCGCCTAGCCGGACTTCAAAAAAAAAAAACAAGCAAGAGCTGATCTGATGGACAATTAAGAAGCTTTCAATTCTAATAAAATTTGACCAGTTCTCCTTTTTTTGTATGATATTGAAACCTTCTATTTCAGGAAAGAATACAGAACTAATAGCAATAGAAGACTTACCAAGGATGCTATTCTGGTGCAAATTTTTCTTCACCTCCAATCAGATTCTGTTGCTGTTTTTTTCTGCAATGCAAAGATTTCTGCATTGGAGTTAAAGTTTTGCAGCAATGGGATCTGAATTTTTCCTTCTTTTGATTCAGCAGTTTGATTATAACCTTTTGAGTGAAAGTAAATCAAGAAACCATATCAGTCTAGAATCATCAAATGTTCTTATTCAATGCTAAAGAAACAAAAGTAGGGAGTGGGACTGTGGCAGGGGGAGAAATTGAATCCTAAACCCCCTAGTGACTTGCCCCACAACCCATTAAATGAACTTGGCTGGCCTACTTGCAGACGTTGGGTTACGCTCAATTCATGTAAGAGAACTGTGTAACCGTCTCACACTATGATACTCAGACACTTTGTTTAAGCATGGCGTACCCGTATCGACACTGATACGGTAAACACCGACCATACACTTCGTTTGAGATGTTTAAATACTCAACATCTATATACATACATGTACCCGATACTCGTATCCGAATCCGAGTAACATAGGTCTTAAAATGACGGTTTTATGATTGAATGACCAGAAAGAGGAGGGGAAGAGGGGGTTGGAACCATCATAAGTATTAAGTACATAGTTTTAGAGACAGAAACAAAGCCAAAAGATCATCACTATCTCCACCAGGAACAAGATCAGGAAAGGTGAGTCCATTTTCTCTTCTCCATTTTGCTTTATTTTCTCCTTCCTAGTACTGAACTAATCTTGTTTTTAACTTCTCTTCCTTTCAAAGCACATATTTGGAGGAACTGAAATGGAGACGATGAAGAAACGAGGAAGAGGTCGCCCAAGAAAATGCCGCCCCTTCGATGACAGCCCCGAGTTCTTCAAAGTCTTTAACCAGTCCAGGAACCATCCAGACCTGGTAAACATTATCTTCTGAATTAATTTAGCTGCATCATGTGATCAAGAGAGTGAATATCAGGGGCATCTAAGAAACGAAATGTTTTAAAACTAGATTAAGTCGATAACAGGGAAGATAATACTTCTTCTGCATTCCTATGTTGAATGTCTCAAACCTATTTTACAGAGAATACCAATGTCGTTTGTGATGGAAGACGGTGAAGTTCTTCAACACCAGAATATGAAGCTGAAAGATCGAAATGGGAAACTTTGGCCCGTGATTATTGAGAAAACGAATGAAGGGGTGGTTTTTATGAAGAAGGGCTGGTCTAACTTTGTCGATGGAACTGCTGTGAAACATGGAGAATTCTTAGTGTTCAAGTATATCGGAGATTCAACGTTTCTTGTCAAAGTATTTGGTACAAATGGATTGAAGCTCGAAGCACCACTGCCTCCCGACACCATTGTAATCGAAGATGACTCATCCGAAGAAGAAGAAGAGCTAGAACACAAGTTCTTTGCAAAGCCCTCTTCTTCAAAACATACCAGAGGTTAGCTCAAAGTATGAAATTTGTGTTTCGAACAATGTTCAAGTAAACCCTTATCTGATATAAGTTGAACTTGCAGATAGAAAACAATCACAGAAAGTTTCTCCTCAAGCGGTTCAAGAAGAGAGCGATGATGAAGAAATTGAAGTTGTTGAAGATCCATCTTTCACTGCATCTCTCGACAAAAAGTCGAAAAACACTTTGGTGAGCTATTTTCTATTGATGATATTTGACATATAACGAAATAACAGTGATATAATTTTACTAGTGAGAGTTGTTTATTCCTTGGTTGCAGGCTATTCCTAGAAAGATGGGGGAATCACGCAAGGTCAAGCTATCGAAAGATATGGTGTTGCGAAATGAGGAAGGGGACGAATGGCCTGTGAAGGTAATCAAATGCAGTGATGGTCGCTTCATGTTTGGGAGCGGTTGGGTTCAATTCAAGAAGGGAAATAACTTGCATAAGTCGAATAGTTGCAGGTTCACTTTTCTTGAGAGAGGATCAAGCAAGGTTATCGACGTTGAAGTTCTGCGTGGTGATAGAAGAAGGAATGCTGGAACTTAAACCATGATGCAGAATGATCTTATGCTGTTGCTTTTCGATTAAAAATTAAATATCTGTTTTGTGACATTTGGTACTGTAAAAACTCTCTACTATGCAAGTTTCAGTAGATTATGCAATTGTGGCAAAGAAGATCAAGAGAATCGTGATTCTATAACAAACTTAACAATGAACGAATGTATCAATCCATTTACAAAGAGAAAACAGTAAACCGAGTGAAATTTTACAATGAAATTGGAAAGAAAAAACCTATATATAACCTGAGAATATGAAATGAACCCAAGTTATTCTGCAGAAGGTGATGGTGATGAAAACAACAGCTTCAAGAGGAAGCCAACCATCAAACCTATTAGTCCCACGAGAAGGGCGAAGGGAAATGAGAAGATTGGATCGATTTTCTTGTTTCTTCTTCGCTTCAAAAACGTCCTGCGAGTAATAGAAGCAACGAATGAGGAAATCGCTGAAGAATTATGTTCTTTACAGGCATGGAAGTCAAATTTTTGTGGGTCGTCTCATTAGCACTCTAGTTTCTTAGTACGTGAGTTTCAACCAAAATAAGGTCTCTTATTATCAAAGTATCTAGTTTCTTAGTCCAATACTTAAATTTTTTGTCACACTTGGGCAGTAAAAAAATTTACGGTCACTGTTTTTTATAATTCTATTTTCATGGCATGACTAGAATAACTTCATGCTCTCCATACACACCTACTAACCTGAAACCTTTTTGGCCCCGAAAGAGCTTCTTTTGCAGGTTTCAATCATTAATGCTTTTCCCCCCTCATCCACATAAGAATAACTGTAATCAATCAGCCAAATTGAATAGGTAACTTTCTGTTACTTTTCCTCAGTGTCATCTAATGGATACTTCATTCTGTTATATTCTGAACCTCTCCAAATTCCTCGTGTTGGACTACCAATGCCAGATCAAATAAGTTTCATTTGGGGGGGAGGAGGTGAGGAAGAGGGGGTCGAATTGTATAGCTGATTTAGGAAGATTTCTAAGTAGCTTTCAGTCATCAACTGCTTTTGCTAAAACATTCTTCTTTTCTGACAATGCTGATATCAAGAAGTCCAACTATGTCTGGTTGGTTATACTTCACCTGGTGCTTGATATTACTTATATATCGAAACAGAGGGTATGCTCTCTATGGTTCATAATGTATCTAGATATATCTCCCATGCTTCTCTATACAAATAAATATCCAACTACTGCAATTCAATTATAGCTATAAAAAAGAATAGAACCATATGCAGCTTACACTAATATTTCAATAGCTCAACGTACATGGTTTTCTAAGGTATTTGTGTATCAACATGTATATTTGTGATATTGCACTTATAGATGAAATATGTAGTATGATTACACTAACCAGTTCTTGTTGCAGCAGTTGTGTTTGTCTGAATGCATTGTCTCTCTCCTCTTTCAGGTACCGCAAGGCATGGTTCTGATCAGGCAAAACATCAGAAGAAATTAAATTTTGATGCAAAATCAATCTAAAAAAGTAAACATTGTATTTGGGGGTTTTTGTTTGAGAATTTTCATCTTGAATTTCGTAAAAGTAAATTGCGTATAAGAATTTAACAGCTGAATGAACAACGGCAAACCTTGTTCATACTTCAACAAATTGGGTTAAGAGTAAAATACAGAGGAGATAAGCAGGTGATCAACAACTTTCACCATAAAAATCTGATTCCTTCCAACTTATCAGAAACAGGGATATGCATTTATTTCCATGTAGATAGGCAGGCAACTATGAGAATATACCACAATAAATCAAACTTTACAAACCGGAAGATGCTATTATTAGATAGATATGCCTACCATTATCCAAAGGTTGAAGAAGAAATCTCGGTGCACATACATCCACCACATATAAGTATTCCGGATGGATGATATTAGAACAAGTACGTGTATCATACTTTTCCTTTTCGTTTATGATGCATTAGTATTGTAAATAGAGAATGTAGCAGAATAAAGAAAGATACTCTCAGATCAACATCGCCTGATAGAATTACTAAACCTGGTCTTATTAGAAATGATTGTTTCCAAGTATTATGCACACCACTAGACATGCTACATCAATAATGAAACATTCATGAATATGAGGTCCAGGGCATTGATATATTCTTATTACTTTTTTCCTCAAACTCCAAAACCCCCTCCCCCTTTCTTGGGAACATTGGTATAATCCCAATCATAGGCTGCATTTCTGAGCATGTACCATGAAGTACTGTGCGGTCAACATATTTCAAATTACATTGCTAAAGGCATCACCAATAACGTCATTGGGGAAGGTTTGACATCATCCCCAATTCCCCATTGCACTAACTGAACTTATCTCGAGTCCAATCACCTGCCTGCTACCAGAAACCCCCCTTTCCAGCTTGCTTCTCTTAACAACAAAAGTCAATGCAAGAAGTAAGAAGAAATTCAAATGAAAAGATAGCAATAACAATTAAGAGGTAAGAAGCTTGAGACTCAGTTTTTTTTTAAGGCCAAACAACCGACTAACATGCTTGACTAGAAAGGAGAGAAGAAAAAGATGGGAAATGGGAATTCCAAGAGATGAAGAGGTATCACTTCTTTTTTTCTTTTTGCCAAGTGGTGTTATTTCTAATTTGGAATCATAATTTTTTAGTTGATCATATATGTATAACAATATTTATTAAACATGCTTAAATACATATTATGACGTATTTCCCTTCCTATCATTGTCCTACGGCACTTATAATGTGAAAATTTGATCCCCACTTGCCCACTTGCAAATTTGAACCACCAATTTCAGGGCCAAGGCTAAATGACACAGTCAGTTACTAGGCAGAGCACTGATAATGAATTCGTTTTTCTAGCAAAGAACATAGAAGACTAGCTCTTATAACTGCTCCCACTCTTCAAATGAGATAAAAAGAGAAAGATTGGCCTCTAATCCACCCTGGGAAAAAAAAATAGGGAGACCAACCAATGATTGTAGTTATTATATCCTCATAAAGGCAGGGAGGAACTCCTATCGAGTCTATAGGGCCTTACATCACAAAAGAGAAAGACCTGGTTTCATTTTCAGCTCTAACAATCTCTAGACATGGGACATTTTTTCTCCCATGCCCATGTCCTATTAATTACTTTCACTTTTATGCATCTGTGGAAGGCATGGACATACTATAGGGATTGCCACTAACAACAAGAGCAGGCTTGGATTACTTCAACTGTAGAAAGCATGTAACAGTGTTGAGGGAGGAGACACCAATAAAAGCAATAGACTGAGTACTCACTTCATCATAGTTTCCAGAGCGGTCCATCTGCGACTGAAAAAGAAAAATATAGAGTAAAACTAGAAAGTGACAGGGAATAGGCAACAAAAAGTACATAATCGAACTGAAAGCAAGCATGCAGAAGCAGGAACTCACGAAGTTTGCATCATTGTTGTTTTCTGAATTTCCAATAGCTGAGTTGGGAGCGCTGTAGACAACCTTTAGCTTAAGCTCCTCAAGCATTTTACCAGCTTCCTTAGTAAACTGGACACAGTGACAGCATTATTATCCCAGAAGTGGAAAATGAGGGAAATAAACAGAAAGGGAGAGGGAGAAAGGAGGGAGAAGAAGAGGATGTCAATCATCTTTTTTAAAATAAGGAGGGAGAAGAAGAGGATGTCAATCATCTTTTTTAAAATTATCAAGCCAATGTATGAAGAAACTGCTTTCTTCACATCACTATTACGTCCTTACAGTGTCTGGAGGAAGCTCGTCCACATCAGTATTCGAAGGCACTCTGGTGCTCTGTAATAGGAATTTATCTTTGCATTGCATGTCTGGTGGGTACTCGCTTTGAGTTTGAAGGGTGACTGTATGGAGATCAGACAGCTGATGGTAAGAAAATAATATAATTCCGAGATAGCAGAGTTACTGATTTGGAAAAATAGTGTCCTATCACAAGGAAACTAAATATAAAGTTAAACAACCAGCAATTCCATAAAGCATCTAGTTCTAGGCTAAATGAATGATATTTGTAGTGTCCCATTGGAATCATTAAATATGTACATAAATCATTCTGCCTTCTATTAATCTATATGCATGTCAAATGTCAATTAGCCAATTAATCCAAAGATAGAAGTACATTTTCTAAACTGCTCATGTACCTTGCAGGTTATACATCATCTCAAACATATATTTGATATGAGCATGAGATTGCTTATCTGGGAGAATGGAAATGTGAAGAGCATGGTCAAAGAGAGAAAAATATGCATATCATGTTTGCATAGAAAGGGCATCCTGGGTATAATAAAAAAGACGGGGATCGTTAAGAATCATTGGATGCCTCTACGATAAGGTTAGAGATTCCGAGACAGTATTTTCATTAAAGCTTCATGCCTTTTACTGCCTGAATTATACAGCAATCCCAAACAGCGTAGCTGTTTGTGTACTACACACAGATGAACCATTGCAGAATCTGAAAGGCATTGCGAAAACATAAAAAGGGAACCGTTCATTTTATCTTAAGTCCCAAGAAAAAGACTTCAAGTTAGAGATTAGCACCTCTTATGACAGAGGAATCCCAAGGCTGTATGACGCCAGCATTAGGTCGGACAAAGTACTTCTTTGGAGAAGTCGTTTTCACCTAGAAAATAAAGGGTCAACATATCACGAAAGGATAAACAAATGTAACACAGACTGCCAGGTGAAATTTCATTATGTACATTTATACCTTGAATGCAACATGGTGCTCTGTATTGTTTGCAACTTTGAGATCACAGAAGCTCTGTTTCTCCAGCTCAACTACAAAAAATATCATACAAGACAATATCCAGTCAACACTTTCCTTTTCAAATGCATCGGCAAACATTCTCAGTCAAGAAAAAAGTAATCAAACGATAATTTATAGACAAATGGAGCGGCATTACAAACTAAAATCTGATTTTTGCTACTGCTACAATAAGAACATCCATTCCTTTCATCCCTTTCATTACCGTCACACAAAAAAAAACAAATCGCAAGCTAATAGTACATTAATATCATAGTTTTATCTGCAGGAATCTAATCAAACTATATGATTCGATTCAGCACCATTTCCATCTGACGTCATATCAAATCAAAACCTAGAAATTTCAAAACTGCAATTATCTGCAACAAATCAATTATTTGCACCATTGAATATAAAAAAAATCAAATTCACACCTCTCACTTCAATGCAAAATCAACATATTATCCAATTTTATTGCAACGATAACAAAAAAAAACTGAAAATTAAGAATTTAAACAGAGAACGAGATAGAAATTCGTACATTATATCGAATAAAAAAACTAAAAAAATTCACGTGCACATGTTTATATAGATCAAGACTACAATTATCTGCAACAAATAAATCATTTTCATCACAGAATAAAAAAATCAATTCCATGCAAAAACAGCTGAAAAATAAGAAATTAAACAGAGAACGAGATAGAAATTTGTACATTATATCGAATCAAAAACTAAAAAAATTCACATGTACACATGTTTATATAGATCAAAACTACAATTATCTGCAACAAATAAATTATTTGCACCATTAAATAAAAAAGAAAATTCAATTTCATGAAAAAACAGCTGAAAAATAAGAAATTAAACATAGAACGAGATAGAAATTGTTCGTACTTTGGAATTGGAGTTCTTCTGGATGAACAGAGATCAACTGGTTAGAAGCACCAGTCATGCTGATGGTGTGACGAGGTCAGGAAAATCCTCGGATCAAATTAAAAAACAAAATTGTCCAAATTTGATTGAATCAAACCTAAATCAACAGTAATAATTCAACAAAAAAAAAACAAAAAAATATGGTAAACAGAAAGAGAAAAATGAAAGAAAAGATGAAGAGAGGAAAGTACGTGTACCTAAAGGTCAAGAAACAAAAATAAATATTTTCTAATCCATCAAAAAATAAATATACATATACTAAACTTTTGTTGGAGGGAACACATATACTAAACTTAGTAACCCGGACTTGTGTTAGGCTCTTCTTAGATTTTTTACTTCTTTCCGAGACAATCTATTAAACGGTCACCCATGGTCTTGATTATTAATTTTTAAGAAAAATGTTGAAACTAATCTTCTATTTCTACTGTTATTTAAAGATTGCGAAGAAAATTATTTGAAGAATTTTATTATGTATTTACTTTTTAATTATTATTAGTATTTTTTACCTCGTATTGGGGTGTGACTTTTATCTGCTGTTATCATGATAGTTGTCTAAATCATTGTATCATTTTTATTTTCAAATTATATTTTGATTGTAATGACCTCTGTTATTTTATGAGTAATGAATAATTTCTTATTTAACAAAAAAAATATAACAACTTTAAAAAAAAAATATACGAATTAAAAATGAAGCGTCTCAGTGCTTGAGCGGGATCTTGACAAAAAGTAACCTTATTTAGGAAAGCTTTTTGGATCAGATGAATGAATGAATGAAAAAGCTGCAACAGTCATTCCGGGAACTCAAATGCTTCTCCTTGATTTTCGCTTTTATCTGTGTTTATTTACATGGGTTTATATCAGTTCGGCTCCTATGCGGAATAAGTATTTTTCAATATGTTGAAATCCCACATCGATTAAATTAAGAAGCTAAATTTGTTCTTTATAAGTGATCGCAATCCTTCCCCTCTGAGGTACCTTTTGAGGGAATGAGTTAGGCACAAGTCCATTTTCTACATGGTATCGTGAGCCACCTAGTTTGATGTTGGGCCCCATTATTGTTCACTGATCCCAGGATGTCCACATCTGGTCGTGAGGGGGTGTTGAAATCCACATCGACTAGCTCAGTGAGCAAATTTGTTCTTTATAAGCGATTGGGCAATCCTCCCCCTCTTGAGGTACCTTTTGAGGGAATGAGTTAGACCCAAGTCCATTTTCTACACAATATGTGCAAAATATTTTTTTTTGTCTTAAGAACAGATGTTCTTAGCTTAAAAACACATATTCACATGAATAAGTATTCTTTTTAAATCAATCTCAATCGTTAAAATTTTAATCCAACAGATGAGAATCCGTTCCGCATATGTGGAACATTATCCGTTCCGCATTGGAGCCGTGGTGTAGATATATATACATACAGAAGTATATGTATGTATATACATGGAGAGAGAAAATGAATATAGTTAGAGAGAGAAGGGGGATTGATCTTTGATGAGGAGGCTCGCTCAAATAAGCTGAACCGGGTTCAAATAATAGCCCTATGGGAGTATTGATTATGTGTTGATTTATTTTTTTAATTTACATAATTATGGATTGAATTAAAGGTAGAATAATTCAGTTCATTTGATAAAACTTACTAAAAGTATGAGTAGGTTTATATTGGTTAATGAACAATATTAAAAGTTTTTTTTTTTGCTTAATAAGAATTATCCATTAATCATAAAATAGTCAAAGTCATTACAATCAAAGGATAAAAAGAACATACAAGAAAAATAAAAGTTATACAATGGTGTAGACCACCATGATAACAGATAAAAATCCACACCCTGGACCGGGTAAACACTACAAAAAGTAGAAAAAAATAAATACATAATAAAATTCTTCGCAGCATCTTCTCCAAAATTCTTGAATAGCAGTAGCATGCTCAGTTCCAACACTTTTCTTAGAATTCAACAATCTACGAGACCATGGGCGTATCAACCGTCCCATAGATTGTCTCGGAAAGATGAAGAAAACTGAGGAAGGGCTCAAAACAACTCCGGGTATAGAGGGAAACTTCAGATCTTGAAGGATTTGAAGTTGATCTTGCATTTGAGTCTTGAATCTTGAATAAAAATGCATTGAAAGAACTCTATCATGATTTACAGCAGAGGGTGAAGACACCAAAAGTGAACAAAATGAGATAACTGGCCAAGATTCAACTATTGGCCGGAGCCAATTGCCAAATCTTGCCAGAGGCAGCAGGAAAAAAGGGAAAAAGCTCGCAGCAGGAAGAGAGGGGGAAGAGAGAGAAAAAAGGAAAAAAGAATATATCATTTGAACAATATTAAAAGTTACTTTACACGAATAAATGCAAAATGTGTTAATGTAAGTACACTAATATATTATTACTGTGTATTAGTATTATTGGTACATAGTAAATTTAGGGACAAATCAATCACATTGTACTATTTACTATATGTATTAAAGATATCTAGAAGATCGAGACTGTCCATATACCTTGGAAAAATGTTGATTATCTTTAGTGTAAATTGATATTTTTGCGCACAAATATTGCATTAATTGATCCATCTACAACTTTACAGTTGCTCCTAAATCAACATAAAACTACTCAGTGTGAATACTTAGATACCAATGAATCAAAAGAATGTACTTGGAGTGAATTTTGTTTAAAAATCATATATTGATCTCGTAAGAATTAATCATATGTGAAGAAAATATGAAATTCAAAACGAAGTCTATATTCCTTTTAAGAGTGAAATCAAATATATATTAAAAGACAGAGAGAGAGAGAGAGAGATAAACTAAACTAATCAACATATTGGTTTTTTTTCCTTCTCCTTCCGCCCAAAAGCTCCGGTTACCTATCGAATTTTGGGCAGATCTTAGCCATATTTCCTTCACTTTTTGTATCTACATCCTCTCTTTTGACGTAAATTATTTTGAAATTCTCTCTAGGCATCATTTTTCAATATTCATAAGCAATATCTACTTCAGATCCTTCCAGATTTGGAGTTTCTTTCGATTTTTCTTGGTGGTTTTTATCAACCCGGACTTGTTATGGGCCCTTTCTCAATTTAATACATCTTTCCGAGACAATCTACTAGACGATTGATACGTCTATGGTCTTATAAATTATTGATTTCTAAGGAAGATGTTGAAACTGAGCTTCTTTTGCTGCTATTTTGTCAAGGATTGCGAAGGAGATACTGTGAATTTTTTTATTATGTATTTACTTTTTGTACTAGTATTAGTGTTTTTACCCGGTCCCGGGGCGTGGACTTTTATCTGTTATCATTGTTTTCTAAACCATTGTATAACTTTTATTTTCTTGTATTTTCATTATCTGTTGATTGTAATGGCCTCGCTTATTTTGTGATTAATGTATAAACAAAATTCACATCTCTTTTTTCTTTCACTGCGGTTTAAAAAATACAATGAAACAGATTTCCTAAAAGATGTACAATAATTTTTTAGAACGCTCTAAAACAATTTGGTTCACACATGTTCCTCTATTTTGTTTCCTTGAATTATTAGCCATTTTTGTCATCAATGTATTTTCAAACAGCCAATTTTATCCTTTTCAACTTTTTTCAGCCATTTTTGTCCCCAAAGATTTTACTGAGCAGATCATTTTTGTCATCAACTTATTTTTTGAACAACCACTTTCATCCTAACTTTTTTTTAACTTTCTTCATCTTCAAAGATTTTAAGTGCAACCATTTTTTATCCTTCATCAAATAATTGTCTAAAAGTCGTCAAAATTGATGACGTGTCCAAACGGCTCATATTGTCTCTCTTATGCGGGGGTAAAGATGGAAATTCCAAAGTATACTAAGTGCCTCCCTTGTAAAGCCTGTCATTCCCACTCATATCAGTCTCCGTTCTCATTGGAGACAAAATGAGAACAGAGACTGACATGGAGACAAAATGAGAACGGAAACTGATATGAGTTGGAATAACGGGCTTTACAAGGGAGGCAATTAGTATACTTTGGAATTTCCATCTTTACCCTTGTGTAAGAGAGACAATCTGAGAGTCGTTTGGACACGTCATCAATTTTTAGACAATTATTTGACAGAAGGATAAAAATAGCTGTTCGTAAAATCTTTGGAGATGAAAAAAGTTAAAAAAAGTTGAAAATGATAAAATTGGTTGTTTGAAAATACATTGATGACAAAAATGGCTGAAAAAAGTTGAAAAGGATAAAATTGGCTGTTTGAAAATACATTGATGACAAAAATGGCTAATAATTCTTGTTTCCTTATAATACTCATTTGTTTTACAACCTTTTTTCTTTTTTTTTTTTTTTTCTTTCTTTTACATAGATTAATAAAGATTAAAACAATCATTTATTTTTCTATCATATTCTTTACTAATTTCACATAATAAATAATGAAAATTACATTTATTTTTTAAGGTAATTGCGGTTTTTTTTTTTAAATTTATAAAGAGTCAAAATTTGAAAAGAAATGAAATAACAAAAAAAAACTTATGCATGAAATATATAGAGTATATAATAATTTTAATCAAGTATATTACTAGGGATGACATTGGGGCTGAGTGGGGGCGGAGACAACCATCTCCAGTCCCGGTCTTTCCTCTTCCATCACATCCTCATCCCCGACCCAGCCCATTACTGAGGATTGATGGGCATCCCATCCTCAGCTCAGGTGGAGGCCCAGTGTGAAACCTGTAACTTTTGTTTACGTGATATTTGACGTGTAATTAATTTTCGCGAGTAACTGTGTGGCCATAATTTATTTCGTTTGAATACGTGTTCATTTAAATTTATAACATGTTACATGTTTCATTATGTGCACGTTTTATAGAGAGGCGTTTCACACACATATTGTAATTAGGGAATTAAATTGTGTTTCATTTAGATCAGGGAAATGGAATTAAAAGAAAATGAAGGGCATCGGTTGAGGGGAATTAAACCTAATAAAAGAATAGTAACTGCAGGCTTTTCATGGGAAAGTCTGGCATGGGGCGGTCCTTGTGGGTACGGTCCCACACTCCTTTCACATAATTTGAGATAGGACCCACTTGCAGAGTAGGTCTCGCAGGTCTTCATGTCTCACAGGTATCCACAAGGACCGTCCATAGAGAATTTTTTCGCTTTTCATGGGTTGGGGGGTTAAGGAATTTTAAAAGGTTAATATAATATTATATAGAGAAAATAGTTTTTTCTGCCACAAAACTAGTTACGAGTGCTATATCTGCCACAAATTATTTTTTCGTGCCTTTTCTGCCATGAAACATGTTATTAGTACTAAAAATGCCACAAATCGAGGGAGGGTGAAGGGAAAAATAGGTAAGAGATCAAATTAATTTCAAATAGACCCTAAAATCACATTTTTATATTTAATTGGGTACACAATTTATTTTCTAAATAATTGACCCCTTCTTCCCAGGTTTATCAAAACCCCCCACCACCTTCTTCTTCCTTCTCCTCCCACCTCGAGCCGCCGTCACCACCTCCCATCCCGTCACCCAATCCCCAACCCCAACCCCCACACCCACCCATACCCCCTAAAAATTAACCAAGAATAGCAATCCATATGATGAAAATACTTCTAGATCTATATTTCAGACACATATAACAAATTTCACAAATGCTTTGCTGCTGTAACCTTTAGAAACTGCTTTACAAAATATATATAAGTCAAAGCAATAAGCAAAATGCTAATCAATTTGCACTACATGATTAACCAAGCGCTTTGCTGCTAAAACCATCAAAAAAAATTTAAACGAAATACATACCAGTCAAAGTACTAAACAAAATATAGATTAATTTTCACTACATAATTAACCTAACAGAGATGCTATGCATCTGAAACCATCAGAATTCCTGAACTAAAAAAGACTCTCTCAAAGCAAAATGCAGACCAATTTCCATAGGAATATCTAATTGTTCTTAGGCATTTTTGCTAGGCTATCACCTTCACCACGTCTCTCCAAATCATCAAGTAGTCATTTTTTGGCAGATTTGGTACTCTTTGGTATGGGTGGTGGCAGGGATTGGATGACGGGATGGGAGGTGGTGGCGGCTCGATGTGGGAAGAGAAGAAAGAAGAAGGTAGCGGTGAAGGTTTTGGTAAATTTGGGAAGAAGGGTCAAGTATTAAAAATAAAATAAAATTAGGTACCCAATGTAATATAAAAAGTTGATTTTAGGGTTTATTTGAAATTAATTTTATCTCTTTTTTTTTTTTTTTGGGGTGCAACACGAGGACTTCCCGAAAGGTCACCCATTCCAGTACTACTCTCGCCCAAGCACGCTTAACTTCGGAGTTCTGATGGGATCCTGTGCATTAGTGCTGGTATGATCGCACCCTTTTTATTTTATCTCTTACTTGTTTTGCCCTTCACCCTCCCTCGTTTTGTGGCATTTTTAGCACTCATAAAACGTTTCATGGCAGAAAAGGTACGAAAAAATAATTTGTGCCAGATATAGCACTCGTAACTAGTTTTGTGGCAGAAAAAACACGAAAACATGATTTGTGACAGATATAGCACTCGTAACTAGTTTTGTGGTAGAATTAGCTGTTTGCTCTATTATATATATAGGGGCAGGGATCTCATAACATAAAAAGAATTAAAATAAACAAGTTTCGTGAGATGATGAGTGCGCACGGCTCCAATTAGAGAACCAGAAAAGAGCAGCAGCTGTGGATCTTTCCTTCTTGGGAATCACGTCCAGAGAGAAGAAACAGTAACAGCTCAATTTCCGCAAGCCAACAGTGAGGATTTTTGGCAAGTTTCAATTTCTGGGAAAAAGTTTGAGAGATCATTGAGGGAGCGTTATCTGTGTGTTTTCATCCTATATTATACCGATTCGAAGATAATCGAATAAGCTTCGAGTGAGAGCAGACGGAACGTCATTTCGAATCCTGAGAAGGAAGTTATTGCACTGAGAGCGGGGCAGGACAGTGATGTTACGGTTTGTGTGTTTAATTGCTTTTGATCGAGGTAAGGGACCCTACGTCATTTAATTCTCGCATATAACTCGCACAATAAAAGCGAATAAACTATTCTATTTACAAAATAGTTGCACAAATTGTGTTTATTTCTTTCGATATTGTATAAACTGTTTTGGGCATGATTTAAATTCATTATAATTTGATTCGTAAATTGATTATTGCGCTCTTGTTATTGCCTTATGTAAATTGTCATAATTAACTGATAATTGTGAATTTTGGATTAATTGGGTTTATATTGAATTTGCATAAATGTTACCACTTTGGTCGTCATATTTGAGAGTCTTTGATTTTAGTCATATTTGGTTTGGTCGACCGAGTCATCGCCTCATTCGAGCTCTTGTTTATGAAAGGTCTGTAGCAGGATACATCCCATTTATATATCGCTAGAACCTGGTGTTCGCGATATTTCTGTGTGGACTTCTGTGTGGATATGTGGACCTGGACCCTAGCGGGGAGAAACAAGTTGGGGATGCTAACAGTTAATTGTGGAGCTCATGTATGGGCAATGACACAATGGATGTATTCTTTATTTTTGGCCTCTAACCGGGGGGAAGTTTAGGCCGGTTTCTGTGTGGATTATGTGTGGCCCTTCATCAATGGGTTAATACATGGGGGCTGTTAACAGTGATTATGGATCTGATTAGACAATTGAGCTTGACTGTGGGATTGTAGTGTCATAGCGATAACTAAATTCTTAACGTCTAAGTAAATTGTGTAATCGAGGATACTGTAGGGCATACGTGCTTGATGTGGATTCGATTGTGTGAAGTGCTTAGACGTGAAGAGTTTAGTTGTTTAGCTTATTTGTTGTTCTTTACTTGTTTGGTCCTTGTTTGTTTTATACTCGATTGTCTGACATAACTATTGGTTTGTAGTGCATGAGTAGTATAGGATGCTCATGTCATGAATTCCGATCTGGAATGTCAGATTTGATAAGTATAGTCGAACATTTGTTTGGGTCTTATTGATACTTGGTTTGAGTATTTTAACTTGTATTTTGGGTTGCTTTTATGTTCTGCACCGTTCTGTTCTGATCCCATTGGATTCTGCTCTGTTTTGTTTCAGGCTCTAGGTCTTAAAAAACTTGTGTAGTGGCTTGTCGAGAGCTTTTATTTTTCAAAGGGGTATTTTGGGAAACGGAAATCTATTTCATTTATCTGTGTTATTATCTGTTATGTTTATAACTGTGTTTTTAGGTCCCTACTGAGCACCAGAGTTCAATCCATCCGCTTTTTACTGTGCAGGTGATGTAGATGTTGAACTAGTTCACGATGATGATACCTGGGAGGAGTGATCCTAATCTACGTAGCTGCTAGACTTTATTTCCTTTTCAGTTATTTATTTTAGAACGCTTAAACTTATTTCAATAATGTAATAAGTAGATTCATTTTCAGTTATGTATTTAGATTTCTGCTGTTAAACATTTACTTTGGATTAATGCATAATGAATTGCATTTTTAGTAACTCTGTATTGTAGCCTTTGGTGTCTCATCGACCAATGAGACACTGCCATGTCATCACCCTGGTTAGGGGTGTGACACCCAGCCCTAACAGGGGAAAAACGGGGAATATTTTCTCCAAATCCTCACTTTCATCTCAACGGAGGCCCAACCCCGACTAGAAAAAATTAGGGACTTTTTTAACAAAAATCTCTAAATAGAACCTTGAAAAACTCATATAGATTGTAAAATAAAATATTTAATGCATATCAAACGAAATAGCATTTTAGATGGGTCATGCGGGGCGGGGATATTATTTCACCCGCCTCCGACCCCGCCCCAGTTTGCGGGGCTAAATTCATCCTCATCCCTATTTCCACCTCCAGTTTAAACTGGTAAATCCCCTATCCAACAAAATCAGAGTGTGTCAGATCTCTAATTAAACCGGGTCCATTGTCATCCCTATATATTACCACTCGTTTTTTTTTTTAAATTACCATTTTTTTTTGTGAGGGACAACAAGTAAATAACATCTTGACCTTTTTGTTCAGAACAAAATAATAGTGAGATAGAGAAAGGAATTTTTTTCTTTTCTTTTGCCGACAGGTGGCATTTGAATAATAAGGGGACCTGGTTGGTGAGAAAAGGAAATGAGAGTGTGGACAGATGATGACTCGTCAACTTGTTTAATATGATTAAATTTTTAGTTGTTATGTGCTGTAACTAGACTCATGATTCCAGGTGTTTTATGGCTCTAATTAATCTCATTTGGTCATTCACCAAAAGATTAATCCCATTTGGTTACATAACTAAAGTGGAATATACAGAATGGCATAATGGTTGGATGTTATTCTCTCCATATGTAGAATATAGTTAACATTGTGTACTTCAAAATAAAATACAGTTAACATTTAGAATACCTATGAATATTTATAATTTTTACCCTTTTAACCACTATTCTAATTTTCAAGTAGTAGTTAATGAAGATATATTAGTCTTTTAACTTTAAATATTATTAGTTTTTAGAATTTTCTTAATTTGTGTGAAAAGTCAAAATGTTAACTATATTTTGGGATGAATGAAGTAATAAGTAGCATAATTAATTAGTGAGAAAATTGCTATTAGTAGCTATTATCTAATTACGGATTTCAATTAATAAACTTATCTTTTTATTCGACTATTTATAGCCGCATTTATTTACGAGCCACTATAAATGTCCAATTAGTGAATCCGACCACTTTTCAGGCCAAAAAATAAGATGTGCTCCCGGAGTGAAGGGCAAAAATGTCCATTACCCTCTTCCTTCTTCCTCTCATCTTCATCATCAACTCCCTCTTCCTCCACTACCCTCCTCCTCCTCCAACAAATTTTGAGGGTGGTGGTGGAGGAGGAGGTGGAGAGATGTAAATTTTGAGTTTGGGAGTGGGTTTGTGGAGGGTGGTGGAGGGTGGAAGAGGAGAAGAGGTTGATTTGTTTTAGGATTTTTTTGACTTTAATGGTGGAGAGGGATAGAGGAGGATGAGGGTGGTGCAAATTTTGAGTTTGGGAGTGGGTTTGTGGAGGTTGGTAGAGGGCGGTGGTGGAGGAAGATGGTGGAGAGCGGTGGTGAAGGGTAGATGAGGAGAAGGGAGTTGATGATGAAGATGAGAGGAAGAAGAAATAGGGTAATGGACATTTTTGCCCTTCATTCCGGGAACTCATGTTATTTTTTGGCCTGAAAAGTGGCCGGATTTACTAATTGGACATTTATAGTGGCCCGTAAATAGATGCGGCTATAAATAGTCGAATAAAAAGATAAGTCTATTAATTGAAATTCGTAATTAGATAATGGCTACTTATAGCAGTTTTCTCTTAATTAATAGGTCGTTCTATATTTTCTTACACAAATGATTCACCATCTTACCAATACTTATATCCAATTAATCCAATTGTTCAAAACCATCCCAGTTAAAATTGAAAAGAACCCGTTAAGGAACCCAGCTTAAGGATCGTTATCTGCTTCATTTATTTATTTATTTATTTTTTTGAACAGGTTATCTGCTTCATTTAGAGCTTGTCCGATAAAATTTATTATAGTAGAAAAACTATTATCAAGGAAAAAAAGCAATAACTTGTACAAAAATGGAAAATATGTAAAAGAAACAGAGATATAAATATTTCTAAGAAAATGTGTTTCAAATAAAAGCCGATTAGAAAAAACAATCATAGCTAGGTTAAAAAATTGTAAGTTTAAGAAATTTACGAACAACCAACAAAAATAGCTATGCATTCTTAACACTCCAAACATGAGGAAGGGTTTGGACACATATTGTGATACCCGAAACATTTGTTTTACGTGTAATTTTACGTGCAATTTATTTTTGTGTGATCGTGCAATTAACTGATTACGTGTTTATTTATTTTTAAAACAAGTTAAGTTTTGTTTATTATGTGTACGTTTTATTGAGGGGCGTTTCGCACACGTATCTTAATTATGAGATTTAAATTATGATTCACCTATATTAGTAATTTGATTAGATGTGTTATTGATTGGAATTGAATTAGAAATTTAATTGGATTGGGTAACTTAAAATAAATTAAAAAGCATTCCAGGATGATAGGATTTCGTGTACAGGGAGAGGGCACCTCATGTGAATAAGGGGATCGTGGTCATATTTCGGGAAACGTAAAAGGAGCAAGTTTCGTGGGCAGTAGGGATTGGTGAGAGAAAAGATAATTAATATAAAGGTGAGGAGGCGGACAGTAGGTAGCCGCAAGCAACAGTAGAGTTTTCTGGTAAGTTTTAGAATCTGTTCAGAATTTTGAGAGATCACCGAGGGAACCTTACTCATCCGTTTTCAGCCCATAATGTACATATTCGAAGATAATCAAATAAGCTTCGAGTGAGAGAAGACTACACGTCATTTCGAGTCCCGAGCAGAAAGTTTTAGCTCCTAGAGTAAGACTGGGCAGTGCTATTTCGAATTTTCTGTTATCTTTTATCTCCGTAAGAGGTAAGGACCACATACGTCGTATAATTATCGCTTTTAATTATGTATAATCATTGTTAGTGTTGGGTTTACGTTTTGGAACTGTTTGGGTGATTAATTATCGCATGAATTGTGAAATTTACGTGTCAATTGCATGAATTGAGTTTATTGTTTATGATATTACATAAACTGTTTTGGACTTGATTTAAATGCGTTATAACCTGAATTGTAAATTGAATTACTGCGTTATTATACTTGAAATTGCGTAATTCGTCATTGTTAAGTGTTATACGTGTAACGTGGATCGTAATTGGCTATTTTACGAACTTGTCTAATTGTTTATCGTTTTGATCGTCTTACTTGGTTCATACTTTGAGTCGTCCTATTTGGTCATGTCGTTTTTAGTCCTATGTGGTTTGATCGACCGAGTCGTCGCTCTACTTTAATCTCGTGTCTAGGATCTACTCAATGGCAGGACTCGTTCGATTGGAGGATACAATTTATATGATATGAAATTGGAGAGATTCCGAGGGGTCATGCGATGTGTCCTTGATCCCGATGGTCTTTCTGTGTGAGCCTTAACCTGATGTGGACTATCATTGGGACTGCAACGGTTTTGTGGAGTCCAATGTGTTGGATGATGATGCAATGTAGAATGAGTCCTTAAAGTGTGCATCTGTCGTTCAGGGAGTGAAACTGAACCCATGTGATAAACTATTTGAGCCCTCCTAGTTTGGACTATAACTAGGACCATTGCAGTTGTTGTCATAGAGTCGTGATTAGATACTTGAGCTCGAATGGTGGGAAGTCGTGTCATAGCAGTAGCTGTGCTCGCACTACAAGAAAATAGTTAAATAGCGACCGAATTTTTTGGTCACAAATTTAACGACGGAATACCGACCGAATAGAAACCGAAAACAAATCAGTCGTTATTCCGTCGCCCATCCGTTGGCCACTTCGGTCCCGTTGACCAAATTGAAACGCCGTTGTTTTGTTCACCCTTAACGACCGAATACCGACGGATATTAACGACCAAATACCGACGGAATATATTACGACCGAATACCGACGGAATATAACGACCGAATACCGACGGAATACATAACGGTGTTTATTTGTCACGAAATAAATGAAGGACACAAAACGACGGCGTTTTATTTTTGTTAACGACCGACTACCGACGAAATAACGACCGATAATAGCGACCGAATTAGGGTTAGGGTAGGGCGACCGAATAGCGACCGACTAGGCAAATTCCGTCGCTATTATTTTCCCGGATTCCGTTTTTTTAAATAGCGGGGTTTTTAAGGATATATAGAAATATTTTACCTAATAGTAACTAAAATAGGCAAAATGTTTCTATAAAACCTTAAAAATCCCGCTATTTTATAAAAAATGGAATCCGGAAAATTAATAGCGACGGATTTTAGTTAAAAAATTATAAATCTGAAAACCGACATCGTTCAGAATGCGAGTACGAACTAATGTGAATATTTTAGTAATTATTTTTTTATTAATAATCAATTAATAAACTTTTAACTCTATCACTTAATGATTCACGTAAATGCACACACAAATGTATTACTTGAATTGTTCTGCTTCGAGTATATATTGGTATTTTGTAAATAAGTATAAATTTTACTTGTTTGAATATTCAAGTTAATATGTGTGTATGTGTGTGTGTATATATATATATATATATATATATATATATATATATATATATATATATATATATATATATTAGTAATAGTAACTAAAATAGGCAATATGTTTCTATATATCTTTAAAAAACCCTCATTGTTTTATAAAAAACGGATTCCGGAAAAATAATAGCGACCGAATAGCGACCGACTTGGCAAATTCCGTCGCTATTAATTTCCCGGATTTCGTTTTTTATAAAATAGCGGGGTTTTTAAGGTTTTATACAAACATTTTGCCTATTGTAGTTACTATTAGGTAAAATGTTTCTATATATCCTTAAAAACCCCGCTATTTAAAAAAAAACGGAATCCGGAAAAATAATAGCGACCGAATAGCGACGATATTTGCCAAGTCGGTCGCTATTCGGTCGCCCTACGCTAACCCTAATTCCGTCGCTATTCGGTCGCCCTACGCTAACCCTAATTCCGTCGCTATTCGGTCGCTATTATTAAATGACTAAACGACGCCGTTTTGCCATTTCGCGGGCTCATTTTTTTGAAAATTTGACAAGTGTTAAGCATTCTAAGTGGTGACCGAATAGCGACGGAATCCGCAAATTCCGTCGCTATTCGGTCGCTATTATTAAATGACTAAACGGCGCCGTTTTGCCATTTCGCGGGCTCATTTTTTTGAAAATTTGACAAGTGTTAAGCATTCTAAGTGGCGACCGAATAGCGACGGAATTTTTGAATTCCGTCTCTATTCGGTCGCCATTATTAAATGCCTAAACGACGTCATTTTGTGCGTTTTATTTCTCTACAAATATCTGAGGCAAGAAGCCTCTCCATCTTTCTTCATTCTGCCCAGCCGCGACCTCCACCTCCACCACCACATCTTCCGGCGATTTCCCCCCAAATCCCTTCCCTCCTTCCATCGCCACCACCTCCGGCACCTCCAAGGCTTCGCCACCACCTCCAAGGCTTCGCCACCACCTCCGATTTCAATTGGTTTTTAGGGTTTAGGTGAGAAACTTGCATTTTCTAGCTTTTTTCTTAACAATTGGAATAAGTACATCTATTTTGAGAAGATTAAAACAAAAATGGAGGGGAGGTAGTACTGATTTCTTCTTGGATTTTAATATATGGTTTTTCTATAATTTTTTGCAATTCTCATAATTTCTTGCAATTTTTTTGCCAATTCTCATAATTTCTTGCAATTTACAAAAATTCAAAAATATATGTTTCCCTAAAGTTCATTTATTTTAATTCTCATACATAATGTTTAAGCATTATGGATGGAAATAGGACACATTATTCACGAATGGCAAGTGGAATTGGGATGGATTTAATAGGAAAGCAAATTAATTACATATATCAAGTGTATTAAATCTTTATACACATTGACAATGTCTATATAAAATCACCATACACGTTTAGCCCCAATGCAAACATATATTTAAAGATATGAGAATTCCATTATCGTGGTCTTGTTGATAATGTGGGCATGGATACCTTTAACATACATCTTTCCCTAAAGTCTAAGCCACAAAAATACATAATAAGGTAATATCGAAAAAAGTTCATTTATTTTAATTCTCATACATAATAGATTGAAATGTAATTGTATTCTCTATCGATATATGTATATACCTCATCCTAAGGTAATTAATTTTTAATGTTTAAGCATTATGGATGGAATTAGGACACATTATTCATGAATGGCAAGTGGAATTGGGATGGATTTAATAGGAAAGCAAATTAATTACATATATCAAGTGTATTAAATCTTTGTATACGTTGACAATGTCTATAGAAAATCACCATACACGTTTGCAAGGCCCCAATGCAAACATATTTAAACATATGAGAATTCCATTATCGTGGTCTTGTTGATAATGTGGGCATGGATACCTTTAACATACATCTTTCCCTAAAGTCTAAGCCACAAAAATACATAATAAGGCAATATCGAAAAAGTTCATTTATTTTAATTCTCATACATAATATATTGAAATGTAATTGTATTCTCTATCGATATATGTCTATACCTCATCCTAAGGTAACTAATTTTTAATGTTTAAGCATTAAAGATGGAATTAGGACACATTATTCACGAATGGCAAGTGGAATTGCAACTCATGCATTTCCAAGGTATAGATATAAATGACATCAAGGAATATTTGTTTAGACTTTCCATATATTGAAGGTGAGTAATATTTGTTGATTTTTTTTTAGTACTTTATTACCATGAATTAATTGTCATATTGTATAACTTTTTAACATAATTCAAAGTATACATATAAATGAAATCAAGGAGTTTATGAGAAGTGTAAACTTTGATTGCGAGTGTTGTAATGTAAATAGGAAGTGCACACTTTGATTGTGAGTTTTGATAATTCAAAGTGTGTGTGTTGTAATGTAAATGTGCACACTTTGATTGTGAGTGTTGTAATTCAAAATGTGGACTTGATTGTTTGTAATGTAATGAGAAGTGTAAACTTTTATTGTGAGTGTTGTAATGTAAATAAGAAGTGCACACTTTGATTGTGAGTTTTGATAATTCAAAGTGTGTGAGTGTTGTAATGTAAATGAGAAGTGCACACTTTGATTGTGAGTGTTTTAATGTAAATGAGAAGTGTAAACTTGTGTTTTTTAGTAAGATAATGGGTTATGTAATGTTATTTTTGGGTTTATTTATTATTTTTGGTATTTGTGATCTTATTAATAATACTGTTTCTGGTTTGTATTTCTGTGCGTATTGTTGTTTTTTATAATAGGGATTTAATTAAATTCCAATTTTTTTAAAAAAAATTAAAAACAATTTAGCGATGGAATAACGACCGAATCAGTCAAAGTCAAAAGTCAACAATGTTGACCATTTGGTCGGTAAATAGCGACCGAATATTCGGTCGCTAGAATTTCCGTCGGTATTCGGTCGTTACCCAGTCAAAGTCAAAAGTCAACAATGTTGACCATTCGATCGGTAAATAGCGACCGAATATTCGGTCACTAGCATTTCCGTCGGTATTCGGTCGTTACCCAGTCAAAGTCAAAAGTCAACAATGTTGACCATTTGGTCGGTATTCGGTCGGTAAATAGCGACCTAATATTCGGTCGCTAACTTTTCCGTCGGTATTCGGTCGGTATTTTGCTTAGCTACGAAAAATACACGACCACGTCATTCGGTCGTTAATCGGTCGCTAAACTGAGTTTAGTGACGGAAATGTCCATCCCTGTTACACAGTTTTCTTGTAGTGTCGTAATGTCTAAGCAAGTGTGTAATCGTGTGTACCGTATGGGCAGAGCATGGTGCTTGTCTGACATTCGGTTGTGTAAGTGCTTGGACATGAAGAGTATGGTTATATCGCTTACTTATTGTTTTAACTTGTTTATTCATGGTTTTGGTCATATTTGAGACTTGGTTTTAAGTCATATAACTTGTATTTTGGTTTGGGAAACGGGAATGTGTTTTAGTGTCAGTTGTGTTTTATATAACTGTTTTAGGTCCTTGCTGAGCACCGGAGCTCAGTCCGATATATGGTTTTGCTGTTTCAGGTGATGATGAGTACTATGATGATGTTGATGGAGCTTGAGAAGGGGACCATGAAGAGTGACCCATAACCGGCTTCAATTAAAGAACTTAGTCTATTTTATTTACTCATTTTTACTTGGAACAATTTCATTATTAGTATCGTTGAACAATTTCATTTGTAATAATTAGTTTCCGCTGTTGAACTCTTATTTCAGATTACTTCATAATTGAATTACCTTTTACTAACTCTGTTTGTCGGTTTTGGTGTTTCATTAAACAATGAGACACTTCCATGTCATCAACTCCAGCAGAATAGACCAAAATTCAAAACTAAAGTTTGATGGCTATAAAAATTCAAGATTAAATAAAATACTGGGAAAATAGAAAATATATCAAAAAAATTAAATAGAAATATGTAATGTTAATTTAGGTGTGTATTATACCCCACAATCAAGTTCGAACCGACACTAAATTGTAGTGAATTCTAAATATCATGTTTTCAAACTTCAGAAGAAGTCATATAATTAGCAATAATAAAACATTCAAAAAACACTTTGTATACATGTTTGAAAATAAAGGATAACATTGTATTAAAATAAAAAAAAAGGTTTACATTCTTCGAGTTTGGTGATGTTCTTCTTCTTCATTAGTGAGTTTAGATAGGTCGTAATTGAAGGAATATAATTTTATACAAATGAAGAAGTAGAGAGCTTTCTGCCTTCAAATCTTGCATAATGTACCTGTGAAGTCAAACAATTAAAAACGAAATCAGTGGAAAAACATTAAAGAAGAGTGTAGCTTTAGGGAGAAAATGGGACAACAGATGTTAACGTTCATTAGGAACTTTCATGTAGTGCTCTAAAAAAGCAATAGCAATAATTCTATTACCGAAATTGGAGATGGAAAAAGAAAATAGAAAATACCTTAAGTCTTCAAAGAATTGCAATACCCACAATAAGAACAATGGAAAAGAGATTTAAAAAAAAACATGTCAATACAATTGGAACAAATATATAAAATGTAAAATAAAAAAATATGATTCTCAGGAAATCAGATGAACGACGATGGAGAAGAAAGAAATAGGCAAAATAACTATGAATATGCATATGAATAGGGTATCGTGTGTATAAGTGTTATTTTATGAGTAAACTTCTTAGAGATATTGATAGAAGGAGTAGTAGTTAGGCGGAAGATTTATGTTTAAATTTTGAAATTAACGTGAGAGGTATCAACAGTTTATCTCGGTGTTTATGAGAATGTCGTAATTTTTTTTTAAGGATAATAGACTAAGAATTGGTGATAAGAAGGAGTGTTTAAATTTGAATATAATTAAGATAAGAATTAATTTTTTATTAAATTATAAAAATAATATTCTAACCCAATTAGACTTTTTAGTTTAATTAAATAACTCAAAAATCCTAGAAAACTATATTAGAGATTTAAGAGAGTGTGATTGGTTGAAACTGAAAACAGACTCTGTAATATAAATATAGATTGATTATATCATACCAAAAATATTGTTAGTTTAGATTTGTTAGAGTTCATTTCCTTGGTTTTGGCATTCTGTGTTTGTGGTTAAATTGTGGTATTAAGCGAAGTTTTTATGATTATAACACATTCTCACAAATGAACTTGCTTTTCTGGCACTTTAAATGGCCTAAGTACAGAAAAAGATCAAATCGTAGGCTACTTCTCGTGCAGCGTCTTTCTCAAGGCACCAACCTTTTAGAAGTACTCATCTTCTCGCTCTTCCACTTTTTGTGGCCCTATGCTCGAGTTAAGGCCCCTTGAGGTAGATTTTCACAATCGTTTACACGCATGGAAAGGAATCAGTTCTTATTTATGTTGTCTTTGAAAAAAAATGTTGATTTACACCTCTTCGTAAATCCAATAGTTGATGGAAAGCTTATTCAAGAAGTGTCAACGCCGTGGGGAAATTATGGTTTTTGAAGGAATATTAACACTCAAGGACATTGAAGATGCTAAATCTAAAAAAGATACTCGCGAAATAGTAAGCCCCGGCTTACCTGCTTATTGCACGTTTCAATCAGTTTTGTGCTCTATCAAAGCCAATTCTGTTTGTTTATTGACTAGTAAGTGCAAATTATTTCCATTTTAGCTTTATTCCAAACTTCTATCTAGGTTGCATCAAAGAAATTGTTTATAGAGAACTTTTTCCCATCACCGCAGGTGATAATATATAAGTAACTATAGAAAATCGGCCAAAATATGCTTTCTTTGATTGGTTTCTTAATCTAATGTTAATCTTGAAAGAGCATATCAAAGCTGAAAACTTGTCTAATGTTGAAGAGGAGTACCTTGGGAAGTTAGTTCTGCCAAGTGGTGATCCAGAGATGTTAAAAAAAGTCAAGCATCGGCTCACCACCCGAGTCTGAGCTAAGACGTTCCAAAAAATCTTACATTATGTTTAAATTCTTCCTGATTTATGTGGTTATTTCTTGCCATTTGTCCTTAAAGACTTTGAGGTTTTACCAAGTCTATATCAAGATATTCAACATTTAGGCGACGATTTGATACTAGTATGAATATTATCTTGGAAGAACTTGCCAAGAAGAATGATGATGACAATGGTAGCAGCACCAGAACTTGTTTATTGGTTTCAGCTGCTATTGTTTATTGGTTTCAACACCAAATGCTTATGTTACTATTATCTTGTATTTATGGGTTTCAGCTGCTGATTTTCAACCTCAGAACACAAAGTAGTTATTTTCTTCGTCTTCTTTCCCTTCATGACCTTGGGTTCTTGCTGGATTTACGTTCTGATATATCTGCTTGATTTAGTACTGATTTGTCAATCTCTGATGTCTTGGTTACTAGTCAGTGTTAACTGTTATGCTTAAAGTTCTTACATACGTTTGTGCAGGGATGCAATTACTTGAGAGGGCAAAGAGTTGGTTCTTTTCTGTATCTTGAAGTAGAGCCTGAAGTTGTTATTACTGACCCAAAATTGGGCCAGAAAAGCAAGAAGAAGAAGAAGAATGAGGAAGAAATTGTTAATGGGACTACCATTGAGACATGTGAAAGTAGTGACGGTGTAGTGGTGTCTGGGAAAGATGTAAAGAATTCAAAGTATAAGGCTTTGAAATCGTTTGATGATTCGGGTGTTTCGGATAAGGTCTTGGCATGCTGTAAGAATTTCAATAAATCGTTCCCTATTCAATCCAATTCATGGCCTTTTCTATTGTATGATCAGGATTTTATTTGAATTGCGGCGACTGGTTCTAGTTTTTGCATTTTAGGTGTTTGTGTTTGTGTTTATGTTTTTGAGAATATTTGAGCTGTGGTTGTATTTGATTGTTTTAGTATAATATTTTTTCCAGGTATTAGTGTAATATTTTACTCATTGATGCATGGTTTTTTCTACTGGATGCTTGTATAATTGGTAATTAATAAGAGAGCTACAAAACAGGGGATCTAGGGATTTGGGGGAGGGGGGATGAATCGCTGTGATGGGTTAAGAAGATATGGAAAAAGCAGGGAGAGTGAAAGCGGGAGTCGGGAGCAGGAGAGGTTGGCGGCGATGGTGGGGAATTGCTGCCGGTGGGAGAAATGTTGGAGCCAGTGATATGTTTGGAGGAGCAGCGTCGGGATTAAGGGAGGAAGAAGAGGGAGATTTGGGGGTAGTTTTCGCCGGAGAAGGAGGAAGGGGCTAGAGGGCGATGGTAACAGGGTGTCATGTCCCCATTCAAAGACACACACATATCTCAGACAAAATATCCTAAGGGCATCTAGTTAGCCGCATCCCCAAGCAGTTCAATTGCAACAGAAATAGTAAATGATATACTAATTAAGCAAAATGATCCGAAAATATATATATAATATATATATATATATATATATATATATATATATATATATATATATATATATATATATATATATATATATACTTGCTCAATATCCTTCCAATAACAAGATTACGTAAACTCTTGCTAATCAATTAATCAACTAATTACAGTTACCATCATTAACTGAAATAGTAAGAAAAAGATAAGTAAAGAAAGCAAACTCCAAGCCATGGCTGATGAAGCAACTGCTGAAGACTTTAATGGCATAAGTGGACCAAAGACTGAGATGATACTTGAATGAATCGAGCTAGCCGCTATCTCCAGTTCAGATCATTACAACAACAATCTGAAGGCAAAGTAACACCACTCTAATCAGTCACTATGAGTAACAGAAAGGGAAAGTTCTGGGGGAGAAATAGAATGAATGAAAACAAGGGGAGAAAAATGTTCAAGAACTCACAAGGGGGAAGAAATGGTTGCTGCCAATTTGATCATATAATTTCTGCATAGCATCCTCAACAGCCTTGCATTGCCTTTTATACTTGGGGTTTGGATCCCTAAGTTGATCCTCCACCATCCAGCTCACCTTTCTCTGCATATACCCTAAAATCAACAGTGGAAATGGTTGATTCCAATTCATCCAATAGCAGCCCAGGAAGTGATTCTCTGTCAGAGAATCACCACTCCCACTTCTGTGATTGTACCAACCAAAATGATAAGCAAAATAGGACCACAGCTTCTACTTAAAAATACCAAGGATAGGTGGTATCGTTTTGGCCAAAACGACATCATTTTAGTGAATAAATAAAATGAAAAGATGACCAATAGGAACATTTCCCTCTTCAGTCCTTTAAATTTAAACTGAAATTTCCATCCAAAAATGCCGGATATGACAATCCCCTCTCCTTAAAACAAGCCTTGTCCTTAAGGCTTGAAGTAAAAATGACACACTCTCAGTAGTTCGTTGGTGACGCCTCTCACTGTAAGTTGTTATTTTCCCCGGATCAAAGACATAAATGATGTCGTCTCTCCATAAAAGGAATGGACAAGTAAAAATGAGACTATGATCTTCGAATTGGCAAGATTCAGCTTCAAGTAGCACAATATTTGCAAAATACGTTGTTGTTGATAGACTTGTAGTCTTAATAGTCTCTGTAACACTCTCGGTTGCTTTATCCAGTAGGTCTCCTTGTAAAGACTTGAGAGATTCTCTTGCATCATTTGTAAAATATTGGTTTAATAATGTCTCAAAATACTCCAGCTCAAGCATAAGCTGACAAAAACCGTTTGCGTCCAATCGAATATCTTTGTCTTTGTTTTCCTCAGCATGTACATCAACAAGAGTATGCATCAACTCCACAGTTGCGTCTCGCACTCCTTTAACAATAGGTGATCCTCCCCATTGAATTCCAACATCCATTGATTCAATTCTCTTAATCTCTGCTTTTGAGAATACTGCCAACTTAGCTTCAACTACTGCATTTTGCTTATCAAGCAAATCTGAGTACAATCCCTCAAACTTAGCCCTTGTGATAGTTTCAATGTGTTTTGGCCTTTCTGATGTGGCTGCAATAAAAAACAAACTGTTGTTTGTTTGTGTCCACCATGACAGTTTCATTTTAGCCTTCTCTGCAGTTTCATCAAGGGTAATAAAATCGCTACCATCCTTGTCAAGGTATGAGAATGTTGCGAATAAATGATCTTCCTTTTCTATTTTGTTGAGATGCAATGTTGCTGCTATGAATTCTCCATAGTCGGTAGTACCACTGCTGTCAACTTCGGTTGCCCAAAGGTGGCAAAGAACTTCATGAGCAATTGGCCTCTTTTTAGGGTCTCTTATCAGCATTTTTTCGAACCAAATCTTTTGCATCTTCAGTTACAATGCCAGTTGTAGTACTTTCTGCTCCAATTTTTTCTGATATTCCTTCAGCTGAAAGTAACTCTTCCTTGGCAACTACTTGAACACGATCTTCTGATAAAATTACAAGTGTCTCTATCAACCCTCCATTCGCTACGTTTGCCACTCGATTCCCTTTCTTAATCATTCTTGCTGTCTTCAACACAATAGCATAGCCATCATCAACATGAACAGTATGGAAAATCCCATAGTAAATCGAGCCGTCCTTGACATGGATAACAACTGGAAGGCCAATGATGCACATAGTATCAAAGAGCAAAGCTTCACCAAGCGAATCTGAAATAATGCAAACTTCATCTGCTAAAAATCCATTATTTTTTTTTACAACCCATTCATTGTTGAAATTCTTGATTTAAGCCCTCTCTTTTCTCTCTACTTCTGTCTTGTCCCTGTGAACCCAATGCAACAGGGTTCATCTCCATAACTTGAAGAAAATTACCAGCTAGTCTCTCATCCCCAAAGGTATACTCACCAGACACAACATCAATTCCCTCATCGGCTTCTACCTCTTCATCTTTAGTCTTGTAGAGCACCTCAACCAGGTACTCATCCACCACCATCACTACCAGAAAGTTGTTCACATGTTTCTCAAGACACTCATGGTCGAGACTGAGTTTATCACCATAGTTAGAACAATATCTCTTATCTCTCCTTCTGTGATACTTAGATAAACTTATCTCATTCACAACATCAGTTTCCTCAATGACATGTTTCTGATAGTACTCCAAGGATTTTGGTTTTGAGTTTGTAAAATGTTTAGCTTCATCCCAGAATCCACCAATGAACATTGAAGTATGATATACCTCAATAGTAGGCATCTTAGTCAACACCACAACCCTCAACTCCTCAAACTCTTCAATATATCCATCTAAATCTCCTTCATGTTTTTGTTTGCTACACTCCTCAATTAATTGGCTCTCATCTGATTCACAAACATTGCTCACATCCTCTTCATCTCTATCATCATGGTGTTTCATATCATCATCCTCAAAACGCTTACATATTGCAGCTGCAAACTGCTCCCAAATCTCATTGGGATGATTACGAATGTGACTCCATGCCCAAGTAAAAGCCCTATTCCTAAAGTTCTCTTTAGACCATGTGATTTTCTCTTCTTCCTCTACAGGGTATAGTTGGAAGTAATCTCTACATTTACCCCTCCATTCACTTGCTCCATGTTCATCAAAGTTGGGAAACTCTAACCTTGAGGTTCTAAACAGTGAATACCCCTCCTTAGATTGATTCCTAGAATTTGTCATTTCCCCACAGCCTCTAGGATAGAACTGCTCTGATACCATTTGTCATGTCCCCACTCAAAGACACACACATATCTCAGACAAAATATCCTAATGGCATCTAGTTGGCCGCATCCCCAAGCAGTTCAATAGCAACAGAAGCAGTAAATGATATACTAATTAAGCAAAATGATCTGAAATATATATATATATATATATATATATATATATATATATATCACTGCTCAATATCCTTCCAATAACAAGATTAAGTAAACTCTTGCTAATCAATTAATCAACTAATTACAGTTACCATCATTAACTGAAATAGTAAGAAAAATATAAGTAAAGAAAGCAAACTCCAAGCTATGGTTGATGAAGCAACTGCTGAAGACTTTAATGGCATAAGTGGACCAAAGATTGAGATGATACTTGAATGAATCGAGCTAGCCGCATTCTCCAGTTCAGATCATTACAACAACAATCTGAAGGCAAAGCAACACCACTCTAATCAGTCACCAAGATGAGTAACTGAAAGGGAAAGTTCTGGGGGAGAAATAGAATGAATGAAAACAAGGGGAGAAAAAGAGTTCAAGAACTCACAAGGGGGAAGAAATGGCTGCTGCCAATTTGATCATATAATTTCTGCATAGCATCCTCAGCAGCCTTGCATTGCCTTTTATACTTGGGGTTTGGATCCCTAAGTTGATCCTCCACCATCCAGCTCACCTCTCTCTGCATATACCCTAAAATCAACAGTGGAAATGGTTGATTCCAATTCATCCAATAGCAGCCCAGGAAGTGATTCTCATCTGTCAGAGAATCACCACTCCCACTTCTGTGATTGTACCAACCAAAATGATAAGCAAAATAGGACCACAGTTTCTACTTAAAAATACCAAGGATATGTGGTGTCGTTTTGGCCAAAACGACATCATTTTAGTGAATAAATAAAATGAAAAGATGATCAATAGGAACATTTCTCTCTTCAGTCCTTGAAATTTAAACTGAAATTTCCTTCCAAAAATGCCAGATATGACACGGGGGCTGGCGGAGGGAGCAGTGGCGGTGATGGAGTGGGGCGTCGGCGTCGCTGAAGAAGAAGAGAATATTCTAGATGTTAGGGTTTTCTTCTCTTAGTATTAGGGATTAGGAAATATATAGTAAAGACTAAAAGGGTAAATAAATATTATCACATAAACCCTATAAAATATTTATATTGCAAACAAATCCGAAATTGTCTACTTTGTATTTCCAAAATTTAGTTCGACATAAAAATAAAAAGAAACATTTACAGGAATGGGTAAAAAATGAAATATATCAGAATAACTCAGATTCGAAGTCACGAAATAAATTTTAGAAATTTTGTTTTAGTCCCCATAACTTTATAATGTACTTTTAAGACCTATAATGTTTATTAACTATTTCGGACAATTTATAAGAGTAATAACAATATATATACAATATATTTTATATCGTCAAAATATCGGAAATGTCATAGGATAAATATTTTCATTTTGTCCTTAAACTTTAGAGAATTGCATGAAGAGTCCAAGATTGTCGAGATTTATAGATTATTTTTAAAAGAACTTTCATGTTATAAAATAACTATATGCATAGGATACAATCATTAATAACCTTTACGCTAATTTTTAACTATTTGCACTTTAGTGTTTACGTTTAAAAGAAATCTATACACACGACAAAGATAATGTTATAACATAATTATTACTATGAAAATGATCTAAAAATAAATATGTGAATGAACAAAGTTTATAAGTTTCGATAGTTTCGACCCTTTACACGAAATTGCAGTTTGATCCCTAAACTTTAAGAATTTACACAAAGGATTCCTGATATCCTAGTGGATGCGACGAGAAAATCTACTACCAAAACTAATAATAAAATTTTGATCGTTTGCATCAACTTTCTATGTTACGGGAGAATTCCATCGCAATTTTTGGTTATTTGGGGCTAAACCTTTTGCATCGAACTCGCAAATATGGTCATTTGCATCAACTTCATATGTGACAGAAGAATCACGTTGCAAATTTTGATTATTTGTGGCGAAACTTCTTGCGTCGACTAAAGCCCATCGCATATAATCCCCTTTTCACGACGAATTAATTTGCTGACACAAATAGTAATTAGTGGTCGTAAATGCATATCACTAAACGACGTCGTACCGTTATTTGCGTTGGTGTGTCATTCTTGATGCAAACGACAGTTATTTGTATCGGTAAACGCCCGATGCAAAATGTCTCGTCACAACAACCTATATTTCTAGTAGTATATTGCTTTTCATGGATAATTCCAAAGGTGTGAACTTCTCTAATTCTATATTTTAAGAAATTTTAATTTTATTTTTTGTATGCTAAAGTCAAAATGTCACTGATCTAATTTTATCAATATATATTCTTTTTCTTTTAATTATTTAATAGTTTTCTTGACTGATTTTGTTTTGGTTCATTTGATTACCAGGTACAAAATCTCAAAGGTAAGAAGTTCTATAATTATGGAATATATATTCCCTATTTCTTATTTTGAAGGTGAGAATGTTTTTTTTTTGTTTTCTTCTTTATCACAAAGATTTTATTAAATAATGTTTGTGTTAGATAATTTCATTTTTATTTGCAATTTACAAGAAACTAGACAATCTTTTAATTTTAATTCTTTGATAAATTTTCTCTCTCTTACCAAAGAGATCTTCTTTTTTTATTATTATATATTAATATTTGATTTACCACTTTTTTTTTTTTTTCATTTTCAATTTAGTAGGATATTTCCAAAGATGAAAATTCAATATTTCTTTCCTGTTTATTTTCCATCCTCATTATTTATCTTTCAAACATTGTGATTTAATCGGGGTAATACTTTTAAAATAATTTAGATATCAATTCTCTATGTACTTTACCTTTGCACTTAGGGAGATAAAATACTTATTCACAAAACCCATAAAGATACTTATTCATACACGAACGAGTAGTCTACATAATTTTATCAACTTCATTCCCTATGAATTAATTAAGGGGCAGAAATAGTCCATAATTCTTTTTACTATGAAAAAATCATGTTTTTTCCAGCTAAGTATATATTTCTTTTGTAACTAATTCTACTATTTTGTTTACCTTCAATAGGTATTAGAACGATATGTGAGACTGATTTTTGATGGTTTAATTCGTAGAGGTTAGTGTTTAAATATTGGATTCTATAATTTTTTTTTGTTTCTCTCTGAATAATATTCTTTTTGATGGACGATTAGCGTGCTTAAATTCAAATCAAACAACCATTTTAGATAACTTGGGGACTTACCGCACAAAGTAAATTGCGAATACTAAATTATGTTAAATAAATATATTCATTTGGGGCATAAGTTACCATTTCTATATTTAAATCGATGAGTATATGATTATTTTTATACAGTTTTGAGTTTGAATTTTCACGATATATAAAATTTTGAATCATCAAATTTTTTATTTTTAACTGGGAAGAATTAAGAAGGCACATATTTTAGAATTAAAAATGAAGGATACAATCACCCATGTACAATATGACTTCTTAAATTAATCTTTTTTCCTTCTTCTCTCTTTTGCTCCGAAGCTCTGCTTTTGTTTGCATGACTTGAACACGTAAAATTTTCTTTCCTTTACATTTTTTTTTAATTTTATAAACTTTTTCTTTGGAACTTGGACATTTTTCTATTACATAAATAAAAAAGGAATTGTGTCTTTCATGTATTTATTTATTATGTGCATTTATTTGAAAATACTAAGGGGATGAACTACCCCAAGTCTCAACCACCGATCAAAAGTGCAAACAAATTCCACCACTTTTAAATATCTTTCAATATTTGATAAATATGATATGTGATATTCTTCTAATACTTCTCATTTTTTTTATGGAGAACAAATGGTATATGATGATCTTGAAAGGAATATGACTTTTGTTTCTCTAATTGACTTATGTCCTAAAAGTCTTAGCCAAAAACTTAATTTAGACTTGATTTGTTATTTTGATTCTAAGAATTAAGTTTTTTAGCCATGCCCAATAGAGTTTTTACAAAAATGATTTTTCTTAAAAGATTGTCATTAAAAAATGACCAATTTGCCAAAAATTATAAAGTTTAGGAGGAACTTATTTGAGGGAATTTATTGGGAAGTTTCTGTGAATTTATGGAAATTTATGAGAATATTTTATTCTAATATTTACTCATCTCTTCATCCTTTTTATGTTCATGACTTTTGATGTTTAATTATTATTTATATCTATCTTTGATCCATTTTTTTTATCAAATAAGCATTACTATTAATAAACTCCCTTTAAATAATTTATTAATATACTATTAGACTAATTTTATCTTTCAGGGAATAAAAACATTTACTAAAATGAATCTTACTGCAATGCAAGTTTGGCTCCATAAGAAAAATAAAATTACAATACGTAGTCTCTTCATGTTTTCTAAAAAGATTAGATGATTAACATTTAATAGTAGTAGTGTAGTGACTATTGGACCAAAAGATTGGATGAAACATTAATCGAAATAGTATAGGACTATGCTTAATTCTTTTGATTATATATTATTTGATCCAATATTTTTTATCCAATAATAATTCGGTGTTCACCCTTATATTTGTGAGTTACTAAATAAAAGTCATATTACCTATCATGTTCAATTTTTTTATTTGTTTTCTGAAAAATTAAAGTTAACGAGATTTTGTTCTAAATACAATTGTACAACCATTAAATTAATAATTTGAAATTCATTATTTTCGTGCATAACACGGGTCATTTGCTAGTGTGCGTGTGTGTGTCTATATATATATTCGGTTTGGTTCGGATTGGATTATAAAAAAATTTAAACCAAACTGAAAATTCGATTTTAATTTAGTCCAAACCGAAACCAGTCCAATGCACCGTTCAAACCGAAAAATCGATTTGGGTTGGTTTAGATTGGTTTGGTTTGGTCGGTTTCAATTTTTCATGAACACCCCTAGTTCATACTAACAAGAAAAGATCATACATTTCCGTTATATATGAATTTTTAATTTTTTTTAATTATAATGAGTTAATATTTAATTTTAACAAGTGTAATTGTAGCTTCATTTTAAGACTTATTAAACTTATGTCATTCCCAAATGAACCAAAAAAAAACTTGAATGTTTTCAATTTGTATATTTTTTTTATTTTTTAGGAATCAAGGAGTAGCTCAGTGGTTGAGGTTGCTTATTCCCTAGACGAGTTCCTGGGATCGATTCCTACCTCCCCCTACCCCCAAAAAAAATATGTGTCATTTTTTGTTTATACAAATTATATATTGGAATAGCAATTCTAGATTCTTGGTTCTTGGTTTTTTTTTAATTTCAAGTATTGTGTCGTCTTTTATAGAGAGAGAAATGGTATTTTGTAGTGTATTAAATTAATCGAAAACAAAATCATTATCTCATGAGAAAAAAAGATTCCAAAAACACGCTATTTAAATTTCAATTCACCTTTCTCCTAATCCCTAACAATCCTAATATATATCATCTTCTCACTCCCCACTATCCTTGATAATCCTAATATATCTCTAACTGTTTCATATTTTTTTATAGTCATCTTCAACATCAGAATACAGCACCAGACTCTTTCTTTTAACTTCTTTTTCTGTTAATTTTATGGGCCTCATCATTTCTTTTCAAGATTTTATTTTATCATATACTTTTGCAGGAAAAATTTAATATATATGGCTACTCAGGTAAGATTCGAAAGTTTTTTCTTCACATTTTTGTATTTGTGCTCAGTGCAAGTGTTTTATTTTTAATTGATTATTGTATTTTCATATTTCACAACAAGATGCACAAACATATTGAAAAATAAAATTTTCTAACCATAAGTTACTCATTTTTTTTTTTTTTTTCCAAAGGGTTCGAATGGCAGCAAACACGGAGTACATTGTAAGTGCACTTCTACTATTTTCGTTTCTTCTTTGTTTTTTTGCAGACTCCATTTTCCGTCTACACGGTTCATGAAATCATGATCTTCTTCTTTCCCTCCACACGTGTCTTTGAGTAATTCTCTAAAGAATACATTAAAGACAAAATAATATAATTATTGTATGTCAATTTATCGCGGGATATAAGGCTAATGAAAATGGGTATTATAAAATATAAGAGTTAATAGCTATTTATAGCACTAAACTATTTACGAATTTCTCTCTATGGTACTAAACTATTTTTTTAGCTAAATATGTCACTCAACTATTTACGTTTATCAAAAAATATACAACCACCCATTTTTTGGGTGTTTTCCGGCCAGCGATGTCACGTGAGTTGCTTCGGAACATGAACAACGACGAAAAGGAAAAGAAATCTTGGAAACGTCGGGTCTTTTTTAACTTTTCGCATCCTCAATATATTTTCAAACCACCGAAATCATCCTTTAGGGAGCTAATTTATGTTTATTAATTGAGTGTTTTTAGCAGAAAAATTCAAAACTCATTTCACAATTTCTCTGCAAAAACCCATCTATTTCAAGTAATGGGCAAAGTCCAGTACAATTTTTTTTGTTGGGTGATTTTCTTTGAGTTCCTCTGCTTCAAATTCATTCTTGAAGGCGGAGAAGATAGAGTTAATTTTTTAAAACACTGAACAATGGAGATTCCAATTCGATTCCAGTGCGGAATACAAAATGAAGAAGAGAAATTAAATGTTCAAAATGAGCTCAAGGACTGTAAGGTAAATGTGGCTAAACTTGTTAAATGTTCGATTTTCATTTTATCAGTCCAATTTGGAAAATTAGACAAAGACTTTGAAAAATCTACAAGAAAAGTATGATTTTGATTACTTTGAAATTGAAGAAAGAGGCCTTGTCATTTGCTGTTAAACTCCACAGAAAGAGGTTGTGGCAAAGTAGTAATTTTTTCAAAGAAAAACATGTTGTCTTCTTTGATGGGTTTCTCCGGTGTCATGGACGGTGAGGTGAGGTGACTATGGCGGCGGTGGTAATGCAGGCTGATGATAGTGTTATGACTAAATTGCCCTTCGAGATTTCATCTTCATATTCATTCCGTTAGCCCACTTGTTCATTTTGACTAATTTTGGAGTTTTTTTGGACGGAAGGATGATTTCGGCGGTTTGAAAATATATTGAGGATGCGACAAGTTAAAAAAAAGAAGAAAAATGATGAAAATGACTGCGCGAAACTATGTTGATGACCAAAATGACAATTAATTCATAAAAGATGGTACTTTGACATGTTTTGAGTTACAAAATTGGGCTGACATTTTAGCCCATCAAATTAAGGAAGCCCGCTTATTTGCTTCTTATATTTTTTATTTATATAAATATAAATAGTTAAAGTTTTAACAAATAATGGGTAATTCAGATGACCGGGTCCTCTGAATTATGATTAAGCTTATAATCAAGTTCGATTTAACTCAGACTTATGCAATGTTCATTTTTTTTTATTCTAATGGAGAATTTTTGTTTTCATAATATATTTTTAAAAATAAATAAATATGGATATTTAAAAAAAAAAATCAATTCGCTTCGTTTATACTGCAAAAATCAAGTGAATATTTTTCTAAACTCTCTAAAACTAAAGTATTAATTTGTAGAAATTTTAATTTATAATAAAAGTTAAAAATATTAATCTAAAGTCAAATAAGAGAATTAACAACAATAAAAACTCCCACATAAAAAAAAATAATAATTATTTTTAAAATTTGACAAATGACCAGACTATAAAAGAAAATTAATGTGCATAAAATTTATACTTCCTACGATTCAAAATAGAAGTTTTTTTAAGAGTTATTTTTTGTTGCAAAATATAGGTCTTTTTACAAGAATGGTACATTTATTGGCTAATTTACCCTTACATTATTTTCTCTATATATTCATATTTGTCAAAATGTATAGTTCTCATGCAACTCTTCATTAATTTATTTGTTCTTTTGGAGTATTAATTAGGGGTACTTTAGTCATCTTGATTAGTATCTTAATTTGTGTGAAAACTCCTAAGAAGACTTATATTTTGAATCGGAAGGAGTATCTATCTATCTATATTTATATTACAGAGTCTGTTTTCAGTTTCAGCCAACCACATCCTTCTAAATCCTACGTGTAATTTCCATGATTTTTTGTTCAATTAATTATTTTTTAAAATTTTGATTGGTTGGTTAAATTTTACTTTGGTTGTAAATTCTTACTTTGCTTATAAGAGTATCCCACATTGAAAAGTTACATTGTTTTTTGAGTTTGACAATACTATAAAAGAGTGTATTTTGACATATTTTGAGTTACAAAATTACTTTGACATTTTTTCTTTCATTAAACATTACGTTTTCGTGCATAGCACGAATATTTTTGCTATTATATTTATATTACCGAGAATATTTTCAATTTAGACCAATCACAACCCTTCAAAAATCTACTTATTAACACCGCTCCTCCATCAAGTCCCATAAATTGTCTTTTATTTCTATTTAACTAATTCAATTACAACATCATTAGTATTAGTTCTAAATTAAAAAGACTCCTATCATGTATATATATAGACTTCAATATCATTATTACGTCTTAATTATTATTCAAAAACTTGATTGGTTGAGATGAATTTCGATTAATTAAATTAATTCAAAAGTAATTATTATCTTAAAACAAATTTAAATATCAAATTACTTACCCAAATATCTCTACAATCCTAACTTTTTTTCTTATAATTTTGAGCACACTTTTCAGTTTTAAACTCCCAATCTAATCTAAATTTTCTAGATTAAAGAGTTTTCTAATTAATTTCAAATGTTGTGATTGGTTAAGAAGATTTTAAATATTTGAAATAAATCAAAAAAATATTAATTATTCCACTGCCAGGGACTCTCGTATTTCTATCCCTCTTATCACGTTCCTTCCAAATCCATAATCAACCACTCACTTCTAATTTTTATTTTTATTAATCTCACATTGGTTTGTCGATTAGTAGTTTCAGTTAAATTCTACTTCCCACATGTTATTCAAATTCAAATACGATAGGAAGTAAATTAATGTAACGAACCATTTAGTTTTCAGTTAAACCCGTAGGCGAGCCTCCTCACTAAACTTTTTTCAGTAAAAGAGTCAACAATTTAAAAAAAAAAAATTTAGTTGATCGAACATTTAATTCTTATAGAGTATGTTTTCAGTTTCAACAAATCAAAAGCATTTTCAATCCCATGTGTAATTTTCTCAATTATTTTGTTCTTTAATTAGTTTAAAAAAATATGATTCGTTTAGATAATTTTTTATTTATTAAATTAATACAATGTTTTTTCCAAGAAAATTAACAGCCTGACCTTGAGCCGTTATTAAAAAGAAGGAAAATGATTTTCAGCTAAGTCCAATTGGCTAAAAATCGGCTAAATTGGATCAAAATTTGTCAACGGGACAAAAATGCCCTTAGAATACTTTTTAAAAAATAAAGAGAGCTGCAAAAGTAAAAAAACAGGGGCAATAAAGTTGGACTGCGGCTACGGTGTGGAACATTAAATGTTCTGCACCGTGCAGAACATTAAATGTTGGCAGTCAGATCAAGAATCTAACAGATGCGATTATTTGGGTGAGATAATTAAAAAAATTAACTCCCACAATCTCAAATGATCTCAGTCGTCGATTCTTAATCCGACGGTCACAATTTGTTTCGCATGGTGAGAAAAACATAGCGAGTTGCAAAAACTGAAGAAAGAAACACATTCAAGAGAAGTGATTGTGGCCATTGATGAAGAACTCGTCAACGATCCAGATTAATAATCTGGATCGTTGAAGTGGCAAATTTTTTTTTTGTCACTTAACAACCCTGTCTCCACATATTATACAAATTTATATACCATAAGTCCCTATAAAAAAATTATTTGCAACCATAAGTACATAAATTATATTACTTTTAGGTCCCTAATGTTATAAAACTTTAATAATTAAACTCGTGTAGTATATTTCCATTTCATAGATTGACCCACAAATTTCAAATTAAATCTTTTAAATTCACAATTTGACTGAAAAATCATGAAATTAACTTTTTAGAAATTATAATTAGACCCATAACTAATAACATATTCGTACTAATAATAATAGTTTCATGAAATTAATTTTACTGTAACAATTCATAGTACTGATAAGTGATCGCCTTATATAAAACTATAACGAACCTTACATGTTTACTTTAACAATTCATAGTACTAATTTTATATAACGAATCTTACATGTTTACTTGAACAATTCATAGTGCTAATAATTGATCGCCTTATATAAAATTATAACGTACCTTACATGTTTACTTAAACAATTCACAATACTAATAAGTGATCGCCTTATATAGAACTATAACGAACCTTACAGTTTACTTTAACAATTCATAGTACTAATTTTATATAACGAATCTTACATGTTTACTTGAACAATTCATAGTACTAATAATTGATCGCCTTATATAAAATTATAACGTACCTTACATGTTTACTTAAACAATTCATAATACTAATAAGTGATCGCCTTATATAGAACTATAACGAACCTTACATGTTTACTTTAACAATTCATAGTACTAATTTTATATAACGAACCTTACATGTTTAATTTAACAATTCATAGTACTAATAAGTGATCGCCTTATATAAAATTATAACGTACCTTACATGTTTACTTTAACAATTAATAATATTAATAAGTGATCGCCTTATATAGAATTATAACGAACCTTACATGCTTACTTTAAAATTCATAATATTATTCGTTGAACCTTCATCTTTGAAGAAATCACCATCTTCTCCGGCGCCACCTCCAAATGGGTTTTAATTTCAATCCAAATTTCATAAAAAAAATCAGACTAAATAATAATTTGAAATTGTTGAAATCCATCACCACACCAAACAAGAGTGGTCTCCTATGAATTCAAACAGAAAGAAACAAATTTGTGGTTGTGATTGTTGGTGGTGGTGGGGTGGGTGTAGGGTGTAGGGTGTCATGTAGGCTAAAGGGATAGGGGTATATTAGACATTTAGACATTAAAAAATAAAAAAAAATATATATTCATATATAGGTAGAAAAGGGTATATAAAATATTTTTATCTTTTCAATTTGGGTTTTTAGCTAATCAATCGGCTAAGTTTTAGCCGCCTAGCACTACTCATTCCATAATACACTCTGTACGCATTATGATATAGAAATTGGAACAACTTCGTAAATATATCTTCGATATAGAAATTGAAGGGATCCCATTCGAGCAAGTTTCCAATTAAAAAGGCAAATTTGTTGGAATTAATCAAACACTTTCGATCCAAAGTGTATCACGGGGGAATCTATCGTCCGTAGGATTCGGGAAATCACAAAAAGGGGTATGTTGCTGCCATTTTGAAAGGATTTAAAAGCACCGAAGTAATGCCTAAACCCAATGATTTAAAACAAAGATAAAGGATCCCAGAACAAGGAAACACCATTTGAATCGTCTCACTAACTGGGCCAGATTAAGAATCTAAATCGATTTTAACCGAGACAAACAAAAAAGGGGTAAAAGACCACTCAATAAATGTCGTCGAAAATGGAATAGTATAACATAGAAAGTTCTTTTATCCATACTGCATCCCGGTTTGGATTCCGGATCCTAAGATCAGACCCGATCCCAGAAAGACTAAAAGAAAATCATGTATTGGCCCGGGTAAATCCATTAAAAAAATATATATATATATATAAATCGAAATATTTCATGACTTTATTGACCTGACCAGGAAAAGAGAAGTAACTCTATTTTTTTTTTAACTTATTAACTTTAACTTAATTAAATAATTAATTAAATAAATATAATATGAAATAAATTCAATTTGAATAGGTGTGGGTTGATGTATATAGTGTTATTGGAGCCCTATCATTCAATATCTGCAAGAATGGTTTGATAAAAAATGATATATGATAGTATTTAAAGATAGTGGTTGCAATAATGTGATGAATGGGGTCAGGGAGTAATTTTTCTTTATTTGCCAAATAATTTTCATCCACTACGTATTACTGATGCAAAATACATGAGAACTCAGCCTACATATGGAGAAACTTTGGAGACAAAGGCTTTGAAATAAGGGGGGGCCAACTTGAAGAAGGGCGGATTCAATTCTTCCATTTACTCCATATGTCACCAACCACCAATATCACTATTCGCCAAAAAAGACAAATGAGCTGAACCTTACAGACTACGCATGTTCTATGTTAATTAAAAGCAAAAGAAACTAAATATAATGTCCTATCTACTGTCCCGACGGTGTGTATCTATCGATCATTTTCAAGTTATTTTATAGATAGTACGTGTGGTCGTCTTTGGTTCGCAGGGCACTACCATACTCCGTTTTGATAAATATACAGATATGCATGACATTATATTAGCTCCAGATTTATCAATGTCATGTGAACGGAGTTTCAATGGCCAGAGAAGAGCCCGAAAAAGAAATTGTTGCGTGTTTTAGGAAAAAAAAATTCCCTACAAACGACCTCAATGCAATATTATTCAATAGTTTAAATTTTAATATGGGTACACATGATACCTCCAGATTTTATTTCTTTTTAGCCAAAAAAGAACAAATTTATCAAAGAAAATAAACAAAAGAGAACTTAAATAACTAAAAGTTTTTTCCACTTCAACCTTTAATCGAAATATATATTTGAGCTTCGCCGTGCATAGTACGGGTTTGTTTGCTAGTATATTTATATTACAGAACATTTTTCAGATTTTTACTTATATCATGTCACGTGTCATTTTCTAGGATTTTATATTTTTAATTAGTTATAAAAATTTTTAGGGGGAGGAAGGATTCAGTCCTATAACATGCTACGCCATATTCCCAACTATTATGACAGGTATTTTACAGCTATTTTATTTAATTCTTTCAAGGCTTCTACGACAATAATTATTTTCATCCATATTTACACACAAAAAATAGATATGTGGAGGCTGAACAAGTCTTTCTTTTTGGGGAAAGCGACTCCACTTTTGTTTTTCTTCTTGCATATTTCTAAGACCTGCCAGGAACGAATTATAATGTTTTTGTGGACCTTATTCATGAAATTGTTTGATGGAAGAGCTAAAAAAGACAAACAATGGGTTGGTAAGTGGCAACCTTTGGTTGGAAGAAAATCTACTTATTAACACCGCTCCTCCATCATTAGTATTAGTTCAAAATTAAAAAGACTCCTATCATGTATATATATAGACTTCAACATCATTATTACCACTTAAACTTTTCGTAATTCTTCCACATTTTTTTGTGGTTATTTTTTTAATAACATCCTTATAACGTTTTATAAAATCTTAACACTTTAAATTTTTTTATAAAAAAATTTATTGGTTTAAAATATTTTTTCATGATCAATCTACATTTACATTACAGAACATGTCTTCAAGTTTTAACCAAACATAAATCTTCAAAACTCTAACCCAAATTTCTCGAATTTTCTAACTCTTAATTATTATTCAAAAACTTGATTGGTTGAGATGAATTTCGATTAATTAAATTAATTCAAAAGTAATTATTATCTTAAAACAAATTTAAATATCAAATTACTTACCCAAATATCTCTACAATCCTAATTTTTTTCTCATAATCTTGAACACACTTTTCAGTTTTAAACTCCAATCTAATCTAAATTTTCTAGATTAAAGAGTTTTCTAATTAATTTCAAATGTTGTGATTGGTAAAGAAGATTTTAAATGTTTGAAATAAATCAAAAAAATATTAATTATTCCACTAGCACCGATTCCCGTATTTCTTTCCCTCTTATCACGTTCCTTCCAAATCCATAATCAATCATTCACTTCTAATTTTTGTTTTTATTAATCTCACTTTGGTTTATCGATTAGTAGTTTCTGTTAAATTCTACTTCCCATATGTTATTCAAATTCAAATACGATAGGAAGTAAATTAATGTAACGAACCATTTAGTTTTCAGTTAAACCCGCAGGCGAGCCTCCCCACTGAACTTTTTCAGTAAAAGAGTCAAAATTTTAAAAAATAAAATTTAGTTGATCGAACATTTAATTCTTACACAACATGTTTTCAGTTTCAACAAATCACAAGCATTCCCAATCCCACGTGTAATTTTCTCAAATATTTTGTTCTTTAATTAGTTTAAAAAATATGATTCGTTGAGATAAATTTTTATTTATTAAATTAATACAATGTTTTTTCCCAAGAAAATTAACAGCCCGATTTTGAGCCGTTATTAAAAGAAGGAAAATGATTTTCGGCTAAGCCCAATTTGCTAAAAATCAGTTAAATTGGGTCAAAATTGGTCAACGGGACAAAAATGCCCTTAGAGTAATTTTTTTAAAAAAAATCAAAGAAGAGCTGCCCAAGTAACATCCCAAAAGTCTTTGCTAGTTTTGAGACTATCAGGGGCAATAAAATTGGACTGAGGCTATGGTGTGGAACATTAAATGTTCTGCACCATGCAAAATAAATGTTGGCAGTCAGATTAGGAATCTAACGGATGCGATTATTTATGTGAGATAATTAAAAAAATTAACTCCCACAATCCCAAATGATCTCAATCGTCAGATTCTTAATCCGACGGTCACAATTTGTTTCGCACGGTGAAAAAACTTAGCGAGTTGTAAAAACTGAAGAAAGAAACACATTCAAGAGAAGTGATTGTGGTCATTGATGAAGAACTCGTCAACGGTCCAGATTATTCTCTAGGGTTAATCTAAATCGCTGACGTGGCAAATTGTTTTTGTCACTTAACAACTCTGAGTCCACATATTATAAAAAAAATTATACCCTAAGTCCCTATAAAAATATTATTTGCAACCATAAGTACATAAATTATATTACTTTTAGGTCCCTAATGTTATAAAACTTTAAAAATTAAACTCGTATAGTATATTTCCATTTCGCAGATTGACCTACAAATTTCAAATTAAATCTTTTAAATTCACATTTTGACCCAAAAATCATGAAATTAACTTTTTAGAAATTATATTAGACCCCTAACTAATAACACATTCATAGTAATAATAACAATTTCATGAAATTAATTTTACTTTGACAATTCATAGTACTGATAAGTGATCGCCTTATATAAATGTTTACTTTAACAATTCATAGTACTAATTTTATATAACGAACCGTACATGTTTACTTGAACAATTTACATTACTAATAAGTGATCGCCTTATATAAAATTATAATGTACCTTACATGTTTACTTAAACAATTCATAATACTAATAAATGATCGCCTTATATAGAACTATAACGAATCTTACATGTTTACTTTAACAATTCATAGTACTAATTTTATATAACGAACCTTACATGTTTAATTTAACAATTCATAGTACTAATAAGTGATCGCCATGGGAATCGGGTAGCCCAAGTGGTAAGGCTACCCGGCCACTGTGACGGAGGTCCCGTGGTCGATTCCTGTATCTCCCCTTATGGGGCAATAAAATTCTCCTCCTTGTGAGGCTAAGTTCCCTCCCCGGCTTGGGGCATGCTACAATCTCCCTATCTAGGGTATTCTCCGCTCTTCCCCTATCGCCTTCGGGCCTAAAAAGTGACCGCCTTATATAAAATTATAACGTACCTTACATGTTTACTTTAACAATTAATAATACTAATAAGTGATCACCATCTTCTCCGGCGCCACCTCCAAATGGGTTTCAATTTCATTCCAAATTTCATAAAAAAAAATCATACTAAATAATAATTTGTAATTATTGAAATCCACCACCACACCAAATAAGAGTGGTCTCCTATGAATTCAAACAGAAAGCAACAAATTTGTGGTGGTGATTGTTGGTGGTGGTGGGGTGGGTGTAGGGTGTCATGTAGGCTAGAGGGATAGGGGTATATTAGACATTTAGACATTTAAAAAATAAAAATATATATATATATATATATATATATATATATATATATATATATATATATATATATATTCATATATAAGCAGAAAGGGTATATAAAACATTTTTATCTTTTCAATTTGGGTTTTTAGCCAATCAATCGGCTAAGTTTTAGTCCCCTAGCACTACTCATTCCATAATACACTCTGTACGCTTTATGGTATTATGTTATTTCAGATAAAAATGATATTACTGATGCTGAACAAGTCTTTCTTTTTGGGGGAAAGCGACTCCACTTTTGTTTTTCTTCTTGCATATTTCTAAGACCTGCCAAGAACGAATTATATGGTCTATAAATTCATCCACTTCAGCATTAAAACGGTCTCTCTAAATTCATCCAAACCATGGCAATGCCCAAATTTATTTAAGGTTGATCATCAAAGTCTTCTCAGTTCCTATCTTAATTTTTCTCATAAATCTTGATATATAATTAGATCCTTAAACCCTTATCTGCCACATTAGTTATGGCACCACAGAAAACTGAGCTCAAAGTCACCATTAACTGCTGTAGATGCAAATCTAAAGTACTCAAAGCCGTAGCCAAACTTTCAGGTATCGTTTATTCATCGCGTGCATGGCCCATTTTCTAGTACGCGTTTAATGATTTAGTTTTACTGAGTTGATATAATGTCAATTATATGATCATATACCTATTAAGGTTTCTTGTTAATTGATGATCAGGTGTTGATCATGTATCGGTTGATAGCGAGAAGGGGATAGTAATTGTTATTGGAGAAGTTGATCCTGTTTGTGTTACTAAACAAATTAGGAAGACTGGAAAAGTTGCAGAAATAATTAGTGTTGGACCACCAAAGAAACCGGATCATCCTCCAAAGACTCCTTCAAATCCTCTTCCAAAGCCTCTTCTAAACCCTCCTCCTATAGAGCCTCCTACTATTCTTCTTCCAGTCTATTGTCCTCAGTGTCCGATCATTCTCAGTGATGATCCTTATGATAGAATCTGCACAATTCTCTAGTTAATAAAGCTTGTTCGTTCTCGTCAGAAAAGACTGATGCAGTTTACGCAACATTTTTCACATTGCAATGGATGTTTTATTTATTTATGTTTATGTTCATTATCCAAGGCAGGCGATGCGCATCACTGGAAAAATCGTCAATAAAAGGCTAATCCATGTTCCCCAACCGAAGCAACGTAAGTTTGATGGTGTACAGTGGCCTATTTACTATATTTAGCCATGTTGGCCGCATATTAGTAGTATTTGCTAGATAATAGGACATGTTGTCCACTATCTTAGATAGTGTTTTAGTTGGTAGCAAGTTTGTTATTGAAGAGTCCTAATTCTTCAAGGACTCTTCCTTGTTGGTTCAATTGAGCCGAAATCCTACTCTATTTAAGAGGGATTTCGGCCACCATTGTATTTCAAAGGCTTCAGATTTGTATTTAATAAGAAATACGTATCCGAAACGACTAAAATCGTCAGTAAAAGTAATGAAATATAGATAACCACCTCTTGCATGGATATTGAATGGACCATATACATCACTATGTATTAATTCTAACAACTCCTTTACTCGTTCTCCAGTTCTAGTAAAAGGAGAAGCAACCAGCTGGCCCAATAAACAAGGTTTGCATGTATCACATGATTCAAAATCAAATGATTCCAACAATCCATCTTTATGGAGTTTGGAAATGCGGTTTTCGTTTGTATGGCCTAAGCGACAATGCCAGAGGTATGTAGGATTAGACTCTTTAGTCTTTATCCTCTTTGTATTTATATTATAAACCGGTGACTCTAGGTCTAACAAGTATAAACCATTCACTAATGTAGCACTACAATAAAAGACATTATTTAACGATAACGACATTCGTTGATTTTTAATATGAATATCAAAACCCAACTTTTCCAAACAAGAGATATAATAATATTCTTTGTTAAAGCAGGTATATAAAGACAACTGTCTAAATCTAGAACAATTCCAGAAGGCAAAGTAAGACTATATGTTCCTACAACTAATGCAACAACTCTTGCTCCATTGCCAACGCGTAGGTCCACACTCCTTTGTAGTCCCTTCACATTCATGCAAATGTGAGAACCACATCCGGTATCTAATATCCTTGAGGAATTAGTAGTAGACAAGTTAATCTCAATAACATAAATACCTGAGCCAGAAGCAACGTTTGCTCAATTTCTAAGCTTTTTACCGTTAAGATAACTGGGGCAGTTTCTCTTCCAGTGTCATTTCTGTCCACAATGGAAACAATTTCCATCCTTAGGCACTGCACCTTTAGGCTTCACTGCTTTCTCAGAATGGTTAAGCTTGCCCTTAGGTTTGCCTTTAGGCTTACCAAAACCCTTGCCCCTGTTGTTGTTGACCATGTAAATGGCATCGGACTTGCCTATTTCCTTCTCGGTAGTCTTCAACAGGTTAAAAAATTCTAGGAGAGGTTTGTCTGTTTCATTCATGTTGTAGTTTAGTACAACCTGACTGAATGATTCAGGCAACGATTGCATAATCAAATCAGTGGATAGCTCTTGGACCAGATGAAATCCCAGTCTTTCGAGGCTCTCAATATAGCCTATCATCTTCAAAATGTGAGTTTCGACTGGTATTCCCTCTGCCATTTTGCACTGAAAGAGAGACTTCGACACATCGAATCTCTCCTGGCGGGCTTGACCCTGAAAGAGTTACATTAGATGATTAATCATATCGAAAGCTCCCATTTCCTCATGTTGCTTCTGAAGCTCAGAGGTCATGATCACTAACATAAGACTAGATACATCTAATGTGTCATCTAAGTGCTTACGATAAGAATTTCTTTCAGCGGTCGGAGCCCCAGCGACTACTGTATCAGGAATTTGTTCCTCGAGAACATACAGCTTTTTCTCGTGCTTGAGAACGATTCTCAAGTTCCTATACCAGTCGAGGAAGTTTCCTCCCTCAAGTTTGTCCTTCTCAAGGACGGATCGCAATGATAGTGAGTTTGATGCAACGATTGCATTTGTCATCTTATCTATAGAGAAGAATTTGCAAAGTTTTAGTTGACATATTTTAAAATCATTAAAAGATATTTATTTAATGATTCTCCCACTATTTTCTTCAAATGAATAACCCTCAAGTATTCATTCGGAAAGTTCAAGACTTTCTTGTAGGACCAATATCCATATTGCGTCATTCTCAAGGCAGCTTTGGCTACTATACTCAAGAAGACTCTTTAGGTAAGCAATGTTTGCTAATCACATCAATTATGTGACGTTTGGTTGGTTAAGTATGTAACGATTACCCTCAGTACATAAATGCACATCTTAACCCTTTTGCCTCCGGATTCTCAACGATTGAGGTAATCCGGTTAAGTATAACTAACTTAACCTTCGTGCCTCACAAGGGTTAGCTTTGGTTTCTTTTTTTCTTTTGGCCTACCGCTCATCTATGTATGGATATTTGTGGAATGTAATTTGTTTTCAAGTTAGAATACTCACATCTACTTATTGATAGATCACATTGTAATGTCTTTTACATAGTATTGACACATATGGAATATCTATCAGTTTAATGGATATCCATGAAAACAACATATGTTGTCATAAGAGGAAGCCAATGTGATATTTTATTTATTTTTTTTCTGAAAAATAAAAAATAAAAGTATTATAACTACAATAATTATAGCTAAACCTCGGGAATTAGAACATAAAAGGTAAAAAAAAAAAGGAAGCAATGCGTATATTTTGTTCTTTTACTATTAAAATGTTCTTTTACTTCTTGAATAAAACACAATATCAAGTTATTTTCTTTCTTCTTTAGGTTCATGTTGAATTCGTATGTTTATGAACCTTAAAAGTAAGTTTGTATACCAAACTATTATTGAAGAGGATAAAAAAAGAAAAACCAAAAGAAGAGATGCAAGTCCACATTAACTTCCTTTGCAATTTCTCAAGCAAAACATTTATAATGTGCTTAAAGGAAACTAGAGAGCTAAATGACAAAAGAAAATACGTTGTAGCGTAGATTGACAATATTATAAAAAGGGATTGAGCGTAGGTCTTTGAGTGTATAACTACGCCAATGTCTTGACCCATCAAATTAATGTGGCATGATGTTCACACTTGCGTCCCCTTTGGGATTGCCTAGAATAAGACAACAGTCAAGAGATTTTGGGAGCGACTAACTAGTAAGATTTTCCTGCCAATAGGTAAATTGCAAATAGAGCCAACCGAATTAGTCACGTCAATACCCGGATACCAGCCGCTAAAATAAATGAGCAATCGTTATTTGCTTTTTCAGTTTTTTCGCTCACGATCAATCAAAACGTAAAATATTAATAATGGATAAATTGGTCTGGTTGGGTCGTTTGGTCCCTTGTAGAACCCTGATTCTCAATCCAAATGATTTGATTCGCTCGGTACGACCAGTTTAATATGACGAGGTATTGACTCTTTCAGTCAGATTGGAATTTAATAACACAGATTTTTGTTTTATTTCCTTCACTTAAATTTAGCATTATTTTCGTATAGTGTGAATGCTATGGTAAAATGGAGCCTCGTGCATAGCACGGGTCATTAGACTAGTGTGTGTGTAGCAAATGACCCAGTCATATATATATATATATATATATATATATATATATATATATATATATATATATATATATATATATATATATATATTACAAAACTTATTTTTAGTTACAACCAATCAAAGACATAGAAATTCAACGTGGAATTTTCTAGAATTTTTAGTGCTTTAATTTTTTTTTACTAATTTTGATTGGTTGATATGGCTTTTTACCTATTTAAATAATTTGAAAATTCAAAAATATGTTTAAAAGTTTGTACTTATCATCTCTCAAGATCTTTAACTCTAAATTTCTAGATTTTTTTAAGTTTATTAATTAGTACTAATAATTATGATTGGCTAAGAATGTATTTAGTTAGACTATTAAATAAATTAAAAGTTAATAATTATCTTAATAACTTCCAATTCTAATCCACTACTCCATTATCCCCTAAAAATCCTCATACATGTGTAACCACTGCTGCACTACACGCCCTCTTAGAAACACCTAACATATCATCCTAATATCACTCTGCTAAATATCCTCTCAAAGAAACAAACCAGTAAGCATCGTTTTCTTCTTTCTTCATGTTTTTCCTTCTTTGTTTATATGCTTCTTCCGTTTATCAGTTTATTCTCGATTTACCAAGCCTTCTACTGTTTAGAACTGAAAATGCATAAATTGTTATAGATTCAATTTGTAAATTTGTAAAGAAGGTGAAGATTTTCGGGTAATTTTGTTTTTTTTATCATGTTATATAGTTTTTTGAATGACCTCCATCTATTTTCATATTTTATTTGAACTGAATTTATCCGCAAGAGTGACTTATTTCAGATGGCCAGATTATCCATAGTTACAAGGTGAAGGGTTTTGTTTCTCACGATATTCCTTCTCAGGTAAATATTTATTTAAATTTTTTCCATTTTAGAGCAATCTATTATCTATGGGACGACAAAGCAAGTTCGACTATACAACCTCTTGAAATAAGAGGTTAAATTATCATTTTATTATTCTTTTTTTCTTCCTTTTTTCTTCCCTCTTCATTTGCATGGTTTGTTTTAGTTTTAAGATCATATTGAAGAAAAACAACATGGCAGTAACAGAAGTTATAGATGCTAAGGATGGTATGAAGTTTGAAAGTTTTTCTTGGTAAGTATTTCTTATTTTCTAAGTTATAGGGTCTAATATGTACTTAATCATGCAAAGGTATATGTTTAGAAAATGCAGTGTCTTTCTTTTTTGTTTTTAGAAGTGCAATATTTTTTCTAGAACTACTACAATATGATAAATGAATACGCTATATGAAATCAAATACTTTTTTTTTTCAGTTTCTCGAGTACAACTTCGATTCAAACAAATGCAACATTTTGGTAATTAATGTATAATCATACAAATGCATCATCTTAACCACTTAGGAAAAGACTGATGATGCATCGTTAAGGCATAATAAAAGACTGATAATTAAGGTGCAGTCATACAAAAAGCATCGTTAAGGTGAATTTTCTTTTTCCTTTTTCTCTTTTTATGTATAAATAAGAATTCATTTTTAGAATGTGGTTTGGTACTTTCCTATGTTGTATATTTTGTATTGTATTAACGGACGCTTAACTGAGTCACACGTAGTTCATGAGTAGTTGATAATTGAAGCTTCATTTTGAGATAGCTTCCGTGATACTTTTTAGCACTTAGTTTTTTGTGAATTCACCAAATTATGTATATTGAGACAATTGAAGGATGAACCCTATGTTTAAATTTCTTTCGGTGAAATCATGTACTCTCTAATCCCTCTTGAATATGCTAGATAATGTCACCATAGGGATCAACATAGGCGAAGTTTTGATCATATGGAATCTTTACATATGCATCTGCTTGTGAATGACATACATAACACGTGTGAGCTATCATCATAGAACATTATTTAAAGTTTGTATTTAATTATATCACCATACTATCGAACTATATATATATATATATATATATATATATATATATATATATATATATATATATATATATATATACAAAATATGTTTTCAATTTTTAAGATTCTAATCTATTTTTTGACTTATTAAAATAATAATCTTCAAAATTCAAACATATGAGACTTTCATTAAATGTGAAAATTGCATATACATATAAATCAAGCATTTCAACCATATGTAAATGTGTTGAATATTTCATCTTTGTAAATTTAAATAACTAATAAAACATCTAGGGTAAAAGGTGTCCATACTCCCTAAACTATTCGAGTTTTTTTTATTTTGACCCTCAATTAAAAAAGGTCAAGTTTTGGCCCCTAAATTGTTCAGATATGTCAAATGTGACCCTTCCATCAATTTTTAGTATAACCTTTTACCAAAACATCTATAACACAAAAACTACCTTTGTGGCAAAAATAACTATTTGGTCTATTATTTTTTAAAATCTTCTCCGTGCATAGCACGGGTGTTTGGCTAGTATATTTATATTACAGAACATGTTTTCAGTTTCAACCAACCATAAGCCCCACAATCCCACATATAATTTTCTGGAATTTTTGTTTATTAATTAGTTTAAAAACTATGATTGGTTGAAATAATTGTTTATTTATTAAATTAATGATATATCTTAACATCGTTGACTTATTCAAATTAAATTGTTAATTTTAATATTTTTAAAGGTTTTTAATTTTTTCCAATTCTATTTTATTCTTTCTCTTTTCAATACCTTCCAAGATCCCGCGTTGAAAGTTTATTAAGTTTTTAAAATTTGACAACATTATAAATAAAATTTTGAAAATTGGTTTTTATTAAATAAATTGGTGAGTTGGTTTTTAATCCATTAAATTGAGTGACAAATCTAATTTTTTTTCAAATAGTTAAAGTTTTTTTATAAATAAAATTAGTTCACCGAATCCTTTAGTTTTATATGGAACTCGAACATGCTCACTAAACTTTTTTCTTTAAAAGGGAAAAAAATTTAAAAATTAATATTTGTTGATCGAACCATGTGACATTTAGAGTATCATTAATTGAGTTTTAATTACCCAATGAAGGAGATGCAGACTTTATCTGCTTTTCAGATTTTTCAATTAAACAATTGTTTTTCCAAGAAAACTATCTATATTTATATTACCGAACCTATCTTCAGTTTCAACCAATCATAAACCCCACAATCCCACGTGTAATTTTTTGTTTTTTAATTAGTTTAATAAATATGATTGTTTGAAATAATTTTTGTTTTATTAAATTAATGATATAGCTTGACATCTTTTACTTTGTTCAAATGAATTTGTTAATTTTAATATTTTTAATTGTTTTTTATTTTTTCCAATTCTATTTTATTCTTTCTCTTTTCAATACCATTCAAGATCTCACATTGAAAGTTTATGAAGTTTTTAAAATTTGATAATATCATAGATAAGGGGTTTGAGAATGGTTTTTATTGAATGGATTGGTGGAGTTGGTTTTTAATCCATTAAATTGAGTGACAAATCAAAAAAAAATTCAATTTTTTCATTCAAATAGTTAAAGTTTTTTTTTTTAAAAAAAAGAAAATCAGTTCACCGAATCCTTTAGTTTTATATGGAACTCGAACATGCTCACTAAACTATATTCTTTTTTTTTTTTTTGAAGCCCGGCTGGGCGGTTGCCCCATGAAGGGGAGAGAGAAGTGCCTCACAGGAGGAGGAGATAACCCTAGAAAGGGAGACATATTAAGCTTGCCCCATGTATGGGAGGGTGTCGAACTCGAAACCTCCCGGTCACGAGTCGAGGCTTGCCCCACTAGGCTGCGGCCTCATTGACACTAAACTATTTTCTTTAAAAGAGTAAAAATTTTAAAAATTAACTTTTGTTGATCGAATAATTTGATATTTAGAGTATCATTAACTGACTTTTAATTATCCAATGAAGGAGATGCAGACTTTATTTTCTTTTCAGATTTTTTAATTAAACAATTGTTTTTCCAAGAAATCTATCTGTATTTATATCACATAACATGTTTTCAGTTTTAACCAATCATAAGCCCCCAGAATTTCACATGTAATTTTCTGGATTTTTTTGTTTTTAAATTTGTTTAAAAACTATGATTGGTTGAAATAATTGTTTATTTGTTAAATTAATGATATATCTTAACATCTTTGACTTGTTCAAATGAAATTGTTAATTTTAATATTTTTATTAATTTTTTTTCTTTCCAATTCTATTTTTTTTCTCTTTTCAATAGCTTTCAAGATCCCACATTGAAAGTTTATTAAGTTTTTAAAATTTGACAACATTATAAATAAAGGGTTTAAAATGGTTTTTATTAAATGAATTGGTGAGTTGGTTTTTAATCCATTAAATTGAGTGACAAATCTAATTTTTTTTCAATTTTTTCATTCAAATAGTTAAAGTGTTTTTTAAAGAAAATTAGTTCACCGAATCCTTTAATTTTATATGGAACTCGAACATGCTCGCTAAATTTTTTTCTTTTAAAGAGTAAAAACTTTAAAAATTAACTTTTGCTGATCGAACCATGTGACATTTAGAGTATCATTAACTGAGTTGGAATTACCCAATGAAGGAAACGGCACATTTGATACGCTGGAATGGAATGGAATTCTTTTCCAGACATAATCGCTTTCCATCCGGAATGACTTCGGAATCCTCTTTCCATCCTAGTGTTTGGAAGGCAAAGGCAGAATGGAATGTCGATTCATTTTATGTGTTTGGTAAAACTATATTTTAATGTCATAATGGAATGGAATTAAACAGAATATGACCTAAATACCCTTTTAGCATATATTACTGATAAAACCTAACTAAACATTCATTACAAAATCTTACTTGAATAACATTGGCATTATATATCAATATATATATATATATATATATTGTTGAAACATAATTTTTATTAAAATGTCAACAATAGTAATAAAAATATATTTACTTTTAAAATTAAAAATAGATTAAAACTACTACCAAGAAAAATAAATATTTATAAAATTACCATCTATAAAATTATACTATGTGAAATAGAATATTTATGACTAAATAAGAATATGTTGCTATGTAAACTGAACGTAATAATTAATTAAAAGATTGGTATAAATGTAAGTTACTATTTATTGATGATTCCAGCTTCTCGTACATAATTAACCTGTATAAAAAGACCAACTTATCTTGATTAGTGAGTAAGTTTAAAACTTATATTCAGACCAATAAATGTAATTTAAGTAGGATAAAAAGTCAATTCTCTTTCATGTGAATTGACACTTTTGACCTATGTGTAATGCAATTATTGGTCTGAATGTAAGTTTTAAACTTACTCACTAACAAAGATAAAGCTACTCGTATAAAAATGTATTAGGATTAAAGATTAATTAGGTAGAAATTGAAGGTCATGGATCTAAAACAAAAAAATCGAAGGTCTTTCTCAATCTCGAAGCAAAGTTTATAAAACTTAATGTTTGGGCCGTGAACTGTTTTTCGTGATTGTACATTACTCCCAACATCAAAATATTGATAGAGATTGATCAAAAAATTAAGCACATGTTATATGTCTCACTGTTGACGAGTGTTTGTACTAATGTGGCTAATTCTGAACTACATAATTAAATAAACCTGATACATATTAGAAGTATCCGTTTATTATTGTGTGGCCCTTTGGAATTGATAATGCACAATGTACAGAAAAAAGATAAGCTGGAAACAATTGTGACATCGAGCCATAGTAGAAACCAATGTCAGTGTAGTTACGAGGATATTTCAAAAATAATATTTCTTCGTTTAAAATTGAATGTTCACTAATTATTCATTTTATATAAAACAAAAAAATGAACGTTTAATTTAAAACAAAAAGAGTAACAAGTAGGGACAGTCGATAAGAAAACTATTAATACTTCATAAAATGATGTGACATGCGTCTAAAAATGTGTCTAAAAATGATGTTACATAACATGTGTCTAAAAATTACGACAGATGTCCCCAAAAAATCTTGAACCGTTGAATTTTTTATCCAACAACCTAGATCAGCCGAAATTGTTTCTTATGTATTGTAAAAACGTCTTCCGTACTCCTAACATAACACTAAAAGAGACAAATTGACAAAATTACCCCATAAGTACACTGAGGGCTTTCAAAAATATTTGTATCTAGATAGTGCATAATCATCTACTTGTTATCTTCAAATGAATGTTAACAGAATTTGCCATGAAAATGAATTTTACAAAGAAAGATCATCTTTATATATTGGAGTGCTGTTTTTGAGACTTATCATTTGAAGGTGGAAAGCCTTGGGAGCTTGTCTCTCAAATAGTACAATCTTGCCCTTCTCACTTTCCTGTGGCTTACTACTCTGATTTCCTTAATGTTTGGTGAATACCTGTAATTAGAGGAAAAAAACAGATGAGATTTCCATATTTCGTTCGTAAAACTTATTTAAGAATTATTAATTAATTCAAACCAGCTACACAAAACCAATACGCAAAACAATTCCGTGCACAAATTCTCAGTAAGAAAAATTACTAACTTGACTCACAGCCCGAGTATCATACATGCCTCCAACAGCACCTAGACCTAACAGATTAAGTGAAAACCTAATTGTGGTAATTTTATTTCTATCTTTCCATACATAACAGAAGAATGGAAAAGATTCTTCAAGTGTCCCAGGACTAAGAAGCGCATGATTAATACCGCCATAGCCCAAAACAGCAGAGGAAAATGCGAAATGACAATCCAGAAGGCAATGCTCACAACCAACACAGTAAGAGAAAATTTCCAGCCTTACCCAAATGCACAAAAGAAGGAACTGGAAACTTAGAAACGTCAATACGAGAAAATAAATCAAGGATTAAGGACTAATGTTTAGTGTATATACTAATACTCCATAATAATCCAGCTTAGTGATCTGATAACTGTTTTATCATGAGAACTCGAACGCAATTCTAACACAAACATCAGCTGAAGCTCATGTTAGGCAGAAGTAATTTCAATTATGATTAAGAAAAACATGAGTAAGAAGAACGGAGAATCCTTTCCATTTGTTCAAATCAGCAGATTTAACCTTTTTGACCTTCTGAGTCTTAAACTATAGGTATGATATTTTGTAAGCTTCAGTGTTATCCATGCTTTCACAATAAGAAGGTTCAAACATCCAAAAGTTTCGTGACCGAGGATTTGAAAGATGATTGTGAAGGGATTCATGGGCGGAAACTCGTTCCAAACACCCATGGATCCTCCCCTGAAGGATCCGCTCATATGAAACAATTCGAAAACAGCAATAAAGAACTTACGTTTCTTGGATTCAAGAAGCTACTTCTTGAATGGAGGAAGGCGTTTCTTGGATGCTAATCTGTCACCAACGGAATTCCCTTTGCGGAATGTCCCTCTACCGGTATCCACGCGACGAAACGGGCAGCGATTGCTAGCTCTTCGACCTTCTAAGATTTAGAGAGACAAGGGAGAGGCAGAAAAATCCGAAATCTGATTTCGGGTGTATTGGTTAATTTCGGCTCCAAGCAAGGAGAAACTAGGGTTTCGGCTGAGAGATAATTATATAGGGTGTGAGAGTTTGTTCCCATAACCAACTCTCACGTCCTCCACTTCTCTCAGCAGTGGGAGTCTAAACTCCCACGTCCTATCAACCTCTTTTGGCAGTGGGAGTCTATAACTCCCACGTGCACTAGACTTCTGCTGGTAGTGAGAGTCTTTATCGGATAATAACTCCCACGTAATCCCATCTATACCGAAAATGCTCCTTATCTCTAATTCGAATAATAACGTTTTATCATTCTCAGAAAAGTGAATGTCAGATACAATGAACCTAGACACATTCTAGATTCATTGAATCTGGACATGAAGCTCGTTAGCTCGTCTATGCGTGTGACCCTGTAGGTTCATATCACAATGGCAATGAAAACACACTTAGTAGTAGTGTGAGTTCATAAATCACAAGCGGTCCCTAGCAGGACATTGTGACTACCCAAAGTGAATGAATATACAACGGAACCTAATATCTAGGGGTGTCAACGGGTTCGGGTCGAAAAAATGTGGGCGTGAGCTGAGGTGATGTGAGCGTGAGCTGAGCGCGAGCTTAATATTCAAGCTCGCTTCTTATGTGAGCTTGACCCCGCTCAGCCCGAAAAAAGCTCGAACCCGAATAAGATTAATATAATTAAAATATTATATATATATATATAAATAAATATATAAAATAATAATATTATTATTATTATTATAATATATTGATAAACTCAATACTCAATACCACAGTTTAATTATTCTCTCCTTCACAAAACCCTATTCAGTATTCACCGAGACCGACTCATTATCTTCCATCACCATCACCATCATCAGTCATCCTTATTCTGTCTTCAACACGTTTACAAGGTAAAATTTGGCTCTTTCTTTCTAATTGTACTATGCTACTGCATCAGTGGACAATTAATCCAAATCATATTCTATATTTATGTCGTTTTGTCTCTGTTGCTTCTTTTTTTGTATTCTTGTCCAAATTTAATTTTAAGGCTCATTGTATTATACTACTCTTGAGACAGGATTTTCGTTTTTTCCACTGATATAAATGAGCTTGGGAAGCTCGTGAGCTAAGCTCGAGCTCGTATTAAAATGTGAGCTGAGCGTGAGCTCAAGATTTATGAGCTTTTCCGGGCTGAACGTGAGCGTGAGCTTTTCAATTTTTATGTGAGCTGAGCGTGAGCTATGCCAAGCTCAGCTCACATAGCTCGATTGACACCCCTACTAATATCAATCTACTATTTAATCCCTTTGTCTCGCGATATCATAATTAAGCATAAGGCATGGTAGTCGTCACCCTTATTAAGCTTAATTATATTTATGCTCGATCTCTAGGTAGACTGTTCCAACAAATAGTATCTGATAACCACTTTATCAAATACATTTGAGCACGGTCATGCATTTAGACAGTCTTTCCCTATCGAGGGGCCCATGGATATCTCTCTCTAATAGTAGAGAGGGACAAATTCCTTACAATGCCTCTCACATTCAAGCCATGATAGGACGCTACATCCGATCACCAGTCGTATTGATTACTCGATTAAAAGCAACGTACGACTGAGTCAAAACGTGGCTCCATTCATGCTAGAATCAAATGGAGACATAAGGTCTAAGGATTCTAAAATAGTATTGAGGAAGTAATACTTATGACTTAAGACCATGAAGTATTACTTCTCTGACGGATCACGTCCAATACAATGTATCCCTATATATTGCATCTATGATGTGATTTGTATCCATTACACATGATCAGTAAAACAAGATCATCAATCAACAATCATACTAGTTTTATTTCATAGTAATTAAGCATTACATAAAACTAGGGACTTCTAGAATAGTAATTACATAAGCTAATGAGTTTTACTATCAAATCACACATTTGATAATCAAAAGCAAAATTAACTATTCAATTACATGCTCAAAAGATAATAAAACGCACAACATGTGCTAATGGTCCTAGGGCACTACTAACAGATTGTGCCTACGCAAGACACGAATTTAAATTGCCATGCCAAGTTTATACATATAGTCAAGTTCAACGGTGCCATTCTCACTCGGCAATTCCTTCCCCACCCCTCCCCCACTTACGTAATAAATCTTCTATTAGTGCAGGTTTTCCAACATTAAGAATACAAGGCTCGAGAATACAACTCAGAAATGAATAGCATCCCACTTTTCCAGTGTGAAATACTCTGTCACTAACGCTTAAGCTAATAAGAAATAGCATTTACAATCATACTGGAAGCTGCTACTCTAGTGTATCTTAAATCAGGCTTGATATAAGTGCGTGCCCTCAGTAACTCATAACCGTTATTCTCTTGTACTTTATCAGCAATGATAGAAATAGTGGACCTAATAGCAAGTTTCATATGCCATGAGCTTTAAAACTTTATTTTCTACTTGATCAATGAGAAAGAATAAGTCGTAAGCTATGTTACTCGGACTCTCCGTTTAGTCGTGCCGTACCGGTGTCGACAGGGTGCGACGTTGGTATGGGTATGGGTACTTTGACATGGTCAATGTGAATGAGTACTTTGACCAACTCTTGAAAGCTCATCGCCGCCATCGCTGGGACACCCATTGTTGCTGTCGCTGGATATCGAAGGTATGTCTATTGGAGATTGGAGTTTGGGAGGATGAAGGAGCTTGAACAAAATTCAAGCAATAAGTGAAGGGAAGATGGAATACAGAGAGGTATAGGAGTCAAACAAGGCATCGAATTGGTTGGTGATTTGAATATGTACTAGATGCAAATTTGTTAGGAGGAAGAGAATAAATTAGTGTTACGGAGAGGGAAAGACGATGTGGGAGGGAATAATGGGAGACGATTGGATTTTTTTAAACTATTAATTAGCACATGGGGAGAGAATAATGGGAGACAATTGAAATTTATTGTCGTATCCCCGTATCCGTGTCCGAATTGGGGAAGTGTCCCCGTATCCTTTATTTTAGATGTTTAAGTACCTGACACCTAAATACATACCCGTATCCGACACCCGTACCCGAGTCCGAGTAACATAGGTCGTAAGTATATAAACGCCAAAGTATTTTAGCTATAGAATGCTTCACGCTATAGTTTCTTGAGAACAGCAATACTTACAGAGGGAATACGATTTCAACTCCAATTCCAGCAATGATCCTCCGGATCCGGATTGTAGTGTGAATGCCAGCATTTTGTCTCGACATGACTATACCCTTGTATACAGACAACCTCCTCCTGTTCTCAGGAACTTCCTGTTTTATCAAATCATAATAAAACCATGAGTTTTCTGTAACCACATTACATTACCATATTGATTATTGAGCAACAAACGCAGTGGAACTTACCAGTTTGATCTCAACAACATCTCCCACCCTAATATCCGGGGTTGTTCTCACCTCGTCCGCTGCCTCAATTGCTCTCTTATGTAATATCTAATGAAAAAGCAATTTATTCACAAGGGAAAAAAAATTCAACACCATTAAACTTAACTAACAAATCTTACGTGGGAGTTCATCTAAAAATGGAATTTAGCCAGCTTAAACAAAATTCTGGTTCATGCTAAACCCAAAAATGAGAAAAGGTTGCATTCATGTATTCCTTCCAGACCCATTAATGTAGTTAACCAAATGAACTTTATTAGTTTTTATTATTCTTCTTTCAAGACAATTAAACAGAACTTCTAATGCTACCTTCATTCCACAATATATGCAACATTTGCACCTTTTTCTGCATTCCAAAATATTTGCCACATCTCAGAAGCCGATACACACTTATTATAACTTTTCCAGTCTAACTCTAACTAATCACTCAACTGACCACTAATAATAACTCTACAGTCATTAATTAATTAAGACAATTTTAGACTTTTTCCTTCGTAATAATTGTATTCCAATCATTTTATTTACTTGGTATGTGTAAAGCGTTCAACCTGATAGCCGTGAGCGTGTAAATGTTGCATTATGGAACGGAGTTAGTAATACCTCCATTCCTTAATATAAAACTTGCAGGACACGTAACAAAAATTAAGGAAGAAAAAATTAAGATGTTTTTTTAATCAAAATAACAATATTACTCTCTTAAATAGAATTAATGATATACATGTCCTATTTAATTTTAGCTACACCCTTATCCTACTAAGAAAAAAGGCTAGGGGTCCGTAGAACCTATAAAAAGGAGATGGTTGTGGCGCGAAGTACTCTTGTGCACCTACGTCATTCGGCTCGCACGCAAGCCCGGCGAGTAAATAAAGTAAATAAGCAAAAATCTTTATGAAAGCAAGTCCCATCGAGTGGAGTCAAGGCAGGGTTAGCATTTAGAATTTGATTCTCATCAAATAGTATAGTAGATTTCTCAACTCCTTTTTTAGTTAATTCGAGTTTAGATTCGTCCATACTCTTACTCTGATCTTTTCATGTCCCGAAACAATTATATTAGGGAACGGAGGGAGCAATAATTTTAGAAAATCAAGTAAAATTTAAAGAAAATATACCCCCATTATGTCTCCAAGTTTAACAATGGGCTTCCTCGGTGGCTGCTGCGGTTCCTCAGTTTCATCAGCTCCTTCCGTCTCTTCTTCTTCAGGGGCTTCTGCTGAATTTTCCGCTACTTCTTCAGCCCGGACAACAAAATTACGGCTTTCGTACAATCTCCCAAAATTCGAACCAAAAGAGTTGCGAAGAACCCTCGAAACTGATAAAGAATTAGAATTGAACGACGAAGGAGGCCTATTAATCAAAGCTGAAAATCCCAAATTCTTTACCGGCGGAGAATATCCGGGGTGGTTCCTTGGAATCATATACAGTGCCTGAAACAATTACAAATTACAAATTACAAATAAAAAATCAGAGAAAAATAAATGGAAATGACTTTAGAAAGGGGAGAAGTGTGTGAACCTGGGGAAGAACATTGGAGCCCATTGCTGAGAGAAGAGGTGGAGAAGGGTATAATGGTTTTTTTTTTAAGTATTTTTACAAGATGAGATGATGGATTAGAGACATGGAAGAGGGTCTTATCCAGAAAATCAAGTAAAGAAAAAAAAAACCTTCTACTGCTTATGAAATTGGGAATGTTTCTATTTAGTCCTCCATTTTTAGAACTAATTTTACTTGTGACCTAAAAGAAATATTTTTTGAAGGTTTTGGTTTCAGTGTTGATAGTAATTTTTTATTTTTTTTTTACGCCACGATGAGCGATTGCCCCACATTGGGGAGAGAGAACACCCTAGATAAGGGAGAATAAAACTTACCGTACGCAGGCGGAGGGTATCGAACCCGGTACCTCTCAGTCACGGGCCGACCAATGCCCCCACTAGACTATTGGCCTGTTCAATGTGTTGATAGTAATTTGTAAGGGTACATGGTGGCATAAATGATCTCAATCGTAGAAGTACAATTAATTTGGTTTGATTTTTTTTGGTTTGGTTTAAATGGAATTTATATTAAAACAAAGTTAGAGTACAAAAATTATAAGAATCGCTTTCAATATCTCAGAAGTATCTTACAATTCTCTTTCTCACTAGACATAATTTTACTAATTCGTTCTAATAGCGGAGGAAGGGAAAATTCTGAATGGACCCAACCACCACGGAAAAATATTTTTGCTTCCACCCCCAACTTTCTTTCTGACCTTAACCACAAGATAGCCAAAAGTATCCTTAGTAACCCGTTTATGTAATAGTGGAACTCTTAAATAAACCCCTAAATTTTCCGTCAATGGAACACCAAAAGACGAAGATATTTGGAAACAATGCGTAGGTTGTCGTGACACAACTCAACTGACAAATTCATGAAGCGTAATGTTGTTTAGTTGTGCTTTTGTTTAGAGGATGAAAATTCGATTCCTATTAAATGCAGAGGTCACTCAATCCTAGAATCGTATTTATGGGACTGGTCACACAATTCACTCACATGAATTACGCAGAGCCCATATCTGCAGGTAGGTCACGTCTAATTCATGTGAGGGTCGTGGGGACTAATCCTACAAAGACAATCATAAAATTGAATTTTTCCAAGTGCAGGCAAAATTGACTCATTTTAAATTATTGGTGTACATGCAACAGTAAATGAGTCAAATTGAAACATATTATGCGATTTAAATTCTTTACTAACCCTAAGAACATGTGGTGAGGACCTTTAGGGTTAGACACAGTAATTTATTTTAATAATGATGACTGTGGTACGTGTGGATGGTATATTTTGTTTCATTTAGATTCTGGATGTATAAGGTCGCAGATTTGAGACCTGCATGTGCTATTCTATTTTGCCAATGAGGCATTGGTTTAGTGTCCAAGACTGAGGCCTAATGACGTATATGTCATGAGTTCGAATCTCCTCCCTACTTCTTGAATCTTCTATTTCTTGTGATAAATAATTCTCCTCTTTCAATAAATTAAAGTGACCTACATATATCGAGAGCCTGAGTAAGAAGAGATGGCACTATTAGGTACTCCCTTCGTCCCAAATTATATGTCCACATTTCCTTTTTAATTTGTCTCAAATTAATTATCCACTTTCTAAATAAATAGTTCATTAATAATGATTTTTCAACCATATTCTTACATTAAATGTTGGAGAGAGGAGAATAGAGAGAAAATAAGGTAAAATTAAATCGGAAGTATTATTAAATAGAAATATGTTTGACATTTAACATATTTTAGTATAGAATTTGATAGAATTTTAATTCTCGTACAAAATATATAACCGACATATAATTTAGGGAAGGATTACCATTCAGTGTTGTCCTTTTCTTATCCCTGCCAGACAATGTCTATTCGCAATGTCAATGGCAATGATAAAAGCTGGCTCTGCTGATATGATTCCAATTTCCAATGTCCAAAGTGACCTTTAATTTTGTGCCATTTATTTCGCATAACCACTAGAGCCCCACCCCCCTATTTTATTTTTAACACCCCCTATTCCCCATTAATTTTTTTTCCACTCTCTCTCTTGTCTCTCTCATATTAAATTCCTCCCAAACTTCTCTCCCTCTTTAAAGATCCGCCGCCGCCGTCAACCGCCGCTTGCCGGATTTTTTTTTTTACTTCAACAGATTGTAAACGTCATCCTCGTCAACTTTGTCTCTACAATCAACGTCAAAATAGCATCACAACTAACACAATGTGAGTTTTAATTTTGAAAATTTTGAATTTTAACTTAAACTATGTAGATCTACCAAAATAGAAGTTGATTTGTGATAAAAAGTACCAAATTTGCTTGAAAATACACTAAATTGTCAGTTTTTTGCCAAAAAACTGGACTGAAAATTGAATTTGGGGCTTGGGCCGTTGGCGCGTGTGGCGCGTGAAGGGGATTTTGTGCCGGCGCGTGTGGCGCGTGAGAACGTGTGACGGAGACGCGGGGAGGCCGACTGCTGACGTCAGCAGGCGGTCAGCCAGTCAACCGCTTGCTGACGTGTCCGCGGGTAGGGAAGCAGGCGGACAGTCTTAGCCACCGCGTGTAATTTTACACGCGGTGAAGAATTAAATTTTTTTTTCATTTTTTTTTGCAGTATCGCATTTTTTTTTGAAATTTAATATTTTAATTTAATAGAGGCTTATTTAAATTAATTAATGTCTTTTAATAAATATTATTTTGTCTTTTGTTTTTAAAATATTTTGTCAGAATTATAATTATTACTTGCTGTTGAATTTGTAGATGGCAGATCGGAGAAGAGATCTCGATCGAGTTGGGCCCGATTAGGGACCGTGATGGTAGAGTAGCTGACAGGCCTGTGACTCAGTCTGCCAGATTGAGTCGAGAGCATCGCAGACAACGAACTCCCCCGGCGAGTAACATTCCCTCTACCATTCATGATCCTATACCCTACCCCGCATATAACGACCCCCAGCAATGGATGGCAGGTAGTAGTTCACAACCACCTCATTCAATTTCCGATATTCCTATGCAATCACAGGGGAGGGTTTATGGTTTTGAAGAGGATTATGTTGAAAATTCTTCTACTGAGGAGGAGGAGGAGGATTTCGTTGATGCTACCCCTCCTGTCCAACCCATAGTAGGTGAAGGTGAATCACACAGGAGTCCAGGAATATTGAAGAGAGTATTTGGGAGATTTCGGCCATCGTCTAGCAGATCGTCGTCTAGTAGACCTACCCCAATGGATGACCCAAGTCGAACCGTCGGTTTCAAGAGGTAGACCGTCGGTCTCCGGAGCTAGACCGTCAGTTTCCGGTGCTCGACCGTCAGTTTCTGGAGCTAGACATTCCTATCATGCCCCTACTGACGATGCAAGTGATGACCCACCATATGTATCACAGAGTACTACCCAGAGTACCCAAGCTCCGAGCCTTCCCATTCTTACTCAGGTGAAACCAGTGACGATAGATTGGGAGCAAAGAACTCCAGCAAGTGGTGGGACAGGAGATTCGGATGTGATTCCATCTTATTCTGGTCATGTAGCTGTTGATATCTGGAGCAGGGGTAGAGCGGGAATTTGTAGAAATCACCACCCTGGAAAGAAGGCGTGGCCGGGAGTTGACGAGCCTAGACCAAGATGCAGAGGGCGTCCTCTATTATTTTAGGCACTGGTTTAGCACACCTCCGTACAACCATGTTTGCGCATCACGATAATGCACTTATTTGTTCATTCGTAGAGCGGTGGCAACCCGATACTAACTCATTTCACATGCCTTGGGGTGAAATGACGATCACACTTCATGATGTATTTTATATACTTCATATTCCTATTTCCGTAGTCTGATCTTTGACCCTCACCATATCAGAAAGAATATTATTCTTGAGATTGCACAGTGTGTTCAAGTTGATGTTCAGGCCCTGACTAAGGCTATTGCTGAAAAGGGTATTCCGAATAAATATTTGGTTAACGCAATTAATGGTCTGCCTTTGACTTCTATTGTCCGTGCAAAGGTGTGCTTACTGCATATGTTGGGGTCGACCCTGTTTGTCGATCGTTCTTGGGACAAGGTGAACTTCCGGATATGGGGAGCCTTAATGGCACCGGGCCAAGTGAATTCGTATTCCTGGGGTAGTGCAGCATTGGCAGCTCTGTATCGCCAATTGGGTCAAGCGTCTAGGGCCGGCTGCAAGTCAATTGGCGGATGTCTTACCTTACTAGAGGTACTTAATTAATTTTTTTAAAAATGTTAAATGTAGTTGTTTTTCATTTGTCACATGATTATTTATCTAATATTTCTAATGAATAATTCTTTGCGAGCATGGATATATTCATATTTCCAGTATTTCGAGTCGGAGTTCGGTTGAACATTAATTGGAATGTTACACAACCATTTGCTCGGAGATTTTTGCACTGAGAAAGTTGATTTGAAGAGTATGAAGAGACTCGAAGTTCTAGGATGATGTTGGATGATATGAGTGTCGAAGAGGTATTAAATGTATTTTTTATTTTTTAAATTGACAATCAAAAATTATTCTCTAGAAATACTTATACTTGACTTAATTGTGTAGGTTAATTTTACACCGATTCGGTAGATTCCCGAGGGCAAAATCTCTTTCTTTCGGATTTCTACATTTCATGGCACCATTAGGTTTGGCCATATTGTAGAAACCGTACATGCCGGATCGTTGTTTGAGACAGGTTTGGCTATGTACGAGAGAAAGCTTATAAATCGAATTTTGCCACAGGAACATTATCGTCCTAAGGAGACTCGAAGGTATAAGGCTGTGTATAGTTTTGTCGATGCATTTTGGCAAAGGGCGGAAGCACACTGTTTTTCCTTAGAATTATTGGGACGTGCAGCAGATCCTCCTTCAGCGGTGGCTTTGGGTTATCTTGAATGGTACGAGCCACGCACTCACTTGAGAATTCATCCATTTCATCGGGTTCCTAAGGCAATAAGGAACCAACAGGTATTAATTATTACATTTGTAACAAAATTATTACAAACATATTTTTTGCCCGTTTAACAATTTGTTTGTTTTTTTTTGTTTTTCAGTTCGTTGATTCCATTAAAGCATTGTATGAATCTTTACCAGATTCACAACATGCGACATTTCCTAGGGATTATGATCATGTGTTTGCAGCGCTAAAAGAAAATCTTCGTCAGGTGCAATCGAATAATGATGAAGACGTTTAGTTGTGTAATATTCAGAAGATAAATTTTCTTTTATTTGTGCTAATGTGTTGCAATTAATTGTATAATGGCTTAGAGTATAATGAAATTTATGTATACTTCTTTTTTTTTTAATAAAATTATGAAACATTTGTTCCGGGCACCCCTAAACCCTTACAACGTTTATTTAAAACCCCAAGAAATTACATTTTTTGTGAAATTTAACTAAAACCCAAAAAAAAATTAATTAAAAACCCTAAAAAACGCATTGAATATGTCTGGAAAAAAAATTAATTTCCTAGGGCCGCGTGCAAAATTACACGCGGGCTAGGGTTTCACCCGCCTGCGTGTGAACACGCGCCTTTTTAAAAAAAAATTTAATTTCCGCGTGCTGACGTCAGCAGACGGTGAGTGACGTCACCGTCTGTACAGTCAGCAGACGATAACGGGTATTGGCGTCTGCTGACTGTACATACGTGTCCAAGTATTTGAGAATTCTTCACCTTTGAGAATTCTTCACCTTTTTCGTGTCCAAGTATTGATACAGCATTCTTGTTCACACATTTCCCAATGTGTCTCCTACACAACATGTGTTTGGCTTCGTGAAATACCTCAATACTTGCCTTAACAATTTGCATATCTTTATCAAGTTACAACAACACGGGGACTCGTTTGGGATCAAATAATCCCCTAATCATAGCAAGTGCCCACGCAAAATTTTCTTGTTTTTCTTGACGCAAGAATGCATATGCAATAGTGAAGTTTTGATTGGTGCAGGTAAATCCAATTACAGCGAGTAGAAGCATTTTGTATCTGCAATTATTTAAATCGGTAAACTATATAAAGAATTCCAACACATCATAAAATCATTAACTATATAAACAATTCCAACACATCATAAATAAATTAAATAAAATAATACCTGTTTGTTTTGTAGGTGCTGTCCATAAGGATAACGTAGGGAAAAACTCTGGCAAGTCTGATGGAGTCAGGATGAGCAAATAATAAGTCGCCAACATATTGTTGAGATTCGTCTACACCCGTTCCGTCACTACCGCTATTTACATAACGACGACACTCTACAACATAGCCAGCTTCGGTGAGACGATACATCAAATCTTGTAATTCGGTCCGGCCATTTTTGTCAAGTTTCCTGATTCTTGCCCTCGCATTATATACTGTAGATCTGCCACCATAAAAGTTAGGATTTTCCATTTTCAATGTGTTATAAATTTCGTTCGCCCCAACATTGCACTTCGTCAACTGCTCAACCAACTTATTACGCTCGTCATCCAACTTACGTCTTTGCGAGCATGACCAAAGCGATAGTTTCCCAAGAAATGGTTATGTTTGCCACGGCTAACCTTAAATCTCCATGAATCGGGTTTTAGTCCTTTTTCCCTACAATCTTGAATGGGCAATCTATCTTCTTAGTTCTCACTTGTTTGGTTAGCTTTCCTCCTTCACCGCCCTTGCCAGCTGGTGCCCCGACGTATATACCCGGAAACGCTCACATCTTAAATACACCTTGGGCACACTATAATCTTGTCCCTCTCTTGGCCAGACAAATTATAATATACACTTTATGTTCTATCCCTTTTTGTTTAACTTGATGAACTAACTCATCCTTGGTTTGGAAATCATATTCTTCATAGGGGACTAAAGAATTCACCCGTATCAGGGCCAATTTTCCTCATTATCAGGAAATTCCTCTAGATCACTACTTGGTCCGTCTGAACTTTCAACCTACAATAAATGCAAAATATAAAATTGTCACTAATACCAAAAAACGTATTTTGGTCACTGCAAAACAAATGAAAATATATTAATTTTTTTTTTTGTCACTGAAAAAAAAATTAATAAAAAAAATCAAATTTTACCGCGTGTAAAATTACACGCGGTGGATCAGGCCACCCGCCTGCGTTGTGCCACGCGCCTTACCGAATTTAAAAAAAAACTTTTATTACGCTGCGGCGTCGGCAAGCGGTCGGCCGATCAGCACTTTCTGCGGCGTGTCCGCGGTTGATTGGGCTGACCACTTCTTGACATCAGCAGGCGGCCCGTTTTCCAGATCCCATTTCCGGTGCTGTTTTCTCGGTTCCGGACAATTTTATCGCATTTTATCAGTTTAAACATGTATTTTTGCATCAAATTTTTTTTTCAACAGAACAACAACAATATAATATTTATTATTTACCTCAAAATCAATGTCTTCTAAATAACCGCAATCTTCGGAGTCCATTATGCCGGAATCTTGTTGGAATTTTTTTTTGCTCCAAAATTTTTAAAATTGATATTTTGTGGTGGATCTACTCCAATAAGTTCAAAAATGCAAAAATTTTTGCCGGAAACCGGTGACCGGACCTCCGGTTGGTGTTTAGACGGTGGCTCCGGTGAACAGTGGATGTTTTTCCGGTATGTAAGTGGGAGAGAAAATTTTTGGGGAGAGAATTTTTTGGAAGGAGAGAGAAAAAAAAAATAATTATGAGTGAGGGGGGGTGTGTTGTACAAAATATAGGGGTGTTTTTTTTCTTTGACCCTTTATTTCGTGCCAAAGAATAAAATGAACGTGACAGCTGAATCCGATGTAAAACAGGTGTTCTTTTTATATGTGCAAAATATAATTTTAATTTTCAATCTACGTCAACAAAAGGAGAAATAGTTATGAATACTGTATCTGTTTTTTATTGTTAATGAAGAACAACTCATTTGAATAATGAAGAACAACTCTTCATTTCACCTAAAAAAAACTCATTTGCCTGATCAAATTTGTGATATTTTATTTCAGATTTTACATGAGATAAGTTAAAAATGTGTAACTGGTATATAAATTCGAGTTTAAATCCCATGATCACTTCGTGATATTACTTTTTACTTAACGAGTTTGTTCGTCAAATAAATAGTCATTTCAAATAATGTCATACCTGTTATAATATAGAGAAGGGAGAAGAGAGAAGAGAGTTTGAGAAAATAAAATATTTCAATGTGTAATGATATGAACCAAATACCTCTATTTATATAGGTTAAACCCTTTGGTTCATGAGCCTCACACTCTAGGGCTTTATGCGCCTACAAGAGTCATTAGTTATTTACAACACTCCCCCTTGAATGACTAATCTATACAACAATTGCCTCACAAAAATTCATTTGGAAAAAACCCAGTGGAAAAAAAACTAAACCAAACTAAGAAAATGAGTACAATTGATGTTGGAGTATTTAATTGCCGCCTCGTTAAAAACCTTGTCAGGAAAACCCAGTGGGACAAAACCTGAACGGAGGAAAAAGAGTATGACCACTCCCCCTGATCATTGAATGTCGTTAAGTTGACGCATTCCAATTTGATGTATCAACTTTCTGAATGTTGATGTTGACAACGCTTTGATAAACAATCTTCTACAATATCACTTGAGTGAATATGTTGAACATCGATGTCGCCATATCCTATTGGATTTTCATAACATGAAGAATATGCCTCGTTGAAACCTTACTAGAAAAAAATTTAGTAAAAAAAATACGCCTAGTCAAGGAAAAAGAGTATATTATTTTTATGTCAAATTTACTTCCCATGTTACCAATATCATTTAACCAATGCATATAGATCTCCAAGATCAACCTTCGAAATTGCAATTGGTATTATCTTAGTGAATAATTATTCACATGATCAACAAATTACATCTTCTGGATGTTTCAATTTGTAATTGCTAGTTTTTTCCAAAACTTTCAACATTTATTTGCTTTTTCTAAATTCTCCGGGAGGAATATTTTGATGATTTAATCCTCTCTAATCCAATAATTTTTTTATTTTCTTAAGAAAGATGTCAGTCACACATCAGGTGTGTCTTGAACTCGTCATATATATAAAAAAATTCTTTTGAAAAAATAAGAACATCTATATTATGAATATTCAATTTGCTACTCTTTTGAATTTAACAAAATATTAACATATTAATTTGAAACTCTTTGCAATTTTTCTCTATTTAGCTCCAAGTTTATTAGAGCTACTGAGAGAATTAAGATGCTTAACAATATATTCCCACATCATTCATTGCTCTCTCTCCCTTGATGTGGGATAACTTATTTCATCAAAATATTTAAAATACTAATAAAATAAAATAAAAGCTGCAAGTAAACTAATATACATTTACATATGTTATCTTTCCATAATGCTTTCAACAAGCACTAATCACTAAGTCTGGATGTTTATATTATTCGGGAAGAATTACTTATATGCTTCTGGCATATCAAGTCCTTCAAAGACTTCATATAAATGTTGTTACTAGAACGTGTTATAATATAGAGAATGGAGAAAAGATTTTGAGAGAATAAAATATTTCAATATGTAATGATATGAACCAAATGCCTCTATTTATAGAGGTTAAACCTTTTGGTTCATACGCCTTACACTCTAGGGCTTTATGGACCTACAAGGGTCATTCATTATTTATAACAAGACCCATAAATTACATTCTAGACCCGTAAATTTAAGATGTGACAAAATTTATCTGAAGATTACGGTTATGTTACACGCGCAAACGAAACATTCGTTCAATAGCGTATTCAAAATCGGAATGTGGACTTGCCGAATAAATAAATAAATGTGTGACATCAAAATATCAATGGTGGGTCTTAAATTCTTTCATTTTCTAGAGATTTTCAGTTGGTGTTGAGACAATATAAATTCGCCGGTTTGGCAACTGGTCCTCCTCCTTTTTTTTTGTACTACTATGAATGACAGCATAATGTGATTCTTGGAGCCTAGCACTAAGATGCTGAGTCTGGTATGATGCGGAACATTACGAAATTTCGTACGTGTAAAATATGGAGAGTACTTGATAATTTAGGTGGTGATTCAAATTTAAAAAGTAATTTTTTTAATAACTGTTAAATATTTAAAAAATAATTATTTTTTCATTTGTTAGATATTCTAATCTAACGTTTTTATAATTGTTCCACAACGACAAAATATATGTTGATTCCGCATTGTAGCCATTTTGTACTAAGATGGTTACTCAGAAAAATTAAATAAAGGAAGCAGAGTTTTGGACATTGAATCCTTCGAAAATATAGTGTTGAGCATAATTTAATTTTCAACATCTTTCTGTCACATCCACTGTAATATTTCTTTTTATAATATTTAATATTTAAATTTTATCTAGCATGATTTCTAAAATGCAATTTATATATGATTCATAATCACGCACATGAAGAATGGAATTGCCAGCAATTTGATGTTAGTTTTTTACTGCTAAATTTCTATGGTTAAGAGACAATTTTTTTTTTTTTGGCAATGAATTTTGGTTGTGGAAATTGAGCTTTTATCATACGTCAGCAAGACTTGTTAGAGGAATTCGGACTCTAAATCTTTTAGTATACTCTCTAATATTATTTTTAGTACACCAATTATATTATTGCATGTGTATAAGTATTATTGATCAAGAATGAATTTAGCAACTTAAACCAATCACATCGTAACATGTGTAATAATATCATTGATGTATTAGAGAAAACACTGAAGAGTTTACTAAAAAATCCGAGGTCAGATCTTCGTATGCAAAGATCATTTTTCCCATTTTTCTTCCATTAAATTCCAACGAAACTTGGAAACTGAGATTTTTTTTATTTTTTTTATTTTTATAGATAACTTTTAAATCAGAAATTTTCATACTTGAATTAGATGCAGCTAAGTACCTGAAGAGCGTAAAAACTACGATATAAATAGATTTCACAAATTCATTATATTCAGATAACTGTTACAAAGTTGATCTCGTCAAGAAGAGTTGTCCTAATGGGGGATAAGCTTTTTGCTCAAGACGCATCTTGTGTTCAATACTCGCACATTACGATCCGAAAAATTCCCTAATCTTGTAATAAAAAATTAATAAAAAGAGTTAATTCTTGAAGGATTACTCATGTTGAAATCATGAGTCCGAGTCACTCAATAAGCTATTTTATTTCGCATTATCAGATTTATGCTTCTTTATAGCGCATTGATAGCGGATTTACCCCCAAAAAAAAAAGTTGAAAGAAGAATATGACTCAAATTGGTAGCTCTTCTCATTGTTGGGGGATGGTTCTAAGTCACCACGGCTCCAGTGCAAAATGGAAAATGTTTCGTATATGCGAAACGGATTCTCATCCATTGAATTAAAATTTTGACGGTTGAAATTAATTTTAAAAAATACCTGTTTTTTTATAGCAAAAACTACATATTTTCAAGTTAAAAAAAATATTCCGTACATACTGAAAAAAATACTGTTCCCCATAGAAGACGGACTGGTTCTAAGTATGCTTTTGTGTTGTGAATCTCGTGATAAAGTCAGCCAAAGTCACAAGTTTTTAGACAGAAAAATTATATATGTGCAAGCATTGAAGCCAACACTTGGCCATATTAGTTGGCAGTATGATGTGTCATTTGAATTGAATACCCTTTTCAATTTAAAAAAAATATATATTGAAGGCTGAAACCATATTACCATAGTATCTGTTACCAAAAAAGAATAATATAATTGACTTTCTATAATATTTTGTCATATTTCAAGTCAATAAAAGCGAATACATAAATCACCACACATATACCTAAAGACTAAAGTCACATGGACAACTTCCTCGGCTTGTCTTTATTAAAGAATTAAAAGGGTCATGATAAACCAACCCTTAAAGGCATCAAACTCCACTTCTTTCTTCTTTTTTTTAAATCTGACAACTATCGATATTCATATCTGTTTTACAATTCGCATCTAGTCTATTTCGTTACTATGGTCGAATCAAATCCCTTTTAGAACAGAGCTAACAAAATGTCTTTATTCACAAAATTCAAACTCGAGATATTGTTTAAAAATATTGCGCGCCTTTCACTAGCTTAAAGAACAATTTATTTTTATTTTTTTAGTGAGGTAAAATTTGAGACTAATCGGTATTTATATCCGTTTTATGATCCACAACTAATCTAATTCTCTATTAGTCTGATATTTCACGACTAATCTAATTCGTTACAACTGTCGAATCTCTTTCAAAACAGAGAACTCCTAACAGTTTTTTTTCTATTCACAAAGTTTGAACTCGAGATCTTGTTTAAGAAACATATCGTGCCTTTTTCTTGGACTAACTCGTGTTGGTAACTGAATGGACAGGAAAATTCCAAGGTAGGCCCGCCCAACTCTTGTGAGAGAGGGTGCGGGACCAGTCCCACAAAGGCAGCTCCATGCCCGAGTAACCCGAATGGACACTATATGCACCCAATGGTACATTTATCTTCTTCTAGTTCTCTATATATTAAATATGTACCTCAATTCAATCCCACATTTCCTTCATAAAAAAACCTCACAACAAACTTATCATTTCTCACTTACACTCTCATTCTCTTCCTGCTATTCTAAGACCTTAAAAGTCCCCATAAATCATGGCTCACTCAAGTGCCATGCTCATGCTTTCCTTATCCTTCTCCTTAGTTGCATTTTCAGCTGCTCAAGCACCAATGGGCTTACCTCCAATGATGTCACTTCCACCATCCACCATGGCATCTCCGCCTATGGTCACCACCCCTCCTCCTATGATGTCTCCTCCGAACATGGCCCCAACAATGATACCGGCCATGCCTTCGCCTCCAATGTCGTCTCCTACAATGTCTCCAGGTCCATCCATGAGCTCCCCACCAACACCAATGACCCCCGGAATGGCCCCCGAGATGCCCACCTCGCCTCCTGCACCCTATGGGACCATCCGCAGGACCAATGGCTGCGCCAGATGCCGCACCAGCGTCCCCGGGTTCTGCTGGTTTTATTCAGGGAAGTAGCATTGCTATGCTTGCATTGTTTGGAGGTGTTGCACTTCTTGTCTAAACAAATCCCCCATTGCCCATTCTAGTTTCATTTAGATTTTTTTTATGTAGATTAAATTTTTTTTTCTTTTGTATTTTTTTTTCTTTCTAATTCTTTTTTTCCCTTTATAGATCTCCCTCTGTTTTCCTTTCTTTTCTGGTGTATTTTCTTTTAATCTGGATGATATTTTGAAGATTCATTAGGATAGTTACAAATGCTGCCATGTAATATTTTGACTCAGCCTAATAAAAGACCTTATATTCTTGTTTTCTTATTGAGTCATAATTCCTAACTTTCCTGTCAAGAAGGAAGGCTATTGCAGTGCAACACTTTCGACACAGAACAATATGTTTCAGATTCCATAAAAAACCTACTCTCACGATAATAGAAAAACAAACAAATAAAAAATCCCTAACCTCCTTATGTTGAATCTGGATTTCTTGGATAATTTCTGGGATTCCTATAGCAATTCCATATAACCTTCCATAAAACCAAGATATGGTTCCTAGGCCTGCCCTGACCCGTGATGGTGATCGGGGTCGAACCCACCCAATCTTTTAATTCACCAAAAAAATAAAATAAAAAAATAAAACCAAGATAAGGGAAAAAAAAATAATAACAGGTGAAAAAGTTGTCCCATCTGTTGATGTTCTTCTTTAGTATATGTACCAAAGAGATATGATGAATTGGTATATACTTGTTAGTTAGGCTGAAAAGAAATGTAAGAAAAAAGTTAATGAAAAATATCTGTGGACAAGACTATTTTTTTATTAAAAAAAATTATTATTGTTTATTGGGGGAGGGAATCTATCTATTATAAGAAATAGGGAATTCAAGAAGCGGAGATGAGATTCGAACTCATGAAGACTATGAAGTGACATCTCCTTTAAAAGATGGGAAGGTGTAGTGTTAGAAAATAAATTGCAATAATGAAAGAGAAAGTAGATCGGAAATGATAATGAAAGATACACAAAATTGTTAATCCAGTTAATTAAGGAATTGAATATGTCTGGATGCGACTGTCAAGCCAAGATATATCACTATATCGAGATACAATGAGTTAAGATTATGTAAGTTGGCTATTTATAACAAAAGACGCAACCCTAATTACAATTTTACGTTGATCGCCGTCAGCGCGAGTCTGTGTTCAGTACTTCGGACTCAATAACCCAGTCGGAAGGACCTTTCAAGTGTGGTGGAAATTAATGGGGGAGGGTATGGGCTTTAGGTGGTGGAAGCATTAGCTAAAGGAGGAAAAGGGTGGTGAGGTGGGGCTAAAATTGAGACAAAGGAACATGAGCAGGATAGTGACATGCACATGCTGTATTAAAAGGCAACTACAAACAACATAGACAGAGGAAATATATTTCCACACATGAAAACCTAAATATACATATTATTAGATGAACAAAGAATCATCAATGGATTTATGGAACTTTAAAAATTTGCATAGTTTTTAGGATACACGCATTTGGCCACACTAATCGAGTTGGGATTTGGAGGGTACTGTAACCGACTTGACAGGAATTCCCTCAAATATACTACAATTGCCACTCCCAAGTATCGAATTCGGGACACATGGTCTCGGACGGGATGACTTTCTCACTGGGTCAGTCATCACTTAATGCATACTTAATGCATAGTTCCAAGTTTAACATTGGAGCAGAAGTGCAATGTGGTTAGTACATTGATAGATTTTAATACTGTTCTAAATCAATGTTTGACCTCAAATAGCAAAGAGTTATTACAAGCATATGAAGATTCATAACTTTTGCAAAAGAACAAAAAGTAGCAGAGTTATCAGAAAATATCACCACTAGCATAGTCCCCACACAAGATAACAAATTTTCCAAAGAGCATATAAAAGAAAATTCATGTAGAGAAACTTTTTGACAAGTTACAATTGATTCCATAATATCATTATGAACTTTTTTATAAAAATGGAACTTTTTTCAAGAAAAAGTCATAGGAAAGTAAGCATTGGATTCCAACAAAAGCTATCCATTTTCAAAGGAAAAAAACTCTCTCTTATACTACCTCCATTCCTAAATATAAGACTGTCAGGACAAGTAGCGAAAATTAAAGAAGCAAAATCCAAGGTGTTTTGTTAATCAAATTACTAATGTTATTATCTTAAATAGAACTTGTATGCCCACTAATTCTATTTAAGATAATAATATTGATATTTTGTTTTTAAAAAATATCTTAATATTTGCTTCCTTCATTTTTGCTACTTGTCCTGAAAGTCTTATATTTAGGAATGGAGGGAGTAATTTAATAAAATTTCACCAGCCTATCACATTATTCTCATAGCTATAAAGCTTGGAGTTTCCTAACTCTTTTCACAACCATATTTTTACTTCAATGCAGATTGAACCATTCTTTGGCTACTCCCAACATCAAGGAACAAGGGGGGATAAAAAAAGGAGTTGAATAAAAAAAATTTATATTGAATAATAAGAATACAAGTGACAAATGTACTTAAATTATCTTTTTCTTCGTCTTCTACGACACTCAAAACAATCAGAACATGGATACTTACTTCTGCTTGAAATTGAATCGCTTGATTGGAGTTTTTCGGGTGAAATTTTCAAGTCTTCCACAAGTACCTTTTGGAGCTTCTCATTTTCCTTCATTAGCTCCTCAATGATTTTCTGGTGTCTTAATACCTGAACCAATGAGAAATTTAACTTTTGTTCAGCTGGACTTATCAAGATGATGCAAACAAATAAAGGAACCATAATAGTTTGAATTGTCAGAAATAGACTTGAATGAAACATTAAGCAAAGTGGATGTATATATATCCTAGGAACTTTTCGCTCGGTCTTCTGAAATTCAATCGATTCAGCTGGATAAAACCAATGTTACCTAGTTTGTAGTACGCTAGGGTATGCAGTACGGGTACAAGGACGTGAAACACTAGTTTTGCCAATATGCAATAAGCGGGTAGGCTTAGTTAGGATGCTTTTCCGATGCGCAGTACGCTAAAAAGAAGGGGTTCTCTAAAAATATTTAATATATATATATATATATATATATATATATATATATATATATATATATATAATGACAGAAATTTCAAAATTTTGTACATCCAACAACTAGTATAAAGCAATATAATGTATAAGCAAAGCATATAAGATTCAATAGAGAAGCATCAACTTAAGAAAAAGACACCAAACACATTATAAAAGAATCCTCAGCATACAAAAAGGTGTCACATGGGAGCAGATTTGGTAAGACCTCTCTCTTTTTCCACATCTTCTCTTAACTGAAGCAGTACGCTCCTCTAAGGGAACCCACCCCGTTTGGATATGCTAGTACTAGTACGCAATACGCAGGGGTAGGCAGAGTATCGGATAACACTGGATAAAACCTTCTGACTACATGTGCCAAGTTTCAATGTGAATAAAATTTTATGTCAATAGATAATGGTTCAAATTTGTCCTAAATTTTGACTTTTGCGAATGAAAATCCACATTGGATTTTTCAATCCAATAGAAAGTGAGAGAAGTTGGCTGTTTTGAGATACTATATTTTGAGATACTAAACAGGGCCAATTCAACAAAACGGGGAAGGATTTCTTTTAGGATTAGGAAAGAATAGGATTAAGTTAAGAAAAGCGTAACTCAAGATGCAAATCCAATATCCACTTGACAGGCACCTTTTATCTCATAAAAAGCTTCCAAAACTAAGATTACATGAGCCATAAACACAATATTTCCAAAAGAAATTAGTTTCTAACTGAGTCGGGAATTATTCTCAAACTGAAACTTACCATCTGCAAGATGTTATTCTCTAATCTGAACCGCTCAGCCTACAAACAAGAAACCAAGTATTAGAACTTTCACCAAAAACTGGGCATACTGAACTTAAACTTTGGACCAATAAATCGTCTTTCAGAAAATCCTTCTACAAGTTGACTGACTTATAGATGCCAATTGAAAAATCGAATTGCAAATATACTCATTTAGATACGAACGGTTCACTTCACATACATACCACCTCATTCACCTCGCGCTCTTCATCCTTCAAAAGTGGATTTTGCAAGAAATTGCTAAGCACCTTCTCTGTTCGACTGCTATATCCCGTGTCTAATGAAGCCCTTTTGAAAGCTATAGTATCACTAGGAGGAACTACATTCAGATCTCCAAGCATTTTCTTTGTTAATCCCGTGGAATTTCCAAGTGGATTTTGGTTTGGCAATTCATTGACCGTGCTCAGACCACTTTGCAATGATATTGGAATAAAACCTTGAATATTAGGTAAGCTGGGAACCATTCCAAACTTCTTCATTACGGTTGCCACGACTTGCTAGCAAATCAGACGGTTGGATGTGAGATAAAAAAATAATAATAATTTGACATTAGCAGATCCAATGGGAGATACACGGGGTTATTATGCATACCACAAAACATGACTGCAGCTGATTGACTGCACCTGGCTTGAGAGCAAGACCTAACATGCAAACACTCATTTTAATTTCAGACAGAAGAAAAATGTTCGGATAAAAGTAGTTTTTCACCATATCAGGTTTATGATCTTTCAAGACAGAAAGAATTTTGTATAAGCGAGTCGGAATTCGTACCGACTCCAAAACCATGGCCAAAACCTACTCCACATCCAATGCCTGCTTCGATGTTCTTTGCGCCTAGCTTCCTCAACTATAAAAATATAGAGCAAGTTAGTGAAAGAATTAATCTTTAAGGACCTTACGCCTGGCTATAAATTGTTTAGGGACAAAATCCACCAATTTGCTTAAACTTACAGAAGTATTAACATGCCTTCCAACTCCAGAAAAAGCATCTGTTGCACCTCTAGCAGCACCCATGACTTGGTTAAGCATTGGTATTGCACCTGAGACACGAACCAAGATACCGGTAAATCAAAGAAAAGCAAATCAGCAATCTCACACTGGCCCACATGGTTACAAAGAAAGGAGAGTTAAAAAAATGGATTTTTTCAAATCAACAGAAGATACGAGAATTAGAATCCCTAGAAGATAATATTCCGTCGAATTAAATGTCTCGGTTGATTCTGCTGGAATTTTGTAATAGATTTAGCTACTTGATTGATGCGTTTTCAAAGAGTTCTTTTTTCTTTCCCCTAAGTCTCATAGGAAGACTAATAAAATAGTATCACTAGAAAAATTAGCAATATCAAAGTCATGAAACACATTCAATTATGACAGAAAGCATCACTGAGGCTCATGCAATTGAATTCTCTGAAACATACAATTTAAACCAATATCATGCAAACGCCAAACGGTGCAATTTATGCATCTAAATTCTCCGAATACATCCCAAAAATCCATTTGTAGCCACATTCTCAAATAGGGGGACTTTATGCAATGCAAAGAATGACAAATATAAATGTCATATTTTTTCCAAGCTAAAAAATTTCCAAATGCCATCACAATTTACAAGCCCATTACTAATTGAGCCATGATCAACCAATACAACAATAACAACAATAACATACCTCATTAAGTCCCCAATAATTGGGATATGAGCGGAGAGGGATAGGAGAGAGACCTAACATTTGGCAATAAATGCACAAAGTGGCTACTCACAGAATACCACTGAAACATATGGATTGAAGACTGGCCTAAACTTTGGCAATGAATGCGCAAAGTGACTGCTTACCGAATACCACTGAAACAATAGCCATGATCAACCAATATCTTACAATTTTCTCCACAAAAGAACACATAAAAATCCAGTCTCCTTACCACTCAAAGCATCCAAATTTAGCATAATATATACAAATTTAACACATCAAGAGAAGTAATATATTAAACAGTTTACTTGAATTTTTGGTTTTGCCATCTTTGTTACCAAATAACTCTCCAAAGTTCATGCCTTTTTTCATTGATTAGAAGAATTATCAATCAAGAAATATGAATTTATTTAAAACAAAAGATTGATACTTTTACCTAAATTTATAGGGCGCCCAACTCCTATACCAATCCCACAACCAATTCCAAAGCCAGTAAATACTTGTCCAACCTTCAAAGAAAAGGGATTCTCCATTCTTATCATTCTATCTTTTGTAACAATTACTCCACTGCTGCTGCTGCTATTTCCATTACTCTCCATTCTACTATTTCTTTATCAATTGGGGTTTTTTTTTTTACCGTTTCTTGATTCTTCTCTAGCAATTCTTGGAAAATCCATTACTTATTTGGCCATTTTTTCTGGGAGTCAAAGATATGAATCTTTTTTTTTTTTTTGTGACTACATTTTTAGCAGTTCCAGCCGAAAAGAGTGAAGAGAAGGTTGTCTCTAGAGACTCTGACTAACAAATGAAGAACTTATTCTATTTGTTTAATGATTTTAGTCCCATAACCTTTTTATTTCTTTGTTTTTAGTCCTCATCATGTAATAGAGTATCACCAAGGGACTAAAAACATTGAGAAAAAATAAGGGTAGTGATTTTTTATTTTTATTTTTTTATGGGGGGTAAGGGAATCGAACGCAGGACCTCGGTCCTGCATCCACGGCCTTTTTCACTGGGCCAGTAGACTCCCACTAATAAGGGTAGTGATTATTGGATAAAAATTTTAGGATCAAATTTGAATCAATAAGGTATAATGTCACTTTAAATTCTAACAATCATTTTCATTTTATATTCTTTGATCCTCTTTTTATCCAAATTTTTTTATCAAACAATCATTATTGGAAAAATAAATACGAGATTAAAATTATATAAAAAATAAAAAATGAAATAATTTCCAACTTTGAACATAGTTTGAAGACTATTTTTGCAAATTATAATCTAATAAGAAGAACTTTTTAAAAATGGTTTACGGTACGTCGTCACTCAGCCCGCCCCTTGAATCCACCACTGCATGTAAAGTAATTCATTAAAGTACAAAGTCTTATAATCTCTGACCTTCGCTAATCCATCACCCTTTGGGGAAATATTTTTCTAAGATTTGTGCAATGAATTTTCTTTCACAATCTAATGCGGGACTTTGCATCCATGTGCGTATTTCGATATAGAATCTGCACTAAATTGTGAGAGAGGAATCCATTGCACAAGTCATTGAATCTAAGTACCCACCCTATGCTATGGTTTACATTCCATATTTCTATTGGATGGGGGTAGTATTAACTTCTTGTCAAATTTTGTAACAGGGAGAAAATGGGAAACTACAAAGTGGAGGTAAGGGAATTAGGCCTTGAAATATTGGGATCAATAATGGAAAGCTTAAATCTAGGGGCAACGTTTTTTTAAAGAAAACTTTGATAAGGGCATGCAAATGCTTGTTGCAAACAACTACCTACTGATTGGATTGAGTTTGTGTTTGTGTTTAAAATTTGGTTTCAATTTTAAAACAGCCTCAAACCTAAATTAAATTCTATATAATTTAATACTTCATGTTTCATATCCAGACTCAATACAAAGTTAATTTGGGGTATGAGTTTGAGTCTCAAATCAGACCAAATCCAAACCAAACCCAATACAAGAAAATCCGAGTGTGATTGGATTGAGTTTGAATTTCGATCTCAAATCAAACTAAATTCTAGATGACTGAATATTTAAGATTTTATTTGCAAACCCAATCCAAAATTAGTTTGAATATGAGTTTTAGTCTCAACTCAAACCAAATTCAATCCAAGCATTCCAACATCACTATTGGTGCACCTCCACATTCAGATCACAGCATCATCACCATTCTTCTTCAGACTTCTCCAGGCCTTCAAGTATTGGACAAAATTGGAAACTTGTCCCTTTTATCAATGGCTCTTTACAAGTCCTTGTTGGAGATCACTTGGAGGTATTAAGCAATGGCAGGTAAATAGGGACGAAGACAGAGGGGCGGGGTAATAGTCGCCCGCGAGATTTCTAAAAATATTACTTTTTCCGTTCCTAATTATTTGTCACTTTAAAAAACCAAGAAAGTTTTAAATGTAATTTTTCCCAAACTTACCCCTATCTTTAATTAATTCAGTCAACAACTAATTTGAATTGCCCCAACATAAACGTATTAATTGAAGGGTAAAAGTGTCTATTTATCTTTAAATTAATGTATCCCAATCATTTTCTTAATTCGAGTGCATTGTCCTAAAGCGACAAATAAATGAGAATGGAGGGAGTACTAGATATAGTAAATTTTATATGTAGTTCGGAATATTTTATCAAATTCGCCCCCAATATTTATTTTTGCAGTTTTTATATGTAGTTTGACATACTATTACAATTTTCGCCCCTCCAAAACCAAATTCCTAGTTTCGTCCCTGCAGGTAAACAATGGCGGATCTAAGATGCAGGCGGGCGGGCTGCTTGCCCTTTATAAGATTTTTGGAAAAATATATTTTTTAGAAATTTCGTTTTGCAATCTATATATACCCTAATTTGTTGTAAATGACATTATTATCCACGTTTTAAGTTTATAAACAATTTTAACTCCTTCAGTGAAAGTCTATAATAAATACGCTTAAGAAGAGGGTTAAAATTGATTATAGACTAATACTGACGTTAATAATAATATTATTGTCAATTATAATCAATAGACACATTGATCATTTTCATACCTATTTAACGATTGTTTACCACTTTAATTGTTGCAAAATTATCTAGAGACATCTAGTGATCTTTTTTCGAGATAGCAGACTAACCCTAACTTAAGTATAGTAAATTGTAGGCAAATTGGTTCTACAGGTCCAAAAACAATTTTACTTTGGTGATTTTTATCCAAAATCTATTTTTTTGGTGCAGTGGATCCAAAAACAATTTATGTTTGGTGCAGTAGGTCCTTCCGTCTAAAATTCCGTCAGTCAACTGTTAATTAAATTTTGAATTTGGTCAACCCTAAAACTATCAAGGGTATTTTTGAAATTTTACATTAACACCAAAAAACCCACCCCACCCCCATCTCAACCCCTTCTTCATCTTCCCTTCCCGCCTAAGCCCGACTCCTCCCCCTTAACCACCACCCTTAAACAGCTCCCCCCTCATCTTCTTCCTCCAAAATTAAAATATATTTTTATTTTGTCATTATACTCTTTGAGTTTTTCTTTCTTTTTTTTTTTTTTTTGAAAAAATAATGGAAAATGTGCATGAATTTTTTAAAGGGAAAGTTAGAGAAAAGCACAAATCACTCAAAAAAAAAGGAAAAAGAAAAAGAGAAAAAGCTAGACCCCTAGGAAGATGAAGAAGGGGGTTGGGGTTGGGGTTGGGGTGGGGGGTGGTGTCGATTTGGAGGAAGAAGATGAGGGGGGGGCTGTTTCAGGGGGTGTGGTTAAGGGAAGGAGGGGCTTAGGGCGGGAAGGGAAGATGAAGAAGGGGTTGGGTGTGGGGTGGGTTTTTTTGGGGTTAATGTAAAATCTCAAAAATACCCTTGATAGTTTTAGGGTTGACCAAATTCAAAATTTAATTAACAGTTGGCTGACGGAATTTTAGACGGAAAGACCTACTGCACCAAACATAAATTGTTTTTGGACCCACTGCACAAAAAAAATAGATTTTGGACAAAAATCACCAAAATAAAATTATTTTTGGACCTGTAGAGCCAATTTGCCTAAATTGTAATAAACTATTTTTTTTAATATTATCCTTTAATATATATTCCTGTAAAACTCGTCTTGCAGGTACGGCTCTGTGTTTCAGCGTGTAGTACTTGAAGAATTTGATATCTGGGGCCTCAAAGCCTTTCCTTGAGACCCTTCAAATTCATCCTGAATGAGTCATATCTGGCAATTCAGAGAGTTTTTGGGGCTCTAGTGGAATTTGTAGTATTTTGATGGACCATATCAGTGGCGGAGCCAGAAATTTATTATAGGGGACGAATTTCTTACTGAAATTTTTTAGGGGGTGAAATATAACATTGATAAAAAAATCACAAAAAAAAATTTATTTTATCCTATAGAAAATTCGTCGTTTCTGAAAATTTTGGGAGGCCGTAGCCTCTCCTGCCCTCATGAAGCTCCGCCACTGAACCATATGTTAAGTCCTCTTTAAGTTTTGTAACCCGACCCAAATTATAATTCGTTCCAATCATGAGATAACTTTTTTTGGTCGAGACCGAGGGTGTCCACTGTCGGCATCAGTGACTAATTCCCTCACTATTAGAGCTTTCCGAAGAAGTAAATGACTGGCAATGAAATGCGCTCCATTCTCATGAAATCATGAAATAACTTTTTTTTTTCTTGTGAAAGACAAATAATCACCACAAGAACATTAATATTTGTAACGTGGTTCAAATTTTCAATAGATTTACATCTAAGGTTCTCAAATGTAATTTTTTCACGAAAAAAAATTCAATTGTGCGATTTTTGGATGGACATTATTACAGATAAGCCGATTTTTAATTTTTTTTTTTACACAAAAATCAAAGATGGTGAAAACGGCATACATTTATAATAAAATACTTTTCATTTCCTAAATAAATAAGGAGAAAAATAGAAAAAAAAAAAGAGAGAAAAACAAATACAATTAATACTCTCAAAAAGCTTCACAACGATTTATATTTAGAAATAACACTCTTTCAAACAACTTACATTTTAAAATAAACACATTGAATGTTCAAATTTTCTCTCAAGTCTATGCCCTACCCATCCCATCCCATATTTTTTTTTATTTTTTTAAAAAAATAATTATTTTTCTCACAACAGAAAAATTATGAAATCTTTATATTCTAAGGTTTCAATCTTGACCACTCATTACAGATTTTAAGTATGTCAATGAGACGCTTAGGTTCTTTAGAATGAATATGCTTAAGAAGGTCACTTAGGCTGCAACCCTTGTATTTCTTAGCGTCTTCTTCTTCTCCTTCATCCACCAACTCCATAGTAGCAGGCTCTATCGCTCTGTGCAAGACACTCTTGAACAAGCCATTACTGAGTATCTACAGATAGAATCAGAAACGTTATATTATAAGAACAAGTAAGTTTTCTAAAAATATATGAGTGAAAAATATAATAAATTTTACATATCGTAGGGACAATTTTTATTTTTTTTGTTAGTAATCGTTCTTAAACTTTTAATTTACATAAAAGTAAGGAAAAAATAGTATATATATTTTGGTGCCTAAAGTTGGGTCGCCCTTGACATGATATGATTCATATAATTTTGTTAAGGTCTCGACAGGATATAATTCATAAAATTTCTTTCAACCATAATGGTCCTAAGAGATTTTACAAATAGCTTGAATGGTTCCCTAATGAATGAAGGTTGTGAGTTCACTTTGGCAATCAGTAAAATCTTTGAAGTTTTTAATGGCTAGAAAAAAAAAAGTATAGACTATATCAGGTACGAAGTCAGGAATTGTCTTTTTTTGGGGTGGTGAAAAACTGCAACTGTATGCCGACCTACCTATAAAAATTGCAAAAAAAAAAAAAAAAAAAAAAAAAAAAAAATAGGGGGAGGGGGAACTTAATAAAAAATTCCGAACAATATATAAAAGTTACTATATCTATTAGTATTTTTAAAAATCTCGGAGGTGACGCTCGTCCTCGGACCATATCATGTTAAAACCTTAACTATGAGAATATTTATGACTAGAAAAAATTATGAACCATATCATGTCGATGTTGTAACTTTATGGAACAAATATTGTATTTTCTCTATTAAAGAAATTGTTGAATTTTTTTATGTGCATTTATAGTAGGTAAGTCTCAAATTCATCTCTTCATATTGGAATAAATAGCTATTTTGGTCACTAACCTTTTTTCGTCCTGCCACTTTGGTCAAAAATGAGTTTTTTAAACTTTTTTCATCACTAAAGTTTTTTAATTCAGCCATTTTGGTCAAAATGAGTTTTTTTTAACTTTTTTCATCACTAAAGTTTTTTAATTCTGCCATTTTGGTCACTTAAGTTTTTCGGTCTTCCATTTTGGTCAAAAACTTAAGTGACCAAAATGGCAGAATTAAAAAACTTTAGTGACCAAAATGACAGAATTAAAAAAACTTTAGTGACCAAAATGGAAGATCGAAAAAACTTTAGTGACAAAAAAAGTAAAAAAAAAACTCATTTTGACCAAAATGGAAGAATGAAAAAACTTTAGTGATGAAAAAAGTTAAAAAAACTCATTTTTTACCAAAGTGGCAGGACGAAAAAAGGTTAGTGACCAAAATGGCTATTTATTCCTTCATATTGGGAGCAACAACTTTGTGCATTTATTGTCAAATGTTAGGTCTGTCTCCTATCTATCATACTTCCAATTATAGGGGATTTAATGAGTTATGTTATTATTGTTGTATTAAAAAAAATTATTGAATTTTTTTGGGGAGTACCTCTAGATGATCTCCAACAAAGACTTGAAGAGACCCTTTCTCAAGTATGGTAATATCTTTCCAAGTTCCATCAAGGCCATCCATAACTTGAAGACCTGGTGAACTTTGCCAAAGAATGGTGATAATGCTGTGATCAGAATGGGGAGGTGCACCAATCTTGATATGATCTTGTGATTCTATAGAATTAGAGGGTGATGGTGAATAGTTGTTTGCAACACCCATATGTACCCCTCTTTCATAATCTTCTTGGAGGTATTTTATGGTATTTGCATCCAAGTTTAAGAATTCCATGATGGCTCCAAACAATTGAATGGCTATTTTCCTCAGTTGAATTGTGTACCTTCCCATCTTTTTCCTGTTATACATCAAAGATTGTGATACTCATTTAGAGACTAGTCTATACTCGGTCGTTGGAACGCCTGAAGAGTGTGTCTATTATTTAAGGATCAGTCTTGACCCGTAAAACTCTTACATAACAATAACAATCAGAATAAATGAAAGATTAATTTTACAAAGGGACTGTAATTTTATCACCGATATAGTATTAGTAAGTCGCTAATGATCAGAAATATATTATAAACACAATATGTGGTCAATAAGACCTTGTCACAATAATTTGAGACTTTGATTTCTACCTATTGTATTGTTTCTTTCTTCTTTATAATAAAGTTTATCCCCCATTTTCAATAGGCTTATATATCCATCTATGTGCTTATGTCAATTTATGATTCTGGAATGTACTTGATCACATTGATTATATAATGTAAGTATGTAAACAATATGATACATCTTATATTCCCCCAACCCCAATAGTGTGATACACTTTTCACACAGACGGGGTGCTAAAATAAATAATAAAGAGAAGATTATTGGGGACGGTGATGGGATTAAAATCAAGTTAATAGTTTGGACTTAAATGGTCTAAGATGGAATTAATGTTTAAGATAATAGTTTGTGCTAAATAATATAGGCCCAATAAGAAAAATACTTGATTTAGATCCACGAAATAGTCATGTTGGTTTATGGGCTCAGATCAAAGTCAGACTATGTGCCAAACTCTTCGCGCGGTCCAACACGTACAGATCTACTCGGAGGGACAGATCAAGCGCGTGAGAGAGCTACTCAGCCGTAGCAGACTCAATGAACAGTTCACAAAAACACGATGGTAAATCCGTTAATAAAAGATAGAGTTGTTGCACTTCGGATCGTACGAGATATTGAAAAATCTTTTGGAAAATACCCTCTATAAATAATAATTTTCCCACCTCATTTACTATAGGTTCTACTGGCTCTCGAAAATTATTCTAGAAAATTATTCTAAGTCAAATCGTTCAGACACGCTGTAACTAAGGAATCATAAGAATAATTTAATGATATATATATACCCGGTTAGGATAATTGCAACAGCGTCTGTAGTCCAACGGTTAGGATAATTGCCTTCCAAGCAATAGACCCGGGTTCGACTCCCGGCAGACGCATATTTTATTCTTTCTTTTTTCCTACCTAAGTTTTCTAATAATTATAATCTTTCGGCCCAATTTTTGTTAATTTGTCAAGGTCTTTTAACCCATCAGACCTCCGCCCCTGTCTATAGGACAATGTGTTTTTTGGCCCAATCTACACAACCCATTCTCCATTACTCCTGCGTCATATGTGGCATTACTTTTTTATATTAACTCATTTAAATGAGATTTTGGAAAAAAAGAAACGAAAGGGAAATTGTCATTTTTGGTTCTCAAACTATTTCTCAAATAATCGAGTGGTCCTCATTTATTTTATTTCTCATCTGGTCCTAAATGTTATTTCGCGCTTCCTAATCGGTTCTAGCACCACTATCCACGATGCTTTCCCGCCAAATTCCCCTATGTAGTATTTATACTTCTTGGATGATTTCATAAGTATTTGCGAGCTTCCCTGATGGCATTAACATCATTTTCTTCATCCTCTAATATCCAACGCCACCCACCTACCCTTTCTCTCTCAAGTTTGGCAACTAACGCCTCCCACATGGACCATTTAGGACTGGTTTCCATCTAGGATTTGAGGTATAATTATTATTTTTGGTATTGAGTTTCGTGTGATTCCAATTTTGGGTTGGCTAAAAGTGGTGGGTGACGGCGTTGGTAGTCGAATTTGGGAGAGATATGGTATGTGGGAGGCGATGGATCTTGGAGGATGAAGAAGATGATGATAAAACCATCTAGGAAGCTCGAAAATACTTTTGTGATCATCCTGGAAGTATAAATATGGCATAGAGAGGGGTTTAGCCGAAAACCACCGTTGGTGGTGGTGTTGAAACCGGTTGGGAAACGCGAAATATATGATCAAATTAGAAGTAAAAAAAAATGATTACCACTCGATTATTTGAAAAATACTTTGAGGACCAAACCGGTCAATTTCCCCCCAAAAAAAAAAAAAAGAGAGGTACACATAGTACTTCTTAGGGATTATATATATATATATATATATATATATATATATATATATATATATATATATATATATTTGGGTGAGAACACGTCCCCTCTCGAAGAAAAATTGAAAGGTGGGACAAGGATTAAAATAGTCATTATGCCATCCACTCACGTGATATCCTTTTAAGTATCCAAAGTCTTTCCATGGGTCGACCCTACACATGGTCTAACACGTACAAATCCACAAGGGCGGACGGATCAAACGTATGAGAGAGCTACTCGGTCATAACGGACTCAATAAATAGTCCACAAAACACGTTAGCAAATCCGTTGATAAAAGGTAGAGTTATCGTACTTCAGATCGTACAAGATATTGAAAAATATTTTGGGTAATGCCCTCTATAAATAGTAGTTTTCCCAATTCATTTACTCCAGTTTTTACTAACTTTCGAAAATTACGCTAAAATTTCTCTCTAGAATATGAACTAATTTTAGCTTTGAAGTGGATTGATGTCTTCCTTTACCCTCTCTAACTTTACTTGTTTTAGCAGGTGATTAGGTCATTAACTCGTATTCAAAGCTCGGCTCCTTATCCGGATTCTCTCTCATTTGCACTAAGCTTGACTAGTGATTTCCCATTCAAGCAGCTCGGTTAAGCCTCTGCTTCTTACCCAAGTTCCTCATGGTTAGATACTTCCAAAGGAAAAGGAAAATTTAGCTACCCCTAATTTGGCGGGAAAATCGTATTTCCTCATACATGTTCCTATATATGTTTTAATTACTCAGAATTTGTCATGTGACAATTTTTCTTCCAATTCCATATAAACGTGGAGGAAATCGTAATGCGACAAACGATTTTTTGCCCTAATTAGGCACACGCTAGACAGATAAAATTAGTACTAATTCAAACTCTATCATGAATCTGGACCAATAGATTTTGTAGTTGAGAAATTTTCACATCATTACAAGTGTCTTTCTCCTTTCTCATTATCATATGATAATATGGAGAATTATGAAGCACTACGAACCAATTGAGACCCATCTTTTTTACTTTTTTATTTTCCATTTTTATTTATATGTATCCATTTTACAGTATAACTGCTATAATCCAGTTTCATTTAGACAAAAATGACAAGTAGAGCAGAAATGTGGCTGAGAGGACACCTGGACATAAATAAAAAGTGGAGCAGGAGAGTACCTGTAATCAAAAGGATTTGCAGGCCAGAAGTGGATTAAATCCTCTACAGGATGGGCATAGAGGCTCAGCACATCCCTTTGCATTGGGCCGCTATCTAGTGCTTCGCGTTGGAATGTAACTAAGCTCACTCGTTTGAACTGATCATCAGCTTCACTAGAACTATTAAGCTCCAAAATCTCCTTCTTCATCTCCACCGGCAACTCAAAGAAAGATCTATTCACTTCTAAGGCCTCTTCAATGACCAATTCAGATATCCTAAACCAATAAGAAGAAATTTCTCAAGAACCTTTTACGGGTTTTACTGAGGTTGTATTTGTATCGAGTCAATCTTACTTGAAATTTTAACTTGAGACCCAAACTCTTTTTAGATTAAGATGAGTAAAAACTTGAATAAATAGCTATTTCTCTCACAAAAGTAATTTCAGTGCTATTTCTGCTACAAATAATTTTTTTGTGTTTATTCTGCCACAAAACTAATTTTGTATGCTATTTCCGTCACAAATAGTTTTTCGGTGTTTTTTCTTCCACAAAAGTAGTGTTTGTGCTATTTCTGCCACAAATAACTTGGTCCCTATGATATTTGCATGTCGTGTTAATGGTCGGGTTGGAGGGAATTGGTTTGAATTAGATTATTTGCTAATTTTAACACCGGATTAGAATGCAGTGGAGAAGAGACTATCGGGTTAATGGGTGGGTCGGGTCGAATCTGAATTAGATAGATCACATTAAGATAATTATAACATGCAAAATTTCTTTTGTATCAGAAAAGACACCGAAAAATTATTTGTGGTAGAAATAACACACAAAACTACTTATGTGGTAGATAAGTCACAGAAAATTATTTGTGTAGAAAACAGCACACTAAACTACTTTTGTGACAGAAATAACTTTTGCTCTAAAAACTTCGAGCATTGGCTCATTTTGAAGAACGAAAGAAATCTCATATTAAACATAATCCAATCAGACACTTAATAAGAGGGATTCAGCTAGTGTCGGATATATGGGCGGGAAGGGACAGCCGCCCCCAACCTTTTTCAAAACGCCACATTTTATATTAAAAAAATATCATTTTTTTTCTAAAAAATCTTATACATCTCACCCCTCCCCAATTTGTTTTTTGAAATTACTACATTAACCCGAAGGTATGGTTTCTGGATCCACCAATAAATTTAGCGTTTGATGTTGGTAAATTCTTCCTCATGCTTCATCTTTAATCCTTCAGCTTCTTCTTCTTGACTTGAATTAATGAATTTGAAATAATCTAAAATATTTCTAGGCGTGTAATCACTTTTCTTAAGTGATATTTGCCCCCCTATGGTGCAAGGTTGTGATGCAAATTCACTTAGGATACAAAGAAGTCTAACTTGAATTTGAGTGCACTCTCAAATTCAATCTTAGAACGTTTGGTTGGTGTGTTAGGATTTCTTTTGGTGTTTCTCCTGATGCCTCATTTGGTATATCCAAAAATCTTCTGATCCTCTTTCTATTTATAAAGAGTGAAAAGGTATGAAAGTGATCCTATCATGAATTGTCATATTAGTTCATATTTCATAAACAAACACATTTCTTCATATGAAAAAGTCACATAATTGTTCATGTTTTATCAACAAACATACTCTTTCATATGACCACACCTTTTCAATTGGAAATGTTTCCAACATTTGACTTACATGGAAGATCCCAGTATATTGGCAAGCTTGGTGAAGTTCCTTGAGGACAAGAGACTTTGTATGATAATTTTGGGATAGAAGAAGGGAGAAGTCAATTGTTGGGATTTTCATGGATTCTTGGAGAATTTCATCATTAATGTTGGAGCTCATTTTATTGTTTCTGATCTGAAAAATGTCTGTGGAAATGTCTCTTCCTTGCTATATATGCTATTCAATTTTCAGATTCAAAATCTAACTAATGCTCAACAGGGAGTTGCATATAAATAGGGTTGCGGCATAGTGCAATCAATATATATTGAATAAAATTTGGCAAGTGGTGCATTTCATGTAATAAGTGTTTTCTCTTAATTAATTTAATATGTAACAATTGTTTTATACAATAGATGTTACAAAATTACAACACTTGTTCGTCTTAAGAAAAATTTAGATCATTAATTATTTTGTTTGACAACTAAAAAATATTTATTATATAATAAATTATTGATATTTAACAGTATAGCCGGATCGTGTAAATAGTTGAAAAAAACTTCAAAAAGGGTGGATTAGCTATGATAGGTAGCTAATATTGACTAGGTGGGGGTGGATATATAAACTATAGTTTTAAATTATATAGACTACATAGTTGATTAATAAATATAGACTATATAGTTGGCTTCAACAAACTTTCAATATAATATGAGTAACTTTCAATATAATAGGATAGGGATGACAATTTGACCCGTGACCCGCCAATCCGCCCCGTAGAGAGAACGGGGCAGATCGCCCCGCCCCGCGAACGGGGCATGGTATTTGTGTTCGCCCTGCCCCGCCCCATCCAGCCCATCCCATCCCCAGCCCAGTGCCCCAACCCCAACCCCATGTTATATTATTATGAAAACCTAATAATCCTCTTTCAAGTCCTCCATCTTTCTCTCACTCTCTTCTTTCTTCTCCCTCTCTTCTTCACTCTCTTCTTCAAGATTTTTTTCACTCTCTTCTTCTCCTCTCTTCAAGATTCAAGATTCAAGATTTAATATTTCAAGATTTTTCTCACTCTATTGTTAGTACTACTTTGAAATGGAAGAAAAAGATTTGATTTTTGTTTAGTTTATGACTACTTTGTTGTTTTCTTGACCAAATTGAAGACAAAGAATCGATTTTTGTTTATTTTTAGTACTACTTTGCTGTTTTCTTGACCAAATGGAAGAAAAAGATTTGATTTTTGTTTAGTTTTAGTACTACTTTGGTATTTTCTTGACCAAATGGAAGACAAAGATTCAATTTTTTATTTAGTTTTAGTACTACTTTGCTGTTTTTTGACCAAATGGAAGACAGTTTCGATTTTTTGTTTATTTTTAGTACTACTTTGCTATTTTCTTGACCAAATGGAAGACAGATTCGATTTTTTTGTTTATTTTTAGTTCTACTTGCTGTTTTTTTTTCCAAATGGAAGAAAAATATTTGATTTTTTTTTAATCTTTGTAAAATAAGAAGAAAAATGGAAGTTGCCATAAAAAAATTTAAGAATTAAACTTCTTTTGTTGTTTCTTCTGGAATGATAATGAAGATGGACAAATCTGTGAAGCAACAATATGGACAAATGGACAAATCTGTGCAGCAACAATATGGACAATATGGATAATGAGAATGAGAATTAATATGTGAAGCAACAATATGGACAAATCTTTTTTTTTTTTTTTAAACTGTTGAATTGAGGAAATTACTTTTTTAAAAAAAATATCATGGGGTGGGGCGGGTCAGATCCGCCCCGCACGGGGCAGAAATCTCTGATCCGGGACGGATCACGGGGCAGGGCGGGCCTTCACAGTCGCGGGGCGGGGCTGTTATTTGAGATACCCGCCTCGATCTGCCCTATTGCCATCCCTATAATAGGATGCTACGTTAGGTGAGGTGAGAGAAAAGGGGGGAAATAGGGATTTCGGGCCTCGGTGAAAGCTACTGGGGAGAGAGGTGATATTATGGGTCCCAATCAATTTGAAAATGAGTACAAATATGTGAGCTTTAACAGAAAAACAAAAGTTAACGTTGGCTGTTAACTATTTTGAGTGGAGTACATGTGGCACAATTTAATAGGTGGACACAGACATGAGGACACCAAGGTGGGACAGACGATTCTTGGCCAGAATCTAGCAATTTTGTGAAGTCGTGGGAGAGCCTACTCGTGTACACCCCGATAGAATTTCAATCATCGAATTAAATGATTCAACGGATGAAATTTAAATAATTATTTTTAAATTAAAAATATTTTTTCAATCAGTATGTGCAAAAGAATTATCATAGGACCGTAATCATCTAGAATCTAATGAAGATCATATTTTTACGTGTGAGCAAATTAATGTTCAACACTAAATTCGATAATGGCAAACGAGTTAACTTGGCGAGTTCGGGGTGGGTCGAGAACAGTGACGGGGGCGAGGTAGGGCGTGGTTGACCAGTCAACGGGACGAAGCGGGTTGGGTCCAAATCTGAATATGACGGACCTACCTCGTCTCGCTTGGAAACCCAGTCAAATGTGGGTCGGGTCACGGGTTAACCCTGTGAGTTGTGTGGGTTTGGCGGGTTGTGTGTTTTTTGTAATTTATTTTATAAGTATAATTTAGAAACATATATAGATAAATCCACCTTTTAGTGGTAGGAGTTTGGCATAAACCCCCTACCAGATTTATTTTTAACAAAATAAGACTTACATAGGAAGAGGACTTAGGGTATAAACCTCCCAAATGAAATTCCAAATACTAAACTTAAATGAAAAGTATATAATAAAACAAACATTACAATTTAAAATGAAAAGTACAATAAAAATTACAATTTAAATATAACAACTCGGGTGTTTATTTTTTATGTGACTAATCATTATTTTCGTCTCCCAACAATTTTTATGATGAATTTCGTACCCACATATCTTACATTTAGTTTTGAAAATTTCTTCATTAAATACTAATACTTGCAAAATTTTGAAAGTCCTCCTAGTTTTAGCATTAGTAAAGGGATCGGGATTTGAGTGGGTATTTATAGAATAAATTTGACTATTTGAGGGATATTTAAATAATAATAATATTATAGGCAGGTTGGGGTGGGATTAAACGGGGCGGTTTAGGCGGGTTAGAGTGACAGGGCGGGGCGGGCCAGTTCAATATTTCTTGGATGGACAACTCACTTGCCGCGTTTGTAAAATTCACTTAACTCGTGTGTCATTGCAGTTTTAAACGAGTCCAAATGTAAATCGAATTAAACGGGGCAGGGCAGGTGGGTCGCGGGTGAGCCCACTTGCCATTTAATTCTGCACTAAATATCTATTAAATTAGTTGATGACAGAACTATTAAAAAATTTAAAAAGAAATATATAATTGAGCTCCACTCCAAAAACTGCATATCAACCACTAGTTTCTTCAATCCCCTAATGATTCTTTAGACCTCATGATCAGCAATCAATCATCTATGGCTTCAACAACTTCTTCTTCTTCAATTCATCAGCTTCTCAATTCACCTCTTTCACTTCCTTATTATCCATGCCAATCACAATTTTTTCAACCCCAAATCCGTTTCAGAAGAAACAAACCAATTATTTCTCTAACCATTGTCAATGCTCAGCAAACTAATGATGATGCCGGAAAGAAAGATGTTGTCATAATCGGTGCTGGAATCGCTGGCCTCGCCACCGCCGTCACCCTTCAAAGGTGGGTACTCCTCCTCCTAAACCAACCCTTCAAAATCTGCTTACAATAATAACAATAAAATAACTTATTGAGTTCTCAATAATTGATGTATATGCGGAGATAGATAACTTCTTTGATACGGAATTATGTCATCAAATCAAAGTCAAAAGCATCAAAAAAGGCAGACTCAAGAACTATTTTCATTTATGCCTTAAAAAACTATTCAATTTTGAGAAATTTTGTTTTACTTGAATGAATAATAGAGTTTGTTGATTTTTAGGCTTGGAATTGGAAGTAAGGTGGTTGAGCAGGGGGAATCGTTGCGCACTGGAGGAACTTCACTAACACTCTTTAAGAATGGATGGAGCGTTTTGGATGCCATTGGTGTTGGGAATCAACTCAGGGGCCAATTTCTTGAAATTCAAGGGTACATTTCTATCTTATACGTTTTTTATTTTACCCATTCAGATACTCTGTAAAACTGTAACTATCACGCTCCGAGTCCGCGGGCTCGAAACACGACTTATAAGCTTGATAATACTCACGACCACCTAATTGATAATCGAAACCGCTATGCTAAAATGGATACCCGAAGTGATAGTGACTACTCAGAATTTTAAGATTTATCCCAGATAGGACTGGATTCACATTAACCTTCCTTAAGATCCTAGAGTACTCGCTAGGCGCCCCATAACAGATAGTCAGGGACCCACAAAAGGCATGGGATTACGCGTATTGTGTAGCACTTATTTCATGTACTACCAACTGGTGACCGGCTCTTATACCACAATGTCATTCCCCGAGCCCGCAGGCCCGAAACGCGACTCATGGGCTTGACAACATATACAACTATCTATTTGACAATCAAATTTGCTATGCCAAAATGGATATCCTGAGTTGATAGTGACTACTTAGGCATTAGACCATCTTATATATCAGCAAGAACTTTCACATTTATCTCAAATGGGAATGGGGTAGAATTCCTATTATAGTATTTTCATTAGTAAGTAAGGCCTAAATTTAAATTATATCCGATAAACTTTAAATGCTAAATACTATAAGATGAATGTTACACATACATAATATCAAGTGTGATTCTACATGTAATGGTTTCAGAGATCCTACGGAAGAAAAGAATAAGAAAAAAAAATATAAATTTGGTTCATATAGGAAGAACTAGCATGTGTTTCTTGAAAAAATTTCATGCTACCAGCTCTACAGGATGGTGATAAAATCAGATGAAGGAAGGGAACTGCGATCATTCCGTTTCAAAGATGAAGATGAAAGGTACTATTGTTCAGTCTTTGGATAAGATTTCAGATGAATTTCGTAAAAAAACTAAATTATTTGTGAAATATTGCATTCTTGCATCGAGTTTTGGATATGAAATCTTTTTTCGTATACTAACTCGATTTGAATGAAGCAGTCAAGAGGTTCGTGCCGTGGAGAGAGGAATTTTGTTGGAAACACTTGCAGATCAACTACCACCAGACACCATTTCTTTCTCATCAAAGCTTGAAAATATTGAAAGGAAGGAAAATGGTGAAATTCTCTTGGAATTTGAGAATAATAATCAGCTATCTGCTGAGGTAAATACTTCCTCATTTAGTTGTTTAGGAAACAGTTTAGAAGTCTGAGTATCTGACTCGTAATTCGTATAGTTCTTCACAACGGAAGTTTGTTTTCCAACAGATAGTCATAGCGTGTGATGGCATCAGGTCTCCGGTGGCTAAATGGATGGGATTTCCGGAAGCTAAATATGCCGGACATTGTGCTTTCCGCGGTCTAGGATTTTTCCCAGACGGACAGCCATTTGAACCGAGAGTTGACTACATCTATGGAAGAGGGGTTCGTGCTGGCTTTGTCCCGGTATCTCCCACTAAGGTCTATTGGTTTATCTGCTTCAACAGCTCTTCTCCAGGTATAGTTCAAACTTGCATTTCCGTGTTTTTAAAACGACAACAATGCCCTGTTAGAACTTGTTTTGACGGATTGAGTCGCGATAAACCAGGTCCAAAAATCACCGATCCATCTCTTTTAAGGCAGCAGGCTGAAGAATTAGTAGGAAAATGGTCTTCCGACCTTCTGAACATAATGAATGTTACCCCTGATGACACCCTTATAAGAACTCCTCTAGTAGACCGATGGCTGTGGCCAGGCGTTAGCCCTCCAGCTTCAAGAGGAAGGGTTGTGCTCGTAGGCGATGCTTGGCATCCAATGACTCCCAATCTCGGACAAGGTGCTTGCTGTGCTTTGGAGGATTCCATAATTCTATCAAAGAAGGTTGCCGAGGCTATAAGGTCTCAGAAGAAATCAGTTGAAGATGCATTCAAAAGTTATGAGAAGGAACGATGGGGTCGAATCTTCCCTTTAACCGTACGTTCAAATTTAGTCGGTAATCTGTTGCAGTGGGATGATCCATTGGTTTGTTCTGTTCGGAACAATATTCTTATACCTAAGTTGGTTAGACTTGGACCAGTTCTGGCACATACAAATGTTGAATTTGAGCCCCTGCAGCAGATTTCCACTTCAAACACATGAGCTGCCAAAAGCAAGCTCGTACCTGTGCTAACAGGTTTTTTTTTTGTCAATACCGTGCTCACACAATCTGGGGAAAAATCGCTAATTTTATACAGATATCCATAAACAGCTATCAAAACCTAGTCATTGGAGATTCGGTTAGCATGGTGCTGATAGAACCCCAATCAACGCTGGAGCCAAATTGTGCAAAAGATGGATCAAGGTTTCTTCTGTATCATAGATTGCTCTTACGAATATCAAACCATATATATTTTTCTCATAGATATTATAGTGTAAAGATTCTTTTACAGCTTAGAAAATGTAATAGAATTGTTGGAACATCATTATAGGTACAAATTTGCAATGGATTTAAGGATCTCTGCCCTACAATTCTGTGATAAGAATAAGAGGAACCGAACTGTGTATTCTAGAACTTGAAAGAATCTGATAAACCTGTCTGAAGAGGGAATCATCTATTGGACTTTTGATCTTTAGATTCTGTAGACTGATCTTCTGAATCTTCGTCTTCCAGCTCGATATTTGATTTCAAGCCGCTCTTTGCATGACTGGCCTCGACGTGACCTATTGTTGTTGAAGTTTCAACTCTGGCAACAACGGAATCACTTCTATTCGCGAAATCAACTGCATATAGGATAAGAAAGACTTCAAACTTTGAAAAGCCAACCGAAAGGGTTTGCAGGCTATTTCATCAGTAAAAGCCAGTGTTAGCATATCATGAAGTTACCAAGTGTAACTGCAATAATGCAGCAAAACTTCTATCCACCTCGACTCGTTCGAAGAATTTGCATATCTCTACGCCAAACACACAGACAGAGATATCCAAGACATGAATAAAAACACAAGAACCACACCAGGAACTTTACTACCTCCATTTCATAATATAAGTCGTTTAAGACGTGTAGCGAAAATTAATGAAGCAAAAAACAAGGTACTCTGTTAGTTAAAACATCAATATTACTATCTTAAATAGGGCTTGTATATCACTAATTTTAAATAAGAGAGTAATGTTTATATTTTGACTAACAAAGTACATTTCTTGTTGCTTCCTTAATTTTTGCTAAATGTCCTAACAGACTTATATTATGGAATGGATGGAGTATTACATAAATACACCAAAACAATACTCCACTTAGACTAAACTGGGGTATGGACGGAGAGGAATAGGAGACAAATTTGATATTTAGCAATAAATGTACAAAGTGGCTGCTACCAAAATATCACCGAAAATTGATTAGAGACTGGACTAACTTTGACAATGAATAAGCAAAGTGATTGCTCACATAATGTTATTAAAAATAGTAATCTCATATATGATCACGTTTGCTAAGAATATGGCTTAAATCAAAGGAAAAAGACATCAAATTAGGCAGACTCAAAATTTTTTGATTTATATGCACATTATAATCATGTTTCTTTATTTCAAGACCCACAGCATTTATGTTCACTTTAATCAATCAAACAAAGCAAAAAAAATCAAAAAATCAAAAAATCAAAAATCAAAGTAAAAGAAATTGACCTGGGCTGGAGGCAAACCATAAGACAAAAACACAGAAGAGGAGCAAAAGAGGGATAAGATGAATGGCGTTTTCAGCAGATCTAAGACGATATTTATCTTTCTTAGCAACATGAGACTGTGGATGCAAAGTTGGGAGCAAATGATTCTCTTCAGAGTCTTTGGGAATGGAAGAAGACTTGGGATTTGGAGAAGATGAAGAAGAAAGTAATTGTGATGATGTATTATTATTAGAAAAGAACTCGTCAGAGACTCTTGTGGAACTCCCCGACCGATACATGGTTTAATTGATGTTCTTGTTCTTCTGGGACTTAGTCCAAGAACAATATTCAATCATCAATATGTAAAGGGGAGAAGGCCAGGTGGGGTGAGAAGGAGTTGGGAAGGAAGGAAGAAAGATTCTTTGGAAGGTTTTTGAGTATATCATAATGGAAAATTCTGATATATGCCTGGGCTATATGTGGGGTTGTGGACCACTTGGTCCAGAATTAACCACATCACCTCTTTTGATTAAAAAAAAAAATTCTTATAAGGCCCCACCTATTTTTATTATTTTAATCAAAACTGTGATAGCAGTGAATGTAGACTAAATGATCATACTGCCACCTTATGCTGCAGAGTCCCACGACAGAATCTGCCTATCATAATTACTTTCTTTACCAATTTAGTCCGAGTCTGATTGTTTGAATATCTTTTTAAAAAATTTAATCTTATTTCAAACTCAAATCAAATTTGTTATATTTGAAATTTTATTACATATTTAATTCAAAAAGATACTATCTTCATTAATAAATATAAGATTTTTATTACATGTTTCGAAAATTAAAGAAATAAAATTAAAGATATTTTTATAATCAAAATATTAATATTACTCCCTTAAAAAGAATTAGTGGTATACAATTCATATTTAAGAAAAATTAATATTAGTATTTTAATTACAAATTTTTTATTTTTTTATTTTTCATAATATGTAATGAAAGTTTTATATTTAAAAATGGAGAGAGTATTAAATTTTAATTTTAATTTCAAACTCAGACATAATATAAATAAACATGAATCTCTTTGGTCCATGTGGTGTATAATAAGATTTAAGATGAATGATTTTTACCCAAAAAATAATGGTCTATTCTGTCATGGACCATGCGGTCCAGATTTGGCCAAATCTCTCATGGACCATTCTGTCATGGATGATTCTGTCATGGACCATTCATGACATGCATTTCCTTCTCTCTCCTGACCATGAATGATTCTCATCATGGGACCATTCCCGTCATGGGACCATGCATTTCCTTCTCTCTCTCATTCTGCAGGGGATGTGGCGTAAATCAGACCGCATGGTCCCAACTGAGCTGAGTCCCATTTGGGACCATGCGGTTTTGATTTGGCCACATCATCGCATTTCCTCTCTCTCCTCATTCTGCGAGGGATGTGCTAAAATCCCCTGACCACATGGACCCGGTCCATATTAGATATTTCCAAAAATAATATCTTTAGGTTTTTAATTTTTACTCGTTTCTTGTATGCATTTTGGAATAATTAGCCATTTTGATTATCAACATATTTTCGTCTAGTCACTTTGGTCAAAATTCAAGTTTTTTAACTTATTTCATTACTAAAGTTTTTTCGGCCTGCCATTTTGGTCACTAAAGTTTTTTTAACTTTTTTCATCACTAAAGTTTTTTAGACCTGCCATTTTGGTCACTAAAGTTTTTTCGGTCTGCCATTTTGGTCACAAAAGTTTTTTCATTCTGCCATTTAGGTCACTAAAAAACTTTGATCAAAATGGCAGAATAATAAAAAAAATTAGTGACTAAAATGGCAGACCGAAAAAACTTTTAGTGACCGAAATGGCAGGCCTAAAAAAATTTAGTGTGAAAAAAGTTAAAAAAAATTAGTGACCAAAATGGCAGGCAGAAAAACTTTAGTGATGAAATAAGTTAAAAAAAACTTGAATTTTGACCAAAGTGGCTAGACGAAAATATGTTGATGATCAAAGTGGCTAATAATTCATGCATTTTGGCATCATTTTCCACCTTCTCTAAAACATTATTTTCCCTACTCTTTTGAGGGGTAAGTCTGGCATGGGGCGGCCCTTGTGGGTACGGCCCACAGTCTTCTCACATAAATTTAGACAATTATCCACCTGCAAGGTAGGTTCCCGCAGCCTCCATGTCTCACAGGTACCCATAAGGTCCGTCCATAGAGATTTTTTCCTCTTTTGAGATGATGGGTATCCTTATAGTGATTAATTTAGACATAACTAGCAATACATCTTTAAAGTCCAACTCTTATTTGAATGTAAAGTCTGACTTTTAAAATTTATATAACGTTAATAATTAAGATAATATTGAGAGGTGAAATATCATCAAGATAATTTAATCAATCGTAATGAAAAGCGCAAATAAGTGCACAAACTTGACACTTAGATTCTCTAAACATAACTTATTCAAATTAATTTACATGTGCCTCATGACAAATTAAAATGAATGTAATACGTACTTCAGAGAAAGTTTTGATTGTTTTCTACTCTTTCATATTCATAATACAAAGAGTTTTAAGATATTTTTGTCTTGTCAAAATATGTGAGGTTTAGGATTTTTAGTGATAATTTAAAAAAAAAAAAAAATTAAGCCTGTATTGAAAAAGGAAAGAAAGAAATGTATATCAGTGAAATGTTTCGAAATGGTGAAGATGTGGAGGTTGTTTCTTCCATTTTTTTTATTTTTTTTGCTGAATAAGAAATTTTCCATTAATTACAAAATAGCCGAGGTCATTACAATCAAAGGAAAATCTGAAATTACAAGAAAATAAAAGTTATACAATAATTTAAAAAATCAAGATAACAGACAATAATCACACTCAAGAAAACTTAGATAGTTAGAAGATACTAATATAAAAACTAGTAAGATAAACAAATACATAATCTTATTCTTCGCAGCATCTCCATTGCAATCCTTGAACTACAAAGCCAGGAGAAAATCAATTTTAACATCTTCCTTAGGAATCGACAATTTATAGGACCATGGGCGTATCAACCGTCCTACAAATTGCCCCGGGAAAATGTAAAAAGTTGATAAAAGGCCCAAATCAAGTCCGGGTTGAAAGATTTCTCCAAGGAACAGAACCAATAAGTCTAGATCTGTGAAGATCTGAGAAAGCTCTAACCCCCGCGTCTTGAATCTTGAAAAAAAAACAATTTGAAAAAAGTTTCATATAATTTGTGGTACAAAAATAGAGATATAAAAATCAAATAAAAGCAAATAATTAGCCAAAATTCGACCATTGGCTGGCAGAGAGAAAAAAATGAGCAGGATAGCAGCAGAGGGAGGGATAAAGAGAGAGAATGAGAGGAGGAGAGATAAAAAGAGAACATTCGAAAGGATTATTTGATTGACGATTTCAATTAAAAATAGTTACATTTATTTAAAAATAACTATTTTAATTATAATTGTTGAATCATTCGATCTGTTGGCCCTCCTTCTATCCACTCCATGCAAAGGATACACACCTCAGTATCTTAACGGAGTCGGAAATTTTTGCATTATTTCTTTTAACTTAAATCATGTTCAAAAGGTAAAATGAGGAGCAGTAAAGACTTGGAGGCTGGAGCTTCCATGGTTAGAGCAGCAATAGTTAATTAATATTCCAACATTTAAAGCCATCTAGAAGACTATTAATCACCACCGGTTATTTAAATCAATTTGGATTTCCCGTAACATTTCGGTAGGATGAATGAAAGACCAATTGACTCTGGCTTTCACTAGCGTTGGCGGGTTTTGGTGTGCATGTCAAGGGCCCTAGTGCGGTATAACACTATTTGTAATAATTTTATAATATAAAATTTTATTTATATAACTTAAACTCCAATTTAACAATTTTTATAAGAGAAATGATTATAATTAGAGATAATCACTATTTATACTCTTGAGATATGTTTCAAAAGCAATTGTTGCCCCTCATGAATATATCGTGCCATAAATATCCCCAACAATTTATGGGGTACCATTTATGCCCAAAAATGGCGGAGGCCGGCGAGAAGTAGTGATGTAGCACATGTGCGAAATCACAGCGGCAATTTTTTCCAACTAGATTTTTAATTTTTTTTTAAAAAAACTCTCAAGAATCCCTATTTCTCTTCGCCATCCCCTCCACCACCATCCACAAAACTCTCCGCCATCTCCACCACCACTCTCACCCCTCCCTCTTAATCTCCTTCTTCCTTGTACACTACAAACCCACCCAACCCTCTTTCTCACACTGATACCAATCCCCAACAGACTCTCGGCCGTGACAGATCAGATCCGACCCGACAGACTCATCCATTTGATCGGAGATATGGGTTCTAATGATTAAGGATGTGACAATGAAATTAGATGAAATTAATGGAGGTGGGTTTTCAAAGGAAAAAGGCTTTCTTCCTCTTTGAACTTCGGCGACGCCCCTGACCTCTCTACTTCACTCATCCAGAAACGATAGTGATTAAGTGGATGCTCTTCTCTTGGATTATACTACTTTAGGAAGATATTCAAAGGTCTACTATGGCTGATTTTGGAGTTCCTGGTTGGTAATTTTCAGAAATTAAAAGTTTAGGACCGCTTGTTGGGGTTTCTGGCAAAATTGTGTTACAGTCACTATTTTGCATTTTCTGATTTATTCTTCATGAATTAGAAGCTCAAACTTTACAGAAATCTTCTTCTTTTAACTGTGAATAAGAACATACGTTTGGTTTTCGGATTAATGGTCTCAAAAGATTAGGCTTTTCCTTGAAAAAAATCTGTTTTTGGTGATTGTTTTCTAGCAGAAACTTTGTTCGTACTTCTTTTGCGATTTCTAGAGTATTCTTGATGAGTTTGAAGCTCAAACTTTACAAAAAGCTTCGTCTTTTAATTGTGAACAAGTGCATATGATGGGATTTCAGTGTAATGGTCCGGTAGAGGTTGAGTTTTTCTTTGGAAAAATTCTGTTTTTGGGACTATTTTTTCAGGCATATTTGCTGTTCATTAGTTTTAGGCGTTTTCTAGATGATTCTTGAAGAGCTTGATGCTCAAAATTTGTATTTTGATTCGTCTCTTCACCGTGAGTAAGATTTTGAACAAAATTTGGTGTTTTTATGTTTTTCAGATGCAATTGAAGAAGAGTGGTGAAGGTCAAGTTTATGGAAAATAGCGTTCTCAGCAGACCTGAGACGATATTTCTCTTTCTGGGGAACATGGGACTGTGGATGCAAAGTTGGTAGCAATTAATGGTGTTCTTCAGAGTCTTTAGGAATGGAAGTCGGCTTGGAATTTGGAGAAGAAGATGATAAAGAAGAAGGTAATGATGATGATATATTATTAGAAAAGAACTCGTCGGAAACTATTGTGGAGTTCGAAGAACGATACATTATTCAAGAACAACAAGAAGATTGGATTCAGAAAGGAAAGATTGGGATTGGAAGAAGAAGATTTTATGGTGTTCTTGCTAAGTTCTTAAGGAGGTCAAATAGGTGGTGGTGGAGGAAGAGGAGGCGACGATTTTGGTTTATACCCCTCAAAATGTGCTACGCTGCCCCCTCTCGTCGGATTCCGTCAAATTTGGGCACTAATGATATCCCGTAAATTGTTTGGGATATTTATGGCACAATATATTCTTGGAAGATAACAATTACTTTTGAAATATATCTCAGTATAAATAGTGATTATCTCTTATAATTATAATGTTATGTAGAGTAGTAGGAAGTGCCTTTGAAACTAGTCAAACTTAGGAGATTGGCTCATCCTTACGAAATGGGGGCTCTTTTGACTTCTCCATCCATCGCAGCAGACACTTTTGTCTTTTCCCTGGGTCCAACTCCATCTATCACTACGGCTCCTATAGGAAAAATTACGCACCGTGCGAAATAATTTATGCCGTCAGGTGATAAGTTTGAACGGTCTAGATTTGGAGAGAAAAAAATTTTATTTTTTATTTTTTAAGTTCAGCCGTAACTTTTATCTTTCCAAATCTGGATCGTTAAAACTATCATCTGACGACCCAAATTGTTTCGAATGGTGCAGAATTTTCCTGTTCCGTATAGGAGTCGGACTGCATCTATACACTCGTAAATATTGTATTACCCCTTTATACAGTAAAGGGTAATACAGTAAAAAAATGTATTTATCCCCAAATGAATTAAGAAAGAAATATGTGGTTAGTATTCTAGGATTACAAACTTTAAGGGTAAAATAAACCAAATTATGTTATATAGTGATTTTAGAAGACGTCACTCAATTGACTTATATTTTTATGTTAGATAGTCACTCAATGGATCTAGAAAGGCCATTACCTAATTAATTCCCCCAAAAATGATATTTTTCACATGTAAAATATTTTTTTTATGAAGAAAAACATGTGGTTAGCCAACAAGGAATGTACATTGTGTATGCTTGCTGGCCTGGTGGTGGGTGGATTATGAGCTGTTCTTATGTCAAATATTTATGTAACGAAAAAGATTGGTGAGAATTTAAGTTGAATCATCCGAATAAATTAAATTTAATAGGTTGAGTATTTATTCCATAACTATAAAAGAGAGGGTGATTATGGTAATTAGTAGGGTAAAAAGTGTCCACGCCTCATAAACTATCTCAAATTTTAATTTTTTTTACCCTCAACTAAAAAACGGAAAGTGCTTGACCCTAAACTTTTTTGTAGTATAAATGGTGCCCCTTCCATCCAATTTCTCCGTTAAATAATAACGGAATGTGTCCATGTGACACTCACATAATAACAAATGGGGGGTAAATTGGTCAAAAATAAATTAATCTTTAAAAAAAAGATTAATCTTTAAAAAGATAAATTAGTGAAAAGTATTTTCAATTTCTGGCAAAAAAAATTATGGAAGACATGCTTAGGTTGTTATGGGATACGATGAAGACATTGAATATCTTCTTTGCTAAAAACTAAGTTAAAAACCCTCAGTATAATTAATTACAACTTTCATGGAGTTTAACATAATTTCATGGAACTCACGCTTAAGTTATTTAGCAAAAAAAAAAATTGCTTAAGTTGTTCCTGGGAAATTTGGAAGATTTTCATTTCAGAAAGAAGTAAGATTTCACTAGACATGAAATAAAGAAGAAATTAGAGAAAGATTTACCGCGAACCTCGATTTTCTAATTCATTTTTTTAAAGGTTAATTTATTTTTTCCTAATTTACCCCCATTTGTTATAATGTGAGTGTCACATGGACACATTCCGTTATTATTTAACGAAGAAATTGGATGGAAGGGGCACCATTGATACTTCAAAAAAGTTTAGAGTCAAGTACTTGCCGTTTTTTAGTTGAGGGTCAAAAATTAAAATCTAAGATAGTTCAGGGAGCGTGAGCACTTTTTACCTCAATTAGCATTGTTCAATCTATTCAGTTGCTTAGAGTGGAGTCATGTTAAAACTTAAAACACCTGTTTGTATTGCGGTATTGAAAGAATTTCGTATCATACTTTTTTAAGGAAGTATTAGATTTTATCGATATAATCCGAATTGAATCTAAATTAGTCTTACTCAATGCAAAAATACTGAATGTTTGTCTAGCGATTTAGGTAACTAGTAAGCGAGTTGATATTGTAAGAGTAAAGTCCTGTTAAAATTTAAAACACTCGTTTATAATTCAGTGCAAAAAAAGTTCGAATCAGACTTTATTTAAATAAGAGTTAGATACCGAATTAAATATAAATTAGTCTTATTCAAGGTGAAGATACCAAATGTTTAAAGAAAAAAAGGTAAACAATTTCAACTTTACTAAAGAGAATGGATCTCGTTTAAGGAGATCCGGTGTCGCACATTACCGGGTCCTACGTTGTTTCTCAATTTTAATATTGTTCACACCTAGGATTTTATCATTTTTATTTGAGATATATGAATGAAAATTTCTTCAAATGGATGAAAGACTCTATAATTAAAATATTATAAAGAGTGTTATAGAGGATTCATACCAGTCACCACAATATCATACAATGTTTTCGGTTACCCATTTGGGGTACTATGTGTCCACTGTCGACATGGTGATTAATCCGAGTTATGCTTTACGGTTGACCTGCAATGTAACTATTAAACGTGGGAGAACTTGACACATACTATTCTTTACACAAAGCCCACAACTGCGGGAAGATCCCATAAAAGTCGATGTGCACCGAGAGTTTTAACGGTGAGAAATATAATAACACCAACTTGCTATCCAGAATTCGAAGTTATTATCATACTAGAGTTACATTACTATTTAAAAGGCAAGAAAATTGCCCCAGACGTTATTTTATTTAGTCTCACTCGTCATTATGTTGTTTTAACAGATTAAAAAGTTCTCAAACGATTTACGTTCAGAGTGTATAATTTTAGTCACCGCTTCTACAGCGAATTCCGACCAAATCACATTTATTGTGCACATGCTCTAATAACATGCATGGAACACTCCATTTTGTGCCAAAAGGGAAAAAATAGAAGAGACAGAACCTAAATTCGTCATTTTATCCTCGATGCCATAACACGCATTCAGCACTCCATTTTGTGCCACGTCATCCCCAGAGCTCCTAAAATTTGGGCCTCCTTTTAATTGTTGAAGCACCTCATAATTTCTTTCAAACACTTTCTCTTCATTCTCTCTCGCAAGCGAAGTTCCCAAATCTTCCTTTGCACAGTCGCCGGAAAATTCACAATTCATCAACCGTTCTGGTTCCTTGTTCATCGTAATCATCAGCATGAATCCTGAATAGTAAGTTTCTATCTTAGATTTTTCAAAATCTGATCCGTTTGTGAACTTTTACTGTATTAATCTATCTGATGCCTCAAGTTTTATAATTCGATTAGATCCGTCGTAATTTTGTAGTATTGATACTGATGAAGATTACAGCTTTGCTTGGTTTCGGTCTTGTTTTGTTTTTATTGATTTTAATTTGTTTAATCGTAAGATCGGTGTGATTCGAATAGGATTCCTTTGACTGAAATTTCATTTTGTTAGATATGATGCTAAAATTCTAAACTTTGATGTACTAGATGAATTATTAGATCGTAATTGAAATTTTAAGATTTTGAAGACCTGCTGAATAATTATATTGATGCGGTTTTTTATTGTTAAATTCTCCATGTGCATATTAGAATTTGAGACGATTTGGTATTGATGTGATGTTCTGTGGAATATATATACTCTTTTTTTTCGTGTCGATTTTAGATGTGGAGGTATTGATTTGTTCGAATTGAGATCACTGATATGTTCTCCTGTTGTTTGAGTTGATATCCTACTGAAGGAATTTATACTTAAATGATTTGGCATGAAGTATTTGTAGCTTGACTTGAGAACTAAAAGTATATCATTATATTTTCCTGTGGCAATTGTAGTAGTTGGACACTTTCAGTTGTTAATCTAGTTGAAAAAAGGCACACTGCTTAAGAATTTGCAAAATTGAAGTTGGCATTACTTTGCTGTAATTTGCGATAGTAAAAAGATATACTTCATAGTAGACAGTGAGAATGTTCCTTTTACAGTAAATTTGTGTGATGATTTGGCTCCTTGATCGTCATTCATGGTTGCAAATAAGTTTCTGTGTTCAAGTATTTAGTTAAATTTGATACTCTAAAATCAGTATTTGTTTTTGGTAAAAATATTCTAAAATCAGTAGAATAAACTATATAACAACTTAAAGATGAAAAGAAGGCCTGTTGCAATGGTTGCCTGACATACAGTAGTGTCCTTTGTTTTTGCATACCACTATTCATTTACACTTTTTGTGCGGATATGATCAACTATGTACGACTTCGATTTTGGTTGAGGAATTATGATGGAATTGTATTCTTTTTATTGTTTACTTGAGGCTCATGATCTCTCCATCAATCTACTAAAGTTGAAGAATAACCTTGCTGGTGTCTTGTTTGCAGTGATTACCTTTTTAAGCTTTTGCTTATTGGAGATTCTGGTGTTGGCAAATCATGTCTCCTTTTGAGGTTTGCGGTAAGTCCTCTAATTTTTTTCTCTGTCTAGTTTTGTTCACTTCTTTTGATTTAGCGTTTTCTAGTTACTTTCTTTTGGAAATTTTGTCTTCCTTTGAAAAGGCTTAACACAGACAGTACAAATAGTTGCTTCAAGACGATCCAAGTTAGAGTCCTTTGTCAATAAGGTCATAGCCCAGTGGGGGTTGTTTATGCCCACAGAGTTCCTGGGTTCGACACCGGGCCACAACGCCCAGCTTTCTAACCCCCCCCCCTCCCCCCAAAAAAAAGTTAAGTCCTTAGTCATCTTCCCATTAATTTTATGCAACTATTAGATTACCCTGCAGATGAAGGCTAAGTTGGAACCACCCTTGTGTTTGCATCAATAAGTTAATATATGAAATTAGCTGCATATCTTGGCCATTGTTTTGTATGTGCCTAATTGATAAAAACCCTCTAGGTAATAATATTTATAAATAAAAACGAGTTTGTTTGTTTTTTTAATCATTTGTTCCTAAATGTTAAGGATTCTGATGGCACAAATACTGTAACTGTACAGTTAATTCTGTAGGGATGCTCTTTCCTACCCTTATAATGTTTTTTTTTTTGGTGCTCAGGATGACTCATACCTGGAGAGTTATATTAGTACCATCGGTGTAGACTTTGTAAGTTGTTAATTTACTTTTCCATCTTCTTAATCTAATGAATTTCTTGGGCAAAGCTTCATAACTTCTTTTATATTCGTTCCTGTAGAAAATCCGCACCGTAGAGCAGGATGGGAAAACAATTAAACTCCAGATTGTAAGTATTTTGGTCGGCTGTTCTTGTGTTAATTACACTTCTTGAAATGTGAAGTGGTTTTGCCATCTTAAATTACTGAAAGAAAAGTGATATTAGAAATGTAGGAAATTGAAACCTTTTGGAAGGTCTTGATTGTATTGGCAATGAACTCATTGTTGTGTCTTTATGTTTCTAACTTTGTAGAATCAAATCTTCTGTTGTTATATTCAATTTTTGTGATTTAATCCTTCATTTTATGTCTAGTTGGATTCATCTTATCTTTTCTGGTGCAGTGGGACACTGCTGGGCAAGAACGTTTCAGGACAATTACAAGCAGCTACTATCGTGGGGCTCATGGCATTATTGTCAGTAATGAAAATACTTAATTTTATTTTGTATCACACTTTCACTCAGAAGTATTTAGTGTAATAATAATCTGTATATTCTTCCTTTGACATATGTAACAGGTGGTTTATGATGTGACTGATCAAGAGAGCTTCAATAACGTTAAACAATGGTTGAATGAAATTGATAGATATGCAAGTGAGAATGTAAACAAACTTCTGGTTGGAAATAAGTGTGATCTTGAATCCCAAAGGGCTGTCTCCTATGATACAGCTAAGGTAATGCTTCTTATTATGGAAAAAGTTTTTCGGAAATCCTGTTTACTTGGTCTAAGGTGATTGATACAAAGTTTTATGTTTACTAAGTGCAATTATGCTGATGTAGCTGGTATTTTCTATTTTCTTCAGGCTTTTGCAGATGAAATTGGTATTCCCTTCATGGAAACAAGTGCAAAAAGTGCCACCAACGTTGAGCAGGCTTTTATGACCATGTCCATAGAGATCAAGAACAGGTATTGCATTGGTTGCTGTTTCATGAAGTGCCCTTGTATTTGATGTTAATTTGTTTACTGTTCTGTTGCTTACGAGTCTAATTCAAAATGATTATAGGATGGCAAGCCAACCATCAATGAACAATGCTCGGCCTCCAACAGTACAGATTCGAGGACAACCCGTGAACCAAAAGTCTGGTTGCTGCTCCACTTAAGAGGAAGGAGTAGTTTGGTTGATTATTACTAGCTCTCAAGTTGTGCGCTCCATGTAATGTAAGGTTAATCACATTTTAGTTCTTTGTTGTGAAGAACTGTTATGGATTTTCATTTGTTATTAATATTGTTGTTCTCCACTATAATGTCCAAAACATTCAATTCTTTTCAATGTATTTCATTTTAGACAGAATTTGTACAAAGTAGGAATATATTAGTTAATGGCAGCGTTGGTTAAAATATCTATATGCCTTCTCATCCTACTTTCCATTTCTTGCTACTACGTCTATACAAGGCAATTGTCGGTATATGTTTTCTAGAAGTGGAGTCGTGGTTTTTACTCAAAAGTGAATTTTTGTTCTGTCACACAAGTGGATTGTGCTTGCCCAAAGGCCACAGGAAACTTGCTGCATGGAGGAATGCAATTTCCAGAGAGATTAACAGAAGCCTATTTGTCATGAATGCTTTCATTGCTTTGTAGTCTTCAATCAGGAGTGTGGCAATAGATACAGGTTTTTCGACAAAAGGCTCGTGGCTTTCAGGCCCTCCCAAACATTTTTAGGGTCATTCCAAAACCTGAGAGCTGAGCAGCAGCAGATCAGCAGAGCACAACCACATCATTGTTACGTCCAAATTCGGTCCGGGTATGGTGCGGAACGTACATACCTACATAACACCAAGAGTTCTCAGATATTTCATCCAACAATTGAGATTAAGAAATAAATTAACTGTTAAATTTTAAAAAAATTCTCATCCGTTAGATATTCTCATTAACCGTTGTTTCGCACATGCATAATAATTATTAGTTCCATATTATAGCTATTTCCGTCCAACTTTGTATCCTTTCCCTTTTTACTCTGTTTTCGGCTCAACAAAACTTGCTATGTACAAAATTTTCATCATTTAATTTCTTTTCCCTTAATAGAGGGATTGCAACATATCTCGAACTTGAGTTGATGTCTAAGCCAGAAGTTCGAGTGTTTCGAACTTGGTTGATGCCCAAGCTAGAAGTCCGAGTGGCCAGCTAGATTGGCTTCCTGGACATATGTAACTATGTTATTATAGAATGTTACGAAATTATTATTATTATTACTTGCTAAGTTATGAACTTGGAATCTACAATGAAACAAATAAAAAAAGGAAAAGAAAATGGATGGTGTAGATTAGGGATGTTTAAGAAAATTCAAATCGCACTAAACCACACTAATTATACGATTTTTGTTTTTAATTGGTTTGATTGAGGTTTGAGAATTTTTTAAACCGAAAATTTGGTGCGACTTAATTTTTTTTTTTTAATAAAAAAAACCCGCACAATACCACATGTATACTATATAGTTAATTTGATATAATATTTAGTTAAAAGAAGATTCATTTAGAAGTAATTCAAATGCGATACTTATTTTCATAAATAAAATTGTTAAGATTAAATACTTTATGTGTCTTTGTCTTCAATCTTTATTTTTATGATTGATTTATAACCTTTTATATTTTGTAATTGCATTCAAATTATTAACTTTGTCCATACAAAATGAGAAAATATATAAAAATACGCATTTTTCGAGGCTAAAATTATGGGACAAAAAAGATTATTAAAATAGGGGTTTGAGCAGTCCAAGCAAATAACTACTTGCAAGAAAAATAAACATGCCCACTAGTCCCCCACCCCTATTTTATGTATTACTCCCCCTCCCCCCCTCCCCTCACAACTCACTAATTTTTCTCTCCCTTCTCTTCACTCAAAATTTCTCTCAACCACCCATCCTAAAAAAAAAAAAAGTGGCAAAAATTTTTTTGGGCCTCTGACGCCGGACTCCACCGCTGCCGCCGCATTCCGTTCGCCGGAATTTTTTTTTAATTTCATCATCTTGTTGCAAACGTCGCCCTCATCAACTTGGTCTCTACACCCAACGTCAAAATAGCATCACAACTAACACAATGTGAGTTTTACTTTTTTAAAATTTTAAATTTTAACTTTAAAATATGTAGATCTAACACAATAGAACTTTATTTGTGATAAATGTTAAAAACTTTACTTAAAAATAGACTTAAACTGGGCTTTTTTAGGCAAAAAAAATAGACTGAAAACTTCGAAAATTGGATCTGGTGTTGGCGTGGGCGCGTGAGGACAAACCCGCCTGCTGACATCAGGAAGCGGTCAGCCGGTCAACCGTCTACTTACGTGGATGCGGGTGACTGGCAGCAGGCGAGTTTTTTTTTCAAAATTTTTTTATACCATATTTTTATTTAATTTGTTATTTTCTATTAAAAATTATGTATTTAATTTACATTAATTTATTTTTCATCTTTTTTAAATTTTTTGTGAGAGTTATAATTATAAATTGTTTTTAAATTTGTATATGGCATATCGGAGAAGGAATATTGATTAGTTAGGCCTGATTAGGGACCGTGAGGGTAGAGTAGCTGACAGGCCAGTGACTCAGTTTGCTAGATTGAGTCGAGAGCATCGTAGACAAAGAACTCCCCCATGCAACTATTATTCCCCCAATAGGTAGTCCACCACTCATGAATTCTGTACCCCGCATTCCGCAACACGTATATGACTCTACTCTTTTTAATCTTATACCATACCCCGCATATAGCGAGCCCCAGCAATGGATGGCTAGTAGTAGTTCACACCCACCTCATTCAATTCCCGATATTCCTATGCAATCATAGGGGAGGGTTTCTGGTTATGAAGAGGATTATGTTGAGGATTCTTCTACTAAGGAGGGAGAGGATTTCATTGATGCTACCCTCCTTCCCCAACCCATTGTAGGTGAAGGTGAAGGTGAAACACATAGGAGTCCAGGGATATTGAAGAGAGTATTTGGGAGATTTTGCACGAGGAACAACATTTTTCAAAAAAAAAATTTTGATTTTCGCTTGCTGACGTCAGCAGAGGGTGTGTGAAGTCACCCCTACGTTTGAACATGCGGTGACGTCACACCTCCCCTGCTGACCTCAGCAGGCGATGCATTTTTCCAGTACCATTTTCGGTTCAGTTTTCTCAGTTTCAGAGTGTTTTTTTCCACTTTTTTCAGTTTAAACATGTTTTTTTACCCGAAAAAAATTTATTATTAAGAACAACAAGTACAATATAATAAATATTTACCTCAAAATCAATGTCTTCTAAATAACCACAATCGTCGGAATCCAATTAGCCGGAATTTTTGTCGGAATTTTTTTTTGCTCCAAATTTTTTAAAATTGATATTTTGTGGTGGATCTTGTCCGATTAGCTCAAAAATATTTTTTTTTTCCGGAAACCGGTGAACGGAGCTCCGGTAGGTGTTTTGGTGGTGGCTCGGTGAACAGTGAATGCTGCTCCAGTAGGGGAGGGGGAGAGACAAATTTTGGGAGAGAATTTTTTTAAAATGAGAGAGAAAAAATGTGACTTGTGAGAGGGTGGGGGTGTGAACAACCTAATATAGGGGTGGATGGGGAATTAACCCCAAAATAAAGACTTCAACTTTAAGACTAGGGATAAAATGGGAAGAAAAAAATTACTAGTTAATTAAGAGCCCAGAATACAGATGAAGCAATTGATAATAGTTGTCATACGTTTCATCACCAATTGTTCGAAATTCTTAAGTGCAAGTTTCTCTATTCCGAGAATTTATTTGTGATTGAAAGTCTCGTGTAAAAAATAATATTAGTTAAATTCAAGTTTTGCTTAAAGTAAAATGTTAAAAATTACTACTTAATTAAGAGCCCAGAATACAGATGAAGCAATTGATAATAGTTGTCATATGTTTCATCACCAATTGTTCGAAATTCTTAAGTGCAATTTTCTCTATTCCGAGAATTTGTTTGTGATTGAAAGTCTCGTGTAAAAAATAATATTAGTTAAATTCAAGTTTTGCTTAAAGTAAAATGTTAATTGCTTAAATATAAGTCTTGGCTTAAAGTAACATGTTAATTGCTTAAATACTTGATACACAATATCTTTGCTAGAAAGTGTACTAGGTCAATGTCGATCCACAGAGAATAATGATTAATTTGATTTCTAATTATATAATTTTACAATAATCCAAAGCAAACAAAATAAATTCAATGGTTGATGATAGTATAATATTCTAACTTAACTAAAAATAAATAAAACAAACTACTTAAACAAGAGTTTAATTTGATGGATGGCTGAAGAAGTAAGTATCCTTTTTTTTTTTTTTTCTGAGCACCCAAAGGCGATTGCCCCCGAAGGGAAAGAGCGGAGAGTACCCTAGATAGGGAAGATTGTAGCATGCCCCATGCCTGGGGAGGGAATTATAGCCTCATAAAGAGGAGAAATATTATTTGCCCCATTGCGGGGAGAAGGTGTCGAACTTAGGACCTGAAGGTCCCAAGCCAGAAGCTGCCCCACTGGGCCAAACCCCTTGTTGACGTAAGTATCCTTTTTAAGATGTGATTATTCTTTACAAATTGCTAATTTTGTTTTTGAGAATTTAATTTCAACCAGACATGTCTGCTTTGCACGCCCTTTATGACTTTATGAATGTCAAACATGGTTGTTGTACCACTTATTTTGTAATTGTGGAAATGGTTGTTTCTCTCCGTTATTATTTTGATAATTATCTTAATATTTGGCCCGTTGTTGAAAGATTAAATGAGACTTGGCGTGATTTAATTAAGTAAGTGCAATTTTATTTTTTAGTTATAATTTTTATGTTAATACATTAGTTATAATTTTTAATTTTATTTTTTAATATTATAATTCAATAGTGGTAGAAGAGATTTGGAACGTGAAAATACAAGAAGCCTTTTGAGGTTTTTTAGGAGGATATAACAATATTAAGGCAATCCATTTTTTGAGAAGTACTTATGAACTCAGGCTTGCCCCAGTGGAAAAGGCAGCCAAAAATCTGGCTTCGGCCCAGGTTCGAATCCTATTCCCCCTCCCGCCCCGTAAAAGTGGTTAATTTATTTATTTATAAAGTTTTTAACTAAATACAAACAAAAAAAAATACATTTTTCAACAGGGATAAATTGATGAGACATCTGTTATTATTAAATGATTATGAGAGGTACTTCATGCCGATTACTCGTAGATGTACTGCTGGAACTTATTTAGTTGAGGTTTACAATGTTCTTACGAGGATTAATCGAGATATATAGATAGTTATCCTTTGGAGAATTTTACAGATAATCATACATATCCACAAGGCTGGTTAACTTTTTTTTGACAGTAAACTTTGTTGTTTTTTTGTGTGAATATAATATAGTATAATTGATAAAATTTTATTAATATGAACTAATATCATATTTATACAAGTGATCCTATTTTAGATATCTTTAATCATATTGATCCAAACCGACCCTTGGTAAATCAACAAGTACATCCATATAACATACACACTCGGTCGGAGAGATTGAGATGTGTTCCATATGTGATTTCCCATTATCCTCCAAATTTGATTGCTAACATTGTAAAAATATTATTTATTTATTTTATAAAAAAAAATATTATTTATATATTATTTTCACTCTAATTTTTGTGATTTAATATAAGAACTTTGTGATATGTTCATACTACTGAACTAGAATTCCCCGGGATACATGTTAGATGTTTACCAAGCTTACGAATCAAAAGATTTAGGTGGTCTTTAGGTAAAAAAAATTAGTGTATATATATATATATATATATATATATATATATACACACACACGATGAGAGGATGGCAGAAGAATGAATGTGTTTATGAAATTTTGATAATATTTGTAATTTTCCAGTATCTTCTTTTCCAAAAACTTTATTATATATTTCTGCTATTATTATTTTTATTTGTAATTTCGGATAATATTTGTAATTTTCCTTTCTGTTTTATCATTTAGTTCTGTATAACTCCGTTTTAGTATTTTTCCAGTATCTTCTTTTCCATGGACTTTTATTAGATATTTCGGCCATTGTATATTTTTATTTTATTAGATAATTCTGATGATCACGTGGATCGGGGTCAGCAGTGGAATTTGAAGCTGAATTCTGACCACCGGATCCAACCAAATTAACCACTAGTGAAGATGAAGAAGCGCACGCATTGACATCAGAATGAACGCCTCCGCCGCCGACGGAGACATCGCCATTGTTGATTCTCTTCTTAGATATTGGTTTCGTCTTCGTTCTGACCATTTTCTACTTTGGAAATTGAAAAGGAAGTCATTTCATACGGTGTGTGTTCTCATCGACCGTTTTGATGTTTTAATATGATGTGGCAAAATGTTAAGCGTTGATTAAGGTCACATATACATCCAAATGGCATACATGCATCTAACATGAGGTTCCAAGTGGAGAAGATCTCTACCGTTCATAGTGGTGGTAGATTATTCTCTTAGCCCTTCTCAATGTCACAACACAATATATTATAACGCATCGTATATACAATTTCAACTAATAGCTTACTAGTTTATCACGACAAGTCGACAATCAATATACTAATATATTGTGCTACTTAATAAATTATTGGGAAAAATAAAAATAAACTGCATCCAACCATAGTCAGTGGCGGAGCATTGAAGGGGCAGGGGGCCTGACCCTCACAAAAATTTCAATTTTTCTACTACGCACCCACCCTCCCCCCTCCCCCACCACCAAATAAAATCCTAGCTCCGCCACTAACCATAGTATATTTTTTTTTAAAGAAAATAATATCATTAATAGATATTATGAACTACATTAGAGAGGTGAAATTCCAATGGATTTCCTATTATTTGAAATGAGGCATCAAGCCTTAGAATTCAGCTAACTAATGAGCCAGAACATTACAAAACTCGCGATCATAGAAAAATCTAGAGAATAAATACCTTTTGGTACAAAATTCTATGACTGTATAATCAAACACTACTACCAAACAAACAAAAGCAAAACCGAGGTTGCGCATAATCCAGAGGCCTTCCACAACTTCCAAAGTTCTTGTCTGCAAACTTTCAAAACACGTAAAATTAGGAGGGGAGATCAGCTGAAAACCGCGTAGAATAGTTGGTCAACGATCACGCCAGATACGAACAGAGTATTCGTTCCCAATCCTCCATTTGAAACCATGTTGCAACAAAACTCTATCTTGAGTGATGCTTTTCCAATTTTGAGACGGTTGTCCCATAGATTGCTTAAAAAAACTTGAAATAAATCCTAAATTAAAACATCAAATAAAACAAAATACTATCATGATATTAATCATGAAGTCTGCAAACGACTTTATTACGAAAAAGAAAAGACTACTAGAATCATGAGTCATATTGAGGCTCACTAAGCCTTGAATTGTCCATGAGTTGTGAAGTCCCAGGCAATTCCCAATCAAGCATATCATTAACCTTGGCGGGGCCGACCTGCAATCCCCGCGTTACCATTATCGTCAAGCTTTTGCTTCCACCAAAATAGCGACGAAACATGCTTCCAATTCAAGGGAGTCTGTATCCTCTAGACATGTAAAATAAGAAACACCATAAGTTGGGCCAGCATGACCAGACCCAGCCAAAACAGCAATCCCACATGCCAGGCCTGGCCCAGCCAGCCCAACAGGAGGCTATCCAATAACATAAAAATAAGCATGTATTCTAGAGGCCCCATTATGGGCTGGCCCAGTAAAAACCCAGCTCACACTAGAGCCCCTCAGCCCACAAACCACTTGGTCCATGACATAGCATGAAAGCCCACCAAACTGCTGATTTTTTCCACGCAGCCCCCAAACCGAAACCCTCCGTTCTTCTTCATCTCCGGGCTTCTTCTGAATCTCCGTCAACTCTCCCAATCTCTCTGCAACCATACTCTTTCGCATCCCCCCTTCCCTGCTACTCTCCGCTCCCATACCACCGCCAATTCATTACTCGCATATGGATCCACAACCTGATTGGTCATAACAGCAGCATCGGCTCATATCCACCGGCCCAGAACGCAGGCCAGTGCAAATGGTGAAAGCATAATACAAAATATTGTATAGATCGTAAGACGGTTGACGCCGAGAAAACCTGCATGAATACTAGGGATTAAAATTTTGACGGTTGAAATTGATTTAAAAAAATACTATTTTTTTTAAATAAATGTTCCGTGAATACGTATTTTTAAGGCAAAAAAAATGTTACACATACTAAAAAAATCTTATTCCGCACAGGAACCGGACTGGCGTGATCATGAAGGAGACTTCATTGCGGGGCCGTCAAAAGTTCTGCAGAAGTAGAACTAGACCAATCTCTTAAATATGCTAAAACTCCAATAATGTGAATTTAATATGAAACGGAAAAGTACTATTCTCCGAATATTGAAAAGCAAATAATCATTTGTAACCTATGTGTACCAATTCTTGTACCCAATCACTTACAATATAACATGTATATATAAAAAAAATTTAAAAAAAATTCACATAACTAATTCTAAGTGGTTAGACATATGAATATGAACATACTTACTACAGACGATTTTCACCTCTAAAACACCATTCCCTCTTTTAACAAGCAAAGGGAATGTCGCAAAAGAAACAAAATCAATCTCAAATGCAGTTAAAACTAACAACTGGCCTTAAATGCAAACAAAACAAAAACAAAAACAAAAATATGGAACCAATAATAAGACCACAACTAACAAGAACAAAACTGTTTTCATAACCCAAAATCAAAACTGATCCATAACTTAAAATATCAAAAATATAAAAATGGCATCTACCACCCTAAATATGCTGAAGTATATCCATCAAGGTCAAAAGACTAGGGTCCCAAGGGCAGGGATCCATCCCCTTGGAAGACATCTAAATTTACACTTTTAAAAGCATTTCAAGTTCGAAAGACAATTTTAGTACATGAGCGCAAATGAATCCCCCGAATATCCCTGCCTCTATCGAGCCACTAGAAGTCACAAGTGCACCAAAAAAAAAGAGTAAATGAGCAGCTCGGATGACAGGATAGGTTTGCCCCTTTACTTTCCACCCAAGGATGGGAATTGCCTAACATCTTCAATTTTGGGGGCAGCTTCCACATTGCTCATGTTGTTGTACCCATATCCTCCCCTGCCACGACCACGTCCCCTGCCACGACCCCCAGAACGATGGTAGTTTTCTCCTTCAGCAGGCTTCAAGAACTCATTTATGCTCACAGACTGTAAATTAAGAAAATGAACATGTAGATGAAAAATAATATCCTCTTTCCGAGAAAAATCCCAATTTTATATATTACAATTGTCCGACTAGTCAGGTTATGGTTATATGTTAAAACAGCTTCAAAGTAAATACTAGTATTTAAGAAAGCTATGAATTGCTGAAAATGTCGCCTTTAAAAACCACAAAAAACCATGACGAAAAAGAATTCAAACAATTATCAAATCTTAATATACAGGGATCTCATTCAAGCCCACCCAACACAAAGAAAAAGAGTTGCTACAAACCAAATCAACATAGCTATCATCCACAGTAAGGAAAAAAATGGAATAGACACGCATAGTACAGAAGATACTAAAGCAAAGGACTACAAGACCACATAATGCACCAATAAAAAGTTGGTTTCTCATGAAATGAAGGATAACGCCCTGCAGATTATACTGCAAAGAGCAGAAAACAAAACATACCTTCTTTGCCTTTTCAGCTGCTTCCTTGCGCTTCTCTTTATCAGAGCCCTGCAGATCATACAATTGCAAATATAATCAGTATTACGAACTGAGCAAAAGCTTCAGTCCTCACTATATCAAACCAATTGAGAAAAAAGGTTCACCAATTTGACAAAGATTTCATCATCATTTTTCTTGTTGGATAGCAGTTGCATGGACTTCAACTCTTTGTCCAATTCAACTTTCCTTTCCTCGGCTTTAAGCGCCAGCAATGCTTTTCTCTTCTCCTCGAGTACCTTTTCATACTCCTCCAGAGTCATCTCCTATCACAGTCACAAACATACAAGTTACACAAGTAGTTTCTGAATGCAATCACCTGAATCTTGCTTGGAGATTTTTTTGGCTTATGACATCACATTCAGTCTAAGCCTTACGATCACCTAAATCCGAACTAACATTCTTACAGTCATCAACTTAGTACATGAAACGCTAGCTATCAATTGACCATTTTAAATGATGTGCATTTCGTGTGCTTTGTGGACATGCATATCACAACTCATGCTTCAATGATTTAATGACTGAACTATTTGTTTGTCCAGGAAAAGTATTAATAGATGACTACGTTAATACATTTCTATTGAGATCAACTTAATACAGCCAAAATATTCTATCTGGCATTGTTCCCGAGATACATTGTCTGGACAAATAAACTCGCTGGTATCTGTACTATGCTTATGGTATACCTCAAAGGGACAAAAAACACTAACTCAATCCACAAGTCACTATCCACATTGAAACCCCTGGGAAATGGGGATTAGCTCAGCACAAAAATGCTAATGAAATTAAAAAAGAAAGCATATACAAAACTTAATATGCTCATATACATGGGGAACCCAGTGTTATCAATGGCGGATGGCGGGCTACGGTGGTAAACCAAAAATCCGCAATAAAAAAATAGCGGATGGCGTAGCGGGTTATGTCGTCTTTAAAAAAAAATATTTACATATGTAAATTCACCAAAAAATACCTGTATAATATATTAATATGACAATATATAATAAACTAAATCAAGAACAATAAACTACATTAACAAAAAAAAATCAATATAACAATACCATAAACCAAACACCACAAACCTCGTTCAACTAAAATCTTCTTTATTATTATTACTATTTTTTTTTAAAAAAAATACTTCCAAAACCATTTCCAGAAATACTCGAGTCGTTTGCAATTTTTTAATTTTCAGTCATTATAGAGCATCAAACAAGAAATACAGCTAAATCACAATATAATCAAAACAAAAAATACATTAAGAATTGCTAATGAATACAAATATTCCATGGAAAAGGAAAAAGAAGTAAAAAAACAGCAGAGAAAGAAAAATAAGAAAAAACTAATTAGCATTGGCCGGAGCTGGTCTATAGTGGATAGGTCGCCGAAGGGTGGGTGGCCGGAGGTGAAGAGGAGGGAGAAGAGTAGAGGTTGTGAGCATGCAAGGTTGTTTAGGTTTTTAGTGTAGATTTTATTTATTTTAAAAGGTTTAGAAAATTGGTATGGGGCAAATAACCCAAGCCCATCTCTAGTTTTGACCAAAAATCCGTCATATACACCACGCGAAAAAGCGGCAGCCATAAACACCACACCAAATCCGCCACGCCATAGGTTTAATATGGCGGAGGCCGCCGTATCCGCCACCGCCATCCGCCGCCATTGCCGATATTTAACAACACTGGGGAACCAATGCATCAGAGTAGCTGACTAAGGAACAAAACAGGCACACTATTCCAAGGGGTGCCATTCATCCATATTGCATTTTCCAAAGTGAATTGGTGCCCCAATAGAGACTAACAGAAAGTATAATTCTTAAACCTAATAATGTTAAAACTAAAAAATGCAGATTGAAACGATGCTCAAACTTGGAAAAAGAGAGTAACAAACTAAAACTATTTTCAATTGAACAGGACAAAATAGTAGCAACTATGCGTATCAGGCTGAAATCCTATAAATGCAGGGAGTCATGGACAGATTTAGGGGTTAAAAACCTCCCAACACATTAAAATACATATCACAAGTGGAATTTGAACTACCTTGTCTTCAGGCTTTTCCTCCTCCTTCTCCTCTGTCTCATTCACAGGAGACTCCTTGTTGGTATCTTCAACAGCTTCTGGGTGTTTCTCAGCTTCAACATTGTTCTCACCTTCAATTGCAGGTTCTTCAGTCTCACTGGAATTTACATAAATAAAGAATGTTAGCCAGATGCAATTTTTATGCTCAAATAATTCAGAGTGTATTTCTATGGACCAAAGTTGGAGAACTCACGGAGCAATATCATCTTCAGTGGTGCCCCAATTTCCACGACCAGAGCCCTCGCGCTTTACCTCATTTCTACACACCGGATCGAAAAGTATAAACTCGTCAAAACCAACAAATTAAAAATATTCAAATAAGAGTAGAACTCATCAAAACGAGGTATAAAAGCATGCACTTCACACTCGGAGCTAAATATATTGAACTGCTTAAGCACTTACCCACGGCCGGTACCACTGCGACGTTCATACATTCTTCGAGGAGGGCGCTCCCCATCAGCAACTTCTCCACTACTGAAACCACCCCGACGACCCCCACGAGGGCCACCATACGGACGCCTTTCACCTGATCTTCCACCTTCACCATCTTCTGAGGTTCTGTACCCTCCAGAGTATCCATTGTTGTTGGATATTGCATTTTCATTCTCAACAAAATCGCGTCCGCGTCCACGTCCATCATACCCTCCATCATACCCACGTCCCCTTCCGCTGCGTCCGCGTCCACGACCATCTCCGCGGAAACCACCACCACGGCCACCCCGCTGACCTTCATTCCTTGATTCCCTTACTACTCAAGACAGATTCATATGAAGAATGTCAACAAAAAAAACATAACAAACTCATACCTTCACTGGGATTCAACAATAACTAAACAGAGAAATAAATGTACTTAAAACACAGTAATCAAATAATCCTTTACGCGGGGTCTTATAAGCTGAACCATATAAGTTGATTATCAGCTACACAGCAGTAGAAACACAAGAGCAAGCATATCCGACATTTTCCACTCATTCCACCTTCTCTTTCATTTTAAATGGATTAGTTGATTATTTTACGAGCTTTCTACTTATTCAGAAGGTAAGATTGACATATAAAAGCAGGTGAAAGGTCAAACCTCCTTGACAAGAAGAGCCATGAATTGAAACACCAACACATTAAACAGAAAATTGATTTAGGCTATGTATCCCAACTATATGCTATTAAATACAATGTTTTCATGGAATATAAAAAAAGAGTAGCAATCCAAAATGAAATTTATCAATTAAAAAAACCATCCTGCAGATGAAAATAAGAAAGGTAAGGCACGTTTATATTTTTCCTAGTATAAATAAAACTATACAAAGCATAAAAAATAAAAATAAAACATTGTTTACAAGAAATGTATTCCAAATGTTGAAAAAATCGAGAAAAAGTGACAAATATATCTATATATATCATCATCATTTACTTCATTTCTATTAAGCTACAAACCACCAACTAAAAAACACACATCAAAAAATTAAAAATTAAAAAATTAAAGTTCTTTTTTAAACAAGAAATGTAATCAAAATGTGAAAATAAATCAAAAACGGAGAAATTGAATATACCAGCCTCAGCCGGAGGAAGAGGTTTGGAAGGAAGCTTAGCCGACTGAGACTGAGCAGCCGGAGCTTTCTTAGAAGCCGAAACAGCAGACGGAGCAACTTTAAGCTCAGCAGCAGCAATGAACTGGCTTGGATCCTCAGCATCATCATCCAAAAGGTCAAATGGATTCATCGTCGCCATTATTTTTCCTCCTAAAAAAAAATTCCTTCTAGAAATGGATTTTTCTAACAATTAATAAATGATTCTAATTGTTAGAATCCATTGTAGATTAAAATTATTTGATCTGATTAATCGAAGTGAAGTGTGTTAAAATTAAAGAGAGAAAAAAATTGGGGGCTTTTTAGAAAACCCTAATAAATGCTAGATGAAAATAGCGGCAGAAGTTTTTCAGGGAAGATGAATTATTAAAAACCCTAGAGTGAAGGATTGTGTGTGGTACGGTGTGTGGTAAAGTTATTGTGGGACTTGGTTAAAATGGGCTTTTAATATGTGACAGGCTCAAAATGGGCTTTGGAATTGGTTATCGTTTTTCGAATTTGGGATGAACCAGATTTTTCATGGGCTAGCTTTTTATGTTTATATTATTAGTTCTCTCAATAGCACTTTCTCGCGTGTTAACTATTTAGTTAAACCGAAATAGCAAAACGAATTAAACTGAATTTCGTTATACCGTTCGATTTATTCGATATTTTATCTTATTTAGTTTATTTTTAGAAAAGTCAAAATAAACCGATTCGGTATTCAATTTTTAGAAACTAAAATACCGAATAAGACCATTTTTATTATAATTCAAAATCATTTGTAGTATACTTATTAGTATTATTAATATCATTTAGAGTTGTATTTTTATTCTTAATTTTTAGCTTTTTATTTTTATTTTTATTGGGCATTATAATTTTATTTTTTGTCTAATATTTAGTAAGTTGAGCTCCATGTGAAAAAATGAAATTTCGGTACAAAACGAACCGAAATGAAACATACCGAAATAATTTCGGTATTCGGTTTTTTCAAAAAATTTGGTCCGATTCGGGTTTTCATAAAACACCACAAAATCGATCTGAATACCGAAAATTTTGTTACGCATACCAAATGCACACCCCCTTATTTTCATTCTGTAATATAAGTCGTTTATGACATTTAGCATAAATTAAGGAATCAAAAACAATATTCATCTCTAAAATAAGATTTGTATACCACTAATTATATTTAATATTGTAATATCATATTTTAACTAATACAGTACCTTATTTATTTTTTCTTGAATTTTTGCTACATTTGACCGCATTTTTTAAAGTGGTTGTTGGGTTGTTGTTAATAGGATTTATCTCATGTAGGACACATTGTTAATCTTAGTAAATAATTTTTAGGATTTAATTTTCGCCAATTTTTTCTATATTCATAATTTCATATGTCATTTAATATTCTTGTTGATGTGTTGACAAAACATGCCGTGGAAACTAAATCATCATCTTGATGGTTTGGCAAACCTCCAATTTTTAGCATATCGCATGTAATTTATGATTCTTTTTTTTTCGAACCCAAAACTTCTGAATCTGAACTTTGATTCAACTGATATATTCCAAAAAGTAGTTACTCATGAATCTCCTCTAAATATGAAACCAATGGGAATGTTGAATTGTGAAGAAAAACAAAAAGCAAGTTGGTTTTGTTTACCAAAGTATCTTTTGTTTATTAATGGTGAGGAAGCAACAAAGAAAGAAGTGCATGAAAAAGACCATAAAAGCATAGGAATGTCAAAATTGAAGAATTTTTAGTCAACAATGGCTTTGTAAAATATTAGAAACTTGATTCATTCTTCAAGTACTTGTCAATGCCTTCCACTGAAAAATGTTTTTTTGCTTGTACAATATGAGGACTAATGGCAATGGAAAGTTAATAAGGCATTTATTTTTCACCAACTTTTGATTTATTCATGCTTATGAAAGAAAAACATCCAAGAGGTAAGCTATGATATAAGCATAATGACATATTGGATAATTTTTCTACTTTATTTGTGAGTCACATTACATATGAGATATTTTTGAAAGGTTTGACTGACATATAAATATAGGGTGTGCTTCGATAAGGTTTGGTTTGGTCTCACTTTTGGCGGGAAATGCTCAAAATTTGGCCTCTAAATAGGCGGGAGAAATTCAAATTCAATTTTTTTTCTCAAATAATCGTCCAATTCCAAATTTTGGCCTCAAAATTTTAGAATTTGAACATCTCCCGACAATTTTAGAGGCCAAATTTTGAAATTGAACGATTATTTTAAAGAAAAAAATTTGAATTTGAATTGCTCCCGCCTATTTTAGAGGCCAAATTTTGAGCATTTCCCGCCAAAAGTGAGACCAAACCAAACCCAAACCCAAATTCAAACTAAACCTTGTCCAAGCACCCCTATAGTCTAAATATTTATGATCATCTTGGGATATCTATTTTGTTATAACAAGTTTGATTACTAAGTAGGTGATCATAATTATTGTCAGACTCATAAGTCGATCTTCGCCCCTGCATAGACGAAACGTGACACTCTTGATGAATACATATAATTATTAAGGGGTGAATCCAACGTATACACTTTGGGGGGCTTTAAAATTGAGATTTTTAAAAAGGTTCAAAATTGCAAATTATTCATCCTTCTTTTATATAAGAAAATTATTGTAAAATAACAAAAAATGAGAAAAAGATACTCGACCTAACTCTTCAAGTATTCTGAATAAAAACTATTGTAGAACCTGATGTTATTCAGTTTAGCTTGATTGGGTGAAATAAAAAGTAAAAAAAATAGTAAGTAAACGAAGATAATAAATGCATAATTCAGTTGGTAAGTGAAGCACGGCCAGACCCACATATATGTAGCACTTTTTTTTTCTCTTGAAAAATATATAATTAATTAGGGATAATGTAATTACGCCCGTTGGGCGATTGCCCCCGAGGGGGAGAGAGAGGGTACCCTAGATAGGGGGATTGTAGCATGTCTGGGGAGGGAATTATAGCCTCACAATGAGGAGAATTATTTGCCCCAATAAAGGGGAGGTATGGGAATCGAACACGGGACCTCCGGTCCGTGTTCGGGTAGCTTTACCACTTGAGCTACCCGATTCCCATGGATAATGTAATTTAGTATGAGTTTTTTACTGCAAAATTTAATAAAAATATGGACTAATTGGCAATGGAAACTTAGACTATTTATTTCTACCAACTTTTGATCTATTCAAGTTTGTGGAATATGGGAATCGGATAGCCCAAGTGGTAAAGCTACCCGAACACGGGCCATAGGTCCTGTGTTCGATTCCCATATCTCCCCTTTATCGGGGCAATAATCTCCTCCTCTGGTGAGGCGTCCTCCTCCTCCTCTGGTGAGGCAATACCCTCCCCAGGCATGGGGCGTGCTTTAATCGGCCTTTCTAGGGTACTATCCGCTCTCTTCCCCTCGGGAACAACGCACTTACGGGCTTAAAAAAAAAGTTTGTGGAATTAATACAACCAATAGAGTAATAGTAAGAATAGTTCTAACATTGAGGGAGAATCTCCAATAAATATAATACACCTTCAGATTTCAAAATTTAATGCGAAAATTATTCTTCTTTTTTTTTTTTTTTTTTTAAAATTGGGATCTTTTATTCATTATCAGAATAAACTCAGAACAAATACATGTAAAAGAGACCAAAAATAGCAATGACAGCAACCAACTACTATCATATGTATACCTCCTAATCTAAATATGTACAGACATTCTGAATCGAAAGTTTTTCGTCTCTCCAAGACTTCATCCATTCAAGACTACGAGCCCGTATAATCTGTACGAGAACACGCGGATTAGGAATTGTCTCCTGAGCATTGTGTAATCTCCTATTCCTGAAGTACCAGATGGTAGAAATCCCAACTCGAAATACCACACTCCAGTCAATATCCCGAAATGCTGCATCACATCCAGGTTCCGTGGCCCTCTGCAAGCACGTATCCAACCATCGTTTGGAACTCAGTTCCCTCCAGAATACATGCTCCGCATGAACCCCGAACAATCTTCTGCCAAACCTGTTGTGCCCACACACAGTCCCGGACGGCATGTAACGTCGTATCAATCTCTTTATCACAAAGCAAACATCTCGGATCCTCACTGCAATATCTATTAAACAATAATCCATTGGTTGGTAACCGGTCATGTCGGATCTGCCAGAGAAAGAAATTATGACGCTGAGTTCCGCGAGCATTCCACACCCTCATCTACTGTTTATTCTCATCGGTCTGTGTCGCTTCACCAAGGAGATTGTAAAAACTTTTGGCAGCAAACTCTTTACTAGCACTTCCCTTCAAAGTTACCAACGACCCTTCTTCCATCGTTAGATGTTCCGGCTCTACTCCCCCCAATCAATTTCATCCTTAAGAATCTCCCGGATCATCCACAGACTACGCTAGAAAATCGAAGCATTCTGTTTCCGAGTCTGCTGAAATAAGTTCCCATATTTGTGTCACATAATCTTCGCCCAAACTTTATATGGTTCCTGAAGCATCCTCCACCCCAACTTGCATAGTAGTACATAGTTCACATCCTTTAGCCGCCTAATGCCCAGCCCGCCTTCCTCCTTAGGCATACAAATCATGTCCCACGCCACATTATGTAACTTTCGAGCCCCTTCCCCATCTCCCCCAAAAGAACCTCTGGTTCAACTTTTATAATTGCTCTAGCGTCCCTTTTGGGAATGCCGCGGTTTGCATGTAGTAGCTAGGTATCGTTGAAGTCACAGCTTTAACAAGAATGCTCCGAGACGCCCTAGACATAAGTTTCCCCTTCCATCCACTCAGTTTTCTGCGAACCTTATATATTACCATTCCAAAAGTGTTCTTTGTCAATCGCCCATGTAAAATCGGAATGCCAAGGTATTTTCCAAGGTCCTTAGTTAATTGCATCCCACACCTTACACTCAAGTTCCGTACCGCAGTTGAATTCAAGTTCCTTGAAACACACAACTTTGATTTTTCCACATTCACCCTTTGACCCGATTGGTCACAAAAACGCCTAAGAACATCCTCCATGACCTCAGCTTGCCTCTCGCTCGCTTCTCCAAATAGGAAAAGGTCATCCGCTAAGAACACATGCGATATACATGGACCATTCCTTGTTAATTTCAGTGGTTTCCAGCCCTTGTTATCTACTTGCTTCACAATTTCTGTTCCCAAGACTTCCATACAAAGTGCAAACAGATAAGGGGACAAAGGATCCCCTTGTCTCAATCCTCGTTGCGGAACAAATCCCTCAAGCCTTTCTCCATTCCATAACAGCGATAGTGTTGCAGGAGAAATACAAAACATAATTATTTATTGTAATTGCTTGTTGACCCCACTTTTTGTAAAACCTTCTGTAGGAAGTCCCAACTAATTCGATCATACGCCTATTCCAGGTCTATCTTCGCTGCCATCCACCCTTTTCGTCCTACCTTGTTATTCATACTGTGTATAGCTTCCTGTACGATAACCACATTACCCACTCCCTGACTACCTAGTACAAAACCACACTAACTTTCCCCAACTAGTTTACTTACTATCGATTTCAGCCTGTTTGCGATTATCTTTGTGGCATTTGGTGACCACGTTGTATAGAGCTATTGGGCGAAATTGTGCCATATTCTCCGGTACTTCCTGTTTAGGTATTAATGTAATAAGTGATTCGTTCATTTTCTGAGGAAAACAACCATCTCGAAAAGCTTTCTTGACAAACTGAACCACTCCATCCCCCACAACACTCTTCTGAAAGAAAATTGGTGGTAAGCCATCCGGCCCCTGAAGGAATGAAGTATTTTTTATTTAATTTGTTTTTTGTCAAATTCAAATTCAAGTTCGTCAACCCAAATACACTTAGCTTGAGGATTTTTGTCTCAAGTTTCTTTGAATTTGTACTATGTATCTGGATTGAGTCAGATTATGTCTCAATTTTAAATTAACTTCAAATTTAAACCCAATTTTAGATAATTATTTTCATACTGAACCTAAAAATAATTTAGACATCAATTTGAATTTTTTAAGCCAAACAAAATTTAAATCAGACCCAAATTCTAATGATCAACAAATTCAAATATAACTTTGTGGATGGTTGAAAAATTAGGTTGCATAGTCTTGTTCACATTAATTGTGTACTACGACTCGTCCTAGCTGAATGAATTGATGAGAAGTGAAGACTCATATAGTACTAATCTAGATTTGTCAATTTCCTCCAACATTTGCTTTTCCATATTATACCATAAAGATTCAATTTAACTTCACTAGTAAGGCTTATTTTCCAATTACAAGAACTAAAAACCAACTTTGTACATTATTTTTTGGGGGTCTTATCATTGAATTCAAAGGAAATTCAAACCTATGAACCTCTAAAGTGCAGAAACTATAAGCTATATAAGTTGAATTAAGTACAATATTTGTTAGATTACTTGTTTCAATATAATTTACGGTTGTCAAAGAGGTCGAAACCCAGTGGGGTAAGCCTCGACTCATAACCGAGAGGTCCGAGTTTGACACCCTCCCCATACATGGGGCAAACTTAATATGTCTCCCTTTCTAGGGCTTTCTCCTACTCCTGTGAGGCAGTTCTCTCTCCCCTTCATGGGGCAATCGCCTACCCTGAGCTTTTAAAAAAAATATATATATATATATATATATATATATATATATATATATATATATATATATACGGTTTATTTTCTTTCTCATTCATAAAAATTGTCATACAAGTCGTACTTTACAATTAGAAAACTATCACGTGATATTCTAAACTTTCAAGAACAAGTGTATTTATTTTTCACTTTTAACCCAAAACCTGTTGGTTTGAGCCACGCCTCTCATCTCACAAAGAATCAGCTTCCACGCTTTCCAAAACAAAAATCTCAAACAAAAATCTGCTGAAAATGTTGCACTTACAGAACTCCCCTTCAAATATATATGACTTTTTGGCTATTTTTTCTATTCTCAAAATGTTTGACATTTTTACAAATTTTAAAAAATTATTTTTTTTCTAAAATTATCCTCACAAATATTTACATTTCTATTTTTAATATCTATTGTTACATAAACTAACTCAGATAGCACTAATAAGCAAGGTTGTTAGTTGAGAAAACAATTAAGACATATCCAAATGGTTTTCCATCTATAATTTCTATAAAGTATGAGTTTGTTTTATAGACATATCTTATTTTTTAATTTCTCACGTTAATTCTTAATATCATTGAGCAGAATAGTTAACACCACGGATACAACGCTAACTAGATCGGCCAAAACAAATTAAGAAAATAATGCTTGTAGAACTTTGGATGAATTGAACAAAGTTTACCCAATTAGAATACTTCATTGTTTTTAAAAATATTTACAGGAAGTACTTCTCATTATTCTTTCTGATAACATCAGGAGGATGGACTTGGCAAACAAGACATATGCCCACTATTCCCTCTTTCAAGTTTTAAGCTAAGGGAATTTACTTTACTTGTATACAATTTTTTCACATTAGACCCTTGTTCATTCAACAATTTCACTAAGCTCCTCTTAGCATTTGATCTAAATGGACAATTTGAAGCTATGAAACCATCAACCAAGTGCAAATAAGCTTCCAAGTCATGGCAACAAGCCACATCTGCATTTGGTTTCAAATATGGTGACATTTTTGTGTCCACCTTTAGTTCAACTCCAACATGTGTGTATGCCCATGGCATTTTATCGTCAATCGCGTTCAAAACTCCGTTTACTGCTTCTGATTCCCTCAGCTTCTTATCTAGACTTTCACTTACAAACATTCCCGGCACTCTAGTAATGACGTCCTGATTATTCACAACTCTCAGAACTTTAACATTATTCGCCTCCAAACGATTGGCGAAAGCACGATTCCCAACACGTGGACCTCCAAAGGAGAAAACCGCCACCGGAGGCGCGTCCGGGGCGCACACACTAAGTTCATCTCCTACTAGGAGTGCCAGGGCTGCACCAAGGCTGTGCCCTGTCACAGTTATGCTTAGTGGCTCACCTTTGTATTGTTCAATTAATCTTTGTACTTCATTTACTACTGATTCAGCTAGGCTTGGCACATGAGCCCCAGGGGTCCTAAATAAACTTGAAAATCCACATTCCACTCTGGCTTTTCCATTAACCGAACCATCTTGATCTGGCATTGGAACCAAAATATCTCTCATATTTTCAGCCCATTCGAGACACGTGGAGGTTCCACGCAACGCGATCACGATATCTCTCCTTCCCATCCGTTGGATCTCCCTCCGATCATCGCAAACTGCCACATAGCCGATCCAGCTAGACCGCTGAGTCATCCAGCTGAGATCTGGCGCCACATCATCCACGAACTTTGGCAAGCCGACAGATGACGTGGCATAAAGGCTCTTGGTCACCTTATACGACCTGTCCGGTAACGCCACGTGTCTAGGCGACGGAGCTTGGTCAGCTGACATGGCCGGATTGGAGTGGAAACCATGATAAGCTGCCTGAACAAACTCGCCGTACCTAACAACCTCTCGCCGGAGATTCTCGTCGAGAGGATCGAGAAGGCCGGCCCAGTTATTACAGCCGTGATATTCCCGCCACCCGCTGCCGAGAATGTTCCTCGGAGAAAATTCCTGATAAGATTTAGATAATAGCCTCTTAAGCCGATTCAGATTTATAGGAGACATATCCTCGGCAGCCTTCACTTCCGGCCAGATTCCCGCCAAATTCAGCCCTCCAAACAGGCCTCTTCCTTTAATTTCGCCGCTATCTTCGGCCTTACCAACTCGGTCCGAGTCGAGTACTGGGCTCGGTTGCGATTCTTTTGCCAGTAGCTTGTCGAGATTAGACAAGTGTTTTCTCGTGATTTCTGTGGTGGGTCGAACCGTTTTTACGCTCATTGAAGCGTAAACCGATGGCCGAATCAACGGATTTAAAGGCGAACCGTTGCACATGAAGCTGGATCGTCGGTTCTGAAAGTGGTGGAGATTATGAGCAGGAAGTGTTGCTCCGATTTGCATTATTTGCATCATTTTTTTACTGAGTTGTAACTCGTTTAAACTCGTTTAGAAGAGAGAAAAAGAAGAAGAAAAGGTCAACGAGTTGCTTCTGAGATCAAGTGGGATAAATTGTATGAATGGGGGTATATATAGAGTATGGCTATAGTGAAGAACTAATTTTTCCAATAAATAATACTCCCTCTATTTTCATTTAATTGCCGTTTATGAGATATATATGTATCCAAATTAATTATCATTTACATATCTTTTATTATGTGTCAACAATTTATTCCAATTATACCTCTAACCTATCTTTTATTCGAAAAGTGAAAGAGATGGAGGAAGTAAGGGGTATTATTAGAATTGTTGTGAAAATATTACTGTTTGTTTGCGTTCCTTAATTTTTCAAAGTGTCCTAAACATCTTATATTTAGGAATGGAGAGAGTAATAATTTTGGTCGATTTGGGTAGTAGGATTAAAAAATTCAACGGTTCAATTTTTTTTCGTGGACACCTATTATATAAAAAATGTATTACATGTTGAATGACAAGTGTTTATAACGAGAGAACACATGTTGCAACATTATTACAAATATTAGTAACGAGAGAATATATATTGTATAAGAATTAACAGCTTTCAAAATGTGTTTTATATATACCAAAAATAACGTTGAACACTATAGTCATGAAATTAGGGAGAGTCTCCGGGGGAAGAAATAGAGGAAATGTTTGATTTTTCGTAAAATTACGTTATAAACCCTATTGAATTGTAGTGGTAAACTGGCAATGAGGTCAGCTTAGGGGTAGTTTCTGTAAAAAGTCGCCTTGTACGAATAGTCAACTTACTCGGTTGATTTGGTATATTAAAAATGGATTTTATCAGATTACACTGTTGAATTCAATTCAAATGGAAAAATGTGCCATTGCTTGGGCACAAATTAAACAAAGTTTGACAAAAATAATTGAAATTCTTCTTTACCTTTTTCATTCATAGACCATGAAGATTCTGTTGTAAGAATGAATTTGTGGATTTATTTGAAAAAATTTGTTAAAAAAATGTAAAAATAAATTATTTGTAAAAAAATACGTGAGATTAAAGTATAAATTTTGCATTATAGATTATCCGAAACTGGTGTCAAATCTTATACTTACTACTTGGATTGGGTTTTGGTTTTTGTTTGGGTTTGAGTTTTGGCAGGATAAGCTAAAAAATAGGCGGGAAAAATTCAAATTCAAAATTTTTTTCTTCAAATAATCGTTCAATTCCAAATTTTGGCCTCAAAATTTTGGAATTTGAACATCTCCCGCCAATTTTAGAGGCCGAAATTTGGAATTGAACAATTATTTGAAGGGAAAAAAATTGAATTTGAATTTTTCCCGCCTATTTTTTTAGATTCTCTCGGCAAAACTTAAACTTAAACTCAAACCCAAATTCAAACTAAACCAAAACTCAATCCAAATGGAGCCGAAATCAATACTCTAACTGTTGGATTAAGTAGGTCACTTGTCAACATTCAAGGTAGCTGACAATGGAGTAGAGCTATCATAATACGTTTTTTCAGTATATAACGAATAATTTTGGTTGTTGGATAAAAAATTTAACGGTCCAAGATCTTTTGAGGATACTTATTGTGATTTTCAGATACATGTTGTATAAGACATGTGTTTATAACGAGATAACACATATTGCAATCTTATGACACATGTATGTAACGAGAAAATACATGTTGCATGAGATTTAACATCTGTCCAAAAATATGTAACACATTTCCTAAACGAGTTTCATATATACTGAAAAACAACATTCTTTATGATAGCCACGATTTAGGGCGACATTCAACTCGCATACTGCGATCAAATCCCTCATTCCCAATTAAAAAAGCTAAAGTTGAGTATTAATAGCTACAGATGCTCGTAAATATTTAATCCAAGAGTAAATATTTTCATACATAGAGCATAGTACTTCTTTTAAAGATTATTATTTACTTATTAATTTTCACGACATATCTTATTTTGTAGTGATATTAACAATTAGAGCGTAAGCATAACCTTTAACTAACTTCACTTGCATTTTGTAAAAGTCAATCAATAACTAATTTACTACTCCCTCCATTCCTAAATATAAGACTCTTTAGACAATTTGAGAAAATTAAGGAAGTTGTCATTTTCACCTAAACTTCCAATATTACCCCACCTTCCCTCTCTCTCACTAATACATCATAAAGAAAAGAAAGGAAAATGTTGAGGGTATAATTGAAATAAATTATTGACAACTAATAAAAGAACATTAAACGACAATTAATTTGGATACCTAGATATCTCCTAAACGACAATTAATAGGGAATGGAGGGAGTATTGTTTTACCCAATACTAGTCTTTTTTATTAGTTAATAATAGTATTAAAAAGCTAATAATGTTTGAAAAAGAAAAATAAGACCATCAATATGATGTAACTACAACTGCTTTGGATTTCTTCGCGTCGTTTTCTGATCGTACACCGTGTTGCTAGCTGGAGTATTTTAATTAACTAATGCAAATTTATGGGTGTAATTGAATTGCGTTTTATTTTGAGACTTTTGAGATTTTGGTATCAATCTCAAAATAGTTTCAAATCCAAACTAAATTTAAATAATTTAATATGTCAGACTCATTACAAACCTAGTTAGAGTCTAAATTTAATTCTCATGCCAGGTCAAATCCAAACAAAACTCAATCCAACCAGACTCTAAAGTAAATGACAAAAGTCAATATTAAAATAATAATAATAAAGGTCTTATTTGAATCAGGCAAACAAATAATAAAAAATTCAGATATTCTAAAAAATAAGAAGGTGAACATTCAAATTCTAATGAAAATAACATTTTTTTTCTATATATGAAAAAGAATACCCATTCGAAGCAGGATGTCGAAGTACTTATCAAGAATGCTGGGGAATCCAGCTGCCCCAGTGGAAAAGGTAGCAAATATCCTGGCTTCGGTCCAGGATCGATTCCCCAACCCCCTCCCCCCGCCCCGTAAAAAAAAAAGAAAAGAAAAAAAGGATGCTATTCCCTCCATTCCTCAATATAGATCATTTAGGACACTTTGAAAAAATTAATGAAGTCAAACAAATAATAATATTTCCACCACAATTTCAATAATACCCCTTCATTTCTTCTTCTTTTTTAATTTTTCAATAAAAGACATGCTGAGGGTATAATTGGAATAAATTATTGACACATAATAAAAGATATGTAAATGATAATTAATTTGGATACATATATGTCTCATAAACGATAATTAAATGGGAATGGAGGGGATAAGCAATTTTTAGCAACTTTTAACGTTGTTGCTTATTTATTAAAACATATTCCAATTATCCTCTTTTCTATTTATGGCAAATGTGAAAACCTATGATTTTAGAACGAAAAAGGTTGATGAAAAATGGAAGTCATATAGTAGTATGACGGATTTTCTGATAAAGTAAAAGGCTGAATATTGAATAATTAAAAGTCAAATGAGAATGTCAAATAGTTTTGGCCAACAAGTATTTAGGGTTTAGATTGAGTTCCTGAGATTTCTGATATCGGTTTTAAACTAGTTTCAAATTCAAATCGAATTCTCAATAATTTAATGATTAAAATTTTATTTACAAACTCAATACAAAGAGATTTTAGATTTCAGTTCAATTTTTAAATCTAAAACATACTCAATTTAAATAGACAATTAATATTTGCTGCTACCTTTTAAGTTTTTGCATGGATTATTTACGACTATTGTCGCAAATATCCTTGAAAATATTTACAGTTGTTACAAAAGTCGATATAGAAATGGTCTTAAATTTTGATTATCTGTATATATATGTTTTCTTGCCTCGTATGTGGTATGCATTTGATTTTTCTAAATTCTTTTCCGGTTTTTCCAGTCAAGATTTTATTATTTGCCGTCAGCAGAATATTTATATTTGTTTCAAAATTAAATTTGGTCAAGTTTAATAATCTTACAAGTAATTTTGCGTCTGCAATGAAATTATGAGTGCAGTAGTCCAAATTCCAGCAGTTAATCGACTTTTGATGCTAATATTAGAGGACCATCATTTTTTTTAAGGTTGTCAAAATTGAATTACGAGTCAAACACTCGATAATTAATATATTACCTAAATAATGAGGACCATCAAATTTAGAATTTGGATTCTTCAAGTAATTGGTCCGAACAAATAAAAAACTTTATGTTCCGAACAAATTCTATAGAAATATATTAAAGTGGACATTTTATTACACTTGACAAATTTAATATTATTTATGATTAAAGAAAAAGACTTTGAACTTATCTTGGGATATAATATAGTTTTTTGTTTTTTTGGGTAGGTTAGAAATATTATCTCCCCCGTTCGGTATTCCATTATCTGTTTTCATTAATAAGAAATTGACATGCACTAATTTTTTTTAATTAAAAAAATATCACTACAACAAAAATAGTCTTTTGCGATGTTTTTGTACCAACGTTTTTTCTCCAAACGTCGTTTAAAATAAAAAAGAGTAAGTTTTTTTTTTTTGACGCCCAAAGGCGATTGCCCCCGAGGGGGAGAGAGCAGAGTACCCTAGATAAGGAGATTGTAGCATGCTCCATGCCTGGGGAGGGAAGATAGCCTCCTAAGGAGGAGAAATTTATTAGCACCACTTGGGGAGATATGGGAATCGAACACGGGACCTCAGATCCGTGTTCGGGTAGCCTTACCACTTGAGCTACCCGATTCCCATAAAAAAAAGAGTAAGTTAAAACAACACTTTTTGCAAACGTCGCTATGTTTGAATTTTATACGACGTTTCATAGTGACGTTTATAGTAATTGTTGTTCATACCGACATTTTGATGTTGGTTAGCGATATTTACATTAAGTGTTGTTATAAATTGTTACTTTTTATAACTCATATAGCGACATTTAGATACTATAATTTTAGATCTAATGACTTTTCAGAAAAAATATCGCTAAATTTGAATTTTATACGACGTGGTTCACGTGCATTCTGTAAAAGTCAATCAATAACTAATTTACTATTGTTTGACCTAATACTAGTCTTTTTTATTAGTTAATAATACTATCATAAAGCTACTAATGTTTGTAAAAAGAAAAATAAGACTATCAAGGATGTAACTACAACTGCTTTGGATTTCTTGGCGTCGTTGTCTGATCGTACACCGTGTTGCTAGCTGGAGTATTTTAATTAACTAATGCAAATTTACGGGTGTAATTGAATTGTGTTTGATTTTGAGATTTTGATATCACTTTTAAATTAGTCTCAAATTCAAATTAAATTCTAAATGATTTAATTTTTCAGGTTTCATTTCCAAACTCAATCAAAAACTAATTTGGATCTAAATTTGAATATCAAGTCACTAAATCAAACCAAACTCAATCTAAACAGACCCAACAAATCAGAAAAACAGTAATCGACCAAAGTCCATATTAAAAGATAATAATAATGGTCTTATTTGAATCAGGCGAACAAATAATAAATAATTAAGATATTCTAAAAATTAAAAAGGTGAACATTAAAATTCTAAGGAAAATAATATTTTTTTTCTATATATGAAAAAGAATACCTATTCGAAGCAGGATGTCGAAGTACTTATCAAGAATGCTATTCCCTTCATTCCTCAATATAGGTACTTTAGGACATTTTGAAAAAATTAAGGAACTCAAACAAATAATAATATTTCCACCACAATTTTAATAATACCCCTTCATTTCTTCTTTTTTAATTTTCTAATAAAAGACATGCTGAGGGTATAATTGGAATAAATTATTGACACATAATAAGAGATATGTAAATGATAATTATTTTGGATACATATATGTCTTCTAAACGACAATCAAATGAGAATGGAGGGAATAAGCAGTTTTTAGCAACTTTTAAGTATTTTTTTTTGCTAAATAATAAATTATCCATTAATTATAAAATAGCCGAAGCCATTACAATCAAAAGATAAAAAGAAAATACAAGAAAATAAAAGTTATACAATGGTGAAGACCACCATGATAACAGATAAACACACCCCGGACTAGGTTAATACTACAAACAGTAGAAAAAGTAAATACATAATAAAATTCTTCGCAGCATCTTCTCCAAAATTCTTGAACAATGAGCAGCAAGCTTTCGGTTCCCAACACCTTTCTTAGAAATCAACAATCTACGAGACCATGGGCGTATCAACCGTCCCATAGATTGTCTCAGAAAGATGAAGAAAACTGAAGAAGGGCCCAGAACAACTCCGAGTTTAGAGGGAAACTTCAGATCTGGAAGGATCTTGCTTATTTATTAAAACATATTCCAATTATCCTCTTTTCTATTTATGGCAAATGTGAAAACCTATGATTTTAGAACGAAAAAGGTTGATGAAAAATGGAAGTCATATTAGTAGTATGACGGATTTTCGGATAAAGTAAAAGGCTGAATATTGAATAGTTAAAACTTAAAAGTCAATTTGTTTTGGCCAACAAAACAAGTATTTAGGGTTTAGATTGAGTTCAGGCTAAGATTTCTGATATCAGTTTAAAATTAGTCTCAAATTTAAATTAAATTTTTAATAATTTTATGATTAAAATTTTATTTACAGACTCAATATAAAGAAATTTTAAATTTCAATTCGATTTTCAAATCTAAAACAGACTCAATCCAAATAGACAATTAATATTTGCTACCACCTTTTCAGTTTTTGCATGGATTATTTACGACTATTGTCGCAAATATCCTTGAAAATATTTACAGTTGTTACAAAAGTCGATATATATAGAAATGGTCTTAAATTTTGATTATTTGTATATATTTGTTTTCTTGCCTCTTATGTGGTATGCATTTGATTTTTCTAAATTCTTTTCCGGTTTTTCCAGTCAAGATTTTATTCTTTGCCGTCAGCAGAATATTTATATTTGTTTCAAAATTAAACTTGGTCAAGTATAATAATCTTAAAAGTAATTTTGCCGCTGCAATGAAATTAGTAGTGGAATAGTCCAAATTCCAGCAATTACATTGTCATGGTTGAACTACGAGTCAAACACCCTACCGTTAAGTTATTACCTAAACAACGAGGACCATCAAATTTAGAATTTGGGTTCTTCAAATATTTGGTCCGAGAAAATAATTCGGAACAAATTCTATAGAAATATATTAAAGTGGAGATTTTATTTCTAGATTCTACACCTTATTTTTATTTTTTTACACTTCAAAATTTTAATACCCCCTTCATTCCCTATTAATTGTCGTTTAGGAGATATCTAGATATCCAAATTAATTGTCGTTTAAGGTTCTTTTATTAGTTGTCAACAATTTATTCCAATTACACCCTCAACATTTTTCTTTCTTTATGACATAGAAGTAAGAGAGAGGGAGGGTGGGGGCTAATATTGGAAATTTAAGTGGAAATGACAACTTCCTTAATTTTCTCAAATTGTCTAAAGAGTCTTATATTTAGGAATGGAGGGAGTATTATTTATGATTTTTCTTATTTTTATTAAAGAAATATGCCCAGTTATGTTAAAAAAATATAAAATTGAATTGTCTAGGAAAGTTAGTGTACTCGGCGCACATTTCCATCCCGAATATGAGTCTCTCCTTTTGACACCCTTCTACTAATAATAATATTTTTAACATAAAATGTAAATACAGAAATTGATTTTTAGTAAATATGAATACTCTTTTTTTTTCTTTTTTCTTTTTTGGTGAAAGTGGATCTTGTGTTAATTATCTGCTGGGAAAAAATAACATAATTACATATCAAGGATTAAAGTCCTTTGTGCCACGTCTGAAGCGACAAACATTTCCTAGACACAGTTAATTTTAGATCAAATTCAGAAGCTACGTGTAGTAAAAAATGTTTCTAATTAACTTGACAAAAGTATATATTTATACCACATACAACTAATTCATTAATGTAAAACGCAAAAAAATCTTTTAATATCAATATTACTCTCTTAATATCTTTGGCGATTCGTGAGATATTGTTGATCCCTCAAAGAAGAAAAATCAGTTGCATTTAGTTATATTCGAAAAGTTTTGATTTTTTTATGGGTACATTATGTATGTCTTGTTTTGCAGGTTGTGATTGCTGGCTCAATTGGAAGCAGGGACGAAGATAGGGGTGAGGTGATAGTCGACTCTGAGGTTTTTAAAAATACTATTAGACATAATAAATTTTATATGTAGTTTGGAATATTTTATCCCACAAATATTTTTTTTGCAGTTTTTATATATAGTTTGGTATATTGTTGCAGTTTTCGCCCCCAATACCAAATTCCTGCCTTTGTCCTTGGTTGGAAGTGGTATATTCTGCAATTATCACAAAATTATTTATCTTTTCTGTGTGGTGTAATTTAAAATTTTGACATGACTGTGAATTTCTGTTAAGAAAGTGAATAATTTTTTTTTTTAAAGCCACGATGGGCGATTGCCTCATATTGGGAAGATAGAACAGCCCCACAATGGGGAGAGAGAACACCCTAGATAAGGTAGAATAAAGCTTACCGTAACGCCGGCGGAGGGTATCGAACCCGGGACCTCTTGGTCACGGGTCGGTCAATGCCCCACTAGACTACCTATTGTCCTCTTCTATCTCAAAATCTTAATTAAGGACCTTAAAATCAAGCTCTCTTAAAAGAGTACATGAAAAATATCCGCAAGTCTCAAATCAGGGCCTCCATATAAATAGTGACGGTCACTTGATAAAATGATGCCAGTCAATAAGGACAAAAATTAGGGTGAAAATCGTCTGTACCCGTTTGTGTATCCATTTATGTACTCAACCAATAAGAATTCGACCAATAAGAATTCGTTATATAATTTTTTTTAAATTATATATACACATGGTGGATTATGATTGGTTAGGCATAGACATAGATACACAGACGGGTACAAACGATTTTTTGCCCCAAAATGAAAACAAAAAATTTCTTTCTTTTCTCTCTTACTCTCCAATTTTTTCCAAATAATAATAATAAAAACTTTTTTTATTTTATACTCTCTGATCCTAACTTGATCCAACAATCATTTCCCTTAATTAATAATCAAACACGTTTGGTTGCATTTACCAAATAATTATCCCGAGTAACTACAATTTTCATTGAAATCTCAAAATCACTGTGGACCCCACACTAATGATTCTAAAATAGAACTATTTATACCAGCATCGTTGGCTTTATTCCCATAAAAATATGGTTAATTCTGATATGAATCAGATATATTAAAGCATGTGCTACAGAATTAACCACATTAATACAGAATGAAGAGAGAGACAATTCTAAAAATATGCTGTCTTTGTCAATCGATTTTGAAAGTGGAATATTCCATTTGCTTTAGATGGTTAAAATTTTCCCATTTCTTTTGTTTGGTACTTATTTGAGGCATTTTCTTCTTGTTTTATTCTTTTGGTTACATCACCGACCGTTTAAGATATGGCAGCTAGGTTAAATTTTATTTGTAGGATGAAAGACAACAATTAATGGTGTTATGGTTTTTAGCCATTCCTTTTCTTTTGGTACAATTTGATTTTATTATCTGACTAATTCGTTTAGAATCAAAATTGTAATTTAATCGACTTAACAAATTTTTTTGTAAACATACCACAAATTATTGTTTCCGTGCATCATAGATGTTCAACTCTCAGTCTTTAATTAAAAAATGCATTTTTTTTTAGCATCGAGACAAAACCTCATTGACAATGTTAGCCATTTTCATCGTGATCAAGTTATTGGTTGACCCTTGATTATAAAGTAGAGTATTCTGTGCACTTTGCAACTCATTTTTGAAACTCACTTTTGAAGGAATTAGTTATAATGCGCCAATAACTCACTTTTGCACTTCTGGTATCATGGAATTAGTAATACCCCCAATAACTCTTAAGCAGGATTACCCGCAACGCGACACATGATTTGACACTACCCACAATTATCTATTTGGCAATCGAATTCGCTATGCCAAAAGGATATCCCGAGATGATAGTGGGTGGTTAGGCCCACCTTATATAGCACTCACAACTTTCATTTTTATCCAATATGAGACCTTTTCCCATATAGGATTGAGGTTTCACATTCACCCCCTCCTTAAGCCCTAGCGTCCTCGCTAGGCGCCCCAAACATACTTAGCTCAGAACCAACCAGGTGTGCAGGATTCTAGAGGTAGCCCTCACCGCTTACAGTGTGACACTTAGTTCCCATAAGGATTCTAGAGGTGGTCCCCACGCTTACGGTGTGGCACTTAGTTCCCACACGTTTTCCAGGTCACCGACTCTGATACCATAAAATGTCCCGCTCCGTGCCCGCGGGCCTGCAACGCGATACATGGGTCTGGCAGCACCCACAATCATCTACTTGGCAACCGAACTCGCTATGCCAAAAGGGATATCCCGAGATGATAGTGGGTATTTAGGCCCACCTTATATACCAGTCACAACTTTCATTCTTATCCAATATGAGACATTTTTTCCATATAGGACTGAGGTTTCACAATATACCTAATTAAGTTGATGATTAGCCAGCACCCGCCAGAGTAGCTGAAAATAGAGTGTGACAATCAACTCTTATGTTGCAGTATCGAATCCCCTTCCACCATTTTTTTAATATAAAAAGTTGATGATTAATATCAATTGTGGAGACAGCCACAAAGGGGCAGCGTTTAGGCCACTAGAGCATTACTAACATCTACTTATTAATCATGATTAGAAGCCTGTAATTTCTTCCAAAAAGTTTTAATTACGTTAATTGAAAATTGCTTTAGCATATGCATATTTAAATAGCACTCCTTATTCAACATATTCGTTTGAAATTATAAGTGAGTTGATTAATTTTTTTATTAGATTATTACTACACATGTAGTATATATATATATATATATATATATATATATATATATATATATATATATATATATATATATATATATATATATATATATATCACACAACTTGTTCCAACCCATATTGGAACATCTCTCACCAACCCATATTGAAACAAGTTGTGTGATATAGATATATAACAATTAAATCTCTCACCAACCCATATTGGAACAAGTTGTGTGAGCTTGATTTCTTTAACCATAACTAGTTCGAGTCCTGAAACTAGAGATTGTATTGTTCAAATAATCAATTCTAAATAGTTCTATGCAATACTCGATCCGAACACCCAGACTTCAAGACAAATGAAAAAAAGGGTTAGGTCCCGCGTTAACATTTTTCAATACCTTTTCCTTTTCAAATTATACTTCTTTTCTTATGAATCTTCAAATTATACATCATGAATAGGCTATCGTATATTTTCCAAAATTGAAAGTTTATATTAGAAAATGTTGCAAACTGAAATCTGATCAAGAGATGAAACCCTAAGTTCACAGTTTATGCAATTTAATCGAATTAAATTTCAAACCGAATCATGCTAAGGCAGTTCATGCAAAATCATGAAACCGAAAACAGTTTAACCGTATAAACATGATGAATCGAGAAGAGTTTATGCGTATACTCATCAAAAGATACAATCTTTAAATGCCATTCAAGAACTTAGGGTAATATGCATAAACTGTTTATGATTATGAATCTGATTATATGCATAAACTGTTTATGAATCGGTTATCAATTCGGTTAATTCGATTAACCCAATACATAATCCGATTATGTAAGTAAGGCAATTGAAGGGTAAATCTGGGAGGAAAAACTCATTCGGTTAGCGGGACCGCCGTCTGCGTCGCCCCGATTCGTCGCTCCCCCCGAATCAAGACTTTGTGTATATACTCGTTATTGATTTCATTGTGCTATATGTGATTTTAGCATGGTGAATAGCATGGCCTACTATACCTCTTGTTTTACATGTTTGGGTTGTAATTTTATAATACGACCTGCGAGTCGTTTTTCTTTATGATGTAAAATTGTAACTGCTTTCTTAGATTAGTCATTGAAGGCTGGGTATGCCCAAGCAATTATGTAACAAGACTGGAGGCTATTGGATCAAAGACTACATTCATGAGATGAATACAGACTTAGATTGACCCTTGGCTTCCACAAGGATCGTGGAAGTCATTATAGGAATAGGCCATGCTATATCACATTTACATTTTCGCTTCATAACCTGCATGTGATGTTTATTTTATGTCTGAATGGATTTATTTTAGACGTCACATCAAATGGTTTTAATTAAGTCTTAAAATGCCTACTATATCCTAAGCACTCCATGAGCTTGGATCATCATTATGTCTGCTTGCCAAAGCAACGGATAAGTGGTTATCTAGGCAAGAGGAGATGGGAAAATAGTGATTTCCATATGCTTAGACATGGTTCGACTTAACTAGGCTATCAAAATAGTTTTGGGCCTAGGGCATAAAATGGGTAAAAGCCGGGACATATAGATGTCATTCCCATTAGATGATTTTACTTTAATTGTGGGTATTAAGCCAAAGCTTTCCTATAACTATCGTAAAATATTTTTCCCCACTATTATCAAGTGTTGAAATTGTGGAAAATATTTTTGCTCAAAAACTAATAACTTTGCAATTAACTTAATGTAGATAATGGCAACCAATTCATCACACAATTCACTGCGATCCGTCCTTGAGAAGGAAAAACTAAGCGGGACCAATTTCCTTGATTGGGCCCGCAACTTAAGGGATTGTCCTTAGCGAGAAAGAAATCATGACGTTCTTGATACGGACAATCTCGAACGACACTGCAAATAACGCCCCTAGAGCTGAAAGAGATACTTGGAAGAAGCATTTCGATGACTCTAACGATGTGACTTGTCTTATGCTAGTCACAATGAGCACTGACCTTCAAAAACAGTTTGAAGGAGTTGAGGCTTTCCAGATGATGGGCCAGCTCAAGGAAATGTTCCAAGAGCAAGCTCGTCATGAAAGATTCCTCACAACTAAGGCGTTAAATAGTTGCAAAATGGCCCCTGGCACCTCTGTAAGTGCACATGTTCTGAAGATAAAGGGTTATTTTGACCAACTTGAGAAACTTGGGGCTCCCGTAGGTCATGACATGTCCACAGATATGATCTTGGGCTCACTCCCACCGGAGTATGACCAATTCGTAATGAACTTCAACATGCATGCCATGGAGAAGACCATACACGAAATTCACGGGATGCTCAAGCAGGCTGAACTGAACATTAAGAAAACCCCTGAAGTCTTAATGGTTCAAAAAGGGAATTTCAAGAAGAAAGGCAAGGGAAAGCCCATGCCCAAGAAAGGCAAAGGCAAAGGCAACGAAAAGCCCAAGCCCAAGCCCAAAGCCAAGGCACCAAAGGAAGGGGTTTGCTTCCATTGTGGCGAACCAGGCCATTGGAAACGGAACTGCAAACTCTACATGGAAGAAGAGAAAAAGGAGAAAACCAGTTTGACTGTCTCTCCAGGTATTTATGTTATAGAAATTAACATGTCTGCTCTTACTTCATGTGTATTAGATACCGGTTGTGGATCTCACATTTGTGCAAATGTGCAGGTGTTCAAAAGGAGTAGATCACTAGCAAAAGGAGAAGTGGACCTCAGAGTAGCCAACGGAGCAAGAGTTGTTGCTGTAGCTATTGGGACATTTAATTTAGTTTTGCCAAGTGGCCTTATTATAGAACTGGATAATTGTTTGTATGTTCCAACTTTGAGTAGGAATATTATTTCAGTTTCTTGTTTGGATATTGAAGGTTTTGAAATTAATATTTTTAATAAGATTTGCACCATTCATAAAGATCGTATCTTTTATGGAGATGCCTCTTTGATGAATGGGCTTTATATTCTTAACCTCGATGATTCCATTAAAAGGCCCATCTATAACATTAATACTAAAAGGTTTAAATCAAATGACTTAAACCAGACCTACTTTGTACATCGTCGTTTGGGCCACATAAATGAGAAACGCATATCAAAGCTCCATTCAGATGGAATTTTGACATCATTTGACTTAGAGTCTTATGAGACTTGTGATTCTTGCTTGTTAGGCAAAATGACTAAAGCTCCCTTTACTGGACAAAGTGAGAGAGCTTCCGATTTGTTGGGCCTCATACATACAGATGTTTGTGGACCAATAAACACTAGTGCTAGAGGAGGGTTTTCGATGCTTCATCACGTTCACGAGATGATTTCGAGTAGATATGGCTACGTCTATCTAATGAAACATAAATCGAATCTTTTGGAAGATTCAAAGAATTTCAAAATGAAGTACTGAGAATCAACTTGGTAAAAGTATTAAGATACTTGATCGGATCGAGATGGCGAATACCTTAACCAAGAGTTTGACGAACATCTTAGTGGTTGTGGAATTGTTTCACAATTAACTCCTCCCTGCACACCACAATGGAATGGCGTGTCGGAACGGAGGAATCGCACCTTATTAGATATGGTTTGATCTATGATGAGTCAAACAAGTCTTCCAATTTCCTTTTTGGGGGCTACGTCCTTGAAACTGCTGCATTTATATTAAATAGAGTTCCTCTAAAGCGGTTGAGAAAACTCCATATGAGATATGGGATCGGGGAAACGACCTAGCTTGTCATTTCTCAAAATTTGGGGATGCGAGGCGTATGTAAAAGCGCTTTGTTATCCGATAAACTCACCCCTAAATCGACAAGTGTTTGTTTGTGGGATATCCTAAAGAAACTAAAGGATATTACTTCTATCTTCCATCGAGAGAACAAAGTGTTTGTTGCTCGTAATGGTGTATTCCTTGAAAGGGAATTTATTTCCAAAGAGGATAGTGGGAGTAAGATCCATCTTGAGGAAATTCAAGATCCCCAAACAACATCCGAACCAACTTTAGAAGTTCAAGCAAGCTCACGTGCCGATCATCGAGCTTCAATCTTTGACACAAGGCCCAAGAAGGTCGAGTCGGGTACATCAACGACTCGAGAGATATGGATTTCTCGTGATCGATGATCATCGAGTTGAACTCGATTGATCAAGATGAACCTACTACCCACAAAAGAGGTAATTCGTAGTTACGAGTCGGATAAGTGGCTAGAAGCTATGAAGTCCGAGATGCAATCCATGTACGACAACCAAGTATGGACTTTGGTTGACTCACCCGAAGGGTGCAAGGTCATTAATAACAAATGGTGTTATAAAAAGAAGACGGCATGGATGGTAATGTACACACTTTTAAATCGCGACTAGTAGTTAAAGGTTACTGAGACAAGTTCATGGTATTGACTATGACGAAACCTTTTCCCCCGATCGTGATGATAAAGTCAATTAGATTTTACTTGCCATAGCCGCATATTATGACTATGAGATATGGCAAATGGATGTTAAGATCTGCGTTTCTTAATGGAAACCTTCTGAGGATGTGTATATGACATAACTCGAGGGGGTTTGTTGATCCAACAAATCCTAGCGAAAGTGTGTAAGCTTCGAAAGGTCCATTTATGGATTGAAGCAAGCATCTCGAAGCTGGAATCGTCGCTTTGATGAGCGTATTAAAGAATTCGGTTTCATCAAAAAGCGAAGACGAGCCTTGTGTTTATAAGAAAGTAACTAATAATGCAGTAGTGTTCCTTGTGCTTTACGTGGACGACATCTTACTGATTGGAAATGACATCCCCTACACTACAAACCGTAAAAGCTTGGTTGGGAAGTGCTTTTCCATGAAAGACTTAAGCGAGGCCACATACATTTTGGGTATAAGAATCTATAGAGATAGATCTAACAAAATGATTGGCTCTGAGCGAGTGGATACATTGACAAGGTACTTGAAAGCAGTTCGGGGCTTTGCAAGACTCAAAAAGGGATTCTTGCCCATGTCACATGGCATTAAACTCAGCGAGAACTCAAGGACCTTCCACAAGAGGACCCAGAGCGCATGAGTAAGATCACATATGCTTCGACCATTGGGTCTATTATGTACGCCATGATATGCACTCGCCTGGGATGTCTCATTTGCTTTAAGTATGACTAGCGAGATATCAATCGACCCTCAGTGAGTCACATTGGATGCAGATCAAGAGCATTCTTAAGTACTTGAGAATGACTAAAGATATGTTCTTAGTTTACGGAGGTCGGGAAGGAAGTCCAGGGTTGTAAATAGTTACACAGCATGCAAGCTTCCAGATCGAGCGTAGACGATTATAGATCGTAATCTGGTTTTGTGTTTTGTTTGAATGGAGGTCTTTGTGAGTGGAAGAGCTCAAAGCAAGAAACCGTGGGCCGACTCTACAATGAGTCGAGTATCTAGTCTGCTTCTCAAGGCAGTTAAAGAAAGCTGTTTGGATCGTGAAGTTTGTTGATGAACTAGGTGTCGTCCCCTAGCATTGTGAACCGAGTGGACCTCTATTGTGATAGATCTTGGTGCCATTTCACAAGCTAATGAACCTAGATCTCACCAACGATCCAAACACATTCTCAGAGCGTTTCCATCCGATTGAGAGATCATCGATAGAGGAGGCGTTAGTATTTGCAAAGTTCATACGAGGCGACAACATTGCAGATCCATTGACTGAGCCACTTCCATAGCCTAAACATGAGAGTCATACTAGGTCAATGGGATTGAGGATCATGTATGATTGGAACTAGGGCAAGTGGGAGATTGTTAGTAGTGCCCTAGGACCATTAGCACATGTTGTGCATTTTGTTATCTTTTGAGCATGTAATTGAATAGTTAATTTTGCTTTTGATTATCAAATGTGTGATTTGATAGTAAAACTCATTAGCTTATGTAATTACTATTCTAGAAGTCCCTAGTTTTATGTAATGCTTAATTACTATGAAATAAAACTAGTATGATTGTTGATTGATGATCTTGTTTTCATCGATCATGTGTAATGAATACAAATCACATCATAGATGCGATATATAGGGATACATTGTATTGGGACGTGATCCGTTAGAGAAGTAATACTTCATGGTCTTAAGTCATAAGTATTACTTCCTCAATACTATTTTAGAATCCTTTAGACCTTATGTCTTCATTGATTCTAGTATGAATGGAGCCACGTTTTGACTCGACTCGGACGTTACTTGTAACGAGTAATCAATACGACTAATGATCGGATGTAGTGTCCTATCATAGCTTGAATGTGAGAGACATTGTAAGGAATTTGTCCCTCTCTATTATTGAGAGAGATATTCATGGGCCCTCGATAGGGAAAGACTGTTTGAATGCATGGCGTGCTCAAATGTATTTGATAAAGTGGTTATCAAATGCTATTTGTCAAAACAGATCTACCCGGAGATCGAGCATAAATACAATTAAGCTTAATAAGGGTGGCGACCACCATGCCTTATGCTTAATTAGGATATCGCGAGACAAAGTGGGATTAAATAGTGGATTGATATTAGGTTCTGTTGTATATTCATTCACTTTGGGTAGTCACAATGTCCTGCTAGGGACCGCTTGTGATTTATGAACACACACTACTACTAAGTGTGTTTTCATTGCCATTGTGAAATGAACCTACAAGGTCACACGCATAGACGAGCTAACGAGCTTCATGTCCAGATTCAATGAATCTAGAATGTGTCTAGGTTCATTGTATCTGCCATTTGTCTTTCTGAAAATAATAAAGTGTTTATTATTTGAATTAGAGATATGGGCAATTTTGGTATTTTACCTATAGCTGGGATTACGTGGGAGTTATTATCCGACAAGGACTCCCACTACCAGCAAATCTAACTCTATGTGTTTAGTCCTTTCATGGTAAACAGGATTTTCAGCTATATAGATAACAATTTTATTGTCACAAAACAATGGAGTTGCCTGTTTTTGTGAGAAACCTAAGTCAGCCATTAAGTATCTCAACCATAGAATTTCACAAGTGGTTGCAGCCAAAGCCCTGTATTCTGCCTCACTTGAGGATCTGGAAACTGTGGGCTGCTTCTTTGCTTTCTAAAATACTAAAGAAGAGCCTAGGAAGATACAATATCCTGTGATAAACCTCCTGCTGTCTGAACACCCTACCCAGTCTGAATCACTATATCCCTTTAGTGTCAAAGTCTCATCAGGAGTAAATAACAAACCTTGTCCTGGTGCTGATTTCAAATACTTCAGTACCCTTAAAGCACCCTCCCAATGTAGTATGGTTGGACAGTCAAGAAATTGACTCAATTGTTGCACCACAAAAGCAACATCAGGTCTAGTGTGAGTCAAATAGATCAGTTTGCCAACTAACTTTCTATAAGGAGTATTGTCTGGTAACAATTCGGAGTCTCCTTTAGAAAAATGGGAACCATGTTCCATAAGTGTTGAAACAGGCTTACATCCAAGCATACCAAAAGTATCCAACAGTTCTAAACAATATTTCCTTTGACACATATTAATACCATCTTTGCTTCTAGCAATTTCAAAGCCAAGAAAATGTTTCAAATCCCCTAATTCTTTAATTTTGAACAAAGTATGCAGATGCTTCTTCACTTCTTTAATAGTTATCATATCATTTCCAGTAAGCTGATTCATCAACATAAATGAGCAAAGCAGTATAACTAGTTGCACAAGTCTTAGTAAACAAGGTATAATCACTTGGAGATTGAACAAATCCCAAAATTAAAATAGAGGCAGTGAGTTTATGATTCCATTGTCTACTTGCTTGCTTTAAACCATAGAGAGATTTATTTAATTTGCAAACCTGATTAGGACTGGCAGTAAATCCTAAAGGCAATTTCATGTAAATTTCTTCTTCAAGATCCCCATGCAAGAAGGCATTGTTGATGTCCAATTGCTGCAAAAACCAGTTATTTGAAGCTGCAAGAACAAGTAAAATCCTTATAGTGGTATACTTTGCTACAGGTGAGAATGTATCAAGGTAGTCAATGCATTCTATTTGAGTAAATCCTTTGATAACCAGCCTAGCCTTAGGCCTTTCTACTGTGCCATCTGCTTTGAGTTTGAGCTTATAAACCCATTTGTTGTCTATGGCAGTTTTGCCAGAAGGTAGAACAACAAGGACCCAAGTGTGGTTTTCCTCAAGAGCTCTTATTTCAGTGGCCATGACTTCTCTCCACATAGCATGTTCAACAGCCTCACCATAAGTCTTAGGTTCATAATGTGTATCAACAGAAAGAATAAAAGACTTATATTCAGGTGCTAACTGATGAGTGGAGTAGACTGAGTTAATAGGATCCAAAAGAATCATAACAAGAATTAATAGAAGATAATGGAATGCTAGGCAAAGCAGAACATTGATAATCATGCAAATGTGTAGGTATTTTTGTAGTTCTCCCTGACCTTCTTGGAGGTATAGTCACTGAATCTGAGGATATTTGATCAGAAACATGATCACAAGTAACATTCTGAGATATTGAACTGGAAGGCAAAGGAGACATAGAATGAGAAGAAGGAAAAGAAACTGCTGGATGTGTGGAATAAGAAGGCAAAGGAACAGGTTCTTCATTTTGTAGACTTGTGTTGTCTTTAAAAGGAAAAATGCTTTCATAGAAGACAACATCTCTAGAGATGAATATATCCTGTGTTTGTATATCCACAAGGATATATCCCTTTGTAGTAGCAGGATAGCCTAGAAAAACACATTTCTTACTTCTAGGGTCAAACTTACTTCTATGATTGGTTAAGGTAGAAGCAAAAGACAAACAACCAAAAACCTTTAGGTTAGAGTAGACTGGAACTTGTTTATGAAGAACTTCATATGGGGATTTATCAGAAAGAAAAGGTGTAGGGCTAATATTAATTATGAAAGCAGCATGAAGGACTGCATATCCCCAATATTCAGCAGGAATTTTGGACTGAAATTTAAAAGTCCTTGCAATGTTCAATACGTGCTGATGATTTCTCTCAGCAACCCCATTTTGTTGAGGAGATTCAACATATGTGGTTTGGTGGATAATGCCATGCTCAAGATAAAAGTCTTTCATAGCAAATTCAGGACCATTATAATGGTCTTAAATTGTGTGTGTATGAATTTGCAGAATGATTGAAGAAGAGATCTAGCTTGACTTTTATTGGTCATAAGATAAAGCCAAGTAAACCTAGAGTGATCATCAACAATAGTAAGAAAGTATTGTTGGCTAGAAATAGTAGGATATTTATATGGTCCCCATATATCAATATGAATAAGATCAAATAATTCCTTAGAAAAAGAATTACTAGAAGGGAAAGAAAGTTTGTGTTGCTTAGCATAGTGACAAGTATCACAACAAGCTTTATTAAGAAACTGAATATCATGACAGATATTCTTTACAACTTTGAGTTTAGAATCTGGCATATGGCCTAATCTGATGTGCCATAGAAAATCAACTGATGTACTAGCAGTGTTACATTTATTTTGAACACTAGAAGGAATAGAGAAAGAAGAAACAGAATGATCAAAAGCATTATCCACAGGTGTGAAGTAGTATAAACCACTAATGAGGACAGTGGAACCAATCCTCTTCCTGGTCTGTATGTCCTAAAGAACACAGCCATAAGGGGAGAAATTAATGTAGCATTAGCTCCTAATCATAAGTTGACTAACAGAAATGAGGTTAAAATGAAAACCAGGAACATAATACACATCAGGCAAGATCAAATTAGGATGTAAAGACACAGTGCCTTTATGTGTGGCTTGAACAAAAGTATCATTAGGTAGTTTTATGGGTAAATGATGAGAAGTAGAAGCATATGAATCATAATATGCAAGAGAATTAGTGATATGATTTGTAGCACCTGAGTCTAAGATCCAGTATTCAATACTTGAAGATTTACCTACTTTACCTGAGTTATGGTTTAAGGTTGGAAAACTTGCAGTTAGGGCAACAGCTCCAGTGGCTTGTGATTTCTCATCAGCAGAAGTCTGCTCTAAAGAGGTAAATGCAGTCTGCAATTGCATATTGTTCATCATGTTGGGCAAGCAGTTCTGAGTCATCATATTGCTTCCAACATTGTTGTTATTTCCTGTGTAGTAATTAGGATTAACAAAACACTGATTATTAGTAGGATAATGACCATAACTCTGCATAATTTGTGGTTGCATTCCTCCACAGCCAAAGCCCTGTGACTGCATCATTTGAGGCTGCATTCCTCCATAAACAAACTGTTGCTGATTATCACTTGGCATCATCTGCATCTGATTTATCTGTCCAAAATTGCCATTACCAGTTTTAGTTTTCCCTTTCCAGTTGGCAGGATACCCATGCTTTTTGTAGCACTTGTCTACAGTGTGTCATTTGAGATTACAAAAGCTGCATTGTAACCTTCTATTTCCATTTGATGAAAAAATTCTAGCTTGAACAGCATTGACTGATCCTGTTGACTGAGGCATGGAGTGACTCATACCAGGAAAATGTAATATTCCTCCTTGACTACTAGCAGTTGGCATTATGCCTAGAGGAGTATACATCAACTGCATTCCAGCTTGTGGATGGACCATACTATAGTTCATTTGCCTTTCACATTGTAGAACCATGACAAAAGCATCATTGATAGGTAATGTAGGCTTAGTAACCAATATTTGATTCTTGACACCGGAAAATACATCAGATAAACCTTTTAGAAACCTAATTACATAATCTGATTCAGAATATTTCTTAAGAATCTTTTGAACATCACAATGACACTGTGGAACACAGGTACATTGAGGTATTGGTCTGAGCATAAGAAATTCTTCCCACAGAATTTTCAATTTAGTATGAAAATCAGTGACAGTGAGACTACCTTGTTTCAAATTCTGTATCTCCTCTAAAAGATCAGATAATCTAAAATCATCTCCATTAGAAAACCTAGTTTTTAGATCTATCCAAATAGCATGAGCTGTGGTAAGCCAAATACAACTCTGTGCTATGGTAGGAGTCATTGAATTTAAGAGCCAAGACTTTACCATGTTATCAGATTGTTTCCACAAGGCAAATTTAGGATCTGTAGTAGTTGGAACTTCGAGATTACCAGTAATGAAGCCTTCTTTGTTTTTGCAAGATAAAGCAAGCAATACAGATAAACTCCATGGATGGTAGTTGTTTGAATTCAGCAGCGGTTGTACCAAAATACTTGATGGACTTTCACTTGGATGTAAGTACAAAGGACTTACTGCTTCCATTGAAAATGAATTTACATTCGCAGAAGGAATTGAGGAAGACATTATGAAAATCAAGAAACAGGAATTCTTAACAAAGGAAAAATTCGAACAAATCAAGCACAGATTAGCTTGATTGAATGAATTGCGAACAAGAAACAATAATCAGATTCAGAATTGCTCTGATACCATGTTGCAAACTGAAATCTGATCAAGAGATGAAACCCTAAGTTCTTGAATGAAACAACGAAGAAGAGAAATGAAGAAAGGAAAAATGATTTTGGTAATCTGTGTTTTTTTTTTTTTTAATAATGAAAAAGATATCTATACAATCATATTTATACAAGTAATAAAGTTAAGATACAATTTAACTATCTTAACCAACTAACTGCTCTTCTAACAGAATTAAACTAATTATGTTGACTTTGACTTCTGATTAACTTCTTCTCTGATTTACTGGCTTCTTGGAGAAGTTTTGCTTTGCCAACTGATGTCTTTGTTCCAGCTTGAACTGCACAATTCAACAAAAAATACTAATTTTTTTTTTATATTTTTAACCTCCATTTAAACGGCAAAAACACGGATTTCGTCCTAAAAGATGTTTTTAAGAGCCGTTAAGGTCCTAAAGGATGAATTTTCTCTTTTAATGTCCTGTATGTAGTTACGTGTTGCCATTAATGTCTTTCCGTCCAAATTTCTATCTAGATATCGTCAAGTTAGTCATGTGCTTCACATGTGAGGCATTTTTAATGGTATTTCGGACATTTTAACATATTTCTCTCAAGAAAAATTTAGGTACGCAATTGTTAAACAAAATAAACAATGAATACTCAATTTAAATTAACTAATATAAACCCATACCCTCCCCCACATCTTTCTCCGCCCCTACCCTTCCCCACCACCGTCAACCACCCCCATGGCCACCACCTTCATCCTACACCTTCAAATGCTTGAAGAAGAAACAAAAATCTTGAAAAACAATCTTGAACATTGAGAAACAATAACACAATTCAAAATTAAAACAAGCCATCAAACTTTTACAAGATTATACCATAAGAGAAACTGAAATTCATCTAATCATTCAAGAATTTGTATAAAAGTTTGATGGTTTTTTTTCTCTCTCAATTGTGTTATTGAACCACCTTCGCCCCTTTCCCTATATTTCTTAAATTTTTTATTTTATTTTATACCCCTCCATCTTCATCTTCATCAACCACCATAGTGAAAACAATTAAGATTCAAGAAGAAGCACATACGAATACGCCAATACAAATGTGATTTTTGCAGAAAATCGAATACGCCAAAACAAGAGCTTCGATCTACTGTAGTGGGGGAGTGTTCTTTGGTCGGCGGCAAAGCTTACAAATGGTTTTTGATTCAAATGGTAAACAATATTTCTGTCGGGGAAAATGTTGTTTGTGGGTTTTGTTTCCCTTTAATGACATCATATTTCACTTTAAGAGTAACAAGAGTGGGTTTAAAGATGAGATTTCTTGAGATAAGATTGTCAACTTTTGAAGGTGTAGGATGAAGGTGGTGGCCATGGTGGTGGTTGATGGCGGTGGGGAAGGGTAGGGGCGGAGAAAGATGTGGGGAGAGGGTATGGGTTTATATTAATTAATTTATATTGAGTATTCATTGTTTATTTTGTTTAACAATTGAGTACCTAAATTTTTCTTGAGAGAAATATGTTAAGATGTCCGAAATACCCTTAAAAAATGCCTCACATGTGACGCACATGACTGATTTGACGGTATCTAGACAGAAATTTGGACGGAAAGACTTTAATGGCAGCACGTAACTACATACAGGACATTAAAAGAGAAAATTAATCCTTTAGGACCCTAACGGCTCTTAGAAACATCTTTTAGGACGAAATCGGTGTTTTTTAAACTTACTCATCTACCAAGATAAAATTACTCGCTAGCAATAGTTCAGGAGCAATTTCCCCCTATAAGACAACCAATTGATCAAGCTTTAGGGGGGTGTATTCAATCCGGATTTTAAAAGATTTTACCTGATTTTCAAAAGTCTATGGATTCTGCTGACTTTATGGATTGTTTTAACTTTATGCAGAGTCTGCGCAGATTCTATCAGATTGATTTATCAGGATTTCTTTTGATTTATAAAGTCTATAGATTATTTGAATAGCACCAAAAAATAAAGAAAATACTGATTCATTGGTGTATTATACAGATCCAAATGTGTTGAATTTCCAAAGTCAACATATGTTTATCAATACTTTTTTTTTTTTGGAATTAAATCATTTTGTTAAAAATTTAAAAAGTTTGACGATAGTCTTTGATTTTTTTTAGATCACGTAACTGCGGCTTTTTTGATTTATTTGTTCAAGGTTTGTATAATTTACTTACTGGTATTTTTTTCTTTGGCTTAATTAATATATGTTATGTGATAAGTTTTGTTTGAACTTTTTTTCTCTTTGATTTTCTCTTTCAGGAAAATGAAATTCATGTTTGAAAAATAGAAATTTGTGGTTAAATAGAGAATAAGTTGTTTGCTTTCTTTAATTTCTATTTGAAGATGATCAAGAAGAAAATTGTTTGGATATTATGACTTCTTTTTGGGAAATAAACATTTCATATTGGGTTTCTAACGATCTTAAAAAAAAATCTCATTTTTTTGTAGCAAATATTTCTTTGTTTTTCTTATAATTTTATAGAAATGATATTACTAAAAAAATTATAATTTAAGATAAAATTATCAAAGACATTTTAATTTTAATATTAATGAGAGAAAATCAAAATCTTGAGAAAAAAGAAGAGATTTCACCATACACATTTAAACCTATGAAATCCATCAAAATCCTACCTTTAATGAAATCTATGAGAATCTATAGAGTTTTGAATACCTCTAGATTTTAAAGGAATTTTTAAAATCTAAATTGAATACCGCTAGATTTTAATGGACTTTTTAATATCTAAATTGAATACCTCTAAATTTCATTGGACTTTTTAAAATCCAAATTGAATACCTATGGACTTTAAAACTCCTAAAAAATCCTATAGAATCTATGTTGAATACACCCCCTGTGAGCATTAATTTCTTTGCAACTAATTAAGTCAGAGGGTCTACAACTCACAACTATATAACTTTTTTCTCTAAAAAAAAAAACTATATAACTTTTTTATTTTATTTTTTGGTATTATTACAAACAAGATATAAAATTCCGTCATGCAAATATAGAAACAAAACAAACATAAATTTGTCGTGTAAGTTATATATTATTCCACAGCATGTCCGACTCTTTTCTCATGGTCAACAATAAAATTCTATTAGTGAAATATCTTATAGGGAATTGCATTAAACTAGCATGGGTTTAGGAAAATAGTCATGACATGGTAGTCAAAAAATGGGAAGGAACATTTTTGGCCAGAACGGAAGTGTCCAAGACGGAAGTCCCACTTTCGTCTTGGCTGACGTGGCACTCTCCCCGACGCACCTTGCCACGTCAGTCAAGACGGAAGTCCCAGAACGAAAGTCCCACTTCCGTTCTCAACTGGCAGATTAAAAACCCTACAAACCCTAATTAATCTGTGACCTGAGGACGGAATTGCCACTTCCGTTCTCAAATTACAGCCTTTTTGCAGTGTCTAATCTTTTCTCACTTTTGCCTTACAATAATGTGGACCAAATTGAGGACGGAAATCCCACTTCCGGGATTATAAATCCTATCCACTCTCCACCAAAATTGAATAAAATTCAGCAAAATTCACTTCATTTTCTCACATCAACATACCCTGCAACTCATTTGATAATGAATAGCGAAATGGATCCCGCCCTGAAAGAGTATTTCAGACACCAACTTAGAATTGCGGTCGGAAATCAAACTGATGGTAAAATGGTAATATTTTATTTTATAATGTGTAAGTTTTTTTAGATGAAATGTGTTTAGCTATCTAAGTAATTTTTTTTTTGTAGCCGCAAAAAATGTTCCTCCCCATTTTTTGGCTGCCATGTCATGACCATTCTCCTAAACCCATGCTAGTCTAATGCAAAACCCTATCTTATATATAAGTCATTGGTTCACACGATATTAGCTTTGATAGTAAATGAGAATAATATTTTTAGAGAAAATCGATTATGGCGATTTGATTCACGATTTCGCTTCAAAGTGTGTTAGAATGATGCCAAATTTTTAAATAACATATCAATTTTATGATTGCTCATACTCTTGAAACTTGGGTTATAATTATGTTTTGACATTTTTTATAATTTATACATTCAAAAAAAATTAGGGGCCTAACTTTGATAAGTAATATATAACCTCAATATTATTCGAGACGACCCTAATATATGATTAATCGATCTACATGATATTAAGACATTTTTTTAGACTAAGAGTCAAGTGAGTACTTGGCTACTTGGGATCTCGTGAGTCGCTCCGACATTGAACTAAGACACTTATCCCCTACACAAAAGGCCATACCCACACCCATAGGGCCCCACATCCCGATCCGACATGAATTGTGGAGGATGTAAATCAAGGTGACCCAGCGGCTCGATTGGTGGGAGGCATTGTCTTAACCCCACCGCAAAAAGCCACCCCCACATTGGAGGGTTGAAATTTTTACACTGCGTCTGCCAAGATTCGAACATGCGCTATCCTACACAAGCTGTCACCCCCAAACCAACTGGGCTACTCTTGCGGATCTACGACACTTATTTGGCCCAACCCTTTGTGAAAAAAAATAACTCTATTAAGCTCAATGATAGTGATGTCAATTTGATTGGTGACCCGTCGACCCGCCCTGCCCCAACATCTTTTGGGGTAGACCCGACCCGTAGAGAGAAGGGGGCAGATCAGAGCCGCCCCACGAACGGGGCAGATTGGGCCTAGGTTTTGTGTCTGACCAACCCGACCCGCCACTATAATATTATATAATTAAACCTAACCTAAATCTCTCATTTTCGCTGCCTTTCTTCCACTCTCTCACAGACTCTCATCGAAGACAACCAAAGTGAACATACTCCTTCCATCCGCCGACTCCCTCATTCTCAATCCGCCTACTCCCTCCTTGTGACTCTGCCCGTCCGCTTACTCCCTCTTTCTCAATCCTCCTGCAATCTGCCATAAAATAAGATGAAGTAATCACCGTCGATGTTGCAGGTTCCCCAATCCGCTTACTCCATTCTTCTGACTCCGAACGTCCGCCGACTCCCTCCTTCTCCCTCCGGCAATTTTAATTGCATTTGATCGATTAATCTGGTTGATTTGATCCAATTTATATGTGGATTCTTGATGTTATTGCAATTTTGAAGACAATCATTTTTTTTCTTTTGTTGATTGGCATATATGTTTCTTGATATGAATCGGAGTTCAAATCATTGTTCTTTTGGGCTGTTACAAGTAATTTGAAATGAAAGATTTGTTCTTGATCTGCATTAATGCATACAAAAAGTTTTAAAAAAATTGCATGGGGCGGGGAGGGGGGGGGGGGGGACAGGTCAGAAATAACTGATATGGGACGGATCACGTGGCAGGCTTTAATGGTCGCGGAGCAAGTATGGTATTTGAGATATCCGTCCCGATCTTCCCCATTACAAGATCTCATTAATCAATCAGTACGAGTAGGATTTATTTTCAAGCAATGTGAACCCCACCGTCCGCTTTCAATAATACTCAAAAGAAGATAACGCTGTCGCGTAGGTAGTGGCGGAGCCAGGAATTTTTTGTTAGGGGGGCACAATTAACATTGCTAAAATAAATTCATAAAAGCATATAAATATTGGCGGAGTCAAAAAAATTTTTTTGATAAATTCTTTAGGGGGGCACAATTTATTTTGATGAAATATTATACATTTCTTTCCACTCCCTCCCAATCAACCAAAAAAAAAAAAAAAAAAATACATCAAGAAAAAAAATTAGGGCACGTGTATACCTCACGCGTGTAAATAACACATCAAAAAAATCTAATTAACCGTAATTAATATCAAAATTTTCCAACTTAAATCTTGAATCCCATAAATTTGCCTCATTTTCAATGAAGAAGCATTAAAGGTGTTACCTAGAGTTATAGATTAAAGTTATACACACTTTTATTCACTCTTTTCTAATAGTAATTTTTTTTTTTATTAAATAAATATTATAGTCTCTTACACACTTAAACATATTAAATATTTCATTACAATTGTTCCCTACGCGTTTTCATACTTTGATAATATCCTACAATTACATCATTCTCAATAGTATCAAACACATCTTTCTCAACAAATGCAATTAAACTATTATTCAACCACTGATCTCCAATTCGATTGCGTAGACGACTCTTGACAATAGTCATTGCAGAAAATTATTAAGATATAAGTGATTTCATTTCTATAATTCACGAATTAAAAAATTTAATTTTAAATCGTAAAGTGATTCAAAATATTTACGAAACGAGATGTTACAAAAACAAAACTAAAATTATAATTTTTTTTTTTTTTTTTTGGGAAAAAGTTGGGGGTGCAATTACTAGCTCCGCCAGTGCGCGTAGGGAAGTTTTTCCCATTGATTGCAATCCGGCTGCTATGCGGAACAAATTTTTTCAGTATATGCGAAACATTTTTTTCTTTTAAAATAAGTGTTTTTTTTCTTAAAAATAGGTATTCGGCGAACATATATTTTTTAAAAAAATGTATTTTTTAAAAATAAATCACAATCATTAAAATTTTAATCCAACAGATAAGAATTCGTTCTGCACATACAGAATATTTTCCGTTCTGCACTGAAACCGTAGTGCATCAATATAATAGACCGGGTCAATTCGAGTTGGTTGCAAGGTTTGTTCCGTTTTCAATCCTAGGAAATTATAAATCCTCCCTGAAAGCAAATGTGTGCAATATAGGACTTGAAATATAGTAGTCTTGAATACTGCTATCGACTTGTACGAAATATATTTGCCACTTGTTAGTGTTATTTTGACGGGATAGTATTTGCGTTGGCATTAATTAATCTGATATGTTTGTTGTTGAATACGAAAGTCCAAATATAAGGTAGCATGATATTGGTCACCATCATTTGCATTTTATTTTTCACTACCAGAAAATTGATGAATAGTGACAAAAGTTTAGATAGGAATTTTTCCTTCACTAAAAGGCATTATTTAGTGACTGAAAATAGTTCATCCCTATTGAGGTGTATAGCTCTAGTGACGAATTGTTTTCCATGATACACAACCCTTTGGCGACGAAATTTATAATCTTTGGTGCCAAAATTCTTATTTCTTCGCCATATACTATCTTTTGGTGACTCCAAATCCTCACTATGCATGGTGAGTGGTGACAATTAAAATGTTCCTCGCTAAAGAATATGTTTTAGTGACAAAGTTCAAAATTTCTAGCTAAAGTTTCTCTATAGCGACAAAAATAATTTCCTAGCTAATATATATACCCCCATTAGTGACAAAAATCTTCCTAGCTAATACAATATTTTCAAAAATCAATTATTTCTCATTATTTTGATATGATTTCTTGTACATTAATTTAAGAAAGATACATAAGAGTGCTTTTATTGCATATATAAAATATATACATACTATCTAAAATTTTGGTATCTTTTTAATTTTTGTACAATAATAATTGAAAAAATCTTCTTTAATAATTCACATACACTCATATAGGAATGGCAATGGGGCAGATCGGGGCGGGTATCTGAAATACCACGCCCGCCCGCCTCGTTGATCCGTGCCCCCACTGCGCCCTCCCGCACGCAGCAGATCCCGACCCGCCCCGCCCCATTCTATTTTTTAAAAAAAAAATCATTATTTTTTTCTAAATTATAAAAATCATTAATTTTATCAAAAAAATTAAAATCATAAAAATCATTAATTTTATCATAAAAATAATTAATTTTTTAAAAAAATATTTAATTTTTTTAAAAAATAATTAATTTTATCCCAAATCAATTCTCAAACAAGTACAATTAGTATATTAAAATGAAAATTAAACATGATTATGTTTAATAATAACAATATTATAATAATTTAATATAAATGGGGCAAAATGGGGCGGGGCGGGGCGGGGCGGGGCAGGGCGGAAAAAAATACCATGCCCCGATCTGACCCGTTCGCGGGGCGGGGCGGGGCGGGGCTGCCCCAAAAGGCATCGGGGCAGGGCGGATTGGCGGGTCACGGGTCAAATTGCCATCCCTACACTCATACACATACACATACACATACACATACACAAAATAAAATTTTCAAAATAAATACTTTCCATCTATTTTTCAATAAGTAAACTGAGAAAAATATAAAACAAAATGGTCAAAATAGCATTTTAGAAAAATAATACTCCCTCCATTCCTAAATATAAAACTTTCATTAAATATTCCGAAAATTAAGGAAGTACAAATTAAGATATTTTTGTAATTAAAATATCAATATTATTATCTTAAATATTACTTATATATCACTAATTAAATTTAAGAGAGTAATATTAATATTTTGATTACAAAAAAAATTTAATTTTTAATTTTTTAATTTTCACAATATGAATAAATATCTTATATCTAGAAATGAAGGTAGTACTGTATTTCAATGATTTATTCACCAAATCGAGCAAAATATCAAAATTATAAGGTTTAAGTTGTCATTTTTTCTAAAATATATTGGGTGAAAATGTTTAGATCAAATAAAATATCAATATCTATCAAAATATTTTCCTTAAAAGATCTATATCTATAAATATATTCTAAACGGGTAATGATAAAGCCAGAGCAAGAATCCTCCTGCAAGAGCGATTTATGTGCATGTGACAAAATTACCCCTGTAACATATTAACTAAATCTTTTAATTATTTTTTCTATTTTCTCTCCCAATATTTTCTCTCTATCCCGGCCTGAACTTTCTCTCTCCCCTAGATTCTTTCCTTATTTTTCTCTCAATCTCTCTATTTTCATATGATTTTTGTTTCTATATCGGTTGTTTGGTTTTTTCATCTCTCTCTCCCTGTTTTTTTTTTCATTTTTTTTCTTCTCTCCATCTCCAAGTGATTTTGTTTTCTTCTTTGTTTTTTATTATTTTTCTTCTGCCAATTTCCTCACTGAATAGACCATTTTCTTGGATTGAATCAGTCAACAACAATAGTACTTCGTTAGTACCCATAAAAAAATCTCAGAATCATTGGAATTTTTTTTTTTTTTTTAAGACTAACACTATTAGCAAAGGGACAACAGTAATGATAATAACCATTTAGTGGGATTTGCTTATTTTTTATGGAGTCTCCTCTATTTCAAGTCATTTCCTCATGTTCATATTCCAAAAAAATGAACCAAGAATTTGCTAAACTAAACAAAATGCTAGTAATAAACAGCAATATAAATCAAGAAAATATCCCATCTCCTAGTTTCAATGTCAATATCCTTATTTATGTAAAACTCAAAATTCATAAAAAAATCACTAAAGAAAGAAAACACTCAGAGGTGGAGAGAAGAAAAAAAACGAGAAAAAAAATAGAGAGAGGAAAAAACGAAAAAAACAACAGATATGGAAACAAAAATTATATTAAAATAGAGAGATTGAGAGAAAAATAAGGAAAGAATCTAGGGAGATAGAAAGATCAGGCTCGGATAGAGAGAAAATATTGGGAGAAAAAATAGAAAAAATAATTAAAAGATTTAATTAATATGTTAGAGGGGATAATTTTGTCACATGCACGTAAATTGCTCTTGCAGGAGGATTCTTGCTCTGGCATTATCACTACCCATTCTAAACTCGATCCACATATCTCGATTGACCCGTCGTCTAAGTCAAAATTTCAGTTGCACAACTCTGGTAAAAACAACGAAAGCAGAAGGAAGACAATGGTGGTTTTCTCAGTGATGGCCAAATCACTAGCACAGCGATGCCTGAAATCAATGCCCGATTCATCTCAGCTACTCTTCCCGATCAAGAAATTCAATTCTCCAGGGTGGCAATTCCAGACTATGAGAACCCTGCTCTTGCAATCGGCTTCTGATTCTGTTGAGCTACAAAGATTACCCGACTCCGATTCCGGTAACCACCTCTCCCTACTCTGTCTTTATCTACCCGTTTTTTCTGTTTAACTTTGTAAATTTACTGGGTTGGTGAATTGTATGAAGAAGATTCTGGTTTTAGGTGCCATTGTATATGATACTCCCTTCGTCACAAATTGAATGTACACTTCCCTATATTTTATCCGTAAACTCTCACCTCTTATATAATCACTGCGTCGTAGATTATCTATTCACATTTCTTTTTTAATTTGTCCCAAATTATCTGTTCACTTTTTAAATAAAATATTTAGGACTCTTATATTAAATTTTTAAATGTCGGAGAGAGAAGAATTGAGAGAGAAAATAAGGTAGAATTAAATTAAGAGTAAAATTAAATAGGGTCATATTTGACATTTTACCATACCCACTATAGAATTTGATGAAACCTTAGTTACCCTGTAAAACATTGAGTGGAGATATATAGTTTGGGACGGAGTAAGTATATATTTAAGGATGCAACTTACACTAACATATGAGTACTACCATTAATATGGATATTAGTTTAACTTGCCTGTAGTTAAACTACTCTTCTTTATTATTGTGTTAGGCAAATGTGTTTATTCTTTTTAATATGGATATTATGGTAACATTCAATTTGGGACTGAGGGAGTACTATAATTTGTGTTTAATTTTGGTAAATGGAAAAAAATAAAAAGAAAAGAAAGATTATTTGATGTTGGGTATCTCATATTAATCTATTTGGGAGGAAACTGGGGGTTGTTTAATTAATGTCACAACCCGTGCCTCCGGGCTCTGAGCGCGACTCATGTCCTGACAACATATGTGACTCCCTTCTTAGCAACCTTCCTAGTTAGGTCAAAACAGATATCCAAGGCGACATGAGCAGTTAGGGCCATACATAAACATGGGCCTACGGATTTGATATTCAATTTGGTATAGCAGGGACGATTATCAAGTATGTGGTCATGGATACTGCCAGACCTACGAGGGCCGCGCTTTGGGCCTGCGGCCATAGGGCGTGACAGTTTAATTGTTCTTCCTGTCTTTTCTGACCCTTTAATCTTGCATTTTCCTATTGATTCTGCAGAAAAGAATTATGATATGGGATCCATTATAATGTGACTTTCTATTAAATTTAAATATTTGGTTGCCTAAATACCATTGTTTAACCAAGAACGTGTTTGAGTTAATTGACTATACTGAAAGCAGCAGTTGCTCACAGGCATTTTTGAGGTTAATTTGGATAGGCCCGAAGCGAAAAATGCTATAGGAAAGGATATGCTAAAGGGTTTGCAGCAAGCATTTGAAACTGTTAGTAGAGACCAGTCGGCGAATGTTTTGATGATTTGTAGTTCAGTCAGCAAAGTGTTTTGTGCTGGTGCTGATTTGAAGGTAGACATCGTCTTTGCTTTTAAATGTAATTGTCAAACTAAACCACCCAATAGGATAGATTTACCAGAATGGTTGATCAGGTTTTCAGCTGCGAAAAGTTGGCCGCTTTATTCTAATAGTAATAGTCTGTTTTTTCCGTAATCACGACAGACTTTTGAACTGCTGTCTCATTTGCTTAACAGTCTTTTGCTTTCAAATGGGATCTGTAGGAAAGAAAGAAAATGTCTGCTTTTGAAGTTCAGGAGTTCGTAACTTCTCTTCGTTCAACATTTCTGTTTTTGGAGGTTTGTACTGGTCTTTCATCAACATACTCATATTAGTTCTCTCATCATTAAGTTGTAATTCTTGAGTCTTGACTAATTACTGCTTGTTATCTACAACCTCTGGAAAAATGTTCAATGTTCGTCTTCCACTGTTTCTTTTCTTTTGACATTCTCTACTTTAGAATCTTGGAATAATTCGAAAGTACTTTGCCATCTTTTGATGCTCGTTTTTCTCATTTCAGGAACTTCATATTCCTACAATTGCAGTAGTTGAAGGTGCAGCTCTTGGCGGGGGACTTGAAATGGCACTATCTTGTGATCTCCGGATATGTGGTAATTCTAGTTTTCCTCAAATCTTAAATTCCATAATTTTGTATCACATAACATGTACTCTTCTAAAACTAATGGCTTCAGACTGAGTGATATAGGGGAAGATGCAATATTTGGCTTGCCAGAAACAGGACTTGCTATAATACCTGGGTGAGTATTACATCGGCATGAGCCTTCCATTTCGATCAGCAACAGTATTATCGTTATGATCCATTTGATTAATTTTTTCTCATACTATTTAGGAATTTCATACTCTATGGTGCAGCATAGACTATTTAGGAATTCCGTAGCAAACGTGACGTTATAGGGGACCTACTGTTTCAGTGGTATTCTGTGAGCAACCACTTTGTGCATTCATTGTCAAAGTTTAGGTCAGTCTCCAATCCATCCGTTTCAGTGGAATTCTGAGAGCAACCACTTTTTGCATTTATTGATAAAGGTTAGGTCTGTCACCTATCTATCTCCCGCTCATACCCCTAATTATTGGGGACTTAATGAGTTATGTTATTGTTGTAGTATACTCTGTGGTGCATTGTCACGCTGACTGGTGGCATCGTTTACCAGATTGGCATCTGTATTAATTTTTAATATTCTATACTTGCCTTGTGCAGATATTTGTAATGGTTATTTTGTTTTCTTTTTTTCTATAATTTTTTTTTATTTGAAATTCTAGCATTTTGCAGGGCAGGTGGAACACAAAGGCTTCCTAGATTGGTTGGGAAAGCAATTGCAAAAGAGCTAATATTTACTGGTAGAAAAATTGGCAGCAGTGATGCAATGTCAATAGGTATGCTTCAATTGAAGATGGTAAATTTTGGCTCCTAAGCTTGTTAATAATCAGATTGCATTATTACGCAGGACTTGTAAATTATCGCGTTACTGCTGGCAAAGCTCACTTGAAGGCACTTGAAATTGCTCGGGACATAAATCAGAAGGTAATAGATATACGCTTTTATAGACATCCTTATTTAACTGCTTAATCACTGGCACGAACGAGTCTATTCTTGGATGAAAGCATATGAAACTCTTTCTCCTACCACTTCTTACGTACAAATATTTCTTACTCTGGTGTTGATCCAACTATGCACGAGCGTTTCTAGATTCCCAGTTTACAGCCTCAGAAACAAACAATATATATTTATTGTCCAGAAAACGGAAACTTTTACATGTTGGGGATTTTGTAAACTTACAAGTGGACATATTTCATGATAGGGTCCACTGGCAATTAGGATGGCGAAGCGAGCTATCAACGGGGGCATTGAGATGGACATGGAATCAGCTTTATCGTTGGAGATGGATTGTTACGAGCAGCTTTTGAATACAAAGGATCGATTGGAAGGGCTTGCAGCATTTGCTGAGAAACGAAAACCCGCGTACAAAGGTGAATGAAAAGACCAGAGTACTTTAGCTTAGGTCAGATGAAAACTTTTGTATTTCTCAGGCTGAATAAAGAGCCAGAAAGTTTGGGGAGAAAATAAACTAATTGGCAATTGTAGATTTTTTTTTGGGTAAAAGGCAATTGTAGATGCTAAACCAGTAATGCAGAAGTATGAGTTAATGGTGAAGTATTGTTTATGGCATGTTGGACATTCTAAAATACTAGTACAACACTTTTGAAGGTAGAGCTGTCAAAATGGGCATATGCCCACGGGCATGCCCGCCCTATGAGATTAATGGGCGGGGTATGGGGTTATGAATTCCATCTCCATTTAAATGCGGGTATTAACGGGCATGCTCGTGAGGGTAACGGGCCATGCAGGTATGAGCGGGTTGCAACCGGGCATGCCCGCTTTGTTTTTTTAATATTAATTTTGGATAGAAATTAATAAGGTTTTTTAGTCTTCTTCAAACCTAATAAGAGTCGTATATTTCCACTCTCTTATTGCACACATTCTTACCAAATATAGTAGTCATCTTCTTCTTAGAAATGTACAATCTCAAATATGTGTACGCAATTGGATTCACGGCTATTATTTACCATTTATAATGTTTTAACTTTTTAAGGTGTGTTTTATATGTTAAGATGAGGAGGAGGAATCAACATTATCTAAAATGGACTCAAATAATACTTCTAGTGTTTATGATCTAGATCAATAGATGGAAGATATTGAAAAAACAATATATATTTTTGTTGCTTTGACTTTAGCAATATGTTTGTTAATTTTAGACAGTTGATCTTGAATTATTCTTGAAATTGTGGACTTTGATTTGATTATTATTTTTAACTAATTTGTATATTGTGGAATTTGATTTGATTGTTCTTGAACCATTTTAGATTTTCTGTAAACTGTAAGTGAATGAGAAAAAACTTTATTTTGTTGATTTTTTCGGATTTGATCTATTTTTTTCCAACAAAAATTAATAATAAGAGTCGCGGGCATCCCTTTTGATGGCCCGTTAAAAAAGCGGGCATGCCCGCCCATCCCCATTTAAGACATACCCATGACGGGGTCGTGGGCATACCCGTTTTGACAGTACTAGTTGAAGGGCAATAAAGACTAGCCATGATATTTCTTACCGGAACCATAGGTTTCAGGCCCTTTCCCAGACCCTGCTGATGTGGGAGCCTTCTCTACTAAGTACGACCTTCTGAAGGTGTTGCTTGGCGCGATGGTCAAGTGTTTACTTGTTATCTGCTAGGTCATGTTTGAACCGCTAAAACAATTATTTTTTTATTAAAATAGAGGTAATGCTCTGTACATCGAAACCTTCTCCAGATATTACTGATGCAGGAGCTTTGTGCAGCTTACGTACATCTTAACACTAAGAATCGTAACACTAAGAAGCATAAAATGTATATGGAGGAGGGACAACTTGGAAATATGCCATAGTTGAAGGAAAACATTCAAGTTTATTTCTTTTTTAAGCTTTCATCCATTTGAGAGGAGATTGATTAAGAAGGTAGGTTAAAGAAGCAACTAAAAATATAAATTTTATCTTTTGTTGGGCATTTTACCTTTTGTGTTTGTAGCAATTTTCAAGAAATAGTTTCTAGAAAGTGTTCTCGAGTCATTGGAAGATTTTTAAACTTATAATTTAGGAGATCAAATAATCAAATATTGACATTAATCGAAATTTATATTCCTATAAAATGTTTCAAAGAACACTTCTTAGAATGTGTGTCTTGAAATCATAAGAAGTTTTTGAAATTTATTTATATGATTTTATTAGGCAAATGAAAAGAATGAATGAGAATGAGAGTGTATTTAAGAGAAACAAAGTTGAAATTCTTACAATTTCTAAAGGATCCATATCCTATGTCGCCTGACTTATAAACAAATATAATGTCATGCAATTAGACCAATATGGTCTCTGCATTGGGAAATCATTTTTACATAAAATAAATAAGAAAATATGGGGTGAAAATTGTATGTACCCGTACATCTTACTATACATGTATTCACACCTCAAAATTCAAAATGTGAATATTTTTCTCAATTATATACACGTTGTGAATAGTTAAATACATAAATGAGAATATACACGGGGATAAATAATTTTTTTTCCCCGAAAGTATGGGATACTTGATTCCGAAAAGACTAAAAAAACGTGGTACAAAATAATATTAAAATGCTCACTAAAATCCTTCCCCCCAAAAAATGCACACTAAAGTAATGCTCGTCGTGAAATATTCTGGAATATATGTGGATGTCCATTGGATTCTTGAAGAGCCTAACTCAATAAGTCAGTAAACTTCTATAAAATTAGGTTAATTAATTATGCCTACAAATAGACCTTCTCTATTACATTAGTTAAATTGAACCGTGAGTTTCATACTCTTTTGTGTCTCTTATTCTCTTTTATGTCTCTCTTCTTTACTTATACTTTTAGCCTCACCAGAGGAGGAGGACCGCCTTAAGAAGGGAGTATTTATTTGCCCCATGTAGGGGAGAGGTGTCGAACCCTCGACCTCACGGTATTGGCGGAGCCAGGATTTTATTTTGGGGGGGCCGTAGTAGAAAAAATTGAAAATTCTTGGGAGGGTAGTAGTAGAAAAAAATCTATTTTATTCTGAGCAGTTGAATATATATACCTAATATATAAAAAAAATTGAAAATTCTTGGAGGGTCAGAGCTCCCCTGCCCCTTCTATGCTCCGCCACTGTCTCACGGTCGTGGGCAGGCCATAGCCCCACTGGGCTATGTACCTCTTGACCTTTACTTATACTTTTATTGTTCTTTACTTTATATAACTTATATCTGTCTCTCTTCCCTACTTATATGGTTATTGTTCTTAATTTATATTATTGATACAAACTAATGCTAAACTTAATTATTTTATAACAATATTAATAAAATCAAGGATTAAATTTAAAAAAACACCCTAGAATCTATTCCAATTATTAATTAGTACTCATTCCTCCAATTTTTTCAATTGAGTACCCAAATCAATTTTTCATCCAAAAAAGATAACATTAGTTAGCGATTTTTTATTTTCAAAAAACATTCTTCTTATTACCAACATATCCTCCAACCCAAGCCATAACCTATCAAATCTCTAGAATTTTTTTATCATCTTCTTCAACGAACCTCTGACCCTTTTTCACCCAAGTTCTTCCTAATTTTTTTTTCTCTTGACTTTTCTTTCCTTATCTTATCAATGAATTCATGACGACAATAATAATTTCTTGTAAAATAAAATTTCAAGAATTTTTAGTTGATTTAATTAAGATTTGAGAAGCGCATCCACAACATAGCTAGAGACACTGAGATCTGTAGTAATCCCAGAGTTGCTTTCTGATGTTGAATGCATAAATCTGATTGGAGAAACTCACTAATTTTACCGGCAAAATGTTGCCTACTGTTTCCTTTCCCTATCCCCACGAATAAATAATTCTCTATCTTACAAATAAATAATTGCAATATGTTCATTTTTCTCTACGCATTTCACCATTTCTTTTATATTATAATTTTTTAAATTAAAAATTAAAACATATTAATTTTTTCAATTCTTTTTATTAATAGGGACAACCATTTCTGTTAAATTATAATTTTTTTAATTAAAAATTAAAACTTGTCTTTTTTCAATTCTTTTTACAGTAAAACCTCTATATAATAATACTCTCGGAATCGGAAAAAAATATTATTATAGGAAGGTTATTCTTAAATAGAGGCTTACATATAAAAATTATAATTTAAAAAATATAACTAATATACCTTATACGACACTTGAAAATGTGTCCCTTCATATTTTAAAAACACGAATTTAAAAGATACATAAGATTAATGAGTTTAAAAAAATAAATGTATGTACATCATTCATGTACAATGTGTATATATTAAATTTAGAAAATTCATTCACGTACATACATTATATAGAAAATATAAAAAAAAAAATATGTACATCATGTATGCATTTAAAATATTCACTCATGTATATTGTATTTTCGAAATGTCTTTTCGTTTGTTTTCTTTTTATTATATATATAAATTCTAGTATAATCATAAATTTTATTATCATTTCAAATCATACATTTTCTACTTCAAGTATAAATGCTAACATAATTATAAATTCCATTATCATTTCAAATCATACATTTTCTATTTCAACCAAGCATGACACCTAAAAACAAACGAACTCAAATCATTGGAAGAATTTGTGTCGAGTTGCGCAAAATAAAATAAATTAACCCAAAAAATTAAATAATTATCAAAGACAATTTTAGATAAGTATTTCATATCATCTCAAGTTTAATGTAAAATACTTAAATAATTCAAGATATTTTATATAGATATTTAAAATTTAATATAATTTAATTACTATATAGATGTAAATTTCTTGAGGATGATATTATAAAAAATATGAAATATTACAATGTATAATTTATTTTTATTTATAACTGATTCCAAGTTGAGATTATAATTTTTTATTACTATAAGAAGTATTTATTATTATATAGAGTATTATTATATGGCGCTTTTACTTTATTATAATAGGAGACAAGGAATGAAACACCAGAGATAAAAGCTTCCTACTGAATTTTACCTTAGCTTCAAATCTTTGTCCCAATTGTTTAATTAATTGTTGATCTTTAAATGGTGAATTTAAGACTGCAATACACATTTTAGAATTTTTATTGAGAAAATTCAATCATATAACCGTCCTTATAGTAGTAGCTCGACAACCAATCCTACATGACAGTTCCAAGTATTGAGTGACCCCTCCATTTTTTAAAATACTAATAGATATAGTAATTTTTATATGTAGTTTGAAATTTTTTATCAAGTTCGCCCCCAATTTTTTTTACAGTTTTTATAGGTAAGCATACTGTTGCAATTTTTTGCCCCCAAAAGATAATTCCTGGCATCGTCCCTGCATTGAAGACCACGATATCCATGAACAAAGCCTATAACATAAAAATAGGTCGACCGGAGCCGGACTCGCAACACAATTTCATTCCAACAGACATGAAACACACCCTGCAACTTGAAGCATACAAAACGAAATAAAGTACATAAATTTACTTATTTTCAGCAAAAAAGACAAAAAAGAAAAAAGCTGGATCTACTTCCTCAACATTCACCGGCTACCTAGACAAGACTCTTTATCTGCAATTTTCTTCAAGCGATATCGATGGCAACCTTAGCCTGCTGAGTAGTTTGGTGCCCCAAATGCTCAGCTCTATCCTTCATCTCTCTCGCGGCATTCGCGAGCTTCTCACGAACTCTATCCAGCTGATCTGCTCCGATCGGGTGCTTCCCCATCGCATAACTATACATCCAATAGAAAATGAAACTAGCGGTGGCTCCAATTCCACCTGAAGTAACAAACCCTGCAAATATCATAAACAAGGTTATCGCGGCCGGAATCAAAACCGGACTGAAAATCACCAAAAGGGGTGTTGCTAAAACTAAGCCTATCACTGTTACAGCTAGTGTAAGACCAGATAACATCATCAGTGAGCCGCCCACGGTTACGGCCGTGGCGGTTTTGGCTACTTGATGAGAGAGGTGTTGGGCTTGAGGGTGGTGGTGGTGGTGGGCGGGTTGGTTGTAAGCCATTGTTGTGGCAAAGAAGAGGGGAAGGTGATAGGAAGAAGAGTGGGGAGCGGAGAAATATAGAAGGATAGGGAATTGCAAGGTGGCGTCACGTGTAAGGTGGATGATCTTGGTGCTTGACACGTATTATTTTACAGTGTGAAGGAAGAAAAAAGGGGTGAAAATCGCCAGTACTCGTGTATGTCCCCATTTCTGTACCCAATAAATTAGAATTTGTTAAGTAAAAAATTCTTCCAATCATATATATACATGGTGAATTGTGATTGGTTGAGGACAGGAATGAGGACATACACAGGGACATGATTTTTTACCGGGAAGAAGGGGTTGGGTGGAAAATCGTCTGTTCCCATACATGTATCCACTACTTAAAATTCGTAATGTGTATATTTATTCCAATTATATATACACTTGACGGATTGTGAGTGGTTGGATATAAGAATGAGAATATACATGTGCATAGACTATTTTTGCCGAAATAGTGAGGGGATGACGGTCACTCAATCCTAGGATTGTTCTTGTGAGATTGGCTCAACAGCCACTCACATTAATTAAACGGAACTCACATATGTAGGTAGCTCCCGCCCAATTAATGTAAGTAGATTGTGGAGTCAGTTCAAGAATGACGATAATAGAATTAAATTTTTCGAGGATGCAGACTAATCCGTTTGCTGGAGGTTTTCTCTCGGCTTGTAGTATGGTTAAGCGGTATGATTTCTCTATTATGTTATTAATAAGTTGTCGAGTTTATTACACATTTAAAAAAATATATAATTAAAAAATCTTGTAATTTTAAGAAAAAAGTGACACGTGATATTCATCTACGAATAGACATAGAATAAAATAAAAAATAGAGGAAAAAAATTTGTTGGTTAAGATTTGAGATTATCTTCTTCAACATATATAAATTGGATTCAATTCATTTTTTAAGTTTTAAAATAGTTACTTTAAAGAATAATAGTTATTTTCTTAACAATAATATTTCGGTTCCGGGTTCGAATCCTCACCCTCCCTAATTTTAAATTATTTCAAAAAAAAAAAACAATAATATTTCAAGAAAAAAATTATTAATTAAATTAAAAATTAAAGATCAAAATTTATCAACAATGCTAAAAAAAACATATACCAGCAACTTAACTGGATTGTTCTAGTTCATGGTTTTGACACAAGATTGTTAAAAACGCGAGTTAACTCGTAGATTAGACCATAGACTAATTACGTGCTTTGTTTTATTTTGATCTTTTGAAAGACTTGTTTGTTATTTATTATGAACTTTGTTGCGTTATTTCTTTTGAAATTTTTGTGAAACTATATTTTATGGATTTTTCTCATATTGTTGGATTATATGATATGATTTATAAATTACTTATTATTATTATTATATATATTTTAACTTTTTGATACAATCTTACGATTCACGAATTTACGATCTTACACCTCTATTTTGTTTCTACGTAGAATCTCGTTTTTAACAACTTTATTTTGACATGTCTTTATGGGCGGGCTTTTAGTAGAAAGATTGATAAATTCTTCTTTTGAAATTTAAATGCACATATAAAGAGGTAAAATGGGAAAAGAAGAAAACAACAACTAGCATAAAGAAGATAGAGATGCTTTATATGCCTCTTTTTGTAACGTTTAGAATATATATGTAACGTATAAGTTTGTTGGAAGAAAGAGATGAAGACCGACAAACATTTGTTTTTATACATATGGTAGGTTGTGGATTTGAATACGTTTAGTGTAGTTTTTAGCTGATCTCCCTTTCTATTTTAATGGATTTTGAAAATTTACAAAGAAGAACTCTAGCAATTATGGAAGACATCTGATTTGAATGTGATTTTGTTTTTTGGGTTATAGAGTCTGTTTGTAACAGTATAGTACTACGTATCTTAGGAAATATGTTATTTAGAATTTGCTATGCCCATAAGCCAAGTAATGCACTGACTTCTTTTCAAAGGGTAAGGGATCCATCAGAATTTCACCCCTAATGTATTTCTTAATATCGATTAATGATATTACAATTTTCTTCAAAAAAAAAAAATTATTAACTTTTAACTTAACTTTTGAGTTAGCTACTCTCTCGTTTAAATTACACTAAAATTTTATTCCGTATTTTAAGTACCGAAGAAAACTTACGTATTAACAGATCGTTTTAGGATTTGATTATTTAATATTTTATCCATAATAAAAATGTACATTTACACATCTTATTTAATGCATAAAACGAATTGTTTTTTTGCACCACCTAATTAAGATGCTAATACACATTTTTTCTAGTATATATTGATTAATTATCACCCAACGAATGTGAATGAGGCATTGGTTTATTAGCCAAAGTTAATGTCTCATTACATAGATGTCATGAGTTCGAATCCCCTCCTCGCTTCTTGAATCTCTCTATTTTTTTCTAATAGATAGGTCTATTTTTTTCTAATAGATAGGTCCCCTCCCCAATAAATAAATAAAAATTATCAGCCAACGAATGAGATAGTATAGATTAGAAGACTAAGTATAAAATTATTTTCAACTGGTATTGCAAACATTTTATTTAAACAACTTTTTTCATTCTTTCTCTCTCTTCTTTTTCTTGAGTTCTCTTCACTTTTTCTCCTTCCATGGCTAAATTCAACCAAAAACTCCGAATTTTAGTCGGATCTTGGTTGGATGTAGCCATCATTCCTTCACTTTTTGTGTCTCCACCTCCTCATTTTGCCGTAAATCGTGATGAAGTTTTATCAAGTCATTTTTTGTTTCAAAATTCAAGACTCGGATGCAAGATCTACTTTAGATCCTTCCAAATCTGGAGTTTCTTTCTATCCTCCTTGTAGGATTCTCTCAACCGGACTTGTTCTAGACCCTTTCTCAGTTTTCTACATCTTTCTGAGACAATCCATTACATGGCTGATACGCTCATGGTCTTGTAGATTGTTGATTTCTAAGAAAGATGTTGAAACTGAGATTTTATTATTACTGTTGTTCAAGGATTACGAAGAAGATGTGAATAATTTTATTATATATTTACTTTTTCTACTATTATTAGTATTTTTTACCAAGTCCCGAGTGTGACCTTTTATCTGTTATCATAGTTGTCTAAACTATTGTATAACTTTTATTTTCTTATATTTTCATATTATTTTTTAATTGTAATGGTCTCGGCTATTTTATGATTAATGTATAATTTCTTATTAAAACAAAAATTATTTTCAACATATAATCGTAAATCAAAGATTGAAATTCATATGCACCATGCAAAGAAAAATCGTATCTCATAACAAATCCATAAATAAGAGGGATAATTCTGTCATTGACTTATAGGGGTGTATTCAATCTAAACTCTATAAGATTTTTAAGGAGTTTTAAAGTTCATAGGTATTCAATTTATATTTTAAAAAATTCATTAAAATCTAGAGATATTCAATTTAGATTTTAAAAAGTCCATGAAAATCTAGATGTATTCAATTCAGATGATAAATTCTCTTTTGAAATTTGTTGGTATTCAAAACTCTATAGATTCTAATAGATTTTATTAAATGGAATATTTTGATGGATTTCGTAGGCCTAAATATGTATTGAGAAATCTCTTCGTTTTCCTCAAGATTTTGAGATTGTCTCATTAATATTAAAATTAAATGCCTTTAATAATTTTATCTGAGATTAGAAATTTTTTAGTAATCCCATTTCTTTAAAATTAAAAGAAAATAAAGAAATGTCCAAACTAAAAACAATATGAGGAAAATTTTCACATCGTTAGAAAACTCAATACGAAATGTTTATTTCCCCAAAACAATATATATTGTCATAATATCCAATCAATATTTTTCCGGGTCCTCTTCAAACATAAATTAAAGAAAGCAAACAATTTCTTCTCTATCAAACCACAAATTCTATTTTCCAAATATTAATTTCATTTCCCTGAAAGAGGAAATCAAAGGGAAAAAAGAATTCAAACAAAACATACATTAATTAAGCCAAAGAAAAAATATCAGTAAGTAAATTATACAAACCTTGAATAATAAATCAAAAAAGGGCAGCAGTTTCATGATCTCCAAACAAATCAAAGACTCACCACCAAACTTTTTAAATTTTGAACAAAATGATTTGATTCCAAGTTAAAAAAGATTGATAAACATATGTTGACTTTGAAAATTCAACACCGCTGGATCTGTATAATACACCACTTAATCATTCTATTCTTTATTTTTGGTTGTTATTCAAATAATCTAGACTTTATAAATTAAAAGAAATCATGATAAATCAATCTAATAGAATGTGCGTAGAGTCTGTATAGAGTTAAAACACCATGCACTCAGCAGAATCCATAGACTTTTGAAAATCAATTAAAATCTTTAAAAATCCGAATTGAATACACCCCCTTAGTCTAATAAATCTTATGATATAGAATCCTCCATAACATTACGGCACTTTAGATTCTCTGTAACACTCTTTAGAACATTCCTAAGTTTAGCATGTTTATTGCTTAGAGTTTCCCTATTAGAGTTTAAAATATATAAATAAAAATTTCTATTAATTGTAGTGTTATAGTATATTCAAACCGACGACCGTTATTACATGATAAGGAGTTTTCTTATCCTATAATGATGAAAATAATTTTAGACCATAATATTCATGTGGCGGGCTGGCTCATGTGTCCCTATCGATGAGGTAGGAAATGCCCATGTGAGTAAAATCTTTATTGTAGAAAACTTTGATTACATGTTGAGAAATGCACTAAAAAAAACCCCTATTACGAATACTTCAAAGTAAAAGCCCACTCCAAAAATCTCTATTGTGAGTTCTATTACATTCTAGAATGAAAAAATTGCAGTAACTCTGTTGGGCTATTCTAAGGTCCACTAATTCGGCCCTCTTATCTTGCTTGTGGGGCCCGCATCGTGTCCTTGTTGGGATTTAGTTTTCTAGCGGGATAACGCTGTCGGGCCTTAGGCCCACTTTGGAGAAAATTAGAGTGACCCCCTTCCAATTAAAAGTACACAATTGGTTACTTAGCAAAAAAAAAAAAAAGTACACAATTGGTAAATGCAATGCATTATTAATAGTTACAGTGTATAAACTATTATCTTATATCGTTCTGAAACGCGTTTTGTACCAAATTTGCCAATGAAACATATTAAAAATATTTTTATGTTTTATTTACTTGCAAAAATATCTTCAGACTACATAATATAATATGAGTTGCTAGAGAGTTCGAATTTATCAATCGACCTGAAAGATGTTAGAATGATGATATTTTTTTAAAATTTTAGTTACCAAGATCGGTGACAATAAAGAACTGAATGAGTCACAATATGTGCCCAATCCAACTGTAAAGTGTTAGTCAGCATGTACTGCCACTTTGATTTTAATTAGACCAACTGAAAAAGGTTCCGCCGAGACCTGAAGTGTCACCAACCATGAGTTCTCTCCTATTGGGCTAGTCACTCCTTAGGGATCCAACCTTAAATTGTTTCTTTTTAGTTAATGTTTCTTTTAAAAGTTTTGAATTATTCTTCAAGAAGAGAAAAATTTCAAATAAACTATAGTAGTACCTATTAAAATGAAATGCACTGATAAATAATTCACTCGATTTCAAAATATTCAAACATTTTCTTTTTCTCATTTTAAAAGAATTGTTAATCTCTTAAATCTATAATAATATTTATTTACCTTACACTTTTACTCGAAACAAATTTTTTCCAATATCATATCTTAAAATATTCACATTTTCATGACCACTAAACACACTAAGTAAAAAAAAATTCAAATTTGGAAAAACATACTCCTTTTTTTACAAGAGAAATTTACTATATCACTTCTTAAATGATAGTACTATGATCAGTTTGACCTTTTATTATTATTATTATTATTATTATTAAATTGCTCATATCCTTATTTTGCATGTATACCTTTTCTTTTTTTTGGGTGCTGAAATATTCTGCATATGTATGTCACAACTTGGACATTTATTAAAACAGAGGGAGCATTTGAGATCAATTGGTTGAAATTAATTCATATTTGAAGAATTTTTAAACTGAAATTTATAGTCAAATACGAAATTTCATTTTGAAGGTCAAAGAAATGGATAAATAGTTTTCATACACACGTGTGTTGAAGGTCAAAGAAGACTGTCTGAACCATGAAAGTGTTAGGAAACCACTAGCGGACCCCTATATTTTGGCAAGTAATGGCTTCTTGGTGTATACGTACCTATTTTTGTCTCCAACCAATCACAATTCACCATATGTATATATATTTAAAAAAAAAATGATCACGTAACGAATTTTTATTGGCTGGACACAAAAATGGATACACAGACGAGTATAGATAATTTTCACCCTTATATTTTATATGTGAACTCCGCGTGGAATTTATGTTGATTTTATTAGGAGGAGATGCAAAGGTATCGTTCTATAAATAAGTTTTTTTCCATAATTTTTGTGGGTTCGTTTTTGTGTAAAAAGTTTTCTCTTTTTTTTGACAGACAAAAGTATGATAAGAAATACTCCCTCCATTATTAAATATAAGACTTTTTTAGACAATTTTAGAAAATTAAAGAACTTTTCATTTTCACCAAAAGTTTTAATATTACCCCTCTCTCACTTTTATAGAATAAGAAAAGAAAGGAAAAAATAGGGATGGCAGAGGCAGAAAATAAAAGAAATGTCGAGGGTATAATTGGAATAAATTGTTGACAACTAATCAAAGAGACTCAAACGACAATTAATTTGGATACCTGTAAATCACTTAAACGACAATTAAATGGGAATGGAGGGAGTATAAGACTTGTGACCTAATGAAAAGTGCTCAGCCAATTGAACTACCCTCTCATCATTGCGCAAAAAAGGTCTTGATTGCATAATTACCTCATTGGAGTGAGATTTTATTATGCTAGAATGCGAATATCTTGATGCACCCAGAATATTCTGTGTAACATTTTTATACGACTCTTATTCTTTATGATTTAAAATGCGGTAAAGAAAACTACTACTATCTCCATCCTAAATTATTTGCAACGTTTCATTTTTTTTTATACATTCCAAATTGTTTGTATGTTTCAGAAATCAATGCATTTTTATTATTATTGTTTCAGTTATACTCTTAATTTATTACTCAATAAATCACTAATGCTAATTTTTAGTCATTAAATGAGGGATATCTAAAAAAAATTGTCATATTAATTATTTTTTAATCATTTTCGTATTAATAAAAACCTCAAATGTGACAATAATTTGGAACATATTAGTATATTTGAATCTCACATAGAATCTTACAGAAGTAGAAAACTTGGAATGCATCATTCTACTACATCCTTTGCTTGTTAACAATGGGATCCAAAGTGATCAATGAATATTTCAACAAATTTATTTACCGAAAGAAAAAAGAATAATTAATAAATACAGAGATTTTAAGATCATTCTTCCCTCCATCTTTTGAACCCAATTTTTTCTATCCTAAGCAAAAAAATAAATTAAAAATTTAGAATATGATCATCCCATCATACACTCCACAAATTGAAAATACCGTCCATTTCCACTAGTTCCATATCGATTTGGGAAAATTCAATCATAAACTGTCTTTGTGAGATTGACGTCACAACTCACTCACATTAATTAAACGAAGCCTATATAGGCTCTATCAAATTCATGTGAGGGTATTGTGGGTCAGTCCAGAAAGACGATTCAATGATTGAGTGACCCTAGACTTGAGCCCCAAGCTATAAAGCAACTAGCGACTCAACCGCTTGGGTAACCTTCTTCCTCTTAGGCGAGGGCGAATTCTCCGACAATGTCGAAGAAGCCCGCTTCGACGTAATCCTAATGGGTTCTGGCTCACCCGAATTTATCCTCAACGGAAAATTCAACAATGCACGTTGACCCCGTATCCTATAAGCTGCCCGATCATATGCCAATGCAGCATCTTCACACGTGGCAAAAGTCCCTAACCAAACGCGGGCCCCATTCTTCGCTGGGTCCCTTATCTCCGCCGCGAACTTCCCCCACGGTCTCCTTCTTACACCCCTATAATGCTTACCCTTTTGCTGTACCGGTGGTGCCACCACTGCAGCCGGAGGAGCTTCACGAGGCTCCATTTTCACTGTGGTTATAGTAGCGGTGGTGGAAACTGAGGGTAGTCGCCACGCGCCGTCATTAAGCAAACCGTAAAAAACCGTATTATGATTTTCTGAATCATTCCCGCCATAAATTCCCAGAATTAGTCGCTGGAGCATCATCAGAAGGTGTAGTCCCTCCAAGCAAATGATGGCTTATGGAATCAAGAAATGCAAAGTCTGCATCAAAATCACCGTTTTGGTACAACATTTTCTAAGCCCTTTTTAGTCTTTTTAATGAATTCTATTTATGTTGGAGGAAAATTCGGAAAAAGTAGTAGAAGGGAAATTTGAAGATGAGAGAATTTTTAGACGATTTTAGAAACGTGGAGAGATAGGAGTGCTTTATAAAGGGACAAATCGTCTGTCTGATGTCCTCGTGTTTTTATCAATCATTCAAAATTTGTCACATAAATATTTTTTATAATTCTAGTTTTTTAGCCATCGTTATTTCAAAAATAAGAGAGAAGAGGGAGAAGAGAAGTTAGTCAATAAATGTAAATAATGACGGCGGGATAAATTAAATTGAAGGATATCCACGTGAAGAATTGTGAGTGATGGAGATAGATATAAGAACATCAATTAAGGACATATAGTTTTTTCCGTTTTATAAAGTGCAGCGGCTTTAGTGCGGAACGGGGTAAGTTCCGCACGTGCGGATCGGGAGTAAATTTTGCACGTGCGGAACTTATTCTTGTCCGTCGAATTAAAATTTGATGGTCAAGATTGATTTAAAACGTGATACTTGTTTTTATTAAGAACACCTGTTCTGAGATCTAAAAAAATTGTTCTCATGCGATTTATATATGCGAAAAATATGTTGTTCCGCATAGGATCCTGCCTGTTTATAAATGTGTGAAAAATAGATGATCGAGAAGAAGATGCATTCATTTGTCTGAAAATAGATTTTTTCATGATTAGGTAAAGAGTAATTTATAATATAAAATTACAACTATGGATTTATCTGGATTAAATTTATGAAAAAGAAAAAAAAAAAAAAAGCTTTTTGCTTGCTTCATTGAAACTTCTCTAAAGGGCATAGTTGACAAGTTGATGGATGGATGGATGGATTGATGGGAAGCTAGATAGAGAGCACGTGATGAAAATAGGAATAGAAGTTAGTTTATTTGATTTCACTCGTGGACTTTCTTACTTGGTCTTGTTTGAACAACGGTTTTGTCTTGATTTGAGATTGTGAAATTTTTTAGTTTTTTTTTTGGTTAAAGAGAAATAGATAATAATAAATTCCCTAGCCCATAGGGTAAGGGATAAAATTGTTACAATTAGGCCTATCTACTAATACCTCTTGTCCATACCCTGCCACTATAAGACTAACAAAATGATGGGTATGAATAGAGGTGTCAGGAATAGTCCTACCAAAAGTAGCCCTACGGGCATCCCCGCCACAAGGTGTCTAACAAATGAGGGTAAAGAGTTGAAAATAACTATATCAGAGGAAGCAGCGAGTCCTCCAGCTTTTGCGAGAGCGTCAGCACAGGTGTTGCCCTCTCTATAGATGTGCGAGATCCTATTCTCGGGAAGTAGCCTGAGTAGTGCCCTGCAATCAGAAATAAGAGTAGATAAAGGGTGAGAGTTAACATCCGCATGTTGAATCAGTTGAATCACCACTTTAGCATCCATTTCTATAAGTAATTTCACAGAGCCTATACTGCAAGCCAAGTTTAGCCTATCTTTCAGAGCCCAAAGTTCTGTAACATTGTTAGTACAAGTCCCAATGTTCTTTCAAAGGTTTGATCATTGGTTAATCTTAATTTATTTACATGGTTTGATTCTTGATCACTTGAAATATAAATCAGATTTTCGTCTGTCTTATTATTTTTTGGTAAAATATTATATGTTCATAATAAGTGTCTCCATATAATTTTTTACGTTAATATAAATAATGACGGCTGAAAATATAAAATTAAGGAATATTTATGTGACGAATTTTTATTGGTTAGGACATGTACGTGGACATTAGATTGGGAAAGACAAATTTCCCCTATTTCTTGACATAGAAGGATTAGTGTAAGAATATATGAAATCAATAAATTGAATTGATTCAATGAACAAAGAGAAATTTCCCATATAAATACAAATAGAGTCCAATCCTAAACAAGGAAGTTACTTAACAATGTAACTCTAAGTAAAGAAGCAAATTGAATAATAAACTAACTCTAGAATATTGTAAAGACTAGAATAGGTAAATACTAGAATCATATTAATATAGGAATTCTATTCTTAACACTCCCCGTCAAGTTGGAGTGTGTACATCGAGAACACCCAACTTGCGAACTAGATAATCGGATTGCTTTCTGCCATGTCATTTTGAGGTGCTACGTCAATCAACCGATAGACTCTGTCACAGACAACACCCTTAGCAAAAATCTTCCTCTGGATTGGGTCCAAACATTGCAAAATACTTTTTACCTCATTTGAGTAAATTAGCCACTTCATAGACTATTTGTGAAATTTGACTTATGACATATTGAATTGATAAAGAATTAATATCTTGTGTATTGATAAGAATCATGTGATGACAATTTGCAAAATGAGTACACAGCAAAAAGTGACATTTTTTTTTGCTGCGATTTTCTGCTGTTTGGAAATGAGTTATGACTGCTTTGAATTGATGAATCTAATGAATTATCCAAGAACAAGAAATTGGCCAGGAATATCTTAATCAACGTCAAGAGTTTCTTCCGAAAAATAGAGTCAATTATGCAGAAGGATTGCACTACAAGTTTTTTTTTGGTTAGCTAGTGGTTTTCCGCAGAATGGCTAGACGACCAGGATACAAGATGAAAATCCTTTGATGCCTTTCAATACACTGTAATTGATACCACAAAGTATCTGATGAATCCGATGATGTGAATTGACGAATTATTCAAAAAATAAGAAAAAACAGACAGAGGAATTTTTTGATCAATGTCAAGAGTTTCTATCCAAACTAAAAATAGCGGCTAGAGGAATATCTTAATCAATGTCAAGAGTTTATGCCGAAAAATAGAGTTAGGGTTTGAAACCTATCTCTGATACCATGTTAGAATATGTGGAATCAATAAATTGAATTGAATCAATGAACAAAGGGAAATTCCCCATATAAATACAAATAAAGCCCTAGTCCTAAACAAGTAAGTAAGTTTTTTAACAATGTAACTCTAAGTAAAGGAACTATTCTTTTTTCCCTTTTTCTCTGTCTTCTCTCTCTTCTCCCTTTTTTCTTCCTGCTTCATTCCTTCCCCCTGTTGCTGGCCAGATTTGGCCATTGGCTCCGGCCAATGGTCAAATCTTGGTCATTTTGTTCCGTTTATATTACTCTATTTTGTACTACGAATCATATGAAACCTTTTTTAGAGTTTTTTTCTTCAAGATTCAAGACACAGTGGTTATATGAGTCTCAGATCTTCACAGATCTAGACTTTTTTTCTATGTTGCTAGGAGGATTTGTTCAACCCGGACTAGATTTGGGCCCTTTATCAACTTTTTACATCTTCCTGAGACAATTTGTAGGACGGTTGATACGCCCATGGTCCTATAAATTTTCGACCCCTAAGGAAGATGTTGAAAGTGATATTCTCCTGTCCCTGTGGATCAAGGATTGCGATGAAGATGCTTTGAAGGAGCAGATTATGTATTTGTTTAGTTGGCTAATTTTTTTTAGTTGTTTTTCCTAACCATCCAAGTTTTCTTGGGTGTGTCTTTTGTCTGTTATCGTGATTTTTTAAATCATTGTATAACTTTTACTTTCTGTATTTTCAGATTTTCCTTTGATTGTAATGGCTTCGGCTATTTGTGATTAATGGAAAACTAAATTTATTCAGCAAAAAAAAAAAACTCTAAGTAAAGAAGGAAATTGAACAATAAACTAATTCTACAATATTGTAAAGAATATAATAGGTAATTATTAGAATCCTATTAACACAGGATTTCTATTTTTAACAATTAGAATACTTCATTTTTAACGAGTTTTTAAAGGGGAAAAACCATCTATTTCTTATGTCTGTCTCGAATCACTCACAATTTGTTATGTGCATTTGAAATTAAAAAAAAATGTTCATATATCGAATTTTGAATGACGGAGAAATGTATGGAGACATGTATATGGACTAACGTTTTCCCTTTTTTTAGAATGCACATTTTACAGTATATATGTATATGATGTTTGCTTGATATCAAGATTTCATGAATAGTGTCAAGAGTGCTATAGCCCAGTGGGGATGGCTTCTGTCTACGACTGTGAGGTTGCGGGTTCGACACCCTCCCCCTACGTGGGGCTAAATAATTTCCACCTCTTTCTTGTGAGGTAAAAAAAAAAATTCATGAATATTGGAGAGTTAGAATATTTTAGTTGTTTGGTTTAATTTGGAAAATTTTCTTTCAGAATAGATTAAATTCTGAAACACATTCCAAAATGGTCTGAATACAATTAGAGAATGCGTTCATACTATACAAGAAAATATGAACGCTTATAGAAAAATAAAATGTTAAATAAAAATATGCAAGAACAATTTTATGTTTCTATACTTTGGAATAAATTGTTTACAGTAAAATTGCATTTATTATATTTTTATAATTTTATTCAAGATACAAAGGCTTATCGACAATATATTTAGCTATAAAGTTTTTTTTTTTGGGGTTTAAAGAGAAATATATAAATGCAAATACTCCCTAGCCCGTAGGGATAGGGGCAAAGTTGTTACAAGAAGTCCTATCAAACGATACCTCATGTCCATATCCTGCCACTATCAAGCTAACAAAAGGTTGGATATGGATTGAGGTATCTGAAATAGTCCTATTACAAAAAGCCCCACGGGCATCCCCGCCACTAAGTGGCTAACAAATGAGGGTAAAGAATTAAAAGAAAAATAAACAGAGGATGAAAGACGTCCTCCAGCTTTTGCAAGCCAATCAGCACATGCATTGGCTTCCCTGTAGATATGCGACACACTAAATTCCGGTATCCGTTGTAGAAGTGCCCTGCAATCAGAAATAAGCGCAGACGAAGGTTGAGTACTAACATCAGCATTAAAAATAAGATCAATCACGACTTTAGCGTCTAGCTCAATCGCTAGCTTTTGAGCACGAATATTGATAGCAAGTTTGAGGCCGTCTTTAAGAGCCCACAATTCGTCCGTATTATTAGTACAGGTACCCATATTTCTGTAAAACCCCGAAATCCAATGGCCGTCGCTGTTTCTAATGAGTCCTCCTCCACCCCCTACCCGGGTTACCTATAGACGAACCATCAACGTTAAGCTTGACCATCCAATGGGTGGCTTAGTCCAGGAAACCGAGATAGTTCTTGATTGGCGTGTTGACCTTGCATCCGCACCCAATGCATGAAATTCTGTGGATTTAGTTATTGTGTCGAGAAATGGGATTTTACCAATTTTTTCCGGCGAGAATAATTTTTCATTTCTATTAATCCATAATAACCAACATCCATAAGTGAAAATAGTCCTCCACGGTACACCATTGAAAAATAGAGATAATTGACGATTCAGTTATAAAGTATTTACTGAATGCGTCTAGGTCATTTTAAAATAAGTTTGAAATTTGTTCCGTTTAGGAGATGTTTCCACAATAGTTAGGCCAAAGTGGGAAAAGTCTAATATAGGATCGGTCTTGTAGACTGATCCCACAGTCCTCTTATATGAATTGTGGCAGTATCTACTTTACATGTATATTCTACTCCAACTCATGTTAGAAGGCCGTAGAGCCAGTCCTAAAAGACCGGATCTATGCCAAAGTTTATTACAAAAGTTTATCTCTTGATTGATTGAGTTTTGCCCTTTTATATTTCGTGTTTTGCCTTCTAAAGTACCTGGATACTCTAAGATATTTTCGATAATATTTTTAATTATAATTTTATTCATACTAAAAGTTTCTAAATTAGATGCGTGTCACAAGAAATATTATATGAGTTTTCTAAGGCTTTCAACATGGATCATCAAATATATTATTTTTGGGGGTTTTGTCTTCCACTTTTCAACTTTATATAATAAGTGTTTTATGTGATTATTATAAAATGTGTTGATTAAGACATTTTCAATTGGGGACCCATATTCCATTAAAATATATTGATGACAGACCTATAGAATGTAATTTGAGATTAGTGGTTTAAAAATAATATTAATTAGGATTTTTCTGATATAGATCAGGTTCACATGAATTTTATGGTTCAGAATTAACCACGTCATCACATAATTATATCTCTCTTTATTCTATAGTGATGTGACCAATTTTAAATCACATGGTCCAATAGACATTTTTCATATCAGAACTATCCTATTAATTAATAGATAAACAATGTTCATTCCTAGATTACTTTAGGCACATTGTTTTCAAATAACTTTGATGGTTTTTGTAGAGTTTTAAACTTCTAGAATTGTTGAACCATTGTGACTATTACAAATATTAACGTTAAATATATATTACAACTCAAGATAAATTTAGACTGTTTAATTTTTTATTCGATAATAAAAAAATATTCAGTACAGATTAAATTTTTTATATTAACACATCCCCTCACGTGCGTTTCGACTACAACACTTTTAAGTCTTTTTTTCTTTCTTGGGGACTAACAGAAGTACATTGAATCAAAGAAAACAAGGACCAAAAACCTTAAAGAATAGAAGATTGTCAAACAACAAAATTGTTTTTAACTAAGAACGATAAATTATTAAATGTTGAAACGTGTTCAAATACGATACTGCAGAGGAATTTCTTGATGTATTTAAGACGTACGCCAAACAAAACAAAACTATAGAGTTGATTTATTTCATTGTTCCTAACAAAAGTGGGAAATTCACTCACTTAATTGGATGTTTTATGATTAAAATAGTATTTCAAGTTGGATATATTTTATTTCTAATGGAGAGAAATGCATTCATGTGAATGATCTTACAAAATTATTTATTTGTTTGATGTAGATGACTCTAATCTTTTGAAACTAAGGTTGGTTTTTGTATTTTATATTTTTGTTTGTTTGACCCCTATACTCTTGCATCAATCCTGTGACTATACAATCAGGGAGAAAATTGTCTGTTCCGAAACCCTGTCTCTTCTATGTTCACCACTGGAAATGTGTCACATGTCCCACTTAGAGAATAAGAGGTAGGAGAAAAGAGAAACTAGAAGCATGTTACAATACATGAGGTGGTTGTGTTATGAATGACTAGACATGTGTCACATTTTTAGTGGTGAGAGATGAATGAGGATAGGATTTAGGGACAGACGATTTTATGCCATACAATCAAGGCTTTTTTTTTTTTTTTTAATTTTTTTGACGCTCGTTGGGCGATACCTCATGAGTGGGGATATAGAACTGCCTCACCAGAGGAGGAGAGAATAACTCTAAGAAGGGAGTCAAATTAAAGCATGACTTATGCGCCGAGAGTACAATCAAGGCTTTACTATTAGTTTTTTAATAAAATATTTCAGTTTTAAAGGGAGAGATATCATTGGAGGATTCTCTTTTTTCCTTTTATTTGTAGTAATATTCACAAAGTGCGGGGTTCATACCCGCGGAAATCGTATTTACCTATACATATTTTTACCATTCATAATTTACTATGTGAATATTTTTTTCAATTTTACTTATACGTGATAAATTGTAAATGATTAAAAAAATACATAAATGATACGTATGAGGACAAACATTTTGTATCGTTCATACCTATGTATTCTTATCTTATCAAGTGATGTTTACTTTCAAGGGCTAGGAATCCTTTATTCCCATTCGATGTCTCTTTTCCAGTCCCACCAATAAGAAAATGATATGTATTAAATTTTTAATTAAAAAATTATAACCTAAAAAAATCGTGGAATTCACAGGAAAAAAATATATACGTAACAAATATTTATTCGTGGGAACACAGAGTGGGATAGACGATTTTTTTGCCACTTTCAAGGATGTTATCAACTAATGACCTTTCGTCACGAGTTTGGTAGTTGAAAGCGACAATTTTTTTTCAAATTAATGATGACGTTCTTATGAGCTTAAATTACTCGGATAAAAAATGCATAAATATATGCATAATTTTTTAAACAAATAAATTGACAATAAAATTAAAACATAGTGTCTTACCAACTAAATTATTGTTTTACTTTTATTCTTGGTTTACAAACTCCTATCACGTGTATTTAAATTTGAGACTTATTATCCGTCGTGACAATTTGATTATCACATCACTGCATAAAACTAATTTAACAAACCTAGAGATTGTATGTTTGTATATATGTATTTGTTGTAAGCACGATCCTCCCTTTTTTATTTTTTATTTTTTTGAGTTATGTTATAAGAATGAACTAGTAATGACAAGGACGACAATTACGAATATTGGATTAAAATGTAATAAATTTTGGTATATCCACGTAGAAATGCCAAAGAAATGTTGATAACATTAGATTTTTTTTGTTTTTAATTATTTAAGTAAGTTTTACTTTCTTTCTTTTTTTTCTTTCTAAAATTCAACTTTGGAATTTTAATTCTCTCTTACGATAAGCAGTCGCACCAGAGCTCAGGTTCTGTCTTAACTAATTGGTAAGTAGGTAAAAATAATAATAAATCAAAAAGAAAAAGAAAAACTAGTTAGGTTTGGGCCGGGCTTTGGCGGTTACACATTGGTCTAAGTCGCTAAATGCATAGAGATTTGTTCGTCAAATTAAGCCCATTTTAAAACTTCTTTACAAGACTCTGGCCTTGTTTTTATTAACGGGCTATTATCTGGTTTACTATTGTGGACTTTTGCCCCAAAAGAGTTGCTTCCCCTCGCCCCGAGATTTTTAAAAATATTAATAGATATTGTAATTTTTATATATAGTTCGAAAATCTTTTATCAAGTTCGCCCCTCCAAATTTATTTTTGCAGTTTTTATAGGTAGGTCGGTATACTGTTGCAGTTTTTCGCTACCCCAAAATATAAATCTTGGCTTCGTCCCTGCCTATGACTTGATTTCATACTTCCTCTTCAATATGACTTCATCTCCCGACCTACCGATTGAAAGTAAAACGTCTTATTGTTTGAAACATGCTTGTCCACTATAAAAAGCTCAAAGTGAAAAAAGTTTAATACAATTGTCGTAACACTTCTGATTCGAAATAATAGTTTTTAAGTTGAATTATTTCTATTCCGATAATTAAAAAACTAGAAAAACTAAAAAATGCTCAAGCCATCTTGATTTTTATTTTATTTTTCAAGAAAGTTCTAATATTCATCTGGTATATATGAACTTTATGGTGTAGAACTGTCAATTACAGGATTGTAGACATCTTAAACCCATCTACTTGACTTGAAGAAAAAAATATACCTGAGCTTGACCAAAGGGCATTCTTAGCATTGGCTTTATGGTGGAAGACAAAGAAATTAGTTACAAATGACATCCATTTTTAATTTGAATTGACATCTTCCACAAGTCTTGCGTAACTTAAGGAAGACGAGGTACCCTTGACAAGTTCCTCTATACTATTGTGAAATCTAAAAGTTATAACTTTCACCATTCAAGAATAATAAAACAGTAGATATTCAATTTTAATAAAAAAGAGTAAATGTGAATACTAAATTTAATATATTTTCGCTATAAAAAAAATATATACATAGTTAAATACTCAATTTATTTAATACATATATTACGGAAATATTAAATTTAAGCTAACGTACACATAGCATGTCTTAAAAAAATTGGAGGAAAAAATGTAGAGGCATGTATCTAGGTGGTTTTTTTTGGTAATATTATTTAGGGGAACTAACAATTTTGTACTTTCTCCATTCAGTACTGAATATTTATTTTACATTTTATTTTTGTATAAAAAGCTAATATTTAAGTCCCAATAAAAGGTATAGCATATACACATATGTTTCTTGGCCCCTTAAAATGTCTGAAAATAATATAAATACAATATATATATATATATATATATATATATATATATATATATATATATATATATATATATATATATATATATATATATATATATATATATATATATATATATATAAAGAACTAGTGGTACTTAGCAAAAAAAAATAAAAAATCTAGTGGTCCCATTGTTAATTTTAAGCTTCAATTTTAGTGGGGGTGGGAGAAAATATTTTCATCAACCTTATCCATATTGACATGGTCTAATCAATATAATTATTAAACTTTGTTTTTTGCAAATGGTCATATCCAAGCAACACTTAGCAGCAGACTTCAACCCGTGACATTCTCAAATTATGTCATACTATAATATTCAATTAAAGTAAGTCTTCATTTCGTGTTTGGATGTGAACATTTTTCGAACCGGATACGTTGTAATAACACTTCCTGTAATATATTCTGTGACATTTATAATTATAACATCGTTCTTTATTCTTTTTAAAATATATGAATAAAAAGTTTTTATAATTGGTTTGATACAGAAACTACAACAAAAAAAAATTTATTGCGACGTTTGTCATATGTCGTAAAAATGAAGAAAAAAAACGTCGATATGAATCTATACAAACATATGTATCAAAAGATTTTTTTCCCGAGATTTTTAAATAGTCGCAACAAGATATCTATTTCGACATTCGTGATCTCCTACATGTATGTCGTGCGATTGGCCGCTAAACTAATTGATTATTTGTTATTTATTTCTCCTCCTATTATATTTATTATAATGTAATTTTGGATTTGTACTTATACTTATTTTAATTTTTTTGTGTTTTGATTTTTTTATAATTCAAATTAAAATTAATATACTCTCATTAAATTTTCAATAGTTAAATGTCTTTAATTTTTCTTTCAAAAATATATTTCAGAAACTTAATTTATGTATTTGTGTTTGTCTGAAAATGTCATAAGATCTGACGACATATTATATAAATGTCGATATATGAGTCGCAAAAAGTAACAATTCATAACAACTTTTAATGTAAATGTCACTAACTAACATCAAATTGCCGGTAACAACAAAAATTACCATAACCGTTGTATGAAATCAAAACATATCGACATTTGTATGAAATGTCACACGATTTAACGAAGTTGTATATAAATGTAACTATATGAGTCGCAAAAAGTAATAATTTATAACAACATTTAATATACATGTCGCTAACTAACATCAAAGTGTTGATTTTAACAACCATTATTATAACCGACGCTATGAAATGTTGTATAAAATTCACATGATCTAACGACATAATATATAAATGCCACTATATGAGTCACAAAATGTAATAATTTTTAACAACATTTAATGTAAATGTCGCTAAACAACATCAAAACGTCGGTATGAACAACAATTATTATAAATGTCACTATGAAACGCCTATAAAATTCAAACATACGACATTTGCAAAAAGTGTTGGCTTAACTTATTCGTTTTGATTTTTAGCTACGTTTGAAAAAAATGTTGGTACAAAAAAATATCGCGAAAGACTGTTTTTGCAGAGTGTGTTATAGATAATTCGAATGATATTTTTCTAACAATCAAGTTTGTTAGTAATATATATTGAATAGACCATTTCAACTAGAAAAAAATTTCTACCCAATTCACTTTTATTGCAGGCGCTTGAGGCTTGAGGAAGGGGGGGAGGTCGGGCATATTGGGTCCGCCCCACACTTCTCTCACATAAATTTAGACAGGACCCACCTGCATGGTAGGTCCCGCAGGTCAATCAGGTGGGTCCTCTCTAATTTATGTGAGAGGAGTGTGGGACCGTATTCATTGGGTCCGTCCCATGCCGAATTTTTCCCTTGAGGAGGGGTGAAAATCCTCTGTCCCCATTCATCTCTCTATACTTATCTCCAACCAATCAGAATTTATTATATGAACATTTTTTCCAATTATATATACACAGAGTAAATTGTAATTGGTTGGTGATATGAATGAGAATAGGACCGGGGACAGAGGATTTTTTGCCCTTGAGGACTATGTCAATCTTTGGATTTCCTTCTGGATGAAATGTTCCAATTTCTGGTGATTCCTGTTTTTTTTTTTATCCTCCTTAAAAAATAAAAGGGATTACGAACATCAATCTAGGAGCAGTGGCGGAGTCAGGATTTTATTTTAAGGAAGATCGTAGTAGAAAAAATTGAAATTTTTTGAGGAGCCGTAGTAGAAAAAATTTATTTTATTCTGAACCGTTGAATATATATTTAGTATATAAAAAAATTGAAAATTCTTGGGGTCCCTGCCCCTTCTATGCTCCGCCAGTGCTATAGGGAGGACAGAAATAAGTCTTCGTTTTGGTGGTCTTTCTTGTCTTTGGGAGACATGCAATGCGTATCTGCTAGGGTGAGCAAATTCGGTTTTTACTGAATTTCGACCGAATTCGAATTCAATTTGGTAATTCGAATTCGGTAATTCAACTTTAATCTGGTAATTCGGTCAAGACCGAATTCGAATTGGTTAAATTTGGGACGAAATCGGTTTCACTAATTTTGAATTTGGTGTGACCGAATTCAAATTAATTTTTTTAATAATTAAATATTATTATTATATAATTAAATATTATTATTGAATTTTTTAATAATTAAATATATTATATAATAAAAAAATATACCCTCCAATTCGGTCGAAACCGAATTCCGAATTCACCAATTCGGCCAATTCGAATTCGGTGGGTTTTTGAGGTAGGAAAAAAAATGAAAAACCGAATTCAAATTGCCGAATTGACGAATTCGAGTTCGGTGCTCAGCCTTGCTGACAATATTGAAAAAATCTAGAAGCATTAAATACATCTTATAGTATATTTCCCCATTTGTATTTAATTGTCACTTGGATACTTTAAAATAAATAAATTATAATTACTATTCAATTTGTAAAATTTAGAAAGAAATGAACGCATTTGAGTAATTGATTTTTGTCAAGTTTACTATTTTTTTTATTTTATGGTAAGAATAAATGCATTTGAGTTATCAAAAGATGGACACTATTATTTATCGTTTAATATAGAGAATCTGATTAGTTACTTAATTAACTCGAGTGCATTGTGGTGGCAGTTAATTAGAAATGAGTTGTATAAATAGGATGTATCAAACACCCAGAACGGTTGTATTATTGCATGTATATATGATTTTGAAATCTTATCCTCGGTGATCAGACCGGTAACTCAATCCTCAAAACAATTCAAATTAGACCTCAAATCCAGTAGAGATTAAAATTTGTTTTCTTTTGCAAAATTATGTTGGCTCGACTGATTGACCCCGATGACTTAGTCTGGGTCTCATAGAACATGACGGATTTCTAAATTAGTCAAAAAAATATTATATTAGAAAATTATAAATACATTTGACATTTGAGTAGTTAATATGTTGTGATTTAGACAAAAAAGAACAATTTGGTTAAAGTTATGTTGTAAGATGCTAATTTTGTGACTAAATTTCTGATTTTGTCAATCTCATTTGTAATTTATAAGAATTTTTTAATAAATAATGAAAATGAATTGGTCCAATTAGTGAATTTCTATTAATTTTTTGTGTGTGAATGAAATAACATTTTTGTTTAGTGAATTATATAGTATTAGATTATTACTAATTACATATTATTTTCTTTTTAAAATATTTAAGAAGTTACTGAATCGATAGCGATTTGTCCACTAATTCAACCATTGATTCGTGATTCCTGTAACTTTTTGGGTGGATCTCCCAACTGAGTTTCAAAACCTTAATTTGCAAATTTAAAATCAATTGACAACTTTTTTTTTTTTTTAATAAACAAATCCAGTGAGAACTTGCAAGCTCATCATTTTAAAAAAAAAACGGGGGAAAGAAAATTCTACCCCGTAAAATGTAAGTCCAATATGACACCATATTATCAATTACTCTGCCCGATGTAAGCTACAAGCAAACCATATTTGATACGAATTATCTTCAAATGAGAATGTGAATGATGAAGAACCTTGACGAAATCAAAATTCTACACAAGGTAAAGATTGGATCTTTCTCTTCTTAAAGATAGTTCACGTGTATGCCTTACTACAACCTCCAAGTAGTGATAAGCACTTGACTACTATAGCAAAGGACTTTCAAATTATTCAACATACTAGACCTCCAAGCAGCGATAAACATTTGACTACCTAGGCAGAAGAACACTAAATGGATGAAGAAACACCACAACAAGGGAACCAGCTTGTTGAATAGTAACAATGAAAGGAAGATCTAAAAAGAAATTCAATTCACAAAGTAACAAAAGAATAAAGCTCACAATATTATTATCAATAATCTTAACTAAGTAATAATTAGCTGAATTCTCTCTTTAAATAGAGAAGGAATTTCAGCCAAGCCTTACAAAATAGAGTCTTTATTGGACTTGGAAATAAAGCAATCACAAGTATAGTAAACTACCTTAGAATATTACTTGCTATATAAACTAACTAAATAAGTACTTTACTTAAACTAAATAACTAATGGACCACATGTCCTTTATTTAAGTAGAATTTCGAAAATAATAAAATACTAAAAGGTTGGAAATTAAATAAATAACTAAATTTGAAAAAGCAAGATTAATTATCGCCCAAAATCTGGACAACATGATGTGTTTCAGTCTCATAAAACAAGCTCTAATATTGTCAAAGTTTGATCGTACTCACCAATTCAAATGATGAGTTTGATTTGTGTGATAGTTTGTAATTTTTAGTCCGTTAAAAAAATCTATATTTAAGTTTTCTAACTATAACTATTTTTTTTTCCTTTTTCTTAATGTGCACCATGACAATTAAGAACAAAATGCTAATAATAATAAGTGGTTAGAATCCTGTGTATGATTTCCAGTGACATTAACATTAAACTGCTGCTAATTTCCATTTCTATCTATAAAGAAAAAACTAACCAAATTATTTATTTGAGGAGAAGAACTCCACAGCTGAGAGCACTATGCACATTCACACCTACCTGAGCTTATTTGTTTTGTGTAGCTATTATCTTAGTATTGACATTTGTTAGAAATTTAATTCTCAATATTTCAATAGTGTTGAGAGAATGTACGATTTGTCTGGGATTCTCTCAATATCACACGTCGAGAGTATGCAAAGTAGTATGAGAAGATTTTTTTTTTTTTAAAGTTGACCTATATGGTATTAGTGTTAAATGTTCACACCAGCAGCCTAGGTTCAATTCTCATCTGCAGCGTTTTTTCAGAGTGTCAAGATGGATGATAATTTTTCCAAGTTGAGGAGGATGCAATTGCCCTGAATTAGAATCAGACATTTACTTTTGAGTTGTAATTTAAACTATCGTTTGGTTATATAATATTGATATACTTTTGCCGATAATCGTTTTCTTCTATATTTTAAATTGTTGAGGGATCACCCTAAATTTCAATCCTGGATCCGTCCCTGGTTCATCTATGGACCTACACCACACTTCCTCTTGACTTGAAAATCCTAGAATTTTTTATACTTGCATGCAGCTGACGAATCCAGGATTTAGGGATAGTGAGGTCACTTGTCTAGGGACGGAGCCAGAAAATAAACTAAAATTTTTCTATAGAAAATTCGACGTTTCTGAAAATGTTGGAGGAGGTGGCGGCGTCAATAGTATTGGAGGGAGAACGCCCATGTGATATTTTTAAAAAACAATCACATTTTCTATAAGATTTTTTTCCCAATAAACTATTTCTATTTTTAGTAGAATCCTTAAATTATAATATTTCTATCAATTAACTACTTTTCTATGACGGTTTTGAAAAATTAACAAACATGATGATATTAGACTAAAACTAAAAGGGGATGGAATGAAGTGAATGGACAAAAATACTTATAACTCTGTTGAGAATTAGTTAGTAAATACACATGTTTTTTTGAACGGATTTCTCAAAAAAAATGTCACAATATATGTGAGACAAATAAAATTTAAGAAGAAAAAAATTAAAAAGATTTCAAATAAAAAGAAAAATTAAAAAAAAAGCGATTGGACTCATACGACAACCAAGAGAATTATATCACCACGTCATTGACTTCTGCGTTTGATATTGTTTGAGTATGAGGGTCACCAAATTTTATACCGGAATCACTAATTTAATAATATAGATCTAATCATTATATAAATATATAATTAGAATAAAAAAAGAATTAATAACCAGTGGGGTCCTAACCAGCTGCATTCGTCACTGTTTGCATGTCTAATTTTCACATGCATTTAAAATTAATGGACTAATTAACTTGCCTAGTTAGTAAAGTAATGTACTAGCATATTGTTAATTAAAGTTCAAATCTCTCCAAGCCACACCTAAATTATGTATGCACGTTTGAATAGCAAATATGAGTTGAAAAATAATAAATAAATAAAACTCTTCAAAAATAATATTCATTGGGACAAACGGCATTTTTTTTAATAATATTCGAGTACATATCAGAATTTCCTTATGCCATTTTCGCTTATTCATTGATTAAGATACAAATGTTTTTTTAAATGATGATAATCTAGATGGACATCAACATTATCAATTTATCTAATTTTATTTCCAGAGCAAATAAAAATGTTCCAGAGATATTTCATAGAACTCTCTTTGCTACCATCGATCCAACTACTCACGTAAATATTCTCATTAATCCTGATTTTACATCTTTCTCACATATTTTTTTCTTTCGATTTTACTTATGAAAGCTAATGAAAATTTGCTGCAATTGCGAGATGAGTATAAATTCTCGACTAACAAGTCACGTCTGAAATACTGTTCCAGTGTTCACGTCCCACTCCTTTTTTTTTTTTTGGGGTCATCAACCTTAATTCTTACCCTCAGTAGAGGAGAAGAATTTTATTGCCCACGTAGGGGGAGGGAGTTGAACCCGAAACCTCTTGGTCACGGGTAGAGGCTTGTCCCACTGGGCTACGGCCTCTTTGACACGTCCCACTCCTTACTTTTCATATTATAAGTCGTTTAAAATAATAGTGAAAATTAATAAAGAAATAAGTAAAGTAATTTATTAATCAAAATATCAATTAATTTTAATATTGATATTTTGACTAATAAAATAAATTATTTTTTTACTTTCTTAATTTTCACTGTTCTAAAAATTTAGATTACGTAATAGACCTCGAAGTCGGTCAAAGGTGTCCTAACCCAGTGGTCTGGCACTTGCCCACGATCGTGGGGTCGCGGGTTCGATTCCTTCTTCCTACGTGAGGCAAGCTTTAAAATCACCCTTTCTAGAGCTACCATCCTCCTCCTGTGAGACACCTCTCTCCCCTACATGCAGCAACCGCCCAGTCGGGCTTCAAAAAAAAGAAAGAAAGAAAAAAGCCCTCGAAGTCGCATGCTTCACGTTATCATCAGCTGAGCACGGCCAAAACCAGGACATGAAGATAACGGTGACAACGGCGAGAGGTTAAAAGTTTCGTCAATAATCTGTTCCCACGTCGGATTCCAATCCGGCGACGGTAGATTCATTAATGACGGTACCGTTCCACTTTTAACCACCGAAATATCGCATTTTTTATTTTCATTTTTTAAAGCTTCCTCATCCTCCACCTGGACCACCTCTTTCCTCTGCCTCTGCCTTTTACTACCGGTGATGGCGCGTGGCACAGACGCGTCCTTCCCTGCTTCGAGTGGAAAATTCAGAATGGCTTTCCTCCCGCGCATTTCAAAAGCAGCTCTATCATAAGCCTTGGCTGCTTCAACGGCCGTATCGAAAGTTCCGAGCCAAACGCGAGATCCACGGCGCTTAGGATCACGTATCTCCGCCGCATACTTCCCCCACGGCCTTTGTCGGACGCCTCTGTAACGCCTTTCTACTACGACACCGTTCGGGCGAGTATTCGACTCGGTAATCCCCAACTTGTTTGACTCAGTCAGATCCATGAACTGAGTTGACTCATACAAATCGATCCACTCGGATTTCTTCACTGGCGGCAAAATTGCGAGTTGAGGCTTGATTTCAAAATCTGAGAAATCTAATGTGGAAAAGGAATCTTGTGGTTCGAGTTTACAATTTTTAGTAAAATCAATAACTCCTGCAGACGAATTGGATGATGATGACGATTCTGGTAATTTTGGTGAAAATTGAAAAAATAATTTGCTTCGATTCTCGTCAAAATTGATAGTATTCGAAGTGAAATCCGAAAAGCTGCATTGATTATTATTATTATTGGAAAGAAGAAAATCAGGAGAATCATAGCTCGATGAGTAAGAGGAAAAGGAAGAGCCATTGGAGCTGAAACTAGTACTTCCACAATCACTAGTATTCATATCAGCATCGAAAAACAACTCGGTAGGCGAAAACTCGCTTAGGAGATGTTCTCGTATTTGATCTAATGTAAATACTTCAGTTGGAGTCGTCTCCATGATTCTGAGAAGTATTGATCGATCGAGATATTTTGAATTCTCAAAGTTGAGCTTGCTTGGGGATAGAGAAGGCAAATAGGATAAAATTGTAAGAGGGAGAAGGGGAAAAGGAGTATATATAGAGAGATGAAAAAGGTCTCATTATCGTCTTGTGGGAGAAAAAAAAACACCATAAAGTTTACATCTATTATTAAATGGATATTTATTCTTACAATTTTATTAATTGGGTATTTAAATATATTTTTGATTTAAAAGATATAGGTTAGTGATTACACATTTTTTTTTAAAGAATATTCTTCATATTACTCAAAATACACTCCAACCAAACCCCTTATCTGTCAAATTTCAAGATTTTCTTCAATATCATCTTCTCCAACAACGAGTGAAAATCGTGTGTCCACATGTATGTCTCTATCCCTATTTCAAACTAATCAGAATTCGATATATAAATATTTTTTCCAATTATATATATATATATATATATATATATATATATATATATATATATATATATATATATATATATATATAATTAGTAATTGATTGTATACAACAATGAGGATATAAACGAGATACATGAATTTTTGTTCCCACAAACTCCCTCCCTTCATCATCAAACTTCTTATACTTTTTTTCTTTCATTTTGACTTTTTTTTTCTTTCATTTTGACTTTCTTTCCTTATCTATACATTAAAGTTAATAAAAATGTCTACCAAGTACACAAGACTTCCGCATTAGCAGAGTATGCAAAATATCTTGATGTAAGTAGCTTTACTCTTATTTTTTCATAAAGAGGTTGTATTCGGGGTTCGAACATTCAGAATTAAAGATGATGATAATAATAATTTTTTGGGTTTAAAAAAAAATTATATATATAATAGCTTTTAAAAAAATTAATTGATTTAATTAATTAAGATATTTATTCATAATTAATCTTTCTTTCTTTTCTTTTTTTTTTGAATCATGATACATCATGATATATAAGTGACTTTTTCTTTTCTTTATTTTAAAATAAAGATGGTTATTTTTATCCTAGTAATAATGTTTTAAAATATTTTATAAATTAATTAAATAATAAATATTTATTTATAATAGAGATATAATTTTTTATTTAGTAGAAGAGTGAAAATTCATAAGTAAAAACAATGGACAAAATATAAACTTCACATATTTGTTAAATTGATTTAAATAGCATTTTGAATTTAAATATCCAATAAATTAAAATAATAAGTAGTCAATTGATAATTGAGATAAACTTGCTCATGTTTTTTTTTGGTTTTTTTTTAAAATTTGACCATTAAATTTGAGTTTACCTCAAGCCGGGTCGTCCCTTTTCCCATCATTGTTTCAAATCCGAGTCGTTGAAGCCCGAAGGTGCTCTGAGGTTCAACATGTTGGATAAAGTCAAACCGCAAACGAGAAGGGGACAACGCCCTTGGGTTTACGAGGTTTGTGTGGTTATTACCCGACCCGACTATAGTCGCTTTGCTAGATTACAGATGGTCAACTTAGAGGTTCATTTTCCATAAAAAAAAAAAAAAAAATTCAATCAATAAAAAAAAATTAGAGGTTCATATTGTATCCTACTCTCTCTCTCTCTCTCTCTCTTGTAGTGATCTTTTACCTTCTTTATTTTTTTTCCACAAATATATGTTATCTTTTAACTTTTAAAGTCATTTTTTAATGTTCTATTTATTATAGAGAGAAAATGAAAAGATTGACGTTTGAAAATAAACTAAATTAAATAAGAATATAATGGTAAAATTTTTTTTTGATGTCATCTCTACTTTAATCTAAACTAAACTATCTAAAAATATCTCTTTTAAGAAACAGAGGGTGTAATATATAAAAAGGAACTTCCTTCTTATGTGCACGGCATGAAATTAAGGGAGTGGGACAGTTAAGATTAAACTTCAACTTTCTCTATTGAAGGTGGTGGTGGTGGTGCTGTGAAGGTGGGGGGGAGGGGAAGGGTCGGGTTTGGGGTTAGGGGAAGGGATGGGTCGGGTTAGGGGAAGGGGTTTAATGTAATGTGTAAAATCTCAAAAATATCCCTTGATAATTTTAGGGTTGATCAGATTCAAAATTTGATTAACAGTTGAATGAAGGAATTTTGGACGGAAGGACCTACCTCACCAAACATAAATTTTTTTGGTACCTAGTTTTGTAAAAAAAATAAATTTTGGACAAAAATCACCAAAGTAAAATTGTTTTTGAACCCGTAGAGTCAATTTGCCTTACAAATCAGGAGAGAGAGCCAATTTGCACCTATGCCGAGAACTTTAAATTTGGGCACAAGTTTGTAGCTGATTTATGCCGGATTTGATCTAGGCGTTACAATACTTACGCATGTAATGGACGTGGTTGACGTACTGCAATCATTTCTCTCCGGTCCACAAAACACTTACTCTCTATTTCATAATATAAATTATTGGCATAATGAATTTTTTAATTTTACAACGACTTATATTATCAAATCGAAAGGGTACATTTTGTAGAAATTCTAAACTTATATTATGACCTCTCCCTTGATAAGACTTAATTGAATGAAATTAAACTCGGCTAGTACATTATTTCACACAAACCACCTTAGCTTAATCTATTTATTTTTACCAATACATACTCTCACTACTAATTTACTTAAATAATAATGGTAAAAATGCAATTCTATTAAAAATTTAATGTTCTCCTTAATTTTTATATTAAAATTAAAATAATACATTTAATTTTGGATGAAAAGAGGTAAATCTATATTTTAATTTACCATTTTCACTGAAAAATGGATATAAAAAAAACAAGCATGGGTTGACTGAAAAATTCCCGTTGGACTAAAGCACATGGCAACTAGGACTTCTTTCAACACCTGATCCTGGTTGCTTGGTAAATGATAGAGATGGCCTTCCAGAACTTATACTTAGTCTGGCTCTGATTCGGAAAATGTTTTCGTATATCATTTGGATAAAAAATTTAATGATTGAGATCATTTATTAATAGCACTTGTAAGGATTTTTCATAACTAATATTGTAGAATAGGTGTTCTCAACCGTTAAATCCTTAATGCGATAACTGACGTATTTTTTCACCAGTGACAAAGATAGAGGGGGCAGGGGTGGCAGTCGCACCCGAGATTTCTATAAATACAACTAAATATAATAAATTTTATCAGTCCGACTCCTATACAGAGCATGTATTTTTCGTTATGTGCGGAATATTTTTTTCCCTTGAGAACAGGTATTATGAAAATCAGAACCGGTGTTCTTTTTAAATCAATCTAAGCCGTCAAAATTTTAATCTAACGGATGATAATTCGTTCCGCACGTGCGAATTATTTCTCGTTCCGCATTGGAGCCGTGGTGAAATTTTATATGGAGTTCAAATATTTTATCAAATTCTCCCCCCAACAATTTGTTTCTCAATTTTTTATATGTATTTCGACATATTGTTACACTTTTCGCCCCTAACACTAAATTCCTGACTTTCCTGTTTTTCACACTGTACAAAACAACACTTGTTTCACATTGAAGCCAAGTTCGAACTATACTTTTCTTTTTCCAATATGAAATAGGATACTAATGCTGTTTACGAGTTAAGCAAATTCCTCGTACCCTCAAACTCCTGATTAATGTTGTACAAATGAAATGTATGTTAGGGGCGAATATTGTTAAAGTTTTAAGAATCAATTCTTGTTTAGTTTCACTACGATGTGAACTAAAAAAAAGATAGAGAAATGTGGAGTGTTTTATAAGTTTGTCCCTTCTTTAGCATTTGTTTATCTTTCTGGCTGCGATTTGGCCTTCTGATCATCAGGATAAACAATTTGTTTACGGGGTTTATAGTCTTTTAATACATCTTCATTTGTCTTTGACTCTTAATGTTGGCGTATTAGATAAAAAATAATCTTCAGATGTTCATCAGTTACGCCTCCCTTACTCAGTCCGTATCCTATACGGAACAACATATTTTCTGTAACGGATCACATGAATAGACCTGTTCTGAGTCTCAAAACAAGTATCCTGTTTTAAATCAATCTTTACCATTAAAATTTTAATTTGATAGACAAAAATAAATTCCGCACGCAAAACTTAACATGTTCCTCACTGGAACCGCTACGCACCCACCCCTACCCAACCAATACGAGGAAGTTAAAGTGTTAAAGAGTCTTTATTTTTTCTCTTTTCAGATGCTGATTGATTATAAGTCGTTCGATCAGGTTGATTTGCTGGCCAAGTTTTAAAATAGCACAATAGATCAAATAACTATTTACTTCGTTTTAAATTGAGTATTTACATTTAACTTTTATAAGAATTAAGAAAAATAGTTTGATCATTACTAAGTTACAACAACATTCTTAAATATTGGAGGACTATATGTTAGTGAAGATTTTACATTCCTTAAATATTGAATGTTAGTTATGTGAGTATAGGAAAAAAAAAAAGTCACTTGAAGAAAATAAACATTCATTTAAGCACAAACTAAAATCGAAAATGAATGATCAGTTAGTACAGAGGAAATATTTTATAAGAAAAGCTATTTTCGCACTCGGATCCTCTGTAAAATTCACTTGCACCAGTTTCTTTAACACTTCTATTTATCGCATTTTTAATATTTAAAGTTGATCTTTTTTAGTTTAATATAATAAAAACTTTCATAAATAGAGTGTTAGTGTTACAGTAAAATTGTAGAGAATGTTATAAAAAATTGGAACAACTACTTTTGTTTAGGTAAACTTAGCTATTTCAAGATAAAAATAGATATAATTCGATCGCCAAATTAACAGTTAAAAATTTATCAATGCTTGAGGTAAAAAAACACTCATCAACACCACATGAACTTATTATTTTTTTTAATTATAATTACGCTTACAAATAGAGTTTATCGATTCACCATAAAATTTACACATTTCAGTTAAATTATATAAATAAAATTTTTTTATAGTTAAAATGTCATTGTGATTTAATTGTCATTTCTTTGGGTTCCCTTGTGTGGGTCTTATACTCCCCTCACGGGGCACCCGCTCAACGGGACTTCTACGACACCCGCTCAACGGGACATCTACTACTCCCCTAACGGGGCACCCGCTCAACGGGCTTCTACTTCTCCTCCTCTGGTGAGGTCTTATATTAAAATAATTGTAATAAAATGGACCATACTTATAAATGGTCTATTTTTTTTAAAAAAAAATGTCATTGTGAGTATTACAAATAGTGTTACCGAAGATCCGTAGTGCATCAACACCATCGCCGGATCTATGCACGGGAATTTTTTTTTTTTGCCCTTTTTATTGCCCCTCCAAGAATTTTATCAGTTTCGCCCCTAGATTTGCACCATCAGATTTCGATTTGCACCACTAGATTTCGACTCCTGCGTCCAGCTATGATCAACACCATTACTGCAGCTCCTGCCCTAAATAAATCCCCACCTGACCAATCCTCCCTAGCCCGTGAGGGTAGTGATCGAACTGCCGGCGGCGGCGTTTAAGTTTTGTTTATCTCTCTGGTCTGTGAGTTTGCCCACCAATTAATCATTTGCAAGGTTGTTAAAATCGGGATTCTACGTAGAATCGGTGAAGGGGTGAAAAATCGTAAAATCGGGATTTTCCTTCTGTAGAATCGTAAAATCGGGATTTTCCTTCCGTAAAATCGTAGAATCGGTGAAGGGGTGAAAAATCGTAAAATCGTAAAATCGTAGATTTAAATCGGGATTTTAACAACATTGATCATTTGGATAAAACAATGGATTAATTATGAGTCCCGCTAGATCTTCGTTTGTCTTGGAATGTCGTCAAAGAATATATACATGTTCCAACTCCACGGCTAACAATTATTTTAGAGCCACTGCCCAAAATATGTACGACCATGCCCACACCGATCCATCCCCGTGGGGCTGGCGGCGGCGCTGTTTAAGTTCATGCACGTAGACAATCTAACTAGGGACCAACTACTCTCAACCCAGTTGGTATCGGAATGGTACAATGTACAAAAGGACGCATTATCAAATTTTAGCAGACGCAGTCTAAAATTTTCAACCCTCTAATATGGGTGGCTTTTTGCGGTAGGCGGTTAAGATAAATCCTCCCACCTGTTTGGGCCGCTGAATCACCTTGATTTACCTCTTCCAAATTCTCTATCAAATAATATCGCCTTTTATACACAAGTACTATCTCGTCTCAAAAAATAAAATCCCGTTAGGTACAGATGGAAGTCCACCGTGAGGGATTTGGTCATTTTAAGTGTGCCATATCATTCATTTCTTAGTAATTTAAATTTACAACCTTACCTCTAATCATGTTCTGGAATTGTCAAAAGTAAAATAGTTGAACTATATATAAAAACGGGAAAAAAAAGATATTGGGGGTGAAACTGATAAAATATTACGAACTACATATAAAATTTATTATGTCACTGTGTGATCAAATATCTAATAATTGAGATCATTTATTCATAATACTTGTTAAGATTTGTCGTGAAACAAGTGATCTCATACGTTAAATATTTAATTCGATAGTTGACAGATTTTTCACACCGTACAAAATAACTGATTGTTCTCTATTGAAGCCGAGTTCGAACTATACTATTTTCATTTTTCCAATATGAAATAGGATAATGTGGTTTATGAGTTAAGCAGATTCCTCGTACCTTAAAACTCCTGATTAATGTTGTACAAATGAAATGTATGTTAGGGGCGAATATTGTTAAAGTTTTAAGAATCAATTCTTGTTTAGTTTCACTACGATGTGAACAAAAAAACAAAAAAGATAGAGAAATGTGGAGTGTTTTATAAGTTTGTCCCTTCTTTAGCATTTGCTTATCTTTCTGGCTGCGATTTGGCCTTCTGATCATCAGGATAAACAATTTGTTTACGGGTTTTTCAGATGTTCATCGGTTCCACCTCCCCCAGCCCAGTCCGGATCCTATACGGAACAAAATATTTTCCGTACATACAAATTGTATGAGTAGACCTGTTCTGAGTCTTAAAATAGTATCCCGTTTTAAATCAATTTTTACAATTAAAATTCCAATTTGACACACAAGAATAAATTCCGCACACAAAACTTAACATGTTACTCACTGGAGCCGCTATGCACCCACCCCTATAGGGATGGTAATGAGGCAAATCGAATCGGGTATCTCAATACCCAATCCTGCCCCCCGCACAGGTGACTCATCACCCCGCCCCTCCCCATGACCCGCTGCGGATCAAGAAATCTCGCCCCGCCCCGTCCTACTTTTTTTTTTAAAAAAAAAAAACATTAATGTTATCATAAAAATAGAGCCTCCAACAAGTATAATTAGTATATTTTATCCCAAATTAATCATCAAACAAGTACAATTAGTATATTAAAATGAAAATTAAATATGATTGATCTAACGACCCGTACAGGTGGCAAAACTTGTCGTAGCCGCCCACCACAAGAAGCCACCCATATTGGAGGATTGAAAATTCCACACTGCGTCTGCCACTGTCAAAATTTGATAATGCATCCTTTTGTACAATCTACCGTTTTAAAACTAATTGGGATATCCTTGCAGACTAGACGAGACAGTAGTTGGTCCCTAGTTAGATTGTCTACGTGCATGAACTTAAACAGCGCCGCCGCCACCCCACGATCGGTGTGGGCATGGTCGTACATACGCTGCCTTAAAATAGTTGTTAGCCGTGGAGTTGGATCATCAATAGATTCTTTGACGCCATTTTAAGACAAACGAAGATCAAGCAGGACTCATAATTAATCCATTGTTTATCCTAATGATTAATTAGTGGGCAAACTCACAGACCAGAAAGATAAACAAATTTTATAAAATGTTAGTTTTGACTACGTGCATGTACTTAAACGCCGCCGTCAGTTCGACCACTACCCTCACGAGTCACGGGCTAGGGAGGATTGGTCAAGTGGGGATTTATTTAGGGCTACGGATCTTTGGTAATACTGTCGGTAATACTCACAATGACATTTTAACTGTACAATTTTTTATTTATATAATTTAAACTGAAATGTATAAATGTTATGGTGAATCAATAAACTCTGTGTAAACGTAATTATAATTAGAAATGTTAAAAAGAATGTTATAATAAGTTCATGTGGTGTTGATGAGTGTTTTTTTACCTCAAGTACATTGATAAATTTTTAAAAGTTAATTTGACGATCGAATTATATCTATTTTTATCTTGAGATAGCTAAGTTTACCTAAAAAAAGTAGTTGTTCCATTTTTTTTATAACATTCTCTACAATTTTACCGTAACACTAACACTTTATTTATGAAAGTTTTTATTATATTAAACTAAAAAATATCAACTTTAAATATTAAAAATGCGATAAATAGAAGTGTTATAGAAACTGGTGCAAGTGAATTTTACATAGGATCCGGGTGCGAAAATAGCTTTTCTTATAAAATATTTCCTCCGAACTAATTGATCGTTCATTTTCGATTTTAGTTTTTCCCTAAATGAATATTTACTTTCTTCAACTAACTATTTTTTTTCCTATACTCACATAACTAATATTCAATATTTAAGGAATGTAAAATCTTCACTAACATATAGTCCTCCAATATTTAAAAATATTGTTGTAACTTAGTAATGATCAAACTATTTTTTTTCATTCTTATAAAAGTTAAATGTAAATACTCAATTTAAAACAAAGTAAGTAGTTATTTTATCTATTATGCTATTTTAAAACTTGGCCAACAAATCAACCTGATCGAACGACTTATAATCAATCTGCATCTGAAAAGAGAAAAAATAAAGACCCTTTTAACTTCCTCGTATTGGTTGGGTAGGGGTGTAGGAATGACAATTTGACACGTGACTCGTCGACCCGCCCTGTCCCAACGTTTTTTAGGAAAGACCCGCCCTGGCCCCGTGAAGAGAATGGGGCAGACCAGACCCGCCCCGCCCTGCCCTGCCCCATTTTGCCTCATCCATATTCTATTATTATAATATTGTTATTATTAGACCTAATCATATTTAATTTTTATTTTAATATACTAATTGTACTTGTTTGATGATTGATCACCTTGATTTACCTCTAAATTTTCTATCGAATTGGAAAGTGGGAGTCCTGCGAACATGAATATTGCCTTTTGTGCACGAGTACTGTCTCGTCTCAAAAAAAAAAAAAAAATCCCGTTAGGTACAGATGGAAGTCCACCGTGAGGGATTTGGTCATTTTAAGTGTGCCATATCATTCATTTCTTAGTGATTTAAACTTACAACCTTACCTCTCAACATGTTCTGGAATTGTCAAAAGTAAAATAGTTGAGTTTATTAACCGTATCATCGTCTCCGGTCCAACCGTGATAATTTTGCGTCACCGTAAAGGATTTGGTCATTTTTTTACATTATTTAATGATTCCATTAATATAATAATTATTGAGTTGTATTTATAAGGACGAGGTAACTTAATTTAAATATTTCAAAAAAATTAAGATAACTTAATTTCTAAAAAAATACTCTTTAATATTTGTAGAAGACCAAACATTATGAAAAGAGAGAAAATCGATAAAAAGGTCTATTGTAAAAATGAAGGAGCATAAAATGATACTAGTAATAGTAATTCTTCCTCAAGTTTTGAAGCACGTCACTTTAGACCTATGCATATTATAAACCAAGAGTTCTAAAAACAATTTTTTTTTTTTTTTTAAAAAGAAAAGAAAATAGGTAAATTATCCTTGCTCATCTTTATTCTTCAAAATCCAAAACAATACTACCAAATTACTAAAAGTCCAAATAGGAGTAAAGAAAAAAATCTTACAGATTTGTACAAACAATTTTTTATATTTTGAGCATGGTTAAAATGGGATGGAAATCGAGTCTCCTCATACATATTCTCATACATGTACCTACCATTCAAAATTTTCCATAAGAATATTTTTTCATATTATATATATACGTGATGAATTATGAGTGGTTAGGTATAAAAATGAGAATATATACAGTGATAAACGATTTTTTGCCATTAAAATGGGGATAGTAGATGAAAAGTAAAAAAATTCGTCATATGGTCCCTGGTCTCGTGCTGTTAGACTATGGAGATCCCACAATAACTGAATTCTTGAATGCTTTAAATGGCGTTAGATGAGAATATAGTCGAAGGGTGGTGATAGTTGAAATAGTTCCCACAATTAATGCTCCACAAGTATCGTCTATTACATCAATGTACTATTACTTGTAGAATCATGAGATTAGTCTAATGATATTTTTACATGTATAAAAAATTATTAATATACTAAAACCTATACGAGGTGATATACTAAATTGTTGGGGTTTTATCCCAATTACTTTCCTCAAGATTTATAACAATTTTTTATGTTTTTTCTCTAATTTAAAATAAAAAAAGAAAAAAATTCAATTAAACCCTGTATTATAATTAAAAAGAACTCTGATAGAAGATCTAGAGTCCTCAAAAGGAGGAATACTTGAAGAGTGAGAATCAAAGACATGCTTCAAATGACGGCACTTTATATAAAGCGTATTAAGTATAAAGATTTTTGTTGTGGCATTGTAAAAATTAAATTCTCAACGATTTTAATTATGAATCAGACATTTAACCGCTATACTATTAGCTAAAAAAAACAAGTTTAAAGGTTGATATCATCACCTTTTATTACCATAACTAATAATATGCGGAAGTAATTATTATTTGAAATCTAAATAAAAAAACATTTTGTAATGAACTTAGGAGAGATTCTAGATACTCTTTCAAAATTCTTCTCCTCTATACATGACTTTATCATAACATGTTAGTGTTGTTGACATGTATTCTTCATTCGGAATAATAAATTTACGATTTGAGATCCCTATTTGAATAATAATAATAAGTTAAGAAAATAAGAGACTGTGTTTAAAATTAAATTTTCAATTCTTTTGTATAGCTTAAGGGATAAGGAAATAGTGAGTATTTTCTCAACTATAGTTTTAACTTATTTATTTTCTTTTGTTTTGCTGAATATATTTTTAACTTATTTCACTAACATAACAGTGAGATAAATATGTTTATGGACGATAGTAATTTTAGAAAAGTTATCAACTGATTCGACTTTAGTTGGCTATGCATACAAATCACAAAGCTTGTTCTAGGCAGGTTTAAAACATCTTCTTCGAAGCGGCTTATTTCATGTCGCGGAATCATAGAATTTCCTGATAATAGTTCATAGTACTTTATTTAATTTGAACCGAATTAATTATGTTGAATATTTAGATACCGGACATCAAATTTTAGAAAGGGTAATGCTTTATTACTAAGCAAAACTGGTTAAAATATGTTAAACTCCAAATTAAATACTATTCACACCACTAGTTGATATAACAGATTCAACATAATTTTTACTCTTAATTTAGACCATTAATTAGTTAATTGGTTAGTCACTTAGTATTACTCTTTTAGAAAAACCATTTCTTCAAAAACTACGTCTAAATACTATAAATAAAATAATTAAAATGTTTTATATTTTGAAACGAATTAATGAATTATTGTTAATTTGTTTGTTGGAGTGTTCATGTTATAGATTTAGTAGGGTTGTAGTGAGCTTCTATGTAGTTTCGCAGTTCAGCTTCATGTTTTGACCTTTATCGTCAAAGTTTGACTTGGCCAAGATATGGTTGAGATACATCTGGTCAACAGTCTCCAGTCGGTCAATGATGTCGGATAAAGACATGAGTAGGAGGCCCAGCACCAGATTAATAATGTACATGTCCTTGAGTGAGTGACCAGCAGGGCGGCTATACATACGTTCGAAATGCTCGATTAACAGAATATAAAAAAATTAAGGTTCTTGATTAACCTTAATTTTTTTTTGTTAACTATATATGTCTATTTTTTTTAAAAATAATAATTAAAATTATTAATTACTTGATATTTTTAGTAATTAGTGTTGACCTACTTTTTTTTACCGTAAACCTGTGCGTGTTTTCATTAAAGAAAAACCCTATTTAAAATCGTTTTTTTTAAACTACACGTGCTTCATTATTTTCGTTATTTTGATAGTATTTATATTTTTAATATTGTATTTTAAAAATTTTTAGTGCGTTTTGGAAAACAATTGTAATGAATTTTTTTTTTTTTTTTGTTATTTTTACATGAAAGTCCAATTTTCAATTATATAAGGCCTTGATTAAAATTTAGTATAGGGCCCAAAATGATTTAGACGAGTCTGATGACATTCCTTAGGACATGCGTTTATCAGGAGAGAATACATGTTATATTGGTATGTAACACGTGTTCAAAAGAATATAACACAAAAACTTTATGATATTAATATTATAGAGGGTGTTATAAAAAATTCAAACATGCTAATATTCTGTTATTGATCGATTTCAATTTATATGTTTAGCGGTATATTTCTTTTTCATGCCAATTAATTTTCCTTTATTAGAAAACATAAAAGGATGAGTACATAAGTTTCTATTTGAGAGTTTTGTCCTCATTATCATAAAGGATGACTATTTGTGGTTGAAGAAGATGTGTTAAATGTAAAGTTTTATCTTGATTTTCAAGATAGGATGCTATACTCATGAAACTCCCACTTTTCTATCCATTTTTCTATCCGCACATGTAGAATACATGTTAATCGTCAAATAATTTGATCTTTTAGTTGAGATTTTTTTAGAAGTATGTGTTATATTATATATATATATATATATATATATATATATATATATATATATATATATATATATATATATATATATATATATTTATATTTAATATTTGTTGTTCTTTTAAAAAAAACTTCAACTGTCAAATCAACTTATCTAACTATTAACAGATATTTTGAATGTATGAACATAACGTCAATCCTGCACCACTGAGATTGAGAAAACTTAAATAACAATAAGGGTGAAAATCGTGTGTACCCGTTTGTGTACTCATTCATGTGTCCAACCAATAAGAATTTGTCATGTGATCATTTTTTAATTATATATATACATGATAAATTGTGATTAATTGAACACATAAATAGATAAATAGACAGGTATACACGATTATTTGCGTTACAACAAAGACTACTTCTAGAGGGTCAGTAATAAGTGAAACTGATATGATGTGAAATTAATTAGTCAATGGAAGATCTTTATAAAAAATATAAAAAAATAAAAATAGTCAATGAAGATTTCTTTCTGTCAACTCTATATTTGCAAGTTAAAATGTCTCCTTAGTTTTTTAGGGTTTAGGTTTACAAAGGACCGGCACAAGAAAATTGACACATCGAATTCTCTACGTTCACACTTTAATTATATTTTGTTCACTTATACTGTTTATAATTTTTATGTATGAAAATGTCGATAATTAAAATATTACAAGGAGTGGTGTGTAAGATCTGAACCGAAAAATCGACTCGACTTCTTTGCTCCTCCCATATCTACATCTCAATTTAAATTTTTACATTTTTATTAAACATTTATTTCAAGCTGAAATTCCACTGCGAACTTCTCCATCTAACTTCACCCTTTTCGTGTTTCACATTTATTATCTTTGAAGTTTCATGAAAATAAATATTCAGTACTCTTCTAGAAAGTACAACAAGTCATTTGCACGAAAAATAATTTTCAATAAAACGTTATTAAGCTAATTGGGTCGTTTTAATAATTCTCACGATAGGATTTCCATCAAAACAATGTTAAACATGCATGAGATTATTGAGTTTTCCATTCGATGGATCATCTCACGGTCAACTTCAATACAATAAATAAATAAATAGTGTTACGACAACGAAGCGCAATTCATGCGGTAATATATTTCACTTTCAACTGGTAGGTCGGGAGTTCATGTAATGCCGGAGGAAAACTGAGGAACCACTATTGATTATCCTTAAAGAAAAAAAATTAAAATAAATAGTGTTACGCATATAATTAGAGTGAGTGTTATAAAAGATTTTTTATTTTTTTTTAATAGTCAACGATCATTTATTCACTCTTCACAAGTATTAGGAGCTTTATTCTCTTGATCATATATCTTGGGTCAAATTTTAGGAATGGAGATTCAATTTAGTTAGTTCGTAAATTAGGTGCCCAAGATAATTATAAAAAAAAAAGAGGAGGGTAAACTACGCCCTAATGGTTGACCCAATTAATAGTTTATAGTAGTTTTTAATCAGATCAGTTTCCATTAAAAAAAAAAAAAAAAAATCAGATCAGTCATTAATTTTATTTTATAAAAAAAAGAAGAAGAAGAAGAAGATGCATGATCTGTATGAGTTGTTTTATTTTTATCTTCGAGCAATTTAAATTTTATGGTCCTCAGTAAAAGGGGTGAAAATCCTCTATCCCCATCCTTATCTCCAACCAATTAAAATTTACTATATAAACATTTTTTTTCAATTATATATTCACAGGGTAAATTGTGATTGGCTGGAGATAGAGATAGGGATAGGAACACAGACAGAGAATTTTTTGCCCAGTAAAATACACATAGTCCAAAAGAATCTATTCATGAGAAGATAATTGACATGAGTTGACTTTTGAACTCCAATACACTTTTTATTAATGGAACAACTTTTAGAATGATAATACACACGTTTCTAAATAATTGTTACATTTTATATTTTGACACATATCAAGAAAATTATTGAAAAACAATAATTACGAAAGAAAAAATCCAAATTACCCCTAATTAAAGTATGTTTTGATGTGTATTTGTAAGTATGAAATTGTTGGAAACACTAAAGTATATTAAGTAGAGTTGACTAAGGATAAATTTGAAAGAAAAACAACAAATGTTCATTAAAATTATAAATATATAAAAAAATTGGAACATTAAAAAATATGAAATGTATAAGTTATTTTGAAATGGAAGTAGTAATAAATTGTTTATGGTATGCATGATAGTATTGGACTTCGTACGAGAGTTTGGAAGTGAACTCCTTGGACCTTGACTACCTTAATGAAGGATCCAACAACTTGAAGATTTGTTTATGGACCAGGCCCAGTTATTAAATTGTTTACAAAACGCCTTTAGCCCAGACGCCTTCAGTGGCTTTGACTCGCTAATTAGGCTCCCGTGCGAAACAATATGGATCGTCAAATTAAATATTTGAAAACTAAGATCATTTAAGTATTAATAAATATTATATAAAAATATTAAACTAAATTATCTCAGTCTTCAGAATTTAGATTCGACGGCCCGTAATTATTCCGTACGGTGCACAACAATAAATGTTCCGCAGTAGAACTGGATTAGCTAATTTCATATTTCAGGATCATAGTTCATTTTTTATTTATTTTTTGGATAAAAAATGGATCATAGTTTAAATACTTTGATGAGATTAGTTTCTATTGTCACAAAAATTAAGTCGGACGTTGAGCTAGTAGCATAGTCGGCCGGTTTAGTCGAATACCTTATAATTTATTCTTTCAAAATATATTATAACTTTAAGAAGGAAAACTTCATCTAGTATACGTTATTGAAAATAAATTATTACACTAAAAGATAAGTCTAAATTTAGATTGACTATGACTGTGAAGATTTAATTGACGATTTCACTTCAAAGAGTGTTATAAGAAGGATCATTTTTCAAAAAAAAAGATCAATATTATAATTTTCACAATTTTAAAATTTGAATTTATAATTATATTTTGACACTTTCTATAATTTATACGTTAAAAAAAATTCCAGCTGACTTATCCCTAATAAATCATCCATATCCCACATAATTTGCCCAGTCGGTTGAAGGCGGAGGTTAGAAAGTTCAAATGACTTGAGACTAAAATCACGAATAAATAGTCGATTGGGTCATCAACTTATTTACTCTTAGCTACTTTCATTATCTTTAGTATTTTTTGACATTTTGAATCCTCGATACAATATATTTACGGGCTGTCAAATTCATTATTCATCCACCACCGCGCACCATCATTCACCGCTGCCGCAATGACGTGGCATAACAGGGGGTTAAATTTCTCTCTCTCCTACAAGGACAAAATTGAAAGAAAAAAACTCTTCTTCTTCCTTCATCCACCACCGCACACCACCACTCACTGCCGCCGCATTTTAAATCTTTCCCCCCACAACCTCCTCATCAACTCAATCACAAGAATAACCAAATTAGAATTCAAATTATATAGAGAATTTTTTGTTGAAAAAAAAAAATATCTATATAATTTCAATTCTAATATATATATAATCTCTGTATTTCAATTATACAGAGATTTTTGTTTGTTGAATCAACGTGTATTCGGAGAATTTTTCAATTCTAATAATACGCATATTTCGATTCTCTGTATAAATAGTCAAGTGTGTTAGAAAGAAAGAGCAATTGTGGAAGAAAGAGATTTTTTCTGGGAACTTCAGTTGAAAGGAAAGAACTTCATCAGGTCTTTATTTGGTTTTTTTTTTAACTAGTTTAACATGGTTTTTGCTGGAATTTAAAGTAGCCATTTTTAGCTTCGATTCTCTTTTTACTTTTTGTTTTCTTGGGCATTTTGGGGTTCCATCTTTGCACTTTTTAGCAGATTTCTTGTGTTGTCAATTTTGTTTATAAATAGGGAAATCAAACTGAATAAATTTGTTTAACTGGCATATATTTGAGGAGGGTTGTTCAAGAAATTTTGATTGGTACTCCCTCCATTCTTAAATATAAGCCTATGTAGACAATTTTAAAAAATTAAGAAACTTGTCATTTTCACCGAAAGTTTCAATAATATCCTTCTCTCACTTTTATAGCATAAGAAACGAAAGGAAAAAATAGGGATGACAAAGGCGACAAATAAAAGAAATGTCGAAGGTATAATTGGAATAAATTGTTGACAACTAATAAAAGAGTTTTAAACGAACCGACAATTAAATGGGAACGAAGGGAGTACAAAAATAGAAAATTAGGAAAGTGGGAGTTAGAGAAAGAAAAATGGCTGATGGGAGGAGGGGCAAAGAACAAGAAAATTTTCACTTTCTTCCACAATTGGTCTTTCTTTCCACAATTGAAAAAATCTCTTTCTTTCTTTCCAAAAATTCTTCCACAGTTGGTTTAACACAAATTCTGTGTACAATTCATATTCTAATTTGGTTAATTTGGTTGTTCTTGTGATTGAGGAAGGATTTGAAAGGCGACGGTGAGTGGTGATGCACGGCGGTGGATGAAGGAAGAAAAGAAGAGTAATTTTTTCTCCTAATTTTATCCTCATAGGAAGGAGAGAAATTCAACCTCGTTATGTCACGTCATCAGTTTGGACGAAAAATATTCAATTTTTGTACGAAATGATGAATTTGTCAGTTTGTAAATACATTAAGGACTCAAAATGCCAAAAAAATATTAAAAACGGTGAAAATGACTAAGCGCAAATAAATTGATAACCCAAATTGACTATTTATACCTAAAACCACTTAATAATAGGCACATCACGCACTTTCGCTAGAACTTTTATTCACTTGAGATTCTGCTGATCAACTTTTCCAATCAGTTAGGCGAGCAGGCCAGACTTGGTCATGCTCTCTGATCGAGATGGGAGACTGGTTTAATCGGATCAAGTACCTTTTTTTTAGCAGGTTTTCATTTTCAGTGTTAATTGATGGTGTCATATTAAAGATCTCTAAAAGGTTAAACTCTTTTTCGAATAAATATCAAATTCTACTAGCACCCTGCAAGTTAAGTTCCTATTATTTTAATAGAGTCCTCTACTAAATTATTAATTTCTTGGAGTAACATCCTAAGAGGCAGCTGTAAGACGAAAATCAACGGCAAGAAAATTTATAGTTTTTTAGTGTGAAAATGATTTTTCAGAGTACAGATTTACTTTGAATATGTACAATAATCTAACTTCTTCGATAAGAAGAAGCATCATTTTAAAGAAATATGAATAAGCTAAAACTTAATTAATATAATGGTGAATTTTCTAGCAGCAAATGCTACGGGACGTTGGCTTCATCTCTAAATTTTATTTTTTATTTTTTATTTATTTATATTTATTTTATTTTTTAATTATTATCCCAGAAACATTGCCATGAACGCTATGTCCCTCTCACAAATGATTTTCTTTTGGTTCTACTATTTGTTTAGACTTTCTAGGATTCTATCATGTAATTTTTGGTGTAAAATATTGGATTCTTATCCAACTTTCTTGTTTTTTTGTGGGTTTTTTTTTTCTCTTTGTTTGGGTTGCTGGGGAAAAATTCTGTGAAATTAGCCAGCTAATTAAGGATAATTATATTTAATAGCTCTTAATTGGTGAAAATTGTTTTATTGAACATTTTCATCCTTAGTGAGCAAATATTTGAACAATGCATACCAATAAAGATCGGAAGAATCCAGCCACTCAGGTAATAGATTGGTGATAGAGTGTCTAATTCATAAGTTCAGGATGTTGAGACAAGGCAAAGAACACCGATATTTTAACGTATTTCGGTTCCAACACATACTTATTGTGTCCATAGTTTCAAAATTCCATGGTCAAAATTATAAACCACTCATTGTGTAATTTTTCCAAGGTCAAATTTCAAACTCTCCAATAGACTAAAACGTAGGAAACTCACCATCTGAGTCACAATTAATCCTAGTTTAAGAAATCCTTATTTATATTTATAAAGAGCTCTTCTTTAACTAGTTTCCAAAACTCTCAACGTGGAATATTGAGAGAATCTCATCACATGAGATAAGGGATCAATTCCTTGTAACTTAAAAAATAAAAAAAGGATTGGAAGAATCCACCAGCCAAAGTAGAAGAAACTTGGTGTCTTTTAAGTAACATCCCGATTCGAACATTGTGACTAAAAAATACTTTGTTGTGAGCTCTACTTGAAAGGGTTCGAACTTAGGAACATACTGAATTAGTCATGAGACCATACAACAGACACGTATATTGATTATGTATCAAACCTTACCATACAAAAAAATAAAAAAGTTTCGAAGATTCCAAAACAAAGAGTTATGCACTATTAGAATTTGAAAAACACTTTAATTAACCAAATATGAATTATTGTAAATATGTAAGAAATTGTCGATCATGATTCTCCCCACCTTTGGTTGGGAGGCTAGCTCCGTCACTATGGTTGGGTCTATCTTTACAGTTAAAAGTTGATCATCATCACTTTTCAATCTCATATTAGAATCTTATGTATTGAAATACGATGTCCATATCGAGTGTTTAAAGAAGATCTAAATAACTTATAAATAGGGAAGAAGTCAGAAATTATCTTTTGGGACGAAAAACTGCAACAGTATGTCGACCTACCTATAAAAATTGCAAAAAAAAAATTAGGGGGCGAACTTGATAAAAAATTCCAAATTATATATAAAAATTACTATATCTAGTAGTATTTTTAAAAATCTCGAGGGCAGCCCCCCTCCCCCTTAGAATCGTCCCTGCTTATAAGTCCACGAATTAACACCCCTCATAGCAAATTATTTTTTAGAGGATATGGAGTCCATGAACTAATTTTCACATAATGTATAATAAAATGAGGTTTATTCCGTTTGAGTCACGACTTACCATAAATTGATTCCAGCTAATTAAAAGGTGCATTTAGAATTTAGCACTTATCTACTATGAAAAAGCAGCCAAAAAATGATTGTTTTAGTTAGTAGAATTCTAATTAGCGGAGACTCAAAAGCAAAGATTTCGTCTTTTATTAATTTTTTTTACCTTCCTTAGTTTCTCTCAATATGCTGGCAATGTTCCCATTTTAACAATGTTGTATCATGTCTGAACTGTAGTCTTGTCCCAAATTGTCTATTTAATGTCCTCTCTCTTACTTAGCCAATACATAATCCTACTGGCTTTAATTGCTACTTCATTTTAAGGTTTCCTAAAGTTGATGAGAACGAATATTCGGATTCCGTTCGTATAAGGTGATCATGCACTTTTAAGTATTTTTTTTATTGAATCGCGATTATTACATTGTTCCGCCCCTTCTGTCCTTAGTTCAAGTTATTAAGGTAGAAATATCACGATGGCATTCCTATTTAGTCACAAATCTTTCTTATGGCAATGGCGAAGATAAGGTCTAATGTGATCAACAGGTATTTTACTTGTTACTTGGGAGGGGACTAAAGAAAGGACAGCTGCAATGGATGCAGATAAAATCAAAGCAGCCCTTGAAGCTATTAGCAATGAAGCCGTTGATTTGGTAAACGTTAATGCATCTTTCTGTCTGACATAGTTTTATAAAATTACTTACATATTAATAGTAAAGTGATTTGAGACAATGATTGCCAAATGATATCCCGGAAACTAATGATTAAGCCAAACCAACATGAAAATATGTAATGGCAGGAAAACATTCCGATTGAAGAAGTCTTCGAGAAGTTGAAATGTACGAAAGAGGGACTTAATTCTGATGATGTTCAAACACGTTTATCTGTGTTCGGCTACAATAAGCTCGAAGAGAAGAAGGTACGTTCAAAAACTGCGATATCTTTTGCCCCTCTTCCTATGTAATCAACTCTTCTCTACTTATACTTCTGACTTTATCAATGTATTTTTCTTTTTTTCCGAAGGAGAGTAAAATACTTAAATTTTTGGGATTCATGTGGAATCCTCTATCTTGGGTCATGGAAGCGGCTGCTGTTGTTGCTATTGCTGTTCCACACGGGGAGGTAATTCGTTAGAATGAATCCGTTTGTACATCTGCAAAAAGATTATTTACGAGTGAGGGAAAATGTTTGATTGTAGGAAAAGAAAACGAAAGTCGATTACCAAGATTTTGTTGGGATTCTAGTATTACTTGTGATCAATTCAACCATTAGCTTCATAGAGGAAAATAATGCTGGAAATGCGGCTGCAGCTCTTATGGCTCGATTGGCTCCAAAGGCCAAGGTAATTTTCGAGCAAATACTATCTTTGCGATAATTTTCCTTTATATTATTGTTTAAATCCTCTTATCAGATTTTGCGCGATGAGAAATGGAACGAAGAAGATGCAGCTGTGTTGGTTCCTGGAGACATTATAAGCATAAAACTCGGGGACATTATCCCTGCAGATGCAAGACTACTTCAAGGCGACCCTTTGAAAATCGATCAGGTATCCGTAGTTATATATTGGAGTAAATCTTTTCTTACTACATGCTTAGTTTTAGTCGGCTTTAACAGGAGAGTCCCTTCCGGTTACCAAGCATCCCGGTGATGTGATATTCTCTGGTTCAACATGTAAGCAAGGTGAGATTGAGGCAATTGTTATAGCAACTGGTTTACATACTTTCTTCGGAAAGGCAGCTCATCTGGTGGATTCCACTACACATGTCGGTCATTTTCAGCAAGTAAGCTTCGAATTTAATCTATAATCCGCGATGATATCTCATGGATAACGAAAGGTGTGCTAACTAACAGAAGGCTTATTATGGTTTTAGGTCTTGACATCTATTGGTAATTTCTGTATTTGCTCGATTGCTGTTGGAATGTTAATCGAAACTATTGTAATGTTCGCGTTGCAAAAGAGGCGTGCTACTGAAGGTATAGGCAACCTTCTTGTTCTACTGATTGGTGGCATTCCTATTGCCATGCCAACCGTTCTTTCTGTTACTATGGCCATTGGTTCTCATCGCTTGTCACAGCAGGTTTGGACCGTTTCCTTGTATTTGAGATACTAGTTTTTATCAACTTAAGACATTTTTCCTCATCTATTATGCATTTAAAACTTGTCGGAAACTGAAAAATTAAACCATTTAACACTATCTATAGGGAGCAATAACAAAAAGAATGACAGCAATTGAGGAAATGGCCGGGATGGATGTACTATGCAGTGACAAAACGGGCACCCTGACTCTCAACAAACTCACCGTGGACAAAAATTTGATTGAGGTGACAAGTTTCGACTAAATATAAAGCACGTTGAAACCTTCATTCTTTTTCTTTTACTGAATAGGTTATGAAACATAAAACTAAAAGCCGGAAAACTTTATCAAAGTATCATGTCGGTCCATCAATTCTTTTTAACAGGTTTTTGCTAAGGGTGTTGACAAAGACACCGTTGTCCTGATGGCTGCAAGAGCTTCAAGATTGGAGAACCAAGATGCTATCGATACTGCAATCGTATCCATGTTAGGTGATCCCAAGGAGGTACGCGATTGAATAAATAGTCGGTACTCCATATGTCAAAAAAAAATGTTTCATTTTAAGGCTTATGAAGTGAAGATGATGTTTGTTAGTCGAACCTATATACGCGTCTACTAAAATTTAGTTTCTCGTTCAAATTTTTTTTAGGCCCGAGCTGGAATCACCGAAGTTCATTTCCTTCCTTTCAATCCAACTGATAAGAGAACAGCTCTTACCTACATCGATGGCGCTGGTAAAATGCATAGAGTGAGCAAAGGTGCACCGGAGCAGGTACATAATTCGTTAATTGCAAGATTTCTTACTTTGACTGCTCTACCATATAAGAAAGTGTTGTGGCTGAATTTTCTCGAAAGAAACTTGGTTGAAGCGAACCAATACATAAATTAGCGTAAAATCATACATCATTTTGTGGGTTCGGGCCATCAGATTGTACATTTAGAAAGTTTCCTAACTTCGTTATTCGTTATGTAATTGTCAGATTCTAAACCTCTCTAGGAATAAATCTGAGATTGAAAAGAAAGTGCATTCAGTAATCGATAACTTTGCAGAACGCGGACTTAGGTCCCTTGCTGTTGCTCGCCAGGTAAAATATTCCGCGTATGGATATATTTTCTTTAATTCCCTGGAATCTAAATGATGAAAAACCATTTGCAAAAATAAATTTCAGGAAGTACCTGAAGGCACCAAAGACAGTCCTGGCGGACCATGGGAATTTGTCGGCCTACTCCCTCTATTTGATCCACCCCGTCATGACAGTGCTGAAACGATCAGAAGAGCTCTAGATCTTGGAGTTAGTGTCAAGATGATTACCGGTAAAAACCATCATGAAATTTCATTATAAGTTGCTTTTCTTTGTACTAGCATTTAGAATTCATTCCAAACATCTTTCAGGTGATCAACTGGCAATTGGTAAGGAAACAGGAAGGCGTTTAGGAATGGGGACGAACATGTATCCTTCGTCATTTTTGCTCGGAGATCATAAGGACGAGTCAGTCGCAACAATGCCAATTGAAGAACTAATTGAAAAAGCTGACGGCTTTGCTGGAGTTTTCCCCGGTAACTAACTTTAGCTGATTTTTTTTAACCAAACGTACTTTCTCGCGCAGTTCTAATTCTGATCCTGATCTTCACTCACAGAGCACAAGTATGAGATTGTGAAGATATTACAAAGTCGAAAGCACATTTGTGGGATGACCGGAGATGGAGTTAATGACGCCCCTGCACTTAAGAAAGCAGATATAGGAATTGCAGTGGCAGATGCAACAGATGCAGCACGAAGTGCCTCGGATATCGTTCTTACTGAACCTGGACTTAGTGTTATTATTAGTGCTGTTTTGACTAGCCGTGCTATCTTTCAGAGGATGAAAAATTACACGGTAATGTAGCTTATCTTTTACAATTTTCCTGAATGGAAAGACGTTTTTGTTTTTTTCTCCTGTGCGCGCTTATACTAAGACGCTTCTCCTGTTTGCCAGATTTATGCAGTATCCATCACAGTTCGTATTGTGGTAAGTTAAAGACTAACTATTTCTGAATGTGAAAGATTTTGCTTAATGGAATTATTCGTATTTTAATGATTCCGTTGTCTTAAAACAGTTTGGATTCTTGTTGCTAACTGCTTTCTGGAGATTCAACTTCCCGCCTTTCATGGTTCTTGTCATCGCGATTCTCAATGATGGTAAGATTAGTCCAAACAATCCTTTTTCATATATAGTCGGACTTATCTCACTGGACGCGTTTTTTCCCCTCCAGGAACTATAATGACTATATCGAAAGACAGAGTGAAGCCTTCTCCACTTCCTGATAGTTGGAAGCTCAGTGAAATTTTTGCAACCGGGAGTTATAATTGGCGGTTATCTAGCTCTAATGACCGTTCTCTTTTTCTATTTGATGTTTAAAACAAGCTTCTTTGCTGTAAGTACCTCGTACGATTATTATCAAATAATAACGTTACTTATAAACAATAACGTCTCTGCATCTTCTAATGTTCAGGATCATTTCCGTCTTAATGACTTCAATGAAAGACTTTACGATCTTACAAATGAGACAATCGCGAAACCATATAAAGCGCAACTATCATCTGCTGTTTATCTCCAAGTTAGTACCATTAGCCAGGCCTTGATCTTCGTTACACGTTCCCGGGGATGGTCATTTACAGAAAGACCTGGCCTTCTTCTTGTTGCTGCCTTCATTATTGCTCAATTGGTATGTACCATAACTCAGATTCTCCCCCCAAAAAAAAGGAAAAAAGTATTAATTTTTTAAATATATGTTTCTGTACAACTCGCCCTGATTTGGTGGATTGGGCTCGTGCAGTTTGCAACTGTACTATCGGCTGTTGTGACATCACAGTTTTGCGGGATCAAAAGCATAGGATGGGGTTGGAGTCTTGTTATTTGGTTGTTTAACATTATAAGCTATTTGCTATTGGATCCTATCAAATTTGGTGTCCGTTATGCACTTAGTGGGAAAGCCTGGAATTTACTTCTAGACAAAAGGGTACGTAAAGATCGCCATCGTCTCCATATTTCATTCAACATTTTTGGTTAGCAAGTTCCATTAATTCTTCGGGGTTAGCTAATGAGGCATTGGTCTAGTGGTAAAGGTTGAGGCCTCGTGACATAGAGATCATGAGTTCGAATCCCCTCACAACATCTTGAATCCCTCATTTCTTATAATAGATAAGTCCCCTCCTCAACAAATAAAAAAAAATTTAAAAAAAACTTCGGGTAAAAAGTGTCCATTCCCCTGCAATTTTATCGATTTTGTTTTTTAAACATGAACTAAAAAATGCAAAATTCTTAACCCTAATTTTTGTTGGAGTATTAATGTTGCTACTTCCATCCATTTCCGCTGTTGAATTTAGACAGAGTGAGATTACATGACTCTCACATTACCAAAAGTCGGGGAAATTTTGGAAAAAAATAAGAAAAAGAGAAAAATTGCTATGCGGGGTGAAAAAGTGATTTTATCTCATTAACGCCCTTTTTAATGGGTCAAACCCTGTTTTTTATATAACACCCCGAGTTTGGTCATATAGTCATATTTCGTGCAGATTTAACAACAAAATTGAATAGAATGAACAACATTAGTATTTCAACGTTCATGATAAAAAAAACTTTAAATTTTTTTCAACCTAGAATAAAAAATCAAAATCGAAAAAAAAATTCAGAGAGTGTGGGCACTTTTTTACCGTAATTCTTCATAATAGCAAGTGTTCTTGTTAGCTCTCTAGCGCGCATTAATTTTTTGCTTTTATATGAGTATTGTAATTGTGAAGATTGGGTTTTTTTTTAAATTTTCCAGATGGCTTTTACGAACCAAAAGGATTTCGGTAGAGAAGGTAGAGAGGCAGCATGGGCGGCTGAGCAACGAACAATTCATGGTCTTCAATCTGAAGAGACAAAATTGTTTTCAGAAAAGTATAATTTCAGAGATATAAATATGATGGCTGAAGAAGCAAGAAGACGTGCAGAGATTACAAGGTTAGTCTTTCTTTATCATCATAAACTTGAAATCAACCAAAACTTTTATATAGTCCTTAAGATTCCTAGGATTTTGTTCCTCTCTAGTAGTAGTATGTCTTTCGCTGCAATTTCGATGGTGAAGATTCTGATGATAAAGTCTCACTATCTTAATAACTTACGGCATAAAAATAGTAGTAACAAAATCTCTCTTTAGATTGCACTCAGTACCCCAAAATTTGAAATTTTTTGATATGAAACATGTGGTTCAAATTTATCTATGTCAGTAAAAAAAAAACTATTTTTCTCCCAGATGATATTAGAATTAAGGCCAATTGGAGTATTTAGTCCTGAAACAATTTTCGCTTGGCAAGGTTATTCCCTAATGATTGTTTGGAGCTTTTTAGATTCTCAATCAATTTACGGGTGGCAGACAAGATCCATAATAATCGTTTGCAGCTTTGTAGGCCCCTATTCTCTAAACTCGGACTTGTTCTGGGCCCTTTCTCAATTTTCTACATCTTTCTGAGACAATCTACTAGACGGTTGATACACTCATGGTCTTGTAGATTGTTGATTTCTAAGAAATATGTGTTCACTTAATCACTAATTATTGAATAACGTTCAATTTTTAAAAAATTTGACGGAGTGACCTTTTTTTCCGTAAATTGAGTGAGGATCTAAAAATATACAAATAATCATTAGGGACCAATTTTGCCAAGCGAAAATTGTTTCAGGACTAAATACACCATTTCGCTTAGAATTAACCCCAAAATATTGAAACTGATATCATTGGTGTTTTGGGCTTGTCCGTGTGGGTCACATAAAAAATAATCATATGGGCTATTATCATTGAGTGGTTTATCTTGGTAGTTAAGTAAGTTTAAAACTTATATTTAAACCAATAAAATACAATACAGGTATGCCAAAAGTGCAAACTCTAATGAAAGAGAATTGATTTTTTGTCCTATGTGTAATACACTAATTGGTTTGGATATAAGTTTTAAACTATAAAATTTCTCATTACCATTGGGTTTTTTTTAACAAAAAAAAATTGTTTTGGTTGAGGAAATTTAAATAGTTAAACAGAAATAATTTTTGTTTCTATTTTTTTTCTAAGTTAAACAATCTACCAATAATAAAAAAATTTACAATTTTATTAAATAAAATTGATTTTCTACCGGTTAGTAATACCGTTTTGAAATTTATCGAAACCAATTTTGCCTAACTACCGTTCTTACCCGAAATTGGATTGGAACCTAAATCGTAATTGTATAAAATCATAACCGTATAAAATTAGAACCGTAAGGAACCAGAACTGTATGGAACCGGAAAAATCGGACCGTAAGCATCTCTAGGTTGGAGAAGGTTCAACTTTTGTATAGTGTAGGGAGCAACAATTGTTGCGTCTTTCGAAGATTTTTCGTCATGTCAATCAAAATATCATTAAAATCTTAACCGAATTAGTTGAGCCAATAATATCTGCTTGATACGTAAAGAAAAGTATTAAAAAGTGTCAAAATCAGATTCTTGGGAGTACATCAATATTTTCAAAAGATTATGTAATTAAATTCTTTGGATTTATCTTTGACAGGTTAAGGGAACTTCACACTTTGAAAGGCAAAGTGGAATCATTTGCAAAGCTAAGAGGATTGGACTTAGATGTTAATTCCCATTACACCCTTTGATTGATGATTTCAGAGTTTGGCTTTTTTTCATTTTTATTTTTATTTTTTATGCTTTCTGATTATTGAATTTTACATTAGGAACAGAATAAAACAGGGTAGATGATCTTCTATGATTCATTTTCCCTTCATCTGTTTCCTTTTTAATGTAATTCTACTTTGATGTATGAATTGGATTTACATTTTCTCAATTTAAATCTAGCCCCACTATTTTAATCGGTTTCATTCATTTTCTTTTTTTCTTTCTTTTTTTTTAATATAATTCTTGAGTTTGTTTTACATTTTTTGAGTTTAATTAATTATTTATTTACATCTACCTGAAAAAAAGGGAAATGAGGAAGAGAAAATGTGACAATAAAAAGGAAAAACAAAAATGAGAACATAAAAAAATGTTGGTCAATAGTGGAAGTCTTTTTTTGTTTTTAAGAACACCCATCGAGTTATTTTAGTTGGCTAGGAATAGCTATGGAAGCTTAATTATCGGATCAAATTGGCCCGACGGTTCTAGTGCGAAACATGTATTTATTTGCACGTGTAAAATAAATTTCAGCCGTCGGAATTTGATCTAACGGTTGTGAAAAAAGTAAACACTTGATCTTGTTTTGTTTTGAGAATACCTGTATTTCAATAATAATAAAAAATTGTCCACTCTCTTATCTGATAGCTGAAATTTATTCTAAACTTATAGAACCAAATCTCGTTCCGCATTAGAGTCATGAGACAATGGCTGAGAATCTACCATTGTTTTAACACAGTGGTCAGTGGTGACAGGATAGAACTCAAGTTAGCACTGAAATCAAATTGAGAATTGAATGCTCCAGATTCAAACTTATTTCTTTTGTTCAACAACTTATTTTGTATTCCCTTCATTCCATAATATAGGTTGTCTAAAACATGTATTAAAAATTAAGAAAGAAAAAAATAAAGTTTTTTTAATAAAAATATCAAATTACTCTTTTAAATAGAATTAGTTGTATACAAGCAAGACAGTCAAACTCAAGATTCTACGTAGGATCGGAAGGGCGTGGAAGTATCGTAGGATCGTAACTCGGATCATAGATCCTACTTAATTTAAAAATTGCTAATTAATTTCAATACTCTTATAATTCCTCAAGATGAAATTCGAAATTTTCCAGAATCTTATGATATTTGCTAGTATTAAATAAATATTCATCACATGAAAGAGTCATATGAAAATGATTATATGTTCCGTGTCTTAGACTCAATTTCTCTTATTAAAATTCTTACGTTCTTACGTTAATAATTGACTCGTAGAATCGTACGATCTTACGTTCCCGAATCGGACCCCACGAGTTTACCTCAATATTACTTGATAATCAATTCTACTCAGGATCTAACTCGTAAGGCTCCTTAAAATTCGTAGGATCGTACGATACTACGAGTCAACTCGTGAGTTTGACTGCATTGTATACAAGTCCTATTTAAGAGAGTAATATTGATATTTTTACTAACAAAACACATTGTTTTTTACTTTCTTAATTTTCGCTATATGTACTAAATAACTTATATTATGGAATCCGGGAAAGTTTTATTTTGTAGAGCTTGTAGGTAAAAAAGAGTTCTTAATCAAGGCAGTCAATTTCGAGATTCTACGTAAGATCGGAAGGGCATAGAAGGATCGTAGAATCATGGGATCGTAACTCGGATCATAGATCATACTTAATTAAAAAAAATACTAATTAATTCAATACTCTCATAATTCCTCTAGATGAAATCTAAAATTTCTAGAATCTTATGATATTTTGTAGTATTAAACAAATATTCCTCATATGAAAGAGCCATAAGAAGATGGTATCATGTTTTGTTTCAGAATTCTGAAACTCAATTTCTCCTATCAAAAATCTTAGCGGGAAAAAAATATACTCGGGCCTCGATCAATTGGAGCAATCTAAATTTAATAACATTGAGTATTCAATAAGTTAATCTATCAAAACGGAGTTTAGGGTTTTAAATTACATTTTTGTTGTTTTAGACGATGGCGGATGTGGAGCACAAAGACAAAAAAAAAAAAAATAGATGCAAAAAATGGAATTGGAATCGATCAGGAAGAGAATTAAATTGTCGGCAGTTGAAGATTTGAGAGGTTTGAGAAGATTGAAGAAGTCAAGGAGTTGAACATAGAAGATTGAACTGCAAAGTTTGAGTTGATAGAGAATTTTTTTTTATCTAAAATGAAAATTTAATTTTTATTTTATTTTTTGGGTCGGGTTTTAGCTCAATCCGACCCAAAATAAAAAAAATAGCTAACTCGGAGTTGACTCGTAGGATCGTACTATCCTACGTTCCCGAGTCCGATCGCACAAGTTTACATGGGTCCTACTTAATCACCGATACTACGTAGAATCTAACACGTAAGGTCCCTTAAAGCTCGTAGAATCGTATGATCCTACATGTCAATTCGTAAATTTAACTGCCTTGTTCTTAACCTCTCGTTTTTATTTGAATCAGAAATATAAGTTTATTACCACATATATATTATCAAATATCTCCGAGTAATAGTTGCATTGTTAAAATTTCTATGTTTCAAAATATTTGTTACATTGAAAAAATCAATATGCATATATTGCAAGCTTTATCGATCGTATCTATAGTTAATAGCTAATTACTAAACTACTGTAATAACTAATATTAGACTTTGTCCTTTACAATAACTGCTCTATATTTCAAAATATTTGTTACATTGAAAAAATCAATACACATATATCGTAAGCTTTTTCGATCGTATCTATAGCTAATTACTGAACCAATAACTAATATTAGACTTTGTCCTTTACAATAACAGCTGTTCAATAATTTTCTTGATTTTTGTAAAAACTCCAAACGTATTAATTATAATGGAAGGAAAATACCTCAGTAGTTCATTGTAACATCTAGTTTGGCATTTTATTCATAATGATAATAATAGTCTCAACAGTAATGTTAAATGTCAACAAAAAAAATTAAAAAACAGTTTGATGTATGTCCAAAATTCAAAAGCTTAAAATTATGACCACTTGGGAGCTGAATTTAATTATTTTTTTTCCTAATTATGTGAGAACATTTTTTTTTTTTAGTCTCACAGGAGGAGGAGGACGCCCTAGGAAGGGAGAATTATTTGGCCATATGTAGGTGAGGGTATCGAACCCGCGACCGCCAGCCCCACTGGGCTGTGACACTCTTGAGGATTATGTGAAAACTGTTTCTAGGAAACAGATTTTAACTAAATTTAAAATATAGTAAAAGTAAAAAACAGTTGAATACAAAAACTCCTAATAAAATGAGATACATATCATATTTAATTCAGATATTTGTTTCTCGTTGTTTATCGATTTTTTTTTAGAAATTCGAATTTTTTTCTCTCGTCATATCTAAAAAATTGTAATACCAATACGCTCACTAAAGACACAAATGCAATTTGTCGAGAATGAAACAGGCAAGTGATTAAGTACTCTTTAATCAATAACAAATAAAAACACAAAACCGCTGATTGATCAATTAAATATTTAATAATCAAAGAAAAATAGATTAGTTTTTTTAATTTACTTAAAAATATTCTCCACCCCCTTTGTCGATCCTCTTATAAAATTTAATCAACCGTGTGGAATTTTATTAGTCTTCGTCCTTTCATTTTTTTATGTAGAAAAGGAATAAAAAAATTACTTCAATATTTCCTTTTCGTTTAGAATGGATACATGAATATTAAGAAACTTATTTTTGCCCGTTGCATCGGTTGATTTATTCGAAACTAAAAATAAAATCTATAGTGAATAATATTTAAGTGCTTACTTATCTATCTAAGGTTCCTTAACCCAGTGGGGCAAGAGCCTAACCTCAAGGTTGGTTGTGGGTTCGATACCCACCTCACACAAGGGGAATGATTTAATTGTAATTTCTTTGGATTCCCTTGTGTAGGTCTTATACTCCCCCTCATGGGGTATGTCACGGGTCGTTCGTGACTTGCGACCCGTGACAGCACCCGCTCAACGGGTTTCTACGACACCCGCTCAAAAAAGGGAACTTCTACTACTCCCCTCACGGGGACGGGCTTCTACGACACCCGCTCAACGGGCTTCTACTACTCCCCTCACGGGGTACCCGGTCAGCCGGGCTTCTACTACTCCTCCTCTGGTGAGGTCTAATAAATAATTGTAATAGAAAAAAAAAATTAAAAAAAAAAAAAGTGCTTACTTATCTCTTTTATGTGTAAAATACCCAAAAAAAAACATTATTTGAAGTTAATATCAGATTGGGATATTTCAAAAATTGGGATATTTCAAGGTCTCTAAACCAAGAAGGAATGCAATATTTATGTAATTCAGATTATAGGACTTTTAAATATAACAGTAATCTATTATATTTGTGCATGGGTACCATGTGTCTGCTTCTGTTTTTAATTAGCTTACATCAATTACTATTTTACTTAAAACAAGTATGAGAAAAATAGACCACTCACCCTTTTTCCTTTTGACTTCAATATGTGACTCTGCATAAAAGTTCAAAAAGTAATAAAGATAACAACAACATTGTTTCCGATTCGATTATGTTGCTAAACACCAAAAATTCAATATATATTAAACATTTTTTGTCGTCAAATAAAAATCTGACGGTTCATATTTTTTGGATTGAACATGTGTTGTCACTTTCTAACACCTGCTGCGTAGAACATATGTTACATTCCTTAGGACAGATGTTAATCAGGAGAGAACATATATTACATAGAACGTAACACATGTTTAAAAGGACAAAAATTCGTCTGTCACCATTTTGTGTCCCGTTTCCTGTCCCACAAATAAGAAATTGTCATGTGTTAATTTTTCTCTTGATGGGTCCATTATTTCTTTTAGGTTATAATTTTTTTAATTAAAAAATTAACACATGGTAATTTCTCATTGATGGGAAAGGAAACATGACACGGAATGGGAATAAACGATTTTTACTGGCTTAAAAATGTAAAACTTGCCAAAATATATTTCCGTACATACTGAATTTTTAATATTCTACACTGTGTCACATTATTTCAACATAAAAAGTCATACTTATGTTGGTTATTATCCAAAAACCCAATAGTACACACCTCCTCTTTGATGAAAGGAAATTGAAACTCCATGGCTAACAACAACTTAGCACCATCAATTTTCATCATCATCTTCATCACTTGCACCTTCAACTTGTTCCCATTCTCATCTTCAATTCCTTTCATTCTACTCCATGGTACATTCTTTTCTTGGACAATACTAGCAGATAAAATTAATTGGATAAATTATTTAAATTAGAGCAAAATTGTAAATAATTCTTAGGATTATTGTAATTTATCCGTTGAAAATTTTAAAAATTCAGAGAGAATTTGGGTTTTTTTAGCAATTATAGCATTTTCCTCTTTTCTTTTAGCATTATTTCCCAAGTTGAGTTTTCTTGATTGTGCTTCTTTTGGCACAGGACTTGGTGACTCATGTGTTAGTCCAATGGCTCGTTCGTACACAAGACAACTTCAATTTTTATCTAAATCTTTCGGATTTTGCTTGTATGTTACGTTCAAATCTACTCATTTCATATTATTTTTTTCATAGTAATTTTTGTTTTCCTTTGAAATTATTTCTTTATAATGGAGATACAATGTCATAGATTAGTGTAGGATTTGTCATTTTTTTCATAATATTTTTATACTTTCTATCAGGGGCGAAGATTTTTAAAAATACTACTATTTATCGAAATTTTATGTGTATTTTGGAAAATTTTAGAAGCCCCCCCCAAAAGAAAATTTAAATCTGGTGGTTTTCGGTCACTTTTAATCACATGTTCTATATATATATATATATATATATATATATATATATATATATATAAAGGACTTATATTGACAGAAATGCACTCAAAGTTGACAAACATGTCCAGAACGCGTGTTCAAAAGTGACAAAAAATACTAATTTTATAATAATTTGATAAAAGTAGTGGTTTGAAAATAGTTTAGCGATAAAAAAAGGTAAAATAAAGTTTACTTACGAAAAGAGAAAAGAAAAAATCGTTTATAGTATAAATATAATGTTATTCTCTTATAATTTTAGCTTAAATCTTATTCATGTGTAAAATTTTATGTACAACAGTGAGATTTACTGTTTCCTTTTCTAATAAGAGCATTAGAAATCTATAAGTACATCTAAGAATTTTCATCTCTCTCTAATTTGGGATGCATCCTTATAAAATAAAAGCAAATATATTTTAATTTATTCAATTATTCAATTATTTATGCTACTATATTAATTACAATATTAATTACATCATAAGTCTTTCTTTTTTTTTACAGAGAAATTGGGAATGGAGCTATTACTTCATGGAACACACCCCTTCGCAAACAGGTATGTTAATATATTTATGGAATTTCAATCTTCCCCAAGTAATCATCTAATAGGAATCTTCTGTTCTCATTCTTTCTCTCTTTATATTTTCCATCAATAAAAAATTGTTATGTGTTAATTTTTTAACTAAAAAACTATAACCTAATAGAGGTAGTGGACCCCTCTGAAAAAAATTAACACATGTCAATTTCTTATTGATGGGATAAAAAACGGGACACATAATGAGGACAAACAATTTTTTACCATATGTAAAAATTTTGATTTTGATTTTTAATTTGATTCTATACTTTTCTTTAGGTCGAAGAAGCTTGTTGGAAGGTACCAAAATATTTCTAAATATATATTTATTTTTTCATTTTTTTCAATTCTTAACGAGTTTAATTCATATTACAGGTCAAGTCAATATGGCAGCTTCAAAATGGTTATAACATAGTTGCTCAATCACAGGTTATTCGTGACAATTTCATACTCTTTTGTTAAATATTTTTTTCTTAAGATTTCTTGTAGATGGAATTAAATTTTAATATGATTACAAGTTATAGGAAACAATAAGGTTTGTTTCTCATACAGGGTACATTAGTAGGTCGAGGTCTCGTGGAATTTTGCGACAATGCACCACCTGTAAGAAAGTAGCTAAGCAACTTGAATAACTTCATTTACTATATCCGTCTAAAATTATTTGCAACGTTTTAATTTTTGAGTTATTTTAAATTATTTATCAAGTTTAAAAAATTAATGCATATTTATTGTTATTTTTCCAGTCATATTTCTAATTTATTTATTCAACTAACCCCTAATAATTACTTTTCAGTCATTAATTGAAGGTATTTAAGACTTTTGATGTTATATTAATTACTTCTCAATCATTTTCTTAATCTTGGTAAAAACTTCAAATATAGCAAACAATTTGGGACGGATATAGTAATTCATAATGCAATATTTAGATATTAATCGCTTCATTTCTTAATATAAGACTTTCAGGACATGTAGCGAAAATTAAGAAAGCAAGCAACAAGGTAATCCCTCCATTCCTAAATATAAGACTTTAATTACATATTGAGAAAATTAATAAAGCAAAAATTAAAATATTTTTGTAATAAAAATACCAATATTTACTCTCTTAAATATGACTTGTATGCCTTCTGTGGAAATTAGCTCATAAGCCTTCATATCCTCTCAAAACCAATTGGCAAGGAGAGGTGATAACCCATGAGCTTATAAATTATTTGGATCTTACTTAGTCACTCGATGTGTGACTTCATATTTCAACACCTTCTATTTAAGAGAGTAATATTGATATTTTGATTAAAAAAATATCTCAATTTTTGCTTCTTTAATTTTCACAACATGTAATGTAAGTCTTATATTTAGGAATGGAGGTAGTACTTTGTTAGTTAAAATACTAATATTACTATCTTAAATACGACTTGTATACCACTAATTCTATTTAAGAGAGTAATATTGATATTTAGATTAAAAAACATCTTAATTTTGACTTTCTGAATTTTTGTTACCTGTAATGAAAGTCTTATACTAAGGAGTGGTGGGACTTGGGAGTATTGTTTTATATCTAATAAATAAATAAATCCTTTTCAGTTAAAATAAAGACATGTACCAAAATAATAACAAAAAATAAGAGCAAAAATTACATTTTATGTTATGACAGGTTGTGAATTTTATATCAATGGGAGGACCTCAAGCTGGTGTTGCATCTCTTCCTACTTGTTTTCCAGTATGTGAAACCTTTTACTTATTCTAATATAGAATTATAAATACGAAAATATTCCAAGTAATTATAGGAAAAACAATTTAAGGGGGAAAAGCTTGTTACGCCCTACATTACTAAATATAAGTTGTTTAGAACGTGTAATAAAATATAAGAAAGTAAAAAAAAAAAAAAAAATACTTTTTTAGTCAAATTTAAAAAAAGAAAAAAGAAAAATTCAGCCTCTATCTCTATCCTAATATTAATGATTTTTAAAAAAAAAACGTGGGGCGGGTCAGATTCGCGCGGGGACATAACTTCTTGATCCGCGGTGGGTCACGAGACAGGGCTTGACGAGGTTGGATATTGAGATACCCGTCCTGATCTTCCCTGTTACCATCCCTAAGTTAAAATATCAATATTACTTTTTTAAAATAGAATTTGTAGTATACACTTTCTATTTTGACTAACAAAGTACATTCTTTTTTTGTTTCATTAATTTTCGCTAAACGACGTATATTAAGGAATTGAGGTAGTACTGTTTAATATTCACTATTTACTCTTTTTTTGTGGGGTGGGGGAGAGGACATTTTTCTATGGTTTTCTGAAATGATAATACTATGTGGCTAAAATTAATTCGATAAATTGTCTATATTGTGACAAAGTTGTAAATAATTCGTGACAATATTATAATTAATCCGTTGAAAATTTTAGAAATTCGGGAAGAATTGAAATTTTTAGCCAAAAAGCATTTTACTTTCTAAAAAAATAGTACTAATTCAATTTCTTTGGATTTGCAGAAAGACTACTTATGCAATAGATATGTAGGCTTGGTGGAGTCTGGAATATACACCGAATATGTTCAGGAATTTTTCTTTTTTATTTATCTATTTTTTTATTATTTAGTTTTTGTTCGAAAATATTTCTTTGAACTCAAAACATATTTTTATGAAATTACAGGCTAATTCCGCTCCCAGCGGTTATACCAAGTATCCAAATGTAAGTAAACAAAGGAATAATTTTATATAATTGAATTACAAGTAATAATTTTATATATCTCGTATTTGAACTGCTTACTGTTTGAGAATTTGTCTTATATTTCATAAGGCAATTTGGCTCCACGGGTCCAAAAACAATTTTACTTTGGTGATTTTTGTCCAAAATCTATTTTTTTATAAAACTAGGTATCAAAACAATTTATTTTTGGTGAGGTAGGTCCTTCCGTCCAAAATTACATCAGTCAACTGTTAATTTGAAATTTGAATATGGTAAACCCTAAAACTGTTTTTGTAAAAAAATAGATTTTGGACAAATATCACCAAAGTAAAATTGTTTTTGGACCCGTGGAGCCAAATTGTCTATTTCATAAAAAATAAATTGTTTGCGAGAAAAAAATTTAAACCCAGTCATTTTTTTTTAATGATCTTAATGTACTTAAAATTGGATTTTTTTTCTCTTTAATTTCAGAATCTTGATTTCTACCTAGCAGGATGCAGCTTTCTCCCACACCTTAACAATGAATTGCCAGAAAAGAACTCTACTTACAAGAAAAGGCTAACAAGTTTGGAAAACCTTGTCCTTATTATGGTATATTGGAACCATTGATATTTGAATTTTTTTATTTTTTTTAGTAATATATTTTAATTTTTATTTCTTATATACATACAGTTTGAAGAAGATACAATTGTAATACCCAGAGAAAGCTCATGGTTTGGATTCTTTCCTGTTGATTATGATGGACCAGTTCAACTCCCAAGGATGGTAAACTCTCTCCATATCATCCCTGCCTCTTGATATTATTACTACTGTTGTGAGCGGTTAGTACACTATATAACATAAAAAATGCACCCATAAAATAGAAAGTATATCAAATAGTGTAAAGGTTACACTAATAGTGTTTATGAGACTTTGATTTCAGTCTCAGACAGTTATTCTGTTAGCTGTCTGATCAAGCGACACTGATTCAACCGGATTGGCACATAAATGCACCCGTAAAATAGAAAGTATATCGAATAGTGTACACGTTACACTATTAGCGTTTATGACCCTTTGGTTTCAGTCCCCCAACAGTTATTCTGTTAGCTGTCTGATCAAATGACACGGATTCAACCAGATTGGCACATAAATGCACCCCGTAAAATAGAAAGTATATCGAATAGTGTACACGTTACACTATTAGCGTTTATGACCCTTTGGTTTCAGTCCCCCGGCAGTTATTCTGTTAGCGGTCGGATCAAACGACATTGACTCAACCGGACTGGCGCATAAATGCACCCCCATAAAATAGAAAGTATACCGAATAGTGTACACGTTACACGATTAGCGTTTATGACACTTTGATTTCAGCCATGATAGTTATTCTGTTAGCTGTCGGATCAAACGACACTGATTCAACCGGATTGGCGCATATGCGTACATCACTATACCGTATACAACCGACCATGACAGTTAGAAATCCAATTGTTACCCACCACTTTGTCTCAAATGAATTTAATGAGCTTGTAATGAATGGAAACACCTGAAAAAGCATTTTTTTTCTATGTAGACTAAGCTTTACATTGAGGACTGGATTGGATTAAGGACATTGGATGAAACAGGAAGGCTAAAGTTCATAAGTGTGCCAGGACAACACCTTCTTATCTCAACTTTTGATACTTTAAGGTATGTTGTTCCATACCTAGAAGACAACAGATGGGCTACTGCTGCTGGTCCAAGCATAAACAGAAGAAAGAACTAACTTGGTAGATCCATCAATTGGTTCTACCTTTGTGTGAATATCTCTGTTTAATGTTCAAATAGAAACCATGTTTACCTATTGGAATGGTGTAATGAAATACATATCTAATCTGTGTGTTGCTCTGTTTTTCATATGGGATTCACCAATTTCTAATGCTCAAACTTACCTAGGAAAACAAGTTTATAATCCTTTGGGTAAAGGTTGTATACACCCTCTAAAAAAAATTCGATTTTTGTATTTGACCCTTAACTATAAGTTATTAAGTTCTTGACGTTGAACTTTTATGAAGTGTTAATATGTCCCCTTCCATCCAATTTCGTTGTTAAATCAAGACAGAATAAGATTATATGACCAAACTCGTGACATTTTGGGGAAAAAAAATTAAACAAGTTTTCATCCTTAAAAAAATACGTCAATGAGATTGAAAAACCAGTCCTTCACATGCACAAAAGTATTTTTCTTCTATTTTCCCATTTTTCTCATCTAAAATTTTTTTAAGGTCAGAACTTATTTGTTCCCCAAAATTCCCGCGAATTTGATCATGTGAGAATCACATGGCCTCCTTCTACCCAAATTTAACAACGAAAAATGGATGGAACGATCAAATTTAATACAAGAAGAAAATTTAAGGTAAAAAACTGCGCATTTTTTAGTTTAGTATTAAAATCAAAATAGAAAAAAAGTTCAAGAACGTGAACACTTTTTATCCTACCGTTCTATTCAAGATATTTATGTTCTCCGAGAACTTCATATTATAAAAAATGAAATGAGAGTACACAAGGAGACATGATTCTTTTCGATCTGAGACAATATTTGCTCTGTAGTAAAATCAAAAGTAACCTACATTCATTTGGGACGGAGGTAATTTAAGCAGGCAAAGCACTCAAACGCGCAATAGAAAAGAAAACTTGGGAGTATGAGACATAGATTTCTATACATGAAACAAAAGAAACCATATATATACAAATTCAGGCTAACCTTTTCAGTAGACATGAATGTCTACAGTAAAACCTCCGAGATGCTTTTCTCCGCCTGAGCAGCTGCTTTCGCTGGTCAGCATCTCGCTTGAAATATCCCTTTGAGCATGGTAACGAAGCCAGAAGCAAGAAAGTCTCCGAAGAGCTGCCCCACCAGCCAGTCGGACACCATAGATCAAACTCAAGTCCGCCAACATCTGACTTCCCATAACACTAGTGTCACCTTTTGGATCGTATCCTTCGAGATCAGCTTTTGTTATCACAACTACAGAACCATCGTCAAATGCCAAAACGTCTTGAGTAGCAAAGAAGGTAGGGCGTCTAGGAACCAGATTGGTTGGGAAGCTCGAGGTACAAGTCTTCTTAACACGCAGGTAATAAAAATCCTGAACAGCCTGCAAATAGTAGCCAATAGCATCAACAAAGGAATAGAAACACGCAGTTAATGGGTCCATCCCGAAACAAATCATAAATCTTCCGGACTCAAACGCACCTGCCACTGGGCAGAGGCCAATAGCACTCTTGGACGTATTGATTTCACGTAATCATATGCAACATCAGGCATCATCTGCTTATATTTCACCTGAAAAGCAAATCGAAGATTACAGTATGGATTGCAATCATAACCAAGTAATAATAGAAAGGTAGATATTAAATCTTGATTTGATCAAATTAAGTAACCAAGCCTCACCAGATAGCATACAACGATAGTTGTGCTGCGGCCCCGACCAGCCTTACAATGGACATAAGTGCTTTCTCCGCATGATGCATTTCCTTCAACGCAAGATTAAACCCGAAAAAGGAAAAGGTAAGACATTAGATTCTAGCTATAAAAATGTGAAGAGTAACCAAAATAGTACAACACAAAAATGTATTTTAGCATTCAGAAATGTTTACTATGCTTTACGCATCTTCTATTTCTTCCCTTCCAATCCCCCCCCCCACCACCACCCTACAATCCAGAGCCCAAATTACTAACTGACAACCACCGACTATATCTGCTAACCTATGCACAGAGCACGAGAAAATAACTAGTCGCCAGCCAAGCATACTTTACAACGATGCAACTTCCTATCTGCACATACAATTACGATAGCAGAAATTTGGTATATATCCATCCATCCCAGTGGGTTGGATAGTTATTGCATGTGAAACCACCACTTACCATGGATGAACTCTACGGCTTGACATATGTCATTTAATGATGGTGCAAAGAGGTAGTCTCTTGTAGGGAGTACCAAATTACGAATTCCACGAGCCTGCAAAAAAAACATAGACATTAATACAGTAGTAATGATGATATTACTAATAACATGTGAAAATCTCAACCAGAATATTATCTCATGGTATTGTCTTAATGATGAGAAATTTCGAGCATTTAAAAGATGCACATGAAAAGAAAAAATAAATAAATCAAGAAAAACAAGTCTATAAAATTCATCTGATAAGTCTAGAGAACAAATCCCAATAATCGTATTGCTAACAGATTTTGACAACTGCTAAGATATATTGAATTTAAAAACATATCATTGTCTTTTTTTACTCTAGGGAAAAAAAGAGGGTCCCGCTGCACTTCGACGAATGTGGCAGGCATATATTCCGTAGGATAATCTTTCTCAAAAGTAAAAAAAAAAAAAAAAATAAGTAATTCAATGGGGCTTTGATGCTATTTCCAATAGTTAGAATCTCCAGATCATCTAACTGAGACAATGGCCAGCCATCCATACATGAACAACGTCACAGTCTTCACGAAGGCAGCCAAATCAAAAGCATAAAAATGTAAAAATGAAAAAGAAAGAAAGAAAAAACATATTGAAAAACCAGACGCAACTGAGCAGGTAGATTCCTATTAGTCCTAATACTTCTTTAAAGAAGTGAAAAACCAAAAAAATAGTGACAAATTAACAAACCAAATGAGCAGGCCTACCAGCACGCTTAAACCACTTTTAAAGGAGAATAAAAGGAGACAAAAGCCGAGATGAAGATCATAAAGAAGCAAACATTAAGAACTTACTTCATACAGGGATGTGCGCACTAAAGTCTCATATGGCTCATTAAGAGTGATAACCCCAGAAACACCAAGCTCCTTAAGCCGGTTGACATCAGAACAGAATGGGACAGCACCTAACAAGACAAACTGAAATAAAAACAGAAACGTCAGCTCGCAAAACAGCGCAAGTCATGTATGACAACTTAGATGCAGAGTAGACATTTCATCCTCTAGCTAACCATTTCCTTTTAACTAAAGACTTTATTAACAAGGTATTTCCCCCAATTTAATCGCATGAACGTGTTCTTCCGGTCAACGTCAAAGCTAAGTTTGCCAAATCCCCAACTCTAAAAGAAACTAAATAAACACATTAGTCCTTAAGCAACAACAGATGCATAAACTGCACAACATATATCAATCATTAGGAGTGACCGTTAGGTCCCTTCCTCGGTGTAACAGGGAAGGGCAAGGTTAACACAACAACTTTCTCCCGGTCCTTTTCTTTTAGCTTAGATGTCAAATGGCCCCAGTTTCTATTTGCAAACACACAGCTATAATTGACCACAATATAACTCAATAATTTTAAAGATTCGACTTTCGAGCTCCACAATTTCTTCAGAAAATGGTAAAGATTTCGCTTTTCATTACACAATCACGTATATCAACACCAGAAAGTTGTTATATAACCATTTATACCATTAAACTATAGTTGATATAATCAGAATATCAATAAAAGAAGACGAACTAAAAAAAACAAATTAGAAAGAAAAACCATATGAATAATCAATTTACATATATCATCAAATTGCAAAAAAACAAAAACAAAAAAAATACCTCATCAATCCAATCCCACCACCTGAATTCAGTCTGAACCTTATTCCTAACAACATTATACAACAAAGTAGGGTAAAAAAGAGCCCTTGCACCTGCTCCAACACAAACCCTCTTTGCATCCCATACCACAATATTATCATCATCATCACCCTTCTTCTTCTCTTCAATCCTCAACCCCACCTCCTCACCCTCAATTTCTTCTATATACATAATAATTATAAATAATAAAAAAAACCCTTAATCAATAATAATCACCCAAGATTGAATCTTTCCACAACCCCTAAAAATCAATTTTTTACAAAATTACTCCAAATTCACAACAAATGATTATATTAACAAAGAAAGATTAACAAGAAGGGTTCAAATTTTTTTCATTTTTCTACTCCATAATTTTCTCTCAATGGAAAAGTTTTTTTTTGATGAATTCTCAATGGAAAAGTATGAATTTAGAAATAGAAAAGGAGATAGGAATGAAATATGAAGAAAATCGAGATTGGGGAAATATGGAGATTTGGGGCCCAGTTGTTGATAAATGATCTACGGTATGGGTGAAAGGGGGTTGGGATCGGACGATGAATGAATAAGCGAAATAATTGGATTGGGCATTGAATTTTGGGGAGAAATAATAGGCTAAGAATTCTCTATCCCCAACTTGTGTAATCATACATGTGAAATTCGAAAAGATATTTTCTCTGTCCACATGGTAAAATTTGAGTGATAGTATATGTATTTGTACACAAGTTGGGTACAGATGATTTTTTGTCGAAATAATATGGCAACAAATTAGTATGTTTCAATACATGTTCTCATTTTGTCTCAATTACTTATCATTCGCCACGTGTATATAAAATATATCTGTCATCAATCATTCATCATCTGCCACGTTTATATGGAATTAAAATAAATATATAAATGACGAGGTAAGAATATTGAGAGGGACATACAATTCCCCCAAATAATGTGATTGGATTTTTTTTTTTTTAAACCCTACTGGGCGGTTGCCTCATGTAGGGGAGAAAGGTGCATCACAAGAGGAGGATGGTAGCCCTAGAAAGGGAGATTTTAAAACTTGACTCACGTAGAAAGAGGGTATCGAACCGGTATGATTGGATTAAGTCTCAAACGCAAAAGAAATTCTAAATAATTTCATATATTATTTTCATACCCAATATAAATCTGGTTTTCATACCCAAATATATAGTAACTTGGAAATTAGGGAACCTCGATTCTACTTTACTGTCTCAACCTTTTACTTTTTGTAACTTTTGACGGTTTAGTTTGTTGGAAGGAAGGAATGAAACATTGTTATTCACTGTATATATAAAATTTAACCGATAAATCAATTTATTCAATTACATTGAGAGATTTTGTGTGAGCAAACAAAATATTTATTATGCGTTGAATTCCGATTGGAATTTTAATAGAAATCCAATATGTTCTCCCTTCCTACTATATATATGTCACATTTGTCATTCTTCTCACGTGTCAATTTTTCATTAGTAGACATAGAGAACGGAATATCAATGGAGACAGGAAATTCCTAACATGAATAGAGAGAGATGCTTTCTGTGACTGTGAGCTAATTGCAGCCAAATGGCATCGTTTTATTAGCCGTCAGAGTGAAGCTTAAGTCATCAGTACCTCTCCAACACGTTTTTGGGTACAGCAGACTGATCAAATAACCAATCTCAACAGTCAACAGGAAGCTTTTTTTACACAAGGATTATTAGTAATTTTTCACTTTTTTTACAGAATGACTTAAACTCTCCAATTATGAGTTGAAAATTAAACTTCTTAACACTTAAATTGCGCATCATTGTCCAGCAAGAAGCCTTCAGACAAAAGAAGATATGACTCGAATTAGCAAGCATATATGTGGCTTTTTATTTTACCCGACTATATTATCAAAATCTATAAGCAGATTCATTGGGCAAATTAGGCAAGTAGGTAGGCAGCATCTCTGTCATCTGCCAGTCCGGATTCTATACGGGACAACTTTTTTTTTCCAATAGATACGGAATGCATTGAAACAGGTGTCCTTAGGTTTAGAACAAGTATTTCGCACGATAAAAACCGAACAAGTGTTCTGAGGCTCAGAATAAGTGTTCATTTTAAATCAATCTTAACCGTAAAAAATTTATTTAATGGAGTAGGAAAGTTCTGCACGTGCAAATGCTCCTTAATTGGAGCCAAACGCTCCTGATTGTGAGTAAATAACAACCCAATGAAAAATTGTGGATCAACCATGTCTATAAGATGATTAAATCTGGGCAAAAAATCATTTGTCCCCGTGTATATCCCCATTTCTGTACCCAATCAATCACAATTCGACATGTGTATACATAATTTGAAAAAATGTCCACATAACGAATTCTGATTGGTTGGGTACAAAAAGAGGTACAGCTGATCTTCACCCATAAATCTTGGGTATACCCACCCACCCCCCCACCATCCTTATATATATCTTCACTATTAGAATCTCCCTTCTCCTTGTAAAACATTGTGTCTTCATCACAATCATCAGGGTCATCCCACACTTCAATGTCTTCTCCAAAAAACATATCTACATCAAGTACAAAATTCATCAAACATATCAGAAAACTCATCACTCTCCCCACTACATTCATTCTCACTATCAAAGTAATGTTCAAAGTCTGATTCATGGGGTGATTCTTCTTCCTCTTCTTCAGACAATTGAACATTAGTATATTTACCTTTGCCTTTACTTTTTGGTTTCACTGCAATATGCTTGATTTTTACCCCCTTTTCAGATCTTGCAACATTCCTCATAGAGGCCTCCCCATTATCTACATCAGCCCAAAAATATTCACAATTTACTTCAACATTATCAAAGTTTAAGGGTAATATTGGAATTTAATGTTGATAAAGTGGGTTAGTTGTTTAAGGGTGAGAGATATATTTCATTCCACCATTATCAAAGTTTAAGGGTAATATTGGTCGTCGAATTTAACGTTCTTTTTCAAAGTTTTTTATGGAATGACTAAATTGGTTGTTGTTAAAACATTGGTGACCTATTACCCTTGAAGCGCAAAATGATGAAAGTGGTTAAGCGCAAATACGTTGATGACCTATTTGGCTATTAATTCATGAAAGTTGAGTGACAAATTTTCATGGTGGGGCCATTCTTTTTTTTTTTTTTTTTTGCTGAATAAGAAATTATCTATTAATTACAAAATAGTCGAGACCATTACAATCAACATATAATTTGAAAATATAAGAAAATAAAAGTTATACAATGGTTTAGAAAACCATGATAACAGATAAAAGCCCACACCTCCTGGACCGGATAAAAACACTAATACTAGTAGAAAATTTAAATACATAATAAAATTATGAAAAATGATTTGTTACTAGAATTTTTGGATAGGAATTGAATAAAATCCAAATTAACATTATTCACCCCTTTCTGGTATAAGGGATTCACCCCAATTTGGGGGCTTTATCCAATTCCTAGCCAATAATTCTAGTAACCTAGCATGGTCCTAAAATTATTCACAACATCTCCTTCGCAATCCTTGACAAAACAGTAGAAAGAGAAGTTCAATTTCAACATATTCCTTAGCAGGACCGGCTTTAGCATAGTGCAAATAGGTTTATTGCACAGGGCCCCACTTTAAAAGGGGCCCCAGTTTTAAAAAAAATAATTGCAAAGGATACAAACAGTCAAACAGACCAGAAAATTCTTGGTAAGGATACAAATAGACGAAATTTTTCTTTGCAAAGGATACAAACAGATACAAAAAAAATTTGCATCAAGGAAAGATGGGACCAATTGACATTTTGAAAATTTTGAAACAATTAGATTGTTTGCCCAATGCGATGATTGCTTATAGAATATTGTTGACTATTCCTATTACTGTTGCATCTGCAGAACGGAGCTTTTCAAAACTGAAGTTGTTGAAGTCCTACCTGCGTTCTTCAATGTCCCAGGAAAGACTTAATGGGTTGGCGGTGATAGCAATCGAGAATAATTTTTTGGAGAAAATTAAATACGAAGAGTTGATTGATGATTTTGCTTCAAAGAATACCAGGAGAATTTCAATTTTCAAATGAATTGTTTTACTTTCGCTAACAAAACTTTCAATGAATAGTCTATATAACTGATTTTTATATTTTATATGATTACTTTGTTTTTATTGTTATTAAAAGGGGCCTCATTTTATATTTAGCACAAGCCCCCTATTATTTGTGAGACGGCCATGTTCCTTAGAAGTCAACAATCTATAAGACAATGGGCGTATCAACCGTCTAGTATATTGTCTCGAAAAGATGTACAAAATTGAGAAAGGGTTCAGAACAAGTTTGGGTTGATAAAAAACACCAAGAAAGATCGAAAGAAACTCCAGATATGGAAAGATCCGAAGTAGATCTTACTTCTGAGTCTTAAATATTGAAAAATGACGTCTAGAGAGAATTTTCAAAACGATTTACGGTAAACAGAGAGGATGTAAACACAAAAAGTGAATTAGGGATGATTAGATTCGTCCAAGATCCGATCGATAGCCGGAGGTTTTGGGCGGATGGAAGGAGAAAAAAAAAGGATGGTGGGGGCCATTCTTTACTACCCCTTTATTTTCTCTTTACTAATTAATGTAGTAATATTTTTTTGAGTTAAATTAATGTAGTAATACTACATAATCAATAACTTCATTAAAAAGATTAAATTATATTTAATCTACTAATTAACTGGACCAGTAGTAGTGTGTTAGCTTTGGTTCACTTATATGATTGAGTTTCGATTCTTGCCAAGTGCATAAATCAATCACTTGTGAATTATTGGTGTAAATGAAAATTGATAAATTTGATTTAGACACATCTCATGATTTGACTTCCTTCACGTACCTTTATGAATGAGACATTGGAGTTTATAGGATTGATGTTCAATTTATTTTTTAAATACTTTTTTTAATAGTGGTACAATATAATTAATCAATAACGTTATTAAAATGAAAAAGAAAAGAAGAAAACACAAGGCTACCGACTGGTCCAAAAGATTAGAACATCTTAAGATTAAGTTGAAGGGCAGGAATTGAAGAATGTGGAGAGAAGAAGACAAGGTGAAGAAAAGCATAATGGCATACCAACACAAGTTGGCTCAGTTGATAAAGATTTGACATGTCCTTACAAATGTCAAGTGTTCAATTCACACTGCCGACGTGAGGGCTGTGTTGGTGGGTGATATTTGTATGTACCCTTGTAAGTCACATATGATCCCTAGAGTCTGCCTTGATCTGTAGTGATGATCGGAGCCGAACTCACCCAAACTTTTTTTTCACCAAAAAAAAAAAAAAAAAAGCATAATAGCATAATTGTTAGTAAAATTATTAATGGATCCCTCTACAACAAAAAGCTAGCGTACGCACTCCAAAAGAAGAATCCTCACCACCTTCCACGCAACATATTTGTCCTTCTAACATTGTTGCTAATCCCTTTTCTTTTCTGACAAATAAGAGGTAGTGGCGCAGCTTGATCGTCATTTATTTTGCTTGTAATTTAAAAATATGCACAAAATAAGATCACGAGTTAACATGATGTGGATAATATTTTTACACGACTTTTTTAATCAGATTAGTCGAATAATATGCGTTACTCTTACCTTATTGCAATGCTAGTATTTCCAAGAACGGCACTAATAGTTTTTTTATGTTTGAGTCATTGCATACTATCAAGTTAAAGTAGCTTACATTCTTGTAATGGTTTATTGGCTAGACAATATTAGTAAGAGTTATATAAAAATTGAATTGTACGAGAGAGAAGATATAAGTTTTGTATATAATTTTTTTTTAATTTGAAACCGTATTACGATGTATCACAAGTCCATGAAATCCTAAAACTTTTCTAGTTTATTTTTAAGATGTAATTGGTCCTAAAATGGAATTTTGGGTGTATAAAAAACTTTTATTAGGTAAATTTATCAACAAAAAAATATTTTTCCTCATGCATTCTGCTGGTAAGGAGTTCTGCCACTATGCACAACGCAACTCTTGCGCAACTTGCCTACGGGTGGAAATCGTCTGTCCCTATACATGTACTCATAACTCATAATTTATCATATACATATTTTTTCCAATTATATATATACATAATAAATTGTAAGTGATTAGATATAAGAATGAAAACATACACGGGGTAGACGATTTTTTGCTTGGTGGTCAAAGGCAAAACTCCTTTGAAGGGTTCTACCACCTTCAAAACAGTTAATAGAAAATTATTTTTCTTTGTCACTTGAATAACATACAAAAAAACATCAGTGAAGCAACCGTTGGAGTTGATAGGAGAATATTTTTGTCATGAGTCAGGTATATTAGACTTTATAATTCAAAATTTCCATATCATTACACGAAAATTATTATTTCAGAAAATTATTTATTTTTAAAGAGAAATTTTACACTATAAAATCTATTTATGGGAATATGGGCCTCATCTATATCAAAATTCTTTAATATCACAATTGTGATGAGGAAAGAGTAAGTCAAAAAAACTAGTAGTTTTAGAGTAGCTTATAAGTAACATTCTATGTTAAAGTAAGATTTTATATTCAATTATAAGAAATTTGAATCATGCTTTTATTTTTAATAAAATCCCGAATTTACATGGCTGCAACTCGAAATGAGTGCAGATTAATCTTATCAAAATAGAGAGATATCGAAATTTAAAGTTGACAGAACTTAATTCTTGATTACCCAAGTTATAACTTAGGCAGTCGAACACCGAACTAGAGTGGGTAAATAAAAAAAAAAACACTTCTTCTATTTCATAACAGAAGCTTTTTTTGACATATTTGCCTCTTCCTTAGATATATATATTATTTTTCAACTTCTAAGCACTTTAGATCCTATGTAACACTCTTTCTACCCTTAATTATTTTTCAATTAATTATTTTTCAATTACAGTCGTTTAGTTCTAGAATTTACCATTTATAGTTTAAATTATATTATAAAATATTCATTATTGAATTGATACAACGAGTATTATATTGACTGTTATAGAAGATTTAAAGCGTTTTTAAAAATATATTTCTACAATTGCCTTTACTTATATTATTGAATAAAGAGAAAGAGATATAAATTAATGATTTAAATTTTAAAGTAAAACAGTAAAAACTGCTTTTATTTCTTCCCTTCTTAATCTATACTAAAGTATATATGGTGTACTTAGATTGAGTCTGATTTGAGTTTGAAACTCAAAACGAAACTAAAACTCTTCTTGGATTGAGTATGAACATGAAATCTAAAGTATTAAATAATGAAGAATTTTGTTTAATTTTAAGACTAGTCTAAAACCGAGACTACGAATCTCAGACCGAGACTCAATCTAGTCATACCCTACAATGACCGTCATTGTAAAAGGGAAGGGAGAGAGTATATTGAGGAAAACAAAGGGCATCAATGTCAAAAGTTTATCATGGCAAGGAACTAAAGCATAAGAGGCTTTCAATAAGCTCTCACTTCTTCCTACAACTTTTCCCCATTTCCTCTATCATATTCCTCCCACTTTTCCTTAATCCCTAAGCCTTCTCTTCTTCTTCTTCTTCTTCCTCTTCTTCTTCTTCATCTTCATCATCTTATTTTCACATTCTCTACAACATAATAATCAAATATCCAAAAAAAAACCTTAATGTGTCCTTCAATGGCAGATTCTGATTTCTACACCAAAAAACCAACACAAAAGCCTCCAATTTCAGAAATCCCTACTACAACAAACCATACAAATAATAATAATCCAAGTAAGTACTTTAACAATAAATTTCTGTACAAAGCCATAATTACTACAGTTTTTCTAGTTATAATCCCTTTTCTTCCTTCCCAAGTACCTGAATTCATTAACCAAAACTTCCATCCAAGAAGTTGGGAACTTCTTCAACTAATCTTTGTAGGAATTGCTGTTTCTTATGGTCTTTTTAGTAAGAGAAATGATGAATTTTTTTCTTCAGACAACGTAAAAGAAAATTATAACTGTAATAATGCACAATCCTATGTTTCTAGACTTCTCCAAGTCTCATATGTTTTTGATGATCATGAGATTGAAAACCCTTCTTCTCCAATTTTTGAGGAAAATAAGGTTCAGACATGGAAATCAAAGTATTATAGAGAAGAACCAAAATCAATTCTTGAAAAACAGAATGAAAAGCCCTTATTTTTACCTGTCCGGAGCTTGAAATCTAGAGTCTTCGAGCAAAATCAGGGTGAATCAACTGAAACCCTCCAAGAATTTAGTGTAAATATTGAATCTTTTTGTCGTTCCAATTCGAATTTTGAGTCAAATAGATTTGCTGGAAATTCAAGAAATTGGGAAAAAATTGAGGAAAATGTTGTCCATAGGTCCCCAATTCCTTGGAGATCAAGATCAGGAAGGTTAGAAATGAAGGGAGATGAAGAATCTTTGTCTCAGCCTCCAAAAATGGAGGAATTTGATCCCATTAGGCTTCAATCCTTAATGAAATCGAAATCTAGGATTGTCCCAAATGATTTGAGTGAAAATGAACATTCAAATGAAATCCCATTTCTTGAAGAATCTGTTAGAACAATTAGGCAGAGTGAAGCAGTGTTGAATTCGGCGAAAACCCGGGAAGAATTTGGTGATAAATTGATGCTTTTGAAGTCCCTTAATCTGAAACCAGAGAAAATGTTGGTGGAAACTGATGATTCTGAGGAGGGGACTGAAAGTGAAGATGAAGATGAAGATTATTTTGAACAAGTTTTAGGAAATTCAGGCACTGAAGAAGAAACTGTTGGTACTAATGATGAAGGAGGGCCTGATGTTGATAAGAAAGCAGATGAATTCATAGCAAAATTTAGAGAGCAAATTAGGCTTCAAAGAATTGAATCAATCAGAAGATCAGCTAGACAACTTGCAAGAAATCCTGTCCGGTAAGAATCATCTGTCCTCATTCTGTATCCGTTCCATGTCCATCAATAAGAAATTGCTTTGGCATTAATGGAATAGGGAACGCAAATTCCTTCTTTTTTACTTATTCATGGATCTTTTATTATAGAGAGGAGAAAATCTCAGTATATATACGAAATCATTTTCACTTTTTTTGTGTTAGTAAAATTTTATTTTAGTTCGTATTTAAACTATTTTTTAATTACTACTTTTGTCAAATTAGTGGAAAGTTGGGTGTTTCCTGCCGCTTTTAATTATATGTTCTTCACATATCTCCAGTTTTAAGGAGCTAAATTAACAGAAATGCCCTTAAGGCTGACAAATATGTTTAGAACATGTGTTCAAAAGTAGTAAAAAAATAGAAATTTTACAATAATTTGACATAAGCAGTAATTCGAAAACAGTTTAAGGAAAGAAATAGCTAAATTAAAAATTTACTGAGAAAAAGAGAAAATTAAAAATAATTTATGTGCAAATATAGTGTTTTTCTCTTATACAGAATTCCCAGATGTTATATTTCTCTGGTGTAAACTAGAGAACTCTCCTCTAGCAAAGAATTTTTATGTATTGGTTTTTCATGAGGATGATCACTATGGTAATCACTGCATTTTCTATGCTGAAATTGAATAAAAGAGAAGATGCTTCTGTTTTTTTTTTTTTTTTGGCAAATGTAGATGATCGGGCTTTTAACTTCATTCCTAGTACTGATTCTTTTAAGTTTTAACATTTTTCACTCTTATAAACTGCATCTAGTTAAACTCTGTTAGGACTTGGGAGTCCTCCCCCCACAAGAGAAGGGATAAGACGATAAGGACAACAGATTAGTCGTGGACAATAAAACAGATAAATATACTGTTTTATAAAAAATGGTCATTATACATTTGTTATTTTCATCGAATTAGTGACTCGTGAATGTTGACAAGAAATGGTTTGCTTCTTTGGTAATCAATGGCCGATCGGCGCGGCGGGTGGGCCCCAACAATTTTCAAATTATCATTTTTTTAGGGTAAATTTCATTTTGCTCCCTATAAATGGCTCACAGTCTCAAGTTCGTCCTTAAAATTTCGAAAATGTCAACCTCATCCCTATAAATGGCTCGCAATGTCAAGTTAGTCCCTGAAATTTCAGAATTGTCAAACTCGTCCCTAGAAATGACCTTTCTGTTCCAAAAAAGTCCTTTCGTCGTTGACTAACTCTATACTAACACAGTGATAATTAAAAATTTCCGTAAACGAAATTCAAAACCAATTATAATGAAATCATAATCAATCTACAAAAATATATGTACAAAAACTTCTACAGATTGCAACATCACTTGGTATCAATGTTGAAATTTCTAAAATTTCAAGGACAAACTTGACACTGCGAGCCATTTCTAGGGACAAAGTTGACATTTCTAAAATTTCAGGGACAAACTTGACACTGCGAGCAATTTATAGGGATGAACTTGACACTGCGAACCATTTCTAGGGATGAAATTGACATTTCTGATATTTCAGGGACGAACTTGACACTGCGAATCATTTACAGGGACCAAAATAAAATTCACCTATTTTTTATATTTTTTTTCTGAAGGAAATTTTAAAAAATTACATTACTCCTCAAATATTTTAGAGTTTTCTAGTTTCGTCCCTATCGCATAAATACTGGCACCGTCCCTGTTGGTAGTTCTCTGTTTCTTTACTATACACTGTTTTCTCTGAAAAACACATTTGCCAATGTTATGCATTAAAGGCAGTTGTTTCTCTATGCAAAATTGAGTCTGTAATGAACTATGGGAATTGGCTCATTGATGCTTGGACAACATTACATGAGTTAATCGTTAGGTGTGGCTTAGTGGTTGCTCTTAAACTTGAGGTCAGGGTTCGACTCTGCCACTCTTAAAAAAATATAACACATTTCATTATCAGTTAATTACCTCTTCGAAGAGCACACACACCAGAGAAATTATTTGTTGCTGCATGCAATAGACACCTCTGAATTCAAACCAAGTGGAACAACCAGAAAAGATGACTCCACAATTGGTAAAACCTACATTTACATCAAAATTCGAATTAATAAGTGCAATATACGTTGATCAAAATGTTAATTCACAAAGTGAAAATTAATTTTTTGGCCCACATATATTATATTCATTGATTTGGAGCAACTCCTGCATCAAAATTAAATTTATCATAGAGCGTAGAAAAGCAAAGCCTCTAGGAGGCTGGTCCATAATACCTGATCTGCGAGCGTAGGGACGAAGCCAGAAATTTGGTGTTGGGGACAAAACTGCAACAGTATGTCAAACTACATATAAAAACGGTAAAAAAAAAAAAAAAAAATTGGGGGCGAAACTGATAAAATACTCCGAACTACATATAAATTTTACTATACCTAGTAATATTTTTAAAAATTTCGGAGGCACAGAAATGAGAACATACACAAAATACAGACAATTATTTGCCGAATTTACATGTTTATAGATTTGAGGGCTGGCTCATAGGCCCATAATTAGTTGGGCGAAATCTCAGAACTTGGGATATAAAAAACAAAAGGAAAACAAATAAACTAAATAAAATAAAAGAACCAACACTTCTCTTAGTGGGCTTTCATTGTATGAAACTTTAGTTGGAGTGGGACGGCCCATGATGAGAACCAGGGTCTTCAAGGCCGGTTCGGTTTTTTGGGATTTGCATGGGCCTGGCCCAGTTATTTCATTTCAGTCATGGCATGCCACCCGAAATTGGTGGACAAACATTTTTATCCAGAACGGAAGTCCCACTTCCGTCCTGGGTCCATAATGGAAGTGGGAGTTCCGTCCCCGGGCGGCGTGGCGAGTTTTCCCACGCGCTCTGCCACGTGTCCAGGACGGAACTCCCACTTCCGTTATGGTCCCAGGACGGAAATGGGACTTCCGTTCTGAAATGGCAGTGTGTTTGTCTAAAAACACTTAGTTATTTTTCCTGAGTTCGGCCGTTTTCAAAGGTTATTTTTCTGTTAGTATTACAAGAATCAAAAACAATATTTCGAAAACACAATGCTTAAATTGTATATTAATATAAAAAAAAAAGCAACCGAATTATCGGAATATTATTTTACAATGGAAAAATAATTAACATATCTTCGTAACTACAATAAACGAAACGTAAACAACGTAAATGAAAACCTATCTACGGTGCCGAAGGTGTGTACGGAGCGGTGTGTCTCGGGGCTGGTCGCAGGAAGTAAATGTTGCCATCTCTTACACACACGGCGCTACCAAAATTGGTTGTGATGACCTCCGCGCCTTCGTGGTCGATAAATACCTGCTCCTTGGGGTTTAGCGGCATCGGCAACGGAGTCTGCTGCTGCGTCTCAGTGATGTGCAGGCTGTACGAAGGCGACCCTCCCGAGTAGAAGCCCGGTTGTGCAGATGTAGAGGGCCTGACACCAGGATCCCCACCCGTCTGAATACTCGCTGAAAAAGTCCGGGTGATGCAAATTGGTACTCAAAATGGGTGGGTACGTCGGCTTTGACTAGGGAAGCGTATGCGTGTCGGAGAGCTGTGCTGGGATCTGTCGCCGGTGCAGCTCGCCTCGATGGCTCGCCGTGGCTGTCGTTGTCGCCTCGCCGCCAAGTCCTCCCGCGCGGCATCCCGTTGCCTCCGCGTACCTTGTCTTCCCCTTTGGGACCGGGCCGGAACAAGCTCTCTCGGTTGCGTCACCAGTTCCAGAACAGCCGACTCTGCCACATCCGCAGCTCTCGATCTGCAGGTCAGGGACTTCCCGGCCGCCACGAACGCCTCTTTGATTGTCTTTGAAGCCCAGGAGACTAGGGACCTGTAGTGGCAGATTGAGTTGGAAGCCGGCTTATCGAGCTCCGTCAGTATGAGTCTGTTGGCATCCTCCTGCAACATCAATTCTCGTGTCAGTATATTATAAACAAGGAAAAGTAATGTAGACAAACAAAAATACAAAACTTACAATAATGTCCTCGGAAGGCGCGATGGGTTGAATGCCCATCGGAAGTGGACCGGCATCCCTGTTGTGTGGGTTTGTAAGGAGGTGCACGGTTATGCGATTGTACCAATCCATGTACTCACGGGTTGGTAAGATCACATTACCGGGGACCGGGACAGCGTTCGCCAGTGCATCCTCTCGGGCATCCCACATGGCTATGTAGGCTTTGTGTTTGTTATCCCAGTTCATAGTGGGTCCCGCCGTGTAGGTGTGGACGTCCTCGCCCTCTGTCGTACCCTTCGCCACCGATGGGGTTGGTATCACCTGCTAGAACCCGAATTGCCTAGCAACCCGATCCGGCATGTGAAACTCAACCAACTCGAAACACACGAGTGGCGTACGGGCCCGACAGATGGACATGAAGCCCTCATCGCGAGAGACCCGCACGGCAATAACCCAGTCGGGGTATGGCCCCCACATGAACTGTAAAAAAAAATTGTACATTAGCATAAATTAATTATGCAAATAAAAAAAAAGTTACGAAAAATACGATAAACCTTACACCCTGAGCGTCCGTCAGTCGGTCTAACCGGTCGCGAAACACCGTCAGTTGAGATTTCGGCGTGTTCTTGAAACTCCGGGCGGTATTCCAACACGCCCCGTACACTCGGCCGTCCGCGGGAGGTTCATTCATAATCTCTCCCCGGTTCGCCGGCCGGAGAAATGATATGCGCTCCCACGCCCACAACTGGTACAAACAAACACGGATTAATCATCAGATATTTAAAAAAATGCAGGGAAACAATAAAAACGCATTAAAATTTGCAACAAACCTGGATCAGAAGGCAACAGCCAGCAATGTCCTTAGAGACGGCCTGTGCAGAGATGCACATCGGGCGGTAGAGGTAGGATAGGACGCCGCTGGCCCAGGAATGCTGGTCGTGGGCGAGATCTCCGTCGCTGATGAGCAAGAGATAGCGCATGTTCCCTCGCGACCCGGATTTATCCGGGAAAAGGAAAGTGGCCATGCAAAGGAAAATCAGGGCCCGGGCCCGCTGGTCAACCGCGAGCTCCGTGGCATCCTCGCCTAGGGGATCGGAAATGTGGGCGTACACCTCTGCAAGCTGGATGACGTTACCCTTAATTGACTCGGCGGGGGGTCGAAATCCTAGGATATCGTGGATGCGCTCAATCCACTGACGCTTGGTCATGTTGTAGTCCTCATTCCACGACACCACGTGGCCCCCGGTGGGCAGTCCTAGGAGGCATCCTACGTCCTCTAGGGTGATGGTGACCTCACCTCAACGCAGATGAAATGTGTGCGTCTCGGGGCGCCACCACTCTACTAATGCGGTGATCAGGGCGTGGTCTATCTTTATCTTACCTATCCGACAACAACCCCCAAAACCAAAGGTGTCAATGAGATCTAGCACTCTCCGGTTGCCCTCGCGTCGGTATGCCTCAAAAAAACTCCCGTCATAGCTAATGACCTTCAAACCTTTGTCTAGGACTACATCCCCGCCCCAAATCCTAAGTGATCTATGTGAGGTGTGTTTGTTCAACACACTGGGATCGTACGGACCGGGCATAAGATGGGCCGAAAAAGCCATCTATAATAAAAACAGTGGGATTTTATCAATAACATATGCGTAAAATAACAATTCGCAAAAGGATATCAAATTCACAAAAAAATGCAATTAAAATACATAAATATCAAATTCACAAAATTGCAATTAAAATACATAAGGATATCAAATTCACAAAATTGCAATTAAAATACATAAGAATATCAAATTCACAAAAATTGCAATTAAAGTACATAAGAATATCAAATTCACAAAAATTGCAATTAAAATACAAATATATTTCAAATTCAAAACAATGCAATTTAAATACATAATTATCAATTTCAAAAAAATACAAATATATCAAATTCACATAAATATATATAACTATCAAATTTACAAAAAATAAATACATTCTTAATTGGCAATTGAATTTTAAAACTATAGATTTAAAAAAATTAAAAAAAATTGTACCTCCAAATTTTAAAAATTTGGTAGAGAGAGAAGTGGTGGTTGGGTAGATTGATGGTGGCGGCGGCTGGAGCGGCGGCGACGGCGGTGGGACGGAGTTGCAGCGGAGGGAAGGGGAGGGGGAGATTTTTTTGGGGGAGAAAACTTTGCAAATCGCGGTGGGGGGGAAGAAGAAGGGTTTTTTATTTTAAACCGAGAGTTCGAGCGGAAGTCCCAGCTTCAGTCACGGGGCCATGCTGAAGTGGGAGTTCCGTCTCGGACACGTGGCAGAGCGCGTGGGAAAACCTGCCACGTCAGCCAGGACGGAACTCCCACTTCCGTTATGGACCCAGGACGGAAGTGGGACTTCCGTTCTGGACAAAAATGTTTGTCCACCAATTTCGGGTGGCATGCCATGACTGAAATGAAATAACTGGGCCAGGCCCATGCAAAGCCCCGGTTTTTTACTATATACTTGTACAACGAATTCCACTGAGAAAGAGCACATTGATACAAGAAACAGTTTGATAGGCCCATTGCCTTAAACACTGTGCACCCGGCAGGTTTGATCCATATGGGCAGAATGCTTATACATTAAAACCTCTATACAGTAATACTCTTGGGACTGGATAAAAATATTATTATTGGGAGGTTATTCTTAAATAGAGGCTTACATATAAAAATTATATTTTTTTAAAAGTAACTAATATAAATTATACGACACTTAGAAATGTGTTCCTTATATTTTAAAAACATGTGTTCCTACACTATATTAGTTAAATACCAATTACACGATACTACACAATATTTAGGCAACTACTATACATGGTTTATAGATGTGAAGCCACATACAATTGAAAACTGCTTCAAGCACTGCAAAATTCGAACAGATAGTGCCGATGACGAGTTACTACGAACGCGCAAGTTTAAGGATGCGATATTAACCCAAAAAATTAAGTCATTGTCACAGATAATTTTAGACAAATATTTCATATCATCTTAAGTTTAATGTAAAATTTTTAAATAATTACGGATGTTTTATATAGATATATAAATATATTTAAAATTTAATACTCCCTCCATTCCTAAATATAAGACTCTTTAGACAATTTGAGAAAATTAAGGAAGTTGTCATTTTCACCTAAACTTCCAATATTATCCCCCACCCTCCCTCTCTCTCACTTCTTTGTCATAAAGAAAGGAAAATGTTGAGGGTATAATTGGAATAAATTGTTGACAACTAATAAAACAACCTTAAACGACAATTAATTTGGATACCTAGATATCTCCTAAACGACAATTAATAGGGAATGGAGGGAGTATTATTTTATTACTATATGTAGGTAAATTTCTTAAGGAGGGTCCTAAAAAAACATGGAATATTACAATGTAGAGTTTATTCTTATTTATAACTGGTCCCGAGTTGGGACCATCATTTTTTATTATTATAATGAGTTTATTCTTATATAGAGTATTCTTATATAGAGGTTTGACTGTAATATCATTTCCATCGTTGAAAAGAGGAACGATAATATGTGACATGTTTAAAGAAATTTTTGTTATGGGAAAACAACCCCATTCGTCCCCCAACTTATTTATATTGCCCTCGAGAATCCCTATTTAATTTTTTCAGCATAAAGAATCCCTTATAATTTTAAGTTCCACCCAGAAAGTCCAAAACTGAAAACACCAAATTCACGGTGGTTTCCGACAACTGGAGCATGTGCAGCACATGCTCTAAATAACAGGGGTATAATTATCATTTTATATTTAAATAAAAAACAAAAAAATCCTTCTTCTCCCTGGCCACCACCGTCAACAACCAAAGCTCCTGCCTGTGGCCACCACCGTCACCAACCAAAGCTCCTCTGAAATTTCTCCTCTGAAAGCACATACCCGAAATCACCAAAATTAAGGAACGCAACAAAATCAAAACGGAGATAGAAAATTCAGTAAAGAAATTTCCCAAAAAATTCAATTAGCTAAAACGGAAATTGCCATGGCCGCTGTTATTTTTTCCCGCAGATTCATGCACCACGCACCATTGATGACCGAATCATTTTCCCATGCTTCGATTCAGAATCATTCAATTCATTCTTCCCGAAATTTTGAATACCAAAAAACTTCCAATTTCCAAAAAAAAAAATTGAAAACCCAAAGCTTCTTTTTAAAGAAAAGAAGAAGAAATGGGTAATGGTGATGAGAAGCAATTTCTAATACTTTAAAGTTGCAGGGATTTTCAATCCATAAATCAAACCCAAATTCAATTCACCAATTAGATTGAAAATCCACAAAAACTAATTCACAAACAACAATTAGAAAATCAATGTCAAATAAACAAGCAAGAAGGAGAAAGGGGAATCAAATTAAATGTTTGAGAATCATATCCCCATATGATTTTTTCAGCATCAAGAATGGCCCCAAGAGGAAAATTATGAACCCTAAACCTAATTATTGTGAAGAAAGAAGGGGAATTTTTTATTTTTTTTCTGAAGAACGGAAGGGGGTTTTGTTTACAGGGGAGAAAGAGTGACGAATGAGGGTGGTGCTGCGGGGGTAGTGGTTGGGGTGGGGGAGGGGAGTTGGGGCGGTGGAGGTGACTTTTTGTTGGTGGAGGTGGGGCGGTGGTAGAGGTGACTTTTTGGTGGTGTCTTCAGGAGGGAGAATGGGGAATTGCAGAGAGGGGACGGGGGAATTGCAAAGGGGGTGGGGTGGGGTGCTGGGTAGGGGAAGAAGAAGACAATTTTTTAATTTTAAATATTAAATGACAATTTTGCCCTTGTTTTTTTAGTGCATGGAAAACCACCGCAAAATGGGTGGTTAGGATTCTATAGGCTGAACGTAAATTGTTTAAGGATTCTTTATGCTGAAAAAATTAAATAGGGATTCTCGAGGTTTGATCCATATGGGCAGAAATGCTAATAATATCATTTCCATCGTTGAAAAGAGGAATGATAATATGTGACATGTTTAAAGAAATTTTTGTTATACAGGTTAAAGTATTATTAAATTTTTTTTAATTAGATTAATCGATTCAAATGACTAAATAGAGGTATAACTAGCATTCTCAAACGGATTGGTCCAGTCCGGTCCAGGTCCAAGTCACACGAACTTACTTTAAACGGACTTAATCGGAATTGGTCTATTGTTTTTGCAAACTTTGAAATGCTAGGTCTATACCCAATCCACTTAAAGTCCGTTTTTAGTTTACTTTTTTTTTTTCTTCTAGCATAAAAGAAAAGAAAAAAGACTACATTTTTTTTCTTCTCACTGCATCATGTTAATAACCTATAAGTTCAGTTTTAGTTTTTCGTATGTAAGATTAATTTAACACCACCAAAAAAACAATTGTTAACCTTTTTAAAAATAAATTGAAAAGTCCCTTAAAATTGGAAAAGTAGCATGATTTTACGGAGTAAAGATAAAATTAGGAATCATGATGTGTGAAGTGGTGGTAACTCGTCTCGTATATTAATCATGATGTCAGAAGTTTAATTTCTGCTAATGGGAATGCATTTTATTCCATAGTCGGTAATTTACCTCTTCAGAGAGTTACTGTAGCGGTAGACACGTTCAGACTTAAAAAAACTAAAAATATATTTTGCTTTAGAAGCAAGGCATTGGTCCCATATGTGATGACTAAATGTAGTATTGTTCCAACAAATTGAGATTAGTTGATAAAATTATGTTATAGTATGTTGGCTACTTTTAAGGGGGTGAAAATCGTCTGTACCCGTCTGTGTATCTATTTTTGTGCTCAACCAATAATAATTCGTTATGTGATCATTTTTTTTAATTATATATACACATGATGAATTATGATTGGTTGGGCACAGAAATGGGTATACAAACGGGTACAGACGATTATTTGCCCAATTAAGGCTATGGAAACAAAAGGGTTGACAAAATGGGCAATTCATTATTTTCTTTAGTCCTTCAACTTTATTATTATTTTTTGCGCTTAAAGCACCTACTATCCTCATGTTAGATAAGATTAATCCAAGTTCGATCCAAATTATACTCGTAAAGTTTGACTCTTAGCCACAAAATGTTTGATTTTGAACTCTTTCAACTCGACAAACAAGAGTTGACTAATTGCCATAAACTACTGAATTTAAATAAACTTTTAAGCTGTAAAGTATTAAAATTAAAGAAATTAAAATTATAAATTGATTTTGATTTCACATCAATCAAAAGATTCTCTTGTGTATCACTGTATCAGTTAACTAACAATTTTCACCAACTGATAATAAGTTAAAAGTTAGGTTTTTTTTTGCTAAGTTAAAAAAAAATAAAAAAAATTAAGTCCGATTAGGGCTGATTACTCACATGAAGGAGAGATGTCTCTCATAAGAGAGGAGAGAAGCTACAAAAAGGAAAATTAAAGCGTCTGCACATGTCAGTGGATGAGTCATGCAGGTCCCACTGAAAGCTATGTACCTTGTTATTAAGTAAGTTAAAAGTTAGGTTGAAGAGAGAATGAAACTGATTCTTTGACAAAATCTGCCAAATATTTGTTGTAATCTTTAATGAATTTAACTTCCAATTAGAATTCATAACACAACTACAAAAGATTGTGATAGCAAATTTACATCTTTAAAGTATTCCATCTCCACCTATGTATCTATCTTAAAGATGAAGAAGAATAATTAGTACCATGACTAATCCATTTGGTCAAAATGGTAGGTCAATTCATCAAAACATATTTAGACCTACCATATCACTTCTCAACTATGGTATCTTGAAAAATTCTGGTATGGATCAGGTTATTCATGTGAACTTTATGATCCATAATTGATTGTATCATTAGAGAATTATATCTTTACTCATTTTGTAATGACGTGTCCAATTTTGTACCACAAATTTTAATGGACCTGATACATATCATAATTATCCTAATATCTTAGACCTCATTACCCGCATACAAGTACCATGTGCAGTCCTAGTAGTACTTTTCTTTTTTCAACTTTTCCATACAAAATCCACAAGGAATTTCCTAACACGATCTTGACCATGGAGTAAATCATCATCTAGAATGCAAGGCATCGAAGGGTCGATGTGCAACGGAGGTGGTGGCCCACGAGTTGAACGGGATAGGGCGAGTGTGGGCCGGGACCAATGGACGGCCACGAGGGTCGACAGGTGTCGATGTATGGGCCACGGATGTGGACGAAGGTGGGACCCCAACACGTTCACATGAAGGGCACATGGTAAGGGTTGTAGGAGGGGTCATTTGCATGTAGAACTGTGGTGAGAGTTTGAGTGCCCTAAGTTCTTGGGCTTCCTTTTGTAACCTTCTATTTTCCTCAGTTAGTCTCTCATAACATCTCTTTAAGTACTCACAATCAACTTCAGTTTGCTTCAACTTTGTCCTGTAAAAACAATTTGGAATTAATTTTTTTGTTAATTAAAACTGATTCAGACAAAAGAGAAAAGTATGTTTCAGAAAATATTCAATACATTTACATACATAGCCCAACCATGTTATTATTGTCCAAAACATTATCTGGAGATTTCTGGGACTACTTTTGAAGATGTTTTTGCTAAGGTTGCTAATGAAGCACAAGCAGCCATTGCTTGATCATGAATGTTTATAGTGTTGCTAACTAAAACATTTTCAAAACTTTATGCAATAAAAATAGGAAAATGCTTTACTACTAGAATTGTGGGGATAGAAATCCTAAACCCCCCAAATTGAGGGTGTTAAATGACTATCTTACCCCCCTGCTGGTATAAGGGATTCACCCAACTATAAGGGCAAAAAGGTCCAAATACACTATTTTAGTCAATCTTTTAGCCAATAATTCTAGTAGCCTAGCAAGGTCCATAAAAATATTGGATGTGAATTTGGGGTTTATTTTCAAAGTCTTAAGGGTGTGTGTGTTTCCATCTATTTGTAGCTTTGGAATTGGAATTGGTTTTCCAGTTCCAATTTTCTTTTTTGGCTATCAACAAAATCATGAAATTGGAATTGAAATTCCAATTCTCTCGTTTGCCTCTCAATAAAATTTTGAAATTGAATTCCAATTCCAACCCCTCAATTTTACAAAATCAATTACATTCTATAATCAAAGAATTTGAATTAAATTCCAATTACACATAAAGGTAGTATAACAAAACTACTACTCTAAACATATAGACTGAATTATCACTATATGTGTACCATAATTACATGTGAGGATAGATTTAGACACACAAAACACGAGATTTCAAGTTTAGATCAATATGCGTCTGACAATATTCTCGAAATCAAACACTATCTAATCTCATCAATGTGAAAATCATTTTAGCATTCTAATCATTGGTTCTTGAAATAACAGCAAAAGTATTCAAATGAAAATGAAAAAAAATTCTCACCTTGCCCTTCTGTTCTGAAACCAGACCTCCACCTGCCTAGGCCTCAGCCCCAATCTCTTAGCCAAAGCAAGCTTTTGCTTCTGCAAAACAACAGAGAAAAAGGCCCCCTCTTTTCAGTAAAATCAAAACAAATATACTTAAAAAATAAAAATATAAAAAACCCTTTTTTTTTTCTTTTTATAAGAGTATCCTCTCTCATTCCCATAATACCAAGTTTTTTTTTGCTAAGTCCCCATAATACCAAGTTGTTTAGGACGAGGGGTGAAAATCCTCTGTCTCATTCCTGTCCTCATCTCTGTACTCAACCAATAAGAATTTACTATATAAATATTTTTTCCAATTATATATACACAAGGTGAATTGTGATTGGATGAGGGACAGAGACGGTGACAGGAATGGTGACAGAGGATTATTTGCCCTAAACGAGTTATATTATGAGATGAAGTTAGTATATATTTATGGCAAAGTACTTACAGGGTTGAGAGTATTATGTTCTTTGAAGCTCTGTTCAAGAATAGAAGATTGATCTTTAGAAAGTCTAAGTTTTTTTCTTGAATTATCACCATCTTCTTCATCACTAATCCCATCACAACCATTGACCGCGTCTCTTTCACTTCTTTTCCCACTTATACTTGAAAGTGTACTATTAGGAGAGGAAACTCCGGCCTCCTCCTCCTCCTCCTCTGCATCTGCGGCGGCGGCCGCCGGAAGCCGATTCACATCTATCCCTTTCAAGAACGTTCTTGTAGTCACAACTCTGCTTCCCTCCAAGTTCAAATCTGCATAATATTTGAGTGAAAAGAAAATTTGTTAAAATTTCAAGACTTTATAGAAAATAAGAAAGTCATCACAGATCATAAAGACCCTTTAGCTCAAAAAAGGTGTTTCAAATTTATTTATCAAATTGGAAATGAGTAGCCAAGAAATACAAAAAATAAAAAAATAAAAATCAATATTAATCTCTTAAAATAATAACTTAATTAGTAATATAAGTCGTTTATAACATATAGCAAAAATAAAATAAAAAAATAATCAAAATATCAATATTACTCTCGTAAAAACAATTAATGTTTATACAAGTTCTAATCTTAGCTTAATTAGTCATTAACTGCAAACTACGACTTATTCAGGTAAGTTTACATGTTCGATATATTTTAAAAGCGGCTAATATTTTTAAATTTGTAAGATTTTTTATTAATAGACTACCGTATCTATTAGATCCAACTGAGTTAGTCAAATAAATACCGGGTAGCGATAAAAAAAATTACAACATTTTGATTGGATCTCCAACTTAGAGAAAGAAAAAATTGAAGAAATAAGAACAAACCTGAGGAGGGAAAGATTTCAGTCCAAGAAGCTTTTTGTTGAAGGAGAAGGGCAAAAGGGGAAGGCATGAGATTCAACTGGAGTGGACTACTAGAAGTAATCCCAAGAGTGGTATGTTTCTCATTAGGAAAGCTTAAGCTTAAACTCAAACCCAACAAATCTTCCTTCTCTTGAACCATCATTTTCTTCTTCCAAATCTTGATTCTTGAGGTCTGTTTATAACCAAAGACAAGAAAAGCAGAGACTTTTATAAGCTTTTGAGAAAAAGGGGTCCTGTCCAAGGCCTTTATTGAGCTTGCTGCTAAGATCAGATGGAAATCTTTGACTCTTTGGATGATCAAAAAGAAAAAAAGGAAAGAGAAATAACTTTGTTTGCAGATTGGTGTGTTTGTTGGTGCAATTGAAGGTGTTATATAGAAATAAGAGAATGGGGTTTTCTTTTAACTTTTTAAAAGAAAAAAAAAAGTTTTATGGGGGGTTGGGTTCAATGTTGACCAAGTGTTGTTGAAAAATTCAATCTTAAAACTATCTTTGTACACTAAAAGGCGATACCCACGTCTCAGAGCCCCCACCACCCGATCCGACAGGTATTGTGGAGGATGTAAATCAAGGTGACCCAGAGGTTCGATTGGTGTGAGGCCTTGTCTTAGCCCACCGCAAGAAGTCACCCCCACATTGGAGGATTGAAACTTCCACACTGAGGCTGCCAAGATTCGAACATGCGTCATTGTACACAATCTACCACCCTCGAACCAACTGGGCTACCCTTGCGGATAATCTTAAAACTATCTTATGCAGTGCATTTGCATGATAAATATTTTGTTGTCTGATTAAAAAATGACGGTTTATATTAAAACAACAATTGATTTCTTCCTAATACCTATTATACAAACATACCTCCAACGCATGACAACACTATGCGTTGGAGATATGTTTGTCTAGTAGGTATTGGGAAGAGGTCAACGAGTGTGTTTTAGTTATTATAAAGCAATATCGATCGTAATATTTTACATTTAATAGTAAAAAATTATCTAACAGATACTAAACAAAATGTGTTAATTACTGAAACTGTAGCGCAAGTAGATTTGTTTGTTATGTTGTCTTTGCCTTTCTATTTTCTCTCTCAGTCATGTCATCTTCTTTCTTTTCTTCTACTTGCTTCTTACCCATGGTTAAAAGTCTTCAGTAAAGAAGAGGATTGTACTGTTTGTGGACTTTAGGGCTTTGGTTGGGTACCTCTTAGGCCTTAGCTCAGCGGCTTGGTAGTAGTATTTACCAAGGTCTTAAAAGACAGTCCGGTTCCTATGCGGAACAGCTTTTTTCCCGCACGTTCGGAACAATATTAGCCGTCGGATGAGATTTTGAACGGTCCAGATCTGGAGAGAGAAAAGTTGCGGCTGAACTTAAAAAATAAAAAATAAAATTTTTCTCTCTTCAGATTTGGACCGTTCAAAATCTCATCCGACGACTGAGATCATGTCCCGCAGTGCGAAACAAAAAACTATTCCGCATAGGAGCCGGGACGCTTAAAAGACTATGATAATTTTGTCCTCTTAGCTTGGTTGACTATTGAGTATTGACCGCTAAAAAAATATGGGATTAGTCAACCCGGCAAAAAATCATCTGTCCCCGTTCTGTCCTCATCCCTTGTCTCCAGCCAATCACATTTCACTTTGTATATATATAATTGAAACAAAATATTTATATAATAAATTTTGATTGGTTGGGGGACAGGATTGGGGACAGAGGATTTTCACCCTCCAACCCTAAGGTCTCCATAGTAGTTTTTAAGGCCAAGCGCAAGAGTTAAATTGTAGGATGTTGTTATTTAGAATACGACGTTAGAGTCGAGGGACGAATTCAAAATTTTAGTATTGGAAGACAATTTGTACATTTAAGATGCGATGCTTAATATTTTAAAGAGTTGGTAACGAAATTCCCCTCAACCCTCTTTAAAAATTATGTGAGAATTTACCATACATCCTCAATATCTATGCTCCCTATATGATGTCTTTCCACCCTGATCTGGTTATAGTGCAAAATACCAAATATTTCGCACCGTGCAAAATATTTGGTGGTCGCCGCATTAAGAATTAGACGGGTGAGATTATTTGTATTAACACCTTTTTCATTATAAGTATTGAGACCCAAATTATCTCAACCGTCAAATTCTTAATCCGATCTCGTCAAATTTTTTATCTGATGACAATTAAATATTTTGCACGGTACAAAATATTTGGTATTCTGCATTGTAGGTAGATTGATTTCCACCCTATACATCTCATTGGTTGGTGGTGGTAACTGTTAAGTGTTGTCATTACACAATAATTCATTGTAGAGTTAGTACATACACCATCATGGTTTGTTGGTTCATGGGTACAATGTACCATAACCCAAACAAGGTGGGAAGAATACTTTCTCGACCAAGAGGAAGAATCTTCATGTGATCAGGTATGGCAGTCAAGTTGAAGAACCACATGTGGACTTCGGATATGATTGGATTAAGTCTTAGTCTAAAATTTGTAATTTTAATGTAAAACTAATCTCAAAATTTTCATAAATTAGTGCTTCAAGTTTCAATCCATACTTTATCTAACAAAAATTTAGATCTCAAATTGAATATCAAATTCAAATCAGACTCGATGCAAAAGAACCACGAATCTTGATTTTAATTATTGGAGACTTGTCTGGTCCATGCAAAAGGACATGGACCACAAAACACCCCATATTATTCATTCAAATATGGGAGGTATCATAATGCCTCACTCACTCAGCAAACAATACAATCAGGAAGGAGAAATTCCTCATCTCTGGTCCTCAACAAACACCCAAAAGTAGTGCAAAAACCTGACCAATCCATATTAATGGCAGCCCTGGTGGGATCCAATCTCCCAACAACTATATAAAAATTATTTATATTTGAATTGTTTGAAATTACTGAATTATTCTCTATCTATTTTTATGTATATCTCGAATGACATTTTCCTTGTTTTTTAATCATTTTTGTAATGTTTTAACAAATATTTTCCATGTTTATTCTTATTGCGTTTAAGTTGGAAAGATAGAGCATGGTATTTGGGGCATACTTGTCATTTACGTCTTTATTTACTTAAAATTCAACACTTCCTTAATTCAATTGCATTCGATAGTTGAGACATGTAAAAATGACCGGAGGGGTGTATATGAGTATTGTTCTAGGCCTTCATTGTTAACTAGATTTTTCTAATATTTTGTTTCGTCTCAATTTTCATATCCTATTATCAGCAAGTTATTATGTTTTTTTTAAAAAAAATTAACCAGTAAAAAAAATGGTATAGTCCTAGCTAAGAGAAAATGTTAGACAAATAGCAACTATCTACAAATAAGACAGAGATTGCTATAGGAAAAGAGGACATGTGATCCTAAACCATAACCATGATAGTTTTCAAATATTTGATTGTAAGGACTAAGGGTGCAGTTGAACGGTTTAGGATCATGTATCCATTTCTGCATCTCTTTCTCCACCTATTTTAATATGGTGTCTCATTTTTCCTTGGGAATCCACCATTTTATTCAGATTATAGACTTTTTAATATAAAAAATTGACACATATCAGTTTTTTATTAATAGTATTTTGATCCTCCCCATTCTCTTTACGGGGGGGGTATGATTTGCCCCAAAAGAGGTTGGGACAGGACAGATAAACGGATCATGGGTCAAATTGCCATTCCTATTTTGATGAGACACAAAATAGAATAAATTTTTTGAATAATAACTGAACGAGGTTTCACTTAAAATCAAACTCAAAATGTCACCGGTAGAATCTATATATCCTAATTTCTTTCATAAGTAATTTAATTTTTACACAATTTAAAAAATTTAACCCCAAATCAAACTTTATTTAATTTTATTGTCAAATTCATAACTCGTGCTCACTAAGGAATTTGAAGAACTTTATCAATGAGCTGGGTTAACTCGGTGGGCAGGGGAACGTGACGAACAACCCCTCCCCAACATACGAGCCGGGTAAAGTCTAGACATCATCCATCAAATCATATAGAACTATATGGTCATGATTGGAAAACACAAATGATAGGAAACACCGTTGCCATCATAAGGACCCCACTCCGGTGTGTTTGTTTTTTTTTACAGGTTACACTATTTTTTTTATGGAAAATGATTTGCTACTAGAGTTCTTGGATAGGAATTGGATAAAACTCAAATTAACAATATTCACCCCCTATTGGCAAAAGGGATTCACCCCCCAATTTGAATTTTAGTTAATTTCTATCCAATAATTTTAGTAGCCTAGCAAGATCCTTTTTTTATATTATAAATTTTTTGTTTACAAAATTAATTAATACATTTTATTTTTTTATCAGTAAAATTAGAAAAATTATGATATGGACCGGGTCCATATGGATCATATAGTTCAGATTTGGCCACATTCCTGCAGAATGAGGAGAGAGAAAGAAATGCAGTGATGTGACCAAATTTGGATCGCATGGTCCAATAGACCCGATCCATATCAGAAGTGTTCGTAAAATTATGAGACATCGAATAGAAGATTCCTACCCACTCCACCATACATTCTATTGTGAAAAATCTGTCCCATGGGATGAGCACGAGGGCAGTTTCAATTTCAAGAAAGTTGTTTGTTGCTATTGTTGTTGTTGTCACTTTCTTTTCTTTTTTCTGTTGGGCAAATGATCAAACATGTGGCATGCATAATGTTTTTTTTTAATCTCAACTAACCAACCATATTGAATCAGAAGCTTTAAAGTCAGCCCTGCTTTCAGACCAGCAGCTTTTATTCGTTTTCTAACCAAGCGCCACTTTTGGCTCAGGAAGGCAGCCAAACATTTCTCTCTCATTTTTTAGATTAATTTTGACAATTTTAAACTGTTGAATAAAAAATTTAACGGTTTAAATTTTTTTTGGAAGACACCTATTACATAAAACAAATGTTACATACTTAAAAACAGTGTTTGGAAACCTTTATGAGCCCGACCCATGTTGTGGAACCCGAACCAGTCCGGGAGATAATGGAGCAGCGACTGCACCAGTTGTGGAGCTCGAGTGAGGAGAGGGAAGTAGGGAACCACCCCAGATTCTGTTGTTGAAGACCCGGTACAGCCGGATTCTGTTATAGATGACCCGGTCCAACCGGGTGTGAATGAAGCAATTTTGGAACCATTGGCAACTCCTATTGAGAATATCATTGTTGACCCAATTGATGCCGCAGAAAATATGGTAACTCCTCAATCACCATATAATTATGAGGCAACTAAGGAGGCTACGGGAATGGATGATCACACGGACCCCGTGACAACATTAGGTCCTGATGCAGAACGGGATTATTAACAACTAGAAAAATCAGCGCCGGTTCGACCTACAAAATAGGATGTGCAATCTCCTACTTTTTTTCTAGCAAAGCGAAATGCACCGACGGCTCCTCTCTTTTCGGATCGTCACAAAATATTTGTAAGCTTTCGAGACTTTAGTAAAAAGTATTACTGTGCCAAGTGTTAGTGGCATGTTGATAAAATTGCGCAAGAGGAAAGTGCGTCTCTTGAACCAGAAAATATCAAGGTCCCAAACACGGGATATTTTAACGCATTGACAGACTTTTCAACTGGAAGATGATTACGATGATTTTATTCTTATCCGCTCACGCAACGGTAAAAAAATCATAAAAGTTCCGACTGGACATCACATGAAGACTAAATATAAACTCTTTAAAAATGTTAGCTTTAACGATTGAGATTGTTTTTTTTTGGAATTTATGGACTACTAGAAATCATTAATCCGATGTACGTAGTGGAATTGTTTCCACCTTATATTCGAGGTAAGGTTATATCCCCTATGTATAGTTTTTTGCTTTAATTTCAATAAAGATTCTTTAAAAAAAAACCATGTCACAAAAGAAAAAGTGATACACGTGATTGGCAAATTCATGTCAATGTATAATGAATGAATGTTGGAACCCTACCCACTAGGTTGTCGACTCTTATATTAAGATATGAAGAGAGTTAGAAAGTATTATTCACCCCCCAAAAAAAAAGTTAGAAATTATATATAAATATTTTTAAAACAACAGTAATTGTCTGAATACATTGAATCTGTGAGATTTACTTATATTGCAATTCTTGCATTTTTATATACTTTGCCATGAATAACTATTACTATAGAATTTTCTGATTTTGCTTATCTATTAAATGTGACAAAAATCATTTCGTTCCCAATCGAAAACTACGTGTACCCAATACTTTTCTCACCGTCAAATTACCATTGGTATTCTTCCGTGTCGAAAACTACGTGTACCTAATATCACATTACCATTGCTATTCTTCGCGCTAGAGGGGGAATTATCTAAACCAAGTCATAACGGTTTTAGTGTAGAACATTTATTATTTTTCACAGAATATATATATTTTTAACAAATATTGAGAATCAAACGATCACAGTCGTTAAATTTTGAATTCAATGACTACAAGTATTCTACACACGGAATTAAGCATTTAACCACCACGAAAATCACACCGGATTCTTGTGCCACTCCATTCCTTAATTGTATTACGTTCACACAAAGAGTTTATCAATTTACCCATTTTTTATTTTAGTTTAGGTTATATAAATGAAACTTTTGGTAATTAAAATATTATATAGGGGTGTTCATGAAAAGCAAAATCGATCAAACCAAACCGATTTTTCGGTTTGAGCGGTGCATTGGACTGGTTTCGGTTTGGATTAAATTAAAACCGAACTTTCGGTTTGGTTTAAATTTATATATATATATACATATTAAAGAACTCTTTTGTAATTAAACATGTTGAACTTTTTATTTATACCATGACAAGCAAGTTCTTCGAATGTTAAAGTAAGAGATTGAAGAGGAATATGTTGTATGTTGTATGTGGTTTAGATTCATCTGAAGTTTTTGTTTTACTTTGAAAATAATAATGGTGTAATTTTTGTAATTTTTTGCTTTTTTCCTCGTAGGATAATTTTTCAGTAATTTGTTTGAATTTCAAGAATTAAGATAAAAAATTTATGTTTCATTAATTTGTTTTTTGCTGTGTTTAATTGGTGAAAAAAAATAGACATATTTCTTTATATTTTTTAGTAGCTATGTAATTATATATATATATATATATATATATATATATATATATATATATATATATATATATATGAAAAGAGCTATGTAATTATATAAAAAAATGTTTTATTTTTAGAGAATTTATGTTTCATTATTTTGTTCTTTATTAAGTTAAGAGCAAATAGCTTTTTCTGCCACAAAACTACTTACGAGTGCTATATCTGCCACAAATCATTTTTTCGTGCCTTTTCTGCCATGAAACATTTTATTAGTGCTAAAAATGCCACAAAACGAGGGAGGGTGAAGGGAAAAATAGGTAAGAGATAAAATTAATTTCAAATAGGCCCTAAAATCACTTTTTTATATTTAATTGGGTATACAATTTATTTTCTAAATAATTGACCCCTTCTTCTCAGGTTTATCAAAACCCCCCACCACCTTCTTCTTCCTTCTCCTCCCACCTCGAGCCGCCGTCACCACCTCCCATCCCATCACCCAATCCCCAACCCCCACACCCACCCATACCCCCTGAAAATTAACCAAGAATAGCAATCCATATGATGAAAGTACTTCTAGATCTATATTTCAGACACATATAACAAATTTCACAATGCTTTGCTACTCTAACCTTTAGAAACTGCTTTACAAAATACATATAGTCAAAGCAATAAGCAAAATGCTAATCAATTTGCACTACATGATTAACCAAGCGCTTTGCTGCTAAAACCATAAAAAAATTTAAACAAAATACATACCAGTCAAAGTACTAAACAAAATGTAGATTAGTTTGCACTACATAATTAACCTAAAAGAGATGCTTTGCATCTGAAACCATCAGAATTCCTGAACAAAAAAGAATCTCTCAAAGCAATATGCAAAATGCAGACCAATTTCCATAGGAATATCTAATTGTTCTTAGGCATTTTTGCTAGGCCACCTTCACCACGTCTCTCCAAATCATCAAATATTAAAAATTTGAGAAATTTGGGAAGAAGGGTCAAGTATAAAAAATAAAATAAAATTAGGTACCCAATGTAATATAAAAATTTGATTTTAGGGTTTATTTGAAATTAATTTGATCTCTTACCTATTTTTCCCTTCATCCTCCCTTGTTTTGTGGCATTTTTAGCACTCATAAAAAGTTTCATGGCAGAAAAGGCACGAAAAAATGATTTGTGGCAGATATAGCACTCGTAACTAATTTTGTGGCAGAAAAAACACGAAAACATGATTTGTGGCAGATATAGCACTCGTAACTAGTTTTGTGGCAGAAAAAGCTATTTGCTCTTAAGTTAAACTTGTGAAAACAATAGTCTTATTTCTTTTATATTTTTAGCAGTTAAGTAATTATTTTTAAAAAAAAAAATTATTTTTACTTTATAATTAATATATTTTGTATCTCTTGAAAACCGAAAAATCAAACCGAATGCATCGGTTTGTTATTTTGAATAGTTTGGATTGGTTTCAAAATTTTCAAATCGAATATTTCGGTTTGATTTAAAAAAATGTGTAAAATCGAACCAACTCAAACTATGAACCCACTAATATTATACACGAAATATCACAGACAATTCGAACCGCATGAATTTGACGTCCCAGCTACTACTACTTTTGTAATCACAAATCAGATTTTCAATGACTACGAATCATTGAGGATAACGATTAAAGACAAACAAAGCCTAAAAAATCTGTAAAAGCAAGCAGCTCTAATTTATTTTATGTTCACTGTCCAAATACTCATTACCAGTCAATTAGAATCTGTCTAAATTAATCATTATCCTAATTGGAAATGATGACCTGATTAAGAAAATAATCATTGTAAAGCTTTAAATTTTATGTTCACTGTCCAAATACTCATTACCAGTCAATTAGAATCTGTCTAAATTAATCATTATCCTAATTGGAAATGATGACCTGATTAAGAAAATAATCATTGTAAAGCTTTAATGAGAGAACGTAAATGGTCAAACAACTCTAAAATATCATATTATTGTCGAATAATCCAACCCCAAAACACCATTACTCTATACCCTATACTCTAGACCTAGAGTACATATAATATGGTCACTCAATTTTCACAATCATTAATATTATTAAGGGAAACCCACATCTGCAAGTAAATTCCGTCCAAATTAATGTGAGGATTGAATTTTTCCACATAATATATACAAAGCCTATACCACGCAGAAGTGACACCATTCCAATAAGTATTGAATTTGGACCGGTTCGAATAATTTGTAATACTTCATGTAGTAATAGTATAATAGATGTTATACTCTTAACTATAACACTTTTATTATTCTTCTCTTTTTTTTTAAAAATAAAATAAAATTTTATTCAAGAATCTAAAAGTAAATAAAATTTTCGAACTTTGAAGAAGACACTTTAAATATAATCATATTATAAATAAAAATGATACATCAAGTATACATAATGTTCAAATGCCATTTGAAACCTCTTCTATTACAAAATTTTGCAAATTAAACTGCCGTTAATATAAAATGGAGTAAATCAACAAGAGTTTGTCAAAGTTTCAAGAATCTAGTGTCTTTTAAGTAATGTTTTGATTTTCATCACGATGAGAAGTTTGGGGTGACCAAACTACAATACATGTTATTTTTAGAAAATTTTAGGGTGAATAAAGAATTATAGATAAAATATAGGGAGAGATCACATTGAAAATCTTAAAAAAATTATTAAGAGTTAATATCTATTTATAGCACTAAACTATTTACGAATTTCTCTTTATAGTACTAAACTATTTTTTTTATCTAAATATGTCACTTAACTATTTACGTTTATCTAAATGTGTCACTCAACTATTTACGTTTATCAAAAAGTATACAACCACCCATTTTTTGGGTGTTTTCCGGCCAGCGATGTCACGTGAGTTGCTTCAGAACATGAACAAAGGTGAAAAGGAAAGAAATATTAGAAACGTCGGGCCATAACTGCTTAATTTGACAGACCCGTTTGCCCTTGCAACAACTAATTAAGCAGTTATCGCCCGACGTTTCCAAGATTTCTTTTCCTTTTCGTCGTTGTTCATGTTCCGAAGCAACTACGTGACATCGCTGGCCGGAAAACACCCAAAAATGGGTGGTTGTATATTTTTTGATAAACTTAAATAGTTGAGTGATATATTTAGATAAAAAAAAATAGTTTAGTACTATAAAGAGAAATTCGTAAATAGTTTAGTACTATAAATAGTTATTAACTCAAATTATTAATTTTTTTGTTAAAAAAATAGGACGGGAACAGGGAAAAAGACCCCACCCCAAACACACCCCTTGTGTAGGTCTGCTATACTGAGTTTCAACTTTACATATAGAAAATCACTACCGAGAATTTCCTAACAAAAGTTTCGAACTGAATTAGTCACACAGTATAATAGATACCAGTATTTGTTAAATTTACCTCAAAAGTACTTTGTGATACCAACATGAGTGGTATAGAAAAGAGACTAGAGGGCAAAGGCATTTGTGATGTCTCTCCGATAAGGAAAAGTCATTCGTCCACCCTCATACGTGTTTAATATTTAGGAGCGACAATCATTTTATATCAAACATTTTTGTATTAGATGATTAGAGCAACAATCATTTTATACCAAACAATCATCTATCTATATTAATCAAGTTAAAAATGTTAGGACTAGTATTTTAAAAAGTAAAATAAAAAATCAAGGGCATGCCAAAATCTTGGATGATTGGATTTGGGATAGAGGATTAGAGAGAGTTTTCTCTGGGATCGAAATAAATGGAGAGAGTCCAATAATGTGGATGATCTTATATAATTTTTTTTACAAAAATGATAAATGGTTCAAACTTGATTCAAGTTTTCTGGCACAATGAAAAAAATAAAATGCAATAAGACATTTGTACCCTTCCTTTTCAAACTTAACTAAAATCGAATTTTTTTAATGGATTCAAATTTCAAATTTCAACCTAATTAAATAAAAATGTTGGGAATTGTATACACTTTTCATTAGCATTCATTATACACAACTATCTATAATCAAAAAATTTAATCTGATAGAAAACAAAAAAAAAAAAAAAAAGAACACCAAGAAGATGAAGATGAACAATATTGTTGAAATATATAGTTCTCTTCATAATTCCTTCCCTTCATAAATCCTCCATTATATTTAACGATCTCATCTCATCTGCACCATATTAAAAATTCTGATTTTTTTTATGCAAATATTAAAAATTCTGATCTGAATCTTCAGTATCAAGAGTTATCTCTCCGCTTGGATCATAATCCCTACTTGAGCATTCAGATGAACACGCTTCTCAAAGCAGTGAATTTAAAAAAGGGTGAATATTTCTCGAAAGAGCTTCAATGCCTGTAGCTATTCAGGGTGTTCGAAAATTTTCAAATGGGTTCCAATCACGTCCTAAGATTGAATCCCCTTTGAACCATATTTTGCCGCCTCGTCGACCTGCACTATGGCTTATAACATGCGTTTTGATTGCTAAGCCATTCCTTGATCCCCGAGAAAAAATTAGCGGAGAAAGAATCATAAATAAACCGTCTCAGGGATGAAAATCTGAAGCTGAGTGAGGAATTGTCCGCAAAGAGGACCTCTCTTTGGCAGTGATTATTTCCATCTGAAAGCCTGGAAGTAGGGAGGTTCCTGATCCCATAATCTTCAAATTTTAGTAACTCGTTGTAATTTCATCTGGATTTTGTTGGGCACTTACAACTTCTGTAATGACAGTAGTAGTTTAATATCATGGTTCAAGTTAAACACATTTCTATCCAATTCCTGCACAATTTGTTTCTTTTGTTCTTGAATTTTCGAGATTGATTTCATGCCAACGGCGAATCTCGAAAAATTCAAGTATGTGTTGATTCATATTCTCATTCAAAAATAAATATTTTTTAAGTTTTTTTTTTAAATTATACTTTTTCATATTAAGGAATATAGGCAGAGAGAATTGGTGCTTTAAATCTAAAAGAAAATGAAAATCGTAATTAAAAAAAAAAAGAAATACTAGATAAGAAAAATCAAAAATTGAAATAAAAAATCAGAAAAGAAAACATATATTTTTACTATCAGAATTGGAATTGATATTTTTTGTAATTATTACAATTAAAGTTATAAATGTCGTTATAGAGTTTATGAATAAATAAATAAAATGAATAATCGTCGATTCGATCGTTAATCATGTCTCAGTTTACCAATTAGTATTCTAAGTAACTAATTATAATTTAAGTTATTATAGAGTTTAAAAATAAAAACACTAAATAAAAATCGACGATTCAACCGTTGATCGTGTCTCAAGCTAGAAATTAGTTGTTTTAGGGACAAAAATGTCATTTTACAATAAGGATCGAAATTGAGAGAATAATCTAAGTAATTATTCCAATTGAAGTTATAAAATGTCGTTGTAGAGTTTAAGAATAAAAACATTAACTAAGAATCGTTGGTTCGACCGTTGATAATTTCTCCAAGTTACCAATTAGTCATTCGGGCACAATTGTTAATTTACATTAAGAATTGAAATTGATAGTATGTTTTATGTAATTATTGCAATTAGATTTATAAAATGTCCTTACAACGTTTAAAATTAAAGACAATGACTAAGAATCAAGAATCATTGATTCGACCGTCGATTATGTCTTGAATTACCAATTTAGTCATTTTGTGGACACAATTGTCATTTTACATCAAGAAAGTATGATTTATCTAATTATTGCAATTGAAGTTATAAAGTGTCGTTAAAAATTAGTCATTTTAGGGGGTCTGTTGTCAATTTAAAATAAGAATATAAATTTAAAATAATTTTGTGGGTTAAATTGATAATTTATAAAAATATTTGGTGAGTTATAGAAGGAATTTGTTGTGATGGTTTTCTCATTTGTTCATATAAAATATAATTTTTATGCCCTAAGTCCCTCAAGGGTTGTGAATTGATTACCCTAAAGTCCTTATCATATAATAATATCTAAAAAAAAGTCACACAATAGTTTCGAACTCTTAATCTACTATTCCATTACAAATTGAAATTTGTCAAAATGGGGAGGGGGGGGAATGTTGGGCATTTGTCTCTATTTTCAAGCAAAGGAAAAAAGAATATAAAAAAACATGTAAATGAACCAAAAATTTATAAGTTAGTAATTAAAAAAATGAATGGCTTCATCAAAGAAAAATGGAATTAATGGCTTCATAAAAAAAATAACAGCAGTGAAAAATGTAAAATTTTAAAAAACAAAATCAGAGCATTAGTAATTAGAAGCCTCAAAACATGTAAATGAACCAAAAAAATCATAAGTTAGTAATAAAAAAAAAATGAATGGCTTCATCAAAGAAAAAAAGAATTAATGGCTTCATAAAAAAAATAAAAAATAACAGCAGTGAAAAATGTGAAATTTTAAAAAACAAAATTAGAGCATTAGTAATAAGAAGCCTCATCAAATGCTTTAAAAATTAAAGTAATGAATAAATGAATTTAAAAAAAAAAAATTAATGGGACGTTGGGAAATGTCAAAACTGTTGGTCTTCTCACATTGAAAGAGACGAATGGTTAATTCCAAGAAATTTGTCAAAGATTTCATTAAAAAAAAAAATGTTGAATTCTCTATTTTTCCCCTAATTTACCAATGCACTTAATGGTAATTTTACATTCCCATAATTACTTGAGCCAAGTTTTTGATTCATTTTCTTGAGCTATTTATAACTACTTTTTTTTTTATTCATATAATCGATCCCAATTGTTTATGATTAAGGCTTAGTTGTTGTTGATTAGAGAGAGAGAGAGAAAAAAAGAAGGGCGCGTGACGTTGAGGAACAATATTGATGGTTTACAATAATTAATTGGATTAATATTGAGGAATTAGTGAGGTGTAGTCCGACAAGATGTTGGGGGATGTTCGTTCAAGTGGTCCCTACGGGTTCTTGCTAGCTGTCCCACGTGTTCCCCCAAACCCCAATTCACGGATATGTTTTCACGCCGAGACAATATCTTGACTTCCTTGCCATGTGATTTGCACGTGAACTTGGCCCCTTTCCTCTGTATTTCACTTTCATTTCGTCCATTTTCTTTATTATAAAAGAAAATTCAGAAATACTCTAAATAGAAAGATCAATCATAATCATGTACTCAATAATGCTCAATTTAGAACGGAGTCAATATGATGGAATATTTAACATTTGATTTAGGTTTTCTAATTGGATTGATTAAATTGAGTCATTACTTGGATTATGTTGATTTATTATTTAGTTATTAATCAATGTGTTCACTTTCTGAACCAATTTAGAAAAACATAAGAGAAAAGTCCTAATCAGGTTGAGATTCTAGCGAGCCTGAATAAAGACTAAGTCAGTCTCTCAAGTTTTTACCAAAACTCTACTACCGTGGAATTTGTTGAAACTCTACGTGTCTGTTTTTATAACTTATAGATACTTTGCCCATCTCCTCGACTTACTTTAACTCTAGGTGTCTGTTGTAGAACTTCTACTCTGGTTGTAGAATCTAAAACCCTAATTGCATAGATACTTCATAACTAATCTCTTTGACTAACTTTAACTCTACAATGTCACACTATGTGTTTGTGGGTCCAGAACGCGACTCGTGGGCATAACAACCCTCATTATCACATACTCGGTAACCGAACTCGCTATGATAAAATGGATATTTTGAGGTGATAATTTATGTTTAGACTCGTGATTATATAGCACACAAACTTTCCTTATTTATCTCATTTGAGAAGCAGAAATTACAAAAACATTGTCGCACAATTAACTTTGTTATACAAAAAGAAATAATAATAATAAATTTATTTTAAAAACAAAACTCAATTTCAGTAAAACGTATGACAAATTAGCCTATTAAATGTTGGAGAATTGGGTTTCTTTAAAAGAATTGAATTGTAATAATTTATATTTGAATAACCGCAATATATAGGAAATCATGGTCAGTCTAATGCAATACCCCTGCAAATTGAGGGTGTCGATTATTTTGATACTTATGCCCCTATATCTAGGAAAACATCAATAAAGTTAATTATTGCATTTGCAGCCTTGTTTGATTTAGAGATTCATCAAATGGATGTGAAAACAGCTTTCCTTAACGGGGAACTAGAAGAAGAAATATACATGGAAAAACCTGAAGGATATGTTGTTTCAGGCCAAAAAAACAAAGTGTGTAGCCTTGTTAAATCACTGCATGGATTAAAACAAGCACCTAAACAATGGCATGAGAAATTTGAAAGTGTAATGCTATCAATTGGGTTTCAAATAAACTAGAGTGAAAAAGGAAGAAAAGACGACTATGTAATAGTCTGTCTCTACGTAGATCACATGATAATTATTGGTAACAAGGAAAACATTAAAGTTACCAAGAAATTATTGTCGCAAAACTTCGATATGAGACATGCTGATATAATACTTGGAATGAAGATTACTAAAACATTAGATGAATATTCACTTTCTTAAAGTCATTATATTGAAAAAATATTAGACAAATTTGATAAATGACGTGATTTAATTGCGAGAACACCTATGGAAGCAGGTGTTAATCTCCACAAGAATCGCGGAGAATGTGTGTGACAACTTGAATATTCCAGGATCATAGGCAGTCTAATGTTTCTCATGGACTGCACTAGACCAGATATTGCTAACTCAGTCAACAGATTAGCGAGGTATACAAGTAATCCCAGTTACGGGCACTGGAAAACGTTAGTTAGAGTGCTTAGATATCAAAGGTACAATGCTAACCATGGATTATTTTATAGTAGATATCCAGCTGTATCTTGAAGGGTACACTTATGTAAATTGGATAGCAGACTCCAAAAATATAAAATCCACAAGCGGATACATTTTTGTAATATGAGGTGCAGCGGTTTCATGGAAATCATGCAAACAAACTTGTATTGCGAGATCAATTATGGAATCATAATTCATAACAATGGATCTAACAGGCGAAGAGGTTGAATGGTTACATGGGTTTTTGGAGGACATTCCAATATTTTCAAAACAATGCTACCGATTAGCTTACATTGTGATAGTATATCATCTATTGGTAGATCAAGGAATAATTTTCGAGTTATGTGTCTAACTTTAAAAGTTATTTTCGATGCATTCAACTTGCATCCATAATCGAAATCTTGATCTCCTCGTTAAAATTGAGATATTCTCCATTTATCATGGGCAAGAACAACTTTTGCAAAAGGTACTTTCTTAACATAAAGCAATTAATTGCATTGATTTTACTACAATAATTAAGTAATTAGCAAGTTGTAAACCTATGATTGTTAATCACGTGATTCCTATGTGGCATACCAGCATTCCATTACAAAGAACAGCAAAGCACACATGAAGTGTACGTGTACCCACACATGCAACCAATAGTCAAATCAACCATTGTCTTTGCTGGATCCAGTCAACGGTCAACCCATAATCCTTTCAGGACAGTTTTGATGTGGATCAGGTCAATTAGACCATATCATTTGAGGCCTTCTTTATTTGCGGGTTTCGACTATGATGCTGAATATTACAAATTTTGTACATACTGAACATCTTTCTGTCGAATAAAAATTTAACAATTCAGATTTTTTAAATCAAACATGTGTTGTGAATTTTTAACACATGTTGCATGAAACACATGTTGCAAACCTTATAACAACTGTTAATTAAAAGAGAATACAAATTAAATAAAATATTTTTTAGTATATATTAAAATTTTAATATTCTGCATTATAACCATAGTTATTGTTTTAACCAAATTATCACTTCTTTTTTGGGCTTCCATTGTTTTCTCCTTTTATACTATTGTTTAAATATTTGCTTTGGTCAAAGCTTACGATATAAATAGGTATTCATCTTTTTTTTATTGACTTAAAAAAATAATTAGTTATCAAATTAATTTGATTTAGCAATTAAGATATAAATAGGTATTCATCTTTTTTTTCTTTTTTTTTTAAACTATTGAATGAGAATCAATAATAAAAAGTTACTCCAAAAAGTGTTTAGCACGGAATAAGAATGCCCATTGCTGGAAAATGCAGACCTCCCAGATCCATTGTTATGATGTATTGGAGTCGACCAGCTAAATGAGCGGATGAAACTCAATGTCAATGGGTCATCCTTTGGTAACTCGGGTGCAGGGACAGTGGGGGTATTATCAGGAACCATAATGCGGAATGGATTGAGGGATTCTGTAGGAATTTGGGTACTTATACAAATAATGTGGCTGAGTTGTGGGCTTTAAGGGATGGGTTAAATTTGGCTAGTACTTTTTTTTTTTTTTTTAAATAAAAAAATTAGACCATTTATAAGTATGGTCCAGTTTATTACAATTATTTATTATAAGACCTCACCAGAGGAGGAGTAGTAGAAGCCTGTTGAGCGGGTGCCCCGTGAGGGGAGTAGTAGATGTCCCGTTGAGCGGGTGTCGTGGAAGTCCCGTTGAGCGGGTGCCACGTGAGGGGTGTATAAGACCCACACAAGGGAACCCAAAGAAATGACAATTAAATCATTCTCCTTGTGTGAGGTGAGTATCGAACCTGGACCTCTCGGTCACAGGCAGTGGATGTAGAGATGCTAGATGTAGAGCTAGATGCAAAAGTTATTATTCAGCTTGTGCTTCATGCGAATATTTCTTCTCATCCTTTGGCTAGTACTTTAAATATAGAGATGCTAGATGTAGAGCTAGATGCAAAAGTTATTATTCAGCTTGTGCTTCATGCGAATATTTCTTCTCATCCTTTGTTTAACCTGGTTTTTTATTACAGGACATTACTCCAGAGGTTTCGAGACTATAGTGTTTCACATGTCTATAGGGTGGCAAATTCATGTGCGGATTGTCTAGCCAAAGAAGGAGCAAAACTTGTCTACTGATCTCATTATATTTCAATCTTCGCCCCTTTTGTTAGCCAAATAGTGTGGGCGGGTGATGCTCGAGGGGCCTCTTTTGCGAGATTGGTTTGTAATGACTATAACAGTGATTGTATTAGTGGTTTTTTATTAATATATTTTTCCTTATTCACAAAAAAAAAAAAAAAGAATGCCCATTGCTTTCTTTAAACTTTCTTTTTTGCAGTGGGTTGGTCGGTTCAACTTGCGCCAATGAAACAATCATAGCCGTTAAGACGAACAATTATGTTACAATTAAGCCGTTGATTAAGGGAATACCCACACGTGCAATCGTGCACATGTGCAACTGTTATCGAGAAAAGTGAGGGATTATGGGTCTTTTGTCGGGTCGGCCAACTTTGCTTGGATTTTGTTAAAAGAAATTGTATGACGTATCTGGCGCATGTGACCGGCTTAGCTGGTAAACATGTGATTAACGGTTAAGCAAATCCTCTTAAGTTCGTGTTAATCACAATTTGGAGAATAAAAAGATTTTTTTTTCTTCCGTTGATGATCAAAGCCAAGAATTATGTTGGTTTGCACGTGCTATCTGTGGAAGATATGTTTGCATTGGATACCCTCCGATTTGCATCTTTCGAATGATTGTTGCCAATGAAAACTTTTTTTTCCAATTCATATATGATTTGTCCCCCGTGTATATCCTAATTCATATATCCAGTCAATCACAATTCTCTATATGCATATATAATTAGAAGAAATATTCACATAACGAATTTTGATTAATTGAGTACAGAAATATATAGGGACGTACGATTTTCACCCGTCCCATATTGGTTCTATGGTGGTAGTGGTACAATCTCAACATTTGAACTATTGGGTAAAAAGGGTACACGCTCCTTAAATTTTTCTCGATTTTAATTTTTAATCATGAATAAAAAGATGAAAAGTTATTGACCTTAAACTTTTTTAGAGTGTTAGTGTTTCCCTTCATCCAATTCTACTATTAAATTTGGACGGAATAACCAAACTCGGGGGCATTTTGGGAAAAAACAAGTTCTGACCTTAAAAAAACTGTAGTTGGGAAAGATGTGAAAAAACAGAAGAAAATGAAAAAACTACTATACATGTGGAAGACTATTTTTTTTTATCACATTGACTCTCACATGACCAAAATGCCTCCGTGTTTGGTCATGTGAGATTCATGTGGTCCTATCAATTCAGATTTAACAATGAAATTGGATGGAAGGGGAAATATTAATACTCCAAAAAGTTAATGGCCAAGGACTTTGCATTTTTTAGTTTCAGGGTTAAATACCAAAATCGAAAAAAGATCAAGGAACGCACTGGCGGAGACACAGTGGGGCTTGATGGGGCAAGTGCCCCACCAGTTTTTTCCAAATATATATATTATAGTTATAGTTTTTCTATTTATAAAAAAAATGTTATTTATTACTCACTTTATTTGGATTTGAATGTACAAATTCTATTTTTTGATGTCCAAAATTAAATGTCTCATTTTCTAAAATAGAAATAATTTTGATTTGAACTTCCACTAGTAGTCTTCTATAAACTAATATAATTAAAATTCACTAGTACAATTCTTATTCATGTATATATGAATAAATTCGTAATTAAACATAAATTTGCTTTTTGTTCGGAACAAACTAGTGAAAGGGGTGGTAGGATAAAAGGGTTGAGATTGGAGATAAAAATGATATTGAAATTGATACAAAAATGGATATTGAAGAGGATTTACTTGAAACTAATGTGGGAAATGTTAGAGATGAAATACTTGAATTTGATATTGAACAATTGCCTCCGGATCCTGGATTGAAAATCCTGGATTGTTCAACTTTTACCTAGGAATGGGGATGTTGTTTTTACCCATGCTAATATTAGCTATGCTCATAAACATAACTTGGGTATCAACCCAAAACGAATTTAGAAACGGGGTTGAAAAGGTTCGTCCATTGGTATCTTCATTATTATTCTCAAGGGACTTTGAAAAAAAGCTATTGGTCATGATTTCCATGGATTCTTGCTTCTTATATATCATTTAATTTAGGGTAGTAGTTTATTAGTCATTTTCCTTCTTTTTCCTCTTTGAGTTTGATAAAAGTATTCTTGCACTTTTTGTCTTGCTTTTTAATAATAAAATTTCATTTTTCGTCCACGTAAAGATTCATGACATGTATAAACAGTGGCGGAGACATTTTAAAAAACGACGAATTTTCTATAGAAAAAAATTATTTTTTGTGATATTTTCTTATAAATATGGTATTTGGCCCCTCCTCCCCCCCAAAAAAAATTTCAGTAAGAAATTTGCCCCCCCCAGTGATAAATTCCTGGCTCCGCCACTAAAGGAGCGTGAACACATTTCACCCGAACTATTAATATGTCAATTGAGAATAGTTTGGTCTAGAATTATTCTTGATAGCTATTAATTTATTTTCAGTAACCAAATTGACGACCAATGGTTAAAATCGTATCGATTATGTGTTAGACAAAAAAACTGTCAATATCATAATTATAATTAAAATGATCTAACATTATTTCCATAAACTTTCTTTCTCCTAAACATTCGATTGTTTTCTAATTGCGAATCTAGATAGACTGTTTTCGATTCACGACTTTTTCAATTGTATGTAACATGAACTATGAATTTTCTAGAACTAAAAGATGTTCATATCTCTTTAAAATACGAGTCCAATGTTCAACTAATTATTGTATATTAGAAAATAGGTGATCATTTTAGTATATTGTATATTAGAAAATAGGTGATCATTTTAGTAGGCCACATACTAAAATATAATAAGATTTTAGAAAGATTAAATAAAATTCAATCCAAATCCAAAATTTGGAACTTATCTTCTCTTTCGCAATAATTAACTTTTTTTTTTTGTTAACCTAAAAATGCGAATTTAAAAGTGCACTCCAAATTCAAAAGGACAAATGAGAAGTAATTTGTATTTCTTGAGAGGCAATATAGTAATTTGAGATGGTAAATTGTTTGTGGGATTCACTAATCATGTGTAGTTGGTTATGCCAATACCTACCAGTGTTGTGTGGTATTCGACGTGTATGTAACAGGATCGAATCTCCTTCCCTAATTTAAATAAATAAATTATATTTGGTTATTAAATCGTTATTGGCTTAGGAATGACAACTATGCCAAGCTATTGTGGCATATTACGAATGTCAGTCCGGCTCCTGTGCGGAACGCCCAAAGTTCCGCACCTGCGGAACCATCCTAGCCGTCAGATGGAATTTTGAACGGTCCAGATCTGGAGAGAGAAAAGTTGTGGCTGACAATAAAAAATAATAATAAAAAATGTTATATAATGAAAGGGTACATATGTAATTTTACAAATAAATGATTGGGTTACCGAGGAGGAGAGAGAAAAGTTGCGGCTGAACAAAAACACATGTTCTTCTTTAGAGAACACATGTTTTTGGTTAGAGAATTCCTCGGGAACAAAAAGTAAACGCAACCGTCACATCGATTAGGTTACCGAGGAGGAGAGAGAAAAGTTGCTGCTGAACAAAAACACATGTTCTTCGTTAGAGAACACATGTGTTATCTAACGAAGAACATGTGTTTTTGTTCAGCCGCAACTTTTCTCTCCTCGGAAACAAAAAGTAACACGCAAAGTTTATCCCTAAAATACCCCTATTTTGATACAGTCGTTGGATCAAAAAGTATAAAATCCAACGGCTGGGATCGTGGCCCGCATCGTACGGAATTTTCAGGGTCCGCATAGGAGCCGCGACGTTACTAATGTTTTTTAATCATCACTTGAAATAATTTGTAAGATTCTTGGAATATAGTAGATGGCTAATCATTGTAGTTGCTTCAAATGATATATAAGAATCTAAGTACAAATTCTAAACAGTAGTATTCGGACAATCATCCATTGATTGATTTTCTAGGCTGTTTGATAATAATTCAATGGTGGGCCAAAATGCAATGAGTTGGGATTGGATCCATAATCTTTTTATAAGAATATTCATTGTTTCTTGTTGATCCTTACCCTTGCAAAAAAGCCCATATGGAAAAATTAATCGAATTTTATACTTCAGCCTAGTCCCATTTTTTTGGAATAAAACAATATTATTTGAATTCCTAAATAATGTTTTTTAACATAAAAAAATATTATTATAGTATTTAGTGATATCAAAAGTTATGTGTAGTAAGAAAAAATTCAGTGGGTTTCCAAAACATTCAGATGAGGCTCTAATCCTCATTGCATGTTATGTCAATGAATCAGCAGGAATATTACATATTCGTGGACAAAATATACATTGGTTATACAGTTCCCCTAACCATTTTTTTTTATTTGACTAACAATATACCCTATTTGGGAAAATTCATCTTCTATCTGACGGACCCGATTAATAAGAACTGGGCAATCACTTTCTATGAGGCGTAATTGATATCCTCGAGTCATTGCAAACCTAAGGCCATCAAAGAACACCTTTGCTTCGGCATACTCAAGGTTATGTGAGTTAGAAATTAACTTAGGGAACCCACCTAGAAAAGCTCCTTCATGGTTGCGCACAATTGCTCAAAGATCACCAACTCCATTATTCCACGAGCCATCAACATTTAGTTTAAGAAAATCATTCACATGTCTTCCATCTAAGGAATGATGGATGTCTTCCAATCAGAGTTGCTCTCGATACTCTTGCTACTTTTTGTCTAATGAAGAGCAAACATTTTTGTTTTACCTTGAGCATATACTTTATTTGATCATAATTTGACAAAGGATGGCAATCAATCCCTTGTTTCCTTGTCCCAAGGATGAAGTAAAAACATTCCTGAATTCCGCAATATAAATTATAGCAAGATTTACAACTTTCTCATCTGATTTCCGTTTTACTTAAAAAATCAGCTCGATTTCTGTTGCACCAAATGCTCCATGCAATATAAACAAATGGAGTCTCCATCTTCTATAATAGGAACCAGACCAAAAAAAAAAAAAACGTCATTTTTTTAATTATAGAGTGTATATCAAAACTATTTTGATTCCAGACTCCCAAAGTCATTGGGCATGGAGTGATTCCAATTCAGTAAAGAGGATGAACAAAGGCACATGAGATTCTGAATTCTGATCTTTTTTAAATACTTTTGTTTGTGCTGAAAGCAAGGAACCAACAATCCACTGGAACCGGAAAAGCCAGAACATATCAAAGTCGGATGACTCTTAATTTTCTAGTAAATCAAAATAATTTTTTTGAAATTCTTCTTTTAAGATGTATTTTATAAGACGTATAAAAAGATGTATCAGCAGTTATACCTCCCTCTTCGCCTATCGACTTGCACACACAAGCTACCGGAGCAGTTGGTAGTTTCGGAGAAGCCAAAACATATCAAAGGCTGATGATTCCGAATCTTCTAGTAAATCAAAATAATACTTGAAATTCTTCGTTTAAGAAGTATTTTATAAATTATAAGACGTACTAGAAGATGTACCAACCGTTCTATCTCACCCTTCGCCTATCGGCTTGGGCGCACAATCTACCAGAGCAGTTGGTAGTTCCGCGCCTAATGATAATGGCGAAGGGTCTTCCTCTTCCCCCACAAACTCCATCAAATGTCATGTACTAGATTTAAATCACAAGCCATAATCAAGACTTCAAGCTTTAACCAAGCTTTTTTGCCCCATATTAGCTACCTAATATAATATTCCAAAATACTACTAACTTCATATATTTCTGTTTCAGCCATTTTCCCTGTTTGTAATCATAAGCATATTACCTCCATCATCTAAATCATCAACATGGTAATTTCACACATTTCCTGCCTCCATTTCTTTCTGAAAATCCTAGCAAATCTGCAAAAAAAAGATAGTCAATTTATAACTGTTAGCTGCATTCCCACCATGAAAAAACCAGAGAAATCAAGAATCAACAAAGGGAAATCAAGAATCAACCTTTTCCATGATATCGAATCCTCTGGTCCTAAAAAGAACTACCTCTGCAAAGAACAAAATCAACCCATGTTATACTTCAAATCATATACTTTTTTTTTTTTTTGAAGCCCGAAAGGGCGTTGCCCCCGAGGGGAGAGAGTACCCTAGAAAGGCCGATTAAAGCATGCCCCATGCTTGGGGAGGGTATTGCCTCACCAGAGGAGGAGATTGTTGCCCCAATAAAGGGGATACGGGAATCGAACACGGTACCTCCGGCCGGCCCGTGTTCGGGTAGCTTTACCACTTGAGCTACCCGATTCCCATCTTCCAATCATATACTACAACAAAATTCAAGCATGCAAAAAAAAATCATATATACTACTCTCCCTCCATTACTTAATATAAGTTGTTTAGGAAATTAGGCGAAAATTAAGGAGGAAAAAGCAAGGCACTTTGTTAGTTAAAAAAAAAATCAATATTACTCTCTTAATATTACTCTCTTAAATATGACGTGTGTAGCATTAATTCTATTTATATTAAAGAATGAAAGTAGTATGAATTAAAAAGTACAAAAAAATAATAATATTAAGACCATAACATACCAGAGGATCAGGAATTCGATAAGAAACAACATTGGTACCCACTAAATACAAACCCGGAAACACATTCTGCAAAACACATTCACCAAAAAAAATCCTCATTAGCCCACTCCTCAACCGGTAAGAATTGTCTATCTACATTCTATATCATATTCTCTATCCCATCAATAAAAAAATTTAATGTGTTAATTTTTAATTGAAAACTATAACTTAAAAAATTAACACATTTCTGATTAACGTGACAAGAAAATGGATACAGAACGAAGACGGGACGATTTTTCATGCTATGTCCCCAATTGAACGTCAACTTTCTAATCTAAAATAAATAACAAAAAAATAATGGACATTTAAATCGGGACGGAAGGGAAGTTAGAATACGTACATCAAGCTGCTTCTGGAAATTCTTAGGGCGTTTCTTAGGCCGACGAGAAGGTCTAGACCCAGTCATAGAATATATATCTTCTTCAATCTCTTCTTTAGACAGCGAGATCCATAGCTTCCTCTTCTTCTCTTCAACTACTTTCCGCTTCCTCTCCGTAGGCCCATGTCCAATTCCGGGCCCACTAACTTCAACAGCCGCCGCCGCCGTTCCTGACCTGAACCTTAAAGACTTCGAAAGCCCATAACCACCTTCATCCGGCGGCGTTTTTTGTAAGGATGACGCAGCATCTGGGGGGAAATTGAACGCTTTCCGGGGTCTTAAATTCCAAGGCTTGGCCGCCTCATTCTCACCTTCCTCAATGACGACGTCGTCCTTTTCATTTTCCTTCTCTGGAGCGGCGGCGGCTTCTTTAGGTTGAGAAGAGCAAGATGAGATGAAGAATGGGTTCTTCCGAGGAGTACGAGATAAAGTCTTGGTGGTGGCGACGACTTGGCGGGAAGTATTATCATTATTATAATCATGGTTGTCGTGGTCTGACTTGGTGGCGGCCCATAAAGGAGGAGAAGAAGATGGGATCATTGGGATGTTATTATTATGGTGGTGGAGGTCGGGCGGCAAATCGCGGCGGTGGGTGGTGGAGGTGGAATAAGAAGAAGAAGAAGAAAAGTGATGGTTGCTGGTATTGGTGTTCTTGTGAGCCCATCCCAATTGGGGTAAATCGAAGTTGTGAAGCGGCTTTGATTTTACAGGATCGGTTGCCATTAGAGAGAAAAAGATTTATTTCAAATTCATCAAAGAAAACAAAAGGCTAGACAAAGAAAAAGGTTTGGTTTTGGGAAAAAGATCTTCCTCGTGGACTCACCCACATCTCTGTAAAATGAGTTGGGATAGGCCCCGCACCAATTCGAGAGAGGTATGGCACCAGTCTCAAAAGGCGGTTCTACTTTGAAATTTTTCGATTTTGGGGCCTTTGAGATGGAAAGAAGTTTTATGGCTAATTGATATATTTAATCTTGAAATAATTTTTGCTTAGCAGATAAGATCTCTGATAATTGTTTGCAGATTTTTAGATCCCAATCAAATCAAGGGTTAGAGAATTGATCATTCCTTTTTTTTTAAAAAAAAATTAAACGTCCGTTAATAAAAGTTGATCGAATGAATAGAGGTACAATAGGAACTTACATATTTATTTAGATAATTGATACAGACGTGAACTCAATTGTAAGGATACATAAATATAAATACATAATTATAAAACTAAAAAAACTACTTGTCTCAATTATAATTATAAAATTAAACAAACCCATTCCTCTTCCCCCTCTTCTCCGGCGGCGGCCCAAACCAAGTTCTAAACAATTGCTTCTTCTACTCCGGTCTGCTACTTACACTACCACTCAACCCACTAATTTCTTCTTGCTTAATTTTTTTTTTTTTTTTGCTAAATTTATTCTAGAAAATGGAGTAGAATATGGCAAGGTTCTAGTTTGTCTGATTATTATTAGCAGAATAAGAGTAGCAGAATGTGTTGGTGGCGAGGGAGGAGGGAGGGAGGAGATGAATTTTAGTTTTTTTAGGGTTTGGTTTGGAACTATGTTCCAAATGGATGCCAATAAAACAGGGGCTAAAGCAGTTGAAATCATTGCAATTAGTTTAGACCATTTCTCCTCTGAAAATATTGGAATTGTTAGTTTTCTTGGCAAATCAAGTGGCGTTTCAAGAATCCACAAACGTTTCTTGAAGAAGCAAGAAGCTGAAAATTGCAAATCACCATCAGCTTTCGAGCCCAACATGGGTACCTGTTAGGGAAAATATGTAATTCAGAAAATATGCAAATCAACATGGGAACTTCACATATTTTACAATTAGGTATTTACTATTAAATATCTTTATAATTGAGTTCATGTGGTATTAATTATCTAAAAAATATGTGAAATTCCAATTTTGTCCTCTTCACTTAACTAGACTAACGTTCAATTTTTTTCAAAAAAAAGGATGGAATGACCAATTCCCTGGCCCGTAATTTGATTGGAGATCTAAAAAGCTGCAAACAATCACCAAAAACCATGTCTTCCAAGCGAAAATTGTTTCAGGACTAAATACACCAAGTGGCCAAGTTTTATATATGGGGAGAAGGGAAAACTTTCTCCTGACAAAGTCTCGGTGGTATTAAGAAGAAAATATTGTTCTTCTGCTACTAAAATGAAAATAAAACAGAAAGCAGAATATAAACAGAAAACAATTCGGATTAAATTCTGGACGAGTCAGTAGTAAACCACTTGCCCTTAAACTCAATTTGCTTGCCTAATTGCTCCAGGCCTACAAGAGCAACGAGTTCCAAGGTACAACGTCCAATCACATTGCTTACCAGAAGCTTAGAGAAGTAGTACTTCGAACATTTTCTGTGTAGAACTCTCTGTAACTAGTATTAAGTGTAGAAATGAAGAAGGAAGATTAATTTCATAGCAAATAATTCTGAGGGGGGACTGCCTTTAATAGTAGTCAGAAAATACAGTTTCACCCGTCAATCTCTCACCTCGTAGTTGAGAACGTGAGTAACTCCCACACCTCGTAGTGGGTAAAGAGCAGTTACTCAAAATTGCTGGAGAATCGTGTAAGGTCCATTCTGTAATTACACAAACATCATGTGACTCTTCCGCAGTTACTCAATAGTTAAGGGACTATTATTGTAAATAGTCAAAAAAAATATTACTGCCCTCCCGGCAGGGACACACGGCGTGGCGCGACAAGACGTGGCGAGGCTAGACGGACGATGTGCGAGGGGTAACCCCTTTCCCACTTGTTTAAGATCACTAGTCTAGCTAGTACTTATAAACTACTTTTAATCGGTTCTCACAACTGATGTGGGATAACATCACACATCCATTAATAGCCTCTCCACTTTAACCAAATTTATTATTCACACCGAGAGTTAGTTTACTCACATGTTATATATCATCGCGAAGCTTGCGCAACCCACTACGCGATGAATTCAAAACACTTTAAAACTAAGCGGTGGAAACACACAATTAAATTTGATCAAATAAGTCCACATAATAATTAATTCTCCAACAATCCCCCACAAGAATAAAATTTGGCAGGAAAGATGCACGCGTAGCCTAAAAATGCAATTTCGAGAGTTCAACGAGAAATCGCTACTTCGGGATAGGTGGTTGTGAACCTTGAACCTTCCCTAGTGAAATACCATCGGGTACACTTGCTAACCAGTGGACGTCTTGAACTGTTCAGCGTTTTGTGTGTACCTAGACAATGATACTCACACAACGTTTTATCTACACAATTAGTCGGTTCTTTCGTTTTTGTCCATTTCGGCCCTGGACTGCTTTGGAAATATTCTTTGAACGCTCTAAAGATTTAGCCCTCAAGTAATCTTATAGAAGTGGCCCATTTACATTCAATATAGGTGATATCTTATTAGAAGTATCATGCCATACTCCACGTATTATGTATAAGGATCATTAAAAGTTAACATTATTCTTCAATGGACAGGTCTATCACTCTTTTATCACAGGAATGGGCTGGGAATTCTTTTCCCGAGTGCTTTGTTCAATTCCACCACAATTTAGTTTTCCCGTTGAACTTACAAATTGGGTTTTACAATTCAGGTTGGGTTGCCATCATGAGTGGTAATCAATTTCACTGGCTTCAACCTCATTCCAATTGATGATCTTTTTACTAGGTCTCTTGTTAGATCTTTTGGGTCCGCTATATTTTCTTTGGATCGTACAAAGTCCAAAATAATAATGCCAGTTTTTAACAGAGTTCTAACGGATTTATGTCTTCGACGTAAATGTCTAGACTTCCTATTATACACGTTATTTGTTGTTTTTCCCAATAGCTGACAATCTTTCACAATGTAAGCTAATTTGTTGCATTGATTTTGAATACATTGGAACGTCCTTAAAAAAACTACGTAGCCAATCAGCCCCTGATGCTGCTATATCCAAAGCTATGAACTCCAATTCTATAGTTGATCTTGCAATGCAGGTTTGTTTGCATGATTTCCAAGAAACCGTTGCACCTCCCATCACAAAAATGTATCCACTAGTGCACTTTATATTTTTGGAGTATGGAATTAAATTTGCATCAGTGTACCCTTCAAGTACAGTTGGATATCTTGTATAATGTAACCCATAGTCAGCAGTGTATCGTAGATATCTAAGCACTCTCACTAATGCTTTCCACTGCTCGTGACTGGGATTACTAGTATACCTCGCCAGTCTGTTGACTGAATTTGCGATATATGGTCTAGTACAATACATGAGGTACATTACATTCCCAATGATTCTAGAATACTCCAGTTGTCGTATACCTTCTCCGCGATTCTTGAAGAGATTTGAAACCACTTCCATAAGTGTTATAGCAATTATATCACTTGTTTTTTTCAAATTTGTCTAGAATCTTCTCAACATAGTGTTTTTGAGAAAGTGAATATCCATCTGCTGTCTTGGATACCTTAATCCCAACAATTAAATCAGCAGGTCTCATGTCCTTCATATTGAAGTTTTGCGACAACATTTCTTGGTAGTCTTGATGTTACTTTTTTACCAATGATTAACATGTCATCAACGTAGAGACAGACTAATAGATAGTCATTATTGTTTCTTTTCACGTAGACACACTTGTCACACTGATTTATCTGAAATCCATTCAAACGCATTATGGTATCAAATTTCTTATGCCATCGTTTAGGTGTTTGCTTTAATCCATACAAGGATTTAACAAGTCTGCACACCAAGTGCTCTTTACCTGGAACCACACACCCTTTAGGTTGTTCCATGTAAATCTCCTCTTCCATTTCTCCGTTGAGGAAAGCTGTTTTTACATCCAGTTGATGGATTTCTAAGTCAAACAAAGCTGCAAAGGCTATGATTAACCTGATTGATGTTTTCCTCGACACAGGAGCATAAATGTCGAAATAATCCACACCATGAGTTTGTCTATAACCATTTATTGCAAGTCTTTCCTTGTATCTATCTACTGTACCATCTGGTCTCATTTTCTTTTTGAAAATCCACTTGTGGCCCAAAGCTTTTGAACCAGTTGGAAGTTCTACAAGTTCCCATGTATGATTTTGAAGTATTGAATTTATCTCACTATCAACAGCTTCTTTCCAGAAGTCGGAATCAGGAAACGAGACAGACGGACAAACGGTGCTCGAGGCGTAACTCATTTCCCACTTGTTTAAGATCACAAGTCTAGCTATCTAGTACTTATAAACTACTTTTAATCGGTTCTCACAACCGATGTGGATAACATCACATCTCCATTAATAACTTCTCCACTTTAACCAAGTTTATCATTCGCACCGAGAATTAGTTTCCTCGCATGTTATATATCATCGCGAAGCTTGCGCAACCCACTACGCGATGAATTCAAAACACTTTAAAACTAAGCGGTGGAACACACAATTAAATTTGATCAAATAAGTCCACATAATAATTAATTCTCCAACAGAAAAACTCACATAAATTAGGTAAATTGGTGTTTATATATTTGTCTTAATCACTTAGAATTTGCCACGTAAATATCCTCTCTAATTTTATTTTCTCAACAATCATTATTCATATCTACGTAGTGAAATGCGAATGTCTGGAACAAGAATGGGACACAAGTTAAAAATAGACATTTTTTTTGCCCACAAATTATCGGCAACAAATCCTCTATCCCCATTATGTGTATGTTCAATGTCTCCCGAATATATGTTTGTCACGTATTCACTTTTAACCCACGGGTTCCACTGTTTCTTTTAGACTATAATTTTTATAATTAAAAAATTAACACAAGTCAATCTCTTATTAGTAGGAATATATAATGGGATATCGAACAAGGACAAGAGATTCCTAACCCAAACTATCCACTCTTACAATTATATAAGAACTCGTGTAAGATTCATCCGAAATTTGTGAGAGAGGTATCCATTGAGACGGCTATGTGCCTGACTTTCTCGATGAACGGAAAGCTGCTGCATTTACGAAAGCGGGAGGGGAGTGTTTGGATGCTTTCTCAATTACTTTTCACACAATTCCAAAAAAAAACAAAGGGTTTTGAAACTAGTTTGCGAATGTTATTTTTCCTTTTCTAATAATGATTAATTATGAGCGCTCACATTCTCATTCTCTAAAATACATTTGTATTCTCTTTTCTCACATTCTTCGATATAGAATTCTCAATTTGATTTTTTTTGTCATTCTAAAAAAAATTTACATCACAAGGTCCTTAGCCCAGTGTGGCAACGGCCTGCCCACGATCTTGAGGTCGTGGGTTCGATACCCTCCTCGTGCATAGGGCATTCTTTAAATTGTCTCCTTTTCCAGGGTTATCTCCTCCTCCTCTTGTGAGGTTGGTACTCTCCCCTTTGGGTAAACGCCCGTCTGGGCTTAAAAAAAAAAAATTACTCTTTTTAATTAGCAAGATAGTTATTTTGAAACAAAAAATACAAACACACCATGATATGTTTAAGTGGATAAGAATGAGATATTTTCAGAAATGTCCATACAATAGTTAGTACAAATGAAGACTAATACGTAACTTTGGTCTCATATTATTTTTGAGTTGCAAGATTGGTCATATATAATCTTTTTCCTTATAAAACGTCATATATGTATTTTTAGTTGGAAGATTGGTCATATATTATTTATTATTTTTTTTTGGGCATAGAACATCTTATATATATTTTTTGATTTACAAACACATGCCAGACCACCACTTATGCGAAGTTTTTCAGCCAAGATGCTCACGTGCACATGTCGTGAGTGTTTCCTGAAAGGTAAAAAAGTATTTGAAGTAAAAGTTAACTAAAAAAGAATGGCGCATTATATCTGATAGACATAAGGCAAGTTAAATTGTTTACATATTTAAAGGGCAAATAAAAACAACTTTTTACCATGTTCAACAAGATTCCAAATAGAAATGCTAGTCTGCCTTTGTGGTGGGCATGTAATCCTTTAAAACTTACATATTTAAATGGCAAATAAGTTTAATTTCTAATTCATGTGGGACTTTAATTGTACATAAAAAAAAAAGAAAACTGAATGGTAAAATATTGTATATATTTGCTTCACTGTCCATGAAGGATAGGAATGTCCAGACATATGTTGAACAAGATTCCAAATTCATTTCAAAATTAAATGCTAGTATGCCTTTGTGGTGGACATGTAATCTTTTAAAACTTACATATTTAAATGACAAATAAGTTTAATTTCTAATTCATATGGGACTTTAATTGTACATAAAAATAAAACAAAACTAAATGGTAAAAAGTTGTATATATTTGCTTCAATATCCATGTAGGATAGCAATGTGGAGACATGTGTTGAACAAGATTCCAAATTCATTTCAAATTGAAATGCTAGTCTGCCTTTGTGGTGGACATGCATTCCTTTTAAACTTACATATTTAAATTGCAAATAAGTTTTATTTCTATTTCATATGGGACTTTAATTGTACAAAAAAATAATACAAAACTAAATGGTAAAAAGTTGTATATAATTGCGTCACTATCCATGTAGGATAACAATGTCCAGACATGTGTTGAACAAGATTCCAAACTCATTTCAAATTGAATTGCTAGTCTGCCTTTGTGGTGGACATGCATTCTTTTAAAACTTACATATTTAAATTGAATTTAAGTTAAATTTCTATTTCATATGGTACTTTAATTGTAAATAAAAAACAAAACTAAATTGTAAAAGGTTGAATATATTTGCTTCACTATCCATGTAGGATAGCAATGCCCGTTAAAACTTACATATTTAAATGGCAAATATGTTTAATTTCTAATTCATATGAGACTTTAATTGTACATAAAAAGAAAACAAAACTAAATGGTAAAAAGTTGTATATATTTGCTTCACTGTCCATGTAGGATAGAAATGTCCATACATATGTTGAACAAGATTCCAAATTCATTTCAAATTGAAATGCTAGTCTGCCTTTGTGGTGGACATGTAATCCTTTAAAACGTAAATATTTAAATGGAAAATAAGTTTAATTTCTAATTCATATGAGACTTTAATATTACATAATAAAAAAAGAAACTAAACTAAATGGTAAAAAGTTGTTTATATTTGCTTCACTATCCATGGATGATAGCAATGTCCATACATTTGTTGAATAAGATTCCAAATTCATTTCAAATTGAAATGTTAGTCTGGCTTTGTGGTGGACAAGTATTCCTTTTAAACTTACATATTTAAATGGCAAATAAGTTTAATTTCTAATTCATATGGGACTTTAATTGTACAAAAAAAAGAAAACAAAACTAAATGGTAAAAAGTATTATATATATATATATATATATATATATATATATATATATATATATATATATATATATATATATATTCTACTATTCATGTAGGATAGGAATGTCTAGATATACGTTGAAAAAAAATTCCAAATTCATTTCAAATTGAAATGCTAGTCTGCCTTTCTGGTGGACATGTAAACCTTTAAAACTTACATATTTTATTGGCAAATAAGTTTAATTCCTAATTCATATGGGACTTTAATTGTACATAAAAAGAAAACAAAACTAAATGGTAAAAAGTTGTATTTATTTGCTTCACTATCCATGTAAGATAGGAATGTACAGACATGTGTTGAACAAGATTCCAAATTCATTTCAAATTAAAATGCTTGTCTGCCTTTGTGGTGGACATGTAATCCTTTAAAACTTACATATTTAAATGGAAAATAAGTTTAATTTTTAATTCATATGAGACTTTAATTGTACATAGAAAGAAAAGAAAACTAATTGGTAAAAAGTTGTATATATTTGCTCCACTAATCATGTTGGAAATTAATGTCCAGACATGTGTTGAATAAGATTCCAAATTCATTTCAAATTGAAATGCTAGTCTGCCTTTGTGGTGGACATGCATTTCTTTTAAACTTACATATTTAAATGGTAAATAAGTTTAGGGTGTGCTTGGACAAGGTCTTGGTTTGGGTTTGGGTTTGGGCGGGAGAGGCTAAAAAATTGGCGGGAACAATTCAAATTCAAATTTTTTTTTTTCAAATAATCGTCCAATTTCAAATTTTGGCTTCATAAATTTGGAATTTGAACATCTCCCGACAATTGAAGAGGAAATTTTTTTGAATTTAACGATTATTTGAAGAAAAAAATTTGAATTTGAATTGTTCCCGCCAATTTTTTAGCCTTTCCCGCCCAAACCCAAACCCAAACCAAGACCTTGTCCAAGCACACCCTTAATTTCTAATTCATATGGGACTTTAATTGTACATAAAAATTAAACAAACTTAAATGGTTAAAAAATTATATATATTTGCTTCACTATCCATGTAGGATAGCAATGTCCAGACATGTGTTGAATAAGATTCCAAATTCATTTCAAAATGAAATGTTAGTTTTCCTTTGTGGTGGAAATGTAAACCTTTTAAACTTACATATTTAAATGGCAAATAAGTTTAAATTCTAATTCATATGGGACTTTAATTGTACATAAAAACAAAACAAAACAAAATAGTAAAAAATTATATATATTTGCTTCACTATCCATGTAGGATAGCAATGTCCAGACATGAGTTGAACAAGATTCCAAATTCATTTCAAAATTGAAATGCTAGTCTGCCTTTGTGGTGGACATGCATTCCTTTAAAACTTAAATATTTAAATTGCAAATAAGTTTAATTTCTATTTCATCTGGGACTTTAATTGTAAATAAAAAAACAAAACTAAATGGTAAAAAATTGTATATATTTGCTTCAATATCCATGTAGGATAGGAATGTCCAGACATGTGTTGAATAAGATTCCAAATTCATTTCAAATTGAAATGCTAGTCTACCTTTATGGTGGACATGCATTTCTTTTAAACTTACATATTTAAATGGTAAAGAAGTTTAATTTCTAATTCATATGGGATTTTAATTGTACATAAAAAGAAAACAAAACTAAATGTTAAAAAGTTGTATATATTTGCTTCACTGTCCATGTAGGATATCAATGTCCAGACATGTGTTGAACAAGATTCCAAATTCATTCCAAATTGAAATGCTAGTCTGCCTTTGCGGTGGACATGTAATTCTTTAAAAGTTACATATTTAAATGGCAAATAAGTTTAATTTCTAATTAATATGGGACTTTAATTGTACATAAAAAGAAAACAAAAAAAAATGGTAAAAAGTTGTATATATTTGCTTCACTATCCATGTAGGATATCAATGTCCAGACATGTGTTGAACAAGATTCCATTCTTACAATTATATAGGAACTCGTGTAAGATTCATCTGAAATTTGTGAGAGAGGTATTCACTGAGACGGGTATGTGCCTGACTTTCCCGATGAATGGAAAGCTGTTGCACTTACGAAAGCGGCAGGGGAGTGTTTGGATGCTTTCTCAATTACTTTTCACACAATTCCAAAAAAAAAACAAAGGGTTTTGAAAGAGTTTGCGAATGTTATTTTTCCTTTTCTAATAATGATTAATTATGAGCGCTCACATTCTCATTCCCTAAAATACATTTGTATTCATTTTTCTCACATTCTTCGATATAGAATTCTCAATTTGAAAAAATCACTCTTTTCAATTAGCAAGATAGTTATTTTGAAACAAAAAATACAAACACACCATGATATGTTTAAGTGGATAAGAATAAGATATTTTCAGAAATGTTCGTACAATAGTTGGTACAAATGAAGACTAATACGTAACTTTGGTCTCGTATTATTTTTGAGTTGCAAGACTGGTCATATATAATCTTTTTCCTTATAAAATGTCATATATGTATTTTTAGTTGGAAGATTGGTCATATATTCTTATTATTATTATTATTTGTTTTTGCATAGAACTTCTTATATATTTTTTTGATTTACAAACACATGCCAAACCCCCACGTATGCGAAGTTTTTCAGCCAAGATGCTCACGTGCACATGTCGTGAGTGTTTCCTAAAAGGTAAAAAAATATTTGAAGTAAAAGTTAACTAAAGAAGAATGGCGCATTATATCTGATAGACATAAGGCAAGTTAACGTGTTTCCATATTTAAAGGGCAAATAAATACAACTTTTTACCATGTTGAACAAGATTCCAAATTCATTTCAAATTAAAATGCTAGTATGTCTTTGTGGTGGACATGTAATCCTTTAAAAGTTGCATATTTAAATGGAAAATAAGTTTAATTTTTAATTCATATGGGACTTTAATTGTACATAAAAAGAAAACAAAACTAAATGGTAAAAAGTTGTGTATATTTGCTTCACTATCCATGTAAGATAGGAATGTACATGCATGTGTTGAACAAGATTCCAAATTCATTTCAAATTGAAATGCTAGTCTGCCTTTGTGGTGGACATGTAATCTTTTAAAACTTACATATTTAAATGACAAATAAGTTTAATTTCTAATTCATATGGGACTTTAATTGTACATAAAAATAAAACAAAACTAAATGGTAAAAAGTTATATATATTTGCTTCAATATCCATGTAGGATAGCAATGCCAGAACATGTGTTGAACTAGATTCCAATTTCATTTCAAATTGAAATGCTAGTCTGCCTTTGTGGTGGACATGCAATCCTTTTAAACTTACATATTTAAATTGCAAATAAATTTTATTTCTATTTCATAGGGGAATTTAATTGTTAATAAAAATAATACAAAACTAAATGGTAAAAAGTGGTATATATTTGTTTCACTATCCATGTAGAATAACAATGTCCAGACATGTGTTGAACAAGATTCCAAACTCATTTCAAATTGAATTGCTAGTCTGCCTTTGTGGTGGACTTGCATTCTTTTAAAACTTACATATTTAAATTGAATATAAGTTTAATTTCTATTACATATGGTACTTTAATTGTAAATAAAAAACAAAACTAAATTGTAAAAGGTTGAAAATATTTGCTTCGCTATCCACGTAGGATAGCAATGCCCGTTAAAACTTACACATTTAAATGGAAAATAAGTTAAATTTTTAATTCATATGAGACTTTAATTGTACATAAAAAGAAAAAAAAAACTAAATGGTAAAAATTTGTGTATATTTACTTCACTATCCATGTAGGATATCAATGTCCAGACATGTGTTGAACAAGATTCGAAATTCATTTCAAATTGAAATGTTAGTCTACCTTTGTGGTGGACATGCATTCCTTTTAAACTTACATATTTAAATGGCAAATATGTTTAATTTCTAATTCATATGGGACTTTAATTGTACATAAAAAGAAAACAAAACTAAAAGGTAAAAGGTTGTATATATTTGCTTCATTATCCATGTATGATAGCAATGTCCAAACATGTGTGGAACAAGATTCCAAATTCAATTCAAATTGAAATGCTAGTCTGTCTTTGTGGTGGACATGTAAACCTTTAAAACTTACACATTCAAATGCAAATAAGTTTTATTTCAAATTCATAATGGACTTTAATTGTACATAAAAAGAAAACAAAACTAAATGGAAAAAAGTAGTATATATTTGCTTTACTATCCATGTAGGATAGGAATTTCTAGACATATGTTGAACAAGATTCCAAATTCATTTCAAATTGAAATGCTAGTCTTCCTTTGTGGTGGACATGTAATCCTTTAAAACGTAATTATTTAAATTGCAAAAAAGTTTAATTTCTAATTCATATGAAAATTTAATATTACATAAAAAAACAAAACTAAATGGTAAAAACTTGTATATATTTGCTTTACTAAAAATGTATGATAGCAATGTAATATTACATAAAAAAACAAAACAAAACGGTAAAAACTTGTATATATTTGCTTTACTAAAAATGTATGATAGCAATGTCCAGACATTTGTTGAATAAGATTCCAAATTCATTTCAAATTGAAATGTTAGTCTGCCTTTGTGGTGGACAAGCATTCCTTTTAAACTTACATATTTAAATGGCAAATAAGTTTAATTTCTAATTCATATGGGACTTTAATTGTACATAAAAAGAAAACAAAACTAAATGGTAAAAAGTATTATATATTTGCTTCACTATCCATGTAGGATAGGAATGTCTAGATATACGTTCAAAAAAATTCCAAATTCATTTCAAATTGAAATGCTAGTCTGCCTTTGTCCTGGACATGTAAACCTTTAAAACTTACATATTTTAATGGCAAATAAGTTTATTTCCTAATTCATATGGGACTTTAATTGTACATAAAAAGAAAAGAAAACTAAATGCTAACATTTGTATATATATGCTTCACTATCCATGTAGGATAGTAATGTCAAGACATGTGTTGAACAAGACTCCAAATTCATTTCAAATTGAAATATTAGTCTGCCTTTGTGCTGGACATGTAATCCTTTTAAACTTACATATTTAAATGGCAAATAAGTATAATTTCTAATTCATATAGGACTTTAATTGTACATAAAAATAAAACAAAACTAAATGTTAAAAAATTACATATATTTGCTTCACTATCAATGTAGGATAGTAATGTACAGACATGCGTTGAACAAGATTTCAAATTGAAATGCTAGTTTAGCTTTGTGGTGGACATGTAATCCTTTAAAACTCCAATATTTAAATGGCAAATAAGTTTAATTTCTAATTCATATGATACTTTACAAATAAAGAAAACAAAACTAAATGGTAAAAAGTTGTATATATTTGCTTCACTATCCATGTAGGATAGCAATGTCCAGACATTGTGTTGAAGAAGATTTCAAATTCATTTCAAATTGAAATGTTAGTGTGCCTTTGTGGTAGACATGTAATACTTTAAAACTTACATATTTAAATGGCAAATAAGTTTAATTTCTAATTCAAATGGGACTTTAATTGTACATAAAAAGAAAATAAAACTAAATGGGAAAAAGTTGTATATATTTGCTTCACTATCCATGTAGGATCGGAATGTCCAGACATATGTTGAACAAGATTCCAAATTCATTTCAAATTAAAATGCTAGTCTGCCTTTGTGGTGGACATGTAATCCTTTTAAACTTACATATTTTAATGGCAAATAAGTTTAATTTCTAATTCATATGAGACTTTAATTGTACATAAAAATAAAACAAAACTAAATGGTAAAAAGTTGTTTATATTTGCTTCACTATCCATGTAGGATCGGAATGTCCAGACATATGTTGAACAAGATTCCAAATTCATTTCAAATTGAAATGCTAGTCTCCATTTGTGGTGGACAGGTAATCCTTTAAAACTTAAATATTTAAATGGCAAATAAGTTTAATTTCTAATTCATATGAGAATAAAATATAACATAAAAAACAAACTAAATGGTATAAAGTTGTATATATTTGCTTCACTATCCATGTAGGATAGCAATGTCCAGACTTGTGTTGAATAAGATTCCAAATTCATTTCAAATTGAAGTGTTAGTCCTCCTCTGTGGTGGAAATGTAAACCTTTTAAACTTACATATTTAAATGGAAAATAAGTTTAATTTATAATTCATATGGGACTTTAATTGTACATTAAAAGAAAAGAAAATAAATGGTAAAAAGCTGTATATATTTGCTTCACTATCCATGTAGGATAGGAATGTACAAACATATGATGAACAAGATTCCAAATTCATTTCAAATTGTAATGCTAGTCTGCCTTTGTGGTGGACATGTAATCCTTTTAAACTTACATATTTAAATGGCAAATAAGTTTAATTTCTAATTCATATGGGACTTTAATTGTACATAAAAATAAAACAAAACTAAATGTTAAAAAATTACATATATTTGCTTCACCATCAATGTAGGATATCAATGTACACACATGCGTTGAACAAGATTTCAAATTGAAATGCTAGTCTACCTTTGTGGTGGACATGCATTCCTTTAAAACTAAAATATTTAAATTGCAAATAAGTTTAATTTCTATTTCATATGAGACTTTAATATTACATAAAAAAAAACTAAATGGTAAAAATTGTAAATATTTGCTTCACTATCCATGTAGGATAGCAATGTCCAGACATGTGTTGAATAAGATTCCAAATTCATTTCAAATTGAAATGTTAGTCTGCCTTTGTGGTGAAAATGTAATCCTTTAAAACTTACATATTAAAATGGCAATTAAGTTTAATTTCTAATTCATATTGGACTTTAATTGTACATAAAAACAAAACAAAACTAAATGGTAAAAAATTATATATATTTGCTTCACTATCCATGTAGGACAGCAATGTCCAGACATGAGTTGAACAATATTCCAAATTCATTTCAAAATTGTTATGCTAGTCTGCCTTTGTGGTGGATATGCATTCCTTTAAAACTTAAATATTTAAATTGCAAATAAGTTTAATTTCTATTTCATATTGGACTTTAATTGTAAATAAATAAAAAAAACTAAATGGTAAAAAATTGTATATATTTGCTTCAATATCCATGTAGGATAGGAATGTCTAGACATGTGTTGAACAAGATTTCAAATTCATTTCAAATTGAAATGATAGTCTGCCTTTGTGGTGGACATGCATTCCTTTTAAACTTTCATATTTAAATGGTAAATAAGTTTAATTTTTAATTCATATGGGACTTTAATTTACATAAAAAGAAAACAAAACTAAATGGTAAAAAGTTGTATATATTTATTTCACTATCCATGTAGGATAGCTATGTTCAGACATGTGTTGAATAAGATTTCAAATTGAAATTCTAGTATGCTTTTGTGGTGGACATGTAATCCTTTAAAACTTACATATTTAAATGGCAAATAAGTTTAATTTTTAATTCATATGGGATTTTAATTGTATATAAAAAATGAAAACAAAAGTAAATGATAAAAAATTGTATATATTTGCTTTACTATCCGTTTAGGATAGAAATGTTCAGACACGTGATAAACAAAATTTCAAATCACTAGAAATGCCAGTCTGCTTTTGTGGTAGACATGTAATCCAACATCAAATACAAACTTAGTATTTCAAAAAAAATATATATAGTGAAAGTGATATATTACCATGATTCATTATTGGTTTATGTTCTTTAAATTATTTCTTTGATACACAATGTTAAGTAAACGGAATAATCTAAAATCAAAATATCTGTTCTAGATGTGAAAAATATATCAATACTAGCTAGTAGAATTGTAATAATAATAAAAACATAACGATCCATTTAGTAAAACATTTTTGTTGCAATTCTTAAACGGTAACAGTAAGTTAATATGAGAGTAGTGATAGGGAGCTAAAATTTAGCCAATTAATTGACTAAATCGGTAGCAAAATGGTAAATGAGTGGGTGAATCCCTTATACCAACAAGGGTGAATAGTATTTAATTTGAGTTTTTAGATTATAGCCAATTTTACTTAGCTCTTTGTCATTTCCCTTAATATTAATTCCACACCTTCCTCAAAATAACAATAATACAAAAAGGGAAAAATTTTACGGTAGAACCGCCCTTATGAGATTGGTCTAATAACCTTCTCATATTAGTTGAGGAGGGACCTAACCTTGTAAGTAGGTCATGCCCTAACTGATGTGAGAGGGATGTGGGCCAGTCCCATAATGACAGCTCCATGCCAGAGTGACCCTACAAAAAGACTATGAACATATTAGTAATTTCAAAATTCACCACTTAAAGACGTAGAAAATTGAAAGATGTATATCATTTTATGTCGGAGTTGACATATTTCTCCAAAGAAAAGAAAAACAAAGTATTGACTTGAAAATATCAAGAAATATCTAGCGTGGATATGGTAGTGCAAAAAAGGGAAATTGGCCTGTTTAGTCCCCCAGGAAGTTTCGGTCAGCCTGTAAAGTCCCTAATGTTTAATTTCAGCATGTAAAGTCCCCCAGGAATTTTCGTTCAGCTTGTAAAGTCCCTTACCTAGTCCAGTCGCGAGAGAGGCGGTGGAACCTCTATATGCAACATGTAAATAGCTAAGGGACTTTACAGTGTAAATTAAATAGGTAAGGGACTTTATAGAGTCGACCAAAAATTCTCTGGGGGACTTTACTAGCTGAAATTAAACATTGGGGACTATACAGAGCTAACCGAAAATTCCTGGGGGACTTTACAGGATGAAATTAAACATTGGGGACTTTACAGGCTAACCTAAAATTCCTGGGAGACTAAACAGGCTGATTTCCCTGCAAAAAAAAAACTGTTTTTTTCATCACAAAAAAAAAGCATTTTTGATTGAACATGTGTTGTGATTTTTTAATACATTTCACGTAAAATATGTGTTACATGCCTTATGATATGTGTTAATCAAGGAAAAACACATATTACATAAAATGTAAGACCGATCTAAAAGCATATAATATATGCTAAAAAATATTCAGTACACCCCGAATTTTTGGTGTTCTGCATTATATCCGGGGCAAAAAAAAAGTTAAAAAGAGAATAGAGTTTGTGAAAAGTACTTGTTTTGTCTCTTCATTATTGAGTAAAATTTCTGTTTGTGTGAAGCATTAATGCTATGAGTTGAGAGGGATGTATTTGTTCATATCTCTTCCTAGTAAATTGGAGAAGCATACTTGTCAAATTGTACCTGCCTTTCCCTTTAAAACAATTGCAACTTCATTTGAGATAGCAATTCCCAAAGATAACTCCATAGCAAAATAATCAATTGAGGATATATATATTAAATACTTTGTGTTTCTTGAGCCCAATCTCAACAAACAATGAGTATTGTGTTTTACTCCCTCCGATTCACAATATAGGTCTTTTTAGGGATTAGTTTTTGTTGCATAATATAAGTCTTTTTACAAAAGTTATTCATTTGTGGACTAATTTACCCCTATAGCATTTAATCCTACATTATTTAATGTGTAATTCCCAAGTACTATCTATTACTCCATTATCAAGTCTTTGTTATGGGGACTTGTACCTCCATTATCAAGTATCAAAATTATTCATTTATACAGTACTTGTATGTCTAGATTATGATGAATTAAGTTGAGAAAAAAAAAATTAGTTTAGGCTCCATTAGGGGTGTCAACAGGTTCGGGCCGGCCCGAACCCGGCTCACATTGCTCGAAAAAATGTGAGCGTGAGCTGAGGTAATGTGAGCGTGAGCTGAGCTTGAGCTTAATATTCAAGCTCGCTTCTTATGTGAGCTGAGCGTGAGCTTGACCCCGCTCAGCCCGAAAAAAGCTCGAACCCGAATAAGATTAATATAATTAAAATATTATATATATAATAATAATAATACTAATTTAAAAAAAACTTATATACATTATAATTATAATTATAATGTGTGGATTAACTCAATAATCTTTTTTTTTGGGTAGAAAGGAGATTATATTAAAGAAGGAGTCTTAAAACAGAAGAGAGACAGGTACCAAAGTTAAAGGAAGAGAGAAAACAGGAAAAGACAGCGTGGGAAAACACGGTACAAAATACTTTGGGATGAATCACAACAAAAAGTGAGATGGTGTAGAAGAATTCAATGGGATTGTCAAAATTGGAATTGCCACCGACAATGGAATTAAATCAATCTTTTGAAATTTGTAAATTTATCATTTTTAAAATTTTAAGTGCATGGATTCTCTTGTTTTTTGTTTTTTTGTTTTTTTTATATAAGACTCCTTTTATTAGCATATCAAACAATTCTGAAACTTTTGCTTCTTTTTGTGTATTCTTGTCCAAATTTAGTTTTAAGGCTCATTGTATTATGCTATTCTTGAGACAAGATTTTCGTTTTCTTCGCTATATAAGTGAGCTTGGGAAGCTCGTGAGCTAAGCTCGAGCTCGTGTTAAAATGTGAGCTGAGCGTGAGCTCAAGGTTTCTGAGCTTTTCCAGGCTAAGCGTGAGCGTGAACTTTTGAATTTTTATGTGAGCTGAGCGTGAGCTATGCCAAGCTCAGCTCACATAGCTCGATTGACACCCCTAGGCTCCATGAATATTTTTTTGATTATTTGGTCAAATTTAAAATTAAATTTTGCCACCAAAACTAAAAAAAAAATTGGCCATGATTAATAACTCAATGGATTTGAATGTTTTCATACTATATGTTCTTAGCTAAGCATCTTGGAATTATACATAATAATCAATCATACAGAAATTAGAGTAAGATGAATAAGAGTATTAAATGTAGCAAATGTAGTTACAAGTGAAAGATTGAACATTTTTTTGGAGATGTTGGTTGTGAGGAGATATTTAATGTTATTTGGAGTATTAATTAGGATTATTTTAGTCATTTATATTAGTATCTTAATTTGTGTGAAAACTCCTAAAAATACCTATATTTTGAATCGGAGGGAGTAGTAACTAATTTAATCAAAGACGTATACTCTTTCCGTTATAAATTATCTGTCAACGATTATTTTTTAATATGTCCACTTTCTACATAAGAGCCTCAATAATGATGGTTTTTTTCAATCATACCTCTTACATTAAATGTTGAAGAAAGAAAAATATAGAGAGAAGTGCAGTCCGGATCCTCTGCGAAAAAACTTTTTTTCAGTACATACGGAACAACTCAAATAGGTGTTCGTTTTAAATCAATCTAAACCGTTAAAATTTTAATCCAACGGACGAGGGGAGTTCCGCACGTGCGGAATTACCCTCATTCCACACTGGAGCTACGTCAGAGAAGAGAATATAGAATTAAATTTGGAGTAATATTAATTAGGGTCATATTTGATATTTTAACATATCACACTATAGAATTTGATGAAACGTTAATTCCCGTGTCAAACACAAAGTAGAGAGATAATTTGGGACGGAGGGAGTAAATTTGATTAAATTAGTTAGAACACATTGTTAAAATGTATTCTTGGACATTCTTTTAGATAAGGATGAACTGCTATAATGTGTTCATACATGTTATTTTTCCAGTGACTTCATAACGTTTGAGGCAAGAACATATTATGAAAAGCACGTAAGAAGGGTGTCTTCTAATGTTTTATCAAATCTAGAAAAATAAGGTTATTTACATAGTTGGAGTAACAAAGTAGGCTATAAAAGTTGAAAACCACATTAAAAAAGAGTTTCAATTCGTAAATTTAGATGGATTTTTATGAAAATTGTCACTTTAATTTATTTTTTCAAATTTTATGAATCAAATATTTGTTACAAATAATTCACTTTTTTATATTATAAAAAAATACTATTTTCAAATAAAAAATCAGTTCAAATGAAGTGCTTAACCACGCCTTTAAAGTTTGTCAGATAAAAAAAGTTCAATACATCCTATAGAGTGCGTTTTGGACTCTCTTCATTATGGACTCCCTTCATTACATACTTTTTTTTAACAATCTTCATTACACACTTAAGTTTTCAATTAGTCTGATATATTCACTATTAAATACGGGAAAAAAATGAGGTACTATAGAGTTGTTGATCACCATCACTTACATATTCTTTTCATCCATAAAAGAAAATACTTGGGGAAAATAAGTAGGAAAATATTTTATTATAGCTTCAGTGGTATTATGTGAGTAGTCACTTTACGCATTCATTATCAAATGTTAGGACAGTCTCCAGTCCATTGTTTCAGTGATATTTTGGGAGCAGTCACTTTAACATTTATTGTCAAATGTTAGTCATGTCTTCTATCTCTTCCCACCCATACCCCAATTATTGTGGACTTAATAGCAGTGGCAGATCCATGATCTTTGTGCAGTAGGGTCACTCGTAAATTCACCTTATTTGTGTGGGATCACTTATGAATTTATCATCTAAATAAAGTAAGGATACACTCTATTTACTTATAACAATTATTTTTCAGTGAGGGCACATGACATCGGTAATGTGACACTATATCCGCCCTGTTTAATAGGTTATATTATTATCGTGGTAGGATAATAATTTACTATTTGAGCGACTGATTTATGATTTAAGAAAATAAGGAAAAGACATAACGACTAAAAAAGGGGGGAAACATCAACAAGGAACCATCCTCAAAAAATGTTTTTAATTAAAATAGAAAAAGAATTGTACTAGGATAATCTTTTTCTCATGAATAACAAGATAAGGTCCATAAGGATAATCTTCTTTTCTTTATACGTGTTTCTAAGCCAACTAATTCTGCCGCGTTCTGCACGATTCCACCTTGAAATTGGTTGACGAGTACCAAAAACGTTGAATATATATTGACTTTTTTCTTTTTTTCCGTTAGTCTTTTGTACAAAAAGACGTTATTTACGTTCGTAGGACCCAATCTCCAGTCTGATAATTTTTAATAACATCGAATTTTGTAATTAGTGACTTGAATCTTAATTTATCGACTGGAAGAGAATTCTTGACCGTTTGAGCACATTTTATTGTCTTTAAATATATATTTAAAATGAACTAAAATAATTAAAATAAAATATATATAATGATATTCAGAGAAGATATATATTTTAAAAAATAACATATTTTACGAATTACTCATTTTTTCGGCGAATTACTCCTTAGAAAATCAGAAAGATATGTGGAATGTCAAGGAATTTCATGTTTGCATGTCATGTCCTATGACAATGTTTTCGCGTGTTAGTTTTTTTTTTTCTTTCTAAAAAGAATTTAAAAAAATTTATGACTTAAAGCTAATGATGAATTTTTAAGAGGAAAAAAAACGTGACACATAATAATAATTATGTACAAGTGATAAATAATAAAAGAATAAAATAGACATGTGATCCTAAGTCGGCTATAGTTATTCTCATTTCCTCGGACATAATATATATATATATATATATATATATATATATATATATATATATATATATATAAGAAATGTGAAATACTTATTTATATATGCTTTTCTTCATCCGGAGGATTCGATACACAAATATCTTACAATATCTTACACTCTGTATATTCTTAATTATAGATTTTTTTCATATGTATTTGAACTAAATAAGGTAAATCATAAATATCTAGCATATAAATTCCAACTAAATAAGTTAAATCGTAAATTTCTAACATATAAATCCAAAGCTTTAATATTTAATACTAATATATAATTACAAATGATATATAACTTGTAGATTTTCTATGATATTTCTTATAACATTTCTAATTATAAAAACTTTCATTAATATATTTTAAATTAAATAAATTAAATCTAAATCTAAATAAAGAATGTTACATATAGTGTCACATCAATTTACATTTCTAATCTTAAACTCCTTTTTTTTTTTTTTTTGGGTGAATTTGGTCTTTGCCTAAATTATGAGTAGTTTTATCTTGATAGTGAGTAAGTTTAAAATTTATATACATGTCAATAAATATAATACACTTAGGATAAAAAATCAATTTTATTTCATGTGAATTGACACTTCTAGTCATGTGTATTTCACTTATTTGTCTAAATATAAGTTTTAAACTTATTTTTTTATGAATAAATTTTAAACTTACTTAACAATCAAGATAATTGTAGATTTAAATTATACTTACCTCATCCGTGTAGAATGACGAGAGAGACAATTCTATAATTATGTGGTCAATTCTAAATCACATGATCTATTAAAGCAGGTCCACAACAGAATGGTTCCTCTAACTTGTAATCCTTGTCTTGTCCCTCTCCCTTCTCTCTCTCTATATCTTCTCTTCCCACTTTCTCTCTCTATATCTATTATCTGTATCTCTATCTGCATCCACACACACCTCCCCCACTCCTACCCTTTTACAACCAGACCACACCCACAAAACAGAAATTCAGTTCATTGAATCATCCCAACAAAACGCTCCCAAAAAACTCCATCCCATATCATCACTTTTCGGATCATGTAATTCTTACAAACAAACCCGAGATTAAATGAAACCTTAAAATTATCGAAATCAAGAAACATAAATCAGATCCAACCGGGAGGGAAATTCAAATTCAATCCGGGAGGATGACTAGGAAGTGTTCGCATTGCAGCCACAACGGTCATAATTCTCGAACGTGTCCGAACAGAGGAGTTAAAATATTTGGAGTTCGATTAACTGATGGGTCGATCCGTAAGAGTGCTAGTATGGGTAACTTGACCCACTATGGCGGCGGTATGGTTAGTGGTAGTGGTAGTGGTAGTGTTACTCCTCAAAACGGCGTCGCTGCTGCTGGTCTTGATTCTCCCGGTGATACACCTGATCATCCCTCTGCTGGCGGCGCCGCTCCAGATGGATATGCCTCTGAGGATTTCGTTGCTGGGTCGTCCTCTAGCCGGGAAAGAAAGAAAGGTTTTGATTTGGGATTTTTGCATGTGTAAATTAAGTCTCTGTATATTTTTTGTGGTTTTTTTGGATATATAATTTATTTGTTAATGGTTATGGGGTTTTTTGGATCCATAAAAATGGTGGGTTTATTTGCACTTCAACTGCTTATGTTGTAATTCTTGTTACCGGCTTTTTTTTAATGTTATTTTGAATTATAGTGTTTGCATTTTTTGGATTATGTGTGATGTCTGTGTGTACTTGATTTCTGGTTTGTTTTTTGGGGTGAATTTTCAGAAGTCATATGTAACACATTTTTTAGGTAGTTTATGGTCTGATGTATATAGCTTTAGGCGAGTAATTGAGGCAGGGTAATGTTATCCAGAAGGATGGGCTTAAAGGTTTTTACATTTAATTTTTGTTTCTCATTTGCGAGATATCGATGCTGATAATTCAGGGGTTCTAGTTATGTAAAGCTTGGAGAATCTGATTTGTTACTGAAAAAGGATCTGTTTTTGGTCGGTATCGAATATTCGCCCAATAATGACCGAGATACTGCAGTTATGTTTTTAGGAACTCCTAGAATTCCATCTGGCTTGTATGGTTGTCGTGTAGCGTTGAGCCCTTTCTTTCTCCCAAAGGGCATTCCAAGTAATGTTTGATTTTCTTGGGAGTTCTGAAATGATGTTTTGCCAGAAATTGCATTTATTATAGTATAATCCGCACTTATTTGTTATCGTTGCTTCAATTATTGCTTTGAATAGTTGTGCAGTTTCAGTCAAACGCAAAATGTATAATGCTTCGATTTGTCAAATGTGGTGCCGTTTTTACTTTGCATAATTGAAAAGGTGTAAGCAATTTGGTTTGCAGGTGTTCCGTGGACTGAAGAGGAACATAGAATGTTTCTGCTTGGTCTGCAAAAGCTCGGTAAAGGGGATTGGCGAGGGATTGCTCGTAATTATGTGATTTCAAGAACTCCTACTCAGGTTGCAAGCCATGCCCAGAAATATTTTATCAGGCAATGTAATGTATCCAGGAGAAAAAGAAGATCCAGCCTCTTTGATATTGTGGCTGATGAAGTAAGCATTTTAAACGTGTTTTTATATGCTCTATGTATATATAAGATTTGCGTATGTGATGTCGTCATCAGTAATTCTAGACACGAGCCAAGATTAGCTTCCTTAGAGTTGCCATTTCATTAAACCCGGAGATCAATTTTAGGACAATGGTGAAAATGAAGGTATAAGTAACCTAAATGTTTGGGATCGGGGCCATTTTTTCAATGCCTGCTTGTTTGTTGTTTGTTAGTGTATTTCAGATACTGAACATCTGCTTATGTTTTCATATCTTTAATAATTAAATTGCCGGGAAAGAAATCAACGACAAGGTTGCATATGTTGAAATTTCATTGTTGTTTCTGCCATATGGGAATTCTTTTATGCATTTGCATGTTATAAAATCGCATACAAGTAACGCCATTTTTCTTGTTTCTGTTCCTTGCTCTTTGTAGTCAGCAGATGCTCCTATAGTATCAAGGGATTTCTTTGCTGTAGATCCCCCTCAAGCCGAGACACAAAGCAACAACCACCCATTACCGCCTGCTCTATCTGCAATGGACGAAGAAGTTGAAGAATCAATCGACTCTCCAAGCTCCAACGAACATGAAGCTCTGCCTCCTAAGCCAGAAGAGTCAAATTATTCCTATCCAGTAGTATATCCACCTTATGTAGCAGCTCCATTCTTCCCCGTGGCTTTTCCAATGTGGCCGGGTTACAATGCAGCAGAGCCTCCCAAACAAGAGACGCACGAAGTGGTTAAGCCAAGAGCCGTTCATTCAAAGAGCCCGATCAATGTCGATGAGCTTGTTGGCATGTCAAAATTGAGCTTAGGAGAATCCAATGGAGACGCCCAGCCTCCTCCGTCCCTGTCTCTGAAGCTGGTCGAAGGGTCTACGCGGCAATCGGCTTTCCATGCAAATCCTCCTTCTGGAAGTTCAGGCATGAATTCTAGCCATAGTCCAATTCATGCTGTTTAATGGAGTGTAGCCTTTCTAATGTAGACTATTTTAGGTACTGATGATTAGCATCCTGTTCATACATAAAACAGTATTTAGCTTGGTTTTATATTTGGTCAGTTTTATTTTTTTTAGTCTATAATAAATATTGATTATTAGGGCCCATTAACTCAATTTTAAGCAGTTTTTTTCTGTTTTAGGGCAAACTTTTAAATTACCAAATAGTAGCATTTTATTTATTTATTTGTTGTCTCTGGACCAATAAGGGAGATTTTTATCAGATTAACGACAAATGGGTAGGAAGCTCTTCACACAGCCTTGAAATTTTTAGCCAAATCGGATTCCCAGAATCTGTGACGGATTCTGGGAATCCGATTTGGCAAAAATCCTGCCCATGGATTCAGCAGCAGTTCGAAAGATTCAATCCTTCCCAACCTTAGATTCTTAATAGTAGGCTAAACGCTTCTTTACTCGGAAAGGAAAGTAGGCCACGGAATCGCTCTTCTTAAGGTCTTTTCTGATCCACGGTAGCACTCGAGAGAGCCTAAGAAAGAGCTGAAAAGAGGCAGCCCTTGCTTCGACCGCTAGCACAGGCTCCAGTTTGGCCAAAAGGCGGGGGCGAGAGACTGGAGTCAGAGAGCCTGCTTTCATAGGCAGTGGGCTCTTCTTCACAGGGACGCCACCCCGCCCCCTATTCCACGGGCGGTTCTCGTTCCGGAGTTGGTCCAACCTCTCCTTCCGGATAACGTGAGGATGGTGGAACTCCAGCAACGCTTAGCCGTCTATTTCATCGGTCGGCACGACCGTGTGGAGCTTTTACCAATTTGTGGTCAATCTGATAAAAAAAACTCCAAAAAAAGTCGTGATTTTGAGTCGTAGAACCAGTCACTAGTCTTTGAGTCGTACAATATTTCCTACAAATTCTCTGAATCAACGAATGCAGGGTAGGCTCTGGAGGATTTCTACAAAATCGTAAAATGAATTATTTACAAGTATATTTGTAGTTCTAAATGAGAATTTTGTACGAGAGAATGCACAAAAATGGTGTCCGAACGGTATCCCTTTCATATATTATAACTTTATACGACGTTATGAGCAGGTATCTGGTATTCCCTGATTAATCTAGTTGAAATATCCATTAGACACAACATGCGACATTATGTTATAACCCTTAATCTTATCATGAATATGCCCTTTAAAACGAAGTCAACTAAGGTAGGCCAACTTGTCAAAGCCGATCCAAATAGAATCTCTTGTTTTCATCACAGACCATATTTTGGGCCCATATAAATTTTAGAGAAGGTATGGCCCAAGGAATTTTATATCTACACAACATTAGCCCAATATATAACGGTCCAAACTTTTTAAGTTCATATTACCAGATCCATCGCCATTAAATAATGCAATTAACAAAATTCTATTACATCTGTTCTTTAGGAAAATGTAGCGAAAATTAAAAAAATAAAAATAAAAATATTATTATTAATTTTTTAAATAATTTTTGTATAACAACACTTTTATTGATATTAAATTAAAAATATCTTATTTTTTATTTATTTAATTTTAATTATATATCTTAAGTAACTTATACTATCCATTCTTTGAGCAAAATGAACTTTGTGATCCAGAACTGATCAAATTATTACAAAGTTGTCTCTATCCTCATTCTATGGTGATGTGACCCGTTATGGACCTTAAAATACATATTAATTTTTTCACTTTTTAATTTTCATAATATGTAATGAATGTATGATACTCATTCTATTCTTAAATATAAGACTTGATTAGATGTTGCGAAAAATAAAAAGTAAAATTAAAATATTTTTATAATATTAATATTTTAATTATAAAAATATTTTAATTTTCGCAAATGGTAATACTAAAGAATCGGGGTAGTATTAAGTAACCGAGGATACTTCGAGGAAGACGAAACAACAATGGAAGCTCTGAAGAATTTTCACAGAACCAACAATAAATGGAGAAAGAAATTTTCTCAAAATAATCAGACTCCAAAATCTTCTCTTCAAAAACTCATCTTCTTCTGCATCATCATCATCTTGTTCACTTTCTTCCTCCTCTTCATCTTTTCCCCAAAAGTTATTTTCTTTCCCATTTCAAGACAATTTCTCCCATTACAATGTTCCAAAACCCTAGAAGAAAAGTTTCTCTGGTATGCACCTCATAGTGGATTCAGCAATCAGTTAGCTGAATTCAAGAATGCGTTGTTAATGGCTTCCATTCTTAATCGAACCTTAATTGTACCGCCTATTCTCGATCATCATGCTGTTGCCCTTGGTAGCTGTCCTAAATTTAGGGTTTTGAATCCTAATGATTTGAGATTCGCTGTTTGGAATCACTCTATTGATCTCTTACGAGATCGCAGGTAAGTTAGAACTTGGTCTTTTTATTTAATTTTTTCTTCTTCTAGAAGCTGAATTAATTATTGTCAAATATTAGGCCTGCCCTCTATCCACCCTGCTCATACCCCCAATTATCTTGACTTAATGAGTTATGCTATTGTTGTTGTAAAACTGAATTAAACTTAATTGTCAGCTAAACTTTTATTTATAGTACACCTCCATTAATATAAGTTGTTTGTTATATGTAGCGAAAATTAAGGAAGCAAGGTACTTTGTTAGTCAAAATATCAATATTACTCTCTGAAATAGAACTTTTATACCACTAATTCTATTTAACAGAGTAATATTGATACTTTGATTAAGAAAATACTTTATTTTTTTTGCTTCCTTAATTTTCACTAACTTATATTATGGAATGGAGGGAGTATATCGAATACCTAAAATATATGTTCGAGCTGTTTGTTTTTGTAAAATTAATGTCTTAAGTTGTGGTTTTCAGCAAGTTATGAGCAATCTTTTTGCATGTGTTATCGTTCTTGAGGATTTGAATTGATAAAATTACCTTCAAGAGTGATGAAATATCCAAAAAGCATGATCAAAACTGGCAGGAAATAACTACATAGACACTAATTCGGCAAAACAAGCAGCTAGAAAATAGTTTTGGTATGAAATACACTACAATAAAAGTTTACTGGCAGAAAAAGAAGAAAATGTATGTGTATGGTGTTTTTCTCTTAAACTTAATTGTAAACAAATTTTGATAGAAATTCATGAAATTAGCAGTTTTTATTTGAAGTATGAGTATATAGCTGTTGGGTTTGTTATAGTTAATTTGGGTCTATATTCAACTATATTGTTTTATTGTGTTTTCAGGTATGTGTCTGTGGCTGACATAGTTGATCTGTCATCTCTAGTGTCTGATTCAACGGTTAGAGTTATCGATTTTAGAGTTTTTGTATCGAGATGGTGTGGCTTGAGCATTAGTGACGTGTGTTCTGTATCTAGTAGCATACAACGTCGGGTTACGAGAGTAAGAGGACAGAGTAGTAAGTTTGCATTGTCCGAGGAACTAAGTCAATGTGGGTTGTTACTATCTGGTTACAATGGTAGTGTGAATGGCTGTTTGTATGCTGTAGATGAAGATTGTCGAACTACGGTTTGGACGTATCAGAGTGACGGTGGAGATGGGGTTTTGGATTCATTCCAACCAGATGATCAACTTAAGAAAAAGAAGAAACTTTCTTTCGTTAGGAGAAGAAGAGATGTATACAAGGCCCTCGGTCCTGGATCTGAGGCTGAATCAGCTGCAGTTCTGTCATTTGGAAGCCTTTTCACGGGCCCATATAAGGGCTCTGAGTCATATATCGATATCCATGAAGCTCAAAAGGATAAAAGGATACAATCTGTGATTCAGAAGTCTGAGTTTCTTCCATTTGTCCCTGAAATTATGAAGGCGGGGAAAGAGTTTGCACTTCAGAAAATTAAAGCTCCATTTCTTTGTGCTCAACTTCGGTTGTTGGATGGGCAATTCAAGAACCACTGGAAAGGTACTTTTATGGAGTTGAAGCAAAAGTTAGAATCTTTGAAACAAAATGCCCCCCTCCCGATTCATATATTTGTGATGACTGATCTTCCCACGAGTAACTGGACAGGAAACTACTTGGGGGATTTAGCTAAAGATTCAGATACGTTTAAGCTTTTTGTCCTCAGAGAAAGCGACGATTTAGTTGTGAAAACTGCTAATAAACTCATAGATATCGGACATGCTGCTTCAGAAATTGTGAAGAACTGCCATAATAAATCATTACCAGACATACTTTTATATTTAGAAGAAACTGTTTGCAGCTGTGCTTCTCTTGGGTTTGTCGGGACAGCAGGATCCACCATTGCAGAAAGCTTAGAGTTGATGAGAAAATATAGCACATGTTCGGGATGAAAACAACTTCATTACCGTGGCTGCTATTCCAGTTAAACGGATTAATACTCATCTGAGGACTTCATCATCTCGCCTAGGCAAATGAGTTACATGTCCTATAAACATCATTTTTGTTTCTTCGTGCTAACTTATCACAAACAAGCTGCTGCAACATCTCATGGAATTTTAAAAGAGACCGCATAAGCAGCAGGTTATGCTTTGAAAGGAATTGGCCAGGGAACTCGGTGTTTGCATGTCGCGTTGCATATAACAGTTTTATCCAGGGCATATTTTTGAGGTAATTAATTAGCTTTACTCTAGCAATTGGAGAATTGAGATTGTTTATATGACATTGGATTTTACATGTTCTTTATGTTGTTTTTTTCACTTTTACATTGTATTTACGTTGTCTTGATTCTGAAACTTTTGTCACTGATGGATTGTGCTATTTTCTGTCCACTCTTTTATAATAGAAATTGATTTTCTTGACTGTCCTCTCAAGTTCTCTTGCCATGTAATAGCTCTATGATCACACTTGTCCAAGTATTTTTGCAGATATGACCAGTATCATAGAATTTGAATTAACTTAATCCCATATCACACCACTGCTCCAGTGCGGAATACATGTTGGTCGTTGGATCAAATGATCTGACTGGCTAAGTGTTCCTCACGGTGCAAAATACATGTTAGTCGTCGGATCAAATGATAAAGATCATTTGAGTACTAACACTGGTTAAGAAATCCTAACAGTTGTTGGGAACTAAATGATATCACCGTCAGATCTTTGATGTGTTTTGTACTGTGCGGATTTTTTCAGCTACAGGTCCTTCAATTATTTATTTTTTCTTTTGGTAAGAAAAGATGCATATATTATATAATCAAAAGATTACTAATGTTAGTATCATTACAGATAAATCTCTCAAAATAGGCCTCATGGGCATCCCCGCCACTAATTGGCTAACAAAGGGGGGTGAAGATTGAAACATAATGAAATCAGTAGATGGCAAATTCGCTCCATTTTTTGCAAGGCTATCCGTGCATGCGTTCGCCTCTCTATAGACGTGAGTGACTCTCTGTCCCTGTCCCTGAAAAAGTGCCAGTAGCCATGCAATCACAAATAATGGTAGACAAAGGGTGAATAGATATATCAGCATTATGTATCAACTGGATAATGACTTTCGCATCCATTTCAATTTCAAGTAGATCAATATTTAAATCCTTAGCTGAAAGTCAAACCATCCCTTAACGCTCAATAGCTCCGCAGTATTATTGGAACAAATTCCCAAACTCCTGCAAAATCCACTCCGGTAGTTACCATGATGATCCCTAATTAGACCACCAGTACCTCCTCTCCCCGGATTACCATAGACAGAGCCATCCACATTCAACTTGTGCCAACTAATGGGAGGTTTTGTCCAAGAAACCAAAATAGGTTTGGTATTCTTAATATGATTCCCCCTCCCAGATAGAAGAACTCCATGGTCTTATTAATGACCTCTCGGCTAACATCCAGTAGGCTATTCCCAGGATAAAAAACTTCCCTGTTCCTAGCCCCCTAAAGCCCCCATCAACCATACATAAATAAAGCATTCCACGGCACATGGCAATAAGCCATAGCAGAAAGTTTAGCAGCTTTAGTTAACCATTCTTCAAAACCCATTCCCTGCAAATGAGGTGCTATATCATACAGTTTCAAACTCCTCCACAAATCTTGAGCTTTAACACAATGTCTAAAAACATGCTCAGTAGATTCCTCTTCCCTTTCACAAATAGGGCACAAAGGACAATTCACAACTTTCCTATGACATAGCATTTGTTTTGTTGGCAAACTATTATGAAGACAAGTCCTAGAAAAAATTTAACCCTTTGACTACAATTCGCCTTCCAAATCCAACTCCACTTTTTATTATCAATTTTAAAGTCGACCATACCTTGTTGGATGATGTTATGAGCCTCCTTGGAGCTAAATTCCCCATCCTCACTACCCTTCCATATTCTTCAATCATCTAAGCAAGCATTTAAAGGCTGAGGAGTTGCTCTAATACACTCCCTCAAAAAAGTAGGGAGGACAAAAGAGATAGAATCAATATTCCAAACACCTCGGTTACCAAAAAAAAAAAGGGACAACTTAACATCCTCTTCCCCTAAATTAAGAGGACCTATAATCAGTTTTTGAAGTGATTCAAGGCCAGTCCAACCATCCTCCCAAAAGTTTATAATTTCCCGTGGATCCAAACCGATGCTTCATGAAACAATTTCAACCCATATTTCAAAGCCCTAGCATTGACTGATCCATTCCCTTTTTTGAGAACCATTTGTGAGCCATTCATTCCCTTAATATACCTACTGCCAAGGCAGTGAGCCCATTTGGGCTTATTATTTCTCACAAGTCTCCAAACAAGCTTTGTCATGCCCACTCGATTAACATGAATTGCCTTACGAATGCCTAGGCCACCATTGTTCTTCGGTCTAGTAACTCTATCCCAATTAATGAGATGCATCTTCGCTTTACCCTCCGTTCCTCCCCAACGAAAGTTTCTTTGCTCCCTATCAATTTTTTTTGCACACAGAAACCGGAAGAGGTAGACATTGTGAGTAATAAGCAAGTATCTGGGATGAAGAGGATTGAATAATAACCTTACGCCCCGCTATTGAAAGCAAATTAGCCTTCCAACCCCCAAGTTTTTGTCTAATTTTATCAATAATAAATTAGAAATTTGCATTTTTTGGCCTAGAATGGAAAATGGGAAAGCCCAAGTACTTTCCCAAATTCTCGGTTGCTTGGATATTAAGAGTATTCTCAATCTCATTAATCTGCCTCTGAGACAGATTCTTTGACGCACATAATTTAGACTTATTCAAATTGATTTTTTGCCCCGATCTATTGCTAAAATCCCTCCAAGACTCTCTTAATCTCATTAATAGAAGCATCATCCGACATGCTAAAGAGAATAATGTCATCCGCGAACAGAGAATGTGAAAGCAAAGGCCCTTGTTTGCCAATTTTAACAGGTTTCCAAACCTTATCTCTAACAGATTTTTCAATGCAAATCGAAAGGTACTCCATGCAAATGGCGAAGATATAAGGAGACAGGGGATCTCCCCGTCGGATACCTCTCGAGGGAAAAAATCAATCCGTAGGCACACCATTAATCAAAATAGCAAGCTTTGTCGAACAAATGCAATGCATGATAATCTGAATAGCATTAGGAGGAAAATTAAAGAACCGAAGTGATTCTCTGATAAAGTCCCATTCTAATCTATCATACGCTTTTTCAAGGTCTATCTTCACAACTATAGCACCCATCATACCTGTCTTCTTAGAGATAGCATAAACTGCCACTTGGACAATAATAACACTATCCCCACATCTCCTACCAAGAATAAAACTCCCCTGTTGAGGTGAGATAATATCTTCAAGAATAGGTCTAATCCGGTTAACCATTATCTTCGAAATGAGTTTGTAGATAGTGTTACACAAACTAATCGGTCTAAACTGACCCACCACTTCAGGATTTGCCACTTTAGGAATAAGACAAATAAAAGTGGCATTGGCATCCTTAGGCAGTTCTTCAAGATTAAAAACACTCCAAACAAACTTATGGACCGAAGTTTGAAGAATACCCCAAAAATGATGAAAAAAATCGGGTGAAGGCCATCAGGTCCCGGACTACTAAAAAGTTTAAAATCCCACATTGCCTTCTTAATCTCAATATAAGAGGGTTGATCCTAAAGGTACATAAGATCAAGAGAAGCGCACGGATTCCAAAGAAAATAAAAAGGGTCCGAATTCATTTTTACAATGGACTTACTAGTGGTATAAAGGCTAATGAAATAATTACAAATAATTTCCTTAACCAAATCAACATTAAATTCCCACTCCTCATTAGACATTTTCAGTGACAAAATACGATTACTCTTTCCATGTTTCATATATTTATGATTCATCAAAATTATCCATGGAATTCACCTAATTCTGACAAGTAGTGATTTACTCTACTTATCCGAGGAAAAAATGTTCATCTGGAAACTTAATTCAAACTCAGAATGTATTGGTTAGAATGCCTTTGTTAGTAACCGTGCTTATGCCTAATGGTCATTATTATGCAAAGTCCCAACTACCCCTCATGAAATTCTACTTACACTTGTATGGCTTACCTAACACTAATCAATCTCCATCGCATTCAATGGGAGATTGCCCCTCTCCTCATAAGGGCAAATAATCGTCTGTTCCCGTGTATGTGCTTATCTATGTGCCCAACCACTTACAATTTATCATGTGTATATATAGTTAGAAGAAATGTCCATTGAGCAAATTTTGAGTGGTTGGACAGAGGAATAAAAACATAATACACATGTACAAAGGATTTTCATCCCTCATAAGGGTGGCTTATGACCATTACATTTTAAAATGTTCCAGTGAGGAATAAATATTGACCGTCGGATCTAAAAGATTTGACGGCTAAAATTATTTAGGTGTCGACACCTATTCTAAAAAATCTTAATAGATGTTGGAACAAATAATCTCAGTCATCAAATCCTTAATCGTAAGTGTTCTACACATGCGAACCTGAGCCGGACCGTTACATTTTAGTAGAAGGTCTCAGTCTCCGTGTATAGTGCAACAAAACACATTAGAGTATCCAAAAAAGGTTAGTTACAAACAAAACGGTAAAATAGCCTATTTAGTTCTTTTCGTATTTTTTTGCATCAAAAGTTCTTTTCGTATTTTGAGTTTGTCAATAAGATCCTATTCGTTTTATTTTGACTTTTAAGGTCCATAACGATTTTACGATCTGCTATTAGAGGATTTTTGTCCAGATTTCTATCTATTCTTTGTCAACACAGGCACATGGCTTTCACGTGATTTATTTTCCAGGGGTAATTTGGGAACTTCATTCCATTTTCTCCCTACAATCATATGTACTTAATTGTAAAAATTAAAATAATTGGTACCTAATATAATTTGTTTTCTTCATCTTCCCCAAAACATGAAGTCACCACCACCATCATATGAACACCACCACCACCATCATCTCTCTACACTATACAACAACCCCATCATCTCTACAATTTTCGGCGACCACCGAGCACACCTACCAACCACCACCGCTGATCATCCTTCAATTTTTTTTCTTAAAACATTTTATTCAAGAAAGTTAACAATATTAATTTCAAACAGTTAATTGGTTAATTGGTTCAAATTATTTAACAAGATTCAAGAAACCAATTTCAAATGGTTTAAGAAAGTTAACAATATTAATTTCAAATGGTTAATTGGCTAATTGGTTCAATAATTTTAATAAGATTCAAGAAACCCATTTCAAATGGTTCAAGAAATTCATTTCAAATGGTTAATTAGTTAATTGGTTCAAGAATTTTAACAAGATTCAAGAAACTCATTTCGAATGGTTAATTGACTAATTGGTTCAAGAATTTTAACAAGCTTCAAGAAACACATTTCAAATGGTTCAAGAAATTCATTTCAAATGGTTAATTGGTCCAAGAATTTTAACAAGATTCAAAAAACCATTTCAAATGGTTCAAGAAAGTTAACAATATTCATTTCAAATGGTTAATTTCTAGGGTGTTGTTGCCTGTGTTGGTGGTGGTTATTGGTGGTGAAGAGTGTAGATGATGAAGATGGAGAAGTTGGGTTTAAATTTTTTTTTGTTTAGTTTAAATTGGATATTCTTAGTTATTTTGTTTAACAATTGAGTACCCTAGTTTTTTTTTATTTATTTATGTGAAATAGATTAAAATGTCTGAAACACCCTTAAAAAATATCTCACATGTGAGGCACATGCATGTGTTGACGGAGAATAGACAGAAATCTGGACGGAACTCCTCTAATGGCAGGTTGTAAAATCAATTTGGACCTTAAAAGTCAAAATAAAACGAAAGAGGTCGTATCGGCAAACTCAAAAAATGAAAGGATCAAATAGGCCATTTTGCCCAAACAACTTAAAATGATTTAATACAATTGTACTTATAGATTGAGAATTTTATCTCGATTAAGGATTAAAGTTAAAATAAAATTGTTGAAAAAAAAACACAGTTCAGCCTCACGGAAGAACAAGACTAATTTGTCTTTGTAGTAATAAAAGTATAATTTCATATCTTTATGTACTCCCTCCATTTAAAAATGTAAGGGTTTTCCCTTCTTTTTCTCTCTTTAAAATACTTGGCATTTTACTCCTTTTAAAGATTATTTTCCTTAAGTTAACTTCCCTTATAAATATAATTTACTTTTTTTTATTATTATTTTAGTGGGACTAGATTAAAATACAATAGGAAAAATATTTATTATTTTTTCTTATTTAATATATGAAAAAAGATAAAATACCTTATATTTTGAAGAATAATTTTGTTATTATCTTTGGTTTTGGTCTAATGGACCTGTGGTACAATGGCATTACATAATAGGAAAATAATATCTCTTAATAGTAAATTTTGAACTACAAAATTTGTGTAAGGATATAAATAAAGTGCATAATATAATTTTTCTATTATGAGATTGAGAGAGTAATATTTTCCATAAATAGTACGTCTCATTTATGTGTGAAGTTTTTTTTTTTTTTTTAATTTTCTCACTCGTTTTTTTTAGGAAATATTTTCACAATTTCCTGTTGGCCAAAAAAACTATTTATCAACAATTATTTTTACACTGCTATTTAAATTGTCTAGTCGTTTAATAAAATAACTACACAACCCAAATTAATTCAGCATAATACTTTTCAGCATTGTTGAAATCGAAAAGAGAAATATGGTGAGTATGACCAAATCATGACATAATAAACCACAATACTTTTTTTGATGAATAATAATAAACCACAATACAATAGTCTGAATAAGAAATTAACAAAATGAAAATAAGAAAAGTTTGATGTCACTTAAGTAAAGTTTCAAATTCCGATTTATTTTGAAAGAAGCACAATCCTCCAAAATTATCAATAGTGGATTTAGAATGGACCACTACACTCCTCAAATTAAAAAAATTTCTAATATGAATCAGTTCCATATGTACCTCATGTTTCAGAATTATCCACGTCATTATATAATTGTCTCTACCTCATTATATAGTGATGTAGTCAATTCTGAATCACATAATGCAATGGAGCTGGTCCATATCAGAACTATCCTTTCAAATTAGTCTTGGATAATATAATGGACACGAGACATCTTAACTTTTTAGAAATAAAAAAAAATCAGAAATAGTTTACCGATCCCATAAAAAACAATACTAATTTTAATATGAACCATGATTAAATAGATGAATTTGAACCACATGATACATTGCAGCAGAATTCATATCAGAATTTTCCAAGAGTCAAATAGTGGTGATTGTTCAACATTATAAATGTGCGTCTATATAAACATTAGTGAGTATTATTGCTCATCATCATATATTACAGAACCATTTTTTCTAAGCGAGAAATCTGTAGGAAAGAAGGAATTTTTGTGAGGAAGATGGCGGAAATCGATTACTTGAGCGATGAAAGGAAGAAGGCGGAATTCGATGTTGATGAAATGAAGATAGTTTGGGCAGGCTCTTCCCACAACTTTCAACTTTCAGATCGGATTTCTAAGCTCGTCGCTAATGATCCTGTAATTGTTTTTCCTCCATAGCTGATTTTTAATTTTAATTTAGTCCTCTATGATTCAGAGCAAGGCATGATGACCAGGAATTGTTTTTTTGGTTTTTTCTATTCAATTATTTTAAATTTTGGATTTTTTTATTTTTATTTTGATCCTGTAATTTCTTTTTTTTTTGTTCCTCCATATTTTGCTATGAAATTATGAATTAATTAAATTAGCTTCTTAAGGTTTATTGTAATTATTGTAAACTCTTTCAATTATTGTAATTTTTTAAAAAAAGTTTGCTTTTTTTTTTTTTTGGTACAATTTTTTATTGTGGGATAACAGAAACAAATAAAAAAATAAAAAATTGAACAATGTGAATTAGATGGGTCTTTGTGTGACTTTTTTGGTTTTTTCAGAAGTAGGGGACAAATGGAATTTGACTGATATTTTTCTCAAATTGTTTGCTTTTTATTATTGTAAATTTGGAAAAATTTAGAAAAGAAATGGAAAAAGTTTGCATTTTTTTTACCACTTGGTTGTGTGATAATGTGAAAACATTTTGAACAATGTGGATTAGATAGGTCTTTATGTGATTTTTTGTGTTGTCAGAAGAAGGGGACAAAAGGAAATTTGACTGATGCATTGTCAATTTGTTTGCTTCTTATTATTGTAAATTTGGTTTTTGTGCTACTTGATTGTGAGAAAATGCGGAAACATTTTGAACAATTTGAATTAGATAGGTCTTTATGTGATGTTTTGATTGTCAGAAGAAGGGGGGCAAAGGGAATTTGACTGATATTTTTGTCAATTTGTTCGTTTTGGGTTTTAGGGCTTTTGCAAAGGATGGGAGAACTATGCTACCCAGAAAGGAATTATTCAAGAATACTCTTAGAAAGGCAGCTTATGCATGGAAGAGAATCAATGAACTTCGTCTATCTGGTGCTCGTCACGCTGTGTTAGATCATATTCCATTGTGTCTGTTTTGCTTTAAATGTGTACTTACTTGATCTCCATTGTTGCAGAGGAAGAGGCATCTAAACTGCGGTTTTATGTGGATGAACCTGCTTTTACTGATCTTCACTGGGTACTTTTTTTCTTTTGTTATCAAAGATAACATATCTTAACATTGATTTACCTGGTTGTTAAATTCCAAAAGATCTAGTGAAGCCGCGCTATAGTGGCTAACTGATCTTTGTTGTCATCTTTAGGGAATGTTTGTGCCTTTTATAAAAGGACAGGGCACTGATGAACAGCAGAAGAAATGGTTGTCGTTGGCCCATAAGATGCAAATAATAGGATGTTATGCGCAAACTGAACTAGGTCATGGCTCTAATGTGCAAGGCCTGGAAACCACTGCAACATTTGATCCTCAGACCGATGAATTTGTGATTCATAGTCCTACACTGACTTCAAGCAAAGTGAGTAAAAATGACTGAGGATACTTATTTTATATTTCCTTATCCCTTTTCCCATTTTACATGTAACTTGAAGCAGTACATTTAAAAATAAAATAAAATAAAATTCTGCTGTATTCTGACTGAAAGATTGTTGAAGTTTTTATCTGTGTGGCTTATGAGCATAGCCCAAATTCAATGTTTGTTTGTTTGATTCCCATACAACTGTCCTAAAATATATACAGTTTCTTTGGCACTGCTTGGTATGCTTTTTGTGTCTTGTAGTTTATTCACTTTAGTTCTTATTTGGCTGCTTTTCTGTTCACTGTAGTGGTGGCCTGGTGGTTTGGGTAAAGTATCCACACATGCAGTTGTATTTGCTCGTCTTATAACTGGTGGCAAAGATTACGGCGTTCACGGTAAGCAAGGATTCCTTTCTTTCCTTTACCAAAATGGTTTGCCTAGCTTTTTTCTGAATCATAGAAGTTCTTTTGGGAAAGATATTTTATGAGAACTATTTGTCTTTTTCAGGTTTTATTGTCCAACTACGGAGTTTGGAGGATCATAACCCTCTTCCAGGTGTAACTGTTGGTGATATTGGAATGAAATTTGGCAATGGAGCATACAACACTATGGACAATGGAGTATTAAGTTTTGATCATGTGCGCATTCCAAGAGATCAATTGTTGATGAGGTAAGTTAGCTTCTCTAGTTATAGAGGCTGCGAAGTTAATAGATCCCTTTTTTATGTTGGTAGATTTTCCATGACCAGGGGGTTAGAAGTTAATAGTTATCATGGGTAGACTTGAGAAAATAGTGCTATCTGATTCTTTTGCCCAATGAAAATAGTGATGATGCAAAATGTGAAGAATATAAATCTAGTCGGTTTCATTCCCCCCGCTGAATATTTAAATCAGCTGTTTCATTTGAACTGTTCTGTTTTTTCTAGTTTTACTTATGTTGTTTGATATGCCAGGTTTTCACAAGTTACAAGAGATGGAAAATATAAACAATCAGATGTGCCTCGCCAGCTGGTTTATGGAACAATGGTTTATGTCCGTCAATCAATTGTCCAAGATGCATCATCTGCCTTGTCACGAGCTGTTTGCATTGCAACAAGATATAGTGCTGTTCGTCGACAATTTGGTTCGCAAAATGGTGGACCAGAAATCCAGGTAATTAATAAAGGCGTTGTGTTCTTCCTCCACCCCCTTTTTTTGGCCTTTGCAGGTGGCTCTTGGTTTATGTTCGTACTTTGTTTAACAAATTGACTATGCAGTAAGGGAGTGTGATGACTGAGAGGAAACTAATTGTTTCTGGCCAATTTTTCCTCTGCTGATTGATAAAATTGTTAATAGGTAGGAGGAAGAAGAGGGATCCAAACGATTACATCTATGAACCCTGTAAAAAGATGGGTCACGAAGTGTCGGGCATTAAAACTTGGCTTTACTTTTTCTCTGTTGACTTCTGTATTTGAACTATCAATTGGAACATCTGTGAACCTGTAAAAAGATGGATCACGAAGAGTCGGACATTAAAACTTGGATTTACTTTTTCTCTGTTGGCTTATGTATTTGAACTGTCAATTGGAACAAAGTATCATTAACTCTGTGCTAAGTAAATTCCCAATTTTTTGGATGTTATAAACCAGTGAAACAGAAGAAAGTTCTTGATATCTATAGGTGGTATCAGAAGTAATAAATTAGTTCTTCCTTGCTTAGGAAATCTGGTGTAATTGGATGCAGGGGAAAAAAATTAGAAGTAACTTTGAAATGCTCATTGAGAAAGCTTGTCTTGTTTCTTAATTTAATCTGTTGATGGTTATTTCTTCCATAGGCACTGATTTCCACGTTACTGCTTTTTGATTTTCTTGTTTTGATCAAAGACTAATATCCACAATGTAAATTCTCTGTCTTGCATTAATATGTAGTAAGAAATGATGTCTTTAATTAATTCACCATTTCATAATATGTTTGGCTTAATAGAAAAGGATAACATGGAGGAATGTAATTGAATGTGCTGCTGAACCGATAATAGAGGAACAGGACAATTTCTTATTTGCCGTCTGTTTACCATGTTAAAATTTCAGCTAGATGTGTTTATGTTGTTTTTACTCTTGATTTTTCCTGTGAATATATGAGGATGTGCTCCCTTTGGCTAACTTTTTCTTGTGCTTTTGATTCGTACAAGTTAATCCTTTTTAAATGTGCATTTATGAATTTATGCATTCCTGGTCTATAGGTGATTGATTATAAAACTCAACAAAGTAGGCTCTTTCCTCTGCTGGCTTCTGCTTACGCCTTTAGATTTGTTGGTGAGTGGCTCAACTGGTTATACACGGATGTGACAAAAAGACTTCAAGCAAATGACTTCTCAACATTGCCGGAGGCTCATGCGTGCACTGCAGGGTTGAAGTCCTTGACTACCTCTTTTACCGCTGTAAGTAGTAAAAATCAGTTTCTTGATTGTCTCGTCCTCCTTTTAGCTTTCTGTATGTGTACTTGTTATTGTCTGGTAAGTGTGTCACCATTCGATACGGTTACTAGATGTTGTCCACTTAAGCTAGTAGTAAATTTAACCCCAACATCCCAAAGTTATGTCTATAAATTTTCCTAACAAGGAACACCACTGTAAATTCTGTCACTAGTGTCTCCAGTTCAAATTAATTTGCTTGGACGTCTTCTTGCTGCTAGATCGGGTTGAAGTCATTGAAAATATTTGGAGCATAGGTATTGCTAGTGATACTAATTTAGCCTGTATCCAGTGACTGTCTGGAGAGACTGTATTATATATTTCTTATGCTATTAGAAATTAGATATTTTTAGTACAGGAAAAAGGCTATCTTGGGATTCAAATATTGTTTCGACTTCCATAAGCAATTTTTCTTAATATAAGGTGGTTCTTAATTTCAAATAACGAAGATTCCAGCTTATTTTTTTGTTTTCTTTTCTATGTAAAGCTTCCTAACTTATGATATCTGTTACATGGCAGGATGCTATTGAAGAATGCAGAAAATTATGTGGTGGCCATGGCTATCTTTGTAGCAGTGGGCTTCCAGAATTGTTTGCTGTTTATGTCCCTGCTTGCACATATGAAGGAGACAATACTGTGATGCTGCTACAGGTTTGAGATATTTATGGTTGTCTGAATTTTTGTTCTTGGTTACTTTACATTTTTAAAGCTCCTAAAAGAAAGTTATTGGAAAAGACTTGTTGCCATGGCTATACATTTTATTTTTCAGTATTCAAATTTCGTGTACCTAAACTTGTTCTCAATTCCAAGGTTCGGCCCTCTGTTATATCCAGATCAGAAGATGACCAATTGATCCCCTTATGCAGGCCGTCCTTTTCTCCTACTTTTTATTTATGTATAGACCATGATATTTGTCATGTTTACGAATTGTCTCTTTCCTGATTGACTAAACTTTCCAACATAAGGTGCTCATCAGTTTACAAATTGAATCCATCTGTGCAACTCATTTTGAGTCCATGCTCTTGGAATTTTGACTAGCTCAGAATTTTGATCTATTATCTGAAACACATGGAGGATGCATTTTTTAGTGATCGAACTGGTTATGCAATTAACTTGTTGCTACTTTCTACATAATCAACCAACAAAAACATGGCCTAGGATCAAGAAGATAGTATAGGCTGTAGCTTGCTGTTGATAATTGCCTTTCTTCTTGCTATGCAAATCAGATTTCCTTTATTAGTTTGCTTGGTCAATTTTCACGTGTTATCATTGAAAATAATTCTGGAATCTTGAAAACCACGGTATAGATTGTTAAATTCTTATACTTGGCCAGTTTTAAGTTGGCACAAATGACACTAACGATTTCTTTTACTGTCTAAAAAGCCTAAATTGAGAATACTGATCACCTAATTGGTCTGTTCTAGCATATCTCCTTACACTAGCCTGTTTAAGTGAAACTTCATTGCTTACAGGTTGCAAGGTTTCTGATGAAGACTGTTTCCCAGACTGTTGCCCAGCTGGGATCCGGTAAACAGCTAGTTGGAACAATTGCTTACATGGGAAGACTTGAACATCTGATGCAGTGTCACTGTAATGTGCAAAATGGTATGTTTTGTTCCGGCAGTACTCGAAGAAAGTATATATTCTAAATATTGCTTCTGCTACATTTGAATCCTAGAAACCAGAAGCATATTTCTTAGTGTCTTACCTATTTTTGCGTTTCAGACTACTAAAACTGTTTAGTTGCCACTCATACTCTAGAGCGAACATTGTGTCTGAGTCACGAATATGCACTTGCGTGAAAATTTAGGTGACAGTGCCTTTTTTTTCTTCCTGCAGCCGAGGATTGGTTGAATCCTAGTGCGGTGATGGAGGCATTTGAGGCCAGAGCTGTTAGAATGTCTGTTTCTTGTGCCAAAAGGCTGAGCCAGTTTACCAACCAAGAAGAAGGTACCCCTGAATTACTTTTCCTCATAGTCAATAGTTGAGGAGAATCAGGCATGTAACTTCCGGAGGACGGGTTCATTAATGGAATGCTTTACCACTTGCATATCCCTTGTTGTTCCAGATAAGCTAATATAATTTAATCTCGACCAGTTCTTTGTCTGTGGATAAACTAATTTTTCTACTTTTCCTTCATGTCTTCAGGCTTTGCCGAAATATCAGCTGATTTGGTGGAGGCAGCAGTTGCTCATTGTCAATTAATTGTTGTCTCAAAGTAAGCTGCTTCTAAGCACTCTTTCTGGTCAAAGTTTCCTATACTTGACGATATCATATACTTTGAATTGTGTTGCTGCACGTGTCCCCATAAAAAGTAGAATATGTACCCTTTTTTCTTTTGTTTCTTTTTGTGTGTTCGGGGGGCAGCCAAGTTGTTATCAACTTTTGACAAAAGCCTGGTATAGTTTTGTAATTATGAAATTCTTGGCTTGGTTCTTTCAAGCGCAACTTTTTGCAAATTTGGATGTGGTATAGGCAATTGTTATTTATTATGAAGCCAAGTCACGGTAAAAATTATCCCGAGGTCATCAAACGCGTTTTCGTTTGCCATTTCCTCGCTGGGTGCTAGATTTCCATTCTATTTGTTCATTATCTTGTGAAAGGCCATAAATTCAAATGTTTGTTATGTTAAACTCACCGAATAAATCTTTAAATCTCATTCAGGTTCATCGAGAAACTGCAACAAGACATCCCAGGCAAGGGTGTCAAGGAACAGCTAAAAGCACTTTGTGGGGTTTACTACCTATTCCTCCTTCACAAGCACCATGGCGATTTTCTTGCCACAAACTGCATTACTCCAAAGCAGGCCTCACTAGCTAATGATCTCCTGAGGTCATTGTATTCACAGGTTTGTAACATAAAACATTTCCATCTGCATAGACAATAGATTATAGGAAATTTTCTGATTAATTCTCATAAATTCATGAGTTTTTTTTTGGTTATATTAGATCCGTCTCAATGCTATCGCTCTTGTTGATTCATTCAACTATACCGACCACTACCTTGGTTCAATTCTTGGTCGTTATGATGGAAATGTATATCCGAAACTTTACGAGGCTGCCTGGAAGGATCCGTTGAATGACTCTGTTGTAACTGATGGATATCATGAATACATCCGGCCGCTCCTGAAGCAACAGCTTCGTACTGCTAAACTGTGAAACATTATAGGTATTTATGCTGTTGTACCCTTTTAGTGGTAAATAAAATTTATCCTACTAGAAGGATTATGAAATTGTAGAACTTAGGAGAATTGCCAGTAACATTTATTTATATTCGGAGAAATAGACTTCATTTATAAGTATACTACTACATCTAAAGTGGAACAACAAGATTGAGTTTTCATGCAATAAAGTTGAATTTCTGAGTTTATATATGCTTTTGATGATATATGCAAGTTTACTTGTTTATACATTTATTCACTTGATAATTGAGTGGATGCAGTTGATTAATATTTCTCTTATGGTAAACTAGTCTATAAGATTTAGGATCTTTTGTCTTACTTTCTATCCAATTTATAGAAATTGTCACTTGGTCTTTTAATTTATGTTTCTTTATATTTAAGATTTTTTTTTTTTTTTTAATGAAAAATTGACATATGTCAGTTTAACAATAACGAAAGAGAGAATAGATATAAAATGAGTCAGAAGATCTGAACTGTACTAAAATATACCCAATGCTGTCAATGCCTAGGTACAGTCCCCAACTGATGGTCTAACAAGGAAAGACCCTATACAATGAGAGGGAAAAAAAATTGTATATTCCAACCTCTCAGAATTTGACTCGTGGATATCTCCTCAATTCTATTTATTTAACTAACCGACATGGGGAAATGTGGCGAATTCTGAGTGGTTGAGACAGATAATGAGACACCTGGGGATAAGAATTTTTTTGAGAGGGAAGAGAAGCTTTTCAGTTTTTATTTTTTTATTTTTTATTTTGATTGAGAAAGGACATACAACATGGATAAGAAAAACAGAAAGGGTAACGTTATTGCTAAGACTTACCGATTAATTGACTAAATTGGAGGCAAAATTGTAAATAACTAATTGAATATCTTATACCAACATGAGTGAATAATGTATAATTTGAATTTTTAGCCAAATTTCCAATAAATTTTTAGCTATTAATAATTTTCCAATCTGAAAACAGGCCTCTAGGATGGAAAACCAAAGGTTTAAAAAATCTGGGAAAACAAATACTTCCAACAGTCAAACAGTAACTTCAAATTCATTGGGATTTACATTCCCCCTAGAACCCACAAAACAGCCATAAAAATGCATTTCGATTTTCAATATTAATAACACAACAACTTCAAAAAAATAAAAAATAAAAAATAAAAAATTATTACCAATATCACAACTTTAAGTACATTCTCTTCACAAATACTTTATCATTCAATTATCCTCAATACTGCTAATCTAAATATGGATGAACAAGGAAAGCTTGTTGATCTTCTATTATTTTATACACTCGAGAGAATACTGTTCAACCGGATGGTCGGACCGATAGGGAAAAACCCGCAACTCGTAAAGATGGTCATGACCTTTTGGCTACTCTTAGAGGAGATGGGCTACCACGATTTAACTCGAAGGATCAATTCATTCGATAACTCAACTATTGACACAATTTTCTTTGAGACTATAGCATGTCTGAATTGCATTAGACCGGGTGCAAATGAACCGGACCGAGAAAACGACATACCTGCCTTATCCACAATCTTGGATGGATCTATAAGCAGACGGTTCTTTTACTACAACAACGAGTTCATGTTAAGTCGTTTTATGCATATAATGGACACTGTTTGCAATAGGATTTTCGGACAAAATGCTGCTGTTGAAGTGGATGAAAGTGTTTGTGTAATTAGAACCGCGGTTAGACCAGGCGGTCAGGGTAGCAGCATTGCGCGAAACAGAACCGACCGGGTCATGGTGGCCGGTTCTCGGGTCGCTAGAGAACCATATTTAAATCCTAATGCAAGTGAATTTTTCCCTAGACAAACCAATGTAGATGCAAGAACAATGTTCTTGACCTTCTCCAAAGGCTATCCTCTAACTCGCCAAGAAATAATCAACTTCTTTACTTTGTAAGTACAAAATATATTATTACAATACTGTCTCCATTTCTTAATATAAAGTCGTTTATTACATATAACGAAAATTAAGGAAGTAAAATATAATGTGTTTTTAATCAATATTATTATCTTAAATAGAATTAGTAGTATACAAATCCTATTTAAGAGGGTACTATTGATATTTTGATTTTAAAAAACGCTCTATTTATTTCTTAATTTTTTCTACGTGTCCTAAATGACTTATATTAAGGAAGGGATGGAGTAATTATATTAAGGAATGGATGGAGTACTGTTTTTTTTATTTTTTTATTTTTTTATCTTGAGTATATTATTATGGCTTATATTGTAAGAAAATACATGCATCTTTCGTAGGAAATGGGGGAATGTGGTTGAAGATGTTGTAATAGAAGAAGCAAGAGGAGGGGATCCACCTCTTCATGGCAGGGTTATATTCATTAGACATTCGATAATTGGCATAATACTAAATGGACAATCCAAAGCAAAGTTCATTGTCGGTAGAAAACATTTGTGGGCAAGAGTTTATGTTCCAAGGCGTAGATGAAAATTTGGAGTAATAAGGTTAGTGATCTTTTGTTTTTCAATTTTTTCACTAGTGTCAGCTACTCTAACGAGTGTTAATGTCTTTTATCTAAATCATTAAGAAATTACACTAATTAAAGAAAAAACGACTCTTGAATATGATTAAACTTTGTCCATTCGTAAAATGCTCTAATGAGTCATTTCAAAAGAACATAATGTTCTTATGAGTTTGGGCAAAAAATGGTCTGTCCTCGTTCTGTGTTTCCGTCTGTGTCCCTACGAATAGATATTTGCCACGTGGATATTTTTTCTCTGTGAGTTCCACTATTTCTTTTAGTTTATAAATTTTTTAATTAAAAATTTAATACATGTAATTTTTTTATTGGTGAAACAGGGAAAGAGATACCGAATGAGAAAAGAGGATTCCAAACCATGAGTTTGAGGATAGTAAACTTAAAGAAAGTAAAAAGTATTAACTTTTTACATTGTCCCGCATTGTTTTTTGTCTTCGTCCACGGATGGATACAATTCGAGTTGAAATTTGCATTTGATTGGATATTTTTACAAACAATATCATATCTAGCTAAGTATGTTTTGTTTCCCTTTATGCCTTATCTTTAGTCGCACTCTTATTATTGTAGACAAATTGCCACTTAGATAATATCTCTTTTGGCCGAGAACCTAACTCGTATTTCAGAGATCCAATTTTGGTAACTAAAAAAAATTATTGTAGGCAAATTTTGGTCAACCTGGATTGGGAGCAACCCGTGGCCCAATCCTAGATCTTGATCTGGAATCCACCATAATTCAATGCTTAATCTTCGCCTATAAATAGAGGCAAATAATCATTTGTACCCGTTTGTATATTTATTCTTGTACCCAACCAATTACAATTCACCATGTGTATATATAATTAAAAAAAAATGATAACATGGCAAATTCTTATTGGTTGGACACAAAAATGAGTACACATGGGTATAGACGATTTTCACCCATAAATAGAGTTCTTCCCCTAACACTTAAATGACACCATAAGTCATTTTATGATTCTAAGACTCTCAAGATCCAAAACTCTTCAACGACCTTCTTCAAATTTAAAGGTGTTCTTCACAAGAAGTTTTGGAGTCTTCACAATCAAGTGTTCGTCTTTAAAGTCCGTTCGACCCGAGATCAAGCCGTAAAGCCCTCGAGTCAACGTTTTTTAGAAGAGAATCAGCAAAGGATCTTACGACAAGTATGGAGAAGATTCAGAGGATCTTCTTACAAGTTCGAGATTTCTTCATAAATTTTGTAACACACTTTCAAATATCAGTCAAACAATCAGAAAGAATCGAAGCATCTTCTTACAAATTAGGAATTTCTTCAAAAAATTTGTAACCCACCTTCAAATATCAACAAATAAAATCATTTGTTGCAATTCTTCAGCCGATGTATTAACAAAATATGTCACGGAGACTAAAATACCATCTCAATGAGTTGGAGATCTACCTGATATTCTCCTATGACACGTCTTCTTATATTTTAACACATAATTATCTTTTTCTCTAAAAAAAACTATTTGTCACACATTTCTTATTTCTTATTTTGCAGATTCAACAATTTTCGCATGCAATAATAATTACTATTTGTATTGGTTCAAAGTTTTTAATCCAAATGGATTACTCATTGTCTAATGAATAATTAAAGAATGCTTCAATTTTTTTAACAGAGAAAAGAAAAAAAAACCACGATTGAAAAAAAGAAGAAAAACACAGCACAAAGCACTACCAATAAGAGACAAAATGTATATGATGGAATTAAGTTTAATATTAGAGACAAAGTGTAATGGAATATCAGTTACCACTTGACAGACATTTGACTTTATTTACAAACCTTTTCTTTGTCTCAACTTTTTACCAACGTTAAATTAACAGTAAATAGTCTTATCATATGATCCACATTTTTTTTGCTTCACAAGTCTAAAAGTTCGTATCAATTATTTTTGGTCCTCCGTTAAAATTCAAATTAAAGTCTTATATAATTGGAAAAAATAAATTTTTATTTAATATAATAAAAATAAATAAATCAGTACAATTGTATCATAATTATTGCTTTTTTTAAAATGCACTTTAACGTTTTAAACATAATATTAAAAGTATAAATATTGTCGAACTTTCTCACTCGAAAATAGAGATCCTTCAAGTGTTTTTTGAAGCAAAATCTTCAACTAAATCTTCATATTTAGTTTGCTCCGAAAGATAATTATCAATCGCTGTCATCGTTAATCCACTTAGTCTTTCCAAAAATATCGTAGAGCGCATGTATAATTTCAACAAGAAGAATAAAGTAAGTTATTTTAACTAGGTCTTTTTTTTTCATGGAAATATATGCCTATTTGTCTATTTCTTTAGGTTTCTATTCAATTGATAGTCTTTTGTTTTTGTTTTTTTAAATAATCAAGACTACAAGTGGACAAACACTATTTACTGGAAATAGGTTCAAGTTGTTTTTTAAAAAGAAAAGAAAATAGGTCCAAGTGAATTACATCTCAACCAAACCCAAGAAGTCTCCTTCTTTCTCAATTGCTCTGTAACTTTCCGTTTAAAAAAAATGTTTTTACAACTTTTTTTTTTGAAGCCCGGATGGGCGGTTGCCCCATAAGGAGAGAGAGAATCGCCTCACAAGAGGAGAAGATAGCCCTAGAAAGGGAGATAATTAAAGCTTGCCCCATTGCATGGGGAGGGTATCGAACCCACGACCGCAAGGTATCGAACCCACGACCTCATGGTCGTGGGCAGAACGTTTGATGTTTTTACAACTTTCAAGCTGTGAAATTGTTATCATTCTTCAACAATATATATATATATATATATGTAAAATTCATTCATCAATGAGGGTTTTATCACCTGGAAATAGTTAAGGCCCTAAAACAAATGCATCCACATAAAGCACCTGGACCGGATAGCATGCATGTGCTTTTTTTGCAGAAACTTTGGCACATTTTGGGCGACTCAGTCACTCAAGTTGTCCTAGGGGTTTTAAATAATGGGGCTGATCTCTCTGCAATTAATTCTACTCACTTAGCCCTCATACCAAAAATTAAAAAGCCCATTTCCATGGTGCACTTTCGACCTATAAGTCTTTGTAATGTAGTTTACAAACTTATTTCGAAAGTTATCACCAATCGGCTGAAATTGGTTATGAACTCTATAATCGATGAGGCTCAAAGTGCTTTTCTGAAAAACAGGCTCATTTCTGACAATGCAATAATTGGGTTTGAAGCTTTTCATAGTCTACAAACTGTCCGGCCAAATGGGTCACATAAGTTAGCCCTAAAATTGGACATGAGTAAGGCTTTCGATAGGGTCGAATGGAATTATTTGGAAGCAGTTATGGCTTGCATGAACTTTCCGCCAAAGTTTCTTACCCTTGTCATGAATTGCATTAGAACGGTTAAATACTCCATTTTGCTCAATAGCATTCTCACGAGGTCTTTTAAACCCTCAAGAGGCATTCGGCAAGGCGACCCTCTATCTCCCTTCCTCTTTCTGATTTGCACGGCGGGACTATCTTCCTTAATTCGTGCATCTGAAGAGTCGGGTTCTCTAACTGGTTTTCAATTCAATAATTGTACTTCTGTATCGCATCTTCTCTTTGCTGATGACTCTCTATTTTTTTCGCAAGCTAGCGAGCCTTGTCTAAAAAGATTGAAGGATATTCTCACTACTTATGAGGCTTGCTCTGGACAAATGGTAAATTACGATAAATCCAACCTGTTCTATAGTAAGGGGACGCCTCATGAGATAAAAACCTTAGCCTACTCCATCCTTAACATTCCTGAAGGAGATGGAAAAGGGAAATATCTAGGCCTTCCCTATATGACAGGAAGATCGAAAAAAGAGGCGTTTCAGTTTGTGGTTGACAAAGTTTGGAAGAAACTCAACTGCTGGAAGGAAAAAACTCTATCCTTTGCGGCTCGGATAATACTTGTCAAATCGGTCATTCAAGTTATTCCCACTTATGTTATGTCTTGTTTTGTTCTCCCCCAATATTACATTGATTCCATCACGAGTATGACCCGCAATTTTTTGTGGGGAGGGGATGAGAAAAACAGGAAAATATGTTGGAGGGCCTGGACTGAATTGTGCAAGCCAAAGTCGCAAGGAGGCCTTGGGTTCAGAGATATAGGAGCTTTTAATCGAGCTCTGGTAGCCAAGCAAGGTTGGAGGATCCTGCGACAACCATTCTCCCTCTGTGCTAGGGTTCTACAAGCCAAATACTTTCCTTTAGATAGATTCCCTGATGGGCTTCACTGCAAGGCCGCACTTCCCTTGTGTGGCAAAGTATTTTAAAAGGGCGGGAAATTTTGAAGGAAGGTTTGAAATGGCGGATCGGGGATGGCACGCGGGTTCATTTCTGGTATGACAAATGGCTAACTACTCCGCATAGCTTCAAAATCCAAACACCGGCTGATATGTCTTTTTCAGCAAGTATAATGCCAGTCTCTTATTTTATTGATTTCCAAGCCAAAGTATGGAATGAAGAATTGCTCTGGTATTATCTGTCTGAGTATGAGGTCAGTGAGGTACTGAAGGTTCCTTTGTGTAGTTCTTGGCCTATAGATCGACTTGTATGGGCCTACACAAAAAATGGACAATATACAGTTAAGTCGGGATATCATATGCAAATGGAAATAAACCAAGATAGGCGGACTTTTCCTTCAACTTCCATTGGTAAGCCTATGGAGATATGGGGGAAGATTTGGCAGCTACCTGTGGTGCCTAAGTTACAGGTTTTTCTCTGGAAAATTTTCCAGCGCATTCTCCCCACTAATGTGGCTTTATCTCGCCGAATTAATTCGTTTGAGCCTATATGCAAGTTATGCCTAAGTGAACCGGAAACTATTATGCATGCACTTTTCACTTGCCCAGCTGCTATGGAAGTATGGGATCAAACTATTTTTGATATAAATACTATTATAACTAAGGATACATTTCCCTTCTGTCTCATTCCTATTTTACAAGAGAAGGAGGATGTTGTAACCCCGTTTACATACATCGCATGGAACATCTGATGCAATAGAAACACATTTATTTTTTAGGGCAAAAAGAAACCGCCTGGTAAGGTTGCCAATATCGCCTTAGTATGTGCAACAGAATTTAGCAACTCTTCCAACCTTTCTGGTTGCCAAGGTCACGACCCACAAGTCCTTCCGACCTATGACCACATTCGATATATGCTTAAAGGGAAAGCACCAATGTTTGTTCCACCCAAAGAAGATTTTGGAGAGACAACCAGGTCTTTCACTACCGGCCCTCCAAAAGGGAAATGGAAGCCTCCTGATCCTGGTTCATTTAAGCTGAATGTTGATGGTTCTTGGAAAGACGGTAATGGTGGTATTGGGGCAATTATTCGAAACCATGAAGGAATTTTCATAGCTGGGTTTGCCAACTACCTTCGCTGCTCACCCACCCCCGAACATACAGAAGCCTGTGCACTCCTTGAGGGTATCAAATTTGTTATCTCCAAAGGGTTTTTAGCATGTCTCATAGAAAGTGACTGTAAAGTCCTGATTGACCGGTTACATCACGAGGAAGAAGATTTGTCATCAATAGGTCTTTTCGTCAGTCTTATTAAAGACCTTCAAGGGGTTAGATTAGCCAATATATCATGTATAAATAGGTCATGTAATACTTCTGCCGATGTATTGGCTAAGTACGCTATGAGGTCTAGTTCCTCATCTCTATGGTTAGGGGGTCCTCCGGATTTCCTCCTACCACGTATTTTCACTGATATTCTCTAATGATATCCAATTTCTATTCAAAAAAAAAAAAAAAAAATGAGGGTTTTATCTTCAATTTCAGAAGAACTGAATTATTGAAAATGAAAAATTTCCATCCACTTTCGGCTATAAAACTTGTTCAATCACACCCCAGAATTTTGTAAACATTAATAAATAAGTCTAAATGAGCAACTTTTATGATTGAATTCACAGCCTATTAGTATCAATGGCACATTTAGGGGGTGAAAATCTCTGTGTATGTCTCTATTCCTGTACCAAACCAATCAGAATTCGCCATGTGGACATTTCTTCTAATTATATATACTCATGGCGAATTGTGATTAGTTAAGTACATGAATAGAGACATACACAGGGATTAATTATAATATTGTATTTCGCCTCCCTAAAATTTTCAAGTACGTAAAATTTGCACTTAAACTCTAAGTATCATTCGTCTCAGATAGTTCTTTCTTCGTTTCATAATAGAAGTCCTTTAGTTACTTTAGCATAGATTAAATATAGGAAGCAAGATTTTTTTTACTATTATATCTTTAAGTGTTAAATTCTTAAATTATCTTCCTTCCTCTATTTCTTAATATGAGTAAGGAAAATTTTAGAAAACATCCTTAAAAATTGGAAAAAAAAATTATATTTTAGAGTGAGAAAGAGAGTATAAAAAGACAATGGAGCAAGTATTAATTACATGACTGCCTTGCCCTTGATGGGATACCATATTCCTACTTATATATAGTAAAGCAAATTAAGAGAAACTATATGCATAGTATAGCACAAATATATCAATACTTGATGGCAAGTGAAGAACCCTTTTGAAATAAATTGCCAAATGCCATCAAAACAGAAAGCATCTCCACGAAAATCTGCCAACAGAGTTCCTAATAATAATAATAGTAATAATAATAATGGGGCCGCCCAAGCATGCAAAAAAAAAAAATGCACAAGATTTTATTATTATTATTATTATTATTTTGAAAAGAAGAACACAAAATTTCTTAAGGGTTTTGTAGCAAAGAGTTGTAAATTACATTGTTTAATTGACACTCAACTGAGTCTAGACAATAAATTACTTCTTATGAGATGAGAGATTACGAGTTTGATCTTCACTAAGTGCATTTTCATTCCCTTTCTCTTGCTTCACCCCACTAAATTGTTTTTGAAAAAAATAAATGCATTTCAACCCCTTTTGAGTCTCTAATTTGTAAATTTAGAAATTAATAATTAAACTTTATAACAATATTAAGAAAAAAAAAAAAAAAAGATACTTGGCTAATAGTACTACTTTCATTGTTTAAAGGCTAATTTGTGAAATTCGCCCCTAAACAATTTACGATTGGTGACTTAGGTCCCCAATCAATTTTTTATTTTATTTTAGATCCTCAAACAATTTACGGGTTTGCACCATGGTCCTTTTGTTCAAAAAATCGCTAGTCAATGGTTGGTCAACACGAATTTAAAAATTCCACTCAAAACACAAGGGTATTTTTGGTATTTCCTATACTAACTCAACCCAAACCCACCCACCCGCCTCTACCCACTCATTCCCTCTTCTTCCTCCTCCCTTTCTTCTTCAACCTCTATTTTTATCAAACTCCCATTTCATAACCCATTTCCATAATTAACACACTATACAAATTCAATTACTCAATTGCATACTTGTCTTCTTCCTCCTCCTCCCTTTCTTCTTCAACCTCTATTTTTACCAAGCTCCCATTTCGTAACCCATTTCCATAATTTGTTTAGGGACCCAAGTCATCAATCGTAAATTGTTTGGGGACAAATTTCACCAATTTGCCTTAAAATTAAAACCCATATTTTTTTGAAAGACTTTTTTGGTGTGTTTTATTGATTGTGGGATGGTTTGAATTTTCTGAAAGGTGGGTTGTTTATAATGAAGTGGGTTTGTAGTCCACCTTTCAGAAAAATCCAAACCATCCCACAACCAATAAAACACACCAAAAAAGTTGAAAAAAAATATGGGTTTTAATTTTAAGGCAAATTGGTGAAATTCGTCCCCAAACAATTTACGATTGGTGACTTGGGCCCCTAAACAAATTATGGAAATGGGTTACGAAATGGGAGCTTGGTAAAAATAGAGGTTGAAGAAGAAAGGGAGGAGGAGGAAGAAGACAAGTATGCAATTGAGTAATTGAATTTGTATAGTGTGCTAATTATGGAAATGGGAGTTTGAAAAAAATAGAGGTTGAAGAAGAAAGGGAGGAGGAAGAAGAGGGAATGGGTGGGTAGAGGCGGGTGGGTGGGTTTGGGTTGAATTAGTATAGGAAATATAAAAAATACCCTTGTGTTTTGAGTGGAATTTTTAAATTCGTGTTGACTAACTGTTGACTAGCTGTTTTTTGAACAGAAGGACCCATGGTGCAAACTCGCAAATTGCTTGAGGATCTAAAATAAAATAAAAATTGATTGGGGACCCAAGTCACCAATCGTAAATTGTTTAGGGACGAATTTCACCAATTAGCCTTGTTTAAATTAATGTTTACATTTTTAGTTTAGCTTGTCTAAGAAAGATTGTCCATTTTCTTAAATTAAGCATATTTTTTTTTTCCGTAGCTTACTCTTCTTTACTTGACACATTATCTCACTACTAATATTTTTAACAAGGATATTATGGTGATTTAATCATGATCAAAACGAGTCGGAAGATGTTGGTTTTTTACGAAGAGAGGATTTAACTTTGTTGTAAAAGATTATAATGATTGCATTAGCAATGGTCAAAATATAGGCATTGTCTTGTCAGTAGAAGTAATTAGAAATGTTTTGCTTGTGTTTAATCTTTAAATATATACTTTTCAAGCAAAGACAAAATTAATAATTAACCACAAAGACATGTGTACTTGGTCCATATCGAAACCTGGAGTAAGTGATAAGGATTGATTAATACAACTAATTATTTCCCATTAAGCTTTTCAAGCAAAGACAAAATTAAAGTGCTGTGGCGCATTTTTCTTGAATAAAATAATCATGACTCCATTGACATTCTTTGGCTTACCTAATACCGACATCATTTTAAGAATCATTTTAGTACTAATTTTTGTTTGTTTTAGGGAAAATTCGATATGGGACCAGATTTCATGTGAGCTAATGTGATTTGGGATTTGCCAGCATCCCTCGCAAAAATGAGGAGAGAGAAGAAAATGCAGTGATGTGGTCAAATCTGTACCGCATGGTCCAGTGGACCCGATCCATATCAGAAGTGTTCTTGTTTTAGGATTCAGGCTTAACATTATTTTGTGGAAAATAATTTGTGTTTCAAGAGAAAGTTAATGTATGAACATGACTTTGTGAAAAATTATATAAGCCAATCTAATTTCAAATCAAGCTAAAAACATGACTTTAAATGAATGTTTGACTCTCTAAACAAAGCCATAATTAATCAAAAGATTAGAAAGATACAACTCGATCAATGGATTAAATTCCAGTGATGCTCAACTAATGGAGGTTAGAATGGTCCAACTAATTGACACCTTTGAGGGACCAATACAAGAATTTGATAAGGATTTATGGTCCAAAACCATAATTTAATGAGCACTTACTTTTGTTGACATTGATTAAGATTTTTTTTTCGATTTTTTTTTCAATGTCTACCAACAAAAATGGAGAATCTCGACAAAACAAATCTACAAGTGTCATTTTATTATGCAATTCTCAAGAACCCCACCCTTCAAAGTTCAAAGTTTTAATTGGTGATTAATAAAAAAAACTTCCCACGTGGCAAACAAAGGAGAAAAAAATCTCAAAACTTTTTTTATTGGATAGTTCTGATATCCACCTATGCCCATCGGAGCATATAGTTCAGAACTGACCACATCATTACAGATTAAAGAGAGAGACAAATATGTGATGATATGATTAATTATTAACCACAAGATCTATTTGCACCTGATTCATATCGAAATTTTCATTTTTTTTATTTTTTAGTATTATCTCCTTTTGAATCATGCATATTAAGGTTTTGACACATTAACAAACGGAGGTCCAAGTTTGTGTGGTTGTGATTAATAAGGATTCATTGTAGAACAAGTTTTATTTTTTTTACTTGAAGACATATCTTATATGTTCGATCACTTAATTCGACATTTAAGATTTAAAAAAAAAATAAACAGTTATTCGAGTTATTCTTCGAATAATTGAATAATTGTTCGATCCATCGAATATCAATTATTCATGTTTTTAACTGTTGGGTCAAATGCTCTACTGATTGACATATATTATGCACGTACAACATGAACACCCATTCCACATTGCATCCTGAACCAGCCATGCTTGAGTCCAGGAGTTGTTTAGATCATTTGCCTCATTTTATATTTGGGAAATTCGTCTATTTATTCCCCTTACAGTTTTTGTTTCGTCTGTTTAGTCCTCATATTTTAATTTCAGCCTAGATAGTTTATCTATAATTTTCATTTCGCCTGTTTAGTCCTCAAAATTTAATTTCAGCATAAATAATCCATAATCAATTTACGGGCAGCGGGAAGAGTCCTTGCCAACACTTACAGGGTGGAATCCGACTTATTTTGATATATGTGACACACATGCTCAATTAAATAGTATAAATTACTAATACATGATTGAAATCATTATTTCAAAAAACCCAAAAAGGAAGTAATCTTCTTATTCTCTAAACCCAACAACATATTGTCTTCTTCTTTAGCACAATCGTCGCACACCGCCACCGCTCTTCACAGCAACACACCGCTACACACACATCTTGTGATTGTAAGAAGAGTGTCAGATAAATCTCAACAAGGAGGAAGAATTTTGAAAAACAAGAATTTTATTTTATTATCATTATTTTTTAGGAAAAATAATTAAATAGATTAATTTACCTTTGTTTAGTTATTTTTTTTTAATTTTTTTTTTTGAGGGAGAGGGACCTATCTATTACAAGAAGTAGGGGGATTCAAGAAGTGGAGAGGGGATTCGAACTCATGACCTCTACGTCATGAGACTTCAGTCTTGGCCAATAGATACCTTTGTTTAGTGGAACATGTGTGTTGCACATGTCAAAATAAGTCGGAGTCCACCGTGTAAGTTCTGGCAATGAATCTACCCGCTGCCCGTAAATTGATTCGAGACTATCGATACTGAAATTAAAAATGGGAACTAAACAGGACAAATGAAAATTACAGAGGCACTATATTGACTGAAATTAAAACATAGGAACTAAACAGGTAAAACGAAAATTATGAGGGGACTAAATAATTGAATTTTCCTTTATATTTTATACTTTGTCCCATAATTATTCAGTTGTTGCATGATATTTTTTCTTAAATAAATAAAAACCTGGAAAAAAAAAATGAGAAACCCGAAGCAACAAAGTACTACATGTTACAATTTTATAAATATAATAGAAGATAGAAAGGTCAGAGAGTGAAACAGAGAATCTCAACCTACAGAAAGCCAATTAGATGTGTAAAATCAACATAGATAACAAAACACTATGTTTCTTAGAAGGACAATTCTGATATGGATCAGAGCTAGGGATAGGGTCCCTAGTCACTTGCAGTACGAGTTCGCCACGTCGCTTCTCTTTAAATTTCATCTCTCAAATCACAGTTAAAATACAAAAAAAGATAGTCTGATATGGACACGATTTAAAAGTAAAAAAATATTTCCCTCCTCATTTTATAGTGATGTGACAAGTTTGTACAATTTTTGTACTTTTAACTGTGTCCATATCAGGACTATCTTTTTTGTATTTTAATTGTGACTGAGAGATAAATTTTTTTTTGAAAGAGGGGCAACGTGACAGCTTTCGGGACTAAAATGAACTCAGTGCCTCTACTCTCGTCCCCTAGTCCCATATCAAAATTTTCCTTCTTAGAAGCATGTTTTGTTCACCCTTCTTTATACCACATGTCACAATTTTTATAAATATAATAAAAAATAAGTCAGAATGAAACGGATAATCTCAATGTACAGTAAGCCAATTAAATGTGTAAAATCAAGGTGGGAGTAAAAAAACACTGTTTCTTTGAATTTTTTCTTTGTTCTCACTTCTTTATATGCTCATCCCTTTATTCCATCTTTGGGTGTTATAATTAGAATTATAAATAACAACCTTGTAGCATTCCAAACTTCACTCACACGTACTACTTTCTTCACACCTTCCAATTATGGAGATCACCAATTCAACCTCCTCTTCTTCATCTTCATCTTCATCTTCATCTTCCTCAAAAATTTCCTCGAATTCGACGAAAAATGTATCCGAAAAATTAGAAAAAAACCCAACATATCATGGGGTTCGTAAACGTAGCTGGGGAAAATGGGTTTCAGAAATTCGTGAACCCAGAAAAAAATCAAGAATTTGGCTTGGAACTTTCGAAACTCCTGAAATGGCGGCTCGAGCTCATGATGTAGCTGCCATTGCAATAAAAGGTCGTTCGGCTCAGCTTAATTTCCCTCAGCTGGCTCAGGAATTACCTCGGCCGGCTTCTAAGTCGCCAAAAGATATTCAAGCCGCAGCAACTAAAGCAGCTGAATTAGCTATAATTCCGATAAATGAGGAGCCGTATTCTTCTTCGGCCTCTCCTCTAAGCCATAGTAGTACTATTATTGATGATCCTTTTCTTGATTTGCCTGATATTTATTTTCTTGACCTTAGTTATAACAAGTCTGATCCATTGCAGCTGGCAGCAATTGAATCTTTTCAAACTGAAATTTGGCCTGAAGAACTTGTTTTGTGGGGTCATACCTAATTGTTTTTAAAATTAATTTTATTATTTGGGGATGAGCGTTAGACTGGGAACATATTGTTCAGAGTCCGAAGTGTAGTGTGCGTCAAGCATTGGGAAAAAATTGTATATTTGCAACTGATGTCCTCGTGTATTTCTCAACCATTCATGATTCGCCACATGGATGGATATCTCTCAAATTTTATTTCTTCAGCAGTCATTATATACTTTCGCGAACCAACACAAGTTAGACTCAGTTGGTAAGGATTTAACACGTCCTTACAAAGATCAAGTGTTCAATTCCCGTTACCGACGTGAAGGTTGTGTTGTTAGGCGATCTCTAAGTACTCTTGTAAGCGACATATGATCTATAGCTTCTGCCCTGTCATGTGATGGTTGACTGTACCAAAAAAAATTATTTAGATTCGCGTTGAAAGTGGTTGGAATAAAAATGAAAATACTAGTTGGGGACAAACGGTTTTTTGACCCCATGCATTGGCTTCCCTTGAAAGGGATCATAGCCAATAATAAGTTATATAGTTAGCAAGTATTGAACAGAGAATTTGAATGATTTGCCCTTTGTAATTCCATTATGGACTTAATTTCCCAGATTGTGCAGCACTAATATTTTTACTTGATTCCATCTTCTTGTATAGTACTGATGAAATAAAATGGAGAAATAATCCCATGTTTATTTATGCCCAATGCACATGATCTTTTCTAATTTATTTATTTTTTGTGGGTTTATTACTTGAATCCCATTGATTTTGATTTTGATCTCTAAAATGAGAGAATCTACTAAACTAGCTTATAAGCCAAGAATTTGCATAAAAAAAAAATAACTTACAGGCCAAGAAATTTCGTTATGTGCTAATGATAAATAAAAAGAATAAGCCATAAGCTTGACAGCCTTGACCAATGTCGTTAAAATCGCGAGTTGGATCGTAAAATTGTACGATTTTACGATCCTAAGGCCTAAAAACGAGTTGAATCGGTGTAAAAATCGCTGTAATGTTGGATCGTTTTGGATCGTCGATGCAGATCGTAAGATCGTAGGATCGGACGATCCAAAACGATCCAAGATATTCTCCTTTTTACAAGATTTTCTCCTCATTCTTTCTTTGTCTCTCAGTCATCGTCTTCGTCTCTCTCTCACCTCAAATCTGAGAAGTCCGATCATCGTCCCTTTCCAGCGCTCCAGCTCAGCGCTCCAGCCTCCTTGTCTCAGAACTCATATCGTCGTCTTCTCTGTCTCAGAGCCGGCGGCCAAATCGTCATTCCAATCCCAAATCGTCTTCTCTTCTTTATCTCAAATCGTAAAATTGCTCTCAAATCGTCCTCCCAAACGGGTAATTGCTTATTTTTATTAAGTTTTGATTGAATTTTTCATTAATTTTTCATTGAATTTTTGTGAGAATTGATACTTGAAAGTGTTTTGAATTAGGGTTTGATAAAGGTTTTTTAATATAGAAAGGATTTTAAGCTATAGAATGCTCTTCAAATCTATAGAATTGATACTTGATAGTATTTTAAGCTATAGAATGCTCTTCAAGATTTTACTCAGCAACAAGTATAGACTTTGTGATTTGTGTTGATATTTATAGAATTGATTTGTATAGAATTGATACTTGATTTGTATAGACTTGATTTGTGATTTGTATAGAATTGATACCTGATATTGCAGTTGATAATATATTCCAGTTGGTCATTTGTGTTTGCGTTAATTTTTTGATGAATGTTTCCGTTAATTTTTTTATCTTTATTTCCATGTGGTTTATTGCTTTCCTATGATCCAGTTGCTTGGATTGATCCTACTTATTCGAAACAATTAAATGGATGGTTTCATTTTTGTCGATTTCCTACAAATCAGGAAATGAAGCTCTGCTTTTCGATACTCCTTTTTCTTTCAAAATTCTGTGCTTCTTATCTTTGAAGTCTACGCGTCTTCTTCCAATATTCCTAAAAAATAAGGTGTTTTTTTACAAGGAATCGTTTTGTTGAATGGTTTTACTAGATTAGAAAATTTGAAAGATAGAATTGTTATTATGAAACTTGTTAGATTAAAAGACCTTATGAATTGTTGGTTTGTTTTGAAGTTTATTACTTGTTAATTTGTGTTTTAATTTCAACTTTTTAGTTCTACTAGTTTAAATTTGTCATGAAATATTTTTTTTTACTAGTTTTGTCGGATCTTCCGATCCGTGTTACGATCCTCGAGTTTACGATTCTTGAGACCCCTTCCGTTCCGAGTCAAAATTACGATCTTGACAACCTTGGCCTTGACAGTAATTTAATTTTTTGTACATGTAAGTACACATAAAAGTTTATCCACTACAACATGGAACAACAGTTGTATATTTGACAGTTGAAATTATTGTTTTATAATATATATATATGTTAATTTTTTTTTAATATGTGTTGTGTTAAATTAATTTTAGCCGTTAAATTTTTTAATTTTTTAATTAACAAATATTATGCACGTACAAAAAAATTGGCGTTCTAACCTATTGTTGGACAGAAATAAAAGCTGAAGTTTGATGAAAAGAGCACGTGCCATACGTAATTCTTCACCACTTCTTTTTCTCTTTTTTTTTTCCCAAAGACGTATGCACTTTTTTTCCTTTATTCAATAAATAACAAGTGTTTTATATACACGTGTAAAAATTTAAATTCTACGTGAAAACAACTATTCTTTATTGGAGTAAATAATTTTTTTGAATAGTTGTCTTAGAATTTCTTTTGAAAATTTAGAAATACACGTTCCAGTTCCACGCCGAATTCAAATGGCAACGACAGGTAGTCCCCATTTATGTTTTACTTTTGGCACTAAGTTCTTAGACCATTTCTTTTACCCTTTTTTCTTTCAGTCACATCTCTGATGCATCTAACAATTTCGTAGGTTATTTATTAATGATAGTTCTGATATTGATCAGGTTTATTGGACAATGTTATTCAGAATTGACCACATATATAATAATGAGAGAGATAATTATATGATTACGTGATTAATTATGTACCACAAGATTCATTTCAGAAAAATCTATTTATATTAGTTATTAATTAGTATACTAGTGTGTATATATATAGAGCAAAAAAGAAGAAGTATATATTTGCATGGCGTGGATACTAGATTGAATTATTGTTCATAACATATAATGTCAAATGTCATTATCATCCTTTAAGTGATTAATCAATTTCCGTTTGGCCTTTGTCTTGCTTCAACAATACAAGTTTCTCTTGTCAATAAATACAAAAAATTAATGAAGAAATTTTTAAATGTGGAAAATAATATATTGAATAAATAATTTGGTGGTGGGTGGTCAGTGGTGAAGGCGGGAATTTTTTATTGGGGCGAATTTCTTACTGAATTTTTTAGGGGGACGAAATACAATATTTATAAGGAAATATCACAACAAATAATTTTTTCCTATAGAAAGTTTGTCGTTTCTGAAAGTAGTGGGGGAGGGAGCCACTGTGGGGGGGAAGTACGTACTAACACAGATATCAATCTAAACAACAATAACGAGATGAGCGGATAATCTTCTACGCATAACTCTCAAATCCATGAGGATCAATAATCATATCCACACCACAATTCTACCAAACTCCAAAACCACCAATAATGAAATATGAATTCCACATCGAGTGCATAAGGAAGATTCAAATCACTTATAAACTCATGGGTTAACACCTCTAATTGTCAATTGGTTTGAGAGAATATGAAGACACATTAACAATTATAAATGTGTGACACTAATTTATAATTAACTTTCTTCTTTACAATAAGGACGAAAAAATATTTTACTTCACAAACAACTTAATTACTAACTCCTTATCAAATAACGCATTCTTGCATGACATCCTTCTTAATCAAGTGGCATGACATCTTTAAAGTAATTTTTAATATTTTAATAAATATTTTCTAATTCAACGAACTACTTGAATGAACTCACTCCGTGGTTTTTGAAAAGCTCCAAAATTTTAGTATTTTCAATCTCAGGAAATTCAAGCAAAGTCGAAGATAATATCTTTTTATCTTCAATAACTTGGAGACTCCACCATGATTATCTTGTCATCTCTACTTATTTGATTAACGTGTTCTTAACAATCATCTATGCATTCAACAAAGACTACTTAATAAAAAATCTACAATCATTCAAACCAATATTTTTAATATTTTCTTTTGACACAATTAGAAAGATTTTAGATAAATCAATATTTTCCAAATCAAACGAATCAGAGTTCTCCAAATATATATATTCAACTTACTTTTAAATATTTTTCTCGAAAAGACTTCTTTAAATAACTTTTCAACTCCAAGAGTATCATAGTTATCTAAACAATCAATAATTTCTGTAGAATCTTGAATCAACAATTCATCATTAATTGCAGCACTCAACGAATAAGTTACATCAATATTACCTTGAGAGTAATATATCGAATTATTATTTTCACAATCATCCAAATTAATATTTTCTCCAACCCAAATAAAAAATTATATATCAAATCCGAGAAATTCAAATCTAAATATTCAACTTCATCTTTAATGTTTTTCGAAATTTTTTTTTCTCTTCTCGGGGAGATAAACTCTTAATGTTCTCCACATCAGTAATAATTTTCTCATCAAAATTTTCAAATATAAAACTTTCATCTTTTTAATTTTTTCTTTTCCAACAATATTTTTAAAACAAACCTTACCTCCATAAAAAGTAATCAAACAAGTCCAAATCTCTTTTGCCGAATTGACATACACATATTCTTTTGCAACATCTAATGTTACCATAGTATTGAGGCGGAATCTTACAAAGTTATTTTCCCACCTGTTCTTCTACTCTTCATCACTCAGTTGGTTTACTGGGAGGAGTTTCTTCGAAACCTTCTTTTATAATATTCCAAATTTGAAGACTTTCAAAAATAATTTTGCATATATTATCGCCACATATCAATATTGTTTTTGCTATCAAAGATAAAAACATCAGAAGGATATAAACAACCTTCATCCATCTTGAACAAAGAAAACTAGCCCAAATACCAATTTGAAAAAGTTTTTAAATGTAGAAAAAACATAGAGTAAATAATTTGGTGATGGATTATGGAGTACTAACACAAATATCAATATAAACAACAGTTTGGAGAGGAGCGGACAATCTTCTACGCACCAACTCTCAAATCCACGAGGATCAACAATCCTACCCACAACACAAATTTACTCCATACCACACAGAATACGTAGACAAATCTCTTATTTATATACGAGTCAAATCCTAATAGAATCTCTAAGATATATAGGAAATTTAAACTGACTAGGAAACTGATAAAGCAAACGTAATATAATAAAACTAGTAATTGCCAAAACTAAATATTCTAATAAATAATAAGCTTCATTTAATACTTCCAACATTGTTAAAAGAGAGAAACCATGTTGCATTTAATAAAATTTAACAAATGTATAAAAGAATGCAATATTTGTCCAAAAATATTATTTATATACTGAAAAAACATGTACATCACAACAATTGTGAGCGTATTTTCTGTACATGTAGTGTGGTTGTAGATTTATGTATTTTTTTGGCAGTTGTTGATAATATCGCAGGTGCAGAAAACAGTATTTTCTCTCACAAAAAATCTTCAAAACAACTAATCTAACGATGAAGGATATATCACACACGTAAAGACTGCACATGTGTCTCGCTATTAGAGCCAAAAACACGACAAAACCATTGTACTCGATGCCATGAATTAAAAACCGCCTCAATAGTTGAATCGTAAAACGACAAAAGAGAAACATAGAAATGCTTCTGTTTTCAATTTTTACCGGCCTGGAGTGTGATCTGGAGTAGATTTAAATAATTGGTTAGAATTATGGATTCTTATGAGTTTGAGAGTTGATGCGTAAAATATTTTCAGCTCATCTCCGTATTTTTGTGTGAACTCCAGCACCACCTCCAAAATATGTATTCAATATATGTTTGTGCATTTTACAAAAATTCTTCAAAGTGGTATCATGAGTTTGCATATACCGCATAAGGGCCCCCTCTCGATAACATGTGAAAATTAGCTAATGAAAATGAGTGGTATCATGAGTCTGCATATACTGCATAAGTGCACCAACTCTCAAACTCATGAGCTTATAAGTGATTCAGATCTTCCTTAAACAGTCGATATGAGACTTTTATATTTCAACACTTGCCCGCATCGAGGTGGGATAAATTCAACAGTCTCACTCACCTCGAGGTGAAAGTCAATTCAAGGCACGCCGCCCTTCTTGGGTCACCCGGAGACAATTTAAGGTTGTCGCCCTACTTTGGGTCGTATGGAGACAATTAAACCCTACTTGGGAGACTCATTTGGGACGAAATATATTTTTCTCCAACAATATTCTTCAATTCCTCAAGTTCATAATCTTTGAAAAACTTTAGAAATTCATTATTTCTAATTTGAGCCAAATATCAAATAAATATAAAAATATTATCATCTCCACATATTAAAGGCATATGTTCTTAACTTTGAGCAACAAATTCAACAAAAACTTTTTCTTCATCTACCAATTCTCTCAAAAAACTTACCTTATTTCTCGTAATAATCAGCCAAGACAACAACTATTCCAATAATGTTTTCTTACAACTATCTTTTTCATCACTTTCATCCAAATTATGAAATTCCAAGTAAATTTTCAACTCAAACTCATTGATTAAATTTACAACAATTTGCTCATTACCCTTTTCATATTTCTCTTCCGCTTCTTTATTTTTAACTAATTTTTCAATTCCAAAACAATCACAATCATTCATTCAATCAATAATTTTGGAGGATCTTGAATTATCAATTTATCATAAATTTTAACACTCAACGAATAAATTACGCCAATATCGCATTGAGAAAAATCTATATAATTATTATTTTCAGAATCATTCAAATCAATATTTTCTTCCAACTCAACTAAAGAATTACATATAAAATCTGAAAACTCCAAATCAAAAGATTCAACTTCATCGTGAACATTTTTCACAAAATATTTTTCTTCTTCTTTAAGTGATAAATCCTTAGTATCATTAAAAAATTTATCATCAACTATTTCACATCCAAAAATTTCATCTTTTTCAATTTTTTATTTTCTAATAATATTTTTAGAAGAAATCTTAACTCCATAAGAAGTTAAGATTTATCATCAACTATTTCACACCCAAAAATTTCATCTTTCTCAATTTTTTATTTTCTAATAATATTTTTAGAAGAAATCTTAACTCCATAAGAAGCCATTAAATGAGTCAAAATCTCCTTTTCGATTTAACATACACATATTTTCTTACAACATCTAATTCTCTCCTTTCCGATTTAACATACACATATTTTCTTACAACATCTAATTCTACCATAGTATTGAGGTGAAATCTTACAAGGATATTTTCCCACCTCTTTTCTCCTCTTCATCAGTCAATTGGAAAAGGTTTTTTCAAAACCTTCTTTTATAATATTCTAAACTTGAGGACTTTCAAAATAATTTTGCATATATTGTCGCCACATATCAAAAATAAAAAAAATTCCATCAAAGACAAAAATTTCACAAGAATAGAACGCACGCTCATCCATCTTGAACAAAACGAACGCAACCACTTTGAAGAAATTTTAAAATGCGACAACATATATTTAATAAAAAATTTGGTGGTGGTGTGGTCCAAACACATAGATCAATCTAACAATACTACGAAGATGAGCAAACAATATTTTATGCATCAACTCTTAAATTCATAAGGATCAATAATCCTAACCACAATACAATTGTACTCCAAACAGCACACAAAGTCACATTGAATATACAGACAAATTCTAATAGAATCTCTAATATATTTTCTTAAACCAAACCTACTACAATAAAATTAATAATTACCAAAATTAAATATTTTTTTAATTAATAAGTTTGATTTAACAATTTCAACAATTAATGATACCTTTAATGTTTGGTTATGACTTATGAAGTGTAGCTTTGTCCTAAAAATATCATGGACAGACAAACCTTCATGCCAAGATTAAGCAGAGAGTGATAGTTCAAGTTCTACCTTTGGTTAGTAAACCGTTCATCCACAAATAATTGTCGCTTTTTAACCTTTTTTTCTTGACAACGGAGTTCAAGAGGTAAGATAGTGAATTAAAGTTAACCGAAAGAGAAATGAAGAACTGTCACACCCCATCTCAGGAATGATGACATGGCAGTGTCCCATTAGTAAATGAGACACCAAGCCACAGAAACAGAGTTACTATAAAAGGGAATTCATTTATGTAATCCAAATATCAAAGTGTACTAGCGAAAATAAGTACTAAAGGGAATTGCTAAATTATTACATAGAAATGTGTTTAACTGTTCGAAAAGAAATAACAGAAAGCGATAAAAGTCCAAGACTAGGTTGATTATCATTCACTCATCATACGCCCCATCCCAAGTCTCTTCTTCATAGTACGGTTTCTCTTCATAGTCATCTGCACAAATTAGAGAATGGACTGAGTTTCGTTACTCAGTATGATCCACATAATCCTTGTACATTATACATATAAAGAAACAAGATATGCACCAGTTTTTTCATAACCCGACACGTCCTCAAGGAATAGCAAGCCTAGACAGGATGCACAATGCAACATTACAGAAACATGTTCATAACAGTATAAAGAATGCACGAATTACAGTACATGAATCGCAGAACAGAAAGAAACTGAAAAACACTTCAACACAGGCCGCGGACGAACCAATCGTCCGCAGAAAGTACCAGAAGCTGCGGACGAAAGGTATCGTCAACAGGTCTTTCCGCACAATCATCCACAAGAAGTCAGTAGCTCCCAGTAGTTGAGGACGAATGCTTCGTCCGCGGGCTGCAAAAACTAGATTTTCATGTACAAATTTGTACATAAAAATTCCATTTCTGCACCAACTTTTACCAAACTCGAAAATCATGTTTTTGACAATAAAACCATGTTACAAATGCAGCCAAGATGAAAACTAACACTTAGACAACAAGTTAGCAAATCAACCATCCTCTTCATGTCACACTTAGCACTTCAAAACTATACGAGGACCAACTCAACTCACATTCATAACATAAATTCAGATTTTGTGGCACTTACGAGAGATGATTAATGCTAAATACACACACACACACACACACACACACACCCCTCTTCATGAGATCAAATACATATTCAAGACAAACAACAAAAACTATAACGGCCCTAACTTTGACCAAGTTAGGAAGGTTTAAGTACTTCCGACACAAGTTCAAGCTTTTAAGGATTCATCTTACGTTGTATCCTCGCACATTTTCATAGACTCCACAACACCGTTATAGTCCCGATGAAAACCTCATCAGGTTAAGGCCCACAAGAAGCTCGGAATCCGCATGTTGCCGCAGAACTCCTCGAAATCTTGTGTATCTGCATGACCCTCAGAATCTGCATGTTCTCGTAGGATCTTTGGCCATCGCCCAACCCCAGGTATCCGCATGTTCCTGCAGGATCTCCTAGGCGCCAACAGAATCCACAATGCAAGACCCGAAATCTGCACCCAGTGGCAGGAACCTCGGCATCCGCATACGTGTCTTATCAGGACATGATATCACACGGGGTCTTTTCAGATCACGCATTACTCAATAATTACGAATGAATCCTATCATCTATTCCATCCTAACCAATTAAGACTGACGACTCAATAAAGTATGATGTCAATGTACTCGATTATGCAAGGCGTTAACGTGATGAAACATTTAGGAAATTAAGTATGCAATCCCGAAGGCAAATAGTAGTAAGCAATTCAGTTCATATATCCAATCCACATATCCACAAGTTCACAAATTACATAAATCCAAATAAGGTTCCAATTGATAATTTACAAAGCAGTAAATCAGTTTATGCTTCAAATAATCCAAAATTAAGACATAGAAAACATAACCCAACATATAAATACAATAACGGGTAGGATCCATACTTTCAATTAAGCAAATAAAGCGAAATCCACCAAATAAAAGTAGCGCAGAAATTTCCAAAACAGCCCTCTTTGCTCCTGGTGGAAAATCTCCGAACTAGAATTGAAAAATCCAATTACACTAACCTAGTTAGAGTAGCAGACAAATAGTTTCATCCTTGATTCAAAGCTAGAATTTAAATAATTTAAAGCTAGATTCAAAGCTAGAATTCAAATAATTCATCCTTTATTCCCTAAAGCCTCCATTGATAAGACCTCGTGCCTCTGAAACTAAGCCAACATCCTCAATGCAAAATACTACTCCCTCCATTTTAGAAAATTCAGCGAAAATTAAAGAAGTAAAAAAAATAAAATATTTTTTAATCAAATTATAAAGATTACCCTCTTAAATAGAATTAGTGGTATACAAATTTTATTTAAGAGGATAATATTGATATTTTAAATAACAAATTACCTTACTTTTTTTCTTCCTTAATTTCACAACAAATCCCAATTACGACTTTTATTATTCTCGTCGTAAATTATCTGTTTACATATCCTTTTTAATCTATTCTAAATTAATTGTCTAATACAGATAATTTAAGAGTGAGAGTAACTTATATTATGAAATGAAATGAAGGTAGTATATTTCATCATTATGACCCATGTATGGATCACCTTGATATATATTGAGCTAACCCCCTCTTCTTATCCTTTGCCAAAAAGGAAACTAATTTCCAAATGTATAATAATCAATCAAGACAATTAACAGTAGCCATAATTAGTCAACACATTAATGATAAACATGGGGCCTCCCAACATTATATTCTGAATTTTTAGGTGATATTTGCATTTCTCTTTAAGTTTTTTACGCTCCTTTCCGTTTTATTTTATTAGTACAAATATCTTAATATATAAATTCGATAAATTCAACTCAAAATTAACACTCAATTACAAGTATAGCTGAAGATATTACATTAATTTCACTAATAAAACAAAGGAAAAGAAGTGTAAGATGTTAAATTAAGAGTGTGAATATCTTTTCTTTTACCCTCTTTTTCTTTATTCTTTTTCTTTGAACAAAGTAATTTGTTCTAAAGTGTCATACTCCAATTTATCTTTTATCTTTTTGCTTTTTTTTTTATTATTATTATTATTATCTGTTTTCTCCAAGGAAACTGTCTAAGGTAGGAATCAGAATGTGTGGAAAAGGACAAAAGAATGATGTTAAAATAGGTGTACATCTTAAAGAAAGCTTGCTTTTATGAGCAGTACGGGGGGGGGAGGGGGGGTGCAAAATAAACTTTAGTGTCATAAGCTATGAGATTGGGCATAATATAGTGAACAAACTATACATTTGACTAATTACTTTTCAATTAAATAGGATGTTCAACAGAACAATCTTTTGATCCATAGCCATAGGTTTACTTTAGGATTCGTGTAGAAAATGGACTTGCGTCTAACTCAATCCCTCAAAAGGTACCTTAAGAGGAGGAGTGTTGAGGGAGTATTCTCAACACACCCCCTCACGCGCAGGGCTGGACATCTGGAGCGTGAACATAAACGGGGCCCAACATCGAACTAGGCGGCTCTAATACCATGTAGAAAATAGACTTGGGTCTAACACAATCCATCAAAAGGTACCTCAAGAGGGGGAGTATTGCCTAATCCTTATAAAAAATAAATTTGCTAACTAGCTAGTCGATATGGGATTCTCAACAAATCATACCTTTGATTTTCTAATAAAGATAACGCTAAACTACAATGATATGGTTAAATTCTTATTTATTGGGTGGTAAGTAGAGTGTTCAGCACCAACAACAGCATTAACTAATTCTGTCGTTGCGAAAGTTATTAAAAAAGATAAACTACTGATCATGAAATGTGTTTCATTTTCATAAATATGAATTAAATTCTTGACTTCATGGTTAAGTGACGAAATAAACTATATCACGTCCTACGTCATGGAGAATCAATCCTAAACTCTAGTTAAGCAAAGTAAGTGGCATATATAATTCACATATTTAATGAATATAATCACTATTAACATTTGGGAAACAAGAAAAGTAAGGGCATATTACGTTCACTTGAACACGGCCTCTTTGCAATTGAATACTATATAACTTTTTTCACACTTAAAATTAAAAAACACACAATAGTGTAATTATTCTAAGGTTAAAATTAAAACTCTTAATAATGTAATTTTTTCAAGGTCAAAATTAAAAACCATCCAATAAACCAAATTCGAAAAAATCATCATCTGAGTTTGTGGTACCCGAAGGCACAATTAATCCAAAACTATGAGGTCCTTATTTATAGATATTGAGAGAATCCCCAACCTATCATATTTTCTCTGAATTCCCCAAATTACAAGTGAAACATAATAAGAAACCTATTTCTATTGTGATCTCACTACAACCAAAAAAGTTTATTGCGACGTTTGTCATGTCGCAATAAGGCAAAAAAAAGGTCGATATAGATATATACAAACATTTATTATAAATGTCGCATAAACGTCGCATTTGTCTGTGTCGTTATGGTTTTTTACGACATTTGTTACAAGCGCTGATACCTATCTATTACGACGTTTGTTGCGTCATTTTAAAGTGTATCAAACGGTACTTTTCCCAACATTTGTAAATAATCGCAACAAGTCGTCCATTACGACGTTTTTAAATAGTCGCAACAAAATACCTATTCCGACATTCATAAATTTTGAAACCAGGCTGGCCAAGCTGAGCCAAGCCGTCGAGTCTAGCCACCTTTTGAATAATATATAATAAATTTTCTCCCTACTCAAATAGATGGGAATTGAACACGCGACCTCCTGCATGTATGCCGTGCAATGGGCAGCTGAGCTAAATTATCATTTGTTATTTGTTTCTCCTCCTATTATATTTATTATAATGGAATTTTGTATTTTATACCTTTACTTATTTTAATCTCTTTGTGTTTTGATTTTGTTATGAATCAAATTAAAATTAATACACTCTCATTAAAATTTTAATAATAAAATGTCTTTAATTTTCTTTAAAAAAATATTTCATAAACATAATCTTTGTATTTGTGTGTCTGAAAATGTCACTAGATCTAACGACAAAATATATAAATGTCGCTATATGAGTCGCAAAAAGTAACAATTTATAACATGTAATGTAAATGTCACTAATTAACATCAAATTGTCGGTAAGAATAAAAATTACTATAACTGTCGTTATGAAACATCGTATAAAATCCAAATATAGCAACGTTTGTATGAAATGTCACACGATTTAATGAAGTTGTGTATAAATGTCGCTATATGAGTCGCAAAAGATAACAATTTATAACAACATTTAATATACACGTCGCTAACTTACATCAAAATGTCAATTTTGTCAACAATTATTATAACTAACGTTATGAAACGTCGTATAAAATTCAAATTTAGCGATGTTTGTCTGAAATGTCACAAGATCTAACGACATAGTATATAAATGTCGTTATATGAGTCACAAAAAGTAACAATTTATAACAATATTTAATGTAAATGTCGCTAACTAACATCAAAACGTCGTTTTGAACAACAATTACTATAATCGGCGTTATGAAAAGTCGTATAAAATCCAAACATTGCGGCGTTTACAAAAAAGTATTACTTTAACTTACTCTTTTTTGTTTTAAACTTTTTTTAAGCGACGTTTGATAAAAACGTTGGTAAAAAAACGTTGTAAAAAAGTGTTTTTGTTGTAGTGTCTTAAGAATCTCCTGACAAATCCTTCATTTTTTTTAAATTCCCAAAATACAATCAAAATAGAAAAAACCTACCTCTAGGTCTTTTAATTGATTTTATTCTCTGATTCATCCAAAACTTTACTTTCTTAATTTTGGGTCAAGAAATGCTTCTTTTCTCTCATCTCAGTCACAAACCTTGCCACCCCTGCCAAGACTTGAACATGCGCTCCTTCCAAAACTCGAACATCTCGAATATGGCGCTCCTCCCAAAACTCAAACTTGCGCTCTTATACCAAGACAACGTAAGCTAACACGCGGAGAAGAAAAAAACGATAACAAAAACAATAAGAAAACGCCACAATTGATGTGGGATATTGAGAGAAACCCAACATATAATTTGATTTTTGAGGCAGTGTTGTTCTTTCTTCGGTGCAAGTTAAATAAGTAGTAAATATATAATCAGTTAGTGATAGACTCTCACGAGACTATTGGTTGATGCAAACCGTCCAAATTTTTAGCCATGAGATACACTAATATGTATACATATAATTTCTTATGTATAGTCCGGATTGACTATATGGAGAGTCCGGACTCTCTTAAGGCCCATCTAGGCAACTTATATGGAGGCCCTATAATGAAGTTGTCTACTAGCATAACATTCTGTGTCCCGTTTCATGTTTCATTATTAAAAAATTGACACATGTAACTTTTTTTTTGTGGGTTTTATTATTTTTTTTTATGTTATAATGTTTGTTGAAATTATGAGGTCTCATCGAGTGCCTAAGAAAAATCCAAATCACTTATAAGTTCTGAGTTAACTCCTCTCCTTGTCAATTGATTTTGAGAGAATATGAAGGCCACAAACTAATTTTCACGTAGTATTAGAAGGGCTCTTAAGCGAATCTTCACATTATTTTTTAATTAAAAAATTAACGATTCTTATTGATAAGTGATATCGGATGATGAAATTGATTGTCTTGCAAAGCTACTTATCAATCTATCAGAGTGTCTGAACGAGACTCTTGGAATAAACCATTTAAAATACAGCCAAGAAAGCCCACTATGGTATTATGTGAATATTTCTGGGGATACACGAAATATTTATGGATACAAAGACGCCCTTAAAATGGTCCTTTGCTCTCTTCTTTCTTGGCTGATCGCATTGGGTGGGATAGGGTTGCTTACTCCCAAGACCGTCCTTCTGAGACTGACCTGATAACCCTTCACATGAATTGAGTAGAGCTCATATCTACAGATAAGTCCCGACCAATTAATGTGAAATGATTGTGGAATCAGTTCCAAAATGACGATTCTAGGATTGAATTTTCAATGGCGTTGGGATTAAATTTATGAGAAAGAACGATGTGAAGGTAAATATCTGAATAATAGCTTTAAAGAAGGTTATTATTTGCTATCCGCTAGGTTACGAGTTCAAATTCCAAAAACAGTCTCTTTATGAAAAAACAAAAGTAAGGATGTGTATATCGGGACTTTCCCCAAACTCTGTTAATGCGGAAGTTTTGTACATTGGTTACGGAAAAAAGGAAAAAAGAAAAAAGATGCATGGTTTCTATTTAAAAACTTTCTTTTGATTTTTGTGAAAGATGAATTGTCAACTAGATAATATGAAAAAGGTCAATGTACACGTTTCCATTTTTCAAGTCTTAATAAAATTACATATGTGAAATCTACATTTGCTAACTATATAAATTTAGACTACCAAAATTTGGACATATGGTCTTTTAAATACTTGTCCATGTGCTTCTTCCCTTACTTTGGTAACAGCTAAATTATTCCGTCTTCGTGCCGTTTAAGTTGGATTAAAAAAGGTTAAGCCACTAGTAAGTCCTGGCTTAGCAATCGAGAATTGAACTATAACATACTAGGTCCATTCCTAAATATAAGATTTTATTGCGAAAATTAAAGAAACAAAAGTTAAGATATTTTTGTATTTAAAATATCAATATTACTCTCTTAAATAAGATTAGTGGTATATAAGTTATATTTAGAAGAATAATATTGATATTTTAATTATAAAAAAATCTTAATTTTTATATGTAATGAAATTTTTATATTTAGTTATAAAGGGAGTATTACATACTACTCCACATCTTCTAGCTAGTAACTACCAAAATATGCACTTAAAAGTTATTTTTGAGACCCCCCCTCCCATAATGTAGCAAAAAAAAAAGGACTATATTGACGGAACGTACTATGGTACATAACCGGTCTGGCTATATGTAGAACGGTCAAAATTCAATTTTGACCGTTTTGAATGAAAAAAATTCAACGGTATAAGATTTTTTTGTAGAGATATTTGTTGCGATTTTCAAATACTTGTTATATGCCTAAAAGCATGTGTTATCCGTGGTGGTTATAGTGTTTTATCACCAGGTCACATGCCTCCACTGAAAAATAATTTTTTTAAGCAAATATGGTGTATTCTTACTCCATTTAGATGATAGGTTCATAAGTGACCATGGACAAAAAAAAGTGAATCGACAAGTGACCCCATTGTTCTCAAGTCTTGGATGGAACATAGGTTACATGTGTTACATGCCTAAGAACATGTGTTTATCAGGATAAAACACTTGTTGCAGCTTACAACATATGTTCATAAGGAGATAACACGTATAGTATGAGATTTAACATCTATCAAAAAACATGCAACACAAATTTAAAAAGTGTTTTATATGTATTGAATTTAAAACGTTGAACACTTGATGTGCACGTACACACACCAACATATCAACATATTATTAGTCCATGTTTGCAATGCCAAATAACAATAACAATAATAAAAAAATTCTCAATTGTTGATTGAGAAACAGTGTACAAACTACAAAGGATTGTTTAATAGTACTTGTAAGTCGTAGTTTATGTAATTATGGCGCATTTAATCATTGACCAAAGTGTTTAGGCTGTCAAAATATGGGAAGTTTAAGCTTGAAATTTCACAACCAAGATTTCAGAACTCTCTGCAAAAGTAATCTCTTAGCTTGTCATTATGGGAAATTCAGTTATAGTTACCGATTTTATGTGATTTGGCCCCACGTACCTTTTATATCAATTGAGCGGGAGTTTACTAGCAGATATTAAATCCACTAAGTATATGTAAAAGGACTATAAAGTTAGTTACACAAATACGGTTCTAAAATTAAATGACGTGTCATTATGGCATCCTTGTACAGTAGCTAATGGAGATAAAACGTCAAACATAAAACTGGCTCGTCTCCTAGTTTTGGTCAAATCCATAATCATCTCAAGATGACAAAAAATTATATGTACCTGTGTATCTCTATTCATGTATCCAATCAATCAGTGGCGGAGCTATTAAGGGGCAGGGAGGCAAGAACATTTTCATAAACGGCGAATTTTTTATAGGAAATTTTTTTGTGTGTGATATTTTCTTATAAATGTTATATTTGGCCCCCCTAAAAAATTTCAGTAAGAAATTCACCCCTCCCCCTAATGACAAATTTCTGACTCCGTCACTACAATCAATAATATAATTGAAAAAAATATTTAAATAGCAAATTCTAATTAATTAAGTATAAGAATAAGAATATATACATGTATACAGACGATTTTCACCGTAAAAAGATGGACCATTTAGCCGAAAGTTGACATGTATCACAAGTTGAAAGTATAACTCATATGAAGATGTGTCATCCAGCTCATAGTCATTGGCAATACTTTGGCAAGAATGATCAGGTTAAAGTGAAGGTGCTGAAAATTATTTTTTTCGACATTTATTGATTAATTATTAACTGTGGATTCAGATCAATTCAATATCTGGAATATATAATGGTTTTTTTTTTTTTTTTTTACAAAATATCTATTTATTAGAATGAAAAAAAGTAGATATTTTGAAGGGAAAAAATTACTCTCTTCATTCCTTAATATAAGATTTTTTAGACATTTAGCGAAAATTAAAGAATAAAAATATAATATATTTTTTAAATAAAAATATCAATATTACTCTCTTAAATAGAATTAGTGGTATACAAATATTATTTAAGAATATAATATTAATATTTTGATTAAAAAAAACCTTATTTTTTTCTTTCTTAATTTTTACTAAATTTCCTAAAAGTTGTATATTAACAAATGAGCAGGTCGTACTATTTTTCACAATTAAATAAAAATTACATAATAATTAAGATTTATCAACACGCGCGTGATTATGAAAAGCTATTGTCTTGTTTTCATTAATAATAGTCCGTCATTTAAATTGAAAAATAATAATATAAATATTCAATTAGAAAGGAGAAAAAAACACATAAGCATTTTTATGTATGCAATGCCCTCGAGGAAATACTTGAAGAAAATGACAAGATAAAGATAAGAACAGATAAGATGGATCGGCCTCCGACCTTGGACACAATAATACGTCCTAATTTCTGCATGCATGTTTTGCCATCTATAACTGAGGGGACTGAGACTGGGACTGGGACAACGACAAAAAATCGTCTGTACCCAATTTGTTTATGCATATATTTATTCATTATTCAAAATTTGCCACGTGAACAGGAAAAATATATTTTCCTTACGGTTTTTACTATTTTTTTTAGGTCATAGATTTTTTAATTAAAAAATTGACACATGTTAATTTTTTAATTAATGACATATGCATGAGTATACAAGTTGGGGATAGAGAATTCTTATCTCTTGACCATATATCAATTTAATGCTTTGTTTGAGGGTCTTATTTTTTATGGAGTGGGGACTATATGAGAATCATTCATACTTGACCTTTAGTGATGAATTAATAAGGTAACTGGGAGGCCGACAACAACGGTCAAAATTGTGAATCGAATTGTAAAATTAAATAATTTTACGAATTGAAAGAAATAAATTCAGTTAAATTTAATTAAAAAATCGTTGAAGGAGAAGATCGAGTAAATTCAATGATTCGGTTCGCGCTAATTTTATCTTTTTCAACCGAGTCGACGAGTAAGGAGGATTCAGGTTCGGGGAACCGAATTAATAAAAAAAAAAATCTGATTGAATAAAAAAAATTAATTTTGAGTTTAATTCTACCTCCTCAGTCCTTAGTAATTCATTGTTCTTATTGTTGTCGAATATTTTGACAATTATTTGGTTTGAAAATAAACCATAAGCAATTTTGGCGAGATTAAGTATATCTGAATTTCTTGTCAATTTTTTCCGTAGATGAAATATTATTGACATGAATTTATCAGGAAATATTATTTAAATAGTTTGGTAGAATCTTTCGATCTGTGTTATAATCTTCGTGTTTACGAATTTTTAGACCATTTCCGTTGCGAATCAAAATTCCAATCTTCACAACATTAGTTATGACGTCTTGATTCTAACTTCTTGTCACATAATATTTTTCTATGTAGAGTGTATTATTTTTTACCCTGTGTTTATATATAGGTGTTTAAATAATATTACGTGAAACGAAAATGTGACCAATATTTTATTTATTCTTATATTCTACTACTCTTTATGTGTATATATAATTAAAAAAAATGTTAACATTATGAATTTTAAGTGATTGAGTACAGAAATAAAAATATACAATAGTATAGACAATTTTCACCCAGGGTTTTCTAGAATATAAGTACAAATTTAACATAAGTCGTTTTCATGCATGGTAAAAGAATGAGGTGAGATGAATCCCAACTACAAATCAACAATGGTTTCGTCTATGCTTATGAATACAAAAAATTCAATATATATTGAATATTGTTTGGCCGTCAGATAAAAATTTTGACAATCAAAATTATTTAAAAAAAAACAAGTGTTATAATTTTTATAATACATATTGTGTAAAATAAATATTATATGTAACAGGAGAAAACATATGAAATAAGATGTAACATCCATCTAAAAATATGTAGACGAATGTTACATATTTTTAGCAATATATGTAGACAGATGTTATTCAATAAATATTAATTTTTTATATTCAGCAGTATAGTATCTTCTAGATGCATTTTTGTCTTACTTTCTGTCTGATTTTCTATCCAACTTTTAAGTTGTTATTTTCTCTTAGGGTGATGCTTAACAGCTTGACAAGAACATGACAAATGATAACATGAACAGCATAACGTATAAAAAAATTTCAAACTCGAAAATCGTTATATCATTGGTCAATCAGTAGTTATGATCTACTTGAATTATTAGTTAATAGTAATTTAGTGACAGAGTGTTTAATTTATAATTTAGAAAATTGAGTAAAAAAATTAAAATTTTATTAAGTGATCATATGAATTGTAAGTAAACGGATGATATGCTTTTTGTTTATAAAATGTTTTAGAAAAACAATGTTTCTCTATGTGTTTATAAAATCTAAAACATAATTGGTGTCTGTGTTTTACTGTTCACGATCAATTTAATCTCTTCCTACTATCAAACCCTAATGAGACAGAGCTAGCGACAGAGTTTTAGAAAGGAAAAAAAAAACAATGTTGGTTATATCTAGGGACAAATTCAGGAATTTAGCATTGAGACGGCGAAAACTGTAACACCCCACCCCGTGAGCATTTTTTCGTGTACCCAATTTGAGTCAGTTTTCAATTTGATATTTGATTTTGTATTTCGAGAATTATAGGAATGATAATACTTTTGTCTTAACAAGTTGGAATTATAATTTAGCTATCTTGTAAGTGAAATGTGAGTATAATTTCAACTTGGTTTTTAAATAAAATTAATTTAGAATTTTGTCGATGATTCTCTTGGATCATTGGGAAATTTGAATATTTGTATTGTGTGTTCATGTGTTAATTGCACTCATGATCTGGATTTACTAATGACACGTATTGTGGTACCATAAAATATCTTTCTGAATTGGGGCATTGTTTTGAGATATAATTTTATTGCATTGGAAATGATAAGTTTGACTGAATCTTATACGGATTTGTCCTGTGAATATTGACATGTCATGATAAGACTATGAGTCGATTGAGTCGGGCCCAATGATTTGATTTGAAGGAGCTAAGTGCTACACTAGAGGGTGTGAGCCACCTCTAGAGTCCAAAATTTGAATGTGTGCTTTTGGGGCCCGTACGAAATGTGATCTGCTGTTATATTGATGCCTTTGTCAATTTCACCTCAACAGTCTCATACAATTGTTTTCGAATCAGACCCCTTATTATACGAGTATAAATATAGTTTTCTCATTGTGCGAACTATTTTCCGGATATAAAGTATTTTGCAAGGAAAATGGTTTTAAAGACATACGCACCACTTGCACGGCCCTCACTGAGCTTCGGCTTACGTTTTCCAAATGTTTCCCCCCTCCACCGGTATCTGAAAGTGGTGTGAAATTGTCGTATCAGAGTGCGCAGCGGGAGCTTTGGATAAGCAATTTGTATTTATGAATTCTAGTCTTGTATCGTTATAGATTGTTTTTGATAAACTTGTGGATATGTTTACTGTGTGATTTTGGGGGTTAATAGAATATTCGTTTAGAGCCTTGCTCTACCGAGAGGTGGGGAGCGGGCAGCTCTGCTCGTCCCCGTCCGGGCTGGGGGCGGGTCGGGGATTACATTTGGTATCAGACCTTAAGATTCTGGAGTGGGTAGTGTGTCCACTAACCTTTAAACTGGCGTGAACACATAATAATATTTTAGAGTCGATACGATTGTTGTTAAATTTGAATCTTGAACCTAAGTTTGAGTATGTAAAGAAGTTTGAACATGTGTGATCCATTTTTTTAAAAAAATCTTAAGTTTGAATTGAATTCTATCATAGGCTTAAATATGATTTCCACTAAGTTTGAAAATTATTGATGAGTATGTGGTGATATCTAGTATTAGCACAACAAGATTTTGGAATGACTATGATGACTACTAAGTTTGAATTCTAGTCGTAAGTACGTTTGAATACGTGAAATAAGTTTGAACACGATGTGACATTTTCATATAGACATTAAGTTTAATTTACGATGTACCATAGGCTTGAATAACATTTTGAATTGCGAGGACACAATTCTTTTTAAGGGGGTGAGATTGCAACACCCCACCTCGTGAACATTTTTTCGTGTACCCAATTTGATATTTGATTTTGTAGTACGAGAATTATAGGAATGATAATACTTTTGTCTTAACAAGTTGGAATTATAATTTAGCTATCTTGTAAGTGAAATGTGAGTATAATTTCAAATTGGGTTTTAAATAAAATTAAGAGCACATAGCTTTTTCTGCCACAAAACTAGTTACGAGTGCTATATCTGCCACAAATCATGTTTTCGTGTTTTTTTCTGCCACAAAACTAGTTACGAGTACTAAAAATACCACAAAACGAGGGAGGGTGAAGGGAAAAATAGATAAGAGATCAAATTAATTTCAAATAAACCCTAAAATCAAATTTTTATATTACATTGGGTACCTAATTTTATTTTATTTTTAATACTTGACCCTTCTTCCCAAATTTACCAAAACCCTCACCGCTACCTTTTTCTTTCTTCTCTTCCCACATCGAGCTGCCACCACCACCAATCCCGTCACCCAATCCCTGCCCCACCCATACCAAAGAGTACCAAATCTGCCAAAAATGGCTGCCTGATGATTTGGAGAGACGTGGTGAAGGTGATAACCTAGCAAAAATGCCTAAGAACAATTAGATATTCCTATGGAAATTGGTCTGCATTTTGCATATTGCTTTGAGAGAGTCTTTTTTGTTCAGGAATTCTGATGGTTTCAGATGCAAAGCATCTCTGTTAGGTTAATTATGTAGTGCAAACTAATCTATATTTTGTTTAGTACTTTAACTGGTATGTATTTTGTTTAATTTTTTTTATGGTTTTAGCAGCAAAGCGCTTGGTTAATCATGTAGTGCAAATTGATTAGCATTTTGCTTATTACTTTGACTTATATGTATTTTGTAAAGCAGTTTCTAAAGGTTAGAGAAACAAAGCATTTGTGAAATATGTTATATGTGTCTGAAATATAGATCTAGAAGTACTTTCATCATATTGATTGCTATTCTTGGTTAATTTTCAGGGGGTATGGGAGGGTGTGGGGGTTGGGGATTGGGTGACGGGATGGGATGGGATGGGATGGGAGGTGGTGACGGCGGCTCGAGGTGGGAGGAGAAGGAAGAAGAAGGTGGTGGATTTTTTTTTTTGATAAACCTGGGAATAAGGGGTCAATTATTTAGAAAATAAATTATGTACCCAATTAAATATAAAAATGTGATTTTAGGGTCTATTTGAAATTAATTTTATCTCTTACCTATTTTTCCCTTCACCCTCCCTCGTTTTGTGGCATTTTTAGCACTAATAAAATGTTTTATGGCAGAAAAGGCACGAAAAAATAATTCGTGGCAGATATAACACTCGTAACTAGTCTTGTGGCAGAAAAAACACGAAAACATTATTTGTGGCAGATATAGCACTCGTAAGTAGTTTTGTGGTAGAAAAAGCTATTTGCTCTAAAATTAATTTACATTTTTGCCGATGATTCTCTTGGATTATTGGGAGATTTGATTGATTAATTTTGTGGATAATTATTTGGTATTAGGATTGTTGTTTGATTGAGATCTCATGAGTGAGACTGTTTTTCAGGTGAGTGGTCCTAACCCTTTTGTAAAATTATATATTTGTATTGTGTGTTCTTGTGTTAATTGCACTCATGATCTGCATCTACTCATGACATGCATTGTGGCACCATAAAATATCTTTCTGAATTGGGGCATTGTTTTGAGATATTATTTTATTGCATTGAAAATGATATGTTTGACTGAATCTTTACGGATTTGTCTTGTGAATATTTTCGTGGCATGATAAGACTATGAGTCTATTGAGTCGGGCCCAATGATTTGATTTGAAGGAGCTAAGTGCTACACTAGAGGGTGTGAGCCACCTCTAGAGTCCAAAATTTGAATGTGTGCTTTTGGAGCCCGCACGAAATGTGATCTGCTGTTATATATGCCTTTGTCAATTTCACCTCGACAGTCTCGTACAATTGTTTTCGAATCAGGCCCCTTATTATACGAGTATAAATATAGTTTTCTCATTGTGCGAACAATTTTCCGGATATAAAGTATTTTGCAAGGAAAATGGTTTTAAAGACATACGCACCACTTGCACGGCCCTCACTGAGCTTCGGCTTACGTTTTCCAAATGTTTCCCCCCTCCACCGGTATCTGAAGGTGGTGTGAAATTGTCGTATCAGAGTGCGCAGCAGGAGCTTTGGATAAGCAATTTGTATTTATGGATTCTAGTCTTGTATCTTATTAGATTGTTTGTTATAAACTTGTGGATATTTTTACCGTGTGATTTTGGGAGTTAATGGAATATTCGTTTAGAGCCTTGCTCTAACAAGAGGTGGGGCGGCGGGCGGCTCGGCTCGTCCTAGTCCGGGCAGGGGGCTGGTCGGGGCGTTACAAAAACTACAACAGTATGCCGAACTACATATAAAAACTGCAAAAAAAAAAATGTTGGGGGCGAATTTAATAAAATATTCTGAACTACATATAAAATTTACTACATCTAATAGTATTTTTAGAAATTTCGGGGTCGACTGGCACCCCGCCCCTTGTGTTCGTCCCTGGTTATATCTAGAATCTATTCATTTGTATGGTATGTAGAAACGAATTCTTCTTATTTATAATACTTTGGTAGTTAGTTAAGACTTCATCTTTCGTGGTATTAGTCCTACTAAACATTCAAACTCTTCTCATTAGGCAGAAGTTCCCCATTTATTTATTTGTTTGTTTATTTGTTTGTTGTTGTATATATATCTAAGTAGGCAGGAAATAGGTTTAAAAGTGCCTGGGGATTGAATCATGGAGATTTCATCTCAGTTTTTGCCAGTTACAGAATGTGAGAAAGGTCTTCAAAAGGAAATTTGAATGTGAAATAAATACTCTAGATAAATCATAAATGAAGTAATATATATATTCTATTGATATTCATATTATACACATCCTCTGGTTACTCTTATCCATGATTGAAGGATGTTGTTGAGAAGGGTATCGGAGAGTATACTTGTACACGCCTATACATATAGGGAGCATGGGCGGATCCAGGATTAAAATTTAGGGTGGTCCCTCAACAATTTAGAGGGGAATCTACAAATTTTCGTTGCATATTAGACAATTTAGGATTGAAATTTAGGGTGGTCCCTCAACAATTTAGAGTAAAAATTAAACTTGTTTCTTTGATTTTGGGGTGGTCCTGGGCATACAAGGACCACCCCTTGGATCCGCCACTGATAGGGAGGCAAATGCTTGCGCAGATGGACTTGCAAAAATAAGAGGAACAACACCAACTACTGATCTTGTTATTTTCATGTCTATTTCCTCTTTTGTTAGTCAGTTTGTGACAGGGGATGCCGTGAGGCTTGTTTTGCTAGAAACATTTGCAACTCTAATGATCTTGTAACTGGTTCTTTTGGCTAAGTTATATATATTATTTTGTTTCTTACAAAAAAAATATATTCTATTAATCAGAAAAAAATAGCATATCTATTATATAAAAAAGATTAAATATATAAAGTAATATTATTTTAGCATACTAGTAGCTACCACATGGTGGTAGTGACTAGATTTAGCCCATGGTGGCTAACTTAATTTGTTGTGATGATTAGATTGTAATACTCTTTTAACGAAAAAATATACTATAATAATAGCGTTAAGTCACTCTCTCCATACACACGTACCTTTTTAGGGCAAAAAATTGTCTGTCCCCGTTCTGTGTCCCACGAATAGATATTTATCACGTGTATATTTTTTTTTTATTGTAAGTTTCACTATTTCTTTTACGTTATAATTTTTTAATTAAAAATTTAGTACATATCATTTTTTTATTGGTGGGAGAGAGAAGGGAACACCGAATAGGGATAGATTTTTAGTACTATATATTTCTGATGCCATATATTTAGTAATCACACCTTGGATTATTTAAATATAATTAATTTGTTTTCATCAATAACATATCAAAAAATGGTCAAAGAAGGCGAACCTCCAGAAAGATTGAGTAAATAATTATTACGATCCCACAACGGTCCATTTGGTTTTCATTTACCTTAATCTATTTATTTATCTCATAATTAAAAATGATCTTTCAAAAGATGGGGAAGTTAGTTTTAACGGAGCATTTATTATGTGTATGTTAGCATCCTATATTATTAATTAATGAAATTAGTATTAAGACATCTCAAATCTTTTGTAACCTTCTTAAATAATTTTTAGTTATAGTCATTTCACTTCTAAGATTTAGGTTATAAAAATAAAATTTTGTTTTATTAAATTATTATAAAAAGTGTTACAGAATATTCGTACCGGTATTAAGCTGTTAGTGGAACACATGTACTTATGTTTCAATAAAAAAGGTTTTGTGTGTGTATTTCTTTTTTTTTTCTTTTCCTTTGAGTAAATGAAGAATGAAAATTACTTGAGTTATGCCAAAAACTAGATTTGTAAAGGATTTTTCTCCATGAGTTCTTAAACATACAGGGACGAAGGTCTGACTTTTAGAAGGTGGCGAAAAACTGCAACAATATGTCGAATTAAATATAAAAACTATAAAAAAAAAATATTGAGAGACGAATTTAATTAAATATTTCGAATTACATATAAAATTTAATATATTTAGTGAAAAAAATTAATAATTTTAATGGGCGACTAACCCGCCCCTGTCTTCGTGACTGTAAACCTACCATATATGATGTCTAATTTGTTTCTTATTTTTGTTATAAAAACTTCACATTGAGTTTTAAATATATTTTATGAAACTTAACACTTGTCAGAATAATTGATAATTTGACGTACCCACGTTTCGCACTTGAGTGGAGGTGGGCAAATTGGCTCCCGGCTCCTATGTGAGACAGCTTTTTGTTCCGCATGTGCGGAACAAGCTATCAGCCGTCGGATGATATTTTTTAACGGTCCAGATCTGGAGAGAGAATTTTTTTTTTTAATATTTTAAGTCCAGCCGCAATTTTTCTCTCTCCAGATATGGACCGTTAAAAATTCAATCCGACGGCTGAGATTCTTCCGCAAGTGCAGAACAATTCCTGTTCCGCATAGGAGCCGGACTGGGCAAATTGGGAATGGTATCCCAAGAATCGAAGCTTCGATGCAGAGACAAAGTTAATTAATAATTTTCAGATCGGGTTTCAGTGATTTGTCCGGTTTACCCAAACCACGTGAACTTTGCACCGTGGCCATGCAACCCCACGTCACCATTCTCCTCATATTCTGTCCACATTTTCCTCTTTCTTTTCTTTTTTTCTTTCTTTTTGCAATTTTCCGATATTTTGCATGGCCACCTCAACTACTACAACCACCCTTCAAACATATATTTACATTAACTATTACACTTAATTAGGAAAAAATATAAATATAGAGAGGTTTTTACTTGTATTGAAAATATTAATTTAGATATTAATATTCATTACCAGTATAATTTGTGATATAATTTTCTTCTCGTTGTAAAAATTCCCTCAATTTAGAGAAAAAACTGTATGTCGCTAACTAATGTATTCATATCTGTCTTAACCATTCAAGTTTCGTCACGTGTATATTCTCTCAAATTCTATTTTAACTAGCAGACATGAGGACACACGACAAATTTTAAGTGATTGAGAAAATATAAAAATACTTGTCGAAGACATGCCATTTTTTGTCGTAGGTTCATTTTCTAAACTCTCAATTTATCGAGAAATATGATCAACCTTGTGATCTAAAAATTATATTTTTTTTGTTCTTCAAGGATTATAGATTTTTTTTCAGAGTTTTCGGATCGATTAAGAACAAAGTGATCCAATATTTTTATGATCCATACATTGTTGGATTAAAAATAAATTGATTATAAGTTTACGAGATCTAATATTTTTAAACTTGATCACCCACCATTTTTTCTTTTTTTAGTGAATCACATACCATCTTGTAATTGAATAAGAGTAGTGTGAAATACATTTATGGATAGAGAAAGCATATCTTATGAATTGTATTATACAACTTCACGAGATTCAAATTTTTTTTTTAATTGAGCATGGAAATAAAAATTCAAGTAATAAATTATTAATAATTTAATTTGAATTTAATACTATTACGAGACGGGCATCAATAATCTCAAATTGAGAGGTAATTCAATCAGACTCTATATTTATCATTGAAAAACGCCTAAATAAGAGAGACTAGGCCCACGAGGTCAAAAACTTCCGTATAACACTCAATAAGAGGTCAAGAAAACTCACTCCAAACTAATTTAAAAAATGAATATATATATATATATATATATATATATATATATATATATATATATATATATATATATAATAAGATCAAGATTCAGAGCTGACAGTTGGTAATTTAGTTTGACCAGCCATATATGAACTAAAAAATGATGTATTTGTGAAAGTTATTACCTAGGTGAATGTGAAAGAATCAATACCGTTATTATCAGTATTCCAAAGGTGGAAAAACTGGGGTGAAAATCATTTGTACATGTCTGTATTTATTTTTGTGTCTAACTAATAATAATTCGCCATGTGATCATTTTTTTAATTATATATACACATGGTGAATTGTGATTAGTTGGGCAAATGAATGGATATACAGACGGGTATAGACTATTATTTGCCGAAAAACTGATGGAGGAATCCTCTCTCCCAACAAAATAAGTCAGTGAAACTTTTGAAGAAGTTCTCGTGTTGCATTTCTCTTTTTTGAAAAATTCAATCATAGAACCGTTTTTATGAGACTGACCTCACATTTCTTTCATATTATTTGAATGGGGTATACTTGCAGATGTGAGCTCCCCTCAATTCATTTGAAAGGACGGTGTGGTCAGTCCCGCAAGGACAGTACTAGTGTTGAGTGACCACTCTTTTTCTAATCATGGGATGTAGTGTAGTGGTAGCTTACTCGAGTCACCGAACTATACAGTCATGCATTTAATTTTTATTTATAAGGATAGAACACTTTTATGATTAACTGTTTACTTTTTCGGAAAGCTCTCGTAGAGAAATTAATTACTACTTTTTACTGTGAACACTTTGATTTTGGAAAAAAAATAAAAATCAGTGGAAATCTACATCCATCAGTATGGTAAAGGTCTAAGTTGTCATTACATGATCAGCTTTCCTATCTTTCAAACAAAACACATACATATGCAGAATGTATGCACATAGGTTAAATTATTATTTGTTTTGGTCTAGTAATCTCTTCTTTTTTTCTGTTTGTCCATATATATTTGTACTCTTTTGTTTTTTTTCCTTAAATGTTAAACCTCTCATTTTTCTTTTCTAAAATGTAAAATTGTTTATCGAAAAAAATTCTTAAAATTTAAATCTCGACTTTCCAAATGATTTTTAAAAATTATACTAAATATGTTTTCTTATATTTTGCCTCTCTAATATATAAATTTTGGACCCGCTCATGAATCTTGTTGCATTATGCTTCAAGAATTCTAGTGGATGAAACCAAACTTGTATTTATGGTGTTCTTGGATAAGAACAAACTGATTATATTATGGGTTTACAAGATCCAATATATTTATTCTTCACACATCATCTGAAATTCAATAAGATTACATGTGACATACATGTATATATCTTACGAATAGAATTATACAATTTCATAAATAAATTAAGAGAATTTGTAAAAACCTATTTTTTTTAAAAAGTTCGCATATATCCATGCACACTCATTAAGAGAGATTAATTAGAGCCAGACAGTCAAATCTTTCCATCAAATCTTTCTGTCACATTTTTCTACTTCATATCATATTCCGCTAATAACAAGTTGTTAAGTATTAATTTTTCTTATTTTAATAATTTAAAACATAAAGAAAGTTATGGAATTCTGTAAAGAAAAAGAAAAAGACAAATGAAACAGAGAATGTGACAGGAAATAAACCAATAGACCATGAGAGTTAATTCCTCCGTCCCAAATTATCTGTCCACTTTGACAAATACACGGGTATTAAGGTTTTGATGGTAAAAGTCTAAGATATCCCTAATTAATTTTATTAATCTCATTTAAAATTTATGTTTTTCTCTCTCCTTCCTCTCACATAACATCCACCCATCTCTTAAATATGTGTTGGAAGTGATAATTTTAATTAACTAAGAGTATTCAATGCGGAGTTGGAAGAAGGGTAAAATTGGAAAAATTGTCATTAATACATACTTTATTTAGAAAGTGGACAGTTAATTTGGGACAAATAAAAATAAAAATGCATTAATTTGAGACGGAGGGAGTATTTGTGAAGAACCAATACAGTTATAATCAGTCCTCCAAGGGAGGAAAATTTGAAGACTGTTGGAGGGATCCTCTCTCCCAACAAAATAAGTCAGTGGAAATCTTCATCCATCACTGTAGTAAAAGTCTAAATTGTCATTACATGATCAGCCTTTCTATCTTTCAACAAAGCACATACATGTGCATATAATGTAAGAACATAGGTTAAATTATTTGTTTTGGTCTAATAAACTTTTTGTGTTTTGTCCATATACTTGTATTATACTCTTTGCTTTTTTCCCAAAATGCTAAACCTTTACTTTTTTCTTATTTTGCATCTTTCCCTAGATCAATATTAATTAATACTCCCTCCGTTCCAAATTAACTGTTCACATTTCCTTTTTTGTTTGTCCCAAATTAACTGTCCACTTTTTAAATAAAATATGTATTAATGATTATTTTTCCAATTTTACCATTCTTTCAACTCCTCATTAAATACTCTTAGTTAATTAAAATGATCACTTTCCAACACATATTTAAGAGGTAGTTGGATTTTGTGTGAGAGGGTAGAGAGAAAAACATAAATTTTAAATGAGATTAATAAAATTAATGAAGGGTAGTTTTAGATTTTTCCTTATATTTTATCATCAAGCTTACCAAATCTTTAATACATGTGCATTTGTCAATATGGACAGATAATTTGGGATGAAGGGAGTATCTATATATCCTCTTAGTAGAAACATTACATCCTTCCGGCATAGCTTAGTGAGAAAATTCACCATAAGGCTTGTGGTAGATGCATCGTTAGGTTTCAATTTTCGTTATGTGAAGGAATCAATATGAAATGTTGGTTAATGTGTATTCATAGCCAGTTATTTAATGAGACATATCTCGCAATTTATATTCTACGCACAACTCTAAAAAAATGAGTTGATAGGGCCTTAAAGAATGTGGTTCAAGATGAAAACAGTGATGTCTTCTAGATATATACATCACATTCTAAATAATAAACTCTAGAAAAATGGATACTTAAGATTATATGCAATAATGATCATTGAAAGAAAATGATAGGTCATATTATGTTACTAATATACTAGACATTCATGTGCACATATATATATATATATATATATATATATATATATATATATATATATATATATATATGTATATGCATGGCTGGTAGTTGGGAAAGAGAATAAGGTTAAAAACTCTTCCCAAGAAGGTTAGATGGAGAAGAGTAGACCAGCTAGTAGCTCTTTGTACTAGTAATATCATACTCCATTTTCCTTTCTTCAAACAGACACAAGTATTTCTTCATCTTAACTCTTCTTCTTCTATATATATATTTGCCATTTCAATCTCCCACCAACCAAGAAGGATTCAGTTGTCTGTTTCTAGTTCAAAAAAAGTAGCAAAAGCTTGCTTGAATACCCATCTATGGCTCCAAAATTAGAGGGTTCTTCTAGAAGGGTTATGAATAAAGGATCATGGACTGCTGAAGAAGATAGAAGATTGGCTCAGTATATTGAAACACATGGTCCTAAGAAATGGAAAACTCTGGCTATGAAAGCAGGTAATTAATTAATTAATTCGAGCCTTTTCTTATAAAAATTAATTTGGTAGTACTCCCTCCGTCTCAAATTATCTGTTCACTTTATCTTTTACACGAGAATTAAGGTTTCATCCAATTCTATAGTAGGATGAGCCGTTTATTTAGAAAGTTGACAGTTAATTTATGACAGATTGAAAAATAAATGTGGATAGGTAATTTGGCCTTTGATTGATCAGGTGAGGATTAATGTTGGTTATTTTTTTCTAATGCACTTTGATAAATTAATTTACAGGTTTGAATAGGTGTGGGAAGAGTTGCAGATTGAGATGGTTGAATTATCTTAGACCAAATATCAAGAGAGGCAACATTTCCATTGAAGAAGAAGATTTGATTCTTAGACTTCACAAGCTTCTTGGTAATAGGTTAGTAATTAATTTTCTCCCTTTTTTTACTTTCTTTTTCTCCTCCTTTTCTCTTTTTTTTTCTTCTTGATTGAGATGTTGCAAAGACTTGCTAGTTCTACAAAACAACAAATATATATCCATTGATGTAATGGCATTGCTTAAAGAAAGAGGTGGACCCCTAAAAGTAGGACCTAACAATAATTTAATTACATCATTGCAATATATATATATATATATATATTGCTTCATTAGGGGCTGTAAAAATATACTTGCAAAGCTGAAGAATTTTTATTAAGAAAAATGCTTCTTCATAAGAAGTGCTTATTTATTAAGAAAGTTTAATAGGATGGAGCCTGTATGTAGAAAACTAAGATTGAACTCATGTGAAAGTACAATTGGCTGATCAGTCACTTAGAACTACAAGATGCTCTTGCATGAATAGTAGAACAATTTATTGCATTATTATGAACAGATCATTGTTATAGTCCCCAAGTTAAACAGTTTATAAATGTACTAGAATATAACTTTTCGAATTCTCTGTAACATTTCTATTATAAGATATCTGTTCCTAAATCTTAAAATCTTAAACCTAAATACTAAATATTTGAATATGAATTCAGTATTATTTTGAATTGACCAAATTAATCGCGGATTGTAGAACAGATACAGGTATGCCAGTTGCGTCTTATACGTCCTTAATTAATGAACTTGGTTTTTTTTATATATGATAGGTGGTCTTTAATTGCTGGGAGAATTCCAGGACGAACTGATAATGAGATAAAGAACTACTGGAATTCTCATTTGAGCAAGAAAGTAAATTCAGAGAAGAAATCAGATGTCGTCTCGGCATCAATACAAGAGACTCAACCTCAGATTACCATGGATAGTAATAGCAGTGCTGAGGTCGAACCCCAACCCGTTCAAGGGCTTGAAGGAGACTTCGATTTAAGCTTCGATGTCAATGATTTCTTTGATTTCTCAGTAGAGGGCACTTTTGGATTGGATTGGGTTAGCAAATTCCTTGAACTTGATGGAAACCCTTAGGGTCATTGCTTGTGATCGGGACTGGCCCCACAACTCTCTCACATACATTGAGCAGAACTTACATTTGCGAGTTCTCAATGTATGTGAGAGAGTTGTGGGATCAGTCCACAAGGACGGTCCTAAGATTGAGTGGCCGGCAACCCAAAGAGGAAAATCCATGCATGGAAATCATAGCTTTAATTTACTTATTAATTAGTGTGGAGATTTGTGTAATTGAGACTTAATAATTAGTGTGTTGCTTCTTTATGCATATGGGAATCCTATTTTCCATTCTTTTTGCTTGGTTGTGGATTGTTAAAACGTTCATATAATAAGTTTGTTCCAATGCAATGCAAGACTATTTATTAAGTTTAATGGAGTACTAATTTATTTCTTTGTTTAATTTTATTTTTTTGTTTCCGACATGTTGGGTTAGAATGAAAGAAATGGTTTAGATCATTTATCTCGTTGTTTGTCACATCTATATCTCATTCATAAAAATTGAGACGCCTTGCACTTTTTTTGGAGGTTACACATTTTTTTTTAGATTTTAAATATTTTTAAAGAAAAACTGTCATACGACAATTTAATACTAACGGAAAAGAGGGAGACATAAAATGGGATAGAAATGTTTGAACTCAAAAGTAATACGTTAGAAGTGATTGAAATTCTGGAAAAATAGAATATTAAATTAAATTAAAAAAAAGTGATTGAAAGTTTAGAAAAAATAATCATTTTAGAAAGTGTGGAGGGCAACTGCAACTCCAGTGTTGTCTTTGTCTATGATTTTTAATATAAAGTAAATTAGTTGTCTGAATTTTCAACAAAACTCAACTTTTTTGTTAACAATCATTGATCTTAAATGTGAAATGGAGTTTATTTTATTAGTTCTACTAAGTACTCCCTTCGTCTTAAATTATTTGTCTATTTTGATAAATGCACGGGTATTAAGATTCTAATAATTTTGATGGTAAAATATAAACAAAAGTCTAAGATACCCTCATTAATTTTATTAATCTCATTTAAAATTTATTTCTTTATCTCTCCTTCCCAAGGACGAAGACAAAGGGCGGGGCAGTCGTCTCCCGAAATTTTTAAAAATACTATTAGATATAGTAAATTTTATATGTAGTTGGGAATATTTTATCAAATTCGCCCCTAACATTATTTTTGCAGTTTTTATATATAATTCGGTATACTGTTGCAGTTTTCGCCTCCCCCAACGCCAAATTTCTGGCTTCATCCTTACTCCTTTCCCTAATACAACATTCAACCACCTCTTAAATATGTGTTGGAAAGCGATAATTTTAATTACTAATTAGGAGTATTCAATGAGGAGTTGAAAGAAGGGTAAAATTAAAAATTTTGTTATTAATACATACTTTAGAAAGTGGACAGTTAATTTGGAACAAATAAAAAAAAATGTAGACAGTTAATTTGGGACAGATGGAGTATTAGTTTCTAAATTTGAGCACTTTATCTCTTTAATTAGAATTTTGTCATTTTATCACCTAAAAGTTAACTCACTTTGCTTTCAAGTCTTGAGGGCTTAATTGCATTTGTCTCATACGGAATAAAAAAAGTTAATGATAATTCAGTCACATGTCTTGCAAATGTAAAATAAAGTTCTTTTCTTCTCCTTTTTTATAATTATTCATTTCATTCAAGAAATGTATTTACAAGTAGCCTTACCCTATCGAAGAGGCCAATAGCTCAGTGGGGTATTGGTCGGCCCGTAACCGAAAGGTCCCGGATTTGATACCCTCTGTCTGCGTGCGGTAAGCATTATTCTATCTTATCTAGGGTGTTCTCTCTCCCTAATGTGGGGCAATCGCCCATCATGACGTCAAAACAAAGTAGCCTTACCCTGAATAGTATCTTTAACAGCTAACAAATCCCTAACTCGTGCATATATAATTAGGATTTGGTGACGGCTATTATGCTGAACAAAAAAAAAATGTTGATATATACGGACATTTATTTTATAAGTGTTACGGATTTTTTAATATTTGTTACATTTTTATGCAATATGTATTCTCTACTTATGAATACATATTCTAAAGTTTGTAATACATGTTATACGCAATAAGTGTTCTAAAAATCAAGAGATATTCATTTCAAAAAAAATTGGATCGTCAAAATTTTGATTCAACTAGCACTAAATATTTTGTATGTACTAAACTTTAATTTTTGGTGTTCTGTATCGTAGTCATGTCCAGAAGGATATTCCTATCACAGAAAATATGCAAAACAAAGATTTGTCTCTTTTTCTCTTTGTACGTGATTTGGAGATGACATTTCAGTATACATAAAGTAGTAAAAGATAATGATCTATTTCATCATATATATATATATATATATATATATATATATATATATATATATATATATATATATATATATATATAATGATCTAAAAGGCCTTAATCATAGCTTTTCACATCAACTTTTTTCTTTTCTTTTTGTGATGAAACATTTCACATCAACTTTAATCATCACCTAATGGAAATTTCAAGAACTAATAAATAACTTTTTCAACAATTGAGAAACATATACTATAAGTCTAATTTGATTGAGTTTGGATTGAATTTGGCAAACCTAAACTAAGTTTAAATTGAGTCCGGGAATGAAGGCTGCTATATTAAACTATTTAAAATTTGGTTTGGATTTAAAACTCGTTTAAAAAGAGACTAAAATATCAAATTCAAACTCAATTCAATCACATTCTATATGGGTCTATTCTACATGACTGAGCCCATCGACATATCTGGGTCGATTTGCACATCACTGCATTTCTCTCTCTCCTCATTTTGCGAGGGATGTAGCCAAATCAACTACATGCTCACATGGACCCGGTCCATATCAGATTTTTCCTTCTATATGGCACCAAATTTCGGCAATCACAATTCATCATGATCCAACCAATCACAATTCATCATGTATATATATAATTGGAAGAAATATTCATATAACAAATTCTTATTGGTTGGATACAGTAATATGAACATACTGGATAGACGATTTTTACTCCCAAAATTCTCTCTCAAATGATAAATTAAGTGTCCTACGAACTATTCTATAAATGTGTATTTGTTGGACATTCATGAAATAAGTGTCATTGGCAAGTAGCTTATGCATTTGTGAATGGGAATGTTAATAGAACCTGGCCGATTCATCAATAATGAAAAAATAATGAAATCGACAGTATATAATATATTGCTCAAATAATACTTTCTCCAATTCATAAATTTAAGACCTTTTGATTTATTTTATTTTACTTTTTGCTAAACTAAGAAAGAAAATATAATAAGCATTTTTCTACTATGTTATTAATAATTTTATTAATATAATAGAAAATGAGATAATTATATTTATGAGTAGGGATACAATTAAAAATATAATTTTAAAAATTCGCAAAATACCCAACATTTGCAGGACGAATAAATTGAGTAAAAAACGTATATTATAAAACAAAAAAATATATCTAATACGCATTTCGAATGTACTTTAAATTCCATCGGATTCTGTACATGATTTTGGCCTTCTTGGACCACCGAAGAGCGTGACCTATCCATGTGTAAGGATAAGAAAATTTTGTCCTTCAAATGTTTTTCCTTATCCTTATTTAACAAAAATATATATATATATATATATATATATATATATATATATATATATATATATATATATATATATATATATATATATTATTTTATCTTATTTAATCTGCGCAAAAAACAGTCAAAAATGTTTATCTCGTAAAATCTAGGAAGTGATATAGTGGTGTTTCACATTAATACGAATTTAAATACAGTTTAACAAAGGACTTTCTTTTTTTTGGGAGAGAACTATCTATTACCAGAAATAGTAGATTCAAGAAGATGGAAAAGGATTCGAACTCATGACCACTACATATAGTAATGTCATTGATTTAAGTTACAAGTAAACGACTTCATATCGCATTATTAAATAATTTATCTTACATATATACTGATCTGATTAGTCGGTTTATATGTAAATCTTGGATTTACCTAAAAAGAATTTTATGTACAGAAATTGTAACATTGGAAAGAAGGTGGAATCTGCTCCATATTGGATTCACGTGCCCAAATTCCTCTTCATTCTCTTTTTGAGAGGGGTTTTAGATTCCTCTTCATTCTATTGTGGTCAGCGAAAAAATTGCTGTACATTCCTGGATCTGAAAAATAAGATTTATCAAATCCATAACTGCAATTCTCAATTATTATTATTATTATTAATACTATAATACTACTATAATTACTACTCCTATATTATTGATCATTGGAATTGGCAATTTCCCGTAACGCAGTGTAGAAATTTTAACCCTCTAATATAATATATGGTTACTTCTTGTGGGCACCAAGTTAAAAGTCTTCATGGGAATCGGGTAGCCCAAGTGGTAAGGCTACCCGAACACGGGGCGGAGGTCCCGTGTTCGATTCCTATATCTCCCCATAATGGGGCAAATAATTCTCCTCCTTATGAGGCTTATCTTCCCTCCCCAGGCATGGGGCATGCTTCAATCTTCCCTATCTAGGGTACTCTCCGCTCTTCTCCTTCGGGGGCAATCGCCTTCGGGCGCTAAAAAAAAAAAAAAAAAAATTAAAAGTCTTCTCACCTGGTCGGGCTGCTGAGTTGCCTTGATTTACATTCTCCAACTACTTTGTCGGATCGGAGTGTGAGGACCCTGTAGGCGTGGATATCGCCTTTTTGTGTAGAGGAATTGGCAACTTCTAATTTATTAGTATTATTATAATAAAAAAAGACTGTTAAGTAGGTTTCAGAATGGCTATGCAGAAGTATATTCCTCATCGAAAAGCAACCTCATTAAGTATTTTAAATTTACACTTAAATTTAATTAATTAATTATAGGAAGGACAAGTTTATATATATATATATATATAATTGTGGTTCATTGAAAAATATAGGTTTGTATTGTTACTGATCATGCATTGGTTTAGGGGTTGATTTTTGTTGACCAGAATGAAATCTTTGACCATTCTCTTTAAACCAATAAGAATTTGATATTACTAATAAATTTTACATTATCACAACAATAAATACAGATTAGTCCATCATTCGATTTAGAATAGACTATTAGATTATAATATAGGCTCTACTTGGATTGGGTTTTGGTTTGGGTTTGGGTTTGAGTTTTGGCGGGAGAGGTTAAAAAGTGGGCGGGAAAAATTCAAATTTATTTTTCAAATAATCTTTTCAATTCCAAAAAAAAATTTCAAATATTTGGAATTTGAACATCTCCCACCAATTTTAGAGGCCAAAATTTGAAGAAAAACGATTATTTGAAGAAAAAAAATTTGAATTTGAATTTTTCTCGCCTACTTTTTAGCCTCTCCCGCATAATCCCAAAAAAAAAATCACATTTCTAAATATTTTAAAGATGAAGAAATATAACCCCGTGGGTTTTTTTTTTTTTTTTTGAAGTCCGATTGGGCGATTGCCCCGTATAGTGGAGAGAGAACTGCCTCAGACGAGGAGGATATAGCCCTAGAAAGGGAGATTAAAGTTTGTCGCACACAGGCAGAGGGTATCGAACCCACGACCTCAAGGTCGTGGACAGACGTCTGTCCCACTGAGTTAGGACAACTTTGATTAACCCCCGCGAGTTTGGGACAAATGTTAGCTGCTAGCTAATGCCATATTAAAAAAGTACAGACTAGCTCCTACTCTATGTAAGAGTAATATTTTACTGGTCAAATCCGAATTAGTCTCACCACTTATAATAAAGAAACTGGAAGTCCCACAGGGATAACCAAAAATTGAAGAAAATGTTTTTATAAATTAAAATAAAAATAAAAGGGATCCATGTGCAATGGAATAGTATTAAATCTAGGAATTAAAATTATGGATAATTTTGATATGGACTAGGTCCATTGGACCATTTGATTTAGAATTGGCCACATCACCACATAATGAAGAGAGAAATAACTTTGTGATTATATGATCAATTATAAATCACAAGGTCCACATGAATCTGGTATGTGTCGAATTTTCCTAAAATTATTAGGAGGCAAATCGTCAAAGGTAAGAACTTTGTCTGTGGGTGGTCCTTGATGTTTTTTTACTGAGAAATTGAAATCCCAAAAAACTCTTATCTTCAAATATTCCTTTGTTAAAGCTATACCTTGATTAATCACTTGTTCTGCTGAAAGTTAGTTTTCTTGGAAACTTTCTATGGCACAAATTTTTTCTCTTATATTCTATATACTATGGAAATGGCTTGTCTAATCAAAATGACTATAATGCAGAACAATTGTTATTCTATATGTGTTAAATAGTTGTTAAGTCGTTCGATAAAAATATCTAATGGCTAAGATAAATAAATATTTTTTTTAATTTCAATATTGGTTAAAAAAGTTAATCTCAACCGTCAAATGAATCATATATATCGGCTCTTTGTCTAATTGGCCAAAACCCTAGACTAGTACTCCCCCCATTCCTAAATATTAGACGCTTTAGACAATTTTGAAAGATTAAGGAACTTGTCATTTTACATTGAAAGTTTCAATATTAGCCCTCTCTCTCACTTCTACAACATAAAGAAAAGAAATGGAAAAATAGGGATGGCAGAGGCGCTAAATAAAAGAAATGTCGAGGGTATAATTGGAATAAATTATTAACAACTAATAAAAGAGAATTAAGCGACAACTAATTTGGATACATATATATCTCCTAAACGATAATTAAATAGGAATGAAGGGAGTAGTAACTTGTCTCTTTTTTTTTTCTTTTTTTTGGTGATGAGTAAACCCTAGACTTGTTTCAGTAGTCAATACGTTGTGCTGAGTGCTGAGTGCTGACACCCCAAGAGGAAAAGCTACAATGAAGAAACTTCACTAAAAATGAAAAAAATAACAAAAAAAGAAAATCATTAGTTTTCAATATTCTTGTTCATATTGAACCTGATTTTCACCAACTCTGGAAAAATTCCATGCATGTGACTCTCCAAAGTAATCATTTTTTTAGCTTATTTTCTAATTTTTTATATTAAATTGTCAAAGTAAAGTTATTTATGAAAGAAAATATACAGAGGCAGCTTGAGAATTTTACGTTGTCACATCGACAACTTGTATAAAACTTTTTTACGAAATACCATTTTCATTTTTATGGTTTTTTGCATATTTAGCAATAAGCCAATAACACAAGTTCATTTTTTTTAAAATCCAGTTAGAAAAGGGGTTCATCATTCATGGACGTTTTTACTATATAAATAATTAATTATTCTAAAAAGTTTCAATGGACAAACTATCATTGTTCATGCATTTTATTCTGCGCTTACAATGATGAATAGTGGATGGATTTCCAAAGCAGAATCCACGTTATTTCTGCCGTCATGGCTCCAGTGCGGACCCTCAAAATTTCGTACGGTGCGGGCCACGATTCCCATCTATTGAATTTTATCCTTTTTTATCCAACGACTGTATCAAAATAGGGGTATTTTAGGGATAAACTTTGAGTGTTACTTTTTGTTCCCGAGGAGAGAGAAAAGTTGCGGCTGAACAAAAAACACATGTTCTTCTTTATAGAACACATGTTTTTGGTTAGAGAACATGTGTTCTCTAATAAAAAACATGTGTTCTCTAACCAAGAACATGTGTTTTTGTTCAGCCGCAACTTTTCTCTCTCCTCCTGAACTCCAATCGATGTGACTGGTTGCGTGTTACTTTTTGTTCTAGGAGGAGAGAGAAAAGTTGCGGTGAACAAAAACACATGTTCTTTTTAGAGAACACATGTTTTTTGTTAGAGAACACATGTTCTCTAACTGTGTTCTCTAACCAAAAACATGTGTTCTCTAAAGAAGGACATGTGTTTTTGTTCAGCCGCAACTTTTCTCTCTCCTCCTCGGTAACCCAATCATTTATTTGTAAAATTACATATGTACCCTTTTATTATATAACATTTTTTTTTATTATTATTTTTTATTGTCAGCCGCAACTTTTCTCTCTCCAGATCTGGACCATTCAAAATTCCATCCGACGGCTAGGATGGTTCCGCAGGACTATCTTTCTGCATGTATAAAATATGTTGATGAGTTGATTCAACGAATATTTTTTTATCAAATAAACATTTGTCGTGATGTATTTGTTTATCACTTTAACGAAAAAAATGATATTCTCAAAAATTAAATTAAATATCACTGGTTGAAAAGGTGCGCATTGAGTTCATATTATTGTTTTTTTTGTCTTGATTATACAGTGTTCAAATCTGACAGGCTTGACTAATATGGACCGAGTATTGCAGAGACTCAAGAAGGGGGCGACTCTCCCAACATCAATAACTTCATACAAATATCATAATCGCAATTCGAATTCTAATCATTTTTAAGAAATGAGTAGCTCTCATCCACTTTATGTTGATGGTTCATATTATTGTTGATGTTGGAGAGGGATACAGAATCTGCTTTTAGCCAAGGCAATGATCACATTATTGGTTTTTGTATTTGTTCACATTGTGGGCTACAATATTTGTTTTCTTTATCAAATAATTCTGAGTTGCCCTTTTGTTCCAAGTCCTTTTTTATGTTTCTCACTTTTTATTAGCAACTCTCGATTTTATTCTTCAAAGATCTCTCAAAATGAGTGAAGAAAGCTGCTTCAATCCTTGAGCTGGAAAATCATGCATGATACCGTATAAAGCGCCTTTATCTATTCTTTTTCCTTTTTTTTTTTGGGGAAGGATAAATAATCCACACAATCTTCCGTTCGGATCTTCTGTAACATTTCATATCTTATCCGGAGGGCAAATAATAGTTTGTACCCGTATATATACTCATTCATATGTCCAACCACTCACAACTCACCATATGTATATATAATTAAAAAAATATGCACATGGTGAATTCTGAATGACTGAGCATGAGAATAGGAACATATATATATATATATATATATATATATATATATATATATATATATATATATATATATATTTATCTTTTTTAAAAAAATTATAACATAAAAAAATGATAAAATCTTAAAGGAAGTTTACTGATAAAATCTTAAAGGAAAAAGTAAACTTTGACATGTATCTACAAATAAAATAGAAGATATGATAGAAAATATGTACAGAATCATCCTACACTCTCAACATTTTGTGTACCTCTAATTCAGTTTGATAGCTCAACATGATTGGATTACACGTACTTAATGGAACTTTTAAATCAATCATTTTGTTTCCATTGGATCTATAGTCCATTAAAGAAATTATAAGTTGATATATAATCCTATTTTGGAAAATAAAGTTATAATTTTTTTTCATCCTTGCTCTTTTCCTCTTTCCTCTCCATACATCCATGGGGGCTATGATGGATTTCTCATGGAAAGAGAAAGCCTGGTAAGCCGGAGGTGATTCGATATAACTCGTATACCAAAATTACTCCCAAATGATTTAGTAAAATCGAGATAATAAGATCGAATCTTGACTAGTATTGTCAATTTATAGAAATTATATTTATTCTTTTGTGGTGTTATTTTGACGGGATGTGTGTTTGATCTAATTGTTCAATTAATCTGAGAAAATCCAAATGTCTTTCTTTTCTTTTCTTTTTTTATTGCTTTTGCTAGATCACCTAGCAGACAATATGATCCTCTTGGTTCCTCACAAAGTTTGTATATTTGCATGATTGGCAAGCATCTAGAGAAAAAAAATATATTAATAATTCACCAATTTTTGTATTTAGTGGTCAAAGCTTCAGAAATATGGTCATCATTTGTATGCTCATTTCGCTGTTTCGCTATTAACACGAAAATCCGCTTTATTCTTTGTTCTTTTCTCACCATTTAGGTGATGTTCTTTAATCGTACTTCTCCAACATACAAAATGACCACATTATATTCGAATTTACAGACTGCAAACAACAAAGAATCCAACTCTCTGAAACTTTCCCATTATTATATGACCATTAATATATCTTAATCTCCCAAAAAGATGTGACAGAATATGTAGGCTGTATTCATATAATTAACTCCGACAAATAGGGCATAATGCTTAGAGTATTTTTGTGGAGCTCAAAATGCTATATCAGATTTTGATGGGAGAGTGAGTGTACGATGTTAGCTAATTACTCTATCCCTTAGATAAAGTAATTTAAAAATAAAAAAAAGATCTACATGAAACACCGGAGTTGGCATTATGCCTCGCCGGGGCATAATGTATAGCGAAGCATAACGGCTTCGATGCAGTTCTGTCCCAAGCATAATACCACATCCGCGAGGCATAATGCCACGTGCACCCATTGGAGATGTTACCACACCAGAAATATTCTATTCTTTTTTAGCGTAATGATCGTCCTCTTTTCTTATCCCTTCATAGTGATGCAAGTAGCTCAAAAAAAAGGTTAAAAAAGAACTTTCACCTTCTCTTAAGCACCCCAAAACTGAAAACAATGGTCGATTATCTCTCTTGACAATCCGAATCTTATTCAGAATAGTCAAAATTCTAGTACGTGCGGAACGTCTTAATACAGGTGTCCTTAGACACAAAAACAGGACATGTGTCCATAAAAAACATGACGTGTCGTAAATCAGGACATGTGTCAGTTTTAAATCAATCTTTACCGTAAAAAATTCAATCCAACGGATAAGGGTAAGTGGAACTTACCTCGTTACGCACTGAAGTCGCAGCACTCTCCTTAGGGGTCAACGGAAAGAATGCTTGGCCATATACCAAAAAGGGCAACATGACAAGAATGGACTTCAAACTCTTGATCATGTAATATTTTCTAAATTCAAAATACAAATGAGATTGAAGCTGACCACACGGCCAAATTCAATTATTCTGCATCTGAATATGGCAACTTTTTCTCAGATCATAATATATCCCATCTGCCATGTCAAATCATACCCCACAAAAACCAGTACAGATTCCTTCTTCCAACAGGACAAACAAACAAGCTCCAAAATCCAAATATTTCCTGGTTTCTTAGCTCAACTCTGTTATGTATACCAAAGATAGACTACTCACAGGGGGAAGAAGATACCTAATGGTGCAACCATCTGCTTCCAGCTCCAGTTGAATTGTACCATTGCTGTCTTTTAGTCTTTCCAACTGCAAGTCTGCAACAGTAATTCAACAATCACAGTCTCTCTTTATTCACAAGAACAATGAATATGTACATGAAATACAAACCGCGATTTGTGTAAAAAAGACAAACTATACCTACCATATTCATCCCAAAAAAAAACAAAGACAAACTATACCTTTAAAAAGGAATACAATATATACAAAAAAAAAAAGGAAAAGAAAAGTATGTATGTATACATCAAGCTGATTGGTGTATCTGAACCTGGTTTAGCCTACTTAACCAGATTGAATGTAATATCATATGGAACAAATCATATCTAACAGGTTTGAAATGCCAATGAAAATGCTTTTGCAACATTTTTACGTTCTTTTGCATGATAAGATACTTCCTCAAAGGTATAGCTGATAGTATCTCCTTTAGTTTAGGAATATCCTTCTCATGAATGATAAGGGAGAACGCGCTCCAGTCGAGCACTTCATCAAAAGGAGGTACAAAATTATCAGCAATAATCACCGGGACACACTCATAGTATATGGCCTCGACGATCCTTGGACTGTTTACTTCATAGCCCATTGGGCAAACGCAATATTTGCTTGATTTCATGTGCTCAGGATAAGACATTATTCTAGAAACTCTGTTGGGTAAAGGTCCATAAATCCTCATGTCATCATCTTTGTCGCCCCAGTACTTCAGAAGTTTTGGGCGCACCCTACCGTGCATGTTTCCAGCAAAAAATGCAAGAATAGGACGCTGTGACACTCTTTTACCGCCAATATTTCTGAGAGGCCTCCGGATATTTCTTATGGTGGTTTCTGGAAGGGAAACATCCTTTCCTTGGATAAAGATTCTTTCAGATACATCTGCATTACAGAGTGCTTTGATAGTGTTTCTTACAAGTTCTTCATGCCCAGTCAATGTGTAAGGCCCCTGTAGAATCATGATTCAAAGTGCAAAAGTAAGATTGAGAATAATCATGAAAACTAAAAAGTAACATTTGTATAAGTCACAACACAATAGATGTTGAAATTTAAAAACACTTCATCAACACACTCTTTCATGCTGTCACATACACTAAAGCTCACGTCCCCTAAAAAAGATTCCTAGCTGTTAATTATTGATTCTCATGCCCATTGTATAAACGTGCATTGGCAGAAATAATAGCCTGTCACAAGGTAAGTCACAGCATATGGAAATTAACCTTTCTGGAAATCTATAGCTACCAAAGACTACTAAAAACTTTCGCCAAATCATATATAGAAAATTTGTGTATCTACTATCTACACTATCATGGTCAAATAACTCAGAAAAACTAATAAGAAACAAAATATATGCTTGTGCAAGATATATATGTGTAATCATACTTCCATACCCAATCATGGCAAGCAACTAGAAAATGATCTGATCCATGAGAACGGTTCCAAAAAGGATATTTAGCGGCAAGAAAGTTCACATGGTCCCGCAAAAAGAGAGATAGTGACTTAATGTTATGCGAATTAGGCACATAAAGTGCCCGCTGCAATTGGCGTGCACTATATGGCAGATAGAACAAGTGAGCTTTTTCTGGATCGGTTGTGGCAAACTGTCTATTTTCTTCCATCAACTTCATAAACCACCCTTCTGACGAATAAATTCCTTGAAGATGAGGTTGATGGAAAATGGGTCTTTTGCCTTCCTTATAAATATATACCTTGAGTATGAGCTCCATCATCTCATGACTCCTGCAATTATCACAATACGTTTCCAGAAGTTTGCATGGAAAAGAAAGTTCCTAAGAGGCAGTTTTGTAAAACTATAACTTGTAATCAATGAAAATTTAACAAAAATAATCAGTGGGAAGAAAATTTAATCTTGTTCAAAATTTACAAAGCTAGTACAATACTAGATATGAGCAATAGTGGCATTATGTTTGTGAGTAAAATTTAAACCAATCCTACTTCGCTTTGGGATTCCAGTTAAAAGATAAAAGTTCTTTAAATTCTTAAGGAAAAAATTAACCACATTTTCATAAAAAAAACGTTGATGCAACCAACAAGCCCCAGTTTACTGATACAGCCACTGGCTTTGACTAGAACTGACACTGCTTTTGTTGGATTTCACTTCCTCTGGTTTTCGATTCTTCTTTCCAGCAGGAAATGCTGATCATATTAGTTTGTGTCACATTTTACTTCCATTTAAGCACTTAAAACCAACTCTATTTCTGCAGTAAAAGAGAAGGACTTTGGAAATTTTGCTAAACTCTGGGCAATTAAATATCGTTCTTTCTCCTCCTCCCTCAAGAAAATAACCGTGACCAACATTTAGCTGGACTGTTATCAAACAAAGATTCTAATTTTCACACTCAAAAACAAAAAGAGGTTTTGTAGACACATTCCGAATTAGAGGTACCTCTTAAAAGTAGATACGTTCCGGAATAGAGGAGCATGCAGATCTGGATCATCGTGAACCTCTGGGGCATTTTCAATCTCTGTTCTAGCATATACAAGTGCCTCTTTTGGTCGCATCGACCATATATGTTTCTGCATAATCCACAGTATGTTACCGTACATCTTATAGCCAGAAAAAAAATGAAATATAAAAAAAAATTTAGGAGGACTCAATAAATATTGAGGCTGGTGTCTCAAACACACTTGAAACCCATGTAATAACTATGTAACTAAAGCATTTGTACTAAGGAAACATCTTCAATCAGTATATTGATAGAATTGATACTGTAATTTTTGGTTTATAAAGGTATGTCGGACAGTTACTAATCTGAAATTACAGCAATTGAAAATAATGCTTCAAAAACTAAGAGAGAGCCTAAGTTAGAATCCTCATATGGTGTATGTGATGGAACACTTACCAGCTGTCCTTTGGACATATTTACATAAAAAGGAGGTGAAAGTGGAGCAGTGATCTCGTCGATTGGCTTTGCATACTTTCTTCGACTTTGTTTTTTCCTTCGCCTTCTTATGGAAGAAACATCTTTTCCTTCCACCGCAATTTCTGAATGATTCAGCTTGGCAGAAGAATTGGTAGAAACACTTGTGGAGGCAAGTTGAACACCTTCAAGCCGGTTAACCAGTGTAATAGAAGAATTTTCAGTTATTGCATTAAGTGAATGTTTGCCAGATATAACTGTTGGGGGGCTGAATATCCACTCAGTCAGTGGGTAAGGAAGTCTAGAAATTTGTACAAAAATACTTCCTATGGTTAGAAAGGAACTAACAAGCAACAGTTTCTTCCAATCAATCCTGAACATCAGAACAACAAAGAACCTCCCCAATAGCTTAGTCATTTCATTATTTAACTGAATAGGCAATCTATACCACAAAATTCTAACCTAGAATGAAATATGTGTCCTATCCTCTCTTTTGATAGGAATAGAAGTATCCACATCTCAAGTTTCAGTCCAACAAGTATTTAAGTAAGCAATACAGTTCTTCAAACATGATGAGGATCTCGTGGATACCCGGTGCCAGTAAGTCTACAACAAAAGGAACAGATGGTTGTCATCATCTTATACAGAGATATACCTGCAGCCATTTCTACAAATTTGAAGAAATGTAAGCAAAGACAGAAATAGATGGAAACAATCAGTACATATTGTATTTGCATAATTCTCTTTTACACTTATATCCTGACACATATGCATTTCGTCAGCCGAAGGTATGGACAATATACATATTCAAGTTAGAAGTTTACAAAACACAAGTTAGTTATAGTTTTTCCTACACTATTGGCTCAAGCATGGAATAAGAAGCTAGCTAAAGTTCTCTTAAAACTCAATTAGCTTTTTAACTATACCAAAAACTAGGGGTGTCAATCGAGCTATGTGAGCTGAGCTTGGCATAGCTCACGCTCAGCTCACATAAAATTGAAAAGCTCACGCTCACGCTCAGCCCGGAAAATCTCATAAACCTTGAGCTCACGCTCAGCTCACATTTTAACACGAGTTCGAGCTTAGCTCACGAGCTTCCCAAGCTCATTTATATCAACAAAAAAAATGAAAATTCTGTCTCAAGAATAGTATAATACAATGAGCCTTAAAATTAAATTTGGACAAGAATACAAAAAAAGAAGCAAAAGAGACAAACACAACATAAATATAGAATAAGATTTGGATTAATTGTCCATTTATGCAGTAGCATAGTGCAATTAGAAAGAAAGAGCCAAAGTTTATCTTGTAAACGTGTTGAAGACAGAATAAGGATGACTGATGATTGAAGATGATGAGTCGGTCTCGGTGAATACTGAATATGGTTTTGTGAAGGAGAGAATAATTAAATTGTGGTATTGAGTATTGAGTTTATCAATATATTATAATATTAATATTATTTTATATATATATATATATATATAATATTTTAATTATATTATTAATCTTATTCTGGTTCGAGCTTTTCTCAGGCTGAGCGGGGTCAAGCTCACGCTCAGCTCACATAAGAAGCGAGCTTGAATATTAAGCTCACGCTCACATAACCTCAGCTCACGCTCACATTTTTTCGAGCTATGTGAGCCGGCCCGAACCCGTTGACACCCCTACCAAAAACCAAGTTTGAAACTTTGTAAAAGGAATAATACTGTAACATGCAGAACTAATCAAGTGCAATTTTTCACCTAAGGAACTACTGATAATCATTCGAGAACTACTCAGTGGCGGAGTCAGGATTGAAGTTTAGGGGGGTCGTAATAGAAAAAATTGAAAATTCTTGAGGGGGGTATAAAAAAAAAAAAATTGAACCGCTAGATATATATACCTAGTATATAAAAAAAAAATTGAAAATTCTTGGAGGCCCTGCCCCTCTTATGCCCGCCATTGGAGCTACTGTCAAACCCGACATGAAAGAATCAATGATGTCTCAGAAGGTACAAACAAGCTTATGATGTGATACTTGAGCTATGAGAAAATGAAATAAACATCAATCTTGTAAATCTAAACTGGAAAAGATATGATCTTTCTTTACTATTCTTTTGCTGTTTCTGGAACAGAGTATTTGAAAACTTGTTAAGCTTAAAAACAACTCCGGAACTATGTGCTGGAACAAATGTTACTACACAATTGCCCTTCAACAATCAATCTTCAAGGATTAGAATTATGCAATGAACAGAACAACTAAAAATTCACGTGATACTATATTTTGTTGGTGTAGAGAAGAAATGATTTAAGAATTCCAAATTTCAGAAACTAATTTTCCTCTCTCCAAACAAAATTTCAGGGGAAAAAAGTACCGCAATTACGAAATATATATATATATATAATTTGTATAATAAACAGCATATTAAACAACATATTCAAAATCAAACTAAAAGCAATTGAGAAGCACGGTAGCTGACAATAACTCCTATCAAATTGCCGCAGAATGATGAACGAACAGCAAAAATTACTAAAATCAAAGTAAACGCAATTGATAAGCACGGTAGCTGACAATAATTCATATCAAATTGACGCAAAACCTAAATTCCAGCAACACAGTAAGGAAATTATGGATTGAAAAAATAGAAAATATGTATAATAAACAACATAAAACCAAACTACAATCAATTAATACGCATGGTAACTGACAATAATAACTATCAAATTGCCATAGAATGATGAACGAACAACAAAAATCACTAAAATCAAAGTAAAATCTGTACAATAAATAACATATTCAAAATCAAAGTAAAAGCATTTGATAAGCACGATAGCTAACAAATATCCTATCAAATTGCCGTAGAATGATGAACGAACAACAAAACACACTAAAAGCAAAGTAAAAGCAATTGAAAAAACACGGTAGTTGACAATATCCTATGAAATTAAGAGCAGAATGATGAACGAACAACAAAAATAACTAAAATCAAAGTAAAAGCAATTGATAATAACGGTAGTTGACAACAATTCATATCAAATTGCCGCAAAACGATGAACGAACAATAAAAATTACATCCGAATTCTATATAATTAGTCAAAATTGGAAAAACAAAATTCAAATCAAAGCTAAAATTCATCAATATCATACTTAATTGCTAATAGTAATTCATACCTCGGGTATCCGTCGAGGAAACTGCAAAACCGAGAATTGTGGAAAGGAAAAAGGAGAAGCGAAGGAAAAGAATAAGAAGAGAGAGAGAGAGAGAGAGAGAGAGAGGAATCTTGCGGCTCACGAATTGCGATTGCCATGCTTCTGTGGTATATATGATAAAGATTAATCTTCTGATTTGTTTCCGTGGAGTTTTGGTCTTTGGTCTTTGGTCGTTGGTCGTCATCTTTCATCAACTTTCCTTTTATAACTGCTCTAACCTTTTTCTTCTGTTTTTTTTTCGGGGTAGTTTAACCAATTATACATAATATCCGGCTAGCACGGTAAGGATGCCAAATGGCAAAAAAAAAAGAAAAAGAAAAGAATCATGTCTCATTCTATATTTCGTTGAGTGTAAATTTTTTTCTTGAGAGTTTTCCTATTATAGTTTTTTTAATTAAAAAATTAACAAATAAAAATTTTTCTTATTGATGTGAGAGGAAATAAGACAGAGAATCAGGACATGCAATTCTTACCGTTAAGATATACTGAGAATGTATTTTTTTTACCCTCGTCTTGATATTAACTTATTGTGTTATATACTTATTGAATCGAATTAATATAATAATTAATATGTACGAGTGAAGAAAATACCTTTTGTTTTCAACTCTTTCTGGATTTAAACAGTTTACAGTGCATATAGAAAAAATCTAAAATTCTCACCAAAATTGGTCACGTGACTGACATGTGCCAATTAGATTAAGGACAATTTTGTTCGCACAAGAAAATAACCATAATTTTACTTGACTCACCCGTTTACAACGCAACCGACCCACAATAACAACTATCATCTCCATCTTCCCCTCCCCATAATTTTCATCATAACCACCCACATCTCCCTCAACCCCGCAACCCAACCAGCACCCCCTTCGCCTAACACCACTACTCCCACAGCCCAAGCCACTTCGACATGTGATACGTTGCTAAGTGGTGCAGAATTCTGGGCTTGAATTAGGGATTGCCAAAATTGAAGAAGAAATACAAGTTTTAGTAAAATATTGAAACCCACATAAAAATTTGCATTTTGGTGTTTATGAGATTGGGGTGGGGTTAAAGTCGTGGTGGAGACAACTTTTGAGCTTCTTAGCCCTTAAAAAAATAAAAAAGAATACTACCTTAGACCATAACCTAACCCCCCTCATTTGGTTGTTTGTTGTAGCTCTCATAACCTAACACCCTCATTTTCTCTCTACAGTTGCAATGGATGGTGAATCAGAGGAATATTCTGGTCATCAATAATTTTCGTCCTAAAATATGGATTTGATGAGTTTAGGCTATTGATGCATAAAGAAAATGGGTAAAAAAAAATGAAGTGATAGAAACATATGGGTTTTCAAGAATTGTTGGTGTACAAAAGGGGTAATCACATTTGAGTCTCACGTTAATTTGGTGGTGCAGGTGGTTATGGTGGAGGGGAAGATGGAGATGATGGTGGTGATGGTGGAAATGATGGTCAAGATAATGGGAGGAGAAGATGATGTTGGGTCGAGTCGGGTCGGGTTGTATGCAGTGGGTTGGAATTGAAGTCGGGTTGTATGCGGTGAGTTAGGATTCGGGGATTTTTTCTTCTGTGCAGACATATTTGCTCATGCAAAAACGGCACCGTTTTACACATCAATCAGATTTTGGTCGAAATTTTAAATTTTTTCTATATTGGAGCACCCGTAAATTATTTAAGTATAGGAAAGTTGAAAATAAAATTTCAGTTTGAAAACCGAAAAACAAAAATAATTTAGGTTCAAAATTGGCGATTCAAGCTTATTTTTCCTTGATATACTTATTTTGGACGAAACTTGCCACGTTATACATAATTCACACCCAATGAAATATTTCCACGTCAGGTTGCACCAGATCATTTTTTCCCGATGCGGCTGCAATCATAAACTCGCTGACGCAGAAATTACAAAACCCAAAAAAAAACTGAAAATTGAAAATAGAAATAGAAATCATCACATCTATTAAAAAAAGAGATAATCACTATTTATGCCCCTGAGTTATCTTTCAAAAGAAACTGTTACCCCTAAGGAATATATCGTGCCATTTGTGTCCCCAACAATTTACGGGGTGCCATTTATACCCAAAAATAGCGGAATCCGGTGAGAGGGGGTGGCGTTCCACATGTGTGGACTGCACATGCTAAATCATAGGGGAAAATCGTCATTCCATCTTCATTCTTAGTACTTCTTCTCCAAAGAGAAGAGAAGAGAAGCCCATCTTCCTTCTCCATCGCTGCCATCTCCTCTACCACTCACCCCTCACTCCCTCCCTCCCCCGCCACTCACCCTTCCTTCCCTCCGCTATCTCTTCCACCACTCACCCCTCCCTCTATCTCTCCCTCGCCACTCACCCTTCCCTCCCTCCGCCATCTCCTCCACCACTCACCCTCCTTCTTCTTCTCATCCTTCTTCTCCAAAAAGAAAAAAGAAAAACTGAAAAAGAAAACCAATTCGTTTCTCTTGAGATAATCACTATTTATGCCCCTGAGTTTACTTTCAAAAGAAACTGTTACCCCTCAGGATTATATATCGTGCCATTTGTGTCCCCAACAATTTACAGGGTGCCATTTATGCCCAAAAATGGCGGAATCCTCTCTCCTTCCCCCGCCACTCACCCCTCCCTCCGCCACTCACCACTGCTGGGTATTTTTATTTTTATTTTTTCTCTCTTCATGTTCTTAGCTCATTTTCTTTGTTGTTCTTTAAGATGTTTAGATGCTTCTGTGAAATGGAGTTTAAGTGAAGAAATTGGTGGAGGAGGAGGAGGCGGCGACTTTAGTGGTGGTGGGGATAGGTGGTTGTTCTTGAAATTGGTAGTGGTGGGAAAGTGGTGGGGAGGAATGGGGGAGGGTTTGTTCTTTGTGATGTTTAGATGCTTCGTGAAAGGGAGTTTAAGTGAAGAAATTGGTGGAGGAGGTGGCGGCGGCGGCTTTGTTGGTGTGGGTATAGGTGGTTGTTCTTGAAATTGGTAGTGGTGGGAGAGGGGTGGGGAGGAATGGGGGAGGGTTTGTTTTTGTTTTAATTAAAAATATGAATGGACGAAATTGCCCCTGAAAATATGCTTGTGCGATTCGCACATGTGCAACACCGCCTCTTTTCGCTGGACGCCGCCACTTTTGGGCATAAATGGCACCCCGTAAGTTGTTGGGGATACAAATGGCACGATATATTCCTTAGGGATAACAGTTTCTTTTGAAAGATAACTCAGGGGCATAAATAGTGATTATCTCTTAAAAAAATTAGCAAAACCCCAGAATTATTATTTTATTTTTTAAAAAATAAAAATCGGTAAAATCAACTCCTTTGCAGCTTGTGATTTAACTCTGTTAATCGTGTATTGAGATCAGAGATCGAGAGTTACAAAGCCATGGCTGCCCCGTTCTTTTCAACTCATTTTCAGCCCTTCGTTTACCAGGTATACTTGTTAATTTAATCCTAATGTTTCTGATTTGTATTTTAAATTGTTGGGTTTTTATTTTGATTCTTAATTTCAGTTAGAAAGTTTTAAAAAAATGAGCATTAGTTATGCTTGTGGGCGTGTGTTAATTTCGCAGTTCATGATAAAATACCATTGAAGGTGGTGTTTGAAGAGATTGTCAAATATTTATTTGTTATTTGTTAGGTAACGTGTTCAAATCCTGGAAACAGTCTCTTTAATAAAAATAAAAGTAAAGCTGCGTACTCCGTTAATAAAAATAAAAGTAAGTTGCGTACACCGAGACCTGAGGGAGGGAGGATCATGAGATTCATTGAAATTAAAAATGTTTTTGTGTGTGGTGCACGTAAATGCTCTGGATACTGAATGAAAGAATCATGGTAATATTTACATATATCAAAATGGTTCTTGAGTCTGTCGTCTCTGATGCCTTTTGTCTTTGATTTGAGGGCATGATTTCGTAGCAAACGTGACAGTATAGAGGTACTACCTTTTTAGTGTTATTCTGTGAGCAGTCACTTCATGCATTCATTGTCAAATGTTAGGTCATTCTCCAATCCATCTGTTTTAGTGAGAGCAACCACTTAGTGCATTTATTGTCAAATGTTAGATTTGTCTCCTATCCATCGCCGCTCTTACCCCCAATTATTGGGGATTTAATAGGTTATGCTATTATTGTTGTTGTCTCTTTTGTGTAAAGGTATAGTAATAAATTAAGGTTTAGTTGAGGAATGATATTGTTATGATTCCTTAGTTTGTCTATAACCGTGGATGTTGTTTTCTTGTTTATGAATGTTTTAATTTTCCTATGAGGTATATAAATATTTAAAGTTGGTGTAGGAAGGGTGATGCTATGATAAAATGAGGTAGCATAATGAAATTATGGTAGCGAAGTTTAGATGACTCGAGCTAGAGGTAAAGAAAATTCTCCAGTAGTGAAGATTTTGGTAGAAGTTCTGCTGGGGATCACGCATAAACGGAACTTAGTATGGAGGGAGGGAAGGAAGGGGGAGCCAAAAAATTTAAAATGTTGTATTTTCAGAGATATCATTGGAAATTTTAGTTTTCGCCCCTCAAAAATCTTGAAATTTATTGACTTCGCACCACCCAACTTGAAGTTCCTGGTTTCATCTATTAGGGGATGTGACTGACAAGGAATGAATACTAGGATTATACTTCTGCTTCTTCTTTTGGAGTATTTATAAAAAGCTCCTGTAGTGGTCTGGGGAGGATCAACTTGTAGGAAACTAAACCCACTTTAGTTTCTCTAACTCTCCTAGGTTCTAAATGGGTCGAGCTGAAGAGTCTCGGTTTGCTCTGGAGTTGTTAATATGATGTTATTGCAGTTGTAGATGGTTTTACCACTGGGGTTCTTGATGTATAGCATCTCAACATAAAGACGCTTGGCATTATTGCTTGAAGTTGGGGCCCCGTTATAACTTGTAGAGAAAGTAATATGTATAATATAATTTAAGGACTTTTTTCAATTGTTAATAGATGTACCATTGCCAACCAAAGGTAATGTAGTAAAAAAAACAGAGAGCAGGGTGGGAAGAGAGAAGAGTGATAGGCACATTGTAACTGGTGGGCGTAGAAGTGTTTAGAACAAATTATCTGTGAGCTGCAGTAGCACGACCTTGACAATGCCAAGGGGCTTTCTTCAATTCTGGTGGAGTACGACTGTATGATGCATAGTTTGATGTAACAACGCAATTACAACATGTGCTTAATTTTGCATTTAGCAGTAGAAAAGATAATGGAGAGTCAAAGAATGATCACCATCAGCTAGGGGGGAAATGAAGTCGAAAATCTATCTGGTGTATCTTAGAATGTTACTCTTGCATTGATGGATTATGCTTTTTTCTATCAATGAATTCAATAATGTTATAATAATTAAATTTGGACAAAAAAGCTGTAAAGTCTTCAAAATACTTTTCACAGCCTAGCCCCCTAGACTTTAATCTTTGTTTACCTGATGATATTCGTAATGAGAATCCTTTCCCCCTTAGAGTCCACAAGATGCTGCAACAGCTTTTCAGATTCTAGGCGGTGAAGCCCAGATAGCTCAGGTACATTCCTTTTTTTTTAAGTAGGCACGGTCTTTATGATATATTTCCTTGTTATCTCTAACTTGGCGACTGTTTTTTCAACTCATTGTTGCCTTCATTATTCTTTTCATATAGATTATGTTGAAGCCCGGCGAAAAGATTACAGCAAAACCTGGTAAGTTGTATCAGGTTCCTTATGCAGTGAAGATTTCTATTGTTTTCTCTATTGCAACATAATTAATTTTTTTCATTTTTTTTTATATATATTTTTAATGTTTGGCATCATTTAAATTGCTGATTCTACAGACAGGTGATAGTAAATCAGTCAATCAAGAACTCTTTTTCTTTTAGTATCAATTAGAAGGCTGAGACTTTCTGAAAATTTCTCCATTATTTGGCTGGAAACATCATGTTGTAACCTTGCTTGTTTATTGCGCCCAAAGTTGGACAAAGTATGAGAAAAAAGTACTTTCTTCAGTGAAAAAACTTCCCTCATACTAACTTTTGCAAAGAAAGTGACCGTTTGCAGTGCGTCCTTTGCTAAGTAGCATAGTACTTGTTTTCCTTACCTGATCGACATATTAGGATGCCTATCATACTAGGGGCTTCCACAAGTCTCTTTTAGAAAATGTCACTGGCAGCGAAAGCTCTACATATTGAGCAACCTCTTGAATTTTTCTTCAATCATGCTCTCTTTGCTCTGAGCTTTGTTACAGGCTGTTTAAAATATTTGATTCAGCTACATAATGTGCATGTGGCTTTTGCTATTCGGCCAAAATTTAGTCATTCATGTAAGGTTGGTGGGATGATTTGCAGGTTCAATGTGCTATATGTCTGGATCAATCCAAATGGAAAATATTTATGCACCTGAAAATGAAGCAGGTGTCTGGCAGTGGCTTTTTGGGAAGACCGTGACTAGCATAGTTTTGCATAATACAGGTTCAACTGATGGATTTGTGGGAATTGCTGCAGCTTCTTTAGCTAGAATTCTTCCGGTTTGCCTCATTATCTTAGCTTACCGTAATAAATATATATTTTTCTTGAATCATTACTGAATTTTATGGTATCATTGCTCATAACTAAGAATCTCAGTGTAACACATGTATGCTCTTCAAAATTATTTTTTTAGACTTCTGATTTTTTTTTGGTTTTATTCTGCAGATTGATTAAGCGATCTTTGGTGGTGAAATGTTATGCCAGGTATAGAGTACCACAATTGTTTTATTCCTTTTTGCTGAATATTATTACACTGTTATTATTATTATTGTCTTTTCAGTACTTAATCTTCCCCACTTCCCCGTGTTTCTCCTTTATCTATTCAGTGGATTGATACACATTACTTCGTTAATGATGTAGCCAGATGCATTTCTCTGTTCAATTAATGATGCAAAAGTTAATAACAGCATTGATCCAAGGCCTCGTAATGTTGTTACCAGTATTGAGGTTAGATGAAATGATTCCTTACTTTCTTTTCTTTCTGTTCCATGGATCAGAGTAAACTTCTGTTAATGACCAACATTGCATGATGTATATTGATTTAATGCCAGTGATATTGCAGGGATTTTTGAGGCAAAAGATATCTGGGCAAGGGCTTGCATTTATAGTTGGTGGTGGCTCTGGTATAGATTGCATGACTTTACCGTTACCTTTTGAGACATTATTAATTCACGCTTTTTAAAGAAAATCCCCGTTGGATTAAATTGTTGGAAAATTTGGCTTAAATTGTTGGTTTTTTTTTGGATTTTCGTAGTTTCTGGAAGCTCGTCTTCTAAGTAGACTATAATTACACATCAATGTTCTTGGCACGTATTAATATTTCGTTTTGCCTTTAAGGTACTTGTGAGCCTTTTACACATGATGTAGGCCACCTTAGATCAAAGTTTATTTTAAAGTATAAGTAACCTATTGGGATTCAATTCTGAGATATAGTAAATAATTGTTACAGGCGTATTATGTGAGCAACCACTTTGTTCACTCATTGTCAAAGGTTAGGTTACTCTCCAATCCATCTATTTCAGTGATACTTTGGGATCAGCAACTTTGTGCATTTATTGACAAATGTTAGGTTTGTCTCCCTTCCATCCCCGCCCATACCCCCAATTATTGGGGATTTAATGGGTTATGATATTGTTGTTGTAGTAGTAAATAATTGAGAAATAGAAACTGAAAACATGGGATATGGAGAATAATTATACATCTTTCCCCCCAAAAAAATTGGATGTGACAGTGCTATCTCATTTTGGCCTTAATTTTGTAGTCTTGTTCCGTCAGGCGTATTAATGTAAATCGTGTTAGAGTTTTTGCTCTCTACTGGAAGTTCTCTAAAATGAGTTTTCCGTAGTAAACGTGAGGGTATAGAGACTACTGTTTCAGTGGTATTCTGTGTGCATTCATTGTCAAATGTTATGTGGGTCTCCAATTTATCTGTTTTAGTGGTATTCTGGGAGCAGTCACTTTGTGCATTTATTGTCAAATGTTAGGTATGTCTTCTATCCATCCGCCGCCCATACCCCCAATTATTGGGTACTTAATGTGTTATGTTATTGTTGTTAATGTAAATAGGCAGAGGAAAACCTGATGACCCTCAGTCTAATTTACTGAACTGTTCTTTTGATAGATTGATGTGATACCTGATTGCCCTTTTCTTGTTTTTCTTTATCTAGTTGTGCAAAAGAATCTTGAGGTGGGAGATGTACTTGCTGTTGATGTGCCGAGCATTGTCACATTGTCATCTACCATCAATGCACAAGTCAAATATAACGGTCCTGTAAGAAGATTGGTATTTGGGGTACGTTCTTTTATTATCCCTTCTTTCACTGGTTAAATATGTATTCGTGGTAGGGATATGCTATTAAATATTGGAGGTATGATGGTTGTTCGATAATCTGTGTTAAAAGAGACTATTTTGTCCAACTTGGTTGCTTATTATCTAGCCAGAGAGCATCTGATCTTGTAATAATATGATATGACGACTTCAAGGTTGGAATTTGGTATTTACGAGATCCATCCTTCTGTAACGGGTTACATGGGACTTACGTAAGATTTCGGTTTCCGATTTCACAATATAAGACCTTTTCGCATATCAGTTACTTCTGCAGTCAGTGACATCATACTATAACTCGTTGCCTTGATTTAGGAAAAGTCTTGTGTTTATGCAATGTTTTTTGCTGCTGCAGGGCGATAATCTAGTTACCGCAGTTCTTACTGGACCTGGCATCGTCTTTATCCAAAGTATGCCTTTCCATCGGCTTTCTCAACGCATTGCCAGGTAAATGCAGCAGATAACATTATCAGCTTATCCTGTTTCTATTTTTAACCTGAATCTCTAAGTCGACGATTCATCTTTGCAGGGCTGTAACATCTCCAAGTATGAGAGACAATCCGAAATTCTTCGTTCAGATAGCAATTTTCTTCTTCCTAGCTTATCTTGTAGTTGTCTCGTCATTAATCTTGACTAATATATAAGTCTGTTTCTCTGAGTTTATTTTATTTTTCGGTGATGGGTAGTGCTGATATAGACTATAGAGTGGTAGCAAAAAGGGATTCATATTAGTTTCATATGATAGGTTCCATGTTGCTTTGAAATTGTACTATATTCAATGGTATTCTGTGAGAAGTTGTTTTGTGCATTTATTGTCAAATGTTAGGTCTGGCTCCTATCTTTTCTCCCCCCATACTCCAATTATTGCAGATTTATTTGGATTTCATGTGTAAGAAATGATTGTTGTGTAAAGTAAAATTATTCTGATTCATACTTTTTAAGTAAGAAAATCCCATTAGAGGTTATTTATGAACATTTTTATGTGAAGAATAATATTAGTTATTATTGGTATTTGCACTCTAACACACCGTTTGGATTGAGGGTAACGAAAGGAGAAGAAAGGAAAACAGATGAGAGGATTAAGCTTTTGGTGTTTGGTTTGATTTTTCACAAAGGAAATGAAATGAAGCGAGGGATTAGATCTAATTTTAAAACACTAATTTCATTTCCATCTAGAAGTCGATGGAAACGGAAGGAAAGAAAATTAACTTTAACGAAAATATTCGTGCGGATTAAATTGCTCTTATTTAAAATATTTTATCTACCCAAGAATGAGAATAAATACTGAATTAATATTTTTTTTCTAATTTCCCTTTTACTAACTATTTAAACACTATAATTTCTATCTTCTCCTTCCCTATTCTCTCTATTCCTTTCTCTTTCATGATTCTTCTTTCTTCTCCACTCAATTTCTCGATTCAAACAGTGTGTAAAATAACCATAAGGTTCATAATTTTAACTTCTTGATTGGAAATGATCTTCTCTTTTCTATTTGAACTATTATGGGATTATGTGAATTGAACGTGATATCGGTCTCATCTTTGCTATTGATTTATAAATGATTACAAAAGAAGGGTGTTGCATAAAAGATGGGCGAGAAAAGAGAAAAAGCAACAACTAATGTGAGGGGAGGGTGGTGGGAGAGGAGGTTGGGAGGATTTTTTTATATAAATGGATGGGGAGGAATTCAATTGTAAGGGTTTATAGTGAAGGAATACGAATGATTATAGTGTGAAACAACTGTTATTTTGCATATGCGGGATAATTATTTAGCTGTTGCATTAAATCATCTAACAAATATGATAATTAAAAAAACTAAAAAAACTAACACTGTTACAAATTTTCTCTTACAAAATTTAAGCCGACGTGATACGTACATGAGGGAAAATGACATGGCCTAGACTATATATAGAAATACGCTATATAGAATCGTCAATGTTCTAATTCAAGCCGAAACTATTTTTTTGAATTATATATATATATATATATATATATATATATATATATATATATATATATATATATATATATATATATATATATATATATATATATATAATGGAATTTGTTTGCAGATCTCAACAAAAAAAAATAAAAACATTTAACCAATTTTTTTTTTTTTTTTATGGTTAAAGAATTCCCCCCGCCCAAAAAAAAAAAAAATAGAAACAACAACATAGTCTTAATCTCAAATAATTGAGATCAGCTATATCAATCAATATAAAAAAATTGTGTGGTCGTTCGCAATACATTCCCCCTATTCCCTTATAAGTCTAACAACTTCATATCATTTGTTATAACTTCGGTCTACAACTTCCTCGGCCTCCTCCTACCTCCAACAACTTCTTACCTCAATCCTTTACGTTTTCGAATGGGAGCGTCACTTGGCCTTCATTTTATGTGTTCAAACTAACGCAAGCGATTTTCCCTCATCCTGTTTTCAATAGATATCACTCATATCTTCTCTCGAATAATATCATTTCTTACTCTATCCTTTTTAATCTACCTACATTCATCGCAACATACACATATTTATTACATTTTCTGAATATGACATCTTTTCACGGCTCAACAATATGTACTCCCTCCATTCTTCAATATATGACGTTTAAGACACTTTGAAAAAATTAAGGAACTCAAACAAATAGTAATCTTTCCACCGCAATTCCAAATAAATGGTTGACACCTAATAAAAATATGTAAATGACAATTAATTTGGATACAATATATATCTCCTAAACAATAATTAAATGATCATACAACAAAACGGGTCTAACAACGGGTGTATAAAACTCCCTTCCATTGCAAAATAGGTATGGTCCATAATGGACTGGGCCTAACCGGCCCAAGTCAGAAAAGACAGGTAAATTCTTACCGGGTCCGACTGTATATACAAATTTCTTTCGAGGTCTTTATTATAATGCTTTCTTTTTGTGCAAGATAATCCGAGAGAGGCGTTTCCACCTCTCCTCCTCTCTCGAGTTTTCCCCTTTATCAAACCCTAGCTAGGGCTAATTTCATCATTGATAATCGTTATTGAATACTTATATATACATCATTCACTGTTAATTGAGGTGAATCCAGATCTCTGAAGATTCCAGTTTTTTTGGTAGTTTTTCCTCTTGCCGTGAAGAATCGAAGACGGAAATCTCAGTTTCATCGATGATCGTAAGCGAATTTGATTTGATGAGTTTCCGGTGAGGCTTTTGATTTGATTTCGTTCATCGCGAGTCTCGAAGGTTCGGTGTCTGAAGAAATCGGCGATCGGCGATCGGCTTGTCAAAGAAAGGAGCTTTTTCATCTGTTTTGTGATTACTGGAATAGAAATTAATTTTTCGATTCTACAATTGACCATCGGAGATTCGCCGATGAGTTTGGAAGGTTGGAATTGAAGAGATTTGTGGCGCAATCGAGGTTGAAGAGATTTGCTAGGACGAAGAATTGATCCGCGGCGTAACTGAGTTATTGAAGGAAAAAAAAAGAAGAAAAGAAGAAAAAAATTCTTCAGTTTTGTACTTATTATTATCTTGTTTATTTTTTCTTTTGTTCTGAGTTCAATATCAGGCCATACATAATTTTCGTTTTTAAGGCCTTTTGTTTATATCTGTTTTGTGTTTTTGATTGATTTTCCTGAGCATATAAGATAAAAAAAATATATGGCTGTATATTACAAGTTTAAAAGTGCGAAAGATTATGATTCGATTACAATCGATGGCCATTTTATAGCTGTAGGGAATTTGAAAGAAAAAATATTTGAATCCAAGCAGTTGGGCAGAGGTACTGATTATGACCTCGTGGTTACCAACGCCCAGACTAACGAAGGTTGGTTTGAATTCCATTGATTATGTTTTGCTTTCTATTTCAATTCAAAAGAGAGATGATTTTATGTTAGGGAAATATATGTTTATAAGTCAAGACCAAATTCTCGAAATTAAATGGGCGCACGAAAACTGCAGATAAATATCTGTCTAGAGAATTTATGCCTGACTGCTCACTTATAAATTGGCTCTTAAAAAAGTGTTATCATTAGTTTGATTTAGCTTTTGAACGAGAGTTCGGTGCATAAGCATGGTAATGTGCACATTCTTGGGTCTGTCTTCTCTGATACATATCTATTTGAGGGGCATGATTCCGTAATAGACGTGACAATATATGGGGACTACTGTTCTAGTGGTGTTCTGTGAGCATCCATTTTGTGCATTCATTGTCAAAAGTTATGTCAGTCTCCAATCCATAATGTGGTATTTTGTGAGTAGCAACTTTGTGAATTTATTGTCAAAGGTTAGACCTTAATGGGTTATGTTGTTGTTGTGTAGCTTTTGAATGAGAGTCCAGACTAATTTGGGGATGAGTTTTTGCATTTGTTATGTTGATTAGTATTTATATGATTTGTTTAACCATGGATGAGAGACATGGAGTTGGTCCTGAACATCTCGGGAAGAAACTTAGTGAGTAGTCTTGATTGAATAATCTGCTCAAGATTTTTTTCCTGCCACGGGGAACTTTGAGATCAATTGGCATACAATTGAATCTTTATTTCCCTACAAAACTGATGACTTCGAATTCAACAACAAATTACATGTTGTTAGTGAAGTATGAAGTCATATTTTCCTGTTCCGGATGGGACAGGAAGCTCATCTGTGCATAATCTTAGGCTTCGCTGAAACATTACTCATTGTTATTGGTTCCTGATAATGTTAGGGGTCTTCCTGGGGATTATTTCTAATTGAATGCAAGTTTTCGCTACATAACTTAATGATTTTACTTGATTTTTAGTTTGTCTTCTCTGTTTTCTGATTTCAGAGTATCCTGATGAATCAATGTTGATTCCAAAAAATACTTCAGTCTTGGTTCGTCGAGTTCCTGGACGACGTGGCTTGCCCATAGTTACTGCATCAGTTCCTGAGCCCGACAAGTATCATCTTTGATCCTTTTAGCTTATCATTTTCATTAGTTTTAATTCTTTTAGATGATTGATGTAATCTGCGGTTTAGTTTGGTGCATCTTGAGTGATTGTCTGGAAGGTGGTTCTTTCAGCCTTAAAAGAGTTACGTTGTACTTCAGAAAGAAGAGAGCAAGTGGGTGAAATAGAAGAAGGGATAGATATAGACTTTTATTTCTTAGTTTCTAAAGTAACACTATTTGTAGTTGAATTTGGTGTTTATGCTCTCTGCTGTAGGACAAAAGTTGAAAACGAGTCTGAGGATGTTCAAACTGTAAAAAGTGGCTTCATAGGTTTAGATTCGTCTGCCATGAAATATGTAAGCTTTTGTTTGTTATGCTTATATTTGACAGTAACCTTCTTGGTTTTGTCTTATGTCAATTCCTGGACTAGCTCATACTATGATACTAAATAGCAACCTTCTTGATTCCTCTCAGCCTGATGATCCAGAATATGATGTATTTGGGAATGATCTTTATGCAATTCCTGAATCATTGCCAGTTCAGTCAAGTAATTCTGTTCAAGATGCTACTCTTTCCCGTAATATTGACGAGGACAGCAAGATTAAGGCTTTAATTGATACACCAGCCTTAGATTGGCAGCGGTGAGAAATCATGTGCCTTTTTGTTCTATAATCTCTTGTATTCTTTTATGCTGGAGGGGTTATCATTATGTGATTGGAGTGCAGGCAATCTTCTGATGGTTTCGGTTTGGGGAGAGGTTTTGGACGTGGTATTGGGGGAAGAATGATGGGAGGACGTGGTTTCGGTGAGTTTCCTGACTGTAGAAGTGGAGATTCTTTCTCGCCCGTACTTGAGACTCTCCTTATCTTTTGTTTAATTGTCAGAAGCTTCTCTGTGACTTGATATTTCTGATTAAACTAATACATTCCTTTTTTTGGTTTTATTCTTGTCTGCCCCTCCTTTCGATTATCATTGACATGTTTTTGGACACTCCTTATCTTACTTAATATTTCGATAAGAAACAAAGGCTGGAAGCTCCGGACTTATGGTTTTAGCCACATGCATGTTCTTTTATAGTTCTTTTATTTGCAAAATCAGAACTTAGAGATCAATTTTCTTTTCTTTTCTTTTTTCTTTGAGGTCGAGGTGGAATGGAACAGAAAACACCACCACAGGGTTATATCTGTCACAGGTGTAAAGTGCCAGGTATATTTTGGTTCAGTTGTGGATTGAAGAGAGTATTATTTTTTTTTTAACTTCTCTTTGTGAATATTCCATTCCATCAAAGTATATGCTAATGTTCGTTTTAATTCTTAAACCAGGGCATTTCATTCAGCACTGTCCAACAAATGGTGACCCCAATTATGACATCAAAAGGGTTAGGCCGCCCACTGGTATCCCAAAATCTATGTTAATGGCGACACCAGATGGGTCATATGCATTGCCAAGTGGGGCTGTTGCAGTTTTGAGGCCAAACGAGTGAGTTTTTGCTCTGGCTTCCAATTTTTATTGATGCATTTTTAGCTCATGAATAAACTCAGGTGTTTTAATTTCTAAATCGGATTCAGGGCTGCTTTTGAAAAAGAAATTGAAGGGCTTCCTTCCACAGCACGCTCCGTTGGTGATTTTCCACCTGAGCTGCATTGCCCATTGTGCAAAGAAGTAATGAAAGATGCTGTACTTACCAGCAAGTGTTGCTTTACGAGTTTCTGTGACAAATGTAAGCTCATTAATAAAAATTACTGCTTCTTTAGGTGGTTTTCCTTTCCTCTCTTTTCAGCCCGTTTGTGCAAAATAGCATTTAAATTTAAAGGTTCGATTGTGGAGAAGCGCATTTAAATTTAAATCCTTCTAATTATTTAGATCGTTGTTCTGGTAGAATTTTCTTTCTTTACATTTCTTGTTTTTGAACCTTGACTGTCATCTTATGGTGCAAGAACTCTGCATCCTAGTGATAATGGAAAGAGATATATGCCCTTGTTGGTCCTTTCTATTTCCTGTATATAGGTGCTTTTGAGAATCTGGTCCCTCGATGATAGGGAGTATATGGATGCGGGGATATCTGAAAACTTAACGTTTTCTTTCAAACGGAACCTATTTCCTGTTTTTATTCAATTAATGTTTCTGAGCATTCATTCAGTCTTGGTACATTTTGTCTCATGATTGCATAATGTTAATCCAGGTATAAGAAATTACATAATTTCAAAGTCAATGTGTGTTTGTGGAGCTGCAAATGTTCTTGCCGATGATCTCTTGCCGAATAAGACTCTGAGGGACACCATCAATCGTATCATGGAATCTAATAACAGTAGTGCAGAGAATGGTGGCAGTGCTTTCCATGTTCAAGGTTTGAGATTGTAAATCAAGTATTTTAAAGTGCTTAGACATTAATATAAGTTTTATATAATTAGTATTCCTTTCACAAGATATGGAGTCACGCAATCCCCAGCCTAAGGTTCCATCCCCAACTCAATCTGTGGCTTCAAAGGGGGAGCAGATGCCTCCTGCCGCTCAGAAAGAAGAGGTTGTTAAGGTTCATGAGGTCACGGAAGAGGATAAGGTCAGTGGTGCTCCACGTCAGACATTTGATAAAATACGAGTTCCAAGGGTTGCAGATGCTTCTGAAGCTACACATGAGTCAGTCAGTGGGAAGGAACCAGCATCACAAGGAAGTGCACCACTGGTTGATGAAGAAGTCCAGCAGAAACTAGTTACTGGTGAGGCAGGTAAAAATGCTTGTTTCTCAGATTTCTCTGTATGTCAGTCTGTAAGTTTGTTCGGTAGTACAGTGAACTTCAGGTTTTCTATTGAATATGATTATTTTTGTTCTTTGTTATTTTTTTACCAGAAATCATGAAATCTTTTTGGCAAGATTTCTCATTATTACTGGCTCGATCCTTTTCTAATTTCTGTTGCTTTTGTTTGCCAGCAAAGAAGAAGAAAAAGAAGAAAGCTCGCATCTTTCCAAATGGTATACATATAGTAGCTTCTAGATTAATGATTTCTTCATCTTGTCTTTGTGAGAACAAAATAAACCTACAATTACGGTGGAGTTTCTGTATATTGATAGTGGTTCTGAATTCTGGTTGCAGCTGCAGAGATGCAGTGGAGAGCCACCCAAGACCTTGCAGCTGAGAATTACATGATGCCTATGGCTCCTGCTACCTATAATCCATATTGGACAGGCATCCAACCTGGAATGGAAGGATTCATGCACCCTTACGGCGGACCGGTCCCGTATATGGGTTTTGGAATGGGTCCTTTCGATATGCCATTTGGAGGTATGCTACCACAGGATCCATTTGCTGGTCAAGGTTGCATGTTGCCGTTTAGGCCACCCCCACCCCAGAGGTATTGATTCATCCCTTTCTCTAGGATAGATTTTTGTTTATCTTTAATTTGGTGGAGTGTCACGTTTCACAAACTGCATTAGATTACATTCGTTGTGACTTTGTTGTGAAAATTCATAATTGCAGGGATCTTGCAGACTTTGGGATGGGTTTCAATCCTGGGCCACCTTTGATGAGCAGAGGGGAATTTGAAGCTAGGAAAGCTGATTTAAAGAGGACACGTGAATTTGAGAGACGTGGAGAGAGGTAGGAATTTCTTTATTTCTGGTCTTTTGGGGGACTTTTGTCTTTGTTGAGCAAGCTGGGCTACTTAGTAGGCATATAAACTAGAGTAATTCTGTGACAAAATTGTAATCAAGAATGGAACTCATTATGGGGTTTTAGAGCAAAGACTATGATGGACTTGGGAGTTATTTTTATAAAATGCTCTGTGGTTTGTGCTGTTTCCTTGTGCAGCCGAGAGATGTTGAAAGATCGAGACTTTGGTAGGGAAGTGAGCAGCAGTGGCCACATTCCTTTGATGAAATCTAAACCCGTATGTACTTTTGTTATTGAAGTTTCCTTTTCCCTTTTTTCTTTTAGTTGGGGATGTAGCTTTAATTCGACATATTGCGAGAGAATTGAAGGAGAATCAGAATGGTACTGGTGTTTTGCTTCTTCAGGATTTCATTGATAATAGAAGTAGATGCTTGTAATCATTCTGCAATTTGATTTTGGTACAGAAGGCTGGTCCCCCACCATCTGGTTCAGATAATCACCATCGGACTGAGAGGCCACCTCCGGACTCCCGCTCCCGGAATCCTGAACTGATTCCTCGGCCACCATCCAAGAGGAAGTCAGATTATGATTATGATTATGATGGCCGGGACCGTGATGAGCATAAACACCCCCGGAGCCATCGCGATGAGCACTACTCAGAAGACCACCATCACCCCCACCGTGACTACTCTGACGATCCATCACTGAAATCCAGAAAAGACTATTCTGATGATCGACGCCATCGGGAGGAGTATCATCATCGCAGCAGCCACCCTCGTTCAGGTTCCACTCCCCGGCCGACCCCAGAACCTCCAGCAGCATCACCAAATCCCTCAGCAGCAGACAAGAAGAGCAAGTCTAGTGTTTTCTCCCGCATTAGTTTCCCGGCAGAAGAACAAGCCGCTTCCAAGAAGCGAAAACCCTCATCTTCTAATGCAGCAGCTGCCACAGCCCCGGAGACCCACAAGGGTACTTCAAATGGCTACCACGATGGCCACAAAGCAAGTTCGAGCTCACGTAAGAGTGCCGCCGCTCTTGCTGCTGTGTCTGCTGATAAAGACAGCAGTGATGACGATAGGCATTTTAAGAGAAAGCCAACCAGATACGCCTCATCACCGCCTGCTTCAGCGACAGATGCTGCAGAGCTGAGAGGGTCAAGAGATCGGGAGAGGGAGAGGAACAGAGAGAGGGAAAGAGGAAAGGAAGTTGGTGGTTACAGCAGTAGCAAGCATAGGAAAGAGTTGAGATAATACAAGGAAGGTTGGAGTCTGTGTTTAAACACGGGTAAATAATTTTATAAACTATTGAGATATATTATGTTAAATTGGAGAATTTGGTTATAATTGCTCCTCAACTATTTAATTATTGTGTTAAATGTCCCTAAAATTTATTATCTTTTGAATATCTTATACTATTCTATTTATCTTATAATATTGGGAGGAATATGTTTACACACCTTTATAGTTGAGACTTGAGAGTGATTGCTATTTCGAAGGTCAGTTCAATATTTTCTGAATTTTTTTTCCTTTGGACCACATTGTGGAGGCCATAAGCCTTCTCTTTTATGGTTTTCAAACTGTCTTTCGTCTAAAGAACTTGTTATGGACGAAGTCAAAAAGTTCTGATTGAGAGGTGAAGGGCAAATTTTTACAAATATTTTGGAGGGCGAAGTGTAGTTTTGTTAATAATTTTTACAAATAGAGAAACTCATTATATATGGTAATAAATAATTTTTACTTTCTCTTTCTGGCACAAAACTTTTATTTAAACTCTGTGTATATAAACAATTTTTTAATTGCTCTTTGTTAAATTAATAAATAGGCGGTGATTTTCGGTCACTTAACGACACGTATTTTGCTCATGTGCTCGGAGTCAAGAGCAAATTCGTCAATAAATATCATTCCTCCCACATTTAAAAAACCTTACAATTGCCCTCTTCCATTCCCACCTATTTGAAGCTCTACATCACACCATTCTCATCTTCTTCTTTTACCTTAATTCTCTCATCTCTTTTAATTTTCTTTTTCTTTTGCAATTCGAAAAATGTCTTCACAATCGAGCTCAATATCACCGAGAGACTCAAAGAGCCAGCCCAAGTATTGCAAATGTTGCGCCCCTTCAACTTTTGCAAGATGATGTTCTTAGCTTAAGTAGGTAGCAGTATGACTTCTTGTGTGTGGAATTTTGTGGGAATTTGATGTTTTTGGTGTTCTCTTATGTGTATTAATGAATGTCAAGATGCTGATGTTGTTTTTGTTTTGATAATCTACTGGTTTATACAATGGAAATGGTCATTTGATTAATGTACCAAAGCAATGAGCAGTTCAAGAATACACCATAAGAAGGAATCTTTCAACAAAAGACATTACATTCACTTATCTTGGAAATATTTCTAAGTGTTGATGTGGGGGTGTGGGAGTATATATATGCAAAACACGTGACATTAAGTGGCTGAAAATCACCGCCCATTTGTTAATTTGATATAAAGAGACTCGAAAACGGTTTATGTACACAAAGAGCTTAAATAAAAGTTATGTGACATGAAGAGTCGCTCGAAAATTGTTTATGTACACAAAGAGTTTAAATAAAAGTTTTGTGACATAAAGAGAAAAACAGAAATTCGGACTGTCTTGGTTTTAAATAAATGGCTTAGCCTTTATCAGAATACAAATGCTTTTTTTTTTTAAGCCAGGCTGGGCGATTGCCCCATGAAGGGGAGAGAGAACTGCCTCACAGGAGGAGGAGATGACCCTAGAAAGGGAGACATTTTAAACTTGCCACATGTATGGGGAAGGTGTCGAACTCAGGATCTCTCGGTCACGAGTCGAGACTTGCCCCACTGGGTTGTTACCTCTTTGACAATACAAATGCTTAAAATGCTGAGACATCACTCTAATGCTCTATATGCAATTTCATGTAGAATTTCAGAAACTTTATGCAAAAAGATTGACATGTTGCAAAGGGGAGCCAAAAAGCAGGAAAAGGAGAAAACGAATATGGTGAGTTAAAAGAGAGAAAAAAAAACATTTTCCAAAGATAGCATACTTATTAAGTAGTTAAGGAGCCGAGATTAGATAATTCGAACATTCAACTAGTACAAGAACCGAATCTTAAACCAAAAGAAGCATAAGACCAACTATTTGAATTTCAAGCATCAAAATCTTAGGTAAGAGCCAACAACATCGATTATTTACACAAAAACATGACTATTGCACTTGGAATATGTTACTCATAAGGGACTGGAGAAATGTATAACATATTCCAGAATGGGAACATGAGCAATAGTCATGTTTTTGTGTACCATAATCGACTGAAACATGTTCCCATTCTGGAATATGTTATACATTTCTCCAGTCCCTTATGAGTAGTCCAAGTCTATATGACCTGAGCATAAAGAAAAAATCAGATTTAACGACATGGGATTTGGTAAACACTTGTGCGGACTAAGTTCCGTATAACTCTAGTCTATGCACCTTAAAGATATGCATATTCAATTGAAAATCTAGTATTCACTATGTTCAATAAGCAGGAAGGTCAATAAAGACTTCCCTCCTGGAAAGCTTCCACAAGAGCCAAATCTTGTTCAGATAGACGAGCCAAATCATTCTCCCACAGTTTCTGACAAGAAATTTCCAACTAGAACACCCTCAGAAAAATATAAAAGAGAAATTAAAAGAATTTTTCATGTCGCATCACAAACAGATAAAGACACGTATATGCTATCGGAAGCTTCCATCATTTAAGAAGTACAAGTAACTATAAGCTTGCGAAAAAACGCCACGCCACATAGGCAAGTATAGCTTCTTAGTTCTTAAAGTAATAGATATCGCAACCAAAGACTGCCAAGTACACCAAAGAGAACTCAGTGTTAAACAAGTTGAAAGAAAGAAGTTAGAAAAAAATTTAACTGCTATTATTGGTAAAACCGATCCTGACGAATTAAGAAATCACAAAAGCAGCTGCCGATAACAATTAATATCACCCCAAAATACTAACAGCAAATCAAAATTAGTTATTGAAAGCCAACAAGCATTTTTTTTTCTAATTAAAATCGAAATATAACGCATTCCCGTATTCTTAAATTAAAGTTGATCACTTTTACAAACACATCTAGACCTGTGTACCATTGTTATCTTCACTCTTCTCCTTTTTCCTTCTTTTGCCTCGTTCAAAATTTGAACCAAGAAGTCGACATCTAATCCTTCCCGCAACTTTAAAATGCCTCTATATCAAAACTTTGTTCCTGTAAACACCACAATGAATCCCATATTTAAAATTCAAATTATTAGATCAGATTCAAATGTAAAATTCCCTAGACGCTAATTTCATAAGCAAACACAAATATAGCCCCTCTGAACATCAAAACCCTGCATTGAAACCCCCATTGCAAACCAAAAAAAAACAAATTAATATTACATTCGAAATCTTAAATTCAAATTAACATCACATTCAAATAACATCAATTTCGTTGATTCATGTAGCCGACCTGACTGCAAACCTTCTAGTACAGTACATTGTTCCGTACACCAATGGAATTATCACGAGTGGAGCAATATCATTGAATTGACGTTAATTAATGGGCTTGGACTAATCACATTGCTCTACTTGTGATAATTCTATTGTTGTACTAGACAATGTTTTGGAAAATCCAGAGTCAGCCGACCACAATTCTTGGGATTAGGGTTTTGTATTCAAATTAACATCACATTGAGAAAATCCAAAAATGTAACAACCAAGTTTTGATTTTTTACTATTTTTATTATTCTTTAGTTGGGGCGATGATGATAAGTATTTAGTTGTTATCGGCTAAGTGACTGGTTCGAATCCCCCCCGCGGAAACAACATGGTTATTAAGAATAAGGGTAAGACTCCGGGGCCTTCTCATACCTGCTGAGCAAGAATCTTGTAATCAGGGTAGGGCCTTTTTTATTATTATTCTTTGGTTTATGAGGCATAAACAAGCAGACTAATAAGAAAGGAAAAATGTGAAAAAAAGGAAAGCAGACCTACGTCTGTTTAGAATAAGAGGAAGAAGAAGGGACCCGCTTATTGCGGAACATCATGAAGCCTACTGGAATTACAACTCCGACCATCATTACAACGGCGCCGATGATGTATCTCAGTGGGCTCGGTGGTTCCACTTCTACCAGTGTTTTCAACTGCATAAATCAATCAATCAATCAATTAATTAAATTATTCCAAATAATTCATATAATAAAAGCCAAAAAAAATACAAATACTTAATTGGGATACTGATCTGAGTGATCTGAATGAAGAAGAAATGTATGGAATTGGAAGGAAGAAGCCTTACAGGCATTGTTGATGTTCTGGGGTTTGAGAAGGAAGAAGATTAAGGTTGAAGGGAAAGAAATGAAATGGGGTTTTGATTTGATCTTTCACAGAAAATATTCACTGCGGTATGTTGGTTCTTGTATTCGACTCCAAACCAACCCAACTAAAAAATAATATAAAATATAAAAAAATTATTCCGATTTTGGATATTTTAATACATGTTCTTGTATACGCAGTAATATATCAATTATATTATCACACTTGAAGTGATGTGATTAATCCAAGTCCATCAATTCAATCCGAGATAATAATGTTACTACATGTAAAACAATATTATTGATGTATCATAAAGGTTTTTTTTTTTTAAGCCCGATTGGGCGATTACCTCATATAGGGGAGAGAGAATTGCCTCAGACAAAGAAAAGATAGCCCTAGAAAGGGAGATTAAAACTTGCCGCATGCAGGCGGAGGGTATCGAACCCACGTCGTGGGCAGGCGCTTGTCCCACTGGGTTAGATTTACTAACTCATTTTACTCACTTTTGTGAGAATCAACCAACCATTAAAGATAGAATATTTGGATTCGATTCCGACAGTTTCACATTTCACTTTTTAAATATGGTTTAATATTTCTAAGTTTAAGTTTTCTACCTGTGGGTGGGTAAGACATGGTTGTTTTGAATGCAAGGAGTGTCAACTTAGAAAAATTGATAATTCTGTCAATTAACCTAATCCAATTGATTTTGTAGTTTAGAATTTTTCACATTATTACAGCATGAGTATGAGGAGAGAGAATTAATAATTTAGAAAATTTATCCCCTCCTAATATTGGAGAATTATGAAGCACAAAATTCATATACAAGACATAAATCTAGTTCATACTAAAAAGATTCTAAAAAATAAAGATGTCAAAATACATTTTATTAACAAAAAGGGTAAAAAATATTGGAAGGCCAAAAACAAAACAAAATAAATTCCAAATTAATCATTGCCACTGATGGGTGAAGAACGTGAGAGCCAGCTCCTCCGACCACTACCTAGTCCGGAGCTTTGTGGTTGGCCCTACAATACCAAACCAACCAACCAACTCAGTGGATATGAACCTTCTCAGAAGATCCAACCCTCCTCCTCCTCAGATTCTAGGAAGATTATCAACAAGGACTTTGAAATCTTTAAGATTAACAACAACAGGAGGGGGAGGAGGAGATTCACTGATCGAACCCTCTTCTCTAATCCATGGCATTCATGTCTTTCATTGCCCTGTAAGTGTTTGATTATATGCTAAACTGAAATTCAGGATGTGGGGTCTCTTTATTTTGATATAAAGATTTGATTTTTATAGTTCATTTTGGTGTTTCTTGAGAGAGAAAAAATTAATCTTTCAGGATGAAGTTGGAATAGTTGCGAAATTGTCGGATTGTATTGCTTCAAGAGGTGGAAACATTCTTAATGCTGATGTTTTTGTTCCTGAGAATAAGAATGTCTTTTACTCAAGAAGGTGATTTTATCTTATTATGCTCTCAAATTAATTAGCTTAGCAAGTTTTGATGGGAGTTCCAATGATATGTATGTAAACAGTACCTTAAAATTTTGAAAGATCTTATTGTATTGTCTTTAATGATTAATATAGAATACTACCTCCATTCCTTCCGTAATATAAGTCGTCTAGCACATGTACCGAAAATTAAAGAATAAAAAAGCAAGGTACTTTGTTAGTCAAAATATCAATATTACTCTATTAAATAGAATTAGTGGCATGCAAGTCCTATATAAGAGAGAAATATTGATATTTTGACTAATAAAGTACCTTGTTTTTTGCTTCCTTAATTTTCGCTATAAGTACTAAACGTTTTATATTAAGGAATGAAGGTAGTACAAAACTTGAATTTGCAATCTTGGAGAAAGAAAAAAGAAAAAGACTCAATTGCTTTCTTCATACCTATTGCCAGTTAACATTTTGTCGTTAATTTGAGAGTTTGCAATCTTGTAACTGAAATTTGAAACGAAAATCATCAACTTAGAATGATTTAAATAATATGTTATCATCAGTTTATGAGCATAAGAAAAGTAGCCATTTTTTTTAATTTTTATGATCTTTCTCCTATTAAATCTCTTTCTCAATATAAAATACAGGAAAGAGACTTTGGAGTTATTAAGTCATTATACCGTATAATGTTTTTATGCGGGAATGTAATTGTCGAAGATGTGTGTTCAGGATGGTATTCTTCCGCTTCGGTGACTGAAGACAGAATGAAGTTGTTATTACATTCATGTTAGAAAGATGATTGTGGTTATTATTGTTGCTCTTTGAGATTGCCTGATTCATATTGACTCCATATTTGTTTACCTATGTGGCAAATGTTCTACCTATCCTAGTTGTAAGCTAGTGTTAATCTGTTCTGCATGAATAATGAGTTGTAGTGTCATCAATATGGTTCGAACTCTTCGCTGCTCTGCTGCTATTTAGCTTTCAGTAGGTTTAGACGTAATGGAACTTGAGATTTTCCAAAATATTCATGTAATACAGACGCCACTGCAATTTACAGTGAATTTGTCTTCGATCCTGCCAAATGGCCCCGACAACAGATGGATGATGACTTTTTGAAGCTATCCAGGAAGTTCAATGCTTTGAGGTCTGTAGTCCGAGTGCCTAGCATTGACCCGAAATACAAGATTGCAGTGCTTGCTTCAAAGCAGGTAGCGGTCCTTCTTCCCCCTGATAATTACAAAATGCTTTATTAAAACTGAATGATGCAAAGCAATCAGGAACAGAGATAATCAATATAGTAATGTCGTCGTGGCATTTGTGCAGGACCACTGTCTTGTTGATTTGTTACATGGCTGGCAGGATGGAAGACTTCCTGTTCACATAACCTCGGTAATAAGGTGAACCTTTTGGACTCCGACTGCAACCTTTCGCTTTTTATATGTTAATCTTTAACTGTATCGGTTTTGTTTTTTCATCAGCAATCACAATAGAGATAGCAACACCCATGTGATACGGTTTCTGGAGCAGCATGGTATACCTTACCATTACATCCCCTCAAAGAACAAAGATGAATGTGAAAAGAAGATTTTGGATTTGGTCCAGGGTACTGATTTTCTAGTACTTGCTAGGTATATGCAGGTAATCAAATTTTGAGATGATTTTATTCCGGTTTGCTTCGTGCCATGATTACGCAATTCAGTGACTATATTCCAATACACCAGTCGATTTTTGCAGATACTCTCTGGAAACTTTTTACAAACTTATGAAAATGATATAATTAACATTCACCACGGGCTACTACCATCATTCAAAGGAGGGAATCCTGCTAAGCAGGTCCAAATTTCTCCTTCTTGAAAGATTTTTTGTAGTCTTTGCTTCCTTTAATCTTTTGTGATGCGATTTCAAATCTTCTTCAGGCATTTGATGCTGGTGTTAAGTTGATTGGCGCAACTAGCCACTTTGTAAATGAGTCACTTGATGCAGGGCCTATCATCGAACAAATGGTATGTATTTCCATGTTTAGGCCTGTTTTTGCTCTAAGCTTCTTAACTATATTTAGAACTTCATCCTCTAGAATCCGTAGATTTTAACTATACTTCTTGAAAGATGATTAGAGTGGTACAGAGGATTTCCTTTATAACCTTTGAGAGCCCTTTATTTGACTCTGGTACCAATTGACTCGATTATGTTGCTTCAAGTCTTCCGGTCTTATTTACTGGATTTAGATGTCCCGCCTTTTTACTCTATAACAAGTCATCTGTGGTAGTTAACCAGAAATTAAGGTGGAGGTCTTTCACTTTCATTATCTTGTTCATTTTATGTTATTCTGGGCTCCATACTGTTGTCTATATGATGCAAAGTACAGAGTCTGTCTATAGTCCCTGGTCACTGGATGCTTTCTTCTTGTTCCAGCTAGCTACTCCTGCTTTATGATTTAGGAAGGTTATAAATTGTGGATACCTCTGCCTAGCAAAACATAAGGTCTAGGCGTCCTTGTGAGGAAGACCTTTTGAAGTTAGCCTGTCCTGCATCTGCCAAAATCCCACTTTCTCAGGGAACGCCTCCTTCCCCCTGTTTCTCTCCTACCACAGGGAAAACGGCGAGAAGGCCAAAATAATAACAATTAGAAGGCAGGAAAAGTATAGAATGGAACCTAAGATTGCGACGGTCCTTGCAAAACATGATATTAGTTGCTCTATCTCATACGACTTCAATGGTTATCTTAGGAATTTCAAATGAGAAAACAGATGAGGATCCTATCCAGTTCATTATGCTTAAAACTTTTCGAACAGTTTTTTTCTTCTTCGAAGACTTCAGAACCTCTAGTTGATAATCCGTCTTCCTTGCATTTGCAAACTAGTCTTTGCATGTCTAGTAACTTCTTTCCAAAGCACAAAAGTTTTGACGTTTCTCCGAAATGTATCAGATGAAAAATACCTTATCCAGCCATATAATTTTAGACTAAACTGTGTTATTTCGACTTTCTACTTCAGGTTGAGAGAGTTTCTCATAGAGATAATATGCATAGCTTTGTACAGAAATCACAGGAACTTGAGAAAAGCTGTCTTGCAAAAGCAATAAAATCGTATTGTGAGCTGCGCGTTTTACCTTACATTCAAAACAAGACTGTTGTATTTTGAGGATGAAATGTTGGACAAGTAAGTTCTTATTTACTTTAATAAGATTAACATGTAATTCTTTTACCACCTGTTACATTGATCTCAATCAAAGAATAAAACATATTTTTGAGGCTTTCTGTCCTTTCTTGTCTATAGTAAATACCACTTCTTTCCTTTTTTGGTTGGCTTGAAATTGGAATGTTCATTTGAATTTGCATTGTGAAATATTGTTGGCTTGTTTGTCAGCATCCTCAACTGAAATGGATCGACGTAATATATCTTGAATTCCATCTACCCATTTCTGTTTATGGAATTTGTTCTTGCACTTGAATTCAAGAAGCCCTTGTCCAGTTTTTACTCCAAAATAAACTTCAATGTTTTCCCTTTCTTTCTTGAATGGCCATGTTGATGTCTCATCACATTCAGTTTTGTCAAATGGCGGCGCCATGGCACTTTGGTGCGGCTGTTATTGTAGCCACGGGTATAACTTTTGAGTTATTTGTTTGATTCATGTTGTTTTTTGCTTTTTATTACATTATGCAGAGTTTTATACATATTTTGTATATTTTATTGTGTCCTCTATAACGTTATGGCATTTTTTTGGCTTGCCGTCATGATCCGCCAACCACGATTGAGAACACTGATCACATACTTCATAAACAACACCTGAGATATATATGATTAAATTGGAACTCATTAGTGGAATGACTGTAGTCTATAGAAGAATGAAAGAGATAATTTGCTGAAACTTACTCATTCTATCGTACTTACTTAAATAAATACTATGGATTTATGCGTCGTTGTATTCCATTTAAAATTAGGAATAGGCGTAACCGTTGTTGGAACCTTTTCGCTTCACTTCCCTCCTCTTTTCTCTCCGACCTAACCGTCATCTCCCTTACTCTCATCTCCGTCTAGAACCGTCGTCACCCTTGAATCTCAAGCTTTTAAAGCCATCTTCCTTCACCTTTATCTTCTTCCCTTTCTCCGCGTTGAAAACAACTGACAATGACACTAAACTCCCAGATCCAACCAGCATGTGTTCCAAATTTTGTTGTAGAACTGAACAAAATAATTAGAAAGCACAAAGATGAATATACGGCTAAGATTGGACGGCTAAATAATTCGGGTTTGGAGAGTTACCTCGAATTAAATGTGAATTCGTTTACGAGCAAGTTGCAAAATTAGTTTTAAAAAGACATGAAGACTCATTAGATATTTTCACGTGGTATTAGAGTGAGTCCTTAGATGGTAGATGTGTGAGTTCATAATACCCAACGGGCTCTAATTGTCCTCGAACGCCCCAAGTAGAGCGACATGCCTTGAATAGTCCTCGTGTGACCTAAGAATGACGGCAAGTCTTGAATTGACTATCACCTCGAGATGAGGTGAGCGTTGAATTTATCCCACATCGATGTGAGGGGGGTTGTTGGAATATAAAGTCTCACACCGATTGCCTAAGGAAAATCCAAATCACTTATAAACTCATGAGTTAACATTTTTCGTTACCAGTTGATTTTAAGAGCACATACAGATGCCTAACCTAATTTCCACACAGCCACTGCGTTGGGGCTCCTTGACTACTTAATAGTTCATACTGACAAGGAGTTGGAGTAACTGAAAAAGCACTTCAAAATGATACCACACTATGAACAACTTTTTATTGAAAATTAAAGAGAAATACAAACTTTTTCTTCTTGTACCAAAATTACAAACTCGTAGGGGGAAAAAAACAAAGCAAAGGGAAATTTCAACAAACAATCCATTTTGGTCTAAATCGTCGATACCAGTGACTAATCTTCTCAGCGTGAAATCTTTCAGAAGAGGTAAACGACTAACCATTTTAAGCAGTGTACTCATCGGATACTGGAAGTGGACTATAAGAACCAATGAAGACATCTCCATATATAAGGCCAGCCAAACCTCCGCCAATAAGTGGGCCGGCCCAATAGATCCAAATCTCTGAAAAGTCTCCACTAACAACAGCAGGCCCAAATGATCGGGCTGGGTTCATTGATCCACCACTAAATGGGCCAGCTGCTAAAATGTTTGCACCGACTATAAACCCAATTGCAATTGGGGCAATTATTCCAAGTGGGCCCTTTTTTGGATCTGCTGCCGTGGCATAGACTGTGTATACAAGACCAAAGGTGATGACTATTTCCATCACCACTCCTCCAAATGGACTCATACCCGATCCAACTGAATGGGTTGGAACCGACTGCCAATAATAACAGCCATTAAAAAAAAAGAGAAATAAATAAATAAATATTATTTTCATGAAAAAATTAAATATTGATAGTTTTTTATTTATAATTTTTTAAGAATAAAAATAAATGTATTGATGAGAAAAGAAGTGATGTACATTGAACCATAGTTACGAGTTAGAAATGATGTGTCAACTGCAATAAGATTCTTCGTTAATGAAAAAGTATACATACTTACTTTATCAAAATAAATATAAAATTTCATCAATAAGAAATTGTCATATGTGTTAATTTTTTCTTTTATGGTTCCACTATTTATTTTATGTTATAGTTTTTTAATTAAAAAAATTAACACATAACAATTTCTTATTAATATGATAGAGAACGAGACACATAGTAGGAACAAACAATTCTTACCGGGTAAATAGTGCTTATACTAATTGAACTATTATCTTTTCATTTTATGGAGGTTTAAAACATTATAAAAAAAAAGTTATTAAAAAGTTTGAAAAAGAAAATTCTTAGAAGCGCATACCGAAGTATTAGTGACGAATTTGAGGAGGGCGCAAGCAACGATTGAACCAAGCAATTGAGCAATCCAATAGAAGAGACCAGTGAGAATGGTGATATTGCCACCAATGGCCAAACCAAAGGTGACGGCTGGATTCAAATGGCCGCCTGAGATGTTTGCTGCAATGGAAACTCCAACAAATAATGCAAATGCATGAGCCACTGCTACTGCCACCAAGCCAGCTGCATCCAATGCTGCATCCGATGAGAGCTTATCTACACCACCCACACAATATTTTAAAAATTAGTATCTCTGAAACGACTAAATTTGAAGTGTTAAATGATTATTAGTTGTTAGTAGTTTTATTTGACGATTGGTTTCAAAATTGGGAGCGGGGGGAAGAAGAAGGGAATGGACATGCGCTCGATGAGCATCTAATTCGAGACGTCTTCATCTGGTAAAGAGTGATTTATCAACTAAAATATGCCCTAGGATCAAGATATTTTCAACAGATTAATTAAAAATCAACGGTTGAGATTTGTGAAAATCGTACTTAGAAAAACATCCCTCAGCACCAAAACCAAATCCATTGTAACGTTACATAAGAAATACATACGAAAAGTATAATGAGTATATTTCTTCTTTAAGAGATATTTTCGGATGTAAATGTGCACTTTCCTTGTAAAAAATGAATAGAAAAGTAGACATCTCCAATTCGTATGAAAGAGTAAACAACAACTGTTTTGAAGGTGTCAAAGAAGGCTAGTGTAGTGACAACGAAAAGCGCAACTCAAGCGGTAAAACGTTTCACTTCCAACTGGTATGTCGAAAGTTCGAGTCATACCGGAGAAAAAGTGGGAAAGCACTATTGATCATCCTTTAAAGAAGAAGAAGAAAAAAAGAAGGCTAGCGTAGTTGGCTAGCACTCCCAACTCGGAACAATCGGTTCCAAGTTCAACATCCCCGTTAATAATTTTAAAAAAAAATGTTTTAAAGGACTAATGACACTTACTATAAGCTATAGCGGATCCAACACCAGCAAAAACAAAGAGGAGAGTAGCAATGAACTCAGCCAAGTAAGCCTTAAGCGACCCAACGCTAAAAGTGTCACCAATACTCCCAAAAGAAATCTTCACCATTTTTTCCCAACTTTTAGGATGGCAAAATAAAACTTTAGCTAAAATAAGCTCAAAACCCTAAAAAAAAATTCACTTAAAATTTCTCTACAAACAATTTGTTGTTTGATCAAGAGTTCCATTACACGACCTTTATATAGTACAAAACAAAGTGATCAAACAATGGGAATTCAAATATTATGAACCGACCATGGGACTTTTTTAGACACATTTGTGACCATTCATTGGTGCCGACCAACCGGCCTTTACTCAAAATAATAAACACATTATGTATATGAAGACGACTTAGTTAATTACTAAGGAATTAATATACAAACAAAATTACTTTAAATGACTCTTAGGATATAGTAATTAGTTAGTGAAAGAATTATAGAATAAAGCTCCACCAAAGTAATAATTGGTATCCAACGTCATAAACATTATAACTAAACCATACGGATGTGTTTGGATTGAGGCTCAGACTGAGATTTTGGTCTCATACTCAGACTCAAACTCAAACTCAAATCATATTTTAGATAATTTAATTCTTCAAGTTTCATTTTCAAATTCAATCCAAACACAGTTTAGACTAGGGGTGAGCACCGAATTCGAATTCGCCAATTCGGTCATTTGAATTCGGGGATTTTCAGTTTTTTAAAACACCAAAAATGACCTAATTCGAATTCATAATTTTCGAATTCGAATTGACTGAATTGGCAAGTTCGCAATTTGGTTTTTGCCGAATTGGCTGATTTCACAAGAAACCTAATTGAAACCAAGACAAATTCAAAATCAAAACAAACAATAAATTCAGAAAAATTAATAGAAACAATAAATTCGGCATCGTATGATTCAACCATAGTTACACGGAAAATTAATAATAAAAAAAATCGCAAAAAAGACAAATTTTAGGGTCTATATACTCTATATATATTCACTATATAATAAAATTAATAAACTATTAAATAAATAAATTCAATAATAGCCCAATCGATTTCGTCCCATTTTCGATCAAATCAAATTCGCATGTATCTGAATTACCGAATTCGAATTGCGGAATCGAATTCAAATTTAAAGCTTAGTTTGAGTCTCAAACTAACCCAAAACTCAATACAAGTACCCATAAGCTAGAACTCGTATAATAATGGTGATGATAATATTGTTTAAGGAGAAAAAAGCGTTGGTGATAAGCTATGAATATAGAAGTGAGACTTAAAAGATGGAATGTAATGGATTTTATAATGTATAAATTGTTGATGGAACTTGTTGCTTGTATTTTTATTTTATTTTTTTAATAATTAGCACAACATAAGCAAAAAAGTATAGGTAAAATGAAATGTTATTAGAGGTTTTGAAGCACTATTAAGATAATAATTCACTAATCAAGTATGTTATTTCTAGTTTAGGAAAAATATAATTTGGATATTGTGTTGTTATTATTATTATTTTAACGTTTTCAGGGATTGATCCCTTGTTTCCTAAACCACTAAGCTATGTTTTTTATTCCATAAGTAAGCAATCAATTAAACGCAATTATAAGTATTACGTACTTTAATTATAAAAATGGAACTATTATGACGTGATGATTATATACTTCATTACTTATAAATAGCTATTTGTTTAACATAATCTACTTTTGTTTAAGTTGTCAGAAAATAATTCATACTCTTTTTTTAACCACGAGTCAAACACTCGACCAACAAATTATTACTTAAGTGGCTTGGAATAATTCTTTTTGAACCGTGGCTTAAAATAACTTAAAATAAGTCCTGGAAAGATAACTTGAAAAAACATCACTAAAATATTTCTTTTATAATAACTTATGCTGAAACTAATTATTTTTTATTTAGAACAGTAAATAACATATTTTTTAAAGCGAAAACAGTATTGTAATATATTAGATAGAAAATAACGATATTAAAATTTTAAATGATTATATTCTTTTTTTGAAAAAGATTTTTCAAAACTGAAAATATCAATAGACGTGATAGGCAGTATAATTTTGAATTTTCAGATTGTTAAATTCAAAATGTACATAAAATGGGCAAGGGTATTTTTGGTAAAAATGCTACAAAAATACCCTTGTTGATATATTATTTATTATATTGTGTACATCATACAACGCACCTAAATGCTGAATGAATGAAGTATGATATATGTTTTTTTAATATATATAACATCACATAAAACGAAAATTTAAGATTAAAATTAATATTTTAAGGACTTGTATGATTTTCTACTTCAGACTCATAATCAAAGTTGTTATGAGGCATCCATGAATCATTGAAAAGGTCATCATCTGAATTGTGCGGTTCTTCTGGAGCCTGTGACGAAGCTGGCGTATTTGCTGAAAATTGAATTCTTGCAGAGGAAGTATGAGCATTAGCATGGATTAATATTTCAGCATAATATGGATGAGATGACCATTCCGGTGTAAGTAAGATATTCAGGAGTCCATCCTGTCTCATCCAAGGGATGTACTCTGAATTATTAAACTCAATTCCATTTTTAATTGCCATTTGGAGGAGAATATTCATACGATCATCTGGGTGTGCTGCTTGAATTCTTGGAGTGTTAATATTGTAAGAGTACCATCCTAAAATTTCCTCTGTTTGAAAGAGATAGAGTTTTGGCGGGGAATTTGGAATATGAAGATTCATTATTGACCTGTGCAAACAGAGTACCACATAATTCCCATATCGTCTTGTCCAAGGGAGAATTTGGCCTCTGTAAACAATTCCATGCGGAGTAAAAGAGAGGTGGGGAATTTGGCTTATGAGGTCAAATCCTATGATTAGATCCTTTTGTGGGAGCTTTGGTCCTAGACTTGATGAGTGATGGTTAGGTTTGGGAAAATTTGGATATTTATGGGTTTGCTGATTTTAACAAATGAGGAATTGATTACCATTAGCCGCTGTGAAAATTTTGGAATATGGAATCCAAAAGTCTTCTGGGAGGATATCAGGATTCATGACAGTAGCAGCTGCACCAGTATCCAACAAAGCTATCACAGGAGTGGAAAAAGAGTCATGCTGGGAGAAGACTTGTATACAAACAAGAGGATAGGGATCTGTTACATGAATCAAAATATTTTTTGATTATGCCTTGTTTGATGCCTTTTAACTTTGATTTGAGGGTATTATTCCGTAACAAACGTGTCAGTATAGGGGAACACTGTTTTAGCGGTTGTGCCTTCATTGACAAAAGTTAGTTAGTCTTCGATCCATATGTTTTAGTGATATTCTAGGAGCAACAACTTTATGCATTTATTATCAAATGATAAATTTATTTCTTATACATCTCCGCCCATACCTCAATCATTGAAGACTTAATGAGTTACTTTATTGTTGTTATAGTGTGTACACTATATGATAATTTAACGCTATATGGCGTACATATAACTGCACTAATTGGTCTTTTAACAGCTCGTTAGTGTCTGTCTTGACTTTAAATACCTATTATTTCGTGACTTTACTTAAGGAACCCCCTCCATCCACTGCATTTGGCTACAATACTGAACGAGTGTTTTTTTAGCACGTTCATCACTGCTTGATGGCCGTTGGATTTGCGCCTTTTATATCTAGTGGCCATCAAGCAATCTGCTGTCTTCTATAGATGTCCACACTGAATCATTAGTTTTAAACCCACTGTTCCCGCACCATAATTGATTTTGTGATCAATTTCCATGATTTGAGCAATCCCAATCACGATTTGGGTTCGAAAATCTCAGACTTTTCATTCAAATTCGGTAACATGCCTATCATTCCTGACAATCACGATTATCTTGAGTTTCAATATACAAAAAAAAAAATCTAACATCTCTTATTTTCAAGCTTGTTCTTCCTTTTCTTATTTTTTGCAAATTTTTTCGATTCTTTCAATGGATAATTCATCTTTCGATAGTTGTAAACCACCAATTTCCTTCACCGAATTACTTGCTAGTTAATCAATTCCGGTTGCCGATTCCATAGAGAGTTTGTTAGAAATCACAATGGTTTAGATTCAATTCCAAACAATAATGATGGTGTTAATGTTATCGCGGTATAATAACTATTGTGCTTGTAATTACATGGCATAGTTTTTTCATTTAATATGTTTATGATGTTGTCTTTGTTCTTTCAAATTTAGGTCGAAAATAGTGATGATGGACATCATATATTCTCTAATGGATATAATGTATCATATCAGACAGTTGATGGTAAGTCTTTTTATGTTTAGACAATTGTTATTCTTGTTATGTTTATGTAAATAGGTGTACAATATTAAGTATATCGTTTAGTTTTGCAGAACTGTATTTTTTCTTGATTATGGATATCTGTTTGGCCGTTTACTTGTTGTTATCTATGTTTGTCATAGTTATTATTTTCTTATCTAATAGCTATGTATATGAGTTATTGGAGTTTATATGTGATATTTCATATTTTATACAGATTTTGAAAGATTTTCTGGTGAGCCATCAATAAATAACCTTTTTGGTGATGCTACTCTTGAAGAGCTACATTATTTTTATTCAGATTATAGTCATGGTTTGGGTTTTCCTATTAGAAAAAAAATTATGAAGTCATTGCGTAAAGACAAGACGGTTATGGGTTATGTTAGTTATGTTTGCAATAAAGATGGATATAGAAATGTAGTAATCTTGATCCAAAAAACTAGAAATCCGAGCTTACTGATTCATTGGTAATTGAAATTCGTGAAATCCAAGGTTAGGGTTGGTTGTAAGGCTGAATAACTTGTTAAATTCAACCAAATTAGGTGTGTTTACGAAGTTACAAAGTGGGTCAAAGAGCATAATCATCATTTGCATCCCCCGAAGTATAGTCAACTTTTGAAATCAAATAGGAACATTAGTAATATTCAAGGAATTGTAGCTGATATTAATAACAATGTTGGAATTCCTTTATGATCATCTTATAATGTTATGTCAATATATGTTAGGGGAAAGGATAATTTAGTTTTTGTCAAAGTTGATTTGAAGAATCACTTGACTAAAAGAAGACGGAAGACAATGGCTTTTGGGGATGGTGCAGCATTTTCGTATTGAAGCATATCAAAACCTTTCATTTTATTATGATATCGAGCTTGATGATGAGGATAAAATTGTTAATATTGATGGAAGAATGAAGATGGATTACAGTTTGTTTGGTGATTCCATCACTTTTGACACAACATATCAGGACCAACAAAAATTATCATATGATAGGTAAATATATTACCTTTGAATAACAGTTTAAACATTATTTATTATATGTGTAATAGCTATTATTTAGATACATTATAGTCACATCTATTCAATTTAATAACTATAATGCATGTATGTTATAGGTGTTGCACACTATATTTGACATTGTTTAAATCTGTTTCTCAGCCTTGTATGTTAGGTTCAACCATCACCGACAATATTGTATTTTTGGAGCTGCACTTTTTTATAATGAGACTATCCCGTCTTTTGAGTGGCTGTTCAGAACATTTGTGAAATGTATGTCCGGTAAGGAACCTATAACTATATTCACTGACCAAGATGTTGCAATTGTTGTTGCCATAAAGAATGTACTACCGAACACATTTCATGCATTGTGTACATGGCATATACGTGAAAACGCTAAAAAATAATAATTTACTACCTTATGCACAAATGAGTTTAAGACGAAATTTTGTTACTTAATGTACAACGTGGATGATAATGATGAGTTCAACTATGTATGGGATGAGATGATTAACAAATGTTTTTCGATGGAGGAGAGCCGAAGTTGGGTCTTGTGGATTCATCGCTTTAGGAAAAATGGTTATCTGTCTGGGTTAGACAGCATTTCACCGTTGGTATGGAGTCAACTCAGTTTAGCGAGTCTTGTAACGGTATATTAAGAGCCTATCTAAAGTCGGACCACAATCTTGTTGAGTTCTTCAACTACTTTAATAGGATGTTCAACGATAGACGTGAGCGGAGTTTGAAAGGGAATATGATGCAAGAGACAAAGTGTCAAATAACAATTTCCCTCACAGTCATATTGCCATTGGTGCAACATCACAATATACACCGAATATATTTGTAAAGTGGCAAGATGAGGTAATGATTGTCTTAAATGTTTTATCTTACAATTATTTATTATTTACTCCCTCCGATTCACAATATAGGGTTTTTTTATGGGGTTTTTTTGTTGCATAATATAAGTATTTTTACAAAAATTGTGTATTTGTGGACTAATATACCCCTACACCATTTAATCCTACATCATTTAATGTGTAATTTCCAAGTACTATTTATTACTCCACTATCAAGTCTTTGTTATTGGGACTTATACCTCCATTATCAAGTCTCAAGATTATTAATTTATATATGTGGCAAAAGAGACATAAACCACTATTCCAAAATCATGGATAACTAAGAGTCTCCTCAACCGACTCCATGGAATCTATTGATAAAAAAAAGTAGAATACATCTAATTTTAGTTAGTACTCCTTTTAAATACAACGTGTTGAAGAAAAAAAATTAGTTTAGGCTCCATGAATTGTTTTTTTATTATTTGACCAAATTCAAATTTTAATTTTGCTACCAAAACTATAAAAAAATTGGCCGTGGATTTGGATGTTTTCATACTACTCCATGAGTATGTCTTAGCTAATCGTCTACTTGGAATCGTACTAATCAGTCAAGATTAAGATGAATATTAAATGTAGCAAATGATGTATAAGAAGGAGATGGAATATTTTTTGGAGATGTTGATTGTGAGGAGAGATTTAATGTTATTTGGTGTATTAATTAGGGTTATTTTAGTCAATTAGATTAGTATCTTAATTTGTGTGAAAACTCCTAAAAAGACCTATATTTTGAATCGGAGGGAGTATATAATAGCTGTAAGTAAAGACTATTATAGCTAGTATTTTAAAATAACTATAAGACAAGGGTATAACAACTATTATTTGTGTCTGAAACTGTTTATTTTTATATTTGTTTGCAGTACCATCAGTCCATGCCATACATATTAGATGAATGTCCATCAAAGGACCTGTGTGGAAAAAAGGCTTTTAAAGTGTTCAAGTACGTATTTTCCGATGGTTTACAACATAAGCTCGATGAAAGAACTGTAATGGTTGATGCTCCTGGTGCAATTATTGAATGTTCGTGTCGATTGTTTGAAACATTTAGGTGGCTATGTCGACACTCTATAAGAGTCATTACAGTTCTTGGTTCATTTGGTAGCCATACCAAATTCAGGGAACTTCCATCACATTATGTAATGCGTAGATGGACCAAACATGCTAAGAGTGGGAAGGTTTCTGGAATTTCGAGGGTTGATGCAATAGCAGTTGATTATGGCGAAAGGTACCGGAAACTTTGTGGCAGAATGATGTTGTTAGCAACAAGTGTGAGTTCAAATGATGCGGCATACAAACTAGTTAACAGTCAAATTGATGTTATTTGCAAGCAAGTTGAACAAGTCATTATTAACATAACACACGCCGATGATTTTACAACTTCCAACAACGGTACCTTTGTTAATCAACATGTGATACATCTGAAAGAAAGACCCAACCCGAATAGATTAAAGAAGAGGCTTGAAAGTCAGATGACGTTGCACAAGTAGAGGGCGAAGACCAATATTAATCGAAAGACGTTCCAGAGTGGACAATTTTTTGTCTGATGAAAATAACATTACACTTACATTGTGATGGATTTGGATTTTTTAACAAGTATAATTGATTTTCAATTGTAACAGCTTTACTTTGTTTTTAGTAGTTAATAATAGTTATTCTTTATATAGCTTACAATTATTATATACATGAAATACAACTACTATGAACATACAATATTTGTTATAAAAAATATGTTAGTAAGTAAGAAAAAAAATTTATAAGTGTTAATAATTGAGATATTATTTGTTTACACGTATTATAACAATGCTCTTAAACAAGTATATATTGGATTTATAGTTTTTAAAAAGTATATATTCATTTTCAGTTGTTGCAATATTACTTGGATTATTTATGCACATAATAGCTATTGTGCATATATATTATAGTCATGATGTACATGACATATAGCTATTGTGAACATAAAATTTTAAAATTTCTGTTTTGTTCATATAATAACTATGTACATAGTAGTTATTATATACATGATATATATCTATTGCCAAAATAACACTTGATAAAAAATACAGACTTTAATCATAGTAAATCCAAAATACAGACTTTAAAATCATTCACATTCCAAGATTGTAACAAAGTAGCATTACAATAATCAAGTCCTACTTCCTACGAATATGTACTTCTTGTTGTTTCCGGTAGTGTAAGGCGATATTATCTGGTTGATTCATTAGTTGCCAAATAATGTATTTCCGTTTTGCAACATCGTACTCGACAGTCGTCCATGTTTTAAAACACTTTAGTGCGATGTGACCATCCAAATGTTCCATCATATTAACTAAGAAGATGCCACAACTGTCAGGACAATTGTTTTGTTGTGAAGGAACTGCCCCCCACTTGAAGCTTGGCAGGAATGAAGGTAGATTTTCAAGAGGCAAATCAGCCCTCATCCATGTTTTCAGAAGTGCAAAAACTGCATCGGCTATTGGCTTGTAAATATCTTGCTAACATGCTTTTTCACATCTAGGATGTTTAAACCCCAGCGTCTGCCAGGGCAGCCTCAACATCGGATAATTCATGTATATATAGCATAGGGAGAACCAAATATAGACTTGTTTGGTTTAGTTTGTAGCTTCTTCTTCATTTACGAAGATTTTCCCTTTGTTGTCGCCGATGTTGATATCCATTTTCCACTACTCTTTTGTTTTATTTTTTTTCCAATTTGTGTACAAACAGTCTTACCAACTTCAGGATCAGTGTAATATAATATATAACAATAGTGTGTTACAATCCAAAAAAGTATAATAGCTATTTTATCAATTGATACATCTATGGATATCAGAAATTATTAATAGCTATAAAATATCAATATTACAGCTATTATTAATCATGCATAATAGCTATTTTAACAATTCATACATGTTCATATATCATAAATTATTAATAGCCATAAGACACTGTTGTTACGGCTATTATTAATCACATATAATAGCTATGTTTTACAATTCAGGCAGGTTTGCCATATTCATATTCACCTCCATTTCATTTATTGTTTATAAATATTATATCAAATTTAAACACTTACATTGTCTCTTTTATATTTATGGGTGTAATTTTCCTCCACAATTCGACCCCACCGTGTGGGTCATCTCCGTAACCTATTTTACAGCCAGACTCTCTGGCTGTCAACTCATCTTCAACATTTTCCGCAGGAACATCATCATTTCCTTCTTGATTTTCTGCTCCTATTGTTTTCTTTTCTCTTGAGTAGGACACAATTAGCACTTGTACCCTTCTTATTAAGTCAACAAAGTTTTTTTCGACTAATTCTGTAAAGTCTTCATCAGGGTGATTAAGCCCTTCTTCTGAGGTTGATTTTCCATTATATGAAACATATATTGGTTGTTCATTTCTAAGTTCGAAGCGCCTGCTTCCGGAACTGAAGGGGCTATTTCCTTTGAAGGTCTTGTTTTTTTTTTTGTTGGCTCAGAAGTGCCAGTTTCAGTGGTTGGCATTGATTGGATGTTTTCAGATTTTGTCTTTAACATTGCGTTACTTCTCTCATAAAGAGACTTGAACTCCAGTAGTTTTGGTATAGAACGTTTTATCTTCCCTAAGCAAACTTTAAAATTACATGGTTTGTTTAATTTGGGTATTATATCACTATCTACACTGTCTTCTACCCCTATTGTTTCTTCTTGAGATACTCTTTCATCTGGATCTACCATTTCTTCTGTAGTTTCTCTTTCATCTGGATCTACCTTTTTTCATCACCATATACTCCATCTTCAACAATTAAGAATCCAACTTCCTTGATGCTTTCCATTTTAACCGAGACTGTTTGATTGTCCCAGTACTTGGATGTTGTTGTCAGGTCACTCGTGTATTGTCCCGACACATAATCAAGATAATGAATATGTGTTAAAAAAGTGTTATATCAAGTATGACAAATGTTTTATTACCAGATAATAGCTATTATATACATCTGTTACATCTATTATCAACATTGGTTATAACTATTTATCTAAGTGTTAAATACTTTACTGCTGCTAACATTTATCCAAATAACTATTTATGCTAAATATTAATTATATTATAGCTATTTTATCTTTCAGTTATTTGTTTCCTGATAGAAATTATAATATTAACAGTTCCCATCATTATTCCATTTCAAAAATTGTAAATTTTACACAATACAACTATTCCCAATCTAATACATAGCTATTATCCCAACATAAAGTTTTCATATAGTCAGACATAATCTAGCACAAGTGTATACTAAAACCGTAAACTATATATATTACAAGTATTACACACATGCTACATATCTATGAAGGACAAAACTTAAAATTGTAACAGAACCTTACCATTAGGAAATGCATATTTCATACTGGCTTTACGTTCCTTTGGTCAGAAGCCATTTTTTTCTTTATTGCTAACCAAGCTCTTGTGTAATACGCCCGCAAAGTACTCTGCCCAATTCAACTTTTTGGCATCCGTCAATGGCTCTATCAATTTTGCAAATCGAAAGTTCATGTTATCCCCTGTGGTTGCCAGAATAGCATTTGACATTACAAACAAGATGTAAAGAACACACCATTTGTCCTCATCTTGTATTTAATCAGTTCTAGCAACTCTCTCATGACAGGATCCTTCATGTGAAATTTATTTGTTAGCTCAACATTGTATGACTCTAAGCAGTAATCATTTGCCCATTTCGCGTCTGGTAGCGCTTTTATATCTATTTTTTCCTTTATTTTTTATCCCATAAACTCGTTCAATGTCGTTTGTTGTCAAGGACAGTTTACGACCACCAGACAGTATAATCGACTTGTCCGCTTCGCTATAGTTTTCAACAAAAAATATTCATGCGTCACCCGAAATATTAAATAATTTGATTTCGGTGAAACCCAAGAACCCAGTCACTCTCAATCTGTCTAGTCGACTTTTGAAAATAGTTTTATTGTTCGCCATATTCTTGTTGATGTCTAAAATAAGTTTATAGCCAGTAGAAACTTGAATAATTTGCTTTTTTTTTATATCCATTATCAATATGGGTAATGCACATAATAGGTATTACAGTCTAGGGTTTCTGCAAAAAAATTGCAAATTTTTCAGATTGAATGTTTATTGGTTGTCAAAGATCGGTAGTTATGAATGTTGACACCAATTTGGAAGTAATGGTGAATTCATGCTTGAGATCGTGGATTACAGTTATGGTGTAAACAAGTTATCGTGGCAAGGTTTTGAAACCTGGACCGGACATCAACCCGGAAAAGTTACTAGGTCACGGGTCACTGGTCGGACCGGTGGTCGGACCGTCATCGACCCGTTCATCAACCCGGTGACGTCATAAATATTAAAAAATATATAATATATACTTATTAATAAAAAATAAAGTTAATGTAAGTATATATAGTAAAATTTAAGGACTAATGTAATAATTTTTTTTATACACTTCTACAGTTCCCAAGGGCTTCAATTAATGACTAAAAAATTATTATTATTAGTTAGTTGAGTGATAAATTGAACGTATGATTAAAAAAATATTCTCCGTTCTTGTGATATTCGTAACTCTTCATATGTTATAATATGTTACGTTTTATTTTTGTTACGTTTTGTTGAATGTCATTTCGCTTTCGTATCGTAATTGGGGATGTAATTGTAATTCACGTAAATGAGTAATTTAATTAGATGGGAAATTGGAATTGAGATTAATTAATAATTTTATTTGTATTAGGAAGGTTAACATAGTATAAATAAAATATATAGAATCACATTAAATATAAAAGGAATTAAATAGATAAGAAATAAAATAGAAAATAGAAAATAAAGAAAAAGGAAGGAACAGTTTCGTGGGAGAGAAAAAAAAGAGAAAAAAAATAAAAAGGACCAATAGAAACCGTGAAGAAGAAAAACATAATGTTGTGACCCGGCCGTTTTCACAAAACCGGTCCGGTTTCCGGGTCGAACGGTCGGGTCAACCGGTTCGATGAATTTAAAGCAATTTTTGATGCATCCGGTTTTTGGCACCTAACCGGACCGCTCGGAGGTCCGGGTTTCAAAACCATGTATCGTGGTTTAGGTTTCGAAATTGGGAAAAAAATTGCTTTTACCGCGACTGGGAGAAGAAAACGAAGATGGGTTTTGTTCTTATCAGCTTTGATCTAGTGTGGCATTCATAGTTATTCTTAAATGGGACGCGCGTTTTTATGGGCCGTTGGATTTGAAGCTCCTAGATCAGATGGTTATTAGGCTGTTCAGCAGGTGCTGAACACTACCCTAGCGGGTCACCATCCACTATGGTCAAGTCATTTTGGTAGTTATACACATTTGTTCAAAAGGAAAAAGAAAAGGCCAAAGGACCAAGAAATATGGAGTAAATGATTATTTATGGTACTAAACTATTTACGTATTTCTATTTAAGGTACTAAACTATTTTTTTTAGCTAATTATATCACTCATCTATTTACGAGTGTCAAATAATATACAATCACCATTTTTTGGGTGTTTTCCGGCCAAATTTGGCATGTGACTTTCATGTGTAGATTATTGAGGGGCAAATTTGGAATTTCACAATAATACAATGCTCCGTGATTTAAAGATTTGACCCGATTTTGAGCGCAAATTTTCTGTTTACGGGCCAAATCTTTAACCCGCGGATCACTGGAGTTATTGCGAAGTTTAATTTTTTCCCCTCAATAATCTGCACATGAAAGTCACGTGCCAACTTTGGCCGAAAAACACCCAAAAAAATAGTGGTTGTATGTTATTTGACACCCACAAATAGATGAGTGCTGTAATTAGCTAAAAAAATAGTTTAGTAGTATAAATATAAATACGTAAATAGTTTAGTACCATAAATAGTCATTTACTCCATTATTACAAATTTTTAATTTTTTTGACAGGGAAAGGGAATATATTACATTTTCAAATGTAATAATCTTGATTAGATTTTTACGAAATATGGTAATAACACGTGGATTATGATTAATGATTTATTCTTTCTCATGATTTGCTTATTATGTATTGGTTCTTTGGTTTGGAATGAACTTTTCCAATCACCAATCAATGAAGACTGTCATGTCAAACTCCTCACCACCCGTCATTCTAAAAGCATTCTTCTTCTTTTTTTTGATAACAAAAAATTTGGGTGTGTTCGGCTCCAATTACCACGGGGTCAGGGCAGACATTATGAATCATAGGTCGTTTATAAGGGTATTTACAGGTCACTCATCAACACATTTCTCACATCGAGAGCGGAAATTGAACACTTGATATTTGAAAAAACGTGTCAAATCCTGAGTTAATTTGACTTGGTTAAAAGAATTCTTCTTTACCAACAGCAAATCGACGGTAAAAATCCCATTGGCTCCTACTTTCCTATCACCAATTACAAAAAACCACGTCACACATATTCCCCAAGAGGTTTATTTATTTATTTTTTTAACTTTTATCTTTCTCGACCAATCGCCTGACACTGTCCCTCTTGCGAAGCATTCTGTCGTGGACCCTGGGCCACCAAGTGCCATGGACCACTTGGTCCACATTCAGCCACATCACAGTTTTGATTAAAATAATAAAAACAGGTGGGGCTTTATAATTTTTTTTTTAATCAAAAGAGGTGATGTGGTTAATACAATCCCACATATAGCCAGGATCTATATCAGAATTTTCCCCCTCTTGCACGAATGTGGTTTATGATCCAGATATACATTTTTCTCAATACGTTTGACAAAATATTAACTATTTATTTTTTATCGAATAGCTAAAAATAACAGTACCAAATTATGTTCTATTGAAAATAACTATTTATTCTAAGAAAGTTAATATTTTATTTTTTAGATTGGTTTTTTAATTATTTATAATATTTAATTATTTTGAGTGTGTTATTTTTATTATTCATTTTTGTTTTATTTTTTTTATATACTTCAACTAATTTAAGTATGCTAATTATATACTTTTATGATTTTCGGTGAAAAATATACACACTGCATCGTGATATTGCCCGACTATTACACATACAAACTGCCGTAAAAAAATATTTGGGTATATAAAAAAAGAAAAAGAAATATATGTAATAAAAATAGCACTCTAAAATAATTAAGTGTTACAAATACTCACTCGGTTCTAAATTAATCTTTTAATTGATAAAAAAATAGGTATTAAGATTTTGATATATTATATGAAAAACAAACTTAAAAGTCTATAATGCCATAATTAATTATTGTAAATTAGCTACTCACTTTTTAACTTGTATTGAAAGTTGCAATTTTAGTTAACTAAGAATATTAAATGACTGATTAGAAAATTAAAATATAAATATAAGTATTACTCTATTTAAAAATAGGACAAGTAATTCAGAATAAAATAAAAAAGAAATTAAAATAATTTATTTAGAATGGAGAGAAGCTAAAAACTCATTTTAAATTTAACAGTCAAACGAAACTAATTGATTATTGAATAACGAAGAAGGAACTAGCACTAGTTGATAAAAAATGCAAAAGTATCCTAATTTTTACTCCAATACAACATAATTGAATCTGTTGTCGAATAAGTGTTCAGTGTAAAAAATACTCATAAATAATTTAAAATTTTATACTGAATTTTACTTGGAAAAAATGAAGATTTTTTAGGGAAAAAGAACCCACGACTAGTGTTCATTTATCTAAATAAAATCTAAACGTTAATTTTTTTTACCAGAATCTAAACATTAAGTTTTTTTTTAAAAAAAAACTAGACCATTTATAAGTATGATCCAGTTTATTACAATTATATTATTATAAGACCTCACCAAAGGAGGAGTAGTAGAAGCCCCCGTGAGGGGTAGTAGATGTCCTGTTGAGCGAGTGTCGTAGAAGTCCCGTTGAGCATTAAGTTAACTCATCTATTAACTCATTCCGTTCCTTAATATAATATACAAGATTTTTAGAATACGTAACAAAAATTAAAGAATCAAAATGCAAGGTACTTTATTAGTTAAAATATCAACACTACTCTATTAAATAGAACTTGTATAACCATTAATTATATTTAAGAGAATAATATTAATATTTTAATTAAAAATCATCTTAAAATTTATTTTCCTACTTTACACTATATGTCTTGAATATCTTATATTAAAATGAAGATATTATAAAAGTATTTCGTACCTACAGACCGAACACACATATTTCGCACATGATCATTTAAACCCGTCACGATTCCAGTGCGGAAAGGGATAAGTTTCGCACGTGCGTAACTTTTTCGTTCGTTAGATTATAATTTTAACGATCAAGATTAATAAAAAACACCTATTTTGAAACTCAGGACACATGCTTTATTTTTATCGCGTTGAACATCTGATATGAATCTCAGAACCCCTGTTATAAGTTCAAAACACTTGTTTTTTAATCTCAGAATACCTGTTCTAAAACGTTCCGTATATACTGAAAAAAACTGTTCCGCATAAGGTTCGGATTGATTTAAACCCGTCTGATTCCTTCTTAATTTCACCCCCACTTTTCAAACTCGATCGCCACACACAATCTCTCTCTCTAAAACATCTGAAAGAAAACACACACTAGTCTTATCATACTCTCTCTCTCTCTCTATCTCTCTGTAATAATTTATTCAGCTCTTTTCTCTGCTGAAAAATCTGAAGTTGAAGTTTTGCGGCGGCGATTGGCGTTTTCCGGGAGTTGTGAATTGGTGTTTTGGGAGTTGCTCTAAAGTTAGGGTTTTTATTTTTGTTGGTGTAATAACAAAGGTTTTTTTTGTTGCTAAAGTTAGGGTTTTGTCGGGTTGAAATTGGTTATGAAGCTGAAGATATTTGGTGGTAGAGTAAGAGAAGATCAACGGTGAGGATTTTCTACTCCGGATGGAAGGAGGAGGTAGCTTCTCTACACTTCTTATTTCTTCTGGTACTATTCTTCATTTTGCCCTACGTTTCTAGTTAATTTGGGTAAATTTTAGGGGCCAATACTATTTTAGGATTTAGTTGGAGAATAGAGTTTTTTTCTTCAAGTAGAGAAAATAGCCCTTTTTGTGGGGAAATTTGTTATTTTGTTTTTATTTATTCTCTTGGTTCTCTGCCTTCTATTATGCCTTTTGACTTTGATTTGAGGAAATGATTATGTAGCAAAGGCGACAGTACAAGGGACCATGGTTTCAGTGGTAGTCTAGCTATTTGTATCAGTAAGGGTCAGGTGAATTGGGTAACTAAAGTTACATTTTTGGCAAGAAAGTAGTTGCTGGTTGATCTCCTTTTGGGGTTTGTTTTGATTCTTACTTGCAATATGTTACCCTTTTTGTGTCAGTAATATTGATGTAGCAAACTTTTTTTCTGCATTTTTTTCAACCAAAGAGCTCTTGGCGTGATTTTTTTTAGCTTTTGATGAAATGGAGTTAATGGAGTATGTTATAAAGTTGAATAATTTTGGTTTTGCTACAGTGAACTGTAATATGAAATATGCTGGGTTATTAATTTATTAGAGGTCTGGGAATTATGCGATCTGATTATGAAATGTGGCAATGCTGGTTCCTCTGATATAAATTTCTTTCCTTCTTTGGACGTAACGTTATTGCAAACGGTAAATACAAAGGAATTTATTGTAATTCTAGAATTCTCACATAGAGGGACATGCTGTGGTCTTCTGCTTGTTTTAGGTTTGAGCTTTGAGGTGATCTTTGAAGCAAAGATAATAGTATGGTCTAAGTTAGAACAAAGAGCATTGTGTTTAAGTGGTTGAGAGGTCTCTTCTCCTCTGCCCCGTTTAATGGACATATGACATTGGGATGAGTTCAACTTTGAGACGATCTTTGTAGTTTAGTCGGCCAGTAGAACTCCTTTTCGTTGACAAAAAAATAAGATGGTTATTTGACATTTTCTGGAAAATGCAAGTCTCATCATTGCCTAGTTCACGGAGGAAAGCTTGACTAGCAATTGCACGGAATTTTGTCCCTTGGGTTGTATATTTTTCCCCTTTATGAGCTTATGCTTCCTGAGTTTTAACATGCATCTCCTTAAAAGAAAGACGTTCAGATGAAATGGAAGAGCAATTCATATGACTGAAATATTCTTTCTTTTATTTCTAGTTTTTTTGACAATTTTATTTCTTTTCTATTTTTATGACAAGATAAATTCAAACTTCTAATATTATTGCACATTTCAGTATCTCCCTTAATTATTTGAATGAATGCTTATACGGAAAATATGCTCCTGTAGGCTCTAGAAGGGGTCAGTGTAAAATGATTGGCTTTGGGGTATTACAAATAGTATATATCTATGTTTCTGTGATTTAATGTTAATTTTGATTCTTTAGTGATACACCAATGGACAATGATGACAATGACTATCAAGGCCATGGTCTTCACATAGCTGGTGAAAAAAGCTCTAAACTTTCTCCTGTTCTTCGTCCATATGCTCTTCCCAAGTTTGATTTTGACGACGGGCATCTAAGGTTTGACAGTTTGGTGGAGAACGAGGTTTTTCTTGGTATTCCAAGTCAGGAAGATAATCAGTGGATTGAGGATTTTTCTCGAGGCAGTAGTGGAATCGAGTTCAGTACAAGTGCTGCAGAAACTTGCTCCATACCCAGGCATAATAATGTCTGGTCTGAGGCAACTTCGTCAGAATCTGTTGAAATGTTATTGAAGTCTGTTGGAAAGGAAGAAATTGTTGCAGGAGAATCCATTATAGAAGAATCTGATGCTGGAGATGTGTTGCATAGCTTAAGCAAACCAATGGATAGTAATTTGAGGCAGGAAGATAGAGCAGATGAAATTATAGACCGTAGTTCTGAATTACCCCCTACTGAGTTTCTAGAAAGTTTCACTTCTTTGGACCCGAATCCCAGAGATGGTGATACGCAGTCCAAGTATGTCGCACAATCTGGAGAGGTTAATCTGTCAGCTTATGGACATTCCAGTTCTATTGGTGAAAAAACTAGCATTACAGCTGAAGCTAACTTGCATGTTACCATGAAGTGTAATGAGAGCAATGTAGAGGGAGATCACGGTTCATTCGTTGAATCTTTAAACAAAAAAATGCAAGAAGATTCTTCCATTTCTGTACTAGAAACTGGCAGTGAAGAACCTTCTCCTCCTAATATTGTGATGAGTGCTGGGCAGCTAAATGTCGAGGATAAGATGAGTAATATTTCTCATGAAAGTATAGGCGGTTCACAGGAGACCCCTAAAATGGGCGATAACAGCATGCCTGAGAAAAAATCTGTTGAAGATGATGAGAAATTGAGTAAAATCTCTGCTGAAGCTTCTGGGACTGATCTCCATTTTGCTCTTCATGTAGCTCCAAAGTTGGAAGCTACTGCAGAATCTGCACTTGAAACAACTACTGCAGGTGTTCCGGAATCTTCAAGTATACCAACAGATGTAAACTCCAACTTGCTTACAGTAAAAGGATGCATTGAGGCTCAATGTTCTACTGAACCTGCTCAGAGCAGCAGATCTGGAATTGTGACCTCAGGCGCAGAGAGCGCATTACCGTCTGAAGGTGAAAGTATTTTACCTGAGAAACCATCTGCAATAAATCAAGAAGCTGGTGATGGTAGAAGTCGTGGGCAGATCAAAGAGGTTAGCAACCATGCTATCTGTTCTGAGTTGAATAAGGAACCTTTGACTGGCACTTCTACTGATAGGAGAAATGATTATCTTGAAATTAGTGGTAAGATTCGTACTGGTGCTGCAACAGCTGTTGCAGATGCGTCATCCGGAATGCAAATCGAACCGACCAGACATGATGGACATGTCAACATTAATGGAGATAATAACATTCTTATACCTCAGAAACCTATTTCTGTTGGTACTGTTGGGGCAGAAGTTGTAACTGTGAGTTCAAAGTCTGCAGATGCTGCTACTGAAATCCACAACGACAATCCAAAACCTGTAGATCAAATATCTCCTTCTGAACCAGCAGTTTTGTCAGATATCTCTAGAGAAGTTTCTATTGAGCAGGCTCTTCAGGACAGCAACCAGAATATCCTAGTTCGGGAAAGAGATGGGGGAAATTCTGCTTTTGATTCAAATAATGGGGCTGATAAAACTGCTGGGCCATGTGATGATGGCAAGAAGATTGAATTGTCAACTTTGGATGAAGTTGCGGAGGAAAGTGTTGAGAAACCTCACGGGTCACGGTTCGATGCTTCAGTTGGTAATGAACCAGGTATTTAATGGGGAATTGTTATTTGGACGGAATTATCCCAGTTTAGATAATTTTTAAGTCTCTTTTATTTAACATTGGCCATCTTGATTTTCAGCTTCAAATGCCAAGATAGAAGATACCAACACAGGATCACATGAGAGAGTTGATGACGTCCCTTCACTTCCAGTGAGTGGTACTACTGGTGAAGTTTCTAACCATAATGAGGACGGAAAATCAAAACCCTCTGCATTGGAAACATTACATCCAGATAAGGATGATGTGGCAATGGAAGCCCCCTCAATAGATGCTAGCATTCCGTTGTTGGAGTCCGGAGATGCAGTTATGGAGAAGTTATCTGATTCTATAGCCGCAAAAGGTGCGCCAGATAATTCTGCTGCAGTAGTAGTATCAGAAGACATTAGCCAGTCATTGAATTTGGTAGAATCCCCTGATAAGGGAATCCAGGTAGAGCAGGCAGCTGCTGGATTGCATCAGGAGCAGCCTGACAAGATAGAATTATCCCCTGTTAAAGCTGACCTCAACCTTAGAAAGAGTGATGCTGCTGAAGTTGCAAAACTTCTAAAGCCTAAGGAATCAACTGCAGCAAAAGACCACGGCATACAATCTACTTCAGCAGGTTTTGGATCAAAATTTTCCATCTGAAATCCCAATCATTTTATTAGTAAGAAATTGGTAATGAAGTGGCTTCTCTAAAGAATCTGAATAGGATATAAATATTGACTAAAGTTGAGTGTATGGACAAAAGTGTTTCTAAATCATAACCTATTCATATTAGTGTGAAAGATGTAAAATGATTTTACAATACTGGAAAATTGAATTATATAGAGACTATTCCTAGTATCCTAACCTAATAAGAATTCTTGTTCCCTAAGTAAGTAGCTAATATGGTAACTAAATTATTCTAGGTTTCTAAACTATAGAAAGACATAATAAAACAGAAATATTATCCTCTAATTACTGTTTTCCTAATCCTGCATCAGTTCTTATATAAGAACACAAACTGATTTTACAATGCTGGAAAATTGAATTATATAGAGACTATTCCTAGTATCCTAGCCTAAGAAGGATTATTGTTGCCTAAGTAAGTAGCTAATACGGTAACTGAATTATTCTAGGATTCTAAACTATAGAAATACATAATAAAACAGAAATATTGTCCTCTAATTACTGTAGCGTGAATAGTAATTCCTTAAACAGATTTATCTTTAGATTACTTTCCTATTTCTGCATCATGTAGTAACTAGTTGATTTTGTTTCTTTTTAAGGGCCATTATGTTGACAATGTCCCTCTTGTCCGATGTCATGCTAATTCTGCTTTTGCAGGAGGAGATAATTCTTCTGAAGTTGAGAAACCTGATACTGGCTCTGGTTCTGTTATCATCTCCCCTAAGCTCTTACAAAGTGGTGCCAAAAAGAAAGAAGGTACCATTGAAGGCATGTTTGCTTATGCCCCTCAACCTGTTGGAGTGGAAGGTGTTGGCAATGCCTCTTTGACAGCCATCTCTCCTGGAAAAAAAGATGCTATGGAGGAGGAGAGGAGCTTTACTTTTGATGTCAGTCCCTTGGTAGGTCTTTCTGAGAGAGAAACTTCGAAGGGTTGGCGGACAATTTTGAGTACTGAAGCTGTCAAAACACCCACGGTACTCCTTAGTTATACTTAAAGCTCAGTTGTACTTAATGCTCAAACACACGGTATGATGCAAATAGAAAGCAGAAAAACAGTACAAACTCAAGAACAAGGATTAATAGCAGATCCGTAGGTTATAAGTCCTTAATAAGCTGAAATAGCAACACAACATTCGAAATAACACCAGAAATATACAGTTTCAGACCTGAAACTAAACAGTAACAGCGGCTCCTGCTAGCCTCTCGCGCCTACGGCAGCGGTAGAGGGGTTGGTAGGCGCCGCGGGGTCGACTCTTCAAAAACCAAGCCTCCAAAAGACCTAAAACCCTAGCTGGTTTGAAGCTGCAAATATCTGCAGAAGCTTCTCTAAGAAAACAAGCTAAAAGTCCCCTACAAGTTGCTAGGAACTCCTAGTTATACCTACCCCAAGGCTTCTAGAAGCCAACCATAATTTGCCCAAAACCCCTTCTAAGAACCTCGTAATTTTAAAACAGCCCAACCATCTAACTTTTACCAAAAACTACCCACATATTAAATAATTCCTAACACAACATACTACCCAAAAGATCAAAAGCTGAAATAACAAAAGTACCCCTGACACACAGACACTACAAGAAACCCATAATAAACAGGAAATTATTTACAAATTCAGCTTGCATCACAGTATCTTGTAGTTTCTTTTTAACTGATGCTTGGCATGTGTTTTATTGAAGCTTGTTGAAGGTTCTCCTTCAACATCTGGGCGTGGCCAAATAGATTCTTTAGCACAGGAGGTTTCTCATGGAAGCACTCAGAAATTGGATAAGAGAGCTGTTGCAGGGGATTCAAAAACTGCCTCTGATCGGAAAAGTAGACGTGGCTCTGGAAAATCAGCAAAAGAGAATGCTAGAAAGGGAAACCATTTGAAGGACACCGTTCCCCTGAGACAGACAGCAAAAGATACATCATCTGCATTCTTTAGCCCTTCGGGGACTGGTAAACTAATGCCAGTAGAATTAGGTAATGTTGAACGCAGCGCAACAAAGCCAACTGGAGTTATTTCTGTGTCCGGATCAAGTCTACCTGATTTGAATATGTCAACTCCACCATCTGTTTCGTTTCATCAGCCTTTTACAGATTTGCAGCAAGTGCAGCTGCGAGCACAAATTTTTGTGTATGGATCCCTAATGTGAGTCTCATTCTCTACTTCCAAATTTATATAAAGTTTTAACATGTAAAGAAGAGTTGGAGTTGATTTTCGTGTATATGTTATTGGTTCAGTTACTTCAGGTCTCTAGGGTGTTGGAATTATTTTTTAAAGTAGTATAGGCATACTTGTGAACCTTTTCTGGTTCGGTGGCTGTGAGAAATTTTGTTTCTTATTGCTTGGGTTGTGGTACTTCGGGGGAATTGTTAATTATATTTTATCACCTTGTGATTTATCCTCTTTACACTTGACCCTTCTTTTATTTGAAAATTCACCTTTTTCCTTTGTACTTCTACTTGAAGTTGTATATAAACTTAACCTATAAATTGCACTGAAGTTTGCAAGAGGTTATCAAACCATCTTGTTCCCAAGTACTTACATCTGTTCCTCTCATATTCACAAGTTTGAGAAAGAATATTTGAATAGATAAAATCATCAAATTTCTAATAGAGTTCTCATATGTTCTGGTCTCTTGGGGACGTGAAGGAAAGTGACTTTTGTGTGGAAATATTCATAGATTTGCCTGGATCCTTTATAAACACTTCTACCATTATTTTCATGTTACCCTGTAATCAAAAGTATGGGTGCAATTTTTAACCATTAGTGGGTATAAGGGTTCAGCTAAACCACAAGGTAAATAATCCAAAATAGAAAGGTACCTGAGAACCTTTCTAAATTATTTATGCTGAGGTTTTCAATGACACAATGTGAAGGCACATTTTGAATTGCATTATCATGTATGGGTTCTTGATTGGTATGTCTTAAATCTGGTAGTCATTCTAATTTTATGTGATATGGTTGTTATGCAGGCAAGGAGTAGCACCTGACGAGGCTTGTATGGTTTCAGCTTTTGGGATATCTGGTTAGTTTGTAGAGTCCATCTGTGTGTTTTCTTCTATGACAGAATTTTGTTACTGATGGTGATGGCATCATCATTTCTATTCTACAGATGGAGGGAGGAACATTTGGGAGCCTGCATGGCGGGCTTATATGGAAAGACTTCATGGTCAGAAGCCACACCCAAGTAACTCCGAGACTCCAGTGCACTTGCGTTCAGTTACTTAAAGATGTTTTCAATCTATTTGTAGGTGTTCTTGTTATCTTATCTGCGTCCTATCATTGGAAATGCAGGTGCTAAAGCTTTGGATCAGGGTAATAAACAGGGCTCGACTCAAAGCAAAGTTCGAGCAAGTAGCAAAAGTACCCCCTCACCGGTTATTAACCCTATGATTCCTCTTTCATCACCTTTGTGGAATGTACCAACACCTTCGAATGATACTCTGCCAACTAATAACCTGGCTAGAGGTGCAGTTCTTGATTATCAGGCACTTTCTCCTATACACGCTTATCAGACACCAGCTATGCGGAATCTTGCAGGACATACAACTTCTTGGGTATCCCAGGCTCCCTTCCCAGTTCCCTGGGTTGCTTCTCCACAGAGTTCTCCTTTTGATATCGGTTCTCATTTTCCTGCATTGCACACTACAGAAACAGTGAAAGTGATTGCGGTAAAAGAATCTTCTACACCAACTTCTTCTGTTGCAAAGCATTCATCTGCCGCCCCTGCAAGTGGCGGTTCTTCTGTATCTCTAGGCAAGTCTTCCCGAAAAAGACGACAGTTTCACATACCCCAGATACTGCTCACCCGAAGTCTAGAAAGAGGAAAAAATCTTCTGGTTCTGAGGAGCTTGGCCAGACCTCTTTGCCTATTAGTCAGAAAGTATCAGTTTCCACCACTGTAAGAAACACTCCTGCTGCTAGCAAGGGTCCTGCACCTCAAGATCTTGGCGCGGCATCGTTTCTTGCCCGAAGTCAGGCAGAATTGGTATCAGCTTCTGCTGGAAGTAGTCAAATTTCTACTTCAGTTGTTATCCCAGGCCCTTCTATCTCTGCTTTAGATAAATCTTCTGTACCCGTATCTACAATTTCCTCCTATGATCACCCAAAAAGTGTGGACCGAGCTCTAGAGAAAAGGACTTTACTCTCTGAGGACATTGCAAAAGTTGCGGAGGCTAACCTACAAGCAGAGGAGGCTGCTGCTCATGCTGCTGTGGCAGTTAGTCACTGTCAGAGTGTATGGTCCGAGTTAAATAAACAAAAGAATTCCGGTTTGATGCCAGATGTAGAAGCTAAGCTAGCATCTGCTGCTGCCGCTATTGCAGCCGCCAGTTCTGTTGCTAAAGCAGCTGCTGCAGCAGCCAAGATTGCATCAAATGCTGCTATGCAAGCAAAACAGATGGCTGATGAGGCATTGATCTCTACTGAAACTTTGAATCCTGTTCGAAATGATCCTACTTCATTTCCTGGTTTTATGAACAGCATAGTAAATGCCACTCCCTGCATCTATTCTGAAGGTTGGGGAGGGAAATAATGGATCTAGTTCAATTATCATAGCTGCTCGTGAAGCTTCTAGGAGGAGAATGGAGGCTGCTTCAGCTGCCTCGAGGCATGCTGAGAATTTGGATGCCGTAGTAAAGGCTGCAGAACTGGCGGCAGAAGCAGTGTCACAAGCAGGTAAAATTGTTGCTCTAGGTGAGCCTTTGCCTCTACGTAAGTTAGCAGAAGCAGGTCCAGATGGGTACTGGAAAATTACTGCAGAATTTGGTCGGGATGCAAAATCAAATAATGTGACTGGAAATACTTCAAATGTTAACATTGTTGAGGAAGTTCCTGCTGTTATTGAGCAGCAGTCTGAGAGGCCATCAGACAAGGAGATGCATAATACAGGCCAAGTTGCATCACTTCATCCTAGAGAGGCATCTAAGAATTCAATGGAAGACCACATCAGGGAGGAAGAATACGTTCCAGCTTTTGTTTCTCGCTGCGACAATGATTTAAGAGGTACAAAGAGCCGCAGAACATCTGACGTGAGTAAAACCATCAGTGTTGTGCCCGAGCCAGAGATCAGATTGAGATCTACTGAGCAGGAAAACATGACTGACGCTTCAAATGATAATAGTATAAAAGAGAATTGCCTTGTTGAGGTAAAGTATAAAGACAAAGCAGTTTAAAGATCTGGTATATTATTTGTTAACATGATCATTGCAATTATTTGTCTTCAGTTCATATTTTTCACTCTTCTTTGAGTTTTTCAGTCATAGTTGAGATGTACACAGGTCTCCATGGATTTCCAAAGAAATAGAAATAGCTTGCTTTGTGTTTTCATTTTCTTGTTTAATAGAAACGTGGTCTTTGGATTATATTTGATGATCTTAATGGTCATACCTGAATTGAGCTATTCTCCATTATAGGTTTTCAAAGATAAAGGTGACTTTGGGGCCTGGTTTTCTGCGAACGTGTTGAATTTGAAGGATGGGAATGCTTTGGTATGCTACACAGAACTCGAATCAGAAGATGGTAAGCTATCAATGGAATTTGTTATAGTATCATACTGAAAGTGTAGAGTAGAGTTCTGGAGCAACCTCTCAATCTTTATTCCAAAACCTCTGACTCAATAATTTGGGGAATGGTTTGTTCATATAACTTTTAAACACGCTGATTGTTGCTAACAAGTTATCGAGTTTAGTTCCACTTGAAGGAGCTGACCCACTTGGCTTTAAGCTATAATGAACATGGAGGCATTTAAATGTAGTAATCATTTTTATGGTTGCAAGCCTTGGACAATCTTTCATAACTGACGCATTTGGATCTTCATGGAATTAAGTTTGGTGTGTGTGGGGGGTGTGTGTGTGGGTTGGGGGGATTCCTATTGCAATATGATGCTACTTGAAGTTTTAACATGGTTGTAAGTTATCAAGTGGAACTAACCTGAACTCTGCATGTATTGGCCCCAGCTGTATAGTTTATTGCAGTTGGGTGTCTAGGTCCTTGTTGGAGAGATATTTGTTATATTTAGAGAGACGTGGGATGGACTTGGGAGTGCGCTGAAGACTATTTGTTTGGTTCTCCTTGAAGACGGGTCTTCACCCACCCACACATAATGGTTAACAGACCCACTACACTGAACATCACCAATCTTTCTCTGTTTTAAAGGCCAGATTAAATTTTCTCTGTGGGAGATTTGACTAAATGAAAGCTTGCCTGAAACTTTTATTGCTCTAATCTTTAGCTTCAGTAGGAGCTGAAAGAAATTTGTGCAAGTTTTATTCAGTTTGGTGTTGTTCTTTAGCCTAGGCTGGAGTTTAGAATATGAGAAAAACTTGTTTATATCACTGAGTAGGAATTTTTGGACCGAGGTTGAGGTGCACACGAATAGTGATCTCCATTATGGGGAAGGCGAGAGTTGGGGTTTATCCTCGCTCTGTTAATGGGTTGAATGAGCAGTGCGTGTTTATCAAGTTCATAAGATGTCTTATGCAGGGGCTATGCTGCTATTGGTTTTGGGTAGATAGAGCACTGTTTCAATTTGGTATTATATAGATTGCCTTCATGCGCTTCTCTACCCATAACATTTTATAGATGTAACTTGACATGATATTTTTCGTATATTTACTATTCCGAGTAAAGGGGATCACTGTCGCGTTTGAGCTGATGATGTGTTTTTATCATTAAGAAGCAGAGATTTGATATCATCTTTATTATAAAATTTCCTTTTTTCTGTAATGGTGCAGGGAAGTTGAAGGAGTGGGTACCATTGGAATCACATGACAGCATACCGCCCATAATACGTCCTGCCAATCCTATAACTAGTTTAGCATATGAAGGGACAAGGAAAAGACGTAGAGCAGCTGTAAGGGATCATGTTTGGTCGCTTGGAGATAGAGTTGACGCATGGGTGGGAAGCTGGTAAGAAATTTCTTTTATGTTCTCTGATTGCCGTAATGCAATCTAAGAATTGTCCTTTCTTCCTCTTGTGCGAATCTCGTTTACAGTAGTTCTTGTGTCTCATCAAATAATTCATCCTGTGTCCTTACTTTTACCCGAAAAAGGACATAAAACCTACCTTGGTATCCAGTTAAAATTATGAGAAGCATAAAGATTTAATTTTTTTTGTGGGGGTGGGTGAATGAGCAATTTAGACTATTTGGTTGATCTTTCTATCTTATGCCATTGGTGACGGAGGTCACCAGTGTTGTCAAGGCGTTGAGGCGCACCAAGGCGCAAAGGGGGCTTAGTGCCTTGAGGCGCAAGGCGCATGCCTTAGTAAAAAAGGCGCACCTTGAATAAATATTATTATATATTAGGAGCATGCAATTTTAGGCAAAACATAATAATAATAATAATAATAATAATAATAATAATAATAATAAATAATAATAATAATAATAAAGTTCTTTAAAAAAAGATAGTCAAATAGAATAATAAAAAAAAAAAGCATCCATAATCTACAACATATGAAAAAACAATTTAAACTATTTGTTTTATTAAAAGGAGAAAATAGAAGAAGGTATATATTAAAAAATTTGCTTTGTATCTTAAAAAAAAAGCAACAACACTTTTGTTTCAGTATGTAGAATTGTTTGTTGCAGGATGGCTTGTTCCCCTAATATATAATAAGGTATACATTATTATATTATTTATATAATATATTAGTCTCACTATTTGTTTCAGTATCACAACACTTTTCTTCTCTTAAAAAAAAAACCAGTGAATCAGATGTAGGTTTCTCAAAATTTCTCTTCAACAAAAAATCAGAAAACATTCTCAAAGTTTCTTTTAAAAAAAAAAAATTCAGAAAAAGAAGGGAAGAAGAAGAAGAGAAAGATGTTAAAAAAAAAAATTAGAACTTACCTTGAAGAGCGGGTGATGAAAGAGACTTTGAGTTTCTTGAAAGAAGAGACTGAAAGAGACGTTTAGCTCTTTTAAAACTCTTCACCTTATTTTTTTTTTTAACCCTGTAATTAGCCCCTATTTAACAAAAACTCTTCAGCTTCTTTTTTTAAAAAACACCTCAGCAGCGCCTTGAATCTCGCCTTGCGCCTTGATCCGCGACTTGATCCTCTCGCTTTTCCAGAAAGGCGCGCCTCAAATTTTAAGGCGCTTTGAGCCTCGCCTTTGCGCCTCTCGCCTCAGGCGCGCGCCTTAACAACACTGGAGGTCACTGGAAAAAGGTTACTGTTTTCTTATCTGCATAGAGGAAATTTTCTTATTATTTTCTTTATGCCTTTGGCTATTCAAAGTAGACACTTTTTAGGTGTTGGTTTGAGTTTCGACAGCGTACTTGTGAATATTACATATTTTTGGAGACAAGTATTATTATGTTACTTTATGTAATGTAGTTTTTGTGAACTAAAAAGATTTTTGAAGCTTGTATAAATTTCTTAGATTGGAGTTATAATTGTAAATTTTATCCCGTCTATAGTACTTCCCCCGTCCCAAATTATCTATCCACATTTGCTTTTTAATTTGTCCCAACTCTGTCCACTTTCTAAATAAATGGCTCATTAATAAGGGTTTTTCCAATCCTACCCCTTACATTGAATGTTGGAGAGAGTAGAATAGAGAGAAAATAAGTTAGAATTAAATTGGAAGTAAAATTAAATAGGGTCATGTTTGACATTTTACCATATTCTACTATAGAATTTGAGGAACCTTAATTCCGTGCAAAACATAAAGTGGGCAGATAATTTGGGACGGAGGGAGTATTTAGTTAAGTTTTCCATATTGTTTGTTCCAAGACGATTGATTATGCAATTGGAGATGATTCATTTTCTGTAATCACATGTACATGAATGCAATGCATGTATATAAGAACCATGAAAATTTATGTATTCCAATAGCAAAGAACATTCTTTGCACCAGTACCATAGGCAATACTGCAATGGAGGCTTTGCTCAAATTCGTAGTCTGATGTAAAATCACTGTTCCGCTTCCAACTTTGAACTCTGTGAAATGTCTAATTTCCATTTGTCTCAAACCTTTTTCTCTGCGTGCTTTTAGCTGGCGTGAAGGAGTCGTCGTAGAAAAAAACAAAAAAGACGAATCAACATTAAGTGTTCACTTTCCAGGTACTTCGGCATACAAACCCATGATGCCTTGAGCTAACTTTACTATACTGGAAATAATTGTTTCTTGTGTGTTGCTTGTAGTTCAAGGGAAAATATCAGCTGTAAAAGTGTGGCATCTTCGGTCTACTCGTATTTGGAAGGATGGGGAATGGATTGAGTTGCCAAGTTCTGCACAAGACCACTCTTTCCAGGTTCGCTTACAATTTCCATGCTGAAGTTGAGTCATTTTTCAGTTTGTTTATTTCACTTATTCTCATATTTCTTATTATCTGTTTCCAGGGTGGTGATACACCTCAAGAGAAACGAGTGAAGCTGGGTAGTCCTGCTATTGAGGGGAAAGGGAAGGCCAAAATGTCAAACAATGTGGATGTTTCTGAACCAAGGAAACCCGAAGAATCATCATCGTTACCTTTATCTGCTGCAGAGAAAGAGTTTAATGTTGGCAGTACCAAGAATGATAACAAGCCAGAGACTCTTAGGACAATGAGGTCTGGTTTACAGAAAGAAGGTTCAAAAGTGATTTTTGGTGTCCCTAAGCCTGGAAAGAAAAGGAAATTTATGGAAGTTAGCAAACATTATACTTCTGATCGTAGCACTAAGAACAGCAAGTCAACTGATTCGGAAAAGTTTGCAAAGTATTTGACGCCTCAAGGATCAGGAGCTCGTGCATGGAAGAATAGTTCTAAAATAGAACCAAAGGAAAAGCTAGCAGCTGAATCTAAATCCAGAGGTTTTAAGTCTGCAAAACCTCCAAGTGTGCCAACCAGAACATTACCCCGGAGAGAGGTATCTTCAGTTTCTGAAAGGGCTGCTGCTTCAAGTGATAGTGTGGCAAGGAATACTACCAGCAATGATACGGATGAAGGCGAGCAGAATCTTGATGAGTTTGTATCCTCTTCTAGTGTTGAAATGAGAGCTGATCCAACACCGTTATCTTCACATGCTCCAAGCTCAAATATTCCCAAGAAAATGGCTGCAACTAACGTGAAATCCGAGCGGCTGAGGAAGGGTAGACCTGCACTTGCTGGAGGGAAGTTATCGAAAGTGGAAGAAAAGGAAAAATTAGTTCCTGAAGTTGTTGAACCCCGGAGGTCAAATCGCAAGATTCAGCCAACTTCAAGGGTAAGTCTTAAAGTCTCCTTTCATTTTGGAAGTTGCTGATTTAATACATTGAACATGGTTCTCTACTAGCTGGGTGGGATAGTTATAAGCAAAATTCCCTTCCTGAATTCATATTTTATGGACATGCATTAGCACGTTGTTGATCTGTGGCAGTAGTGTATTGACCACATGCCAACCGAATTGGTACTGACTTCTAGCTTGAGTGGATTGAGAGAGGCGTCAAAACCTCTAGTTTTAGCAATTCGACCCTCGGGTTTGTTCCACCCTTTGATATTTAGGTTAAATCATGGTCACACACACACACTATTAGGCAGTGTTGTCAATAGCGGTGGTATAGTGATCTATAGTGGTGTGTTGGTGAATTCAAAAAGCCATCCTCTTGGGAATATATGCACCGAAATCAAATTATGAACTAGGCTCTTAGTTCAATTAGCTACAGGTTTATTTTATTGCATCAAATATTGCCTATTTCTTTTTATTTACTTGCCTTTTGAGTCATAACATAACATGTATCACATTTCATTTGGCTGTTATATTTGTTTTCGTTTTCTCTCTTTTTTAGTTATAATAGAATTGGCAAGGGAAACCAAGTGAAATCCTTATTCCATTTCTGTGCAAATTAGCATGTTTAACTATTCCTATTTCTTACCGTAGTACTCAGAACCCACATGATGCGATATTTTCTTCTAGAACAATGGTGTTGTCTTTGTTCTTACTCAGAACCCACAATCAAGTTTTTTTCCTGGCCAAGTGAAATTTGTATTCCTCGTATTTTTTGGTATTTCTTGGTCGCAGCTATTGGAAGGATTGCAGAGCTCTCTCATTATTCCCAAGTTCCCCTCTATCTCACATGACAAAGGTCATAGAAACCAAAACAAGGGTGCATCTAAAGGTAACATTAGCCGGCAGCAATGCTCATTTCCCTTCATGCAACAGATTATGATATTTTTAATTCTTGCCGAGTATAAAATCCCTAGTAATTTGAACTTGTTTACTGTGTGGTAGGGAATAACTGATTGAAACGACTTTCTGATGGGAATGGTGTGGAACCAGGCACGGAAGCAAGCTTATATGTTCATCACAAGACGCAAATCTGGGGTGCTTCCTGGTGCTTCAGCTGTAAAATTAGGCAGTAAATTTTATATACATTTTAGCTTCTTACAGAAATGGTTAGTTGTACTATTTGATAGGTATGTTGTATATTGGATTTCTTATGGACTTCTAGAAAGATTCTTCAATGATGAACTATACCATTTTGCAGCCCTTGGGGATTCTTCTTGGAACCCTATTATCCCCCCGGGATTTCTTGAAATGTTGTAACAAGGGAAGAATGTCAATTCTAGAATTCAGGACAAACTGGAAATGTCCAAACAGGCTTATCGCGTGTGGAAACTTCTTGACATTAATGTTTGAAAATGGACATTAATAGCAAAGTAAATTCACTTTTCGCGCTTCAGACTGCAATATGGACAGTTGCAAGCTCATCATCGGAACAAACAAGTTTCCTATACACGGATCTAACTGACCCATATCTCAAGAACTGCTACAGCCCCAAGATCGTCTTAGTGTCGTGCTCAGTAGAGTTTGCGTACCAGGCAGTAGCAGAGTGGAAACGACGTGGTAGAGGTGGCATAACTCCGGTATGGAAACAAAAACCAGCTTCAAGGCTTCAGTCCGATATAGGGTCTTCATGATCAACGTCTTCTCCCGGGTATGCGTACCCTTCTATGCTCGAGTTTCTTGCTTTGGCGTGGAAACCACTGATGTATTGGTTTACGGGCTTGATCTCGGAAGCAATGGGAACCTTAACTAAATTTGAATCCTCATTATGATATCCAAGGGCATTAGAGTGGTTAGAAGGTCTAGGTTTACGACAAATGCACGAGGATGGATATTCATGAAACTCTCCACGTCCTGGTCTGATCTCTTCAGGTTCTCCCATGAATCCTCTTTGGCAAGCTCTGACCTTCTTGGCAAACGTAACCCAGTCCATTTTATCTCGTTCCATGAACAAAGCGCTGATCCTTTTGGCGTTTGGTCTGATTGTCCTCTTATGTCCTGCGTACCTCCTGTAAAAATGAAAGCAAGAATGTTAGATTTATTGCCCCGAGAACCAAATTTAAACGATAACATGATTGAAATTTACCTTCGGCCAGCTAAGATCTTTGCCATGTTTCCGTTATTATTTGTGACGAAAACATCACTTTCATCGCAAACAATATAGTCAATGGCAGCAAGGCGGGATGAGAAGGGAAGAAAAGGTTTTAGCTCTTCCGCAACAAGCATCTCTTTCGTGTAAAAGTTTGGAAAGAGCTCTCTCAAGGGTCTCAAAGTTTCTTCTCCACCATATACTTCGCCAGATGCAACGTAAAGGTAAGTGTCATTCTTGAAACCGAGTGCCCGGAGCATCAAACCTACTTCATGGGGAGTGAGTGGACATCTCCCTCGTGTCCGTTCCTCGTCAGGGCTCAATTCCTGCATCAGCAATATACATTTACATAAGACCTTGTCGATCTAAACAAGGATCAGCGAACAAAAACAAAACAACGATAAATACTAATAACGGATTGTATTCTCACAGGCAGTGTTTCCCATCTTTTCCGTATTTCTCCTAGCTCATTTCTTTCTTTATCTCCCCCACCATAGTAACAACCAGAAAATGCTAGCATATCAGGTTCAAACCTGCAGCAGATGAACGAGAGAAAAAACGAAATTCAAGGATTAGCGAACAAAAACAAAACAACGATGCTAATGAAACTCATTAGATCCCTTTGCTTTCCATACAGTTATTAACATTTGATGATCTAAAATGAACGTCTTTTTTATAAGTAAGATAATACTCAAAATAAAAAAGCGGAAGGAAAAGACACCAAATGAGCAGAAAACTTAGCCAAGAGTGTCCCGACATTTAAGCAAACAGCCACAAGATTTCAACTTTTTAACAGTCGGGAAGAGTGACAAACCTCAAGTGAATTGCAATATAACGTTTGGCTGTTTTCCGCATTCGGTTTACTAGTTTCCACCCCAAGTTCATTATAGGTTTGGTAAATCTTAAAGCATGATAATTTACACGGCAACGCAGCTTCTGTAGATCCTCATCGAGGTCATTAGCGAGCCTGTAGTCAAACTTTGTCAACTGGACAACCTGCAACAAATTCAGTTCACTTGTTAACATTCAGTTAATTACATATACATATAAACTTTCTGCACTTTCTAGATCTTTCGTGTAAATATAAGAAAGCCTATGATCATTTCAAAAGAGTCTATTTTTTAGTTCTAAAACTAAATAAGATAGGAAAACGAGGAATATAAAGGTATACATTGAAGCGTCTGAAATCTTTATTGAGATATGCACCAAAGAATTTTCCCACTTACACGTCTTCTCAATAGTATAGGAAGTACTTGGTCAAGATAATATTCAGGTTCCGACTTTCTGGGAACTCGCATTGTGTATGGGGGTTTCTCCATTGATCGCATCACCCTTTCCGGGACTCTTTTAACTATTGTCACATCCTTTGTGAGGTAAGAAATGAACCAGTTAATGTCAAAAACGTTGAGGAAATCACTGCAAGTCAAATCAAACATTTGAATGAGAACATTATTCAACATTGTCCATATGGTAGCTATCCATTTAATGAAACTACAGATCAATATTTGTTGGCTGAGGCATATAGCTTGTATTCTCATCCCGGAACAAATTACTCAAAACGCAATATACCTATCATCCTTCCAGAAAGAATGATGATCTAGTTCTGGTACTACTAAAGTGGCATTAAGAATCCGTGCAACAACTACAGCATCAGTTATCTGAAAAGAAAAAAGCGGATCGTGAGATGGGGTGGCGAAACTGGAAGGAAGTTCAAAACTTTCAATAGTTGAGACTTACTCCAGTTCTTTGTTGATTCAGTCCCCCACTTGTGGCAATGAGCAAATAACCATTTGATAACCGCTCAGTTATAGCAGCTACAATTTAACATATGAATATTAGGGCCCGGAATTTACTTAAAACCAAAAGCAAAGTACACGGTGGCCAACAATTAACACCTAAGCCATAATAAAGGACTCAACCAAGTTTATGAAGAAAACGAAGTTTATCATAGGCAGATAGTAGACCACATGATAATGAACTGGGAAAAACAGATGAATAACAATGTAGTTCTCCTCAACTTGGATTATATCAGCAATGGTGCGACCGAATTTTAGGTAAAGCAACATTGGAAACTGTAATTCTCAGTTTTGACGTCTAAAAGAAAATGCAAGCATGGGTCTAAGTGCTTACGAGAGAAATGAGGGCCTCTTTCACTGCAGCCATAGTACATGTTTGAAAACTTTGATTTCCAAATATCTATTGGTGCATGACCTCCGATATTCTGTTTAGTAGTATAAAGTAAAGGAAACATAAATAACATTCTGTTTAGTAGAAGAAGAAAATTGCAAGTTGTGAACCCACATAACTTCACTGACATTAAAACCACTACTAAATAAATTCAATTTCTAATCTGATGTGTTATATAATAAATCTTCACGGTCCGACCCTCTTAAAAACTTCCAACTCTTTTTCTTTTTTAGTACATTCATTTAGATTGTACTTGATTTGAAATGGAGAAAATTTTCTAGAAAGGAATCCTAATACCAATACACTCTTGAAAAACGAGGCATTTTTGCATCTCTTTCTTTTTTCTTAAGAAATACTTATAGCATCTTTTACAAGACGTGACGATTGTAATGAGGTCAAAGAAAAGAAAAAAAGCATCACTAAGGAATCTTGGAAGGCCAGTTCCGGCATTGCACCCCCACCCCGCTCACCAAAACAATAAATAAAATAAGAATAGATTTCACAAAACTCTACAATAATGACAAACATTAGACAATATTTATGTACATGAAAAAGGAAAAGAGTCATTCACAAATATCTTATACATAAGAAACGAAGCTAACCAGTACAGTCAGAGTCTGTCTCTGGTGTATGATTTTAGAAATCATGTCAGCTAAATAACCGAAAGAACATGAAACTAATACATCCGGTATGGAAAGAGAACAAAAGAAAATTGGAAAGAGAAAGAACACATTTTTGTTTATACACCTAGAAAGGCATAATATATGGTCCAACAATCTCAATCTTATTGTTATTTTCTTCCTTTTAATAAATACTGTGTACCTTTGCTCCTCTATTCCACTACCTCAATTGTCCTTTTCCATATTTAATATCGTATTTTCCAGTAAAATCAATGCACACACGGATCTACACATGTTTAGCAAAATCATGATTTCTTAAGAAACAAATAGTCCCACCACAACCAATCCACCAACTAAGGCTTCCATTAACCACCAAGCAAGAGAGGCTAAAGCTCAGTTGACTCTTACTTGTCATGAACTCTTAAACATGTATTTGAAGTTCTGAAACCTAAGTTAACTCGATCTAAAGAAAGACAACTGAACATCCCACCCCCCAAAATGCCTAAAGACCGAATCAACAACAACAACCAAGCCTTAATCCCAAAAGATTGGGATAAACTACATGAACCAAAGAAAAAATTACGTAAAATCCACATGGATGCATTCTCTCCATTTCTTTCGATCCAAAACAAAACTATCATCTAAATCAAGCACATGCATATCCCCTTTTATCACTTCCGTCCAAGTCTTCCTCGGTCTACCTCTACCTCTTATAATCTCTCACCTCAATATTACCTAATCCATCAATTCTCCTAAATTGGGCATCACTTGGTCTTCTTTTAATGTGTTCAAACCAACACAAACGGTTCTCTCTCATCATGTCTTCAATAGGTTCCTAAAGACAGAATCTTGCACATAATTCCCTCAGTGGAACTGAAAAATCAGAACTCTACAAACAAGAAATTACACTTATTATACTCCAAAATTTTCCTTTTGAGCTGCATTTCATGCCTAAACCAAAAGATGAAGGGAAAAAACAGAACAGTAAAAACAAAAAATATGAGACTCATAAACAGACACTAAAAACATCAAAATAAACTGCAATCAAATAGTAAAAAAAAGGGGTAAAAAAGTTTTACAAAAAATCAAAACCCATTATAGCTAAGCTACATTACCACCTGATAGAAGATGGTTCTCATGACAAGGCGCTGAGAGTACCATTCAAGATCAGAAGCCAAGTGTCCAGTGAAGAGTGAAATTAACCCAACAACAAAAAGCAAAAACCCACAAATCTTAACAGACCAAGAGATCTTTGGCCTTCTTGTTGTTGTTGTAGTAACTGAAGAAGAATACCCATTTCTCAAAAATGGCCAAGAAGAACAATGCTGCTTATGCTTCCATGCTTTATTGGCCACCCCCATATCTTCTTCTTCTTCTTCTTGTTCTTGGATTATTATTTCCACATTCAATTTCTTCACTGAAATTTTCCCCTTTTCTCATAGTATTTCTTTGATAATACCATTAACAATCAATCAATTTTGGACTTTTGCACTGCAAAAAACAGTCAAGACTCCACCTTTTCTCTCTCTTTCTTTAATTAATGCTTGGGTTTGGTGGTCTGAAAGGGTTGAAAGATGTAAATGTGGGAAGGGAAACAAAAAACCCAGAATAAAGAGGTTTGATTTAAGGGGTTTTGGTCTAAATTTCCCCCTATTTATGGGGTCTCTGATGAGATTTTTGCAATATATAATAATGGGATTTCACTGTATAGAGACACCACCGTGGGGGGGGGGGGGGTGCTTTCTTCTTTTTAGAGGAAGGTGAAAGGCACTATGAAAAAGATTTGTGTGTATAGAGAGGGGCAGTGAAAAAGAGAGGAGAGATTGAGGTAGTTTTGTGTTGGGGATAATAAAAAAAAAAAAAGCAAAAAGGATTTATGAAGAAGATGGATTTGGGGATTCAATCATAAATTCTTCTTTTTACCAAACTAATTTTGTTCGGATCGAATATGCATTGTGGGTTTACAGTATAAAATTATGTAATTGTTCGCAATTTTGTGATTGGTATTCAGGTATTTGATTTGACTAATGCATTTGTAATCTAATACGCATCATAGTTCACCGACAAAAAATTATGCAAATTCGTAATATAAATTGCTCATGAGATGCTAGTCTCTTTTATGTATCTCTTAAGTATCTGCATTGTGCAGAAACCCAACTTGTGCATTTTTGGATTTTTCGAATGACTAAAAATAAAATTCGGCCTATTGTTTTTTTTTTATTCACAACTTTTTTAATTATATCAATGCAAATTTTCTTATTTTTTTTGCTTTATTTTAACATGAACATTACAATCATTTTACTTAAAAGAAACATTATAACCTAAAAGAGGTTATGCAAATATATATTAAAAAACATTATAATTGCCGTTCTTGAAAATGTACTAACAGCGCGTTTGGTACGCCAGAATGGATTGAAATGAAATCCCTTTCCACCATAATGACTTTCCACCCTGAATAGTTTTGGAATCCTCTTTCCATTCGATTGATTGGAAGACAAGCCATAATGGAATGACGATTCTTTTCACGAGTTTGCAAAAACTATTATTTAATATTAGAATGGAATGTGATTTAATATAATATGACTTCAATGACATTTAACATAGGTTGACGAGAAATCTAATTAATTGCACAATTTATAAACTTTCATTTGAAAAAAAATCATATTTGTACACGTAGTAGACAACATTTTCAGAAATGACGATTTTATTATAAGAAAATTTTACTTTTTGTAAGATTTCCTTATAAATATTGTTTAAAAGATCAGTAAAAAAAATTGCCACGTGTAAATAATTTTTTTGGCTCCGCCACTATTTCTACACCGAAGCGCATCAAACATACATTTCAATATTAATATATAAAGTTGAACATAATATAAAAATAACTATATTTCATGTTAAATTAAATGAAAAAAGTAACAAAATAAATAAAAATATTTATTTAATTATCGTATATAAAATTTTATCAAAACAATAAAATATTTTTGGAGAAAATGAACATGTTGTTGTCTAATTTGAACACTATAATAATTAAATAAAGGGTATGATGTTACTTTCCACTAATTGGGGGTTCCAACTTTTCCTGGAAAAGCCATTCCATATGTTTTGGAGTGGAATGATCATTCCCACTTCTTTCCTGTAATGAGTATTCCTGTGGAAAGCTTATTCCCACTTTAAATTGGCCAACCAAACGCGGGAATGGAAAGAGAAGTTGGAAAGGTCATTCCATTCCTTTCCATTCCAACGTACCAAACACGCTCTAAAATTTTTAAACATAATATTAAAAATATGAATATTTTCAGACTTTTCTTCACTTGAAAATAATGTTATTTCTATCTTTTTATGAAGCAAAACCATCAATCAAATTTTCATATTTGATTTGCTCCAAAAAGTATTTGGTTGTTTGTACAATTTTAACTTCAAGGTTTATATAATAAGATATTAGACATGAATCAAGTTCATGATTAAGTAATAGAGGATGAGGGAGTTATATTTATACGTGAAGAAAATTTAGAAAAATAACTTATAAATTTTATTAAAAAAGAATTATTATTTTTAAAACTAGAATGACTAAAACAGAAGGAGAGAGTACTAAAAGATCTAAATATGATCGGTCTAAAACATATTGGGATAATCGGAACACTCCCATCTTATGTAAAGAAAAAACAATTGGGGAGTCAATATTGCCATTTCGACAAACTTTAGGGATACTATCGTAATTATACATTTTTATCGGGGTTTATAAATTTCTAAACCCTAAACCCCTCTCTCTTCCATTGAGCATAGTCTTTTATTTCGATCCCTTAACAATAATGGCTTCCAGATGCAGTAGAATTATGAACAGAGCTTCAATTTCATCCCTAAAATCTTCTTTCAAGATTTCTCCTTCTTCAACTACCAGATCGGTGCCAACGTCGTCGTTTCCCCAGTTCTCCAAACCTACTCCGTCTCCAGTTCGTCGGTTTTCCCTCTCCAGGTACAGAATTTTATTGTGTAATTTGTTTCGAGTAGCACTCCGAATGTAATATTTCTAATTATAATATTCTTAATGTTTAGAATTTATCAATACTCACTCCATTCCACTAAGTAGCGAAAATTAAAAAGTAAAAAGAAAGTGTTTTTTAATTAAAATATCAATATTACTCGCTCAAATATAATTAGTTGTATTCAAGTCCTATTCGAGAGAGTAATATTGATTTTTTGACTACCAAAGTACATTATTTTTTGTTTCCCTCAATTTCGCTACATGTCCTAAAAGACTTATATTATGGAATGGAGGGAGTAGAATTCAGGATATATGAATAAAATATTTTATAATTAGAGTGCTACATGAAGTGGTCGATCCCAACAGTTCGAGTAGCGCCTCGGACTCCGTTACATTCCTAATTATATATTTTTGGCTCCTAGATTTTACCCGTTAGAGTTTTTGTTAAACGAATAAAATTTTGCATTGTTAGTGTTACTGAAAGGGTTACAGGGAGTAGTACTTCAGTGTCATTTTTTTAAAAAAAATTATTAGTTTTATAATTTTAAGAAGTTTGTTTGATTTTTTTATTGAAATTGGTGGGATAAAGTAGGACTCCATCAGAATTGGGGGGAGTGCAATCAATGTTGCCGCTACATAGTGCGGTGGCGACGGCAAGGATGACGTCACACCTGAGCACAACATCGAGGAGTTGCAGAGCTCTTTCACAGGGTACACTCTGCTGCACCTCTCCAGACCTCTAGTCTCTATCTAATTGTATGTGATTGAAAGCATGCTTCTTTTTGTTTCAATTTTTTTAGTCAGTTCATTATCTAATTGCTGCTTTTTATTTACTCTTGGTGCCTTCTTTGCACTTTTGCTTGTTAAGATTCTAGCGAAAACTACTGAAAAGTACAACATTTGGTTCATTTGTGACTAACAGTGAATTGGGGTTTTGGGGCATATATTTTTAACTATTGAAAATTCCCATTTTAGTTAATATGAATTCTTTTGTTTCTATTGGTTGTTGGAAGATAGAAGTCTATTTTGTACTTGGTCGAAAATTTTGGCTGCTCTTTAGCGTCAATAAATTTTGTGTAATATTATTTCCATACTTGCCAAAGTTTGCATCTTGTTACGTTTGTATGTGCTTTAGGTTATTCACACGATCATTACATTGGCATTGCCTGTGTTATTTCAGAGTGTAAGAGGTGTAGGAGTTTTAATGGATAGTTAAGTTCTAGTCTCATGTTAAAAGAATCATGAAACACATTCACTACTATCTTGTTAGAACTTACAGTTTACCAAGGAACTGTGCTGGTATCTTCACGTCCATCTAGTTTGGTTTCTTAAAGTCTCTAGCAAATGGGCGATCTTTACTAGCATTTTTTGCTTAAACAAATTATATTCAAGAAATATTGTTCTAGCGAGTGCTTATCTGAGTACTTCTAGATATCCTTTTATGTTCCATGGACCATGCACTATTTGTGTGTATGTTTACTGGGTAGTCTATTATTAGGCTCGCTCTACCTGACCTAAGATTTGTCTTTATGCATGTGTAAATATTGCGCATTAGAGTGACCTTTACTTGTATTAGAAAATTCTTATATGTTATCTCATGTTTCTTATAATGTGTGCATCACATGTGAGATGATAAATATCGTTTCAATCCTCAAAAATAGATGGGCCTTATTACTTAGGTTCTTTAAATGTGGAATTGCAAGCCGACTTCTTCAGAACGAAAAATTATTTATTTTGAGTAAAATTAAAGATGCTCTTTGGTAATAAAAGAAACTACAACTTCAAGTTGTCCATTGCCCATTATTATTTTCTATTGTTATTGTCTAATTTCTCTCAAACCTCCCTAAGGACAAAGTGGCCATTTTTGGTTTGGGTCGAGGGCATTAATCTGCTATCTGACTGCAATATTTGGTTCCTGCAGGCACATGAGTTTCCAAATGCTTGAAAGAATATACTGCCATTTTTCAAGGTCTTGCAATTATGACCCTGTACATTTTCTCAAGTATGCTGATTTGGTTAAGCAGTCTTAAGAAAACATATATTTTGATGGGCTAGGAACAAGAAGAAATATCGATCTCCCCTTATATCTGTAACTAGGATAATAACTTTCCGCTTGAAGGTTTAAGTGCTGAGCTTGGAATATAGGACTTGTAAAATCTCTTTAATTCCTTGTGGTTAGGTGGTTCTAGATGGAGAGCTGATTAAATCAAAATTTCTTGTGTTTGCTTTGACTGTCAATTGTTTGAATTCCGTGCTTATGATGCTCCAAAACGTTTATCATACAATTTTTTATCATGTAGTAGTAGCTCCTCGATATGAGTGACTTCCTGATGTTTTTATATTGATTTGTTGCATCAATGTGAATATGCCCATATTTGTGTGAATAAATTTTCACATGAGAAACTCAGGTTGCCATGATATTTGTGATGCTGTACATAATGCTGCATTATTCATGTTTCGTGAGAAACTCAGATTGTATAAGAGCACCTCTATACGATAACTAGATTTGTGGCGGTAGTAAACTTATTTGAATTGAGCCCTTCTCTCCCTTCTTCATCACGGCCTACTAGTTTACTTTGATGCTCTATTTAGTAGAATTTTTAGTGCTGAAATTCATATCCAAATGTTAATCATTTTAAATTTACCAATGATTCTCCATTTGCTTTATTAGTGTTCTCCTCTATTTTTATTATTCTTTTATGTTTTAGTTTTCTTTCGTTGGGGCCTGTAATGGTCTAATAGTAGTTGTTTTACAAGCTTTAGCTAATAGCCTCACACAAATCATTTGAACTGCCACTTGAGAAGCATATCCTTTTTGTAATAATCTTTCCTTGATAAGTTTCTAATGTAAAAATACTAGAAAAAGTCCCGCAGATACTTCTTTTTCATGTGAAACGAAGTATTAGTATGATTCAAGCCATTAGTTATAAGATTTGCCCATAACCGAAGATGTATGCTGTTTTCATTTGTAACATGGTCCGATGATATTTTCCGAGTGTAGGTCTAGGAAGAGCATATACACTAACAAAGTTGCTTCATATTGAGATCAAATATGGTCTAATAAGCCCATGTACTTTCAACTTACTAGTTCCTTTCAGACGGGGTAAAAGAAATCTAGTGCATTTTTCATTAGATGATTATGCATTTGTTTGATAAAAAATGTTATGGTAACAAGAATTTTCCTTTTCCCAGATGAATATGATGGAACGTGATACATTTTTTGCTGTTTTCGAAGGTGGGCTCCATCACCTGCTCAAATGAATATATAGTCGCGAGGATTTTTTCTTTCCATTACTTTTATATCATGTCTTGAGATGAGATGCATTTGATTGAGGTTTAGTCTAGTGAAAGCAACATACATGGTTAATTTGTTTTGCTTGTTTTAACTGCATGTATATTTAACCAGCAAAGTGTAATGTTCTGAACATATGTTTTCTTAGTATGGTAGAGCTGATTTGATTGTATTCTGATTTAAATTCTTTCTTTCTTTTCATTGAACTAGAGCTGAGCCTTTCTGGACCAAGGTGACTAATGTTGCTGACAAATCATAGTGAGAACTCCATCCTTTTGTGAATGGATTAGCAGTTTTGCGCGTATTTGCGAAATTCTATTTGATTGTAAAAGATTTTGCTTCAACTTTGTAAAGCCACAAATTTGATATTTTTACAAGGCAAAGATTGAATCTGCTTCAGAAAGAGCTTTTATAGTTAGAAGTGCAGAATGGATGTTAAATGCCCCAACTCAATCCAGCTAATTACCAGCTCCTTTCCTCACATTTCCCGCCTTCATCAAAGACGAACTTCACTAACATCATTCCATTTCCCTTGACGAGCATAAATGTTGCACATCGAAACAAATACATACTCATTATCGCCTTCTAGTTCTACAATCTTTGCATTGTGAGCGTATCCAGATATCATTGTGTTCCAAGTTATGAGATTCTTTCTCTCGAGTGATTGAAATGCTCTTTCTGCTACGTTCATTTCTCCCACATTTCGATTACATGTCAATAAGAGTGCACCCAACAACTACAGATCCATCTAAACCCCATTTCACAGTGCAACAATGGATCAAACCTCCCCAAGTAATAGCTGACAAATTTGCAGTGCCACTCAAAATACTCGAACAAGTGAACTGATCCATTTGGACGCCCCTCGAGTGCATTTTGTCGAAAAATTCTAGAGCTTCACTAGTTCTACCGCGGTTGAAAAGCAATGATTTTTCGTGCATGCTCTCGTGTTAAATGGACTAAAATATAATCGTTTGGCTTTGAACCAGAGTTGAGTAACTGAGAACAGAGCAACTTCAGCTCAGAGAGAAGGGCTGTAATAATGTTCTTCCATAGAAAGAGGTCGTTTGGTTGAGAGATTCTGGTGATTGTGCTAATGGGCATCCATAATAGATACTTTGATCAATGAGTGTAAGCAAAAAAACTAGTAAAAGATGTTACTTCCTTACCATGAAAATTAGAAGGTGGAACCGGTCTAATAGATTCGCCAGGATCTCCTCACAATTCTACATTAAGATATGACGTATGATGAGGGTTGATGGCCAGTGACGGATCCAGGATGTAGTGACAGTAGGATCACTCATCTACATACAAAACCAAGAAATAAACTAAAATTTCACATGAAAAATTCGACGTTTCAGAAATGTTAGGAGGTGAGGGGGCGTGCAGATTGGCGGATTTGAAGGGCGACCGCCCCACAATATTTTAAAAAAAATCACATTGTGTATGAGATTTTTTTTCACAATAAACTATTTTATATTTCTAGTAAAAACCATTATTTATAATATTGGTATCAATAAACTATTTTTTTATGACGGTTTTAACAAATTAACAAAATACGATGGTTTAGGCTAAAACTGAGGGACAAAAATACCTCCAACTCCGGTGAATATTAGTTAGTAAATGTAAATATTTTTTGACGGATTTCTCGGAAAAAAAATCATATTATGTGTGAGACAAGTAAAATTTTTGAAGAAAAACATTCAAATAAATAGAAAAAAATAGTAAATAAATTGATTGGAACTCACATGACAGTCAAGTGAATTGAATCACCACGTCATTGTCTTATGCATTTGATATTGTTTGAGTCTAGGGTCACTAAACTTTCTAACGGGGTCATTAATTTACCAACTTAATAACATACACTTAATCATTATGCATGAGTATATAATTAAAATTAAACAAAAAAATCCAGTGGGGTACACTGTGCATCTCTGTTGATGGCTAAATCCTAAATATAAGTGTTCATGATTCTTATTAAAATTTATATATTCTTTTTTATAACAAATGTATAGAAAAATAAAATTTTGTTTTCATAAGAAAGAAGTCGTAAAATATGTACAATCTATAAGTAAATTCAAAATAAATTAAATAATTTGAAAGAAGATTGGTGTTTATTAGGACCACCTCACTCCATATATATGAATGCATATCTTTCCGGTTTCGGTGGTTAACATCACTTCGATAGATCTTAACCGTTTTATAATAAAAAAATCTCATGCTAAGATTTGTTGGTATATATATTGCTGATAAAAGTAAGTCATGCTCCGAAACAAAATTAGACGGATATCGTTCTCCTTGTTTTTTTTCTTCTTCTTCTATTTTTCTATGATTGGTAGACAAAATTATCAATTAATGCCTTATATCAATAATAAGTAAAAAAGACCAAGAATAAGATTGGGTGGACACCCGGGGCATGTAAAAAAATAAAGAAGCTTAACCGTTGAAGTTAAATTTAACTCAAAAAAAAAAACCATCAACTTTATCCTACCATTTTGAAACTCAAATTCTGCCATTGCTTTTAACTTTTCATAATTGTCTCAAAGAATGTTTCTTAGAAAAATTAGCCAAATATTGAGAAAAACAATAATTCATGTGCATTTGAATAACAAGAAGGTAAAAAGTAGAAGAAAAAAAAGTAGGGATAAAAGGTTAGTAGAGGTCAAACATAATCATGAACCAAATTAATTTGACAAATCCCAAGAATTTCAAGACAAAAAAACAAAAAAGTGATAAGGAATATTGATAATTCCCAGCATTTTGGGAACATTTTGAAAAGAAATACTCCCTCCATTCCTAAATATAAGACTCTTTAGACAATTTGAGAAAATTAAGGAAGTTGTCATTTTCACCTAAACTTCCAATATTATCCCCCACCCTCCCTCTCTCTCACTTCTTTGTCATAAAGAAAGGAAAATGTTGAGGGTATAATTGAAATAAATTGTTGACAATTAATAAAAGAACCTTAAACGACAATTAATTTGGATACCTAGATATCTCCTAAACGACAATTAATAGGGAATGGAGGGAGTATGTTGCAAGAAAAGGGGTTTTATTTTCTTGCCATAAAAACATAAAAGGAGGAGGGATTTTATCTTCGTTTGCAACACGTTCGTGGTTCTGGCTCCTCTTTCCTTCTTATTTGAAAGGCAAGTCTTATTGATAATGTGTAAACGAAACATTTTGCAACCGCTAGGTTCCCTTAATTGGGGAAATTCCCTCATGGGCCGGTCCCAATGGGACACCTCCGCCTCAATTTATGTGAGAGGGCTGTTCCATACCAGACCTTCCCCTTAATTGGGGTTGCGATATGGGATTTATCGCGGCCTAGCTCTCGCGAACCAAGAAAAGCTAACTTGTGCAGGTTTGAGGAATTGCAGGTGTAAGTGGCCAAGGAAATTCAGATTGAAGTTATGGATACAACTGGCTCTTATTTCCTTTTCAGGGTATGTATACAAGCATATAGTCTGGTTCCGATGTGAGATTCTCTTATTTAATTTTGTTTTATTTAGTATATAGGGTATATTTTGCTCAATTTAGGTGATAAATGTATAAGTGGCCACGTACAAATCGTCGTGTGCCCCACTATTCTCTGTTCCTGAATCCGCCACTGCATTAGAGAGAGTTCAGGACTATATATAAGTGTGGAATGACTAATTATTGATCAATTAATTGTTTGTGTTAATATTATAGGGTAACACTATTCCAATCTTTGCTCTTAAAGGGAATAAGTCTGTCTTCACCAGCAATGGCTAATGCAATGCCAAACCTTGCTCCTGGTTTCATTTTTTTCATTGCTTGGGCTTTCAGGCACTTTCCCAACCTACAATTATTTAATAATTTATCATTTTTCTAAGTTAAAAATTATGGGTAACACTCCTATGTTACACTTTTTTTTCCCCAGATTGCAGGTTAGAAAAAGTGAATTAAGTTCCAAGTACATCAAACTTTTAAATAACAGGAACATTGTTCTGTGTTTGTGGTGCATTTGTAATGAGTTTATTGCAAAGTATCGCGAGTATCGAACGCACATCAAAATCGGCTCAATATTCGTTTCCATCGCCACCCACTGCAGATACTTTAGACGAAAAAACAATCGTTGGTTCGATTTTTCTTTTGGCCACGGTCTTTGTTTTATCAAGTTCTATAGTCCTACAGGTACAAAAAATGGATAAATTTTTTTTCCGAATTAATTACACGTATCTAAAAAAAATGCCGATAAATTTTTTTACTGGAATTATGGAACTAATTCAACACGGTAAAATAGAGACTACACGGCCTATTCTGAGTATCAAGGACCTAATAGGCTTTTCTTTACTGGTAAATTTGGTTTCTTCAATACATTTTTATTTCCATTCTTCTAGATAAATAAATTAATAAATTCAAGATTAATAACAAGAATAAGGTATTGTTATTAATCTTGAATTTTTTTTTGTAACGCGATTTATTAAATAAAACAGGCGGGTTATATTATCTGTTATAACTTTAGGAACCTCAATTTACATTGGAAGGTAATATACCTTAGTTCATTATTAATAAATTATTTAAACTAAGAAAAAAATAAAACTAAAATCATAGCCTAATTTATGTTTTGATCTGTTGTAATAGTTTTGGAGGAATGTGCATAATGTTTGGTGGTCTATATTGTGTACTATGGGCTAAAAGAAATGAAGAATTCTCGTCAGATATTATTGAGAATGCTTTCGAAAGTGAGTACGACATGAAGAAGCCTCTCTTATCTTGATTGGTAATTGAATATGTAATTTTCCAATTATTTCTTTGTTTGATGAATTATTATACAATATATGTTCATCTAATATCTAGATTAGATAAAAGTGCTCTATATATATATCTAAAATATTTTCGATTTTCTCTTTCTGTCGGTAATTTTTTTTTCTAACTCGTTATGTCTCTAAATTATATGTAAACTATTATTTTTGTCAAATTAGCACAAAATTGGTGGTTTTCTGCCTTTTTTTTTATCACCTGTTCTATACATTTTGTTAGTCTAAACAACTTAAATTAATAGAAATACTCTTAAGGCTGGCAACATAGCAGAACACGTGATCAATAGCGGTAAAAAAAAACACCGGTTTTGGACTAATTTTACAAAAGCAATAGTTCAAAAATAGTTTAGAGACAAAAAGAGATAAAATAAAAGTTGACTGACTGAAAAAGAAAAACGGAAATAATTTATGTACATATATAATGTTTTTCCCATCTAAATTATTTATCCAAAAAAAGATGAAAAAAGAAGAAGAGATGAAGGACTAATATTGAGTGCTAACTCTTTATCCAAAAGGAACTCCAATCCTAGTTTTCTTTTGCAGCTCCATGATCAACATCAAAACCTAAATATTGACTTAAAGATAGTAGCAGATGACTGCCTTAATCCAGTGGCCTCGGTGAGAAGGTGGTGGCTCAATTAGTTAAAAAGCACTCTTTACCAGGCTATGTGTGTTGGGCTCGTGATGCGTCGTGATGGAAATTCTTAAGTAATTATCTAATAGAGCAATGTGATGCGTCGTGAATACAAGCCTAAAGATGTATTCAAATTATTCAGTGTTATAATAGAACAGTCAAGAAGGTTTCGATACTTAAGTTAGTAAACGAATATAAAATTAAAGTAATAAAGATATCAATTATTCAATGAACACTTCTGATATGGATCGGGTCCACTGGACCATGCGGTCCAGATTTGGCCACATCACTGTATTTCCTTCTCTCTCCTCATTCTGCAGGGATGTGGCCAAATCTGGACCATATGGACCCGGTCCATATCAGAATTTTCCTTATTCAATACAGTTACAACTTTTGTAAGGAAAGAATCTTCTTTTATACTTTGAGAAATACCAAGAGTTCTGAGGAAAAGCATCAATATCTTTTACCTTTATACCCTTTGTTGATTGCTGGGCTCTCCAACATGAGTTGCTTCATGTTCCAAGCTGACATGGGCAATTTGGGCTATATACACCAACAGAATGAATTTTTGCTTAACCGTTAATGAATGCAATTCCCTACAATTATTATTATTATTATTATTATTATTATTATTATTATTATTATTTTGTCGAATTTGATCCTTTTGCACTATGAGTTTTTTAAATATGTACATCGGGAAACTATAATTTTCATGGTAAATTTTGTACTATTATAGAAGATTGGTATAGAAGAATTACTATAACAAATATATATGTTTTTTCCCCCAAAGGATTTAGTAATTTTTTATTGATGAAAATTAATAGTTACGGAGGAGTGGAGTTCCTAACCATTTGTAACCAATACAATACTTGTTTATTACAATTTGTTAAATAATATTTAATAAACATAGTGTTAGGAAATAAATCCTCTCTCAATTCTAACCCACAAGCAAATATCAACAAGGAAATGCTACAAAAGGACACAATGATTTACGTGGTTCGGTCAACTGACCTATATTCACAGGTAAGGCGAGCACATACTCTCATTATAACGAAGATACAAGAATACAATTGAGATTCCTCCAATCCATTAGCTTCTCCTCGCCTTACTATTCTAGACAATATAGGAGACACCTATATATAGGAGTAGTAAACCACTCGCTAACAGGATTGAGAGTTCACATAATTACTAATTCTTAACATAATTAGTATCCAATTAGGAGTTCATCTAATTACTAATTATTATCCTAATTAATATATAACTAGTAATCAGTGAATATGGGTCAAAACCCAACAATCTCCACACTGACATGTATTCACCAATCTCCAACTTGTACGCTACGCGTCTCATATGTCCCTATTCTGCACTTGAACCTTCAAATCAGCACGTCGAATGAAGAGGATTTGACTAAGCCTGGTTTAGTCAACTTTGATCAACGGTAAAAAACGGCAACACCAATAACGGAACAAACTGCTCAACGTTCAAAGTCCACCAAACCCACTATGGTTGAGGACACTCGATGCACCTCCGGGTCCATGCACCCGAAACATACCGGATCAATCCTTCACCCTTCCAATTCAAACGTCTAGATTTAATCATTTTTATTTGTTTGACTTGTACACCAATCACACCAAATTTTTATCTCTATTAGCAACACATATTCTTAGTTGGAACCCCTGTCGGCAAGTGTGTTCCACCCCAAATGGATCTCTCTTCCATCTCTGACGGATCTCTTCCATATTTAGAGGACATACATAAAAATATTTTCACATGTGTCACTGGTTTCTGGTGACGATGGCTAGAACTGCACAGAACTCTGAGTTGGCAATTGACCGATCTTTCACTGGAGAGTAACACCAAATTCTGGTGTAGCAGCACTGCGTTCCCACCTTAGCTTAACCAATCGAAAGATTCCGCTTTCGATTATATCCAACACTCTCCTCCAATCTCTGGAGAAATCGATGAACCAAACCAACTCATTTTCTGTTCTGAACCTCGCTCTGATACCAGTTGTTGGGAAATAAATCCTCTCCTAATTCTAACTCACAAGCATATATCAATAAGGAAATGAGATAAAGGGACACAATGATTTACGTGGTTCGGTCAACTGACCTACATCCAGGGATAAGGCGAGCACATACTCTTATTATAATGGACATACAAGAATACAATGGAGATTCCTCCAATCCATTAGCTTCCCCTCGCCTTGCTATTCCAGACAATATAAGAGACACCTATATATAGGAGTAGTAAACCTTTCACTAAGAGCATTAGGAGTTCATATTACTAATTCTTAACCCAATTAGTATTCAATTAGGAGTTCACTTAATTAGTAATTTACCTAATTGCTAATTCTTATCATAATTAATATCTAACTAGTAATTCAATGAATATGGGCCAAAACTCAACATACAGTATTTGGAATGAATTTTGTTTGATAAATTTTATCTCAAATTTGATTTCTTCTTACTAGTGGAGAATTGCTGATTGATCTGAGTATAACAAATCCATAGAATATGATCAAAAGACATGTTACCATGCATCTCTGGTAGGACTGTGCAGGGATAAAGGCAAGATTTTTAGGTTGAAGGTGAAAAAATTATAACAGTATAGCGAACTCTGCACGTATAATAAAACTGCAAAAAAAATACTGAGAGCAATTTAATTAAATGATGCGAACTACATATAAAATTTATTATACCTAATAGGATTTTTAAAAATCTCAAAAGACGACTGCCCTGTCCCTGTAATCGTCCTGGGACTGTGGACAGCAAAAAGTTCAAAAACAAACAATAGAAGAAAAAAACATCATTGACTCTCTTTTGTCTTAACAAAATCAGTAATGTAACATATGTTTGAGTTAATCCCATATGAGTAGTTTACGTTTTTTTTTAAAATTAAAAAAAAAAAAGGTTTAAAAACATATTTACAACTTATAAATTTTAGATAATTTTCTCTTCGTAAGGTATCTGTCAGAGTAGAGTAAGACCCAAATATAATTTTCTAGATAATATGATAGAGATAATTCTAATATTAACCAAGTCCATTGGACCTTATGATACAGAACTAGCCACATTAGTATAAAATGAGGAGAGATACAATTTTGTGATGATATGGTCAATTATGAATCATAAGGTCCACATTGACCTGTTCCATATAAGAAAGTTCCATATCAGAGTCACTTATCCAGTGTTTAAGCCACCTACAAAATTTGCGCTCTGGATGTCTCTAGCATAAAGTGTATTTTTTAATTTATTTATTAGGGGAAACTATCAATTACATGAAATGGAGAGATTTAAGTAGGGAGTGGGATTGATCGGAATCGAACTCCCACTTTCTAAGACGAAGACAAAATTAGCATAACATTTTTTTTTGTTAAGTAAACTAGCATAACATTACATTCAATGTATTTAACAATTGAGCTGTATCCGGAATACGAGTAATCTGTAAAGAGAGTACCAGCGTTGCGGCTTCAGTGCAAAATGGGGTTAAGTTCCACACGTGCGAGACTTAATTTCGTCCGTCGGACTGAAAATTTAACGGTTAAGATTGATTTAAAATGGATATCTGTCATGATTTTACGACACCAGTCATATTTTTTAAGGATACATATCCTGTTTTTCGTGTTTAAAAATATTTATTCTGAGTAGTTCCGTACGTACTGATTTTTAGATGTTTCGGACGAGAGTACAAGAAATGGAGAGAAAGAAAGAGAAAAGAAGCGTGACAAAACATGCAAACTTAGCAGATACGTGATAGGAAAATTGTACTTATTGATATTGCATTTTGGCAAGTTTTTCAAGAACCAAAGGCCCCGGCCGTATCCCTTTTCATTTCATAAGAGGTATCTTCTTCTTCTGAAAAGTTTGCTTCTGCCAATTTTGCTGTTGTACCCATGCATCGACCTATGTGAGCTCTGTGTACACTATTCTTCAATCCGGCTACAGTGCGGAATATTGTGTAAAATAATTATAGGCCGTCGGATCTAAAATTTGACGGCTTAAATAATTTGGTTAGCACATTCTTCATAATATTTATGGAGACCCAAATGATATCAGTTGTCAAATATTTTATCTGATGCCCCATAGTTATTCTGCACTGTAGCTGGATCGACTATTCTTTATTTCACAATCATCAAAATATTTTATCTAAAGATTAAGAAGAGAGTAAACGCCTGTGTTTTGGTAAAAAAAAAATTTAACAGTTGAGATTTTTGTTCTGCACTTGTAAAACAAAATCCCATTCTATTGCAGTTGCTAAATTCGATTTCTATACAGATAAATTTAAATTGTTAAATTAGTTTATCAAATAGTCTAGATTGTAGTTACATGGAACTGATTGTTCTTGAATATTTAATGAGGAATAGTTTATTTTGAAACAACTATAGTTTGATCCCTCTGATCAAGCAATTTGACGAATTAAATCTACACGTACAATATTAAATTTATGCTTTATTCATAATATCTATTCAGAGAAACTTTTATATATATATATATATATATATATACCGATATATATTGTGAGCGATATGCATTAGAACAATAGACCGAACCATACATATATTCCCCTCATACACCCTCTAAAAGCAGCACATACAGAAGTTCTATTACTATCTCATTGCTGAAAAATAATAACCTCATGAGTCATACAATTATTAGTAAATATTTTCAAAAATTAATGGTGAGGGCACTGGCGGAGCCAAGGGGGGGCCTAGGGGGGCAAGTGCCCCCCCAGTTTTTTCCAAAAAAAAAAAATTTATAATTTTAGTATTGTTTTTATAACACCTCGTCCCGTAAACATTGTTTATTGTAACAAGTTTAAGTGTGTAAGAGACTATAATATTTATTTAATAAAAAAAATTACTATTAGAAAATGGTGAACAAAAGTGTGTATAACTTTAATCTATAACTCAAGGTAACCCCTTTAATGCTTCTTCAATGAAAATGAGGCAAATTTATGGGATTCAAGATTTAAGTTGAAAAATTTTCTTGATGCAATTTTTTTTTTTAAGTTTATGAAGCACTCATCAGTAGAGTGAAAAAACTATATTGTCCCCCTCCCAGTTGGTCCCTCAAGCAATAAAAGAACGGTTCTCTCGCACTGACGGAGCCAAGGGGCCACTTTTTTCCAAATAATAGTTTTAGTTTTGTTTTTGTAACACCTCGTCCCGTAAACATTGTTTATTTTACTCATTTTGAATCACTTTACGATTTAAAATTAGATTATTTAATTCGTGAATTATAGGAATGACACCACTTATATCTTATTAATTTTGGTGAAAATGTGTATAAATCTAGTTTATAAGATTTCATCAAAAAAAATTTTTTGGCTCCGCCAATGTTTATATGCTTTTATGAATTTATTTTGTCAATGTTAATTTTGCCCCCCCAAAGAAAATTTTCTGGCTCCGCCACTGGGTGAGGGTGTGGTCCATTCTCAATGAGAAATACATAATTTGAATATTCCTTTTTTTGTCATAAAAATAATAACAATTGATTTTAAATGAAAGTTACTATTATAAGAGCAAGTTCTTCTTCAATTTTGGATAATTCTGATATGGACCCGCTCTATTGGACTTTGGGATTCATAACTGGCCACATCACCACAGAATGAGTAGAGAGATAACTTTGTGATGATATGGTCAATTTTAAATCACAAGATTCATATGGAAATGATCCATATCAGAATTTTCGTTCGTTCTTTATAATAAGCATGAAACCTTTATCATCAATGCCCTGCCTTTTTTGTTACAACAAAGTCCAACAGTTTCATTGACTTGTACAAGCAAGCCACGTATTCATCTTAATGGTTTTTATTATTATTTAGGCGAGTCATCTTAATGATCTATTAATTAATTAATATACTAATTTATTTTAATAATTGGTCTGTTTGGATTAAGTCTCAAATTGAGATTATGCTATCAACCTCAAATCAATCTTATACTCATACCGGATTATAAATAATTTAATATTTTAAATTTTATTTTCAGACTCAATTTAAAGACAATTTAAACCTCAACTTTAATTTCAAACTAAATCAAACTGTCCATCTAGTCACATTTTCACTAAGACTACCATGAAAATTGAAATGCAAGTAAGTAACAAGATGGTTACTTAATTTTAGGCCAAAAAAGATAGAAAGGCATACTTTAGCTAGAACGATATAAAATAAAAAAATTATATAATTATATATCTCACTACTCATTGCATTGGACAATATTCTTTCAAAATTTGAATTTGATTATGAAAAATCTTGTCTAGTTTTTCCTTTTATTTTTATTTCTTTAAATGCATTAGCACCGAAAACTATATATAGATTGAAATTGGCAAATTAGCCTATTTCGTCCTTTTCGTATTTCTACATTGTCATTAAGGTCCTGCTCATTTATTTTTAACTTTTTACATCCTAATTGATTTTACGTTTAAGGACATCCGTCCAATTTTCTGTCAATTTTCCGTTTGTCTTATCACTCGGTCAAACCCTTCAACTTTCCCAAAGGGTATATTCGTCCATTCACTATCCCACTATCAGTAGATAAACAATTAATTGAAATTAGAACCCCTTTTGCTGTAGAGTTTGGCTTGGAATCAAACTTTATATATTTCATAAAATTCGCATTATTTATGAAAGAAGACGTAAATCTTATAAGTAAAAGTTTTAAGTTTGGCTTCGAGCCAAACTCTATCCAAATGAACATGTGTTGTTTATTTTGGATTCAATTTATGTTCCTTCCAATATAAAACACAAAAGTATTATTCATGAAAGAAAATTAAAATTAGGGTGTGGATAGATATATTTATTTATTTTTGTAAAAATGAATCTTGTTTTAATCATATATGGGGAAAATGTATCTATAACCAAAATCACAAGAAAATGAAAAGAAAAAGGCTGTAGAATTTGCAATGCAAGTACTGACAAGGAAAAAAAAAGTTGGAATAAAGAAATAAAATACGGAAAATAGCAAGATTTGCATGTTACTTGTCCCTCTTTATCAACCCACGGTCACGCTTTACTAATTTTTATTATTTACTACTATGCTTCCATACTATTCACAGCTCTACATGATATGCTATTAATACATATTTTTTTGTATAGGGTACATAAAAGTTGTGTTCCGTTTTGAAATCAAATGCAAGATTTCATATTTGATATTCAAATCACATTTTATAAAAAAAAAATATAACTTTGCAAAATTTGTAGTAAAAAAATTTCAAAATCAAATATTATCAAATTTCATAATAATGAAGATTATAAATTGTGTATTTTTCTCGATGGACAATAACCTATTTTTCCTGATTTCACAAAATCAAATGTGGGAAACCTACCTACAAGTGTTGTTTTGACAACCTTATCTCTACCAACATAACGGAGGTTCATTCCTACCAAAGGCATGGAATTGGACCCTTTTGTTTAATAGTGATGTACATACAATTTGTAGTAAATTTTTATTAATACACATTATATGATTTAAATCTTACGTTAACTCTAGAGACGGAGAAGTGCGAGTCCTTAAGGTTCCAGAATAAGTGCAAGTAGCTAAAAAAAAAGCACTTCTGTCATGGACATGATCTAATAGACTTTGTTGTTCAGAATTTTCCACATCATCGCAATGTAAGAAGAGAACTAATTTCTCTTTATTGTTTTATCTTTAATGGTTAATTTTGAACCACGATATCCACTTCTGAAATTTCCAAAAGAAAATGCAAATACAATTTATGGGGAAAATGAGGATGGATTGGCCAATTGGTCCCCGTCCCGCTCCCCATTCGCATAATCAATGCCTTGCGTGTAAATCGAGAATCTGCTAAGTAAATTTTTTTTTATATGGACGTGTTACATGTGGTATAAAATTATCCACATTACACATAATTTTCTCTATTTCTTTTCTAATCTTGTAATAATGTGGACACTTTTACACCATAAGATCTATTAAAATATATCCATAGTAAATTTATCCAAGTAAATATTGTGAGTAGAGAGTAAAATTATGACCAATGGACCGGTCCGCCCGAATTCCATTCCATTTCTTTGATATACTAATCACAATAATTAGTTAAAAAAGCAATATAAAATTATAAATATTTTTGTACATATTGATAATTTTTAGGAACACAAAAATCATACCATATATGTTTGGGTAATGTGAGCTTTTTGGTGGAAGAATGCTTGTCACCTACTCCTCCTTAAGTTCTCTCACTCCCACCATTCTACTACTTTACTCACCCCATTTCAGATTTTATACTGAACAAATAAAATTTAGTACGTGTGTAACGTCTCAATATATATTTTTTCTTAGACATAAAAATATGATAAATGTCGTAAAATTATGACAACTGTTCATTTTAAATTAATTTTAATTGTTAAAATTTTAATTTAATTGATAAAATTTAAATCTTGCACGTATTCAACTTAATCTCATTTTGCACTGGACCACAACAACCCTGTGATAAATCCCATGCCACCACTATTTGTTGCTACTATTTAGATAGAGAAACATATTCTGCTACTCCCTACTACTCTCATTCATTAACCCCTATATATATAGAGAGAGAGAGAGAGAGAGAGAGAGAGAATCAACTGTGCTTTTTCAAGAGTTCATGAAATTGTTAATGGAGAAACACAAATGTAAGATTTGTTCAAGGAAATTTTCAAGTGGGAAAGCTTTAGGTGGTCATATGAGGTCCCATTTAGCCACTCTCCCACTTCCTCTTCCTGCTCCTCCGCCGCCGCTAAAACAAGAATTTGAGTTCTCCGCCGTAGGCGGCGGCGATTCTACTGAGTCAACAACTTCATCGGACTGTTTCAATGAAGTAAAACCCGAAATAATTCATGGGTTCAGAGAGAGTCCAAGGAAGAGTTTCAGATTAGTAGATCCTGAAGAAAGTGAGACTGAGTCAACCAGGAAACCAACTCGGAAAAGATCGAAGAGAACGCTTGTGGCTAAAATGATTAAGCCGCCCAGTTCAACCGAGTCATTGGTCGAGTTAGAAGCGGTGGTGAGTTCGGTTTCTAATACTTCTCTAGAAGAAGAGGATCTTGCTTTTTGTCTTATTATGCTTTCAAGAGATACTTGGACCAACGGGTGCGATCATACCAGTACTAATACAGCGGACCCCATCAAAACTTCGAAGAATAGTCATAAAACTAGCCATAACAAGAAGAATAAGAAGAAAATTATTAACAATGGATTTGTTAAGAAGAAGAATGGGAATGGAGATGGAAAAGTGCATGAATGCCCATTTTGTGGAAAAGTTTTCGGGTCGGGTCAAGCACTTGGTGGGCATAAAAGATCACATTTTTTGAGTCCTTCAACAACTACTAGTGCTAGTGATACTAAAATTGGTGAAAGTTTGGTGGAGTCAAATATAAATATTTCTGGAAAATTTGAACATGGAAGTTTGATGATAGATCTCAATTTGCCTGCTCCAATGGAAGAAGAAGATTATTTTAATCTTAGCCATTGATAAGCATCATTAGAGGTTAAGAATTATTTCTTTCCTTTTATTAGTTATTTTCTATTTTTAGAATTAATTTCAGTGACATCCTAGTCTCTTTATGCTCATGTGAAGGTGAAAACTGAAAACTATCCATTTATAGAATTTTATTCAACTTTAGTTGATACAAGATAAATGCAATGTAGCTTTATCCAGTTTCCCTTTAAGTGGTACTTTAATTTTTTTTTGTCAAAACAAAGTGTTTATCTCTGACAGTAATGACTTATCCTCTCGTCGCGACCTTTCAGTGGTAGTTGCAACTTGCAATACATTGTTTTTCATACTTTCACAAGAAATCTTTAACTTGTAGCAAGTTGTTTGCAAAACAACACATTAGTTATAAACTGTAGAACGAATTATATTTTGTATGATATTAGTTCTAAACTGAACGTAAAATAGAATATGCTAATTGTGTACTAGCTTTATTTATAATTTTGGTCGATATTAGTCTTGGACGGTGAAGATCGTGCTTGGCGCGATAGTCAAGTGATTACTTGCTGTCCGCTAGGGTCACGATTCGATCCCCGAAACAATCTCTTTATGAAAAACATAAGGGTAAAACCGTGTACATCGAGACATTCCCTAAACTCTGCTAATGTGGGAGGCTTGTGCACTAAGTACAACCTTTTTATTAGTCTTGGACGGTGAGATGGACATTGAGACAATTTTTCCATTATTTTCCTCTATATAAATCCAATCTATGATACTGAATTGTAAAACAGACACTAATATTGATTATTTTGTATTATTTTGGTGGATATTTAATTCTCATAAAACGAAGGAACCAAAGATAATACAATGGTCACAAATGAAATTGTCTATTATTAGCTCAAATTGCAATTTTGTTAGGAGAAGTTTTTTTAATGTTATATTTGTTGTATATTAATATGAGTTTTGCTTGTCAAACAATTGAACCAGTTTGTTGGGAAATTTTTATCTTGTTAGGCTACTTAGTTTATAAGTTACATCTAAACCAATGAGTGCAGTACACATAGGAAAGAGAATTGGTATAAGTTCAATTCTGTTTCTTACGTGTACTGTATTGATTGGTTTTAATGTATGTTTTAAATTTAGTAACCTACTAAGATAAAACTACTCGTTGGTTGGTCATTGAAGAAGGACAAAACTGTCAAATGAATATTATAATAATCTGGTTTCTATTCCTCTGTTTCCGGCCGTTCTTTTTCTTTGTTTAGCCCCTTTCGTGATCTGTTCCCTCACTGTTACTTCTGCTCCTGCTCCTTTCGGTGTTTTATAAAGAAGGAATTGAAATTTCTTTTTTATTTTCTCTCTCATCATTGGTTTTGTCCGGTCCAACTAATTTTTTTATTATAAAATCATTTATAGATACTTGTTAAATTATTTTTCTGGACAATCCAAAGTAAAAATTAACTTGAACAAATTATTTATGAAAAATGGCTCCTTAACTCAAGAAAAGTTGTGCGAAAATATTTTAATCTAAAACGTCAGATTAAATAATTTTATGAGGGTTAATAAGCATCATACTTCAAAATAATTCTATAAGATTGGACTTTGTCTGCGTAAGTTGTCAGAAGAAAAAAAAAATCGTTTGTCATCAATTGATGTTCCTATATTTATCTTAACAATACACAATTCACCATATAGATACCTCTCAAATTTCACTTCTTCCGTCGTTATTATTCGCACTCATTAACTCATGGACGAAACTAGAAATTTGACGTTGAAGACGAAAAGCTGCAACGATATCCCGAACTACATATAAAAAAAAATATATATATATATATATATATATATATATATATATATATATATATATATATATATATATATTGGGGAAAATTTGATAAAATATTTGAACTACATATAAAATTTATTATATGTATTAGTATTTTTAGAAATCTCGAGGGCGACTGCTCCCTTGTCTTCGTCCCTGCATTAACTAGCTTCTTTTCTTTCTCATATCTCTTATCTTTAGAATAATTATGGCGGAATAAGTAAAATTAGAAGTGATATTCACGAGATGAATTGTGAGTGATTGAGATAAAAATGAAAATATCAATTGGGGATAGGCGATTTCCCGTTGTGAGTAAAGGTAGGTTCATGACCACCAAAATCTCTTGTTCTTGCTAAAAGACCAAAGTATCCCTCCCATGTGATTGAACGGCTGGTTCTTCCATGGACCATGGGTTCATCTTCTTCTTTAATTAGTTTTTATTTTTTTTTTTTTGAAGTTGCCCTCAGAATATCCATATACATCTTGTATTTTAAATGAAGATTTCTATGGCTTCGAATCCACCGGATCAACCCAGCATCAACTCAGCTCATAGTGAAAGTTCAGTCACGTTTCTTTAAATGAACTTTTTCTGGAAATTGACTATGATACCCTTATTCTCAAAATTAGATGTGTAACAAGTGCTAATGTTATATAAGTATAAATTTAATTATTCGTGGTAACTTTAAAATTTTATTTTAATGTAATGTAAACAATTGTCGCGTTGATAGTTATGAATGTTGTTATACTGTCAAATTCACGAGTCAAGTTTTGGGCATGCAGAGCACGTATTATGACATTGTGGTATTAGGAACTAAGTGCACATAGTCGGATGTTCATTTTGAGATATTTTTTAAGAATAGTAGTCAATAAGTGTTGCCAAACTCATTATGCCTCACATTTGAATCTTAGTTAAATGGTGAATCTGATAATTGAAATTGGTTTGAGTTGAGAATCAAATTCAGGCTCAAAGCAGTTTTGAATTGAGTTTGGAAATAATATTTGAAGCATCAAATCATCTAAAAGTTGATTTGATTTTAAAATTGATTTGAGACTAAGATCAAATTCTAAATCAAAAACTCAATTCAATCAGACCCCAAATAATCTTTGATTGAGATCCAAATATCTTAAATAAATCATTGAAACTTTTTGTTCCTTGATTTTCTTTATGCTTAATCAATCATCTTCAATGGCGCCACGCCTCCATTTGCTTGTGAATTTCTTCTGCCATGCTCATTTAATGGAAGGGGAATCTTGTGCTTCTCTTTCTCTTCCTTATTTATAATTGTAACAACTAACAACTTGCTAGTTTGAAACTGTTGATGACAGAACAAAAGTACAATGTCTAGTAAATTTTGTAGGGAAAATGACCTGCATAATCCTTAAACTATTATCAAAGATATAGTTAGATCCCAAAAGTATTTTGACTTCTTGTTAGATCCTGGAACATTAATTGCGACTTTTAAGTGGTCTCACCACCAGTTTGGCTAGTTGTTTCGACGAAAAATAGTCACACTTCGGTCACGTGACTTATACACCAGGGCAAAATGGTCTATTTCCATCACACATGCCCAGCCCAACCCCATAAAAAGAAAAAAGACCTAACCAACATCATCTTCCCCATCTTCACTCTAAAAACCTAGCAAGAAAAAAAATGGGAATAACGCGATATGAAAAGCTGAAGAAGGTTGGGTTTGAGATATGTAAATTTTGTTTATACGTGCCATCAACGGTGAGATATAAATCTTAATTTTTGGACCATTTTGCCCTAGTTGATCAGTTGCCAATCGCGTGACAATTTTTGCCCGGAAACAACTAGTCAAACTGGTGGTAGGACCATTTAAAAATCGCAATTAATGTTTCAGGACCCAACAAGAAGTCGAAATACTTCTGAGACCTAACTATATCTTCGATAATTGTTTAGGGATTATCAAGGTTATTTTCCCAATTTTGTATAGTCTAATTGCTCTAATTGTCTGGTAAAAGAAAGAAAAAATGTTCAATCTAAATGCATATGTTGCATTTTCCACCCAACTTTATAGTTGAGAAAAACAATGATGTCCCTTGGGCATAACTAAATGGAGAGATGTCTACAAGTGTTGTTGTGACAGTCTTGTTTTTATTTACAGAGTGGAGGTTTAATGTCTGCTAAAGATATGGAATTAAACTTCTTGTGTGGTAGTAGCTTACATACAGTTTATGGTAGACATATATTGGGGTACTTTCTACAATATAAATCCTTCACTAGTCAAAGGAATTGAAAAGTGTAGACTCCTTAGGGTTGTGGCTCAATCCTTTTTCGAAAAAAGTAATGATAACTCCTAAATTTGGGGCGAGTGGCAGTGGCTCGCACATCAGAAGTTAGAGTTCGAATTCTTTTAATGGAATTAGTCTTTCATTTTCATACTTGATAAATAATGTCATGTTCAAGAGTTCTAATCAAATCTTCTTCAAAGTAAGAATCATACTTTATCGACATCATGTATCAAATTTTCATTTTCATACTTGATGCAGTATGGTGCGGTTTGAATTTTCTCGATCACTCCTACAATTTTCCATATTTTCGTAACAATGTATGATATTGGAGGCAGGTACTCTATTTGTAATCCTATTTATATGAGCAAAAAAAAATTAAGCCGAAGGTCTCCATCTATTCATTGATTTTCATAGTAAAATGTTTTGTTAGAGCTAGACCCACCTCGTACCACAACCAAACTTATCTCGTGATTCTTTATTAAACACTTGACCTTCTACTAAATAACAAGGTTTTCAAAGCAAAATATCTGATTTTTTCAATGACAACGAAGCACAATTTAATTAGTAGAATATTTTTTTAATCGATGTTTGAGTCACAATAGAAGAAAAGAAAAATAAATTATTTAAATGGCTTGCTCAAAAAAAAAAAAAAAAAGAGCTTATTAAGGTCTAAGCTTATTAGTATAAGCTCAAAATTAATGTCTAAACTTCAACTTCCAACTTGGTTATAACGTTCATCATGTGGACTGGACCAATGCATTGGTATATGTTGGAGGGGAATGTGGGGAGGATAACTATTAATTCTTCTTAGGAGGAGATTTTTTTATTAAAAAAAAACAATTCTCTAATTAGTTCAATTAACTTTTGGATATATATGTTAATTGTAAACTTGGGTTTAGATATATAATGTCAATTGTGAATGTGATTTAATTAGGGAATGCTATGAAATGTGTCACATAAAATCTCGTGTGTTATTAATATTGGTCACCGACTTACTGGTCACAAATAAAAACTTGACGATATGACCTAGAAAGTATTCACTATTCACTGTGATCGGTTATTGCCCAGCCATTTTCTTCAAATTTAAAATCATTAATTGGAAAGAATTTATCCAATTCAATGAGCCATTCTGCCAAAATATTATTTTGGCAGAATGGCTCATTGAATTGGATAAATTCTTTGAAAAAAAAATTGAATTAGATTAATTGTCAATACAAGAATAAAAATACTTTGACCCTAATATTTAAAGGAAAACTTTCAACAATTTTTCTGACACTCTTAACCTTACCATTTAATCGATTGGTTTGGCTCGAGGAATTAAGAGAGGTAGTAAAGTGATTGAGGTTTCCTCTTCTTTGAAGAATAGGGTAAAAAGTTTCCACAATCTTTTTTCAATTTTTGGTTTTTAATTCTAAACTAAAAAATGCAAAGTTTTTAATACTAAAATTTTTTAAAGTATTAATATTTCCTTTTCCATCAAATTCCGTGGTTAAATCTGGACATAATGGGACTACGTGACTCTCACATGACCAAACTCGGAGGCATTTTGGGGGAAAACATGTTCTTACCCTAAAAAACTATAGATGGAAAAGATGTCAAAAAATATAAGGAAACCGGAAAAACGGTTATGCATATGGAAGACTGATTTTTTTTTATCACATTGAAGCATATTTTATCCCATTTTCAATATTTTTCAAAATGCCCCCAAGTTTAGTCATGCAGTCATATTCCGTTCAGATTTAACAGCGAAATTTAATTAAATGGGCAACATTAATTCTTCAAAAAAATCGTACTCTCTCTCCAAAGAAAAAAAAAATTGATTCGGCTTGAGTCGCCTAACACTACCTTCTTATTCATCAACATTTAAAAAGTTGACTCTTTGAGTATTATTAAGATAAATTTACCTTACTTGTTGCCTCAGTACATTGAATTATTGAAAGGACCAAAATAGTCCTTCTGGCCTATGTAGTGTAGTCGGCCTCCAGAAATTCTTGTCTCTCCTTAAAAGAGCCATAAAAATTCAGGAATTACACCAATTAATGGTATAGGGGCAAGCTTTTTTTTTTTTCTTGCCCTTTCTCTTTCAGCTAATTAAACTTTCTTGGCAAATTGAAGAAAGATGATGTAACATGCCAAATGTTTATTGAGGAAAAAAAAAACTAATTAGTATTGACCTTAAAAGTTGCCTAAAGTAAGTTAGTCATTGTTTGGAAATTTATAATTTCACTTATTTCATTTTTCTATTAAAAAATATTTATTTTTTTAGTGACAAGTATTCAAGTATTTGACGCATTTAATCCGATTGGGATCGACAATGAAGCGCAATTCAAGTGGTAAGAACAAGGTTATCAAAATCGCGAGTTGGATCGTAAAATCGTACGATTCTACGATTCTAAGGGTATAAATCGAGTTAAATCGTACTAAAAATTGTTGGAGGATTGATTTGTAGAGGATCGTCGATCTAGATCGTAGAATCGAACGATCCGATGCGATTCAATCTTGCCTCTTTTCAACTGGGTCGGTACCGGGTTATCTCAAATAAAAAACATCCGCTTGTATTCAATCCAACCTCTCAACTCTCTCAAGTTTCAAACTTCCAGCTTCATTGCTCATCATCATGGAGGGTAATGATAACGTCTTGAATGGTTTGATAGATTAGAAAGATAGACTTGTTCCTATGAAATTTGTTGCATTAAAAGACCTTATTAATTGTTGGTTTGCTTTCGAAGTTTATCACTTGTTAGTTTGTGGTTTAATTAAAGTTTTTTAGTTATATTGGTATTCTTATTTTTTTCCCTTGAAGTATTGTTATATTATTATTTTTGCTCATTAGCATCAATTTATCATGAAATATTATTTTAATAAGATCCGATCCGTGACCTCGTGTTTATGATTTTTTAGACCCCTTCCGTTTCGAGTCAAATTTGCGATCATGACAACCTTGGGTAAGACGGTTCACTCTGTTCATATCCTTCAAAGCACCGACGATGGAATGAGAGAGAGGCTCGCCCATCCGGTAAATCGAAAGTTTGAGTCATCTTAAATGGGAAGTGGAGAACCATTATTAATCTTCCTCTAAAAAAACCGGTTGGGATCTAATAAGAACAAGTGGATTGGTATAATACAACAATATGAATCACTTTCAAAATTTCTCAAACACACCACTTTGCCCTAAACATGCCCTCAGAATATTTTTATATATCAAATTGATTCAATAATATAACCAAGTGAACATTTAAAATTATATTGACTTATGATCTCTCAATTAATATAATTGAAGAACTAAAAAGTTTGAGTGGGCTATTGTGTTGAAATGTGATATTCCAACTTCAATTCCCCCATCTTAATCACATTAACGACGACTTTCAATATTTTAATAGAATTAAATAATAAATAAACAAATTTCTAACTTGGAAAAAAAATCGCACATTGGAGTTTAAGGGAATTGTTCAATTGACAAAACATTTATTATCATATTAATATTCTTGTGTAAAATTATTTTATCACGAGTCAAAGTGCTTATGAACGAAAAGCTTTAAGAAGTTATATTTTTTTTTAAAAAGTACAATCTAGTTAAATACATATGATAAAACATTATAATTTAGAAAATAAAATGGGAGAAAATGAGAGTAACGAGATCAGATAAAGTTTTATACCTCACATGTTCTCTACAAATAATTTATTTTTAATTACGCGATAAAAATCCAAATCAAATAAAAAACTATTCAAATACAGATATTTTATATATCTATCGATTGTTCATCACCAAACAATGTGAGAGCTGCCCCATGCTATTTCATTTTAATTTATCTATCTTATTACCATTTATATTGGACTTTTTTTTTTCTGAATAAATTTAGTTTCCATTAATCACAAATAGCCGAAGCCATTACAATCAAAGGAAAATCTGAAAATACAGAAAGTAAAAGTTATACAATGATTTAAAAATCACGATAACAGACAAAAGAAACACCCAAAAAAAATTTGGATGGTTAGGAAAAACAACTAAAAAAACTAACAAACTAAACAAATACATAATCTTCTCCTTCAAGCCATTAAAACTAACCGAAGCCATTTATATAGGACTTGCCTGTGCCTAGATCGGTCCTATACATGCACCGATGTCTTTCACAAATGATGTTAAGTTTGAGGTTTCAATCAAATCAGTTCTCATTTGACCAAACAAAAACTATGGGTATGATTGGATTGGATCTGATTTGAGTTTGGTTTAGGTTTAATCTGGTTTGAGATGCAAATTCAGACCCAAATTAGTTTTGAATTGAGTCTGGGAATAAAATATGAAGTGTTAAATCATTCCCAAACTAAATCGCAGACTCAATTCAAAACTCGTTTAGGTATGGGTTTGAATCTCAAACCAGATCCAATCCAAAAATACTTTATATTGCTCCATAATGTCGTGGCTTGGGTTAGATTTACCTCTTTTGTTTTGTTTACTTCTACCGTCCGAATTTGAATGACATATTTACATTATTGTAATGTTGATGTTATATTTCTAAATTTAGTTAAAGTTTTAATTAGAGACGAAAGCAAGACTTTTAAGGTAGTGGCGAAAAAACTACAATAATATGTCAAATTACATATAAAAATTGCAAAAAACAATGTTGGATATGCCAATGAGGAATTGCAAGTGGCAACATGGTAAGAGTTGGTGTCTTTAACTAGATGTTGAAAGTTTGAATTTTACTTAGAGCAGATAAAAACGATAATATGTCGTAAATTTACAAGAATTTTTATTGGATGGGTTAAAGTATTATTAAAATTTCAACTAAATTAGTTAGATCAAATGCTTGAATATCGGTAAAAAAATCATTTTGATATGATGTAAAGTTTGAGCTACAACAATTATCCGTGAAATTATCTTATTTTTTCTATATAATTATTGTAATTATATTTGGCAATCACTGATCTAAGTTATTATGTAATACTATCTTTATCCCAAATTAAATATTTATGTATTGGACTTTAGCGAGTATTAAGAAAAGTAGCATGGCTATGAATAATATCCTTTGACATAGGAGGACTCATAGGGAATGGAATTTGCATTCCTTAAATATACGAGGTTGGTTATGAGAATTTAGAAAGAAAATGTGTTAATTTAAAGAAAGCAAATATTAATTTTAAAATAAAGTAAAATAGAAAATTTATATTCAATTTATAACGTAGAGTAGTTTTAATAAAGTAAAATATGTTAATGGTTTGCTGCAGCATGGTTTCGTTTGGAGGATCGGGAGAGACATTTTATTCGTATCTGGCGTGGTCGCTGGCTCACTATACAGTGCAGTTTTCAGCTGATCTCCCCTCCTATTTTTATGGGTTTTGAAAGTTTGCAGACAAGAACTCTGGCGATTGTGGAAGACATCTGATTTGAATGTGACACCGGTTTTGTTTCTTGGGTTATAGATTATATTTGTAAGGGCATATTAATGCGTATGTTAGGAAAATTATTATTTAGAATTTGCTATGCCTATAAGCCAAGTAATGCTCTGACTTCTTTTCAAAGGGTAGGGGATCAATTGAAATTCCACCTCCCTAATATAATTCTTAATATCAATTAATGATATTACTTTTTTCTTCAAAAAAAAAAAAACGTAGAGTAATTTTTTAAATTTAAGAGTTTTCTCTAGTTTGTATCCATCTCTGTGATAAATTTCTTTTATTTTGTGTGAAGAGATGTTAAACTTTTTATAAAATATCATGGAAAAGATGGATCAAATTTAATTTTTCTTCAATTGCAAGAGGATTTTCATGATATATATACCTTTTATATGTAAAAATATATATTTCGACATTACTCCCTCCCTTACTAAATATAAGACTTTCATTACATATTGCGAAAATTAAGGAAGAAAAAATTACGATGTTTTTGTAATAAAAATACCAATATTATTCTCTTAAATAATACTTATATACCACTAATTTTATTTAAAAGAGTAATGTTGATATTTTGATTATAAAAATATCTTAATTTTGCTTCTTTAATTTTCGCCACATTTTCTGAAAGTCTTATATTTGTGAATGGTGGTAGTAGTAAATTATTGACAAATAACCGTTTGTACCCGTGTATATATTCATTTATTTGTACAAATACTTACATTCATTATGTGTATATATAATTAGAAGAAATCTCCATATGACAAATTCTAAATAAGTGGGCATAAAAATGTGAACATTCACGAATATAGACAATTCACACCCTAAATTATTAGCTTGACAATTGTGACTTTTAAGAGATGATTCATAATATATGATCTCATGTGGATGACATTCACCGCCAGATACACCTTAGTTGATAATTTGATAATATTTTTGGCGCATGTGTGGGGTGAAAATTCTCTGTCACCATTTCTATTTTCATCCTTATCTCTAACCAATCAGAATTTATTAAATAAATATTTTTTTCAATTATATATATACATGATGAATTGTGATTGACTGAAAAAAGGGATGGGGACAAGAACGGGGACAAAATTTTTTTTGCCATATTTTACTCGTCTATCATTGCTGATCTTAATATAAATTTAGAAGATCCACGATTAAACTCTAACAACTTTAAAAATAATTACACATTATTATTTTTTGTCTAAAATAACTTGTTCATAGATTAATGAAGTTTTTTACGACACATGAATCTTCTTAAGAATAATCTGAGTATAGAGTAAGTGTTGGCGACTTAATAATAGTACATCAATGAGAGAATTCAAATTTTGTTGTGAGATTAGTCTCTTATTTTAGGTGTTGGTGATACATATGAGTTCAATGAGCAAAATCTCACTCCGAGAAAAAAATCAGATTTTGCACACACTCATACGGTTAAGTCTGAATTAATTTTACCATTAATGAAAACACTAAACACTCGGTAACTCATTAATAAAAACCTAACTCTAGTCTAACATAAAGATCAATTTGTCAATGAAATGTACTGTGTTGAGTTGTACGAGTTGAGATTTTTCAACAAAATGTTAAAAGTTTTTTTTAAGGCAGATAAACAACGTTTACTGCATATTTGTAAAAATTAATATCAAATTGATTAAAATAATCAAAGGTTCTTTTGCCCAGTGGGGCAAGGGCCATGACCATGATGTCGTGAGTTCGATACCCTCCCCATGCAATGGGACAAGCTTTAATTGTCTCCCTTCCTGAGGTTTTCTTCTCCTCTTGTGAGACGTTTCTCTCTCTCCTTATGGGGCAACCGTCCATCCGAGTTTCAAAAAAAATTGATTAAAATAGTTCAAGATTCAATAAAATTAGTCGAATTTAATAATGCACGAGTATCGCAATAAAAATAAGAGACAAAGATACTGACATAAGTTTACTCAAGTTAGGGGTGTTCAAGAAAAATCGAAACCGACCAATCCAAACCGATTCAAATCAATCCAAACCGAATTTTCGGTTTGAGCGGTGCATTGGACTGGTTTCGGTTTGAGCTAAATTAAAACCGAATTTTTGGTTTGGTTTAAAAAAAATTATAAACCAAACCGAATATATATAATATATATTAAAGGACTTTTTTACAATAAAATATATTTTTCCTTAAAATGATTTCTAGTATAATTGCTAACTTTTGTATCTCATTATAGAATTTTCAAGTGCAAGTTCTTCAAGTGTTAAACCAAGAGATTAAAAAGTTATCATTTGACATGCGATTTTTGATTTACCAAAAGATTTTATTGTATTTCACTATTTTGAACTAATAATTATGTAATTTTTTTGTTTTTCTTTTTTCTTGTAGGATGATTTTGAAGTAATTTCGTTTGAAGTGCAAGGATCAAGATCAAGAATTTATGTTTTATTATTTTGTTTTCTTTATTGTGTTACCTCGAGAAAATAATAGACATATTTTTTTAAAAATATTTTTAGCAACTAACTAATAGACATATTTTTAAACTTTATAATCAATATTTTTGTGTCTCGCAAAACCGAGCAATCAAACCAATCCAAACCAAACCGAATGCATCGGTTTGAGATTTTAAATGGTTTGGATTGGTTTCAAAATTTTCAAACCGAAATATTCGGTTTGGTTTAAAAAATGTATAAAACCGAACCATGAACACCCCTAACTCAAGTAAAGAGCTTAGTGTACTTTAAACAAAGTCTCAAATTCAAACATTATGACCGAATTAGTTTTAAACGAATATGAATAGTGGTCGAGTATGTTTTACGTCTGATTAACACTTATCTTAAAATATTTAATACATGTTATATGCGGTCAGTATTATAAAATCAAAATAACAGTTCAATTTAGACAAAAAAATATTTAATATATAATAAATTTTTTATATTCAGCACAATAGCCGTTTGCCGTGCGAAAGAGAGGATTTGTCTCCTCTCCTTTTTCACACACAAAACACACACTTTCTATTTCTCTCTCTTCCCCCTCTCTCTCTATCCCTCTCCTTTCCGTGAACTGGGAATTCACCGATTATACACATATATTATATATATGAATTTCAATGTATCTTGGAGTCAGCAAGTGAATACTCATCTTGATCTGTAAGTTAATTATTAGTTTTCGCATTAATATTTGGATAATCTGAGCAATTTTATTGAAGATCGATTTTTTTTGTTTAATTTTATTTTTTTGTGAATTCGTAAGCCAATTAATGGTTTTGGAATTTATATGTGACCTAGATCTTGCTTGAATCGTTCTTTTGATTAGGGACAGCCAGCTAGGGTTTTTTATTTTCTGATTCAATCAAGTTTTTTGGGAATTGGATCCGAGATATTACTAGTTTGAAATTTGTAATTACTAGGGTTTTGACTTTGAGTTTTGTAGTAAAGTTTTGGGGGAATTGGAAAATTTGGTTTTTTTTAGTAGATGGCTTCAAATCCTCCATTCGAAGTGGAGGATATTACTGATGATTTCTTTGAGAATTTGGCGAAAGAAGACTATGATGTTGTCGATTATAAGGCGGTCGTCCCGGCTGCCAAGACATCATTAATGACTTCAGGGGCACCACTTAACTTTTCTGATGAGGATGATTCTGATGAGGTAAAAGCTTTTGCAAACTTGAGTATTAATGAGGAGGTGAATAATAACAGCAGCAAAAAGATGGATAATGATTTTGGAATTCAGCCAAATGAGGATATAAAAGGAGGTTTGGATGGTGCAGTTAAAGGGTCGGCGCACGTGGATGGTGTTTCAAATGATAATAAAAGTGTAGCTGTGGAGGGTGGTTCGAATGAGAATAATGGTGTATTAGATTCGTCCAATTTATTTGAATTCCTGAATGTTGCTGAAAATAATAGCGAAAACGCAGGTGCTGACTTTTTGGGTACAAATATGAATAAGAGCAGTGAACCTGGGGGCTTGGGTGTTAAGGAGGTGCAGTGGAGTGCGTTTTCTGATAATTCTGGTTTTGGATCATACTCTGATTTTTTCACCGACTTAGCTGAGAATGCTGGTTATTCAAGTGGAAATGCGGAGGGCAATTTTGGTATTGAGACTAAGGGTATTTCTGAAAAGGAACTTTTTGGATCTGCATCCTTGGAAAATTCAGATCCCGGGAAGTATCAACACGGTTATAATAATGAAGCAGTTGTGCAACAAGGTACTGCAGAGCAGGATCTTAATAGCAGTCAATACTGGGAGAGTCAGTATCCTGGGTGGAAATTTGATCCGAGTACTGGGCAGTGGTATCAGGTGGATGGTTATGATGCTGGTGCACATTTACAAGGAACCGTGGACTCCAATTCAGCTACTAACTGGGGTGTTACGGATGAGAAGACAGAAGTTTCTTATTTGCAGCAATCTGTTCACTATGTTGCCGCCGGAACAGTTCCTGAAACTGGTACAACTGAGAGTGTCACTAATTGGAATCAGGCATCACAGCTCAGCAATGCTTCTGGGAATGTGTCAACTTGGAATCAGGTTTCGCAAGTGAGCGACAACAGTGGAAATACATCTGATTGGAACCAGGCATCAGCTGTAAATAGCGGGTATCCATCACATATGGTATTTGATCCTCAATACCCTGGTTGGTATTATGATACAATCGCCCAGGAGTGGCGCTCATTAGATTCTTATAGTGCATCCTATCAATCATCTGTTCAAGCTCAGGAACAGCAGAAGCAGAATGGCTCTGCTTCAGCAGATACAATCTCTCACAATGACAACCAGCAGACATTTGGTGGATATGGACAAATTGGCAGCTATCGTTCCCAAGGTCAAGATTACAATGAGCAGGTTTCAAACAATTGGCAAACTGAAACTGCTCAAAAGATGGACTCTTCTTCAGATTTCAGTAAAAAACAGCAAGTACAATCTCAATATGGCCATCATTTTCCTGGAAGCAATCATGTTAATCAACAGATGTCTAATCATTATGGTTTCAATGAGAAAGCGAACCAAAGTGTTAATGATTTTTCAGCAATGGCTTCACCGCAGAGTTTTGTTCCAAGTGGGAACTTTAGTCCGCAATATAAACAGACAATATCAGAGCAAAAGGAACACAAGCTTGCCTCTCCTGATTATTACAGCAATCAGAATTCTGTTAATTTATCCCAGCAATTTCATGGAGGCAATCAATATTCGTATGCTCCTACCTCGGGGAGATCATCTGCTGGCCGCCCTCCACATGCATTGATTACTTTTGGGTTTGGAGGAAAACTCATTGTGGCTAAAGGAAATAGTTCCACAGGAGCCTCGTCGTTTGGAAGCCAGGTTGGGCCCATAAATCTTTCTTCTTTCACTCTCTGATAATTGACTTTAAATTACTAGTTTTAGCATATCTGAGATATTTTGTATATCTTCTTTGAAGAGTCATGTAGGAAGTTCAATATCTGTTCTCAACTTGATGGAAGTAGTTACTGGCAAAGATGATGCTTCAGGCCTTGTTTTGGGTGCTTCTAATTACTTTCATGCTCTTTGCCGACAATCCTTTCCTGGTCCTCTTACTGGTGGAAATGCTAGTATTAAGGAGTTAAATAGATGGATTGACGAGAGGATTTCAAACTCTAAGTCTGTTGATATGGACTACAGGAAAGAAGACGTCTTGAAATTGCTCTTCTCACTGCTAAAAATATGTTGTCAGTATTATGGAAAACTTCGTTCTTCTTTTAGTTCCGACACTCTGAAGGTACAATAGTTTGATAAACATTTCTTTAGTTTTAGTGGCTACATTGGTCGTTTTTGGAATTATAATCCTATTTTATCTGATTCTTTGTACTTTATTGTCGAAGTTTATTGTCTAATGAACCGTAATGGTTTTGTTTGTATGCTTTTCTCCTATGCTATGCGGCATGTCAGTGTGCATCCAATGGGCACCTTTTGTCTATTGTTCTATGATGGTGCTATCCGGAAACTTGCTTAAAATTTTAGACACAGTTTGTCTTGGCAATTCAAGTGTGTTGGACATGGGGAAAAATCTTACTTTGTCCTTGTGCGTGTGACTCATGGCATATATCACTGGGTGTTTATTCCTTACTCCCCTACCTAAGAAGTTGGCAATATCTGAAGTTGAAGCACTCTCTGTGACAATTTATTATGTTGAGTTCCCTACTGGATTCACGAATTTGTTATAATTGATCCTGGTGTTGTATGTTTGTAGGAAAATGATACTCCAGAAGCAGCAGTTGCAAAACTTTTTGCATCAGCTAAAAGGCAATTCAATGAATATGGTGCTGTTGTCCCATGCTTGCAGACATTGCCTTCCGAAGGACAGATGAGAGTATGTTCCACACTTGGTATATTATGATTTTTACTTTTCATGTGCTAATATTTTGTATTATAATGTTTAGGCCACTGCTGCCGAGGTTCAGGCCCTTCTGGTTTCTGGGAGGAAAAGAGAAGCTTTGCAGTCTGCACAGGAGGGTCAGTTGTGGGGTCCTGCTCTTGTTCTTGCTGCACAACTGGGGGATCAGGTCTCTCTCTCTCTCTCACTCACACACACACACACACACACACACACACACACACACACACACACATGCATAGTTAGACATACTTACTCCACTGTTTCAATTACTCTTTGCAGTCCTATGTTGATACTGTGAAGCAAATGGCACTTCGCCAGTTAGTACCTGGTTCACCTTTGCGGACGTTGTGCCTACTAATTGCTGGTAAACCATCTGATGTTTTTGAGATGGATGCCTCAGATAACGTCAGCACTTCTGGTGCTGTAAATACCATTCAACAACCAGCAAAGGTATCGCGGACCTGAAAATATGACTTCAGTTACTTTCCTCTTAAGGACCCAATTCTACTCGGTGCCATTGGTTCTTTCATTCATGAGAATTTTAATGTAAATATCTTATGTTTCATATTCTTCCTTTTATTTCTTTTGTTGGCTTTTCCAGTTGGCTTCCACTAGCATGTTGGATGACTGGGAAGAAAATCTGGCTGTGATAACTGCCAACAGGACAAAAGATGATGAACTTGTACTCATTCACCTGGGAGATTGTATCTGGAAGGAGAAACATGATGTATGTTATTACCGCTATCATTTCTAAGAGTGCTTTCTGTGAGTTTCGAGAATATTCTTAAACTGAGTTGTTCTCTACTTCCTGACCTGCCAACCTGTAAACTTATGATTCAGGTTCTTGCTGCACACATGTGTTACCTAGTCGCAGAAGCAAACTTTGAGCCTTTTTCAAACACTGCAAGAATGTGTCTTATTGGTTCAGATCATTGGAAGTTCCCTCGAACATATGCTAGTCCAGAGGCTATTCAGGTGCTATACAGTTTCTTTCAAATGTTATTTCCTTATTTTCCTTGATAAAAGGAAAATTCTGCAATTGATTCATCTGAATGCAAACCTACTTCGGGATGTCGGCGTGTTTGCAATTCAAAATCTCAAATGTTTTTATTTATGCAATTCAAAATTTCAAATGTTTTTATTTATGATGTTTTCTTGCATGTGACAGAGGACTGAGATTTATGAATACGCAAAGGTCTTAGGAAACTCTCAGTTCATCCTTCTTCCTTTTCAACCATATAAGCTCATCTATGCACACATGTTGGCTGAAGTTGGAAGGACACCAGACGCTCTGAAGTATGAATAAAAAAACTCCATTATTGTATTAATGGGTATTTCTTTTCATGCTTTTCAAATTTACTTGAGCAATATAATCTCGATTCAGGTACTGTCAGTCAGTACTCAAATCACTAAAGACTGGTCGATCTCCTGAGGTAGAATCACTGAGACAATTAGTTTCAGCTCTTGAGGAAAGGATAAAAACTCACCAACAGGTACCTCTATTTCCCTGTTTTTCCTATTGGAATATTTTACAGATAATCTAAGTGGGACCCTGAATATGTAGGGAGGATTCTCTACAAACCTGGCTCCTGCAAAACTGGTGGGTAAATTGCTCAACCTGTTTGATTCTGCTGCCCATCGGGCAGTAGGGGGTCTTCCTCCGCCTGCACCCTCAACAGCGGGAGGCAGTATACCTGGTAACGAGCAGCATAACCAAATGGGATCCAGGGTCTCAACAAGTCAATCCACAATGGCAATGTCCTCATTGATGCCTTCAGCATCTATGGAACCTATTAGCGAATGGGCATCTGATAGCAATAGAATGACAATGCATAACAGAAGTGTGTCAGAGCCTGATTTTGGCAGACAGGTTTTTTTTATTGAAGTCTTATCCTTTTTACTTGCTTGATTTATCAATTTCTAGTTCCATCTGGTTGAAAATATATAAGCTCTTGTGGGATTATGTAGGGTCAGGTGGATTCATCCAAAGAAGCAAGTTCCACTAATTCACAAGGAGGTGTAGGTATGTCTCGCTTCGGACGGTTTGGTTTTGGCTCCCAGCTCCTTCAGAAGACTGTAGGTCTGGTCCTAAGACCACGACAGGGCCGTCAAGTACGTGGATGTTGTTTGTTTAGAACAAATTTCTTCTATATATTTTTACATTACAAGATGAGTAGGCTTGGTCTTGATTTCGTGTTGGATTTTCATCTTCCATTACCTTTGTTGCATTTGGTAGGCAAAACTAGGTGAAACGAATAAGTTTTATTATGATGAGAAGCTTAAGAGATGGGTTGAGGAAGGTGCTGAACCCCCAGCTGAGGAAACAGCCCCTCCACCTCCACCTACTACTGCAACTTTCCAGAATGGGACATCAGATTACAACCTGAAGACGGCATTAAGTGAAGGCACAATGAGCAACGGAAGCCCAGATTTCAAGAGCCCCTCCTCGGATGGTTCAGGAGGAATCACCCCGCTTCCATCAACCTCCAACCAATTTTCGGCACGTGCGAGGATGGGTGTTCGCTCCAGGTAATATTAAAGCTTGTTTTTCTCTTCAGTCTTCTCCAACCTGAATTCCCTTGAGAATTGTCAATTTAAGACTTCAGACTTCTCATTTTTACAGCATCTATAAACAAAATCAGTTTTCCAGGCTTGCTTTTCTAAAACAGCTTTTTAAGCCTTTGTTCAAGTTCATATGAAATGTGAGAAGCAATAGTGTTCAAAATAGCTTTGGCTTATGAACAGCAACTGAGAATGGAACCTTTATTTATGGACTTTATTGCTAAGTCGTATTATCATGACTACTAGCTGTATTAGCTTCAAAACATGGCTTTTCAGGACCCCACCCCCATCCCCTCAAGAAAAAAAAATTCTAAATATGGATAACCTTTTTGTAGATTGAGGTTCTACATGGGATAGTTTTTCAGATCGTGTTGGGGTGTTTTATTTTTGTTGATTCTTTTACCGTTTTTTGGCAGGTATGTGGATACCTTTAACCAGGGAGGTGGAAACCAAGCAAACTTGTTCCAGTCCCCTTCTCTCCCTTCCATGAAACCTGCTGCAATTGTCAATACCAAATTCTTTATCCCCACGCCTGTATTATCCTCTGTTGAAGAGAGGATTGAAAACACGTCAGACAGCTTGCAAGATGTGCCAGCCAATAATGGAAGTCCCTCAAACTTCAACAGCAATGACTCGTTCAAGTCTCCTGTACCCTTATCCTCGTCGGCTATGCCAAGATTAGGAAGCACGGGTCACATCCCTTCAAAGGTAACGACTGCCAATGGCTCATTTGCAGCTCACTCCCGGAGAACTGCATCATGGAGTGGAAGTTTTGATGGGAATTTCAGTCCTCCTCCTCCCAACGGGGCAGAAGTAAAACCTTTAGGGGAAGTATTAGGTATACCACCCTCGACATTTATGGCGAATGATCCTTCAATACACGCGTCAGTCAGTGGCGCCAGTTTTGGAAGTGACCTTCATGAAGTGGAATTTTGAGGCAATTGCAATGTAAATATGAAGGTCTGGTGATAACATTTATCTCCTCGTTGGTGGCGACACCATAATCTAGGTTTGATTTCTCTGCACTAAAGACAGTGAAGTGAAGAAATCACGATGGAAAATATAACTCCCCTGAATCCCCCAGAAAGGCCACCAGTTTCCTCATACGCTGTAGAGCTCTTTCCCCATTTTAGTGTTGGAAAATCATTTTTTTTTGCTTTGCAGATTTTAATGTAGTTTTAGTCATAGGTTTTTTTTATTTTTTATTTTTTGTTAAATCTCCTGAAAATGTACACACCATGTAATTTTTTAGGTGCTGGTGTTATAATATTTGTTGAGAGTGTCATCACTGTACAGGTAATTTTAGTCATTTATTCAAAGAAATAACTGTCCTTATAAGAAGTCAGAAGAGAACTTCTTAAGGGAAAATGGAGAACTAAATGCCAAATAAGTTTTTTTGATGGATAAGATGGCAAAGATGTTTCCCTATTTTGTTTTCTCGAGTAAACCTCAGGCTTAGTAGTTTCTTTCACAGATCATTACTACCTCTTTCACTACGGTTCGTAGGACTGTGGGGGAAGGGTGAAAAGAACCCCAGGAGTTAGTCGAAGCAATAACAAGAATATTTCTAGTGGAACATCTTTCACAATGAGAAATGGGCAGTTGGAGCAGAGACACATTTGGTTTGTAAATTCCAATACCAATGTGGCAGGCCATTTCAATTCCTTTTCGATACCTCCCAAGGAAAATCTCACACTCGGCTAGAGAAAAAATTAGAAAAATGATATATCCTATAGTCTTTGACACTTTTTATTATACTTTAACTATGAATAATTTCATTCATATAATTTAAATTAAAATAGGTAGTCAATATGGGTGAATCGATAAACTCTAGGTGTAAACGTAATATAAATAAGGAATGTCACAAAGGCACATGAGCATGTGCCTTTACAATTTACTTGGGGTTTTTATAGATATTTAAAGAGTCATCATGATATAACTTAAAAATTATTTTAATGTTATAAAATGGATGAAATTCTAAAGTGAATTTCACCACAATTAAAATGTAAATAAAAAAGAAAAAAGAAAATAGACAAGATACAAGATATATAAATATTTCTATTTTCATTTCACGAGTGTTCTCTTACATAAAAACTATCTATTTATTGAGATATAAAATGTAGATTATGAATCTTTTCATAAAAGATAAATCATGCAATAACAATGTGTATGTTATGTATTCTTTATAACTTCTCTATCAACGGAGAGTTTGAGGTATCCATAATGTTTTAGAGATTATGGAGAGATTATGAAATAAGTACTCCCAACTTTAATATATAATATTTTATAACATATGATATTTCAATGTTGTTTTTATTGGATTAACATAATGGACTCGAGTAATAGTTTGGTGATCCGTACTTAAGAAGATACAGGATCAAATCCTGGCAAGGTTTCAAAAAAAAAAAAAAAAAAACTACTACTTTTTGGGATTTCTTTCTTCCTCGGCCCCCCACCTCCCTCAGTGCCCAAATGCAAAATCAAACTTCTCAGCAAAATTTTATACACTTCTTAAACCCCTATGAGAAGTCCTCCCATTTGGTATACAGCTTCTGGTTCATTTGAATTGGAGGAGCAGCTTTGAGGCGGAAATAAATAAACCATTCTACAATAATATGAACAATCTGAGAACGAATCAAAGTGACTATCTTTGGCCATCAAAATTCGGCTGATCCAGGCGTGCGAGGGAAAGGTATGGCATCTCTTATATTGTCTACACCAGTTGCAAACTGTACAAGTCTTTCGAAGCCTAAGCCAAATCCGGCATGAGGAACTGCCAAGAACAAGAGAAGACAATAATAATTCAGTAAAACCATCGAAATAATTTCTTTCGCGAGTCTAACAAAATAATGCATAATAATGGCTGTGTACTAGTACTTCATTGACACGGTGTAGAAACAAGCTTAACCTCCTAAAGAAGGGCAAACAAAGAAAAAGAAAAAAACAATGAAATAGAAGTGGGGAAGAACACCTTCAAGAGGAAACTAAAACTAGAAGTTATGACTAGAGCACTTGACTTTCAAGATTATAAGCACATAAAAAGACTTGCCTGAACCATAACGACGAAGATCAAGATACCACCAGTAGCTCTCTCTATTGAGCTTTAACTCATCCAGCCGGTTTTCCAAAACCTCGAGGCGTTCCTCCCTTTGGCTTCCACCAATAAGCTCGCCGATCTGACAATATAAGTAACTTTGTCAGCAGTAAAACAGAACAATGCAGGTTCCCAAATAGATATGAAGTTCCTTCTGTATTAACTTAGTTGACATAACCATGCATGTTCAGAGCCACAAGTATGCCTCCACCACAATATAACTAATAAATAGTTTAGCTAACATTTATACTGACTAGTTAATCAGGCTGGCAACTGGACAATGCATCACAGGATCACAAAAACACCACTAATAGTTCCGGAAGAAATCATCACTTCTTAAATTTCCTGATCGATATGACAGGCTTATATGCCCTACTCTTTAACCAAGTGCTTCACCTGTTCACCACCATAGAGGCCTCCTAACTTGGTCATTGTAAGATCTTGGTTCGTGGGGCTATCTCACCACGAACCTTATATTAAAGCACATAACGTTCTTGCAAATAATGTCGAATGTAAGAAAAACAACGAGAATAATGTGCCAGGAGAGATCCAAGAAAATTTATGCTCAACGGCTGTGAGTGAATGTCAAAAAGAATGTGATTTCATACTCGAACAACATTCATTTGAGTATCATTCCAAGAACAATAGACAAAATAAACTAAGAGCTCGACAATACCTGAGGAACCAGCATATCCATGGCTGCAACAGTTTTCCCGTCGTTATTTTCACGCATGTAAAATGCCTTAATATCCTGAAAGTAGTTGTCCCAAACAATCAACATAACTTGCTGGTATTGTAATTTAGAAGGAAAAGGAAAAAGAAATAAAAAGAAAAGCCATGCCTTTGGATAATCTCTGATAATCACAGGACATCCAGCGAAGGCATCTTCAGTGATATAACGTTCATGCTCACTCTGCAAATCACATCCCCATTTCACCTGTCAAATGCAAAAATTAGAAAATATTGTATTAGACCTAATTAAAGCAGTTCAGAAATTTTAAGAATAGTAAGCCACTATATCAATTGCATTTTCAGCGTAGTCATCATCTCACGACACTATAGGCACAATATAAAAAATAATGGGAGGAGAATCAAAAGGAAAGTTTGAAACAAAGAGTAATTAGTACTGGAAATTCAAACTTCTTGTTTGCTTTCAGTAGAAGCTCAATTGCATCCGTGTAAGTCAGCTGCACAAAGTTCTTCTCAGCTACATCCTGTTGGCAGCAAATAAAGGTCAAATTTCTAAAGAATGAGTGTATACTGAAGCCCTGAAAATAATGCATGACATTAGAAAGAAATTGCATACTGTAAGTTAGTGAACAGATCATACAGTGAGTCGGTTGATAATTCCTTTCTCAATCCAAGTATTGAAGAAATCCATATCTTCCTTGCAGTTTTCTAAAACATATTGCACCTTCCATGAAAAAGGAAATATTAGGTCAACAGTCTAATATACAAAATACACACGGGATGAACATGTAAGCGAGAGGAAATGGCTCAGATATACAAGTAGATAAGATAAGAAAAGTAACATACTACATACTGGAGATACGCAGTTGCACAGGCCATGTCATCCTCTATGTCCGCAAATGCAAGTTCTGGTTCAATCATCTTCGAAAAGAAATCAGTGTTTAGCTTACTGCTGTTGTACATATTAACCATGCAGCATCAATTAAGAACATAAACCAAGTTAAGTTCAAGTGAATTAGAAAGTTGTGGAACTAGCGTACCCAGAATTCAGCCAAATGTCTTGAAGTATTAGAATTTTCTGCTCTAAATGTAGGGCCAAATGTATACACCTGAAAGCATATGACTTCACTAAGAGTTCTGGGTGCAGGACTAAAAACAGAAGCAACACAGTTGGACTAGACCAGGAAAAGAAAGAGACAGAAAACAACAATCAGATAAACCCGGCGGAAGTTGAATAAGAATGCCTACATCAGAGAGTGCAGTCGCATAAGTTTCAGCATTGAGTTGCCCAGAGACGGTTAAGAATGCTGGTTTCCCAAAGAAATCCTGTCATATCAAACAAAAATTTCTAACAGTCAAAGCAAGGGGCGGACAGTCAATGATATTGTTCAACAAGTTCAAGAAATGAGAAAAACTATCAGATACCATGCATCCCAATCTATACAAAACCCTTGACCCCAGGTGTAAGCCCACAAGTATTTTAAAACCCCGAAATGATGATAATGAGCAATATGTGCAAGCTCTCGTTTCAACAAATATTACAATATGATCAGACGACTTGGGATCCGCTTAAAAAAGAAGTATCAAAATCTTGCTTCCTATTCAAAATTAGTTGGCCATAAACAGTCAATATCTCCATATGTGGGCAGACTAATCATGCAATTCTTTTATGGGCTGAGGAAAAAAAAATTCAGGTGTTGTGTGCTTACTTGGGACCAATCAACTGAACCATCTTCAGTTCTGGGAATTCTTGCTACAGGAGAATCAGCAAGTTCTTTTGAACTTGGAATCTGTCATGGATTGAACCTTAAATATCCACGAAGAGACAAATGCTCCAAATACAGTAAAACAAAAAATGATAGAACTCAATCTAGCAATTTTATACAGACACAAGAAATGATTTTCATACCATTAGCACCTTTCATATGGAAAACATAGAAGACAACATATAACACATCAAGATCAAACACATTGTTCATATCAGAACCTTAATCCATCTTGATGAAAAAGAAGGGAAACATTAACCATAACTGCATACTCGCAATGTAAGGTGAAATTCAAATTGTATTGCAACAGAAAAGGAGACATTTTTAAAACCACTCAAAGCAGCCATCCCCATTGCCTAACAAGATAATGAGAGATATGACAGAGTGGGAAAATAATCACTAGTTTCCCGTAAAATAACCCTGTGATCCCGCCCCCAACCTGAACTCCAAGGAGAGGAAAAATGTAAGGCACATAATCTTCAATGCATCTTCATATTTGAAAGGAACTATTCAACATAGTTCAAGCATTTTCTCTTAGTCAAGAGCTACATCAAAGAACACACGTCAGCTCAAGAAATAGCATACCAAGGTTGTTACACAAAACTGTTCACCAGCTCCTTCACAGTCTGAAGCTGTAATTATGGGACTGGAGACCCACACAAATCCGTTTTCTTGAAAAAACTTGTGCGTAGCATAAGCCAAAGCATTCCTCACCCTTGCAACCTAAAAGCAACACAAAATTAGCACAAGTTAAATGCTAAGAAAGTTAATCTATCACTATATAATTTAGATGGAAACCAAAGTATAAATGCAAAGGCATTGGCAGAAATAGGAAGCCGCAGATTAAAACTATGAGTACATAAAGTTGCACACAGGTGACTAGTAAGGAAAAGGTGCAAGCTCAAAAGATAACATAATTGTCAAGTGTAAATCACAGAAAGCTTCATGAGGAAAAGACAATCAGCAAGTTGATACTATTTCAATAATACTAATAATAAATAAATAAATAAAAACAAAACCAGTTAGAACCAGCTATTTCAAACAACAACTAAATCAAGAAGACAGCAGGCAAGACAATTCACCAGAAATAGAACCACGCAATACTCTAAAATGAGGAATACAAAAGACCCTAATTTGAAAACCAGGGATCCCTACCTTGAAATGGTTGGGGATAAGAGGGTACATCATTTAAACAACAGATTAGGGTACATCATATAAACAACAGATTTTTAAATCCAGCAATTAATCCATTTTCAGGCTAGACTAATTTTTAGAAGTCAGAACTTAATTTCATCAAAAAACTTCAACAACATGGTATGCAACACTTGACATTGAAATGAAAATGCCAGCTTAACGAGAGGCAAAATCTTACTGCACCAAAAGTGTTTGTTCTGGGGCGAAGATGAGCCTTGGTTCTCAAAAATTCTCGGCTGACCCTTTTCTTTTGTATGGGGAAGGAAGGATCACTTGCACCAACCTGCAAGACAATTGCATATGAACTAAGCACAAAGAAGCAAAATAACCATTGATAAAGAGTTTATGAAAATAAAGTAAAAAGAATGGTGTCAAGATTTTGTGGTCGATAATGCCTCCTTTTTCAATGCTCTTGTCATATTCACCCACGGCCTGACATAACAATGTCACGGAAAGCTTCGGAATTTTGGTCTAGTTAGAGATCATTGTTAGAAATTTGAGCATTATAGCATATTGCACGTGCTTCTAATCCACTTAGGCCAGTTAATCATTGAGAAAAATCCACTTTCGTCCTAAAATGACACCGGGAAAAGAACAATGCTATTAAATCTTTCTTCCGCAGTAGATTTATTATCCTCCTCTGTTCACTAATACATGTTGGCTATATGTCTACACTCTCGCTGAGAAGCAGTCAACTTAATTTACAGGTCCCTTAGAATAAAAATGTTATATGAGAACTTCAATAGAATATAAGAACTTTTTTCTTTAAAAGAAATCATGCGAATAAAAATAAACAAAACAGTACAAGGATAGTTTTTGGCAGTTATTACCATCACAAGTTTCTCAATCTTCAGCTCTACTTTCTGCTTTGTTCCTTGGCTATTTACAACAGCACCCTGTACCCATATTGATGCACCAGTAGTAATCAGCCTACTCTCGACCTATCAGAATGTTCCAAAAGAGAGAAGAACAACATTGGAAAATTTTAAACTTCATGAATACACCAGGGAAATACCAATAAAAAATTTAAAAGATGAAATAGTCTAGCATGCTAAGATGCACATACATCAGAATTAGAGGTCCGGTTATGAAGTTAAAAGAAATAGAATCACAGGTTTCAGTTCTTATATTTGCAAGACATTAAATTTGATAGTTTCATTTTTACCACTGTTTTCCAGCGTAAAACATGGTTTCCATGTTATGGTTTCAGATATAGCTATTTCTGATCTGAAGTAATTCTTATATTTGCTCTGGTTGTTGTGTCCCTATTTATACATATAGTCATGCATGTACAATATTGTTACTACATATCAGGTGTAATTAAACTTGAGTAATAATTTCAACCTGAAAAATCATCTAAATTTTTGAAGCACAAATTCACATGAAATACCAAAAGGATGAACTACTATCATGAAAAAAATGAGTTCTTCCAAGGGTTTGTGTACCTGATCATAACCTTCAGCTTCTGAACTCATCACACATTGCATATTCGAAAGACAGGAACCATCATTAACCTAACCTTACAGAGACTTCATTCAGCAACCTATGTATAATGACTTGAACTTCAAAATAAATTTAAAAAAAAACAGATAAGACAACACAAACAAATAAACAAATAAGCCTCAACTTTCAAAAAGCAGCCATTCACATTGAATCTCATTCACAATAGGGTAAAATTTCAGACTTTTCCCAAATCAGAGACCACCTGAATTACAAGTGTCACAAGCATACAAACAAGATCAATAGAACAATCGCAATAATTTCAAAAACTTAATATACATAAAAATACTAAATTTGATACTCCCTCTATCCTGTTACTGTTGACCTACTTACTACTATTTTGAAATGCCCCATAATATTTGACCATCCCCTTAATTACACGGACATTTTTTCTTAAGTTCCAAACTTACCATTATCTCATCAATCCACTAAACACCACATTTACTACAATTTACAACTTCAACTAGAGTACTTTGGACTTTTCAGTTGAAAATGATTAATTTATTCAAGCCAACACTACTCATCTCATCGTTAATTCTTATGCCAAGTCAAGCACTATCAATAGAAATTGAACTGATAGTATAACTTTTTTCAGTCTTACCCCTAATTAATTAATCAACTAACCACTGATAATATTCTTTTAGACAGTCGTTTATTTCCAAACATTTCCTTATCTCACTGAAAAAAACAAAAGTTGCAAATATTTTGGAATGGAGTTAGTAGTACATTGACACTAGCTATCACTTCATATACTCTCTCAATCACATATTATCTGTCCACTTTGTCTTTTTGCACAAGAATTAAGCTTTAATCAAATTCTATAGTAAGATATGGTAAAATGTTAAACATAAACACTATTTAATTTTACTCTCAATTCAATTAACATCATTTTCTCCCCAACTTTCAATGTAAGGGTTATAATTGAAAAATTCATTAATGAGCTCTTATATCTAGAAAATTTACCTTTAATTTGGGGTAGATTAAAAATGAAATATGGAAAGATAAATTACTATAAATTAGAAAACAATTACCTCAATAAATGTGATATTACTCTGAACACGAAGTGTCCTAACCCAACCTCTAATAACCAAACTCTCGCCGCCCAAAAGATTCAAACCTTCATCAGCTCCGCCTTTGATATCCACAATTCTCATTCTCTTCCGAAACTCTCCAACTTTATCGCCTAAAGTATCGGTCTTTGTGGTTTCTTCGGAGAAGGAGGATAGGGAAGAAACAGAGATTGTAGTAGTAGAGCAGAAGCCCCTCGGCCGGCGGCGGAGAGGATGATTTAAGTATAATGGATTAGAGTAATAAAGAGATGTTAGGGATTTTAAATAGGAGGAGTGGAGGGGAGAAATGGAGATGGTGGTGGTGGTGGTTTTCCGGTAGAAAGAGAGGAAGCGTACGGCGGAGGAGAGTGGTTTAAGGCGGAGAGAAGCGGCGGGTGACAGCGCCACTGCCATTTTTTTGGGCGGCTGTTTTCTGTGGCCACTGCTAATATCGCTTTATCCCAGTTTTTTCCCCCAAAATTGCACCCTCTTTTCTGGGGTTTTTCAATTAGAAATTCGTTGTTTATTACACGTTCTGAAAATTTAAAAAATAAAAAAGTAAATTAATTTGGTAGATAAATATTAATATTACACTATTTATTTAATAGAGTAAAATTGATATTTTAACTAGTAAAATGTCTTTTTTTTTTCTTCTGCATTTTCTAAACAACTTATATTGTATAATGGAGATAATATTATATATATTACAAACTGCGTTTTTTAGTGTTTAGGTCATCTTAGTCCCTCAAATTTTCAACTTAATATTTTGGAATTTTTTATCTTTCAATTGCTTTACAAAAAAAAATTGATTGGCTTTGGAGATTTTAATTCACTAAATTAATTGTAAAACTTAAAGATATAGCTTCAAATTTGAATTACACAAGTTTTTTTCTAAATTCTAAATATTTACACACTTCTTATTTATCTGATTCAGCCATTTATTCAATTAGTTATTTTCTAAAAAAAAAAATGTCTCATTTTGAAGTAAAGATGATTGAAAATATAGTACTCTTTTTAAGGAACAACCAATGGTCATTCCATCATGTTAATCACTTCAAAAACAAACGTGCAGATTACGGTTATGATGCAGAACATTATTTTTCCACACGTTATGGTCATTTGAATGATTATGGTGCGAAATATATATATATATATATATATATATATATATATATATATATATATATATATATATATATATATTTTTACATATGCTGATTACGGGAAGTTGTTAGTTGCTTTATTTCATGGCTGCGATTTGGAAAAATAAGTAGTTGTAACAACTGTCATTTAAAAAATAACATTTTTACCTTATATATTAGTAGGGGTGTCAACGGGTTCGGGCCGGCTCACATAGCTCGAAAAAATGTGAGCGTGAGCTGAGGTAATGTGAGCTTAATATTGAAGCTCGCTTCTTATGTGAGCTGAGCGTGAGCTCAAGGTTTATGAGCTTTTTCGGGGCTGAGCGTGAGCGTGAGCTTTTCAATTTTTATGTGAGCTGAGCCAAGTTCAGCTCACATAACTCGATTGACACCCCTATATATTAGATGACTTCATCCAACGATCACATGTAGAATAACATTTGTTCAGCATTGGTATAAAAAACTCTACTCATTCACATTGACGGAATGCAAATCACTGCAGTCACATATTGATGAGTTAAAGTACATTGTTGCAGATTTGGTGAAGTTAGTCAGTCCGGCTCCTATGCGGAACAGGTGCAGAACAATCCCAGCCGTCAGATGGGATTTTGAACGTCCAGATCTGGAGAGAGAAAAGTTGCTGCTGGACTTAAAATATTAAAAAAAAAAAATTTCTCTCTCCAGATCTGGACCGTTAAAAAATCTCATCCGACGGCTGATAACTTATTCCGCACGTGCGGAACAAAAAGCTATCCCGCATAGGAGCCGGGAGCGAAGTTAGACGTGGAGTATGAAGAAGAAGATTTAGCCATGCTGTTGTTATCTTCATTGTCTTCATCTTTCAAGCATTTTAAAGAACGATGCTTTACGGTCGTGACACCATCAAGTTAGAAAATGTTCAAGAAGCATTCTTGAATAAACAAATTGTATTAATTGTTCAGTTTAGTGAATTAATAAAATGATATTCCTTTCATTTTTTGTATAAGTTGTTTTTGACATTAGTGTCGTGAATTGTGTTGTTGAATTGATTAATTGTACTTGTTATTATCGTTATTGGATTGCCTTTACTGTTATTCCTAATTGTTAATTGCTATTTGACAATCATACTTGACGTAATTGCTTATTTGTTGGATTTACTTGTTAGTCGTCGTTGGGTCGTATTAATTGGTTGTTGAGTCTTGGTGTCTATTTGGTTTGGTCGCCGAGTCGTCGCCCCTATTTGAGCTCTTGTCTAGGAACAACTGATTAGCAGGATTCGTTCGACTTATAAATGTGAATTGTGTTGATCCCAGGAGATCTTGTGGAATGTGAACTTCTTGGGCTTTAACCCGATGTGGACTATCATTGGGACTAACGGTTTTGTGGAGTCCACGGTGGTGGATGATGATACAATGTAAGAATAGATCCTTAAACCTTGAGCCCGTTGTTTGGGGACTGTACCGAACCCACGTGTTGTACTTCTTGGGTCGTCCTAGTTTGGACTATAACTAGGATCGTTACAGTTATTGTTGGGTAGGTGTGAATAGATGATTGAGCTCGAATTGTGGGAAGTCGTGTCTCATCGGTAGAGATGTTCGTATTGTCTAAACAAATGTGTAATCGTGTGTACCATATGGACAAAGCATGGTGCTTATCGAATATTTGGTTGTTTAAGCGTTTAGACATGAAGAGCATGGTTATTTAGCTTAATTGTTGTTCTTGTCTTGGTACTTGCTTGTTATGTGGTTTGAGTAAAAAATAGTATTTTTTGGGCAGGGATTGAGAAAGTGTAGAAATACACTTTTCCTTTACACTGTTTTTGGTCCTGACTGAATTCCTGTCGACCGGTGCGGTCGATCGGACCTTCAGTCTATCGACCACAAAAAAATTATTGGGGCTATCACGGGCGACAGGCAGTGGATTTCGGTCGATCGGCATGAAAATCTCATCGACTGAGGTTGCTGCGATCAATCGAGCTTGGTCTTCGGTCTGCCAGACTTGAGGGACAAACTTTCTGTCCTGATCTCGGATGACCACCGGTCGCCCAGGACCTCAATCCAGGTTGACCGAAGGGTCACTGTGAGTTGTGTGGTGTTCTGTTTTGTCCGAACTTCGAAATTTGTGTGTCGTGAGTTCTGTATAGTGTTCTGAGAGTGACGTGTTGTGGTTCTAGGTATGTGTTGTGTCAAAGGCATGTTTTCAAAGGGGTATTTTGGGAAACAGGGAAATTATTTTTGTGTCTATTTGTTACTTCATCCAGGGGGTCGTACGATCCTTACTCGAGCCTCGTAGTTCAGTCCTTTCTCGTTTTTACTTTGCAGATGATGATTAAACTGATCCATATTATGGGGATGATGATTGAGAGGGGCCATACGAGGAGTGACTTCATAATTCATTTAGTTGTTGAACATTAGTTTCATTTTGTGTAATTGAACTCTTAGACTTATTTCAGTCATGTAATACTTAGAACGATTTCATTTAAGTACTTAGACTTTCTCTCTTCAACTCTTATCTTGGATTTAATGCATAATGAATTCATTTTTAGTAACTCTGTTGTGGCTTTGGTGTCTTGTTATCCAATAAGACATTGGCATGTCACCATTCCGACTACGTGGTGTGACACTAAGTCACTAATCATACTTGTAATCGGGCTGTCCAAGATCATAATACAAAGGCAAAATCGTAGATTTCATCCTTAAACATTTTACGACTTGCAGGTTAGGTCATTTTTCTATTTTTTTATACGTGTTGAATACAAGAACATATTATGGTTTGCAAGTTAGGTCCTTCCGTGTGATTTTCTGCTAGTCAATGGTTAGTCAACATTTATCCCAAATTTAATCAGGGGCAAATTAGGTGGTTCAATTTAATCAGCAGAGATTAAGCATCTTAGGGTGGTAGAGTAATTCTTGTATTTTATTTTTGGTTGGGTTGTTGTATATGTAAGTTGAAAGCTGACAATTATATTTGTTATTGATTTTGGAAATTCGGATTACATCGAGGAGGCCAAAAGTTGATTGTTCCTGTAAGTGCATTGTTGAAGCGTCATTAATCCCACTTTTTGATACTCCCTCCATTCCCTATTAATTGTCGTTTAGGAGATATCTAGATATCCAAATTAATTGTCGTTTAAGGTTGTTTTATTAGTTGTCAACAATTTATTCTAATTATACCCTCAACATTTTCCTTTCTTTATGACAAAGAAGTGAGAGAGAGGGAGGGTGGGGAATAATATTGGAAATGACAACTTCCTTAATTTTCTCAAATTGTCTAAAGAGTCTTATATTTAAGAATGGAGGGAGTACTATACATTGTTGTTTGGATAAAGTATTTCTAACATTTTCTCTTTGGTTAAATTATTTTAGTAATAAATAAATAGGGATCTTCAGACATGACGAAAAATAGACATACTGATATATCCGCTAAAAATAGAGATATGCATGTTTTAATTAGGTTAGACCAAGGAAAACTCAAATGCGTATTATCTTTCCCAATCAATTGTAACCTGTCACTAAATATTTGCTTTTTCCAAAATATTCTGCTTGTAAAATCTCCTAATATGAACCAGTATTATAAACCTTTAAACTATGTTGACTCAGAATATAATTTTACCAATTTTAGGAAAATTCCCATGCAGCTCTAATTTACAGAAATTTGTTCTTTTTTACATTTGAGTTTGATAAGACATTTTTCTACTTCATGCAGATATTGCTTTCCAGGCACTTGTACCCTGTCTTTGCGCTCCCGGCTCCTATGCGGAACACCTTTTGTTCCGTACGGTGCGGGACAAGCTCTCAGCCGTCGGATGAGATTTTTTAACGGTGCAGATCTGGAGAGAGAAAAGTTTTTTTTAATTATTTTTTAAGTCAGCCTCAACTTTTCTTTCTCCAGATCTGGACCTTTCAAAATTCCAAACTGTCTAGTGATGATTCTCACGCGCGTCGGAACTTTCTACTGCTCCAGCATAGGAGCCGGACTGGTCTTTGCAAGTGGAGCATTTATAATTCCAACATCTCTTTACTTTTCAGTGACCTTTGAAGGGTTGTTTCATCTTGAATTTCTTTGGATGACCTTTCCCAAATGGGAGAACATTTTTTTTTGGGATGAATAATGGGAGAACTTGTAATATTGTGTTTTGATACATTTGACAATAATGTTCAATTCTTTTCCCTAGGCATGACTTGGTGTTATTATTTTATAGAAAAGTAAATAGGTATTTAGGTTATTAAACTATTTACGCTTTGTTAATTTAGACACTAATAAGTATTCTGAATGATGTTTTCAAAAAAATAAAAAATTGAACAAAATAAAATCATAAGAAAAGGTTTATTATTTACGTCAAGTCATAAACCATAAAAGCTATCGGTCAAAGGGTCTACTTCAATATTGGAGTCATGTTAGTAAGTTTTCGTATTTCAATAATGCCCAGAAATATTTATAAGCAAATGTGTCCATTCTAATACTAAAAGGTTAAAAATGTAATTTAATAATATTCTAACTTAATTAATAATTTCTAAATAAAGTTGAACTAAATTAGGTATATTATAAAAATAAATATGATAAATTAGGATAATAAGTAATATTATAAAATGAAAATAATTTATTAAACAGAATCTCCAAGATTAGAAGTCTCCACATATAGTTGTGACTTGTGACACACCAAAAAAAGAAAAAGAGTACAGCATTGATTTTGTATATTCTTTGTTTGGTGATTCACTAAAAATATGCAGCAAATAAAGCAAAAGAATATCTATATCATTATCACTTAGATAATAGATTCGTGGTTGCGTGTGTGGAAAAAATAACATGCAAATTACTTTACTTCTATGTTTGTCATTGAACTTATGGATGTAAAAGAACAAAAGGTTTTATCATTCACAACTTTATATGTAGAGCAGCATTTTTACCAAGTAAATGAATATAGGTACAGAGGTTAAATTCAAGAAGCAGCAGCATAATCTTGACATGCAAGCAGTGGTAGCTTAAAGCATAAGAGTATAATAGTAAAAAAAAAAAATAGTATCTCTCCCTCAGTCTATATTAAAGTATTTAGAAAACACTCTATTTTCTCTCGCCAATGGAGGGGAGAGAGAGAGAGAGAGAGAAGGGACGCTCTTTTAAGTCTATCCTCCTACTGCAGAGTTGTGCATGAAATAGGAAAATTGAATCGGAGAAGAAGAATCAAAGAAGAAGTATTCTCAGGCCCGGCTCAAACATATCCGAGGCCATGTGTCGAAAAAAAATTGGGCACTTTGATTTTTAGCGCTATATATATATAAACAATTGGGGCCCTGATTTTAGGCTAAGTATATATATATATATATATATATATATATATATATATATATATATATATATATATATATATATATAAACAAAAAAAAATGGGGCCCTGGATTTTTGGGAAAGCCCTCTATGGTCGCTTTCAACTCGCATCTCCTTTTAACAGGCACTGGTGTATAGTAAAAAAGATTTTGAGCAACAAATTGAAAAACATCAAGATCTTCAATTTTTTTAACTAATAATTATATACAAATTAAGTAATTTTTTAAAAAATTTGGAGCCCCTGTAAATGTGAGGCCCGGTTCCGGATGTCACCTTGGACACCCTTGGAGCCGGGCCTGAGTATTCTTTAGCATGAACATTCATAGAATGTTGGGTTGGTGCTTTACTCAACAAAGGCAGATACTGCCCCCTATGACGCGAAATGGGAAAAATTCAATATGGACCCTATTAACAGAAGTGGATTCCGTTTCTGCAAATGGAACTCGACATAACCTTTTAGTAAAAGTTAGTGATTAGGATAGGTCTAGGAGAAAGTTATCACATAGTTATCACATAGTACCTGTAGAAATTTTGTTAAAGAATCAATTTTGATTTGATTTCTGAAAAACTCTACAAATTCTTTAAACAATCGACAATTTTACATGACGCAATAAATACCTCAGCTGTTCACAAACGTATTTGGCGAGAAAATTGCAATGAATAATCTGATCTTTAAAGCAAAATACTTTGATGGCCGGAGGTAATTTGTACGATATCAGGCGATGACTGCTCAATCGTCCAAAAATTTGGTAAAGTGGAAGAAGGAATTATGTGGGTTTTGTTTGTGGAAAAGTCAGTAAAGTTCAAGGAAAATATGGGAAAGAAAAAAAATATGGTAAACTCGTATCCTCTAATTTCCAAGTTGCTCTTCTGTGTATAGTCTGTTAGAGATGAACACAGAGAAAAAATTAGGATAATAGGAATTTTGAATCAAATAAACTAATTTTTTTTAGGACCTTGCTAGGCTACTAGAATTATTGGCTAAAAGATTGACTAAAATAATTTTTCGGACCTTTTTGCCCTTATAGTTGGGTGAATCCCTTATACCAACAGGGGTAAGATAGTCATTTAACACCCTCAATTTGGGGGTTTAGGGTTTCTATCCCCAAAATTCTAGGAGTAAATCATTTTCCTTTTTTTTTTTTTAATAAATTAATTTTCATATTTTTTTTAGCTAAATAACTAAATTCGAAAAGTTAAATATGTATTTGGACAAAAAAAAAAAAGGCAAATTGGCTCTACAGGTCCAAAAACAATTTTACTTTGGTGATTTTTGTCCAAAATCTATTTTTTTGGTGCAGTGGGTCCAAAAACAATTTATGTTTGGTGCAGTAGGTCCTTCCGTCTAAAATTCCGTCAGTCAACTGTTAATTAAATTTTGAATCTGGTCAACCCTAAAACTATCAAGGGTATTTTTGAGATTTTACATTAACCCCAAAAAAACCCAGCCCAGCCCACCCCCACGCCCACCCCCAACCCCCAACCCCCTGCTTTATCTCCCCTTCCCTTAACCACTCCCCCTGAAACAGCCCCTCCCCCACCTTCATCTTCTTCCTCCAAATCGACACCACCCCAACCCCAACCCCTTCTTCATCTTCCTAGGGGTCTAGCTTTTTCTCTTTTTCTTTTTCCTTTTTTTTTTTTGAGTGATTTGTGCTTTTCTCTAACTTTCCCTTTAAAAAATTCATGCACATTTTCCATTATTTTTTCAAAAAAAAAAACAAAAAGAAAGAAAAACTCAAAGAGTATAATGACAAAATAAAAATATATTTTAATTTTGGAGGAAGAAGATGACGGGGGGGAGGGGGGTGGCTGTTTAAGGGGGGTGGTTAAGGGGGAGGGGACGGGCTTAGGCGGGAAGGGAAGATGAAGAAGGGGTTGGGATGGGGCTGTTTAAGGGGGGTGGTTAAGGGAGAGGGGACGGGCTTAGGCGGGAAGGGAAGAGAAGAGGAAGAAGGGGTTGGGATGGGGGTGGGGTGGGTTTTTTGGTGTTAATGTAAAATTTCAAAAATACCCTTGATAGTTTTAGGGTTGACCAAATTCAAAATTTAATTAACAGTTGACTGACGGAATTTTAGACGGAAGGACCTACTGCACCAAACATAAATTGTTTTTGGATCCACTGCACCAAAAAAATAGATTTTGGATAAAAATCACCAAAGTAAAATTGTTTTTGGACCTGTAGAGCCAATTTGCCAAAAAAAAAATCTCTCATCATTTTAAAATTTTCACTTTGGTCTGACTTCTTTTCTCATAAAATAATCTATTTTCACAATCTTTTAAATAGAAATCAACTCAAATATGCCTTTAAAATTATGATTCTCAGCCTGCAGAAAATTTCTAAGCTGAATACTAGTGTGCTATGATTCCTTCTTCTCCACACGTTCAGAAAATTTCTTGTTAATATCCACATATACATTCCACTTAGCTTTTGCTGCTTCACACCGGTCCACACTGTCTCAGTTGAGGGTCGAAGGCCTTTCTGCAAGCAAGACTTCACATTTCTTTCGTCATTCTTTGCTACAATGTATTATTGATTAAAGTACAATAAAGAACCAAGCTATGTATACTTCGACGACTTTCAAAAAATTAAGTAACTCAAGCTAACAGTAGTATTTTCACCACAATTTCAATAATACTCTTTCCTCCATCTCTTTTACTTTTCCAATAAAAGATATGTTGAGGGTATAATTGAAATAAATTGTTGACACCTAATAAAAGTATGTAAATGACAATTAATTTAAATACATAAATATATCTTCTAAACGACAATTAAATAAGAATGGAGGGAGTATTATATTCAAGAAATCATTTCCATAAAAAAAACATCTTCAAGAAATGCTAGAGAAATAAGAGGAAAAAAAAAATTTCTAAATGCTAAACATGTGTTTTTCTAAATGCTAGTGTCTCAATTTTTTTTTTTTTTTGATAGAAATCTTATAGACTAGAGTTATACACATTTTGTTCACCCTTTTTCACTCTACTGATCGGTGCCCCATAAACCTCCAAGTTCTCTGGCTTTGAAAAATAAATAAATGGCAAAGGTACAAAGTTTTCATTGTCATTAACGTGCATGGCACATCAAAGAGAAGGACTCTTGAGAAGAAAAAATAAATATTTACTATTGAAATTAAAATATATATCATGTTTGATTGTTGAATCCAAAAAGAACAAGTTTGAATAAAAAGGACCCAAAGACCTTTTTTGTATGATTAGACCAAAATAAAAGGCCATTTAGAAGGAGGGAGTACATTTATTTCCACTCCCTTCCAATCAACAAACAAAAAAAATTTACATCAAGAAAAAACAAATCTAGGGCACGTGTATACCTCACGCGTTTAAACAACACATCTAAAGTTATATTATAATCTAGTAGTAATTATGTACTTTTTGATGAAATCTTATAAATATTATAATCTCTTACACACTTAAGTTTGTTACAATTTTAACCAAAATTATTAAAATATAAGTAGTGTCATTCTTATAATTTACGAACTAAAAAATCTAATTTTAAATCGCATAGTGATTCAAAATATTCACGGAACGAGGTGTTAAAAAAAAACTAAAATTATAAATTTTTTTTTTGGGAAAAAATTGGAGGGCACTTGCCCTTGGCTCTCCCAATGTCTCTCCCTCAATCTACATTTCTCTCAAACTTAGCTTTTCCCTGTTATTATCCACATATACATTCCACTTAGCTTTTGCTTCTTCCCACCGGTCCCAACCTCAGCTATAAAACCCCCCATCAAATCTCAAAAGTTCTTTCTAAATTCAAACAATGGCTGAGAACCCAAGAACAACAACAACCCAATTCCTCAATCATCTCTTCTCCAATTTCCCCAATCATCATAACCATAATCATAATCATTTTAATGCAGCATTCATCTCTGTAAAACTCTACATTTCCCGTTTCTTCCAACGCGAGTCTTCTCCTGTTTCCCCACTTGCCCCTTTATCATTTCTATTCTCATCTATTCTTGAATTCTTACAACTAAAGTATCAAGGAAAAGACGACGAAACCCTGTTCGAAACCCATCCCATTATAACTCGCATCGCCATTGCTGGTTTGCTTATATACTGCTTATTATACATCATAGAACTCAGGTTTTCATCGAATTATGGCTACCGAATTCGTGTTAGCAAGTACGTTTGTTGCTGTATGAATTTAGCTGGTTCTGTTTCGTTAGCTAGCGCGACTTCGATTTTGTTCCCCAGTTCAATTAGGCCTGTTTTGTTCTTCATCGTTTTCACGCTTTCAGCTGCTGAATCGCTGCATTGGGTTTACGGCAGAGTTGTGCATGAAATAGGAAAATTGAATCGGAGAAGAAGAATCAGAGAAGAAGAATTCTTTAGCATGAACATTCATAGAGTATTTGATTGGTGCTTTACTCAACAAAGGCAGATACTGCCCCTATGACGCGAAATGGGAGAAAAAATGTCAAAAGAAGGAATCATATTTCTTAAAAAATATCTTTGCCAAAGATACCTAAATCAAACCATGATGTCCCTGTTTCTTCAATCGGGGCAACATTATTCAACTGCGAAGAATTAGTAGCTTTTTTCCCTGCATTATTTTAGAACTTGAATGAGTTTCGTAATCACTGAAAAACTAAAAATAACATACATAGCTATAGAAACATAATTTAGTATAGAAAGTAAAATAGTAATAGTCTAAAAAGGCTTTTTTCTTCCTTTTCTCCCTTCTCTCTCTCTCTCTCTCTCTCTCCTCCCTTGGCGTTCCTGCTGCTCCTTTCTAGTGTACACAAAAAGGCGATACCCACGCCTCCAGGACCCCCACCACCCGATCCGACAGGCATTGTGGATGATTAAATCAAGGTGACCCAGCAGTTCGATTGGTGGGAGGCCTTGTCTTAGCCCAACGCAAGAAGCCACCCCCACATTGGAGGGTTGAAACTTCCACACTGCGGCTGCCAAGATTCGAACCTGCTGCTCCTTTCTCCGTTGCCTCTGGCCAGATTTGGACATTGGCTCCGGTCAATGGTCAAATCTTGACCAGTTATCTACTTTTGTTTAGTTTTTATATATCTCTTTTGTACCACAAATCATATGATATTTCTTTCAAAGTGTTTTTTTTTTCAAGATTCAAGACATTGAGGTTATATCTGTCTCAGATCTTCACAGATCTAGACTTGTTGGCTCAATCACTAGGAGAAATCTTTCAATCCGAACTTGATCTGGACCCTTTATCAACTTTCTACATCTTCCCGAGGCAATTTGTAGGACGGTTGATACGCCCATGGTCATATAAATTGTCGATCTCAAAGGAAGATGTTGAAATTGATTTTCTCCTGCATCTGTGATTCTTGGTTGTGGCTTTTGTCTGTTATCATGATTTTTTAAATCATTGTATAACTTTTTTTTTTCTTATAATTTTAGATTTTTCTTTGATTATAATGGACTCGGCTACATTGTGATTAATGAAAAATTTCTTATTCATAAAAAAAAAAAAGTCTAAAAAGGCAAATAGACCAGACTTGCAATTTACATACTTGTTGCAGAAGAACTCTCCAAACGAATAGCATAGATCAAAATTGTATTTGTTTGTCCGGTAAGTAGCATCAAATACAACAACATCTCCAAACGAATCATAATCAAGGAAAGATCTTCCATCTCCAAAAGAATATCTATATCATTATCACTTAGATAATAGATTCGTGATTATGGGCGTCTTTTACACGTGTCTTCACTTTCCATCCTCCATCTTTGGAGTAAAAATGTTATCATAGCATTGCAACCAGTCCTAGTTTCCAATTGATTAAAAACATTGTTATAACTTCCTTCTAATTTCCATCCCTCTTTTGAACAATATTTCTTTTGTTCCTTCATGATAATATTGTTTGCCTCTACGCACACTATACCCCCCACCGTATATGCATACTCATCTTTTTCACAATAAACAACAAGTTGCAGTAATTTTTTCACTATTAATGTCCTTTTTCTTAGATGCATTTTGATCTAAACAAGGTAATTCTTCATCACTGTCAAGACAAATAGGTTCTACACTCTTACCCATCCACCGTGATTAAACTCAGAAATATTTTCTTCTTCAAATTCAATGTCAGAACTTTTACATGGAATCGTACCTGTAGAAATTTTGTTAAAGAATCAATTGTCAGAATCAAATTTGATTTGATTTCTGAAAAACCCTACATATTCTTTAAACAATCGACAATTTTACATGACGCAATAAATACCTCAGCTGTTGACAAACGTATTTGGCAAGAAAATTGCAATGAATAATCTGATCTTTAAAGCAAAATACTTTGATGGCCGGAGGTACTTTGTACGATTTCAGGTGATGACTGCTCAATCGTCCAAAAAATTTGGTAAAGTGGAAGAAGGAATTATGTGGGTTTTGTTTGTGGAAAAGTCAGTAAAGTTCAAGGAAAAAAAGGTCAGTAAAGTTCAAGGAAAATATGGGAAAGAAAAAAAGTCTATTCTGTCATGGATCAGGTCCATTGTACCATGCGGTTTAGATTTGACCACATCACTGCATTTCCTTCTCTCTCCTCATTCTGCAGGGATGTGTCCAAATCTCCACATGGACCCGGTCCATATCAGATATTTCAAGAAAAAAAAACCAGTTCGTATCCTCTAATTTCCAAGTTTGAATCAAATAAAGAGAAACATAGTAGATGAGAAATTTATAATATATAAAGTTAGGAAAAGTTGAGGTAGAAGTTTGAGGGAGTGACATGTGACATTTTGTGGGATATGGACCAATTAGAAACTTACATGTGGCAATGTAAACTCTCTAAAATGCAAAAGATGTTGTGATCCATTAGCTAATAACTTAAGCTAAAGTCTTAAATTGCTATTGAGATAAAATATGAAGTAAGAAATTTTAGCTCTATATATACACACAAACTATAAATGAGTATTAATTATAACATACAACTAAAGATATAACTCATGTATTAATGTTAATTGGAATTTGAAAAGTTTGAACTATAATGAATTATGATGTTTCAAGTGACTTTTGGAGTTCTTATTAATGTAAGGGAATTTTAAAAGGCATGTATTAATGTTAATTGGAATTGGAAAAAACTTTAACTATTGTTAGTTATGATATTTCAAGTGACTTTTGGAGTTCTCATTCATGCAAGGAAATTCTAAAAGAGTTAATTAAATTATAACTCATGTATACTTAACTCTCAAGACTCTTCAAGTTCATATAAAAAAATATATGAACCAACATACTTAACTTAAAGTTCATAAGTTATATTAATGAATGAAGTAGAAGAGTTTTGTAACTTTTATTATAATAATTATATTTGTTTAGTTCATTAGTCATATTAATGAATGAAGTAGAAGAGTTTTGTAACTTTTATTATAGTAATTATATTTATTTAGTTCATTAGTTATATTAATGAATAAAGTAGAAGAGTTTTGTAACTTTTATTATAATAATTTTATTTTAAACTTCATTCATTAATATAAAATTTTGGGTTTTTATGAATCAATGAAGTGCCTTTTTAGTTTCATCTAACCAACTATATTTATTTAGTTCATTAGTTATATTAATGAATGAAGTAGAAGAGTTTCGTAACTTCATTCATTAATATAAAATTTTGGGTTTTTATGAATCAATGAAGTGGATTTTTAGTTTCTTCTAACCAACTATATAAATCAAAACCAATCATGCATTCCTTTGCATTCCCTCAATAACTTAAATATGAAAAAAGAAAAATTGGATTTGATCAACTAAAAAAGAAAAAGAAAATATCAGTTTCCAATACTTTATTATTTCCCTAATGAAAGACTCTTGATATTCTATAACAATAAAAACTTTAATAGTTAAAAATATAATATAAAAAAATAGGTTTCAAAAAACCATTCTTTTTTCAAAGAAATGACTTTTCATATTATAAACAACAAACTATAATGACTATTTAAATAAAAAATAATCTTTCAAAAACTGGTTTTTTAATTTCTCTAAGAAAGTAACTTTTGACTTTTTCGGGAAACCAAAAAGTCTAAGAGTTTATATATTTTATTTATTATCATTATTATTGATATTGTTTTGTCGGTTAGGAAAGTTCAAGAGTTTTTTCTTCTTATAAACAGAGAAATGATATGAGCAAATATGTCATGGTCTTCTTGGTTTTAATAGGTAAGAAATTCATTTTTTTAAATAATGCAATTCATGTTTTCACTTGATATATTAATTTATATGTTTATGAACAAAATCTAATAATTTTGTTTAGAGACAAATTATTTTTCAAGTACCAAGTTAAGAGAATATGTGTCTCAATTTCCAGAACATGTTTTTGTTGATTGAAGACTCTGAAAAACACGGGTAATAGAAAATCTTGATACTTGATTCAATTCTTTTCTTGCCTTTTTTTTCCTACGTAATTATTTCCTTGCTTTTGTTTTGTTTGCTGTGTAATTATTTTCTAACTTTTATTTGTTTGAGAATGAGGATGGATAACATGTAATACGCTATAGAGGGTGAACATTTTTTGTGTGCATGTATAATGGCTCTTAAAGGTTCCCAAAATAAGCTTTTTGAAGAGGAGTAATTAGAGAATGGGCGCAAAAATATTGACGGGAAAAAGGGGTGCTAAGTAGCTCTTTAGTGACAGAAGGCAAAAAAAAAATGTAGGCTAAACTTCTTTGAGGATTGTTTTTTGTATTTTGTTATATTTATTTCATTTGAATATATATTTTATATCATATGTAGAGCAATTATAAAATATGAAGGCTATTTTGTTTTCTAGAAAAAAATAATATTTATGATGGTTTTGTTCTTAGACAAAAAGAATGAATTAGCAAGTTTATGAATAAAAAAGTAGAATTGTTACATCTTATCTAAATTTATTTTGAGACATATTAACATGTTTTTCAGTTTCAGTTATATCTCTAAGCAAAATGCAAGCTAGAAAACATGTACGACATCATCAAAAGAGATACAAATTAGAAATACAACCGCGCATCGTGCGCGGGGATCAAACCTAATAAACAAATAAAATACTCTGAATTTTTTGTAATTGAAAGGGAGAGAGGAAGGAAAATAATGAAACGTGTTAATTCTAGATAATTAAAATTCAAAAACACATTTGTTGAATCTTTTGAGACTTTGGTTTATACTAAAAACACATTTTGAGTATTAAATTTTTTAGTTGGACTATTTGAGTATTAATTGAGATGAGATTTTGGGGGAAGTTTTTATTTTGGAGGAAGAAGATGCAGAGGGGGGGGCTGTTTCAGGGCAGTGGGTTAAGGGGGGTGGGGAGGGTCTTAGGGGGGAGGAAGCTGAAGAGAGAGGGGGGGTAGGTGTGGTTTTTTTGGGGGTCATTGTAAAATCTCAAAAATATCCTTGAAAGTTTTAGGGTTGACCAGATTCAAAATTTAATTAACAGTTGACTAACGGAATTTTAGACGGAAGGACCTACCGCACCAAATATAAATTGTTTTTGGACCCTATCCACCAAAAAAAAAAATAGATTTTGGACAAAAATCATAAAAGTAAAAAAAATTTTGAACCCGTAGAGCCAATTTGCCTAATTTCAAAATGAAAAAATAATAATTAATTTCATAGTCAAATTATTTATTATAATTAATAAACATATATCTTATTAAATTTTAAATTTGAAACACTCAAATAGTAATATCAATATTTTTTCTTTAAATTACATTTTAATATAAATTTCATTTATAATGTTTCATTTACATTTATGAAATTAATTGGTTAAATATCTAATGGAATACTATGTGACACTTTTACTGTACATGCCACAAATTTTAAGGTACTATTTTAAAAATGCCACTCAAATATGAGATTTTAATATGTTGTCATAAATTTTGTGGCACTTTATGTGGCAATTGAACAAATGCCACAATTTTTTGTGGCACTTGTTAAAAAGTGCACGAAAATGTGACATTTTTTCAAAATTGCCATAATTGTGTGGCACTTCATGAGGTAATTGAAAAAATGTCATAAATTTTAAAGTGCCACAAAAACATGGCATTTTCACATAAATACCGTAAATAAATGACATATGTCATAAGTGCCACAAGCTAAATGCCACCAAAGCCCAATTTTACCATAGTGCACGTAACCAGGTGATGACCTGACAATGTCTTATCTACCAATGAGACATCAAACCCATAAACAGAAAGACTAAATCTGAAATAACTTAAATTCATTACTGAAAAGAAACTCAAAGGTCTTACATCATATTTCAAATACTAAATCATTCTCATAGTCAACATAAAAACATAAGTTGTTTATAACGTACTTAAACTATTCCAAACTATTACATAAGTTCAGGTCATGTTCAGGTCAAGAGAATGTTTAGATCGACCGGAATGTCATAGATACGAGGTATCCCCTCTCAACTTCTTGTCTGTAATACTTTTTTTTTGTGTGGTACTAAATGACTTAAAACAATGCATGAACTATACCAGGTTAATGTTGATGATTATGAGCAAGGTTGTTAAAACCGGGATTGTAGAAAATGGACTTGGGCCTAACTCATTCCCTCAAAAGGACTTGGGCCTAACTCATTCCCTCAAAAGGTACCTTTTGAGGGAATGAGTTAGGCCCAAGTCCATTTTCTACATGGTATCAGAGCCACCTAGTTCGATGTTGGACCCCATTATTGTTCACGGTCCAGATGTCCAGCCCTGGCCGTGAGGGGGTGTGTTGAAATCCCACATCGACTAGCTAGTGAGCAAATTTGTTCTTTATAAGGATTGGGCAATCCTCCCCCTCTCAAGGTACCTTTTGAGGGAATGAGTTAGGCCCAAGTCCATTTTCTACAGGGATTCTACGTAGAATCGGTGGAGGGGTAGAAAATCGTAAAATCGAGATTTTACGTAGAATCGTAAAATCGTACCAAAAAAATAAAATATATATTTTATATATAAATAACAATAATTAACATATAAATCATTTCATATGGTTTAACAATATGCGAAAATCCATAAAACATAATTTCACAAATTTTTTAAAAATATAAATACGCTACAAAACGTAATTTTTAACTTATAAATATTTCAAAACATCAAAATAAAATAAACCACAAAAATATCATACCACCGATTCTGTAAATAAGCAACAAATATGAACACCAAGATGTTACTAAAATATGAAACTTAGAGAACTGAACAAATAATTTTGACCTTATTAACGAGTAATTGAAATCCGCTTGAAAATAGCAAAATTTCTGTCTGGAAATAGCCGAAATCTGCTTGGAAATAGCCGAAATCCGCCTGGAAATAGCAAATTTGTGGAATCGGTAAAATCGTACGATTTTACGATTTTACACTCCGATTCTACGATTCTACTCCGATTCTACCAGATTTCGATTTTACTTCCGATTCAAATCGTTTTCCTTCCGTAGAATACGATTTTACGATTTAAATCGGGATTTTAACAACATTGATTATGAGGAACTATTAATACCCCAGGAAGCTCAGATTATGAACATTATCGACGGACTCAAACTTAATTGTTTCCTTATTTCACTGAGGAAATAAAGTACAAGGGGGCATTTTTGGACCTCTTCAATTTTGCATGTTCTTGGCATGCCTCCTTCGAGTCATTCCCTTCGCGTCCTGCCAGAGAGAGAGAGAGACTTGAACAGAGTTAGTTAGCTTCAACGTTTTGCTCTTTCTTTGGATGAGCTTTCCCAAATGGGAGAACTTGTAATATTGTGTTTTGATGCATCTGACAATAATGTTTTTTTTTTTTTTTGGTGTCAACATTCAATTCTTTTCCCAGGCATGACTTGGTGTTATTTATTTTATAGAAGAGTAAATAACTATTTAGTTTACTAAAGTATTTACGTTTTGTTATTTTGGACTCTAATAAGCATTATAAATAATATTTTAAAAAATATAAAAATTTGAACAAAATAAATCATAAGAAAAGGTTTATTATTTACATCAAGTCATAAACCATAAGAGTTGTCCGTCAAAGGGTTTCAATATCGGGGTTCACCTCAATAGCTTTGTGGTTGAGTGCTTAGCTAGCAGTTTTGGAGACTAATGGTTAAACCCGTCAACTTAAAAAAATATCTATTCATTTCAGATTCTTTGGTGAAAATAATGATCTAATATTTTTTTTCACTTTTATATATTAAGCGTGAAAATATAGATAGTTTACATTGTAAAAGGTAAAAAAATGTTATAGAGAATGTAGCACATTTCATGAGGTTAGAAGTTTGATTTTTACCTATGCAAATGGAGCACATTTCATCGTCAATTGCTAGCTTTTTCTATGTATATTTAGTATTTTAAGTGAGACAGACGAGACGAGTTGTGACGTGCCGGAGCAGGGCAGGGACATCATCTCTCCCGCCTCAGTAGTAGGGGAAAAATTCATCCCGTCCCCACCTTAAACAGGAAAATCTCCAACTCAGCTGGCCGAGCCGACTAGGCCTCTAATTCAGCGGGGTCATTGCCATCGCAAGTTGTATCCTTCATTTAAAGCAGTTGGGCGGTTGCAGTATCTTTGGCAGGTTCCTTAACACATTCAAACGTTAGAAATATTCGATACCCTCAATGGAGGACATGTCCAAAAGCTTATCCTCTATACTCCCTCCATTCCCTATTAATTGTCGTTTAGGAGATATCTAGGTATCCAAATTAATTGTCGTTTAAGGTTTTTTTATTAGTTGTCAACAATTTATTCCAATTAAACCCTCTACATATTCCTTTCTTTTCTTTATGACATATAAGTGAAAGAGAGGGAGGGTTGGATAATATTGGAAGTTTAGGTAAAAATGACAACTTCCTTAATTTTCTCAAATTGTCTAAAGAGTCTTATATTTAGGAATGGAGGGAGTACTAAAATTCATTGCTTCCATAGCCCGGTTCCTTTTTTTCATTCATCGACTTCTGATTTTCCTCTGTTCTTTCACTTTCAAAGGTACTATCTTTTTGTTCACTCCTCCTGAATTTGGTAGCTTCTTCAATTGTTGTTCTTGATTGATCATTGTTTCTTCAAATGGGGTTTGTTAAATTTTTCTTGTTAAACTTGTCTTGGTAATGTCTGTTCCAGTGAGGAAGTCATTCACGGGATGGAATGTCCTGGTAACGGGTTCAATATTACACGGGAGTCATAACTATAGCATGTTTGTAGACATTCTTGTCAGGTTGGTCAAAGTGTCCTCCATATTTAAATTGGATTAGTCGAGCCAATAATACATTGTCCATTATAAGAAAGAAAGATGTTGGTTTTTGCATTTCCCTGTCCTTACTTTTTAGAGTAGTGCTAGGTGGCTAAGTCTTAGTCAATTAATTGACTAAATTGGTGGCAAAATGGTAAATAAGTGGGTGAATCCCTTATACCAACCGGGGGTGAATAGTGTTTAATTTGGGTTTTTAGCCAATTTTACTTAGTCGAAAATCATTTTCCTAGTTTTTATTATTTTTTGGTTTGAGGAACCGATTTTAAAAAAGAAAAAAAAAAAAAGAGATCCGGTTAAACATGAAAAACTAATTTTGAGTTCAGTTCTCTCACGGCTGTTGACTATTTCGACATTGATTTAGTCTGAAAATAAGTCATAATCGATTTTGGTAGTAGCAGATAGATGAAATTTCTTATCGATTTTGTCAGTATATGAAATATTATTGACATAAATTTATCATGAAATATTATTTAAATACTTGTGTAGGATCTTCCGACGATCCTCGTGTTTACGAGTTTTTGGACTCCTAGTGAAAATTCCGATATTGATAACCTTGATACTAGGTGGATATGCAAAAACCAAAGGATTTGATCAAAGAAATAGTTATTGCAGCTGGTGCTGGAGGGAGCAAGCAATCATCAAGCTACAAAGGAGCTCAGTTAGATAAACAGAAGTCCAAAATTACTTATCCTCCCATTGAATTTCATTGGCATTTGCCTCCATTAATGGACCATGAAGGATCCAAAGAATCAAGAGATAAATTCAAGAGAATGTTGAAGTATCCACTTAAGCTTCGACGTTCTTTTAGATTGCGAAAGAGTCAATCAATGAAACTGATTCTTGAAGGAGTTCACAATCCTAAAGATCAAGAACTTGTCGATTCATTTCGCGAAATGCTTTTTTGTGACGGTCACTCACCAGGGAAGTACTATGATTATCATACCCTTTTAAGGTTTGATTCCTGGATTTTGATAAATCACAAATGTTGCATTATAATATTTTCATGTTATAAGGTATTAAGATGTTCAAAGCATGTTGTGATTATATTTTCCTGATGATTACAGGTTTCTTAGAATGAGAGATTTCAATCTAATGAAAGCGAAAGAAGTTTTCTTGAATTATCTTAGATGGCGAGAGGAATATGGCGTTGATAAGATTGTCAAGGTAAAATTTGAGCTACTTTCTCGCGTAATTCTCTTTATCTCGCTGCACCTTAAAAAAATGTTCGACATGATAGTATACATTTTGAAAAAGATAGTAGAAAATGCGGTTATGGCAATTCTTCGATAAGATTAGGTATTTGGACCATTTTCATGTTTCTTTTGATCCCCACTTGTGGCTGTTATATTCTCATTCTTATGTATGATTCTTCACCCGTTTCTCGTTGTGATTTGTTTTCGTAATTGTAGTTTTAATGCATTATGCAGGAATTTAGATTTGATGAGTATAGTGAAGTTAAAAAGTGTTATCCTCATGGATTTCATGGGGTAGATCGATATGGGAGGCCGGTTTATATTGAAAGACTTGGTATGGCAGATGTTAATGCACTTCTTCAGATTACTACTATTGAGAGATTCGTAAAGTATCATGTTTCCGAACAAGAGAAAACTTTGAAATGGAGATACGCTGCTTGTTCACTTACTGCAAAGAAGCACATAGCTTCTACCACGAGTATCCTCGATGTAAAAGACGTCGTGAGAATTTCTCTTTTTCCGTTCTTTCTAAATATTCATATCGCGTGTTTTATGAGAGTAGATGCATAATTCTTTCTTCGTGTGTTTTATGAAAGTTAATCTATTATGTTTGTTGCCAGGGAACTTCTAACTTCTCAAAGCCAGCAAGATATCTCTTTATGGAAATTCAAAAGATCGACAGCAACTATTATCCTGAGGTATCGAGTACTTCCACTTTTTGCTAGTTTTTGTTTATTATTTTCCGTTCATTTTCGCGTTTAACACATATATTTTATCTGATATTCTTTCAGACACTCAATCAGCTTTTCATCGTAAATGCTGGACCTGCATTTAAGGTCCTTTGGAGTGCTATTAAGGCCTTTCTTGATCCCCGGACCATCGCAAAGATAAAAGTGAGCTGATTTGCTTTTGATCCATTCTCATTACTTTCGATCCCCTGGTTGTTTTGGTTTATGATAATGACGAACTGAAAAAACCACGTCCTTATCCAAACTCTTGAGGCTGAAATTTTCAGGTTCTGGGAACTAACTACCTAAGTAACCTAGTTGAAGTTATTGATCCAAGGTATAACCATAATTTATTCGATTGCTGCATTCTTTTCTAGACGAGTTCAAGGGCCTCCGAGAATTTTGTTGCGAATGATGGTTATCGGTTTCTTTTTGCAGTAACTTGCCTACATTTTTAGGTGGTAGCTGCACATGTTCTGATTCTGGCGGTTGCATGTTTAGCGATAAAGGACCTTGGAATGATCCTCAAATTATAGAAATGCTTCAGGTTTTTGTTGTCACTTTGTCAATTTTCTTCGCTCTTTCTTGGATCTTGGGGGGTACTTGATCTTAATAGGACAATAATGAAACATGGTACTATTGTTTTTCAGACAATGCTTGCATCTGACGACGAGTGTGAAGATAGAGACAAGACGGTTCAACCTGTCCAAGAAGCCGATGTTTCAGATAGAGTACGTAAACTCGCATATCTATGATTCTGTTACTTCCATTTGCCAAATTTTTCAGGACGAAGAATTGATAATATTATTGGCTTTATATTGATATGGCAGGACAATGTGCAAGTGAAAGACGTATATGATATCAGCCCAACGACAGAATATGATTCCGGTATAGTAAGAGAGGAAACAAGCTATCGCGGTCAGGCCCTGATGCAGAAAATGGAAGCATTTGAAGCTCTACTTATAGATGCAAAAACAGTGAGTTCTTACTTACTACGCGTATTTCTGAATTTCCGTTGAAACATACTTCAAATTATGTCTCAGGAAAACCATATTTACAAGTTCATTTCTCATAGAAAATCGCGAAGCTGGAATTTGCACTCGAGGACACTAAATCGGTAACTATTGAACAATATAATTCTTTTTTTTTCAATTTTTTCTTGATGATATTCCTTCTCCGTCTCCAGGTTTTACAAGGCCTTACAGACCATATGAAGGAGCTGCAAAGGGACTAATTACCGGGAAAATCTTCAACTTTACCCCATATGGGAAAGAAGTCGAATTGGATGTGTCATGGGACAAGTAGTTGATAACAAATAATTTCTCCTATTATATATATATGCGTGTGTGTGGAAAATATAATATGCAAATTACTTTATTTCTATGTTTGCAATTGAACTTATAGATTGAAGAGAACAAAAGGTTTTATCATTCACAACTTTATATGTAGAGCAGCATTTTTACTTGTACACAAAAGGCGATATCCACGCCCCCAGAGCTCCTACCACCCGATCCGACAGGCATTGTAGAGGATGTAAATTAAGGTGACACAGCAGTTCGATTGGTGGGAGGCCATGTCTTAGCCCACCGCAAGAAGCCACCCCCACATTGGAGGGTTGAAACTTCCACACTGCGGTTGCCAAAATTCGAACCTGCTCCCTTGTACACAATCTACGACCCTCGAACCAATTGGGCTACCCTTGCGGATAAGCAGCATTTTTACTTAGTAAATGAATATACGTACAGAGGTTAAGTTCAAGTAGCAGCAGCATAATCTTGACATGCAAGCAGTGGTGGATCCATTGCGACCGCCCAACAACAACAACAATAACATAACTTTATTAAATTCTTAATAATTGGATTATGTGCGGGTATGGATAAAAGATAAATCTAAACGTTGACAATAAATTCAATAAGTGGTTGCTCTCAGAATACCATTGGAATAGATGAATTGGAGACTGATATAACCTTTGGGAATGAATGCACAAAGTTGTTGCTCACAGAATATAATTGAAATAGTAGTCCTTCTATAACGTCACATTTGCTACGAGATCATGTCATCAAATCAAAGCCAAAAGACATCAGAGAAGGCAGACCCAAGAACAATTCTGATTTATGTGTACATTATCACGCTTCTTTCATTCAACATCTAGATCACTTGTGTGCACTGTGGCAACCGCCCCCAACGTTTTAAAAAAATCCCTTAATTACTCCATCTGTTTTATAATAGAGGTAATTTTAGACTTTCATTCTTATTCCAAAATAGAAGTATTTTTTCAACTTTTAAGGACTTTTTTTTTTCCTTCTAAATTTACCCTTATCCATAATAAGAAATAGAGAGAGAACTTGGTTGCTTAAAGCTTAATAGTATATCAAAGGTGTCCTAGCCTAATGGGCTAGGCGCCTGCTCGTGGGTTCGATACCCTCCGCCTGCGTGCGGCAAGCTTTAATCTCCCTTTCTAGGGCTATCTTTTCCTCGTCTGAGGCAGTTCTCTCTCCCCTATATGGGGCAACCGCCCAATCGGACTTAAAAAGCTTAAGAGTATAATAGTAAAAAAATAGTATCTCTCCCTCAATCTATATTAAAGTATTTAGAAAACACTCTATTATAAAAAAAAGAGGGAGTAGTGTAAAAAATATTTCGCCTAATGGAAAGGGAGAAGGAGAATTAGGCCAATGGAAAGGGAAACTATGAGCATAGAGTCAAGAACATCTAATTGATGTTCTAGTCTAAGAATGAAATTTTGGTATAATTTAACCCAAAAAAAAAAAAACAATTGGTAAACTTAAAATTCTAACCAAAGACAATGATATTTGTAAGAAAAGTAGTAGTATATTGCTTTTTGAAATCCGACTGGGCGGTTGCCCCATGAATGAGAGAGAGAACTGCCTCACAAGAGGAGGAGATAACCCTAGAAATAGAGATTTTTTAAGCTTGCCCCGTGTATGGGGAGGGTGCCAAACTCGAGACCACTCGGTCACGAGTCGAGGCTTGCCCCATTGGGATGCGGCCTCGTTTACAGTATATTGCTTGATCTTTATAATATTTACTTATAGTAAAATTTGATATGTATAATTGTATTTTCTTAGTTGTAGCAATTAGTATTGCGATTAGTTTAGAACTCTTGTATTTATGCATTACCTATAATGAAAAATAAGGATCCATGCCATGAAATAAATCGTTTATAACCTGTAATGAAAAATAAGGAAACAAAAAGTAAGTTATTTTGTTAATAAAAAAATTCAATATTACTTTCTTAAATAAGACTTTTATATCTCTAATTCTATTTAAGAGAGTAATATTGATATTTGATTTAAAAAAAATACCGTATTGTTTGCTTTCTTAATTTTTCGCTATATTTCCTAAACGATTTATATTAAGGAATATTAAGGAATGAAAGAAGTATATTATAAGTAACTATTCTCTATTCAATAATAATAATCAAGTTATTGATTCCCAATGATCGTCATCTTCTTGGGATAAGTCTGATATGTATAAAATCCATTGGAGCTTGCATTTCAGAAGTGGATCGCAAGAATCACATATACTTGGTTCATATCAGAATTTTCCTTAGATAATATCAATTTTTTTTCTCAACCAAATGCTGAAATAATATAAAAAAATCTTTCTTAATTTGCAAACTAGTCCCAAAAGTAAAAGATGTACCCAATTCAAATGTAATTTTGTTTTATTTATTTATTTGTAATTTTGGTCTTTTCTCAATAGAGAATTAGATCATTTTTAAAACATGAATTCCTACTAGGGTGTTTCATGGTTGGATTTTACATATATTTCAAATCAAATCGAAATATTTAGTTTGAAATTTTTGAAACCATTGCATATATATATATATATATATATATATATATATATATATATATATATATATATATATATATATATATATATATATATATATATATTTGGTTTGGTTCGATTTTGATTATATATTTTTTTAAACCATACCAAAAGTTCGATTTTAATTTAGTTCAAACCGGAAACAATCTAATACACCGTTCAAACCGAAAAATCGAGTTGGATTAATTTAGGGGAAATGATTATCGGCTAAGCAAAATCGGCTAAAAACTCAAAATAAACTCTATTCACCCCTGTTGGTATAAAAGATTCACCCAATTATTTATTATTTTGCCATCAATTTAACCAATTAATTGACTAAATTTTAACTCCCTAATTTAGAACAATTTGAATTGGTAGGTTTGATTTTTTTTTTTTTGCTAATTCCTACGAAACACAAAACTCTCCTTACACAATGTTTTGATTTTTTTTTTTTTTTTTTGGGGTAAAGTATTAAAAACTTTAGTTGAAAGAGTGTCGGCCAAGATCTTTCCCAAGTCAACTTGAGTGGTTTTTTTTTTTTTAATTATTATTTTACAACAGAGAGAAGTCAAGAGTTTCTACGATGCTACCTCAAGTTCGTGTCCCAATAGTCAAGTGTCAAGACAGTGGTGAACGAAGCTGATACTCCACTATAATACATAGAGTAACTTCTCTCCTCCCAAATGTGAAGGAAATAAAAAATTATAACAATAATAATCAGGGTATGAACGGGAGATAGAAGACAAAATTAACATTTGATAATAAATGCACACAGTGACTGCTCTTAGGATACAACTGGTACATATTGTTTGGAGATTTACCTAACATTTGACAATGAATGCACAAAGTGACTGCTCACAGAATACCACTGAAACAGTAATCCTCTATACCATCACGTTTACTACATAATCATACCTTCAAATCAAAGTTAAAGGACTTAAGAGAAGTCAGTCTCATAAACCATTTTGATTTATTTACACATTATCACGCTTCTTTCAGTATAAGTATAAAGAAAGTCAAGATTATCAACCAATAAGCTTTAGAGTCGGTGAAGAATTAGCATCTTCTTGGAAACTTGGCCAATTGGCAAAATATTATGAGAAGTTAGTTCATTACTTGCAGGTACATACTTTGTAGGGGTGTCAATCGAGCTATGTGAGCTGAGCTTGGCATAGCTCACGCTCAGCTCACATAAAAATTCAAAAGCTCACGCTCAACCCGAAAAAGCTCATACACCTTGAGCTCACGCTCAGCTCACATTTTAACACGAGATCGAGCTTATCTCAAGAGCTTCCCAAACTCACTTATATTAGCGAAGAAAACGAAAATCCTGTCTCAAGAATAGCATAATACAATGAGCCTTAAAACTAAATTTGGACAAGAATACACAAAAAGAAGCAAAAGTTCCAGAATTGTTTGATATGCTAATAAAAGGAGTCTTATATAAAAAAAACAAAAAAAAAACAAAAAACAAGAGAATCCATGCACTTAAAATTTTAACAAATGATAAATTTACAAATTTCAAAAGATTGATTTAATTCCATTGTCGGTGGCAATTCCAATTTTGACAATCCCATTGAATTTTTTCTACACCATCTCACTTTTTGTTGTGATTCATCCCAATGTATTTTGTACTAGTGTTTTCCCATGCTGTCTTTTCCCTGTTTTCTCTCTTCCTTTAACTTTTGTACTGTCTCTCTCCCGTTGTAAGACTCATTCTTTAATATAATCTCCTTTCTACCCAAAAAAAAAGATTATTGAGTTAATCCACACATTATAATTATAATTATAATGTATATAAGTTTTTTTTTTAAATTAGTATATATATATATATATATAATATTTAATTATGTTAATCTTATTCGGGTTCGAACTTTTTTCGGGCTGAGCGGGGTCAAGCTCACGCTCAGCTCACATAAGAAGCGAGCTTGAATACTAAGCTCACGCTCACATTACCTCAGCTCACGCTCACATTTTTTGGAGTTTGCTGAGAATCTCTCGTTGGCTAGCTTGTGCCCCTCTTAAAGTACCTTTTTTACGGATTGAGTTAGTTCAAAGTCCATTTTTAACTTAGTTAACCTTCATATTAAGCCCAAGAGTTATTGTAGCCTCTGCCAGGTTAACATGTCTTACTATCACTATGACAAGGATGTGCAAGACAGCAATGCTAAACCTATGCCATGGGTAGGTTTGTACATCGCCGCGGCCTCTGCAATATGTTTTCTGGCTATGGCAGCTGATACTTTCTACGGATTTCGGACAAAAAAATTGTGGTTTCCATCCAGGTTCTTTAGCCTTAATGCTGTGTCCTTGACAGTATTAGCCATTGCAACTAAGCTGACTATATATGGACCTTAATACGATTCCGTGGGGAATTCAAGATGAGATTGCTAAACTTAGCAGCATGGTTTTGATTAATACTGCTTTAGGAAACTTTATAACATCTGTGGGATCCATGGATAACCAAGCAATCCTAGCCAATGTCACTGCCTGGGGCATTTTTATCGTCACGGTGCTTGTAAACTTCTCTTTATACATAGGAGCCTGCCTTGCTCACACAGAGCTGTCCTCGCCATTCGGCCCATTCCCAGAGTATCTTTTAGGTATGATTGTCCTGTTTTTCTCGTTTATTTTATTTGTTTCGTCATCTCTATTCGTTCCAACAGCTAAGAAATATATCGAAACAAAGCACCATGAGAAGGAAATCCTCAATTTGTGATGGCACGTTCTGTAATTAGCGCTATATCAGGATCTTGCTCTTGGAGGGTAAAAAACGGAAACCAACTTGAGCTTCTAAAAGGGGCTTGCAGCTTCAATTATGTTGCAGATTTCGACAATGATCAAATTCCGAGTTTGTATTCTCAAGAACCCCCTAGTTGTTGGATTCTACCTATAGTGACCTTAACAAGCATAGCCCTGTCACTTCCCAACATGGAGAATCACAATGCTGGTCATTTGCTAACAAGTGTGAGTGAAGGACTTCGCTATGTAAAACTTATACAGAAATAAGCAAGATAATAACCGTCGAGCATATTCAAAATGCAGCCGAGAGTTTGTGGATAGGAGTTGAACTTACTTTGCTAATGCCTTTGCAATTTTGCCTTTGTCCTTCCCTTGTTGCTTTGCTTCTGCATACTTAAATCAGTGGCGGATTTACAGTGGTGCACGTATTCCACCAGTTTTTTCCAAAAAAAAAAAAAGTTTTAGTTTTGTTTTTATAACATCTATCTCGTCCCGTGAACATTTTTTATTCTATCCATCTTAAATCCCTTTACGTTTTAGTAATTCAAATAAATACAGTTATAACAACATACCGATACAAAGTGCCGTTTTGTTGGAATATACGCCATCGTAATTTCCCGTAGTGGAGATGCCAAGCTAGTTTCTAGTGGTAAGAATGTGTGAGAATTTCCCCGGAAAAAACATACAAAAATAGCTTAAAAAACAGTCGCAATAATCCAACCCATATCTGGAAGATCCATCCAGTAATCGGGTGTGCAGGGTTGTGGAACCCACCATGAAAGTTTCGTAAGAATTCGAGCACAAACATTTTCACCACCGACCGCAAGTTGGTATCTCAATTTCAAATCATCCCTGCATTCATTAAGATTGTTATGCATTAACAATCTTGCGGATATGTATTGATCTTCATCACCCCACACTTGATGAGCTACAGACCGATAACCAGAGTGACCGTCATCTTTTACGTTCAAACGTCATCCAGTCATTAATGGTAGTGCTAACGCTGGAAACTCTGTGGGCCAAAGGAAGCAAAAACAAGATCCGCTATCATCGGTTACGTTCCTAGGTCCTGACGAGCTATCAGGAGTCCCCCGACCTGACCCCCGTCCTTGAGAGCCACTAGAAGTTCTTCCTCCCCGAACCGAAGAAGTTTTCTTAAATGATTTTTTCCCTGTCTTTGTTCTGTACTCCCACCATGACGGATCTCGCTTTGTAAATGATCATTTTGATCCTTTCGGTCTACCCTTGGTAACCACGATCTGTGGTTCAGCTAAGTGTGTATTGTATGGGTATATTATCTCGGCAAACTTGCTTTTGTATTGTCTTATTTGTTCCGGTTCTCTTGTAGAAATTTCATTATACATATACATAAGCCCCTTTAAATTATCTTCGGGAGGCTCTATATCACCAAACATCGGATGTTTAGGAGGAGTATCAACTGAGAGAGAACTCCAAAAAGGGTGAAGATCTCTAACTCGTATTTTACCCTCATTCTTCATTAATATGCGTTGTAGTTCACATGAACATGGAATTCCATAAATCGATCTAGCAGTGCAATCACATACATCCCCAATCTTTTTGTACTGCTTCATCAAAGGGTCTAAACTCCAAGAACTAACCTTATCTTTCAACTTTCTTAGCAAAATGTTGTCATCCAGTTTTTTGTCCCAAATACGATACGATTCCATTGCCCCCTTAATCTCATCAATTTGATTTACAATCATACAGTGGATCCTCTCCCAAACAAATACAAAAACCCCCCAACAGAGGTTCTCATATACCTCTTGAATGCAGAGTGGGAGCTCTCAACCTGATTTGTGGTATTTGTACCGAAGTGGAGATACCTGTTTGTCCACGCCGGAACAAACATTTCTTTGTAGTTATCAACCCAGGTGGTTCGAAGATAGCTTATCAAATTGGATCCCAGTTGAGTTTTAGAACCTTGTAAAATATCAGACCACTTCTTATAATATTCATCTTCAGTTTTAGCATAAGCCAGGGTGCCCCAAGTGATTTTAGAGAAATCGTCACCTTTTGCTAATCCAAGTATTGAAACAACATTCTTGTTGACACACTTCGAAATGTGTCTCCTACACAACATGTGTTTTGCTTCATGAAATACCAAAATGTGTGCCTTAACAAGTTGCATATCTTTATCCGTCACCACAACACCAGGGACTCGTTTGGGGTCAAATAATCCCCTAATCATAGTAAGTGCCCACGCAAAATTATCTTGTCTTTCTTGACGCAAGAAAGCATATGCAATAGTGAAATTTTGACCGGTGCAGGTGAAACCAATACCAGCAAGTAGAGGCATTTTGTATCTGTAATAATTTAAATCGGTAAATCTACAAAATCCTAAACGAAATATAAAATTACAATACAATATAGATACTTCAAATAAGAAAATACCTGTTTGTTTTGTAGGTGCTGTCCATAAGGATAACGTATGGAAAAACCTTAGCCAGCCTTATGGAGTCCGGATGAGCAAATAACAAGTCGCCCACATATTGTTGCGATTCGTCCACGCCCGTCCCGTTACTCCCGCTATTTACATAACGACGACACTCTACAACATAACCTGCTTCAGTTAGACGATACATCAGATCTTGTAATTCAGTCCTACCATTTTTATCAAGTCTCCTCATTCTTGACCTTGCATTAAATATCGTAGACTTGCTCCAATAAAATTCTGGATTTTCGAATTTCAACGTGTTATATATTTCGGTCACCCCGACGTTGCACTTACTCAACTGCTCAACCAACTTAACATGTTCGTCATCCAACCGTCGTGCCGCAGCATGACCAAAATGATAAGTTCCCAAGAAGTGGTTATGTTTGCCTTGCCTAACCTGAAATCTCCATGAGCCAATTTTAGTCTTTTTCCAAACTATCTTGAATGGGCAATCTATCTTTTTAGTCCTCCTTGTCCGGTTACCTTTCCTTCCTTTACCGCCCTTGACAACTGCTGCCCCAACGTATGTACCAGAACGCTCACACCGTAAATACACTTTGGGTGCACTGTAATCTTGTCCTTCTCTAGACCGACCAATCACAATATAAACTTTATTTTCTATCCCCGTTGTCTTTACTCAATGCACTAACACTTCCTTGGTTTGAAAATCAAATTCTGTATAAGGACTAAAAAATTCCCCCATATCAGGCCAATTTTCCTCATTATCAAGAAAATCTTCTAAATCACTATCGGGTCCGTCTGAACTTTGAACCTACAATAAATTTTTTAAACATTAAAAACTACACAAATTACTAATATTAGTAAAAATTAGTCAATGGTTTTAAATAAAAATTCCGCATGCTGACGGTGGATGACGTCACCGCAGGTGCGTCAACAAACGGTGACGTCATCCACTGCATGCTGACGTCAGCATGCGGTGGTTTTTGCCCAGGTCAATTTCCAGTCCATTTTTTTACCGGTCCGGTGATTTTTTCCCCACTTTTTTCCAGTTTAAATATGTTTTTTGATCGGAATAAAATAAATATTATTAAAACAATAAGAAAAGTAAAGATAATTATTTACCTCAAAATTAATGTCTTCCAAATAACCACAATCGTCGGAGTCCATTTAGCCAGAATCTTGTCGGAATTATTTTTTTCTCCGAATTTTTTTAAATTGATATTTTGAGTTGGATCTAGTCCGGTTACTTAAATTGGCCGGACTGCGGCGATTTTCCGGCGGCAGCGGCGACGATTTCAGCCGGCTGGGGAGAGGATTTCCGGTGGCGGTAATTTTTTAGTAGAGAGAATTTGAGAGGAGAGAATTTTTTTTTTTTTTTAAATGAGGGTGGGGGGGGTGGTGTGTGTGTAAAGAAAATGGATTGGGGGTGGGTGGGTAGTCCATATTTTATATCTTTAATGAGGTCTAGTAACAATCATTTTCCTTTTTTTTTTTTGATAAAAAAAAAACATTCAAGAGGCATTTTCGTCTCATTGAACAATTTAGTCAATTTTTAACTAATTGGGCTTAACTAACAATCATTTACCAAATATTAAAAACTTTAGTGGAAAGAGTCTCTGCCAAGACATTTTCCAAGTCAACTTGAGGTTGAGAGGGTTTTTTTTTTTTCTTTTTTAATTATTATTTTACAACATGGAGAATTCAAAAGTTTCTACGATGCTGCCTTGAGTTGTGTCACAATAGGTGAGTGTCAAGACAGAGTTGTGAACGAAGCTGATACATAGAGTCTCCCAAATGTAAAAGACCTTAAGTTTACAACAATAACATAACTCATAAAATTCCCAATAATTAAGGGATGACCAAAAAAAGATAGAAAACATACCAAATATTTGATAATAAATGCACAAAGTTATTACTCTCAGAATATCACTGAAATAGTAGTCTTCATGTATGTTCAGTGATGGATCCAAAAAAAAAAATTCACAGGGGTCGTTTGATACACACAACAATTCACTGGGGTCATTTATAGATTTATTATCTAAATGGAGTAAAATATATTATATATAATTAAAAATTACTGGGGTCATTGATATACACAACAATTCAGTGGGGTCATTTATACATTTATTATCTAAATGGAATAAAATATATCATATATAATTAAAAAAAAAATCATGACCCCAAATTGAAGTTAAAAGGTATTAGAGAAGGCATACACAACCCATTAGATTTTTGTGCAAATTAGGACGCTTCACCCTTCTTTCAGTGTAAAAGAAAGTCAAGATTATCAACCAATAAGCATTAGAGTCAGTGATGCATTAGCATCTTCTTGGAACATACTATATAGTTAATCTTTATATTAAGCAAAGAGTTATTGCAAAAAAAAAAAAAAAAAACTACTCATATACTACTCCCCTTCTTCTCCATAAATAACCAATAACTACTTCTTTCTCAGCCAGGTTAACATGTCTGACTATCACTATGACAAGGATGTGCAAGCCAGCAATGCTCAACCTATGCCATGGATAGGTTTGTACATCGCCGCGGCCTCTTCAATATGTTTTCTGGCTATGGCAGCAGATACTTTCTACGGATTTCGGACAAAAAAAATTGTGGTTTCCATCCAGGTTCTTTAGCCTTAATGCTGTGTCCTTGACAGTATTAGCCATTGCAACTAAGCTGACTTTAGACCTTAATACGATTCCGTGGGGAATTCAAGATGAGATTGCTAAACTTAGCAGCATGGTTTTGATTACTACTGCTTTAGGAAACTTTATAACATCTGTTGGATCCATGGATAACCAAGCAATCCTAGCTAATGTCACTGCCTTGGGCATTTTTATCGTCACGGTCCTTGTAAACTTCTCTTTATACATAGGAGCCTGCCTTGCTCACTCAGAGCTGTCCTCGCCATTCCCAGAGTATCTTTTAGGTATGATTGTCCTGTTTTTCTCGTTTATTTTATTGGTTTCGTCATCCCTATTCGTTCCAACAGCTAAGAAATATATCGAAACAAAGCACCATGAGAAGGAACAGCTTGCATTGAATAATGAAACTTGTATTAATCTTAAGTCACTTGTTAAAATATACTGGGTAATGGCAGCAACTGGGAATCCTCAATTTGTGATGGCGCGTTCTGTAATCTGCGCTATATCAGGATCTTTATCTCTAATATGTGCCCTCACCTTGGTGGAATCTGAAATTCGAATCAATCATCTTTACAACGAGCTAACACAATTTGATTCTGATTATAAGTGGTCAACAATCTTGATTCTTGTAATTCAATTTCTTGGAGTAGCAGTTGGTATCGTTCCTCCTACCTTGCGATGGTTCGTTGCTTTAAGTTCCAAGTTTTCGGAAATGGGCTGCAAAGGTTTTAAAGACCAGCTCAAAATCGAGACTTACTGGACTCAAAGGCTAGAAGACTGGAGAGAGAGCTCCTTGCCCTTTCATATCCGGAGTATTAAGCTCCGAAAACTTCTCCACAAAGCCAAATATTTGATTCTGAGTTTATGCATCAAATTTCAGGTTTTGATTGTAGTAGCTAGCAAGTTGCTACTGCTATTCTATGTCTTTTCGCTTAGTCCATTCCTAATATTTATCAACCATGTCATCATGAAGTTCAATCATAAACATGAACCTGAATCCTTTACACCAACTAATCAAAGCGGCCAGCAATCAGGACTTCCGGATCTTAATGAGTATGTTCTTCTCCTAGAAGGCGAGACTCGGCTTCCTGAGAAGACATTGAGGAACATTTTCTTTGAGGTGGATCGCTTGATCTTGGAGGGTAAAAAAAGGAAACCAATTTTTTTACTCGAGCTTCTAAAAGGGGCTTGCAGCTTTGATTCGGTTGCAGATTTCGACAATGATCAAATTCCGAGTTTGTATTCTCAAGAACCCCCTAGTTGTTGGATTCTACCTATAGTGACCTTAACAAGCATAGCCCTGTCACTTCCCAACATCGAGAATCGCAATGCTAATCATTTGGTAACAAGTGTGAGTGAAGGACTTTGCTATGTAAAACTTATACAGAAATACCAAGATACTAGCAGAACCGTTGAGCATATCCAAAATGCAGCCGGGAGTTTGTGGATAGGAGTTGAACTTTACCGAAATTGGCTGGATTTGGAACTAAGAAACCTTGATGGCAACACGTCGAAAGAAGTTCTTCAGGGAATCATGAACGCTTCTGAAAAGATTGTTATGGAGTTCAAGATGAAAACAAACGAGCAGAAGGAGAATCCAACTCATTGGCCTACAAAGGTTGTAGCTGCTAACTCAATGTACAGAATAAGCAAAACCATCTTGCTGAGCATTGAAGGAGACAATGATGAGATCACAGATGAAGAGATTTTTGAGAAATTATCGGTCACAATTGCAGATATATTTACTTCCTGTTTTACCAATTTATCGCGAATCATAACACTAAAGTGTCAATGTGATGCTATTGAAGAGCGGGAGAGGAGCGTGGGAGAAGCAGCTCTTCTGCTTGGTGACTGAAAATATTCTTGAAATTGTTCAACAGCGTCAATCATCATCAGGTATTGTTCCAGATCAAGTAATAGCTTGCATTGATGATTGGCGTCTTTCAGTCAAGAACAGGAACACAATACCTTCAATTCCTGCTGTATCTTGAAATTGGAGTTTTTTTTTATTATTTATTATCAGATTGACAATGTATTTGCAGAATGGTTTTCACATGACACTTTCTATAGAAAAAACGTTGATGCCATAAAAACCAGTGTCATGTGAAACCATTCTATAAAAACATTGCGAATCTGATAATAAAAAAAACTCAAGAAATTCGGGCCAACCCGGGAGCAAAATTTTCTACATTATGTGTGTAAATTTTCATTCTGTTCATTGTGAACTTGCATCTTTGTAGTCAAATTTATGGGCAAATCAAGCCCGCTCAAACCCGGGAAAGTCTGGCATGGGGCGGCCCTTGTGGGTACGGCTCACACTCATCTCACATAATTTGAGACATGACCCACCTGCGGAGTAGGCCCCACAGGCCTTTATGTCTCACAGATATCCACAAGGACCGTTCCATTGGGAATTTCCCCCTCAAATCCCATCATGTTTAAACATCTGCAAAACACACAAAAGGAGCTTTTTTTTTTATATTAATTGCAGTCAAATTTGTCTCCCTTCCTCCAACAGTTGCCACTTAAAAATTTAGGGTGAGATTAGTCCGAAATAAAACCCAAAATTTCAAAAAAATCCCGACAAATAATTTAAATTTTATACTCCCTCCATTCCTAAATATAAGACTCTTTAGACAATTTGAAAAAATTAAGGAAGTTGTCATTTTCACCTAAACTTCCAATATTACCCCACCTTCCCTCTCTCTCACTAATACATCATAAAGAAAAGAAAGGAAAATGTTGAGGGTATAATTGAAATAAATTGTTGACAACTAATAAAAGAACCTTAAACGACAATTAATTTGGATACCTAGATATCTCCTAAACGACAATTAATAGGGAATGGAGGGAGTACAATTTAATTTACGATATTATGTTGAGAATCCAACCATAGTTAACTTGTGAGTACTACTTACCTTATATAATATAAGTCGTTTAAGACATATAACAAAAATTAAAAAAACAAAAATTAAGATATTTTGTTAATCAAAATATGAATATTACTAAATAAGACTTGTATACCACTAATTATATTTACGAGAATAATATTGATATTTTGATTAAAAAACATATTAATTTTTTATATTATTAATTTTCGCTCCCTCTGCTTAGACTGGTTATGGTAGTCATGGACACTCAATTGAAGTAATTACGAACTAGTTAACTTGTGAGTACTACCCACTTTACATAATATAAGTCGTTTAAGACATCTAACAAAAATTAAAAAACAAAAATCAAGATATTTTGTTAATCAAAATATGAATATTATTAAATAAGACTTATATTTCACTAATTATATTTACGAGAATAATATTGATATTTTAATTAAAAAACATATTATTTTTTTATATTATTAATTTTCGCTACATGTTTAACGATTTAGATTTAAGTTATAGAATGAAGGGAGTATTTATGACTTATAAAAAATGGAGCAATTTTCTCTCTATTAAGGATATTTGAAGTTTGAGCTAAACAAAATATATTTTTAATATGGTATCAACGCTATCTAAACTAATGTTGAACCCCATTAATATTATTGATATTTACGCTCCATATGCTCAACTTGAAACGAGATGAGTGGGTTGAGAATTTGATCATGACTAAGTCGTGAACGTAATTGTGATTTATAAAGATTGGGCAATCACAATTACTTTTGACAGTTGAAATTAAACTCAAATTCATTTTTTTATTTTTAACAAATTAGCAATTTCATCAGAACCAGAGATCTGAAATCCTCCCTCTGCTTAGACCGGTTATGGTAGTCATGGACACTAATTGAAGTAATTATGAACTAATTCCAACACAGGATCGAGAAATTAATTGAAGGCTCAGTTGGAATACTCGTACAAAACAAAAGATTTCATTAATTTGTGTGGATTCTAACAAAAGGCTCAGTTGTCCACTTTTTAAATAAATGAATAATTAATCAGTGACAGATACAGGACTTGAGGACAGTGGGCATCCGGCGATTCATTAATTTATGTGGATTAACTTATCATCTGAATAGAAAGAAAAAAAAAAAAACCATATTTACTAATTTTATTTGTTTTCACTGGGGCAAGTGATCCCGCTGCCCATACGCTACATCCACCGCTGTCATTGATGATGATTATTTCAAACTCACCTCTTGGATTGAATATTAGAGAAAATAATAGAGAGAGAAAGGAAGTAGAATTAGATTAGGAGTAAAGTTAGATATATGATTATATTTGACATTTTATTGATTTCTACTATATAATTTGATGAAACATTAATTATAGTGTAAAATACAACATGGATTGAGATAATTTGGGAGGTATGGAGTAATTTTGTGCTCTGATTGCTGCAAAAAAAGATCTAGCAGCTTTAGAGTACAAAAGGTTGGTGATTAAATACAAGAGTTAAATTTATAAAACTCAAGATGAAAATTCAAATATAAAATGTAACTTTTTCTTTTATATTTGATTACTTAATTTTTGTTTAAGAGGAGGAGATAATTGAGTGCTTATTTGATCATTGAGTCCAAATATTTCTAAAAATTTAGGATCAATTTCAATTTCGTTCATGAAAATGAACGATAAGTGACACCCCCAATTAATTTAGTCTCCAAAATTGGTTGAAACGTGTCAATTTGGTCTCTAGATTAACGGACATTCAAAAAGCTAACATAATGTTAATTTTAATTTAGTCCCTTAAATTTTTTTTTCAATTAGGTCCTTGAAATTAGAAGAAATATGTCAATTAAATCCTTAAGATAATGACAATCAAAATTTTCAGTTACAAGTCCCTTAATGTTTATCTTTTGCAATTAGGCTCTCGTAATGGACAAACATATGTCAATTTAGTCCACAAGATAAAGACACTCAATTTAAGACTTCTCAATTTATTTATTTTTGTGGACGGAAATATCCAGGATGTTACTCTCGGGATGGAATAACTAAAACACCAGGCTATTCGGATTAATTCTCCTGCGGGTCGGGGTGTTATTTGACCTGATAGAAACAAGTTCTAGGTTTCTTGATGCTAAAATGTACTCAGAATACTTCATATCATAAGAATGTTTCCTTTAAGTTTACAAAAGAATAGATTCTAATGAAAGACATAAAATTTTAATAAGACCTATTCCCACCTGAAGATTTTTTCCTGCTACTATAAGAAAAGTAGCCCTCTCATGAAATCACACACTTCCTTGCATCACCCTTCACAAGCGGTGACGAGAACCTACTAATGAGAATTAAACACGCCCTTGAAGGGGATGGATATTGCACGAAATACTTTATTTCCCTTTCATTACATACCCGAAAAAGACACCCAGCAAACCAAAGATGACGACGACGACTATTGAAACACCAGCACGGCTTTTCTTCCCGTCCTGCCTCAAGAGTTCCTACACAACATAATGTTGACGAAATAAGCCATTTGATATTATAGATAGCCTTCCTATTCTAGCTTAAAAATATCTCAAACATCAGAAAAATCCATTTGAACAAAATAATTCAGATTAATGAAGACTACTAATGCTAAAGATTTTCCTATTATCTACTTTAACTACTAGGATTATGTGAAAAATTCTATCCTAAACATTCAATTAGCTGATTGTTTCTAATCTGGAGCTCCCATTAAGTACCTCATCATTTTGAACAGAATAACATAGGATCAACCAAGTCAAAGAAATTTGCTTGTTAGCATAGGCTTATCTTTGCAAAATGAACTACTAGGTAAAGAGAAGGAAAGTGCAACCTTTTTAGAAGAAAAAATCAATCATACAGGTAACACATATCAAGAGGGCATCATAAGCGATTAGGACAAAGAAATGAGATACATAAAGGTAAATATACAAAGACATACCAATTCTTGGAGAAGTTTGTTGTTTGTTTGAATTGCACTACCTTTCTCCTCGGTTAATTTCGATATTATAGATCTCGTCTAAAGAATAGAATAGAGTCAATATATCATCAGTTAAGCAAGATTAAGAGGTCGATAGAGAAAACAAGCATATATTCAAGATTAATATCAAGAGTATAAAAAGAAACCCAAGATAAAGAACAGAGGTATCTCTATTTAAACTTCACATCCCATACCATTTCTTCCATCCACAAACAAGGAAACAGGAAATGTTTCCCCGTGCCTTTCACCCTAGGGGGTCAAAAGACTGGCAAAAGCTGCCATGTAAGAAGGAGTCCCCTAAACTTAGAAACCAGTTATCTTTGAATATTAGATATGCAGATAGATTCAAGTCTCCGTCTTTAAAACATAATAAAACTCGTTTACCAGAAAAAGAAATAATGGCAGTGCCTCAGATATGGCAAATTCACATCTTCAACTACTTGGTTGTCAACACGAAAAGGAAATAATGGAACTGTTCTATACATCCCTAAATACAATTTTATTTTGGATTATTCTAAAATTGACATGTTTTCAAACAAACTTCTAAATAATTATTTAATTTCCCGTACTAATAAAATAAACCCGTATTTAAATTTTCTTTTAAGCAAACCAGTAATAATTTTTGTTTTAAGCAAAGGGAGATCTGAGATCTCCTTGGAAGCTATTGAGCAAATAGATAGTGGTATTTTCCTCCTTATAGTCAATCATATGATTTGAAGGCGTACAAAGTACATAAAGAGTTTAGTTTATGCGTCTGTCTCTCCAATCTAGTCCAGATTATAATAATAATTTAAACAGAAAGTTCAATATGCAAAAATCAACCAAATAGAAAAATCTTCCAAACAGAGTCAAGCAGGACTAACACATTTTCAAAGGGCCAGTATGCCAGGAAGGAATGAACTTATCATAGTCATATTTCCTTCTATCTCATACACCCTTTATGCAATAAAACTCAACAAGTAATGCAAGTCATGATCAAATCCATTTATCAAAATCCCGAATAATAAACTTTAAGCATAACACGGGCATAATGTCAACATGTAAGAGAAATGGCATACATATTGTAATATTTACGAAAAAAAATACACATAAAGCAAGTCTGGAGTCTAAACTGTAAAAGATGAGAGACAGTCACCAACAATACATGACCAACAAAATATCATTCTGGGCAGAAAGAAGAGGCTAAACATCTACTAGAATCAAATTCAGGCATATTCAGGTGCCTGAGGTTTATTCTTCTTCTTTTTTCCTTTTTTTTTGGATGAAAATTCGGGTGCCTGAGGTAGTAGGAGAAAATCTGACCTCTAAAGATCTGTCATAGCTATCAACAAATTTTTTGGAGCCCTGCAAATGTCATCAAGAAGTGAGTCATAACGGGCCCAGTTTGCTTGTTTGACGTGTTGAAAGAGTAAAGAAAAAATGTAAGGAAAAAGAATGCCAATAAGTTAAACAACCTCGTGACCACTTAAATTCCCATTTTCCGTCAACAATGTAGGCGAGAGACCCTCTTCAGGTTCCTCTGGGACTGGTGATGGAGGTTGAGGAGGGGATACATAAATAACTTTGAGCTTGCACTCTTCAACAACATGTCCTGCCTCTTTGCTGAACTGTTAAGACACCACAGACTTACATAAAGATGACAATAAAGCAAAGGCCGAACCTTTCATAATTCACTTCCCTTCAGATAGTCGTATTCGAGTTAGACAGAGTAATGCGGCTATAAATCATAAAAGATACACCCTTCCCTAATTTGCGGAAACTGAAATGGGTTAAATAAACAACAAGACTACCATTTCCGCAGTTACGTCTTTTGCCGATGTTCCAGTGTTCGCAATTACACTCTGAAGCAGAAACTTGTCTCTGCATTGCATATCTGGAGGAGCTTCCTTTTGTGCTTGCATTGTAACTGTATAAGAAAACTCCAAAATGTCAAATATATACCAACCAATAAACGCTAAAATTCTATCACAAAAACACGAACACGAAAAAAATAAATAGAAGTAGCATTATTTAAAAAATTTCAATATTACTTTCTTAAATAAGACTTTTATATCTCTAATTTTATTTAAGAGAGTAATATTGATATTTAATTTTAAAAAAATACCGTATTGTTTGCTTTCTTAATTTTTCGCTATATTTCCTAAACGATTTATATTAAGGAATGAAAAGAGTATATTATAAGTAACTATTCTCTAATCAATAATAATAATCAAGTTATTGATTCCCAGTGATCGTCATCTTCTTGGGATAAGTCTGATATGTATTAAATCCATTGGACCTCACGTTTTAGAACTGGACCGTAAGGACCACATATACTTGGTTAATATCAGAATTTTCCTTAGACAATATCAATTTTTTCCTCAACCAAATGAGTAGTTTTATCTTGGTAGGTGACTAAGTTTAAAAGTTACATTCAAACCAATGAATATAGTACACGTAGGAAAGAGAATTAACTTTTTGACAATTCTCTTTCCTACTTGTACTGCATTCATTGGCTTGGATGTAACTTTTAAAATTAGTCACTTATCAAAATAAAATTTCTCCAACCAAATGCTGAAATAATATAAAACAATCTTTCTTAATTTGCAAACTAGTCCCAAAAGTAAAAGATGTACTTAATTCAAATGTAATTTTGTTTTATTTATTTATTTGTAATTTTGGTCTTTTCTCAATAGAGAATAAGATAATTTTTAAAACATGAATTCCTACTAGGGTGTTTCATGGTTGGATTTTACATATTTTTTCAAACCAAATCGAAATATTTAGTTTGAAAATTTTGAAACCATTCCGAATCTTAAACTGATGCATTCGGTTTGTATCGGATTGGTTTGGTTGTTCAATTTTTTTTTAGATACAAAATATATTGATTATAAAGTAAAAATAAAACAAAAAAAAATTATTTATATAATTACTTTACTGCTAAAAATATATATGCAAAATATATGTTTATTGTTTTAACAAGTTAAACACATTCAAGAAAACAAATAATGAAACATAAATTCTTGATCTTAATTTTTAAACTTTAAACAAATTACTGTAAAATTATCTTACAAGAATTTTTTTTTTTTACAAAAACCACCATTATTAGTTAATAAAGCAAATGTTTTTGATGATTCTAAAATCACATAGCAACTGATGGTTCTTCAATCTTTTGTTTTAGCACGTGAATAACTTGTTTGTCATTGATATAAATAAGAAGTTAAATATGTTTTATTGCAAAAGAAGTTCTTATATATATATATTTGGTTTGGTTCAGTTTTGATTATATATTTTTTAAACCATACCAAAATTTTGATTTTAATTTAGTTCAAACCGGAAACAATCTAATACACCGTTCAAACCGAAAAATCGAGTTGGATTAATTTAGGGGAAATGATTATCGGCTAAGTAAAATTGGTTATAATTGGCTAAAAACTCAAATTAAACTCTATTCACCGCTGTTGGTATAAGAGATTCAACCAATTATTTATTATTTTGCCACCAATTTAGTTAATTAATTGACTAAATTTTAGCTCTCTATCATTATCTTTAATTTAGATCAATTTGAATTGGTAGGTTTGATTTTTTTCGCTAATTCCTACGAAACACAAAACTCTCCTTACACAATGTTTTGGTTTTTGGGTAAAGTATTAAAATCTTTAGTTGAAAGAGTCTCTGCCAAGATCTTTCCCAAGTCAACTTGAGTGGTTTTTTTTTTTAATTAGAGAGAAGTCAAGAGTTTCTACTATGCTACCTTAAGTTCGTGTCACAATAGGCAAGTGTCAAGACTCTGGTGAACGAAGCTCATAATACACTATAAGTCTATAATACACAGAGTAACTTCTCTTCTCCCAAATGTGAAGGAAATAAAAAATTATAATAATAATAACATAACTTATTAAACCCCAAATAATTAGGGTATATGAGCGAGAGATAGAAGACAAAATTAACATTTGACAATAAATGTCCACAGTGACTGCTCTTAGAATACCACTGAAATAGTAATCCTCTATACCATCACGTTTACTACATAATCATACCTTCAAATTAAAGTTAAAGGACTTAAGAGAAGTCAGTCTCATAAACTATTTTGATTTATTTACACATTATCACGCTTCTTTCAGTATAAGTATAAAGAAAGTCAAGATTATCAACCAATAAGCTTTAGAGTCGGTGAAGAATTAGCATCTTCTTGGAAACTTGGCCAATTGGCAAAATATTATGAGAAGTTAGTTCATTACTTGCAGGTACATAGTAGTTTGCTGAGAATCTCTCGTTGGCTAGCTTGTGCCCCTTTTGAAGTACCTTTTTGAGGGATTGAGTTAGTTCAAATTCATTTTTAACGTAGTTAACTTTCAGTGGCGGTTATGAAGGTGAGCGACCGCACAGGGCCTCCAAAAATCAGGGGCCCCAAAATTTTTTTTTTATGTATATACTTTTTTTTGGTTTATATATATACTTAGTAAAAAATCCGGGGCCTCAAATAATTTTTTTTTTTTTTGTATATATATACTTAGAAAAAATATTCGGGGCCCCAATTTTTTTTGTTTATATATATACTTAGCAAAAAAATTGGAGCCCCACTTTTTTATTTATTTATATATATACTTAGCAAAAAATTCGAGGCCCCAATTTTTTTTCGCACAGGGTCTCGGATATGTTTGAGCCGCCCCTGTTAACCTTCATATTAAGCCCAAGAGTTATTGTAGCCTCTGCCAGGTTAACATGTCTTACTATCACTATGACAAGGATGTGCAAGACAGCAATGCCAAACCTATGCCATGGATAGGTTTGTACATCGCCGCGGCCTCTGCAATATGTTTTCTGGCTATGGCAGCTGATACTTTCTACGGATTTCGGACCAAAAAATTGTGGTTTCCATCCAGGTTCTTTAGCCTTAATGCTGTGTCCTTGACAGTATTAGCCATTGCAACTAAGCTGACTGTAGACCTTAATACGATTCCGTGGGGAATTCAAGAAGAGATTGCTAAACTTAGCAGCATGGTTTTGATTAATACTGCTTTAGGAAACTTTATAACATATGTGGGATCCATGGATGACCAAGCAATCCTGTTTTAGGTATGATTTTCCTGTTTTTCTCGTTTATTTTATTTGTTTCGTCATCCCTATTCGTTCCAACAGCTAAGAAATATATCGAAACAAAGCATCATGAGAAGGAACAGCTTGCATTGAATAATGAAACTTGTATTAATCTTAAGTCACTTGTTCAAATATACTGGGTAATGGCAGTAACTGGGAATCCTCAATTTGTGATGGCGCGTTCTGTAATCTGCGCTATATCAGGATCTTTATCTCTAATATGTTCCCTCACCTTGGTGGAATCTGAAATTCGAATCAATCATCTTTACAACGAGCTAACACAATTTGATTCTGATTATAAGTGGTCTACAATCTGGATTCTTGTAATTCAATTTCTTGGAGTTGCAGTTGGTATTGTTCCTCCTACCTTGCGATGGTTCGTTGCTGTAAGTTTCAAGTTTTCAGAAATGGGAAGCAAAGGTTTTAAAGACGAACTCAAAATCGAGACTTACTGGACTCAAAGGCTAGAAGACTGGAGAGAGAGCTCTTTGCCCTTTCATATCCGGAGTATTAAGCTCCGAAAACTTCTCCACAAAGCCAAATATTTGATTCTGAGTTTCTGCATCAAATTTCAGGTTTTGATTGCGGTAACTAGCAAGTTGCTACTGCTATTCCATGTTTTTTCTCTTATTCCATTCCTACTATTTATCAACCATGTCATCATGAAGTTCAATCAGAAACATGAACCTGAACCCTTTACACCAACTAATCAAAGCGTCCAGCAATCAGGACTTCCGGATCTTAACGAGTATGTTCTTCTCCTAGAAGGCGAGACTCGGCTGCCTGAGAAGACATTGAGGAACACTTTCTTTGAGGTGGATCGCTTGATCTTGGAGGGTAAAAAAAGGAAACCAATTTTTTTACTTGAGCTTCTAAAAGGGGCTTGCAGCTTTGATTCTGTTGCAGATTTCGACAATGATAAAATTCCGAGTTTGTATTCTCAAGAACCCCCTAGTTGTTGGATTCTACCTATAGTGACCTTAACAAGCATAGCCCTGTCACTTCCCAACATCGAGAATCGCAATGCTGATCATTTGCTAACAAGCGTGAGTGAAGGACTTCGCCATGTAAAACTTATACAGAAATACCAAGATACTAGCCGGGAGTTTGTGGATAGGAGTTGAACTTTACTGAAATTGGCTGGATTTGGAACTAAGAAACCTTGATGGCAACACGTCGAAAGAAGTTCTTCAGGGAATCATGAACACTTCTGAAAAGATTGTTATGGAGTTCAAGATGAAAACAAATGAGCAGAAGGAGAATCCAATTCATTGGCCTACAAAGGTTGTAGCTGCTAACTCAATGTACAGAATAAGCAAAACCATCTTGCTGAGCATTGAAGGAGACAATGATGAGATCACGGATGAAGAGATTTTTGAGAAATTATCGGTCACAACTGCAGATATATTTGCTTCCTGTTTTACCAATTTATCGCGAATCATAACACTAAAGTGTCAATGTGATGCTATTGAAGAGCGGGAGAGGAGCGTAGGAGAAGCAGCTCTTCTGCTTGGTGTGACTGAAAATATTTTTGAAATTGTTCAACAGCGTCAATCATCATCAGGTATTGTTCCAGATCAAGTAATAGCTTGCATTGTTGATTGGCGTCTTTCAGTCAAGAACAGGAACGCAATACCTTCAATTCCTACAGAAGCTGTATCTTGAAATTGGAGTTTTTTTTTTTAAATTTATTATCAGATTGACAATGTATTTGCAGAATGGTTTTCACATGACACTTTCTATAGAAAAACGTTGATGCCATAAAAAATAGTGTCATGTGAAACCATTCTATAAAAACATTGCCAATCTGATAAAAAAAGAAACTCAAGAAATTCGGGCCAACCCGGGTGCAAAATTTTCTACATTATGTGTGTAAATTTTCATTCTGTTCATTGTGAACTTGCATCTTTGTAGCAGGCCCATCTCGAACAATATTGAGGCCCTGTGCTAATTACCAAAGCTAGACCCCTTAATTTTTTTTTTTAAAGTATAAATTATAAAAAAGGTCAAAGACTCAAGTTTCAAGGGTGTGAACAATCATACTATCGAGTGGAGATATAGTGAATATTTTTTAAAATATGTTAAATGCTTTTTTTTTTAAAAAAAAATTTGGGGCCCCATAAAATGATATGCCAAATTTTGAGTGAAGATATAATGAATTTGTTTTTTTAATATGTTAAGTAATTTTTTTTTTTTTTAAATTTGGGGCCCATAAAATGAGAGGCCCAAAACTTTTAGTGGAGATATAGTAATTTTTTTTTTTTTAATATGTTAAGTGATTTGTTTAAAAATTTTGGGACCCCACAAAATGAGGGGCTTTGCATGGGCCTGACCCACCTTTTTCATAAAGGCAATGACATGGCACCCAAAAATTTGGGACAAACATTTTCCAGACGCCTTCGCCACGCGTCAGTACGATCTGAAGTCCCACTTCAGATTACGAGATGAAGCGGAAGTGGGACTTCCGTCCTCACCGTGAAGTTTTTTTTTTTGATGAATTTTTGATACATTTTGATATATATGCTTTCTTGTGTTGTGCTCTTTCTCTTTTTCTTTTTCCTTTTTCTTTTGTTTTCTTTTTTCTTAAGGTTTAATATATATATATATATATATATATATATATATATATATATATATATATATATATACTAGCAAAATACCCGTGCTATGTACGATGAGAGATCACAAAATAAAAAAAATTATATTGTTCATATTCAATAACTGTGAACAAAATATTTATGATATGTACTCTACATTGAAAAAATTGAAAACATGTTATATTATATGCACGGAACAATGATATTCTAAAGTAAACTACAATTAATTTTTGTACAATTATATTCTAAAGTAAACTATAATAAAAATATTCTAAAGTAAACATGTTATATTATATGCACGGAATAAAAAGATTTTATTGACATTTCTTACGATTTTTCTTGTGATTTAGGGAAACAAAAAAGAATATCAGCTCTTTTATTTATTTTTTCTTTCTTTTGAGATTTTATTTATTTAGTCCTCCCTGTATACTTGTTTTGAGTTAAAATATAATTAAATATAATGAGTGATTAATTTTAAAATCACAAGAAACAATGTGTGAAATGCTTTTTTTAAATCAGAACAAGTGGTTTTTTTTTAAATCAATCTCAACCGTAAAATATTTAATCCTAGACTGAGAATTCGTCCCGCACATGAGGAACAAATACCTGTTCCGCATTGGAGCCATGGTGCACATATCATATATTATTTTATATAATTACTCTGGATGAAAGCATTCAATTTAATGAGCAAAAATATAATTGTAATTTACTTTAGAATATTTTTATTCCGTGCATATAATATAACATGTTTTCAATTTTTTCAATGTAGAGTACATACCATAAATATGTTGTTCACAGTTATTGAGTACGAACAATATAATTTTTTTTTATTTTGTGATCTCTCACCGTGCATAGCACGGGTATTTTGCTAGTGTGTGTATATATATATATATATATATTAAACCTTAAGAAAAAAGAAAACAAAAGAAAAAGAAAAAAGAAAAAGAGAAAGAGCACAACACAAGAAAGCATATGTATCAAAATGTATCAAAAATTCATCAAAAAAAAAAAACTTCACGGTGAGGACGGAAGTCCTACTTCCGTTCTGAGATGAGAACGGCCGTCCTGGGCTGACGTGACGAGGCGCGTCTGGGAAGTGCCACGTCAACCCAGGACGGAAGTGACACTTCCGTTCTGGACAAAAATGTTTGTTCCAAATTTTTTAGTGCCATGTCATGACCTTTATGAAAAATGTGGGTCAGGCCCATGCAAAACCCCAAAATGAGAGGCCCGGTTATGTATGACACATTGGCCTTGTATAGAGCTGGGTCTGCTTTGTAGTCAAATTCATGGGCAAATCAAGCCTGCCCAAATCCCATCATGTTTAAATACCTACAAAAACACACAAGAAGAGCTCTTTTTATATTAATTGCAGTCAAATTTGTCCCCCTTCCTCCAACAGTTGCCACTTAAAAATTTAGGGTGAGATTAGTCCGAAGTAAAACACAAAATTTCAAAAAAATCTCGATAAATAATTTAACTTTTATACAATTTAATTTACGATATTATGTTGAGAATCCAACCATAGTTAACTTATGAGTACTACTTACCTTATATAATATAAGTAGTTTAAAATATATAACAAAAATTAAAAAACAAAAATCAAGATATTTTGTTAATCAAAATATGAATATTATTAAATAAGACTTATATACCACTAATTATATTTACGAGAATAATATTGATATTTTAATTAAAAAACATATTATTTTTTTATATTATTAATTTTCGCTACATGTTTAACGATTTAGATTTCAGTTATAGAATGAAGGGAGTATTTGTGACTTATAAAAATGGAGCAATTTTCCCTCTCTTAAGGATATTTGAGATAATTTGGGAGGTATGGAGTAATTTTGTGCTCTGATTGCTGCAAAAAAAGATCTAGCAGCTTTAGAGTACAAAAGGTTGGTGATTAAACACAAGAGTTAAATTTAGAAACACGATTGATATGGGTGCACTTGGACAATATTTCAAATTTCAATTCCAATCCACATCTCTTACCACCCATGCAATTTATATAAATCTCAAGATGAAAATTCAAATATAAAATGTTACCTTTTCTTTTATATTTGATTACTTAATTTTTGTTTAAGAGGAGGAGATAATTGAGTGCTTATTTGATCATTGCGTCCAAATATTTCTAAAAATTTAGGATCAATTTCAATTTCGTTCCTAAAAATGAACGATAAGTGACACCCAATTATCGAAGAGGCCAATAGCTCAGTGGGGCATTGGCCGGCCCGTGACCGAGAGGTCCCAGGTTCGATACCCTCCGCCTGCGCGCGTTAAGCTTTATTCTACCTTATCTAGGGTGTTCTTTCTCCCCAATGTGGGGCTGTTCTCTCTCCCCGATGTGGGGCAATCGCCCATCGTGGCGTCAAAAAAAAAAAAAAAAAAAGTGACACCCAATTATTTTAGTCTCCAAAATTGGTTGAAATGTGTCAATTTGGTATCTAGATTAACGGGCATTCAAAAAGCTAACATAATGTTAATTTTAATTTAGTCCCTTAATTTTTTTTATTTCAATTAGGTCCTTGAAATTAGAATAAATATGCCAATTAAATCCTTAAGATCATGACAATCAAAATTTTCAGTTACAAGTCCCTTAATGTTTATCTTTTGCAATTAGGCTCTCGTAATGGACAAACATATGTCAATTTAGTCCACAAGATAAAGACACTCAATTTAAGACTTCTCAATTTTTTTTTGTGGACGGAAATATCCAGGATGTTACTCCCGGGATGGAATAACTAAAACACCAGGCTATTCGGATTAATTCCCCTGCGGGTCGGGGTGTTATTTGACCTGATAGAAACAAGTTCTAGGTCTCTTGATGCTAAAATGTACTTAGAATACTTCATATCATAAGAATGTTTCCTTTAAGTTTACAAAAGAATAGATTCTAATGAAAGACATAAAATTTTAATAAGACCTATTCCCACCTGAAGAGTTTTTCCTGCTACTATAAGAAAAGTAGCCCTCTCATGAAATCACACACTTGTATCACCCTTCACTCACCCTTCACAAGTGGTGACGAGAACCTACTAATGAGAATTAAACACGCCCTTGAAGGGGATGGATATTTCACGAAATACTTTATTTCCCTTTCATTACATACCCCAAAAAGACACCCAGCAAACCAAAGATGACGACGACGACTATTGAAACACCAGCACGGCTTTTTTTCCCGTCCTGCCTCAAGAGTTCCTACACAACATAATGTTGACGAAATAAGCCATTTGATATTATAGATAGCCTCCCTATTCTAGCTTAAAAAGATCTCAAACATCAGAAAAATCCATTTGAACAAAATAATTCAGATTAATGAAGACTACTACTGCAAAAGATTTTCCTATTATCTACTTTAACTACTAGGATTATGTGAAAAAATCTATCCTAAACATTCAATTAGCTGATTGTTACATTCTAATCCGGAGCTCCCATTAAGTACCTCATCATTTTGAACAGAATAACATAGGATCAACCAAGTCAAAGAAATTTGCTTGTTAGCTTAGGCTTATCTTTGCAAAACTACTAGGTAAAGAGAAGGAAAGTGCAACTTTTTTAGAAGAAAAAATCAATCATACAGGTAACACATATCAAGAGGGCATCATAAGCGATTAGGACAAAGAAATGAGATACATAAAGGTAAATATACAAAGACATACCAATTCTTGGAGAAGTTTGTTGTTTGTTTGAATTGCACTACCTTTCTCCTCGGTTAATTTCGATATTATAGATCTCGTCTAAAGAATAGAATAGAGTCAATATATCATCAATTAAGCAAGATTAAGAGGTCGATAGAGAAAACAAGCATATATTCAAGATTAATATCAAGAGTATGCAAAGAATCCCAAGATAAAGAACAGAGGTATCTCTATTTAAACTTCACATCCCATACCATTTCTTCCATCTTTTTTTTGGGTGAATAATACCATTTCTTCCATCCACAAACAAGGAAACAGGAAATGTTTCCCCGTGCCTTTCACCCTAGGGGGTCAAAAGACTGGCAAAAGCTGCCATGTAAGATGGAGTCCCCTAAACTTAGAAACCAGTTATCTTTGAATATTAGATATGCAGATAGATTCAAGTCTCCATTTTTAAAACATAATAAAACTCGTTTACCAGAAAAAGAAATAATGGCAGTGCCTCAGAAATGGCAAATTCACATCTTCAACTACTTGGTTGTCAACACGAAAAGGAAATAATGGAACTGTTCTATACATCCCTAAATACAATTTTATTTTGGATTATTCTAAAATTTACATGTTTTCAACCAAACTTCTAAATAATTATTTAATTTCCAGTACTAATAAAATAAACCGGTATTTAAATCTTCTTTTAAGCAAACCAGTAATAATTTTTGTTTTAAGCAAATGGAGATCTGAGATCTCCTTGGAAGCTATTGAGCAAATAGATAGTGGTATTTTCCTCCTTATAGTCAATCATATGATTTGAAGGCGTACAAAGTACATAAAGAGTTTAGTTTATGCGTCTGTCTCTCCAATCTAGTCCAGATTATAATAATAATTTAAACAGAAAGTTCAATATGCAAAAATCAACCAAATAGAAAAATCTTCCAAACAGAGTCAAGCAGGACTAACACATTTTCAAAGGGCCAGTATGCCTGGAAGGAATGAACTTATCATAGTCATATTTCCTTCTATCTCATACACCCTTTATGCAATAAAACTCAACAAGTAATGCAAGTCATGATCAAATCCATATATCAAAATCCCGAATAATAAACTTTAAGCATAACACGGGCATAATGTCAACATATAAGATAAATGGCATACATATTGTAATATTTACGAAAAAAATACACATAAAGCAAGTCTGGAGTCTAAACTGTAAAAGATGAGAGACAGTCAGCAACATGACCAATAAAATATCATTCTGGGCAGAAAGAATAGGCTAAACATCTACTAGAATCAAATTCAGGCATATTCAGGTGCCTGAGATTTTTTCTTCTTTTTTTTTTTTTTTTGATGAAAATTCGGGTGCCTGAGGTAGTAGGAGAAAATCTGACCTCTAAAGATCTGTCATAGCTATCGACAAATTTTTTGGAGCCCTGCAAATGTCATCAAGAAGTGAGTCATAACGGGCCCAGTTTGCTTGTTTAACGTGTTGAAAGAGTCAAAGAGTAAAGAAAAAATGTAAGGAAAAAGAATGCCAATAAGTTAAACAACCTCGTGACCACTTAAATTCCCATTTTCCGTCAACAATGTAGGCGAGAGACCCTCTTCAGGTTCCTCTGGGACTGGTGATGGAGGTTGAGGAGGGGATACATAAATAACTTTGAGCTTGCACTCTTCAACAACATGTCCTGCTTCTTTGCTGAACTGTTAAGACACCACAGACTTGCATAAAGATGACAATAAAGCAAAGGCCGAACCTTTCATAATTCACTTCCCTTCAGATAGTCTTATTCGAGTTAGACAGAGTAATGAGGCTATAAATCATAAAAGATACACCCTTCCCTAATTTTCGGAAACTGGAATGGGTTAAATAAAAAAATAAGACTACCATTTCCGCAGTTACGTCTTTTGCCGATGTTCCAGTGTTTGCAATTACACTCTGAAGCAGAAACTTGTCTCTGCATTGCATATCTGGAGGAGCTTCCTTTTGTGCTTGCATTGTAACTGTATAAGAAAACTCCAAGATGTCAAATATATACCAACCAATAAACGCTAAAATTCTATCACAAAAACACGAACATGAAAAAAATAAATAGAAGTAGCATTATTTATCTCAGTTATCAAACAGATAAAACAGCTATAATCTTTACATGTTTATGCAAACCATAGCTCCATCTTCAGTAGCTTTACTCAAGTAAGATTTAGGACTATAGGAAATTGACGTAACTGCATAATTATGTTCTTAAATTAAGTTTCCTCTTATCAATCACATAATGTCACCCTGCACATTTTAATTTTGTTTTTGTCCATTTTACATGATGACAAATTCTCCGAAATCACGATGTTCGAAAATACTTTCTTTTCTTTTTTCTATGGCTTTAACTTTAAGATTTCCAAAAAATCCACAAAAAAGCTAATTCAAAACATGCTTCACAGAGCATATCTAAACCACATTCTACACAACATTTTCTCTTTGTCGCGCAGCCAATTAAATTTTCAAAACAACAATTGAATAAAGCGCTGAAAAATACAACAATAATCATAGGTAATTAATAACTACCTATAACATCACATGTTGATCTCGGTAACACAAAGCCAGTATTTGGTCGGACACAATACTTCTTCGGATTCGTAGTTTTAACCTAAATATAAAAAAAAATTAAAAATTATCTACATTATTGTACAAATTTCACAATTTAAAAAAACCTAATTCATATGCAAAAAAAAAAAAAAAGAAAAAGGATTTTACCTTAAATGCCACATGATTTTCCGTCTTATTAGACAATTGAAATGAACAAGAGATCTGTTTCTTCAGCTCAACTACAACAAATATTAACACCATAACAGATATCAAATTACAAATTCGCAAAAAAAAATGTTCGAAAATTCCGACTTACAAGGGAATTTGAGCTCTAGAGGTTCAACATTGAGAAGTTCTCCGGCGGCGCTCATTCTTATTTTCTCTGTAAAAAAGAAAAATTCAATGAAGAAATTGTTCAATCCAATAAAAATTTGATAAAGTTTTTGGTTTTTTGTTCAGAGAATTTTGGGAAGGGAAAATTTGGGGGTGATCCGGATATATCTGGAGAAGTCGGAGGGAAAAGGGGAGGGCGGTTTTTGTAATCTTAATTCAAATAAATTAACGGAAAATTTAATAAGAAATTGACTCATACATTCCAACTATTTTCGTTTGGTCTTGATAGTCTTGTGACAAAAACGCCTATTTGATCCTAAATGTACTTCCACCTTAAAGTTTGTGTCATGTATGTTTTTTTTTACCTTAAAGTTTGTGTCATGTATGTTTTTTTTTTAAGCCCGACTGGGCGGTTGTCCCATATAAGGGAGAGAGATGCATCACAAAAGGAGGATGGTAGCCATAGAAAGGGAGATTTAAAGCTTGCCTCACGTAGGAGGAGGGTATCGAACCCGCGACCTCACGGTCGTGGGCAAGTGCCCGCCCCACTGGGAAGGACACCTTAGATGTGTCATGTATGTTTAATTTTCTATTTTTACACCTTGTAAGTATTTACAATCTGTCATTATTATCCTTCCATCCATTTTTCTCTGAGTTTTCTATCGAGTAACTCATGTGCCTCACATGTGAGGTACTTTTGAACAAGGTTTTGAAACCCGGACCGGACATCGACCCGAAAAAGTTACTGGGTCACGGGTCACTGGTCGGACCGGTGGTTGGACCGTCATCGACCCGTTCTTCAACCCGGTGACGTCATAAATATTAAAAAATATATAATATGTACTTATTAATAAAAAATAAAGTTAATATAAAATTTTACAAATAAACATCTCGTTGATATAAACTTGGATATTAATATTAATGTAAAATTTAATATCATTTTTCTACCACAAACTGGGGGACCTATGTGGTAATGATTTTAATTTCCATTTTAGTCCTAACTATATATAGTCCCTTAATCACAACCTTAGGAGAAAAACCCCAAAAATTATTTCTCCTACTTTCTTCCTCAGTGGCTCTGCCGCCTCTCATCTTCTCTTCCTTCCGGCGGTTCCTCCACCCAGCCGCCGCCATCATTCTTCCTATTTTCTTTTTTTCTTCTCCTCTTTTTTCCTCTCTTCTTCCTTCCTCTCCTCCGCGAATCACCGCTACTAGCCTCCCTATTTTTTTTTTCTATGCCGCGACTCCTCCATCACCGCCGCAGCTCTCAGTTGCCGCCGCCACCCTTCAATTTCTCCGGCAAAGCTTCGGCGACGGTATGTTTTCTGTTTTCCCTTTTTTTTCCTATTTTTTTTTTTTTCTGTTTTCCTATATCTTTGTGACCTGGCAGGTTTTTCCAAAGTCGTTCCGGTTTCCGGGTTGACCGGTCTGACCGGTCGAGTAAAACGGGCCAGTGAAATTAGAGCAGTTTTTAGCGTGTACGGGTTTTGGCACCTAACCAGACCGCTCTGAGGTCCGGTCGACGGTCCGACCGGCCGGTCCGGTCCGAGTTTCAAAACCATGCTTTTGAAAGGCATTTCGGACATTTCAACATATTGCACATAAGAAAAACTTAGGTACTCAATTGTTAAACAAAATAATTATAGATACCCAATTTAATTTAACTAAAAAATCCGTAAACTCATCTTCCCATTCATCTTCATCCCTTTCACTCTTTCCACCACCCACCACTCATTCTTCTTATCCCTCTTCCCCTAATTGAACTTATACCTCTATTTGCCCTTTTTATTCTTTAATGAAAGTGGGTTTTGATAATGAGAAGAGAAGATATGCACTACCACCAAATTGATGATGAAAGTGGGTTTATATGATGAAGAGTCACTGTCAAGAGCTCAAAGAGTGGATCTTTAGTGGATCTTTATTACCCAAAACAAACACAAATGGTTTTCCTTCTTCATTCTGATTTCAAGTCCTCATTGCTCTTCCAAAAAAAAAAAATCAATAGTTTTTAATAATTTCCTTCTCTATATTTATCCCTCCCAAGAAATTTTTGTGTATCATCCTCTTAATTAACTATAAATTACATATTTTTTATGTATAAAGGAAAAGAGATGATGGCATGTGAAGGATTATTCTAAGCAAGAAGAATAATACTATAAAAAATGGGTTCCAAGAAAAAACCAGTTTCCCACACCATTACATTAGAAATCATAGTTATTAATCTTAGATTTCACCAACTACATTTGTAGTGTTATATCACAATAGAGGCAAATTAATTTTTAGTTGGAATTATATCTTTTAAACCTTTGTAATGGATCCATTTACCTTGTAGCTTTCATTTTTTTCTTTCCCAATTTGATCTAAGATTTTAGTTTTTCCTTAATTTATATGTATAGCCTGGTGAAGGAGATGAGGAAAAATGGAGGACATGTATTGGTGGTGGTGGGATGAACGACGGTGGTCGGAATTGGGAGGAGAGAGCGTACGGTGGTAGCACTAAGGCGGAAGACGGCGTGGGTGATAAACGACGGAGATAGTACGGTGGTGGTGGTGGTGGGCAAAAATGAAGAGGGTGGAGATGAATGGGGATTGGGGAAGATGGATTTAGAGATTTTTGGTTAAATTAAATTGGGCATCTATAGGTATTTTGTTTAACAATTGAGTACTCAAGTTTTTCTTGTGAAAAATAGGTTGAAATGTCCGAAATGCCCTTCAAAAGCACACCTATTGACAATTTTGACGGTTTTTGCACAGAAAATTAGACAGAATGATAATAATGGCAGATCGTAAATACTTACAGGATGTAAAAAGAGAAAATTAAACATACAAGACACAAACCTCAAGGTGAAAATACATTTAGGACCAAATAGACGTTTTTGACATAGTCTTGTTTAGTTTTAATTGAATAAAGAATCTTCAAAAAAATTATGCGCGTCAATAAGAATTTGGTGGCGAGAAAAGATTGAGAAAGAGGATGAAGAATAAAGAAAAAAAATTATGTTTCCCATGCTTGATTTGGCTGGATTCCGTCGTGAAATTGGTGGCAAATATACTTATTGATGTGTGCAAATTTTTTAAGGATTAATTATGCAGTTAAAACAAAACAGGGACCATCGAAGCCAAACGAAAATAATTGAGAATTTCTAAGGCGATTGTTTCAAATTTAAAGGATAGTCTGGAAATAATTTATCTTTATGTTGGAAAATGCAAAAAGGTCCATCATGCCAACCAAAGCATCCAATAGGCTGGTGCCATATCAAACAATCATAACAGCCAATACGTAATTTTTATAAAAAGAAAATAAAACATTATGCCTAATCAAATTTAGCGTAGAACCGATTTTTTTCCTCGTTCGAGAACACATTTCAACCGTTAAATCACTTAATAAAATTTTAAATAAAAATAAACAAACGTTTTTCGAATACCTAAACAAACAAATGTTCATCTATACCCTGTCCCAACCCTACTGGATGGAGAATGTTTCTTTAGGAGTTCCGACTTGTGCTAACATGTGTTGGAATTTAAGTTCGACACACGCTATAATGTTTGAATTTGCTGCTGGTAGATATGCGGGGTGGTTCATTGGCTTGAGCACATTTTAAGATAGAGAACATGTTAAAATATGAAGTTTCATATCGAGTGTGCAAGTAATATTCAAATAACTTATGAATTATGAGTTAACATCTCTCACAATAAATCATTTCCATTACAGTGAACTCCTTATGCCTTTTACTAGTGACTCCACTTCAGTTTTTAATCATCAAAGTCCTAATTTTCTCTCTCTTAATTTCCCATATTCCTTATTAATATATTTTATTTATTAACCCATTAAAATAATAATAATAATCTATATTTTATACTACTGGCAAACCAGAAACGGTCATGCTAGCAATTTCATTTCTCTCAAAAAATTTTTTTATACTATTGCAATTCGTATCTAGTCTCTCAGTCGTGTTGCATGGCTTTATTGTCTATGCACAAAAAAACGTAACATGCTATTTTGTACTATAATATATTTTTTGATAAATGACCCAACTAACCCTAAATCCTAAATCTGCTGCTATATGCAATCCGGCTACAATGCAGAACACCAAAAGCTCTGCACCGTGCGGAACAATGGTGGCCGTCGGATCAAGAATCTGATGGATGATATTATTTGAGTGAGATAATTTAAAAAAAAAAAACTTTTTAATTCATACAATTTCAAATGATTTCAGCCGTCTGATTCTTGATCCGACAATCACCATTTATTCTGCACGATATATAACACATTGATATTCTGCACCGTAGTTGAGTTGCACTATATGACCTTTTTGGACTTGAACCCCTAATTAATGAAACAAATCACGACACCGCAATCCGAATACTCTATCTCGAAGATTTGGTAAAGAGAAAATGTGCTGAGAAATTTCCTCTCATGTCACTACCTTTTGACTTTGTTTTCTCAAATGAAGAATATTTTAAAGATTTCATTGTAAATATGAGGGTGGCAAGTACCTAATGGTGGTGAAGGAAGATACATGTGCACTTTTGAACCAATTGATCCTTGAACGTTTTGGTGTAGAATGGGAATGTGGAGATTATTGTATTGTACTATTATTAAATCACACTTCAAAAGCTCCCAAGCAACCCCATAAAAAAGGGGTTAATCTTGTGTCACTTTAAAATAGGTCAAAAAAAATATTATTTACTCATTTCATGACTAGTTCTCTGTCTCACAAATAAATTTTTGTCATCTGTTTATTTTTTTCTTTACGAGTTTCATTATTTCTTTTAGGTTAGAATTATTTTAATTAAAAAAATAACACATGTTAATTTCTTATTAGTGAAAATATGAAATAAAAGATTCCTAGCCTTTAAAATAATATTATTGTTTAGTATCCTTTTCCCATTGTTACATCAAAGTGATAGAAAAAGATGGCCAAAATGTCAATTCTCTTTTCTACGTGTATTGTATTCATTGGTTTGAATGTAAGTTTTAAACTTACTCTTTTTTTTTTGTTGCTAAATAAGAATTTACCCATTAATCATAAAATAGTCAAAGCCATTACAATCAAAAGATAAAACGAAAATAGAAGAAAAATAAAAGTTATACAATGGTGTAGACACCATAATAAAAGTTTTAAACTTACTCACCTATCAATGATAGATAAAACTTCTCTCGTCTCCTCCCTCTTTATTCAACTACTCTCTTCTCATTTCTTTGTATTTGAATTTGTCTTTTGAGAATTTTAATCTTAAAGATTGAAAAAATAATTATTTGTGAAAGGGGCGTAAAATCAAAAATAATTTCTTTTGTTTAAAAGAGTGAAAATTTAATTTACAAATTCACCAGTTCAAAACATTACAAAAAAGACCTGTGCTAAAATTAGGGAGTTAAACATCTAAGTCAAATTGGGAATAAAATGATAAAAATATTGTGAATTTTTTTATACTAACATGTGTGAATAATGTTTAATTTATTTTTTAGTAGATTTTAAATCAATTTTACTTAACAGAGAACAATAATAAAAAATAGCAAATCTCAAAAGTTGTCCGGTCCCACTTTCTTATTCTTCCTTCTTTTGGTAGATATTGCATCACTGTTTTAACAAAGCTCCCTTGGACCTCACATTTGATCCTTTTGATCCCTCCCTTCGCCCCCCGTTCCTAAATAAATGCCTATTGTGAAAGGAATGAGGAAAACCATTGGTCAACTTGGTTTTAATTCGGGCCCCTCTCAATCTTATATCTCTTGAGAGAATCTACATATGCTCGTGGTCTTTTAGATTACTGATTTTCTTAATTAAATTGATTTTTTTTTCAAATTTTCAATTGAAAATTATGATAGGAACACTATAAAACAAGCAATTTTGTATTTAGTTATCTTGCTAGTATTAATATATTTTATATGTCTAAAATTACGAAATTGGGAATTATTGTGCACTTGATGGACTGGCCATTTTAATTTTTAAAGGACAATTTTATTCATAAAAGAGCACAAGAACCTCATAAAGGACAAATTTCAGTATATACGTAACGCCTCAGAACAGGTGTTCGGTAAAATCAGAATAGGTATTTTGAGGCTCAAAATAAGTGTTCGTTTTAAATTAATCTTAACTGTAAAAAATTTAATCCAAAGGACGAGAGAAGTTCCTACATGCGGAATTTCCCTGTTCTACGCTGCTATAAATCACCCACCTATCACCTATATAAACCCTTACTCTATTCTTCTAATTATCAACTTCTTCTTATTCTAGCATTCAAGATCACCTTCTCAATTCAATCAATGGCAACCACCCAATTTTGAGACAAAACATGTGTTCAGTGACAACACCTGTTCTTTCTCAATGAACACCTATTATTTCTCAATGAACAACCTATTCAGTGAGATAGAACTGGTATTCTGGACAACGTTTCATAATACCTGTGAGTCTGAAATTGTTGTTGGTCCTGTATGTTATATCAAATGTCTCTACATCGCCAAAGTGACCATAGTCTATCTTCATTAAACCATCTGCCCGAAAAATATTTGTTATTTTCTCGTCACTGTCTATTTCAATATCATAGTAAAACGATGAATTTTTATAAGTCTCACGAAAGAAATGCTCAAGTAGTGTTGATCCTTCCCGATTTCCATTGACTTTTGTCTTCTCCTAGAAAGGCGATTCTTTAAATCCACTTTTATGAAGCCAAGAATTTCATTGCCACCGGCTTGCTGTGACATTATAGTGTATGAAGACTTAAGTGGAATCCCAACACTATCATTCATCTCAGCAACAATTCCATGAAGATTAGTCACCTGGCGGTTCGATCTTATTAAGTGGGCAAAGTTTTTTGGGGTAAAAGGGATGACTATGCTCCTTAACTAGGGGTGAGCACCGAATTCGAATTGGCCAATTCGGCAATTTGAATTCGGTTTTTTCATTTTTTTCCTACCTCAAAAAACCGACCGAATTCGAATTTGCCAAATTGGTGAATTCGGAATTCGGTTTCGACCGAATTGGAAGGTATATTTTTTATTATATAATATATTTAATTATATAATAATAACATTTAATTATTAAAAAATTCGAATTCGAATTCGGCACACCAAATTCAAAAATAGTCAAACCGAATTCGTCCCAAATTCGACCAATTCGAATTCGGTCTTGACCGAATTACCGAATTCAAGCCGAATTACCTGAATTCGAATTGCCAAATTGAATTCGAATTCGGTCGAAATTCGGCAAAAACCGAATTTGCTCACCCCTATCCTTAACTCAATCACTAACTACAAATACACGCCTCAGTTTATTAAACTTCACAACCAGTTTAGCCATACAACCAGTCCGCTCCTCAACACGTTTACGCGTGAGAAATGACGTGGCCTTGACATGACATTTTGGCCCTTTCTCTTTGTTCTTGGGGTCATGAATACTGCCTTTTATGTATTCCTCTTTATTACAAACATACTTCAAGTAACCCACCTGCTCCTTATCTCCGCGTAATGGCTTACAATAATTTTTCCTTACACCAAATCCTAAACTATGAGCATAATTCAGGTAAAAATCTCTAAACTCATATGCTGTTGTGAACTCCTTTGTCCTCAGATCCAGTGTACTTAAATAGTCGGGATTCTTAGTATTTCCTGTTGAAAAACAGGTGTTCATAATGCAAAAAACATATGTTTTGTTGAAGTAAACAAGTTTTCTTTGAAAAAATGTGTTTTACCATTCTGCTCATCGTGTTCATCTTCCAATTCCTCCAACCATGCGTCTATTTCATGATATACTTCAGATAAGAGGAATAACATGAGAAAAAACATAAATAACAGTGTCATTTATACACACAACAACTCACCATTTTCTGATTCATCACAAAGAACAGCTTCGATATTTTAGCTGTCCTAGTATCATCATTATCATTATCACTACTTAATGAAATCATATCGTTTGTGCATTTCCTTTTGCCTAGGTCTCCAAATAAACCATTATCTTGAATAGAGCTTGTGTGGCCATCGTAAGGGACACCGTTCTTGTTAAGAAAATCTCTGAATCTTTTCCATTCCTCGTTATTTGCATGTTCTTCAACCGTTATTTTATTAATTTCCATTGAATAAATCAACCCTCTAACAAATAGATGAAAAGAGAGAAAAGAAAATTGGATGAAAAGTGAGAAGAAAATCGGATGAAGGAAGCCTTGAGAGAAGGAAAAAGTGGAAAATGGAGGGATTTTAGGGATCCTCAATTATCTCTTTCGAATTAAAAGTAAAGAGAGAAAAATAGGAAATAAAATTTCATTTTCCCGCCTAAAATGACAGCCAAACATTTTTTCTCCCTTAATATCCTGTTTTTTATCCAGCCGTTGATTAAAAATATAATATTCAACTGCTCTTGTCCTGCCCCGCACATGCGAATCAATTTCTGTTCAGCATAGGAGTCGAGACGTAGAAAAGCTAAGCTCATCAGCAGTTAATTCTTCGTAAGGCTCAGTGGAATCAACCTCCTTCCTGTTAGCCACAGAATCAGTTCCTATTTCTCCCCTTGTTAAAAAAATAATAACCAAAATTTAAAACAAAATTCCGTTCCAAATTTAATAATCCCTTTATATGTTACTACCTCAATTTCTTAATATAAGACATTCATTACATGTTGTAAAAAATAAGATATATTTTTTTAATTAAAATATCAATATTATTCACTTAAATAAATTTAGTGGTATACAAGTCATATTTAAGAGAACAATATTTGTATTTTTAACTAATAAAATATTTTGTTTTTTATTTCCTTAATTTTCGTAACATATAATAAAAGTTTTATATCAAAAAAGAATAGAGCGAGTAGTTTGCACCAAAGTGGAGACAATCAAAATTAGTGAAACAAATTACGACATCTCTTGGATTTGTTTTCTCAAATGAAGAATATTTTAAAGATTTCACTGTTTACATATGAGGTTGGGCAAGTACCTAATGGTGGTGAAGGAAGAAACATGTGCACTTTTGAACCAATTGACCCTTGAACCTTTTGGTGTAGAATGGGAATGTGGAGATTCTTGTATTGGACTATTATTCGAAAACATCACTTCAAAAGCTTCCAAGCAACCCCATAATAAAAGCGTAATTCTAGTGTCACATTAAAATAATATTTTTGTTCAATGTCCTTTTCCCATTGTTACATCTACATCAAAGTGATAAAAAAAAAAAAAAAAAAAGATGGCCAAAATGTGGCAAAAAAGAATGTGGTCTAGGTGTCACTGATAAATGTGAGTGTTGAGAACCGGTTCATAGGGTTCAAATTTTTTTTACGTGTGAAATTAATATCGTTCGATCAAACGATTGACGATTAAGATTAAAATAGTTATAATCGTTAAATCATTTAATTTTATGATTAATAATTAATTTTGCAGTGCAGAGCACCTCACAATAGCTATTTCAGTGTTGAGAATTCTTCATTTCGTCAAATTTGATACGGAATTACAAATTTGATACAAAAATTAATATATTTTTTCTTTTGGTAAACTAGACTAGATCATCCAATAAAGAACACAATTAACAATTTTCCTTTGTAGATAAGACTTTTAACATATTTTATTTTTGAAAATGCACACCTACAATTGAAAATGTTGTATTTCAACTCCCCTATCCTCGCTCTTTATTCTATTTAGATTTGTTTTTTGTTTGAGACCTTCAATCTTAAAAATTAAAAAAAATAAATATTTGCGAGAGGAATGTAAAATCAAAAATAAAATTTTTTGTATAAAGGAGTGTGAAAATTTCATTTACAAATGCACCGGTTCAAAACATTACAAAAGAGGCCAGTGATAGAAAAAATGGCAAATCTCACAAGTCGTCCGGTCCCTCTTGGACCCCACACCCCCGGGGGACAAAAGTTCTTATTTTTTTTTGGTAAATAAAAGTTCGGGTGGTTAAGCTCCGGTCACTAGAGCAGGTCATATAAATCATTGGTCGCCCACCAACACATCGCTCATATCGCCAGTAGGAATTGAACACTTTATCTTTATAAAAATGTGTCAATTTTTTACCAATTGAGCCAATTTGTATTGGTACAAAAGTTCCTATAAATAACAAGAACAATTGCATGCATGTTAGTCCTAATATCTCAAGACCCATTTGATCCTTTTGTTCCCTCCCTTCTCCACCAAAGTCCCAAACAAATGCCAATTGTGAAAGGAATGAGGGAAATCATTTGTCAAGTCGGTTTTAATTCAGGTCCCTCTCAATCACTCTCTTCTTCCTTTTCCAACAAAGAGATAGGGTATGATTGGATTGGGTTTCAATCTGAAATTTTTTGTTTTAATTTCAGACTAGTTTTACATCCAAACTAATTTTTTCATAGATTAATGTTTCATTTTCAAACTCAATTAAAAGAGAATTTAAGTCTCAATTTGATTTCAAAATAAAAAAAGACCCAAATTATGTACAAGCATAATCTTTAAAATGGTTCATATGCTCGTGAATTTCTTGCTAAAATTGAATTTTTCTTACTTAATGGATTATGTTATTGTTGTTCTTCGATTGAAAATTTGTGACAGAAACACGAAAAATTATGATATAGACATGGGATATATGTGGAGTTGTGGACCCCTTGGTTCACAATCAACCACATCACCTCTTTTGATTAAAATAAATAAATGCCTCATAAGGCCCACCAAAAGGGAGAGTGTTTTTATTATTTTAATCAAAACTGTGATGTGGCTGAATGTGGACCAAGTGGTCATGACCACTTGGTAGTCCAGGTCTATATCAGAATTGTTCATAGAAACACTATAAAATAAACCCTTTTGTATTTTGTTATTTTACTAGTATCAATATATTTTATCTGCCTAAAATTACGAAATTGGGAATTATTGTGAACTTAATGGACTGACCATTTTAATGTTCAGTGGACAATTTTTATTCATAAAAAAAGCACCAGAACCTCTATATAAACCCTTGATCTATTCTTCTAATTCTCAACTTTTTTCTAGCATTCAAGACTTCTCAATTCAATCAATGGCAACCCAATTCAATGCAGCATTCATCTCTGTAAAACTCTACATTTCTTGTATCTTCCAACCCCGGTTTCCCCCTGTTTTCCCACTTGCCCCTTTCGCATTTCTATTCTCCTCTGTTCTTGAATTCTTACAACTAAAGTATCAAGGAAAAAATGAAACCCCATTCGAAACCCATCCCATTATAACCCGTATCTCCATTACTAGTTTGCTCATATGTTTCTTAGCATACAGCATAGAACTCAGGTTTTCGTCGAATTATGGCTATCGAATTCGTGTTAGAAAGTACGTTTGTTGCTGTATGGATTTAGCTGGTTCTGTTTCATTAGCTAGTGCGACTTCGATTTTGTTCCCGAGTTCAATTAGGCCTGTTTCGTTCTTGATCGTTTTCATGCTTTCAGCTGCTGAATCGCTGCATTGGGTTTACTGCAGAGTTGTAAAGGAAATAGGAAAATTGAATCGGAGAAGAAGAATCAGAGAAGAAGTATTCTTTAGCATGAACATTCATAGAATGTTGGATCGGTGCTTTACTCAACAAAGGCAGATACTGCCTCTAGGACGCGAAATGGAAGAAAAAATCGTGTGTCTCAATTGGTGTCTTTCATGCATATTTCAATCATTTAGAATTCGTCATGTCAATTCTATTTTTCAACCGTCACTATATACATATGTTAACTAGCACCCATCAAAATTTAATCAATATTTAATGACAGTTGAAGTAGTGGAATTGAAGGGATATCCTCGTGGCGAATTCTAGGCAAATAATCATTTGTACACATGTATGTTCTCATTCATGTGCCCAACCACTCAAAATTTATAATTAGAAGAAATGTTCACATGGAAAATGTTGAGTGGTTGATTACATGAATGGGAATATACGCGAGTACAAATGATTTCACCCTGAATTCTAAATGCTTGGAACATGTATGAAGATATAAATCGGGAACATATGATTTTTTTTACCGATAGGGGCATGTAAGCCATAATGGGGAATTTTTTTCTTAGAACCGTTCAATGAATCATTGTCCACTTTCTACACTAAAAAATTCAATCTGGCCATATTGACAAAAGTGGACTCCGTATATGCAAGTGGAACTCGACATAATGTTTTAGTATAAAAGGTTAGACATGACATATTAGGATAGTTCTAAGAGAAAGTTATTACATAGTAGATCTAGAGGGCTAGGGTCGGGATAACGGCCACCTCGACATGTTTTGTAACACTATTTTCTATATGAAGTCTTTATTTATTTATTTTTGTTAAATTCCCTTGTAAATATCGTATTTCGTTCCTTCCTCAATTTTTTTTTAATTTACTATAAGTCAATAATATATTTTCATGTCATTCATTGTGAATATATAAGTACTAAATCCACCGCATGTAAACTTATAAACTTATATGAGGATGTTTAGAGTGTTGGTAAAATAGAGGAAAGTTTGGTTGGTCTTGACTCTTGATAGTTCATAAGATGTCACAGTCCCACTTGAGGAGACTTTTCAAACTTCGCTTATGAAGAACAATTACAATGTTAGTCATGATACGTGAGAGCTCTTTGGACCTACTTTTATTTGATTCTTTTGACCCCCCTTCAAAGTTCTAAAGAAATGACAAAAATAATAGATGGAGGAAAGGTACTTGCACACTGGTGTTGCAATCTAATCGAACACTTAATGAGTATGTGCTTATATGTCACCATCGTCACTCCACGTAACCATGTGATGATATAGTAGTGCCTAGACACTAAATCCATAAATAGAAAGACTAAATTTGTAACAACTTAAATTCATTACTAAAAAGAAACTCAAAGGTCTTACATCATATTTCAAATACTAACTCATTTTTATAGTCAACATAAAAACATAAGTTGTTTATAACGACTTAAACTATTCCAAACTATTACTTAAGTTCAGGTCATATTCATTCCTCAAAGTCCCCGTCCCAATTCTCATCATTGGCACCGTTAACTTACTCATCTGCAAAAGAAGTAAACTAATGAGCTGCACTAGCATAATAAGGATCAACACCCTTGAGATGAAGTATTAAATAAGACTCAAAAATATTTTTCCCATCCCAAATAATTTGAAATGTAACTTGAACGAAACTTGACTTAGAACATCATTAAACACTTGGAAATACTTCAAAATAACAAAAGTCAGACATAACTTTGAAAGTAGAAAGGAAACAGTTCAAAAAGAGGTCCAAACATTCCTCGGATGATGGCTAAGACAAACTGAGGCTATGCCGGTGATTGATTATGTCAACAAGTTCAACAGATTGGGTAAGTATGCCACTGCGACAATCCAAGATGATGAGACACGCACTTAGAGGTTCGTGCGGGGTCTGTTGCCTCGCATTAGGGGAAGATTATCTGGATTCCGTCCTACTACCTTCATGGACGCGTACCAAATGAGTTTGGATGTGGAGAAAGAATATAAGAGTATCGAGGCGGATACGAAGAGGTCTTATGTAGTTATGACACAGAGTCAAGTTTACCATTTTAACTCAGTCAACCATTCGGCTCAGAAGAGGTTTGCTTCCACCCCGAGACAAACCAACACATTTAGGCTAGAAGTATGGGACGAAATCTAGTTTAGCAAGAGTGGCGGAACCCACAGGGGAACTACCAACCCCTCAGACATGCATGGAATGTTATAAGTGTGGAATGAGGCATACCGGAGATTGCAGGCGGACTTCTGGGGCATGTTTCAAATGTGCGAAGATGGGCCATCGGGTTAGACATTGTACAGTTCCACTCCAAGTCACGGGCCAGACTTCAGGAACAAGCCAGCCTCCGACTACAGCACCAAAAGCAAACTCCAGAGTCTTCGCCCTCACACGACCAATACCAGAAATTGCCCCAGGTACAGTGACATGTACATTGCGTGATATGTGAATTTATTTTTTTGGTAATCAGTAGGATTTGCATCTAAGGCCATAAATGTTATGTGTATACCCGTAGGATCCTTTGCATCTAGTGGGAGAGTGCTAGTATCCTCGTTTGGGTGGGGAGTACAAGTTTCGATGACGAAACTTTTGTAAGGGTGGAATGATGGAATACCCGGAACTTTTTTCCTACGTGATTATCATTTCATGTTTTTAATTCTTTATGAAATGTTGGCATGAATTAATTGTTTAATTGTTATGTGTCACTTAACATGTTTATGTGTTATATGTACCTAATTGATGTTTGGGGTTGTGTGAGGACATGAGTGCACTTTGTGTGAGATGTGAGGGACCTAAAGAGAAATTATAACTGAATGCAGAGGGAGTTATAACTGGTTTTTTCTAGCCATTTTGGAAGTTACCAAATCCGAAAAAGAAAAGAGAAGAGGAGGAGAAAGAAAAGAGTGGGAAAAATCTGAGACTTCGAGGGAATATTTGAGTGAGTAATTCTTGTCGGAATTGAGAGAACTTTATATCAAAGTTGATCACCTCGGAAAGACCTACTCAGCAGTGAAAGTGGATTTCCATTTGGAGTTCAGAGTCGAGAGATATCGTACCGGGAAGAGGGGGCTGTCTTGGGAATTTTCTGCATTTCCTTTTTGGTATTTTTGCCTAAATTGCTTGTTTGAAGGTATGAATCATGTCCTTTTTTTTGTTTGATGCTAGAACTTATTTTTTCTTCCTTCCTTAAGGATTATTGAAGTATAAAATGTTTTACTGCTTTAACATCTACCAATTGGAACAATAATTGAATGCATGGAATTTGTTGACTTGTGAATTGAATGGATGAACTGATTTGCTTGTTACTACTTGCCTTCAACATTGCATACTTGATTGATTAATTGTTCCATCTTTTACCGCCTTACATAATCGGGTCCATTGGTGTCATATTTGGTTGAGTCATTGTCCTATTTGGTTTGGTCGACCGAGTCGTCGCCCCGTTTTGAGCTCGTGTCTAGAATCACTAAATGATAGGACTCGTTCGAAGGATATAAATGTGACTTCTATGAAGTGCATGGTTTTGATCCCGAGGGATTGCGTGATTTATGTGGCATTTCATGGACCTTCACCTGATGAGGGAAAATCATTGGGACTGTAACGGTTTTGTGGAGTCTAAGGTGTTGGATGATGATACAATGTAGGATGAGTCCTTAAAGCGTGAACCCGTTCGTTCAGGGAGTGAAACTGAACCCGTGTGTTGAACTATTTGAGTTTTTCTAGTTTGGACTATAACTAGGGCCGTTACAGTTATTGTCGTATAGCCGTGAATAGATATCTGAGCTCGAAGTGTGGGAAGTCGTGTCATAGAAACACCTATGTTCGTAGTGTCTAAGTATGTGTGTGATCGTGAGTACCGTATGGGCAGAGCATGGTGTTTGTCGTACATTCGGTTGTGTAAATGCTTAGATGTGAAGAATGTAGTTATTTGATTAATTGTGATTTTTCTCTTTCTTATCTTGTTTGGAGTCTTGATTCTTACTTGATTTTAGTGTCAAAATTGTATTTTCTGGGTTTGGGAACACTTGGTGCAGAAACAGGGATTTAATGTACAAATTTGTATATGAAAAAAAGGTTTCTGCAGCCCGCGGACGAAGCAACTACTGGGAGCTACTGACTTTGTGCGGACAGTTACTGACGATACTTTTCGTCCGCAGCTTCTGATGCCTTCTGCGGACGATTGGTTCGTCCGCAACCTTCGTCCACAGTCTGGGTTGGAGTGTTCTTCACTTCTTTCTGTTATGCGATTCATGTACTGTAAACCGTGCATTATGTATATTGTCCTAGAGCATGTTTTCTGTTATTTAGCATTGTGCATCTTGTCTAGCCTTGTTATTGTTTAAGGACGTGTCGGGAACGAAAAAACAATTTCGAGTCTTGCTTGCACTATATGTTATTTTGTATCGGGATTATGTGGATCATACTGAGCACCGAAGCTTAGTGCATCCTCTTTACTGTGCAGGTGTTCTAATCATGAGCTATACTATGGTGATGATGCTTGGGAGGGGCCCTATGACGAGTGGAGATAACGAATGTAGCTTGAACAATTTATTTCGTATTGTATTTCTTTTTGGATTATAAACATACTTTGGTTATCTAATCACTTAGTAATTTCCTTCAGTATTGTACTCCGCTAGCACACTTTGATAATTCCGGTTTCATAAATGAATTTCCTTTTGATAACAACTACATTACTGCGAGCTTTAGTGCGCCGTTTCACCAATAGGGGACATGACGTATACATCATCCTTAGTTTCGGGGTGTGACAATTTTCCTCCAAGAAAATAAAAATAAAAATTGAGAAGTCTTAAATTAAGATGTGTAGGAAAAAAAAAACAAATAAAAACGCAATAGTATGTGATCTGAGACAATTAACCTAACTTTTTGGGCGAATTTTAATTTCATCCTTGGAAATGGACAAAATTTTCGAGTGGACGTGGCATCAGTCAATTTAGTCCCAAAAAAAAAGGACGGAGTTTCCAATTTCATCCCTAAAGGTGGCATCAGGTCAATTTAGTCTCTAAATTTGGATGACACGGTGTCAATTTGGTTCCTAAGCTAACGGAGAAAATTTCAATTTAGTCTTTGGATTTTGATTTTTTTCAACTAGGTCCCATCAATTGGTAAAAATTGTCATTTTAGTCCTTGGGATATTGACCTCAAATATCCTAAATCATAGACACTAAATAATTTATTGTCGTTATCCTAGGCACTAAATTGACACATTTTTGTCAATTGCAAGGATCTAATTGAAAATAAAAAGGGATTAAAAATTAATCCTCTATTAGCTTAGCTTGTACACATTCTACCACCCTCGAAGTAACTGGGCTACCCTTGCGGATTTCTATTAGCTTAGCTACTTAGCTTGTGACCGATAATTTCTCAAAAATCTGTTCATCTTTGATCTCATTGTCTCCCTCAATGTTCAACAAGATGGTTTTGCTTATTCTGTACATTGAGTTAGCTGCTACAACCTTTGTGGGCCAATGAACGGGATTCTCCTTCAGCTAATTTGTTTTCATCTTGAACTCTAGGGGTGAACAAATTCGGTTTTTTCCGAATTCCGACCGAATTCGAATTCGGTAATTCGGCTTAAATTCGGTAATTCGGTCAAGACCGAATTCGAATTGGTCGAATTTGGGACGAATTCGGTTTGACTATTTTTGAATTTGGTGTGCCGAATTCGAATTCGAATTCGAATTTTTTAATAATTAAATATGATTATTATATAATTATATATATATAAAATTAAATATTATATTGAATTTTTAATAATTAAATATTAGTATTATTATATAATTAAATATATTATATAATAAAAAATATACCCTCCAATTCGGCCGAAACCGAATTCCGAATTCACCAATTCGGCCGAATTGGTGAATTCGGTCAGTTTTTTGAGGTAGAAAAAAAACGAAAAAATCGAATTCAAATTTCCGAATTGACCAATTTGAATTCGGTGCTCACCCCTGTTGAGCTCTATAACAATCTTTTAAGAAGTATTAAAATCAGGAAGAAACTTCCATGATCAAGCTCAGTGGCGGATCCAAACATTATAAATATAGGGTACAATTAACATTGACAAAATAAATTCATAAATTCATAAAAACATATAAAATATTTCATTACAATTGTTGCTTACTAGTTTTCATACTTTGATAATATTCTATAATTACATTATTCTCAATAGTATCAAACACATCTTTCTAAAAAAATGTACATAAATAATGAAGATTAAAGAAGTATTAAAGGGGTTACCTATTTAATTCAAATAATGAAGGATGATGAGGATTGATGATTGAGGATAATAGAAACCCTAGTGAGAGCCAGAGGAAAAACAAATCGCCATTGTTGATGTTGAGTATCAAAAAGAATTGAGGCTTGAGCTGCCTAAAAAAAATCTCCATTGTGGACTTTTGCTATAACTACTAGACTTGTAGTCTATAATTTATAGACAAGTTTTTTTTTTATTTTATGAAATCTTATAGACTAGAGTTATTTACACTTTTGTTCACCCTTTTCTAGTAGTAAATATTTTTTTATTTATTAAATAAATATTATAGTCTCTTACACACTTAAGCTTGTTAACCAAAATTGTGTCATTCCTATAATTTACGAACTAAATAATCTAATTTTAAATCGTAAAATGATTCAAGATGGGTACAATAAATAATTTTCACGGGACGAATTAAGTGTTACTAAAACAAAATTAAAACTTTTTTTTTTTGTGTGGAAAAAACTGGTGCCATGCCCCCACCGTAAATCTGCCACTGTTTCAAGCTGGAACTCAGCAGTTTAATTATGCAGAAGCAAAGCAACAAGGGAAGTAAAAGTTAGCCGGCCTAACTTTTCAACTTTCAACTTTTCTCTCTCTTCTCTCTCCTCCGTGCGTTCTTGCTGTTCTTCCTGTGTTCTCTGCCTTTGGCCAGATTTGGCCATTGGTTCCGGCCAATGGTCAAATCTTGATCCTTTTGGTTAGTTTTTATAAGCTACATTTTTGTCTGTAAATCATATGAAACTTTTTTTAAGTACTTTTCTCTCTCTTCTCTCTCCTCCGTGCGTTCTTGTTGTTCTTCCTGTGTTCTCTGCCTTTGGCGGATTTGGCCAGTTGGTTCGACGATGGTCAAATCTTGAGTCGCTTTGGTTAGTTTTTATAAGCTCATTTTTGTACTACAAATCATATGAAACTTTTTCTAAGTACTTTTCTTCAAAATTCAAGACACGGAGGTTAGATTTGTCTCGAGATCTAGATTGTTTTTCTCTGCTTCTAGGAGAAGTCATTCAGCCAGGACTTGATCCGGGGCGCTTTATCGACTTTCTACATCTTCCCAGAGGCAATTTGTAGGGACGGTTGATACGCCCGTAGTCACTATAAATTGTCGATTCTAAGGATGATGTTGATACTGATCTTCTCTTATATACGTGGTTCGAGAATCCCTCTCGAAAATGTTGCAAAGCGAAGATTATGTATTTGTTTTATTTTACTTAGTTTTAATCTTAGTATCTCATACCCATCTAAGTTTCTTTAGGGTGTGAGCTTTTTGTCTGTTATCATGGTTTTCTAAACCATTTGTATAACTTTTAATTTCTGTATTTTCTGAGTTTTCTTTAATTGGAATAGTCTCGGCTATTTGTGATTAATGAAAACATAATTTATTCAGCAAAAAAAAAAAAAAAAAAGCAACAAGGGAAGGACAAAGGCAAAATTGCAAAGGCATTGTGCAATGCTGCGAGCAAAGTTAAGGGAGTATTGGGCTGATGATTTTGGTTAAGTGGATCATAGCTGGAAAGGCATAAGTGGGCCAGTCTTACTAAATATTATTTGAGCCCAGTCCAATTCTCGTAAATAGATTAGATATTTTAGCTACTTTCCTTTTTAGTTAAAATTAATTTCTCTTTCCTTTTTAGTAAATTTGAAGAGAAGAAATTGGCGGCAAAATTCCTGATCATATCCTTGTATAAATACTGAGCGATGAGCTATTTCTTAATTCCAAATCCAGCCAATTTCGGTAAAGTTCAACTCCTATCCACAAACTCTCGACTGCATTTTGGACAGGGGCCTGTCACGGGTTCCGCCCCCAAAATTTTTAAAAATATTACTATTTATCGAAATTTTATGTGTATTTTAGAAATTTTTGAAATTTTTTATCAGTTTCGCCCCTCAAAAATATTTTTTTGCCACTTTTATCGCCCCCAAGAATTTTTTGCAATTTCGCCCCCAACACCAAATTCCTGACTTCGTCCCTGATTTTGGATATGCTCAACGGTTCTGCTAGTATCTTGGTATTTCTGTATAAGTTTTACATAGCGAAGTCCTTCACTCACACTTGTTAGCAAATGACCAGCATTGCGATTCTCGATGTTGGGAAGTGACAGGGCTATGCTTGTTAAGGTCACTATAGGTAGAATCCAACAACTAGGGGGTTCTTGAGAATACAAACTCGGAATTTGATTATTGTCGAAGCAACAAAATTGAGGATTTCCTGTTGCTGCCATTACCCAATATATTTTAACAAGCGACTTAAGATTAATACAAGTTTCATTATTCAATGCTAGTTGTTCCTTCTCATGGTGCTTTGCTTCGATATATTTCTTAGCTGTTGGAACGAATATAGATGACGAAAAAATAAAATAAACGAGAAAAACAGGATAACCTAAAATATACTCTGGGAATGGCGAGGACAGCTCTGTGTGAGCAAGGCAGGCTCCTATGTATAAAGAGAAGTTTACAAGGACCGTGACGATAAAAATGCCCAAGGCAGTGACATTAGCTAGGATTGCTTGGTCATCCATGGATCCCACAGATGTTATAAAGTTTCCTAAAGCAGTATTAATCAAAACCATGCTGCTAAGTTTAGCAATCTAATCTTGAATTCCCCACGGAATCGTATTAAGGTCCAAACTCAGCTTAGTAGCAATGGCTAATACTGTCAGGACACAGCATTAAGGCTAAAGAACCTGGATGGAAACCACAATTTTTTTGTCAGAAATCCGTAGAAAGTATCAGCTGATATAGCCAGAAAACATATTGCAGAGGCCGCGGCGATGTACAAACCTATCCATGGCATAGGTTTAGCATTGCTCTCTTGCACATCCTTGTCATAGTGTTAGTAAGACATGTTAATCTGGCTGAGAAAGTAGTAGTAATTTGTTAATTATGGAGAAGAAGGGAAGTATATGAGTAGTTTTTTTTTTTCTCACTTGCTACAATAACTCTTGGCTAATGGGAAGGCTGAGAAAGTAGTATTAAGGATGAGTTTCAATTTGGTCCCTGAAAATGGATAGGATTTATAATTTTATCTCTAGAAGTGGTATATAGTCAATTTGGTCCTTGAAATCGGCTTAAACAATTTGGTCCTTAAGTTAGCAGGCATCAAGCAAACTAATGGAGGGTTTCTTTAATTTAGTCCCTAGAGTTTTATTTTTTCTTCCAATTAGGCCACTATAATTAGTAAAAATATGTCAATTTAGTCACTGAAAGAGTGGTCGTCAAATGTTTAAACATTAAACGCTAGACCTCAATATAGACTAGTACGAGTACGATGTTGGCTTGATGAGCCGACGAGATACTGGTTTAGTGGTTAATGCTATGGTCTCATGACGTAGAGGTGTATCGTTCATATTCTCTTCTATGTTAATCATTCTCAAGTCAATCATGTACTCGTACTTTTTGTTAGTCTCCCGGTTTATGGTGTTTTCTTTAATATCTATAATTTAGGGTTTAAATATTTGACACTCATAATTTTTTTTTGGGAAATCAGCTTGTTTAGTCCCCCCAAGAATTTTCGGTTAGCCTGTAAAGTTCCCAATGTTTAATTTCAGCCTGTAAAGTCCCCCAGGAATTTTCGCTCAGCCTGTAAAGTCCCCAATGTTTAATTTTAGCCTGTAAAGTCCCCAATGAATTTTTGGTTAGCTTGTAAAGTCCCTTACCTATTTAATTTCAGCTTGTAAAGTCCCTTATCTATTTACAGGTTGCATATTGAGGTTCCACCGCCTCTTCTGCGGCGGAATCAGGGCAACCCCAAATTCATGTTATCCCCGTGCTTAATGAGCGGGGGAATAATGGTCAGTTTCAATCTATAAAATTTACAAAATACAAAAAATCTGGGACTAGGTAAGGGACTTTACAAGCTGAACGAAAATTCCTGGGGGACTTTACAGGCTGCAATTAAACATTAGGGACTTTACAGGCTAAACGAAAATTCCTGGGGGACTTTACAGGCTGAACGAAATTTTTTGGGGGACTAACTAGGCTGAAATTAAACATTGGGGACTATACAGGCTAACCGAAAATTCCTGGGGGACTAAACAGGCTGATTTCTCTTCTTTTTTTTTAAAAAAAAAAAAATACTGCAATCAACTCTAAAGTACTAACTTTCGTTATTAACAAAACATATATTTATACTTTAGTTAGGACAAAAAACCTAAACTACTCTACACTGTTTGCAATCTCTCATTCTCAAATGTCAACTTAGAACTCTAGTGCTCGCGGCTGTGACTCTTCAAACTCTTCCAAACATGTTTGATAAATCTTTTGAAATACTTATATTGGTTATGACCTATCCAAATTTATTCAAACCGGAACAATTTTGATTCAGATAAATTTGATTTTAACGTTAAAATGGTTTGGTTCGGGGTTTAAAGAAATATAAAAACCCGAATGAAAATTGAAATAATTAACCGCATTTAACTAAACCGCCTAAATGCACATCCCTACCGAGAGACTAAATTGACACACTTTTTTTTTTTTTTTGCAATTATAAAGATCTAGTTGAAAAAATAAAACTCCGAGGACTAAATTGAAATCATTCAACAATCCGTTAGCTTTTTGGATGTCCGTTTAGCCAAATCTAGTGATTAAATTAACTAAATGCCCCTTTGAGGGACAAAATTGAAAATCCCCAATTAAAATTCACCCTGCTATGATGAACTGGTCTTTAGTCATAATATTGCCAATTTCCAAGAAGATGCTAAATATTAGGAGTAATACTTAACTTACTTGTCCCCTTTCTAGAACTTTCTCCTCCTCTTGTAAGGCTGTTTTCTCTCTTTTTATGGGGCAATCGCCTAACCGAGCTTCAAAAAAAAAAAATTGCTTGTTGCGAAACGAAATTAAGGCAGCGAAGTCAGAAACAAAAAGGAGAAATATAAATAAAAAATACTAAGGCGCCCAAGAATCAAGTTGACTTCTCTTTGTAAAAAAGAAATAGTCAAGTTAACTTGGGAGAGGTCTTGGCAGATTCTTTCAAGTTTCAACTAATGAATGGATCGGCTTATTCATAAATATAATTGTAAATTCTTTTTAGTTTCTAAAATTTGTAATTCAGCTGCTCATAATCTTGTTAAATAGGCCAAAAACTCTTCTTTTGTAGGCCGTATTTCTCTTAGGTCCCTTCCTTGTGAGGTTTTTTGTGATCATGATTCTAGTAGATTTTTTAATGTAATAGATCTTGGGGAATGTACTGTTTCTTCTAGTAATGAATATATCATTTTTCATCACAAAAAAAAAATGACTAATGAGGAAGGTTTGTGAAAGTAGTTGTATAAAGTTGAAGTTACGGCTGTCAATTGAATTTATTTAAGTTTAAAATGTTGGGTTTGAATCTAGACCTACCAAATAGAGATTCAATTTGGGTCTTTATGATATTTGATATGAGTTTTTTTAATTAGAGTTTGGACTCAACTAAGTTTGGATTTAAATCTTATATGAAAATTATAAATCTTAATTGGGTCTTTGAGTCATTGATTCTTGAGTCTACACAATTATAATTTTGACTCACTACTCTTGAATACTATATTAATTTTGATCCAAACTCATTTTAGTACTTACTCAATTTCAATCTGGATATAAAAAAAATATGTTTAGACTCAAATTGAATCCAGTGAATTTGAAATTGGATACGGGTCGTTGAGTCTCATTAATAGGCATATTTGCAGTTAGATGAATTTTATCGTTTCAGTTTTAAAAGGGATTATTTCCCTTTCATAAAACTCAAACTCTTAGTACAAGACAATTAATATATTAATTACTCCTAGGTTTGGATTTAAATATCCTAGTTTCTATGCAAAATTGATGAGAAATAAAACATACAATTATGAACGAAGTGAGCAAATAATTAATTTGAGGTTTCAAGATATAAAGATCTTGAGTGAAAACTTCACTCTCAGTTTCTTGTATTCTTATCTTTTCTAAAAGAAAGAAAAAAATAATATTTTGTTAATTGCTAATAAAATAATTTAGATTCTAAAAATAAAAAAAATAGTTAAACAATTAAAATCATCCGACATAATAATATTTATATATATCGGGACAGAAGCATGTGAAAGCGACATGTGACACTTTGTAAGCGCAAGTCCAATGAAAAATTTACTTTTGTCAATCAAAACATTTATTAGTCTCTAAGATGTTGTGCTCCACACACACACACACACACTAGCCTAATGACCCATGTTATGCACGGGAACAAATTTAATTGTTAATAAAATATTAAACATCATAATAGTGAAAATTATTAATGGTTTCAAAACTACAGATATAGAAAATAAAGAAAAAAATATAAGAATTTTGTATTTATATGCAAAATATCAAAAAAAGTTCCGACAAGAAAAGAATATTCTTTCAACGATTGCTCAAGACCGGTGTTATAAGTTTTCTTGAAAAAAAAAAAACGGTTTAAATGGACCATTAAAAAATAAATAAATCCAGTCTCACCAATTTATTGGGCAAATTCCACCTATATTTAATGACACGATAAAAATTAAATGACTCGATCAACTAAAGTTTATTTTTTTTTGAAATTTTTATCCCTTTTAATGAAAAACGTTTTGTGAGCAGTTCACATGCGGGTTCAACATAAAACTAAATGGTTCTGTGAACTGATTTTCTTTGAAAAAAACTTTGACTGTTAGAATGAAAAAATTAAAAAAAACAAATTAGACTTGTCACTCAATTGAAGAAACTTGTCACTCAATTTAATAGACTAAAAAGCAACCCAACCAATTCAATCAATTAAAAATCCTACAAACTACCTATATTTATAATGTCGTCAAATTTCAAACACTTTATACAATTTCTATGTAGGATTTTTAATAATATTTTTTTAAAAAAGTAAAAGACAATATTAGAAAATGAGAAATAAAAAATCTTTAAAAATATTAAAATATATATTTTAATTTGAATAAATCTTTATGAACTATCTGGAAAGCAAATAAAGTCTGTCTCTTGACAACGAAATACAGCTCAAGCGGTATGATACTTCACTTCCAACCGGTAGGTCGGGAGTTCGAGTCATGCCGGATGGAAAATGGGGAACCATTATTGATCCTCCTTTTGAAAGAAAAAAAAAGCCTGTCTCTCCAAGGAAAATTCCAGCCCAGTTAGTGATACAATAAGAATTAAATGGCTCGAACAAAATTTTATTTTTTTAAAGCTTTGACTCTTTTAATGAATAAAGTTTAGTGAGCAGATTCAACATAAAACTAAAAGGTTCGGTGTATTATTATTTTTAAACAACTTCGATTGTTAGAATGACAAGATTGAAAAACAAATAGAATTTGTCACTCAATTTAATGGACAAAAAAAAACTCATTCAATTAAAATTCATCTTCAACCCCTTTTAGTTATAATGTTATTTAATTTCAAAAAAACTTTATACACTTTCGATGTGATATTTTGAATAATATTGAAAAAATAAAAAATTAGAATAGAAAAAATAAAAAATAATTAAAATGCTAAAATATATAATTTAATTTGAACAAGTCTAATATCAACAATTTGAAAAGAAATTAAAGTTCATTTTTTAATTCATTGGGTAAATTCCAACTCAATTAATTATACGATAAGCATGAAATGACTCGATCAACTAAAGTTAAACTTTTGATCTTTTAATGAAAAAAAGGTTTAGTGAGCAAACTCGTCCAGTGTGTTCAACATAAAATTAAATTGTTCGGTGCACTAATTTTCTTTGGAAAAAAATGGCCGTTGGAATGGAAAAAAATGAAAAGTAAATTGAATTTGTCAAGCAAGTCAACCAATTCATTAAATTAAAAATAATTTCAAACCGCTTTATTTATATTGTTGTTTAATTCTAAAAACTTCATAAACTTTCGACGTGGGATCTTGATTAATATTGAAAAATAAAAAGATAAAATTAGAACAGAAAAAATAAAATAACCTTAAAAATATTAAAATTTATATTTTAATTTGAATAAGTCAAATATGAACCATCCGGAAAGCAAATAAAGTACGCAACTCCAATTCATTGGGCAATTTCTAACTCAGTTGATGATAATAATTCAATGAATCGATCAACGGAAGTTAATTTTTTTAAGTTTTAACTATTTTAATGAAAAATGTTTGCCTGTGAGTTCAATAGAAAATTAAATGGTTCGGTGGACTAATTTATTTTGAAACAAAACTAACTGTTACAATGAAAATTTTGAAAAATAAATAGAATATGTCACTCAATTTAATGGACAAAAAAAACTAAACTAATACATTCAATTAAAAATCGTATTAAACTCCTCTATTTATAATATTGTTAAATTTCAAAATCTTCATACACTTTCTTCTATGTGAGATCTTAAATAATATTGGGAAAAAAAAACAGAATATGAAAATTAAAAAAACCATTAAATATTAAAATATATAATTTAATTTGAATAAGGCAAATATGTCGAGCTTACTTTCAATTTAATGGATAAAATATTATTCAGACAATCAAAATCTTTTAAACTAATTAGAAAAATCAAAATTAGTTTGTTGGTTGCTGAAGTACGGCGATTATTCTTTCATATCTTTGAATGACTTTTAAGTCTAGCGATTATTTTTTCAAGAGTTTTTTTTCAAAGATGGCTCAAGGTCGCGATGATAATTTTCATGGAAAAAATTTGTTTAATTTAACAATTTGAAAAGTAAATAAAGTAAGCCTCTTCTTTGAATTGGGCAAATTCTAACAAGCTAATGATACACTAAAAATCAAATGGTTTGAGAATAAAAAAAAGTTAATTTTTATTTAAAGTTTTTACTCTTTTACAGAAAAACGTTTAATGAGCATGTTCGTTTGCGGATTAAATATAAAATAAATGATTTCGTGAACTAAGTTTCTTTTAAAAAAACTTAAACCATTTGAATAAAAAAAATTGAAAAGAAAATTGGATTTGTCACTCAATTTAATGGACTAAAAACCAACTCAACCAATTCATTCAATAAAAAACAATTCTCAACCCCTTTATTTATAATGTTGTCAAATTTCAAAACATCATAAACTTTCAATGTGGGATCTTGAATATTATTGAAAAGAAAAGGAATAAAATTGAATAGAAAAAATAAAAATCATTAAAATTATTAAAATCAACAATTTATTTGAATAAGTCAAAGATGTCAAGGTATATAAATAAATTAATAAATAAAAATTATCTCAACCAATTATATTTAGAAGTAAAAACAATATGATTTCTTTAGAAGTAAAATTAGAAAATATTTTTTTGTGTGCGCAGTATTTATACACAAGGTATTATCAGAATGTCTACTGTTACACCCAATGAAGATACATTTTTACTGTGTAGGGCTACAATCTGTGCTACGATACTCGTATTTACGATTTTTTAGACCCCTTCCGTTCCGAGTCAAATTTGCGATCTTAACAACCTTCCTCCCTTCTATGATTTTAAAGCTACTAGATCTTTTTTTTTTCCAGCAATCAGAGCACAAAATTATTGACTAGAAAATCCAGAAATGAAATCTTTTGTTTGTATGTGTACTCCAATGGAGTCTTCACAAGTATGTTCACGTCATGATCGAATTCTCAACATACTCCTCGTTTCAGGTTGAACATATGGAACATGAATATTAATAGATATTAATAGGGGGTGGTCCAATATTATTAAAAGGAAATTTTTGATAGGTAGTATGTGTACAGATTAATCTAAATCAACAAATGATGAATTTGAACTACATGTTCCATTAGATTATTATCTATATCCGAATTAATCATATTTAAAGTATATTTGGCTTAGCTCAAACTCAAAAATGTTAAAAATCCTACATCAACTTAACTTAGTTTGTGTGCAATTTTGCTCTTTATATGATTTGGACAATCTTCTCTCATTTGACTCAAATCCATTTTTAACCAAAAAAAATTATCTTTTAAGGTGGGAAATTCTTCAATTATTTTAAGACAACTATGTCACAAATATGCTGACTAGTTAGTCATCGTCAAATCCTCTTCATAATTTCGTAAATTATTTCATCCGACATGTTTTCGTAAATTAAAAGGTGAATTATTTATTCGGAAATTGGTGGGTTTCAATTTTGAAATTTTGTGTTTTATTCCGGACTAATCTCACCCTAAATTTTTAAGTGGTAACTGTTAGGAGAAGGGGGACAAATTTGACTACAATTAATTAAAAAAAAATGAGCTCTTAAACATGATGGATCGGTTCATGTACGACCCATTCCTCGAAAATCGACGAGAAATGGGAGTTGGAAGAGGATGGAATGAACAATTTGTTACATGTATATGAAATTGGAAAAAAATGTTTACATGGTGAATTTTAAGTTGTGGAAATATGTATGAAAAATGAATGGGGACATACGATTTCTAGCCGTTTTCTATGGTGTACTTCTCCTATGTAGTATGTAAGTGGTCTTTTAGTGAACGTTTACAATTTTGGTTATTTTTTTTTTTTTTTGATGAAAGGTGTTCTATTTATATATATCAAGGCAGTTACTTACAATAGGAATTGTAACAAAAAAACCATCCGTTGCCGAATCACAAAATACAGCAGGGGGAAGGGATTCCAGAGGGATACTCCCAGCATTTCATGTTTATAACTTACGTGCGTTCATGAAATCGACTAAATTTCTAAACATGCACTACAAAAATACACACACATAATGTAGAAAATTCTGTCCCCGGGTAGGGGAAAGTTTTTTTATGGCATCAACGGATTCCTTGAACCCGTCTTTCTATAGAAATAGTGCAATGTGAAAACTATTATGTAAAAACATTGTCAATCTGATAAAAAAAACTTCAATTTCAAGATACAACTTCTTCTGGACTCGATGCAGGAATTGAAGGCATTGCATTCCTGTTCTTGACTGAAACACGCCAATCATCAATGCAAACTACTACTTGATCTGGAACAATACCTGATGATGATTGACATTGTTGAACAATTTCAAGAATATTTTCAGTCTCACCAAGCAGAAGAGCTGCTTCTCCCACGCTCCTCTCCCTCTCTTCAATAGCATCACATTGACACTTGAGTGTTATGATTCGCGATAAAATGGTAAAACAAGAAGCTAATATATCTGCAATTGTGACCGATAATTGCTCAAAGATTTGTTCATCTATGATCTCATCATCTCCTTCGATGTTCAGCAACATGGTTTTGCTTATTCTGTACATTGAGTTAGCTGCTATAACCTTTGTGGGCCAATGAATTGGATTTTCCTTCTGGTCATTTGTTTTCATCTTGAACTCCATAACAATCTTTTCAGCAGTGTTCATGATTCCCCGAAGAACTTCTTTCGACGTGCTGCCATCAAGGTTTCTTAGTTCCAAATCCAGCCAATTTCGGTAAAGTTCAACTCCTATCCACAAACTCTCGGCTGCATTTTGGATATGCTCATCGGTTCTGCTAGTATCTTGGTATTTCTGTATAAGTTTTACATAGCGAAGTCCTTCACTCACACTTCTTACCAAATGATGTGCATTGCGATTCTCGATGTTGGGAAGTGCAAGGGCAATGCTTGTTAAGGTGACTATAGGTAGAATCCAACAACTAGGGGGTTCTTGAGAATACAAACTTGGAATTTGATCATTGTCGAAATCTGCAACAGAATCGAAGCTGCAAGCCCCTTTTAGAAGCTCAAGTAAAAATTTTGGTTTCCGTTTTTTACCCTCCAAGATCAAGTGATCCACCTCAAAGAAAATGTTCTTCAAAGTCTTCTCAGGAAGTCGAGTCTCGCCTTCTAGGAGAAGAACATACTCGTTAAGATCCAGTTCGTTTCCAAGTCCTGATTGCTGGCTGCTTTGATTAGTTGGTGTAAAGGATTCAGGTTCATGTTTCTGATTGAACCTTCTGACACGGTCGAAGAAAAACAGGAAAGGGCTAAGCGAAAAAACATGGAATAGTCAGAATCAAATATTTGGCTTTGTGGAGAAGTTTTCGGAGCTTAATACTCCGGATATGAAAGGGCAAGGAGCTTTCTCTCCAGTCTTCTAGCCTTTGAGTCCAGTAAGTCTCGATTTTGAGTTCGTCTTTAAAACCTTTGCTTCCCATTTCTGAAAACTTGAAACTTACAGCAACGAACCATCGCAAGGTAGGAGGAACAATACCAACTGCAACTCCAAGAAATTGAATTACAAGAATCCAGATTGTAGACCACTTATAATCAGAATCAAATTGTGTTAGCTTCTTGTGAAGTTGATTGATTCGAATTTCTGATTCCACCAAGGTGAGGGCACATAGTAGAGATAAAGATCCTGATCTAGCGCTGATTACAGAACGCGCCATAACAAATTGAGGATTCCCAGTTGCTGCCATTACCCAATATATTTTAACAAGTGACTTAAGATTAATACAAGTTTCATTATTCAATGCAAGCTGTTCCTTCTCATGGTGCTTTGTTTTGATATATTTCTTAGCCGTTGGAACGAATAGAGAGGACGAAACAAATAAAATAAACGAGAAAAACAGGAAAATCATACCTAAAAGATACTCTGGGAATGGCGAGGAAAGCTCGTTGTGAGCAAGGCAGGTTCCTATGTGAAAAGAGAAGTTTACAAGGACCGTGACAATAAAAATGCCTAAGGCAGTGACATTAGCTAGGATTGCTTGGTTATCCATAGATCCCAGAGATGTTATAAAGTTTGCTAAAGCAGTAGTAATCAAAACTATGCTGCTAAGTTTAGCAATCTCATCTTGAATTCCCCACGGAATCGTGTTAAGGTCCAAACTCAGCTTAGTTGCAATGGCTAATACTGTCAAGGACACAGCATTAAGGCTAAAGAACCTGGAAGGAAACCACAATTTTTTGGCGCGGAATCCATAGAAAGTATCAGCTGCCATAGCCAGAAAACATATTGCAGAGGCCGCGGCGATGTACAAACCTATCCATGGCATAGGTTTAGCATTGCTGTCTTGCACCTCCTTGTCATAGTGAGAGTAAGACATGTTAATCTGGCTGAGAAAGAAGTAGTTATTGGTTATTTATGGAGAAGAAGGGGAGTAGTATATGAATAGTTCTTTTTTTTTTTTTTGGTTTGCAATAACTCTTTGCTTAATATAAAGATTAACTATATAGTATGTTCCAAGAAGATGCTAATACATCACTGACTCTAATGCTTATTGGTTGATAATCTTGACTTTCTTTTACACTGAAAGAAGGGTGAAGCGTCATAATTTACACATAAATCAAATGGGTTGTGTATGCCTTAACTTCAATTTGGAGTCATGATTTTGTAGCAAACGTGACTAATGACGGATCCAGCCTGCTGTCACTTAGGTCAAATGACCTCAGTGATTTTTTTTTTAAATTATATATGATATATTTTACTCCATTTAGATAATAAATGTATAAATGACCTCAGTGAATTGTTGTGTATATCAAATGATCCCAGTAATTTTTAATTATATATGATATATTTTACTCTATTTAGATAATAAATCTATAAATGACCCCAGTGAATTATTGTGTGTATCAAATTACCCCTGTGAATTTTTTTTGATCCATCACTGAACGTGACGATACATGAAGACTACTATTTCAGTGATATTCTGAGAGTAATAACTTCGTGTATTTATTATCAAATATTTGGTATGTTTTCTATCTTTTTTTTGTCATCCCTTAATTATTGGGAATTTTATGAGTTATGTTATTGTTGTAAACTTTTTTTTTTTTTTTTTTTTTTTTTGACGCCCGTTGGGCGAGCCCCATGAGCGGGGAGAGAGCACTACCCCATGAGCGGGGAGAAGAGAACCCTAGAATAGGGAGATTAAAGCATACCTCATGCCTGAGGAGGATATCGAACCCGGGACCGACTGGGCTATCAGACCTGATGATTATTGTTGTAAACTTAAGGTCTTTTACATTTGGGAGACTCTATGTATCAGCTTCGTTCACAACTCTGTCTTGACACTCACCTATTGTGACACAACTCAAGGCAGCATCGTAGAAACTTTTGAATTCTCCATGTTGTAAAATAATAATTAAAAAAAAAAAAAAAAAACCCCTCTCAACCTCAAGTTGACTTGGAAAATGTCTTGGCAAGACTCTTTCCACTAAAGTTTTTAATATTTGGTAAATGATTGTTAGTTAAGCCCAATTAGTTAAAAATTGACTAAATTGATCAAAATTGTTCAATGAGACGAAAATGCCTCTTGAATGTTTTTTTTTATCAAAAAAAAAAAGGAAAATGATTGTTATTAGACCTCATTAAAGATATAAAATATGGACTACCCACCCACCCCCCAATCCATTTTCTTTACAACCCCCCCCACCCTCATTTAATTCTCTCTCCTCTCAAATTCTCTAAATTCTCTCTACTCAAAAATTGCCGCCACCGAAAATCCTCTCCCCAGCCGGCTGAATTCGTCGCCGCCGGCGTCGGGAATCGCCGCAGTCCGGCCAATTTTTTATTTTTTATTTTTTATTTTTTTTTACATTTTTGAAGTAGCCGGACTAGATCCATCACAAAATATCAATTTAAAAAAATTTGGAGCAGAAAATAATTTCGACAAGATTCCGGCTAAATGAACTCCGACGATTGTGGTTATTTGGAAGACATTAATTTTGAGGTAAATAATTATCTTTACTTTTCTTATTGTTTTAATAATTTTTATTTTATTCCGATCAAAAAACATATTTAAACTGGAAAAAAGTGGGGAAAAAATCACCGGACCGTTAAAAAAATGGACTGGAAATTGACCTGGGCAAAAACCACCGCATGTTGACGTCAGCATGCGGTGGATGACGTCACCGTTTGTTGACGCGCATGCGGTGACGTCATCCACCGTCAGCATGGGGAATTTTTATTTAAAAAAAATCCCAGAATTTTTTTCCCCAGTGGCTAATTTTTACTAATATTAGTAATTTGTGTAGTTTTTAATGTTTAAAAAATTTATTGTAGATTCAAAGTTCAGACGGACCCGATAGTGATTTAGAAGATTTTCTTGATAATGAGGAAAATTGGCCTGATACGGGGGAATTTTTTAGTCCTTATGCAGAATTTGATTTTCAAACCAAGGAAGGGTTAGTGCATTGGGTAAAGACAACGGGGATAGAAAATAAAGTTTATATTGTGATTGGTCGGTCCAGAGACGGACAAGATTATAGTGCACCCAAAGTGTATTTACGGTGTGAGCGTTCTAGTACATACGTTGGGGCAGCAGTTGTCAATGGCGGTAAAGGAAGGAAAGGTAACCGGATAAGGAGGACTAAAAAGATAGATTGCCCATTCAAGATAGTTGGGAAAAAGACTAAAATTGGCTCATGGAGATTTCAGGTTAGGCAAGGCAAACATAACCACTTCTTGGGAACTTATCAATTTGGTCATGATGCGGCACGACGGTTGGATGACGAACATGTTAAGTTGGTTGAGCAGTTGAGTAAGTGCAACGTCGGGGCGACCGAAATATATAACACATTGAAATTCGAAAATCCATAATTTTATGGGAACAAGTCTACGATATTTAATGCGAGGTCAAGAATGAGAAGACTTGATAAAAATGGTAGGATTGAATTACAAGATCTGATGTATCGTCTGACTGAAGCAGGTTATGTTGTAGAGTGTCGTCGTTATGTAAATAGCGGGAGTGACGGGACGGGCGTGGACGAATCGCAACAATATGTGGGCGACTTGTTTTTTTTTTTTTTAAAAAAAAAAAACTAGACCATTTATAAGTATGGTCTAGTTTTATTACAATTATTTATTATAAGACCTCACCAGAGGAGGAGTAGTAGAAGCCCGTTGAGCGGGTGCCCCGTGTGGGGGAGTATAAGACCCACACAAGGGAACCCAAAGAAATGACAATTAAATCATTCCCCTTGTGTGAGGTGGGTATCGAACCTGGACCTCTCGGTCACAGGCAGTGGATGTTACCCACTGGGCTACCATGCCTTCGATGTGGGCGACTTGTTATTTGCTCATCCGGACTCCATAAGGCTGGCTAGGGTTTTTCCATACGTTATCCTTATGGACAGCACCTACAAAACAAACAGGTATTTTCTTATTTGAAGTATCTATATTGTATTGTAATTTTATATTTCGTTTAGGATTTTGTAGATTTACCGATTTAAATTATTACAGATACAAAATGCCTCTACTTGCTAGTATTGGTTTCACCTGCACCGGTCAAAATTTCACTATTGCATATGCTTTCTTGCGTCAAGAAAGACAAGATAATTTTGCGTGGGCACTTACTATGATTAGGGGAATTATTTGACCCCAAACGAGTCCCTGGTGTTGTGGTGACGGATAAAGATATGCAACTTGTTAAGGCACACATTTTGGTATTTCATGAAGCAAAACACATGTTGTGTAGGAGATACATTTCGAAGTGTGTCAACAAGAATGCTGTTTCAATACTTGGATTAGCAAAAGGTGACGACTTCTCTAAAATCACTTGGGGCACCCTGGCTTATGCTAAAACTGAAGATGAATATTATAATAAGTGGTCTGATATTTTACAAGGTTCTAAAACTCAGCAGGGATCCGATTTGATAAGCTATCTTCGAACTACCTGGGTTGATAACTACAAAGAAATGTTTGTTCCGGCGTGGACAAACAGGTATCTCCACTTCGGTACAAATACCACAAACCGGTTTGAGAGCTCACACTCTGCGTTCAAGAGGTATTTGAGAACCTCTGTTGGGGGTTTTTTGTATTTGTTTGGGAGAGGATCCACTGTATGATTGTCAATCAAATTGATGAGATTAAGGGGGCAATGGAATCGTATCGTATTTAGGAAAAAAAAACTGGATGACAACATTTTGTTAAGAAAGTTGAAAGATAAGGTTAGTTCTTGGAGTTTAGACCTTTTGATGAAGCAGTACAAAAAGATTGGGAATGTATGTGATTGCACTGCTAGATCGATTTATGGAATTTCATGTTCATGTGAACTACAACGCATATTAATGAAGAAGGAGGGTAAAATACGAGTTAGAGATCTTCACCCTTTTTGGAGTTCTCTCTCAGTTGATACTCCTCTTAAACATCCTATGTTTGGCGATATAGAGCCTCCCGAGGATAATTTAAAGGGGCTTATGGATATGTATAATGAAATTTCTACAAGAGATCCGGAACAAATAAGACAATACAAAAGCAAGTTTGCCGAGATAATATACCCATACAATACACACTTAGCTGAACCACAGATTGTGGTTACCAATGGTAGACCGAAAGGATCATTTACAAGGCGAGATCCGTCATGGTGGGAGTACAGAACAAAGACGAAAAATCATTTAAGAAAACTTTTTCGGTTCGGGGAGGAAGAACTTCTAGTGGCTCTCAAGGACGGGGTACAGGTCGGGGGACTCCTGATAGCTCGTCAGGACCTGGGAACGTAACCGATGATAGCGGATCTTGTTTTTGCTTCCTTTGGCCCACAAAGTTTCCAGCGTTGGCACTACCATTAATGACTGGATGTTTGAACGTAAAAGATGACGGTAACTGTGGTTATCGGTCTGTAGCTCATCAAGTGTGGGGTGATGAAGATCAATACATATCCGCAAGATTGTTAATGCATAACAATCTTAATGAATGCAGGGATGATTTGAAATTGAGATACCAACTTGCGGTTGGTGGTGAAAATGTTTGTGCTCGAATTCTTACGAAACTTTCATGGTGGGTTCCACAACCCCGCACACCCGATTACTGGATGGATCTTCCAGATATTGGTTGGATTATTGCGACTGTTTTTGAAGCTATTTTTGTATGTTTTTGCCGGGGAAATTCTCACACATTCTTACCACTAGAAACTAGCTTGGCATCTCCACTACGGGAAATTACGATCGCGTATATTCCAACAAAAGGGCACTTTGTATCGGTATGTTGTTCTAACTGTATTTACTTGAATTACTAAAAAAATGTGTTTAGGGTTTGATTGACTAATGATCCTTTTTATACCTTATAGGTACAAATGAAACGTAATTGTCCATTGCCCCCGTTGCATCCATCATGGATACATTATACAAATACAATGGTAAATAGTTGGTATGATCTATTGAGAGTCAGAATTACCGAGTGGAACACATTGGAGCTTATTTGTTGGTTTTACAGTTCGTCGATGCAATTACATCACTCTTATTATCTTTACGGGATTCCCAGAATACCACATTTCCTGGAGATTATGATTATGTGTGTGCAGTAATAAAAGAAAATGTGCGTCGAGTACACCAGTCATGTCAAACACAGGAAGATGAAAACGCTTAATTTTCTTAGACTTGAAATGAATTGTGTAATCGCTGCTTTGTATTTACTAAAAGTATTTTTCAATTTTTTAAACGTTGTAAATTATTGAGATGTATTAATGTTAAGGGAAAAAAACCCCTAATTGTGGAACCCTAAATATAATTAAAATACTTGGAATTTTTTGGCACTTGATTTTTGTCGCAATACTCCTAAAACACTTGATTTTTGTCGCAATACTCCTAAAACAATAATTTACAACAAATGAGTTTCCACCGCTAGCCAAAATGCATCGACAGAAGTATACACAGCCTTATACTTAACAGTCTGCTTAGGACGATAATCCTCATGTGGCAAAATCCTATTAATGGGCTTCTTTTGGACATACCCAATCTGCCTCAAACAACGATCTGGTATGTATGGTTCTACAATATGGGCAAACCGAATGGTTCCATGAAATGTAGAAATCCAGCAAGTAGGATTTTGCAATGGGAATCTCGCAAACGGTGTGAAATTAACCTGCAAAATTAAGTCAGTTACCTTAAAACGACAAGAAAATAATTAAATTTGTTGATTAAAGTTAAAATACTTCTCTAATACCTCTTCTACACCATATCATCCAAGATCATCCGGTAGCGTCTTAGTCTGTTCATATTTTTTGATTCATTTCTCTCAGACATATACTTTGAGGCAAATGGTTGCGTATCATTCCAGTTAATGTTCAACTTATCTTGACTCACAAATGCCGAAAAATATGAATATATCCATGTCTGCAAAAAATGTTCGCTTCAAATATTAGTTAAATCAATGACCAATTGAAATTACATTTGGAAAACATTTATTAAAAATAAATCAAGTACCTCTGGTAATGTTAGACACCCACCCATTGACTTGCAGCCGCTCCTAGACGCTTGTCCCAATTGTCGATACAGACCTGCCAAAGCTGCACTACCCCACGAATACGTATGTAGTTGCTGTATATCCATTAAGGCTCCCCAAATCCTGAAGTTCACCTTATTTCAAGAAAGATCAACAAACAGGGTCGACCCCAACAATACAAGCAAGCAAACTTTCGCCCGGTCAATAGAATTCAAAGGTAGTCCATTAATTGTGTTGAGTAAGATTTGGTTTTGAATGCCCTTTTCGTTAATTGACGTATTCAGGGATTGAGGATCAACACGCTCTGATATCTCGAGTATAATTTTCTTTCGAATATGTTGTGGGTCAAAAATTGTCTTACCAGAAATGGGAATATGAAATATATAATATACATCATGAAGTGTGATTGTCATTTCGCCCCAAGGCATGTGAAATGAGTTAGTATCCGGTTGTCACCTCTCCACGAATGCCAAAATAAGTGCTTCATCGTGATACGTCAACATGGAAGTACGAAGGTGACCTAAATCGGTACCGTAAAAAATTGAAGATGCCTCTCCATCTTCCTGTAGTCCTGTCCACTGTCTCCTGAGAGATTCTTTCCGCGAGTTGATCTGTAAAAAATTTCGCTCTACCCCGTTCCAGATATCAACAGCAACATGACCAGAATAAGATGGAATCTCGTCTGGAATATCAGGTCCCCCGCTTGCCGGGGTATTTTGCTCCCAATCAATCGTCGTTGGTCTCACCTGAGTCAGAACGGGACATCTCGGAGGTTAGGTACTCTGGGTGGTTATCTGTGAGACATAAGGTGGATCATCAGGGTTAGAGTCTCTGGGGGCGTGATAGGAATGTCTAGCTCCAAAATAGAAGGTCTACCTCCGGAAACCAATGGTCTAGCTTCCACTTCGGTAGACCTACTAGAAGATGATCTGCTAGACGCTGATCGAAATCTCCCCAATACTCTCTTAAATATCCCTGGACTCCTTTATGGTTCACCTACAGGGGGTTGGGAAAGGGGGTAGCATCAATGTCATCCTCCCCTTCCTCAGTAGATGACTGTTCAACATAATCATCTTTGTAACCAAAAACCCTCCCCCGTGATTGCATAGGAATATCGGGAATTGAATGAGTTGTGTTTGAACTACCACTAGCCATCCATGGGTGGGGCTCGCCATAGGAGGGGTATGTTATATGACTAACAAAAGTAGAGTCATATGTGCGTTGCGGAATGGGGGGTACAGAATCCATGGGTGGTGGACTACCCATTGGGGGAATAACATTACCAGGGCGTGTCATTTGTCTATGATGCTCTCGACTCAACCTAGCTGACTGAGTCACTGGTCTGTCAGCCACCCTACCCTCACGATCCGAAATTGGGCCTAAGTCATGAATATTCCTTCTCCGATCTGCCATCTACAATTTTAAAAACAAATTATAATTATAACTCTAACATTAATTCAACAAAAAAAAATTACAAAATTAAATACATTATTTATATTAGAAATTTTGCAATTAGATTTATTTAATTTTTTTGGCACTTGGTTTTTGTGGAAATACTCCTAAAACACTAATTTTTGTATTCTGGGAAAAAAAAAAATTTTGGATTTTGACAACATGCTGACGTCAGCATGCGGCCTGCCACGTACGTCACCATGTGTGGCAGGCCGGCATGCGGTCAAAATCCAAATTTTTTTTCCAGAAAACAAAATCCCGACGTCAGCTTTGGGTGACGTCATCCACCGCACGCTGACGTCAGCACTCCTCACGAAGCCTCACGTGCCTCACGCCCTACACGTGCCGCTGGCAGTGGAAGCATTTTCCCATTTTCAGTCCATTTTCATCAAAAATCTACTATAATTCTAAGTCAACTACATAACGTTCAACTCATATTAAGATTTATGTGTTTTGTTTTTTTTTATAATTAGCTAGATCTATCTATTTTGAGTAAAGCTTTCTAAATTTGAAAAAGTAAAACTTACATTGTGTTAACTTCTGATATTATTTTGACGTTGGGTCTTGAGACAAAGTTGAAGAGGACGACGTTTGCAACAAGATAATAGTCTCCAAAAAAAATTCCGGCAAAATTCCGGCGACGGCGTTACTCCGGTGGTGGTGTAAATCCCGGCAGTGGTTCCGGTGGTGGGGGATTTTGAAGTTTGAGAGAATTTTTAGAGGAGAGAGAATTTAAAAAAAAAAAAAAAAAATAGGGGTAGGGGGTGTGAACAAAATCTATAGGGGTGCCTATAGTGGCCATGTAAAATAATAAAAAATAAAAAATAAAGGAGAATAAAACAAAGGCTATATTGAAAACAAAAAGGCCAAACCCCCCCTCAAATTGTGAAGATTTTGTAGGGCTTTTGAAGTAGAAACCCATTCCAAAAGCCCCTATTGTGACTGCTAGGGCACTCACAATGTGGGCTTTTTATCATCCTCCTTTTTTTTTCCTGTATAGACCAATCGGTATTCGACTACCAATATGGTGGTCTTCTAGTAGTTAAGTCGCTCAATTTTATTTTGAATGAGTTTGAACCTCAAAAAGAATGTAGAATTCGTCAATTATATGAATGTATTATGAGACGACAATGCAGACCTAACTATAATGTTTGATTTAGTGGGATAAGGCTTAATTTGGTGTATTTGGTAGGGCTGCAGTAATCATGTTGGGCTTGTCATAGGAACTATGGCAAAAAACATTCAGCAGCAATTAGGTTCTCGTAATTAAGGATACATTCATTACATTGTGTTATCATCCACTACCGTAGACTCCATAAAGCCTTTACCGTCCCAATAATAGTCTTATCAGGTGAGGGTCCATAACAGAACATATTAGAAGACCCCTCGGGGGTCACAGAATCGGTAAAAGATGCAGAATCGAACGAATCCTGCTAATAAGTCGTTCCTAGACAAGAGCTCAATAGGGGGCGACGACTCGGTCTGAAATTCCCGTAGTGCATTACCAAACCCCGAAGGGGAGAACCTTAGAATGGAGTGAATAAGGTTCTCAAACTTTTTAAACTTTTCTACCAAATTCTTTTCCCAAGGGATCACCTTAACAACAATTATGTTCATTAAGCATATAAGGTGAATTAAAGGATTATCACTTAGATGACTTATGTGTGTATATGCAATACATAGGAATACAAGACAATGAATATGATCAAGGATTGTCTAGGCCAAGATTCCTATATGCAAAGCTTGCAAGAACAAACACACAAGTCACGAGGAATAACATTTAGCAAGAGTTATATATAAAGCTATAAAGATCTCTAAATGCAATTCTTATGCCCAAGCCAAGGGTAGAGATAACAAGCAAGTTGATCAACTCTAAGTAAACAATTAAAGCTCATACAGTCAAGTTCAAGTGAATAAAAGTACAAATATAAATTAAGAACTTGAAAGTAAAGAGATAGAGTTAGAAGATCAAACATAAGGATGTAGAGTGTTTCGATCACAAAAGATCTACATCCACTACCTTGGGACACACTCAAGGATTTTGGCAACTTTCCACTAGCTTGTCTTGAGTGATTACAAGGAAGGACAAATTTAGCAAAGAACCAACTAATGGCCTTTTACACACTCATGTAACCTTACACCCTTGGGAACTCTTTCTCTAACCTAGTCTACTAAGTGGAGAGATTTTACGAACACTTAAACCCTACTTCTATTTCGGGCACTCTAGTTCTTACTATTACAAGTAAGTTACACTCCAACTAATGGAGGCCCAAAACCATTACTCTCATAAACAAGCCTTGCCACTCAACCCATTACAAGAAAAGATAATCTCAACAAATGATATTTTAAATTTAAGCTCAAGAAAGAAAAATCTCTCTAAGAATTGGATATTGCAATTGAAGCTCTAATTCATATTTGAGAATGAAAGAATATGTAGATGAATCTCTTTCTCAAATAGAAATATTTTGATGAATGATTAGAAGAATTTAGCTGATGAAAGTGTTTGATTTGCTTGTCTAAAACTTATAAACTTAGGCCCCTCTATTGGCTTGAGCAAGCAACAAATTTTAGCCTTACAGACTTTATATAGGGTCCAAAAAATGCAAGCAAGTCAAGTTACAACGACTATATTTTTACCTTGACAAGACAGCTTAGGTCGACCGGACTATGCAGTCGGTCGCCCGAAGTAGGTTGAAAGTTAAGTTCAAAGCCTTCTGTCTTGATCTCGGTAGACCATGATAAGTGGTTCGGTCGACCTGGGCAAATGCCGGTCGACCGACCTGAAGTAGGTCTTTCGAGATATTTATAGCCGTTGGAGTCTTGGAACATTCAAAAGTGATAAGGTACAAAAGACATTTCGGTCGACCAGACAGCACATGTCGGTCGACCGGAGTTCATTAGATCGCCCGAGGTCTAGGACCTGGTCGACCGGACTTCAGTCCATAAGTGGTTTTCCACTTGATCAATTTTCTAATGTTCTCAAACTTCATGCCTAAGTGTCTTTGAAAGATATTCAAAACATTTTAAAGATCTTAGGCATTAACCAACACTTAAAGAATGTTTTGCAAAACTTTTGAAAGATTAAATCAAAGTATGAAATATGGTTTTGAAAACATGCAAAAGCATGAGCTTCATCATACTATAAATTAACATTCATCAAATAAGATTAGTCACAAGAATATATAATCAATCATTTTTTTAATATGCGTAAAAGTGCAAAAGTTGCAAACAATTGGGACAGATGCAGTACAAGTTAACAATGAAAATATACACACACAATGCACAAAATTCTGCTTCTGGGTTGACATCAATTTCATGAGTTTTTTTTTATCAGATTGACAATGTTTTGGCAAAATAATTTTATGATACTGTTTTTGACATCAACAAATTCGTGGAATTCGTATTCCATGGAAACAGTGCCATGTGAAAACGATTCTACAAAAACATTGTCAATCTGATAAAAAAAAAAAAAATCAAGTGTCAAGATGTAGCTTCTACAGGAATTGAAGGCATTGTGTTCCTATTCTTGATAGAAACACACCAATCATCAATGCAAACTACTACTCGATCTGGAAAAATACCTGATGATCGACTTTGTTGGACAATTTCAAGAATATTCTGTCTCACCGAGTAGAACTGATGTTTTTCTAACGCTCCTCTCCGTATCCTCAATGGCATCACATTGACACTTGAGGGTTATGATTCGCGGTGAATTGGTAAAACAAGAAGCTAATATATCTGCAATTGTGACCGATAATTGCTCAAAGATTTGTTCATCTGTGATTTCATTGTCTCCTTCGCATTGGCAGAGCTATGTGGGGGCCCCCAAATTTTTCGTAAAAAATTATTACTAATGTGTATTTTCATATGCACTTTTATATAAATTTTTAATACATGAAAATTAATAATAGAGTACTCATTATGTTTGTATCTACAAACAATTGCTCAAATACTTATCGGTCTTTATGATAAAAAATATGTATATTTAATTAAGTAATTATTCATCCCAAATTAAATATCTATTTTTTAATTTAGTTTATTTTAAAATGATTGTTCATTTTCTTAGAATGAATGTATTTTCTCTCAAAACTATCATAACTAACATTATACATTTAAGAGAGGCAAATTTTACTAACATATGAATTCTACCAATAATTTCATTAATTAATGGATACTAAGATAACTTCTTCATGGTCAAACTATTCCTTTTTTTTTTCTGCGCTAGTCCAATGTATTTATTTAATTTGGGACGGAAGAAGTATTTTATATAAAAACATATATTATTTATCTCTCAATCTATTCAGATTTGAATGTACAATTTTCATTTTTTGATTTCAAAAATTGAATGTCTCATTTCTAAAATAGAAAATAAAATCATTTGAACTTCCAATAGTGGTATCATTTAATTATAAAATTTTCTCTAAAAATATACATGCATTTAATAAAATAATATTTTTTATAACTTTCTCATGCTATTTTTTCTTCATTTAATTTTTTTTTCTTTTTTGTCAATTTTCTTTCTTAATTTTGTCTCAATTCGAAGATAAATATCATTTAAATTCATATTTTCAATAAAAATATATTCTCCTACCTCAAATATATCGTCTTAAATTGTGAGCGAATTTTAGTTCGACCCCCCTAATTTTAATTCCTGTTTCCGCCACTGCTTATTCGATGTACAACAAGATGGTTTTGCTTATTCTGTACATTAAGTTAGCAGCTATAACCTTTGTGGGCCAATGAATTGGATTCTCCTTCTGCTCATTTGACTTCATCTTGAACTCCATAACAATCTTGTCAGCAGTGTTCATGATTCCCCGAAGAACTTCTTTCGACGTGTTGCCATCAAGGTTTCTTATTTCTAAATCCATCCAATTTCAGTAAAGTTCAACTCCTATCCACAAACTCTCAGCTGCATTTTGGATATGCTCAACGGTTCTGCTAGTATTTTGGTATTTCTGTATAAGTTTTACATAGCGAAGTCCTTCACTCACACTTCTTACCAAATGATAATCATTGCGATTCTCGATGTTGGGAAGTGCAAGGGCAATGCTTGAGAATACAAACATGGAATTTGACCATTGTCGAAATCTGCAACAAAACGAAACTGCGAGCCCCTTTTAGAAGCTCAAGTAAAAAATTTAGTTTCCGTTTTTTACCCTCCAAGATCAAATGATCAACCTCAAGTCCTGATTGGTGGCTTCTTTGATTAAGGATCCAGGTTCATGTTTCTGATTGAACTTCACGATGACACGGTCGAAGAAAATCAGGAAAGGGCTAAGCCAAAAAACATGGAATAGCAGTAGCAATTTGCTAGCTACCGCAATCAAAACCTGAACATTGATGCAGAAACTCAGAATCAAATATTTGGCTTTGTGGAGAAGTTTTCCGATCTTAATACTCCGGATATGAAACGGCGATGAGCTTTCTCTCCAGTCTTCTAGCCTTTGAGTCTAGTAAGTTTCGATTTTGAGCTCGTCTTTAAAACCTTTGCTGCCCATTTCTGTGTCAGAAATTCAGCTCAATAACAATTGTTTGGCTGGAAAATTACTTAAGCAACTTGATTACTTAAACAAGTTGGTCAATTACTTAAGCAAGTTGGTCAATTACTTAAGCAAAGCAAGTTATCAAGTTGATCAAGCAAGCAAGTTGGCAAGTTGATCAAGTAAACAAGTTGGCAATTTGATCAAGCAAACAAGTTGGCAATTTGATCAAGTAAGCCATTTGAGCCACCATCTTTTGTGGAGATTGTCTCCAAGCTTTCTCTATAAAAAAAAAAAGCTCATTCTTGAGCTAAAGAATAACACCAAAATTGAGAGCAACAAGAGTTGTATGCTCTGGAGAAAAAAGAGATTTTTTTCTCGGTGAGGTCACACCTGTTTTGAGTGTGGAAGATTAGTATTCTTTTTGAGGATACTTGAGTGGTAGAATTGTGAGGTACCGAAATTATATCCGGGGAGAGAAAAATTGAGTAAGTGTGAGTTATTCAATATTTTCTGTATTCAATTTACCACATAGTGAAATACTTTTCGGAGACTGTCCCGTGGTTTTTTCTCTCTAATTCAAAGAGGGTTTCCACTTAAAAAAAATTCTTGGTATCATTATTCTTCTTCTTCTGTTCAGTATTTACATTACTGGCTTATTATTTCCGCTGCGCGCATTTTAGATTCTGATAAAACCCCAACATTCTGAAAACTTGAAAATTACAGCAACGAACCATCGCAAGGTAGAAGGAACAATACCAACTGCTACTTCAAAAAATTGAATTACAAGAATCAAGATTGTAGACCACTTATAATCATAATCAAATTATGTTAGCTCCTTGTGAAGTTGATTGATTCGAATTTCTGATTCCACCAAGGTGAGGGCACATAGTAGAGATAAAGATCCTGATGTAGCACTGATTACAGAACGCGCCATCACAAATTGAGGATTTTCTGTTGCTTCCATTACCAATATATTTTAACAAGTGACTTAAGATTAATACAAGTTTCATTATTCAATGCAAGCTGTTCCTTCTCATGGTTCTTTGTTTCGATATATTTCTTAGTAGTTGGAACGAATAGAGAGGACGAAACAAATAAAATAAACGAGAAAAACAGGACAATCATACCTAAAAGATACTCCGGGAATATCAACTATTTTCTCCTCGCTGTTCATTTCAATATCATAATAAAACGATGGATTTTTATAAGTCTCACGACGAAAATGCTTAAGTAGTGTTGATCCTTCCCCGAGTTCCATTGACTTTTGTCTTCTCCTAGAAAGTTGATTCTTTAAATCCACTTTATGAAGCCAAGATTGTCATTGTCACCGACTTGCTGTGACATTATAGCGTATGAAGACTTAAGTGGAACCCCAACACTATCATTCATCTCAGCAACAATTCCATAAAGATTGGTCACCTGGCTGTTCGAACTTATTAAGTGGGCAAAATTTTTGGGGTGAAGGGGATGATTTTAACCCAATCATTAACTACAAATACACGCTTCAGTTTATTAAATTTCACAACTAGTTTGGCCATGCAACCATTCCACTCCTCAGTACTTTTACGCGTGAGAAATTACGTGGCCTCGACGTAACATTCTGGTCATTTCTCCTTGTTCTTATGGTCATGGATACTACATTTTCTGTATCCCTCTTTATTACAAACATACTTCAAGTAACCCACCTGCTCCTTATCTCTACGTAATGGCTTACAATAATTTTTTCTTATACCAAATCCTAAACTATGAGCATAATTCAGGTAAAAATCTCTAAACTCATATGCTGTTGTGAACTCCTTTGTCCTCGGATCCAGTGTGCTTAAATAGTCGGGATTCTCAGTATTTCCTATTGAAAAACAGGTGTTCATTCTAAAAAAAAATAGGTGTTCTGTTGGAAAATACGTGTTCATAATTACAGAACAAGTGTTTATAATGCAAGAACATGTGTTTTGTCGAAGTAAACAAGTTTTCTTTGGAAAAAAAATGTTCGTACCATTCTGCTCATCTTCCAATCCCTCCAACACTACGTCTATTTCATGATATACTTCAGATAAGAGGAATAACATGAAAAAAAAACATAAATAAAAGTGTCATTTATGCACACAACTCACAATTTTCTGATTCATCACAAAGAACAACTGTTTGCTTCGATATTTAGTTGTCCTAGTATCATCATTATCACTATCGCTACTTAATGAAATCATATCGTTTGGGCATTTCCTTTTGCCTAGGTCTCCAAATAAATCATTATCTTGAAGAGAGCTTGTGTGGCCATCGTAAGGGACACCGTTCTTATCAAGAAAATTTCTGAATCTTTTCCATTCATCATTATTTGCATGTTTTTCAACCGTTATTTTATTAGTTTCCATTGAATAAATCAGCCCTCTAACAAAGAGATGAAAAGTGAGAGAAGTAAATCGAATGAAGAAAGTCTTGAGAGAAGGAAATAGATGACAAGGAAGGGATTATAGGGATCTGTCACGGGTCGTCTCTCGAGGGTCTTAGATGCACTGTGATACCGAGTGACTTTGGCTCTTGGCCCTAGTCACTCCAGGCTTCTTGAAATAATCGAAAATGGGACAAACGCTCTTCGATAGAAAAATCATAAATGAACGCAAAATAAATGGCACATGACAAATTGCACGAAAATCACTTCATTGATTTAAATGCATGATTACAAGAGTAGCAGTTTAAACGTCTAAGACGACAAGTGTGGGGGGGGGGGGAGGGGGGGAGTCATTTGAACGTAGTTACAATTGCTTGTTTTCTTGCTTGCTTGTGTGCTGATTTTTATTCCCCCTATAAAAGCTTAAAAGACATTTGACCTAGTGGCAGGAGTATAGAACAATATACATGTTATGTACATAAACTAACCGTGCTATCCGGTTCTCTAGGACATATGCCGAGTTATAGAAGTTTTGGGACCGGATGGCACACAAAATTGCGGAGCTAGGCGTCTTCCGCAGCACAGTTGGGGCGCAGCTACAGTAACTGTGTGCGCAGATTGGGGCGCAGCTACAATAGCGTTGTGCGCAGTTGGGGCATCTTCGGCGCACGGTTGGGGCGCAGCACTCTGTGCTTGCGGCACCAGGTTGGAGCGCAGCTACAGTGCCTCGGCCAGGCCGTTGGGGCACAGCTACAGTGTTTCCTGCACCGAGGTTTTTCGACGTCGTTCACCACATGCTATCTTCGTCTGGCGACTTAGTACTAAGAGATGTTATATTCGTGCGACCTGTGACATCCTCCTCCACTTGATTTGGCGACGCCCTCGTCGCCGTAACTGCCTTGTAGTCCTCTATCAGCGGCCTGAAGACTCTCATATCCGATTCTCTCCCCGAGTGTCTTCTTCGGTGCCACAACGTTGCCAACGCACCAAAAATTCCATATATTTCCTCTTACCCCTCCTAGTGGTCAGAGCATCAAGGATTGCCTCGACCACTTTCTTGCCCAATGTTGTTGACGAGGGCGGATACCGTAGGGTTGTGTCTACCTGCTCTTGTAGATTCTCATGATATGGTTTCAAAATGTTTACATGGAAGACTGGGCGGATCGTCATGTCTGCCGGAAGTTCCACTTTGTAAGCAACTCCCCAAATCCTCTTCAATATAGGTACATGTCCAATGTATTTGGGCATCAATCTCGTGTCTAACCCTTTATTTCTCTGGGGTTCTTTTTTAATCCCCGACCTGGAACTCCACAAATCGCCGCTTTTGATCGGCATACTTTTTCATCCACTTCGCTGTCCTTTCAAGGCACATATTCGTAAGTTCCACATTCCTTTTCCATTCTTCGGAGAAGTCCTGCGTCCGCGAGGATTTGACTCCGAGTGGCGTGTCTACAGTATGTGGTAGTAGAGGTTGTTGGCCAGTAACGATCTCAAAAGGGCTCTTGCTGATAGCCGAACTCTTCTGCAAATTGAAGCAGAGTTGCGCCACATGAAGAAGTTCGACCCAGTTTCTTTGATTAATCTGCAAGAAGTGCCGTAAGTATTCTTCTAGCATTCCATTATATATTTCTGTTTGCCCATCCGACTCGGAATGGAATGCCGAACTCATGCACAGTTTAGTGCCAAGTCGCCGAAAGAGTTCGGTCCAAAATTTCCCTGTAAATCTCCCATCCCGATCACTGATGATCTCCCGGGGCACTCCCCAAAACTTCACTGTGTGATGTCAAAGAAGAAATTATCTACTTTTTGAGCATCATTTTCTCCTCTGAAGGCTTTAGGTTCCCTCACCTTTAGCTTCGGGGCATGATTAGGGGAAGCTTGTTGGCCATTCCGTTCTCCAGCGGCACGACCAATGGCCAAGGAAATCGTCCTTAGTTCTGCCTTAACCTCTTCCAAAGCAACCTGCAGATCAGTCACTGCTTTGGTATTGTTGGTCAACGATGAGCGCATCTTCTTACTCGCTACCTCGTTGCTTTCCAACTTAGCATCGTGTACTTGGGTAACTTGGAATAACTCTCTTGTAACATTACCCATTTCCTCTAGTTCCCCACTTTTCATGCCGATATCGTTTTCCATAAGAGCTGCTCTCCTCTTCATGGATTCGGCATCATCTTCGCTTTCACCATAGAAGAATGTATGCACTTTGTCTACCATGGCCTCTAGCGCATCTAGCATGGCCTTGGTAGTATCCTTTGTAGCCAACACGCTTCTCGTTTTACTAGCCATTGCTTTTTATTTGTCTCGAGTTCTAGCAACGTTGCTTTGATACCAAGTGTCACGGGTCGTCTCTCGAGGGTCTTAGACGCACTGTGATACCGAGTGACTTTGGCCCTTAGCCCTAGTCACTCTCGACTTCTTGAAATAATCGAACATGGGACAAACGCTCTTCGATGGAAAAATCGTAAATAAACGAAAAATAAATGGCACGGGACAAATTGCATGAAAATCACTTCATTGATTTAAATGCATGATTACAAGAGTAGTAGTTTAAACGTCTAAGACGACGAGTGGGAGGAGTCGTTTGAACGTGGTTACAATTGCTTGTTTACTCGCTTGTGTGCTGATTTTTATTCCTCCTATAAGAGCTTAAAAGACATTTGCCCTAGTGGCAGGAGTAGACACCATATTTCCAAGGAGGTGGGAAAACTCGTATAGAACAATATACATGTTATGTACATAAACTAACCGTGCTATCCGGTCATCTAGGATGTCTCTAGGACATATGCCGAGTTATAGAAGTTTTGGGACCGGATGGCACACAAAATTGTGGAGCTAGGTGTCTTCCGCTGCACAGTTGGGGCACAGATACAGTAACTGTGCGCGCAGATTGGGGCGCAGCTACAATAGCGTTGTGCGCTGCCGGGGCATCTTCGGCGCACGGTTGGGGCACAACACTCTGTTGGGGCGCAGCTACAGTGCACGCTGCATAACGTTGGGGCGCGGCTACAGTGCCTCTGCCAGGCCGTTGGGCGCAGCTACAGTGTTTCCTGCACCGAGGTTAGCTGACGTCGTGCACCACCTGCTATCTTCGTGTGACGACTTAGCGCGCCGGCACTGTCACGGTCGCTAAGAGATGCTATATACGTGCGACCCATGACAGATCCTCAATTATCTCTTACGAATTAAAAATAAACGAGAGAAAAAGGGGGGAAATTAAATTTCATTTTCCCGCCTAAAATGACAGTCAAACATTTTTTCTCCCTTAATACCCTGTTTTTGGTCCAGCAGTTGAATCAAAAGTATAAGATCCAACGGCTCTTGTCCTGGCCTCGCACTTGCAGATCAATTTCTGTTCAACATAGGAGCTGAGATGTAGAAAAGCTACGCACATCAGCAGTAAATTCTTCGTAAGGCTTAGTGGAATCAACCTCCTTCCTGTTAGCCACATAATTAGTTCCTATTTCTCCCCTTGTTAAAAAACAATAACCAAAATTTAAAACAAAATTCCGTTCCAAATTTAATAATCCCTTTATATGTTACTACCTCAATTTCTTAATATAATACATTCATTACATGTTGTAAAAAATAAGATATTTTTTTTAATTAAAATATAAATATTACTCTCTTAAATAAAATTAGTGATATACAATGACGGAGGTAAAGACTTAGCAGTGGGGTCACATGCCACTGATTTTTTTTTATTACTTATAATTCTATACTTATATAATGTTTAGATCTATATTATTAAATTAGTGACTCCGCTATAAAATTTGGTGACCCCATATTCAAACAATATCAAACGTAGAAGGCAATGGCGTGGTGATGTAATTCTCTTGGTTGTCGTGTGGGTCCAATCGCTTTCTTTATAATTTTTTTCTTTATTTGAAATATTTTTAATTTTTTTCTTCTAAAAGTTTACTTGTCTCACATATTGTGACATTTTTTTTGGTTGAGAAATCCATTAAAAAATATTTGTATTTACTAACTAATTTTCAACGGAGTTATTGGTTTTTTGTACATTCACTTCATTCCATCTCCTTTTAGTTTTGGTATAAAATCATCGTGTTTGTTAATTTTTAGAAATCGTCATATATAAGTAGTTCATTGATAGAAATATTATAATTTAAGGTTTCTACTAGAAATAGAAATAGTTTATTGAATAAAAAATGTGATTTTTTTAAAAATATTGCATGAGCGTTCTCCTTCCAAAACTGTGGAGGCCTCTTCCAATATTTTCAGAAACGTCGAATTTTTTATAGAAAAATTTTAGTTTATTTTCTGGCTCCGTCCCTAAACAAGTGACCCAATGTCCTCAGATCGTGGATCCGTCACTGGTGGTATACAAGTCATATTTAAGAGGATAATATTTGCATCACAATGTCCATAGGCCAGTGGGGCTATGGCCTCACGGTCGTGGGTTCGATACCCTCCTCACATAAGGGGCATGCTTTAATTTCCTTTTCTTGGGTTCTATCTTGTGTGAGACACTTATATTCCCCTACATGGGTCTTCTAATCTTCCTCCTCTGTGAGGCACTCATATTCCCCCTCATAGGGCAACCGGCATGCCGCTCTTCTAATTTACCTCCTTTGTGAGGCTCTTCTATATATGATTTCCGCCCTATATGGGCTCCCTCCTTTGGTGAGGTCTCAAAAAAAAAAAAAAAAAAGAGGATAATATTTGTATTTTTAACTAATAAAGTATCTTATTTTTTGCTTTTTTAATTTTCGCAACATATAATAACAATTTTATATCAAAGAATAGAGAGAGTAGTTTGCACCAAAAATAGAATTGAATTTTTATCCTACGTGTATTGCATTTATTGGTTTGGATATAAATTTTAAACTATTCCTACCTGAATGCCTTCCTTTTCTCTTTAGCCGTTGAAAAAATCCGTCGCTGTCTGACCTTTTTGGGGCTTGAACACCCTATCCAAAGTGTAGACAATTAAAATTAGTAAAACAAATTACGACATCTTTTGAATTTGTTTTCTCAAATAAAGAATATTTTAAAGATTTCATTGTTTACATATGAGGGTGGCAAGTACCTAATGGTGGTGAAGGAAGAAACATGTGCACTTTTGAACCAATTGATCCTTGAACCTTTTAGTGTAGAATGGGAATCTGGAGATTCTTGTATTGGTCTATTATTCTAAAACATCACTTCAAAAGCTTCCAAAACAACCCCATAAAAAGGGGTTATTCTAGTGTCACATTAAAATAATATTTTTGTACAATGCCCTTTTCCCATTGTTACATGAAAGTGATAAAAAAAAAAAAAGATGGCCAAAATGTGGCAAAAATGAATGTGGTCTAGGTGTCAGATAAATGTGAGTGTTGAGAACCGGTTCACAGGGTTCAAGATTTTTTACGTGTGAAATTAATATCATTCGATCAAACGATTGATGACTCAAATTAAAATAGTTATAATTGTCAAATTATTTAATTCGATGATTAATAATTAATTTCACAGTGCAGAGTATCTCACAATAGCTATTCCGGTGTTGAGAATGCTTCAATTCATCAAATTTGATACGGAACTACGAATTTGATACAAAAATTAATATTTTTTTCTTTTGGTAAACTAGACTAGATCATCCTATAAAGAACACAATTAACAATTTTCCTTCATAGATAAGACTTTTAACATGTTTTATTTTTGAAAATGCACACCTACAATTGAAAATGTTGTATTTCAACTCCCCTATCCTCGCTCTTTATTCAACTACTCTCTTCTCCATTCTTTGTATTTAGATTTTTTTTTTTTTTTCGAGACCTTCTATCTTAAAAATTAAAAAAAATAAATATTTGCTAGAGGAATGTAAAATCAAAAATAAAAAATTTGTATAAAGGAGTGTGAAAATTTCATTTACAAATGCACCGGTTCAAAACATTACAAAAGAGCCAGTGATAGAAAAAATGGCAAATCTCACAAGTCGTCCGGCCCCACTTGGACCCCACACCCCCGGAGGACAAAAGTTTTTTTTTTTTTTGGTAAATAAAAGTTCGGGTGATTAAGCTCCGATCACTACCACATGTCAGGGCAGGTCACATAAATTATTGGTAGTTTACAAGGGTACTTACAGATCGCGCACCAACACAGCGCTCATATCGACAATAGAATAATAAGGATCAACACCCTTGAGATGAAGTATTAAATAAGACACAAATATTTTCCCCATCCCAAATAATTTGAAATGTAACTTGAACGAAACTTGACTTAGAACATCATTAAACACTTGGAAATACTTCATAATAACATAAGTCAGACATAACTTTGAAAGTAGAACAGAAACAGTTCAAAAAGAGGTCCAAACATTCCTCGGATGAGTCCTTAAAGCGTGAACCCGTTCGTTCAGGGAGTGAAACTGAACCCGTGTGTTGAACTATTTGAGATTTTCTAGTTTGGACTATAACTAGGGCCGTTACAATTATTGTCGTATAGCCGTGAATAGATATCTGAGTTCGAAGTGTGGGAAGTCTTGTCATAGCAACACCTATGTTCGCAGTGTCTAAGTATGTGTGTGATCGTGCGTACCGTATGGGCAGAGCATGGTGTTTGTCGTACATTCGGTTGTGTAAATGCTTAGATGTGAAGAATGTAGTTATTTGATTAATTGTTATTTCTCTCTTGCTTATCTTGTTTGGAGTCTTGATTCTTACTTGATTTTAGTGTCAAAATTGTATTTTTTGGGTTTGGGAACACTTGGTGCAGAAACGGGGATTTAATGTACAAATTTGTACATGAAAAAAAGGTTTCTGCACCCCGCGAACGAAGCAACTACTGGGAGCTACTGACTTTGTGCGGACGGTTGCTGATGATACTTTTCGTCCGCAGCTTCTGATGCCTTCTGCGGACGATTGGTTCGTCCGCAGCCTTCGTCCACAGTCTGTGTTGGAGTGTTCTTCACTTCTTTCTGTTATGCGATTCATTAACTGTAAACCGTGCATTATGTATATTGTCCTAGAGCATGTTTTCTGTTATTTAGCATTGGGCATCCTGTCTAGCCTTGTTATTGTTTAAGGACGTGTCGGGAATGGGAAAACTATTTCGAGTCTTGCTTGCACTATATGTTATTTTGTACCGGGATTATGTGGATCATACTAAGCACCGGAGCTCAGTGCATCCTCTTTACTGTGCAGGTGTTCTGATCATGAGCTATATTATGGTGATGATGCTTGGGAGGGGCCCTATAACGAGTGAAGATAACGAATGTAGCTTGAACAATTTATTTCGTATTGTATTTCTTTTTGGATTATAAACATACTTTGGTTATGTAATCACTTAGTAATTTCCTTCAGTATTGTATTCCGCTAGCACACTTTGATAATTCCGATTTCATAAATGAATTTCCTTTTGATAACAACACTGTTCTGCGGCTTTGGTGCCTCATTTACCAATGAGACACTGCCATGTCATCATCCTTAGTTTCGGGGTGTGACAATTTTCCTCCAAGAAAATAAAAATAAAAATTGAGAAGTCTTAAATTAAGATGTGTAGAAAAAAAAAAAACAAATAAAACGCAATAGTATGTGATCTGAGACAATTAACCTAACTTTTTGGGCGAATTTTAATTTCATCCTTGGAAATGGACAAAATTTTCGAGTGGACGTATCAGTCAATTTAGTCCCAAAAAAAAGGACGGAGTTTCCAATTTCATCCCTAAAGGTGGCATCAGGTCAATTTAGTCTCTAAATTTGGATGACACGGTGTCAATTTGGTTCCTAAGCTAACGGAGAAAATTTCAATTTAGTCTCTGAATTTTGATTTTTTTCAACTAGATCCCATCAATTGGTGAAAATGTGTCAGTTTAGTCCTTGGGATATTGACCTCAAATATCCTAAATCATAGACACTAAATAATTTATTGTCATTATCCTAGGTACTAAATTGACACATTTTTGTCAATTGCAAGGATCTAATTGAAAATAAAAATAAAAAGGTACTAAAAATTAATCCTCTATTAGCTTAGCTACTTAGCTTGTTGGATGTCCGTTAGCTTAAAACCATATTGAGATGTTTCAGCCAATTTTGAGACAAAATTTGACCGGATGCCACTTTTAGGGACAGAATTGAAAACACACCAATCATCAATGTAAGCTACTACTCGATATGGAACAATACCCGATGATGATTGCCGTTGTTGAACAATTTCAAAAATATTTTCAGTCTCAGCAACCAGAAGAGCTGCTTCTCCCACGCTTCTCTCCCGCTCTTCAATAGCATCACTTTGACACTTGAATGTTATGATTCGCGGTAAATTGGTAAAGCAAGAAGCAAATATATATGCAATTGTGACGGATAATTCCTCAAAAATCTATTCAGCTTTGATCTCATTGTTTACCTCAATGTTCAACAAGATGGTTTTGTTTATTCTGTACATTGAGTTAGCTGCTACAACCTTTGTGGGCCAATGAACGGGATTCTCCTTCAGCTAATTTGTTTTCATCTTGAACTGAACTCTATAACAATCTTTTCAGAAGTATTACACTACAAGAAAACATTTAAATAGCGACCGCCAGTACCGTCGGTATTCGGTCGCTATTCATGTTTACCGACCGAAAATAGTGGTCGTGCATTTATCGTCGCTAAGCCATATACCGACGGAATACCGACCGTTATTAAGCGACCGATTATTCCGTCGCTATATGCCGACGGACAGCCGACCGAATAGAATAATTGGTTTGACTTTTTTAACATTGACTATCACCAACCGAAGTCCGACTGAAAGAATACCGACCAAATAAGACAACCGAATACCGACCGATAGTAAAGCGATCGAATACAGACCGATAATAAAGCGGCCGAATACAGACCGATAGTAAAGCGACCGAATACCGACCGATAATAAAGCGACCGAATACCGACCGATATAAAGCGACCGAATACCGACCGATAATAACGCGACCGAATGCCGACCGATAATAGAGAGACTGAATACCGACCGATAATAAAGCGACCGAATACCGACCGATAATAAAGCGACCGAATACCGACCGACTAGAATTTATTTGACTTGACTTAGCAACCGCTATTCCGTCGCAAACTTGTTTTAAATTTAAAAAAATAAATCTGAAATATAATTAAATCCCTATATAAAAAACTGCTGTAAAAACCTGCTGTATGAAACAGAAAATCGAAAACATCAATACAAACCAAAAACAATATCCAAAAAATCCCAAATGACAAACATAATGAATACAATCCAAAAATAACATTACATTACAACAATCAAAGCCTAAAATTCTTATTTACATTACAACAATCAAAAGCCAACAATTTTTGTTTACATTACAACAATCAAAAGCCTACAATTTTTGTTTAAAGTAACAATCAAACAATGCACTTGTAATTTACATTACAAAAAGCAAAGTGTGCACTGTAGGAAATAGTAGTAGAGAATATGAAGAAACTTATCGATTTTATAAGTTGTGTCGCGGATAGAACCACTGCCTTGAAAGCAAATTTCGGCACGACCTCGGTGCAATCAGAAACGCCGTTTTGCTCCCCAAGGTTAACACAACTAGCCCTCAAACACGTGCACTCGTGGAGAGGACTTGGAACTTGCAGGTAATTCATACTCAACATTATATGAATAGAGTCTTAGAGAATTCTCACAAGAAGGGAGAAGAATAATAGTTTTTTCTCTATCTCTACTTCACCAAGATACATCAGTATATATAGAGGTTGAAGTCATGAAGAGAGAAACTAAATGTGAGAAAAATATGTTTAAGATCATAGCATGAATCAAGGAATGGTGGGATAGTGGAAGTTGGTTATTTGACCATTTCAAATAACATGTGCTCTTAATAATAAAAGCTGACCATTTCCTACAATCCCGCCCAAATGGCATGCTTTTATGAAGAGATATGAACAAAAGAAGATTAAATTACTTAACCACCAATGTCTTTCGATTGAATTGGTGCATGAAGAAGTGAGGTAACAACCTAGTCTATGAAGTGAATTTCTCTTGAACTTCAATGACTTTAATTGAGACGCACACAACAAGTAATAAACCTTAGTAACTGCAAGTTCCGCGATGAAAATAACACAAGCGTTTTTAACGGCCATGCGCAAACCTTGGGTTCTCATGAGTGCTCCAGAAAGACAGACTAAGTCTTTCATAGAAGGCGGCCCACCTTCACACTCAAGTAGGTGGTTTCAACTCAACCATTAAGAGCCATTTAGACTCAACCTCCAGAAAAGATTATGAATTCATCAAGTCCTTCTCAATAGGACCAGCCAAACAACAAGTCCTTCCCAATAGGACCGTAAAAGGGCTATGAAATCAAATCCACAACTACCACATAAAAATAGTGACAATAGTACAAATAGAGAATAATATGGCTTCGTTAGACCACAAATGGTATCCACCATATTTCCTCAAACCATAGGCTTAAGTCATATTCCTCTCAATATGATTCAAAAATTATTTTCCTTGAAAACCTTCTAGTAGGAGTATATGTCAAATTCCAAGAACATACTACCAGTTCTTAGTAATTTCTTTACCACACCATTTAATGCGATGCATTTTCTTTTACTATTGTAAACATGATTCTAGCAATATCCAATAGCTTTCTGCGATCGCAATATAAATAAACCAGTAAAATGGATTTCCTCACGTAGACATATGAGCCAAAGGCTTGTTAACCATTCAGCTTCTTAACCTGTGAACTCAAGATTAATAAAATCAAATTTTGTGCTATAGAGATATGTATTGTATATTTTTACGATATAGCACCTCCACCTAGAATAAAACCATAACCAACAGTAGGATTAACTTCATCATTATCAGTTACTCAGTCTGCATCACAAAATCCCTCCACAACATTGAAAAATTTATTAAAATACAAATATCAGTCTACAGTACCCCTAAGATACTTATGAAAATCATGAAGTACATTTCGATGATTATTAGGATTATGAGTATACCAACTTAATCCACTCATGTAATGTCAAACCTAGCATAATTCATGAGAAACATAACACTTAGAGTGACAAGAGTTAAACTCTGAATCCATCTCCTCGCTTATTCGAATTCCTTTTACTTAAAATCTCGGTGAGGTTCGTTATAAAGAGAAGTAGACTTATTGAAGAACTTATGATCAAGAGTGAGCACATAAGGGACAATATGTCTAATACAGTCACCCTACCTTATAGATGATCAATTTACCCATCTTGCACCTCTTGCATCCTTATAAGAGAAAACGTACTAGTAGTTTCTCGTTTCTGGACTATGGCTTTTTTTTTCAACAAGTGGTGTTCGACTCAAGCACCAAAATGCAACTGTATAATAGTCCATAACATTAGGCCCTTAGATCCAACATTACAATGTAGATTTACTTCTTTCTAAAGATTCTCAACAAATACATATTATAAAGGTTCTTTCTTCCCCTAATCCCACTATGGCATATTTGGCTTTTGGTGGCACTGAAACAATGCCACGAAAAGTGGTTTAAGTGCCATAAAACTACTTTTGTGGCACTTGTGCGACACTTTTTGAACGTGCCCCCACAAGTGGTGTCGCTTTTTTCCATGGCACTAATTAAGTGCCATAAATAAATTGGCGGCACAATTTGTGGCACTTTTTAAATGCCACAAACACATTGAAAATATGACATATTTTGCGGCACTTTTTGGTAAATGCCGCGAAAATAATTTACTGTTTTTAAAAAAATAAAAAATAAAAAATATTTATAAAAAGAAAATAAAATATAACAAGAGGATCCTTAAGCCTTATTCGTAGTCACACATTATCTATAATTTAATATTTGCATTTGACAGGATTCGAACACTTAACCTCTCACTGCAAACACTAACGCTCTAACCAATGAACCACAATGACTTTTTTTTTTTAATTTTAACCAAATTTGTTTATATAACATAACAATAAATTTTATTTAATTACTTTTAAATTTGATATTTATATTTATTAATGTATATTAACAACAACCAATTATAAATAAAACTCTTTTTTTAAAAAAAATTGAGTAGAAATAAAATACTAAATGAAAACGAGATACAAATTTTAATCTTCACATCATACGAATTATAAAATAAGTTATAAACTAATAAGTTTATTTATTATATTTTTTAGTTATATATATTATTGTTAATATAATATTTTTAAAATTGGATGACATGAATTCAATAACTAAATATTTTCCATTTCTTTTGTAAAACTTGAAAATGTAATAAAATTGATATAATAAATGTATAATATAGAATATATGAAATTTCGTTCAATGTGCGTTTTTTTTGTATTTCATCTAAAATATTTTGTTTAATAATTTTAAAATGAAAATAATTAATTAATTTTATATTCAATTAATTATAATTATTTATTATCATTAATAAAATATATCTTATTAACTTTTAAAATTGAAACACTCAAATAGTAATATCAATATTTTTTCTTTAAATTACTTTTAATATAAATTTCATTTATAATGTTTCATATCTTTATGAAATTAAATGGTTAATTATCTTATGAAATATTATGTGGTACTTTACATGCCAAAATTTTTAAGGTAATAGTTTAAATTTTGATAGATTAGTCATAAATTTTACCATATATGAAATTTTCATAGATTGTCATAAATTTTGTGGCACTATATGTGGCAATTGAACAAATGTCACAATGTTTTGTGGTACTTTTTAAAAAGTGCCACGAAAATGTGACATTTTCCCAAAATTGCCATAATTATGTGGCACTTCATGAGGTAATTGAAAAAAATGCCATATATTTTGTGGCACTTTTTGTGGCAATTGAACAAATGCCACAATATTTTGTGGCACTTATTTAAAAATGCCACAAAAATGTGACATTTTTCTCAAAATTGCCATAATTATGTGGCACTTCATGAGGCAGTTGAAAAAATGCCATAAATTTTGTGACACTTATTATAAAGTGCCACAAAACTATGGCATTTTCACATAAATGCCGTAAATAAATAACATATATCATAAGTGCCACAAGCTAAGTGCCACCAAAGCCCAATTTTGCCATAGTGTCCGGAGGACAAATCTCCACCGGATTGAAATTCACCCTTATATTTTTCCACATACATTATAATGTATTATCCACGAGTTACACTACTCCTTCTCAGCTGCAGAGTCTTCCTGTGATGTCCGTAAATTTTTAGACCATGCATCCAAGTCATTAAACAACTCATGTCTTAATAGTATTCCAACAAAAAAACAATTCAAGCAATCATATCTGTAAGACATGTACAATCTTTATTGATATCCAAATTGAAATTACCCATGCTTTCCAATTTTCCCATATCACAAGATAACTTAACTTAATGTGTCAATGAACTATAGGGAAAACACTCCGATATAAAAAAAGAATTGTGAATTAAAATCCTTATCAATTTAGAACCAAGACCACAATTAATATAAACCATCTGCTAGAAATTATGATAGCTTACAACTTTTGTTTAGTTAGAATCTGAGAAATATCACATGTATCTCATTAGAATTTAACAATAAATCTTAAGTTAACAACCTTTTTTTTTTCTTTCAAATCTGTCATCTTCTCTTGACACCCATACTTGAAAAGAAATAAGAAGTTTCCACATTATTATATCCAGCAGTAAAAATATATGATACTTTATGCAAAATCACTTTGTGATTACTTAACAAACATACATTACAAAATCTTCCATTTATAATACTCCAGAATCATTAGCAACCCCTTTAACTTCTTCTTCTATTGATTCGACTCTTAAAGAAAGTGGTTAGGGAGTGCAAATTCAACAATGGAAATTTCAGTAGATAAAATGTAATCTCCTTAATTGCCTCAAAATATTACACAACAAATTTGGGACCATCGTTTATAATTTGCATCATCCACAAATTCCAACATAGACAAGTCAGAAATAAATTTATATAAAAGTAACAACCATAGATATTCTCTACTAATAATAAAGAAAAATTTGCTTTCAGATTGTAGGAAATAGTAGTAGAGAATATGAAGAAACTTATCGATTTTATAAGTTGTGTCGCGGATAGAACCACTGCCTTGAAAGCAAATTTCGGCACGACCTCGGTGCAATCAGAAACGCCGTTTTGCTCCCCAAGGTTAACACAACTAGCCCTCAAACACGTGCACTCGTGGAGAGGACTTGGAACTTGCAAGTAATTCATACTCAACATTATATGAATAGAGTCTTAGAGAATTCTCACAAGAAGGGAGAAGAATAATAGTTTTTTCTCTATCTCTACTTCACCAAGATACATCAGTATATATAGAGGTTGAAGTCATGAAGAGAGAAACTAAATGTGAGAAAAATCTGTTTAAGATCATAGCATGAATCAAGGAATGGTGGGATAGTGGAAGTTGGTTATTTGACCATTTCAAATAACATGTGCTCTTACTAATAAAAGCTGACCATTTCCTACATGCACTTGTTATTTTGATTACAACCAAAGATTACACTTCTCTAATACTCTTTTCGTCTATGAGTTGAAACCTGAAAATTCAAGAATAAAATTAAAGTTTCAAATACGTCAATTAATTTATGGTCATAAAGTACTACAAAAATAACACAACAAATATTACTCATCTTCAATATGTTCAAGTAAAAAAAGATAGTTGTGAAGCGTGAAAGATATTAATAATATGAGAAATAAATGTTACAATAAAAGAAGAGTTAAAAAGTTATACTTGTATTTTTGCTATTCATAATTATCCTCCGACATGAATTCATCATCTTCTTCAGAATTGTCATCACCCGACATGATTTCATCCTCATCCTCATCTTCATCAACACGACTCGTATCAGTCACAAGGACAACTTCAAATTCGCCTGACCGGTGTGTAAGTTGACCAACATCAGTAATAGTTGGATCAATGCGACTGGTCTCCCTCCTCGCACTTCCTCCCGATACGCTACTGTAACACCGAGAACGCCAAAAAGACGTTGTTTGGAACGACAAACAACCCAACCAATCAGCCCTAGATGTTGTCTTACTACCCGGATAAGGTGTGTAGTAGACTTGTTGACATTGGGAAGCAAATACAAAGGGATCGTAACCCCCGTATGCTCTTTTCCTATGGATTTCTACAAGTTTATATTGAGGATGCACCCTAAGACCTCGATTTGGAGTAGAATCAAACCAGTCGCATTTGAAAAGAATTATTTTTTGGTGAGGTACTCCAGCAAGTTCAACTTCAATGACCTGCTTTAACTCTCCGTAATAATCTCCTTTAACCCATAACCCGCTGTTTGTCGTTCCTTTTTCTTCGCTGTGGGCTTTTGTGTGAAATCTATAACCGTTAACAACGTAACCGGTGTATGACATCACTCTCCTTGACGGGCCCCATGAAAGATTTTTCAACAACATTTCAGAATGTTGCGGAAGGCTATGTATCTGTTTAGAACAACAAAATGGGGAAAAGAGGTGGTGACCGGCTGGAGGAGGGTGGCAGAATGCGGGGTGGGGGTTTCACAGTGGGAGGTGGGGGTTTCAATCGTTCTTGAGAGATGACGGGAAGAATTGGGCGAAATGCTTAGGGTATTTGAAGATAAAACGAACAAAACGACGTCGTTTTAAATATTCGGTCGCTTATTTCCGTCGGTATTCGGTCGTTATATATTCCGTCGGTATTCGGTTGTTAAGTGTGAACAAAACGATGGCGTTTCAATTTGGTCAACGGGACCGATATGTCCGACGGATTTGCGACGGTATAATGACCGGTATCTTTTCGGTCGGTAAGTTCCGTCGGTATTAGGTCGTTATATATTCCGTCGGTATTCGGTCGTTAAGTGTGAACAAAACGATGGCGTTTCAATCAGCGACGGATCCACATAAGGCAGAGTGGGGTCATTTAAAAAAAAAAATTTAATTATATATGATGTATTTTACTCCATTTAGATAATAAATGTATAAATGACCCCAGTGAATTATTGTATATATCAAATGACCCCAGTGATTTTTTTTAATTATATATGATATATTTTATTCCATTTAGATAATAAATGTATAAATAACCGCAGTTAATTATTGTGTATATTAAATGACCCCAGTGAAATTTTTTCCTGGATCCGTCACTGGTTTCAATTTGGTTAACGGGACCGATGTTACCGACGGATGGGCGACGGTATAACAACCGATTTGTTTTCGGTTCCTATTTGGTCGGTATTCCGTTGTCCAAATTGTTACCGAAAATTTCGGTCGCTAAATTCGGTCGCTATTTAACTGTTTTCTTGTAGTGTTAAAATCAGGAAGAAACTTCCATGATCAAGCTCAATGGCGGAGCCAGACATTATAAATATAGGGTACAATTAATATTGACAAAATAAATTCATAAATTCATTAAAGCATATAAAATATTTCATTACAATTGTTCCCTATGAGTTTTAATACTTTGATAATATTCTATAATTACATCATTCTCAATAGTATCAAACACATATTTTTCAAAAAATGTACATAAAATATGAAGATTAAAGAAGCATTAAAGGGGTTACCTATTTAATTCAAATAATGAAGGATTATGAGGATTGATGATTGAGGATAATAGAAACCCTAGTGAGAGCCAAAGGAAAAAAAATCGCCATTGTTAATGTTGAGTATCCGAAAGAATTGAGGTTTGAGATGCTTAAAAAAAAATCGTCATTGTGGACTTTTGCTATAACTTCTAGACTTGACTAATGTAGTCTATAACTTATAGACTAGTTTTTTTTTTTTTTGATGAAATCTTATAGACTAGAGTTATGCACACTTTTGTTCACCCCTTTCTAATAGTAAATTTTATTTATTTATTAAATAAATATTATAGCCTCTTACACACTTAAACTTGTTAAAATTTTAACCAAAATTGTGTCATTCCTATAATTCACGAATTAAATATTCTAATTTTAAATCATAAAGTGATTCAAGATGGGTACAATCAACAATGTTCACGGAACGAGGTAGGTATTACAAAAACAAAACTAAAACTTTTTTTTTGGAAAAAAACTGCCCCCACCATGTCCCACCGTAAATCCGCCACTGATCAAGCTGGAACTCAGCAGTTCAAGTATGCAGAAGCAAAGCAACAAGGGAAGGACAAAGGCAAAATTGCAAAGGCATTGTGCAATGCTGCGAGCAAAGTAAGGGAGTATTGGGCTGATGATTTTGGTTAAGTGGATCATAGCTGGAAAGGCATAAGTGGGCCCATCTTACTAAATATTATTTGAGCCCAGTCCAATTCTTGTAAATAGATTAGATATTTTAGCTGCTTTCCTTTTTAGTTCAAATTAATTTCTCTTTCCTTTTTAGTAATTTAGAAGAGAAGAAATAGGCGGCAAAATTCCTGATCATATCCTTGTATAAATACTGAGCAAAACTCCTGATCGTTTCAGCCAATTTCGGTAAAGTTCAACTCCTATCCACAAACTCTCGACTGCATTTTGGATATGCTCGACGGTTATTCTAGTACCTTGGTATTTCTATATAAGTTTTACATAGCGAAGTCCTTCACTCACACTTGTTAGCAAATGACTAGCATTGCAATTCTCGATGTTGGAAAGTGACAGGGCTATGCTTGTTAAGGTCACTATAGGTAGAATCCAACAACTAGGGGTTCTTGAGAATACAAACTCGGAATTTGATCATTGTCGAAATCTGCAACAAAATTGAAGCTGCAAGCCCCTTTTTGAAGCTCAAGTAAAACTTTGGTTTCCGTTTTTTACCCTCCAAGAGCAAGAACCTGATATAGCGCTGATTACAGAACGCGCCATCACAAATTGAGGATTTCCTTCTCATGGTGGTTTGTTTCGATATATTTCTTAGTTGTTGGAACGAATAGAGAGGACGAAACAAATAAAATAAACGAGAAAATCAGGAAAATCATACCTAAAAGATACTCCGGAAATGGCGAGGACAGCTCGTTGTGAGCAAGGCAGGTTCCTATGTATAAAGAGAAGTTTAATTACAAGGACCGTGACGATAAAAATGCCCAAGGCAGTGACATTAAGCTAGGATTGCTTGGTTATCCATGGATCCCACAGATGTTATAAAGTTTCCTAAAGCAGTAGTAATCAAAACCATGCTGCTAAGTTTAGCAATCTCATCTTGAATTCCCCACGGAATCGTATTAAGGTCCAAACTCAGCTTAATTGCAATGGCTAATAATGTCAAGGACACAGCATTAAGGCTAAAGAACCTGGATGGAAACCACAATTTTTTTTTCCGAAATCCGTAGAAAGTATCAGCTGGCATAGCCAGAAAACATATTGCAGAGGCCGCGGCGATGTACAAACCTATCCATGGCATAGGTTTAGCATTGCTGTCTTGCACCTCCTTGTCATAGTGATAGTAAGACATGTTAATCTGGCTGAGAAAGAAATAGTAATTGGTTAATTATGTAGAAGAAGGGGAGTAGTATATGAGTAGTTTTTTTTTTCTCACATGCTACAATAACTCTTGGCTAATGAGAAGGCTGAGAAAGTAGTAGTAAGGGTGAATTTCAATTTGTTCCTTGAAAATGGATAGGATTTTCAATTTTATCTCTAGAAGTGGTATATAGTCAATTTGGTCCTTGAAATCGGCTTAAACAAGTCAATTTGGTCCTTAAGCTAACGGGCATCAAGCAAACTAATGGAGGGTTACGTTAATTTAGTCCCGAGAGTTTTATTTTTTTTTCCAATTAGGTCAATATAATTAGTAAAAATATGTCAATTTAGTCACTGAGAGAGTGGCCGTCAAATGTTTAAACATTAAACGCTAGACCTCAATATAGACTAGTACGAGTACGATGTTCGCTTGGTAAGCCGACGAGACACTGGTCTAGTGGTTAATCCTATAGTCTCATGACGTACAGGTGTATCGTTCATATTCTCTTCTCTGTTAATCATTCTCAAGTCAATCATGTACTCGTACTTTTTGTTAGTCTCCCGGTTTAGGGTGTTTGCTTTAATATATATAATTTAGGGTTTAAATATTTGACATGTACTAAAGATGGGTGCGCATTATTCGGTCTTAACCGATAACCGAATCGAATTTTAATTTAGTAATTCGTCCAATATTTGGTTAATATAGTTTGGTTAACGTGGGTACTAGAATCAATTTTTTTTTTTTTTGTTACGATTGGGTGTAAATAATCTCTAACCAACCCGAATCAAAATGCGGAATAATATTTATCTAATTATTTTTAAACTTTATTCAAGATACTATACTATACTATAGTTTTATTTTTATTTTTAAAAAATACTACATTCAACTCTAAAGTACTAACTTTCGTTATTAACAAAACATATATTTATATTTTAGTTAGGACAAAAAACCTAAACTACTCTACACTGTCTGCAATCTCTCATTCTCAAATGTCGACTTAGAACTCTATCGCTCGCGGCTGTGACTCTTCCAAACTTGTTTGATAATTTTTTTGAAATACTTATATCGGTTATCACCGATCCAAATTTATTCAAACCGGAACAATTTTGATTCAGATAAATTTGATTTTAATGTTGAAATGGTTTGGTTCGGGGTTTAAAGAAATATAAAAACCGAATGAAAACTGAAATAATTAACCGCATTTAACTAAACCGCCTGAAAGCACACCCCTACTGAGAGACTAAATTGACACATTTTTTTGATATTATAAAGATCTAGTTGAAAAAATAAAACTCCAAGGATTAAATTGAAATCATTCAACAATCCGTTAGCTTTTTGGATGTCCGTTTAGCCAAATCTAGTGATTAAATTAACTAAATGCCACTTTGAGGGACAAAATTGAAAATCCCCAATTAAAATTCACCCTGCTATAATGAACTGGTCTTTAGTCATAATATTGCCAATTTCCAAGAAGATGCTAAATATTAGGAGTAATACTTAATTTGTTTGTCTCCCTTTCTAGGGCTTCCTCCTTCTTTTGTGAAGCTGTTTTCTCTTCTTTTATGGGGCAATCGCCCAACCGGGCTTCAAAAAATTTTTTTTTGCTTGTTGCGAAACGAAATTAAGGCAGCGAAGTCAGAAACAAAAAGGAGAAATATAAATAAAAAATACTAAGGAGCCCAAGAATCAAGTTGACTTCTCTTTGTAAAAGGAAATAGTCAAGTTAACTTTGGAGAGGTCTTGGCAGATTCTTTCAAGTTTCAACTAATGAATTGATCGGCTTATTCATAAATATAATTGTAAATTCTTTTTAGTTACTAAAGTTTGTAACTTAACTGCTCATAATCTTGCTAAATAGGCCAAAAACTCTTCTTTTATAGGCTATATTCCTCTTAGATCCCTTCCTTGTGAGATTTTTTGTGATCATGATTCTAGTAGATTTTTTAATGTAATAGATCTCGGGGACTGTACTGTTTCTTCTAGTAATGAATATATAATTTTTCATCAAAAAAAAAAAAAAAAAAGACTAACGAGGAAGGTTTGTGAAAGTAGTTGTATAAAGTTGAAGTTGCGGCTGTCAATTGAATTTATTTGAGTTTAAAATATTGGGTTTGGATCTAAATCTACTAAATAGAGATTTAATTTGGGTCCTCATGATATTTGATATGAGTTTTTTTAATTAGAGTTCGGACTCAACCAAGTTTGGAATCGAAGAGGCCAATAGCCCAGTGAAGCATTGGCCGGCCCGTGACCGAGAGGTCCCGGGTTCGATACCCTCCATCGGCGTTATGGTAAGCTTTATTCTACCTTATCTAGGGTGTTCTCTCTCTCCATTGTGGGGCTGTTCTATCTCCCCAATATGGGGCAATCGCCCATCGTGGCGTCAAAAAAAAAAAAAAAAATAACCAAGTTTGGATTTAAATGAAAATCATAAATCTTAATTGAGTCTTTGAGTCCTTAGGTTTCTTGAGTCTACACAATTATAATTTTGACTCACTACTTGTGATAACCGTAACTTTTGCTTACGTAATTTCTGACGTGTAATTAATTTTTCGCAAGTGACTTTGTAGACGAAATATATTTTGTGCGACTATTTGACTACATGTTTATTTAATTTTAAAAAACATAATACATGTTTTATTTTGTGTACCTTTTAGTGGGGTATTTTGCATGTGTATCGTAGTTGAGTTATTTTATTGTAAGTCACCATAATAATAATGATAGGAATTAAATAAAATGGATTATATGATTTAGGGATTTTTTAGAATAAAATAATAAAAACAAAAGATGTTCGCTGGGACTAAGGAATTCGTGGGGTTGGATTAATTAAGAAAAGAATAATTGAAAGGGCATCAGTTGGGGTTTTGGTATTTAAAAGAACTTAAAAGGCATCGTGGGTTACTGTGAAGGAATTAAAGGCAAGGAAGTAAATAAAATAAAAAAGGAAAAAGAAAACAGTAGCTTATATATATTTGGTACTTCGTGGACGGTTGGGAATAAGCAAAAAGGAGAAAAGAAAAAAAAAAACAAGAAGAAGAAAGAAATGGCTTCCAAGCCGTGAGATGAGAGAAAATGGAGTCTTGAGAGTTTTGATTTCTAGCAACTTCGAGAGTATTTTTGAGTGGGCAATCGTTATCGGATTTCGATAACCCTTATATGGTTATTGATCACGACAAAACAGGCTACAAGGGCGTGAAATCGGATTCACTTTTCGATTTCGTAGTTGGAAGATTTCGCATAAAAAACGAGGGCTGATTTTCAGAATTTCTTTTCTGTACAGTTCCAGTAGAATCGTCGTACAGGTAACATACGAACTCCAAACGGAGTAATTCTTTTTGATTTATAAACTAGAGTGATAGGGCTATAATCTGACCGGAGGGATTGAGATTTTAACCGTTAGATCTTCCGTAATGTATCTCAGAAGTGGAGGGCAGAACCAGATTTTGTGCGATTAAATATAGTCTGTCCAGAACTTCGACAGGATGTTTGAGAGGGCTATCGACCTCCGTTTTTTACCCACAGCATATCAATTCGAAGATAATTGAAAGGGCTTCGAGTGAGCGCAGACGGAACGCAATTCGGAGTTTCCAGCAGAAAGTTATCACACCGCGAGTGAGGCTGCCAGCACTGTTTATGAAATTTCAGTGTTTATCGCATCCGCAACAGGTAGGGACCCCGCTTTCCTCTATTAAATTCTGTTCTGGATTACTTTTACCGTTGGGTATTGTTCTGTTATGTTTTATGAAGTAATTGAGCATAATTAATCGCACAAACTGTTGGAGAAAATTTATTCTTTGATATTACTGTATGTTGAATTGATTTATGTCTTGAATTGGGTAAATTGAGCATGTCGTATGAATTGTTTTCCTATTGCTTTCATTGAATGCTATACTCACATAAACTGTATATGTACGGTTCTGTACCTGTTTTGTAATTTTCTCTTTGTTAATTGCATTTTGGTCGTGTTTGGAGTCGTTTAATTGGCGTCATTGTTTTTGTCCAAATTGGTTTGGTCGACCGAGTCGTCGCCCCCTATTGAGCTCGTATTTATGATCACTAGTCAGCAGGGTTCGGTCCCGCCTTACGTTTACGATAAGCTGCTTTCGTGACCCCAAGAGGTCTTCGCTGCGTTTACGTCCCCCGTGGCCCACACTTAATGGGGCTAATCATTAGGTACGGTGGTGGTTTTGTGGAGTCCCTGGTTGGGGGTGATGAGACAATGTAAGGATTGAACCTTAAAATCTGTGTCCCGTAGTTTGGGGGAGAATCCGAACCCACGAGTTTACTGAAACCGTCCTAGTTTGGTTGATAACTGGGACCACTGCCGTTATTGCTGAGTAGTAGAGATTAGATATGTGAGCTCATGTGGTGGGAGTCCTGTCATAGTAGGTAGCTACGTTCTAAGTATCTAAGACGAGTATGTGATTGTGTGTACCGGATGGGCAACGCGTGGTGCTTGTCGTATACTTGGTTATGGAATCGTTTAGGTACGAAGAAAGTGGTTATTTGCTTAATTGTTACATTCTATGTGTTCGTTCTTGTTTGGTCATTATATGATGTTTGCTTGGAGTCTATTTGGTCTCATATGAGTTGGGATGTTGGGAATGTTTTGGTGCCCTTTTGCACAAGTTTAAACTCATTTTTTTTTCCTGAAAACCGCAGCTGTGCAGCTTCAACTGTCTGCATTACGATCTGCTTTTGTCATTTGTCATCGCACCGAGTTCTGAGTCTTGCGAGACTTGGATTGAGTCGTTTGTATATACTTCCATAGGGGTATTCTGGGAAAAGGGCATCTGCATTATCTGTTTATGTTTCTTCTGTCTCTGTTTCTGTTCTGTCTTTATTATCTATATTACTGTTTTAGGTCCCTGCTGAGCACCGGAGCTCAGTCCGATATCCGGTTTTGTTTTTCAGGTTTTGTAGATGTTGATTATACCTGTGATGATGGAGCTTGGGATGGGGATTAAGAAGAGTGATCCTAACTGGATAGTTCACACCTGTTATCGCTTTTATAGTTATTTACCTTGAAACTTGTTTCCCTTTGAGATGTAATAACTTAAACAGAAATAATTTCATTTTTAGAATAACGCTTCCGCTACTGTTTTATTACTATTTATGGATTTATCTAATGAACTCCTTGATATAGTAATCTCTGACTGTGGCTTAGGTGCTTCATTAACCAATGGGGCACTGTCATGTCATCACTCTGGAGACGGGGTGTGACACTACTCTTGAATACTATATTAATTTGGATCCAGGCTCATTTTAGTCCTTACCCAATTTTAATCTGGATATAAAAAAATATATTTAGACTCAAATTGAATCTAGTAAATCTGACACTAGATATGGGTCGTTGAGTCTCATTAATAAGCATATTTGCAGTTAGATGAATTTTATCGTTTCAGTTTTAAAAGGGATTATTTCCCTTTCATAAAACTCAAACTCTTAGTACAAGACAATTAATATATTAAGTACTCCTAGGTTTGGATTTAAATATCCTAGTCTATGCAAAATTGATGAGAAATAAAACATACAATTATGAACGAAGTGAGCAAATAATTAGTTTGAGGTTTCAAGATATAAAGATCTTGAGTGAAAGCTTCACTCTCAGTTTCTTGTATTCTTATCTTTTCTAAAGAAAGAAAAAAAAAATATTTTGTTAATTGCTATTAAAATAATTTAGATCCTAAAAATAAAAAAATAGTTAAACAATTAAAATCATCCGACAGAATAATATTTATATATATCGGGACAGAAGCATGTGAAAGCGACATGTGGCGCTTTGTAGGCGCAAGTCCAATGAAAAATTTACATTTGTCAATCAAAACATTTATTAGTCTCTAAGATGTTGTGCTCCATATATATATATATATATATATATATATATATATATATATATATATATATATATATATATATATATATACACTCACACACTAGCCTAATGACCCATGTTATTCACGGGAACAAATTTAATTGTTAATAAAATATTAAACATCATAATAGTGAAAATTATTAATTGTTTTTCAAAACTACATATATAGAAAAAAAGAAAAAAATATAAGAATTTTGTATTTATATGCAAAATATCAAAAAAGGTTCCAACAAGAAAAGAAAATTCTTTCAACGATTGCTCAAGGTCGGTGTTATAAGTTTTCTTGAAAAAATTAACGGTTTAAATTAGGGATGGCAATTTGGCCCGTGATCCGCTGATCCGCCCCGCCCCAATGATGTTTGGGGCAAATCTGATCCGCCCCATACTGAGAACGGGGCGGGATGGGGCGGATTTGGATATGATGTTTGCCCCGCCCCGCCCCGTTCCCGTTCTAATCCGTTTAGGTAGGGTTATATATATATATATATATATATATATATGACCCATTTTCTCTAACCCTAATTCCCCGCCCCTCATCTCATTCTCTCATTCCCTCATACTCTTATCAGCCCCTCATCTCTCTCTCTCAAGCTCTCAATCTTTCTCCTTCCGGCGACTTCTTCCGGCGCCCCACTGCTTCCTTCCGGTGCCGAATCCGCCTTTCTCTCTCCTTCCGCTGCTAACTCCCTCTCACTCTCAGTGAATACAACCGACTCCCTTCCTCCTCAATCCGCCCGCCGCCATAGAATAAGAAGAAGAAATCGTCAAATCACTGTCAGGAATTGACATGTGAATCAGAAGCAGAGCATTTCTTCCAGTGTTATGAATCTCAGACTGGTGAATGACATGAATTTTTTGTGCAGATTCTTGGAAAAGATGATTTTTTGTGCAGATTTGGGAATTCTTTAGGCTTTAGTATATGATTTTTTTTTTTTTTTTGGAAAAACATAACGGGGCGGGGCGGATCTGACCCGATCTGCACGGGGCGGGGCATGGGGCGATGAGTATTTCCCCGTTGCGGGTCACGGGGCGGGGCGGGGCAGCAAATCAATTGCGCGGGTCAGGGTTGGGTCTTTAGAAATCCGCCCCATTGCCATCCCTAGTTTAAATGAACCATTAAAAATAAATAAATCCAGTCTCACAAATTTATTGGGCAAATTCCAACTATTTAATGACACGATAAAAATTAAATGACTCGATCAACTAAAGTTTTTTTTTTGAAGTTTTTACCCTTTTAATGAAAAACGTTTTGTGAGCAGTTCACATGCGGGTTCAACATAAAACTAAATGGTTCCGTGAACTGATTTTCTTTGAAAAAAAACTTTGACTGTTAGAATAAAAAAGTTAAAAAAAAATAAAAAAATTAGACTTGTCACTCAATTTAATAGACTAAAAACCAACCAATTCAATCAATTAAAAATCCTACCCACTACCTATATTTATAATGTCGTCAAATTTCAAACACTTTGTACAATTTCTATGTAGGATTTTTAATAATATTAAAATAAAGAAAAAGACAATATTAGAATATGAGAAATAAAAAATCTTTAAAAATATTATAATATATAATTTAATTTGAATAAATCTTTATGAACCATCTGGAAAGCAAATAAAGTCTGTCTCTTGACAACGAAGTGCAGCTCAAGCGGTAAGACACTTCACTTCCAACCGGTAGGTTGGGAGTTCGAGTCATGCCGGAGGGAAAATGGGGAACCATTATTGATCCTCCTTTTGAAAGAAAAAAAAAGTATGTCTCTCCAAGGCAAATTCCAACCTAGTTAGTGATACAATAAGAATTAAATGGTTCGAACAAAATTTTAATTTTTGACTCTTTTAATGAATAAAGTTTAGTGAGCAGACTCGCCTGCAGATTCAACATAAAACTAAATGGTTCGGTGTATTATTTTTTTTTTAAACAACTTCGATTGTTGGAATGACTAAATTGAAAAACAAATAGGATTTGTCACTCAATTTAATGGACAAAAACAACAACTCAATCAATTCATTCAATTAAAATTCATCTTCAACCCCTTTTGTTTATAATGTTATCAAATTTCAAAAACTTTATACACTTTCGATGTGAGATTTTAAATAATATTGAAAAAATAAAAATAAAAAATTAGAATAGAAAAATAATTAAAATACTAAAAGGAAAAAACACCGATTTCGTCCTGAAAGATATTCTAAATTATGGTTTTTGTCCTGTATGTAAAATTTTGGGGTTTTAGATCCAGTATGTTTTTACGACCTGCCGTTATTGTTCTTCCGTCCCATTTTCTGTTAAAAAATCGTCAAGCCACTCATGTGCCTCACACGTGAGATAATATTTAGGGGTATTTCGGACATTTCAACCAATTTTCCACAAGAAAAAACTTGTGTACTCAATTGTTAAATAAAATTACTATGGATACCCAATTTAATTTATCCAAAAAAATCTCAAAACTCATCCCTTCCCCTCTATCTCCATCTTCACCCTTCTCCACCACCAACGACAACCACCACCACCGCTAACCACCACCAAAACTAGAAGGAGAGGATGATGATGATGATTGATTCCTCCCAAAGCTGGGTCTAATGGAGATTTGTGTCCTTGAATGAGTGAAATTAACAACAAAGCCCAAACAAAATCTTCATCTCCATTTGCATTACAATTGACAGAAAAACAACTTTCAGATTTGTGTCCCTGATAATTGGAGATAATTTTGGAGCCGGCTCCGGCGACTCCTCCTCCCTCCACCACCGCTGCCACCAATTTCTGCTCCACCACCACCAATTATCACCAAAAGCCAAGGATCTAAAAATAAATCCTCACTAAAAGATGCACACAAAAAAAATTGAAAATTTTCTCTCAAAACCATAAAAATCGAAATGGGTTTTCAAGATCTAATTTATCAGTTTGGTTAAAAGCTAACACCACATATGAGTGTTTCGTATAGATTTCTTGTCAAATCCATATAGATTTCTTGTCTTGTTGGCCTTTTCACTGTAGGTCTGCTTTAAAAGCTCAAAAAATTGAACTCTTGGACTTCTGAGTTTGAGTGATTTTTCAATGGAATTGGATCACACAACTTTCAATGGAATTGGATCTGGACATATTACAGGGAGATGGGGTTGGCGAAAAGATACCGGTGGTGGTTGGAGGCGGCGGCGGCGGCGGTGGTGAGCGGTGGTCGACAAGGGTAAAGGGGGATGAAGATGAATAGAGATAAAGAGTTTAGGGATTTGTTTTTTTTTTTGGATAAATTAAATTGGGTATCCATAGTAATTTTATTTAACAATTGAGTACACAAGTTTTTTCTTGTGGAAAATTGGTTGAAATGTCCGAAATACCCCTAAATATTATCTCACGTGTGAGGCACATGAGTGGCTTGACGATTTTTTAACAGAAAATGGGACGGAAGAACAATAACGGCAGGTCGTAAAAACATACTGGATCTAAAACCCCAAAATTTTACATACAGGACAAAAACCATAATTTAGAATATCTTTCAGGACGAAATCGGTGTTTTTGCCAATACTAAAATATATAATTTAATTTGAATAAGTCTAATATCAACAATTTGAAAAGAAATTAAAGTTCATTTTTTCAATTCATTGGGTAAATTCCAACTCAATTAATTATACGATACGCATGAAAGGACTCGATCAACTAAAGTTTTTTTTTTTTTTTTTTTTTAAACTTTGACACTTTTAATGAAAAAAGGTTTAGTGAGCAAACTCGTCCAGCGGGTTCAACAAAAAATTCAATTGTTCGGTGCACTAATTTTCTTTGGAAAAAAATGGCTATTGGAATGAAAAAAACTGAAAAGTAAATTGAATTTGTTAAGCAAGTCAACCAATTCATTAAATTAAAAATAATGCCAAACCGTTTTATTTATATTGTTGTCCAATTCTAAAAACTTCATAAACTTTTGATGTGGGATCTTGATTAATATTGAAAAATAAAAAGATAAAATTAGAATAGAAAAAATAAAATAACCTTAAAAATATTAAAATATATATTTTAATTTGAATAAGTCAAATATGAACCATCCGAAAAGCAAATAAAGTACGCAACTCCAATTTATTGGGCAATTTCTAACTCAGTTGATGATAATAATTCAATGAATCGATCAACGAAAGTTCCTTTTTTTAAGTTTTAACTATTTTAATGAAAAATGTTTGCCTGTGAGTTCAACAGAACATTAAATGGTTCGGTGGATTAATTTATTTTGAAACAAAACTAAAAGTTAGAATGAAAATTTTGAAAAACAAATAGAATATGTCACTCAATTTAATGGACAAAAAAAAAAAAAAAACTAATACATTCAATTAAAATTCGTATTAAACTCCTCTATTTATAATATTGTCAAATTTTAAATTCTGCATACACTTTTTTCTATGTGAGATCTTGAATAATATTGAAAAACAAATATAATATGAAAATTAAAAAACCATTAAATATTAAAATATATAATTTAATTTGAATAAGACAAATATGTCGAGGTTACTTTCAATTTAATGGATAAAATATTATTCAGACAAGCAAAATCTTTTAAACTAATTAGAAAAATCAAAATTATTTTGTTGGTTGCTGAAGTACTGCAATTATTCTTTCATATCCTTGAATGACTTTTAAGTCTAGCGATTATTTTTTCAAGAGTTTTTTTTCAATGATGGCTCAAGGTCGCGATGAAAATTTTCATGGAATTTTTTGTGTTTAATTTAACAATTTGAAAAGCAAATAAAGTAAGTCTCTTCTATTCATTGGGCAAATTCTAACTTAGCTAATGATACACTAAAAATCAAATGGTTTGAGAATAAAAAAAAGTTAATTTTTTTTAAAGTTTTTACTCTTTTACAGAAAAAACGTTTAGTGAGCATGTTCGTTTGCGGATTAAATTTAAAATAAATGATTTGGTGAACTAATTTTCTTTTAAAAAAACTTAAACCATTTGAATGAAAAAATTGAAAAGCAAATTGGATTTGTCACTCAATTTAATGGACTAAAAACCAACTCATCCAATTCATTCAATAAAAAACAATTCTCAACCCCTTTATTTATAATGTTGTCAAATTTCAAAATCATCATAAACTTTCAATGTGGGATCTTGAATATTATTGAAAAGAAAAAGAATAAAATTGAATAGAAAAAATAAAAATCATTAAAAATATTAAAATCAACAATTTATTTGAATAAGTCAAAGATGTCAAGGTATATTATTAAATTAATAAATAAAAATTATCTCAACCAATTATATTTAGAAGTAAAAACAATATAATTTCTTTAGAAGTAAAATTAGAAAATATTTTTTTGTGTGCGCAGTATTTATACACAAGGTATTATCAGAATGTGAAAACTTAATTATCAAATCACTAAATTACTAAATTACCATATTAATAGATGCTTTATTTTATTTTTTATAATGTGACTTATACAGAAATTGTTTTCTTTTCATGATATACCTATCACTAATTAATTAAAATAATATTAATTGGATGCCTTTTTTATATCGTTTAATAACTAGATGTCAAATGTAGTCAAATTTTATTTAAAAATCATTAATTAATTAAAATATATTAGATGCCTAAATTTAGTTAGATGCCTATTTTTTTTTTTTTTTTTTGTTTAATCGTTTACTAATCAGATGCCTATTTTTTTTGTTAAATTTCGTTTACTAATTAGTTGGATCTTTTTTCCACAAAAAACCCATATTAAAAAAATACTCTCAGTTTTAAAGTAATCTCAAAGTCAAATCAGATTTAGATGATTTAATGTTTCTTGTTTCATTTCCAAACTTCATTCAAAGCAATTTAGACCTCAACTTAACTTTCCAAACTCAAAAAAAACTCAATCCAAATACACCCTAGAATTGGTGAAGTAAATGATTGAATTTATGTATTTTACTCGGGCAGAAATATCGGACTGGACTGAGTTTTAAATTTAAGACTAATTTTTTTATTTCAAATCAAATTCTAAATAAAGTTAAAATTTCATATCTAGACACAATAAAAAAAAAAGGCAAATTGGCTCCACGGGTCCAAAATCTATTTTGCTTTGGTGATTTTTGTCCAAAATCTATTTTTTTACAAATCATAGTATCAAAACAATTTATGTATGGTGACAAAGGTCATTCTGTCCAAAATTCCGCCAGTCAAGTATTAATTAAATTTTGAATCTAGTCAACCCTAAAACTATCAAGGGTATTTTTGAGATTTTAAACATTAAACCCCCTCCAAACTAGGAATGGCAATGGGGCCCGGTTAAATTGGGGATTCGGATCGGCCCGACCCAGTTGGGCCGGGGTGGGGATGGGGATGGGGATGGGGATAAATTTGACCCCGCTAACGGAGGCAGAGCTGGAGGCCGGAGGAGTAGTATCCCCGGCCCACATGTCTTGACTAAAACAATAAATAGAAAGATAATAAAATATCTATACAAAAAGGAAAAGACACCCAAAATATTGGAGAAGATCATGGAAAATCTCAAATTATCTCCATAGATTCCTCCATCTCCTAAAATATATTGTAAGTTGTAATCATATCCTATCCTCTTTTCAATTATACTGCTGCATCAAGTACGAATCGTTCTCTTTGTTTTTTTTAAGAATAATCATTATCTTTGTTTTTGTAAGCTTATAACGATATGCTTAATTTTTTTTGGAGATTAATGAGATGAATTGGATTGACTGGAAATATGTATACCAAAGATTAAGAGTTTGGTCCTTTTAAGTACAGGATAGTGAAACTATATATATATTGCATTCTTCTGAAAATTTCTACTAATTTAGTTAACGTATCACGTCATTGATGGATTGGAAGTAATATCTGCCTTGTATATGGACAATAACATGACTCAATGTTAATGCTGGTTACTTCACGAATATTAGTATAACCATAATTCTAATTTGTCCCTATGTCCTTATTTTTTCCCTCTTTTTGAAGCAAGAAATATTAAATTAAAAGGTTTTTTTTAATTCATAAAATTAATTTTCTAAATATATATTCTACTTCTTTCAGATGCTAGAAGACCGAGTTAGTGAAAGTTCAATCAATGACATGGAATGAAATACATCAACCCCTCATGATAGTAGCACCCAAGTCGATCAATTGAATCAATCAAATACATTGGTTGATGAGAGTCCAGTTGAAATTGTCAAATTTTAAAAAGAGAAAATAGGAACTGATATTGGTCCAAAGGGAAGGCAATTTTCGGTTGTTTGGAACCATTTTAGGCAAAAAAAAAAAAAAAACAATTAACGGAGAACCAAAGGCCGAGTATATTTATTGCAATAAACTTCTTGTAGGTGGACTTTGTAAAACTCATAACTTTTGCTTTCGGAATATTTGACGTGTAATTAATTTTTGTATGACGAATTATGTAGGCGTAATTTATTTCGTGTGACTATTTGACTACATGCCTATTTAATTTTTATAACATATTACGCGTTAGGTTGTGTACTTTTATCGAGGGACATTTCGCACGCGTAACGTAATAAGGGTATTTAATTGTGACTCACATTAATTTAATTGGATTACAAAAATACCATAATAATTATATAGAAAATAAAATGAATTAAAAATAAAAAATATTTCATATAGGAAATAATTTGAGATTGGATTTAATAAATAATAATAAAAAAGAAAAGATAAAGGAAAGCAAAGCATTTTTTTTGGGGGTTAGAGAATTTTAAAAGAAAGAAAAAAAAATTAAAAGAAGAGTAAATGTGGTGTAAGGTGAAGGGGTTCTCGGAACCGTGCAAGACAACAATACAAAGAAGGCATTTCGTGGATTATTGGATCAGGAAACTGGAAGAAGAAAAGGAAAATGAAATAAAAGGGGCAATCATCTTGGTTTCAAGGAACCAGTGCAGGGCTTTGCATGAGCCTGGCCCAGCCTTTTTCTATTTTGGTTATGACATGCCACCCAAAATTGGAAGAGAAATATTTGTGTCCAGGACGGACTTCCGTCCTGGCTGACGTGGCGCTTTTCCCTACTCGCCTTGCCACGTCAGCGAACTTCCGTCCTCACCAAGTAGAAAAAACCCTACAACCCTAACTTGGTCCCGTGACTTTGAGGACGGAATTGCCACTTCCGTCCTCAAGTTGCAGGCAATTTGCAGTGTGTAGTCACTTCTCACTTTTGCTTTTTTGACCATGCTCCCTCGCCGGAAATTCCTGAACCTGTCTGGCACTTTCGTTCGCATTTATGACCGATTTTCAGAGACTTGTCCAATTCGAAAATTAATTTTAGAATTTCCCACTACATCTATAAATACCCCCTCAAAACCTCTCCACAATCTACCACATTCTCAAACCCATAAAAATCCTATCTTCTTCACAATTCCTTTTTTCCAGATTTATGGCCAACTTTCCCGAATTTATTCAAAAAGAAATGTGCAAAAAATTCAGGGATGTTGATTTTACAAGAGAATGGCCTGTTGAATACGAGGAGGTTTTAGTAGAAATTTGTTATGATTTTAGTACACAGGGTTACCCTGGTGAAAAATGTTGATCTGATTGCTACAATGAAATTGTTTACAGAATGAATTCTGTGACTGGGGGACAATTCACAATTGCGATGATCGACGCAGGCCTAGCAAAACTGCGTAGGCGGTTTTGGGATTTCGAAGCACTTACTCACAAACCTTGGTTCAAGTACGACGGTAGGACGAACATTGTTGATTTGGACGGTGCTGAGGACCAGTGGGAGGAATACGTTGCGGTAAGTTGCATGTAATTACGGCACACTGTATTAATTCAATGTTTTCATAACTAAATGTTTTGTTTATATAACTCTGTATTAGGCTAATCCAAGGGCTAAGCGGTATAGAAGGACTGGAGAATTTTTCTTTATCATTCTCTGCCATATTTTTGGGTACGAAGGAAGAGGATTTGTGGACGAAGCCGGACAATGTTCAAGATCACCTGAAAAGGTAATTGTGGAGGCTCCCCCTGACTACCCGATGTCGGATGCATCGTGCAGCAACACTTGTTCTTGGAAAATGATTGAGCCAAAGTTTCGAAAAAACTAGGGTTTGAAGAATCGGGACTTTGTTTTGTTATATGTTGGATGTAAATTTGTTTCTCGAATTTAATGGAATTCTCAGTTTTTCGATATTAGAAAGTTCCGAAATGATTAATATTTAAAAAATACTGAAAATAATAATTATAATGGACTTTATTGGAGTGGGTATAAAATGAATTGGACAAGTCTCTGAAAATCGCTCAATAATGCAAACGAAAATGCCAAAACTGTTCAGAAATTTTCGGCGAGGTTGCATGGTCAAAAAAGCAAAAGTGCGAAAAGACTAGACATTGCAAATAGCCTGCAATTTGAGGACGGAAGTGGCAATTCCGTCCTCAAAGTCACGGGGCCATGTTAGGGTTTTTGGCACAAAGTTTCTGCCGGTTGAATGAAATATTATTTAATCGTGGAAATGCCATGTCAGGCGCCCCTATCAGAATCGGAACAGACCAATTACCAGATCCACCTATCATCGCCGGCATAACCATAAAAAAGATCATTAAAAAAGCGTGAGCCGTTATTAAAACATTATAAAGTTGATGATTCCCACCAAGAATTTGATCGCCGGGTCGTGCTAATTCCATACGAATCAGTACTGAGAAGCATGTGCCCATCACTCCAGCAATGGCACCGAAGATGAAATATAGAGTCCCTATATCCTTGTGGTTAGTGGAGAACAGCCATCGACTTCCGTCCTCGGCTCAGGACGGAAGTGGGGACTTCCATCCTCAACTGGTAGAAACTTTGTCCCCAGCAAACATTTGTGGCCTGATTTCTCTATAAAATCCAATACCCTCCCATCCATTTTTCTTACCCCAAACTACATTCCTCAATCAATTTGTTACACGCAGCCCATCCTTCCTCAACCCCATTTTTGTTTCTATAAAAAAATGGCACTTGAATGTCCGATGAGATTGTATTTACATTTCGACCACAATATAGTCTACGAAAATGGTGGTTATCCGCGTTTTGCGTAGCCAAGCGAAAGAAGTTTGGAAGTTATACAAAGGCTTTCATTCCGACAACTTTGCCATAGAATATGTTGGCGCAAAGGAGTCGAGCTTTCTAGTGTCACTGTTCGGCTAATTTTTCATGCCGACGTACAACATGGTGACATACGATGTTATAAACCTTAACGCCGAAGAAGGTTTAGACACTTTGTGGGGAATCCAAACGGATTTCAAACTACAATGGATTCATGTTGGTGCCTTGTTAGAACCTGTGTAGAGACATGTAGATAGCTTTGTAATACCGACAACAGAATTTGCACCGGAAGCACAATTTGTTCCGAAACCATTTTTTTCGGAGCCAAATCCAATACCAAGTATGCCCCCACCGTCTTCTTACGAACCCTGTATAGATAATTCGGTTATGGATTCCTTAGGTCAAATATCCGACATTGACGGCGTTCCGGAAACGGAAGACGACTTCGCCGACGATAGTGCCGGCGATCACGAGGACGACGGGGTCGAGGAAGATATACAGGCGGTAGCGGAAGATGCCAACCCTGAAATCCAACAACAAACCGCTGGACCGAGTACTGAAGAGACGATCCAAGAGCCTGAACCAACTACATCTACCTCCGCCCCGGCCATTCCATAATGGAATTTACCATCATACGGTAACTATGCTAATTTTTCCTGTTGGAATGATATGGGGAACCTGTCCCTGAACTAACATACGGGGGAGAAAGAATTAAAACATGGAATCCCAATATTCTTGAAATATGCTTGGGGATGCAATTCAAGGATAAACGCGAGGCAATGTTGGCAGTTAACGTGTGGCATGACAAGGTGACCTTGAGAGAATGGATGAGAGAGAGGAGCAACAAACAATGGTTCACCGGGATGTGTAGAAATTCAACCGAAAATAGTCGATGCTGTTGGTACATTCGCGTAAACCATAGCAGGGTGGATGAAATGTGGAAGGTTACCAAGCTAAACCAGGCCCACTACTGCTTGATGGACCAGAATAAAAAACGCAACATGTCCTCCAGCTACATCGGGATAAAAATTCTACACCTTGTACAGGCTGATCCTGAAATATCTGTTAAATTGATTAGGGTCGCTTGTGAAAATAATATGAGTTTGACTTGTACCTATAGAAAAGCTTGGTATGCCCGACGAAATGCTATAGAAACACTTTTTGGTACTTGGAAATCAACTTTTCAGGTACTGCCCCATTATATGCGGGCACTAAATGATTCAAACCTGGGTGCAATAGTCAAATATCTTTACCACCCACGAGAAACCGCTAATGGCCCCAAGGTGTTCAAGTCATTGTTCTGGACTTTTAAACCGTTGGTTGACAGTTACCGGTGGTGCCGGCCTATAATTTCAATCGATGGGACACACCTTATGGGGAATTATAAAGGGACACTCCTGGTTGCAAGCACTCTGGATGCTCCCTTGCTTTTGCGTTGGTCGATTTAGAGGCAACTTCCACTTGGTCATGGTTCCTTAAGCACTTAAGGGACCATGTTGTGAAAGACCTTTAAGTGTGTCTTATCAGCGATCGTCATGTCGACATTCTTAGTGTCGTGGCTAGCGTCCCCGGATGGCAACCCCCAATAGCAGTGCACCGATACTGCCTTAGGCATTACAGGTCCAATTTCCACACTCACTCGAAAAACAAAGAATTGAAAGATTATGTGTGGATTACTGCAACCCAAAAGAAAAATGTTAAGTACGATTTTTATCTTGAGCGTATCAAACAAAAAGATAAGGATGCATTTAACTGGTTGATGCAGATCCCCAAAGAGTTGTGGACTTTGGCATACGACGGGGGAATGCGTTTCGGTTGCATGACTACAAACATGTCCGAGGCGCTAAACTGCGTTCTGAAGCAGTCTAGAGCGCTGCCTTTGAAAGCGCTCGTGGAGATGATTTTTTTCAAGCTTGTACATTATTTTGACACACACCGGCAAGACGCTAATAGTTGTCAAACGCCTTTCCCTAAGAGGATATGGGAGCAGTATTTCGTGTACGAACAAAAAACAACAAGTCTGACTGTGCAACGACACCACAAGGACCAAGGTATTTATATGGTCATGTCCCGACATAGAGGACCGGGCGAAGGTGGAAAAATATACACGGTCAACTTATCAGCTCGTGCGTGTACCTATGATAAGTGGTCTACTTATTCAACTCCATGCTCCCATGTCACTGCTGTGTGCAAATCCATGAGGGAGGATGCCTCTAAATATATCCACCATGTTTATTCTCTCGATCATTATAGAAATACGTACAAGTCCATTTTATATCTTGTACTTGATCCCGTTCATTGGAGACCTCCCCCTTTTGATATGACATATCACCCTCCTAACATGAAAGCTACGCAGGTGGGTCGACCTCAAAGGCAGAGATTTCAAATGCCTATGGACACAGAGAATAGGAGCAGTCAAAGGGAAAAGAAGTGCGGCCACTATAAGCGAGTCGGTCACAACCGGAAGACTTGCCCCATGTTAGCACATCTTCACCAACCACATCCTTCTTAGTAATTGTATTTAAATTCTACTAAATTGTAATAGTTTAGAATGTATAAAGTTGTTTTAAATGTGCTCGATTTTTTTCATTCAATATCCGAAAATTGCTTACATTACAATTACATATTATTAAAGTTGACGTAATAAATTGTCAAAATCATCATTACCTGCCCTATAATCAAGGATATCGTAAGGGGCTGGATGAATTTGTACATGGTCACCGCGGTGTAATCTTGAAAACACAACAAACTCATCCCATCCCAAAAAAAAGTAGTCGTCTCCGCCTTCGTCTCTAGTCACTTGAAGTGTCAATTTGTTACCGTGAAGATTGCGCACGTGTAGTAGTTCGGGGATTCCAAGCTGCATTCTAACACGCCATTGCATGTACTGCCTACATATCCACTGTACACGGGAAACAACATTACAACACATAATTGTAAAATGAACGATTTTATTACTAAAATTTTAATATTACTAAACGTAGCGGTTTGGAAAGTTCCGAATATGTTTTGTAAATGTCTATTCGAAAACTCTGCCGGAAAAATGGCCCGTTTGAGGGATAAGATAATTCGCCCTTCAAGTAACCTATCTCGGGCCCTCCCTTAACATAAATATCTAATACATTCATTGGAGATGGTATAAAATGAATTTTATTTGTAGGACGAAGATTGTTGTCAAGCAAAAATTGTTGCAATCCTCCGTCTAGGTAGTACGTGTCATCTATTTTGGTTACATAGACGCACCATTGATTCCCAAAGTCGTCCTTCAGGTAGACACAACTAGCTAACCCGAGACCAGTTTGCTCCAACCAACTTGTGTACTTCGATGAAAGACGCTACAAATCGAAAATGATGAGTTAGATAGCTAAACACATTTCATACAAGAAAAACTTACTCAGTACTAAATAGAATACTACCATTTTTCCATCGGTTTGATTTCCGACCGCAATTCTAAATTGGTGTCTGAAATACTCTTACAGGGCGGGATCCATTTCACTATTCGTTTTGAAATAATATTAAGGAGGATAGGGTTTTTGTAGAAATAAATCTGGAAAAAAGAAATTGTGAAGAGGATAGGGTTTTTATGGGTTTGAGGGGGTATTTATAGATGTAATGGAAAATTCTAAAATTAAGTATTTGAATTGGACAAGTCTCTGAAAATCTGTCTGAAATGCGAACGAAAGTGTCAAAACCGTTCAGAAATTTTGCATGGTCAAAAAAGCAAAAGTGAGAAGTGACTACACACTGCAAATTGCCTGCAACTTGATGACGGAAGTGGTAATTCCGTCCTCAAAGTCACGGGACCAAGTTAGGGTTTGTAGGGTTTTTTCTGCTGGGTGAGGACGAAAGTCTGGGTTCAGGTCCTCAACCCAGGATGGAAGTCCCATTTTCGTTCTGGACACAAATATTTCTCTTCCAGTTTTGGGTACCGTGTCATAACCGAAATAGAAAATGTGGGCCAGACCCATGCAAAGCCCACCAGTGCAAGCCAAAAGGCCCAAAACAAACTGAAGAAAGAAAAGAAAAGAAGCTGCGCATAAGAAGAAAAGGGCGCGATTCTCTCTCTTCCCCCCTCGGGAATAGTGCGAATAAAACAAAGGGAGAAAAGACACATCATTGTCTTCTCTCGGAGTCCGTGCGCGATAGGAGAGAGAAAGTGTGATTGAACATAATCAGCCCAGAACTTCGACAATACGTTTGAGGGCTATCGATCTCCATTTTCGACCCACAATATATCAATTTGAAGATAATTGAATGACCTTCGAGAGTTACCAAAGGATATTATATACCTATGTTTAACTTATTTTCATAGCTACCAAAGGCAAAACCGAATCTGAAGTACCCTGAAATTTGGTGACCAGTAAGCATTTCGTATTAATTTCAACTAAGCAGAGACGGATTTAATATTTTGACAACTAATATTCTGACAAGTGGGGTCATATGTCCCCACTGAAATTTTATTTTACTTCTAATTATATATTCGTATAAAATGATTATGTGTGTATTATTAAGTTAGTAACCCCGCTAAGAACTTTTGTGACTTCAGACTCAAACAATACCAAACGCAGAAAACAAAGACGTGGTGATTCAACTATCGAATGGATTCTTATCGCTTTCTTTATTTATTTTTTTATTAATTTTTTCTTCTAAAATTTTAATTGCCTCACACATAATATTGACATTTGTTTTGAGAAATCCGTCAAAAAATCTTTGCATTTGCTAACTAATTTTCACGTGAGTTAGATGTATTTTTATCTCCTTCACTTCATTCCCCCCTTTTTAGAACATGAAAATTGATTGTTGGATGTACTTTTAGTCTAAACCCATAGTGTTTTGTTAATTTGTCAAAACTGACGTAAAAAATAGTTCATATATAAAAACATTATAAATAAAAGTTTTTACTAGAAATAAAAAGTAGTTTATTGGGGAAAAATTATCATGGAAAATGAAAACTAAGTGTTTGCAAGTTAATAACTTTAATTATTCATCCAAAACAAAAGTTAATAACTTTAACCATAGAAAAGCTACGCACATTAGCAGTTAATTCTTCGTAAGGCTCAGCGGAATCAACCTCCTTCCTGTTAGCCCTTTAATTTTTCATCCAAAACAAAAGTTAATAACTTTAATTATTCATCCAATACCAAAAGTTAATAACTTTAATTATTCATCCAAAACAAAAGTTAATAACTTTAACCATAGAAAAGCTACTACGCACATCAGCAGTTAATTCTTCATAAGACTCAGTGGAATCAACCTCCTTCCTGTTAGCCCTTTAATTATTCATCCAAAACAAAAGTTAATAACTGATAAGATGTTCTGATATAATTTTTAATCAAGGTCATCATTAAACAAGTACTCTTGAGTCGTGATAAGAAACAGCGAATCTCACGAGTTGTCCGTCCGGTCCCACTTTCATTTTCTTCCTTCTGTTAAGTGTTAACAAAGCTCCTTTGAAACCAATACAAGTTGGCTCAGTTGGTAAGGATTTGACACGTTCTTACAAAGGTCAAGTGTTCAATTTCGCTGCCGACGTGAGGGCTGTGTTGGTGGGTGATCTGTAAATACCCTTATAAGCGACTTATGGTCCCTAGGGCCTGCCCTGACCCGTGGTGGTGACCGAAGCTGAACCCACTAAAATTTTTTTCACAAAAAAAAAGAAAAAAGAAAAAAAAAAGCTTCTTTGAACGAAAGTTCCAAGAAAGAACAAGAACAATTGCATGAGATTAGTAGTCAATACGTTTATTGATACTTTTGATCCCACCCTTCTGGACTTCACACTGGACTTCACACGGGTCCCAACCTCGCAACCTATATAAATCCATCATCTATTCTTCTAATTCTCAACTTCTTTCTATTTTTTTGGGGTGAATATCTCAAGATTTCTCAATTCAAACAATGGCAGAGAACCCAAGAACAACAACAACCCAATTCCTCAATCATCTCTTCTCCAATTTCCCCAATCATCATAATCATAATCATAATCATTTCAATGCAGCATTCATCTCTGTAAAACTCTACATTTCCCGTTTCTTCCAACGCAAGTCTTCTCCTGTTTTCCCACTTGCCCCTTTATCATTTCTATTCTCCTCTATTCTTGAATTCTTACAACTAAAGTATCAAGGAAAAGACGAAACCCCGTTCGAAACCCATCCCATTATAACTCGTATCGCCATTGCTGGTTTGCTTATATACTGCTTATTATACATCACAGAACTCAGGTTTTCGTCGAATTATGGCTACCGAATTCGTATTAGCATGTACGTTTGTTGCTGTATGGATTTAGCTGGTTCTGTTTCGTTAGCTAGCGCGACTTCGATTTTGTTCCCGAGTTCAATTAGGCCTGTTTCGTTCTTGATCGTTTTCACGCTTTCAGCTGCTGAATCGCTGCATTGGGTTTACTGCAGAGTTGTAAAGGAAATAGGAAAATTGAATCGGAGAAGAAGAATCAGAGAAGAAGTATTCTTTAGCATGAACATTCATAGAATGTTGGATCGGTGCTTTACTCAACAAAGGCAGATACTGCCTCGATGATGCCAAATGGGAAAAAATCTTATGTCTCCATACATGTCTCAACTATTAAGAATTTGCCATATTGATATCCTTTTAATTTCATTTTTTCAATCGTCATTATATACACCCCTAAAAATTTAATCACTATTTAATGAAAGCTGAAAAAGGGATATTCACGTAGCAAATTCTAAATGCTTGGAACAGGTATGGAGACATCAATTGGGGACATACAGTTTTTTCATCGAAAGGGGTTATGTAAGTTTTTTCATCCACTTTCTACACTAATAAATTCAATCTGGACCTATTAACAGAAGTGGACTCCGTTTCTGCAAATGGAACTCGACATAAATTTTTAGTAAAAGTTAGTGATTAGGATAGGTCTAGAAGAAAGTTATCACATAGTAGATCTAGAGAGCTATATGGTCGGGAGAACGGCCACCTCCACATGTTTTATAACACAATATTTTCTATACGAAATATTTATTTATTTTTGTTAAATTCCCTGGTAAATATTGTATTTTGTTCCTTCCTAAATTTTTTCAATTTACTATATCCGGGACCGTCTCAATAAATTTAGGGTAATGTGCTGAATTTTAAAGTAAGACCCTATATAAACCCTAAAAAATGAATTTTCATGAACATATAACAAAAAAAAAATCATTATAATATTACATAGGTTTTAATATTGACTACCACCGGTCAAATAATGGCTAAAGTTGGTCTGGTTCCAAATATTTGCATATACAATTCCATGATTGACCCTCTTTGCAAAAAGGGGGAAGGTGAATGAGGCTTATAAGATACATTTAGACTGCTGCAAGACTGGAGACATGGGGAAAGCTCTTTACCAGTTTCATGCCTGAAAGTGAAAGAATATTCAATGATGCTATCAAGCTTAACATAGCTCCAAGCATTGGTGGACCTAGGGTTGCCCCAACAGTCTTTCCCCAATTTTTTTTTCTTTTTTAGTTTTAACTTTATTTCTGTAACACCCCGTGCCATGAGCATTTTTTAGTGTACCCATTTTGAGTCAGTTTTCGATTTGAAATTAGATTTTGTTGTTCGTGAATTGTAGGATTAACACTGCTTATATCTTAACAAGTTTGGTTAAAATTTAAAAAAACTTAAATGTGTAATGAGGCTATGATGTTTATTAAAAAAAATGGAAAATGCCTTGAATCATTCTCAAATTATTTAACAAACACGATAAGATTATACAAATTTTTTTTTCCTCCCAGAAGAAATTTCGTGACTATTAAATAGTCCCACACCATTTTCCGCTGTAGTTTCCAATCAAAATTACCAAAAACATGACTACTATTGGCCGGAAACCGCCACGGACAATGGTGTTGGGACGAATTAACATATGCGAAATTTGTTTTGAGACCTACCAGGAAGTAAAAAAACTCGAAGGATCTTATCGTAACTTGGTAAATATTTTAAGGATGATAGGAGTCATTTTTCCAAAATAATTTAACAAATTTAAGTTCAATGGACCTGATCCATACTAAAATCATCGTCTTTGGACCTACTCTTATTCGATTCTTTTGACCAACCGTCAAAGTACTAAAGAAATGCCAAAAATAATTGATGGAGGAAAGGTACTTGCACATTGGGGTTGCAATCTAATCGATCACTTCATGGATGGGTGAAAATCACTCCGTCACAAATCCGTGTATGTTCTAGTGTCACTAGCTAAATCAATTTCTTATATAAATTTTTTTTCAATTATATATACACATGGTGAATTGTGATTGGTTGGGAACACGGGAACATGCACGAATGGGGACAGAAGATTTTCTGCCTTCATGGATATGTGCTTATATGTCAATATTGTCACTCCAACTATGCCACAAAAACGTTGTTTAAGGCCACAAAAGCTTATATGTCAATATCGTCACTCCACCACTATGGCATATTTGGCTATGCCACAAAAACGTTGTTTAAAGTGCCCTACAAGTGATGTCGTTTTTTTTTTCGTGGCACTAATAAAGTGTAATAAATTAATTGGCGACACAATTTGTAACACTTTTAAATATCACAAACACATTAAAAATATGACATATTTCGCGATACTTTTTGGTAAATGCCGCAAAAATAATTTAATATTTTTAAATAATACAAAGAAAAATAATACCAAAGGAGGATCCTTAATCATTATCAATATTCACACATTATCTACAATTTAATATTTGTGCTTAGTATTCGAACACTTGATCTCTAGTTGCAAGCAACAACGCCCAAACCAATGCACCACAAGGACTTTTGTTTCAAATTTAACCACTTTTTTTTTATATAACATAACAATGAATTTTATTTATTTACTTTTAAGTTTGATATTTATATTTATTAATAAATATTAATAACAACCAATTATAAATAAAACTCTTTTAAAACAAAAACTTAGTAGAAATAATATTGAATGAAAACTAGATACAAATTTTAATAGTAACATCATACGAATTATAAAATAAGTTATAAACTAATAAGTTTATTTCACTATATATATATATATATATATATATATATATATATATATATATATATATATATATATATATATATTACTGAAAGCACTTATACATACTGAGATAATTGTATCTATATATTTCTTCCATCTTTTTTTTTAGATTTTCACTTTTTTTAATTAATTTACTAATTTTTAATTGGTGAGAATATTTAGGTTAATTAAATTAATTGAAAAATAACTTATCTTAATAAAAATTAAATATCAATTTTTATTGGTGCAAAAATGTTAAACTATTTTATTTAAATCGGGAGAGGGGGATTCGATCCCCCAACCTACTGAGTCGAGATCTTTATGTTTGCATTGCCAACTACTTCAGCAAGTATTTGACAAATCTGTTTTTCTTTAATTCTTTTAATGGAATGCTAATTTAAATTTTATTTTGTTTGTAAACTCTTAATTGGCTTATAAGAGTATCCCACATCGAAAAGTTACATTGTTTTTTGAGTTTGACAATACTATAAAAGATGGTACTTTGACATGTTTTGAGTTACTAAATTGGGATGACATTTTAGCCCATCAAATTAAGGAAGCCCGCTTATTTGTTTCTTATATTTTTTATTTATATAAATATAAATAGTTAAAGTTTTAACAAATAACGGGTAATTCAGATGACCGGGTCATCTGAATTCCGATTGAACTTATAATCAAGTTCGATTTAGCTCAGACTTATGCAATGATCATTTTTTTTATCCTAATGGATAATTTTTTATTTTCATAATATATTTTCATTTAAGATATCGAATCCAAACTTTAGAGAGGGGATTTCGAATCTCATATTTCATGAAACCAATTTACGAAAAAGAACATATAAACATCAAATAGAAAATGACATTAAAATTAAAAGCAATATGAATAGTAAAGAACATAAAATTCACTAATTTTTATTGGTTGAGAATATTTAGGTTAATTAAATTAATTGAAAATTAACTTATCTTAATAAAAATTAAATATCAACTTTTATTGATGCAAAAATATTAAACTATTTTATTTAAATCGGGAGATGGGGGATTCGATCCCCCGACCTGCAGATTGGATGCTGCGCTACATTGCCAACTACTCTGGCAAGTATTTGCAAATTGTTTTCTTTAATTCTTTTAATGGAATGCTAATTTAAATTTTATTTTGGTTGTAAAATCTTAATTGGCTTATAAGAGTATCCCACATCGAAAAGTAATATTGTTTTTTGAGTTTGACAATACTATAAAAGATGGTACTTTGACATGTTTTGAGTTACAAAATTGGGCTGACATTTTAGCCCATCAAATTAAGGAAGCCTGCTTATTTGCTTCTTATATTTTTTATTTATATAAATATAAATAGTTAAAGTTTTAATAAATAACGGGTAATTCAGATGATCGGGCCCTCTGAATTCCGATTGAGCTTATATTCAAGTTCGATTTAGCTCAGACTTATGCAATGTTCATTTTTTTTTTATTCTAATGGAGAATTTTTTATTTTCATAATATATTTTCATTGAAGATATCGAATCCAAACTTTAGAGTGGGGATTTCGAATCTCATATTTCGTGCAACCAATTTACAAAAAAGAACATATAAACATCGAATAGAAAAAAGACATAAAAATTAAAAGCAATATGAATAATAAAGAACATAAGATTTACTAATTTTTATTGGTTGAGAATATTTAGGTTAATTAAATTAATTGAAAATTAACTTAACTTAATAAAAATTAAATATCAACTTTTATTGGTGCAAAAATGTTAAACTATTTTATTTAAATCAGGAGAGGGGGGGATTCGATCCCCCAACCTACAGGTCAGATGCTGCGCTGCATTGCCAACTACTCTGGCAAGTATTTGACAACTGTTTTCTTTAATTCTTTTAATGTAATGCTAATTTAAATTTTATTTTGGTTGTAAACTCTTAATTGGCTTATAAGAGTATCCCACATCGAAAAGTTACATTGTTTTTTGAGTTTGACAATACTATAAAAGATGGTACTTTGACATGCTTATAGTCAAGTTCGATTTAGCTCAGACTTATGCAATGTTTATTTTTTTTATTCTAATGGAGAATTTTTTAATTTCATAATATATTTTCATTGACATGTTTTGAATTTCAAAATTACTTTGACTTTTTTTTTTCATTAAACATTATGTTTCCGTGAATAGCACGGGTTATTAGGCTAGTATATATATATGCACGGGGAGTAATATTTTTTGATCAAATTTACATCAGACCTGAAAACAACGCTTGGATATTTCTAAAATAAATACTACCCTAAAAAGAGCCTAGAGAATTAATTGATGATCATTATTGTAAAATTCAAGTTTTTTCTGAATAAAATTTTACACAAGGAATATTTTCTACCTTTCTTAGAACTTCAACTTGCACAACAAACTACAAAAGAACTTCAAATACATGATTTTTACATCAGATATCAACACATGTAGATCTCAAACAAATATACTGTAACTCTAAAAGAGTTTGGCATACTTCATGATAGTACACATTCCAATTTAAGTGTCTGCAAAAGAAAATTTCATACAAAATGAACATTTCTTCATATTATGCTTTCTAGAGTTGTTAAATTAACCACTAATTAACACTATTAAAAAATTACATATGGCTTCTAAAACTAAATGAGATTTAAGACATCATATCTAATGATTTGTTCTCATTTTCTTGAGTAAGAAATACTAACTCCATTCCTATTATAAGTCGTTTAAAACATGTAGCGAAAAGTAAGGAAGTAAAAATAGGAATTGTAATCCACTAATTTTTTTTAAAAATAATATTATATTTTGATTAAAAAACATCTTTTTTTTTAATTTAATTTTTACTACATATCCTAAACAGCGCATGTTAAAGAATAGAGAGAGTATTTAATAAGACAAATGAGATTTCAGGTATAACCAAGTCTCCACCCATTGCGTCAAAAAATAAACAAAATTGCTATGTCTAAATGTGCCTAATTGTCAAAAGGATAAAAAACATGTTTGTGATTGAACTAAACAATAAAAAATTGTCAAAAGAAGGAATCATAAATCTTCAAAAATATCTTTACTAAAGATTACCTAAATCAAATAATGATGTCCCTGTTTTTTTAATATTTTTTTTTAAAAAGTGCCTACAAGAGGAGTTATTTTACCGATTAATTCTGTTGTAGATCTGTCCTATCAGTGAGGGACATGAATCACTTGGTGCACATTGAGCCACATCACCCCTTTATTAAAAAACAAAAACAAAAAACAAAACCCTTCTCTTCTCTTTCCATAAGAATTGCGAACCATAGTTAATGAATATAAAAAACCCATGAATAAACAAGCCTTCTCATCTCCTAATTTCAACAAGTATATACTTTATATTACTTGAAATATTGTACAAATATGGTACTAGGCAGGAAATAATTATCATATGAATAAGTATGTATATATAAATGAAACAGAAGTGAGAGTTCTATATTACATCAACTCTATCTTAGTGTAATTTCCAAAAAGGGATTCCAAAATACAAGAAAATAGAGAAGTTGAGAATCAATTCATTTTACATTGAATCAAGTTTTTCTTACTATAACCTCCAAAAAAGGATTCCAAGTATCCCCAAAAAAAAAAAAAAAAAAGTGATCAGTGCTTGATCATAAAAATTGAGAAAAATTCTGATATAGATCTGGGCTATATGTGGGGTAGTAGACCACTTGGTCCACAATCAACCACATCACCTCTTTTGATTAAAAATAAATAAAAAATTCTCATAAGGCCCCACCTGTTTTTATTATTTTAATCAAAAGCGTGATAATGATTTGAATGCATGGCTAAGTGGTCCATGACTGCAGTGGTAGGCAGAGTCCCATATCGAATTGTTCAAAAATTGATCATGCCAAAATATGTTTGCTTCAAGTGTGTCTTCTCTTTAAATAAATTAACTTCCTTCCTGCTTACAATAACCAATATGAAGATTTAGGAGACATTCATAGAAAATAACAAGTTATAAACTATAAAATGATGTATAATGTACTTGAACTATTGAATCCAAAAGGTTTGAAGTTACTTGAGGCTGCATGTTCATTTGGGAGGCACTTGTAGACTGAATCACTGAAGAATAAACTTCAATCGGGGCAACATTATTCAACTGCGAAGAATTAGTAGCTAGTTTAGCTTGATCAAAGGCACGAGGAAGAACCAACTGCCAATTCAAAGCTTGAGTTTTTTCATCTGATAAAAATGCACAAGCAAACCAAATATTTTGCCAGTGATGGTTAATACCTATAAACGGAGCACAAACCAATTTGTATTTGTTTGCCCGGTAAGTAGCATCAAATACAACAACATCTCCAGGCAAATCATAATCTAGCAAAGATTTTCCATCTCTCCAGAAAAAATTAAGCATTCGCCCATCATCATCATCAAGTTCTACATCCCAATAAAACATGCCGTCTTCATTTGCTTTATTCTTGAAATAATTCACTAAACTTTGGGCATCACCTTTCTCTATTAGGGCTTTCCTTACACTGGATATTAAGTTCTCGTAAAACCTAATCTAGCAATACCACCACTTTCTTTGGACAAAAAAGAAACCGCACTAGATAAGGATATTCCAGAATTGACAAAAGTTTCCAAAGTATCTCCTTGAGCCTTAGAGATTGATCTTATTGACCTTAACAAATGCTTCTCATACTCCTTGGCTAATTCGTGATTATGGTCTTTTACATGTGTCTTCACTTTCCATCCTCCATAGCATTGCAACCAGTCCTAGTTTCCAATTGATTAAAAACATTGTTATTACTTCCTTCTAATTTCCATCCCTCTTTTGAACAATATTTCTTTTGTTCCTTCATGATAATATTGTTTGCCTCTACGCACACTATACCCCCCCACCGTATATGCATACTCATCTTTTTCACAATAAACAACAAGTTGCAGTAATTTTTTCACTATTAATGTCCTTTTTCTTAGATGCATTTTGATCTAAACAAGGTAATTCTTCATCACTGTCAAGACAAATAGGTTCTACACTCTTACCATCCACCATGATGAAACTCAGTAATATTTTCTTCTTCAAATTCAATGTCAGAACTTTACATGGAATCGTACCTGTAGAAATTTTGTTAAAGAATCAATTGTCAGAATCAATTTTGATTTGATTTCTGAAAAACCCTACAAATTCTTTAAACAATTGACAATTTTACATGACGCAATAAATACCTCCCAATAACGGGCTGTTCACAAACGTATTTGGAGAGAAAATTGCAATGCATAATCTGATCTTTGAAGAAAAATACTTTGATGGCCGGAGGTACTTTGAACGATTTCCGGCGATGACTGCTCAATCGTCCAAAAAATTTGGTAAAGTGAAAGAATGAATTCTGTGGTTTTTGTTTGTGGAAAAGTCAAAGTAAAGTTTAAGGATGCTAGGTTAATTAACTGTGGTTAGCAATTTCTAGGAGAAGGGAGTGTTTTTTTTTATTTTTTATTATTATAATAAAGGGGTGACGTGATTCAATGTGGACCACATGTCCCCACTGGTAGGTTAGGTATACAACAGAATTAATCTGTTCAACCTCACCGAGTACTTCTTGATCTTTCTCTACATCCAGTCTTTATCATCATCCTCAAATACGATTATGCCATTCATCAACACTATAAAGAAATAAAACATATTCAATCCAATAAAAAGCAAGCAAATAACAATTAACCTCAAACAAATGAAAGTAAAATAAATAAGTAAATGAAAATTTGAAGCCCTCATACCTTGTAGACAATTAAATTGTCATGAAAAGCTTCTTCTTCTTTAATTTTCCCCTTACATTCTACCTAGTTCTCTTGCATAAAAAATAAAGAGTGACTTCCCATACAACCACAAACACTTTGAGGCAATCTAATGTTAACAATCTTTCCATCTAGCAAACTTGAATGAAAACACCATTTAAGTTTACTAAGGGGCCAATTATTTATATGATAAATACTTAAACAACATTAGTCTTGGAATAAAAAGAAAAAATAATGGACAACTCTGATTGATTTATCCTCCCTCAATTGGGTGAACATATTCCTGAAATTTCCAAAAGAATAAATAATAAAGGAATAAAGAGGGATAATAACCACTTCGTTTCCTCTAATTTCCAAGTTGCTCTTCTGTGTATAGAGTCTGTTAGAGATGAACAAAGAGAAAAAAATTAGGATAATAGGAAATTTGAATCAAATAAAGAGAAACATGGTAGATGAGAAATAAGCAAATAAAATACTCTGAATTTTTTGTAATTGAAAGGGAGAGAGGAACCAATCACACACAAGTAATGAAAATATAATTCAACACTTCATCCATTTGATGCAATAAAACATAATTAATCGCCAATTGGGTCCTCCACATATTTTCGTCTGGCCAATTTTATCCTTTTTAGCAATTTTATGTTTTTTTCATCCCTTTTTTATTTACTGAGCGACTAAAATTGTCCTTCAGTTAAAAAACATGGGGTTTTTCTGTTAAATGGCTTAACGGTTCTAGAAATCATCTCTCTCATAGAAGGGTAAAACTGGAAATTCAAGTAAATAAAAATACATTAACAAAATTAAAAATACTTTCACCGCCATTTTAGTCCTTACTAGATATTTCCTAAATCTCCTTTTCAAAAATACCAGACCACACCAGATCCCTCCCCTCCCTCCCCTCTTTCTTCTTTCCCGATATTTCCTTCCAGCTCCAATTCTTCTTCGTTCTTCCTCCTTTCTTTTCCCTTCTCCTCCTTCTGCCACCGCACCGCCACCGTCCATTTTCTTCTTCTTCTTTTCTTATTTCTGTTCTCCTTCTCCTTCTCTCTACTTTAATTTTTCCCAAACTCTAAAATCCCTAAAACCCAAATTCAAAATCCCTAAATTTTTTTTAAAATTTTCTTCTTCTTCTCTTATTCTCTCTTTTAGTGAGGTTTTTAGTGAACTTGATTTTAGGGAGAATAAATTGAATTCTGAGAAAGAATTACTAGAACAGAGCTAAAAGAAGTTGGGAATAAGGAGAAAGATTTTGCTTTGTTTCGCGAGAAAAAGATTAGGGCTTTGGAATTGAGAGAGGCAGAGATTTTCGAAGCCTTTTCTTCATAGCTATGTAGCTTCTATAAGTTTTTCTTCATGTTCTTGGATGTTCTTGCTGAAGGAGGAGGAGAATTTGTTGCTTTGATCGATTCCTGTTTGGTGTGGCTAATTTTTTTGTTCGCGGATCAGTGGGAGTTCGCGAGTACAGAGGTGGTTTGCGTGTTAGGAGGTGGTTGGCGGTGGCGGGTTGACAGCGGTGGGCGGTGGCGGGTTGATTACAGAAATGAAGACCAACAGAAATTGTACTGATTTTGTAAAACCAGTACAATTCAGTTGATTTCTTGAATTTATAGTTAAAAAATCCAGAAAATGAGTGAAAATTGAAACAAACCCCATTGAACTTACAGAGGACAAAGCAATTGGGGTTCATGCTATTAGGGATTATGTGAATTGGCTTATTGGTGTTTAATGGGAAGGTTGGGGAAGAAAGAAGAGAGGAAGAAGGGAGGTGGGAGGTGGGATGAGGGGTATTTTTGGTGATGTACTGAATATGTCCCCATAATTATTATTTTACTTGAATTTCCAGTTTTACCCTTCTATGAGAGAGATGATTTCTAGAACCGTTAAGCCATTTAACAGAAAAACCCCATGTTTTTAACAGAAGGACAATTTTGGCTGCCCGTAAATAAAAAAGGGATGAAAAAAACATAAAATTGCTAAAAAGGATAAAATTGGCCAGACGAAAATATGTGGAGGACCCAATTGGCGATTAATTCCAATAAAACATGTAGAAATCTTTCAATACAATTTCATACTTATCAAATATCAGTTTATGCATTTTAGGACTGAAATTCAAGAGCGTGTGAACCTTACCTTAATTTCTTAAATAAATTCTTCAAAGAGATCAAAGATTCCCAAAACACAGAATTTCCAGCCTACTTTCCGAAGCAATTATTCCTAACTGAGCCGATGGAAAATTATCTCCATTGTTCAGATTGTAGTTTTGTCAGTCCTCAAACTTTAGCAACAAGAATCGCTCCGATCGGATTCCGTTTGATACATCAATTTAGAAATCTAAACCCATCACTCTATTTTTCCTAGCTGTTCTTTTCTCTCTACATTTCTTCTCTTTTTCTTTCTAACCGATTTCCTAACATTCTCCAGCCACCAACTCCCGCGAACATCTTTTCAAATACTTACAAAGCCGCCCCATAAGTTTCTAACTTCAATACTTAGGTCTCTCAACTAACCAAACACATCAATGTGCCCCTTAAACACTAACACATAACACATAAAAATATTTAATCACACAAAATTAAATACAAAGCATGCAAAATATATAGTTAAAAAGTCTCGAGTATCACAACTATTGAACCAACAAAAACAAGTTGATACGAGCTCACTCATATTGATACGAGAATTGCTATATGTCATGCAATGCCTCTGATGTTCTGGTCTGCTGCTTGAGGAACATCGGATGTTCTGATCTCCGCTCAATTCAGACGATTACTCCTATTTGATCATTTTGATCCCTTCAAAGTCCCAAAGAAATCTATAAATAAGGAAGGAGGGAATGTAACTTGCGCATTAACGACATTTTTGGCATGTTGGAATGACACAAAATCATTTTTTCAGTTTGAGTGTTTGATGTCTAGCTCTGCTACCTTTTGTTACAATGATTACTATGAGAATATGCAAAAGAGAAATGATTCACCTATATCATGGATAAGCTCTTATATATCGCATTAGTATCTTTGATATGCTCTTTTGCGATGGCAGTTGATACTTTCCATGGATTCCGCAGCAAAAGATTATGGTTTCGATGCAGATTTTGTTGGGTATTTGGATCTATACTACTGATTGAATATTAGCTCAAATATCACTCGATAAGAAATTCAAGTGACAAACACTCTTATATTTCACTTGAATTTACACCACACAAAGCCACCTATCACTCACATTTATATAGTTGAGTTCACTCAGCTCTCAAACTCACAACTTTGATTCACTCTCTTACTTTGGAGTACTTTTCCACTCTACACACTCTATTCACTTTATTTACCACGTTTTCCACACTTGTCATATTTATACTAGTTGGTTAGATTAGTCTCTAACCATCTAGAATATTCTACCGATTAGACATTTAACCTAGAATAATTTAGAGGTTAGCTTCTCATTTTCTCTAACTTTTGATGTTGGGGAGAAACCACAATATAGTCCAAGAAACCGAACAAACAAGATCAAATATGCTTGATAAAATATCTCCCAAGCTTGAATAAAAACGTAGGACACCAAACAATAATTCCAAAGCCCACAGATGACAATTATGAATGCAGTGGAACAATAATAAATGGTGCTAGTAAATGAAAGATAAATCAAGCAAACACAACACCAAGAATATTATGTGGAAAACCTCTTCAAATCGAAGAGTAAAAATCACGGGACCTTCGGGTCCACTCCAAAAGCTTCACTATGAATCAAGGGAGGTTACAAAAGAGTATCTACACCGATGCTTGTAAACTCAAAACAATAATGAAGCTAAAACTTCATCTAATACACAAAAGAGATGATAATAGAGAAAACTTCAACCAGAAAACAGAGCTTTGCTCAGATGACCATTACTCAGAAACCGACCGCTGAAATCCAATCTCCACCGTCTATAATGTAGCCCTATCAGTCTTCTACCTCCAGTTAAAATTTGAGACCGATCTGAGCACAAATGACTGCCCAATCGGAAGTTCTCTCAAAACTGCGCAGGTAGAAAAATACCAGCGAAATTCCCCTTTTTGCTCTAAAAACTCACTGCCTTCACTCTCTCTTTTAATTGTGTAACCAGAAAGAAGAAAACAAGGGTTTTCTTGATCAACTTGGGCCTGGGCTTTGGGCTCTATTTCAAGACCTACATAGGAGGAGAAAACATTATGGCCTAACAAATCTCCCTCTTTTCCTGACTATGTGAAAGTCACAAATTCATTGTCATTCCGGCAAGAGAACAACACACCTCAAACTTCCATCTAGGCAATGCCTTAGTCATCATATTAGGCCCATTATCATCAGTATGAACTTATCATCCAACACTTCACTTATCCAACGATACCTCATATCAATGTGTTTAGATTTAGAATGAAAAGTTGAGTTCTTACCAAGATGAATTGCACTTTGATTATCACAAAGTAGCACATACTTAGATTGAGAATGTCCACTTTTCTTGAGAAATTTCTTCATCCAAAGCAACTCTTTATAGCCTTTAGTCGCTGCAATGAACTCAACTTTATTGGTAGACAAAGCTACACATTTCTACAATCGAGATTGCCATGAAACATCTACCCCTGCAAAGGTAATCAAGTAGCTTGAAGTAGATTTCAACATCCCAGCCATATCTGAATCTGTGTAGCCTTCAAGCATAGATTTCTCATTGCCAAAACAAAGTCTCAGATTAGAACTTCCACAGAGATATGTCAAAATCCATTTCACCGCTTCCCAATGTTGTCTTCCTGGTTTTGAAAGAAAACGGCTAACAACACCAACAACATGAGCAATATCAGACCTCGTGCAAACCATATCATATATTAAACTACCAACTGCTGAAGCATAAGAAACTTTCTGCATCTCTTTCTTCTCATCATCGGTAGAGGGGCATTGCTTGACTCTCAATTTGAAGTGGCTAGCAAGTGGAGTGTTACCAGCATTGGTCTTATCCATTATGAATCTCTGGTGCACCTTCTCAATGCAACTCTCTTGAGATAACAAAAACTTCCTTGCATTCCTATCACGAGTGATCTTCACTCCAAGAATCTATTTTGCTGGTCCTAAGTCTTTCATGGCAAAAGACTTGCTCCACTCCCGCTTAAAATCTGCAATCCTGGAAGCATTCTTACCAACAATAAGAGTATCATCAACATAAAGAAAAAGTATGATAAAATCATCATCAGAAAACTTTTGCACAAATACACAATGGTCAGAATTAGTCATCTTGAAGCCATGCTTCCTCATAAACGACTCAAACTTCTTGTACCACTGTCTCAGTGCTTATTTCAAGCCATAAAAACTTTTCCCCAACATGCATACATGATCTTCTTTTCATTTAACCCCGAAAACCTTCAGGTTGTTCCATTTAGATTTCCTTCTCAAGATCACCATGAAGAAAAACTGTCTTCACAACCTCTAAATCAATGCTTGCAGCCAAACTAAGCACAGTTATGATAGAAGACATTTTAACAACAAGAGAAAATATTTATGAGAAGTCTACTCAATTTCTTTAACCAAACCCTTTTACAACAATTCTAACTTTAGGACGTGGATCTGGAGAGTGCTCTTGCGGCTTCCATACGTAAACCCATATGTTCTTCAAAGCTTTCTTGCCCTTTGGCAATTTCACTAACTCAAATGTGTTATTGTCATAGAGAGACTTCATCTCATCTTCCATTGCACTTAACCACTGATCCTTCTGCTCACTTATTATGGCCTCTTGAAAGCTCTTTGGGTTTCCCTCATCAATCATCAACACATACTGATCAGGAGGATATAAAGTATTATCCTTTCTGACACTTGTAGACCTCCTAGGTAGAGTAATTTGTGGTTTCTCTGGCAAATCTGGAACTGCTAGAACATGATCATCCGTATAAACATCATCTAGAATTGCTGGAACATGATCATCAGAACTATCATCATTTGAGATTTCAATATCAGTTGTATTCGTTTCCATATCTGTCTGAACTTGCTCCTCAACTGTAACAGGTAAATGGTGAGGAATATCTCTGTTTAAATCAACAAGATCCTGAACATGTGACCCTGTCTGTGGAACTTTTCAATATCCTTGATAGTCTGATCTTCACAGAATACCACATCTCTGCCTCTGATAAGTTTTTTCTCAACTGGATCATACAACCTGTATCCAAACTCATCTTGGCCATAACCCAAAAAGATACACTGTCCAGTCTTGGTATCCAGTTTAGACATTTCATCTTTTGGAACATAAACAAAGGCCTTACAACCAAAGACTCTCAAATGATCATAGGAAGACTCCTTACCTGACCAAACATTTTCTGGAACATCTCTATTCGAAGCAACTACAGGAGACAAATTAATTACATGAACCGCAACAGATAAAGCTTCACCACAGAAGCCTTGTGATAACTTGGCCTCAGAAAGTAAAAATCTAACTCTCTCAACTAAAGTTTTGTTCATCATTTCTGCCAAACCATTCAACTGAGGAGTCTTGGGGGGAGTCTTCTGATGTCTGATACCTTGCTATCTGCAATACCAATCAAATGGCCCACAATACTCACCACCATTATCTGTCCGGATGCACTTGACTTTCTTTCCAGTCTGTCTCTCAACATAAACTTGAAATTCCTTAAACTTATCCAGAACCTAGTTCTTAGTCCTAAAAACATAGACCCACAATTTTCTGGAATAATTATCAATGAAAGTCACAAAATAAGATGCACCACCAAGTGACTGAACCTTCATAGGACCACACACATCAGAATAAATCAGCTCTAACAAATTTGACTTTATGTAAGAAGGGTTAGACTTGAAAGACATTATGTTCGGCTTTCCTGCCATACAATGATCACACTTATCCAATTTTGCAATACTAACTCTAGAAAAGGCATTCTTTTTAATTAAACAGTTAAGTCATTTCTCACTAATGTGACCCAGCCTCCTGTGCCATAGATAAGGTGAGATTTTGTTTTCCACCGCATTGACACTGCAGAAATCGAAGCTTGCATCAAATACAAATTAGAAGCAAATTTGTTTCCTCGAGCTACAATCAAAGAACCTTTTGAAAGTTTCCACTCTCCTCCTTTAAACACGTTACAGAAACCATTATCATCAAGTTTTCCAACTGAGATCAAATTCAACCGGATATTTGGAGAGTGCTTTACACCTCTGAGAAGTAACTCACTCCCATTGCTAGTCTTCAAACACACATCACCTATGCCAACAACCGGTGACACGCCTTCATTGCCCATCCTAAGAGCTCCAAAGTTTCCAGGAGTGTAAGAATAGAAGAACTATTTCTTTTTAGCAACATGAAGTGAAACACCACTATCAACTACCCAATCAGTGACATGAGATGCATAATTAATCATATCCTCATCATAAATAACAAAGAAATCCTTTGAAGTAGTAGTAGCAACAACATCAACACTGTTATCTTTCACTTCTGTATTACCGCCATTTTTCTTATATTTCTTCCACTTGAAGCAATGTTTCTTTATGTGTCTTTTTCTTTCCACAGTAATAACATTCCATATCCTTGAACTTTGATATGGACTTGCTTATGCTTTTATCTCTGTTTCCATGAGTCTTGTTCATGTCTCTCTCCTATTTTCAGTAGCTAGGACATCTGAGTGAGATGATGATGTCCCCGAATTAGATATTCTAACCTCCTCTTTCAAGATACCATCTCTAGCATACACTAAAGACATGGCACCATCTAGAGAATTGTTAATATAAGAGCCCCGAAATTTTTCTCAAGATTCAGGTAAACAGCTAAGCAAGCAAAGTCCCAAAACTTCATCATCAAGTTTAATACCAATATCAAACAGCTGACCATAGACTCCTTCAAATTCATTAACATACTCCATGACAGGAGTGCTCTCTTTATATCTCAAATATATCAGCCGCTTCATACAAAACAACTTGTTATTTCCAAATTTTTCGGCATATGTATATTCTCAAGCTTTTCCCACAATTTCTTGGCATCTGTTTCTTTTAGAATAATATTCTTAACACTTTTGTCAACCCAACTTCTAATAAGGTAAACAGCTAAGCAATCAAAGTCCCAAAACTTCATCATCAAGTTTAATACCAATATCAGACAGCTGACCATAGGCTCATTCAAATTCATTAACATACTTCATGACATGAGTGCTCTCTTTATATCTCAAATATATCAGCCGCTTCATACAAAACAACTTGTTATTTCCAGATTTTGCGGCATATGTATATTCTCAAGCTTTTCCCACAATTTCTTGGCATCTGTTTCTTTTAGAATAAGATTCTTAACACTTTTGTCAACCCAACTTCTAATAAGGTAAACAACTAAGCAATCAAAGTCCCAAAACTTTATCATCAAGTTTAATATCAATATCAGACAGCTGACCATAGGCTCATTCAAATTCATTAATATACTTCATGACATGAGTGCTCTCTTTATATCTCAAATATATCAGCCGCTTCATACAAAACAACTTGTTATTTTCAGATTTTGCGGCATATGTATATTCTCAAGCTTTTCCCACAATTTCTTGGCATCTGTTTCTTTTAGAATAAGATTCTTAACACTTTTGTCAACCCAACTTCTAATAAAACTGTAGACCTGGCGATGTTCAACATTCCATTCTACATCAGATTTAGAATCGGACTTCGAACAAAAAATGGTGCATGAAAACCTTTAACATATAACAAATCTTCTATCTCAATACTCCAACGGTGATAATTTTTACCATTCAAACTAGTCATCTGGCTAACATTCGGTTCCATATTTTAGAGAAGAAGATAATCACATAGAAACCAAAACTCTGATACAATTAAAAAATTCCATATTTTAATTGTGTAACCAGCAAGAAGAAAACAAAGGTTTTCTTTATCAACTTGGGCCTGGGCTTTGGGCTCTATTTCAAAACCCATAAAGGAATAGAAAACATTATGGCCCAACATTTTCTTTATGACTTCTCTGATAGATCATTTTAGAACTTCTTTTTTAGAAGTGAACTTATTTATTGATCAATTGTATAATTTTTTAGAGCTTGTTTTCTATGAGTAAATTTATTTCTTCATTTCTTTAAGTTTTTAGATCAATAGAAAGAAATAGTTGGTGATTTTAACCAAATTTTTAGCCTAAATGCTGCATTCTTGACATTATTAGCCATGGCGTCTAAGCTCACAATGGACCTCAATACCACATTGTGGGGAATTCAAGATCTGGCCTCATTTTGATGGCTACTACATTAGGAAACTTTACTACATCTTTTGGATCCATGAATAATGTGTTCCACTCTCGTAACGACCGCCACATGTTTCAGTTTTCCTTATGGTTCTTTTTCCCCCCCTCTGTAGGATATATATAATAACAATATAATAGAGGTTGATTCTTAAAAAATAAAAAATAAAAAAATAGAAATGGGAGTTGGGCAGAAGATCCAAAACTGCGTCAATGGATGGAATTTCTAAGTTGGAAAATATTGGCTTGAATTTTGTGAGAGAAAGTGGGGTCGCTTAATTCTACGATCGTACCTGTGAGACTGACCCATAACTCCTTATATTAATTGAGCGGAACTCACATCTGCAAGTAGACCTCGTTCAATTAATGTGAGGTCAAAGTGAAATGTTTGTCTTGTACTACCTCCATTCCTAAATATAAGACTTTTATTACATTTTGCGAAAATCAAATAAAAAAATTAAGATGTTTTTATAATTAAAATATCAATATTACTCTTTTAAATAGAATTAGTGGTATAAAAATCATATTTAAGAGAGTAATATTGATATTTTAAGTACAAAAATATTCTAATTTTGACTTCTTTATTTTTCGCAACGATGTAATGAAAGTTTTATATTTAGGAATGGAGGTAGTATTTCATAACAAAAGCAGGCCTAAGGCCTTAAGTTGATGCCGCCAATAGACAAGTGGGGACAAATGAAGTTTGACAAAAGAAATGACATTCTCCTCCCAAATGTGAAGGTCGTTGTTTACATAAATAATGTGAAGGTCGTTAAGATCAACCAGTCACTTGTAGAAAAGTTAAAGAAAATCAGTCGTTAAGATCAACCAATCACTTGTAGAAAAGTTAAAGAAAATCAGAATATCTGATTTTCTTTAACTTTTCTACAAGTGATTGGTTGATCTTAACGACCTTCACATTTTTTTTTTATCCCTATGGTGCAAATAAATACTATAAATACGGAATAAGAGAAGAATATTAATGTACACATAAATTAAAATGATTTTTTGTCTGCCTTCTCTGATGTTTTTAATTTTGATTTGAGAGTATAATTTTGTGGCAAACGTGACAGTATATGATATCTATTGTTTTTGTGGTATTCTGCGAGCAACCACTTGATGTATTCATTGTCAAATATTAGGTCAATCTCTAATCCATCTGTTTTAGTAGTATTTTGAGAGAAAATATTATGTACATTTATTACCAAAAGTTAGACGTGTCTCCTATCCTTGCTCGCCCATACCTCCAACTGGGAAGTTAATGAATTACATTATTGTTTGTTTTTATTTTTTATATATGATCCCCTTATCTCCATATAAAATTAACCAAAATACTTGATTTCTCTTCCAGGATTACCATGACTAATCCTTGCTTGGTGGATTACAATTTGCAAGTTCAACAGCAACAAGACAATGCTTCACCTATGCCATGGATAGGTTTGTACATTGCCACAGCCTCTGCAATATGCTTTCTGGCTATGGCAGCTGATACATTCTGTGGACTAAGCAACCAAAAATTATGGTTTCCATGCAGGTTTTTTAGCCTAAATGCTGCTTCCTTGACATTATTAGCTGTTGCATCAAAGCTAACAGTAGACCTCAGTTCCACATTATGGGGAATTCCAGATCGCGCCGCGAAACTTAGCAGCCTAGTTTTGCTTAATACTGCATTAGGAAACTTTATAACATCTCTGGGATCTATGGATAATCAAGCAATAATAGCTAATGTTACTGCCTTGGGCATTCTTATCGTTACGGTCATTGTAAACATCTCTTTACACCTAATTACTGATGTTGCCGATGGCGAAATGGCTGCAGAGTATATTTTAAGTATGATTGTCTTGCTATTATTGTTTCTGTTATTTGTTTCTTCCTCTCTATTTGTTCCGACAACCAAGAAATATATCGAAGCAAAGTACCTTGAAAAAGAACAGCTGGCTTGGAATGAAGAGGGAATGGAAAGAGGAAAATTATCAATCTTGAAACTTAGATCACTTGTTAAAAGGTATTGGGTAATGGCAGCAACTGGGAATCCCCAATTTGTGATGGCGCGTTCTGCAATTTGCGCTATTTCAGGATCTATATTTCTACTAAGTGTCCTTACCTTAGTAGAAGCGGAGATTCGAATGAACCATGTTTTTAAAGATGACAAAATAACTGATTCTGATTATCAGTGGTCAACAATGGTGATTTTAGTAGTTCAGTGTCTAGGAGTGTCGGTTGGTATCGTTCCTCCTACCTTACGATGGTTAAATGCTGTAAGTTTTAAGTTTTCGGAAATGAGCAGCATATGTTATAAAGATGAGCTCAAAGTCGAGACTTACTGGACTCAAATGCTGGAAGAGTGGAGAGAAAAATCCTTGCCCTTTCATATCAGGAGTATTAAGTGCAGAAAACTTGTTCATAACGCGAAATATTTGATTCTAAGTTTCTGCATAGGTGTTCAGGTTTTGATTGTGGTAGCTAGCAAATCGTTACTTCTATTCCACGCCTTTTCTCTGAGCCCTTTCCTGCTTTTCCTCAACCGTGTCAGGAGGTTCCACCGAGAACTTGAATTTGGAACTAATCCAAGCAAACAAGAACATGAAAACAAACTGGATCTCAACCGATATGTTCTTCTCTTGGAAGGTGAGGCTCGGCTTCCTGATAAGACGTTGAGAAACATTTTCTTTGAGGTGGATCGCTTGCTCTTGGAGGGTAAAAAAAGGAAACCAAAAGCTTTACTTGAGCTTCTAAAAGGGGTTTGCAGCCTCGATTCTTCTGTTGCAGATTTTGATAATAATCAAATTCCAAGTTTATATTCTCAAGAAACTCCTAATTGCTGGACTCTACCTATAGTAACCTTAACAAGCATTGCCCTTGCTCTTCCCAACATCGAGAATCGCAGTGGTGATTATTTGGTAACAAGTGTGAGCGAAGGGCTTCCCTACGTAAACCTTATCCACAAATATCAAGATAGAAGTAGAAACATTGCGCATATCCAAAATGCAGTAGATAGTTTGTGGGTTGGTGTTGAACTTTACCGCAATTGGCTGGATTTGGATCTCATCTATCTTGATGGCGACACATCTAGAAAGGTTCTTCGGGGACTCAAGAAGACGGCTGAAAAGATTGTCATGGATTTCAAGATGAAAACAAATGAGCAAATGGTGAATCCATTCCGCTGGCCCTTCAAGGTTATAGCTGCTAACTCAATGTATAGAATAAGTAAAACTATATTGCTGAACTTTGAAGAGGTTAACGAGATCACAGATGATCAACTTTTTAGAAAATTGTCTGTCACAATTGCAGATATATTTGTTTCTTGTTTTACCAATTTACCGCGAATTATAACCCTCAAGTGTCAATGTGATGTTATTGAGGAGAGGGAGAGCAGCGTTAGAGAAGCAGCAGTTCTACTCGGTGAAACTGAGAATATTCTTGAAATTGTTCAACAATGTCAATTATCAGGTACCGTTCCAAATCAAGTAATAGCTTGTATTGACGATTGGCGTCTTTCAGTTAAGAAACAGAATGGGATGCCTTCCGTTCCCCCTGAAATAGCATTTTTTGATAAATCGTCATCATTTTCATAATTCATTAGGACAATAAAGGTCACAGTGAAAGATTCAATCTTGAATTCTTTCTCATTCTCTCTTCAGTTTGTAGCACATCACTTTCTAGTTTCTAAATTGTAATGATTACATTTTTCTCTTCTGTTTTGAGCTTAATAATTCCCAAAGATGTCGTAAAGTTTCCTAATGCAGTAGCCCTCATAATTAGGCTGCTAAGTTTAGCAACCTAATCTTGAACATCCCACAAAGTGGGATTTAGATCCACTGCGAGCTTAGCTGCCACGGTTAATAATCTTAAGGACGCGGTATTGGGGCTAAAATCCTCGTTGAATGTCTGAGAATTTTTCCCCTTTTAAAATCCTCGTTGATCATTACCAAGGAAGTTTGAAAGTTTTTATAGGAAAGAAATATGTCAATACACCTTGCAAACAAACTAGACACAATATAAGTGCATCAACAGAGGCTTATATATGCTAAAATCTTATTTTGAATATTTCACTCACGACTTATATATATCGTTGCTAATGAAAAACAAATATATAAGTTCAAAATGAACAAACAGAAATCTACACACATATCAATATGACAAATTATTCTGGGTTGGCCTCAAATCCAAGATATGGCTACTTCAGGACATCATGAAGAAACTCAAGGCATTGTGTTCCTATTCTTGACTGAAACGCGCCAATCATCAATAGAAGCTACTACTTGATTAGGAACCGTACTTGATAATTGACGTTGTTGAACAATTTCAAGAATGTTCTCGGTCTCACCAAGTAAAAGAGCTGCTTCTCTCACGCTGCTCTCCCTCTTTTCAATAGCATCACATTGACACTTGAGGGTTATAATTCGCGGCAAATTGGTAAAGCAAGAAGCAAATATATGTGCAATGGTGACTGATAATTTCTCGAAAAGCTGCTCATCAGTGATCTCATTATCTCCCTCAATACTCAGCAATATGGTTTTGCTTATTCTATACATTGAGTTAGCAGCTATAATCTTCAAGGGCCAATGAATTGGGTACACCATTTGCTCATTCGTTTTCATCTTGAACTCCGTAAAAATCTTTTCAGCTGTCTTAGTGAGATCCTGAAGAACTTTTTTGGAGTTGGTGCCTTCAAGATTACCGCCGAGTTCCAAATCTAGCCAATTCCGGTAAAGTTCAACACCTACCCACAAACTATCTGCCGTGTTTTGGATATGGACAACAGTTGCGTCTGTACCTTGATATTTTTGGATAAGGTTTACATAGGGAAGTCCTTCACTCACACTTCTTAGCAAATGATCAACAATGCGATTCTCGATGTTGGGAAGAGCAAGGACAATGCTTGTTAAGGTTACTATAGGTAGAGTCCAGCAGTTGGGAAGTTCTTGAGAATACAAACTTGGAATTAGATCATTATCAAAATCTACTACAGAAGAATTGAGGCTGCAAACCCTTTTTAGAAACTCAAGTAAAGCTTTTGGTTTCCTTTTTTTACCCTCCAAGAGCAAGCGATCCACCTCAAAGAAAATGTTTCTCAATGTCTTGTCAGGAAGTCTAGCCTCGCCTTCCAAGAGAAGAACATATCGGTTGAGATCCGGTTCGTTTCCATGTTCTGACTGATCTCCATTTTGATTAGTTGGTGGTGAGGATTCAGATTCGTGTTTGCGTTTGAACTTCCTCCTGACATGGTTGACAAATAGCAGGACAGGGCTAAGCAAAAATGCGTGGAGTAGCAGTAACAATTTGCTAGCTACCACAATCGAAACCTGAAATTTGATGCAGAAACTTAGAATCAAATATTTGGCTTTGTGGAGAAGTTTTCTGAGCGTAATACTCCGGATATGAAAGGGCAAGGAGCTTCCTCTCCACTCTTCCAGCCTTTGGGTCCAGTAAGTCTCGACTTTGAGCACATCTTTAAAACTTTTGCCGCTCATTTCTGACAATTTGAAACTTACAACAATGAACCATCGAAAGGTAGGAGGAACGATACCAACTGCTACTCCCAAAGACTGAACTACTAGGATCAATGATGTTGACCACTTATAATCAGATTCTAAGCCATAGATGTAGTTGTAGTTGTAGTTAGGAGAAAAAGGTTTCATTCGAATAAGTGCTTCCACTAAGGTGAGGACACATAGTAGAGATATAGATCCTGATGTAGCACAAATTACAGAACGCGTCATCACAAATTGGGGATTCCCGGTTGCTGCCATCACCCAGTGTCTTTTAACTAGTGACTTAAGATTCATGATTGATAATTTTCCTCTTTCCTCTGTCTCTTGATTCAAACATAGTCGTTGTTTTTCTTGGTATTTTGCTTCAATGTATTTCTTAATTGTTGGAATGAACAGAGAGGAAGAAACAAATGAAAGTAACAAGAGTAACATGATAATCGTACCTAAAATATATTCCACGCCCACTGTAGATATATCTCTAACATCAGTTGTTAGGTGTAAGCAGATGTTTACGATGACTGTGATGACGAGAATACCCAACTTGGTTATCCATGGATCCCAGGGATGTTATAAAATTTCCTAATGCAGTAGTCAGCAAAACTATGCTGCCAAGTTTAGCAACCTGATCTCGATTTCTCCAGAATGTGGCATTAAGGTCCACGGTGAGCTTAACTGCTACGGCTAATAATGTCAAGGAAGCAGCATTAAGACTAAAAAATCTGCATGGAAACCACAACCTTCTGCTGCGAAAGCCGTAGAAGGTGTCGGCTGCCATTGCTAGAAAGCATATCAAAGAGGCCAAAGCTATGTACAAGCCTATCCATGGCATAGGTGCAGCATTGCCCTCTCGCACTTTCGTTTCATAATAATAACATTGCATAGAATAATAATCATCTTGGAAAGTCATGGGGATATTGCACATTTTTGCATTAACTTCAAGGATCAGAAGAAGAAGAGAGTCTAGCACTTGCTGCAAGTGTACCAAATGCAACAATGTCCAAACTTATATCCAACTGATTTTGACTTGGCTAATTATGCCCACTGAAGAAGCAAAAGACCAGCTTGACTCTTAGCTAATGTGAATGTGCTAGGGAAGATGGAAGAGGACACCTTGGCCCTAATATTAATGAACCAATTTCGAAGAAGATGCTAATTATTGTTACTAACTCTCCTCTTGTCTCAACACCCTAACGTTTTCACACTTTTGAGAGGGGAGTGTCATTTATGTCATAACTTCATCGTCCCCACCTTTGCCTACTGTAAAGTCTTAAGGCAGGTAACACTCAAGTTGACTTGGGAAAAGTCTTGGCAGATTCTTTCAGAGTGAAGTTCTGAAAGGTTACTTGAACATTAACACGGTCCAGCTAATGTTGTAACACCCCGTCTTACCAGACTTAAGAGCGATTCATGAGTCTGATAACACCTTACCCTATGTAAAAGAACCATATAAGCATATTAGCATATTCGTATTACTCTATTCATCCCAAAATAATGTTAACATTTGGTCTTCAAAATTTTCCTAAAATAATATTAAGATTTGCAATATCAATTAATATTTACCAAATTTACCCCTCTCCTTAGTCTTCTTCTAATCACTACTTCAATTGTGAAGAAGTAATTAATAAGGATATATTAGTCTTTTGACTTTGATTCTTATTGTTTTTAAGAAATTTTTAATCTGTGTGAAAAGTTTAAATATTAATATTATTTTGAGATAGAGAAGTATCATGCATATTTTTCTAATCTCTACAATAAAACCAAAAAAAAAAAAAAAATTTGAGAAATTATATTCTCTCTTTAGCATGTGTGATAACAAAGTAAATTTTAGATTACCAATCTATAGGACCAAATCTATAACATAAATATTTTAAAACCAAGACTAATACACTTGCAGGAGTCTTTATCATAATGCTTTATTTTTCTTTCTTCTTTAATTAATATATTTCCAAATGAGCTTGAGAAAATTGTACAGAACCACATAAATGTTCAATGTCGTCATCCATGACGTTTGATCATGAGAAGACGTTCAAGTCTACAATTTGGAAAAAAATATCCAATGGCAAAAAAATTAACATAGCATCTAAAACGGCATCATATTTTTTTTTTTAGGGAAATGATTAACAGCTCAAATAATTGGCTATAAAATATCATTGACCTCCTATTTTTTAAAAGATTTTACGGTATTTTTCACATTTACACTATAATAGGCTATAAAAAAAAAAAAAATACTCTTAACCCCCTATTTTATAAAGGATTTCACAGTATTTTATATTTTTACCCCAAATTATAATACCATTTAAATCAAACTGAAATCCTTTATAAAAACAGGGGGTTAAGAGTATTTTATAACCTATAAAAATGGGTTTACACATTTTTCAAATTAAACCGAAATATACAGTTTGAAAATTTTGAAATCAATTCGAACCATTTAAAATCTCGAAGTGATGCATTCAGTTTGTATCGGGTTGACTTAGTTCTTTGGTTTTTGTGAGATATACAAAATATATTGATGATAAATTCTTAAACTTCAAACAAATTACTACAAGGATATTCAACCTAAAAAGAAAACAAAAACAATACAACAATCACACTATTATTAGTTTAAAATAAAACAAATGCTCCATATGAATAATTTGTTTATCATGGTATAAATAAGAAGTTAAATATGTTTTATTACAAGAATCGTAATATATATTTATGATTTGGATTATAAATTTTGTTATTACAAATCGAAATTTCGGTTTTAATTTAGTCCAAAGTGAAACCAATCAAATGCACTCAGGGACGAAGACAGGGGCTGTCGCTCCCAAGATTTCTAAAAAGACTACTACAAATAATAAATGGACAATTGGTATATTTAGTCCTGAAACAATTTATGTTTGGCAGACTTGGTCCCTGATGACTGTTTGCAGTTTTTTACATCCTTAAGCAATTTACGTGCCTGTGTTTTGGTCATTCCGTCATTTTTTTGAGATTTTGAATGTTAGTCAACAAGTAATAGTTAAGTGATTTGGGCAAAATTGAAACTTCACATTTTTTTAGATAATTAATACCATATGATTTAATTGTAAAGATATTTAAAAATAAATATCTAATTGTAAATAATAAAGGCAAATTGGTGGATTTTGTCCCTAAACAATTTATTACTCAGGTATAAGGTCCTTACCGAATTTTTCTGTACATTAAAATCTTCAAACAATTTACGATTGGTGTGTAAGGTCCTTCTGTCTAAAAAATTGTTAGTCAACTGTTAATTTAATTTTTTTACTGGGTCAACGGAAATATATTAGGGGTATAATTGGTATACCACAATTTTTACATTACCACTACCACCATATCCCACCCAACACGGTAAGCCCAACCCCCTCCCCCCCCCCACAATCTCGTGATCACCACAAACCCGATTACAGGTGATTTCAAAATCATTTAACAACCAAGCTACAAAGCAAATGAAATGGATGGAAATGATCCTTGTAGCTCAGAGATTACAAAAATCACAAAATCCTACCATTCTATAAGCAAAATCAACCAAGAAGATCAAAACATGAAATTTGCAGAAATTTGCAGAAATAAGGATCAAAATTTGCAGAAATTTGCAGAAACATGAAATTTGCAGAAATTTGCCTAAAATTAACCCCAAGAACATAAAAAATTCCGGATATCAAGAAAGACCCAAACTATAAATCAAAATTGCTTAAACAAATATGCAAGCAAAATATGAAATTCAATGTAATCCACCATTAATTAACCCAAGAACTCAATCCAAATGTCCTTAAAAAAATCCCAATTCAAAATCACATGGAAAATAAAGCAAAAAATAAAACTAAGAAGATGAAGAAGCGGAGATGGTGAGGTGTCGATGGTGGTGGTGGTAGTGGTTCGCCGGTGGTGAAGAAGAAAACAAGCAAGATGAAGAAGGGGAGAGGGTGGGGGGTATGAGTAGCCACCCACTTCACCTTCCCAAAAACGCAGAACCGGATGGAGAAGAAGACGGGTGGTGGGGGGTGTCTCGAGGTGGGGGGCTTCTGGGGGATGAATTGCGGGTAAATAGGTGGTGGTGGTGGTTCGCTCGGTGTGAAGAACAAGGGGAGAGGGTGGGTGTTGGAGGTTGAAGAAGAGGTAAGAGGTCGAGCGGGGCGGGGCGGAGAGCACAAGAAAAGCATTTTTTGTTATGCATTTGTTTGGGGGGCGGGGGGGGTTTGGAGGTTGAAGAAGAGGTAAGGGGTGCAAAGTACCATATTACCCTTAAAGTTTTTATTTTGACTCCATTTTTATTTTTGAAAATCAAGTTGACCAGTCACTTTTTTAGACAGAAGGACCTTACACACCAATCGTAAATTGTTTGAGGATTTTAATGTACAGAAAAATTCGGTAAGGACCTTATACCTGAGTAATAAATTGTTTAGGGACAAAATCCACCAATTTGCCAATAATAAACCCTAAATCTCATCTTCTCCCTCCTGCCGCCACCGTCCATTGAAGAAATCTCCGGCGAGCTTTAACCGGCGTCCCTCTTCCCCATCATCCAAATGTAGTAGCCGCTTCCTCATCATCATCAAAATCTGAATTTTTAGAGAAATTTTTACTGTTATTACTTTGTTTTCCCCTTTTCAGTTTGCATTTTTGCAGTCTATGACTTCGCTGATGGGTGGAATATGTGGTGATGCGGGGTGGAATTGGTGGTGGAAGGGTGGTGGTGCGGGGAAGGAGAAAAAATGGTGGTGCTGCGGGGATCAGGTCGGAGGAGAATAAATTTTCTACTCCGTTTTCTAGAATAATTTTCTACTCCATTTTCTAGAGTTTCAAGTTTCAGCTCATCCATCAGCAGTGCAAGTTTTAGGGTCTTTTTCAGCATTGGATGTGGCTTTAAGTAGAAAATTAGATATTGCTTTGGCTTTGTCTTTCTTGATTGGAATCACTGCAGCTATGGCAGTACCAGATATCATTAATGCTTGTATTGCTATATTAATCTTTCTTAATATTCTTGGTTGGTTTTGCTTCCACATTTGGTAGGATTTCTATTATTATTTGTTGGTTTTTTTTTTTCTGTTGAAAAATGGAATATTATTATTTGTTGGGTTTGAATGTGTTTCGTTGCCGGAAAAGTTGGGAATGGGTGGCTTTGCCATCGCTGGAAAAGATGGGAATGGGTGGGCCGACGTCGGGGAAGGAGTGGAAGGGGATGGGTTTTATTTTTTTTTTATTTTTATAATTAGGTATTTATATTTATGAATTTTTACAATTGAGTTCACGTGGTATCAATTATCTAATAAAATATGTGAAGTTCTTATTTTACCCCTGTATACTTGACCAACTTTTATTAACGGACGTTAAATTTTTCAAAAAAAAGACGTTAAATTTCCTGGCCCATAATTTGAATGGGGACCTACAAAGCTGCAAACAATCATCAGGGACCAAGTCTGCCAAACATAAATTGTTTCAGGACTAAATACACCAATTGTCCAATAATAAATTTTAGTAAATTTTATAGAGTAAATATAGTACTAAATGACCATAAACTATTTCACTATTTCGAGTTAGGGCCCAAAACAATTTATTATTTGGAATTTAGCCATAAAAAATTTACGTGCTGCGAAATTTAGATTCCGGCGCAAATTCCGTCAATTTTCACTAAGTCTTCCCTCTCGTGCCGGGCACGCGAGGGATAATATTGTCAACAAAAAATTACCGCCCGTTCCACCCGCTAGCTCCACCACCACCACCGCCCGTTTCGACTCCATTACTTCTTTCTAATAAAGAAACCCACCACAAGTCTCAATTTCTCTATTTTCTTATCTCCGGCGTGCCAACAATCAAAGACCCATCACCGCAGAAAATCATCATCCATCTGTTAACATTTTTCATGGTTTCTTTTTAACACATTAACTGCGCGTTGTACCAGGCAATGTTGTTAAAATTCCGATTTAAATCGTAAGATTTTACGATTTTACACTCCGATTCTACGATTCTATTCCGATTCTAGTATATTTCGATTTTACTTCCGATTCAAATCCCAATTTAAATCGTAAGATTTTACGATTCTACGGAAGAAAAACGATTTGAATCGGAAGTAAAATCGAAATATAGTAGAATCGGAATAGAATCGTAGAATCGGAGTGTAAAATCGTAAAATCTTACGATTTCACAAATTCCACAAATTTGCCATTTCTAGGCGAATTTCGGCTATTTTCAAGCAGATTTCAACTATTTTCAGGCTGAAATTTGCTATTTCCAGACTGATATTTTTCTGGTTTATTTTATTTTGATATTTTGAAATATTTATAAGTTAAAAATTATGTTTTGTAGCGTTTTTATATTTTAAAAAAATTTGTGAAATTATGTTTTATGGATTTTCGCATATTGTTAAACCATATGAAATGATTTATATGTTAATTATTGTTATTTATATATAAAATATATATTTTATTTTTTTGGTAAGATTCTACGTAAAATCCCGATTTTAACAACCTTGGTACCAGGATTATTTTTCAAAGTAATGAATGGATAGATCATATTTGATTTATTGGCTTCATATTTGATGATTTTTTATTTATGTTCATCCATTGCAGACAAAATATAATGTCTGTTCATGCTGTTCACGATGGACGCAAGCCGGAGAAGATGAAGTTCGGTTTCAGTGCCGAAGAAAAAATGTTCGACACTATGCGAAACAATTAATAGCTGTCGGATCACGCAACAGACGGCTGAGATCACATTACTTAAAATATAATGAATAATAAGTATTTTAAGAAAAATTATGTCAACCGTCCGATTCTTGATCTGACGGCTATTAATTGTTCCGCACATTGTGGAACATATTTTGTTCCGTACTGGAACCGGACTTCATCTTCTCCACAAGAACCCATCGTGAACAGATTGCAGATTTAACATCAATTCATTCGAAACACATTATAATCACAAAAAATCCATTTGAATCACACGAAATCCATTAGAATCAGACAATCCATAACAATCCTTGAAAGGTTTTTTGAGATGGTTTTCAGAAAGAAAAAAAATTTAAATGGGTTTTCTATTTTTGAGCAGAATAACGAAATCAATCAACATATACTAGCTCCCAAAATTTTAATTGATTAAGATTTAACAAGGAATTGAAAGATTAAGTGGAGTGAGAATTTTGTTTTTTGAATATTTTCAAGAGTTAAGGAGCTTCTTCTCTTATAAAGAAGGAAATGGAGGACACATACATATTTCAGGTTGTGGACATAAATACGACACGTGAAGGAAGACTTAGTCAAAATTGACGGAATTTTCGCCGGAATCTAAATTCCGCAGCACGTAAGTTTTTTATGACTAAATCCCGATGAATAAATTGTTTTGGCCAACCCGAAATAGTAAAATAGTTTATGGTCATTTAGTGTTATTTACTCAATTTTATATGTAATTCGGAATATTTTATAAAAGGACCTTACTAGGTTACTAAAATTATTGACTTAAAAATTGACTAAAAAATTTTTCGGACTGTTTTACCCTTTTCAACAGTAATTGTCTTTTCCAATTTTTTTTTTAAAAAAATTTCAAAAATCAAGCTTAGAATTTAATGCAGCATAGTACTTTCACCCTATTTTATTTCTCTGCAAAACTCTCACATCTTTGTAATTAGGGGTGAGCATCGATTTCAAAATCGGTAAATCGGTAGTTTGAAATCGATTTTTTCGGTATTTTTTTTTTTGAAAATACCGACCTATTTCGAATTCAGTAACCGATTTACAGATTCAGATTCACCCAATTAGCGAATTCGAATTCGGTTTCTACCGATTTGGAGGTTTTTTTTCTATTAAATATTATTGGCTATTGAATATTATTTTATATATAATTAGCTAATATAAATATAAAATATATATATATATATATATATATATATATATATATATATATATAAATGTTTAAATAATATTATAATACAAAATTGAATTCGAATTCGGTAATACCGAATTCACTAAAATCATATACCGAATTCGAATCGAATTCGAAGTTTTCGAATTCGGTATGTACCGAATTACCGAATTCGATTTACCAAATTCAAATCGAATTCGGTCGGTAAATCGGTTTTTACCGAATTTGCTCACCCCTATTTGTAATGCATTATTTTCCAATTTTTCAGTTCATAGTAGCAATGTTTTCCAGTTTTTCTAACAGCTCCGGTGAACAGTATTTTTTATTTTTATTTTTCGAAAAATTTTTGCTTTTATAAAATTTCGTTACAAATATATTGGGTTTTGTTGTTGTTTAAACTTTTTTTTGCTATCAAGATTCAGTCTTTTTATCAAAAATCAAGAACCAACAGAGTCCAAAAACCAGGAACCCAAATGAGAAGTTAAAATTAAAAAAATGGTATTTTTTTTTTTGGAAACGTGCAAAAAAATGAAGGGAAAAAATTATACTTTTACTCCAGTCAAACTCGATTATACTTGGTTTGTTGGAGAAGACGGTGAATATTAACTTCATTTGTCTTGAATTTGTGTTGCAGGGATGTTGAGAATTTGGAATTGTTTGATCCAGTGCGGAATATTAATTGTTTCGTACCATGCAAAACCATTACGCATCGTTGGATCTAAAATCTAACGGCCGAGATCATTTGGTTTAACAACTTTTTTATAATATTTATTAAGACCCAAATTATCTCAGACATCGAATGTTTGATCCGACGGTCTCTAATTGTTCCGCACTGTGCAGTATTATTGTTATAAAATTTAAGTAGTATTAGAAAATATTAATTAATAGTATAAGTCACTCAAATCTTACTTAAGTAATATTATAATGTTAATAGTTAAATTATATAATATTATAATGATAATAACCACGACTGTTTACGGATTATTGATATTATGAAATCGTTGTCAATAGATGATTACATTTGGTTAAGTAACTATACATTACTTAGTATATTAAGTATCATTATTATAGTAATTATATTCATTTTCCTTTTAAGCTGTGCTTTATAAGACTATACGTTCTTTTTTACCATGTGTTATATGTTAACAAGTAATTGAATCTACATAATGTTTAATTAACTGTAGGAGTGACTATGTGTTACTTCATGCTCCAACAAACACTAAGCTACATAATGTTATAGTATTGATAATCATTGTTATGGCGTTGTGATTCGTTCTTAATTTCACAAAGGTTGTATGTTAACAAGTAATCTAATCATAATAGGTGTTTAAGTAACTCTACAATACTTAGTATAATGAGGATCATTGTTTCTATTGCATATATTCGATTTTCATTTTAAGCGGTGTTTTATAAGTCATTGTGTTATAATAAACACAAAATCTAATTCTATACTATAACAAGTAATCGTTATAGTATTTAGGGTTAATAATTTCAGAACACATAATGTTTTAGTGTTCTAACAAACACTAATTTTAATTTGGCTACAAAATAAAAAAATTGGGGTAAATTTTTAAAATTAAAAAATATACATCAGAAGAAGTGGTTCAATTTATAAATTATAAAAATTGATCCCGAGGTCAATTTGTTAAAAAAAAAAATTTGGGATCAAAATATATTTTATAGGGACTTTAGGGTACTCAATTCACAACCCTAAAGAAATTTATGTTAACAAAAGATATAGTGATTTTACGTGCAATTAGTGAATAAACATGTACCGAAAGTGTGATAATGACATTTTGTGTAAGAATTCTGAAAACAGTGATGGAAAATGACAATCCGTCTACAGTGCGGAACACCAAATGTTCTGCACCGTGCGAAATATTTAATGGCCACTGGATGAAGAAACTAACGTCAGAGATCATTTTGGTCTCAATACTTATCATAAAAATGTAAAGTCAAATGATCTCAGCCGTCCGCTTTCTTATCTGACGGTCACCAAATATTTCACACCGTGCGAAATATTTGGTGTTCATATTACTATGTGAGTTTGGAAAATGTAGCTGGGAACCATAAATGCTTGTACTTTTTTTGAGAAGCATTAACTTTTGCTTGAAAAAGTTATATAGGAGCATTAAAACATGTATAGGGTAGACTCTTTTATAGGCTAAAATTTTTAATCACTTCATTCTCACTCATTTGCTGCCATTTTTTTTCTTCTTTCATACTCTCTCTCTCTCTCTCTCTCTCTCTCTCTCTCTCTCTCTCCCTCTGTCACATTTTCTTTCCCAATCTCAATAAATATTTACCAGAAAAAAATGAGAAAGAGAAAATATTTGTTGCTTGGTAAGAGAACATGTATTCTGAGAATAAGAACACATGTTTAATGAGTGTGAACACCTGTTTATTTCAGAAATTTATTCGGCAAATACGAGAGCATATCTTAACCAATGTAGTTGTTAAGCTAAATCTCAAACCACGGACCCAAAAAATTTCACAGAAAAAACATTAAGAAGAAAGTAAAGAGATATAATATTCATTAATTAGTTATTGATCTGAACAGATGATGAACACTTGTTCTCTTACCAAGAAGGCATTTGTCTTACGAAGAACACATGTTTTTGTCTACTGAACACACGTTCTCTTACCAAGAACACATATTTTTGTCTACTGAACACATGTTTTTACAGGAAATACTGACTAGTATATGTGTTTAGGACTCTCAAAACACAAGAACATGTGTTTAGAACACAAGAACAAGTGTTCAGAATAAAAGAACATGTGTTCAGAACACAAGAACATGTATTATGAGAATAAGAACACGTGTTTAATGAGTGAGAACACCTGTTTATTTCAGAAATTAATTCTGCAAATTCGAGAGCATATCTTAACCAATGTAGTTGTTAAGCTAAATCTCAAACCACGGGCCCACAAAATTTCACCAGAAAAAACATTAAGAAAAAAGTAAAGAGATATAACATTCATTAATTAGTTATTGATCAGAACAGATGATGAACACATGTTCTCTTACCAAGAAGGCATTTGTCTTACGAAGAACACATGTTATGTTAATAAGAACACGTGTTTTTGTCTACTGAACACATGTTCTCTTACCAAAAACACATGTTTTTGTCTACTGAACACATGTTTTTTTACATGCAATGCTGACTAGTACATGTGTTTAGGACTCTCAAAACACAAGAACATGTGTTTAGAACACAAGAACAAGTGTTCAGAATACAAGAATATGTGTTCTGAACCCAAGAAGTTGTTAAACCAAATGATATTAGCCGTTAGATTTTAGATCCAACGGTGCTAATTGTTTTGCATGGTGCAGAACAATTAATATTCTGCACTGAATCTAACAATTCCAAATTCCCAACATCCCTGCAACACAAATTCAAGACAAATGAAGTTACTATTCATCATCTTCTCCAACAAACCAACCATAATCGAGTTTGACTGGAGTAAAAGTATATAGTTTTTTTCCCTTCCTTTCTTTTGCACGTTTTCAAAAAAACAATTACCATTTTTTAATTTTAACTTCTCGTTTTGGTTCTTGACTTTTGGGCTCTGTTGGGTTCATGATTTTTGATTAAAAAAAGACTGAATCTTGACAGAAAAAATAGTTTCCAAGGCTAAACATAAAAAAACCCAATATATTTGCAACGAAATTTTATAAAAGCAAAAGTTTTTTGCAAAAAAAAAAAAATACTGGTAATCGGAGTTACTATTCACCGGAGCTATTTGATCGGAATAACTGTTCATTGTCTTCTCTGAAACAATTTGGGCAACTCTTGAGCTTCTTTATGAAAATGAAGAAGGAAGAATGAGAGAGATGATATAGTAGAATAGGTTGGTAGAGTAGAGCATTTAAAAATAAAGATAAAATAAATTTAATCTTCCAAATTACTAAAAGGGTAAGATAGTCATTTGACACCCTCAATTTGGGGATTTAGGGTTTCTACCTTTTAAATTCTAGTAACAAAACATTTTCCTTTATAAAATTCGCCCCTAACATTTTTTTTGCAATTTTTATATATAGTTCGGTATAATTGCAGTTTTCGCCCCCAAACGCCAAATTACTGGCTTCGTCCCTGAATACACCGCTCAAACCGAAAAATCAGTTTGGATTAGTTTAGGTTGGTCTGTTTCAGTTTTTTCATGAACACCCCTAACTAAGTGTAACCTACACAAAGCCTTAGTATCATAAGAAAAAGTTCATATTCAAACTTAGTATCGTTTTGTAAGACTTGCCCACAACCCCTTACGTAAATTGATCAGAACCCACATATATAGGTTGGTCCCGCCCAATTAATGTGAAAGAGTTGTGGGGTAAGTCCGATAAGTACGGTCTTAAATCAAATTTTCAGTAAGAAAGCGCTCTATGAAGGAAATGCAATCAAATTCAGGGTGTAGATGCAAGTAATACCATCTGTCATGTCCCACTAAATTCAACACAGTAAAAGACTTCCCCCAAAACCAGACAATACAAAATGGTTCTCAAATATCAAACAGTTCACTAATCTAACCACTACCTCAGCTAAGTTCCAACAAGAAATAAATAGATAATTATCAATGAACTCAAATAGATTTAGATTGATATATATAAACAGAGTCAAGTTTCCACCATAACATCCATAACATAATAAAAATATCACTGTCTCTAGTTGTACCCTACTGCACTGAAATTGTAAGTAAATAACTAACAAGACTAAGAAAGTAAAAAGCCAAACTCGAGCAACTACAAGCAAAAACTCCAATGCTGCAAGCTTATCCTCAACTCATGGGAATCAAGGATGATTCCGGATTAGAACCAGAAATGGGGGAAACATAAGAGAGTTCAAGATTGAACTGAGGGGGAGAAGAACTTACAAGGAATGGGAAAAGGCCGCAGCCAATTTAGGTATCAATTTCTAGACGCCTTTCTACATTGGGGAAGTTTTCTTTTATATTTAGGGTTCCCTTCCCAATATAGATCACATCCCTCCACCTCAGCATTGTCAGAACCTTGCAGAGAATCAACAGCTGCCAGTGGAGTAATCTCTTCATCCTTCGTCATCTCAGCAAAACCAAAGAATTATTTCTTTGTTGCTTGGCAGCTCGAAGTAGTTTTAGGTAACTTATCCAAACGGTGCCGTTTCAAGGCTTAGGGAACACATAACTAATCCAATAAAACTCAAACCGATTTTCCCTCCAATTAGAAGCTTGAACTCTTCTCTTTTATTTTGCAGAATGTGACACTTCTTCTTCTTCCCAACATAGCAGAACATGACACCATCATAGTATGATCAGAAGTTAAACGAGAGCATCAACTAGTAGATGAATTCATAGATCAATTAGTAAATTGATCGAGGCATACAATAATTGTAATTTGACTCATCATTTCGCTTCTTAGGCTTGCGGTAATAAAAATGGCCCACCAGTTTCAAAAAAGTCCTTATATCGTTGACTAACTATAGACTAACAGAGGTTAAGTTAAAGTGGAGTGAAATGAAAAAAATTAAAACTTGAGGGATGTGTATGCAAAATGTTAAAATTTGTAGAGTGTGTGTGAAATTAAAATAATTTGGCTCCTTCTTTCCCACAAAAAGAACGATGCTTTGTTTTTTCTTCAGAAACAGAATAACAGAGATAGTGTGATCAAGAGAAGAAGAATGTCCCAACTTACTGCAAATCGAAGCGGATCGGTGATGAAGAGAAGACCTGTGAATGGATGGTTCCTCCGAGAGAATACAATTGATGTTGATCCCGCGACTTTGAACTCAATTTATGGTAATTAAAAAAAAAACCCTATTTTTTTAGGCAAAATCTGGATAATTATGATATTGAGAATTTTATCTGGGAATTTGAGTTACAACTTTAATTGTGATAAATAATATTATTTCTTAAATTTGAGTTTCCTGTCATATTTTTTCAAACTTGTTCTTGATATATATTCTGGGATGATGAACATGTGAATGTAGCTACTAAGACCAAAAAGAAAATGAAATTACTTAAAAGACTTTCACTTTAATTCTGCTTATGTTCCTTGGTTGTAATTACTGAAGATGAAAGCTTGTTACATTTTGTGTGACGAAATTATTGAAATTGATACTTTTTTTGATAATATGAATTGGGTTTTAATGTTAATTGTAACGTAAAGTCCTTAACATTTGGATGATTAGATTTACAAACTATAAAAAAATGGTGAGAAATGTAATTTGTCATTTTAAATATGGTTAGTACTGTGGCAAGGAATTTGGCTGAAAAGCAAAGGTTTAATCACTACATATGGAATTAGTTTCTAATTATTCACCATTCCCACTCCATATAGTAGATTCATTAGTTAATTGATTTTATGATAGTGGTATTATGCAAGTCTAGTGATTAAAGAAATTGGTGCTTTTTTGTGAGAAATGTTCTTATTTTGATACTGAAATTGCTCATTTTTTCCTGCTAGTTCAAGAAATGTGATTTGCTATGTTAATTCCTGCTAGTTCAAGAAATGTGATTTGCAGATTAAATGCTAATTCTGGTAATATAATTAATGAATTTCTTAAAATACTTTATTTTTTCAGCGAATGGTTCCACAAAATTTGCTACTAGACTGCGTCACGGAGGTACTTTCATGGGTAACGCATATAGGACTTATGTTAGTGGGTATGTGAATCACTTTGATAATTGATAAAAATGAGATGTCTATAATTGAACTTAATGCAATGACTAAGGAGTTAGGATACAGTGGATTGCAAAAAAAATTTGTTTTCAAACCAAAGTCAGGTTGGAAATGTCTTAAAACTGACGTAGATGCAATGGAAATTAATAAGTTAATTAATGAGAAGAAGATGGTTGATGTATATGTTGAGCACCTAGATTACAATCCATTCAACTCAACCCAAGTAAAGTCTGCATTTGTTTGTACGAGGCAAGGTGCTATGATATGCTTAAATGACTCAGATGATGAATGTGTGAAATTAGGTGAAATGGAGGAAGTCAATGATGATCATATTGCTAATGTAAATGATGTAGTAGATGAGCGTGTTGTGAATGATGAGTTGTTGTATAAAACAACTAGTGAGTGTGATGATGAAGATGGTGACTTTGCTGCAAATGATCTTAATTATGATGCGAGTGAAAATAGTTCTCAACCTGAAATCGGTGAAGATTGTGTTGATAATGTGGTGGCTGAAAATATTGTTGATGATGTTTATTTACGCTTGGTTAGTGATTCAGATATTTCAAATGATGAAGTTGAGGAAGTATGTGAGGGAAAAAATGTTAGAAGTAGGGTAAAGAAAGCCCCTAGACAATTCAATATGGCTCTTGACATGAGGGATCCAAGATTTGAACTAGGTTTAGAGTTTGAAAGCCCCATCACTTTTAAGGAGATTGTTATTGATATTGCATGTGATGAGGGAACAAAGGTGAAATGGGTAAAAATTGAACAACTTAGAGTAAGAGATGAGTGTGAAAAAGGGTATGGCTTTGTTCTTTTTGCTTCTAGAAAGAGTAGAGAACACACAATGCAAGTGAAGACTTATATTCCTCATAACTGTTCAAGAACATTTGATGTTCCACTTGCCAAAACAAAATGGTTGTTAGAGAAGTTTTCTCAGAGGATTAGGTCCAATCCTAAATAACCCATTAAGAGTTTGAAAAAAGATATCAAAAAAGAGCTTAAGGTAAATGTTTCAAGAAGTATGATTTTTCGACTAAGGAATGATGGAATACTACAAATGCTTGGTAGTGAGAATGAACAATACAAAGTCCTTTGGGATTATTGCTCAGAATTGTGCCGAAGTAATCTATGTTCAACTACTCTTATTAAAGGTACACCAGTTGATGATGGTAAAGCTAGTTTCCATAGAATCTATATATGCTTAGGGGCTCTAAAAAAGGGATTTGTGGGGGGTTGCAGGCCATTTATTGGTTTGGATGGATGCTTCTTAAAAGGGCAACAAGGAGAGTTGTTGTCTGTTGTTGGCATTGATGCAAATGGACAAATATATCCACTTGCTTATGCAGTTGTGGAGAGGGAAACTTATAAGAGTTGGAAATGGTTTTTACATAATATAAAGGAGGATTTGGGGATACAAAATGATGGTTCGTGGACATTCATAAGTGACAAACAAAAAGGTGTGTTGCAGGCACTTGAAAAGCTTATGCCTAATGCAGAACATAGGCACTGTCTTAGACATTTGTATAATAATTTTAGGCTGAAATTCAAAGGTTTGGCTCTAAAGAACTTGTTGTTTGAGGCCGGAATGGCCACAAGGGAATGTGATTTTGATAAGGCTATGGCAAAAATTGGAGTTATTGAACTTGCTGCACTTGAGTGGCTCAAGCAAAGACCTGCCAATATGTGGAGTAAAGCATTTTTCAGGACTCACAGTAAATGTGACAATGTGCTAAACAATTTATTTGAAAGTTTTAATGGAATAGAGCAAATTGTTGATGCAAGGGGAGTACCTATCTTAATATGCTAGAAAGCATAAGACTTTATCTTATGGACATGATCCATAGACAAAGGCATGCAATGTTAAAATTTAAAGGCAACATATGTCCTTCGGTTCAGAAGAAACTAGAAAATTTGAAAAAAAGTTCTTGTTCATTTGTACTTAACTGGAATGGAGGTTTCAAATTTGAGGTTACAAATGGCCATATTAATAGCAGGGTTGTTGACTTAGAGAAAAGAACTTGCAGTTGCAGGTCATGGGAACTCACTGGTATACCCTGTTGTCGTGTTATAGCTGTTTGCAACTACATGAAGATTCCAGCTGAGGACTTGGTTGATGAGAAATTGAAGAAGACTTATTTTCTGAAATCATACAACTATCTGCTGAATCCAATCCATGACAGAGACGTATGACCTTCAACTAAACTTCATGAGCTGCTACCACCAGAAACAAAAAAGGTTCTAGGGAGACCAAAGAAAATGAGAAGAAAGGATAAAGCAGAAATTGCAGATGAGCAAGCGCAGGGAAAGCTGAAGAGGGTTGGAACGAAGAACAAATGTGAAAAATGTGGAAAGCTTAGTCATAATAGCAGGGGTTGTCCCATGTTGAAGACTGATAGATCTCGAGAGAATGATGTTGTTGAATCAAAGGGAACCCAAGCTACATCAGAAGTTCTAACCCAGATGTCTATTACTGGACATGAAGTCCCATATCAATTCAGTCAAGTAAAAAATCTTATTGCACTACCAAAAAAGACCTTTAGTAACGAAAATTTTCATTAGGAAAGGTAAAAAAATTCGTTACAAAAGACCTTTAGTAACGAAAATCCTTTGTCACCAAGTTCGTCCTGAGAATCCCGTCGCTAAAGGTCTTTCCTAACGAATAACCATACTCGTTACTAAAGGTCTTTAGTAACGAAAGAGTTTCGTTAGGAAAGGTGACCTTTCGTGACGAAATATTTGTTACAAAAAGTATCAAAGTTCGCTACTAAAAGTTTTACAAAAAATTTAAAATTTAAAGCCTTGGAGTTTCTTTACGAACGGTGACCTTTCATGACGAAATATTTGTTACAAAAAGTATCAAAGTTTGCTACTAAAAGTTTTACAAAAAATTTAAAATTTAAAGCCTTGGAGCCGAGCCGTGCCCCAGTTCACCCATTGGAGTCGAGCCGAGCCCCTCTACAATAATGTTGAACAAAGTCTCCACATTTTCATAGAAGTGGGAATTGAACTCAAGACCTCCAACTTGTATGTCATGCACTTGCCCACTGAGCTACATTGGTCATTTGTTACTTATTGTTCCTATTATATTTATTATAATGAAGTTTTGTATTTTGAACCTTTAATTATTTTAATTTCTCTTTGTGTTGTACTTTTTTTTATGAATAAAATTAAAATTAATGCATTTTCGTCAATGTATTTGTGTATTAAATTGTTATAAAAAATCTGAATAAAATTATTCTAATTGCATATATACTATTTTTTAGTAATACTTTTAATATAAAGACTAAACAAATATAAAAATAAAAATTATATTATAAATTATATCATACTTATATATGTATATTCTTAAAAAAAATAAAAAAAATTTAAGACGAAACTTTTCGTGACAAATTTTTGTTTCGTTAGGAAATGTTGACCTTTCGTAACGAAAAAGGTGTTTGTCACGAAAAGTTATACCTATCGTGACGAAAATGTGTTTTCGTTACGAAAGGTCAACGAAACTACTACTTTTAGTGACAAATATTTTTTTCGTTACGAAAGGTATACTTTTTGTAACGAGTAACGAAAAATGACTTCGTCACGAAAAGTTCGTCCTAACAGGTAGTTATTTTTGTAGTGTTTTCTTTTTCGCATTACAAATGCATTTAATGTTTCTAATTTTCCTTTAATGGTCAATTCTTCATTAAATCCAATTTTTTCTATGCCACCATCTCAACATAGTTATGAGGCACCACCTCCTCCAACTATTATCAGTAACACTCCAATCGAGGCTACTGACTTTAAGTGGCAAGGAGCACGTTGCACAACTCTTGAAAACTTACTTATGGCATCACAGTCAAGAAAGAATGAGAGGGTTTTTAAAAGTATTCATGACAAAAGCAAAAACTACAATTTTGAGATCTAAATTAGCACTTCAAGTCTTGATTTTTTTTTCTTCTGATAGGCATTACGAATTATTTGAAGTATTGTTGTTGCTTTGAACTGCCTGCAATTTGGCATTATTTTGTTGCACTTATTTTATTGATACAAGTGACAGTTGATTGGTTTTGGGGGTTAATAAAATGGTATTTATTTAGTTAATCATGTGTTGTTTCTCATCTCTTTTATAGTTTTAAATGTTTAGTGAAAAATATACAGGTTAATGAATTTGGAAGATATTTGGAAAAAAATACACAGAAAAAGCAGTGCTATTTTTTTTCTCATATATTAATGAATTTGGAAGATATGAACAAAAATAGTAAAAAAATACACATGTTATTAGCCGGGCATGAAAAGGGGAGATGATAGAGTTTTCATCGTTCTTTTTTAGGGGAAAAAGGAGCCAAAATATTTTAATTTCACACACACTCTACAAGTTTTAACAGTTTGCATACACATCCCACAAGTTTTAAAATTTTGCATTTCACTCCACTTTAACTTAACCTCTGTTAGTTTAGAGTTAGTCAACGATATAAGGACTTTTTTGGAACTGGGAGGCCATTTCTAGGGACGAGATTGATATTTATGAAATTACAGGGACAAACTTGACATTGCGAGCCATTTTCGGGGACCAAAACGAAATTCACACTGTCTTCGTCCTTGAGGAAAATGTGTCCTGTGGGACCCACTCTAGTTTTATATTTTCTTTTTTGCCTTTTATGATCAGTTGGGCTTTTAAGTAAGGGATATTTTAATGTATTACCAGTTTCTAAGGCTAGTCCATTATGATTTATTCATACAAATATGGGCCTCTTGGGAGAGATGGATAGTGGAGGAAAGAGAGGAGTACCTGGGCTATGGACTATATTTTAGCCCAATTGCAAAGACAGTAATACACTTGGTTGTAGCACTTGCAAAGCAATTTTTATCCGACCGATAAGTTTCGAGTTTGATGCTTACATATTAAATGTTTAGACAGGTGTACATGTTGTGATGGATTATCAGGTCTATCTTGAAAGATTCCTACCAGTTTTAATCAATTTATGGTTCGAATTATTTGTATCTCTCTGAAACACACTAGGTATGTTCTCTACTGTTGAAACCTTTTTAAGTTGTTGATTTTTTTATTTTATTTTTGTAAAAACATATTTTTCTATATGTATTAAGTTGTTCTTATTTGCTAAAAAATTAAATAAATATTCTTTCACAATCTTATCGAGGGAGAAATAAGAAATGAAGATATATGTATATGATTATTTTGTGTTTACCATATTTTATATTATGATTTTAAGTAATAATAATAATTTCAGCACAAGTTATTCTAAAAAACAATCTCAGAGTTGCTTTTCCAAATTAGTTTTTTTTGGGTTTATTTTAAGTTATAAGTTGACTCAATAAACAATTGAGAACATACTAACAACAGTTTATTTTAAGTTATAATCTATAAGTATATATTTTTAAACAATTGTGAACAAACTCATATCACACTCTAATTATAAAAGTTTATATTAACATCTCATAGATTCCATCTAATAAACTCTGAGCATTGGAAATACTAAGAATATTATAATGAATGATACAATAAGTGTTGCAAAGAGTTTTTTTTTTTTTTTAGCGCCCGAAGGGGAAGAGCGGAGAGTACCTAGATAGGGAAGATTGAAGCATGCCCCATGCCTGGGGAGGGAATATAAGCCTCATAAGGAGGAGAAATTATTTGCCCCATAATGAGGAGATATAGGAATCGAACACGGGATTTCCGCCCCGTGTTCGAGTAGCCTTACCACTTGGGCTACCCGATTCCCATGCAAAGAGTTTTAGATAGTTGGGTTGATATTAAATATCGATCTACTAAAAAAATAGTTGTACACGTGTCTGATTTTTGAACTATTTTGGCCATTATTTGGACTTGTTTAAATTTCACATGAATGGTGGATTATCTGCTGTCTATTTTAAATTTCTGAACTTTGAAATTTTGAACTTTGAAACTATTTTTTAAAGCATGCCTTATTTTTATTTGATTTTTGAATTTTGAAAAGTATCATGATTAAAGCAGAGAGAAGCGCCTCACAGGAAGATGAAATAGCCATAGAAAAAAAATAATTAAAGCATGCCTTATGTATGCAGAGGATATCAAATCCACGACTTTCTGGTAGTGGACAGGCCAAAGCCCCACTGAGTTATAAAGCTTGTGATTGCTGTCTGTTATTACTTCCGATTGGAAAATTTAAGCAGCGTTTTTCTTACGCTGAACGCTGATATCATAAGACTATGGATGAAATGAAACTAGACATATACAGGGACGAAAAAACGAATTTGACGTTAGGGGCAAAAAATTGTAACAATATATCAAACTATATATAAAAATTGTAAAAAAAATATTGGAATAAATTTAATTAAATATTTCGAATTACATATAAAATTTACTATATCTATTAATATTTTATTAGTATTTTTAGAAAGTTTTCATCACTGAATATATAGATTGGCTAAAGCACATCCAGACAAAGTTGTTGATTATGGTTGCTTAATTTTTTTGGAATATTCAATTTTGTATCGATTTGAACACTCAAATATAATCTCAATTTTTTAACAAGTATTCTTTGAATAGGATAAATATTAAAAATTAAGAATATCTGCTTAGCAGCCGTTATTCATTCTTTTGAGATCGTGTTATGAATATGGAAACAAAACACATATTACCCACTAAATTTGGACTAGGAATATTCTTACCTAGACATGCAAACGGATACAAAACTGTTTATTCCGGATTCATATCTTTTTTTAATTTTTCATGTTGAATTCAAATTCGGATCCGAACGGATCTAGAACATGTGATTACCAGATCCGGATACGGATCCGATAAAACCCGTTTCAAAAAGTCAAATCCTCTTTTTTGCTTTTCTATTTTGGCTGATTAAAACATATATGTTTAATCTAATAATCTTACATATAAGATGCTATTTCACCCCAATTATACTACAATCCATAAATAATTCTACGAACTAGATTACAATCTATAATCACAATACTTTTCAAAGTTCAAAATTTAAATAAAAATACGACTAGCACTTGAGCAGTTGGGCCGGAGCAACAGATGCGTTTCAACGGTGGCGGCGGCTCTCGGCTATAATTAAAAGAGAAGTAAACGGTTGCAAACTTGTATGAAAATAGAAGGAAACGACTGAAGAACTATATATTTTATAATTTTTATTCATATACTTTCATATATGATGATAAAATTAAGGTTAAAATCTAGGCTTATATATGAACTGAACTAAATTTTAAAAAAATCATATATATATATATATATATAGTAACGGATCTGATTTTTTATATTTCATACCCTTAACCGTTTTATTACTTTTATACAAATTCAAATTCGGATGCAGGTATATGGATATAGAGTTCTTACCGAATTGAACTATTTTTTGAGATTTGGATCGAATACGAGTCTAAATCCGACCGGTTTAAAGACCTACCCGTACCTGTTCCCCCCCCCCTCTCAAGACTGGAAATAAGCCTTTATAAAACGAAATTGTTGATCATCATACTAGTTGACTAGCTAGCTCTACAACAACAACAACAACAACAAATAGCATAACCTATTAAATACCCAATAATTGGGGGATGGGCGGGGATGGACGAGATACAGACCTAACCTTTGTCAATAAATGCACAAAGTGGCTAATCCCAGAATACCATTGAAACAGATGTATTGGAGACTAACCTAACCTTTGGCAATGAGTGCACAAAGTGGTTGCTCACATAATACACATGTAACAATGATCCCCTATGCCGTCGCGTTTTCCACATAATCATGCCCTCAAATCAAAGCCAAAAGGCATCAGAGAAGACAGACCCAAGAACCATTTTGATTTATGTGCACATTATCATACTTCTTTCATTCATTACAGAGCATTTTGACTAGCTAGCTCTAATATTATATCAAAAATCTAAACATAACTTTTTGGATTGGAGGAAATGAGAGTTGAGGAGATGGATTATGTACAAAGAAGAAGAGTAAAGATGAAAGGAAAGGATTAAGTCGATTTAGTGTTGAATAGATAGTGAGAACGGAAGAAATGGAACTATTAACTTTACATATTTTTTTCTTATTTAATGTTAATATTAGTATTTTAAAATCAGTATAATTTAGTCAATACAAAAAATAATTATTTAAGTTAGTTTCATTTCCTTCCGTTTATGTCTATTTTTGGACGAAAAAGAGATAGGTATTTTATAACTAGAGTTATTCACTTCATTTCCCTTTTATTCTTTTTTATTTTCATTACAGATACACAATCCAAACACCAAAAATTAAATATACATCTCTCTTTTCTTTTCTTCTCCTCCCGCTTTCTTCAATCCAAACGGTCGAGAGGAATTATTCAAGTCTTGTAAAGTATAAGTTTGCACACAAATTAACCAAAATAAAATTTATAAAGTCAATAGAAAATGTAATAAACAAGAACGGGATTCAAATAAAATTATACAAAGCTAAGTAGGATTTTAGTCACAATCCACTTAACTTTCACATCATTTCCTTTAACAACATGATTGAAGGGTAGACCAAATCTCTTCCAGGTCTTTAGTGGTGGGGTGGTTTTGGTCTCATTTTCCTGAATAAGTTGTGATGGGGGCATTTATGTCAAATTCCATTCAAACTAGAACCCTCATTCACAGAATGTAAGTTTGATCACAAACACCAATTAGTAGAGTTTTCGTTACTGTTACAAGAATTTTAAATTGAATAATATGCAAAAGAAAATCCAAAAAAAATTATATTTTTTAAATATTTTTTGAATATTTCACTTAGGACCTATATATATCGTTACAAACTATACACAATATAAGTTCCTCAATAGTGGCTTATATATGCTAAAATATTATTTTGAATATTTCACTCGGGACCTATATATAAAAAGAAGAAGAGGAAAGGAAAGGATTAAGTCGATTTAGTGTTGAATAGATAGTGAGAACGAAAGAAATGGAACTATCAAGTTTACATAATTTTTATTATTTAATGTTAATATAAGTATTTTAAAATTAGTAAAATTTATCAATACAAAAACAAAAAAATCATTTAAGTTAGTTTCATTTCCTTCCGTTTATGTCTATTTTTGAACGAAAGAGAGATGGGTATTTTATAACTAGAGTTATTCACTTCATTTCCCTTCTATTCTTTTTTATTTTCATTACAGATAAATAATTCAAACACCAAAAATTAAATATACATCTCTCCTTTCTTTTCTTCTCCTCCCGCTTTCTTCAATCCAAACGGTCGAGTGGAATTATTCAAGTCTTGTAAAGTATCAATTTGCACACAAATTAACCAAAATAAAATTAATAAATAAGCGCGCAGGCAGGGGCGGTGGGGAAGGGCTTAAACCGTAACGTGCGTACTCGCGGGCTACGGTTTAAGCCTTTCCCCACCGCCCCTGCCTGCTTAGCGCGCTGTTGGGGAATAGAAGACGGGAATAATTCGGAAGATAGTTAAGTTCATCTGGATTGAGATTCAAGAATTATTTCAGGGAGGAAGAGCACGCTTGCTCCGTTTTTTCCACTTCACGCCATATGTCGTTTTGAGGGACCAAGCCGACTGACTTTCTTGATTACTTCTTTTCTGCGAATTTTATAAAGTCAATAGAAAATGTCATGAACAAGAACGGGATTCAAATAAAATTATACAAAGCTAAGTAGGATTTTAGTCACAATCCACTTAACTTTCACATCATTTCCTTTAACAACATGATTGAAGGATAGACCAAATATCTTCATAAGTTGTGATGGGAGCATTTATGTCATTCCAATAATTAGTAGAGTTTTCGTTACTGTTACAGGAATTTTGATTTGAATAATATGCAAAAGCAATTCCAAATATTTTTGGAGTGAATGGCTCTAATTGGACGTTAACAATTTTTACTTTTCTCTTTTTAGACATAAATTTTTTTTGTACATTAATGAACATACACAATTTACAGGACGCTTGATATGGAAAAAATAGTAGATTCCGGTCAAAATTGACCACGTGTCGACAACATGCCGGTTGGAGTAGGGGTAAAATTGTCTATCTGAAAATAGTTTTTTTAGTAAATAGCTTTATTTGGACACCAAAATTTTTACTTTTCTCTTTTTAGACAAAAACGTTTTTGTTTGTACATTTATAACCATAAACAATTTTCGGGTTTCTATAATTAGAAATTTCCAAAGACACTGGGACAATATCAATCTGAAATCGGTTTAAAGTAAGAAAGAATATATAATGCAAATGTAACTTGGTAAATGTTTGTGGCGAAAGAGGGAAACAATTATTATTAAATATTTTCGGTGATGAGTTGGATTAATTAGCAATACTGATGAGTTTTGAGTGACGACGTCTACGGGTTATTTTCCTCTTATAATATTTTTTGTTAGATACTGTTTAGCTAAACTTTGTCAATTACAATTACTCTAAGATGATAGTTGTATAAAAGTATAAATACATTTACTTTTCATGTATTGAATCAATAAGAATGCTGAATCATTCTTTCTCTCCTTTTTCTGTTAAATATTTTTCATCTCAACTTCGTCAGTAACAATTACTCTTAGATGGTAATTGTATAAAAGTATAGATACATGTACGTTTCCTGTATTGACTCTATAATAATTTAGAATTATTCTTTCTCTTTTCTGTTAGATATTTTTCAGCTTAGATTTATTAGTTACAATTACCCTTAGATATAAAAGAATAAATATATGTACTTTTCATGTATTGAATCAATAATAATGTAGAATCATCTCTCTATATATGTGTGTTCTTATTCTTATTATTTTGATATTTTAAATTAAAATCTACGGATAAAATCCACGACAATTTCTAATTATAAAAACACGAAAATTGTTTATGGTTATAAATGTACAAACAAAAAAGTTTTTGTCTAAAAACAGAAAAGTAAAATTGTTGGTGTCCAAATAAGACTATTTACTAAAAAAAATATTTCAGATAAACAATTTTACCCCTACCTCGACCGGCATGTCGTCGGCATGTGGCCAATTTTGATCGGAATCTACTCTTTTTTTCTATATCGAGCGTCCCGTAAATTGTTTACGTTCATGAATATAAAAAAATAATGTCTAAAAAAAAAAATGGAAAAATTGTAAAAGTCTAATTAAAGACATTCACTCTATTTTTTTTTTTTTTTTTGAATTTTTCACTTAAAGACCTATATATATCGTTACAAACTAGACACAATATAAGTGCCTCAATAGCGGCTTATATATGCTAAAATATTATTTTGAATATTTCACTCAAGACCTATATATATCGTTGCTAATGAAAAAAAAGGTATAAGTTCAAAATGAACAAACAGGAAATCTACACATAAAAATATGTCAAAATGATTCAAGAAACCGCCTCAAATTCAAGATACGACTACTTCGGGACATTATGTAAAAACTCAAAGCATTGTGTTCCTGTTCTTGACTGAAACACGCCAATCATCAATACAAGCTACTACTTGATTAGGAACCGTACTTGATAATTGACGTTGTTGAACAATTTCAAGAATGTTCTCGATCTCACCAAGTAGAAGAGCTGCTTCTCTCACGCTGCTCTCCCTCTTTTCAATAGCATCACATTGACACTTGAGGGTTATAATTCGCGGCAAATTGGTAAAGCAAGAAGCAAATATATCTGCAATGGTGACTGATAATTTCTCGAAAAGCTGCTCATCAGTGATCTCATTGTCTCCCTCAATGCTCAGCAATATGATTTTGGATACACCATTTGCTCATTCGTTTTCATCTTGAACTCCGTAAAAATCTTTTTAGCTGTCTTAGTGAGATGTTGAAGAACGTTTTTGGAGTTGGTCCCTTCAAGATTGCCAAGTTCCAAATATAGCCAATTCCAGTAAAGTTCAACACCTACACACAAACTATCTGCCGTGTTTTAGATATGCACAACAGTGGCGTCTGTACCTTGATATTTCTGGATAAGGTTTACATAGGGAAGTCCTTCACTCACACTTCTTAGCAAATTATCAACAATGCAATTCTCGATGATGGGAAAATCAAGGGCATTGCTTGTTAAGGTTACTATAGGTAGAGTCCAGCAGTTGGGAGGTTCTTGAGAATACAAACTTGGAAATAGATCATTATCAAAATCTGCAACAGCAGAATTGAGGCTGCAAACCCCTTTTATAAGCTCAAGTAAAGCTTTTGGTTTCCTTTTTACCTTCCAAGAGCAAGCAATCCACCTCAAAGAAAATGTTTCTCAATGTCTTGTCAGGAAGCCGAGACTCGCCTTCCAAGAGAAGAACATATCGGTTGAGGTCCAGTTCGTTTCCATGTTCTGACTGATCTTCATTTTGATTAGTTGGTGGTAAGGATTCTGATTCGTGTTTGAGTTTGAGTTTGAACTTCCTCCTTACATGGTTGACGAATAGAAGAAAATGGCTAAGAGAAAATACATGGAGTAGCAATAACAATTTGCTAACTACCACAATCGAAACCTGAAATTTGATGCAGAAACTTAGAATCAAATATTTGTGGAGAAGTTTTCTGAGCGTAATACTCCGGATATGAAAGGGCAAGGAGCTTCCTCTCCACTCTTCCAGCCTTTGAGTCCAGTAAGTCTCGACTTTGAGCACATCTTTAAAACTTTTGCCGCTCATTTTTGAAAATTTGAAACTTACAACAATGAACCATCGAAAGGTAGGAGGAACGATACCAACTGCTACTCCCAAAGACTGAACTACTAGGATCAATGATGTTGACCACTTATAATAAGAGTCTAAGCCATTGTTGTAGTTGTAGTTGTAGTTGTAGTTGTAGTTGTAGTTAGGAGAAAAAGGTTTCATTCGAATAAGTGCTTCCACTAAGGTGAGGACACATAGTAGAGATATAGATCCTGATGTAGCACAAATTACAGAACGCGTCATCACAAATTGGGGATTCCCGGTTGCTGCCATCACCCAGTATCTTTTAACTAGTGACTTAAGATTCATGATTGATAATTTTCCTCTTTCCTCTGTCTCTTCATTCAAAAATAGTCGTTGTTTTTCTTGGTATTTTGTTTCAATGTATTTCTTAATTGTTGGAATGAACAGAGAGGAAGAAACAAATGAAAGTAACAAGAGTAACATGATAATCGTACCTAAAATATATTCCACGCCCACCGTAGATATATCTATAACATCATTTGTTAGGTGTAAGCAGATGTTTACAATGACTGTGATGACAAGAATACCCAACGCAGTGACATTAGCTAGGACTGCTTGGTTATCCATGGATCCCAGGGATGTTATAAAATTTCCTAATGCAGTAGTCAGCAAAACTATGCTAGTAAATTTAGCAACCAGATCTCGATTTGCCCAGAATGTGGTATTAAGGTCCACGGTGAGCTTAGCTGCTGCGGCTAATAATGTCAAGGAAGCAGCATTAAGACTAAAAAATCTGCATGGAAACCACAACCTTCTGCTGCGAAAGCCGTAGAAGGTGTCGGTTGCCATTGCTAGAAAGCATATCAAAGAGGCCAAAGCTATGTACAAGCCTATCCATGGCATAGGTCTAGCATTATTCTTTTGCACGCCCAAATAAAATTCGTTTAAAGCATCATGGAAAGGCATGGGGATATTGCTCATTTTTGCATTAACTTCAAGGATCAGAAGAAGAGAGTCTAGCACTTGCTGCAAGTGCACCAAATGCAACAATGTCCAAACTTATATCCAACTGATTTTGACTTGGCTAATTATGCCCACTGAAGAAGCAAAAGACCAGCTTGACTCTTAGCTAATGTGAATGTGCTAGGGAAGATGGAAGAGGACACCTTGGCCCTAACATTAATGAACCAATTTCGAAGAAGATGCTAATTATTGTTACTAACTCTCCTCTTGTCTCAACACCCTAACGTTTTCACACTTTTGAGAGGGGAGTGTCATTTATGTCATAACTTCATCGTCCCCACCTTTGCCTATTGAAGACATGAACTTAAGGCAGGTAACACTCAAGTTGACTTGGGAAAAGTCTTGGCAGATTCTTTCAGAGTGAAGTTCTGAAAGGTTACTTGAACATTAACACGTCCAGCTAATGTTGTAACACCCTACCCTACCAGGCTGAAGATCAATTCATGAGTCTGATAAGAGACACGACCACTTGATAATCGTATTCGCTATGCTAAAATGGTATCCCGAAGTGGTAAGGAATGCTTATGTCCATGATAATATAAAAATATCAAGCCAAATATACACTTGCACAAGTCTTTATCATCATGCCTTATTTTTCTTTCTTCTTTAATTAATCTATTTTCAAATGAGCTTGAGAAAATTGTCCAGGACCACATAAATGTTCAAACTCTCCTTGACGTCCGAACATGAGAAGATGTACAAGTCTACAACTTGGAAAAAAATATCCAATGGCAAAAAATTAACATGGCATCTAAAATGACATCATTTTCTTTTATTGGTTGGCATCCTCTCCCTTTATTTTTTGAAAGCGGATGAATTAAACGCGAATTGACTCGTATGATCGTATGATTTTACGAATTTTATAGCACCTTACGTGTTACATCTTACATATGATCGGTAATCAGGTAGGATCTTACGAGTCAACTTCGAGTTAACTATTTTCTCTTTCGGGCCGGGTTTTAACTCAACCAAACCCGAATGTTTTAAAAAAAAATCATTTTAGATAATAAAAAAAAAATTCTATGTTCAACTCCGTGGCTTATTAAAAAAAAACTACTTGGCTTATTTAATCTTCCCAAGTCTCTCCAATCTTCAATCGGGTCAATTTCTTATCTTCCACGATCGATACAAATTTTCTTTTTTGCCTTTATTTTTTTGTCTCCGAACTCTTCCTATGTCATCACCTAGAACAACGAAAAGGTAATTTGAAACCCTAAACTCTAATTTTATAAATTAAATTATTTAGTCAAATAATCAATGTTAGCATCAATGTTATTGAATTTAGATTGCTCCAATTGGCCGAGATCCAAGTATATTTTTTTCTATTTCTTCCGGTAAAAATTTTGATAGTAGAAATTAAATTTTATAATTATGAGAAACGGAACATAATATCATTTTCCTATGGTTTTTTCATGTGATGAATATTTGTTTAATACTAGAAAATATCGTAAAATTCATATTTCATCTAGAAAAAATAGGAGAGTACTGAATTAATTAATATTTTTTTAATTAAGTAGAATCTACGATTCGGATTACGATTCTACGATCCGGATTACGATTCGTATGATCCTTCTACACATTTTCGATTTTACGTAGAAATTCGAGTTTAACTGTCTTGTGCATTTATGCAAAATTGCACGTGGCAACATCCCCTTCCGAAAATGATTTGACGCGGCCCTCTTCGCGGATGATTTGCACGCAACTACCTTGTATTTTTTAAAATTGCACATTTTTTTTTTGAGGCCCGAAGGCGATTGCCCCCGAAGGGGAAGAGCGGATAATACCCTAGATAGAGAGATTGTAGCATATCCCAAGCCGGGGAGGGAACTTAGCCTCACAAGGAGGAGAATTTATTGCCCCATAAGGGGAGATACGAGAATCAACCACGGGACCTCCGTCCCGTGGCCGGGTAGCCTTACCACTTGAAAAAATTCTGATATAGACCTGGGCTATATGTGGGGTTGTGGACCACTTGGTCCATAATCAACCACATCACCTGTTTTGATTAAAAAAAATAAAAACGCCTGAAAAAGCCCACCAACAGGGGGAGTATTTTTATTATTTTAATCAAAACTGTTATGTGGTTGAATGTGGACCAAGTGGTCCATGGTAGTCCAAGTCTATATCAGAAATGTTCTACCACTTGGGCTACTCGATTCCCATTTAAAAAATTGCACATTATACATTTTTTTCTCCGCAGATTATTTGCACGCGACCCCTAGACCAAAAACAATATAGAGGCTAGCCGAACAATTGGGTGTAAGTGTAATTAGGGGCGTTCATGGTTCGATTTTACTCATTTTTCAAATCAAATCGAAATATTTGGTTTGTAAATTTTGAAACCAATTCAAACTATTCAAAATCTCAAACTGGTGCATTCGGGTTTGGCTTGGTTGATCGTTTTTGTGAGATATACAAAATATATTGACTATAAGTAAAAATAAAACAAAAAATCTTTATAAGAAAACTTATTTACTAAAATATAGAGAAATATATCTATTGTTTTCACAAGTTAAACACAATAAAAAAATAAATTAACCAAACATAAATTCTTCAACTTCAAATAAATTACTGCAAATGTATCCTACATGAAAAGAAAATTACAAAACTACAAAAATCACTCAATTATTAATTTAAAATAAGACAAAGGCTTCAGCTGAATCTAAAATCACACACCAACTGATTTTAGCATGTAAAGAACTTGTTTGCCATGCTATAAATAAAGAGTTAAATAAGTTTTATTGCAAAAGAAATCATTATATATATATATATATATATATATATGTGTGTGTGTGTGTGTGTGTGTGTGTGTGCGCGTGTGTGTGTTACATAAACTCTTTTTACTTTTTGTATCTATATTATGCCACGTGTCATTTTCTAGGATTTTATGTTTTTTTTAATTAGGTATAAAAAATTTGATTGGTGCAAAACAATTGAACTATGTTATTTAATTTGCAGGAGGCAGGATTCGATCCCCGCGACACGCGAGTCGAATACTAGACCACGTTGTCAGCTACTCTGACAGGTACTTGACAATTATTTTCTTTAATTCATTTAATGGAATGTTAATTTAAGTAAACTTTTTCACGATCTCTAACAAATCTAAACAAATAGTATTTTGTGTATAATATAATAATCTACATTAATTAAATTATATTCTTTAATTTCAAAATTTAAAACTCATCACATTCTTCTATATCTTACGTGTAATTTTCATGAATTTTGATTCAATTCATTATTTTATAAAATTTCAATTGGTTAGTTAAATTTTATTTATATTTATATTACAGAGACTGTTTTTTCATTTTCAACCAATCACAACCCTTTACAATCCTACGTGTAATTTTATGAAATTGTTGGTTTTTAATTAGTTCAAAAAACATGATTGGTTGAGATTATTTTTATTTATTAATTTAATGATATATCTTGATATCATTGACTTATTCAAATGAAATAGTTAATTTTAATATTTTTAATAGTTTTTTATTTTTCCTATTCAATTTTATTCTTTTTTCTCTATTCTTTATAATTCTAATGGGAATCGGGTAGTCCAAGTGGTAAGGCTACCGTCCCGTGGTCGATTCCCATATCTCCCCTTGTGGGGTAATAAATTCTCCTCTTGTGAGGCTAAGTTCCCTCCCCGGCTTGGAGCATGCTACAATCTTCCTATCTAGGGTATTCTCCGCTCTTCCCCTTCGGGGGCAATCGCCTTCGGGCTTCAAAAAAAAATATATATATATATAATTCTAGATCCCACATTGGACGTTTATGAAGTTTTTGAAATTTGACAACATTATAAATAAATGGGTTGAGAATGGTTTTTATTGAATAAATTGATTGAGTTGGTTTTTAGTCCATTAAATTGAGTGACAAATCCAATTTTCTTTTCAATTTTTTCATTCAAATAGTTAAAGTTTTTTTTATAAAAAAAAAAATAGTTTAACTAATCATTTAGTTTATAAATTAACCTGCATGTCAACCTACTCACAAATCTTTTTCATTAAAAGAGTATAAACTTTTAAAAAATAATTTTTTTTATCCCATCATTAGTTTTTAGAGTATCATTAACTAAGTTGAAATTTTCCCAATGAATTTGAGAGGCAGACTTTATTAGCTTTTCATATTGTTCAATTAAACAATCTATTTATATTTATATTACAGAGTCTGTTTTTAGTTTCAACTAATCGCAACCATTTACAATCCTACATGTAATTTTATGAAATTGATTGATTTTTAATTAGTTCAAAAAACATGATTGGTTGAGATGATTTTTTATTTATTAAATTAATGATATAACTTGATATCTTTAAAATATTCAAATGAAATAGTTAATTTTAATATTTTTTTATTTTTTCTGTTCAATTTCATTCTTTTTTCTCTTTTCAATACAATTCAAGATCCCACATCGGAAGTTTATGAAGTTTTTGAATTTTGACAACAATATAAATAAGTGGCTTGAGAATGATTTTTTATTGAATAAATTGATTGAGTTGGTATTTAGTCCATTAAATTGTGACAAATCCAATTTTCTTTTCAATTTTTTCATTCAAATAGTTAAAGTTTTGTTAAAAAGAAAATTAGTTTAACCAATCATTTAGTTTATTAATTAATCCGTAGGTCAACCTGCTCACTAATCTTTTTCATTAAAAGACTATAAAACTTTTTTTAAAAAAAAATTATCCGACCATTAGTTTTTAGAGTATGATTAACTAAGTTGGATTTTCCAATGAATTTGAGAGGCAAACTTTATTAGCTTTTCATATTGTTCAATTAAACAATCTATCTGTCAAGAAGGCCGTAGCCCATTGGGGCAAGCCTTGACCTACGACCGGGAGGTCCCAGGTTCGACACCCGCCTCCTACGTGAGGCAAATAAAATTCTCTAGGAGAGAATTAAGGTGCTGACACTAAAAAAAATTAAAAAATTAAACAATCTATCTATATTTATATTGCAGAGTCTGTTTTTAGTTTCAACTAATCGCAACCATTTACAATCCTACACGTAATTTTATGAAATTGTTTGTTTTTAATTAGTACAAAAAACATGATTGGTTGAGATGATTTTTTATTTATTAAATTAATGATATAACTTGATATCTTTGAATTATTCAAATGAAATAGTTAATTTTAATATTTTTTTATTTTTCATGTTCAATTTCATTCTTTTTTCTCTTTTCAATATAATTCAAGATCCCACATCGGAAGTTTTTGAATTTTGACAATAATATAAATAAGTGGGTTGAGAATGATTTTTTATTGAATAAATTGTTTGAGTTGGTTTTTAGTCCATTAAATTGTGACAAATCCAATTTTTTTTTTTTTTTTAATTTTTTCATTCAAATAGTTAAAGTTATTTTTTTTAAAAAGAAAATTAGTTTAACAAATCATTTAGTTTATTAATTAATCCGCAGGTCAACCTGCTCACTAATCTTTTTCATTAAAAGAGTATAAAACATTTTTTTTTAAAAAAATTACCTGGCCATTAGTTTTTAGAGTATGATCAACTAAGTTGGATTTTCCAATGAATTTGAGAGGCAAACCTTATTAGCTTTTCATATTGTTCGATTAAACAATCTATCTATATTTATATTACAGAGATTGTTTTTCATTTTCAACCAATCACAACCCTTTACAATCCTACGTGTAATTTTATGGAATTGTTTAGTTTTTAGTTGGTTAAAAAAATATGATTGGTTGAGATTATTTTTTATTTATAAATTTAATGATATAGCTTGATATCTTTGACTCATTCAAATGAAATAGTTAATTTTAATATTTTTAATTGTTTTTTATTTTTCCTATTCAATTTTTTTTCTCTTTTCAATACAATTTAAGATCCCACACCGGAAGTTTATGACGTTTTTTAAATTTGACAACATTATAAATAAATGGGTTGAGAATGATTTTTTATTGAATAAATTGATTGGGTTGGTTTTTAATCCATTAAATTCCTTAACTAATAATGCAAGAAGGAAACTTTATTAAAAGTAAAATACTTTTATTAATTTTCATCTTAAGTCAAATTGAAACATTAAATTCCGGATAGAAGCAATATTGCATTTGTTAAAGTATATAGCCTAAATAAATATTTGAGTTTCTGATAACTATGAATCATCATATTGCTTATGGCCCTTGTGTTATTTTGCTAAATTTCTTTTATATTATTAGTATAATTTTTGCTTTTTTCACTTTGATTTATGATAGCTAAATCTATTAATCTTTACTAGCCACTTTTAATTTTTCGGATAAAAGCAATATTGTATTTGTTAAAGTATATAGCCTAAATAATAGTTGAGTTTCTGATAACTCCCTCATGCCACGTGTCATTTTTGTAGATTATTTTTTTATTTGATTAATTATAAAACTTTTGATTGGTGCAAAAAAATTAAAATACTTCTTTTAAATTGGGGAGAGTGAGGATTCGAATCCAGAACATTCAGGTTTAATGCTACACCACATAGCTATCTACTCTATCAGGTATTTGACAACTATTTTATTGAACTCTTTTACTGGAATGCTAATTTAATTAAACTTTTCCACGAACTCTAACAAATCTACACTAACAGTATTCTTGGTATGATATACTATTCTACATTAAATATATTATCTTCCTTAATTTCAAGATTCAAAACTCATCTGATACTCTTAACATCTTCTTTTATGATTATATTTTAGAAGTTTATAAATTTTTTAACACTTTAAATTCTTTTATAAAAAATTTCATTGGATTAAAATATTTTTCCAAAATCAATCTATATTTATATTACATAACATGTTTTCAAGTTTTAACCCATCAGAAATCTTCAAAACTCTTACCCAAATTTCTCGAATTTTCTAACTCTTAATTATAATACAAAAACTTGATTGGTTAAGATGAATTTTGATTAATTAAGTTAATTCAAAAGTAATTATTATCTTAAAACAAATTTAAATATCAAATTACTTAACCAAATATCTCTACAATCCTAAGTTTTTTCTCATAATCTTAACCAATTATATATTTTTTAAATCAAACCGAAAGTTAAGTTTTAATTTATCCAAATTTAAACTAGTCTAATGCACCGCTCAAACTGAAAAAGTAGTTTGTATTGGTTTGGGTCTATTTTGGTTTTTCCCAAACACCCCGAGGTGTAACCTACAAAGAGGGAAATCATTCAATCTCGCAATCAGAATCCCCAAATTCCTCGAACCCTAGAGACGGTGAACACATCCCGCTTGAGTGGGAGAAGGACACTTCGAGAGAGTACGAGTCCGGAGGAGACTCGGCCATGGAGACGGAGGAGACTGACCTCTCCAGCAGCTGTGACAGCAGAAGAAGAAAATTAGGAAAGGGCAGAGACAACGACGGTAAGGAGTTCCTACGCACTAAGCGCTCAAGCTTTAAAATTGGAGCTACCAAACCAAAGAAGGCCACCAATCCTGATCACAATGGCAGAAGGAATCACAAGCTGCAGATTGATGCTGGACAGAACGATCAATTTGAGTCAGGAACTCTACTCGTTGCACCTGATTCCGGGATTCAACGAGACCAGAGCTGTGCCTCGGCAGGAGGGGATAATCCCCAGAGCAATCCGCAGGTCCACAACCCCAAACCCCTTTGATATGAGTAAACTCATAGTTTGGAATGTCCGAGGAGCAGGTCATCCTGATTTCCATGACCACATGATGGAATTAATAAGAGTTCACAAACCTCAGGTCGTTGCACTCATGGAAACAAGAGTTAATGGTTACAGAGCGGTGGAGATCTTTGCAAGACTGCCATACACCAATATTGAGATAGCGGAATCAATTGGGTACAGTGGAGGTGTCTGGCTTATGTGGAACAAAGCTGAAGTGCAAATCAATGTTGTCGCCAAGAACAGTCAAGCAATTCATGCAGTTATGAAGGTATTTAACTCTCCTAATCTTTGGCTTCTTAGTGCTATCTATGCTAGTCCTATCTTTGGTATTAGACAGGAATTCTAGGATCACCTCCGTGAGGTGTGTAGCAGTAATGACCTCCCTTGGGTGGTTATAGGGGACTTTAATGATGTCATTTTCCAATCAGAGAAGCTTGGGGGCCTCTCCATCAATCAGGCAAGAGTTATGAGTTTCAAGGCAATGATCGATGACTGCAAACTCATGGATCTTGGGCATGAAGGGAACCGTTTCACTTGGACTAACAAGAGAGACAGAGGCCCCCTTATATTCCAAAGAAGTGATAGAGCTCTTGTTAACACCAGTTGGTGGAATCTCCACCCTGAGGCTACGGTTTACAACCTTACCAGAACCAGGTCTGACCACTCCCTTATCCTTCTTGTCACCAAACCTTGTCAGCATATCCCTGTGACCAAACCTTTCAGATTTGAACCTGTTTGGATGTCACACCCTCTCCTATATAAAGTTGTTGAGAAGGCTTGGCTGGATTTTCCTCTCAATTTTACTTTCTCAGCAAAGAAATTTGTTGAGGAGGTTATACAATGGAACAGAGATGTCTTTGGCAATGTATTTGTGAAGAAAAAAGCACTACTTGCCAGAATCCATCGAGCCCAGAAAGACCTAGAATCAGTCCAGTCCACTCAATCTATCAACCTAGAAAGAAACCTCATTGCTGAACTTGATTCTGTTTACAGTGAGGAAAGGCTCATTTGGGCTGTTAAGTCTAGAGTGAACTCTCTACTCTGGGATGATCTTAATATCAATTTCTTGAAAACCACCACTCTGTGCAATAGAAAGAGCAATAGAATTATTTCCCTTAAAAGTGAGGGCTGTTGGGAGTTTGATCTGAGTAGAGTAAGAATGATTGTCTTGAGACATTTTAAGGATCTTTACTCCACTGGGAAGACTGTCAATAATCTTCATCCTATTGTCTTTCCTTTTGTCTGGTCCTCTGTTAATAATCATCGCATGGACCTGTTTTATACCCAGGTCACTAATTCTGAAATCAACGGTGCCATGTGGGGCTTCAAACCTTATAAAAGCCCTGGTCCTTATGGGCTTCATCCAATATTTTTCCACAAGTTCTGGGCTACTGTGCAGCCTTCTGTAATTGCTTTTGTGCAAAAACTTTTCTTTACTGGGACTATTCCTAAGGATATTAACCAGACTTTCATCACCCTCATACCCAAGGTCCAGAACCCTGAATCTGTGGGCCAACTGAGACCTATTGGCCTCTGTAATACTCTTTATAAGCTCATTGCAAAAAAATCCTAGTCAACTGAATTAGACCACTGCTTCAACACATCATTTCCCCCCATCAAGGAAGTTTCATTCCTGGTAGAAGATGTGTGGATAATGTGATTATGGTCCAGGAAGCTGTTTACAGTATCACTAGAAGCCAAGCTAAGGTAGGATCTGTAGCTATTAAGTTAGACCTGGAGAAAGCTTTTGATAGATTAGAATGGGATTTCATTAGGGAAGCTATGACCTTCTTCAATTTTCCCACACCTCTGATCTCTCTTATCATGAGCTGTGTTAGCACCTCAAGTTTCTCTATCCTGTTTAATGGGGAAGCAACTGATTGGTTTGAACCCTCCAGAGGGATAAGACAAGGGGACCCACTATCCCCTTACATCTTTGTCATTTGCATGGAATATTTATCTCTGAGCATAGAGAAATCTGTTACAGATAAACTTTGGAAACCAGTCAAGATTGGTGGTCAAGGTCCCATGATCTCCCACTCTCTTTTTGCTGATGACATTATCCTGTTTGGCAAAGGGGATGACACCACTATCCAGGAAATGAATAATATTCTGGAGGACTTCTGTGCCAGACCAGGGCAAAAGATCAACTGCAACAAGTCCAAGTTCTGTTGCTCTAGTGCACTTTCCCCTGCCAGAATAACATTCATTGAATCAACTCTTAACATTAAACACACTACCAACCTGGGAAAATATCTGGGATTCCCAATTTTTCAAAAAGCCCCCAGGACCTCGGATTTTATGTTCATTGTGGATAAAATTAGAAACAAACTTAGTGGTTGGAAGGCAAATCTTCTTTCCATTGCTGGAAGGAAAGCTATTATCCAATCTTCATCTTCCCAAATCCTCTCCTATTACACTCAATGCCTTCATTTGCCTGTTAGTGTTCGTGACAAGATCGACAGGGAACAGAGGAACTTCTTATGGGGAAGCACTGAGGGGCACAATAAACTTCATCTTCTTAATTGGGACAGAGTCTGCAAACCTAAGGATTTAGGAGGCCTAGGGATTAAGAAAGCTTTACATGCCAACAGAATGGGTCTGGCTAAACTGGTATGGAGAATAAACAAGAGCCATGCTGCTAAATGGGCTTGTTGTATCAAAAACAAGTTTTGGAAAACTGATCCTGCTATGAAGAATGGGCCAAAGAAACTTCCTTGCTCTATCACTCCAGGGCTATCTCATTGGGCTGGAAACTCTTTCACAGCTCTTCCTCTTGGATCCCGGGAAAGGGTCAGTCCATCAAAGTTTGGGAGGATGACTGGATGGGTATAAGTAGTCTTAGAGGGGTGATCTCAGGCCCTTTTACTGCTGCAGAAGTTGATCTACCTTTAGAAAACCTCTTTGGTGTGAATGGTTCTTGGAACCTCTCCAACCTCTCCTTTATTTTGCCACCCTCCATATCTGAAATTATAAAAGGCATTCCAAGATCCCTTAACCCAAATCTTAAGGATAGGAGGAGATAGAGGGGTAGCCCTACAGGGGAGTTCTCTTCCAAGACAGTCTATTCTACTTTTCTTTTAGAAGATGGTGAAGAAGGTACAACAACCCAGACATGGAAATGGGTGTGGAAAGCAAGCTGCAGCCAAAGAATTAAAATGTTCTTGTGGAGTTGTAATCATGAAAGACTCCCAACAAAAAAACTTCTCCACAAGAGAAATATAACTGATTGCTTTCTGTGGGATTGAAGAAGAGAATGAAGAACATATCCTTAAAAGATGCGCTGCTGCAGTACAACTTTGGGACCTACTGGATATTAAGAGATACCATCCAAATCTTTGGACCTCCAGCTTCAATGAGTGGCTTAGAAAGGGTTATTCCCTCCCAGGAACATCTCATATCCACCTTATCCCTTGGAATACCCTTTTTGTTTATGCTTGTCATGCCCTTTGGTCTAACAGAAATCATAATATTTTCAGACCCACTTCTCCCAAAGTTGATACTTACAAAGTGGTTGTTACAAAAGCTGCTGAATTTGCAACCTTGGGAATAAGTAGTAAGGCTGCATCTGCAACAAAACTCATTAGATTTGCTTGGCTCAAACCAGCACTTGGCAGGATTAAATTGAATGTGGATGGATCCTGCTGTAGCATCAATTCCAGAGGAGGCACCGGAGGCCTTCTTAGAGACCATCTGGGAAACTGGGTGGGGGGATTTAGTCGTAGGATTAGTACCTTTGATAGCGCTATGGCAGAGATGTGGGCACTTAGAGATGGCTTAACTATGGCAGCCAACTCCAACATTGCTAATCTAGATGTAGAGTTTGATGCAATAGTTGTAATCAACCTCCTAAATCAGCTAGATATTAACTCACACCCTCTCTCTAACCTGATTTTTTATTGCAGGGATCTGTTGCGGAAATTCGTAGACGTCAGCATTAAGCATATCTATAGGGAGGCCAACTCCGGCGCACATCTACTTGCAAAAAAGGGCGCTGCGTTGGTTGACTTTAATTTATTTTCTTATATTGTTGAACCTCCCTTTATTAGCCAAATATTGGCAAGGGATGCCCGTGGGGCTATTTTAGAACGTTTAGTTCGTGATGTAAACTCTTATTTTTCCCCCTTTCCCCCCTTTTGATTAATAATATTCTCTATCTATTTCACGAAAAAAAAAAATAGCCTTTTTTTTTTTTTTTGAATAAAACCTACAAAGAGCCTTAACTGCATTTATGTGGTTAATTAAAATAATAAGTAAAAGATAGTTCACTCAATCTTAATATCGTTTTGGTAGGAATAACTTTATATTAATTGAGCGGAACCCAAATATATATGTAGGTCCTACTTAATTAATCTGAACAGCATCAAGTAATAGATGAATTCATAGATCAACTAGTAAATTGATCGGAACATAACAGTAATTGGAATTTGACTCGTTATTTCACTTCAAGATGCCAACTTTACTCATCATCTCGCTTCTTAGGCTTGCGGTAATTTTCCTCGATATGTTTTATCGATTAATACCCATGATATTTATGAGCTTCTGAACTTTGGGAACGTTATAATTTTGGGCCAAGTAGACTCCAAAAGCAGTGCCCACCATGATTGAGCTTCCTGTAAATTTTTCTAGGGTTTTAAGCTTGAATTGGGAATTTGGGGATTTATAAAGGTTTCGATTGTACGGATTTTCTGTTTCAGAACAATCGAAACCTTTATAAATCCCCAAATTCAGAACAGATTTCTCGGAGTTTGGATCTTATACGGAAAAGTTATTTTTTCACTACATACAAAGTGCTTCATAACAGATTTCTCATAACAGGTGTTCCGTGAGATAAAAATAGAATAGAAGTTCGTTTTAAATTAATTTTAACCGTCAAAATTTTAATCTAAAGGATAAAAAAAAGTTTTGTTGTGCGAAATTACACTCGTTCCATACTGGAGTCAGCGTCCTGAGAGCTGGCCAATTTTTCCACTCTCCTGCCATTGTAAAACAACTAAAATTTGGAATATAATTTACTCTTTTTTTTTATCGTTTTGGGCTGTTAGATAAAAAATATTTAACATTCAAGATTTTTTTTCGTGATATCTTCTTTTGTAGTTTTTCGACGCATGTTATAGAACATATATTGTAATCTTATAACAAATATTCATAATAAGCCAATATTTATTGTTGTATGAAATTTTAACACAAAAAAATAAGCAATAGTTATAAAAGAAATTGTTTAATATATAATAAATTTAAAGCGTTTTATATTGTAATCTTGCGTTTTCCAAGGTTCTTGCAGAAGGAAAAAGTGGCCTATGGGATCCAGTCTAGTTCATTTTTCTTTACTTTTTTTCGTTTTTTCATTTTATGATCAGTTGGGCTTTAAGGAAGTGATATTCTGAGGGCTTTGCATGGGTCTGACCAAGTATTTTCACAACAGTCATGACATTGCACTCGAAATTGGAGGACAAATATTTTTGTCCAGAACGGAAGTCTCACTTCCGTCCTGGGTCCATAACGGAAGTGGGAGTTCCGTCCCGGGTGACGTGGCAGTTTTTTCCACGCGCGTTGCCACGTGTCCAGGACGGAAGTCCCACTTCCGTTATGGACCCAGGACGGAAGTGGGACTTCCGTTCTGAACTCCCAGTTTAAAAAAAAACCTTCTTCTCCCCCCCACCGCGAACTGCACCAAAAAACTTCCCAAAAAAATCTCTCCCTTCCCCTCCGCTGCAACTCACTCCCTCCCTCCCTCCTGCCGCCGCTGCTCCGGAGGGTTCCCACCTTCATTATTCCCCACCACCACTCTCTCTCTCCCCCAAATTTTTAAAATTTGGAGGTATAATTTTTTTTTGTTTTAATTTATTTAATATTTTTTTTCTATAGTTTTAAAATTCAATTGCCAATTAAAAATGTAATTATTTTTTGTAAATTTGATAGTTATGTATTTATGTGAATTTGATATTTTTATATTGTTGTGAATTTGATATTTATGATATTTTTATTGCAAATTTTGAGAAATTGATGTTTATGTAATTTAATTGCAATGTTGTGAATTTGAAATATATTTGTATTTTAATTGCAATTTTTGTGAATTTGATATCCTTATTTATTTTAATTGCAATTATGTGAATTTGATATCCTTATGTATTTGAATCGCAATTTTGTGAATTTGATCCTTATGTATTTTAATTGCAATTTTTTGTGAATTTGATATCCTTATGATTTAAGTGCGAATTGTAATTTTACGCATATTTTATTGATAAAATCCCACTGTTTTAATTATAGATGGCTTTTCCGGCCCACCTTATGTCCGGTCCGTACGATCCCAGTGTGTTGAACAAACACACCTCACATAGATCACTTAGGATTTGGGGCGGGGATGTAGTCTTAGACAGAGGTTTGAAGGTCATTAGCTATGACGGGAGTTTTTTTGAGGCATACCGACGCGAGGGCAACCCGAGAGTGCTAGATATCATTGACCGTATAGGTTTCGGAGGTTGTTGTGGGCGTGGGAGCGCATATCATTTCTCCGGCCAGCGAACCGGGGAGAGGTTATGAATGAACCTCCCGGGACGGCCGAGCGTACGGGGCGCGTTGGAATACCTCCCGGAGTTTCAAGAACACGCCGAAATCTTAGCTGACGGTGTTTCGCGACCAGCTTGACCGACTGACGGACGCTCAGGGGGTAAGGTTTATCGTATTTTTCGTATGTTTTTTTTTATTTGCGCAATTAATTTATGCTAATGTACAATTTTTTTTGACAGTTCATGTGGAGGCCGTACCCCGACTGGGTTATTGCCGTCCGAGTCTCTCGCGATGAGGGCTTCTTGTCCACCTGCCGGGCCCGTACGCCACTCGTGTGTTTCGAGTTGGTTGAGTTTCACATGCCGGACCGGGTTGCTAGGCAATTCGGGTTCCAGCAGGTGATACCAACCACATCGGTGGCAGAGGGTACGACAGAGGGCGAGGACGTCTACACCAAAATTGCGAGACATACTATTAACTGGGATAACAAGCACAAAGCCTACATAGCCATGTGGGATACCCGAGAGGATGCACTGGCGAACGCTATCCCGGTCCCCGGTAACGTGATCTTACCAACCCGTGAGTACATGGACTGGTACAATCGCATTACCGTACACCTCCTTACAAACCCACGCAACAGAGATACCGTTCCACTCCCGATGGGCATTCAACCCATCGCGCCTTCCGATGACATTATTGTAAGATTTTTAATTTTGTTTGTCTACATTGCTTTTCCTTGTTTATTATATACTGACGCGAGAATTGATGTTGCTGGCGGACGCCAACAAACTCATACTCACGGAGCTCGATAAGCCGGCTTCCAACTCAATCGGCCACTACAGATCCCTCGTCTCCTGGGCTTCAAAGACAATCAAAGAGGCGTTCGTGGCGGCAGGGAAGTCCTTGACCTGCAGATCGAGAGCTGCGGATGTGGCAGAGTCGGCTGTTCTGGAACCGGTGACGCAGCCGAGGGAGCCTGTTTCGGCCCGGTCCCAAAGGGGAAGGCAAGGTACACGGAGGCAACTGGGTGCCGCGCGGGAGGACTTGGCGGCGAGGCGACAACGACAGCGCTGCGGGCCACCGGAACAGACACAGTTTCCCAGTCAGGCCGACTTACCCACCCCTTTTGAGTACCAATTTGCATCACCCGATACTTTTTCAGCGGGTATTCAGATGGGTGGGGATCCTGGTGTCGGGCCCTCTACATCTGCACAACCGGGCTACTACTCGGGAGGGTCGCCTTCGTACAGCCTGTACATCACTGAGACGCAGCAGCAGACTCCGTTGCCGATGCCGCTAAACCCCGAGGAGCAGATATTTATCGACCACGAAGGCGCGGAGGTCATCACAACCAATTTTGGTAGCGCCGTGCGTGTGAGAGATGGCAGCATTTACTTCATGCGCCCGACCCCGAGACACACCCTTCCATACACACCTTCGGCGCCGTAGATAGGTTTTCATTTACGTTGTTTACGCTTCTTTCTTTGTAGTTACGCAGGATGTTAATTTTTTTCCGTTGTAAAATATTATTCCGATAATTCTGTTGCTTGTTTTTATATTAATATACAATTTATTCATTTTCTTGCTAAATTTTTAGTAAGCATTGTGTTTTGGAAATTTTATTTTTGTTATTGTAATACAAACACCTCAGAAAAATAACCTTTGAAAACGGCCGACCTCGGGAAAAAAAGCTAAGTGTTTTTAGGCAAACACACTGGGAGTTCAGAACGGAAGTTCCACTTCCGTCCTGGGTCCATAACGGAAGTGGGACTTCCGTCCTGGACACGTGGCAACGCGCTTGGGAAAAGCTGCCACGTCACCCGGGACAGAACTCCCACTTCCGTTATGGACCCAGGACAGAAGTGGGACTTCCGTTCTGGACAAAAATGTTTGTCCCCCAATTTCGGGTGCCATGTCATGACTGTTGTGAAAATACTGGGCCAGGCCCATGCAAAGCCCATATTCTGATGGGTTTCTAGTTTCTAAGCCTAGCCCATTATGATTTCTTCATACAAATCTGGGCCTCATGGGAGAGATGGATAGTGGAGAAATGAGCGGAGTACCTGGGTTATGGACTTTTAAGGCAAATAATCGTCTCTACCCGTCCGTGTACCAATTCCTTTGCCCAACCAATCACAAATCATCATGAATATATAATTAAAAAAATAATCACATGACGAATTTTTGTTAGTTGGGCACATAAATTGATACATAGATGGATACAAACGATTTTTACCTTTGGGGCAATTGCAAAGACAGTAATACACTTGGTAGTAGTGATTTTTATCCGTCCTCCAAGTTTCGAGTTTGATGCTCGCATATTAAATGTTTAGACGTGTATATAGTGGGTTGCATTATCAGTTTTATATTGAAATATTCCTACCATATTTAATCAGTTTGTGGTTCGGATCATATGCATCACTCTCTGGAACTCTAGATGTGTTCTCTATTGCTGATTTTTTTTAAAATTGATGAAAACATATTTTTCTGTATATATTGAGTTGTTCTTATTTGCTAGAAAAAAATCGATGAAGAATTAAATAAATATTTTCCCACAATGTCATCGAGGGAGAAATAATAAATAAAGATATATTTATATAATTATTTTGTATTTACCATATTCTGTATTATGAATTTATGATTTAAGTAAAAAAAAAAATTTCAATACAAGTTATTCTAAAAAAAAAAAAAACAATCTCATTGTTGCTTTTCCAAATTAGTTTTTTTTGGGATTATTTTAAATTATAAGCCGACTCAATAAACAATTGAGAACATACTAATAACAATTTATTTTAAGTCATAATTTATAAGTATGTATTTTTAAACAATCGAGAACAAACTCATGTAACATTTTAATTATAAAAGTTTATATTATCATATCATAAATTCAATATGATAAACTCTAATCACTGAAAATATTACAAATAATATAACGAATGATATAGTAAGTGTTACAAAATATTTGAGGTGGTTAGGTATCTACTTAAAAAAAATAGTTGTACACGTGTCTGATTTATGAACTATTTTGGCCATTATTTGGACTTGTTTAAATTTCACATGAATGGTGAATTATCTGCTGTCTATTACTAGAGCTGTCACAATGGGCATATATCCGCGGACAGTGACGGATCCAGAAAAAAATTTCACTGGGGTCATTTGATATACACCACAATTCACTACGATTATTTATACATTTATTATCTAAATGGAGTAAAATATATCATATATAATTAAAAAAATCACTGGGGTCATTTATACATTTATTTTCTAAATGGAGTAAAATATATCATATATAATTAAAAAAAAAATTTTTTTTTTCACTGTGGTCATTTGACCCCAGTAGCTTCCACTTGCATCCGTCACTGTCCGCGGACATGCCCGCCCCGTGAGCTTAATGGGCGGGTATGGGGCTATGAATTTCATACCCATTTAAATGCGGGTATTAATGGGCATACCCGTTCGGGTAACGGGTAATGCGGATATGGGCGGATTGCAACCGGGCATGCCCGCTTGTTTTTTGTTTTTTGTTTTTGTTTTAAATTTTGGATATGGATTAATTTTCACAGTTGAGACTTGAGAGCCAAAAGAAGAAAAAACCCCCTAAAAGCTCAAGATAAAAGTTGAGCCCTGCTATATATCTTGGGCAAAGCCCCTTGAAGCCGTTATATACTTCTATTACCCTATTATTAACGGTTTCATATCTGAATGTAACTAAATTATGTTTTAACTTATGATTTATCATTTACCATTTATAATGTTCTAAGTTCTAACTTCTCAAGTTGTGTGTGTGTTTTATAGGTGGAGATGATGAGGAGGAATCAACACTATCTAAGGTGGATTCAAATAATACTTCTAGTGTTCAAGATCTAGATCAATAAATAGAGGATATTAAAAAAAACGTATCTATTTTTTGTTCTATTTTTTGTTGTTTTGACTTCAGCAATATGTTTGTTAATTTTGGATAGTTGATCTTGAATTATTTTTGAAATTATGGACTTCAATTGTTTTTTATAACTATTTTGGATATTGTGACTTTTATTTGATTGTTTTGAACTATTTTTGGATATTTATTTACCCTCTACAGGACTATAAACTACAAGTGAATGAGAAATAATTACATTTTGTTGAATTTTTTCTGATTTAATCTATTTTTTAAAAAAAACAAAATTAATAATAAGGGTCGCGGGCACGCCCATTTGCCCACGGGCATTCGGCGGGGGGTACGGGCATCCCTTTTGATGGCCCGTGAAAAAAGTGGACATGCCCGTCCATCCCCATTTAAGACATGCCCATGACAAAGCGGGACGAACGGGCATACTCATTTTGACAGTACTATCTATTACTAATTTCGATTGCGGATTTTTATAGGGAAATTATAGCAGCGTTTTTCTTACGCTTATAAGGATAACATGAAAAAGACAAAAGCCATATCATAAAACTATGGATGATATTAAACTAGACAATATATAGATTGGCCAAAGCACATCCAGACAAAGATGTTGATGATGATCGCCTAATCTTTTTGGAACATTCGATTTTGTATTATTTTTACGTGCAAAATACAATCGTAATTTTTTAACAAGTATTTTTTTAATGGGATAAATATTAAAAATTACGAATTTATGTTTAGCAATCGTTATTCATTCTTTTGAAATCGTGTTCTCCGTGTGAAGATGTAACACATCTTCCCTACTTAAGATTAAGATTAGTTAGGCACCATGATTGAGCTTCCTGTAATTTTTCTAGGGTTTTAAGCGAGAATTGGGAATTTGGGGATTTATAAAGGTTTCTGTTGTAGCTGAGAGCTGATCCCTTTTTCCACGTTCCGATTATGGTGCACAACAATTAAAATTTAGTATATACTAAACGTTTTTGTTATTGTTTTTGGCAATTAGATTTTTCCCGAGAATACTCATTGTGATTTTCAGACATGTGTTATATGTCTAAGAAAATGTGTGGAATTAGGTCACGAACCTCTATATCTTCTCATAATCAATTAGGAATGAGGGGTGTTAACCCACGAGTTTATATGTAATTTGGATATTTCTTAGACACTCGAAATGTGACTTCATATTTCAAAAACATGTGTTCATCCGGATAAAGCATATGTTGGAGTTTTACAATATGTATTCATAATAAGATAACACATGTTGTATAAGATTTAACACACATATAAAAACATGTAATATTTACATAAAAAATAATTAATATATACTGAATTTAAAGCGTTTTCCAAGGTTGTTGGAGGAAAATGTTACCTGTGGGACCCACTCTAGTTAAATTTGTTTTTTTTTTCCTTTTATAATTAGTTGGGCTTTAAGTAAGGGATATTTTAGGGGATTGCCTTAGTATGGCCCCCAAATTCCATAAAGGTCATGACCAGTGTTGCAAAACTCGGCCTAGTCGGCCGATTAGCCGGCGACTAGTCGGTAGTCAGTGCAGTAGTCGCTAGAAATCCAAAGAATCGGGCAAAAAATCGGGTCTTTGAAAAAAATAGGTCAAAAGTTCGATCTAGTTTGGTCAAAATTCGACTAGTCTGGCCAAAAATCGGGGGGAAAAGACAAAGAAAGAGAGAGAAATACACATACCGAGATGCTTCAGACTTCATGATCTTGATATTTTATGCTTTAACTTCATGTTTATATAGGTAAAATTATGTTTAACTTCGCGAATCACCGCATACATCCATCCATCAAAATCGTCTAGCAAAAATCTGAGAAGAGAACGATGAAGAGAGCTGAGGTAAGAAGAGAACGGAGAAGAGAAGCGGGCAGGGCGTAAAAATCGCCGAAGAAGAAGAGGAAACTGGGGGTGGGCGCCGTCGAGGAGCGTAAGGAACAAAATGATTTTAGGGTTTTCTTATCCTAGTGGTTAGATAGGAGAGTATATATAAGTAGGACTAAACTGGCAATTAAAATATTATCACATAAGTTCTATAAAAACAATTGTGTTATAAACAAGTCCTAAATTACCTAAATTTAGAAATAAATTGTATTCAAAGTTCGAAATTACTTTTAAAAATTATATTTTAGACCTCAAACTTTATGTTTTATATTACAAACAAGTTCTAAATGACCTACTTTATATTTTTAATATTTAATTAGACCAAAAATATAAAAGAAAATATTTTAAAAAATGATTAAAATAAAATATATTTAATATTTAGGGTCGCCGACTACTCCCCGACTAGGCCGACTAGTTGCTAGTCCCCTGTCTGCCGACCGACTAGCGACTTTTGCAACACTGGTCATGACATGGCACCCAAAAATTGGGGACAAACATTTTTGCCCATGACGGAATTCCCACTTCCGTCCTCAACTGGCAGTGTGTTGTCTAAAAAACACTTAGTTTTTTTAGGGGCCTGCAGTTTTTAGTGGTTATTTTTATTAGGTGTTTGTATTGCAACAACAAAAAAATATGCCGAAAACGATGAATAAATTGTTTATTAATATATAAACAAACAACGGAATAATCGGAATAATATTTTATAGCGAAAAAAAGTTACATTGTTCGTAACTACAATGAATGAAACGTAAACAACGTAAATGAAAATCTATCTACGGGAGCGAAGGTGTGTATCGCTCGGGTGTTCTCGGGTCCGGTCGCAGGAAGTAAATGCGGCCATCTCTCACACGCACGGCGCTACCAATATCGGTTGCTATGACTTCCGCACTTTCGGGGTCGATGTAAATCGGCTCCTAGGGGTAAAGCGACAACGACAACGGAGTCCGAAGCTGCGTCTGAGGGATTTGCAGGCTGCACGAAGGCGACCCTCCCGAGTAGAAGCCCGACTGTACAGATGTAGAGGGCCCTGCAGCAGGATCCCCTCCCGTCTGAATACCCGGTGAATCAGTACCGAGTGATGGAAAATGGTATTCAAAATGGGTGGGTATGTCGGCCTGACTGGGAACCTTGGTCTATGTCGGATACTGTGCAGGATCTGTCGCCGGTGGAGCAAGCTCCGGTGGCCCACCGCGCTGTCGTAGTAGCCTCGCCGCCAAGTCCTCCCTCGCGGCCTCCCGGTTCCTCCGCGTACCTTGCCTCCCCACCTAGGACCGGGCCGGAACAGGCTCCCTCGGCTGCGTAACCGGTTCCAGAACAGCAGACTCTGCCACATCCGCAGCTTGCGATCTGCAGGACAGGGACTTTCCGGCCATCACGAACACTTATTTGGTTGTCTTTGAAGCCCAGGTCAAAACCAAAATGGCAGAATTAAAAAATTTAAGTGACCAAAATGGCAGAATTAAAAAACTTTAGTGATGAAAAAAGTTAAAAAAACTCATTTTTGACCAAAGTGGCAGGACGAAAAAAGGTTAGTGACCAAAATGGCTATTTACTCGAGGTTTTTCCGCATTTTTATTCTCCTTCTATTTTCATTATCTGGCTTATAGAAGTTGTTTCTTTCATATAATTTTTTTTAGTCAAAATATGTTATGCTAGTCTATTACTCGATAGCGAGAATAATGGCGGTTCCACGGTTCGATTTGGTGGTCAATGTGTTGTAGCAAATTCATTGTAGAAGAATTTGCTCAATCTCCATGGCTTTTCAATTCTACTTTTCAGTCACAACGGATTACTGATATTGTAGTTCAGCCACCACGAGTTTCAATAAATGTTGTTTCTCTGTCGCCGGATGCTGCTTCATTTTTTTAATTCAGGTAATAGTGTTTACCACCTATAATGCAATGGATTATTGATTCTAGAGCTACTCACCATATTTTTTGTTCCTTGAATTCTTTTACATCTTATCACTCTTTACCCCATACTCCCAATCGTCTGCCCACTGGTTCCTTTACTTATGCAACTCATGTTGGTTCAATTATTATAAACTCTAATCTTATTCTTTCAAATGTATTATTTGTCCCCTCATTCTCTTTTAATTTGTTATCCCTGGGGGGCAACTACTTCAGAACCCTAATTTATCTGTCTCTTTTCGTTATAACTATTGTCGTATTCAAGATCATATGAGTTGAAAACAATTGGTTCGGCTGAAATGGTTAATGAATTATATTTATTGCACTCTGATCATTCATCTTGTGTTCCTTTTGTCTCTAACATTATGCCTAATTCTAATCCTCTATCTGTCGGTAATGGTGCAAACTTTTCTAATACATCTTTCTGGCATTATCGCCTTGGCCACCTTTCTTTTCCTAGATTAAAAATGGCACAACATATGGATTCCAATATAAAAGTTACACAAAATGAACATGAACATTGCTACATTTTCCCCATGGCTAAGCAACCCAAGACTCCATTACCCCTTAGTAAATCCACTTCTCAAGGCTACTCACCGTATCCTACGGTATCTGAAAGGCTCTTCAGCTAAAGGTCTTTTTTTCTCTTCCTCATCACCATTAAAGCTTAGTGCTTTCTATGATTCTGATTGGGCCGGCTGTTCCTACACCAGGCGCTCTACCACTAGTTATTGTGTCTTTCTTGGTTCCTCTCTTGTCTCTTGGAAATCTTAAAAACAACTCACCGTTTCTCGAAGTTCCTCTTAGGTAGAATATCGAGCTCTTGCCACCACCACTTGTGAGTTACAATGGCTAAAGTACCTCCTCAATGACCTACTTATACCTCATTCTCATGCTATACCATTATTTTGCGACAACCAAAGCGCTTTATATCTCACAACCAATCCCGCCTTTCACGAAAGAACCAAACACATCGAAATTGATTGCCACATAGTCTGTGAAAAAACGCAAACTGACCTTGTTAAACCTTTACCCATTTCGGCCCACTTTCAATTGGCTGGCATTTTCACCAAAAATCTTGCCTCTCATTGATTCACTTTTCTTGTCCAATCCCTCGGTCTAATTGACATCTTTTCTCCCAAGTCCATTTTGAGGGGGCCTATTACAGATACTAATAGAGCCAATCAGGACCATAATCAAGGGAGCAAATATCTCATTTAATTGATTGTAATTAGTATTGTAATTAATATAGATTTATTTCCTTCCATTTTATTCATATGTAAAGATGTATATATAGGTGATGTATTGTAAACATTTTTCACAATCAATGAAAGACATTTTTTCTTTTAAATAATTTCTTCTTTATTCATATTTCTTCATGTTGCATCAAACAAAATGTGAGAATTTGTGAAGAAAAACCTAATATATATGCTAGAGAATATAAACTCATGAAAAGATAATTTATAATTTTTGGAAAAGAAAGAAATGTTATAATCTTACCATACCAATCCGGATCCTATGCGAAACAGCCTTTAATCCGCATGTGCGGGACATACATCTGGCTGTTGATTCAATTTTTATTTTTATTTTTTTGAATCGATGGCTACGATTTAAATGATAGTTAAAAAGGCAAATAAGTAATTTAATATATAATTATTTTTTATAAAAAAAAAAGGAATACTCAAACAGCCCCATCAGTAATTATGTCCCCAATGCATCCAAAAACTCAAAAGTGACGCATTTTCACCTTCTTCTTCCTCAAAATCCAATTCTTCTTCATCACCATTCTTCATCTTCCATATCAATTATTTCTCTATGGTTCTCCTCATTGTCTGCAACTTTGTACCAAAGACAAAATCATCTTAAAGTCTTACTCATCCGAAAGATTAAATCTTTTTCATTTAAAAAAAATTATGAATCAGAATTTTGGAGTTTTTCCCAAAATAAAGATTGGTCAAATTTTAAATCAAGAACTATGATGCATTCGAAAGATATATAAATCTTTCAAATGGAAGAAAAATAACAATTTTAGGTGTTCAGTCCCGAATAATGAATATTTTGGATTTCAACTATGTTTATTGTGGTAATAGACAGTAGTTTTTTGGTTGTTTAATGGTTTGTGTTTTTTGGTCGTTTTATGAATTATGTAGTGTTTTGAAAAATATACAAGTTGGTAATTTTAAAACAGATTTTCACAATAAAAAATATGTGCTGCCTTTTTAACTTTACAAATCTCTTTAACCTATTCCTTGAACTCCATTTCCACCATCACGAGTGCAACACCAAGTATGTATGATTCTTGGTGATGGTTGAAGCCAACAAATAGAGCTGAAACAAAGGTTACGTTAATAAACACTCGTTCTTTGTCACAAAACAAGTGTTATTTGTCACAGAGAACATGTGTTCTGTGACAAAGAACAGGTGTTCAAAAATAAAAAATAAACTTGATCTCTTGTTAGATATCTTAACGTTCTCCTCAACAGTTAATCAAAAGGGAAAAAACACCAAAAAAGCAAAGGATTGACAATTATTTGACATGAAGCACTTAGGAAAACTTGTCCATAATGTAACCTTCCCTTTCATTAATAAAACAAACTACAATTTAAATTTTATAATTTTTTGCTTGATTATTCTACTCTATCAAGATAGAATATCCAGAAACAAGAACCTTTTTTCTTACAAGGAAAAGAAAAGCACCAACGGAGCCATCAAATTTCTGACCATGAATTAAGGGCAAACAAAAAACACGAAAGATAACACAAAGTTACGTACTCCATCCATTCCATAATACAAATCGAATTTTTCAGGAAAGTCGAATTTTTTGTTGCAGAAATCCTTTATATTTCTCTTCTAGACATATTTTCTGCAGAAGAAATCAACTGAGTTTCTTTTTCAATTTCTTCTTAGCTATGTTCAAAGAAAGAGAAAATTTGGATAAGATTTGAGAGAGAGAAAATACAATTATTGAAAATTAGTTGAAGAAAAGATTGTTCAAATAATTTAGCAAAAAAAAAAAAGATTGTTCAAATAATACCTGATAATGCTGTTAACCATTGATATGTATCGTCAAGAAGAAAGAGATAAGAAGAGAATGAAGCCTCAAGAGGAGGAAAGAAATGAAATTGGAGGGATTTTACGAATCTGAAAATCTCTTTTACCTATTAAAAATAAAAGAGAGAGAAAAAGGGGATTCAAATTTCATTTTTCCCGCATAAATGGACAGCCAAACAATTATATCCTTTAATACCCTGCTTTTGATCCAGCCGTTGGATTAAAATTGCTTGATCCAATGACTCACAGTGCAGCACGCACATACTGAACAAAGTCTGTTTAGCATAGGAGTCGGGGTGCCATGTTGCATAGTAAAGAAATAGGAAAAGGTAAGGCACATCTCTAACCATGTGGCACATGTGGATAGCGACATGTCGATTTGATTGCATACTAGAGTTGCAATCTAATCGATCACTTAATGGATATGTTTTTATATATCACTATTATCACACCACGCAACCATATGATTGTTTGGCAGTGCCTTATCTACCAATAAAACACTGATAAATCATATTTCAAATGCTAAATCATTCCACATGGCCGTCTCAAATAATATTGAGACCCTGTTCTATTTATCAAAGTTTGGCCCCTAAATTTTTTATAAATTATAAATTATAAAAGTGTTAAAACATAATTATATACACAAGTTTCAAATGCGAGCAATCCTTAAATCATATTTTGTTTAAAAAATGAGCATACTTCTAACAACACCCTTTGAAGCGAAATCAAATCAACTTCAATTTATAAAAACTTCTCTCCGTAAATACAATGGTATAACCAACAAAATTCTATATGCAATAATTACGTTATGAAAAACATCAATATCATCAATTTTTTTAACTATTAATTATATACAAATTAAGTAATTTTTAAAAAATTTGGGGCCCCTCAAAATGAGAGGCCCGGTTCTGGATGTCACCTTAGACACCCTTGGAGCCGGGCCTGTCATTCCCATAGTCAACATAACAACATAAGTTGTTTATAACATACTTAAACTATTCCAAACTATTACATAAGTTCAGGTCATGTTCATTCCTCAAAGTCCCCGTCTCAATCCTCGTCAATGGCACCGTCAACATACTCATCTACAAAAGAAGTAAATGAATGAGTTAGACTAGGCCAGTAAGGATCAATTTCTTGAAATGAAGTATCAAATAATACTCGAAAATATTTTTCCGATCCCAAAACATTTGAAATGTAACTTGTTTGAAACTTGACTTAAAACATCATTAAACAATTGGAAATACTTCATAATAGCATAAGTCAGACATATCTTTGAAAGCAGAACGGAAACAATTCAAAATGATGTCCAAACAGGCCTCAGATGATGGCCATGGTCGATGCCTCATCCGGACCCATCGTCCAAGATTGTTCGGACGATCTAAAATGGATTCTGGCCGACTGAGGCCGTTCGAATCTGAAGCAGTAGCCATTTCAAAAAGTCCGGACGATCAAGAGAAGATTTTGGTCAACTGAAGGTCGTCTGAACCCCAGCCCGAACGATCTTGACCCCTTACATTCGATTGAGGTAGTCGTCTGGGAAAAGCCAAGAGCTCCAAGTAGTTTGCTCCGGATGACGGCAACATGGTCCAGTAGACCAAACATGTCGTCCGAGATTCAGAGCAGCCATTTTTCTGTGCAATTTTGTGAAGAAAATGACCATTTCTGAAATCCTAAATATTCCACCCCAAAACACATTTTTTTACCAACATAAACATACCAAAACATAGCAAATCATGCCAAAACAATACTCTCTCATATCTGACACTTATACATCGGAATTCGTACTATGAGCACCATGAACTACTCATACAAAATAGACGTACATATTTAGTCAGATATTACAAGTACCGTTTTCACACATGAGACAACACACAAATCACACAAACAAGTTCAATTTTCTGGCTACAACTCCAAAGCAACTATTAACAGCCCAAAACTATTATTACACGCTAAGGAGGGTCTTACAATCATGGATTCAGACACTTCCCCCCGTTATTGGAAAATGGTCTCCAACGTCTAGATTGTAGTCTTATCAGTCCTCTAACTCTAGCAACAAGAATCACTCCGATCAGATTTCGTTTGATACCTCAATTTAGAAATATAAACTCAACACTCTGTTTTTTTCAACTTTTCTTTTCTCTCTTCATTTCTTCTCTTTTTCTTTCTTTTTAAAAAAAAACTAGACCATTTATAAGTATGGTCTAGTTTATTACAATTATTTATTATTAGACCTCTCCAGAGGAGGTCGACCTCACCAGAGGAGGAGTAGTAGAAGCCAGGCTAAGTGGGTGCCCCGTGAGGGGAGTAGTAGAAGTCCCGTTGAGCGGGTGTCGTAGAAGAGCCCGTTGAGCGGGTGCCCCGTGAGGGGAGTAGTAGAAGTCCCGTTGAGCGGGTGTCGTAGAAGTCCCGTGTTGAGCGGGTGTCGTATAAGCCCGTTGAGCGGGTGCCCCAAGAGGGGAGTATAAGATCCACATAAGCGGTTCTGAAAAGAAATGACAATTAAATCATTCCTCATGTAAGATATGGGGATTGAACTTGGGACCTAAGCTCCCAAGTGTGATGGCCTTACCCACTTGGCCATCCAATCCCTATTCTTCTTCTCTTTTTCTTTCTTACTGATTTTCCTTCCATTCTCCAGCCACTACCATTTTTTCAAATATTTACAAAGCAGCCCCATAAGTTTCTAACTTCAACTAACCAAACATATCAATGCGCCCCTTAAACACTAACACATAACACATAAAAATATTTAATCACACAAAATTAAATACAAATCATGCAGAACACATAGTAAAAGGTTCAGGGTATTACAACTATTGGACCTACATAAACAAGTTGATGCGAGCTCACTCCTATTGATACGAGAATTGCTATATGGCCTGTACTGCCTCTGATGTTCCGGTATGTTGCCTGAGGAACATCGATCGGGTGTTCTGATCACCGCTCAGAGATTTCATACGATTACTCCTATTTATTCCTTTTGATCCCTTCAAAGTCCCAAAGATTTTTTTTTTTTTTTTTTTAAAAAAAAAAAGAAAGGAAGGAGGGAATGTAACTTGCACATTAACGACATTTTTTACACGTTGGAATGGTACAAAGCACCTTTTCATTTTTTACCATGATTACTATGAGAATGTGCAAAAGAGAAATGCTTCACCTATGCCATGGATATGCTCTCATATATCGCGTTAGTCTCTTTGATATGCTCTTTCGCGATGGCAGCTGATACTTTCCATGAATTTCGCAGCAAAAAATTATGGTTTCCATGCAGATTTGGGTATTTAGATCTATACTACTGATTGAATATTAGCTCTAATACCACTCGATAAGAAATTTTTAAGTGACAAACACTTATATTTCACTTGAATTTACACAACACAAAGCCATCTAACAATCACACTTACATAGTTGAGTTCACTTAGCACTCAAACTCACAACTTTGATTCACTTTCAAAGTTGGTGACTTCACTCTCTTACTTTGGAGTACTTTTCCACTGTACACACTCTATTCACTTTATTTACCACGCTTCATATTTATACTAGTTGGTTAGATTAGTCTCTAACCATCTAGAATATTCTACCGATTAGACATCTAACTTTATCATTTTCTCTAGCTTTTTCTTTATGGCTTCCTGATAGATCATTCTAAAACTTTTGTTGTAGAAGTGAACTTATTGATCAATTCTATAAATTTCTAGAGCTTTTTCTCTACGAGTAAATATATTTCTCCATTTCTTGAAGCTTCTAGATCAATGTAGAGAGATAGTTGGTGATTTCTATCAGATGTTTTAGCCTAAATACTGCATTCTTGGCATTATTAGCTCTGGCGACTAAGCTCACAATGGACCTCAATACCACATTGTGGGGAATTCAAGATCTGGCATCATTTTGATGGCTACTACATTAGGAAACTTTATTACATCTTTGGGATCCATGAATAATGTGTTTCATTTTTGCGACCGCCAAATGTTTCATTTTTCCTTATGGTTAAAAATAGAATAGGGAGTTGGGCAGAAGATCCAAAACTGCGTGAGTGGATGGAATTTCTTTTTGAAGCCACTAATGGGCGAATTACAACGGATAGTACCCTAGATCGGTCTATTGTAGCATGCCCCATGCCTGGGGAGAGTATTGCCTCACCAGAGGAGGAGAAATATTATTGCCCCATTTTGTGGGGAGAGGGTGAGTTGGAAAATTTTGGCTTGAATTTTGTGAGAGAAAGTGGGGTCACTAAATTCTACGACCGTACCCGTGAGACTGGCCCCCAACTCCTTATATTAATTGAGCGGAATTCACATCTGCAAATAGACCTCGTTCAATTAATGTGAGGTCAAAGTGAAATGTTTGTCTTATACTAACTCTATTCCTAAATATAAGACTTTCATTATATTTTGCGAAAATTAAGAAAGAAAAAATTAAAATGTTTTTATAATTAAAATATCAATATTACTCTCTTAAATAGAATTAGTGGTATACAAATCATATTTAAGAGAGTAATATTGATATTTTAATTACAAAAATAATTTGATTTTTGCTTTCTTAATTTCTGCAACATATAATAAAAATCGGACAATTCTGTAGTGGATCTATCTTACTAGATCATGTGGAACAGGTCTATATAAAAAAAATCATAAAAATTTTATATTTAGGAATGGAGGTAGTATTTCATAACAAAAGCAGGCCTAAGGCCTTAAGTTGATGCCTCCAATAGACAAGTTGGGACAAATGAAGTTTGACAAAAGAAATGACATTCTCCCAAATACTCCCAAATGTGAAGGTCATTAAGATCAACCAATCACTTGTAGAAAAAGTTAAAGAAAACCACTATATATATATATATATATATATATATATATATATATATATATATATATATATATATAATCCCTATTTTAAATATTGAATGAAAGAAGAATATTAATGTACAAAAAAATTAAAATGATTTTTTGTTTGCCTTCTCTGGTGTTTTAATTTTGATTTGAGGGTATAATTCTGTGGCAAGCGTGATTATTGTTTCAGTTGTATTCTGTGAGCAACCATTTGATGTATTCATTGTCAAATGTTAGGCCAATCTTTAATCCATTTGTTTTAGTAGTATTTTGAGGGTAGCCACTTCGTGCATTTATTGTCAAAAAGATTAGACTTGTCTCCTATCAATCCCCGCCCATACCCCAATTATTGGAGTTTAATGACCTACGTTAGTGTTTGTTTTTATTTTTTATATATGATCCCCTTATCTCCATATAAAATTAACCAAAATACTTGATTTCTCTTCCAGGATTAACATGACTAATCCTTGGTTGGTGGATTACAATTTGCAAGTTCAACAGCAACAAGACAATGCATCACCTATGCCATGGATAGGTTTGTACATTGCCACAGACCTCCGCAATATGCTTTCTCGGCTATGGCAGTGATACATTCTCGTGGACTAAGCAACCAAAAATTATGGTTTCCATGCAGGGTTTTTTAGCCTAAATGTCGCTTTCTTGACATTATTAGTCGTTGCATCAAAGCTAACAGTAGACCTCGGTTCCCACATTATGGGGAATTCCAGATCGCGCCGCGAAACTTAGCAGCCTAGTTTTGCTTACTACTGCATTAGGAAACTTTATAACTTCTCTGGGATCTATGGATAATCAAGCAATACTAGCTAATGTTACCGCTTTGGGCATTCTTATCGTTACGGTCATTGTAAACATCTCTTTACACCTAATTACTGATGTTGCCGATGGCGAAATGGCTGCAGAGTATATTTTAAGTATGATTGTCTTGCTATTATTGTTTCTGTTATTTATTTCTTCCTCTCTATTTGTTCCGACAACCAAGAAATATATCGAAGCAAAGTACCTTTTTTTTTATTTATTTTTTTTTTTTAGTCAGCACCTTAATTCTCTCCTAGAGAATTTTATTTGCCTCATGTAGGAGGCAGGTGTCGAACCTGGGACCTCCTGATCGCAGGTTAAGGCTTGCCCCACTGGGATACGGCCTTCTTGACGAAGCAAAGTACCTTGAAAAAGAACAACTGGCTTGGAATGAAGAGGGAATGGAAAGAGGAAAGTTATCAATCTTGAAACTTAGATCACTTGTTAAAAGGTATTGGGTAATGGCAGCAACTGGGAATCCCCAATTTGTGATGGCGCGTTCTGCAATTTGCGCTATTTCAGGATCTATATTTCTACTAAGTGTCCTTACCTTAGTAGAAGCGGAGATTCGAATGAACCATGTTTTTAAAGATGACAAAAGAATTGATTCTGATTATCAGTGGTCAACAATGGTGATTTTAGTAGTTCAGTGTCTAGGAGTGTCGATTGGTATCGTTCCTCCTACCTTAAGATGGTTAAATGCTGTAAGTTTTAAGTTTTCGGAAATGAGCAGCATATTTTATAAAGATGAGCTCAAAGTCGAGACTTACTGGACTCAAATGCTGGAATAGTGGAGAGAAAAATCCTTGCCCTTTCATATCAGGAGTATTAAGTGTAGAAAACTTGTTCATAACGCGAAATATTTGATTCTAAGTTTCTGCATAGGTGTTCAGGTTTTGATTGTGGTAGCTAACAAATTGTCCTTGCCCTTTCATATCAGGAGTATTAAGTGCAGAAAACTTGTTCATAACGCGAAATATTTGATTCTAAGTTTCTGCATAGGTGTTCAGGTTTTGATTGTGGTAGCTAGCAAATTGTTACTTCTATTCCACGCCTTTTCTTTGAGCCCTTTCCTGCTTTTCCTCAACCGTGTCAGGAGGTTCCACCAAGAACTTGAATTTGGAACTAATCCAAGCAAACAAGAACATGGAAACAAACTGGATCTCAACCGATATGTTCTTCTCTTGGAAGGGGAGGCTCAGCTTCCTAATAAGACGTTGAGAAACATTTTCTTTGAGGTGGATCGCTTGCTCTTGGAGGGTAAAAAAAGGAAACCAAAAGCTTTACTTGAGCTTCTAAAAGGGGTTTGCAGCCTCGATTCTTCTGTTGCAGATTTTGATAATAATCAAATTCCAAGTTTATATTCTCAAGAGCCTCCTAATTGTTGGACTCTACCTGTAGTAACCTTAACAAGCATTGCCCTTGCTCTTCCCAACATCGAGAATCGCTGTAGAAAAGCATAAAGAATAAAAGTTAAATGGGAGAAAGAACTCCTTTTGTATTGAATGAATTAAACTCTATAATACATCACCTATATATACTAATCCTATTTATGTAATAAAGGAAAGAAATATACAAATAATCAATTACAATAAATTACAATCAATCACAATCAATTAATCGAGTGATTTTCTCCCGAGATTATTATCTTGATTGATTCCTTGATTTGCTCCATGATTAGTATCCGTAACACGCCCTCAAACCGGGCTTGGGAGAAAAGATGTCAATGAGACCAAGAGATTGGATGAGAAAGTTGAAACGAGGGGAAGCAAGATTTTTGGTGAAAATGTCACCAATTGAGAGTGGGTCGAAATGGGTAAAGGTTTAACAAGGCCGGTTGCGTATTTTCGCGGACTATGTGGCAATCAATTTCAATATGTTTGGTTCTTTCATGGAAGGCGGGATTGGTTGTGAGGTATAAAGCGCTTTGGTTGTCGCAAAACAATGGTATGGCATGAGAATGTGGTATAAGTAAGTCATTGAGGAGGTACTTCAGCCATTGTAACTCACAAGTGGTGGTGACAATAGCTCGGTATTCCGCCTCGGAAGAGCTTCGAGAAACAGTGAGTTGCTTTTTAGACTTCCAAGATACAAGAGAAGAACCAAGAAAAACACAATAACCCGTTGTAGAGCGTCTAGTGTCGGAGCAGCCTGCCCAATCATAATCAGAGAAGGCACTAAGGTGTAATGATGATGAAGATGGGAAAAAGAGACCTTTTGCTGGAGAGCCTTTCAGATACCGTAGAATACGATGAGCAGCTTTGAGATGTAATTTTGTGGGATGATCTAGAAATTGGGAAAGTTGTTGGACAGCGTGTGAAATATTCGGCCGTGTGTGAGTGAGATATAAAAGCTTGCCAATAAGACTTCGGTAGAGAGTGTTGTCGGGAAGGAGTGGTGAATCATCTTTGGAACAGTGGTAGGAAGAATCCATGGGAGTAATGGCAGGTTTGCAACCAAGAAAGCCATGTTGCTCAAGCAAGTCCAATGTATATTTTCGTTGGCAAATGTTTAGACCAGCTTTAGAGCGAGCAATCTCCATACCGAGAAAATATTTGACAGGACCAAGGTCTTTGATTTTGAAAGTATTGTGCAAGAATTGCTTGACCGAGGAGATTTCATCATAATTGTTCCCAGTGAGGATAACATCATCAACATAAACGAGGAGAGCAGTGAATTGAGAACCTTTGCGGCGAATGAAGAGACTAGGGTCACTTACGGCTTGAGAGAAACCTTGTGACACTAACTCGTGGTCAATTTGTGATTCCATTGCTCGGCCGACCCTGCTTAAGACCATATAAAGATTTTCCGAGTTTGCAGACGAGCCCGAGTTGAGGAGAAGAAAAACCGTGAGGTAGCCTCATATAAATATCCTCATTAAGATCACCATGAAGATATGCATTGTTGATATCAAGTCGCTCCAAAAACGATCCTTTGCGCGAGGCAATAGCAAGAAGAATTCGAACAAAGTGGTCATTTTTGCTATCTGGGAAAATGTCTCAATGTAATCTATGCCCTGGTTGTTGTGTGAAACCTTGGACAACAAGACGAGACTTAGGTCTTTCAATAGAACCATCGTAATTAAATTTTAACCCGAGTAAACCCATTTGTTCCCTAGGGGGCTTAACATTCGGGGAAAGGGGAACAAGTGTCCAAGTGTTGTTGCCCTCCAATGCATCAATTTCTGCTTGCATGGACTGCCTCCAATCTGTATGCTTGACGGCCTGATTGTAGCTCTTAGGTACAAAGTGAGTAGAAACTGATAATGCAAAAGATTTATGATCTGGAGATAGTGACTGATAATCATGAACCTTTTCTAAAGAGTGAGGAGTAGATGCTTTTGTGATAGAAAGAGTGGGAGTAGATGAAGCTTGGACGAGAGAACAATAATAATCGTCCGGGTATGAAGGGATATGTGAGATCCTAGTAGATTTCCGAGTAGGAGGAGGGGGAGGGAGAGGAAGAGGCGAGATAGTGGAATTAGGAGGAGGATTTTGAGCATTATTTAAAGGTGACGTATGAGGGGTTGGAGTGATTATGGGATTGGGAGTTAGATGTGATGATGGAAGTTCGAAAGGAAGATCATTAATGAAAGGATTTGGTAAAGGAATATTATTCGAATGAGGATTGAGTGGAGATTGTTGTGGATGAGGGAATATATTTTCTTGAAAGATGACATTTCGAGAGATGAAAATAGAGCGTGAGTGAAGGTCTAGGAGAGTGTATCCTTTTGTGTGTGCAGGATAGCCTAAGAAAATAGAGGGACGACTACGGGAGTCAAATTTTGTGCGATGAGCAGAAAGGGTTGAGGCATAGGCTAAGCAACCAAAAACACGGAGATGAGAGTATGATGGTGGTTTATTATATAAAAGTGTGTGAGGAGTTTGGTTTTGTAGTAAAGGTGTAGGGGTAATGTTTATAAGGTAGACAGCGTGGGTGACAAAGTACCCCCAATAAGCGGAAGGCAGATGCGATTGGAATTTAAGTGAACGAGCAATATTTAGGATGTGACGATGTTTTCGTTCGACGATTCCGTTTTGTTGAGAGTTTCTACGCAAGAGGTTTGGTGAATGACACCTTTGGAAGTAAAAAATCCGGACATGTGAAATTCGGGTCCATTGTCTGAACGCACTACTTTAATGCTCTTTTGGAATTGGGTAAGCACATATTGAAAAAAGTGTTGGGTAAGGGATCGGGTCTCAGACTTTGTTTTCATCAAATAAATCCAAGTGAAACGGCTAAAATCATCTACGATGGTGAGGAAATATAGGTGGCCGTGAACGGTGTGGGTTTTATAAGGTCCCCAAATATCTACGTGTATTAAATCAAAGCACGCTTGAGAAGTGGATTTACTAAGGGGGAATGGATGATTGGATCGCTTAGCCATGGGGCAAATAGAGCAATGTTCATTGTGTGTAATTTTTATTTTGGAATCTAGATGTTGTGCCATTTTTAATCTGGGAAAGGAAAGATGGCCTAAACGATAGTGCCATATGGAGGTGTTAGAGAATTTCGCGACATGAGAGGAAGAGTTTGAGTCAGTAAGAATGTTCGAAACAAAGGGGATAGGAGAACAATATTTGGGCTGCAATATATATAAACCATTAATGAATGTGGCTAATCCTATCATTTTTAGCTTAGTGCAATCCTGAATAACACAAGAGTTAGATTTGAAATAGACAAGTAAATTGGGATTCTGAAGTAATTGCCCAATAGATAACAGATTAAATGAGAAGGAGGGAGCATACAATACGTTAGAAAGAATTAAACTAGGATTTAGTTGGATAGAACCTATATGAGTTGCAGAAGTAGATGAACCATTAGGGAGACGAATCGGTGTATGCGATAAAGTACGATAAGAAGTAAATAACCAGTAAAGGAACATGAAATATGGTGACTAGCTCCGCAGTCAATAATCCAATTCATTATAGGTGATACACACTTATTACCCGAAAAAGAAGCAACATCCCAGTGGCAGAGAAACAAACGATTTATTGAGACTCGTGGCGACCGAACAAATTCTTCTATAGCACAGTTGACCACCAAATCGGATTGTAGAACCGTCATTGTTGCCTCTATCGAGTGATGGAATAGCGTAAGACATCACGGAATTGTATATATAAAAGAAATAGCTTTTGTAAGTCGCGAAATGAAAAAAGAATAAGAATAAAAGTGCGGAAAACCTCAAAAGGTTTGCTCTGATACCATGTAGAAAAGCATAAAAAATAAAAGTTAAATGGGAGAAAGAACTCCTTTTGTATTGAATGAATTAAACTCTATAATACATCACCTATATATACTAATCCTATTTATGTAATAAAGGAAAGAAATATACAAATAATCAATTACAATAAATTACAATCAATCACAATCAATTAACCGAGTGATTTTCTCCTGAGATTATTATCTTGATTGATTCCTTGATTTGCTCCATGATTAGTATCCGTAACAATCGCAATGGTGATTATTTGGTAAAAAGTGTGAGCGAAGGACTTCCCTACGTAAACCTTATCCATAAATATCAAGATATCAAGATAGCAGTAGAAACATTGCGCATATCCAAAATGCAGTACATAGTTTGTGGGTAGGTGTTGAACTTTACCGCAATTGGCTGGATTTGGATCTCATCTATCTTGATGGCGACACATCTAGAAAGGTTCTTCAGGGACTCAAGAAGACGGCTGAAAAGATTGTCATGGATTTCAAGATGAAAACAAATGAGCAAATGGTGAATCCATTCCGCTGGCCCTTCAAGGTTATAGCTGCTAACTCAATGTATAGAATAAGTAAAACTGTATTGCTGAACTTTGAAGAGGTTAACGAGATCACAGATGATCAACTTTTTATGAAATTATCTGCCACAGTTGCAGATATATTTGTTTCTTGTTTTACCAATTTATCGCAAATTATAACCCTCAAGTGTCAATATGATGTTATTGAGGAGAGAGAGAACAGCATTAGAGAAGCAGCAGTTCTACTCGGTGAAACTGAGAATATTCTTGAAATTGTTCAACAATGTCAATTATCAGGTACCGTTCCAAATCAAGTAATAGCTTGTATTGACAATTGGCGTCTTTCAGTTAAGAAAGAATGGGATGCCTTCCGTTCCCCCTGAAATAGCATTTTTCGATAAATCGTCATCATTTTCATAATTCATTAGGACAATAAAGGTCACAGTGAAAGATTCGATCCTGAATTCTTTTCTCATTCTCTCTTCTGTTTGTAGCACATCACTTTCTAGTTTCTAGATTGTAATGATTACATTTTTCTCTTCTGTTTTGAGCTTAATAATTTCCAAAGATGTCGTAAAGTTTACTAATTAGGCTGATAATTTTAGCAACTTGATCTTGAATATCCCACAAAGTAGGATTTAGATCCACTGTGAGCTTAGCTGCCACAACTAATAATGTCCGAATGCGGCATTGAGCCTAAAATCCTCGTTGAATCTCTGAGCGTTTTTCCCCCTTTAGGATTTATATCATTACTAAGGAAGCTTGAAAGTCTTTATAGGAAAGAAATACGTCGATACACCTTACAAACTAGACACAGTATAAGTGCATCAACAGAGGTTTATATATGCTAAAATCTTATTTTGAATATTTCACTCACGACCTATATGTATAGATGCTAATGAAAAACAAATATATAAGTTCAAAACGAACAAACAGGAAATCTACACACATAAATATGACAAAATGATTCTAGGTTAGCCACAAATTCATGATACAGCTACTTCAGGACTTCATATAGAAACTCAGGGCACTGTGTTCCTGTTCTTGACTGAAACGCGCCAATCATCAATACAAGCTACTACTTGATTAGGAGCCGTACTTGATAATTGACGTTGTTGAACAATTTCAAGAATGTTCTCGGTCTCACCAAGTAGAAGAGCCGCTTCTCTCACGCTGCTCTCCCTCTTTTCAATAGCATCACATTGACACTTGAGGGTTATAATTCGCGGCAAATTGGTAAAGCAAGAAGCAAATATATCTACAATAGTGACTGATAATTTCTCGAAAAGCTGCTCATCAGTGATCTCATTGTCTCCCTCAATGCTCAGCAATATGGTTTTGCTTATTCTATACATTGAGTTAGCAGCAATAATCTTCAAGGGCCAATGAATTGGATTCACCATTTTCTCATTCGTTTTCATCTTGAACTCCGTAAAAATCTTTACAGCGGTCTTTGTGAGATCCTGAAGAACTTTTTTGGAGTTGGTGCCTTCAAGATTGCCGCCGAGTTCCAAATCTAGCCATTTCCGGTAAAGTTCAACACCTACCCACAAACTATCTGCCGTGTTTTGATTATGCACAACAGTTGCGTCTGTACCTTGATATTTCTGGATAAGGTTTACGTAGAGAAGTCCTTCGCTCACACTTCTTAGCAAACAATCAACAATGCGATTCTCGATGTTGGGAAGAGCAAGGGCAATGCTTGTTAAGGTTACTATAGGTAGATTCCAGCAGTTGGGAGGTTCTAGAGAATACAAACATGGAATTCGATCATTATCAAAATCGTCTACAGAAGAATTGAGGCTGCAAACCCTTTCTAGAAGCTCAAGTAAAGCTTTTGGTTTTCTTTTTTTACCCTCCAAGAGCAAGCGATCCACCTCAAAGAAAATGTTTCTCAATGTGTTGTCAGGAAGCCGAGCCTCGCCTTCCAAGAGAAGAACATATCGGTTGAGATCCTGTTCGTTTCCAGGTTCTGACTGATCTCCATTTTGATTAGTTGGTGGTGAGGATTCAGATTCGTGTTTGCGTTTGAACTTCCTCCTGACATGGTTGATAAATAGCAGGACAGGGCTAAGCAAAAATGCGTGGAGTAGCAGTAACAATTTGCTAGCTACCACAATCGAAACCTGAAATTTGATGCAGAAACTTAGAATCAAATATTTGGCTTTGTGGAGAAGTTTTCTGAGCGTAATACTCCGGATATGAAAGGGCAAAGAGCTTCCTCTCCACTCTTCCAGCCTTTGAGTCCAGTAAGTCTAGACTTTGAGCACATCTTTAAAACTTTTGCCGCTCATTTCTGAAAATTTGAAACTTACAACAATGAACCATCGAAAGGTAGGAGGAACGATACCAACTGCTACTCCCAAAGACTGAACTAATAGGATCAATGATGTTGACCACTTATAATCAGATTCTGAGTCAAAGTAGTTGTTGTAGTCAGGAGAAAAAGGGTTCATTCGAATAAGTCCTTCCACTAAGGGGAGGACACTTAGTAGAGATATAAATCCTGATGTAGCACAAATTACAGAACGCGTCATCACAAATTGGGGATTCCCGGTTGTTGCCATCACCCAGTATCTTTTAACTAGTGACTTAAGATTCATGATTGATAATTTTCCTCTTTCCTCTGTCTCTTCATTCAAACATAGTCGTTTTTCTTGGTATTTTGCTTCAATATATTTCTTAGTTGTTGGAACGAACAGAGAGGAAGAAACAAATGAAAGAAACAAGAATAACATGATAAGCGTACCTAAAATATTCCCCACGCTCACCCGATAGTCTCTAGGATCAGTTGTTAGGTGTATCCTGATGTTTACGATGACTGTGATGACGAGAATACCCAACGCGGTGACATTAGCTAGGACTGCTTGGTTATCCATGGATCCCAGGGATGTTATAAAATTTCCTAATGCAGTAGTCAGCAAAACTATGCTGCCAAGTTTAGCAACCTGATCTCGATTTCTCCAGAATGTGGCATTAAGGTCCACGGTGAGCTTAACTGCTACGGCTAATAATGTCAAGGAAGCAGCATTAAGACTAAAAAATCTGCATGGAAACCACAACCTTCTGCTGCGAAAGCCGTAGAAGGTGTCGGCTGCCATTGCTAGAAAGCATATCAAAGAGGCCAAAGCTATGTACAAGCCTATCCATGGCATAGGTGCAGCATTGTTCTTTTGCGCTTCCGTTTTTTCATCACGACATTCATAATCGTTAAAACCATTATTGAAAGACATGGGGATATTGATCTTTTTTGCATTAACTTCAAGGATCAGAAGAAGAAGAGAGTCTAGCACTTGCTGCAAGTGCACACCAAATGCAACAATTTCCAAACTTATATCCAACTGATTTTGACTTGGCTAATTATGCCCACTGAAGAAGCAAAAGGCCAGCTTGACTCTTAGCTAATGTGAATGCGCTAGGGAAGATGGAAGAGGACACCTTGGCTCTAACATTACTCCCTCTATTCAATCTTGTGACTCATTCAATGAGGACAGGTCTTTGACAATTTCAAATGGAAAGAAGCTGCCGTTTATCAACATCATTTCTGTCATAACTTCATTGTCCCCACCTTTGCCTATTGAAGACATGAACTTAAGGCAGGCAACGCGCAAGTTGAGTTAGGAAAAGTCTTGGCAGATTCTTTCAGAGTGGAAATTCTGAAAGGTTACTTGAACATTATTATGGTCCAGCTAATATTGTAACACCCCGTCCTACTGGACTGAAGATCGATTCATGAGTCTGATAACACCTAAGACCATTTGGTAACCGTATTCGCTATGCTAAAATGGTATCCTGAGATGGTAGGAAATGCTTATGTTCCATAATCATATAAGAACATCATACTTCTTTACTTATTCCATGTGAGATGCGGGATTACAAATGTGCTTATAAGCAATTTTTAAGTCCATGCTTATAGATTGAGCCGTTGGATCGTTTTCTTGACAATTCAGATTAAAAATGAGTCCCCAAAAACTATTTATGAAAAAGTTGAATTAATTATTTACAAAAAATTGTGTATGTTAGATCAAAAAATTCGACAACTTAAATCCATACACCCTATCCTACGTAAAATAACCATATAAGCATATTAGCAAAATTCGTATTACTCTCTTCATCCCAAAATAATGTTAACCTTTGGACTTAAAATTTTTTCTAAAATAATGTTAACATTTGACATATCAATTAATATTTACAAATTTTACCCTTCTCCTTAGTCTTCTTCTAATCACTACTTCAATTGTGAAGAAGTAATTAAAGAGTATATATTAATCTTTTGACTTTGATTCTTATTGTTTTTTAAGAAATTTTTAATCTGTGTGAAAAGTCTAAATATATAAACATTATTTTGAGATAGAGGAGTATCATGCATATTTTTCTAATCTCTACAATAAACCAAAAAAAATAAATAAATGTGAGAAATTATATTATCTCCTTATCATGTGTGATAACAAAGTAAATTTTAGATTATCAATCTATTTAACCAAATCTATAACATAAATATTTTAAAACCAAGACTAATACACTTGCAGGAGTCTTTATCATAATGCCTTATTTTTCTTTCTTCTTTAATTAATATACTTCAAAATGAGCTTGAGAAAATTGTACAGGACAACATAAATGTTCAAAGTCGTCATCCACGACTTTGAACATGAGAAGATGTTCAAGTCTACAACTTGGAAAAAAATTTCCAATGGCAAAAAAATTGGGAATTGCCTTAGTATGGCATTTGTTTAGTAGAATGGTCATGACATGGCATGTAAAAAAATGGGAGTAACATTTTTGAAATTTCGTATTGGACTGCCCAGATACTTTCCAAACGCGCCTCGCCACGTCAGCCCAGGACGGAAGCCCTGAGACGAGGACGGAATTCCCATAGAAATGAAGAATCGCAACACTTTTCCTTTTGTATGGTCTTTTTTTTTCCCTCTCACTTTCCAATGACTTTTGTATGGTCTTGATTGGGAAGTCTATGTATAATTTGTTGTGATAGTTTATTTGGTTAAAAGCATAATTTTAAGTAATTAATTTATGATAAATAAATATGAACTTCTTTTTCATGGTTTGAAAAATTGGAACTCTATACGTACATAATTTGTTGAGTGATAACGTGGTTGCTCATTTAATTAAAAATGTTCTTTATATATGAGTTCGATTCATATTCTTATCAATTCATGACAACTTAAAAGAATAAAGTATATATGTAAAATATAATTGTTACGATAAATTTAGAAATGTATATGTGAAATGTGTTTCAAAGTGATTATTCATTAAGTTATTAACTTAATTGTATCTAACCCTGAACCCTAAACCCTAATTCACCCCCGCAATAGTATTTGCAGAGCCGTCTGGACAATATTAAGGTCATGTACTAGTTTTGCTCTGTAAATGTTTCATCTAATATACTCCTTTCAAACCAATAAATAAATAAATGTTTTATTTCATATTTTTAATGATATAAAATACTTTTTCTGTTTAAAAATATCTCTTTTTATAAATAATCAACTTTTACGTGTTTCAAAATAAATTATTTCAAACAAAACCCTAATTAATAATTATGATATGGTTTCCTATATAGTAAACAATAAAATTATAAGTACAATGATACTAGTAAAGAAAAGTGATGAAAATAAGGTGGTTTAATTAGTTTTAGTATCAAAAACCCTAACAAACCCTATTAACCATAAAACACTATTGTACCCTAAAACCCTTTCATACCCCTAAAATCCCATTAACCACCTTATTTTTATCCTGGGCTGACGTGGGACTTCCGTCTTGGGAAGTGGCGAGGCGCGTCTGGGAAGTGCCACGTCAGCCCTGGGAAAAAATGTTACTCCCACTTTTTTGCATGCCATGACCTGACCATTCTACTAAACAAATGCTATACTAAGGCAATTCCCCAAAAAAAATAACATAGCATCTAAAACGACATCTTATTTTTTTCTAGGGAAATGATTAACGGCTCAAATAATTGGCTATAAAATATTATTGTCCTCATGTTTTTTTAAAAGATTTTACGATATTTTTCACATTTACACTATAAAAGGCTATAAAATATTCTTAACCCTCAATTTTTATAAAATATTTTACGGTATTTAATACTTTTATCCCAAATTATAGCCAATTAATTGGCTATATTTGAGCCGCTTAGCACTATTTTTTTTTTATTTGTAGGCAGCCTCTCCCTTTATTTTTTGAAACCGGATGAATTGTGCATTTATGCAAAATTGCACGCGGCAACCTCCCCTTCCGAGTGGGTAAGGTCATCACACTTGGGGCTTAGGTCCCAAGTTCAATCCTTGTATCTCACACAAGGGAATGATTTAATTGTCATTTCTTTGGCTCCCTTGTGTGGATCTTATACTCCCCTCTTGGGGCACCCGCTCAACGGGCTTCTACGACACCCGCTCATCGGGACTTCTACGACACCCGCTCAACGGGACTTCTACTACTCCCCTCACGGGGCACCCGCTCAACGGGCTTCTACGACACCCGCTCAACGGGACTTCTACGAGCGGGACTTATACGACCCTCACGGGGCACCCGCTCAACGGGTCTTCTACGACCCTTACGGGGCACCCGCTCAACGGGCTTCTACGACACCCGCTCAACGGGACTTCTACGAGCCGGACTTCTACGACCCTCACGGGGCACCCGCTCAGCCGGGCTTCTACTACTCCTCCTCTGGTGAGGTCGACCTCCTCTGGAGAGGTCTAATAATGTAATAAATTAGACCATACTTATAAATGGTCTAGTTTAAAAACCTCCCCTTCCGAAAATGATTTGACGCGGCCCTCTTCGCGGATGATTTGCACACAACTACCTTGTATTTTTAAAAATTGCACATGATACCTTTTTTCTCCGTAGATTATTTGCACGCAACCCCTACACCAAAACAGTACAGAGCCTAACCGAGTAATTGGGTGCAAGTCCTAGAGGTGTTCATGGTTCAGTTAGATTTGGGTTTACACATTTTTCAAGTTAAAGCGAATACACATTTTGAAATCAATTCAAACCATTTAAAATCTTAAAGTGGTGCATTCGATTTGTATCGATTTGCCTTAGTTATTTGGTTATTGTGAGGTATACAAAATATATTGATTATAAATTTTTGAACTTCAAACAAATTACTGCAAAGATATTCAACCTAAAAAGAAAACAAAAACAATACAATTAGTTTAAAATAAAACAAATGCTCCATATGAATCTAAAATCACACATCAACTTATGACTCTTCAATCTTTTGTTTTAGCACTTGAATAATTTGTTTATCATGGTATAAATAAGAAGTTAAATACGTTTTATTACAAGAATCACAATATATATTTATGATTTGGATTATAAATTTTTTTTATTACAAATCAAAAGTTCAGTTTTAATTTAGTCCAAACTGAAACCAGTCAAATGCACCCAGGGACGAAGACGGGGGAGAGTGTAGTCGTCCCCAAAGATTTCTAAAAAGACTACTACAAATAGTAAAATTTATATGTAGTTCGGAATATTTTATCAAATTCGTCCCCAACCTTTTTTTTGCAGTTTTTATATATAGTTTGACATACTGTTGCAGTTTTTTCCCCCAACGCCAAATGCCTGGCTTCGTCATTGAATGCACTGCTCAAATCAAAAAATGGGTCTGAAATTTTTACTAAATCCTAAAAAAAATCGAATTCGAGTCAGATATGGATCTAAATCCGACCCGTTTGCAGATCTAAATTCTATGATGTCCTTACAACATCAATTTATTTTTGCACTCTAGCCCAGAGAATGTTAGGTTTTGAAAAGAATTTCGTAAAATCTAAATTATTTCGGAAAGGAGATATAAAACTCAAATTTGGAGTCTCGTGCTTTGTTCTGAAATATAACAATATCCAAATAGGGTAGTGATAATTGGATCAAAAATTTGGGATCAAATTTGGATTAAGAAGGCATAATGTCACATTAAATGCTAACAATCATTTTTATTTTATACTCTTTGATCCTTATTTGATCCAAATTTTTTGATCCAACAATCATTATTGATCCAAATATACTCAAATCGCCCACTAAGATTGTAACACATCATTTTCTTATTTTTGTTCAGAAACAAAAAGCTGTCAAAATATTATTTAAAGAGTAAGTGATGAATATTTAAGCAGAAGAGACTATATGGTCCAAATGTAATCAACAATATGTGTGCTAAAAGTACCAATTTGCTGGGTGTGGAAGTGGACCACTTAGCCCACCCAAACCACAACCCACTGTATGTATCATATATTCCTTCACTCAATTCTAGTATCGTCCTTTTGAGACTGACTCTACAGTTCTCTCACATAAATTGAATGGAGCTCGACCAATTCATTTGAGTGTGCTATCAGTCCCACAAAGATAGTCTTAGCATTAAATTGTCCCTTCCTCATACGTGATTGGCCTCTACAAACATTTTTTTCTTTCTTTCTTTTTTCATGTTTTTTAAATAAATAAAAATTAAGAGTACTTTTTTTCTTTTTTTTCCTCTACTTTAAATGGTTCAAGATCACAACAAGCAATGGCGGAGTCAGAAAATTTTCTTTTGGGGGGCAAAATTAACATTGACAAAATAAATTCATAAAAGCATATAAATATTGGCGGAGCCAAAAAAAAATTTTTGATGAAATCTTATCGACTAGATTTATACACATTTTAACCAAAATTAATAAGATATAAGTGGTGTCATTCCTATAATTCACGAATTAAATAATCTAATTTTAAATCGTAAAGTGATTCAAAATGAGTACTAATAAACAATGTTTACTGAGCATGTGGTGTTATAAAAACAAAACAAAAACTATTATTTGGGAAAAAAGTGGCACCCTTGGCTCCTTCGAGTGTGAGAGAACCGTTCTTTTTATTGCTTGAGGGACCAACTGGGAGGGGAGACAATATAATCTTTTCATTTCTACTGATCAAAGTGTTTCATAAACTTAAAAAAAAATTGCATCAAGAAAAAATTTTCCAACTTAAATCTTGAATCATATAAATTTGCCTCATTTTCATTGAAGAAGCATTAAAGGGGTTACCTAGAGTTATAAATTAAAGTTATACACACTTTTGTTCACCATTTTCTAATAGTAATTTTTTTTTATTAAATAAATATTATAGTCTCTTACACACTTAAACTTGTTACAATAAACAATGTTCACGGGATAAGGTATTACAAAAACAATATGATTGTGATATGGACCATGTGATTCCTATAATTCACGAACTAAAAAATCTAATTTTAAATCGTAAAGTGATTCAAACAGTTCACGGGACGAGGTGTTATAAAAACAATACTAAAATTATAATTTTTTTTTTTTTTTGGAAAAAACTGGGGGGCACTTGCCCCCCTAGGTCCCCCCTTGGCTCTGCCAGTGACAGCAAGGACTAAACTTTACAATCATTTTTAGTCATATTTTCTTTTCCAATCTTTTTGAATTCGAGAACTAGAACACGGTTAAATGATGCATAGATAGAATTTTCCCGGCAAAAAAAAAGTTCTAGAAAATTCCAAAGCTAAGGCATGAGAAATGAATATTGAACTCATATCGAACCACTAGAAATGACAAATTGGCTACACAAAACTCTATAATACTTTTCCTTAATAAAAAAAAAATTCACAAAAATCATTAAAAATTGTAACTTTTGCCTTCAAGAATTTTTGTAAATTTTCTTAATTGTCTTCTTTGCACTTATATATTCCTATAGGAGGAGAAGTGTCAAAACAAATGAGATTAAATAGATTAACGATATTATCTATTGAGAGTGTATTGTTAGAATATTTTAATTATAACACTTTTATAAATGATTTTGTTGTTAAAAAAATGGTAAAAGAATAGGATAAAGATTTATCAAATGAGACCTCTCCGTCATGAAATGAAGCGCATTTTATGGCTAGCATTTACTTTTTCGGAGAGATCTCGCAACTAGAAGTATCAATCATGGTTGTCGGTGGTGGATATCCCAGTTTCGACAAAAAAATAATTAGGCTTCATCAATGAAGGCTAGCATAGTTGATAAGAGCTTCTGATTCATAACAATAGGTTTCAGATTCAACAGTATCTCCTATATTATAAAAATACTTTAAAAATTAATATAACTAGACATTATTTACAAGTTTCACCTAAAGACCTAATTCTCTTACGCCCGGGGTGGGAGCGGGCGGATCCTCAGTTTTGATGGGTGAATTGCCATCCCAGTTAAAATGCACTCCTAAGGGTAGTTTTTTTTCTTTTTGGGATAAATACCCTCCCTAACGGTAGTTGGCTGTTTGTTTTTTTCACATGATATCTGATGAGAATTCATCAATGGACCCAATCCGTTGGTTGAGATAATTTAATTTAAAATACTTATTATTCATAATATTTTTTAAAAAAATTATCATAATTGTCAAAATATTGATCCGACGATTAATAATTATTTCGTACGGTAAAAACATTTTGTGTTTTGCACTATAATATTGGCGCTCAACAGACGTTGATAGTTAGCAGCAGGGGCGGCTCAAACATATCTGAGGCCCTGTGCGAAAAAAAAATTGGGGCCCCGGATTTTTTTGCTTAGTATATATATAAACAAAAAAAAAAAAAATTAGGCCCCGAATTTTTTCCTAAGTATATATATAAACAAAAAAAAAAATTTGGGGCCCCGAATTTTTTTGTTTAGTATATATATATATAAACAAAAAAAAAATGGGGGCCCCGAATTTTTTGCTTAGTATATATATAAACAAAAAAAAATTGAGGCCCCGGAGTTTTTGCTAAGTATATATATAAACAAAAAAAAATTAGCACGTATTTTTAGCAAGTGTATATATATATATATATATACAAAAAAAAATTAGTGATTTTTTGAGGGCACTGCATGCGATCGGTCACCCTCGCACATGGCCTTAGCCGCCCCTGGTTAGCAGGCAAATATCACAATCATAAAACAGTTTTTGCAGATCTCTGGTCTAGACATTTTTTATACTTTTTTTTTGTACAGCCTCACTCTAAAATTCTTACAGTTTTACAGAACTCAAACACAAATACTTCCTTTTTTTTAAAAGGAAGATAATATCATTAATAGATATTATAAATTACATGAGGGAGATAAAATTCTAATAAATTCCTTACCCTTTGAAAAGAGGCATTAAATCTTAGAAAGATTTCAACTAACCAATGAGGCAGAATATTACAAGACTCGCGATCATAAAAAATCTAGAGAATAAGAGCTTTATAATACAAAATTTTATGACCAGTATAACCAAACACTACTATCAAAAAAGCAATACCGAGGTCACGAACAAATCAGAGATCTTCCACAACTTCCAGAGTTCTTGTCTACAAACTTTCAAAACTCGTAAAATTAGGAGGGAAGATCAGTTGAAAACCGCATAAAGACAAATAGTTCATTGTCTTTTTTTTTATCAAACAACTATTAATACTTTTATAACTAATCTGACTACAGGTACGGAACTCCTAAAATTTTGTACACGGATTATGAAACAAGTAATCTTAACCGATAAATATTTTAATTAAATAACTGATAAATTTATCGCACGGCTAAAAACACGGGTTTGTGAAAAAATTATGAAGCCAAAGTAAAATATCTTCATTAGGTTTCAAAATATAACCTTATCTTGATGGACGACCAGAAGTTGAACCAAAGCACTCTTCACCCGGGTGGTAATCGAGGGACGAAGCCAGAAATTTGATGTTGGGAGACGAAACTGCAACAGTATGTAGAACTACAGAGGTCAAGTGATCAAAACAACAAAAAATTCTTTGGGGGACAATAAAAATGGCAAAAAAAAATTCTTGAGGGGCGAAACTGATAAAATTTTCCAAAATACACATAAAATTTCGATAAATAGTAATATTTTTAAAAATCTCGAGGGCACCGCCCCCTGTCTTCGCCCCTGGTGGTAATTCTATGATGTCCTTACAACATCAATCTTTTGCACTCTAGCCTAGAGAGTGTTTGGTTTCGAAAAGAATTTCGTAAAATCTAAATTATTTCGGAAAGGAGATATAAAACTCAAATTTGGAGCCTCGTGCTTTGTTCTAAAATATAACAATGTCCAAATATATCCAAATCGCCCACTGAGTATAATTATATAGTACTTTATTTTTCTACTTTACGAAATGTCGGATAATAGTAATAATTATAGACTGATGTTTCTGATAATCATAAATGAAATATGCTGGTATAATAGTGGAGCATTTAAAGTTGCAGAAGATAATTATGCAACTTATTAGCCATAATCAAAGGAATACTGAATTTTTCAGTATTTCTAATTAAAAAGCCTTTTTCTATAGAAACCAATAATACCCAGATAAAAGCCTTTATTGAAAATAATTATCCATCCATTACCCAATTTAAAAGAATAATTATCTCAGTGATTTTATTTCAAGAAATCCTGAATTTGCTAAATAGCAAATTAACGTCCTCTTGTCAACGGTAAATGTCAAGGCTAGTCCGGATTACGGTTCCGGTAAAGACAATATCAAATCCGTATGTGTTGCCTATTTACGAAAAACAGGAAGTAATAACTTTTTATGTTATGAAAAATTGAACGATAATTATAGTTCATTTACTAACAAAAACAGTGATAATACGTAGCTGTTATTTTCTTTGCAGATAATGGAGAATATTCATAAGAAGATGGAAAATCTAATAATATTGAATAAAGCTCTAGATGAGAAGGTTGAAGATAGTTTCAGAGGAATAGCTAAAATAGCATATGATATTAATGTCCTCTTACATCTACAGAATGAGATAAAGGCTAATAGAGAATTTTTCGAATCAGCAATGGAAGATATGAAAATAAGTTTGGAAGGATCTAAAAAGCCTAATACATATAAGGAGGTTGTTAGTCCAACTCCCATAATTTCAGAGAATAGTGAAATAAAACCAACTGGGGATAAGGATAATGAAATTAATTCAATAGAAAAGAAAAAAGGAAAAATAAGAATAGTTAGGGAAGGAGAATCTTCATCTTTTACTCCGAAAAGAAATAAATGGGAGCAAGAGTTGCAAGGCATATTAAATTGGACCTACAACATAGTTGAAGAATAAACTTTTTATAGAGCTCCTGAGAAAAATATTTATCCAAGGATCATCCGTTTACAAGGATCTAATTCAGAAAATGTCAAAATATTAGCAGATTTCGGATTCATACATATAATTTATCCGAGCAAAAGTTTGATAGAAATAGAAAGGTTTGATATAATTTTCAAATCTACAATAAGTCAATTTGCCAAAGGAAGAAATGTTTTCTTAAAATTCTATTCAATAAGTCCTGAAAAAGATAATGAAGTTCAGCATCTTATAACAATTGGATATAATACTCAAGATCAAGAAATTGATTTAAATAAAAATTATATAAGGGTTCCATCAGTTTCTGAAGACTGGATTGTTCGGAGGAGATCAAATGGGATCAAAGTAATTAATAGTTTGATAAGAAATGTGCACCGAAGATGTTATAAGGTACTTGGAAGCAGTAATAATTGGATACTGATTACAAGTCAAGATAGCCATAGAAATAATCAGAGCAAAATATTAAAAGAAAAGATTCGAGAAATATCAGAAGGAATATGGCCCCATAGTACTGATAAAGTATGGAAAATAACAGATATAGAAGAAGAAGAAGAAGAAGATTACTTATCCAAATTATTGTAAATTTATATAGAATTCAAGATTTCTTTTGTACTATCTATGTTAATTATTATGTGTTTGTTTATAATGTTCCAAAAATTCCTTGATAATATAATTGATAAAGTCTCCATAATATTTAAAAGAGACAAAATAGTTATTCATGAATATCATAATATAGAAAAAGCAATAGATGTAGAGCATCTAGATGGTAGTATAATCACCTGTCCAAAAATAGAGATCATGGACTTCAAAAATTTAGAAGTAATAATCCATATATATATAATAATTTTGAAGGTAAAAAAGTATATTGTGAATTAGAAACAAAAATTAAATATAGATTGCAGCACAGATAGATATAAAGATATACTAAATTGGGAAAAGAATATGTTAATCTTTTTATTAACCGTAGAAAATGATGCTAATTGGAATAATGAAAGAAAATTTGAATTTATAATAGCTACTTTTGATGGAGCAATAAGAAATTGGTGGGAAGGAGTAGGAATAGATTCTAAGGCAATAATAAAAAGAAATATAGAAACTGAATTAATACAAAGTGATAGTAAAGGATTAAGTATAATGGTAGATTATTTAGGAAGTGAATTCGTAGGAATAGAATGGATAAGAAATAAAGAAATTGAAATATAAAAAGAAATACAAGAAGCAAGATTAAAATTAATTAATTTACAAATATGTGATATATGTTATCTAAAACATTATAATATATCCAAATCGCCCACCAAGATCATAACATATCACTTTCTTATTTTTGTTCTGAAACGAAAAACTGTCCAAATATTTAAAGAGTAGGTAATGAATATTTAAGTAGAAGAGACTATATGGTCCAAATATAATCAACAAAATGAGTGCTAAAAGCATTAATTTGCTTGGTGTGTGGAAGTGGACCACTTGCCCACCCAAACCACAACCCACTGTATGGATCATATATATATCCCTCTCGCACAGGAGTCACTCAATCTTAACACCGTACTTGTGAGATTAACTTTACAATCCTCTCAAATAAATTCAACGGAACTCGCATCTACAGATAGACTCTGACCAATTCATTTGAGCGAACTTTCAGTCCCACAAAGACAGTATTTTCCCTTTCTCAGACGTGATTGGCATCTACAAACCTCTTTCTCTTTTCATGTTTTTTAAATAAAAAATTAAGAGTACTTTTTTTTCTCTACTTTAAATGGTTCAAGATCACAGCAATAGGGATGGCAATGGGGCAGATCGGATCGGATATCTGTCTAATCCGATCCGCTCCGCATTATCCAAATTCCGATCCGATCCGATCCGTGATCCGCTCCGGATCAAAATTTTATGATCCGCGATCCGCTCCGATCCGTTCAGTCCTATTTTTTTTTTTAAAAAAATCATTAATTTTACCATAAAAATCATTATTTTTTTTAATATTCATAAAAAAAAGCCTCCAACAAGTATAATTAATAAATTCTATGCTAAATCAATTTTTAAACAAGTACAAATATTATATTAAAATGAAAATTAAACATAATTAAGCCTAATAATAACAATATTATAATAATTTAATATATATGGGGCAAAACGGGTTGGATCGGGGCGGATCTGATCGGAGCAGACACAAATACCAAATTTGATTTGCCCCTTCCTCGGATCGGAGCAGATCTGCTCCAAAAGACGTTGGATCAGAGCGGGTCAACAGATCACGGATCAAATTGCCATCCCTACACAGCAAGGACTAAACTGTACAATCCTTTTTAGTCATCTTTTCTTTTCTAATCTTTTTGAATTCAAGAACTAGAACACTGTTATATGATGAATATAGAGACAATTTTCCCGGGAAAAGAGTTCTAGAAGATTCCAAAGCTAGGGCATGAGAAATGAAGATTGAGCTCATTCGAACCACTAGAAATGACAAATTGGCCACAACCAAAACTCTATAATCTTTTTCCATAATAAAAATAAAACAAATTCAGAAAAATCATTAAAATTTGCAACTTTTGCCTTCAAGATTTGTGTAAATTTTCGTAATCGTCTTCTTTGCACTTGTATATTCCCATAGCATTTGTCTTCCAACAATGTCCCTAGCAATATTGCACCAGTGTATTTAAAAATTAAAAAATACTCCCTCCATTTCTAAATACAAGACTCTTTAGACAATTTTAGAAAATTAATGAACTTGTCATTTTCACTCTGAAAATTCCAATATTACCCCTCTCTCTCACTTGTATAGCATAAGAAAAAAATGAACCAAAAAAAAAAATAGCATAAAAAAACAAAGGAAAAATAGGGATGGCAGAGGCTGCAAATAAAAGAAATATCGAGGGTATAATTAGAATAAATGGTTGACAACTAATAAAAGAGTTTTAAACGACAATTAATTTGAATAACTATAAATCTCCTAAAGCTGACAATTAAATAGGAATTGAGGAAGGGGAGAAGTGTCAAATATATATATATATATATATATATATATATATATATATATATATATATATATATATATATATATAAGAAGACAAAAGTGCTAGTATCCCTTAATCAATAGTTATGTAACTCGCATCTTCTCTTACAAACAATAATCTTTTTCTTTCTTTCTTTCTTTTAATTTTGGTAAAAAACTATGGTTAAATTGTTTTCACAATTCCGACCCAGATGTGGTGAAGACCAAGGCTCTCCCAGGATGTGGCTCCTAAAGGTTGAACTTTCGACCCAGGGGTTCAACGAACCACATTTTACCATTGCGACCAACACCCTTTGAGTCAAAATTGTCGAAACTATCAGCCTTCATCCAATTACACCCTAATTTCAAAGCATATACTAAGAGGGAATGCCAAAGGTCTCCCCAAAGTGTCATTGCTAAACCATAAACACCATTTGTTTGAGCTAAAAAAAATAAAAATGAAGGGATATTCGATCATGCAACACGCGTATCGAATGAATGAAATGCCACATTGCCAGCATCTCTAGCGTGTGTTGGCTAAAAATAAAGCTCACGGCTCCTATGCGGGACGGCCAAATGTCCTGTACATGCGGGACATCATCCCAGACGTCGGACGAAATTTTTTAACGGTCCAGCTTTGGAGAGAGAAAATTTTTTTTTATTATTTTTTAAGTCAGTCGCAACTTTTCTCTTTCCAAATCTGACCTGTTCAAAATTTCATCCGACGGCTCCAGTTGTTCCGCAGGTGCGAAAAATGGACTGTTCCGCATAGGTACCGGACTGAAAAATAAAAGGTATGGTAATGATGAATGTACCCATGAACTATTGACTCCATTATTTGCCCATGATTTATATATTTCCTCTAAAACTCCCCAATTATGATTAGTTTCCCCACAACTTTTAAAATAATCAGAAATCCCGTCTGCTTTATGATACATCTAAATTTATATAAACCAACTATAATTATATATATAAAATTAAAAAAGTATACCAAATTAGATTATTTAGTACAAATGGGACAAAGATTAATCTACTAAAGAATTAAGGGAGGGGTTTCAATCAATGACGACCCATGTGGCCTAGTTATGCTGAAGTATATAAACTATACTAGAAACAATAATCCAATTCAATGAATTAGGAGACAACGACTAACAATACTCCCACCATTTTATAATATAAGTCGCTTAATACATGTATCAAAATTTAAAGAAGCAAAAGAAAAAATATTTTAGTAGTCAAAATATTATTACGCTCTTAAATAAAATAGTGGTATACAAATCATATCTAAAAAGAGTAATATTGATATTTTGACTAACAATATACTTTGTTTTTTTACTTTATTAATTTTAGTTACACATTTTAAACGACTTGCATTATACAATGAGAATAGTATTATATAATCCAACAAACCGAATTCTTAAGGACAAAATAATATAAAGGACTTCACAGCTAAAATGATACAATAAACCTCGTGTTCGACCCACCAAAATTTTAATATATTTTTTTTAAAAAAATACAAGTAATTATTGACCAAGTACTAAATATGCATTCATACTAGTAATTATTTTAATAATATATTAGTAGATAACATAATTGTATTGATTAAAATACTCCTAAGGTACAAAACCTTTGTTCCTGAGAGAGGGAATGATGAGAAACTCTCTGGCATAGCATCTATAATAATGCACACATACAAATCTGGATCATTGTAATCTAATTTCTCCCGGTAACGCCAATCTATCTGCAACTCATTCCAACGCTTCCTCACCACGATTACACAAACGAGAGATTTTACATTAGCAAACCGAAATAATAATGAAATAGTTCAACAAGTTTACTGTCTAAGACGACATTCTCAAAATGGTTCCGGTAGTATTGGATGATGCATGATCTAGAGCATGAAATTTAGCACACACCTTTACTACTACTATGTCTAGGCATGCAAGATTAGAGATACAATGGCAATTCGGAAAATGAACGGAAAACTACATAGAAATGCAGGAAATTATCCTTCTAAACAAGTTCTACGTATTTATAACCGAACACAACGAGCAATAACATCAAAATGGATCCACAAGGTCACAATTTTATCATCCACAAGACGGGATAAGCTAAGCTAACTTAGGGTCCTTCCAACAAAAGAGGCAGAAATATCGCTCCTATTAGGTTAATAAGGAGATAGGAAGTTAACATAAAAACCGGTATGATTTCACCAACAGATCACAATTCAAGAAACTAGATTCACCGATTACTGATACAAGAACTACTATTTCTAGCATGCAAGATTTAGATATACAATGGCAATTCGGCTAAATGAACGGAAAACTTCATAGAATGAAGGAAATGATCATTCTAAACAAGTTCTACGTCTCAACCAAACACAACAATCAATTACATCAAAATGGACCCACAAGGTCACAATTTTTTCATCCACAAGACGGGATAAGCTAACTTAGGTTCCTTCCCATAACAAGAGGTAGACATATCGCTCCTATTAGGTTAATAAGGAGATAGAAAGTTAACATAAGGACCGGTATATGATTTCACCAACAGATCACTATTCAAGAAACTAGATTCCAATTGCTGATACAAGTACTACATTATGCAGTGGGATTGCCAATTGCAAATAAGAGAACTACACTTAGCAGTTAGGAAGTTGCATTTGACAAGCGAATATCAGTCTTATAGGATAGGCTACTTCTACTTAAAGATAAAAGTGCAAGCAGGAAATATTACAGAGTGGCAAACAACTCACAAAGAAGGTAGTAGGCAGTACCAATGTCAGTCATCTTCTTGATCGATTACTCGGAAGCTCATCAAAACCTCCAAACAGAAGCTGATAAGAGCTCCCTACGCTGCCAACACAAGGCAAAGGACGCCTGGCGCTTCTCAACATGAAACCCTCTAACTTGAGATCTCTGTACCATACACTCGGCCTGAGCTTCAGATAAACTGCTGAGTGGCACGGACAAAAAGCCTGCAGATGCAAAGAGGTTTGCCCAAGTTGGCATTTGGTTAGGCGAATGGAGTCGACCAGAGACCATGCTTTCAATCCTAGGCTGGAATAGGAACTGCCCAATCTTGTTAACATCTTTTGCAGTCATATTAGCAGCATCAATCGAACCCAACAGCGACTCATAGTATTGGAGGGCATGAAGCAGGTGATGAGTCGGAGGAAGATCAAATCGCTCACATCCACGATCAAGACATACCATAACTTTAGGCGAGAGCTGCTTAAGAAAGCAGAGAATCGACGGAAGCATAGACGGTCGACTAGCAATGGACCATATAGGGAAATTCACAGCTATTGCCTCGTTAACAGAGGACCGAAAAGACGATGCTTGATAAGCACTGGGATCAAATGAATCAAAGTTCACCACCTCAAGTTCAAAACTAATACCAACATCATTAGCAAACTGAGACAAAGTTTGATGCATAAGGCTAATATCAAATGAGTGATGAGTTGATGGAGATGCAAAAGCAGTAATTTTTAGTGAAATTGGCCCTTTATTAGTCCTAGGAAGTTCTTGCATGAAAGAAGACCATTGAGCACCAATACCAATATCAAAGTCAATAATGTGAATATTTTCAGCATTATTATTATAAAGGGCTTCAAGAATGGCCTGATTGGAGGTAAAATTCATAAGTTGAATCAAAGGGGAAACTTCAGAAAGCGTCTTATAAGCTCCCATCTTGAACATACCATCAAAAGGATTCGGAATCTTCGGCCCCGCCCCCGGAGAGATGTACAATTGCAAAGCTTCCTTGAAATAAAAAGCAGCCCTTTGAAAAGGCTTAACGACAGGCGAAAGTAGGTGATTGAGCCGCGCCAATATCCCTTGTGCGTGGGAGAAATTTCCAGCCAGAATTAACTCTGTGGCCTTATAAAGTTGTTCATAAACAACCTGTTGTTGCTGTTGCTGCTGCTGCTGATTGTGAAGAAGGGATAACATAGGATTCCCATCCTCATTGACATTTCCTTCAACCCTCTCCTGCTTCAGAACCATTAATGATTTCTGCTGAGGAAAAAGTGATTTTCTTACCACAAACTCATTTCCCGGATCAAGAAATTGGGCTTTTGGTGTTTTCAAAAGCTGCAGATTTGGAACATTCTGAACTTGAGATTTAAAAGATTGAGTCTTTAACTCTCCATTATTACATTGGACCGGTTCTTCGTGTACAAAACTCATAGAATTGCTTGGAATGGATAACAAATCTTGGTTTTGGAGGTTGCCATAGCTAGAAACTGGTAAAGCAAAAGAATTTGAACTAGCAAAGGCCTCAAATCCAGAGTTTGGATCAAGACTAACATAACCCACATTACCATTTGAGTTCCCTTCTTGTAATAAGGGCTTAATGTTCAAAGATGAGTCTTCAGCAGCAGAATCACCAGCAATCCACTTAAGAAGAGACTGTTCTTGGCCAGCAGATTCAGACAAGAAACTCTCCCAATCTTCAACTTGACTTAACTCCAGACCCTGCATTTCAGCCACCCATTCCTCCTTGGTACTACCACCACCACCATAGGCGGTGGTGGTGGTGAGGCCATTCACTAAAAGGGGTAATTTTGGGATGATTTTCTCAGAACCCACAACCAAATTAGTCTTATTTTCACCATTTTCACCTCCAAAGGAGGAAGAAGTTGAAGGGCTAGGACTCCTTGTATCTAGCACAGAAACTGGCTCATTTCTTGCAAAGCTTTCATCTTTTTTGCACTTTACTACTTCAACAAGAACACTTTTTTCTTGCAAATTATTAGAAGTATACTGCATTCCTATCATCTGATATTGAAATAAAATTTTAAAAAAAAACAAGAAATTATTAGAACCAAAACAAACAAGATTCAAAATATATGAAAAAAAGACATCTTTTTGCCTTACCTGCTGCATCAAGATTTGAAAAAAAGAATGAAATTTCAAATGGGGTTTTTGGAACTGAACTTAAAAATCAAAGAAGAAACAACCCATTAGCCTAAATCAGAAGAATTTGTTCTTGCAACCAATCTTATCTCTTCCTTTTCATCAGAAGCTCCATATTAACAAAATTTCAGCTCCTCGATATCCTTATAATTCTCCTCTTCTTCTTTTATTTATCTCTATAGAGAGTAGTAGTAGTAGTAGTAGTAGTAAGCCTTCCTAGATAGAGAGATAGAGGGGGTTAGTTTTCTTGTCCTCCTTTCTTTTCTTGTCCTGCTATGGCTATAGCTATTTGTGTCGTAGCAGTTCTCTGTTCTGCCATGGATGCGTGCATCATGTAAAAAGGTAAATTAAGTTGTCCCCTCTCTCTCTCATCCAACTCCCAAGTCGACGCTTACTCTAGTGCGAAAAGAAGTAATTATATACGTATGGAACTTATTTTTTTCGTTGAATTAAAATTTATTAATTAAAATTTATTTAAAATAAATATTTTTTCTGAAGTTATATATTTTATTTTTACCGTACGAAACACATATTTTAAAATTGAGTACAATTGTACTGATGTTCAAACTCATAACATCTATTTTTAGACGTTTTTTATATACTCAAAAAACATATTTCGAATCCGGACTGCTCCCAATTCTCTATATCCTCCCTCTTCCTATATTTCTCTCTTGTTATTTTCACAATTTTTTTTTGTTTTAGACTAATTCGTACTCTACTGAGCTTGGGTCTATCGCTACAACTTCTAGTTTGCCGTTTTGCTGGAGCTTACTTTTTAGAAAGGTCGTAAATTAACTTTGCGTGAATAGAGAATTTTTGGAAAAAAAAATGCTATTAAAATTTCAGAGTGCTCTCACTCACGTTTGGTGCCAAAATGATCAATTTTGTCACTATAAAAAAAATAAGTAGAACTGAATAAATGCCGTATTTCTTTCTTGAATCATCCTCCTATAAAAAATAGGAGTGATCCGTGGTATACCCGCTTTTGTAAGAGATAGATGCATTTCGTAGAATTAGACATTTATTCCCAGAATTTTACTCTTAATAATTAAGAAATAAGACTAATCTCTAAAACTTTTAGATGATGCTTACAATTAGTACAATAATAAGTGTCGAAATCTAAGTAAAATGATCTGATTCCTCATTAATAGTGTAATATTTACATCTCGCAATCAGGTTTGTTTTCACATTTCCAAATTTTGGTCTAGTGGTACTTGTATTTAGTACTGCAAAATATGTATTTGTCAACTGTTAGATTAATTATTTTATGACCGAACATTAACACATATTATAGAATAAATGAGTATTCTTAATTAGTAAATATGTATTTGTCAACTGTTAGATTAAATTAACACATATTTTGCATGTGCTATATTGTTCATAATTATATAGAATAAATGAGTATTCTTAATTATTAAATTTTATATCGACGGTCGAATGAGTATTTCTATATGTACCGAAAAATATTTATTAGGACAATACTATGTGGCTAAAATCAATTGGATAAATGGTTTAAATTGTTAGAAAATTATAAATAATTCGTAACATTATTATAATTAATATGTTGACTATTTTAAAATTTTAGGGAATTTAAGTTTTTAGATAATTTTAACCAATTAATTTTAGGCTAAAAATATTTTCATATTTAATATGCATAAAAATCAAATACTACATTTTTTATTAAAAGCATTTTTGGCAAGTAACTAAAAGGTGGTTTATGAACTTCAACCCTTAAAAATCATACCAAAAAGCAGTTGAAATTGGAAAATTTGTTTGAACATTTGATCCCTTTGATAAGAAACATATGAATATTTAACAGGTTCAGCAGTTGTACTTTCACGCAAGCCTGTAAAAATTGCGAGTTGAATTTTAGAATTTGACAATTCTATACAATTTTACGATCCGAAATAAATAAATGGATAAAAAGCGTTCAGGCCCCCTAAACTATTCCTTTTTTTTTTGTTTTTGACTAAACTATTTCAGTTTTTGGTTTTTGACCTTCCATCCATATTCTCCGTTACATCATAATCGAAGTCCAAAAAAAGGGGGCATTTTTGAGCAATGTGTATAAGATCCTAAAATTTTTGATTTTATAAAATAAAAAATAAAAACCTATTATTCTGACGAGAAACAAGAAGTCGCCGGTGAGAACAGTGACAGAAGAAGCCGGAAGCCGGGCACCACTCCTCTTCTCCAACCACCAATTGTAAATTTCAACCTCTAAAAAAAATCTTAAAAGGCCCTTTTTTCCCTTAAATTTAATTCTATTTATTATGAATGATATGATTTTCCCAAAATGCCCCCATTTTTTGGACGTCCATTATGATGTAATGGAAAATATGGATGGAAGGTCAAAAACCAAAAACCGAAATAGTTTAAAGGGTAAAACTTGACCATTTTTAGTTGAGGGTCAAAAACTATAAAACAGAATAATTTAGGGGGCGTCAGCGCTTTTTACCCTAAATAAATCGAGTTAAATTCGATTAAAGAAAAATGGATGTAGAGGATCTAGTTAAACCGGTTGCTATCCCTCCCTTTACAAAGAATAATAGGGTGAAAATGCTCTGTCCCCGTTTGTATATGTCCCCGTGTCCCTAACCAATCAGAATTTACTATATAAATATTTGTTTTAATTATATATACATATGCTGAATCGTGATTGTGACTTTGATGACTGTGATACACCGATGTGACGGAGTGATTTTTTGCCAGAATAATATAGTCAATAGGGCTAACGAATGCATTCTCTCTAAAAGAGATAGCTTTGTATGTAACCAGTGATGTGCTCATCAATTTTTTGACGCATTTTCTTTATAATTAGGTAAACCCATAACGTAATTTTCGAGAATTGGGTCACAGATACCGTCTCTTCTAGATGGCAGTCAGCTCTCGTCATTTGAACGCTTAAAATTCAGTATGTGCTGAACAATCACTAAATTGTCGGATGGAATTTTGAATCAGTCCCGGGATCTCGGAGAGAGAAAAGTCATGCGTGACAATAAAATAATATAAAAAAAAATATGAAAGGGTACATATGTAATTTTACAAATAAATGATAATAATAACAACAAAAAGTAAGGAGGAGAGAGAAAAGTTGCATTTGAACAAAAACACACGTTTCGTTTCTCAACTAAAAACATGTGTTCTCTAACGAAGAACATGTGTTTTTGTTCACCGCAACTTTTTCTCTCTCCTCCTGAACAAAAAAGTAATACGCAACCGTCACATCGATTGGGTTACAGGAGGAGAGAGAAAAGTTGCGGTCGAACAAAAACACATGTTCTTGGTTAGAGAACATGTGTGTTCTCTAACCAAGAACATGTGTTTGTTTGTTCAGCATGAACTTTCTCTCTCCTCGAACAAAAAGTAACACGTGAAAGTTTATCCCTAAAATACTCCTATTTTTGATACAGTAGTTGGATTAAAAAGTCAAATCCAACTAGTGACGAACTGTCTCGCACGTCACGTAATTTACCCCCGTTCAGCATAGGAGCCGTGGTGTCTAGATGGCTACCCTATGTTTGTGAAAATTACTTACTGAGGGCAATAGTTGTCAGGGGCGGACCCACCAACTTGATATTGGAAGGTCGAATTTTCATATTTGGAGACTAGACTGATATTTGAAAAGTTTTTTTTAAAAAAATAAAAAAAAAAAAAATTTTAAGGGTAGAAACGTTATTTTCAAAATCTTGGAAGCGCCTCCCTCCTTAGATCTGTCATTGCTCAGTTGGAAAGCAATTAGATTTAACTTTTTTTCCTTTTCTTAATAATGGTAGCATCAAGATCATATGCTCGGAGAAGGGGATCAGACTATGATTTATTTGGGGTAAAGTGCTAGGGGCAAAGGAATTTCGAGAGAAATGGGATGAATGACGGAGAAGATTGTCTCTGATCATGAAGTAAAGATGATCAAAATGATAAAGAATATGGGTATAGACGTCTTAAGAAGGACCTCAAGAAGGAGAAATAGCGTGTAAATGATCAATCTGATCTCATTGATGTCGATGAAAGTGATGAATTGTTAGGTGTGTGGTCTGATGGTGATGAGGAGAAAACTTAGGGGACTACCATTGAAGAAGATGATGACGATGATGTTCTGACCATAAATCTTGACCAGTGGAAATCAAGTTGTTGATAGTCCTATGTTGTTGAAGAAAGCAGGTAATCTTATTTCGGGTTTACGTGCCCATGATTTCCAGCCAAGTACAATGTAGTTGTACATTTTTTCTGTTTCTAGTTCATTTAGGACCCTCCTGTTTTCAGTACTAATGCTTCTATTATGTTTTCTTAGGCGCTCTAAGTCAGTAGTAGTCCATTGTTACTTGCGTGCTCAAAGTCAATAGTAGTTCATTTGGACATTCTCCCCCGATATTGTGTAACTTCTTGCAATCTGGGCAATTGGAACATCCATTTTCTGAGGTGTAGTTTGGACTAAATCTATCAGATGACCTCTGACAACATACTAAAATGTAAAATCTGGATGCATATGACTACTTTCGGTAGCATTTAAGGTTTAGTATATGTTTCCAACATGTGTGACAAAGTGTCCAGAGGTTTGTGACAAACAATTATATCCATTTGTGTTAAAGTGTTTGATCAATAACAAATTTTACATGTTGAAACTTGACAGCCAAAACGGATTTACTTAACAACAGACCCCCAAAAAACTAGCATTGGGACTTTTTCTCTTTTCTGATCAGGCTTTACAAATATTTATAAAGAAACATAATTTGAAACTGGGTTGCCACATTGTCTTGATGATTACTATTATCATACTATAATCTATTGAGTAAGTTTCAGTAAATAATTCAGGAATAAAAAAACAGAACGAAAAAACATTGGCTGGAAATTGTGAATGCATGTCACATAGGAATGTCAGTGGACCCAGTTAGGGCGGGGATTCTCCGCTTTAAGTCGGAGGCACGGGTGGAGGCGGGGCTGAATTTTTACACCGTTATCAGGGCGAGGATAGGGGGAAGATGATATCCCGACCCTCCCAGCCCGTTGCGTTTGTCCAACCTAAAATACTAAATATAAATACAAAAATACAAAAAAAAAAAGTCAAAATCGAAAAGATATCGAGAATTCTCAAACAGTTTGGAGACTCCTCCATATTGTAAACATTTAAGAACCCCATCTTTTTTAGGGAGCAAACTACTATCTTTTTAGATGGTGTTTTTTTTTTTTTTTTTTTTTTAACAGAAAAACTGGATATTATTTAATATTAGCAAAAATTTGTGGTAGGAGAAAATACGGAGGACCTCTAAACCATTGAGACGAGGTCTTTGACCTCAGAGCGTATTTAGCCAATACATCAACAGACGAATTACACAATCTATGAACATATGATATATCGGCTAGCTTAACCCCCTACTTCTTTAATGAGACTAACAAAGAGACCTATGGACGACAAATCTTCTTCTTCGATGTGTATGCGGGTGACTAGTGCTCTGGAGTTGCTTTCTACAAGATCAAAATGGTAACTATTGGAAGCAGAAAATTTAATTCCCTCGAGGAGTGCCAAAGCTTCTACATGCTCGGGACTGGGTGAATTGTTGAGGTATTTAGCAAACCCAACTATGAAGGCTCATTCATGGTTCCGAATAAGTGCACTGATACCACCATTGCCGTCCAGCCATGAGCCATCAACGTTTAGTTTAAACAGACTGTAGTCCGGAGGTTTCCAAATATTGGGACCGGTCGGCCTGTTAGCCAAAATCCTTGGCGCCTGGCTAGGGTCATCTATAACAAACATTTTTGCCTTCCCTTTAAGCATGTACCGAATCTGATCCTGAGTAGATAGAAGAGGCATAGATGCTGCTAAACTCTACTGCGCAAACCATCGCAATGTTAGCAATTTCTTCAGGCGGTTGCATCTTTCCTTCAAAAATAAATTTATTCCTATTGCACCAGATGTTCCATGCCATATAAACAAAGGGGGTTACAACTTCCTCCTTTTCCCATATGATAGGGATAAGATAGGAGGGAAATGTATCATTTGACGTGATAGTAGCTATATTGAAAATAGTCTGATCCCAAACATCCATGGCCACCGGGCAAGTGAATAGCGCGTGTAAGATGGTTTCAGATTTACCCTGACATAATTGGCATTGAGACCCAAAAGAGCTAATTGTTTGGGACAAAACCAATTTAGTGGGGAGAATGCGCTGGTAAATTTTCCAGAGAAAAACCTGCAGCTTAAGCGCCACAGGTAGTTTCCAAATCTTGTCCCCAAGTCCTCAACGGGCTACCACTCGAATTTGAAGGCAAAATTCTTTTGCCTTGATCTATTTCCATTTTTAGGTGATATCCGGATTTAACAGTGTAGTGCCCATTGTTCCTGTATACCCATACAAGGCGATCCATCGGCCAGGTACTACATAAGGGCACCTTCAAAACCTCTTCTACCTCATACACAGATAGGTAACACCGGAGTAGTTGTTCATTCCAACTTTTGCTTTGGAAATCAATAAAGTAGGATACTGGCATTATTCCCGCTGAAAAAGACATGTTGGCCGGAGCTTGAAGTTTGAAACTATGCGGGGTAGTTAGCCACTTGTCATACCAAAAGCTGACCCGAGTGCCATCCCTTACCCGCCATTTCAAACCTTCCTTAAGTAGCTCATGACCTTTCAAGATGGTGTTATTTCATTTAACATATATTAAATATTTTGTGTTTACAATTTTGTGTTCTTTTTTAAAGGTTGCATATAGTTGGCAATTTTTTGTCAAAAGTTCACTAACTTTCTTTAGTCAAAGCTGGCCGAAAGCCAGGATTTTGAGAAAAAATATCCCCGCTTTCCCCCGGTTGAGGATGGGCCCCCGTCTGAACTGGTGATGAAATCCCCATCAATCCCTCATGGCGGAGGTGGGTCGGGGATAGAGTAACATCTTTCCTTAATCCAAAAATGTAAAAAATTCAAGACGTATAAGCGCCAAAAGTATTTTCTTAAATGAGAATTGTGGTGGAAGGAAATCAGTAAAAGTTATACAACCGAGTATAGTCTAGATGCATTACATTTCATTACCACGTGGTCATTTTTCCTTATGTCACTTGTTAGCCAATGAGTATATAAAATGTGTAACGCCTCATTCTCCTATATATGCACACACTAGTTGATACTAGTTTGGAGTTCATTCCAAAGTTCAGTAGAAAGAGAAAATTAAGAAAAAATCAGGATAAGGAGAGAATACTACCAAAAATGAATATATCATTCAATTAAGATTCACGACTAATATAATAAAATTTTAATTTCTAAACTCTGAGAAATTTGTTTGACTGGAAGTACACGAAATGTCTATGAAGACTTATTCTCTGACTCTATGTGAATGAAGACTTATTCTCTGACTATGTTATAATCCTATTGAATCTTGTAAAAATAAATACATGAATTAACGATGTGTTGTATGTATCACTAATAGAGGGAATCATGTGACATACGTTGATCTAAATCATATAATGTTTTCTTTTTATTTTTGCTAATTTATTTTCCAAATCCTCAAGCTTTTGTTATCCTCTTTGAATATAAAGTATAAAGTTTAGGCTCGTTTTCTTAAATATGACATTACAAAAAGAAGAGAAAATATTATTTTATCCATGATACGTATTGTTAAACATGTTGGTACTCTTACCTGGACTGTTATGCTTAATATGAGATATGACTGAAAATCTTATTATACTTTATTTTTACAGGTAATTTCCAAACCAGATTCTTTGGACGTATTTGAGTCTCTGCTACATGGGGTGTCTCTTAGGGATCAATATGGGAATAAATGGCATGTGAAGTTGACAAATATTGGAAAGCAGATGCATTTTGAAATGGGTTGGTCCAAATTTGTAAAAGATAATTCCGCATAGGATGGAGATTTCTTATTTTTCCTGTACGTTGGTGACAAAGTAATAGATATCAAATTAATTGGAAAGGAAGCTGTAAGCCCTAAGGGCGAACAAACTCAGTTTTTGATAATGGACAAACATTTGATGTTGTGTCTAATGATCTTAATCTTGTTGATAGAATATCGGAATTCATATTGGAAGCTCTAAGTACTTCAATCAAGCCATGATCAAGATTCAAAGTCATATACTTCAAGGCACATCTCATCGAGATTGAAGATTGAAGACTTAGGTTTGGTTAGAATAGCTTTGTCGTTATTAGTCGTTATCTTATAAGCTCTAACCAATGCTCTTAATGAACTTAAGCATACAACACTATAGTCTTGCATACATATTAAACACGTTTTCAAAAGGCTTAGTTTCAAAATGATCCTTACATGTGTTCGTATTTCAAAAGCCTTTGATTTCAAAGTTCAAGTCTTTTAAAACGGTTTTCGAAATGCTCTTAATTGTTACATATTGAGAAAACCTTTTAGACTTCAAAAGATTTCAATAAAAGTGAAAAATCAACTTCTCTCTAAACTCAGGAAGTCGGATCATCCGACCTTTCCTTGGATCATCCGAAGAGAAACTGAGAGTTGAGATTTCTAGGCTCGGTCGACCTAAGCCTTGGTCGGTCGACCGAAGTGCATGTTCGGTCCACCGAGGTCCTTAAACGGTCAACCGAACTTTGAAAAAAAAACTAATCGTTATCGACTCGTTTTAAAGTCGTTTTTTGGACCTTTTTGAAAAGTATAAAAGCTCTAAAGCTGTATATTCCAATTACAACAACCAGAACTGATCTACATTGAATATACAAAAGCTCTAGCTCTTCAAAAGCATATCCATCTCTTTTTATGTATTGAAAAGTTCAAATCCATCTCATTTATGCAAGACACAAAGTGTTGAATTCAAAAGTTCAAAAGAGCATTAAAGTGTGATCTTAAAAGGTATCCTTACTCCACTTCTTGAGTGTGAAATTTGTATCTTTATATCTCCATCTTTCCCTTTCTTAGTGATTGGGTATTTGTTGTGTCTAGTCCTACTTAGTGTTGGGCTTTGTACTCTTAGTGAGTGTTGATTGTATTTGTGGTTATTTGAGTAAAACTCTTTGTGAGTTAGCCACAAGTGTAAAAAGATCTTCTTAGTGAAGTTGTTGAAAATCCTTGGGAGAAACTCAAGGTAGTGGACGTAGATTCTTTGTGAATCGAACCACTCTAAATCTCGTGTCTTGCTCTCCTTGTTTTCATATTTGCTCTACTTTCTCCAAGCTTCATATACAAGTTCTACACTTCATTATTTCAAAGAAAAAGAAGCCACTTTTATAAAAACCCAATTCATCCCCCCCTCCCTGTGTTTTTCAGATGCATGTGATAAGAAAGGGGTTGGAGCTCTCAAGTCCATTGAAATGGAAGAAGAACATGTGGAGGCAGAACATGTGTATGTCGAAATGGAGAAAGTTGGTGAGATGGAAGTTGAAGGATCAGAATATGAACCCTTAGGAGAACATGCTGATGAGGAACAACAAAAAAGTTCTGATGAGGAAATTGAAGAACAAGATGACCAAAGCTACGAGGAACTAGTTGATGAGGAAGAACAAGAAAGTTCTGATGAGGAAGAATAAGAAGAAAGTTCTGACGAGGAAGTGAAAGCATGGGCAGCGAAACGCCATAAGATAAAGGTTAAGAGAGAACTATCAAAATTAAAGAATCAGATTAACAATCTAACCAAGAAAGTAGGAGGTTGTAAGTCTAATGATGTAGTAGACTTAGGAGAATCGAGCACAATCAAAAGCAGTAACTACAAAACTTTGCTCTTTTTATTCTTATTATTACTTCTATTTTTTTTATATGTTCTTCTACGTTAAGCTGTAACCCCAAAACCAGGTGGTGCAACCTCAAAACTAGGTGGTGCAAAGCGTGGGAGAAGAAAAAATCCTGACTACTATGAGACGGATATTTTCGGATCAGGAATCCTTCCCAAGCCCGAAAATCCTTGTAACAGTAATAACGCCAAAAAGACATTACGTTTTGTCTCAACAAATTCATCCATGGTTTTTTATTTTATTGTTTTAATGTTTCCTGGCATTTTTATTGCTTTTAATGTTGTCAAAATGTATTGTTGTTCTGCATCATATTACACTTGCCTTAGATTCTTTTTTTCAGCAAAAACCTTAACCAATTTTATTTTATTTTCTACTAAGACCACTAGTTTCTGATCATAAAATTTCCTTATAAACCAAATGCAACACATTCCGCGTGAAGTGATCAAAGATATTGGTCTTAGAAAGTTGCCTAAGAAAGCAACTCTCCGCGATTCATCTGGGGGACATGGATAACATACCTTACTCGTTGGGATGATGGAAGGAAATTTTTTGTTGGAGGGTAAACGAGCTTTTGTAGGGCCAACGGTGTTGGAGAAAATCATCTTTGTGTTTGTAAATTTGTAAAAGGAAATAATCCGAAAAAGACCTTACCATCCAGATTCAAGTTGTCCCGGCCAACAACAATGCCAATCTTGTCAAGGATCATCAGAAAAGGCGTAAAATGCATGGTTAAGGTCTATCGTTAAATTGGTCTTTAGCAAATGTTTTCTACATATCTAGCCAATGTTCAGGCCTTAAAGATTTGGACTTAAGTTGTTTATTTCAATTTGGGAAAATGGAATGTTTTATCCATACAGTTAGGGGCCCTCGACATATTATAGTCAATAAAGTTTTTTTCGGTCATTACAAACAACTTAGAATTTGCCTAGGTGGTAACACCACAATAAGTAATGTGTGTTTGCGGGGTACTACTTAGGTGAATCGTAAGTTGTTTGTGGATCGTAAGCTAGTGTGGTAAGACAAGGCCACCCACCAATCGAACCGCTGGGTCACCTTGATTTACATCCTCCACAATGCATGTCGGATCGGGTGGTGGGGGGCATGGGTATCGCCTTTTTGTGTACAAGAAAAACTTCTCTCTCTCTCTCTCTCCTTCTGCAGTCCTTTTTTTTTTCCACTGCCTCTGGCCAGATTTAGCCATTGACTCCGGCCAATAGTCGAATCTTGGCCAATTAACTACTTTTGTTTGGTTTTTATATCTCTATTTTGTACCGCAAATCATATGAGACTTTTTTCAAAGTGTTTTTTTTTCAAGATTGAAGACATGAGGATTAGAGCTGTGTCTCAGATCTTCACAGATCTAAACTTGTTGGTTCTGTTCCTAGGAGAAATCTTCAAACCCGAATTTGATCTGTGCCCTTTTATCAACTTTCTACATATTCCCGAGGCAATTTGTAGGACGGTTGATGCGTCCATGATCCTATAAATTGTCGATCCCTAAGGAAGATGTTGAAATTGATTTTCTCCTGCCTCTGTGGTTCAAGGATTGCGATGGAGATGCTGCGAAGGAGAAGATTATGTATTTGTTTATGTTACAAGTTTTTTTTATATTAGTATCTCCTAACCACCCAAGTTTTATTGAGTGTGACTTTTGTCCGTTATCATGTTTTTTAAATCATTGTATAATTTTTATTTTCTTGTAATTTCTAATTTTCCTTTGATTGTAATGGCCTCGATTATTTTGTGATTAATGAAAAATTTCTTTATTAAGCAAAAATAAAAAAACGTCAAGCTAGTGTTAGGAAAAAAAAAATACAAAGTAGAATTGAATCTCACATCTCACACTTTACGGGGGGAGGGGGGAGGGGGAGGGGGGGATATGTGGGAATCGAACCCAGGCTGTTACCCCTGGGAACGCCTACCATTTCCACTGGGGCAAGCTTCCCACATCACATCTCACACTTAAATATTTAGTTTTTTATTGGTAGAGTAAATTTAGTTTATACAAGACCAAGACTTAATATTTTGCATTGTAAGAGATAAGATCATACCTATTGAACCAGTTATATTCCTAATTGTCCAAAGTTAAAGCTCAAGATAAGACCATCTAGGAAATAGTATTTTTAGGTGAGATCATTTTGAGTCAACTAGCTTATTTTTTGTGCGGAACTAATTTTCGTCGTCGGATTAAAATTTTAACGGTTAAAATTAATTTAAAACGGGACACATATTCTAATTTAAGACACCTTTTATGCATGACACATGTTCTGATGCGATCTGTATATGCGAAAAATATACTGTTCTGCATAGGATCTATACCGATAAATTATAGCAGTAACAAAAATGCCAAGTCCGGTAATGCGGTTGCTATATAAAGAAGAATATATATTTCGAAATGAAAATTTTGAAGCAAAGATGAATAATGTTTGATCATTGAGAAAAATATGTTTCATATCTTTATTCATATTTATTAGTGATTACGATTCTTCATAATAGATGGAAAATTTTTATCTAGGCTACTAAGTTTATAAGTTACATCGAAATCAATGAGTGCACTACACGTAGGAGAGAGAATTATTCTCTCTAACGTGTACTGTATTGATTGAGTTGAATGTAAATTTTAAATTTAGTAGTTTACCAATATAAAACTATTCTATTAGATGTCACCCAACGACAAAAAAAAAAAAAGAAAGAAAGCCAATTAGAGGTTGAAGAACATGGTGGGGGGGGATCATCACCTTTAGGTATAGGAAGTCCCCTTCTATTTGAAGCAGAGAATGATCGACGCCGCTGCCGCCGTTTCTAGGACCGACCGACGCCTCACCTGCACAGGGTATGGTGGGGTAGGGTGGGGGGGTGTTATAGCAGAATTGGAGTGGAGTCGGTCCATTAGGTCTTACTTGGATTGAGTTTAATTTCACATTCACAAATATTTAGTCGAATCTTACTTCACATTCACAAATATTTAGTATTACCTCCGTTTCAAAGTTTCAAATGATTTGAAACGTTTCACCTTTGAGACATCTAAATTATTTGCCACATTTAAAAAATCAATGCATCTTTATCATTACTTTTCCATTCTTACCTTTAATTTATTACTCAACTAATCACTAGTAATAATTTTCTAGTTATTAATTGAGGGGTATCTTAATTTTTTTTCTCATATTAATTGTTTTCCAATCATTTCCTTAATTTTTGTGAAAATGTAAAATGTTACAAATAATTTGAGATGAATGTAGTATGTCCTATTTGTAAAAGTAGAACTCACAACAATATCACCTAAGTGCAGTGTTTGTGAGTGGAAGGTGGGATTAATCGGACATAATAGACATGTTACACTTACACTCCTAGTTACTGCTTTTACACCAATATGGATCCCTGTAACACTTTAATTGCTACTTCTTATAACATTCCTAATTAATTTTTAATTATAATCATTTTCTCTAGAGTTTACTAGTTAAAATTTAAATTATATAAATAAAAAATTTCATTATTAAATTGTTACGTAAAGTTAGTATAGAGATTAGGTAAAGAGTATCCAGGCCACTTTTACACTATACATTGAAACTAAAATTTATTTTATTTATTTTTAAGTAGAATCTATTTATATTTTTATTTGGAGAACGTACGAGAAAGTACTTTACAAATTAACCATATAAGTCAGCTACACAAAATGATTTTTTTTTTTTGCTAGCCTGGAGCTTATCACTATCTAACATTGCAATCTTTTGATACGACCGATCAAATAATTCTCAATTTTTTCATAGAATTAACTTGATTTTGTGGGGAGGAATCGGGCTAGCTTGTTTCTGTTAAAAAAAAATTACTGAGAAATTTGAATGTTTGTGTAGGAGGGAAAACTATAGGATATGTTTTCTTTTTTTGTCCACCCCGAGGGGCACTCGACATCCACCGTCAATTCGGATTCGGCCTGCAGTTGGTTCGTAGCATGATCGATAGCGGGGAGGGTCTGACACATACTGTTCTTTTACACGGAGCTCTACCATCACGAAAAAATCACACAAAAGTTTATGTACATTAACACAACTTTAACTAAAAGACTCGTTAATGATAACACATATAACAACTTCAACTAGTTGGTCTGGCCCAGAGCTCAGGTTTAAACGAACATGATTTAACTATACTGCTGTAACATGAGTTGTTTGTTGAAGACATAATTTGGACACACACCATGAAGCATGGTTTTAATATGCATAGACCCATGTGGAAAGCTAACAAATTGCCCTTCTCATTCAAAGAAGAGGAAAAAAAAGTGGACCATTTGTTTTCTATAGTTTCCTACATATGTCCCCTCAATTATCACATAGTATTAGCTTTATTTAGAGTTTTTCATTTGACAAATTAAGGTTGCTTCAGGGCTACTTTTGTCTATAGCTTTGTCCATTTCTCCATCCTTTAACGCCCACATGATCGGGCGCTGAATCACATTAATTTATATTCTCTAAATTTTTTATCAGACCGAAGAGTGGACATGTGGGCGTGAGTAACACCTTTTGTGCACAACTCTAGTAACTGATTGTTTCCTCTAATGTTTTCCTATAAATTTTCTTAGGTAATTGATTGATTAATGAAAGTTGAAAGTGTGATTTGTTTTTTGGTAAGACTTTGTCTTTACACTATGTATTTTCTTAATCTTTATGGTGGAGAACTAGGACCCTACATGCATGTGCTTTTCTCTCTACACAAGACATCTAAACATCAAGCAAGCAAAGTTATTTTATCACAGATTTACTTAGCAAAAAAAAAAGTTATTTTATCATTCAAAATTCTATCAGTCCGGCTCCTGTGCGGAACGCCCAAAGTTCCACACGTGCGGAACACGCTGGGAGCTGTTGATTTCATTTTTGAAATGGATCGACGGCTATGATTTAAAAGAGAGTTAAAAAGGTACATATGTAATTTCACAAATAAATAAAAAAAGAAAAAAAGAAGGGGACAAGCAACCATCACATCGGTTGGGTTTCCGAGGTCAAAAAAAGCGGCTGAAAAAGCAAAAAGTCACCTTTCTACAAGAACACATGTTCTTGTATATTGTGAACACATGTTTTTGTTCGGTGAACACATGTTCTTGATTATTGAACACATGTTCTTGTTCGGTGGACACATGTTATTGTTCGGTGAACACATGATCTTGATTAGTGAACACATGTTCTTGTTCGGTGAACACACGTTCTTGATTAGTGAACACATGTTCTGTTATTCTGAACACTTCAATTTAAAATTTCATTTTCCCGCCAAAAAAAAAAAACACTCTCAAAATTTATCCCTAAATACCCCTGCTTTGATACAGCCGTTTGATCAAAAGTACAAAATCCAACGGTCCTCAACTTGGCCCGCATATACGGACCATTCACCTTTCCGCATAGGAGCCACGATCAAATTCTATAGGTTTCTAAGGTAAAAACACAGTACTGTATTTCTTGAGCCCCAAGCCCCACAGCACTTCATCTTGAAGATGAAGTGTCTAATCTTGAACTATAATGTTTTATTAATAACCACTAACCATCAACCATTTATAAATATTTTTCTTGAAATAGTTACCACTAAAATCCTAATTCACTGGACAATAGAGAATCCTCTTAGATATTTTTCTGAATTACTGAAAAAATAAATTTTGCACTATTTTATAACATTTAACAGAATGAAAAAATGAAAACAATACAAGAAATAAAGTAGGACTGAACTAAAATGCTATTAATTTTTTATTCCAGAAAATAAGAAAACAGTAAAACAATTTCAGAACCTTACAAACGCCTAAACCTTCTGAGCGCGCACGAGTTTCTAATAAGGGGCATAATCTTGTCAATATATACAAATCCATGTAAACCACTTTTATATAAAGTGATTCTCACTCTCATAGCCAATTCATGTGGGATGTGGTTTTAATATTCATTTGTCACATTTCAACCACCCACTTTATACCAATTTATCGTTCACACAAAGAATTGATTTTCTCACATGTTATATATCATCGCGAAGCTTACGCAACCCACTTCGTGATAACATCAATAACATTCAAAATCGAGCGGTGTTACATATAATAATATTGGCTAAAAAATGTCCTCACAACACTTTAATTACAATTCAATTCTTTAATAAAACCTAATTCTCCAACAAATCCATATTACATAGAGGCCCAAAGTTGAATTAACATTATATATATACACACACATCACTAGCACTACTAATGACAATATTGAGGAACACATTGTAGCCACCCATGGTGGTGTCACCACTCTTCTAAAAAAAAATTGGTGGTGTCACAAACCTAACCTTATTCAAGGACAAGAAGTTTCGCCCATTTGAAATAACTTATATTGGTAGGATATTGCTAATTCTAGCGATCCTACTTACTGTATATTCAATCATTATTAATTTGACTAATTTGATTACAATCTAAAAAATACTTTGATTGCCCCTTCAATAATTAATGTGACAAAATTGTTAGTCCTCTTACACTGGACAGAGTCGAATTATCAATCTTTATTTGAGAAGTCTTAACTTTTTCCACGGCAGGGAATGGAGTAACCGGGTAAGGCTTCATCGACACCACTTACTTTGATTGAGGACGCATTTCAGCCAGCAATGGTGGTGTCACAACTAAGAAATTGCTGCTAGTTTTGGGCTTGCCTAATGAATCAATAATAAATGTAATTTAGGTCCTGTTGTTGCTTAAGTAGGCAAAAGAAACCAGCAATACAATTATAATATGTAAATCATTCATAAATTATTTCTAATCCAGTAACGTCGTTACATATAGAAAACATTTTTTTTTTGTTGAGAAAATATTTACTCGTATACTAAATACTTTATTAGAAGATCTAGAGTCCTCAATTGGTTAAAATAATCTCTAGCTAGAAAAAAGATTTTATTTACATTTTGACTCCAATATATAAAAAAGTTTTTTTTTTTTTTAAAAAAAAAAAAAAATGAGGAAGGAAAAAGTAGAGAAGAAAGAATGCGATATTTTTGCTTTAATGGGCTCCCTTTATTTCTTGAACTTTTCTATTGGATTAAAAACCCATTACGTAATGGACTCCTAAATTTCTTCAACCTTTTCTGTTCGGTTGCCAATCACCAAGGAAATTAAATCCACTATGAAATAGATCCGGTCCAGAATATTCAAACCCGTCGAATATGAATACTGGTAGTCTAGAACAAATACTATCTTATAAAAATATAGAAACGCCATTGCATAAATCTCGTACAATATCATTAAAACAAGTACTTATTTGGGTCTAAAGGACTACTAAGCTCAAAATTAAGCCTCACTAAACACATAATCTCACTACTAGTCACATTACCTCTATTGATTTAAGCTATAGTCTAAGAAAATTTAAAAGCACTAACAAATTCTCTCACCTCCAATTTTTCTTAACAAAGATAAAATGATATCTTTGATGAAAAGAAAATGCTAATTTACTTAATTTTTATATCAAATCAAGATAGAACATTCTATTTCAGACAAAGTATTTTTATTTATGTTAAAAGACGTTTCTAAAAAAAACAAAAAGAAAAAAAAGACCTCTTACTTTTTTTCGATGAAAAATACCTCGTACTTTAATTTGGATACAATATATATAGGCCAATTTTTTAAGTACGTTATTTATATTTTGATTGTCGAATTACTTGATTTGACGTCTTAAATAAAAAGTGGTTTGACAAATCTTTTTATGAACGAGTTTGTTTTACATGAATAATTTTTATAAGTCCACTTTTAATTTAGGTCATCGAAAACATAATTCAACAACTTCCCTATATAAGCACATGCTTATAAGTCATCCTATAAGCATATTAGCCGAACCACTCTTATTTTTTTCTATTATTATTTATCAAGAAGTGAAACATGTTTATTCTAAGAAATAAAAAATTTAATAAGCGGAGAGGAAAATTCAAATTAATGACCTATGCGTCCCGAGTAACCTCCAACTCGACCCCAAAGGCAAAATATCAAAAAAAGAAAAAGGAAAAAAGAAAAAAGAAAATCTTGGAGTCTACCCGCAACCGCAAGGAAAGATTCCCCTTCCTCAATTTTAGGCAATAGAGTTGGGATTTGCATTAAACTAACCATGGTTTAGTAGAAAGGGCTAACCATGACAGTCAAAATTTTGGGGACAATATTTTTGTCCAGCACGGAAGTGGTGAGAGGATAGAAGTCTGAGGCTGACATGGCAAGACTCCCAACAAGGCTTCTCATGTCAGCCCAGGACTTCCGTCTCCAAACCAACCATAATAAATTTCTATACCCTACAAACCCTAAAAAATTCCGTGACTTGAGGACGAAATTGCCACTTTCGTCCTCAAATTCCAACCTTTTTGCAGTGTCTAGTGTTTTCTCCTTTTACTTTTTTTACTATGAATAATTGAAGAGATAAAATCAGAACGGATTTGGCAATTTCGTTATCATTTCTAACTAATTTTTAGTGACTTTTCAATTCAAAAATTCAAAAATTCAAAATTTTAATTTTTTACACACCAATTATATCTATAAATAACCTCACCACACTCTACAACATTCACCACTCTCAAACATAAAATTTCCTTACCCACTTCAAAATTCATTGTTTCTAAATTTCCTTCCCCTCTTCAAAATTCATTGTTTAAAATGACAAACTTTCCAAAATTTATTCAAAAAGAAATGTTTAACAAATTTAGGGAAGTTTATTTTACAAAAGAATGGCCTTCAGAATACGAACTGGCGTTAGTAGAAATTTGTTTTGATTTTGATTCACAGGGTCAAAATGATGAAAAAAGTTGGTCCGATCTGTACAATGAAATTGTCTACGACATGAACTCCGTCACCGGTGGATATTTCACAATATAAATGATAGATGCAGGCTTACCAAAACCGTGCAGGCGGTTTTGAGGCACTTTTGCACCAACCATGGTTCTAGTACGACTGTAGGACAAACACTATTGATTTGAATGGTGTTGAGGCCCTGTGGGTGGAATATGTAAAGGTAATTTACATGTAATTACGGCAAACTATTATAATATAAGTTTTTCATACTTACATTTTTTGTTATTTTAACTCTGCATTAGGCTAATCCAAGGGTTAAGTGGTACAGAAGGAAAAACGAACCCTGATTTTACCTTCTAGGCCATAATTTTGGGTCTGAAGGAAGAGTATTTGTGGACGAAGTCGGTCAGTGCTCAAAATCACTGGAAGAGATAACTGTTGAGGCTCCCCCGACTACCCGATGTCGGATAGATCGTCCAGCTACACTTCTGTGTGGGAACGGATTGAACTTAAATTTCAAAAGAATTAGGGTTTGAATGATCAAGAATTGTATTTTTTTTCCATTTAATTTTATTTCTAGCAATTAAATTTATTAGTTTGTTTCAAATTCTTACATTTTATGATATTAAAAAATATAGAAATGCATAATATTAAAAAAAAGACTTGCCAATACACTACAGTGAAAAATAAGGTGGACATCCCGTGAAAAAGTTTATGCCCCTTGAGGTCCTCTCATGGACTTCCGTCCTCAAGGGGCAGAAACGTTTCCACGGGAAGAGCTTTGTGGCCAGATTTTTAGGGATAGAAAATCTTATCCCTTCACACCAAAATATCTATAAATTGCAGCAACTTTCACTCAATTTTCTCACATCAACAAACCATTCAACTCATTTAAATCCTTCAAACTTATTTCTTACAAAAAAACCCTATATTCCCTCATATATTTTTTCCATAAAAAATGGCACTTGAATGTCCGATGAGATTGTATTTACATTTCGACCCCAATTTAGTGTACGAAGTCGATGGATTTCCTCGTTTCGCAGAGCCAATTGAAAGAAGTACAAAATTAATAAAAAAAAATCTTTTCGACAATTTTGCCACCGAATATGTCTGCGAAAAGGAGCCAATCTTTCTAGTGTTAATGTTCGTCTAATACCCTCGTTCCTCCAGGTGATACCTCCCGAATAGCTGATTTTCCGGAGTCAAATCCAATACCAAGTATGCCCCCACCGTCCAGTTACGAACCTTCCTTTTACGAACCAATCGTACCGAATCATTCTCATGTAACTAATATTACACAGTTGGCATTTTCTGATCCACCAACAATACACAATGATAATTCGGTAATGGATTCGTTCGGTCCAACATCTGACATTAACGGTGTTCCGGAAACGGAAGACGATGGGGTGATGTTAGTGTTGGAGACAACGAGGATGACGGGGTCGGGGAAGAGTTTGATAACGAAGAAAATGTTGTCCCCGAAATTCCCCAAGAAATCCCTCAAGACATTCCTGGACTAACTAATCACTTGACAGTCCAAGAGACTGAACCTGCTCCTACTACCTCCATTATACCGGAATGGAATATGTCATCGTATGGTAATTATGCTAATTTGCCCGTTGGAATGATATGGGTACCATGTAACCTGTTCTTGAACTGCTTTACAGGAAAAAACCATTAAAAAATGAAATGCTGATTTCCCGGAAATATGTTTGGGGATGCAGTTTAAGGATAAGTAGTGAGGCAATGTTAGCATTTAACATATGGCATGACCAGGTTGCCTTGAGGGAGTGAAAATGAGACCGAATAACAAACAATAGTTCAGCGGGATATGCAGAAACTCAACAGAATCCAGCCGATGCAGTTAGTATGTTCGCATTAACCATAGCAGAGTGGATGGAATGTGGAAGGTTACCAAACTCAAAGAAAGCCACTACTGCTTGATGGATCAAAACAAAAAACGCAACATGTCATCCTAATACTTGTTCACTATTTCGACTTGCACATGCAAGACGCTAATACTTGTAAAACATCATTCCCTAAGAAAATATGAGATTAGTACTTCGCTTACAAACAGAAAGCTACAAGTTTGACTGTGCAAAGACAATACAAAGATCAAGGAATCTATAGGGTAATGTCCCGACATAGAGGACCTGGTGAAAGTGAAAAATGTACATAGTCAACTTAAAGGCTCGTAATTGTAACTGCAATAAATGGTCTACTTATACAACTCCATGCACGCATGTAATTGCAGTGTCCAAATCGGTCATGGAGGATGCTTCAAAGTATATGCACCCTGTGCATTCTTTGGAGTACTTCAGGAATACATACAATTCCATTTTATATCATGTACTTGATCCTATGCATTGTAGGCCATCTCCTTTTGATATGACACATCACCCTCCTAACATGAAAGGTTCACAAGTGGGGCGACCTCAAAGGCGGAGATTTGAAATGTCTATGGACAGAGAGAACCGGGAAAATCCAAGATCGAAGAAGTGTGGCAACTGTAAAGAACTCGGGCACAACCGAAAGACTTTTCCCAACCAAGAAAATCATAACCAACCACCTCCTAATTAATTGTATTTAAATTTTGTAACTTGTAATATTTTAGAATGTAACTTGTAATATTTTAGAATGTATCAATTATCACTTATTTTGATTGTCTGCAATAAAATCAACTTATTTTAATTTTATTTAATTCAATAAGAAAACATTGCAAACATTACAATGATGTATTATTAAAGCTAATCAAATAAAGAAATTGAAAGCATCATTCCCGGCCCTATAATCAAAGATGTCGTAAGGGGCTGAATGGATTTGTACATAGTCACCGGGTTGTAATCTCGAAAACACAACAAACTCAGGTCACCCAAAAAAATAGTCATATTCTCCGCCTTCGTCTCTAGTCACTTGGAGTGTTAGTTTGTTCCCGCGACTATTACGCTTGTGTAGTACTTCAGGGATTCCAAGCTGCATTGTAACGTGCCATTGCATGTAGTTTCTACTTATCCACTGTACAAAGAAAATCAAATTACAATAAATAACTTGAAGATGAACGAATATTTTTTCAAAAATTTAATATTAAAAACGTACCGGTTTTGAAAATCCCGAGTACGTATTCCCAATGTCTATTTGAAAACTCTGCCAGAAAAAAGCCCCATCGGAGGGATACGATAATTCCCCCTTAAGGTAACCGATCTCAGGCCTTATAAAAAATCCTCCCTTAAAATAAATATCTAGTAGGTTCATCGGAGAAGGGATAAAATGAACTGTATCTGTCAGCCGAAGATTGTTGTCACGCAAAAATTCTTGTAAACCATTGTCTAGGTAGTACTTATCATCTATTTTGGTTACATAAACGCACCATTGATTCCCAATGACGTCCTTCAGATAGACACAACTTGCTAAGCCGAGACCAGTTCGTTCCAACCAATTTGTGTACATTGATGGAAGACGCTACAAAAAATCATACTAGTTACAAAATATATTACCATTTTTCTATTGGTTTGATTTCCAACAACAATTTTAAATTGGTGTCTGAAATACTCCTCTAGGGCGGGATCCATTTCGCTATTCATTTTCAAAATGATAAGTTTGAGAGTAACTACCTAAGTTTGGAAGGAAATTTGGAGAGAAATATGAAAATTGTTATGATTTTAGAAAGATAAGTATGTATGTATATATAGAGGATTAAAGGTTGGTTTACAAGACATACCCACTGGAATTTGAGGACGGAAGTGGAAATTCCGTCATCAAGTCACATGTTTTTTAAGGTTTGTAGGGTATATGAATTTATTAGGGTTGGTTTGGAGACGGAAGTGGGACTTCCATCCTGTACTGACGTGGCAAGCCTTGTTGGGAGTATTGCCATGCCACCATACTGAACAAAAATGTTGTCCCCAAAATTTTAACTGTAATGGTTAGTCATTTTTGCTAAACCATAGTTAGTCTAATACAAAGCCCAATAGAGTTGGATAATGATAAATAATTAATTAGCTCAACAATTGTTTTATTATTTATACAAGGGGACGATAATAGCTGTATATAATAAACCAAAAAAAAACCAGAACCAACCTCCACTCTCCATCTAATCCAATTTTCTTCCCCTTAATTTCTCTCTCTTCCTCATCATTCTTGGTAAAAAAAAAAAAGTTCGGCCTTTGACTAATTTAACCTTATAATTCTTGATTCAGTGTTCATGTTTATTTTCTTTTCAAGAACCTTACTTTTATCAGTTTGATTGATTTATCGTGTTTCTTGTACTAAATTCTTGATGGGTTTTTTCCCGGGGAACGAATTATCATCTGGGTTTTTGGTTTCTTTTTTGGGTTTTTTGATTTATCTTGGAAGTCCTTATCTTTTGAATAAAGAACTAAAGGAAAAAAAAATGTTTTTGATACTGTTGAATTCTCTTCGTATGAAGTAAGAATATTCCATGGCCACAGAATTAGAATATATTTTAGGGCAGATTTGTTTTTAGGAATTAATTTAATTATTAAAAAAACTGAAATTTGATTTCTCATGTATTTGTGAATTAATATCAAGATTTTGCCTGGTTTTTTTTGTTTGGCGTGTGTTCTTCAGGAGAAATGACAAAGAGTTCATTCAAGCAAGAACATGATTTTGGTAATACTTTCTGGTCCCTTCTATTTTTTCAGTTTTTGCAATAGGCAAGATTGTGCTAGGCACCATAGTCAATTGTTTACTTACTATCCGCTATGTCAAGTATTTTAACTTCGAAATCTGCCTCTTTATGAAAAGATAAGGGTTAAGGATGCGTACATCAAGACCTTACTAGACTCTTGATGCGCACTGTGTACGACTTTTGTGCACTAGGCAAGATGCTGGCTTTTTCTTTATAGTGATTTTTTTATTTGTATATGATCTTCAGAGAAGAGGCGTGCTGAGGCAGCCAGGATTAGAGATAAATATCCCGATAGAATTCCGGTAAGAATACATTTTGGAGCTTCTCTAGATGAATTGTTATTATCAAGAATGCCTGTTTATCTGTTTGGCCAATGGCATGTGGATTGGATAATGAATTTTAATGTTGAAGTTCTTCGTTTTATGGCTTTATGAATTCTGAGGATGTTAAAGTTTCTTCTTGTAATCGAGATGTATCGCAGGGTCTGGGAAACTGCTCATTTTATTTTAGTTATTGTCTTTCTTATGCAAATGCTTCTTTATATGAGGATAAGTGGTTTGTACATTTAAATCCATAATGTTCTGGCTCCGTTCATATTTGTGTTTCTATGCGGATCCTATTTTTTTCCTTTTCATTATTACTTATTATGAATACTGTTCTTTCTGATTGTAGTCTGGTTGAGTTGGTTGAATACTTATTCTTAAAGTCGTGAACATGCTTCAACTATGTTGTATAGATTCACGAGTCCATATTGCACCATTCGGTTCATGTAGAGGTTATTATTTAGTGGTTTTGGTCTCTCTTGCGACATCTTTACTTCCTAAACAAAGTGCCAAATTTTAGTCTTGAACAGAAGTTATTCGGTACGAGGGAATTGAATTTCATAAAATGATTTGAACAAGAAGAATAGCGTTGAGTTCAGACTACTTCTGTTATATTCTGCAATTCCGTTAAATAAATTGGAGAAACGCCTGTTTGGAGTATCTTCTGAAGGATATAAAGTGTCCTGGATTCTTGTATATTCTCAAAATGAAATTGTTTCCATTTTTGAATATCGCAATATATTTGCAACCGCAAATATTTAAATTTGTTTAGTTCTGCCTAACTCATTTTCTGTAATTGTTCTTACATTCTTATATGCATCTTATTTTCTGGGCTGACAGGTCATTGTGGAGAAGGCGGAGAAAAGTGATGTTCCAAACATTGATAAGAAAAAGTATGTATTTCTTTTGTAATACAGGTTTTTCCTTTGCTTTACTGTATATGTGTGACGTAGCAAATTACCATTCTAGGTGCTTGTCCAATGTGCTACATATTATTAGGTGAACAACAATAATGAAATAAACTAGTTCATGCATAGTTTTATTCATTTTGGTCTGCATTTTTTGATTTCACGTTTATAATGTTCACATATTTCATTGTATGCAATTGTGAAGAGAAGAAAATGGAACTACTACATCTGGAATGAATTACCTATTTTAATTGCACTTGTTAGCGACAATGTCCTAGATTGAGTTCTCGAGTCTAGGCAGTGCTACTGCTACTTTATCATAGCTGGTCTTAGCTGACTTTCTTTACTTATGTGGTGTTTATATTCACATTTTTCCCGTGTTATCTGTCTTTGATCTTTAGATCATTCATTCCTGGAAAACGTAAAATTGGTTTTTCTTTAGTCTGCACTCTCTCAAATTTTGATGGTTCAAATTCTTTTTTCGTCGACTTTGACTTTTATTTCTTCGTATCTCCTATCTTTTCTATAATCAAAGTGCTAATAGACCCATTCAGCGAGTTCAGTCCCTTGATCATTTAATATAAAATTTTGGTAAAAATAATGTCAATAATTGATTTACGGGGTGAAGTTTGCAACTTTGCATATTGAGGTTATCTAACCTTGTCTGATCGCTGTCCTGTTGGGTGTGCATTCTAGTATGAACCATTGGTTTACATTAAAGTCGAACCTTCTTTTTATTCTTCATTTACTCTTTTCTTGGGGTGGTTAGGCTATATAAATCTTTTACTAGTCTGGAATTTATATAAATATGTTGTAACAATAAGCCATAAATGGGGGAAATTACAGGTATCTTGTTCCAGCTGATTTGACCGTAGGTCAGTTCGTCTATGTGATTCGTAAAAGGATCAAACTAAGTGCCGAAAAAGCCATTTTCATATTCGTGGACAACGTGCTGCCACCAACCGGTAACTTCGCTAATTATTTTTATCATCGCGATACTGCAACGCTTCAATCCGAACTCATATTGCCAGCTCGAATCTGCTTGTTCGTTGTTTCTGCAGGGGCAATTATGTCTGCCATCTACGACGAGAATAAGGAGGAAGATGGCTTCCTTTATGTTACTTTTAGTGGAGAGAACACATTTGGAGACGAGCTCCTGCTTTGACTACTCATTTTGCTCATAATTTGATTGTGATAATCATAATAATCATGTATATAGCATAATGCTGCTGTATATAGTTTACCTTAAAATACATTTTCCAACTGCTGGCTGGTACATGATTTAATAATTAACCATTTGGATTCAATTTTACTTTTCCATTTCGAATCTTTTTTTTTTTTTACATAATGTTTTGTTTTCCTTTTAGAAACGTTATGTCTTCTTCTTCGAGGGCTGAAAAATCAGTGGATTCGACTCTATTCTCAATATCACCAACCATTGGCGGATCCAGCATGGTGGCAGAGGGTTAAATGATTCTGCTAATTTTTTTTAGTATATAAAGTATATTTTTCTTCATTTTAATGATAAATGTATAAGTGATCTCATTGTTATCTGTCACCAACGTAATCCACATAAAAATCCAAGTTCAATGCATGAGTGTACATATTAAGTTTTGGATTGAGCCTGGTTTGGACTTGAGACTCAAATCGAGTCTAAACTCTCTTTGAATTGAGTTTGAAAATGAAATTTCAAGGACTAATTTATAAAATTTTGATTTGGGATTAAAATTATTCTGAGACCTGAAATTTCAAAGTTACACCCAATCCAATCACAAAATCATCAATCTACCCGTTATGCAATTTGGAGTCAGAGACACCAAGTAATGCGATTCTTGCTTGCTCTTCCGCATTGGATGTCTGGTGTCTTACAAGTTTGGATCCGGACAAATTGCTTATGGGGAAAACTTTCCTTTCCCACTCCTGGAAATTCTCAGTGGACATGCGGAGGTAGGACACAATTTGTCTACATAACTTGAACTATATGGGGCAACATAAACAAAACTATTTTTGGTGGAATAAGGCGGCAACTGTTGAGTACACACAAATGACTGATTTAGCAATATCTCAAGCGCAAGCGCCTCGAGAGGTTGTATATATGAGTGTTCTAATTCATTAAGGGTAAAACCAAGATTTTTCTTAACCCAGTGGGGATGGCAGCTTTAAAGGTGGGACAGACAAATGAAAATTCATCGTTGACAAAGACTTCTCACACTGCGAGATCGAAAGCGACTGTCACAGTATTGTTTATAGTATCCTTCTGTTGGATGAGGACCTCTCATCCATAGAACATTTTTTTAACCTGATTAGGGATTTGCTTAAGAGCAGTTTAGCCCACGTTATTATTTCAGTTGATGTATTGGTAAAACACAACCATGGTTTTGAAACCCGGACCGAACCGGCCGGTCGGACCGTCAACCGAACCTCCGAGCGGTCCGGTTAGGTGCCAAAATCCGGAAGCTTCAAAAACCGCTCTATTTTGTTTGACTCGGTTGACCCGGACGGTCCGACCGTTCGGCCCGAAAACCGGAACGGTTTTGTGGAAACCGTCCGGGTCCCAACTTCACTGACCTCCCATCCCTCAAATCCTTTCTCCGGCGCCCAAACATTGCTAGCTTACAGAGCTACTAACAGGGATGCTGCGAAGCATGAATTTAAGCCGGAGAATTTGGATTCTAAAGGTAATTTGGAATTGGTTAAGGCAGGGAATAATGATACTGCGGCGGCTCTTGGTCCTAGTGAGAGGGGGAATAGGAATAGGAAGAAAGAACAGAGAGAGAACGGTGAAGAAGGTGAGAGAGCAGCGATGCAGTAAAGCAAAAGAGGAAAAGAGAAAAAAAAAAAAAAAAAAAGGCGGCGGCAAGGCTGAGCCGCGGCAAAAAGAAGAGAAGAGAAGAGAGGAAATGAAAAGAGGGAGGGAGGAATGAGAAGGGGAGGAAGAAAATAAAAAGAGGAAGGGGAGAAAGAATGATGCCGGGCTGAGAGGAGACGAGAAGGAAGGGAGAAGAGATGAAGAAAGGTGAAGAGGAAGTGATGAGAATAGGAAAAGAAAGAGAAAAGAAAAAGAGAGAGAGGGTGACGAGCGGCGATTCGCCGGAGAAGAAGGGGACGGCGCGGCGGAAGAAAGAGAGAAGGGAGAGTGGTGCGACTGAGAGAGAGGAAAGGGAGAGGGAAGTTTAGGATTTTTTTTAGGGTTTGGTCTGTTAAGAGACATTATATACCCAGGACAAAAGTGGCAATTAAAATAATAGCACATAAAATTCTATAAAATAATTATATTTCAAACAAATCCTAAACTATTTACTTTGTCTAAAAGTGTATAAAAAAATGAATTATTACATTAGCCCTTAAATTTTACTATATATACTTACATTAACTTTATTTTTTATTAATAAGTATATATTATATATATTTTAATATTTATGACGTCACCGGGTCGTTGATCGGGTCGATGACGGTCCGACCAGTGACCCGTGACCCAGTAACTTTTCCGGGTCGATGACCGGTCCGGGTTTCAAAACCTTGAACACAACACGAGGACTAGACCCTCGTCTCAATGGTTTGAATATACACCAAATTTTCTCATACCACGTATTTTCAGATTTTAATGCATAATTCTCTTTCCTCTACCAAAACCCCAAAAAATTTAATACTCGTAAAAAGCAGTTGTGCAAAATGTGGGGGCAGCCACTGATAACCCGTCCTCTCTACATTATTCATTTATCTATTATAGAAGAAAATACTTAACTTATGAAAGAAGATGAATGCCCACCAAATAATGGTTATTCGGAAAATAGTTTCTAAAATCATCATCAACAACAACAGCAATAATAACAATGATTCCAATCATTCTTGAGATAAATATTGAACTTGTGCTTGGATTGGATCTGGTTTGAGTTTGGTTTGGTTTGAGACTCAAACTTAGACCCAAATCAGCTTTGGATTGAGTTTGAGAATGAAATCTAAAGTGTTAAATTATCCCCAAACCAAATCCCAGACTCAATCCAAAGCTGGTTTGGGTTTGAGTTTGAGTCTCAAACCAAACCCAATCCATATATATATATATATATATATATATATATATATATATATATATATATATATATATATATATATATATATATATATGCACCTAATTCTGCAGAATAATCTCATAAAAAAGATAACTCACTATTGTTACACAAAATAAAACGTTCTCAAGAAAATACAATAAAAACGTGTAAAAAAAATAAAAAATAAAATGAAAGATGAAGAATATTAAATATCTAATTGAATACATAAATCAAGACAATAATAAGATTGACAAACCATCTTTCATAGATTTCAAAATCAATACTCCTTACATTTGTGAAAAACTCATACTTCCTATATTTACATATTTTTGAATCAAGTAGCAACCCGAATATCATGTTCTTCTCCAAATGTTTAGAAATGATACCTACTTGCCTTCAAAGAATAATTTTTTTTTTTTGTAACATGTAATACTCCCTCGTTGGGATTTGAATATCCTATTTTGACTTGAAGTATAATTTAAAAGAGTAGTGCTAGGTGGCTAAGTCTTAGTCAATTAATTGACTAAATTGGTGGCAAAATGATAAATAAGTGGGTGAATCACTTGTACCAACAGGGTTTTTAGCCAATTTTACTTAGCCGAAAATTATTTTCCAATTTAAAAATTATCTTTAACTTGAGATACAATTGAAGTTACATTGAAATTTTAACTAAATTTAAAAAAATGAGATATTCAATTTCGGACATCCTAATAAAGTAAATTGAACCTTCCAATCAGGGCCAATGGAGCAATACTCAAGTGGTAAGAGCTGAGGCCTCTCAACTAAATGTTAAGAGTTTGAATCCTATCTAGTATAGGAAAACCAATAATATGTAGTAAGTTTTCACAAATTTATATTGGGTAAGCTAAAGTATCATTAAGAATTTAATCGGATTAGCCGTATTAAATACCTAAATACAATCATTCAAATCCATACGGGAGAGGAAGTATGCAAAAAAAGAAAGAGTTGGAAAAGGTCAACAAATCAACATAACAGTGTCCAGTATGTGGCAAAATATTTCTCAGAGGAAATGAATGGCACATGGCTAAGTGACACGTGGCAGACATCATTGATACCGTCGGTGGGGTTTGGTATGCCCCATTGTCTTGGCTTGGTGGTGCAAATGGCGGTTTGGCCATGTAAACTTGTCTTCTCTGCCTAAGGACCTAAATTTCCCACTCCCTCTAGGCCCCACCTACTCCAACATAATCAAAATAATTTTTTTGGTGGAAATTTTTTCGAAAAAAGTTTGTATGTAAAATGTATATAACATCTGAATCAGAGTTCGAATACTCTTGATGAAATTAATAACATGGTCAACCCATTTAATTAATATTCGGACCTTCACACTTTACTTATTCCTTTTCAAAATATATAAAAATTTACTTATTAATAACCATACTATTTTTGTTTTGGGGTTTTTACTTTACTTTTTTCCTAAAAAAATAAAAATAAAAATAAAATATTTTTTTTCCTTTTTTGTTCTCTGGTTTATAAAGGAATACCGATTGGAAGTAAATCGTCTTACCGCTTGATCTGCGTTCCGTTGTCAATAAAAAATATTTTACTTATAAATATAATAAAAAAAAATCGAAGTCTTTTTTGCTAACCATTCTATAGCTACAGCCGCTTAATGAAATAAAATTGATCTCTTTCATCTCTTATGAAACCTTTTACTACAGTAGTTGTGACCCCATTGAAAAAAATAATTTATAAATTATTTGTGTATTTTTAAAATTATACACTGTTTTAAAAGATAAAAATGTGTAAGTGACGCTATTAATTTTTGTAAGTGACTCCAATAAATTTAAAAATTATTATTTTGTCAAAAAATGAATGTCTATTTTCAAATTCATATTTTATAGGAAAGTGGATATTCAATTTGTGACGAATAAACTCACTAAGGTTAAGTAATTTTTTAAAAAAAAATTCCAACAAAAGAGAAAAATTGACAGTTTATTTTTTAAAGATTATGATTCATACTTCAATGAGTGTCCCAATATTCCCGAATCTTGAATCTGCCACTGATTAGCGCGATAAAAATCATAAATTCTAAATTCGTCACTCGTATTCTTTCCATGAGAATATTTATTTTTTCTTTAAAAAAAGTATAGACTTATGATGCTGTAATTCCTCAATAACCAGGCTTCAGAGCTATAACATGTTTGGCATGTGCGACACTTACTACTAAAATAGGATAAAAACCAAAAAGAAATTGATGCATTTACTGTTTATGAAAACAAATACGGATATTAATTCAAGATTTTATATCTTCTAATTCATCCTTTAATTTACTGTTTATTACACCAATAAATTTACTTAACATATAGTAATATTATTAAGCTAAGTAAAATTCACGAGTTGTACTAATTGCAGTGTTTCAAGCATGATATTTAAACATGTGTATTATTTAATATACTAAAAATACTAAATGGTCTTCTAATATACATATGTTATGTTATTATATTATTTAGTATACCAACAAAATATATCAGAAATAAGGATCTCTTTTGTGAAAAAAACAGAAATCATGTACTATAACGTTATAACAGATTTTCTCCGTAAAGTATTTTTTTTTGTTTTAATTTTTATTCATTCATTAGTATGTTTGACAATAGGGGTGTTCACTATTCGGTTAAACCGAAATACTGAACCGAACTGAACTAAACCGAATTATAATATATGGTTCGATTTATTCGATATTTTGGTTTATTCGGTTCGGTTTTGAAAAAAACAAAATAATTCAGTTTGGTATTCGGTTTTCAATTTTTAAAAATCGAATTTCCGAAATACCGAATAGACCAATTATTATTATTATTATTATTAAAAAAATATATTATATTTATACATATTATTAATATTACTTAGATTTGTCTTCAATCCATCTATTTCAGTAACATTCAGGGAGTATACACTTTGTACATTTATACCCAAATGTTACCGCCAATACCCGAATGATTGGTGACTTAATGAGTTATGTTATTGTTGTAAAATTGTATTTTTATTCTTAATTTTTAATTTTTTTAATTTTTTATTTTAACTGTGCATTATAATTTTATCGTTGTCTATTTTTTTTATTAAGTTGAGCTCCACAAGAAAAAAAATAAAATTTCGGTACAAACCGAACTGAACCATACTGAAAATAATTTTCGGTATTCGGTATACGGTTTTCATAAAATTTTGGTTCGGTTCGATTTTTATAAAACGTTAAAAAACCAAACCAAAATTCAAAAATTTTGTTCTGAAAACTGAACGTAATACCGAATGCACACCCCTATTTGACAGGAACGAAGTCATAAATTTGACGTGGGAGAGCAAAAAATGCAACAATACGCCGAACTACATATAAGAACTGCAAAAAACAATGTTGGAGAGAGGTGAATTTGTTAAAATATTATAAAATACATATAAAATTTACTATATATAATAGTATTTTTTAAAATTTCGGGACGACTGTCACCTCCCGCCCCCTCTGTCTTCGTCCCTGATGTTTGAGATAATAGAAGACAATCAACAATCAAGGACAAAAGGTCATGTCATTTCTACATCTTATATATGGCCAACTGAGACCACCTAATTTATTAAACAGATACACCAGAATATGAACAATCTTATCGAAAAATTATTTTAAAAGGGCTAAACATGTTATAGGCCACTCTTTCATATATAGACATGTACTTCGTCAGGAGGACATTTCTAGTTGTTAAAACACTGTTAAAGTCCTACATATGAATCATATATTTATAAGTTAATCAATATTGTTATATCTTCTGTCTTATTTATCTATAAAAATTGCAGTGCATCCTACTTTTTCTTCAGGATTTATCATTTTTCTTTATGTTATGTATTCTTAATAAAGGAAGAATTCTGATATGGACCTGACCTACACACTTGTAGTACATGGGACCACTTTAGTCACATTCACCACATCACGCTTTTGATTAAAATAATAAAAAGCAGTGGGGACCTTTATGATAATTTTTTTTTGTTTTTTAATCAAAAGAGGTGATGTGGTTGATTGTGGACCAAGTGGTCCACAACCCCACATATAGCCCAGGTCTATATCAGAATTTTTCCTTAATAAAGATAAACTTTCATGTGATAGTTTAATACTCCCTCCATTCCTAAATATAAGACTCTTTAGACAATGTGAGAAAATTAAGGAAGTTGTCATTTTCACCTAAACTTCCAATACTATCCCCCACCCTCCCTCTCTCTCACTTCTATCAGTAAAGAAAGGAAAATATTGAGGGTATAATTGGAATAAATTATTGACAACTAATAAAACAACCTTAAACGATAATTAATTTGGATACCTACATATCTCCTAAACGACAATTAATAGGGAATTGAGGGAATAATAATGAGACAAAAGATGAGATAAAATGTGAGACAAGACGATTTTAACATGCAACTGATGAGGGAGAGAAAGACGATTTAGTAGTAGTTAGCTACAAATTGGTATCATCTATTACATTTTTGTCTCTTGTTCTGTCTTATTTGCGAAAGTCGTCGCATGTCATCATTTATCATTTTTTTTTTTTTTTGCTAAATATGTCATCATTTATCATATTATCATCTCTTCTCCTGTCTAATTCACAAAGTCACTACGTGTCACATTTTTTCGGTTAGAATTTTACTTTTTTCTTCAAGTTCAATATTATTTTTTTTAAAATTTGTTTGACAAGCGGCAGCTTAATGCAGTTAAAAGAGAAAACGAGACACGTGGTGAGGCAGAAGATCAAAAGCAAATAGCTACAAGGAAATCATAGACAATCTCTAGTAAATAGTCTTTTATAAAACTCTCTCCATTTTTTTAATAGAAGTATTTTTAATCCCTTTATCTTTTCCCCAAATATATATCATTTTTCAAACCTTTACGATTGTTTTTCTAATATTCTCTTTACTATAGAGAGAAATGAGAGGAGATGTGAAGAAATTCATGGGCAAAAACTCGTTCTAAACACCCATGAATCCTCCCTGAAGGATCCGCTCATATCACAGGAATCGAAAAACAGAGGAAAATACTTACAATTTTCGGTTAATGGTTTATGAAAACTGATGTTGTGCTGCGATCACCAGAAGCCTTCCCTTGCGGAATTGCTCTCTACCGGTATCCACGCGACGAAACGAGTAGCGAGTGCTACCTCTTCGTTTTCTGAGTTTTGGAATTCTTGAGAGAAAGGAGGCAGGAATCTTTATTTCGGGGTGTGGTTATTTTTCGGCTATCAGAAGTCGCACCCCTAGGGTTTCGGCCAAAAGAAATTATATAGGCGTGAGAGTTGGTTCCGAAAACCAACTCCCATGTGATCCCAAACTCTGCTGGTAGTGGGAGTTTTTATCGCATAATAACTCTCACGTAATCCCAGCGAAAGCCAAATACCGAAAATGCTCCTCCTTATTACTCTAATTCGAATAATAACATTTTATTATTCTTAGAAAAATAAATGTCAAATACAAATGAACCTAGACACATTCTAAATTCATTGAATCTGGACATGAAGCTCGTCAACTCATCTATACATGCGACCTTGTATGTTTATACACAATGGAAATGAAAAACACACTTAGTAGTAGTATGTGTTCATAAATCACAAGCGGTCCCTAGCAGGACATTGTGACTACCCATAGTGAATGAATGTACGGTGGAACTTAATATCAACCCACTATTTAATCCATTTGTCTCGCGATATTCAAATTAAGCATAAGGCATGCTAGTTGTCGCCCTTATAAAGCTTAATTGTATTTATTCTCGATCTCTAGGTAGACTGTTCCAACAAATAGTATTTAATAACCACTTTATTAAATACATTTGAGCACGGTCATGCATTTAAACAGTCTTCCCTATCGAGGGGCCCGTGGATATATCTCTCTAATAAGAGATGGACAAATTCCTTGCAATGCCTCTCACATTCAAGCTATGATAGGATACTACATCCGATCATCAGTCGTATTAATTACTCGATTAAAAGTAACGTCTGACTGAGTCAAAACGTAGCTCCATTCATTCTGGAAACGATGGAGACATAAGCTCTAAGGATTCCAAATAATATTGCGGAAGTAATACTTATGACTAAAGAACCATGAAGCATTACTTCTCTTTCGGATCACATTCGATACAATATATCCCAATATTTTGTATCTATGATATGATTTGTATCCATTACACATGATTAGTAAAATATAATCATCAATCAAACATCATACTAGTTTTATTTTATTGTATAGAACATTACATAAAACTATGGACAATCAGAATAGTAATTGCATAAACTAATGAGTTTTACTATCAAATCACATATTTGATGTTCAAAAGTAAAATTAACTATTTAAATGACATGTTAAAAATATATAAAACAACACATGCTAATAATTTTAGGACACTACTAATATAATGATGACTGAGAATAAACTAAATTAACTAAAATATAATAACAACGGGAGTGAGTATCGTGTTACTCTTGTAATTTCTGTCACCTCCGTCAGTTACACTTTGTATCCTCGTTTTTTTTAAATCTCTTTTTGACGCTCATGACCAAGACTTGGCTCGGCCACTAGCTTTGTAAGCATACTTTTAAATCAGATGTGACACATTTTTATTTTATTTTATGAATGGTTGTGACACATTTTGTTTTATATTCCTTAGCAAGGCAGTCAAACTCGCGAGACTCGTAGAATTTTACGATTATACGAGTTTTAAGGGAACTTACGTGTTAGATCCTACGTAGGATCGGTAATCAAGTAGGATCGGGGTAAATTCGTGGGATCGGACTCGAAACGTAGGATTGTACAATCATACGAGTCAATTCCGAGTTAGCTATTTTCTCTTCCGAGTCTGGTTTAGCTTAACCCGACCCGAATGTTTTTTTAAAATAATTTCATTTTAGATAAAAAAAAATCTTTTCTCAACTCCGTGACTTATTCAATCTTTTCAAGCATCTCCAATCTTCAGCTTCCGACCAATTTCTTCTCTTACTCGATCCATACCAATTTTCTTTTGTGCTTCTATTTTTTTGTCTCCGAACTCTTCCTATGCCATCGCCTAGAACAACGAAAAGGTAATCTGAAATTCCAAACTCTAATTTGATAAATTAAGTTATTTAGTCAAATAATGAATGTTAGCATCAACGTTTTTTGAATTTAGATTGTTCCAATTGGACGAGGCCCAAGTAGATTTTTTCTGTAAAAAATTTGATAGTAAAAATTAAGTTTAGTAATTATGAGACACGTAATATAATATCATTTTCCTATGACTATTTCATTTGATGAATATTTGTTTAATACTAGCAAAATTCATAAAATTCTGAAAAATTTCAAATTTCATCTAGAACAATTAGAAGAGTACTGAATTAATTAATATTTTTTAAATTAAATAGAATCTACTATCCTTCTACACCCTTTTGTAAAAAAATTGCCTTGCCCTTAGTCCTTAAATTGTCAATATTACAAATTTACATTTTTTTTATAATGCATAAAAGAATTTATCGCAAACTTAATCAATCCCAAGCATTTAAGTCTGTTATGTTACCCCTTGATTAATGGGCCATATTTGATAGTAACATAGCGAGAGAGCCCAATAGTTCTCATGATCAGGTACATTGGAAATTGGGTGAAAATTCTCTTTATCAGTGTATGTCCTCTTTTCTGCATTCAATTACTTAGAATTTGATATATAGACATTTTTTCCAATTATATTTACACATGTCGAATTGTGAGTAGTTGGGTACATAAATGAAGACATACACGAGTACAAACGATTTTTTACCTTGAAACTGTAGTTCAGAATAAACAATATCACTGTAAAACGAGAAAAGACAAATAATTTTGTAATGATATGACTAATTCTGAATCACGAATTCCCTATGACCCAAGTCCATACCATAATTTTCCAACTTTTGAATTTGTAATTTCCATGTTCAGCAAAATCAGAGAGAACACCAAGCATCTGCATGTTCTCTCCACAGTAACATGCATTTAATGCTCCCACTTCCTCCTGATCAGTACATATAACCAAGAACCTGAACCTGAACCCAGACACTCAACTGAAAATTTGTACCTTCTTCACAAATTCAAAAACAAAACCTCAAAATGTCTCTGATAATATTTCAGCTTCTGATAATTTGTCTTTCTCTGCATGCATGTGCATGCAGCAGTGCTCGTCCTCTTCAAATCATGAGTAGTATTGAAGGAATTACAGGTGGAGTGCTTCAGCTTTCTGCAGCCAAGGTTAGTCTTAAATTTCTCCAAGCTCAGAAAAATGTTTTATTGAACGGATTTTCTAGTACATCCTTTAGTATATTGTGTTTAAATTGATCACACTTCGATGTGAGGATAGTGTTAAAATATAAAGTAACACATCATATATAAGCTCATTGATCTCATTGCCTATTTTGAGAGGATATGAAGGCTTATAAACTAATTTTCACTTGGTATCAGAGCTAGGTTATTAGGTTGGGATGTGCGGGCTCATAATGCCCAAGTTGGCTCTTATTATCCTCGTACAACCAAAGTAGGGTGACGGGTATTCAAATGCCCCCGCATGACCCAAAGAATGGTGGGAGGCCTTGAATTGACTCCATCTCGAAGTGAGAGTAGTGTTGAAATTGATCCCACTTCGATGTGAAGGAAGTTTTGAAATATAATGTCCCACATCACTTACCTAAGGAAAATACAAGTCATTTATAAGCTCATGAGTTAACACTTCACACTCCCAATTGATTTTGAGAGGATATTAAGACGCATTAACTAATTTTCACACATTATCCAATATATGAATAAAATTTCTTCACGTATAGTAACAATATTCAATATTCAGAATGAGGAAATTAAAGAATTTGGACTAATCAAACCGCTACACATGGTGCCATTTTATTTGTGTACTACATCATGCACTAAACGATTTACCAGAAGATCCCCGCCGTTTTAGAATTTTATTGGGTTGTATTATGAAAAGATTTTAAACAAGATTATTTGTTTGCTGCAGGGGACAAAGTCTGTAAGAGAAGTAATGGGTGCGAGAATCGATGAAGGGACAACCCTAGCGAGTTTCCATGGTGAAAACAAGAAAAATTCTGAAGAACTTGGAGGAAGAAGTGAAAACAGTAAAGGTTTAGCAAGAAGTAAGAATCTATCTCTATTCATATATGGTTCTATTTAGTTTTGGATATTCCTATAGGGTTTCTTAATTTTCTTGATTTATTGTTTAAATAACTTCTTGGTATACTACACTATATAGGTAAAGATTTCTCTCAAAATTGTTTTGCACTTTTACACCATATTAGAAACTTCTGCTCTCTCAAAATTCTCTAAAAATTATTTTGCACGACTAATATAGTTTCAAAATTGGTATATATATACTAATAATTATTAATCTGCAGGAAGTACCCTTGTATTGTCATCTGCAGAAGTTATGCATGCAACGATAAAAATCGAGGTAAACATCTAGCTATATTTTTCTTGCGGTCCTACTTATTAATTTTTACTTCCTATATTTCAAAGAGAGTTGTGTTCATTGCGCATTCAGAACTTGTACCTCAAAGGGTGAAATATAAAAAAACATATATTCTCGTAAAGTTTGAAAAGAAAAAAAATATGAGCTGGCATCATGCAAATTTTCTAAGTATAGTTTGAAAAAAAAAAATCAATTTTACTTAAAAAAATTTAGACTTATAAAAAATGTTGTGGACAATGGTTACCTGCCTCTTAGACCCGCTACTGTTTGTACTGTTGTCCCTTTTGCATTTATATTATAACTATTCACTCCCCAATTTGCAAACCTTGTGTTTGGGCATGTGTTAACAATAGTACATACTGAAAATAACAGGGGAATCGTCGGTCATATACATATTCTTATACATGTTCTCACAACTCAAAATTTGTTATGTGACAATTTTTTTTTAATTTTATATACACGTGGTGAATATTGAGTGGTTTGAGACTATCATGAGGGCATGCATGATCGGATAAATGATTTTTTTTTACCGAAAATAACCTAACAATAATATTACGTATAATTTGTGTATGTAGGATCAAAGGAGGCAAGCAAGAACATTGGAATCACTCCCATCAAACAATAATGAAGAGGAAATTGTGGGAACTAAGGAAAAAGACAATATGGGAGAAGACATAGTGGTCATGGATTATGCACAGCCTCGTCGTAAGGCACCCATTCATAACAAAGAACCCTAAATGCACCGCGTCTATGGGGAGATAAAGCAGCTGAACCCTAAATATCGTTTCATTATAAGCCAAACATATATCTTTTTTTTTTTTTTGGGAGTAAAAAAGGGGGAATATTTGTTGTATAATTACAAAAATGCCTCTGAAATACATCTGCATATATTACCACTTAATTACATGTTATGGATTATCCAAGGATCCAGAGAAATAAAGTTGATGATTATTTGCAATTATTTGTGTTTGTATCTAGAGTATTTGCAGGGACGAAGGTAGAAATTGTCTGTTGGGGGTGAAAAACTGTAACATTATGCTGAATTATATATAAAAAACTGCCAAAAAAAAAAAAAAAAATGGGGGGCGAACTTGATCAAATATTCCAAACTACATATAAGATTTACTATATCCAATAGTATTTTTAAAATTTTAGGGGGACGACTGCCACCTCGCTCCTTAGAATCGTCCCAGAGTATTTGTGATTCAAAAATGGGGTTTAGATTCAATGCATAACAATTCTAGAGGATCCTCTTAAATTATGTAGTAACGACCCAAAACTTTTCAGTTAATACCGTTTTAAAGTTTTCGTGGACTGTCCCATATAGAGGAGCAACAACTTGTGCATTGCATTAATCAATATAGCTTATCCCATGCAAAGTGTCCCCAAGGCCAACCAAATAAAGGGGAAAAAAAAGCCACTTGAATAATAATAGATGAAAACCTGCATCCATATTCAGTGGACACATAAAAATTGTTCCACTCCCTAGTTTGTTTGTGGCAAAAGATTACTTGTCCCGTTCTTTACCTCATAAATAAATTTTTATCACGTGTTCACTTTTTTTTTTTTTACGGATTCCATTATTATTTTGAGATTAGAATGATTTTAATTAAAAAATGTACACATGTTAATTTTTTATTAATGAATATGAAATGGAACATCAAACGGATATAGAAGATTCCTATCCTTTGTTTGTGGTAAAAAGGGATTTGGATCCCTCCGGTTCAATTGACCATCTAGTACAAATAAAATATTGTTAATTGGTAATAAAATTATGAGTTAGTAAAATCTCTACCTCATAAATTGTAGACCCTATAATATTTTAAGTATTAAAAATAAATCAAACACGTGAAAATAGAGAGGAAAATGTCGAGATAATGGGATATTTGAGACTCCATTTGTTTACTTGGTTGAGAGTGACAATGGTGGATCTAGAAGGAGTGTGGTGATGACTAGCCCCAACATTTTCAAAAACTTCTTTCAAGTATTGTGAAAAAATATTTCACCTTCTTAAAAAAAGCGGGTGAAAATCACTTGTCGCTATACACGTATCCACCATTTAGCATTCGCTATGCCCTTATCCCAGTTTCAGAAGTGACAAATTTAGCTGAAGAAAAACTTTGGTCACTTTGGCATGAATCCAGCCTTGTGGGACTGACCTCACATCCCTTTCAGATAAGTTGGAGTGGAGCATATCTGCAAAAGTAAATCACACCACAACTCTTGTGAGAGGGTTGTGGGGCCAATCCCACAATGTTCGTCGTATATTAGAATTTTTTGAAAAACTTATACCAACTTGAAAATTCCACCATTATATTTCTTCATTGCTTCTAAAAGAACAAGGAATTGTACAAAGAGAAAGTTAATGTGACTATATATCAAATAGAAAAGATGGTTTCCGTCATACCCGAAATAATCAGGGAAGAAAAGCATCACATCAAGTAGGTATGAGCGGGAGAGATAGGAGACATCAGAAAAACATTGATGCAACAGATATCCAAATAAAATCCGGATCAGTTACAAACTGATGCTTTTGGGGGACAGTTAGGGCTATAACTTGGACAGATATTAGATAATTTCAAGGATAGTGGGAAACGCCATAGCTGGCACAATTAATGGCAGACGTCAATTCATAAAAGAACAGAAGAATGAAGTTCACACCTAAATGCAGAATCAAGAGGGACCAGAGAGATATAAAAATGTCCCATGTAATCAAGCCTATATCAAACCAGCCCGAATCCTATGCGAAACAACAAAAAATCTGCACGGATGGAACGTCTTAGTGTAGGTTTCCCGAGACACAAAATAGGAATACAAAAATCTGCACGGACGGAACCCTTTAAATCAATCTTGTCCATCAAAATTTCAATTCGACGGATGAAAATAAATCTCCGCACGTACATAATTTATTCCCGTTCTACACTGGAGCCACATCGATATCAAACAGCATAGAACACTATGGTGGTACTGCCTGAATGACACAGATGATATGCATGTGCCATTGTTTGGGATTTAGTTTGAGGTTTCCTTATGCTTGGAACTATTTGTACCTTTACATTTTTTTCCTTCGACTTGTTTAATACTACCTCCATTCCTAAATATAAGACTTTCATGAAAATTAAGGAAGTAAAAATTAAAATATTTTTTGAAATCAAAATATCAATATTACTCTCTTAAATTGAATTAGTGGTATACAAGTTATATTTAAAAGAGTAATATTAATATTTTAATTATAAAAGTATCTTAATTTTCACAAAATATAATGAAAGTCATATATTTAATATTTAAGAATGGAGGGAGTAGAAAACAAATCCCATTCTTCCAAAAACAATAAAACGTCGAGGAAACGTGGTGTAGTGGCGCGAATCTTCGCCTGCAATTGTCTGGTCGCGAGTAGACCTGCAAACGGATACGGAATTATCTATTTCGAATTCATATTCGTTTTTAATTTTTTTTATCAAATCCAAATCCGTGTCCGTATCCGTATCCTAACGGATTCATTATATGTATTACCAAATCCGCTGATTTGGATCCGATTATGGATATAGTAAAACCGTTACAAAAAGTCCAATACTTTTAATTTTTACTTTTCTATTTTAGCGGATTAAAAACATATAATAAAGAGATTAAAACTTTTCGAAACTAAATAATAAAAATCTATCGAGAGCACTTGGGTAGTTGAGACTGAGCAGCAGAGGTGTTTTAATGGTGGTGGCGGCAGCTCTCGAATCCTCGACTATGATGAAAAGAGAATGAAACGAAGGAAGAACTATGTTTTATAACTTTTATTCATATAAAAGTATATGTGAGGATAAATATATATATATATATATATATATGCTGAAACGGATTCGGATCTAAAGGATCCGATTTTTTATGTTTCATATCCGTAACCATTTTATTACTCTTATACGGATTCGTAGTCGGATGCGGGTATATGGGCTTGGAGTTCTTACCAAATTCTAAAAAATAATTCAGATTAGATCGAGTCGGATACGCATAAAAACCCGCCCCGTTTGCAGGCCTAGTCGCAAGGTTGACACAAGGCTGAAGCCCATCAAAATTCCCCACTCCAACTAAAAAAAAACAAAAATAAACCATCCCATGTATCCATTTTCTCATATCTATTACTTATTCTCCTTTCATTTTTATAGTGAGTGTATTTGGATTGGTTTTTCATTTAGAAAATTTACATGAATTAACAAGGGGTTAATAAAATATAAATTATTGCAAAAAATCTTACACAGTAAAATCTCTATACAGTAATACTTTCGAGATCGAAGAAAAAAATATTACTATATAGAGATTATTATTAAATAGAGATTTATATATAAAAATTATAATTTTAAAAAATAACTAATGTAAATTATACGACTTTTGGAAATGTGCCCCTCTATATTTTAAAAACATGAATTTTAAAAATAATGTAGAGTTTATTGTTATTTATAAATGATCTTGAGTTTAGACCATATTTTTTTTATTACTATAAAGATAAGGTTATTCTTACGTAGAGTATTATTATATAGTGAGATATAATAACTTCTGTTTTGAGCACATAAATTAACTAAATATAAGCTAATAACCAATTTTTTTTTTTATATTGCAATTAACCAAAAGATAAAAATTATCATCAATTCAACTAGGACCATGTTTTCTTTCAAATGAAATGACATCGTTTAAAATGTAAGTTTGGTACTAATAATAATATAGTAAATAGCTATGTGGTTATTAAACTATATACGCATTGCTATTTTGATCACTCAACTATTATTTCACCTAATTATATCACCTTAATATTCACGTGTGATCGAAAATAGATCGTTTTTGTGATTGTTTTCGGCCAAATTAGACACGTTTTGGGCATGTTGACAATAATCCAGGAGCAAATCTGGATGTACACACTAGCCTCACTCCGTGCAAAGTCTTTACTTGTTACTGTTTGAACCCTGAAAAATTAAAAGAAAATTTATTATCAACAAATATTTTATCACAATACCATACATTTTAGCCCTTGGATTATTGGTCAATATGCACAAGTGTCTTTTTTTGCCGGAAACCACTAGGGTTGAGCAAATTCGATTTTTACCGAATTTCGATTGAATTCGAATTTAATTTGGTAATTCAAATTCGGTAAATCAGTCACAACAGAATTCGAATTGGCCGAATTTATGACAAAAACGGTTGGACTAATTTTGCACACCAAATTCGAATTGAATTTTTAAATAATTAAATATATAATAAGTAAATTAGTAATTTAGTAATAAAAAAAATCCTAACCGGTTTCCTTTACCCTAACACTATCGAATTGATTTTGGACTGATTTTGGGACTGCATTTGGATTGCTGTAAATTGTGTTTGATTTTGTATAAAAAAAACAGGGTAGGAATTGTATTGTACTTAACCAAATTCTACTTTCTTTTTATCAAAGGTCCTGATAGCCCAGTGGGCATTAGGCCGGCCCGGGACCTCGGTCCCGGGTTCGATACCCTCCTCAGGCATGAGGTACGCTTTAATCTCCCTATTCTAGGGTTCTCTTCTCCCCGCTCATGGGGTAGTGCTCTCTCCCCGCTCATGGAGTTCGGGCGTCAAAAAAAAAAAAAATTCTACTTAAAATTGGATAAGAAATTGACTTAATTTTTTGCAGAATTCTGAACAAAAAATGCACCCTCCAAATTAGCCAATTCTGAATTCACCAATTCGATTTCTGTTTTGAATTCGATCGGTTTTTTAGGATGAAAAAAATAAAAAAATCGAATTGGCGAATTCGAATTCGGTGCTCACCCATAGCAACCTCCCTAAAAAGTAATTAATGTTTATTTTTAGACACATGTAAATATTATGATAATATAATTAGCCAAAAAAATAATTAAAAGCCCACATCAGAAAAGCGTAAATAGTTTAATAACCTATTATATCAGTTGAAAATTGATTTAACAAATACTCCACTTCTGAAACTTCCGGCACCTCAACAAACATCGGAGCTAACGAAGAACAACAACACCAACCCGATCGGTGAAAATGGCGGCAAGATTGAGACACGTGGCATCACAAATTTTGGGCGGCAACGGTGTCGTTTCCCTTTCCGTCGGCTCTTCATTTCGTCTTCGGGGAGGTCGGCAAACACATCGTTCCCTACAAACCCGTAATTTTTTTTGGATTTTCCTTTTTATTTAAATATCTTGAAAAATTAAATCTTTTTATAATTTTCTTTTTTGGGGTTACATTCCCATTGTGAATTTTATTTATTATTATTATTATTATTTTTTGTTAGCTGCCGGCGAATGATGAATTGGTGTGGGATAATGGGACTCCGTTTCCTGAACCTTGTATTGATCGAATTGCTGATACTGTTGGAAAGGTGAAATTTGTATTACAATTCGAAAAATTATTGGAATTGTATTTTTTTATTTTATTTTTTAGATAATCCAAGTTTTTTTGAGTAAAATTAAAGAAAAACCATCTCGAAACTCTGAATATAGTGAATGTCGAATTAATAGATGTAAGGGTAATGGTGGAAAAATAGGATAAATTCTCTCTTGAAATAACAAGAGGAAAAACTAATTTGGTTGGGACAAGAAAAAGTAAGTTTCGGGACAGGTAATTTGGGGGACGGAGAGAGTATTGGAGAAGTGGGTGTTGAAAAGGTACTCCCCGTCCTATATTAGTTGTCTCAAATCAAGTTTCACGTATATTAAGGAAATTGTTAGTTTTTTTTTGTGCGAGTAAAATGACCACAAAACCATCTAAAAAATATTGTGTTTGTTGAATTAATAAATGTAGGTATAGTGGTGGAAAAATAGAATAAATGCTGTTTTGAAATCATAAGAGGATAACTAATTTGGGACAAAAAAACAGGTAAAGTTTTGGGGCGACTTATTCGGGACCGAGAGAGTATTGGGGAAGCCAAAAGTGGGTGTTGAAATAATAGGATATGAGGTTGATTACTTTTATTGCTTTCAGTATGAAGCGCTGGCTTGGTGGGCTGGAGGGTTAGGTTTTTTTGCAACACTTGGACTTGCAGCTGTGTGGAATGATAACGCTTCAAAAATCCCTTATGTAAGCACAGAAGTTTTAAGATTCTCTTACATTTTCTTTTCAGAATTCAAATGTGTAATAATTGTCTTTGTACATTGCAATTCTGTGTGAAACTTGGATCGCGTAGAAAAATATTAAATTTGCTAATCTTTGCTGAGATTAGGTAAAGAACAGTGCAAGATCAAGTTGTTTCTAGGCTAAATTTATGCATTTGAAGTTGCAGAGATTTATGTCCAACAATGGCTGCATTTTGTTCTTCAACTTAGTTTTAATGAAATTATATTTTGAAAGAAGACTGATTTATTAAATTTTTTCCTATTTTTTGAATTGTAAAAATGTATACAAATCTTTGGCTGCTTTGGATTGGTTTACTTGTTCCGTATTTTGCATTTTGTAATTGTATGTTTTGGTTTATAACATCATATGGCTTGCGTCCCAAGCTTTGCTTAGCCTCATCTTTGCTGAAGTCTGTTTCTATGCCATCTTATCTTATGTGTCCTAAACATGCTTTCAATGTCTCAAACACCCTAGTTTTGGTAACCAATCTTTAAGATCTCAGTGGGTTCAGAGGTTGCTGATCCAATATCATGTGATTAAGATCTTGAACATATCAAAGACAACATTTTTAGAAGCTTCCACCATATAGATATTTCTAGCTGGTTTGGCGAGAGAAGAAATAGCGTCGTGGTAATTTTAGGTGGCAAATTGATGGTGCATTTGGAAGGAAATGTAAGAAGCATCTCATGGTGGACTAGTGCTACTAGTCTCTTTCTTTTCCATAGCTAATAGCTATCTTGAACAACAGTCAGTTTTTGCAATAAATTAATTTGGGTTGGGAGGTGTCTGAGTACTTCATTGAAGAGCCCTGGGAAATAGGGCCTCTAAATTAGCTCGAATAGATGATTAACTCACCTCCAAGTTCAATACCGAGCAAAGCTCAAGTGAGTTGCGAGAGTACTATATTGTGTTGAAAGCGGTTTGTTGGCTATGCATTCATTTTTCCAGGTTAGGAAAGAAAGGGAAACATACAAACTGAAAGTGAGTATGCCGTTAAGCTCTTTTGCGCCTAGAGCAAGTGCTGGCGGTGTGTAATTTAGGGAGGTACGTGCTTGCACCCTTATAGCTATGGCTATTTTATGAAACCAGTTCCATAGTCCTGATGAACAAAAGCGATTGAGTACGACGTTCCCAATAGAAAGCTCAGATTCTTAAGTGAGCCGCTTTCATGCGAGTAATGGTTCTGTCTTAGTCTCTGCTACATAAAGAATTCTATATGATTTGAACTACTTTAGTACTAAATTTTCAACAACCCCCCCACCCCACACCACATGATACCTTTGGGCAATAGCATCTAGTGCCTCTGGAGACAGCATTAGTAGGTGCACAAAGCGATTAACACGCTGCATTTATTTTAGTTATCAATTACTTTCTTGAGGATGTCCAGTCCCCTTTCTTGATCCTAGCTGTTGTATATCTTTATGGTTTGTTTATTTTTTTTGACTTGCCACTTTGGTTGGCGAAGTTGAATTAGAACAGAGGCCAGAGTTTTTTTTTCTTCCTTTTTTGGGTTGTTGGGGGTCATTGGGGGAGTTTATTGGGAGAAGGTGCAGGGGAGGTAGATGATAGGAATAGCGGGAGGTGACCATAGAGAGAAGAATTGGGAAAGAGTGTTGGAGAGGAAACGAGAGAGAGGGAGGGCCCGTAACGCCCGTTCAATAGAGCACTCTATAGGAATAAAGAGTTTGAGGAGGAGGAGGAGACAATATAATCTTTTTGTGATGAGAAGGTAAGAGTTGATCTGTCTTTTAACTAGAAAGTTTTTTTTCAATGATTGGATAAGAGGTTTGACACTGCAACCTCATTTAACAAGGCCGTATCTTCGTAGAGTAACAGAAGTTACCATACCGGTTCTTATTCCAGATTCGAGATTCTTACAGGATAACTGTTACGAACCATTCTTCACTTTCAGTAGCTTCTCAGAAGAAGTTTTGATTTTTGATTCTATGATTCTTTAGAGCAGGTGATATGAAATGTACTGTCAAACGTATTAAAAACCGGAAAACATGATTTCGACTCGGAGTACTCTCGCGTCTTCTTCTGAGTTTCTTTTGCGTCTTCTTCTTTACTCTTTCAGTATCTCAAATAAATTCTATGAGCTACTCGATGCTGAACTGTAACATCGAGTCTCAATATTCAATTGGGCTACTCTTTCTTCAACATTGGTCTCGAATGGTTAAGTCTATACTTGGATCGAGTTTTGTTTTGAAAACAAACGCATTTTCCCGGAAAAAGTCGACTCCGAGTCTTGCATCTTCTCTCACAATAACTAAAAAGTCGTCGTTTTTTCAAAGCTAAACCCAATCTCTGTGTAGCCTAAAACATGCTGGGGGACCTGTCCTTTATGAACCAAGACCATTACCTCCCCTGTTCTGTGGTCAGCTTAATACCTATTCTGATATAGAGGATCACTGGTTCAGGGCTAGACAATACTAGTTTAGATTTATTGTGTTTTGATGAAATTTTGAATTCTAGGGGAATTATAGTTTCCTACTTTCATCCTCCTTTCTAATTATATTCATATTCACAGATAGAGTTTATCGATTTACCTCTAAACTTTATCCATTTTAGTTTAAGTTGCATGCAGGGGCGGATCCAGAATTGAAATTTAGGGTGGTCCCTCAACAATTTAAAATATAGAAGAAAATGATTATCGGCAAAAGTATACCAATATTACATAACCAAACGATAGTTTAAATTACAACTCAAAAGTAAATGTCTGATTCTAATTCAGGGCAATTGCATCTTCCTCAACTTGGAAAAATTATCATCCATCTTGACACTCTGAAAAAACGCTGCAGAGGAGAATCGAACTAGGCTGCTGGTGTGAACATTTTACACTAATACCATATATGCCAATTTAAAAAAAAAAAAAATCTTCTCATACTACTTTGCAAACTCTCGACATGTGATATTGAGAGAATCCCAGACAAATCGTACATTCTTTCAACACTATTGAAATATTGAGAATTAAATTTTTAACAAATGTCAATACTAAGATAATAGTTACACAACAAATAAGTTCAGGTAGGTGTGAATGTGCATAGTGCTCTCAGTTGTGGAGTTCTCCTCAAATAAATAATTTGGTTAGTTTTTTCTTTGTAGATAGAAATGAAAATTAGCAGCTTAATGTTAATGTCACTTATTATTATTAGCATTTTGTTCTTAATTGTCTTGGTGCACATTAAGAAAAAGGAAAAAAAATAGTTATACTGTAGTTAGAAAACTTAAATATAGATTTTTTTTTAACGGACTAAAAATTACAAACTATCACACAAATTAAACCCATCATTTGAGTTGGTGAGTACGATCAAACTTTGACAATATTAGAGCTTGTTTTATGAGATTGAAACATGAAGACTAAAGTCTAAAATATTATTCAAAATATTATATGAATCACAACACATATAAGTAATACCATTACACCACTGATCTTGGATGGTCCTGGGCATACCTTGACTACCATGTAAATCCGTCACTGGTTGCATGAAAGAAAGTTTTCATAATTAAAATATTATAATAATTGTGACATAGAATCCACATCGAATAAACCACTGAAAGTTTACTTATCAAAAGGCATCACGGCTTCAGTGTGGAACAAGAAATGTTCCGTACGCGCGTGACGGTTTTTCATCCGTTGGATTTAAATTTTGACGGCTAAGATTGATTTTTAAAAAATACCTAATTTTTTTTTTTTTCAAAACACATGTTCGCGGTTAAGTTAAAAATACATATTTTCAAGACAAAAACAGATATTCCGTATATATTGAAAAAAACCTGTTCCGCAAAGGAATCTGATCAAAAGGGAAGAAAAAAAAAAACCACGGAAAGTTTTGTACAACTCCAAACCAATCAATTAGGCCAATTACTCTTTGGAAACGTATGTTGGCAGCTAGAGACCTCACTGAGCAACACATAGGGATCTTAATTCGGGATGGCTCTTCTTCGCTTTTGGCACGATGATATCACTTTGCAAAGGTCGCTTAAGAGAGAAGACCGGGCTGTGCAGGGGATTCATCCAGGGGTACATGAACATATAGATGAGGATCAATGGACCATGGAAACTAGAGCGTCTTTTCACAACCGATCAAACTCGGCTACTTTCCCACGGCCTCTGCTACAGCCAAGGCGGGATGTGCATGTTTGGAAGTTAGAATCTCATGGGCGTTTCACGATTTCTTCGATCTTGAAACTCATACAACCCAATGGGATCATCCAATGTTCTCGACATTTTATTTGGAATAAGGTAATGCCTCTTTCCTTGTGCCTTTTTATGTGGAGATTTTTTAACAAATTCTTAGCTCTAGATGAGATACGAAGGAAATGGGGTGTATCTCTAGCCTCACATTGTCAATGTGGACGAGGGGAGGAGACTTTTAACCACATTTTCTTAGAATGCAATTTAGCCCAACTTCTTTGGAAAAGGGCATTCACTTTGATTGGTTTACGACATCATCATATAAGGTACACTTCTTATTTGGACTTGATTAAATTTGTATGGTGGAAGGGGAAGGGAAAGTGGCATGATATTTATACTATTGTTATAGCTAGTGTGTGTTGGCTTCTATGGCGTAGTAGATGTCGTTTTGTGTATGATGGTGCTCATTCTAATGGTAGAAGTTTATTTAGAGAGATGGAATATTTTGTTATGCCAATTTTACACAATGCGGACCTGTTGCATTTTCTTGGTACACAACCCACGGCAAACTTGAGCTTGAGAGGAAGTCTTTTGACAGTACAGTGGAAAGGTGGTGGGGAAGGTCTGATTTTGAATATTGATGGGGCATCTCGTGGTAATCCCGGGATTACTGGAATAGGTGGAGTTTTGCGGCGATCTAGTGGAGAGTTCGTTGGGGCTTTTACGACTTTTCTTGGACATGATCTCTCTAATTCCACGGCTGAAATTGAAGCTATGATTCACGGCATCATATTTGTTATTGGATTAGGATACACACACTTTATTATCCAAACGGATTCAAAGTTTTTAAGTGACTCTATTAAATCGCGGAAGGTGAATGCTTGGCGATTGGATGGCTTATTTCATGAACTTTTGAATCTTCTTGGCCCGAATCAGGTTAGTCATATTTATCGAGAGGCTAATAAAGTGGCAGATACATTGGCAAACATTGCATGCGATGAGCAACGGAATTCAACTTTTGTGACTTTTTCACAACTTCCGACTACAATTCGTGGACTATGTCACCTTGATTGTTGCGGAACTCATTATTTAAGGCGTACTAATTAGATTTAGTTTATTTTATTGCATTTTGTTTCTTTGTATTTATCCTATATCTATTGGATCGGGGACGTCCCCAAATATCCTGTTTAGATATAGTCGCTTTGCATACTACTTATTTTAGGCAATTTGTAGCACCTGATTCGTGTGATAAACGAATCAGTTTCCTGCATTGTTCTACTGTTTGTATGGAGTGGATTTGTTTCCACCTATTGAGAGGTTTTGGCTTTTGTCCCCCTCTCTGTACTTTTATTAGCCTCTTTCGGGCAATTTCAATAAACGGGTAGGGGTCCATGCCAAACCCCCCACCATAACAGGTGGCTTTTACCAAAAATGTCACTTATTATTATTAGCATTTTGTTCTTAATTGTCTTGGTGCACATTAAGAAAAAGGAAAAAAAATAGTTATACTGTAGTTAGAAAACTTAAATATAGATTTTTTTTTAACGGACTAAAAATTACAAACTATCACACAAATTAAACCCATCATTTGAGTTGGTGAGTACGATCAAACTTTGACAATATTAGAGCTTGTTTTATGAGATTGAAACATGAAGACTAAAGTCTAAAATATTATTCAAAATATTATATGAATCACAACACATATAAGTAATACCATTACACCACTGATCTTGGATGGTCCTGGGCATACCTTGACTACCATGTAAATTCGTCACTGGTTGCATGAAAGAAAGTTTTCATAATTAAAATATTATAATAATTGTGACATAGAATCCACATCGAATAAACCACTGAAAGTTTACTTATCAAAAGGCATCACGGCTTCAGTGTGGAACAAGAAATGTTCCGTACGCCCGTGACGGTTTTTCATCCGTTGGATTCAAATTTTGACGGCTAAGATTGATTTTTAAAAAATACCTATTTTTTTTTCAAAACACATGTTCGCGGTTAAGTTAAAAATACATATTTTCAAGACAAAAAACAGATATTCCGTATATACTGAAAAAAACCTGTTCCGCAAAGGAATCTGATCAAAAGGGAAGAAAAAAAAAAAACCACGGAAAGTTTTGTATAACTCCAAACCAATCAATTAGGCCAATTACTCTTTGTAATGCGTCCAGTATTGTGTGCTCTGACCAAATGTCTCTGTTTCATAATATAAGGTCAAAGTCAGTCTAAAGATACTTTAGCATAGATTGAGAAGTACGAAAATAAGAGACAATTTCCTATTATAATTATCGCCATTATAGTTTCAATTACTACCTCTCTCTATACCATATTATTTTGGGTACGATATTTTAAAAATAATTTTTTTAAAAGTTAGAAAATATTATATATTTTAAAAAGAGATAAAAACTAAAAAAAGAGAGACTAATATACAACTTCATTTGGAAAGCTTCCTGGTACTACGTACACCTTTCTGCCTACTAGGATTCAGCCTCCATCCGGGTCTTGAAGGCTGATGGGTCTTGTAATCCTAATCCGGATCTTGGAGAAGCAGAAGGAGTTATCCGAAACAACTTAGGAGATTTTTTTTTAATTTTTTTTTATTGGACCTCATCAGAGGAGGTCGACCTCACCAGAGGAGGAGCCCATGTAGGGCGAATAGAAGCCCGGCTGAGCGGGTGCCCCGTGAGGGGAGTAGTAGAAACTCCCGTGAGGGGAGAAGTAGAAGCCCGGCTGAGCGGGTGCTCCGTGAGGGAGTAGTAGAAGTCCGACTAGCGGGTGCCCCAAGAAGGGGAGTATAAGAAACCTTGGAGATTGAATAATAGGATTCAGCCTCCATCTACCTCGCACTATTAATAACGAGGCCAAACTATTAGCCTTGCGCTTCGGGGTAAAACTGACCATTGACAATATCACCACAAACTTAGAGATCAACATTGACTCCCAGTTCGTTTTAGATATGCTTACAAATTGTTTAAACTCAAAATTTTCTAACTTTGTCTCTGATTGTAGATTGCTAGTTTCACAGCTTCAGGTGTGCAACGTGAGTCACGTTTTTCACCAAGCCAATCAAGTGGCTGACTCGCTCGCAAAGTATGGAACTCTCCTACCTTGGAATCCTTGCCAAAATTTTAACACAACTCCTGATTTTGCATTTGAATCATGGCAAAATGACGAGGCCGGGAAAAATTATACTAGATTATTTATATGTAGTTCTCGGACTAGTTGTAATTGTATATTCTGTCTTGTATCCTTTATTTCCTATGTACTGCACTGTTAATCTTTTAATATAATCTCCCTTTCTACCAAAAAAAAAGAAAAAACACAAAAAAAAACTTTTCTGCCTACTAGTATTTGTACAATGACCAAATATTTTTGCAGTCGTATTTACAATTTCTTTCACAAAAACTCAAAATCCAAGAAAAAATCTTCATAATTACAACATAATTGTATAATATATACCTATTCCTAGAGCTAGCTAGAACAAATTTCTAATCGTAAAATAACTTGGAAGCACCAAAAACTTGAGGTGGACTGAGGACAAGAGTACACCAAGTTTCGTCATTCTTTGCTACAATGTGTTACTGATTAAAGTGCAATAAAGAGTAGATATATCAACAAACCAGGTATCATATTGTATACTCCCTCCATTCCTCAATGTAGGACGACTTTCAAAAAATTAAGGAACTCAAGCTAACAGTAATATTTTCACCACAAATCCAATAATACTCTTTTCTCCATCGCTTTCACTTTTCCAATAAAAAATATGTTGATTGGTATAATTGAAATAAATTGTTGTCACCTAATAAAAGACATGGAAATGACAATTAATTTGGATATATATATATATATATATATCTAGTAAACGAAAATTAAATGGGAACGGAGGGAGTATTATCTTCAAGAAATCCTTTCCATTAAAAAAAAATCTTCAAGAAATGCTAGAGAAATAAGAGGAAAAAAAAATTCTTGTTTGTTCGTGGGTTGGTTATGGTGCCAAACATGTGTTTTACTATACGCGCAGAACAATCTCGATAAAAAAGATGAACAATTGATCTTCGAATAGAATGAAGATAAGTTCATGCAATTCGAAGTACAACTCTATATCCTACTTAAAACTCAATTGTTGAATTAAATGATATAAATATTGAAATTGTGTTCCGTATGTGCAGAAAAACATCAATTATGATTGCATCCAAATTAATTAATTTATTCTTAATAGTAGAACAAAGTTCAGAATGTCACTTTTGGCGTGATGGTCAAGTGTTTACCTCTCTATCTGTTAGGTTACGGGTTCGAATCACAGAAACCTCTTTATGAAAAAAAAGAAGGAGAAAACTGCATACATCATAAACGGCTAGGAATTGTCTGTACATATGGCGAATTCTGAGTGGTGGTACATGTATGAGAACAAACGATTTTTTACTTCAGAAACAACCTCTTTATGGAAAAAGGTACGCATGCGTACATCAGCGTAATTTTTTTTGAAAAAAAATAAGGGTAAAGAGCATCTTTATGAAAAAAAAATAAGGGTAAGATTGCGTAAATCAAAATTGACATTTGCTTTTAGTAGAAGACAAAGTTCACATGCAGATCTGATCATAAACCCTAGCTGGCTAACTCTGATTCCCCCCAACAGAGACTACCATTCAGTCTAACAGTTTCATGCAGAAACACGGATGATATATTGAAGTCCTCAAAACACTGAATAAACTTCCAAAATCTTCAGTCCCATTTCCACCCTCTTTTCATCACTACAACCATGCAAATTAGTAACTCTCTTATATGCATTCACGGGTTCTTCATTAAATTCAGCTATAAAAGCTTAGGATTATCAAAAAAGAATGTAATAACATAAGCCATCCCAATTTACCAAACCCAATATGGCTTCTTCAAAGATTGCAGCAATGTTCTTCATTTGCATGCTAATGTATTTACCACCTGCATGGGCTGCGGCTTGTAATTACTGTCCACCACCTTACCCTCCTTACCACCGTCCTTCTCCTCCGAGCAAGCGGCCGCCACCACACCACGGAGGAGGCGGTGGTCCTCCAGGAGTTTCTCCACCGATCACTAATCCTCCTGGTGGTGGTATCCTACCGCCAATCGGCAACCCACCCGGTGGAGGTATCCTGCCACCAATTGGCAATTCACCGGGTGGAGGTGGAGGTATCCTGCCTCCGATAACAAGACCACCGCCAACTGGAGGATACCCACCGTACGCACCACCTGGTGGGGGTGGTGGCGGTGGCGGAGGTGGTGGTATCCTCCCGCCAATCGGAAACTCACCCGGTGGAGGAATCCTCCCGCCAATCGGCAACCCACCCGGTGGAGGTATCTTGCCGCCAATCGTCAACCGTCCCGGTGGAGGGATCCTACCACCAATCGGCAATCTGCCAGGTGGGGGTGGAGGTGTCCTTCCTCCAGTAACAAGGCCACCGCCAACTGGAGGATACCCACCTTACGCACCACCTGGAGGAGGCGGTGGAGGTGGCGGAGGCGGAGGCGGAGGTGTAGGTGGATGGGGAGGTGGAGGTGGAGGTGGAGGTGGAGGTGGTGGTGGTGGGGGCGGAGGTGGAGGAGGAGGAGGCGGCGTGACTCCACCCGCCACGTGTCCCATCAATGCATTGAAGTTAGGGCTTTGTTTGGATGTACTTGGTGGCTTAGTTAATGTTGTAATTGGAAACCCTATTGAGAACATTTGTTGTCCAGTGCTGCAAGGGTTACTTGAGGTAGAAGCAGCTATATGTCTTTGCACAACTATAAGGCTTAAACTTCTTAACCTAAATATCTTCATCCCTCTTGCACTTCAGGTCTTGGCAACTTGTGACTCAACCCCTCCACCTGGTTTTGTATGTCCTCCTCTTGTTTAATATGTGAGCACAATTTCTCATTTCTTGTTATCTATGATTTGATCTGATTTCTGCAATGTAATAATTAATGTTCAGTGCTGCTTTAAATTTCCTTTGTTCTTGATGAATCCTCTAATTTTTCTTTTGGATGATAAAAAAAGTAGTACTAATTAGTACAGTTCCCATAGTATGTATATAACATGCAATGGCAGAACTAAGGGGCGGGAGCATTGTTGTTAAAATAGCGAGTCAACGCGTAGAATCGTACGATTCTACGGAGGCAAAACGTGTTGAATCGGTGGTAGAATCGCAATCTAGTAGAAACGGAGTAGAATCGGAGATCGTATTTAAAAATCCTCTTGCTTTATTTTTTTTAATAATTTTTTTTCTTCAAGAAGATTGTTAAAACTTTTACTTCAATCAACAAACTTATGTAGAATCTTAAAATTTATGATTCTGTTTACGTCAGCATGCCTCTTAAATATTCTTAAGGGTTATAGTTAAAATATTAACGTTATGCGGGGTTTTCACTCAACTATTTTTTTTTATATATCACCTTAATGTTTATATTTGGTTAAAAATAAAATAACGCCATTTTTAGCAGTGGTTTCTGGCCAAGTTAGAATTGTGCAGAGCATGTGATAGAGGGGTAAAAAAGTAAAATCACTCTAAATTCACACTAAACTCACATAATCCAGATTATAAATTGAATTTTTATCCATAAGTAAGTTATGGGTTAAGAGAGGGTTAAATAAGTTAATAGTGATTTTACTTTTTAAACTCCGTATTTTCAGTAACATTCTCGACACATCTAATTTGATAGAAAACTACCACTAAAAGTGATGGTTGTTTATTTTTAACCAAACACAAATACTAGAGTAATATATTTTGCCAAAAAATAGTTGAGTGAGAAAAACAGTAATGGAAAAAATATCTATTAACTCATATTCTTAAATATTTCAAAGTTGTCCTCTTCATGGACCATGATACTATGGTTTTCAATACGGCGAACTAGAAAAGATCATTGAGGTCAATAGTAAAAAAAATCAAAGAAAACAGCTGTGGAAATAGAAAAGCCACGAGATGCATGGATAGAAATACTTCTATTCCATTTCGAATGCGTCAAAAATGGTTCACGGGCTGGTTCTATAGTCGCAAATGGGGGTAGACAGGGCCAGAGGCAAAGACTTAGAAGAGCAACTAGGCTCAATAATTTAGTAGCGGAGTCGTGATCATTTTTTTTTTAATTTTTTATTTATTTATCGGGGAGGGACCTATCTATTACAAGAAATGGGCAATTCAAGAAGTGGGGAGGGAATTCGAATTCATGATCTCTACGTCATGATGCCTCAACATTGACCCCTAGACCAATGCCTCATTGGCGGGGAGTCATGATCATGGCAATGAATGAATACAACTTTAACTAGACCCTAATATTTTAATTTGGGTTCAGATCTACCGGGACAGTTTCTACAATGTTAAAGATCGTCCTACATCGACTAGTTTGTGTGCATATTTGCAATATATAAGATTTGGGCAATTCTCCTCTCTTGATGTACCTTTTAAGGGATTGTGTTAGGCTCAAGTCCCTTTTTAACATGGTATTAGAGCCACCTACTTTGATGTTGGACGCCTATTATTGTTCACGTTCCAGATATCCAACCATGACCGTGAGGGGTGTGTTAAAGATCACACATCGACTAGTTTGTGTACATATTTGCAATATATAAGATTTGAGCAATCCTCCCCTCTTGAAGTACCTTTTGAGATATTGAGTTATGCCGAAGTCTATTTCTAACGTATAACACTCAATGTGACACTCCGATCATAAAAGCTTTAATTCATATATATAATATAATTAAACAAGATAAACTCTAAATATTAACAATACTATAATATCCGCAATCCTGCTTTCAGTATTATCCTTATAAGTCTTAAAAGTTCCAAATTAAAGGAATTAAAAATATTACACAGAGAAGGTTATAGAGAGTGTAGAGAGAATGTATTGTGCTTAAATTTTTAGTCCAAATATGGACTAGGCAGAAGGTCTCCTCAAAAGAAAGAAAGAAAAAAGAGTTGCAAAAGGACAATATTCAAATATCTTGAATCTTTTGGTTAGTTCCAAAGTACCAGTTGTAATCATGCTCATTGGTTATATGACTTTATACATGTAGTAACAAAAGCATACGACAAAAAATAAGAAGATTTTTCCTTTTTACGTGGAAATTTATACATGTTGTAATCATGCTCATTGGTTATATGAGTCTATACTTTTTCCTTTTTACATGGAAATTTTTATTTTTTTATACTTTGTAAATGGAATATTTTTCTTTTTACATAAAATGAAATGAATTTTCATTCTTATTTTAGCTAGAGCAAATAAATAAGAAGAGCCTTACAAATTCACCAATTTAGATTCTTGGAATAATCGTACATAATAGTTCCAACTCGATTCGTTCAAAATATAATTTTCTGCTAGTACAGCAATGAAGTGTAAAGCAACAAAGTGATCAAATTTTGAAGAAATATTAAAAATTTCCAATTTCTCTTCTTTTTCAATTTGTTTTTTTTAAATTTTGGAATGGTTTGGCAAAAAATAGGTTTTGAAGTATTTCACCATATAAATAAAAGTGATCAAGTTTTGATGGACCACTAATAATAAATAAAAGTGGTCATGTTTAATTTATTCCTTTTTCATAAGGGTCGAAAGTTTTGATGATATTGATGAGAGACTAACCCTGTATGAATTGATGTGGTGGAAATTAAATAAAGCTTCGAAGATATTTTTCATGTAAATTCAAGAATAATGAATATCGTTTTTTAAATTGACATTGAATAGAGTTTTTGTTTGAAAACTTTGTAAAGATAAATTACTTAAGTGAGATTATTTGGGAGTTGAAATATTGTCATTGAGTTTCAGAGAGGAACATTGTCCAAATTCACCCCTTAATTACTGTCAACTTCATAATTATTTTACTTTTTTTTTATTATTTTATATTTACTCGCTCAATAATCTACCAATTGTATGGTCTCATATATATTCAGTGGCGGAGCTATTAAGGGGCAGGGGGCGCTCGCCCCCCAACATTTTTAGAAACGACAAATTTTCTTTGGGAATTTTTTTTGGGGTGATATTTTCTTATAAATGTTGTATTTGCCCCCTACCCCCCCCCCCCCAATGACAAATTCCTGGCTCTGTCACTGTATATATTACTACCTCCATTCCATAATATAAGTCGTCAAGGACATTTAGCGAAAATTAAAAAAGAAAAAAATAAAATACCGTTTTATTAAAAATATAAATATTACTCTCTTAAATAAAATTAATGGTATAATAATCATATTTAAGAGAGTAATATTCATATTTTAACTAACAAAGTACCTTGATTTTTACTTTTTCAATTTCCCCTACATGTTTAAACGGATTATATTATGAATTAAAGGGATTACTTTTCCAATCAGATTAATTTGATGTCATCAAAATACTTTTTTATTTCCATTACGAACAACGCTGTACTAAATTAATAAAAATATTACGAGCCTTTTATTTATTTATAATATCACACATCTTCCCGCCATTTTGCACATTTTCTACATTAAAGTGACCAAATCCAACAAGCGAAATGGCTTGACAAGCTATCTTTTAGGTTACAGTAACAAATCTATAAGTCATAAACATAAGAATTGTACTTGATTTACAAAGAGAATGAAAACAAATATAAAAATGCATAAGAAATTCTTATTGCCATCTTGATTATAAAGAAATACAAGCCAAAGGGCTCAATGCTTACAAGTATTACATTTATAAAATAAAACCATCAATACATTAAACTCAATACGAAAATACTATGACCGGGTGGGGGGGACAAGATTATTAAGAAATGAGGACATTTATAGAATAAATTTTATTCACATTTGAATCCTTCTGGAGCCTTCTTATCACAGACATTAAGGAGCAAGGTAAGTGAAAGTGGGATATTAAGGTTAATGCCCAAAACATTGGCCTTAATGGCAGTGCAAAGGCAAACGGCGGCGTCAAGGTCGGCAAGGCCTTGAATGAGAGAGCAGCAAGGAGTTTTTGAAGGTGTTCCAATGACGGCGCTGATCAAACCTCCGAGCAAATCCCCGCAAACGCCCAATTTTAGGGTATCACTTGGGCAGCTTGCCTTAGGCGGAGTAGGAGCAGAGGGAGGTGTAGGCTTAGGAGGAGTAGGAGTAGGAGCTTTGGGAGGTGTAGGGTGGGTAGGCTTAGGAGTAGGAGTAGGAGCTTTGGGAGGTGTAGGGTGGGTAGGCTTAGGAGTAGGAGTAGGAGCTTTGGGAGGTGTAGGGTGGGTAGGCTTAGGAGGAGTAGGAGTAGGAGCTTTGGGAGGTGGAGGGCAGGCAGGCTTTGGCTTTGGTTTAGGCTTTGGTTTAGGGCAATCACCACAAGCACTGACCATAGTGAAGAAAATAAGGTTTATAGCAAGAAAGAAAGCCAAAGTTGTGGTGGTCTTGTAAGCCATTTTTTTCTCAAACCCTAAGAAATATGCACTATTTTTTAGTATGCAAGAGAATGGTTTTTTCTTGGGATGCTTAGATTTGTAGTAAGAAGTGGGGTTTTATAGTGAGCAATGTGGGGGATTTTTGGTATTGATTTTTGAAGATAAATCAAAAGAAAGAGGGTTGGTCCCATGTGCCCTAGATATTTTGGCAATATGAAACCTACATGCATGTGAGGCGGTGATTGCAAGTTGCACTTTTTAAGAAACTAGACCATTTATAAGTATGGTCTAGTTTATTACAATTATATTATTAGATCTCTCCAGAGGAGGTCGACCTCACCAGAGGAGGAGTAGTAGAAGCCCCGTTGAGCGGGTGTCCCGTGAGGGTCGTAGAAGTCCCGTTGAGCGAAGAAGCCCGTTGAGCGGGTGCCCCGTGAGGGGAGTAGTAGTAGAAGTCCCATTGAGCGGGCGGCGTATAAGTCCCGTTGAGCGGGTGCCCCGTGAGGGGAGTATAAGACTTCACACAAGGGAACCCAAAGAAATGACAATTAAATCATTCCCCTTGTGTGACGTGAGGGTCGTAGAAGTCCCGTTGAGCGAAGAAGCCCGTTGAGCGGGTGCCCCGTGAGGGGAGTAGTAGTAGAAGTCCCGTTGAGCGGGTGCCCCGTGAGGGGAGTATAAGACCTCACACAAGGGAACCCAAAGAAATGACAATTAAATCATTCCCCTTGTGTGAGGTGGGTATCGAACACTAGGGCCTCTCGGTCTCGGGCGATGGATATTACCGCATCTGAGCTACTGTGCCTTTCGATATTGCAAGTTGCACTTGTTCATCTCTGTAGTTGTAATCTTCTTCAAAATTTATCTATTGTCTCTTGAATTTTCTTTTCTCTCTTGAATCTGTTATATATATCACTGTTTAAGTATTATTGATGTGACCTATTCAGTTAATATCTAGGTATCACTTGATGAATTTACTCTGAATTCTCATAATATACACTTTATTAATATTGGTATATTTTTTAAACACTCGTTAAGACAAATAACTTTTCTGATAATTATCTTCCATGTATAGCTAATTAAAACGTTAAAAATGTAAGTTAAAAATAGCGAAAGCCAGAGAGTCTTTGCTCCCGACTATTTATTCTCTTCGATTTAACATTTTTGTGTGTGTATGTATAAATGAGTTGTATATTAACTCAACCCAAAAAGGTTTACAGAAGATTACAGATATTCATATACATTCTCTGGTCTAATACATTCCCTAAACTAAAACATTCTCTAAAAAGTAATTGTCAAATGAGAACTTTCCTTTGTCAAACCCGATTTCTTGATTTGATTAGTTATGAAAATGTCCATATTGTAGGCTGATGGTACTTGACAAATAAGGATGAAGACATTTTAGCATTGATTGACTTATGTGTAACTTGGCATATTAGGCCAAATTTGTTACTTTCAAATTCACTCATCTTGACTTGAATACATTTGAGTTTTGAGTGGTGGTTTTTTCTTTCTTTTTTGCTGGGTAATGACTGGCACATAGGCATTCAAAATATGGGAATTATTAGCCACTTTGATCATCAACGTTTTTTCGCCTAGTCACTTTTGTTAAAAATCTTTTTTAACTTATTTGATCATCAAACAATTTACGAACAGCCAAATTGGTCATTCCGTTAGAAACTTTGAAATTAGACGTAAAAAATGATGACGTGTCTAACATCACATAATTTACTCTCTTTTCTAGGAGGGTATTTTCGGAAAGATGGGGTTACATAGGTCAATTTTTGAGTTATTTTGAAGATTTGGAAGCTCTCATCATGGATTAAACTTCTTCATGATCTTGGGATGGGGTTACATAGGTCGATTTTGGAGTCATTTACTGGGTTTTTGCGATTTTAGAACAAGAATTACTGATTTCTGGTTTTCAGGCAGAATTGTGCCTCGCGCACATTTTTGCGATTTCCCGTTGATTCGGTAAGAGATTCTTGCTCAAACTTTACAGAAAGATTCGTACTTTAACTGTGAACAAGAACATATGATTGAATTTCAGTTTAATGGTGTGTAGAGACTGAGATTTTTATTTGAAGTACTCAGTTTTTCGTAACTGTTTTTCTGGCAGAACTGTTGTTCTTAGGTTTTAGTCGATTTTTGGTTGATCCGTTATGAGTTTGAGGCTCAAACTTTGCAGAAAGATTCGTCTTTTAACTAAGAATAAGAAACTATAACTAGATTTGAGTGTTTTGATCTGTAGTAATTGGGTTATTTTGTGGAAAAACCTCTGTTTTTGAGATTATTTTACTGGCAGATTTGGTGTTCTTAGTTTGGAGATACTTTCTGGGTGTTCAGTTATGAATTTCTTGCTTTAAAGTTACATAAAGTTTTGTATTTTAACTGTGAACTAGAACCTATGTTTAGATTTCAGATTAATGGTGTGTAGAGAGGGAATTTTCCTTCAGATAAACTCAGTTCTTCATCGCTGTTTTCTGGCAGACCTGTTGTTCATAGTTTGTGGGCAGTTTTTGGATGATTTCTTGATGTGTTCTTGGTGGAAGAGGCAATTTTTTCCAGCTTTTGATCTAATTTTTTGGAAGATTCAGCTTTCTAGGTGTTAAATCATGTTTGCAAGTGTTAATGGTGATGAAGAAAAGGATGAAGATGAAGGTGGTGGTGAACTGGTGATGATGAAGATGAAGATGGGACAAAAAAAGTTTTCTTCCAATTTTACCCTCAGAAGAGAGAGAAACGTAGACATTCCGTTAGACACGTCATCATTTTTTACGTCTAATTTCAAATTTCTAACGAAATGACCAATTTGGCTGTTCGTAAATTGTTTGATGATCAAATAAGTTAAAAAAGTTGATTTTTGACAAAAGTGGCTAGGCGAAAAAACGTTGATGATTAAAGTGGCTAATAATTCCAAATATGGCAAGGAAAGTTTAGGAAAGAATTGGCGGGACCCTAAACTCGCCAAATCATTATTTGGGTTGTTTTTGGTGTGTAATTTGAAACTGAAATTGATATGCAAGCTCTTTTTAATTGTGTCTAAATATTAAATTTTAACTTCATTTATAATTGAAATTAGTCTGAGATTTGAAACACAATTCAGTATGATATTTCAATGCCAGGCCTATAACAGATAAGCAATTTAGATTAGAAGAATTGAGATTAGAAAATCCCTTGACCTAGGGCACCCTTAATGTATCTAAGCAATCTGCGAGCAGCTTGAAAATGAAGTACAAACATAAAAAAACTAACTAATTTGTTGAACACCATACTGAATGTCAAGTCTAGTAATAGATAAGTAAAGCAGCTTTCCTGCTAACCTTCTATAGGATGTATTATCAGAAAGTAAGGGTGAATCCCCAAGGAAAACTTTGGTTCTTGAATCCATGGGGGTTGACACAAGTTTGCAGCCTGTAAAACCTTCTTCTTGTAAGAGATCAAGTGCATATTTTTTCTAGGACTGAATGATGCCCTGAGAAGACCTAGAAACCTCTATGCCAAGAAAATATTTAAGTTTCCCAAGGTCCTTGATCTTGAATGTCTAGTCTAGAAACATTTTGATGTCATTCAAGGAATCTAAGTCATCTCCTATCAACAATATATCATCAACATAGACTAATAATGCTAGAAACCATTTAAAAGTAAACTTAGTGGATAAACTATAATCACATTTGGATTGAGTGAATCCTCGTCTGATAAGAGCAACAGTCAACTTCAAATTCCTTTGTCTGCATTCTTGTTTAAGTCCATATATGGATTTTTGCAACTTGCAAACCATAGGTGCAGCAAAATCGCCATTTTCAACCTCATATCCTAGGGGTAATGTCATGTAAACTTCTTCATACAACTCTCCATGAACAAAGGCATTATTGATATCAAGTATTTGCCCATGCCAATTATTGATTGCAACAATAGCTAAAAGAATCCTGATTGTGGTGATCTTTGCAATAGGAGAAAATGTATCTAAATAATCTATTCCTGCATGTTGAGTGTAGCCTTTAGCTACTAATATGGCCTTGAATATTTCAATAGATCCATCACTATAGAACTTGACTTTGTACACCCATTTGCAGCCTATAGACTTTTTTCCTCTAGGAAGAGGAGCAACAACAAGTGTTATTCAATTCTAATGCTAGAATCTCAACTTTCGTGGCTTCCTGCCATTCTTGAAATTTTACTGCCTCAAAAAATGATTTAGTGTTAAGAAATTAATCCCCTTCCAATTCTAGTCCACAAGCAAATCTAAAGAAGGTAAGCAGTAAAAGGGCACAACGATTTACGTGGTTCGGTCAACTGACCTACATCTATGGGGTAAGGCGAGCTCATACTCTCATTATAATGGAGAAACAAGAATACAATGGAAATTCCTCCAATCCATTAGCTCTCCTCGCCTTACTACTCCAAACCATATAAGAGGCACATATATATAGGAGTAGTAAACCTTTTGCTAAATGGATTAGGAATTCACATAATTAGTAATTCACCTAATTACTAATTCTTAACCTAATTAGTATCCAATTAGTAATCTAGTGAATATGGGTCAAAACCCAACAATCTCCATCTTGACATGTATTCACCCAATCTCCAACTAGTACGCTCCACGTTTCATATGCCCCTACGCACAAATTCACTGATCTGCACTTGAACCTTCAAATCAGCACGTTGAATTAAGGGGAATTTGACTAAGATGAGTTTAGTCAACTTTGATCAACGGCCAGACACGACAACACCAATAACGGAACAAACAGCTCAACGTTCAAAGTTCACCAAACCCACTCTGGTTTAGGACACTCGATGCACATTTGAGTCCATGCACCCGAAACATACCGGATCAATCCTCCACCCTTCCAATTCAACGGCAAAAAATCCTCTGTCCCCGTCAGCGTATGTCCCCGTGTCCCCAACCAATCACAATTCACCATGTGTATATATAATTAAAACAAATATTTATATAGTAAATTCTGATTGGTTAGGGACACGGGGACATACACAAACGGGGACAGAGGATTTTCACCCCAATTCAACTGTCTATATTTAATCATTCCTATTTGCTTGACTTGTACATCAACCACACTAGATTTTTTTTTATCTCTTTCAGCAACACCTCTTCTCTGCCAAACCTCTATCGGCACGTGTGCTCCACCCCCAATGGATCTCTCTTCCATCTCTAACGGGTCTCTACTACCATCTCTGACGGATCTCTTCCATCTTTGGAGGACATACATAAAAATCTTTCCAGTTGTGTTAACGGTTTCTGGTGACGATGGCTAGAATTGCACAGAACTCTGAGTTGACAATTGCTCGATCTTTAACTAGAGAGTAACGCCAAATTCTGGAGTAGTAGTGCTGCCTTCCCACCTTGGCTTAACCAAACGAAAGAATCCTCTTTCGATTATATCCAATACTCTCCTCCAATCTCTGGAGAAATCGATGAACCAAAACAACTTCTCTTCTGTTCTGAACCTCGCTCTGATACCAGTTGTTAAAAAATTAATCCCCTTTCAATTCTAGCCCACAAGCAAATCTAAAGAAGGCAAGCGGTAAAGCGGCACAACGATTTACGTGGTTCGGTCAACTGACCTACATCCACGGGGTAAGGCGAGCTCATACTCTCATTATAATGGGAAACAAGAATACAATGGAAGTTCCTCCAACCATTAGCTCTCCTCGCCTTAATACTCCAAACAATATAAGAGGCACATATATATAGGAGTAGTAAACCTTTTGCTAAATGGATTATAAATTCACATAATTAGTAATTCACCTAATTACTAATTCTTAACCTAATTAGTATCCAATTAGGAATCCACCTAATTAGTAATTTATCTAATTACTAATTCTTATCCTAATTTATATCTAATTAGTAATCCAGTGAATATGGGTCAAAACCCAACATTTAGGTCATGAGTAACAGTTAAATTCATGACATACTTTAAATTAGATCCAGTGAGCTTTGAATAAGAAATGACATTAGAAGCATGATGAAGAGTGGTATGAGGAACAGGCTTATAAATAAAATCTTGTAGGTAAGCAGGAGTAGTTTGAAGAAGTATTGGAAGACTCATGAGTATCAGAAAAAGGTACTAACTCATTGGAGTTTTCTGTGACAAATCAGTAAAGCAGTCTAAATCATCATGCAAAGAAAAAGGGTATATGCCTGTCAACATACCCTTTGTAGGATGATATGGGTCTAGTGAGATAACATTCTTATAAAAAATAAATAAAATAAGGAAAGAGATTTTCATGAAACAAAACATTTGTAGAAACAAAGACTCCTAGAAGAAAGTTCTAACAATAAATGTCCTTTGCTACTGATTGGTATTCCCAAATAAACACACTGAACTCCTCTTTGATCAATTTTTTTTCCTACATTGTGATAAAGTACAAGAAAATGCCAGAAAACAAAAAATATATATATTTTTTTAGCCTCACCAGAGGAGGAGGACTGCCCTAGGAAGGGAGTATTTATTTGCCTCATGTAGGGGAGAGGTGTCGAACCCTCGACCTCACGGTTGTGGGCAGGACATAACCCCACTTAGCTATGGACCTCTTAGACCAAAAAACTGCAATTCCAATTTGTTCTCTCTCGTTTTTCTAAATACTCAGAAGAAAAATAGAGCGAAGGGTACACTTGAAACATGCAAAATTTTCTATAATTTTTTACTTTGAATATCATCTCTTCTCTATGAAAACGAGTTTCACTTTTATTATCCTTAAGATATTTCAAATAGAAAGCCAATGTCATAACCAGTCTTTTTCCATTTTACAGTTCTTGATGAATATTTATAGTTTGGGTAGGAAATGTTATGTCTTTTTTATTTTTTCCCCAAGTAAATATAACATCTTATTATCTTTACATATTCTACCATGACTGTAGGGTTATTCACGGTATTATTATTTGCATATTTCAAACTGCTAAATTGACTTGTAATCGGATTGAATATTAAATTTGAGTATTTTTTAACGTCCCTGCCTGACAGATAATTATTAATAAATCGGATAGAAAATAGGATACAAATATAGACTAGAAGATCCAACGTGTTTCAAAGAATGCACATATATATACAATTATATTCGTCAATGAATAACTTTTTTTTTTTGGACCTCACAGAGGAGGAGCCCATGTAGGGCGGATAGAAGCCCCGCTGAGCGGGTGCTCCATGAGGGAAAGTACAAGTGCCTCACAAAGGAGGAGAACTAGAAGCCCGGCTAGCGGGTGCCCCATGAAGGGGAGTAGAAGACCCACACAAGGGAATCCATGAAATGACAATTAAATCATTCCCCTTGTGTGAAGGGGTATCGAACCCACAACCTCAAGGTTGTGGGCAAGCTATAGCCCCACTAGGCTATGGACCTTATGCTGTCAATGAATAACTTAGCACGTCTTATCGAACTAAAAAGTACTCTTAAGGTCTATACTCGTTATGAAAGGTGTCCTAGCCCAGTGCCGCGGGCATCTGCCCACGACCGTGAGGTCGCGGGTTCGATACCCTCCTCCTACGTGAGGCAAGCTTTAATATCTCCCTTTTTAGGGCTACCATCCTCCTCCTGTGAGGTACATCTCTCCTCTACATGGGGCAACTGCCCAGTCGGGCTTAAAAAAAAAAAAAAAAAGTCTATACTCGTTGTGTGCCTTTTTCTTTTTATTTAGAGAAAATGACTATTTATGCCCCTTCAACTATTTTTAAAAGCAAGTTATGTCCCTTTACTTTTTTGCGTGCCATTAATATCCCTGACAATTTACGGGGTGCCATAAATGTCCCTCAGAGGCGGAATCCGGCGAGTTTTGGTGGCGTAGCAAGCGTGCGAGTCACATGCCTGATGTTTTAAGGGCAAAATCGTCCAATCCAATTTCAAGACTCCCAATTGAAGATCTTCATCTTCTTCCTCAAAATCAAAGAAGAATTGGGCAAATTCACCCAACCCAAAATCAAAGAAGAATTGGGCAATGAAGAAAATTAGAAGAAGAATAGTGGTTGTATGAAAATTTCAACTTTCCCAAAATTCATAAATCCAATTTTTTTCTAATGGGTTTAGATAAATTAGGATTTTCTAGGGGATGTTTTTGAAGATTGAGGGATGTTCTCTCAGCGGCGGCGGCTCCTCCTTCTTCTCCGGCGATGCCGCCGCCTTCCCCCACCACCGTTCTTCTCTTTTCTTTCTCTTCTACTCCTTTTCTCTTTCTCTTTCCTTTCCTTTCTTCTTTTTCTTTCTCCCAGCCATTTTCCCCCTTTTTATCCCCGCCTTCAGCCGCGGGTCCTCCACCATTACCCCCGCCACCTCTCTTTCTCTTGTTCTCCTTCTCTCTTCCTTTCTTGGTTGAAGGAGGAGATTGGTGAAGATGATGATTCAAGGTTGGACGAAAATACCCCTCAAATTTCGCATGTGTGGTTCGCACGCTTTCTACGCCACCAAAACTCGCCGGATTCCGCCTCTGAGGGACATTTATGGCACCCCGTAAATTGTCAGGGATATTAATGGCACGCAAAAAAGTAAAAGAGCATAACTTGCTTTTGAAAATAGTTGAAGGGGTATAAATAGTCATTTTCTCTTTTATTTATCCAGAACTTAAACATTCGAAACATATTTTTCTTACACAAAGCATTGTCTCTTCATTTTCACCCGACCATGCATGTATTTGATGAGTCCACGTCTTATATCTCACCATCTATGATCTATCACATCCTTATTGAACCCTTAAAATGTTTATCTTTCCATTTATAAAATATAGAATTTATATTTAAAAAAAAAGTTGAATAGAAAAAAATAAGACACGTGACAACCTCTTTAATAAAAAATAAAATAATTATTCCTAAATCGTATTTGATGGTTCAACTTCTTTTCACTCCAAACAAATCGAAATATAAGAATAGTAGAATACGATTAGCCATGAAACTAAATTCAAATAAGAATATAAATATATATATATATATATATATATATATATATATATATATATATATATATATATATATATATATATATATATATATACAATCATACTTAATTCCTTTGGTAAGATCACAAGGTCCATAGCCCAGTGGGGAGATGGCCTGGTTGTGGGTTCGATACCCAACTCACACAACAAGGAAGGATTTAATTTCCTATTTTTGATTCCTCTTGTGTGGGTTCTTATACTCCCCTTCTTGGGGCACCCGCTCAGCCGGGCTTCTACTTCTCCCCCCACGGGGGGCTTCTACTACTCCCCTCACGGGGCACCCCCATATATTATATATTATTTTTACGTTAGATATTTTTACGTTAGTCCCTTCAGCATCCATTGATAATTAACCTTCTTGGAGTCACGTTGATTATATTCCCCCGTTAAACTGATTTCGAGAAAGAGAAAGATCCGAAACTTTTTCGTTGTCGAATTCTTGGTACTTTGTACCTCGGATCCGCATCATTTAGCAAAAAAAAAAAAAAAAACAAAAGAAACGATGCGTTGAACAACCTAATACAACTATACATCCTCTTTTTTTTTAATTAGAAATTTTGTATTATACATATTATATATTATTTTTATAATTATATTATTTTTATTCAGGTGCGAGCACTCAAAATTCGAGCTTGAATATTGAGCTCACGATCTCACGCTCGGCTCACACTCACATTTTTTCGAACTATGTGAGCTGACCGAACCCGTTGACACCCATAGTTCTAACTTTGACAATATTAATAAACAAAAATGGTTAAAAAATGTAAAACTTGCATAAAATAAGAAAGGAACAGTTTGAATTAAATCGTATTAGATGGCAGCGCAATCCTGCTTTCGGTCTTGTCCTTATAAGTCTTAAAAGTCCTAAATTAAATAAATTTAAAATATTGCACAGAGAATGTTACAGGAATGTAAAAAAATCTATTGTGCTTAAATTTTTAGTCAAGGTCCATTTTTAACATACAACAATCAGTATTACACTCCGATCATGAAAACTTTAATTCATGTAATATAATTAAACAAGATAAACTCTAAATATTAACAATATTATAATATCGGCAATCCTGATTTCAGTATTATCCTTATAAGACTTAAAAGTCCAAAATTAAAGGAATTAAAAATATTGCACATAGAATGTTATAGAGAGTGTAGAGATAATCTATTGTGCTTAAATTTTTAGTCCAAATATGGACTAGGCAGAAGGTCTCCTCAAAAGAACGAAAGAAAAAAGAGTTGCAAAAGGACAATATTCACAATCCTGAATCTTTTGGTTAGTTCCAAAGTAGCAGTTGTAATCATGCTCATTGGTTATATGAGTCTATACTTTTTCCTTTTTACATGGAATTTTTTATTTTTTTATACTTTGTAAATGGAATATTTTTCTTTTTACACAAAATGAAATGAATTTTCATTCTTATTTTAGCTACAACAACAACAACAACCAAGCCTTAATCCCAACAGATTGGGGTCGGTTACATGAACCAAAGTAAGAATCACGTAAGGTCATCCACATGGATGCAATCTCTCCATTTCTTTCGATCCCAAACACAACTTTCATCTAGTTCTAGCAGATTCATATCCCCTTTTATCACCTCCATCCAAGTCTTCCTCGGTCTCCCTCTACCTCTTACGCCATCTACATTACATAATCCTTCAATTCTCCTAACCGGAGCATCACTTGGCCTTCGTCTAATGTGCCCAAACCAACGCAAACGGTTCTCTCTCATCTTATCTTCAATAGGTGCTACACCAACCTTCTTCTGAATAGTCTCATTCCTCACTCTATCCATTCTCGTATGCCCACACATCCATCTTAACATACGCATCTCCGCTACATGCATTTTTCGAATATGACACCTCTTAGTTGCCCAACATTACGTACTCATATAATAATGCCGGTCTAACAGCGGTTCAGTAAAACTTTCCCTTCAATCTCGGGCAGTACATTACGATCACACAAAACACCCGTCGCACTCTTCCATTTCAACCAACCAGACTTTTAACTCGATGTGCTACATCTCCAGTCAAGCTCTCAGTCCTTTTGAATAATAGAACCAAGGTATCGAAAATACTCACTCTCCGAGATATTTTTGTCACCCAAAGTTACTACGGTTTGCTCTCAGTTGCTACGCTAGTGCTAAACTTACACTCCATATACTCGTTTTACTTCTACTAATCCTAAAACCTTTAGATTCTAAGGTTTGTCTCCATACATCCAACTTGGCATTAACACCCACTCTTGTCTCATCTATCAAAACTATATCATCAAGTAAGCAGACATGCACCACTGCATCTGGATCTTGTATACACCTGGGTCGAGTTCATCCATAACCAATGTAAACGAGAAAAGGACTAAGTCTCTGAACCTTGATGCACCCCAATTGTAATAGGAAACTCTTCACTTATCCCGCCGCAAACTCGACACTGTGGTCTTGACTCCTCATACATATCCTTAATAAGATCAATATACTTCCGAGATATACCTTTCTTAGTCATCGCCCACCAAATTACCTCTCGGGGAACCTTATCGTAAGCTTTTTCCAAATCTATGAACACCATATGCGGGTCCTTCTTTCTCTCTCTATAACGCTCAATCAACTGCCTTATTAGATGTATTGCTTCCATAGTTGATCGTCGGGCATAAAACCGAATTGGTTCTCCGAAATGCTCACAATTTTTTCTCAATCTATGCTCAATTACCCTTTCCCACAACTTCATAGTATGACTCATAAGCTTAATACCACGATAATTTGAACAATCTTGAACATCTCCTTTATTCTTATATAATGGCACCAAAGTACTTTTCCTCCACTCTATTGGCATCTTCTCAACTCTAAGTATTTTATTAAAAAGGTTAGTCAACCACTCAACACCTATTTCTCCTAAACACTTCCAAACCTCAAGATGCCAAAAATATTTAAAAGAGCCTTACAAATTCACCAATTTAGATTCTTGGAATAATCGTACTGAATAATTCTAACTCGATTCGTTCAAAATATAATTGTCAGCTATTACAACAATGAAGTGTAAAGCAACAAAGTGATCAAAATTTTCGAAGAAATATTACAAATTTCCAATTTTATCTTCTTTTTTATTTTATTTTTTTAACTTTTGGAATGATTTGGCAGAAAATAGATTTTGAAGAATTTCACTAATAATAAATAAACGTTTAATTTATTAATTGTTTTTTAGAATGACATTGAATAGAGTTTTTGTTTGAGAATTTTGTAAAGATAAATTGCTTTAAGTTTGGGACTTGAAAACTTGTCATTAAGTTTCAGAGAAAAACATTATCCAAATTCACCCCTTAATTACTGTCAATTTCATAATTATTTTATTTTTTATATTTACTCGCCACTAATCCACCAGTTGTACGGTCTCATATATGTTACTACATTCATTCCATAATATAAATCGTTAAAGTAATTTAGTGAAATTAAAGAAGCAAATGAGATAAATTTTTAGTCAAAATATTAATATTACTCTCTTAAATATAATTAGTGGTATAAAATTCATATTTAAGAGAATAATAGTCATATTTTAGCTAAGAAAGTACATTTATTGTTTCTTTTTATAATTTTCACTACATAATATAAACGACTTATATTATTATACGAAGGAATTACTTTTTAAATCAGATTAATTTGATGTCATCAAAATACTTTTTTTTTTCCCATTACGAACAAGGCTGTGCTAAATTAATAAAAATATTACGAGCCTTTTATTTATTTATAATATCACACGTCTTCCAGCAATTTTGCACATTTTCTACTTTAAAGTGACCAAATCCAACAAGCGGAGCGGAATGGCTTGACAAGCTATCTTTTAGGTTACAGCAACAAATCTATAACTCATAAACACATGAAGAAATTCTCATTTCCATCTCCATTATAAAGAAATACAAGCCAAAGGGCTCAAAGCTTACAAGTATTACATTATAAAATGAAACCAACAATACATAAAACTCAATATGAAAATACTAAATGTGAGCGTTCGCTGAGGTGAGCTGATTGTGAGACGAGTTTGAACTCAATATTCAAGCTTAAATTTTATGTTAGCTGAGCGTGAGCTTGACCCCACTCAACTCAAAAAAAGCTCGAACTCGAATAAGAATAATATAATTAAAATATATTATATATATGTAAATATAATAATACTAATTAAAAAAAAACTATAAATTAACATTGAAGAATTCCTTAAATTTAGTGAATAGGAAGAAGTGATGCATTGTAAGAGTGAGTTATCTTGTATCACTCTTTTGCAATTTGCAATTTTATCATTTGTTCAAATTTTAAGTGCATGAGTTATCTTGTTTTTTATATAAGACTCATTTTATTAGTATAACAAACAATTCTGGAATTTCTGTTTCTCTTGTTTTTCTCTATATAAGGCTTTTACAATAATGGGACTTCCGTTTCTTTTGTTTTAGTCTATATAAGAATTTTTATCTACGTTGTATATATATTTTTAACCTTTGACATTGCTATGTATTTATTTTTTGTTATCTTTTTATTAGTTTATTTTGCTTCAAGAATTAAGTATCATTGTATTATATATATTTGTATTCTTGTTATAATTTAGTTTCAATGCTCATTTATTATACTATTCTTGCTACATGATTTTTTTTTTTTGCTAATATAAATTTAGCTCGTGCATTACATTAGAATATGAGTTGAGCGTGAGCTTAATCTTTGTAAGCTTTTTCGGGCTAAGTGTGAGTTGAACTTTTCAATTTTTATGTAAGTTGAGTTTAAGCGTGAGCTAAACCAAGTTCGACTCGCATAGCTCGATTGACACCCCTAGTCAAAAGTTTTGATGATAATGATAGGAGACCTGTATGAATTGTTGTGGTGGAAATTAAATAAAGCTTGGAAGATCTTTTTCAAGTAAATTCAAGAATAATTAATAGCACACATTGCGAGTCCATGCTACTTTGTCTTCCGGTGATTGTGACTGGTTTATTTTTTAGATAGGATGGGCCCTTATATACGTCAAAATTGATATCTTGTACTGGGAACAACTTGATTCCAGTCTCTTTTACTCATCAAATGTGTCCTACCCAGTGGGTAGGCGTCTGCCCACAACCTTGAAATTGTGGGTTCGATATCTTCCGCCTGTATGCGGCAAGCTTTAATCTCCCTTTCTAGGGCTATTTTCTACTTGTCTGAGACAGTTTTCTCTCCCCTATATGGGACAACCGTCCAATCGGGCTTAAAAAAAAAGTCTCTTTTACTCATGTTATATAAAACATCATTTTTTTGAAGAAAAATCCACCAATTGTATGGTCTCATATATGTTACTACCTCCATTTCATAATATAAATTGTTAAGGATATTTAGTGTAATTAAAGAAGTAAAAGAGATAAAAATTTAGATAAAATATCAATATTACCTTCTTAAACGAACATATTTTAGTGGTATAATAAACATATTTAAGAGAGTAATAGTCATATTTTGACTAACAAAGTACATATATGATTTCTTTTATAATTTTCGCTAAATACCTTAAACGACTTATATTATGATACCAATGGATTACTTTTCAGATCAGATTAATTGGATGTCATCAAAATAATTTTTTCCATTACGAACAAGACTACTAAATTAATAAAAAAATTACGAGCCTTTAATTTTTTCCCTTTTTATATTTATTTATAATATCACACATCTTCCCGCCATTTTGCCTATTTTCTACATTAAAATGACCAAATCCAACAAGCGGAATGGCTGACAAGCTATCTTTTAGGTTACAGTAACAAATCTATAAGTCATATACATATTAATAGTACTAAAATTAAAAAGAGAATGAAAACAAATATAACAATGCATAAGGAATTCTCATTTCCATCTTGAATATAAAGAAAAACAAGCCAAAGGGCTCAATGCTTACAAGTATTACATTTAAAAAGCTTATTATAAAATAAAACCAAGAATGCATAAAACTCAATCTGAAAATACTATGACATGATTATTAAGAAATGAGCACATTTAATAGAAGAAATTAAGATTAAGGTTTATTCACATTTGAATCCTTCTGGAGCCTTCTTATCACAGACATTAAGGAGCAAGGTAAGTGAAAGTGGGATATTAAGGTTAATGCCCAAAACATTGGCCTTAATGGCAGTGCAAAGGCAAACGGCGGCATCAAGGTCGGCAAGGCCTTGAATGAGAGAGCAACAAGGAGTTTTTGAAGGTGTTCCAATGACGGCGCTGATCAAACCTCCGAGCAAATCCCCGCAAACGCCCAATTTTAGGGTATCGCTCGGGCAGCTTGCCTTAGGCGGAGTTGGGGCAGAGGGAGGGGTAGGCTTAGGAGGAGTAGGAGTAGGAGCTTTGGGAGGTGTAGGGTAAGTAGGCTTAGGAGGAGTAGGAGTAGGAGCTTTGGGAGGAGGAGGGCAGGCAGGCTTTGGCTTTGGCTTTGGTTTAGGCTTTGGTTTAGGGCAATCACCACAAGCACTGACCATAGTGAAGAAAATAAGGTTTATAGCAAGAAAGAAAGCCAAAGTTGTGGTGGTCTTGGAAGCCATTTTTTTCTCAAACCCTAAGAAATATGCACTATTTTTTAGTATGTAAGAGAATGGTTTTTTCTTGGGATGCTTAGATTTGTAGTAAGAAGTGGGGGGTTTTATAGTGAGCAATGTGTGGGATTTTTGGTATTGATTTTTTAAGATAAATCAAAAGAAAAGAGGGTTGGTCCCATGTGCCCTAGATATTTTGGCTGGCACCACGACAAGCAGAGAATTTGGCAATATGAAACCTACATGCATGTCAGGCGGTGATTGCAAGTTGCATGTGTAAATGAGTTGTATATTAACTCAATCAAAAAAGGTTTACAGAAGATTACAACGAAATAGTAAGAACCCCTTTCACTACATCCAAACCAAATATCATTAATCCCCCTTATACTTTCCAATTTACTAACTCGCCCATGTACACAGGGACGGAGACATAGGGGCGGAGTGACAGTCGCCTCACGAGATTTTTTAAGGCGGTGATTGCAAGTTGCACTTTTTTTTTCCCTTCAAAAATTCGTTTATTTTCATCTCTATAGTCAAAATTTATATCACTCTGTAAAAATTATTGGTGTAATCTTCTTCAAAATTTATCTATTGTCACTTGAATTTTCTTTTCTCACTAGAATCTGTTAAATCACTCTCTAAAAATTATTGGTGTAAGTTATTCAGGTGGTATCTAAAAAGTATCGTGATTGATCTGACAATTTTTTTTAAAGTTGTGCAAGAATTGTCGTTTCTACTCATGAACAATCCCTTATCACATGGGAGTCAAGTTTCCACTGCCATACCGCTACAAAGCAAAATGGCTCCTCGCTAACATTACGTCAAAAACAATAAAAAAAAATTTGGTCATTTTTTTTACCTCACCAGAGGAGGAGCTCATGTAGGGCGAATAGAAACCCGGCTGAGCGGGTGCTGTCACGGGTCGTCTCTTGAGGTTCTTAGACGCACCGTGATGCCGAGTGACCTTGGTTCCTAGCCCCAAGTCACTCCCGGCTTTTGAAATAATCGAAAAGGGACAAACGCTTCACAATGGCAAATTCGTAAATAAACACAAAATAAATGGCACGGGACAAATTGCACGAAAATCACTTCATTGAATTGAATGCATGATTACAGAGTTTGAATGTACAATACGACGAGGGGGAGGAGTCGTTTACAATTGCTTGTTTGCTTGCTTGTGTGTAGATTTTTGTTCCCCCTATAGGTGCTTAAAAAACATTTGCCCTTGTGACAGGAGTGTAGCACATTTTTCCGAGGAGGTGAGAAATCTATCTACCTATGATATACAAGTGCTAATTACAATCTACTTCGTGCATTCTCTTCTAAATGTCATATAAGGATGACCTGCAAAATTTGGGCCCATTCGGACTTCATTCGGATGCAAAACGGCACGTGCCAAGTCGGTTAGCGATTGAGGGCGCAGCTTCTGATGCGGGCGCGGCTGCTCGCTGGCAGTTGGCCAGTCTTGTCGCGGCAGATATGGTGCTAGCATGGGCGGCTGGCTGCTGCCCACTGGTGCACGCTGCTGCACGCTGGTTGGGGCAGCCATAGTGCACGCTGGTTGGGGCATGGCTGCCATGCGACGTGCACGCTGTTGGGGCGCACACCACATGGTAACTTCATGTAACGACTTAGGGTGCCGAGCAGTGTCACGGTCGCTGAGAGATGCTATATTCATGCGACCCGTGACGTCCTCCTCCACCTGATTTGGCGACGCCCTCGTCGCCGTAACTGCCTTGTAGTCTTCTATCAGCTGTTTAAAGGCTCTCATATCTGCTTCTCTTTCCCAAGTGTCTTCTTCGGTGTCCCGACCTTGCCAATGCACCAAGAATTCCATATAGTTCCTCTTACCCCTCCTGGTTGTCTGAGCATCAAGGATTGCCTCGGCTATTTTCTTGCTCAATGTTGTTGAGGAGGGCGGATACCGTAAGGTCGTGTCAACATTCTCTTGTAGATTCTCATGATAAGGTTTCAAAAGACTTACATGAAAGACTGGGTGGATCTTCATGTCTGGCGGAAGTTCCACCTTGTAAGCAACTCCCCCAATCCTTTTCAATATAGGTACGGGTCCAATGTATTTGGGCATCAGTCTCCTATCCAACCCTTTATTTTGTTGTGGCTCCCTTTTCAAATGTCTCTTTACCATTACTTGATCTCCGACCTGAAACTCCACAAATCGCCGCTTTTGATCGGCATACTTTTTCATCATTTTCACTGTCCTTTCAAGGCACATCTTCGTAAGTTCTACATTATTTTTCCATTCTCCGGAGAAGTCCTGCGCCCGCGAAGACTTGGCTCCGACTGGCGTGTCTGCAGTGTGAGGTAGCAGAGTTTGTTGGCCAGATACAATCTCAAAGGGGCTCTTGCTAGTAGCCGAACTCTTCTGTGCATTAAAGCAGAGCTGTGCTACATCCAGAAGTTCGACCCAATTTCTTTGATTAATCCACACGAAGTGCCGCAAGTATTCTTCTAGCATCCCATTATATCTTTCAGTCTGCCCATCTGACTCGGGGTGGAATGTCGAACTCATGCACAGATTAGTGCCAAGCCGCAAAAAGAGTTCGGACCAAAATTTCCCTGTGAATCTCCCATCCCGATCACTGATGATCTCTCGGGGCACTCCCCAAAACTTCACCACATTCTGGAAGAATAACTTAGCCGTCTCCTCGGCCGTCACATATTTCGGTGCAGGAATGAATGTGGCATACTTAGAGAAACGATCAATCACAACTAGAATTGTGGCATTGTCTCATATCTTCGGCAGTCCAGCGATGAAGTCCAGGGATACACTTTCCCAAGGTTTAGCTGGTACGGATAGAGGCTCGAGCAGTCCTCCTTTCTTTTGTCTATCGACCTTGTCCTTCTGACACGTACAGCAAGTCTTCACAAAATCTGAAATCTCATCCCGCATTTGGGCCAATAGTATGCCCTTTCCACCAAGGCCATCGTGCGGTCTTCTCCTTGGTGTCCAGCCCACAGTGTATTGTCGCATTCCTCAATAATTCTTCTTCTCAAGTGTCCACCTTTTGGAACATAGAGACGATGACCCCGGGTCATCACAAGTCCATCGTCTGCCCAAAATCGTCGAGTCTTTCTTTCTTTAATCATCGACATAAGCTGTTGTCCAGTGGGTTCATCTGGCAAAAACCCACGTATTGCCTCTTTTATGCCCATGGTGAACTCGCTACTAGCCAAAGCTGAGAGTTGGCTTGATGGAGCTAGTTCACCCCTTCGGCTTAGAGCATCGGCGACCACATTTGTTGCACCAGTTCTGTATTATAGCGTGAAGTTGAATACCGCTAGAAGTTCTTGCCAACGGGCTTGTCGTCCCGTTAATCTCGGCTGAGTCATGAACTGGCTCACTGCAGTGTTGTCCATCTTCACAAGGAAAGCAGCTCCCAATAGGTAATGTTTCCATACCCTCAAGCAGTGGACTACGGCAATGAGCTCTTTCTCTTGTGCCATGTACTTTCTTTATGCTTCGCTCAGCTTTCTACTCTCAAAAGTTACCAGGTGGCCATCTTGTATAAGCACCCCTCCGAGGGCAAAATCTGAAGCATCAGTATGCATCTCAAATGGCTTAGTCATGTCTGGTAGGCCTAGCATCGGGTCAGTGGACATTTGTCTCTTCAGGTTTTCAAGGGCCAATTGACAATTTGAGTCCCAATTCCACTCCATCTTCTTCTTGAGAAGCTCGGTCAAGTGTAAGGATATCTTGGAATAGTCCTTCACAAATCGCCGATAGTAGTTGGCCAGCCCAAGGAATGATCTCAATTCGTGCAGGTTTTTCGGGGGCTGCCACTCCTCAATTACCTGTATCTTCTTCTCATCCATACGAATGCATCCTGGTTCAATGATGTGACCAAGGAATGCAATTCTCTGTTGGGCAAAAGCGCACTTGGACAACTTAGCATTAAAACTGGTTTTCTTTGAGGCGAGCGAGCACCATCTCCAGGTGTGCTTCGTGCTCCTCCAAGCTGTTGCTATAGATTACAATGTCATCCAAGTATACGACCACAAATTGGTCCAAAAAGTCTCTCAAAACTTGATTCAACAAAGTGCAAAAAGTTGCAGGAGCATTAGTTAGTCCAATGGGCATTACCAGGAATTCAAATGCCCCATATCTCGTCACACAAGTGGTCTTATTTTCATCTCCCTGCTTCACACGTACTTACCAGTAGCCCGAACGAAGATCAATTTTGGAGTAATACTTCGCCCGAATCAGTTGATCAAAACAATCAGCCGGCAGAGGTATATGATACTTGTTCTTGATCGTAATCTTGTTGAGTGCCCGATAGTCCACGCACATGCGAAGAGAACCATCAGGCTTCTTTTGGAATATTACTGGGGCACCATAAGGAGACCTTGCAGGAACGATGATACCGACCTCCAGCATTTCCGTTAGTTGTTTTCGTGCCTAAGAGCAACTCAATTTCATGATCGATGTCTCTCTTTGGCGGTAGTTGCCGAGGGAGTTCTTCCAGCATGCCATCTTCGTACTTGTGTAACAACTGCTTCACCACCGGTGGTATTGACCCTGATTTCTCCTCCACCTCTTCCCAGTTTAGGTGAGCAAGGAATGTTGGCTCTCCATTCTTAAGACCCTTCCCCAGTTGGAATGCAGACAGCTTGGGGTTGGCCGATTTCCCAACAATAACGGGCACAACATTCCCGTCAACAATAATCGAATCAGCATAGGGGAGCACTTGCGTCTTATTCTCCCTCATAAATTGGACACCCAATATGAGTTTGAAGTCATCCATCCGGGCCGCGGTGAGGTCCGTGCTCCCCTCAAAAGGCCCCACACTTATCTTAACTGCCTTCGCCACTCCAACAACCGTTTTAGACGGTGAGTTTATGGCCTTCACCGTTCGGTTACTTTCTTCTAAAGATAGACCCAATCTCTCCACTTCCGAGATGTCTATATAGTTGTGAGTAGCACCGGAATCCACCATAGCTCGAATAGGTATCCCGTTGATGTGCACATCCACGTACATCAATCCTGGATCGCTTTTAGATCGAGTGCCTAGAGCTTCATGACCGCCTTGGGCCGTTCGCATATTAGCTAATGGTCCAGCAGCACCTCCTTCTTCACGATACGCTTCCTCACGTTGCATTTGGGGTGTATCTGGTCCCCTTTGAATTCCATTCGCTGCCAGAGGTCCACCCTTGTATGTTGGACAACTTCTCAATGGGTGAGGCTCTGAACAGTTGTAACATGACCTAGCAAATGGTCTCGGTGTGAAATTTCCTTGCTGGGCATCACCTCGATTTGTTCCCATGAAAGAGGGAGAGGGTCTATCTCCTCCACTTCCTAGAAAGTTCTGCCTGAAAGGCTTGTAGTTTCCCGTCTTGGCCGGAAAGGGAGTCACCTTCTCCTTGTCCTTCCTCACATCTTGTTGAAAGTCCACTAGACCCTCACCAATAGTTATAGCATCGGCCAGGTTCTGCACACGCTGGCGAGTGAGCTCGTTCCTAGCCCACGGTTTAAGACCTTCCATGAAAACAAAGAGCTTGTCCGCCTCGGACATGTCAGTAATCTGGAGTAAGCATGCCGAGAAGCTCTTGACATACTCTCGAATAGTCCCACCCTGCTTCAGTTCTCTAAGCTTTCGTCTAGCTTCATAGACCACGTTCTGGGGAAAGAACTGCTTCTTAAGAGCTTCTTTCATTAGTTCCCAAGTGTTTATAGTTATCCGCCCAGCTTCCATCTCGGACGATTGGACTCTCCACCATAATTTCGCATCGTCCTCCAAGTACGTAGAAGCCGTATCCACCTTCATGCTCTCCTCGGTGATACCTACCGTCTTGAAGTATTGCGTGATGTCGAAGAAGAAATTATTTACTTCTTGAGCATCCCTTGCTCCTTTGAATGCCTTAGGTTCTCTCACCTTTAGTTTCGGTGCATGATTAGGAGCAGCTTGTTGGGCATTCCGTTCTCCAGCGGCTCGGCCAATGGCCAAGGAAAGCGTCCTTAGCTCTCTGCCTTCACCTCTTCCAAAGCAGCCTGCAGATCAGTCACTGCTTTGGTGTTGTTGGTCAACAATGAGTGCATCTCCTCGGTCGCTACGTCGTTGCTCACCAACTTAGCATCGTGTGCTTGGGTAGCATGGAATAACTCTTCTGTAGCGTTACCCATTTCTTCTAGTTTCCCACTTTGCACACCGATATCGTTTTCCATAAGAGTCGTCTTCCTCTTCATGGATTCGGCATCCTCCTCGCTCTCACCATAGCAGAAGGTATGTACTTTGCTTACCATGGCCTCTAAAGCATCTAGTCTGGCCTTGGTAGCATCATCCGTAGCCAACACGCCTCTCGTTTCGTAGCCATCACTTTTCTTAGTCCCGAGTTCTAGCAACCTTGCTCTGATACCAAGTGTCACGGGTCGTCTCTTGAGGTTCTTAGACGCACCGTGATGCCGAGTGACCTTGGTTCCTAGCCCCAAGTCACTCCCGGCTTTTGAAATAATCGAAAAGGGACAAACGCTTCTCAATGGCAAATTCGTAAATAAACACAAAATAAATGGCACGGGACAAATTGCACGAAAATCACTTCATTGAATTGAATGCATGATTACAGAGTTTGAATGTACAATACGATGAGGGGGAGGAGTCGTTTACAATTGCTTGTTTGCTTGCTTGCTTGCTTGTGTGTAGATTTTTGTTCCCCCTATATGTGCTTAAAAAACATTTTCCCTTGTGATAGGTGTAGCACTTTTTTCCGAGGAGGTGGAAAATCTATCTACCTATGCTATACAAGTGCTAATTACAATCTACTTTATGCATTATCTTCTAAATGTCATATAAGGATGACCTGCAAAATTTGGGCCCATTCGGACTTCATTCGGATGCAAAACGGCACGTGCCAAGTCGGTTGCGGTTAGGGGCGCAGCTACTGCATGCGCTGCGTGCTGCTACTGGCAGGCTGAGCGCTGTCAGTGCGGCTGAGATATGGTCGTTTGGCATGGGCGGCTAGCTGCTGCACGCTGGTTGGGGCAACCATGGTGCACGCTGGTTGGGGCATGGCTGCCATGCGACGTGCACGCTGTTGGGGCAACCATGGTGCACGCTGGTTGGGGCATGGCTGCCATGCGACGTGCACGCTGTTGGGGCGCACACCACATGGTAACTTCAAGCAACGACTTGGGGTGCCGAGTAGTGTCACGATCATTGAGAGATGCTATATTCTTGCGACCCGTGACAATGCCCCGTGAGGGAAGTAATAGAAGCCTCTGTGAGGGGAGAAGTAGAAGCTCGACTGAGTGGGTGCCCCGTGAGGAGAGTAGTAGAAGCCTCTGTGAGGGGAGAAGTAGAAGCTTGACTGAGTGGGTGCTGTCACGGGTCGTTCGTGACTTCGCTCAGGAGACCCGTGAGGAGAGTAGTAGAAGCCCGACTAGCGGGTGCACTAAGAAGGAGAGTATAAAGAACCCACACAGGAGGAACTAAGAATAGGAAATTAAATCCTTCATTTTGTTTGAGTTGGGTATCGAACGCACAACCTCTTGGTTGTGAGCAGACCATCTTCCCACTGGGCTATGTGCCTTGTGATCATAAAAAACAATATGATTTCTTTAGAAGTAAAATTAGAATTTTTTTTTTGTGCACAGTATCTATAGACAAGTTATTATTTGAATGTGAAAACTTAATTATTAAATCACTAAATTATTAAATTACCAGATTAATAGATACTTTATTATTTTTTATAATGTGACTTATACAGAAATTATTTTCTTTACATGATATACCTACCACTAATTAATTAAAATAATATTAATTGGATTCCTTCCTTTATCGTTTAATAATTATATGTCAAATTTAGTCAAATTTTATTTAAAAATCATTAATTAATTAAAATATATTAGATGCCTAATTTTTTTTGTTAAATCGTTCACTAATTAGATATCTAAATTTCGTAAACTATATTTGTAAATCACTAATTAATTAGAATACTACTATTAGTTAATGCTTTTTTTCACCCAAAAAAAATAACATATTAAATTCTTTCGAAAGTTCTAGGAAGAATCGGTAAGGTATTCTTTTGTATCACCTTGCGTGGAATTAGGGTCTGTTTAGTTTGAGTCTCATATTGAGATTATGGTCTCAGTTTTAAAGTAGTCTCAAACTCAAATCAGATTCTAGATGATTTAATGTTTCCAATTTCATTTCCAAACTCAATTCAAAAGCAATTTAGACCTCAACTTGAATTGGTGAAGTAAATGATTGAATTTATGTATTTTACTCGGGCAGAAATATCGAACTGGACTGGGTTTCAAATTTAAGACTATTTTTTTTATTTCAAATCAAAATTCTAAATAAAGTTGAAATTTTATATCTAGACACAACAAAAAAAGAGAATTTTCGTATCAATTTTAATTTTAAAACAAACCACAAAAACAGTCCAAACCAAATAATGAATTGGCGAGTATAGGGCCCCGTCAATTCTTCTAATCTTGGTCGACTTGTAAACGTATTCTCCAATTGATCAATTGGGAAGTCCTGCCATGAGGGAAATTGGAATAGACGTGTCCTCCTAGTCCTTCCTTACCATATTTGGAATGCCTATGTACAGGGACGAATGCCCCAGAAAATTTAAAAAATACTAATAAGTATAGTAAATTTTATATGTAGTTCGAAATATTTTATCAGTTTCGCCCCCCAAAGATTTTTTTTGTTGCCGTTTTTATATGTAGTTCGATATACTGTTGCAGTTTCGCCCCCTAACGCCAAATTCCTGGCTTCGTCCCTGCCTATATACCAGTCATTACCCAGAAAAAAGAAAGAAAAAAACCTTTTTTGAGATGCAAATGTATTAAAGTCAAGATGAGTGAATTTGAAAGTAACAAATTTGGCCTAATATGTGTGTCTAGTTACATATAAGTCAATGCATTCTAAAATATCTTCATCTTTTTTTGTCAAGTACCATCAGCCTACAATATGGACATTTTCATAAGTAATCAAATCAAGAAATCGGGTTTTTTTTTTTTTTTTTTTGACGACCGGTGGGCGAACCCCATGAGCAGGGAGAGAGCACTACCCCATGAGCGGGGAGAAGAGAACCCTAGAATAGGGAGATTAAAGCGTACCTCATGCATGAGGAGGGTATCGAACCCGGGACCTCTTGGTCCCGGGCCGGCCTAATGCCCACTGGGCTATCAGGACCTTTGATAAGAAATCGGGTTTGATAAGGGTAAGTTCTCATTTGACAATTACTTTTAGAGAATGTATTAGTTCAGAGAATGTATCTGAATATCTGTAGCTTAAATCATTACAAACACACTATATTATATGTTAGAAATGATGATACGAAAAATAACATTTTTTGTTAGTAAAAAATATTTTAAAATTATGTATCTACTTATTTTTTGATTTTTTTTTTTATCTTATAAGAAAGTAGATATCGTGAAGGAGTATTAACTTCTTAAAGAGTATCTTAAGTGTTCATATTTCTAACTTTGAGAATATTAATAAAAAAAAAAATAGTTAAAAACAATGTAAAACTTGCATAAAAATAAGAAAGGAAAACTTGAATCATATCGTATTAGATGGTGGTGCAACTCTTTATATTTTGATCCAATTTTTGTACTCCCCAATCTGGTGGTTAAAGTTAATACTTTTATACACTGTAATGAAAATGTCGAAGGCTGTTCAAGTTCCAGAGAAAAGTGATTAGAGAAAAGCTTTATATATATAAACAATTTCTTCTTTTCTTTTTTTATTAGTAAATTTTTATTTTTATTTTTTTATACATAAACTATTTTTAAACTATTGTTTTTGTCAAATTAGTGTAAACTAGTTATTTCCAATCAATTTTGAACACGTGTTTTGCATATGTTTGTTAGTCTTAATGATATTTTTGTTAATTTAACTCATTAATACTTGAAATACGTACAAAACGGATTATTAAAAGCGATAGAAAATCATCAGTTTCATACTAATTTGATAAAAAAAAAAATTGATTTGAAAGTTTATATACAAAAATAATAAAAATAAAAATTTATTGATAAAAATAAAATATTGTTTGTCTATAACAGCTTTTCTCAAAGGGATTAATACAGACCCGATTTTCATATCGTAGGACAAAAAGCCTTTAATGCAGAAATTCTTTATGGGGCCAACTCCGGTCGTCACCTTTTGTCATCCACAAAATATTTTACGCGGAATTAGCAACTAAACATTCACCCCTTTGCAAATTGGCATTATATATTTAAGTGTTTGTTAGATTGAAGCTTCACGGGCATCCATTAAAATGTACTATGGGCTTCACCACAGGCCAACAATGATTTTGCAGCCGCCACCAAACAATATCTGATTGAATTATTTCTGATTTGGGTTGACCTGATTGATACATAAATTAAGCCTAAATCAATTTTGATTGAATATAGAAATGAAACTTGAATCATTAAATCATCTAAAATTTGATTTGAGTTTGAGACTGAGATCAAAATATTAAATTCAAACTTAATCTAATCACACTCTAAATATTTTATTCATTTCTCACATCCACCAATAATATTAGAGCATGCATCGAGATTCATGGCCATGGAGTATGGGTCCCTGCATGGTTTTGGTAGCAGGGAAGGATGGTTGGACGACTCTGTCGGTGCCCGTAAACGTAGGGCGTGTGGTAAGGACAGATGCATAAATTATACTCCCTCCATTCCCTTTTAATTGTCGTTTAGGGATTTATAGGTATCCAAATTAATTGTCATTTAAAACTCTTTTATTAGTTGTCAACAATTTATTCTAATTATACCATCGACATTTATTTTATTATTACCGCCTCCGTCATCCTTATTTTTTCCTTTATTTTCTTATGCTATAGAAGTGAGAGAGAGGGTAATATTGGAACTTTCGGTAAAAATGACAAGTTCCTTAATTTTCTAAAATTGTCTAAAGAGTCTTATATTTAGGAATGGAGCGAGTATATTGTTACAGTGATGAAAATAGGGGCGGGAGAGTCTCTCAAGATTTTAAATTTTTTTTATAGATATAGTAAATTTTATATATAGTTTGGAATATTTGATCAAATTTACACCCCAAATTTTATTTTTATAATTTTTATATGTAATTCGACATACTGTTATAAATTTTCACTCCAAATCTAAAAGTCTTTAATTCCCTGTATTGTAAGGTAAAATATGAGAAGATATATTTGCTCCCATAAAAAGAAAACATAATGTACATTTCATTCACGTCTATACATAACGGGGCGTGGTCTCTATACAAAATGTACATTTCATTCACGTCAATGGAGTTACTACCGCAAAAGCTACCTTACAAATGGAAAAGATGGATGTTTTGTCTTGCACATAATAATAATAATAATAATAATAATAATAATAATAATAATAATAATAAAAGTGGAAGGTTTGTTTCCAAACAAGTTCGTAGTTAGTAGAAGCGGAAATGAAGCCAAAGAACGGTTAAACAATATTTTGATCAAATTCTGACATTAGAAACCTAGAATCCAACTTAATTCTTAAAGATATTTGATCACACACACACACACACACACACACACACATATATATATATATATATAAAGTTTTTACAGTGAAAGTGTCTCAATATTTAACTCCGAGTCTCGTAATATATTATCTAACACACCAATGAGATTGTTACAAAAAGGAGCAATATGAATAGTTCGACCCTATTAATTCACTTTAATACGATAATAGAAAATTGAGTTAAATCCAAATCTTTAAAGTTCTAAAAAAAATTTTATGGTCAATATAATTAGAGAAAAAATAAATTTAATAGCAGAAAATATAAAAGTTAATTATTTTTAACTCAAATTAATTAAAATCAATTCCAATGCAATGCACCCAAACCGGTGTGCCAAGAATTTGGACCATTAAATTTCGACTCCTCTTGACTTGAATATATTTGAGTTTTGAGTGGTGATTTTTTCTTCTTTTTTTTTGGCTGGGATTATGGTAAGGAAGGATTAGGAGGACACGTCTAATCCAATTTGCCCTCATGGCAGGACCTCCCAATTGATCAATTGAAGAATACGTTTACAAGTCGACGAAGATTAGAAGAATTGACGGGGCCATATACTCGCTAATTCATTATTTGGGTTTGCACTGTTTTTGGTTTTGGACTGTTTTTAGTTTGGCTTAAAATTGAAATTGATATGCAAAAAAAAAAAAAAATGATACGCAAATTCTTTTTATTATTATTATTATTGTGTCTAGATATGGAATTTCAACTTTATTTAGAATTTTTTATTTGAAACAATAGTCTTAAATTTGAAACTCAATCCAGTCCGATATTTCTGCCCGGAGTAAAATACGTAAATTCAATCATTTACTTCACCAATTCTAGGGTGTATTTGGATTGAGTTTTTTTTAGTTTGAAAACTCAAGTTGAGATCTAAATTGCTTTTGAATTGAGTTTGGAAATTAAATTAGAAACATTAAATCATTTAGAATATGATTTGAATTTCAAACTACTTTAAGTCTGAGACCATAATCTCAATGTGAGACTCAATCCAACCAAACCCTAATTCCACGCAAGGTGATACAGAAGAATAACTTACCGATTCTTCCTAGAACTTCCGAAAGTATTTAATATGTTTTTTTTTTGAGGTGAAAAAAGCATCAAACTAATAGTAGTATTTTAATTAATTAGTTATTTACAAATATAGTTTACGAAATTTAGACATCTAATTTTGTAAACTATTTAACAAAAAATATGCATCTAATATATTGTAATTAATTAATGATTTTTTAAATAAAATTTGACAAAATTTGACATCTAATTATTAAACGATAAAAGAAGGCATCCAATAAATATTATTTTAATTAATTAGTGATAGGTATATCATGAAAAGAAAATAATTTAATTAATTATTTTAAAATATGTTTTCTAATTTTACTTCTAAAGAAATCATATTGTTTTTGACGTAATGTTAGTGAGGAGCCATTTTACCGTGTTGCGGTATGGCAGTGGAAACATGACTCTCATGTTTATAAGGGATTGTACATGAGTGACGGGACGATCGTTTCTTGTGGATAGGTGGCATGGTGAATTCTTTGGCTTTGATAATTTTATTTCTAATACATAGTATCCTAGGAATATCCCTTTGTTAGTGTGGTTATTATTGCATTTGTTTATCTCTAGGTTTGAACAAATTACTATAATTCGTACCCGTTTGTGGATTAGTCGACATTTTTTACGCTTAATATTTTATAGTTCCTTTTCACTTCCTTCTGTACATGCAGGGACGAAGCCAAGAATTTAGTGGGAAGGGAGAAAACTGTAACAGATATCTGACCTACATATAAAAACCTGAAAAAAAAATATTGGAGTGAATTTGATAAAATATTCCGAACTAGATATAAAATTTACAATATCTAGTAATATTTTAAAAAAAATCTCGTGAGGGCGACTGTCACCCCGCGCCCTATGTCTCCGTCCCTGTGTACATGGGCGAGTTAGTAGTAAATTGGAAAGTATAAGGGGGATTAATGAGATTTGGTTTGGGTGTAGTGAAAGGGGTTCTTACTATTTCGTTGTAATCTTCTGTAAACCTTTTTTGATTGAGTTAATATACAACTCATTTACACATGCAACTTGCAATCACCGCCTGACATGCATGTAGGTTTCATATTGCCAAATTCTCTGCTTGTCGTGGTGCCAGCTAAAATATCTAGGGCACATGGGACCAACCCTCTTTTCTTTTGATTTATCTTAAAAAATCAATACCAAAAATCCCACACGTTGCTCACTATAAAACCCCCACTTCTTACTACAAATCTAAGCATCCCAAGAAAAAACCATTCTCTTACATACTAAAAAATAGTGCACATTTCTTAGGGTTTGGGAAAAAAATGGCTTCCAAGACCACCACAACTTTGGCTTTCTTTCTTGCTATAAACCTTATTTATCTTCACTATGGTCAGTGCTTGTGGTGATTGCCCTAAACCAAAGCCTAAACCAAAGCCAAAGCCAAAGCCTGCCTGCCCTCCTCCTCCCAAAGCTCCTACTCCTACTCCTCCTAAGCCTACTTACCCTACACCTCCCAAAGCTCCTACTCCTACTCCTCCTAAGCCTACCCCTCCCAAAGCTCCTACTCCTACTCCTCCTAAGCCTACCCCTCCCTCTGCTCCTACTCCGCCTAAGGCAAGCTGCCCAAGTGATACCCTAAAATTGGGCGTTTGCGGGGATTTGCTCGGAGGTTTGATCAGCGCCGTCATTGGAACACCTTCAAAAACTCCTTGTTGCTCTCTCATTCAAGGCCTTGCCGACCTTGACGCCGCCGTTTGCCTTTGCACTGCCATTAAGGCCAATGTTTTGGGCATTAACCTTAATGTCCCACTTTCACTTACCTTGCTCCTTAATGTCTGTGATAAGAAGGCTCCAGAAGGATTCAAATGTGAATAAACCTTAATCTTAATTTCTTCTATTAAAATGTGCTCATTTCTTAATAATCATGTCATAGTATTTTCAGATTGAGTTTTATGTTTTGTTGGGTTTATTTTATATAAGCTTTTTAAATGTAATACTTGTAAGCATTGAGCCCTTTGGCTTGTTTTTCTTTATAATCAAGATGGAAATGAGAATTCCTTATGCATTGTTATATTTGTTTTCATTCTCTTTTTAATTTAAGTACTATTAATATGTATATGACTTATAGATTTGTTACTGTAACCCAAAAGATAGCTTGTCAGCCCTTCCGCTTGTTGGATTAGGTCATTTTAATGTAGAAAATAGGCAAAATGGCGGGAAGATGTGTGATATTATAAATAAATATAAAAGGGAAAAAATTAAAGGCTCGTAATATTTTTATTAATTTAGTAGTCTTGTTCGTAATGGAAAAAATTATTTTGATGACATCCAATTAATTTGATCAGAAAAGTAATCCATTCGTATCATAATATAAGTCGTTTAAGGTATTTAGCGAAAATTATAAAAGAAATCATAAATGTACTTTGTTAGTCAAAATATGATTATTACTCTCTTAAATATGTTTATTATACCCTAAAATATGTTTGTTTAAGAGAGTAATATTGATATTTTAACTGAAATTTTATCTCTTTTACTTCTTTAATTTCGCTAAATATTTTTAACGATTTATATTATGAAATGGAGGTAATAACATATATATAAGACCACACGTAACATATATGAGACCATGCAATTGGTGGATTTTTTCTTTAAAAAAAAGATGTTTTATGGGTGAAAAAAAGATGTTTTATTGATGATGAGTAAAAGAGACTGGAACCAAGTTATTCCCAGTACAAGATATCAATTTTGACGTATATAAGGGCCCATCCTATATAAAAAATAAACCAGTCACAATCACGGGAAGACAAAGTAACATGGACTCGCAATATGTGCTATTAATTATTCTTGAATTTACATGAAAAAGATCTTCCAAGCTTTATTTAATTTCCAACGCAACAATTCATACAGGTTAGTCTCCTATCATTATCATAAAAACTTTTGACTAGGGGTGTCAATCGAGCTATGTGAGTCGAATTTGACTTAGCTCACGCTCAATTTACATAAAAATTGGAAAGTTCAACTCACACTCAGCCCGAAAAAACTTACAAACATTAAACTCACGCTCAACTCACATTCTAATGTAAGCTCAAGCTGAGTGTGAGTTTTAAGCATTGAGCCCTTTGGCTTGTATTTTTTTTATAATCAAGATGGAAATGAGAATTCATTATGCATTGTTATATTTGTTTTCATTCTCTTTTTAATTTAGCAGTATTAATATGTGTTTGACTTATAGATTTGTTACTGTAACCTAAAAGATAGCTTGTCAAGCCATTCCGCTTGTTGGATTTGGTCATTTTAATGTAGAAAATAGGCAAAATGGCGGGAAGATGTGTGATATTATAAATAAATATAAAAAGGGAAAAAATTAAAGGCTCGTAATATTTTTATTAATTTAGTACAGTGTTGTTCGTAATGGAAAAAAGTATTTTGATGACATCCAATTAATCTGATCAGAAAAGTAATCCATTTGTATCATAATATAAGTCGTTTAAGGTATTTAGTAAAAATTATAAAAAAAATAATAAATGTACTTTGTTAGTCAAAAAATAACTATTACTCTCTTAAATATGTTTGTTATACCACTAAAATATGTTCGTTTAATAAGGTAATATTGATATTTTATCTAAATTTTTATCTCTTTTACTTCTTTAATTACTCTAAATATCCTTAACAATTTATATTATGAAATGGAGGTAGTAACATTTATGAGACATACGTATCATATATGAGACCATACAATTGGTGGATTTTTTCTTCAAAAAAATGATGTTTTATATAACTTGAGTAAAAGAGATATTTTTTTTTGAAGATCGATTGGGCGGGGGGAGAGAGAAGTGTGTCAGACGAGGAGAAAATAAAGCCCTAGAAAGGGAGATTAAAACTTGTAGCACGTAGATGGAGGGTATCGAAGAGGTCGTGGGTAGACACCTACCCCACTGGGGTAGGACACCTTTGATGAATAAAAGAGACTGGAACCAAGTTGTTCCCAGTACAAGATATCAATTTTGACGTATATAAGGGCTCATCCTATCTAAAAAATAAACCAGTCACAATCACCGGAAGACAAAGTAGCTTGGACTCGGAATATAGGGTTTGCATTAGACTGACTTTGTTTTTGTAGAAAGCCCAAAACATGGCATAAAAAAAATTGGACCAACATTTTTTGCCGGAACGGAAGTTACCTGGCACATAAATTCTCGGTTGACGTGGAAGAGTTTGGAAACGGAAGTGGGACTTAATTTAAATTTCGTTCCACTTCCGTTCCCATTGACCCGATTTAAATTTCTCTTCCTTTCCTCCCGTCATATTTTACAAAGGAAAAAAAAACCCCAGCCCCCTAAAATCCCTTGCTATCCCGCCTCCTGCCTCCTACTCCAACAACTTCTTTCTCTTTCATCTCTCAATTTGTGAGGTAAAATTTGATTTTTTTTTGAAAAAATAGTAAATTATTTGTCGAGTTTAACTATGAATACACTAATTATGTTTAGGAAATCAAAGTAATTTGTTGATTTTGTGAATTATTTGTGGATTTTGTTGAATTTGGGTATTTTTGAATTTATGGTATTTTTGTTGATAGGGTAATTTGTGAATTGTGAATTGTGAATTTGGAAATTGTGAAGTTGTGATTGTGTGGATTTATACTTAGAGCATTTGTGATTTTAGGGCATTAGTTAACTTGTAAAATTGTCAATTTGGTAATTTTGTGTATTGTGTGAATTTAAGGCAATAGTAGAACTGGAGATATTACATGTATTTTTTCTGATAAATTTTATGTGTATTATTTTTTTGTATAGATGGTCATTCCCGCTCATCTTCATCCCGGTCCTTTTGATCCCACCGTTTTGAACAAACAACCGTCCCATAGATCTTTATGAATATGGCACGGGGAAGAGACCCAGAACGACCCGTTAAAGGTGATTACGAGTTCGGGTAACTTTTACGCTGCCTATGCTAGAGAAACCAACCGTAGAGTGTTAAACCTAATCGACCTAGTAGGGTTTGGGGGATGTTGTAGATTAGGTAATATGAATGTAGATCACGCTCTCGTGACTGCATTAGTTGAGAGATGGCGCCTGTCGATCACGCTCTCGTGATTGCCGAGCCCGTACCGCCCTCGTATGCTTCGAGATGGTTGAGTATCAACCTGACCGACAGGGTTATGCGTCAATTTGGGTTCCAGTAGGTAGTACCAATCCCGGTAGGGACAGAGGGTACTAAAGAGGGCGAAGACCTCCATAGGTTGAACGCGTTAGCATCAAGAAATTGGGAGAAAGTCCACGCCGATTACATTACATTGTGGGATTTATGCGTCGATGCCCTGGCTGCCGCTGTTTCCACCATCGGTAATGTTATTCCACCAACCCGCGAGTACATGGATTGGCACAATCGCACTACCGTTCATCTTATCACGAACCCCCAAATTCGGGATCCCAGGCCACTCCCGATGGGTATTCAATACGCTGCTACAGCAGGCGACATTTTGGTAAGTTTTATTCGTTTCGTTTTCATCGTAAATAATTTTTTTCCTGAATATACTAATTTTAATATTATGTTGCAGGAGGAGTCGAACAGGTTGATGCTGGAAGAGTTCAAGAAACCTACCCCTGGAACTGTTGCGCAGTACAAGTCACTCATCACCTGGGCTGCACAAACGATCAGGGATACCTTCGCAGCGGCTGGGAAGTCGGTGTCTTGCAGATCGCGGGCTGCCAATGTGGTTGCCGCTGCCGTCCTGCAACCTTCCATACGGTCGAGTGAGCGTGTTCCGAGTAGGGCTGTGGTTGGGAGGCAGGCACTCGCAGGAATCGCCAGGATACTCAGGAGCATATTGCCTCTAGGCGCCAGAGACAGCGTGGCGGGATCGTCGCAAACACAACAAGAAACGACTCAGTTCGATCAAATGACACATCATCCTCCTCAATCCGAGCAACCTTCTACGGTTACTACTCCGTTAGAGACTCAGCGCGATGTCCCCACTGATTTTGATTACCTATATCCGAGCGTTGGCACATATACTCCTGGTACTTTATTTGGAGGTCATCCTGGTGCTGGGCCCTCTTCATCGGGGCAGGGAGAAGTATCCTTTGGTGCGTCGCCCTCGTACAGATTGGGCTTGGACCAGACACAGACGCAGCAGCAACAACAAACTCCATAACTCCAGGCAGATTTCCCAGAGGAGGTGTTACGGATCGACGCCAAGGGGACAGTTTTCGTTGAGATTGAGCATGGTAGTGCTGTGCGAACCAGGACCGGCCACACATACTATCTCCGGGTTCACCGAGAAGCCCACGTAGATAGGGCTGTTAACGAACCGAATCGAGCTGGTTTTGGGCCAAACCGGTTCGGATCGTTACGAAACCCGAATCGATTCGAAAATCGGTTCGTTAGTCAACCGATTCGGTTGTTCAATTCGTAATCGGTTCGAAATAAAATCGTACAAAACCGGTTCGTTAATCGAACCGTATCAAATCGCGCAAAACTGGTTCGCTAATCGGATCGGAAATCATAATTCGCATAAAATCGTAATTCAGTTCGTTAATCGGATCATACTATTACAAAACAGTGAAAACACTCCCAAATAGCTTAATTCAAAAAAGCAACAGAAGCTTGCTCCAGAGCTTATTATTTCTACCAAAAGAGGAGTATCAAGTATTTGAAACACAACCATATTATCATATTTCTAACCGGTTTAACGAGCGATTTCAAACGATTTACGAGCCATTTTACCGAATCGTTACCGAGTCGAACGAGTTAGCGAGCCGATTTTAACGAACCGATTAACGAGCGATTTGCGAGTTTACCGGTTCGCCAACAGCCCTACACGGAGATACACTCCTTCAAATCCTTAGATAGGATATGCTTTATTTAATTCTTGTAAACAATATATTTATGACACACAATTCGTTTGTTTTTTTCATTGTTCTTATTTTATTAATACATTTGGTTTATCCTGAGTAATTTTGTGTACACGTATTTTGGTTAATATTCTGGCAAAGTTCATTATTTTGTTGTAAAGACTCATGTGTCTCAGGAAAAAACAACTAGCTAGGTCAAAACGGAAGTGTCACTTGGTAATTTGTGCCCGGAGAGGGAAAAAAATCACTTTTTCTTCAAACACACTGGCCGATGGGGACGGAAGTCGAGCAAAACGGAAGTCCCACTTTCATTTCCAAACTCTTCCACGTCAGCCGAGTATTTATGTGCCAGGTCATCTGGAACGGAAGTCCCACTTCGTTTCGAACAGGGAACGGAACTTCCGTTCCGGCCAGAAATATTGGTCCAGTTTTTTTTTTTATGCCATGTTTTGGGCTTTCTACAAAAACGATGCCAGTCTAATGCAAACCCCGCAATATGTGCTATTAATTGTTCTTGAATTTACTTGAAAAAGATCTTCCAAGCTTTATTTAATTTCCGCCACATCAATTCATACAGGTTTTGGTGAATACAATTCATACAGGTTAGTCTGCTATCATTATCATCATCATCAAAACTTTTGACTAAGGGTGTCAATCGAGTTATGTGAGTCGAGTTTGGCTTAGCTCACTTTTAACTCACTTAAAAATTGGAAAGCTCAGCCCAAAAAAGCATACAAACATTGAGCTCACACTCAACTCACATTTTAATGTGAGTCTCACGAGCTAAATTTATATTAGCAAAAAAATAAAAATCATGTAGTAAGAATAGTATAATATAATGAATATTGAAACTAAATTATAACAAGAATACAAATATATAATACCATGATACTTAATTCTTGAAGCAAAATAAACTAATAAAAAGATAACAAAACCTAAATACATAGCAATATTAAAGGTTAAAGAATATACATGCAACGTAGACAAAAATCCTTATATAGACTAAAACAAAAGAAACGGAACTCACATAATTGTAAAAGCCTTATATAGAGAAAAACAAGAGAAGTAGAAGTTCCATAATTGTTTGTTATACTAATAAAATGAGTCTTATATAAAAAAACAAGATAACTCATGCACTTAAAATTCGAACAAATGATAAAATTGCAAATTGCAAAAGAGTGATTTAATTTCATTGTTGGTGCCAAGTCCAATTTCGGCAATCCCGTTGAATTCTTTTACAATATTTCACTTTTTATTGTGATTCAAATATACAAAAGAAAAATAAAATATAAGTAAATAAAGTAAGAATCAGTAATGAAGAACAAATAATTTAGACAAGTAAAATAGAAAAACTAAGTAAAAAATAATTTACAAAAGCAGAATCAAACTCTTCCTCATAATCACTCCCTTTTGGTGAACTCCTAATCCAATCTTAACCACAAACTAATCATTCAACTGTATAGGGAAGTAGTGGGCTGTGAAATTGATTCAAGATACGATCCCGGTGCTAAAAGCACTCTCACATGCTATCGAACTTATAGGAATTGCTAATACATTTTTTGTCATCATAGACAAAATAGGGGATTTAAGAGTATTTTCTTTCTAATAATCCGAGATAATAAAGTCTTCATCAACACTACCACTTTTTGTTAGGTAAAGCTTTTCTTCCAAATAAACATTTAGTTCACTCTTACAATGCATCACTTCTTCCTATTCACTAAATTTAAGGAATTCTTCATTGTTAATTTATAGGTTTTATTTTTTTAATTAGTATTATTATATTTATATATATAATATATTTTAATTATACTATTCTTATTCGAGTTTCGAGTTTTTTTCGGGCTGAGAAGGGTCAAGCTCACGCTCAACTAACATAAAATTCGAGTTTGAATATTGAGTTCAAACTCGTCTCACGCTCAGCTCACCTCAGCGCACGCTCACATTTTTTCGAGCTATTTGAATCGGGTTCAGTCCGGCCCTAACCATTTGACACCCCTACTTTTGACCCTTATGAAAAAAATGAATAAATTAAACGTTTATTTATTATTAGTGGTCCATCAAAACATGACCACTTTGATATATATGGAGAAATTCTTCAAAACCTATTTTCTGCCAAACCATTCCAAACGTTAAAAAATAAAAATAAAAAAGAAGATAAAATAGGAAATTTGTAATATTTCTTCGAAAATTTTGATCACTTTGTTGCTTTACACTTCATTGTTGTAGTAGCTGACAATTATATTTTGAACGAACCGAGTTGGAATTATTCATTACGATTATTCCAAGAATCTAAATTGGTGAATTTGTAAGGCTATTTTGCTAGCTAAAATAAGAATGAAAATTCATTTCATTTTGTGTAAAAAGGAAAAAATTCCGTTTAAAAAGTATAAAAGAAAAAGATTCCATTTAAAAGGGGAAAATCTTCTTATAAAAGAAAAAGATTCCATTTAAAAGGGGAAAATCTTCTTACTTTTGGTCATATGTTTTTGTTACTACATGTATACAGGAACGAAGCTCGAAATTTGGAGTTGGGGGCGTAACTGCAACAGTATATCGAACTAAATATAAAAACGGCAAAAAAAAATAAAAAAAATCTTTGGGAGTGAAACTAATAAATTTTCCGAACTACATATAATTTTTTTATACTTAATAGTATTTTTTTATACTTAATAGTATTTTCCGAACTACATATAAATTTTCCGAACAACAGTATCTCGGAAGCGACTCCCCCGCCCCTATCTTCGTACCAGCATGTATAAGGTCATATAACCAATGAGCATGATTACAACTGCTACTTTGGAACTGTGAATATTGTCCTTTTGCAACTCTTTTTTCCTTCTTTCTTTTGAGGAGAGCTTATGCCTAGTCCAAATTTGGACTAAAAATTTAAGCACAATAGATTTTCTCTACACTCCCTCTAACATTTTCGGTGCAATACTTTTAATTTATTTAATTTTGAACTTTTAAGACTTATAAGGATATGACCGAAAGCAGGATTGCGCTACCATCTAATACGATTTGGTTCAAATGTTCCTTTCTTATTTTTATGCAAGTTTTACATTTTTTTAACCATTTTTGTTTATTAATATTATAAAAGTTAAAAATATGAATACTTAAGATACTCTTTAAGAAGTTGATACTCCTTCACAATATCTACTTTCTTATAAAAGAAAAAAAAATGTGGACAACTGATTCTTAAAATATTTTTTACTAGCAACAAATGTTATCTTTTGTACCATCATTTCTAGCATATAATACGGTTTGTTTGTAATGTGTTAAACTACTGATATCCGGATACATTTTCTAAACTCATACATTATTATTATTATTATTATTTGAAGACCGATTGGGCGGTTGCCCATATAAGGGAGAGAGAACTGTCTCAGACGAGGAGGATTAAAGCTTACTGCACGCAGACGGAGGGTATCGAACCCACGACCTCAAAGTCGTGGGCAGGCGTCTGCCCCACTGGGCTAGGACACATTTGATAAACTCATACATTCTCTAAAAGTAATTGCAGGCCCGTCTCAAATAATATCGAGGTCATGACCGAATTATTAAAATTAGGCCCCTGATTTTTTTTTTTTTTATTGTATGAATTATAAAAAAATGTCATATAATACGGTTTGTTTGTAACGTGTTAAGCTACTGATTTCCGGATACATTTTCAAAAAGTAATTGCAGGCCCATCTCAAATAATATCGAGGCCATGTGCGAATTATTAAAATGAGGCCCCTGATTTTTTTTTATTGTATGAATTATAAAAAATGTCAAAACGTAACTATAAACACAATTTTCGAGAGTACGAGCAATCATAATATTGATCTGTTATTTAAAAATGTTTATTCTTCTAACACTTTTTGAAGCGAAACCGCCAATCCAAACTTCGTAATTGACTTTCTTCAAAGTATCATTCTCACTTGCTATCAAAATTAATCCATTGAGTCTTTCTTGTGACATGTAAGACTTCAACAAATTCAATTTAGAAAAACTTCTTTCTGCAAATATAACAGTTACAAGAACAACCAACAAAATTTTATGTACAATAATTTGACTAGGAAAAAACTCAAGATCTTCAATATCTTTTTTACTAATAGTTATTAAGTGATTTTAATCAAAGGTGTCCTAACCCATTGGGGCAGACGCCTACCCAGGTCGTGGGTTCGATACCCTCCGCCTGCGTGCGACAAGCTTTAATCTCCATTTCTAGAGCTATCTCCTCCTCATCTGAGGCAGTTCTCTCTCCCCTATATGGGGCAACCGCCCAATCCGGCTTCCAAAAAAAAAGAGTAATTTTAAAAAAATTGAGAGGACCGCATGTCACTTTGGACATACTCACCACCGGGCTGAGTAATTGCCAAATGAAAATGAGAACTTTTCCTTATCAAATCCGATTTCTTCATTTGATTAGGTTTGAAAATGTTCATATTGTAGGCTGATGGTACTTGACAAATAAAGATGTAGACATTTTAGCATTTTTTTTTGATGAAAAAAATTTGATTGACTGATATGTAACTGAATAATTATGTTGTGTACCTGAGTTATATGTGGGGTCATAAACTATTTGATCCACATTGAGTCACATCACTATTTTTATTAAAAAAATAAAAACACTCCCCTATATGTTCTCATTCGATCTTGAGTCAAACCACTTAGAATTTGTTACGTAATATTTCTTTTAATTATATATACACATAGTAAATTGTGAGTGATTGAATGCATAAATGAGTATATACATGTGTACATATGATTATTTGCTCAGTCAGCACTAATTACAAAGAGCAACTAGATATTGTGTCTGGATTTTAATTAATATTATTCCCTTATTTATATATATATATATATATATATATATATATATATATATATATATATATATATATATATTTATAGTCGTTTTGATTTTTAGTTATATCATGACACGTGTCATTTTCTAAGATTTTATGTTTTTAATTAGTTATAAAAAAAAATTGGTGCAAAAAAATTGAATTATTGTATTTAATTTGGGGGAAGGGGGATTCAATCCCACGACATGCAGGTTGAATGCTATACAACATTGTCAGCTACTCTAACAGATATTTGACAACTATTTTATTTATTTTTTCAATGGAATGCTAATTTAAGTAAACATTTCCACGATCTCTGACAAATCTAAACTAACAATATTTTTGGTATTATATAATAATCTACATTAAATATATTCTCTTAATTTCAAAATTCAAAACTCATCTCATACTCTTAACCTCTTCTTTTATCATTATATTTTAGAAGTTTATAAAAAATTTAACACTTTAAATTCTTTTATAAAAAACTTCATTGGTTTAAAATATTTTTCCATAATCAATCTATATTTATATTACTTAACATGTTTTCAAGCTTTAACCAATCAGAAATATTCAAAACTCTAACCCAAATTTCTCAAATTTTCTAACTCTTAATTATTATAAAATACTTGATTGGTTGAGATAAATTTTGATTAATTAAATTAATTCAAACTAATTATTATCTTAAAACAAATTTAAATATCAAATTACTTACCTAAATATCTCTACCATCCTAAATTTTTCCTCATAATCTTGAACACACGTTTCAGTTAAATTCTGATTCCCATCTTTTATTTAAATTCAAATACGATAAGAATTAAATTAGTGTAACGAACCATTTAGTTTTCTGTTAAACCCACAGGCAAGCCTCCTCACAAAACCTTTTTCATTAAAAGAGTCAAAAAATCAAAAAATCAATTTTAGTTGATCGGACATTTAATTGTTATCGTATTATTAACTGAGTTGGAATTTTCCCAATGAATTTGAAAGACGAACTTTATTTTCTTTTTAGAAGGTTCATATTCGACTTATTCAAATTAGATTATATATTTTAGTATTTTTAAAAGGTTTTTTTTTTATTTTTTATATTCTAATATTCTAATTTTATTTTTTCAATATTATTCAAAATCGCACATAGAAAGTGTATGAAGTTTTTTTAATTTTAAAACATTATAAATAATGGGTTTGAGCATGATTTTTAATTGAATTAATTGGTTGAGTTTTTTTAGTCCATAAAGTTTGGTGACAAACCTAACTTGCTTTTATATTTTTTTTTTCATTCCAATAGTAAAAGTTTTTGTTTTCAAAGAAAATTGGTTCACCTAACCATTTAGTTTTCTGTTGAACCCGCACGCAAGCCTGCTCACTAAACTTTTTCATTAAAATGGTCAAAAATTAAAAAAATAAACTTTAGTTAATCGAGTCATTTAATTCTTATCGCATCATTAACTGAATTGGAATTTCCCTAATGAATTTGATAGGCGGCCTTTATTTGTTTTTCGGATAGTTCATATTCTACTAATTCAAATTAAATTATATTTTTCAATATTTTTCCAATTCAAATATTTTCTTTTACTTTTTTTCAATATTATTCAAGACCCCACATCAAAAGTGTATAATTTTTTTGAAATTTGACGACATTATAAATAAAGCTAGTGGGTAGGATTTTTAATCAATGACTTTGTTGATTTACTTTTTAATCTATTAAATTGAGTGAAAAATCAAATTTGCCTTTTAACTTTTTTATTCCAACCTTAAAAAAAAATTCAGAGAAAATTAGTTTACCGAACCATTTAGTTTTCTGTTGAACCCGCATGCGAACTTCTCACCAAACTTTTTTCATTAAAAGGGTAAAAAAAAAATAATTAACTGATCGAGTCATTTAATTCTTGTCGTGTCATTAAATGGATTGTAATTTTCCCCAATAAATTGGAGAGAAGTAGTTTATTTGTTTTTGGATTGTTCATTTAAACTGTTAATTTTTTCAAGAAAACTTACAACGCCGACCTTGAGAAATCATTGTAATAATATTCTTCTATTACCAGATCTTTTTTTTTGATATTTTGCATATAAATACAAAATTCTTATATATTTTTTTTCTTCTGTATAGGTAGGTTTGGAAAACCAAACAAAAATATCAGTGTAGAGTATCATTTTACACTTTTATTCTATTTAATATTTTCTTAACAATTAAATTTGTTCCCGTGCATAGCACTGGTTATTACGCTAGTATATTTATATTACAGAGTCTGCTTTCAGATTTTTAGTTATATCATGCCACATGTCATTTTCTTGGATTTTATGTTTTTAATTAGTTATAAAACTTTTGATTGGTGTAAAAAAAATGAACTATTTTATTTATTTAATACGATCACACAACATGCAGGTCAAATACTACACCACATTGCCAATTACTCTGGCAGGTATTTGACAACTATTTTATTTAATTCTTTCAATGAAATGCTAATTTAAGTAAACTTTTCCACGATCTCTAACAAATTTAAACTAATATTTTTTGTATAATATAATAATCTACATTAAATATATTATCTTCCTTAATTTCAAAATTCAAAACTCATCTCATACTCTTAACCTCTTCTTTTATCATTATATTTTAGAAGTTTATAAAAATCTTAACATTTTAAATTCTTTTACAAAAAAAAATCATTGGTTTAAAATACTTTTCCACAATCAATCTATATTTATATTACAAAACATGTTTTCAAATTTTAACCAATCAAAATCTTCAAAATTCTTACCCAAATTTCTCGAATTTCTAACTATTAATTACTATACAAAAACATGATTGGTTGAAGTGAATTTCGATTAATTAAATTAATTCAAAACTAATTATTATCTTAAAATAAATTTAGATATCAAATTACTTACCCAAATATCTCTACAATCATAATTTTTTCTCATAATCTTGAACACACTTTTAAGTTTTAAACTCCCAATCTAATCTAAATTTTCTTGCTTAGAGAGTTTTCTAATTACTTTCAAATGTTGTGATTGGTTAAGAAGATTTTAAATGTTTGAAATAAATCAAGAAAATATTAATTACTCCACTTACATGGACTCCCGTATTTCTAACCCTCTTATCACGTTCCTTGCAAATCCATAACCAATCCCTCACTTTTAATTTTTGTTTTTTATTAATCTCACATTGGTTTATTGATTAGTAGTTTCAGTTAAATTCGACTTCACATGTGTTATTCAAATTCAAATACGATAAGAATTAAATTTGTGTAACGAACCATTTAGTTTTATGTTAAACTCGCAGGCGAGCCTCCTCACAAAACCTTTTTCATTAAAGAGTCAAAATTTAAAAAAAAAAAAAAAAAAATTAGTTGATCAAACATTTAATTTTATCCTATCATTAACTGAGTTGGAATTTGCCCAATGAATTGGAAAGACAGACTTTATTTTCTTTTTAGAAGGTTCATATTAGACTTATTCAAATTAGATTATATATTTTAGTGTTTTTAATGTTTTTTTTTTTCTATTCTAATTTTTTAATTTTATTTTTTCAATATTATTCAAAATCGCACATCGAAAGTGTATGAAGTTTTTTAAATTTGACAACATTATAAATAAAGGGTTTGAACATGGTTTTTAATTGAATTAATTGGTTGAGTTGTTTTTTAGTCCATAAAGTTTGGTGACAAACATATCTTACTTTTATATTATTTTCATTCCAACAGTAAAAGTTTTTGTTTTCAAAGAAAATTGGTTCACCTAACCATTTAGTTTTCTGTTGAACCCGCAAGCAAGTCTGCTCAATAAACTTTTTCATTAAAAAGGTCAAAAATTAAAAAAAAACTTTAGTTAATCGAGCCATTTAATTCTTATTGCATCATTAACTGAATTGGAATTTCCCTAATGAATTTGAGAGGCGGACTTTATTTGCTTTTCGGATAGTTCATATTCGACTAATTCAAATTAAATTATATATTTTAATATTTTTCTTATTCAAATATTTTTTTTTTACTTTTTTCAATATTATTCAAGACCCCACATCTAAAGTGTATAAAGTTTTTGAAATTTGACAACATTATAAATAAAGATAGTGGGTAGAATTTTTAATCAATGACTTTGTTGATTTACTTTTTAGTCTATTAAATTGAGTGAAAAATCTAATTTGCTTTTTAACTTTTTTATTCCAGCAATCAAAGTTTTTTTCAAAGAAAATTAGTTTATTGAACCATTTAGTTTTCTGTTGAACCCGCATGCGAACTTCTCACCAAACTTTTTTCATTAAAAGGGTAAAAAAAATCAAAAAATAAACTTTAGCTGATCGAGTCATTTAATTCTTATTGTATCATTAAATGAGTTGTAATTTGCCCAAATCAATTGGAGAGAAGTAGTTTATTTGTTTTTCAATGGTTCATTTAAATCGTTATTTTTTTCAAAAAAACTTACAACGCCGACCTTGAGAAATCATTGAAAGAATATTCTTCTCTTACTAGGTCTTTTTTTTTTTTGTTGATATTTTGCATATAACTACAAAATTCTTATATTTTTTTTTCTTCTATATATGTAGGTTTTAAAAACCAAACAAAAATATCAGTATAGAGTATAATTTTCTCACTTTTATGCTATTTAATATTTTTTTAACAATTAAATTTGTTCCCGTGCATAGCACGGGTTATTACGCTAGTGTGTGTATATATATATATATATATAAATGTAATGTAAAAAAATTTCTCAAAAAAATATTGGGTCAGCCTATGCTCGTGTGGGCCGAACTCGGATTCGTTGTTTTCAAATCCGCACAAGGATGGTGGAGCTCGGGCTTGGCTAAGCCCGGGTCATATAACCCATAGTAAGGAACTAAGTATTTTTCTTGATTAAGTATATAAGAAAAGTTATCTTTGATCCATTATATATATATATATGAGGAAATGTGACATATTTCAATGGTCAAAGTACTCAGCAGCAGTGGCGGAGGCAGAATTGAAGTTTGGGGGGGCCGTAGAAAAAATTGAAAATTCTTGGGGGGCCGTAGTATAATTTTTTTTTTTTGAACCATTAGATATATATACCTAGTATATAAAAAAATTAAAAATTCTTGGGGGCCCCCTCTTATGCTCCGCCAGTGAGTCAGCAGGTTATTAGATTGTTTTTCGTTTTTTTATCATTTATAAAGTTTTTCAGTTATAAGGAAAAAGAATATGATTTTGGTAGCTCATTTTCGTTATCGAAGGAATCATTTCTAACTTATCCAGCCAAGAAAGGTGATTATTTAACGGGTTAAACTTGATTAATGAATAAACTATTGAATTTAATTAGGTGAGAAAATGCGTGGTTGCAAATCTCATGATTATCACGGGGATTATAATGTAGCCAAAACAAGCAGGGAACGTAAAATGTTTTAGAGGAAAAAATTATTTTTTGTAAAATTTCCTTATAAGTAATGCATTTTGCTAAGGTATTCTTCTGTATCACCTTGCGTGGAATTAGAATTGGTGAAGTATTTTAATTTGATTGTCCCAAAAAAAATGATTGAATTTATGTATTTTACTCGGGCAGAAATATTGGTCTGGATTGGATTTCAAATCTCAAACTAGTTTTGATTTCAAATAAAAAAATTCTAAATGAAGTTAAAATTTTATATCCAGACACAATAAATATCAAAAAACAAGGTTCAAGTTGCTGCTACTATTACTTCAGACGAACTCAGAAACACCAGCAGTAAAGGCAATCCAGCACAAGCAGCAAGTTATCATACAATTAGATATTATATTGGCCAAACCAGTTGTACCAAGATGCCGCAATACTTTTTTTTTGCTAAATAAAGATTTACCCATTAATCATAAAATAGCCAAAGTCATTACAATCAAAAGATAAAACGCAAATACAAGAATAATAAAAGATATACAATGGTGTAAATACCATGATAACAGATAAAAATCCACACCCCGAACCAGGTAAACAACAAAAAAAACCAAGATGCAGCAATACACACGAATGGATAGATGAATCTTCTAGATGACAGAAGCATTGGATGTAGGGGGTGGATTGTCCAATCCTTATGAAGAAGAAATTTGCTCACTAGCTAGTCGATGTGGGATTTCAACACCCCCTCACGGCCAGGGCTGGACATCTGGACCGTGAACAATAATGGGGCCCAACATCGAACTAGGTGGCTCTGATACCATGTGAAAATTAGCTCATGTGCCTCCATATCCTCTCAAAATCAATTGGCTTTGAGAGGATATGGAGGCCCATGAACTAATTTTCACATGGTATCAAAGCAGTCCTTAGGCAGGATGTGTGGGCTCTTTGTCCCCGTTTGGCCCAAGTAGGGTGCCGGGCTATGAAATTGGCTCCCACCTCGATGTGAGGGGAGTCCCACATCGAGTGCCTAAGGAAGATCCGAATAACTTATAAACTCATGCACTAACACCTCTCCTTGCCAATTGGTTTTGAGAGGATATGCAGGCCCGAGCTAATTTTCACATGATCATTGCCCAAAAAGCGTGTGATTTTGCCGCCAAGATGCAAGTGGATTATAGCTCACATTAGCTATTAATTTCCGAGTAGGATATCAGCTCACGATAGCATGTTGTTTAGTTTATTTTACTTGTACATATTGTGATTGTACCTTGTAATTCAGATCATATAAATAGGACCTCTTGTACAACTTTTCATTTCAATGAAAATATCTCATTCTCCTTCTTCTTTGGCCAATGTTCTTATTTCGTGATAATAAAAATTAAAAAGAGCTTACGTATCAATTTCAATTTTAGTTTCAAAACACACAAAAATAGTCAAAATAATGAATTGGCGAGTTTAGGGTCCCGTCAATTCTAATCTTCCTCGACTTGTAAACATATTCAATTTATGAATTGGGAGGGTCTGTCATGAGCACTGGCTGACCTATAGTGGGGCATAATAGGGAAAAAAAAGTTTTAACTTTGTTTTTTAAAATAGTTTTAGCTTTATTTTTGTTACACTCTATCCCCTGAACAATTTTTAGTGTATTCATTTTGAGTTAGTTTTCGATTTGAAATTAAATTTTGTGGTTCGTGAATTACAGGAATAACACTACTTATATCTTAATAATTTTGGTTAAAATTTCAATAAGGTTAAGTGTGTAAAGGAACTTTGGATTTGTTTACCAATGCTAATTGTGCTTCTCCAACTGTTTTTAAAGTCTGCGTCCGAAATTGGTCATGAGAGAAACTGGAATAGACGTGTCCTCCTAGCCCTTCCTTGCCATATTTGGAATGCTTATGTACCAGTCATTAGTCCTTACCCAGCCAAAAATTAAAAAGAAAGAAAAAATCAATTTGGCCTAATATGCCTAGTTAAACATCAGTCAATCAATGCTAAAATGTCTTCATCTTTATTTGTCCAGTACCATCAAGCCTACAATATGGACAATTTCATAACTAATCAAATCAAGAAATCGGGTTTATATTCACCAAAAAAAAATAATAATAATAATCACGATATCGGGTTTGATAAGGGAAAGTTCTCATCAAGGTTTTGAAACCCGGACCGGGTATCGACCCGGAAAAGTTACTGGGTCACGGGTCACTAGTCGGACCGGTGGTCGGACAGTCATCGACCCGTTTATCAACCCGGTAACGTCATAAATATTAAAAAATATATAATTATTAATTATTAATAAATTTAAAAATATGGATATTAATATTAATGTAAAATTTAAAAATATTACAAATACAAAAGTGATATAATTAAAAAATAAATAGTTTAGGACTTATTTGTAACATAATTATCTTATAGGATTTTATATGCTAATATTTTAATTGCAATCTTAGTCATGAGTATATATACTCTCTTAAGCCCAACCCTAGGGGAGAAAACCCTAAAATCTGCCTCCCTCTCATCCCTGTCTTCCGCACTCCCTCTCATCCCCTTCTTCCACCGCCGCTCTCCTCATTTCTTCTCCTTTTCCCCTCTTCTCTTCCTCTCCTTCTTCCACCACGAACTGCTATCCCCACCGCCCTCTTTTTTTTTCTTCTTCTTCCTCCACTTCTTCCACCGCGAACCGCCACCACTCGCCCCTCTTTTTTTTTCTTCTTCTCATCTCCTTCTCTTTGCCGCGAATCTCCACCGCCACCTCCCTCTCTCTTTTTTTCTTCTCCTCGCCGTTCCCCTCTGCCACCGCCCCGCCACTGCCCCGCCACCTCTCTCTATTTTTCTTCTTCTTCTTCTTCTTCCCTTTTTTTATACAGAAAAATTAAAAAAAATTAAAAAAAATGTATTTTTTGACCCGGCCGGTTTTTCCCAAAATCGTTCCGGTTTTCGGGTCAGACGGTCCGACCGGCCGGGTCCACCGGGTCAGTGAAATTAGAACGATTTTTGATGAAAACGGGTTTTGGCACCTAACCGGACCGCTCGGAGGTCCGATCGACGGTTGGACCGGTCCGATCCGGGTTTCAAAACCATGGTTCTCATTTGACAAATTACTTTTTAGAGAATGTTTTAGTTGAGAGAATGTATCTGATTATCTGTAATTTAAGACATTACAAACACACTGTATTATACGTTAGAAATGATGATACGAAAGATAACATTTGTTGTTAGTTAAAATTATTTTACGAATTCAAGCCTACTTTTTTTTTTTTTTTTTTTAATTTTTTATATAAGAAAGTAGATATCGTGAACGAGTATTAACTTCTTAAAGAGAATCTTAAGTATTCATATTTCTAACTTTAACAATATTAATAAACAAAAATAGTTAAAAATGTAAAACTTGCATAAAAATAAGAAAGGGACATTTGAACCTAATCATATTAGATGGTAGCGCAATCCTGCTTTCGGTATTGTCCTTATAAGTCTTAAAAGTCCTAAATTAAAGGAATTAAAAATATTGCAAAGAGAATGTTATAAGGAGTGTACAAAGAATCTATTGTGCATAAATTTTTAGTCTAAATGTGGACTAGGCAGAAGGTCTCCTCAAAAGAAAGAAAGAAATGAAAAAAAGTTGCAAAAGACAATATTCTTTTTTGGTGAAAATAGGTAGCAGTAATATTAATCAAAAGGAAAATGAGTATCAGTAATTACATTGTCAGAAACAACATTAACTAATCTCACATACGAGGCCCCATGGGCTTCCCCCGCCAAAACAAGGCTAACAAAGGGGGGTGGTTCAAGGAAATTAACTAAAACAGTAGAAGAAGAATCTAATAGAGCACCATTCTTTGTCAAAAGGTCCGCACAAGCATTTCTTTCCCTGAAAATGTGATTAATCCTGACCTCTGCGAACTTCTGCAGAAGTACCCTGCAATCAATTAAAAGGTTAGAAAGAGGATGAGTATTGGTATCCATTGTTAGGTTATGGAGTCTAATGCTACAAGGATTAGGAAATAAGAAAGGAGTAGGACTCTTTCACATATGACATCCTAATGCTAAGTGGAATTGGATATTGAATCCAATTAGGAGTCGGGGTTTTTCTTTTCCTATAAATAGCCCATCTATGTAACCTTAATATTGTATCTTATCACATAGTAATATCCTAGCTTGGTAGTGCCCCCAGACGTAGTCAATTTTTTGACGAACTGGGTAAACAATTTCTTGTGTCTTTCTTTATTGTTTTTCGATATAGTTTTCTCTCCCAAATATTGTTGTTTATTTCCCAACATCCATATGTTTCATGAGATTGATAACAACTACAGCATCCAACTCAACATCCAATTTGTCGATGTTTAAGTTGGTTGCCATACTCAGTCCATCTCTGAGAGCCTCTAATTCAGCCTGAGAGACTGTGCAGTGACCCAATTTCTGGCTAAAACCTCCAATCCATTCCCCAAAATGGCCTCTGATAATGCCCCCACTACCTTACCTGCTAGGATTATTGAGTAAGGAGCCATCAACATTGGGTTTTTTCTAACCTAGGTCTGGTTTTTTCCAGGCAACAAGAGTGACTGATTTGGTGTTCTCATTCTTTTGACCTTTACCATTACCCAGTGCTGTAAATTCAACAACTTTGCAAATAGAATCCTTTAAAAGGATCCATCATTTGGATTTGAGGCTTAAAGACATTGTGGTTTCTTCTGAGCCAGAGGGCATTGCAAGCATATATAAACAATGTGTTACAGGGGATGTTCTGCATGTGAGAAGTGTTTTTAAGAGTAGATCCTTGTTGCATGCCAATCCTTAAAATCCAAGTCCCAAAAGTTTGGGTGAGTAATCTGAATGTCCAGATCTCTTCAGAATTGAGCTGGTATAGGGCATCTTCTCAGGATGTGGTCTTCATCCTCGTCCTCTAGTCCACAGGTAGGACAAAGAGAGCATTGGACAATCTTTCCTTTTCTTAAGAAGTTTTCTGGTGGCAAGCCTACCATGGTTGCAGTGCCAAATGAACAACTTCAGTCTTTGGCTGCAGTTAGCTTTCCACACCCACCTCCATTCCTGGCCACTATTGTTTGCCTCCCCATCCAAAAGGATAGAAGAGTAAGAAGCCTTGGCTGAGAAATCACCATTGGGGCTTCCCTTCCACCTCCTTCTGTCACCAATGTGAGAGCTGGAGGATCTAGAAATACCATTAATGATATCAATCAAGGAGGGGGAAGTATGAAAGAAAGTTTGGATAAGTCCCAGGATGCATTAGCCCTAAAAATGTCAGACAGCTTCATATCCTCTTCCTTAACAGAAAGTGGCCCTGAGATAGCTCCTCTGAGTGAATCAGTTCCTGTTCAATCATCCTTCCAAGTTCTAATAGAATCACCACTACCTGGTAACCAAGTAGAAGAGTTTTGGAACAGGTGCCAACCTGATTTAATGGCATTGGAGTTAATAGACCATGTTTTACAATAAGGCTCATGCAAAATACAATATTCACAATCCTGAATCTTTTGGTTAGTTCACAATCATGGATCTTGAATATTCACAATAAATGCCACAAAAAATTGTTTTAAGTGTTATAAAAGTGGGTTTGTGACATTTGTGAGACACTTTTTGAAAGTGCCCCTGAAGTGATGATTTTTTTTCGTGCTACTAATAAAGTGCCATAAATAAATTGACTGGAGTTTTTAAATGCCACAAGCACGTTGAAAATATAGCATATTTTGCGACTTTTTGATAAATGCCCGAAAATAATTTAATGTTTTTAAATAAAAATTATTTTATTTTAAAAGAAATAAATAATTACCAGAGGAGGATCCTTAAAGCATTACCAATAGTAATCACACATTATCTACCATTTAATATTTGTGTTTGGTGAGATTTGATCACTTGACATCTTGTTGCACATATTGACGTTGTAACAAATGCACTACAAGGACTTTTGTTCTAATACTAATCAAATTTATTTATATAACATAACAATAAATTTTATTAAATTAATTTTGAGTTTGATATTTATATTTATTAATGTATATTAACAACAACCAATTAGAAATAAAACTCTTTAAAAAAAAAACTAAGTAGAAATAATACTAAAGGAAAACTAATAAGTTTATTTACTATATTTTCTAGTTATATATATAAATTTTTTTTTTTTAAATTTGATAACATGAAATTCAATAACTAATTATTTCTCATTTCTTTTGTCAAACTTGACAATGTTATAAAATTGATATACGAAATGTAGAATATTATATATACGAAATATAGCGCAGTGTGAGTTTTTTTTTTTTTTTTTTGGTTTTCATCTAAAAGATTTGTTTATAAATTTTAAAATGGAAAAACTTAATTAATTTCATAGTCAATTAATTATAATTATTTGTTATCATTAATAAACATATATATTAATTAAATTTGGAAATTAAAATACTCAAATAGTAATATCACTATTCTTTTCTTTAAATTACTTTTAATATAAATTTCATTATAATATTTCATTTACATTTATGAAATTAACAGGTTAAATATCTAATAGAATATTATGTGACACTTTTAATGTACATGCTACGAATTTTAAGTTACTAATTTAAAAATGCAACTAAATTATTAAATTTTGATATATTGTCATAAATTTTGTGACACTTTATAGGGAAATTGCACAAATGTCACATTTTTTGTACAAAAATGTGACATACAAGTGCCACGAAAATGTGACATTTTCTCAATTTTCTATAATTTTGTGGCACTTAATGAGGCAATTAAAAAATGACATAAATTTTGTGGCACTTTAATATGGAATTTTCACTTAAATTTCATAAATAAATGATATATATCATAGGCTCTACTTGGACAAGGTTTGATTTGAGTTTGAGTTTGGTCTCAAAATTGGTGGGAAAATACAAATTTTGAAGGCGGGAGAATTTCAAATTCAATTTTTTTCGTTCAAATATTTGTTGAAATTGAAATTTTTGAAAGAAATAAATTGAATTTGAATTGCTCCCGCCAATTTTCTTTCAAAAATTTCAATTTCAACGAATATTTGAACGAAAAAATTTGAATTTGAAATTGTTCCACCAATTTTTTAAATCAAAATTTGTATTTTCCTACCAATTTTAAGATCAAACCCAAATAAACCTTATCCAAATAGAGTCATAGTGTCACATGTTAAATGGTACTAAATCCCAATTTTATCATAGTGGCGTCAAAAGTTTTGATGTTAATGATTGGATACCAACGATGTGATGGAAATTAAATAAAGCTTCGAAGATCTTTGTCGTGTAAATTCACGAATAATTAATTGCACATTTAACGTGTCCATGCTACTGTGTCTTCTGGTGATCGTGACTGGCTATTCTAGCTAATCAATGGAATATGCTTTTAGAATAACATTGAATAGAGTATTTGTTTGATAATTTTGTAAAGATAAATTGTTTACGTGAGATTATTTGGGACTTAAAATATGTTATTGAGTTTCGTAGAGGAAAATTGTCCAAATTCACCCCTTAATTAATGTCAACTTCATAATTATTTTATGGCAAAATTGCAAAAATGGTCATACAACAATTTACGACTGGAAGCTTAGGTACTTTATCTTTTTTTTCTTTTTTTTAGGTCACACAACAATTTACGACTTGCAAGTTAGGTCTTTCCGTCAGTCAACGGTTAGTCAACAAATTTTCAAAATTTTCATCGCAAAATTGATTCAAAACGAACACATGTCTTGATTTGTAAGACGTCTGTCATGTTTTGAAGGACACTGTCATCTGTTTTTTTGCCTCAAAACACTTGTCTTAAAGGCGTTTTGCATCGTATCAAAAAATTGAAAAATTGTTGACTAACCGTTGATTGATGGAAAAAAGTGACGAAGTACCTATGTTGCAAGTCGTAAATTGTTGTGTGATCTAGATAAAGTACCTAAAGTCACCGATCAGTAAATTGTTGTATGACTATTTTTGCGAATTTGCCTAATTTTATTTTGTAAGGTAAAAAGTGCTCATATCCACTAAATTATCTCGAATTTAAATTTTTGACCATCGATTAAAAAATGTGAAGTTAATGTTTTTGAAGTATCATTGGGCCCCTTCCATCCAATGTCTCCATTAAATCATGATGGAAGGTGCCCATATGACACTCACATGATCAAATAAAGTAACCTTTAAAAAGACGGATTAAAAAATTTTGGTCATAAATCTCTGCCTAATTTCTTCTTTATTTAATGTCTAGTGAAATCTCAATTCTTTCTAAAATGAAAATCTTGCAAATTCCTCAAGACCAACTTAAGCAATTTTTTTTTTTTTTTTTTTTTTTTTGGCTAAATAACTTAAGCATGACTTCCATGAAATTATGTTAAACACAATGAAAGTTATAACTAATTATACAGAGTTTTTTAACTCAATTTGAGTAAAGAAGATATTCAATGTCTTCATCATATCCCAGAACAACTTAATCACGACTTTCGTAAAATTTTGTTAAACTCCACTGGTTATTGCATAGATTCGGCAGCAAAATCTAAGCTTTTGAATTTCTTATTGTCCGGCCACCATTTTTTTTTCCAGAAATTGAAAAATACTATTTACTCCTTTATCTAGAATTCTTGAATCAATTTTCAGTTGGAGATCACATTTTCTTTTCTAGAATTTAGTGTTTTCTAATTTTGGGAGGTTAAGAAAATTAGGGAGGGTTCAGAAGATTTGGCAGGGTGGATTTCTCATTTTCTAATCCTTTTTTTTAAGGTTAATTATTTTACTCAATTTGCCCCCATTTTGTATCATGTGAGTGTCATATGGGCACTTTCCATCACGATTTAACAGAGAAATTGGACGGTAAGAGCACCATTAATACTTCAGAAAAGTTTAGGGTCAAGCACTTGGCATTTTTTAATTAATGGTCAAAAACAAAAATCTGAGATAGTTTAAGGGCTGTGAACACTTTTACCTTTTTTTTAATATATATATATATATATATATTATTCGGGGAGGGGGTGTCGAACTTGGGACCTCATACTCGCTCAATAATCCACCAATTGTATGGTCTCATATATATGTTACTATATCCATTCCATAATATAAGTCGTTAAGAACATCTATCGAAAATTAAAGAAGCAAAAAATAAGATAAAGTTTTAATCAAAATATCAATATTACTCTCTTAAATAGAATTAGTGGTATAACCATCGTATTTAAGAAAGTAATATTCATATTTTGACTAAAAAATATATTGATTTTTAATTTTTTAATTTTCTCTACATGTCTTAAACGACTTATATTATGAAAATTACGGATTAATTTTCTAATCAGATCAATTATTTGATGTCATAAAAATACTTTTCACCTTTACGAACAAGACTGTTCTAAATTAATAAAAATATATTACGAGCCTTTTATTTTCCCCCCTTTTTATTTATTTATAGCATCACACATCTTCCCGCCATTTTGCCTATTTTCTACATTAAAATGACCAAATCCAACAAGCGGAATGACTTGACAAGCTATCTTTTAGGCTACAGCAAAAAATCTATAAGTCATAAACATATGAATAGTAGTGGTAAGAAATTCTCATTTCCATATTGATTATAAAGAAATACAAGCCAAATGGCTCAATGCTTACAAGCATTACATTTAAAATAAAACCAACAATACTATTAAAGGTGGGACAAGATTATTAAGAAATGAGCATATTCATAAAAGAAATTCAGATTAAGGTTTAGTCACATTTGAATCCTTCGGGAGCCTTCTTATCACAAACATTAAGGAGCAAGCTAAGTGAAAGTGGGACATTAAGGTTAATGCCCAAAACATTTGCCTTAATGGCAGTGCAAAGGCAAACCGCGGCGTCAAGGTCGGCGAGGCCTTGAATGAGAGAGCAACAAGGAGTTTTTGAAGGTGTTCCGATAACGGTGTTGATCAAACCGTCGAGCAAATCGCCACAAATACTCAATTTTAGGGTATCATTTGGGCAGCTTACCTTAGGCTTGGGAGAAGTAGGAGTAGGAGCAGAGGAAGGTGGAGGACAGGCAGGCTCAGGAGTAGGAGGAAATGAAAGTGGAGGACCGGCAGGCTCAGGGGGTAGGAGTAGGAATAGGAATAGAGGAAGACGGAGGGCAGGCAGTCTCAGGAGTAGGAGTAGGAGTAGGAGGAGAAGACAGTGGAGGGCCGACAGGTTCAGGAGTAGGAGTAGGAATAGAGGAAGGTGGAGGGCAGGCAGCCTCAGGAGTAGGAGTAGGAACAGAAGAAAGTGGAGGGCCGGCAAGCTCAGGGGCAGGAGTAGGAGCCGTGGAAAGTGGAGGGCTGACAATCTCAGGAGTAGGAGCAGAGGAAAGTGGAGGGCCGGCAAGCTCAGGGGCAAGAGTAGGAGCCGAGAAAAGTGGAGGGCTGACAATCTCAGGAGTAGGAGCAGACGAAAGTGGATGGCCGACAAGCTCAGGGGCAGGAGTAGGAACCGGGGAAAGTGGAGGGCCTGCAGTCTCAGGAGTAGGAGTAGGAGCAGAGGAAAGTGGAGGGCTGACAGGCTTTGGTTTTAGGCAATCACCACAAGCACTCACCATAGTGAAGAAAATAAGGTTTATAGCAAGAAAGAAAGCCAAATTTGTGGTGGTCTTGGAAGCCATTTTTCTCATACCCTAAGAAATATGCACTATTTTTTAGTATGCAAGAGGGAATGGTTTTTTCTTGGGATGCTTGGATTTGTGGTAAGAAGTGGGGTTTTATAGTGAGTAATGTGGGGGATTTTTCAGATTGAATTTTTCAGATAAAAACCAAGAAAGAGGTTTGGCCCCATGTGCCCTATATATTTTAGCTGGCAACACCATAAGCAGAGACTTTGTCAAAATCATATTGGATGAAACCTACATGCATGTGGGGGCTGTGATTTTAAGTTGCAGATGTTCATCTATGTAGTTCTAATCTTCTTCAAAATTTCTCCCTCGGCTCTTGAATTTTATTTTCTCTCTAGATTCTTTTATATCACTGTCTATGTATTATTGGTGAGACTTATTCAGTTGGTATCTGAAAAGAATTGTGATAAAAATTCTCACAAACATGCAATACTTATCGTTTCTAAGTATTAAACTTGGAAAGTAAGGTCTCAAGAGGAAAACTTCCCACAAAACCAGAAATCACTTGATTAATTTACTCTAAATTTTGTTTACATACACTTTATTAATATTGGTATATTTTTTAAAAACGCTCATTAAACCAAATAACTTATCTGATAATTAGCTACGATGTATATCTAATTAAAACGTTAAAAATGTAAGCTAAAAATAGCGAAAGTCAGAGGCTCTCCACTTCCGCCTCTTTATTCTCTTCGATCTAACATCTTTTTTGTGTGTACGTTTAAATGAGTCGTATATTAACTTAATCAGACGGGGACGAATTATAGGGTGTGCTTGGATAAGGTTTGGTTTGGATTTGGGTTTGGATTTGGGTTTGGTTTGGTCTCACTTTTAGCGGGAAATGCTCAAAATTGGGCCTCTAAAATAGGCGGGAGCAATTCAAATTCAAATTTTTTTCTTCAAATAGTTGTTCAATTCCAAATTTTGAATTTCAAAATTGTCGGGATTCCCGTCAAAAGTGAGACCAAACCAAACTCAAACTCAAACCGAACCTTATCCAAGCACACCTATAGTAATTTGTTTCAATCCGAGACATACACAAAGGTAAGAATAATCAAACTATTTATCATCTACCACCACATTCTATACACTGGAAATAAAATTATCATCAGCTCAGCTCATCACATCGTCAAAGCCAAAAAATTCACGTCCACAAGAAGCCATCGTCCTATCAGTCATGAACAGTCCCTTATCACATGGAGTGAAGTGGCAAAATGGCTCCATATATATATATATATATATATATATATATATATATATATATATAAGTGTGTGTGTGTGTGCAGTATTTATATACATTTAAGAGTATTATCAGAATGTGAAAACTAAATTATCAAATCATTAAACGAAATCACTAGATACTTTATTTTTTATAATGCCACTTATACAGATAAATTATTTTCTTTTCATGATATACCTATCATTAATTAATTAAAATATCATTAATTTGATGACTTCTTTCATGGTTTAAAAATTATATGTCAAATTTAGTTCAACTTTATTTATAAATCATTAATTTTTTAAAATATTATGAGATGCCTAAATTCAATTTGATACCTAGTTCTTGTTAAATCGTCTGCAATTAGATGTCTAAATTTCGTAAACTAAATCACTAATTAATTAAAATACTACTATTAGTAGATTTTGTTTTTTAAAAAAACCATATTAAATACTTTCGGAAGTTCTAGGATGATTCGAAGGTATTCTTATGTATTACCTTGTGTGGAATTAGAATTGGTGAAGTATTTTAATTTGATTGTCACAAAAAAATGATTGAATTTATGTATTTTATTCAAGTAGATATATCGGATTGAATTGTGTTTCAAATCTTAAATTAATTTCGATTTTAAATAAAGTTAAAATTTTATATTTAGACACAATAAAAAAGAGATTTTACGTATCAATTTCAATTTTAAACCACACCCGTAATATTCGTCGACATGTAAAACATAAGGGATGTCCTGCCATCAGGAAATTGGAATAGACGTGTCCTCCTAGTCCGTCCTTGCCAGATTTGGAATGCACGAGTACCACTGTACCAGTCACTACCCAGCAAAAAAAGAAAGAAAAAACTCAGTCTGATTCTATGCGGAACAGTAAAAAATTCGCAAATACAAATTGCATGAAGACAAGTGTCTTGAATTTAGAAAGGTGTCATAAATAAGGACGTGTATCCCATTTTAATTCAATATTAACCGTAAAAAAATTAATTTGACGGACGAGATAAGTTCCGCACATTCCGCACGGGAGCCACGAGGTAACCACAACTCAAAACTTGATTAATATAGATTCGATTTTCATATCGTAGGACAAAAAATACAAACATTTATGGGACCGACTCCGGTTGTAGCATTTTATCATCCACAAAATATTTTACGCAGAATTACCGACTAAACATTTATCCCTTTGCAAATTGGCATTATGTGCTTGAATATATGGGGGGATCCATTAGAATGTACTATGGGCTCCACCAGAGGCCAAGAATGATTCTGCAGCTGCCACCAAAAAATATTATTAGCAGAAATTTGGCAATATATTGGATACGTGCATGTGAGTTTGAATATTGGATTGCAATTTTACAATGTTTAAAGCTGGAATTATCTGGCCGACTCATTTTCTCAATGTGATTGGGCGTGTCCCATTGACAGTTCCTCTAAAATCTTCCATCTAATAAAATGCCATACAAAGTGGTTTAAAAAAAAAAATTCTTAACAACTAAAAAAGAAGAAGCTGAATTATTAATCTTAAGGACTTATAAAACTTAGAAAGAGTTATATATATATATATATATATATATATATATATATATATATATATATATATATATATATATATATATATATATATATAAACACTAGCCCAATGACCCGTACTATACACGGGAGTAAACATTTTTAATTAAAATGAAAGTCAATTTTTTTTTTAATTGAAGTTAGGGAATACATGTCAAGCACTCAATTCTCAATGTACAAAGTCTCTCATTTATCGAAGGCATGGTAGCCCAACGGGTAACATCCACTGCCCGTGACCGAGAGGTCCAAGTTCGATACCCACCTCACACAAGGGGAATAATTTAATTGTCATTTCTTTGGGTTCCCATGTGTGGGTCTTATACTCCCCTCATGGGGCACCCGCTCAAACGGGACTTCTACGACACCCACTCAACGGGACTTCTACGACACCCGCTCAACGGGACATCTACTACTCCCCTCATGGGGCACCCGCTAAAAAAAACGGGCTTCTACTATTCCCCACACGGGGCACCCGCTCAACGGGCTTCTACTACTCCTCCTCTGGTGAGGTCTTATAATAAATAATTGTAATAAACTGGACCATACTTATAAATGGTCTAGTTTTAAAATAAAATAAATTAAGTCTCTCATTTTATAGTGTTGTCAAACTCAACAAATAACCTAATTTTTTAGTGTGAGATTCATTTACTATTTTATTGTGACTATTGATAGGAATTCTTAGAATTCTCTTTTTATTTTATAAAAAAATACAAAATTCTATAAAATTGTTTCGCTAATTTGATAGATCATATTCAGTCACTCACGCTATAATTCATGCCCGTACATTTTCTTTAATAGACTTGTCAATCTCCACAAATAATATCCATTTTCAATGTGTGAGGTCTTTAATATTGTAAATTCTCTCCCATGGTGTGTTTAGATTAAGATTTTTGTGACTTATTTTTTATTTTATTAAAAATAAAAAACTTAACAAATTAGTATTCAAGTTTTGTGGAGGTTAGAAGGAGATTTCTTTGCTTGAGTGCGTATAAGCAAATTGAATGTACATTTTTTTTCCTTTTCGAATAAACATATTTGTTGATTCAAAGAAAAAAAATGCACATTGTGAAGTCCTTAAGACTGGATGAACTTAATTGCAAGCTCGATTGGAAACCAGAGGACCTGATAATCCGAATTACCCGAGAGTTGTTGAATATTTTATTTGTTTATAAAAAAAATAAGAAATTATAAAAAATAGAAGAAGAATCAAATAAGTTTTGACTACCTATATTGATGTGCTGAGATGTTAGCCATAGTATTCACTCACAACTCCATGACTAGACTTCTATTTCATATATAGTCTTGTCAAACTCAACAAATAATTTAAGTTCTCACTATAAAATGCATACTCAGTACTTTTATTTTATAATCTTGTCATTTGTAAGTTTAAAAAATAATATCCATTTTTATGTGGGGGGTCTTTATTTTTGCTACATCTTTTGTGTGAGTTAGATTAAGACTTTTTTTTTACTTTATTTTATTTTATTAAAAATTAAAAATTATACAAATTAGTACTTTAGTTTTAGAGAGTGTAGAGAACAGACTTTTTATTACATCTATAATTGTTTTTATAAATATTATGAAAATAAGAATGTTGCATAAGACTCAATAAAAAAGAAACAAATGCACATTGCGTAGGTCTATTATAAATCAAACTTGACTGCAAGATCGATCGGAATGCAGATGAATGGTCATTCTAATTGCCAATTATTTGTTGAAATTTTAACTATTTATATTTTTGTAAATAAAAAATATGAGAAGCAAATAAGCTTGTCTCCCTGATTTGATAAAATGAAATGAACTACAACAAAAATATTCTTTTGCGACGTTTTTGTACAAACGCTTAAAAACGAAAAGAGTATGTTAAAACAACATTTTTTTGCAAACGTCGCTATGTTTGAATTTTATACGAAGTTATAGTAATTGTTGTTTATACCGATATTTTGATATTGGTTAGCAACATTTACATCAAATATTGTTATAAATTGTTACTTTTTGTGACTCATATATCGACATTTATATACTATGTCGTTAGATCTTGTGACTTTTCAGGCAAACATCGCTATATTTGTATTTTATAAAATGTTTCGTAGCGGTGGTTATAATGTTGTTGTTAAAATCAACAATTTTAGATTAGTTAGCGACATGTACATTAAATGTTGTTATAAATTGTTAATTTTTGTGACTCATATAGCGATATTTATATACAATGTCGTTAAATCATGTGACATTTAATATAAACGTCGCTATATTTGGATTTTATATGATGCTTCATAACGACAGTTATAGTAATTTTTGTTTTCACTGACAATTCAATGTTAGTTAGTGACATTAAATTACATGTTGTTATAAATTGTTACTTTTTGCGACTCATATAACGACATTTATATACTTTGTCGTTAGATCTTGTGATATTTTTAGACAAACACAAATGTATAGATTATGTTTATGAAATATATTTGTGAAAGAAAAATTAAATATATTTAATTATTAAAAATTTAATTAGAGCGTATTAATTTTTAATTTGATTCATGAAAAAAATGAAATCATAACACAAAGAGAAATTAAAATAAGTAAAGGTACAAAATTCAAAACTACATTATAATAAATATAATAGGAAAAGAAACAAATAACAAATGACCAGTTAGTAGATCGGCCCATTGCATGACATACATGCAGGAGGTCGTGGGGTTAAATTCTCATCCCATTGAGTTCAAAGGAAACTAGATTCGACGACTCGGCTTGTGTAGGCTCAGGCTCAGACTCGACTTGGCTCGGCCATTCTGGTTTCAAAATTTATGAATGTCGGAATAGATATCTTGTTGCGACTATTTAAAATTGCCGAGAAAAAAAATTGATACGCTTTAAAATGACGTATCAAATGTCGGAATAACTACTTACTCACGATATTTACAAACGTCGGAATGAGTGACTTGTTGCGATTATTTACAAATGTCAACAAAATACCCTTTGTTACACTTTAAAAAGACGTAACAAACGTAGTAATATATAGGTACCAGTGTTTCTAACAAATGTCGTAAAAACCCATGACGATACTGGAATGCGATATTTATTCGACATTTGTAATAAATGTTGGTATAGAAAATCGATATTTTTTGCCTTATTACGACATATGACAAACGTCGCAATAAACTTTTTTGTAGTGATATCAGCCAAATTTCTTACTAAAAAATCCATGTGAAAGCACTTTCTTTTATAGTGTTCTCAAAATCAACACATAATCTAAATTTTCAACGTAGGATATTAAATCAACATGTCAAGATGGTGATGCTGGAATGCTGCTGCAGGAAGATAATAAAATGCAGCATGATAACAATAAAGCTAAGGCAATGCAGAAACAACACAGTGCGCAACAGCAAAGAAAGAACAATACAAAATAGTCCACCTCATCAACAACAAGTTGCATTACCTGTCAAGTTGCAGTCCGGTTCCTATGCGGAGCGCCCAAAAATCCGCACGTGCGGGACACGCTAGGAGCCGTTGATTTCATTTTTTAAATGGATCAATGACTATGATTTAAAAGAGGGTTAAAAGGGTACATATGTAATTTTATTAGAGGAGAGAGAAAAATTGCGGCTGAAAAGTCAAAAAAGGTAGGTTACTGAGGAGAGAGAAAAATTGCGACTGCCTGTTCATGTTCGGTGAACAGATGTTCGTGTTCGGTGAACACATGTTCTTATTCGGTGAACATCTGTTCATGTTCGGTGAACAGATGTTCGTGTTCGGTGAACACATGTTCTTATTCGGTGAACACCTGTTCATGTTCGGTGAACAGATGTTCGTGTTCGGTGAACACATGTTCTTATTCGGTGAACACCTGTTCATGTTCGGTGAACAGATGTTCATGTTCGATGAACAGATGTTCTTGTTCTGTGAACACATGTTCTTGTTTATGTGAACGCATGTTCTTGATGAGTGAACACATGTTCTTGATTGATGAACACATGTTCTTGATGAGAGAGAAAAGTTGCGGGTGGAAAAAAAGAGTCCTTAAATACTAGGGATGGCAATTTGACCCGTGACCCGCCGATCCGACCTGACCTGACCATGTTTGGGGCAGACCCGACCTGACCCGTTCTGTCGGGTCGGGGCGAAGCTGCCCCGTTTACAGAACAGGTCGGATTTGGATATGAAGCTTGCCCCGACCCGACCCGTTGTGATCCGTTTAGGTAGGATTTTGCTTATATATTTATTTATAAAAATGTTTAGGGTTTTATTACATAGTTCTCTCTTTCTTCCGCCTTTTTCTTGCCTCTTTCTTCTCTGCACGGCTGCACATCTGGTAAGTTCCATCTCTTCGAAGATCTTCGTCTTCGTCGTCGGCGAGTCTACTCTGGTAAGCTTTGCACCGAGCCACCGACAGTCCGACACCGTAGCTCCGCCGCACGATCTGGTAAGTTACCTAGCTTCGCCGACACCGGTTTCCATAGCGGAGGTCTTCGACTTCGCCTTCGTCTTCGTCCGCGATCTCAGTTGCAGGGTGAGGGATGTATGGCAGAAGACAAAAAATGCACTGGTCAATTTTTTTTTGTATTTGAATCGATCGGCAGTGGCGAGTGGTGAAGACAAAAAAATCGAAAATTGTGTTTAAAAATGATGCAGGATGAGGAATTGGTTACTGGCAGTATGGATTTGATAATTTACAACGGGTCAGGTCGGATCTAACTCGATCCGCACGGGTCGGGGCATGGGGCAAGCAGTCTTGCCCCGTTGCGGGTCACGGGTCAGGTCGGGGCAGCAAAAAACATCACGGGTCGGGGACGGATCTTGAGATATCCGACCCGACCTGCCCCATTGCCATCCCTATTAAATACCCCTACTTTGAAACAACCGTTGGATGAATCCAACGGCCCTCAGCTTGTCCCGCATGTTCCGCACCAACGCCTTTCCGCATAGGAGCCGCGACCGTCAAGTTGCAACTAGCAGTTACAACTGCTTCTGGTTCTAGAAGAATCACAGCTGTAGTAAATCTACACTCACAACACTACAACAAAAACACTTTTTTACGACGTTTTTGTACCAAGGCTTTTATCAAACGTCGCTTAAAATTAAAAAGAGTAAGTTAAAGCAACACTTTTTGCAAACGTCGCAATATTCTGATTTTATACGACGTTTTAAGCGTCAATTATAGTAATTGTTGTTCATACCGACGTTTTGATGTTGGTTAGCGACATTTACATTAAATGTTGTTATAAATTGTTACTTTTTGTGACTCATATAGCGACATTTATATATTATGTCGTTAGATCTTGTGACCTTTCAGACATACATCGCTAAGTTTGAATTTTATACGACATTTCATAGCGTCAGTAATAATAATTGTTGATAAAATAGACATTTTGATGTTAGTTAGCGACGTGTACATTAAATGCCGTTATAAATTGCGACTCATATAACGACATTTACATACAATATCATTAAATCATGTGACATTTCATACAAATGTTGCTATATTTGGATTTTATACGACGTTTCATAAAAGACAGTTATAGTATTTTTTTATTCTTACAGACAATTTGATGTTATTTCGTGAGATTTACATTACATGTTATAAATTGTTACTTTTTGCGACTCATATAGCTATATTTATATATTATGTCGTTAGATCTCGTGACATTTTCAAACAAACACAAATACAAATATTAAGTTTCTGAAGTATATTTTTTAAAGAAAAATTAAAGACATTTAATTATTAAAATTTAATGAGAGTGTATTAATTTTAATTTGATTCATAAAAAATCGAAACACAAAGGTTAAAAATCCAAAATCCAAATTCTATTATAATAAATATAATAGGAGGAGAAACAAATAGCAAATGATCATTTAGCTCAGCGACAAATTGCACGACATACACGCAGGAGGTCGCGTGTTCAATTCCCATATCTTTGAATATGGAGAAAGTTTATTATATATTATTCAAAGCTAGCTAGACTCGATGGCTCGACTTGTCTCTAGACTCTGGCTCCGATTATTCAAAGATAACTTGACTCAACGACTCGATTTGTCGGGCTCCGACTCGGCTTGGCTCAGTTCGGCCAGCATGGTTTCAAAATTTACGAATATCGGGATAGATATTTTGTTGCGACTATTTAAAAATGTCGGAAAAAATTACATATTCAGAATATTTACAAACGTCGGAATAGACGATTAGTTGCGATTATTTACAAATGTCGGCAAAAATACCTTTTGAAACACTTTAAAATGACGCAACAAATGTCGTAATAGATAGGTACCGGTGCTTGTAACAAATGTCGTAAAAACCATAACGACACAGGAAAATGCGACGTTTACGCGACATTTGTGATAAATGTTGGTATAGATCTATACCGACGTTTTTTTGGCTTATTGCGACATATAGCAAACGTCGCAATAGACCTTTTTTGTTGTAGTGCAGCTAGGTGATGATCAGCTCAATGACAACACAAGAGAATAGATGTAATTTGTACATAATGTACATAATCTAGATACACCCTCTGTAACTCTAGCACTAAGGCAGTTAGAGTAGACTAGATATTTTCTCATAATTTGTCTACAAAATAGCTATCTCTTGTACATTGTAATTATTTTAGAAAATTACCATCAATGAAGACTTCAGTTTCTTCTCCAAGTTTCGAGCTTCCTTCTTGTCTTTGATTTATTTCTTTGATTCTGAAATTCTTCATGGGATGCAATTATTCTCTCTAATGGAAGTTATAAGGAGTTCTTAAATTTCTCCTTTTATTTTACTAAAAAAAATATAATAAACTCTAGAAAATTATGTTGGATATTTGCAAGCAAAGACAGGTGATTATAGAAGCCCGCCTGAGCGAGTGCCCCATGAGGGGAGTAGAAGTGCCGCACAAAGGAGGAGAATTATTAGCCGACTAGCGGTTGCCCCATGAAGGGGGTAGAAGAACCACACAAGGGAACTCAAGAAATGACAATTAAATCATTCTCCTTGTGTGAGGGGGTATAGAACCCACAACCTTAAGGTTGTGGGTAGGCCATAGCCCCACCTGGCTATGGACATTATGATGGTTAAACTTGATGAATGAATAAACTGTTTAATTTAATTAGGTGAGCAAATGTGTTGTTGCAGATCTCATGATTATCATGGGCATTAGAATGTAGCCAGACAAACAGGGTTAGGAATCCTCTGTCCCATTTCCTATCTCATCAACAAGAAAAAGACATGTATTAAAATTTTAATTAAAAATTTATAACCTAAAAGATATAGTGAAACCCACAAGGATAAAAATATACACGTGTCAAATATCTATTCGTCGTAATACAAAAGAGGATACAGAACGAGAACAGACGATTTTTTGCCGGCAAATAGGGACGTATCTTGGAGGTGGTTACCACCCCCAAAAATTTACGAAAACGTGATTATTTCTTGTATCTTGGAGGTGACTATGAGTTCGCAATGACATGAACTTTAACTTTTTATTCACCAAAAAAAAGTGACATGAACTTTAAAGAGTTTTATTTAAAATCATTTCCTTGAACCATACAAGCATTAACTATGAAAGTGGGAATTTATTTCCACACGATCTAGAGTACAACATGAAAAGCAAGTACGAGGAAACAAATTATTCATAACATAATAACAATAATCAAAATATATAGTTTAATTAGGCACATTTGAAGCCTTCTGGAACCTTCTTTCCACAGGTATTAAGAAGCAAGCTGAGGGAGACCGGCACATTAAGGTTAATGCCCAAAACATTAGCTTTGATAGCAGTACAGAGGCAAACCGCGGCCTCAAGGTCGACAAGGCCTTCAATGTGGGAGCAGCACGGCTTCTTGGGAGGGTTTCCGATGACAACACCGATCAAACCGCCTAGCAAATTGGCACATACACCCAATTTTAGGGCATCTATAGGGCAAGTTTCCTTTGGAACATAGGGAGGTGGAGAATGGGAACTTACCAAACAAAGGAAAAGAAGGTTTAGAGCAAGAAAAAGAGCCAGGGTTTTGGTGCTCTTGGTAGCCATGATCTCCTTTAATGTCAAGCCCTAAGTTTAGGTTTAGAGAATGTGTTTTTGGGATGCATTTGTTGGTAAAAGGTCATTGGTTTTTATAGAGAATAAAGAGATGATTTTCAGACTTAGTTTAGAAAAAATAAAATACTAGAAGGACATCTTAGGTGATGTATTAGGATGGGTTTCCGGTACATAAAATATTAGAGAAGTCTCCAGTGCAATTCAGGTATGAAAATTTTGGCAACTCAAACTTTTGTGGGACCTTATCATCAAGTGAGAACGTCTCAATTTTTGAACTTGCATTGGAGGACAAAGAAGGATTCTACAAATTCGTCTTTGTTGAAAGACAGATTCGTAAAATCTGTCGATGAAAAAAAATCATCCCAAAAAAATGTTGTGATTCCATTTCTTCTAAAATATAGACGTTTTGATAAAAATAAACTCCATTTATTAATGATAAATGAGATTGAGAATGCAATAGGAAAAGAAACAAAATTCAAATGTGAATTTCATGAATTATAAAACTTATCCAAAGTATGTAAAAATGAGAAAGAGTTGAAATCAAGGCCAACAATACTTGCAGTGCTGAGACATACACACTCGTCATCTTCCTGATTTTAGGGTTTCATTAATCAAACCCATGCTATAGTTCGTTTTCAAATGTAAAATTTATTGACTATAAAATGATCAAGCTGTTACTCAGGAAATTAATAAATAAATGATCAAGCTGGTCGTAAAAGAAATTAAAAAGTAAAAAAAAAATTCAAATATGCCAAGGCAAGAACAATGCACACATCGTGGTACACTATGTTAGAAATGTTAGACGTATTCAATATGGAGAAATTTTATGGTGTATTCATATTCACTAACTTATAGGTTTATATAGATATAAAAAAGAACCTAATTAGGTAAGTCTATCAATCCTATCAATCTATACATAAATGACTCATATCAATCTATACATATATCACTTCACACATATTTATGACATTTATCACATGACTCACATTTATCATATGACTCATGCCAATACTCCCCCTCAAGTTGGTGCACAGATGTCTCTAATGCACAACTTGTCAAGAGAGTCGTGAAAGTTCTTACTGAAAACTGCCTTTATAAGTATATTTGCCAACTGGTCGTCTGAATTAACAAAAGGAAATCAAATAATCTTTTCCTCAAGATTCTGCTTGATGAAATGCTGGTCTATCCACATGCTTTGTTCGATCATATTGGACAAGATTCTGTGATATATCAATGACTGCTTTATTATCACAAAACAAGTTCATCTCCAGGCTTGGACCGAAGCCAATTTATGTTATTAACCTTCTAAGACAAAAGAGCAGTGGCGGCTATGAGGGTGTGCGAGGTGAGCGACCGCACAGGGCCTCCAAAAATCTGGGGCCCCAAATTTTTTTTTTTATGTATATACTTAGAAAAAAAATCCGGGGCCCCAATTTTTTTTTTTTGTTTATATATATACTTAGTAAAAAAATTCAGGGCCTCAAATTTTTTTTTTTGTATATATATACTTAGAAAAAAATTCGGGGCCCCAATTTTTTTTGTTTATATATATACTTAGCAAAAAATTCGGGCCCCAATTTTTTTTTTTCGCACAAGGCCTCGGATATATTTGAGCCGCCCTGCAAAAGAGCTCACAAAGTTCTTTTGACATGCCCTTGAACTCAGTTCCAGCACATGACAGTACCACGACCTTTTGTTTTTGGCTTCTCCATGTTACTAAATTCCTTCATACAAATGTAAAGTAGGATGTAGTAGATTTTCTATCAAGAACATTCCCTAGGGTGTCAATCGAACTATGTGAGTCGAGTTTGGCATAGCTCACGCTCAGCTCAGAAAATCTCACAAACATTGAGCTTACGAGCTAAATTTATATTAGCAAAAAAACAAAAATCTTGTAATAAGAATAGTATAATACAATGAGCATTGAAACTAAATTCTGACAAGAATACAAATATACATAATAATACAATGATACTTAATTCTTAAAGCAAAATATAACAAAAGATAAATACATAGCAAAGTCAAATGTTAAAGAATCTATATACAATGTAGACAAAAGTCCTTATATAGACTAAAACAACATAAACAAATTTTATAGGTCTTCTTATTTTTAGTTAGTATTATTTTATATATATATAATATTTTAATTATATTATTCTTATTCGAGTTTGAACTTTTTTTGGGCTGAGCGGGGTCAAGCTCACGCTCACCTCACATAAAATTCGAGCTTGAATATTCACCGCTCACACTCACATTTTTTCGAGCTATGGCCCGAACCCGTTGACACCCCTAACATTCCCCCGCCCTAATCTGCGATCTGCTTTACCCTTCGATCTTTAGGCGATTATTCTTTGAAAACATCAGTCCCTTCCATGGTGAGAATTTTAGATAGCGAAGAATTCGTACCACTACCTTAATATGTTTTTCACTTGGATTATGCATAAATTGACTCACCACACTTGCAACATAAGCAATATCAGGACGAGTATGTGACAAATAAATAAGCTTCCCAACCAATCTTTGGTATTTTCCTTTATCCATGGGCACCTGGTCTTTATATATGTTCCGTGAGCTTATGATTTTGAACCATAGGAGTGTTTGTTGGCTTACATTCTAGTAATCCTACCTCAGATAGTAGGTCCAGCACATACTTTCTCTGTGACAAGAAAAATCCTCTTTGTGATTTTTCCACCTCTATTACTAAAAAATATTTAAGTCCGACCAAATTCTCTATCTCAAACTCGACCGTCAATTGTTCTTGTAGCTTCAAAATTTCTTCAGCATCATATCATGTCATCCACATCCACGTAGACAATAAGAGTTGTCACCTTTCCCTCTCAGTGCTTTAGAAACAATGTATGATCTGCAGTGCTTTGCTTGAATCCGTACTTTCTCATGGCTGAGCTAAATCACCCAAACCATGCCCGTGATGATTGCTTTAGTCCATATAATGCCCACTCTAACTTGCATACAAGCCTGGTTGTTGAAATATGAAGTCCCACATCGAGTGTCTAAGGAAGATCCAAATAATATATAAGCTCATGGGTTAACACCTCTCCTTGCCAATTGGTTTTGAGAGGATATGGAGGCCCATGAGCTAATTTTCACATGGTATCAGAGCGGGCCCTTAGGCGGGATGATGGGCTCATAATGCCCAAAGTGGGCTCTAATGGTCACCGTATGACCCAAGAAGGGCGGCGGGCCTTAAATTGACTCCCACCTCAATGTGAGGGGGAATGTTGAAATATGAAGTCCCACGTTGAGTGCCTAAGGAAGATCCAAATAATATATAAGCTCATTGGTTAACACTTATCCTTGCCAATTGATTTTGAGAGGATATGGAGGCCCATGAGCTAATTTTCACACTGGTCCATGTAGATGATGTATATCCTGGATGAATATCCATACATACCTCCTTCTCAAGATCACCATGCATAAAAGCATTCTTAACATCAAGTTGAAGTAGTGGCCAATCTAAGTTTGCCGCAAGAGATAATAAGACCCTAATGGTGTTTAATTTAGCCACTGGTGAGAAGGTTTCCATAGAATCTATTCCATATGTTTGTGTGAACTGTGAATCGTTTCGCCACCAACTTTACCTTGTATCGGTCGATAGATCTGCCAACCTTATATTTAACTGAGAACACCCAAATGCAACCAACTATCTTCTTCCATTTAGGCAATGTCATCAATCTCCATGTCTTATTTTTATGTAGGTTTATATAGCTACAAAAAGATCCTAATTTGGTAACTCTATCAATCCTAACAATCTATACATAAATCACTGCTATCAATCTATACATATATCACTACCTACATATTTATCGCATTTATCATATACCTCATGCCAACACTGAACACACTATAACAAAACAGAGGGGTCGCGCCTCACTTCATATACGAGAATTGTAAGCAGAAAAAAGCTTACAAAATAGTAAAAGAAAGTCACTTCCGAACAAGCCCAAGGGTGGGGAGGGCATATCTAAAATTATTTTAATGTTAATCTTTCAAAGTATAATAATCTTTTCACCTACGTTATTGGCTTTTCTATAAACATGAAGTGCATGAAAGGTGAATATTGTTGCAGCAGCCTTTGAATATATCAAATAACACCATCAAGTTTCCAGGACACCTCACATTTCCCCTTAATGACATTCATCAAGAATCACTTTGGATTTCAATGGACTGGTTTTGGAAAAGGTTTTTCGTTTTTTTTCTTTTCCTCTTATTTTTTTGAAATATTTTTGAAGAATTGGAGATTGAAATAATTAAAATCTCTCAAACTTGTTTTGCACGGTATTCAAACCAGTGGCGAAGTCAAGACCCAGCAAACAGTGAGTCACTTGTCGATGATATACTTTTAAGAACATTTTTTCCTTGTTTTTTTTTTTTTGGACCTCACCAGAGGAGGAGCCCATGTAGGGCGGATAGAAGCCCGACTGAGCGGGTGCCCCATAAGGGGGAGTAGAAGAGCCTCACAAAGGAGGAAAACTAGAAGCCTGGCTAGCGGGTGCCCAACGAAGAGGAGTAGAAGACCCACACAAGGGAACCCAAGAAATGGCAATTAAATTATTCCCCTTGTGTGAGGGGTATCGAACCCACAACAGGTTGTGGGCAGACCATAGCCCCACTGGATTATGGACCTTATGATTCTTGTTTTTGTACTTCATTCCCTTTAAGAGAATAAAAATTACCCTCCCTTCTATTTTAGTTGTCTCGATTCAAAATCTATTTTAAGAAATTGTTGAAACAATCAAATACCTTTACATTTGTAAGAGTATGAATTGAGAATCTAAATGTTTTTTTTTTAAATATAATACATAATATATAATACTAAATTTTCTTTTTTCCAATGGGTATGAACACTACGTGGCTCCACCTCTGATTCAAGTACCATCGTAGCACATGGGGAATGATTTAATTGCCATTTCTTGAGTTTTCTTGTGTGGGTCTTCTACTACCCTTCATGGGGCACCCCACTAGCCGGGCTTCTAGTTCTCCTCCTTTGTTAGGTACTTCTACTCCCCCTCATGGGGCACCCGTTCAGCCGGGCTTCTATCCGCCCTACATCGGCTCCTCCTCTGGTGAGGTCCCAAAAATAAAAACTTAATTAATGATTATTTGTTGCAAAAGGATTGATTATAGAAGAAAAATAATTCTATAATTTAAGGATTTTCGCTAGCAGTCGAAGGAAAATTTTTGCAACATATTGGATACGTGCATGTGAGGTGGAATATTTGGATTGCAAATTGCTATGTTTGAAGCTGATTTATTAATCTTAGGGACTTATAAAACTTATCTCATGTTGTTATAAAATTGAGAAAGAGTTATACTAATTTGATACGTGACGCATTATACGTTTCATTAGTCAAAGTACTCATGCTAATTAATTATTAAAAACCCCATCCTTTTCAATTGTAAAGTTGATAAAATATTATAGGGAAATATTGTTACTTATTTGATTCTGCGTAATGCGCGGAAGTTTATTTTTTATTAATTGAACAATTTGATGGGCAAATGTGTGGTTGCAGATCTCACAGTTGATATTATCTCGGAGCATTAGAATGTATTATGGGCTCCTCGGCATAAGTCAAAAATATTATGCAGAATAACCATTATTTCGCATGTACAAAACAGCAGTTCATTTGAAGAATGAGATAAATAAATTTTTTTTATTTTCATTAAAAAACAGAAAATCTAACATATATTACAAATGTGTCTCTCTCCAATTCACAGTCATTGGATGAGACATCTAAAACGTAACTTCCTAGCAATACACACGAATAAAGTGCTGGAAATGGAGTGTATTATGAATGAGAAACTAGTTTCTCAAGTGATTGGAAAATAGAAGTTAAGTTAGGGGGTGCGAATTCAAAGATTCGTCGGCAACTAAATAGCTTGAACGTGTGTGCTGGCACGACCTGCGAATGTTGGACTAAAACTCACGGCCTGGTCAACACACGTTTTGCTACTGGTTTATTATTTTTCCAATCAAGAGAGATACATATACATATAAGTTCATTGGATAGTCTGGTTCATTAGATAAGGATGAACAGACTTTATGTTGGCAATAATTGGATATTGAGAGAAGTTAGGTTACAAACATGAGTTTGCCCAATTGAGTTCGAATCTCTTGAATGAAAAAAAACAATGTTGGGAACTCTGTGTTTGAAAGGCTTCGACCGTAGAAGTGCATTAGATTAATCGTGAATTGTTAAACATACAAGAATATCGATTGAGTATCAGACCTTGTTAAAGAACTTACATCGACTAGTATGTGTGCATATTTGCAATATATAAGGGTTGGGCAATCCTTCCCCTCTTGAGATACCTTTTGATGGAATGAGTTAGATCCAAGTCCATTTTTAATATGGTATCAGAGTCACCTAGTTCGATGTTGGGCCCCCTATTATTGTTCACGGTCCAGATGTCCCGCCCTGGCCCTGAGAGGTGTGTTAAAGATCCCACATTGACTAGTTTGTGTGCATATTTACAATATATATAAGGTTTGGGTAATCCTCCCCTCTTGAGGTACCTTTTGAAGGAAAAAAATGAGAGAAAGCAAGTTTACTTTGGGAAATGAACATTTGTTTTTTTGACAAAACTTTCACTGTTGAAAAGTATGGATATATTTACCGTAATTAACCTATCAGTTAGTGACCAATTCAGATTTGTTTTATTCTCCTCACAAGGATATGTCAATGATATGTAATTAACCTATCAGTTAGAATCATTTGTATCAGTTTCTGTCTCATTTTTCTGTCAAGCTCAATCTTAAGAAGTTTTCATGTTTACCACTTTTTTTAGAAGTTAAATATATTTTCTTTTATTTTTTTCTGAAAAAAAATAAACACGTGACTGCTTAATAACAAATGACTCATGATGGATTTAGTGTTAATTTCAGTAAGTTTCAGTACTAGTAAAGTGGTACCTTTGTTCTTGGCCATTGATCTTTCCTAACAAAGTCAACCATGGGCGGATAGTTATAATTTTTAGTCGCAGTTGTTGAATCATGCACGTGGTGCCCCATTCTTTAACCTTCTCCTATGATTTTCTTCCTGTTTCTTACATGGGAATCAATACTCATTTCCCCATGCTTGGTGATAGAAACCTAAGTATAAGCTACGAGCTCACTATGATATAAACATATTTTTATATATATTGCCAGTGAACGATCCTTGATTACTTGAATTACGAGTCAACTATTAACTAAGAGACATTATGATATGAACATTAAAGATTAGTTTTATTTAAAACTTATTCATGGAATCATACAATACAAGCATTGACTATGAAAGGGGGAAAATGACTAATTATTTCCACACTCGAGAGTACATGAAAGTACAGTTTTTATTTTTTCAAACAAAATACGGAAAACAAATATCAATTAAGAGCAAAATAGTTTAGGCACATTTGAATCCTTCTGGAACCTTCTTATCACAGGCATTAAGAAGCAAGCTGAGAGAGACCGGCACATTGAGGTTAATGCCCAAAACATTAGCTTTGATGGCAGTGCAAAGGCAAACGGCGGCTTCCAAATCGACAAGGCCTCCAATGAGGGAGCAGCATGACTTTGTCGGAGGGTTTCCGATGATAACACCGATCAAACCGCCAAGCAAATTGGCACATACACCCAATTTTAGGATATCTTTAGGGCAAGTTGCCTTAGGCACATTGGGAGGAGGAGGAGAACCGGCAGGCTTTGGTGTTGGCGTTGGCGTCGGCTTAGGATTTGGTGTTGGCGTCGGCTTAGGTTTAGGGCAATCACAGGCACTGACTAGAGAAAAGAAGAGAAGGTTTAGAGAAAGAAGAAGAGCTAGGGTTGTGGTGGTCTTGGAAGACATTTTTCTCAAACCCTAGTTTTAGCCCTTAACTTAGAATAGAAAATGTGTTTTTGGAATGCATTGGTTTGTAGGAGGCAGTGGGATTTTATAGTGAGAAAAGATGGGGTTAATCAGATTGATTTTAGAAAAAAAAATATATATATTATTAAAAAGGACAGTGATTTGTGAATTGTGATTTTAGCTGGCCATGAAGGAGATATTTAGTAAATATTGGACATAGGTGCATGTGATATGGATTAATTGGATTGCAATGCCAAGTTCTTCCTTTTAGGGTCAAACTACTGCTATAAAAAAAGATAATAAAAAAATATTTGTATTTATTAGTTGTCAGATTTATTTACTATAATATTATCACATTTGTATTCCACCAAAAAAAATGATCACGTTGGTTTTTAAAATAACTCAAGAAAATAATGAAAATCTTATTTGCTAAAGCAAGGTCAACGCACTAATTGAGTTACAACATATATACTAGTACAATTATACTTTTGAGATCGGAGAAAAATATTATTATAGGGAGTTTATTTTTAAATAAAAATCTAAATCTAAATATTATAATTTAAAAAAAAAATTGTTGCAAATTTGAGAATTCAGATTAAAGAATTTCATTTCAATAACCAAATGGATATGAATATTTTCATCGATCATCCAAATTAGTAGCAATTAGTGTATGCTTTAACTAAAGAAGAAATCATTACAGGAATCAGGCAAGAAGCGCAAGGTGATAATACACTGGATGATAGTGTAGAAATAGAAAAAGTCTTGTACCAAGAAACTTTAAACATGTTGTACAAACTGGAAATATTTTGGATTCAACAAGAAGGTGATTGTGAAGATGAGTTACTACGAACGCGCAAGTTAAAGGATACGGTATTAACAAAAAAATTAAGTCAATGTCACAGACAACTTTAGATAACTATTTCATACCATCTTAAGTTTATCCTTATTTATAACGTGTCCCGGATTGGGACCATAATTTTCTATTACTATAAGTGCGTGTATGGTACGCGGGAATGGAAAGGCATTTTACACTTCTCTTTCCATTCCGGCGTTTGGTTGGGCAATTTAAAGTGGGAATTATCATTCCACGGGAATAGGGAAGGCAATTTGACCCGTGACCCACCGATCCGCCCTGCCCCGATGTCTTTTGGGGCAGAATGTTTTGATCTGGGGCTGGGCACAGATCAACAGGGCGGGGCAGGGCGTGGTATTTGAGATACCCGCCCCGATCTGCCCCATTGCCATTCCAACACGGGAATGATGATTCCAGGAAGAAGTGGGAAAGGCTATTCCACACCAAAACCTATGGAATGACATTTCCAGGAAAAACTGGAATCATGAATAAATAGTAACTGACATTTATACCCCTCTTTTAATTAATTATTACGTTCATTTTATATATAAACGTATTCATATATAGTCATAAATATTCTATTTCATTTAGCATAATTTCATAGATGATAATTTTATAAATATTTCTTTTTCTTGGTGGTATTTTAATATATTTTTAAAATTTAAAAAGTAAATATATTTTTATTACTATATTGACATTTTAATAAAAAATTATGTTTCAACAATATAATTTTAATAAAAAATTACTATATTGACAGTTACCCCTTTTTTCTAACATGCACCTTTGTTGTTTCCCTTTTTTTTCGCAAGTTATATGAGAATAAATACCAACGATTTGCCCCTATGCACGTGATAGATAGATACCTATAAGATACGAGCTCCGTCTCACATTGACATGAACATTAAATGAAGATTATTACTCCCTCCATTCCTAAATATAAGACTCTTTAGACAATTTGAGAAAATTAAGGAAGTTGTCATTTTCACCTAAACTTCCAATATTTCCCAACCTCTCCTCTCTCTCTTACTTCTACTTGATAAAGAAAGGAAAATGTTGAGGGTATAATTGGAATAAATTGTTGACAACTAATAAAACAACCTTAAACGACAATTAATTTGGATACCTAGATATCTCCTAAACGACAATTAATAGGGAATGGTGGGAGTATTAAATTAAGTTGCTTTTGAAATATAGGGAGGTGGAGAACAGGTGGTCGGCTTTTGCTTCGGCGTGAGGAGTGTTATAATATAAAAAAATTCATCGCTTGATAGGCAAGATTCAAGTCATTTATAAACTCATAAATTAATACATCGTATTATCAAATAATGTTGAGACAGTATGAACGCTCATAAGCCATTTTTACACAAACCCATGCTTAAAAACTTTTCTTGTTATCAATTATTAAATTTATGGACTATAAAATAATGGCAGAGCTTTATGGAGGCAGTAAAGGGGCCACAAATTTTTTTGAAAATTGCATATCAATATTAGAAATATAATTTTTTTGTATAAATAAGTTCTTATAATATAAAATGTTTTGGGCTTCTCAATAATTTTGAAATTTCATAATAGTACTCTCCGTCTCAAATTAAATTTATATTTTCTATTTTAGTTTATTGTGAAATTAATGTATTTTCTCGGCGGTACCATATTCTTCCATCCTAAAAAAAAATCTTTGTCCTCCATTCATTCAATTGTGTATTTTATTCGTGGAATGCTCATTGTTTTATAATATTGTAATTTGGGCATGATCTTTGGTGTTATAATAGTGCAATTTGGACTGCAGAAACAGAACGAAATTTGTAGTTTTAAAGTAAAAACATGAACTTTCTCATTCTATTTTGAAGTATGAACTATAACACTAACCTCTGCATATTAGTCATTTTTGTTCCTTAGTTTATGCATATTTTTTCAAGATAAATATCATTTTAACTTCAAATCTTTTTGTAAAAATATATCTTTTTACTTCAAATATACTGTAATACACTGTAATTAAATTTTAGTTCTGTCCCCCGTAAATTCAAATTCTAACTCCGCCACTGATATAAAATGATCATTTGATCATTAGAAAAATAAACCCCCCAAAAAATATCCCCATTTGCTAAGGAAAGACCGATGAACCAATTGCGGATGCATATGGATAGATATGCCAGCTTACTTTCATGTTAAGTATCCATATGTGATGCTTGTTTAACTTAATTAATGATTATTTGTGTCAAAGTGATTAAATACTTCAACCCTTTCTTGAATTGTTTTACAAACATTGGCCACTGTAATTTCCCTTGCATGTGAGCAGTGCCTTCTTGCAGCTGGAAGTCTAACTTTTGATGTTTCGTGGTTTGATTTATTTATTTATTTCTAGTCGCTTGAAATATGAGTTAGGTTCTCGCTCACCAAACTATTACTCTCTTCGTTTCAAATTAATTATTCATTTTCTAAATAAATGGTTCATTAATGATGGTTTTTCTAATCTTATCTCTTATACACACTATAGGAGAAATGATCTTTAGTGACAAGAATGACTGTGACAACAAAAAATCGTGTCAATAAATGTAAATCTTTAATGACACTAAACTTCGGGAGTTTTCCTTTACAGTAGGAAACTCTCTTCGGTCTCCTAGGGAACAGTTAATGATGTCACTGAAAAACAAAGATGGGCTAATTTTAATGACAACAAGAATTTCGTCACTATTGTTGTCACTAAATATCTCAAAATAGTGACAACTTGAGTAATCTTGTCACTATAACTGTACATATAGTGACGACATTTTTATATACTCATATAGTGACAAAAAATTACGTTGTCACTATTCATTCTGACAAAATGTGTTGTCATTAATTTTGAACTTTCTAATTGATAGTTTTAATTGTTTAATTTTAGAGTACTTGTCAAAAATGTAATTTTCTTAGACTTATTGGGCTATGTATATATGTAAAACTTTCTTTCTGTGCACATTTGTAAATATAACTATATGTAGATCAATCTTACCAATTACACGTGTTGAACATGTATATCTTATAGAAATTATCATTAGAACTACGAGTGAAAACACTTTGTTACTAATATATTTATATTTAATAACTAGAAATATAAATAATATGTGATACGAGTTCAAATTGAATATTTAAAACTTATTTCTTTAAAATTGATTGTATTTAAATACATATAATGATTTAATATTATTATTTGAAAAAAAAACTTGAAGGACTCAAATTTAAAAGACCTTAAGGAATAAATTATAATTTAATTATTTTTTAAAATATTTAAATATATATTTATTATTTTTTGAAATATTTAAATACATATTTAATGAAAATTTGCATGAAATTTATCAGATAAATATTTAATATGAGAGAATATATCACAAATATCTTTGTAGCTCAGCGATTGAACTCTTGTCTTCTCTAGTGGAGGTCAAGTGTTTCAAATCATTACATCCACAAAAGGATGATAGAATCTAATGAAATGACATGTAGGCACCATGCAAGTCCAACGTGAACTCCACATGTCCAGTCAACAGTCTAGGTGGCCGCTAGGCAAGCTACCACGTGTCTTGGGTCCAGGCATTAATTGTTTTTAAAATTTTAAAATATTTTCATTTACTAATTGTCGCCACTAAATATTTTTTAATGACGGCATTATCTTGTCATTAACATTTTACATTTTTTATTTTTTATTTTAGAAAATATTAAAGGTTGTCACCACAGAGTAGTATCTAGTGACCAATTTTGTTGTAACTAATGCATGCTGATATTTAGTGACGACATTTTAGTTGTCACTGAAGCACACTTTTTTTTTGTCGAGACCGGGGGTGTCCACCACCAACAGCAGTGACTAATCCCCCTCGCCACGGGAGCTTTCCCAAGAGGTAAATGGTTGGTCATGAAATGCGCTCCATTCCCATTGCAGGAATCGAACACCTAACCTCATGGTTAAGGGACGAGGCGAGCTACCACCACGTCACACCTCATGGTTGAAGCACAAGTATAAGTGACAACAACCATTAGTGACAAAACATAATGTCGTCACAAAAAACCTTTAGTGACGACGTTGTGACAACTTTATCTTGCCACTAAAGAGTTTTAATGACGACATTTTATAATTTACTGACTCGTTTTTGTTATCACTGAAGACCGTTTTTCCTGTAGTGACAATGAATGTTAACTGAGAGAGAAAATAAGGTAGAATTAAATTGGGAGTACAATTAAATAGGATCATTTTTTACATTTTATCATATCCTACTATACAATTTCATAAAACCTTCATTCCCATGAAAACAGGGGCGAAGCCATGACTTTTAGGCTGGGGGAGAAAAAACTGCAAAATTAACAACAACAAAAATCACTACAAAAAAAACTATCTGTTAGGACGAACTTTTCGTGACGAAGTCATTTTTTGTTACGAAAGGTCTACTTTTCGTAACGAAAAAAATATTCGTCACTAAAAGTAGTAGTTAGACCTTTCGTAACGAAAACACATTTTCGTCACGATAGGTATAATTTTCGTGACAATGACCTTTCGTAACGAAACAAAAATTTGTCAAGAAAAGTTTCGTCTTAAAATAATTTTTTTTTATTTAAAGAATATACATATATAAGTATGATATAATTTAGAATATAATTTTAATTTTTATATTTGTTTAGTCTTTATATTAAAAGTATTACTAAAAAATAGTATATATGCAACTAGAATAATTTTATTCTTATTTTTTATAACAACTTAATACACAAATACATTGACGAAAATGTATTAATTTTAATTTAATTCATAAAAAAAAAAAAATCACAACACAAAGAGAAATTAAAATAACTAAAGGTTCAAAATACAAAATTTCATTATAATAAATATAATAGGAACAATAAGTAACAAATGACCAACGTAGCTCAGTGGGCAAGTGCATGACATACATGTTGGAGGTCTTGAGTTCGATTCCCACTTCTATGAAAATGTTGAGACTTTATTCAACATTATTGTAGGGGGGCTCGCTCCGGTGGGTGAAGTGGAGCACGGCTCGGCTCAATGGCTTTAAATTTTAATTTTTTTGTAAAACTTTTAATAATGAACTTTGATACTTTTAGTAAAGACCTTTAGCGACGGGGCTCTCAAGACGAACTTGGTGACGAAGGTTTTTCGTTACGAAAGATCTTTCGTAACGAATTTTTTGACCTTTCCTAACAAAAATTTTCGTTACTAAAGGTCTTTTTTTTTAGTGAATGTTGGAGGCGAATTTGATCAAATATTCCGATTTACATATAAAATTTACTGTATCTAGTAGGAATTTTAAAAATCTCCGCCTCTATCTTTATCCATGCGTGCAAAACAAAAGTGAATTGATAAGTTAGGACATAAGGAATATCAGTTTATATTTTCTAGATATCTTCGAGATTCTAGTAGGCTTTACTCCTACATAAATAGGAGAGTTGTCTACGTATTCTGTGCGGCCTTGAGTGTGGCCTTGAGTGTGGTCTTGAGTAGCATTGTGGTGTGGTTATGATTATTGATCCTTAAGAATTTGAGAGTTGATGGATAGAATATTGTCTACTCCTCTCTGTAGTTTTGTTGTGAGATTTGATCTCTTTGTTTGTACTCCAGGACTACCCACCAAATTATTTATTCAATATATATATATATATATATCTGTGTGTGTGTGTGTGTGTGTGTTTTAAAAATTCTTACAATTGGTATCAGAGCTAGTGTTGTGTGATGGATCCTCGATGTTTCATATTTTTCAATTTTGAAAATTTTGATAAGAAAATTATCATTGATGAGGAGAAGATTAAAGATTTATCTCTTCAAGAAGAAGAATTTTGTTATGAGAAAATAATTCAAGATGAAGTTGAATATCTTGATTTGGAGAATTTTCCTATTGGTAGTTCTGTAATTAGGTTGGAAGAAAATATTGATTTGGATGAGTGTGAAAATAATAATTCGATAGATTTTTCTCAAGCTAGTATTGATGCAACTTATTCGTCAAGTGCTACAATTGATGATGAATGGTTGATTCAAGATTCTTCACAAATTATTGATTTGGTGGATAATTCTGATAATCTTATTGTGGGTGAAGATTTATTTGAAGAAATAGAGAAAGAAAAATGGTCGAAAGAGGAAGAGAGTAATAAGAAGGGAAATAAAAAAAAATGTTGCTTGAGGTCGAAAAAATTATGGAGGTGGATTATGTAATAGACATTGGTTTGTTGCATGGTGTGGAAGATCAGAGATACAAGAATGGACTTGGAGAAAATTTGATAAACAATTTAGATAGCAATGATATTGCATTTTTATCTGATGGAAAAGATGAATATTTTATTGGATTGGAAATTTATTCACAAAGAGTAAGATCGACATTTTGAAGAGTTATTCTGAAGTTGAATCTAAATGGGCCGGGTAAATATGATGGATTTCTTTGATAAAAGATAAGTTAGTAATGAAGTTGTTTGCAACGTACAAGATTTTGTCAACTTCTATTGTGGAGAAGAAAGTTAATTATAAATTGTTGTTGAATAGATTGTTTACCGCAAAAGAAGTTGTAATGGATATTTTTGCTCGTGATGGAATTGGACCAGATTTATTGTCGAGATTGATAAAGGGAGGCTATATTGCAATTATTAAATCAAACTTATTATTTATTAGAATATTTAGTTTTGGTAATTATTAGTTTTATTGTATTAGGATTGCTTTAGTAGTTTCCCAGTCAGTTTATATTTCCTAGATATCTTCGAGATTCTAATATGGTTTTACTCCTATATAAATAGGAAAGTTGTCTACGTATTCTGTGTGGCCTTGAGTATGGTCTGAAGTAGCATTGTGGTGTGATTAGGATTATTAATCCTTATGAATGTGAGAGTTGATGCATAGAATATTATCGGCTCCTCTCCGTAGTCTTATTGTGAGGTTTGATCTCTTTGTTTGTACTCCGGCACTCCCCACCAAATTATTTATTCAATAGATACATGTTTCCACATTTAAAACTTTTTTTACAGTATGTGATTCTAGTTTAACTTAATTAATGATTATTTGTGGCAAAATGATTGATTATAGACGAAAAATATTTCTATAATTTAAGGATTTTAGCGCAGTCGAAAGGGAAATTTGGACACGTGCATGTGAGGTGAAATATTTGGATTTCAAATTACTATGTTTGAAGCTGAATTATTAATCTTAGGGACTTGTAAAACTTATTTCATGTTTAGGCAAAGTCAACCGAGTTGCAGATGTTGCATCATGCACGTGGTGCCTCATTCTTTAACCTTCTCCTAAGATTTTTTCCCGTCTCTTACATGGGAATCAATATTCATTTCCCCCATGCATGGTGATAGAAACATACGTATAAGCTACGAGCTCACTATGATTTGTACAATTTATTTTTATATTTTCAGTGAATAATCACTAATCTCTTGAACTACGAGTTAGATATTCGACCACCAGACTATTACTTGAGTGACATTATGATATGAACTTTAAAGTTTACTATTATTTGAAATTTATTTATGAAATCATACAATACAAGCATTGACTATGAAAGTGGGAACAATGACTAATTATTTCCACACTCTCGAGTACATGAAAGTGCAGCTTTTATTTTCTTAAACATAATACGGAAAATAATGAAAATTATAATAAATGTAAACTAAGAGTAAAATAGTTTAAGCACATTTGAATCCTTCTGGAACCTTCTTCTCACAGGCACTAAGAAGCAAGCTTAGAGAAACCGGCACATTAAGATTAATGCCCAAAACATTAGCTTTGATAGCAGTGCATAGGCAAACGGCGGCTTCCAAGTCGACAAGGCCTCCAATGAGGGAGCAGCATGACTTTGTCGGAGGGTTTCCGATGATAGCACCGATCAAACCGCCAAGCACATTGGCACATACACCTAATTTTAAGGTATCTTTAGGGCAAGTTGCCTTAGGAACATGGGGAGGAGGTGGAGAACCGGCAGGCTTTGGTTTAGGGCAATCGCCACAGGCACTGACTAGAGAAAAGAAGAGAAGGTTGAGAGCCAGAAGAAGAGCTAGGGTTGTGGTTGTCTTGGAAGCCATTTTTCTCAAACCCTAGTTTTAGCTCTTAATTAACTTTGAATAGAAAATGTTTTTTTGGGATGCATTGGTTTGTAGGAGGCCGTGGTATTTTATAGTGAGAAAATATGGGGTTAATCAGATTGATTTTAGAAAAAAAATTATTAAAAATATATGTGCATGTGATATGGATTAATTGGATTGCAAATTGCCACGATCTTCGTTGAACCTATAATCTTAGGGTTTGATTAGTCAAACTACTGCTATAAAAAACAATAAAATATTTATATTTATTTGTTGTCAGATTTATTTACTATAATATTATCACATTTGTATTCCAAAAAAAAATTAAGGATCACATTGGTTTGTAAAATAACTTAAGAAAATAACTAAAGCAAGGTCAATGCACTAATTGTGGTACAATATATATACTAGTAATTCAAAATTAAATGGAGAAAGATTGATTATTTAGTGGATATACACTAATAAATATGCCAGCGTATTTTCATGTTAAGTATCTATAGATGAAATTCTTGTTTAATAATTAATGATTATTTATGAAAAATAATAAAATGCTTTCTTGAATTATTTTACAAGCATTAGTGACTAAAATTGTGCCTGCATGTGAGCAGTGTCTACTTGCAGTTCGGAAGTATGACTTTCGGTGCTTTTTTTATCTGGAAAAATATGTTTATCACGTTATAAATTGCCTTGGTTATATATTTCAAAAACAAATTTTACTTCTTTAGCTAAATTTGTCAGATAATTATTATCTTTCTTTTCTTCAACTGCTCAAGTTTCATGCGTCATTCCTAGATTTGAGATACGAACGTGTCAATAGGAGATCTTATTAACACAAAGTCTCTCATAACTTAACCATAAGTTCGATATAAACAAATATATAACCTCAAAATTCCATCATCTATAACTCCAAAGAAAATAATATTATACATTACATCGGAAACTTGAATTCTAGTAAACATCGTGAATAAATCTTTTCATTACAAAGCTAACAAATATAAGCCGTAAATACTAACTTTTTTATCTCAATACACTTGTCTGAAACGCGTATATCATACTCTTATTAAGTCCTAAACCCAGGGCAGTGTGAATGGAACACGGGGTTTGAGGCAAAATTTTATTGGAGGCTTATATTAGGAAAATATTTGGAAAAGTTCAAAGATTTTTTTTTTATTTTCCTTGATTTTTTGGATGCAAAATTACTTATTAAAATTTATATTCAAGATGTTCTAATAAATTATTTTCAATAGATAATATATTTAATCCATTTAATATATCTTGTGACATAGTTGATCTTAAATAAGATTTTATTAGTTTTAATTTTGAAAAACTTCTTTCAATAGAAGCAATTGTCACATGTATGGTTAATAAAAATCTATAAATAATACATTCATTCGGAAAAGAATCAAATTTTTTAATGTAATCTAGTACCTCAATTTGAGTATTAATTTCTACATTAAGAGTTTCTTTCAACACTTTTAGTTCTGAAAATAAATAAAAAAATATTTAATTTTAAAGATTTTTCAAGGTTAAGACAATAGTTTTTTTTTTTTTAAAATTCATCATCCTTTAGGAAAAAAAAGAGTAAAGTGAATAAAATATTCCAAATTTTTAGGATTGAAAATGATGGAAGATATAAATGCCAACGACTTTTTATACTCTTAAAATGACTCTCAGTGGGCTTAGGTTAGACCTAAACATTAGTGGGCAATAGGTGGGATGTAATTATATGGGCCTCTAATTTTTGTTTAAGTGAAGTTTTAGTAATAAAAAAAAATGGGGGCCTTTATTTTGTAGGGGCATGAGGCAATGGCTTAAGTTGTCTCATGGCTGACACGGCTCTGCTTACACCCGTATAGTAAGATTGAGTGAGCTTTCAACTCGGTAAGATCTTAAAACAAAACTACCGGAAAATTCTCATGCTTGAATTCTAGCGAGGTTATACGAACAAAGTTCAATGTTGTGTGCATACGATAAAGAAGCGCAGCTCAGACGGTAAGACGCTTCACTTCCAACTGGTAGGTCGGAAGTTCGAGTCATGCGCTTGAAGGGAAGTGGAGAACCACTATCGATCCTTCTTTAAAAAAAAAATTAAAAAATATTGTGCGCATACAAGCCTTCCAAAACTTTTGTCTCATGTATCTCGTTTTCTGTCTTGATATTATTAAATTTTTTACCAAAAAAATGCTATTCAACCTTTGTGATAGACTAGTTATTATTAAGTTACCTAATGACTATATTGAAATTCTAAAAAAGAAAAATTGTAAAGAAAAAAAGTTAAACTCTTAATTACTAAGGATGGGGCAAGAAGTAGAAAGATATATGATCCCAAATTTATGGGTAAGTTGGGCCTCTTCTTTCTAGTTTGGGCAGGTTTAGTGAGGTGTGGCCCCATTTTGCTTCGGTATATACAGGCTTATCCTATACCAGTTCAAGCCCACTTGATTTTCGCTATGGGGGAAAAACAATCAATAAAAAAAAGAACTATGTTTTAAAATCTATAAATATATCCCATCAAAAAAAAATCTTTAAATATATAATAGCTATTAAAAATACAAAGTAAAATAGAGAAGATGCAGAGATAAATTAAAGTTTTGCTAATTTCATCACCACTTTTACAGTGAAGTCTGAGCCTTTTTTGGGCCTTTGCAATATCCGATTCAAATTAATCAGACATGTCGGGTTGAACACTAAATAGTCAAGACAAAAAAAACATAAAATGTTCTGTCGTCATATTAGTTCAATGAAAAGGTAATATTAGCTCATAAAACCACGGTATGATATTCAATACTAGTTTGATTCTCAGTTAGAGGGATAATTCGTTACGGTTTTATCATGTTTTTATGACTAACGATTCTAAAAGTAATAATGTAATTGGATTGAGTCTTGTTTGGGTTTGATTTAGTTGAAACTCAAATTGATGTCTATAATGTTTTTGTATTGAGTCTATAAATAAAACCTGAAATATTAAATTTTCTAGAATTTGATTTGAGTATGAGATCGAGTCTTGAATCCAAATCTGAGACCAAAGAACAAGTTTTACCTTTATTTCCATGAATGTAAGTCATATCTACCGTAGTATGTAAATCTTGTGTAATATTTTTTTAAGTTTCAATATATAAGTATTTGATCCGATTAATTTTTGAGATTTGTACAAAAAATTCTACCAGATCAAATAATATTAAAATGTACCTACAATGATTTAAACTCTCAGTCTTATTAGAGAGGAAAATAAAGTGAGCGACCAGCCAACTACGCTACGGCGTGTTATCTGTTAGCTCTCTTTTAGTTTCTTCTGTTTTAGTTACATTATTTAACACATGGACATTGAGCTACTTGGAGCCACAACTGGATCAACGACAAAAATAACAGTGTCTTTGCTAGGATATCCTTTGTCGAATTACAGAGCCTTATTCATTGGTTCATTATTGTGAATTTTAATCCCAAATAAGAAAGAATGACACCGATTTCCTGACTATGGTATAGTCACGGGATTACATTGTAGACAAAAGTCCTTATATAGACTAAAACAACATAAACAAATTTTATAGGTCTTCTTATTTTTAGTTAGTATTATTTTATATATATATAATATTTTAATTATATTATTCTTATTCGAGTTTGAACTTTTTTTGGGCTGAGCGGGGTCAAGCTCACGCTCACCTCACATAAAATTCGAGCTTGAATATTCACCGCTCACACTCACATTTTTTCGAGCTATGGCCCGAACCCGTTGACACCCCTAACATTCCCTGCCCAATCTGCATCTGTTTACCCTTCGATCTTTAGGCGATTATTCTTTGAAAACATCAGTCCCTTCCATGGTGAGAATTTTAGATAGCGAAGAATTCGTACCACTACCTTAATATGTTTTTCACTTGGATTATGCATAAATTGACTCACCACACTTGCAACATAAGCAATATCAGGACGAGTATGTGACAAATAAATAAGCTTCCCAACCAATCTTTGGTATTTTCCTTTATCCATGGGCACCTGGTCTTTATATATGTTCCGTGAGCTTATGATTTTGAACCATAGGAGTGTTTGTTGGCTTACATTCTAGTAATCCTACCTCAGATAGTAGGTCCAGCACATACTTTCTCTGTGACAAGAAAAATCCTCTTTGTGATTTTTCCACCTCTATTACTAAAAAATATTTAAGTCCGACCAAATTCTCTATCTCAAACTCGACCGTCAATTGTTCTTGTAGCTTCAAAATTTCTTCAGCATCATATCATGTCATCCACATCCACGTAGACAATAAGAGTTGTCACCTTTCCCTCTCAGTGCTTTAGAAACAATGTATGATCTGCAGTGCTTTGCTTGAATCCGTACTTTCTCATGGCTGAGCTAAATCACCCAAACCATGCCCGTGATGATTGCTTTAGTCCATATAATGCCCACTCTAACTTGCATACAAGCCCTGGTTGTTGAAATATGAAGTCCCCACATCGAGTGTCTACAGGAAGATCCAAATAATATATAAGTCTCATGGGTTAACACCTCTCCTTGCCAATTGGTTTTGAGAGGATATGGAGGCCCATGAGCTAATTTCACATGGTATCGGAGCGGGCCGCTTAGGGCGGGATGATGGGCTCATAATGCCCAAAGTGGGCTCTAATGGTCACCGTATGACCCAAGAAGGGCGGCGGGCCTTAAATTGACTCCCACCTCGATGTGAGGGGGAATGTTGAAATATGAAGTCCCACGTTGAGTGCCTAAGGAAGATCCAAATAATATATAAGCTCATTGGTTAACACTTATCCTCGCCCGATTGATTTTGAGAGGATATGCAGGCCCATGAGCTAATTTTCACACTGGTCCATGTAGATGATGTATATCCTGGATGAATATCCATACATACCTCCTTCTCAAGATCACCATGCATAAAAGCATTCTTAACATCAAGTTGAAGTAGTGGCCAATCTAAGTTTGCCGCAAGAGATAATAAGACCCTAATGGTGTTTAATTTAGCCACTGGTGAGAAGGTTTCCATAGAATCTATTCCATATGTTTGTGTGAACTGTGAATCGTTTCGCCACCAACTTTACCTTGTATCGGTCGATAGATCTGCCAACCTTATATTTAACTGAGAACACCCAAATGCAACCAACTATCTTCTTCCATTTAGGCAATGTCATCAATCTCCATGTCTTATTTTTATGTAGGTTTATATAGCTACAAAAAGATCCTAATTTGGTAACTCTATCAATCCTAACAATCTATACATAAATCACTGCTATCAATCTATACATATATCACTACCTACATATTTATCGCATTTATCATATACCTCATGCCAACACTGAACACACTATAACAAAACAGAGGGGTCGCGCCTCACTTCATATACGAGAATTGTAAGCAGAAAAAAGCTTACAAAAATAGTAAAAGAAAGTCACTTCCGAACAAGCCCAAGGGTGGGGAGGGCATATCTAAAATTATTTTAATGTTAATCTTTCAAAGTATAATAATCTTTTCACCTACGTTATTGGCTTTTCTATAAACATGAAGTGCATGAAAGGTGAATATTGTTGCAGCAGCCTTTGAATATATCAAATAACACCATCAAGTTTCCAGGACACCTCACATTTCCCCTTAATGACATTCATCAAGAATCACTTTGGATTTCAATGGACTGGTTTTGGAAAAGGTTTTTCGTTTTTTTTCTTTTCCTCTTATTTTTTTGAAATATTTTTGAAGAATTGGAGATTGAAATAATTAAAATCTCTCAAACTTGTTTTGCACGGTATTCAAACCAGTGGCGAAGTCAAGATCCAGCAAACAGTGAGTCACTTGTCGATGATATACTTTTAAGAACATTTTTTCCTTGTTTTTTTTTGGACCTCACCAGAGGAGGAGCCCATGTAGGGCGGATAGAAGCCCGACTGAGCGGGTGCCCCATAAGGGGGAGTAGAAGAGCCTCACAAAGGAGGAAAACTAGAAGCCTGGCTAGCGGGTGCCCAACGAAGAGGAGTAGAAGACCCACACAAGGGAACCCAAGAAATGGCAATTAAATTATTCCCCTTGTGTGAGGGGTATCGAACCCACAACGAGGTCATGTGGGCGACTATACTTTCACCTGGATTATGGACCTTATGATTCTTGTTTTTGTACTTCATTCCCTTTAAGAGAATAAAAATTACCCTCCCTTCTATTTTAGTTGTCTCGATTCAAAATCTATTTTAAGAAATTGTTGAAACAATCAAATACCTTTACATTTGTAAGAGTATGAATTGAGAATCTAAATGTTTTTTTTTAAATATAATACATAATATATAATACTAAATTTTCTTTTTTCCAATGGGTATGAACACCACGTGGCTCCACCTCTGATTCAAGTACCATCGTAGCAATCTAAGGTTCCTTAGCTCAGTGGGGCAAGGGCCTAGGTTGTGGGTTTGATACCCCACTCACACAAGGGGAATGATTTAATCGTCATTTCTTTGGGTTCCCTTGCATGGGTCTTATACTCCCCTTTATGTGGCACCCGCTCAACGGGCTTCTACGACACCCGCTCAATGGGGCTTCTACGACACCCGCTCAACGGGGCTTCTACAACACCCGCTCAACGGGGCTTCTACTACTCTCCTCAGGGGACACCCGCTCAGCCGGGCTTCTACTACTCCTCCTCTGGTAAGGTCCAATAAAAATAATTGTAATAAAAAAAATAAAAAAATAAAAAAGTACCAGCGTAGCAACCGAAAAACATAGTGAAAGGTTTATTTTCGAGTATAAATACATGTTATCTAAAAGGTTGACACCGAAATTTGATTAAGCACCAATGATAAGATAGAGCAAATACTTTTAGTACTTGTGGCTCAAAGCTATTGGTACAAAGTTCGTATATTTAAGTCATAATTAATTATCACAAGGTTCATAACCCAGTGGGGAGATGGCCTGCCCACAACCAAAAAAGGTTGTGAGTTCGATACCCAACTCACACAAAAGGAAAAATTTAATTTCCAATTCTTGGTTCTTCTTGTGTGGGTTCTTATACTCCCCTTCTTGGGACTAATCGGGTTTCTACTACTCCCCTCACCGGGCACCTACTACTACTCCCCTCACAGGGCACCCGCTCAGTCGGGCTTCTATCCGCCCTACATGGGCTACTCCTCTGGTGAGGTCGACCTCCTCTGGTGAGGTCTAATAAAAAAAAAAAAAAAAAAGTCCTAGTTAATTTGAGTTTTCTTTTCTTTTCTTTTTTGATTATCTGAAATTTAATTTGGATCTGTCTAAATTTAATGTCGTGGTGGCTAGCCGCGCTCATTTCACTAGACAATTTGACTTTTATTATGTCCAACATAATGTTAAAAACGTACGAAAGCACGTGCTCCTCAAAGAACAATGTAGAGTAATTTGCAGCAATTTAAATCTTGATATATAATTTTAATAAACCACGGCTAATTAATTTTTTCCAATGGTTTCGGTCCCAATCACTAGTTATGTGGTTGTGCGGGGTAATAACTCTATGTCCTATCGAGCGCATTTGAGTTTCAGATGCGGTAATATTCACCGCTCGAGCACCGAGAGTCAGGGGTTCGATACACACCTCACACGAGGGAATGATTTAATTGTCATTTCTTTGGTTTCCCTTGTGTGAGGTCTTATACTCCCCTCACGGGGCACCCGCTCAAAAAACGGGACTTCTACGACACCCGCTCAACGGGACTTCTACTACTTCCCTCACGGGGCACCCGCTCAACGGGCTTCTACGACACCCGCTCAACGGGACTTCTATGAGCGGGACTTCTACGACCCTCACGGGGCACCCCGCTCAACAGGCTTCTACTACTCCTCCTCTGGTGAGGTCGACCTCCTCTGGAGAGGTCTAATAATTGTAATAAAACTAGACCATACTTATAAATGGTCTAGTTTTTTTTTTAAAAAAAAAAAAAAAAAAAAATATCACTCTATGTCCTCTATAACAATCTTTTTATCACCTCCTCTCTGTAACAATTATAGTTAATTTCAAATTATACTCATTTTTCGGTTAGCGTTTAAGTTATAGAAATATAAAAAAAAATTATTATTAAATTGTTATAAAGAGTGGTACAGGAAGTAGTATACAAAGAATCCACCTTAAATTATTGAAATTTTGGATTAAGGATTAAGTTGCTATAAGTAAATTAGACATATGACTCCTTTTTTATAACAATAAATTCTACTGCTCATTAATTTGAAATCAATCTATCGAAACGGACGTACAGACTTTGATCTAGGAAGTGGGAACCAGGAGTTACCACCCTCTCTTGAGTACGTAGGTGAAATAGAAAATTGAGTAAACAAAATAATAAAAATAATAATAATAATTGATAAATAACAAAAACAAAATTAAGCAATTAGGCACATTTGAAGCCTTCTGGAACCTTCTTCCCACAGGCATTAAGAAGCAAGCTTAGAGAGACCGGCACATTGAGGCGAATGCCCAAAATATTAGCTTTGATGGCCGTGCATAGGCAAACGGCGGCTTCCAAATCAACAAGGCCTTCAATGAGAGAACAGCATGCCTTTGTTGGAGGGTTTCCGATCACGGCACCGATCAAACCGCCAAGCACATTGGCACATACACCTAATTTTAGGGTATCTCTAGGGCAAGTTGCCTTGGGAACATAGGGAGGTGGAGGACAGGTGGCCGGCTTCGGCTTTGGCTTTGGTTTAGGGCAATCGCCACAGGCACTTTTTTTTTTTTTTTTTTAAATTTTTTTCCCTTTTTTTTTCCTATTATAATTATTTATTGGACCTCACCAGAGGCACAGGCACTTACTAGAGAAAGAAAATAAGGTTTAGAGCAATAAAAAGAGCTATGGTTGTGGTGGTCTTGGAAGCCATTTTTCTCAAACCCTAGTTTTAGCTCTTAAGATACAATAGAAAATGTTTCTTTTTTGGGATGAATTGGTTTGTCAAAGATTGTAGGATTTTATAGTGACCAAAGGTAGAGTTTATGAGATTGATCTTGGAAGAAAAATATTGCAAAAGACAGTGCTTAGGGATTTTAGCTTGCAGCGAAGACAAACTTTTGATGTGTGTATGTGGGGTGAATTATAGTAACAAATTGCCATGTAATATATTTGCTCATAATATAAGAGTTATAAAACTTATCTAAAAAAAAACCCAACCCTAAGCTCCCACATCATATCCATAGGATTAGTCGATAATTTAAATTGCGAGATATGATTAGTTGAGGATTTAAAGCTCGAAAATTTAAAATAGGAGTAAATTAATTCGGGAGGAGACCAAACCATTCTTTCTAGCAATGGTGACACATACACATTCGTCATCTTCATAGTTATAGAGTTTCATTAGTCAAACTTATGACCATAAAATGATTATTAGTAAAATACACTCCCCCAAAAAAATTCCCATTTTCTAATGAAAGACCAATGCACCAATTGCGGTACTGGTAATTCCAATTAAATGGAGAAAAATATTCCAGCTTACTTTCACGTTAAGTATCTATATGTGATTCTTGTTTAACTTAATTAATGATTATCATAAGGTCCATAGCTCAGTGGGGTTATGGCCTGCCCACAACCTGCCCACAACCTGCCCACAACCATGGGGAATGATTTAATTGCAATTTCTTGAGTTTTCTTGTGTGGGTCTTCTACTACCCTTCATGGGGCACCCCACTAGCCGGGCTTCTAGTTCTCCTCCTTTGTTAGGTACTTACTCCCCCTCATGAGGGCACCCTGTTCAGTCGGGCTCTATCCGCCTCTACATCGGCTCCTCCTCTGGTGAGGTCCCAAAAATAAAAAAACTTAATTAATGATTATTTGTTGCAAAAGGATTGATTATAGAAGAAAAATAATTCTATAATTTAAGGATTTTCGCTAGCAGTCGAAGGAAAATTTTTGCAACATATTGGATACGTGCATGTGAGGTGGAATATTTGGATTGCAAATTGCTATGTTTGAAGCTGATTTATTAATCTTAGGGACTTATAAAACTTATCTCATGTTGTTATAAAATTGAGAAAGAGTTATACTAATTTGATACGTGACGCATTATACGTTTCATTAGTCAAAGTACTCATGCTAATTAATTATTAAAAACCCCATCCTTTTCAATTGTAAAGTTGATAAAATATTATAGGGAAATATTGTTACTTATTTGGTTCTGCGTAATGCGCGGAAGTTTATTTTTTATTAATTGAACAATTTGATGGGCAAATGTGTGGTTGCAGATCTCACAGTTGATAATATCTCGGAGCATTAGAATGTATTATGGGCTCCTCGGCATAAGTCAAAAATATTATGCAGAATAACCATTATTTCGCATGTACAAAACAGCAGTTCATTTGAAGAATGAGATAAATAAATTTTTTTATTTTCATAAAAAAACAGAAAATCTAGCATATGTTACAAATGTGTCTCTCTCCAATTCACAGTCATTGGATGAGACATCTAAAACGTAACTTCCTAGCAATACACACGAATAAAGTGCTGGAAATGGAGTGTATTATGAATGAGAAACTAGTTTCTCAAGTGATTGGAAAATAGAAGTTAAGTTAGGGGGTGCGAATTCAAAGATTCGTCGGCAACTAAATAGCTTGAACGTGTGTGCTGGCACGACCTGCGAATGTTGGACTAAAACTCACGGCCTGGTCAACACACGTTTTGCTACTGGTTTATTATTTTTCCAATCAAGAGAGATACATATACATATAAGTTCATTGGATAGTCTGGTTCATTAGATAAGGATGAACAGACTTTATGTTGGCAATAATTGGATATTGAGAGAAGTTAGGTTAGAAACATGAGTTTGCCCAATTGAGTTCGAATCTCTTGAATGAAAAAAAAACAATGTTGGGAACTCTGTGTTTGAAAGGCTTCGACCGTAGAAGTGCATTAGATTAATCGTGAATTGTTAAACATACAAGAATATCGATTGAGTATCAGACCTTGTTAAAGAACTTACATCGACTAGTATGTGTGCATATTTGCAATATATAAGGGTTGGGCAATCCTTCCCCTCTTGAGATACCTTTTGATGGAATGAGTTAGATCCAAGTCCATTTTTAATATGGTATCAGAGTCACCTAGTTCGATGTTGGGCCCCCTATTATTGTTCACGGTCCAGATGTCCCGCCCTGGCCCTGAGAGGTGTGTTAAAGATCCCACATTGACTAGTTTGTGTGCATATTTACAATATATATAAGGTTTGGGTAATCCTCCCCTCTTGAGGTACCTTTTGAAGGAAAAAAATGAGAGAAAGCAAGTTTACTTTGGGAAATGAACATTTGTTTTTTGACAAAACTTTCACTGTTGAAAAGTATGGATATATTTACCGTAATTAACCTATCAGTTAGTGACCAATTCAGATTTGTTTTATTCTCCTCACAAGGATATGTCAATGATATGTAATTAACCTATCAGTTAGAATCATTTGTATCAGTTTCTGTCTCATTTTTCTGTCAAGCTCAATCTTAAGAAGTTTTCATGTTTACCACTTTTTTTAGAAGTTAAATATATTTTCTTTTATTTTTTTCTGAAAAAATAAACACGTGACTGCTTAATAACAAATGACTCATGATGGATTTAGTGTTAATTTCAGTAAGTTTCAGTACTAGTAAAGTGGTACCTTTGTTCTTGGCCATTGATCTTTCCTAACAAAGTCAACCATGGGCGGATAGTTATAATTTTTAGTCGCAGTTGTTGAATCATGCACGTGGTGCCCCATTCTTTAACCTTCTCCTATGATTTTCTTCCTGTTTCTTACATGGGAATCAATACTCATTTCCCCATGCTTGGTGATAGAAACCTAAGTATAAGCTACGAGCTCACTATGATATAAACATATTTTTATATATATTGCCAGTGAACGATCCTTGATTACTTGAATTACGAGTCAACTATTAACTAAGAGACATTATGATATGAACATTAAAGATTAGTTTTATTTAAAACTTATTCATGGAATCATACAATACAAGCATTGACTATGAAAGCGGGAAAATGACTAATTATTTCCACACTCTCGGGTACATGAAAGTACAGTTTTTATTTTTTTCAAACAAAATACGGAAAATAAATATCAATTAAGAGCAAAATAGTTTAGGCACATTTGAATCCTTCTGGAACCTTCTTATCACAGGCATTAAGAAGCAAGCTGAGGGAGACCGGCACATTGAGGTTAATGCCCAAAACATTAGCTTTGATGGCAGTGCAAAGGCAAACGGCGGCTTCCAAATCGACAAGGCCTCCAATGAGGGAGCAGCATGACTTTGTCGGAGGGTTTCCGATGATAACACCGATCAAACCGCCAAGCAAATTGGCACATACACCCAATTTTAGGATATCTTTAGGGCAAGTTGCCTTAGGCACATTGGGAGGAGGAGGAGAACCGGCAGGCTTTGGTGTTGGCGTTGGCGTCGGCTTAGGATTTGGTGTTGGCGTCGGCTTAGGTTTAGGGCAATCACAGGCACTGACTAGAGAAAAGAAGAGAAGGTTTAGAGAAAGAAGAAGAGCTAGGGTTGTGGTGGTCTTGGAAGACATTTTTCTCAAACCCTAGTTTTAGCCCTTAACTTAGAATAGAAAATGTGTTTTTGGAATGCATTGGTTTGTAGGAGGCAGTGGGATTTTATAGTGAGAAAAGATGGGGTTAATCAGATTGATTTTAGAAAAAAAAATATATATATTATTAAAAAGGACAGTGATTTGTGAATTGTGATTTTAGCTGGCCATGAAGGAGATATTTAGTAAATATTGGACATAGGTGCATGTGATATGGATTAATTGGATTGCAATGCCAAGTTCTTCCTTTTAGGGTCAAACTACTGCTATAAAAAAGATAATAAAAAAATATTTGTATTTATTAGTTGTCAGATTTATTTACTATAATATTATCACATTTGTATTCCACCAAAAAAAATGATCACGTTGGTTTTTAAAATAACTCAAGAAAATAATGAAAATCTTATTTGCTAAAGCAAGGTCAACGCACTAATTGAGTTACAACATATATACTAGTACAATTATACTTTTGAGATCGGAGAAAAATATTATTATAGGGAGTTTATTTTTAAATAAAAATCTAAATCTAAATATTATAATTTAAAAAAAAAATTGTTGCAAATTTGAGAATTCAGATTAAAGAATTTCATTTCAATAACCAAATGGATATGAATATTTTCATCGATCATCCAAATTAGTAGCAATTAGTGTATGCTTTAACTAAAGAAGAAATCATTACAGGAATCAGGCAAGAAGCGCAAGGTGATAATACACTGGATGATAGTGTAGAAATAGAAAAAGTCTTGTACCAAGAAACTTTAAACATGTTGTACAAACTGGAAATATTTTGGATTCAACAAGAAGGTGATTGTGAAGATGAGTTACTACGAACGCGCAAGTTAAAGGATACGGTATTAACAAAAAAATTAAGTCAATGTCACAGACAACTTTAGATAACTATTTCATACCATCTTAAGTTTATCCTTATTTATAACGTGTCCCGGATTGGGACCATAATTTTCTATTACTATAAGTGCGTGTATGGTACGCGGGAATGGAAAGGCATTTTACACTTCTCTTTCCATTCCGGCGTTTGGTTGGGCAATTTAAAGTGGGAATTATCATTCCACGGGAATAGGGAAGGCAATTTGACCCGTGACCCACCGATCCGCCCTGCCCCGATGTCTTTTGGGGCAGAATGTTTTGATCTGGGGCTGGGCACAGATCAACAGGGCGGGGCAGGGCGTGGTATTTGAGATACCCGCCCCGATCTGCCCCATTGCCATTCCAACACGGGAATGATGATTCCGGGAAAGAAGTGGGAAAGGCTATTCCACACCAAAACCTATGGAATGACATTTCCAGGAAAAAGCTGGAATCGTGAATAAATAAGTATCGACATTTATACCCCTCTTTTAATTAATTATTACGTTCATTTTATATATAAACGTATTCATATATAGTCATAAATATTCTATTTCATTTAGCATAATTTCATAGATGATAATTTTATAAATATTTCTTTTTCTTGGTGGTATTTTAATATATTTTTAAAATTTAAAAAGTAAATATATTTTTTATTACTATATTGACATTTTAATAAAAAAATTATGTTTCAACAATATAATTTTAATAAAAAAATTACTATATTGACAGTTACCCCCTTTTTTTCTAACATGCACCTTTGTTGTTTCCCTTTTTTTCGCAAGTTATATGAGAATAAATACCAACGATTTGCCCCTATGCACGTGATAGATAGATACCTATAAGATACGAGCTCCGTCTCACATTGACATGAACATTAAATGAAGATTATTACTCCCTCCATTCCTAAATATAAGACTCTTTAGACAATTTGAGAAAATTAAGGAAGTTGTCATTTTCACCTAAACTTCCAATATTTCCCCACCTCTCCTCTCTCTCTTACTTCTACTTGATAAAGAAAGGAAAATGTTGAGGGTATAATTGGAATAAATTGTTGACAACTAATAAAACAACCTTAAACGACAATTAATTTGGATACCTAGATATCTCCTAAACGACAATTAATAGGGAATGGTGGGAGTATTAAATTAAGTTGCTTTTGAAATATAGGGAGGTGGAGAACAGGTGGTCGGCTTTTGCTTCGGCGTGAGGAGTGTTATAATATAAAAAAATTCATCGCTTGATAGGCAAGATTCAAGTCATTTATAAACTCATAAATTAATACATCGTATTATCAAATAATGTTGAGACAGTATGAACGCTCATAAGCCATTTTTACACAAACCCATGCTTAAAAACTTTTCTTGTTATCAATTATTAAATTTATGGACTATAAAATAATGGCAGAGCTTTATGGAGGCAGAAGGGGCCACAAATTTTTTGAAAATTGCATATCAATATTAGAAATATAATTTTTTGTATAAATAAGTTCTTATAATATAAAATGTTTTGGGCTTCTCAATAATTTTGAAATTTCATAATAGTACTCTCCGTCTCAAATTAAATTTATATTTTCTATTTTAGTTTATTGTGAAATTAATGTATTTTCTCGGCGGTACCATATTCTTCCATCCTAAAAAAAATTCTTTGTCCTCCATTCATTCAATTGTGTATTTTATTCGTGGAATGCTCATTGTTTTATAATATTGTAATTTGGGCATGATCTTTGGTGTTATAATAGTGCAATTTGGACTGCAGAAACAGAACGAAATTTGTAGTTTTAAAGTAAAAACATGAACTTTCTCATTCTATTTTGAAGTATGAACTATAACACTAACCTCTGCATATTAGTCATTTTTGTTCCTTAGTTTATGCATATTTTTTCAAGATAAATATCATTTTAACTTCAAATCTTTTTGTAAAAATATATCTTTTTACTTCAAATATACTGTAATACACTGTAATTAAATTTTAGTTCTGTCCCCCGTAAATTCAAATTCTAACTCCGCCACTGATATAAAATGATCATTTGATCATTAGAAAAATAAACCCCCCAAAAAATATCCCCATTTGCTAAGGAAAGACCGATGAACCAATTGCGGATGCATATGGATAGATATGCCAGCTTACTTTCATGTTAAGTATCCATATGTGATGCTTGTTTAACTTAATTAATGATTATTTGTGTCAAAGTGATTAAATACTTCAACCCTTTCTTGAATTGTTTTACAAACATTGGCCACTGTAATTTCCCTTGCATGTGAGCAGTGCCTTCTTGCAGCTGGAAGTCTAACTTTTGATGTTTCGTGGTTTGATTTATTTATTTATTTCTAGTCGCTTGAAATATGAGTTAGGTTCTCGCTCACCAAACTATTACTCTCTTCGTTTCAAATTAATTATTCATTTTCTAAATAAATGGTTCATTAATGATGGTTTTTCTAATCTTATCTCTTATACACACTATAGGAGAAATGATCTTTAGTGACAAGAATGACTGTGACAACAAAAAATCGTGTCAATAAATGTAAATCTTTAATGACACTAAACTTCGGGAGTTTTCCTTTACAGTAGGAAACTCTCTTCGGTCTCCTAGGGAACAGTTAATGATGTCACTGAAAAACAAAGATGGGCTAATTTTAATGACAACAAGAATTTCGTCACTATTGTTGTCACTAAATATCTCAAAATAGTGACAACTTGAGTAATCTTGTCACTATAACTGTACATATAGTGACGACATTTTTATATACTCATATAGTGACAAAAAAATTACGTTGTCACTATTCATTCTGACAAAATGTGTTGTCATTAATTTTGAACTTTCTAATTGATAGTTTTAATTGTTTAATTTTAGAGTACTTGAAAAAAATTCGTTGTTTCTGAAAATTTTGAGACTGCCTTCATGAAGCTCCGCCACTGCTTCTACTTAAAATTATAATTATAGTTTTGTCTCTTCTTATAATTAGCCTACTTTATATAACTTAAATATTATACCTTGACATAGTAAAATATGTTGACTTGTCCACGCTGACAACCTCTCAGACATAGCCAATTCTTTGACGAACTTAATTAACAATTATTTATGTTTTTTTTAAATAGTTTTCGATCTCATTTCTCATCCATTCTTGCTATTTATTTGCCTAACACAGCCTTGATTCACATGTGATCTATATTCAATCATTGTTTTAATATACCAAAACATTTTGTTTTTCCATTTTTCCCCTATAAATATCAAACCATTGAATCCATCTTACCCATCAACAAGAAAAATATCAATTTTGCATAATTTCCCTTTTTTTTTTCTTAGAGAGTTTCAGCAATGGATTCAAGATCCTCACTTATTTTCTTATTGGTTAACCTTATGTTCTTTGTTATTGTGAGTGGTTGCTGGATTTGTCCTCCCAATCCCCCTACCCCAAAACCCAACCCGAACCCGACTCCCTCCAAGGGAAGTTGCCCTAGGGATGCCTTGAAGCTAGGGGTATGTGCCAAGTTGCTCAATGGGAGTATTGGGACAGTCATTGGGAACCCTCCAGACCATCCTTGTTGTTCAGTACTTGGAGGACTCCTTGACCTAGAAGCAGCTGTCTGCCTTTGCACAGCTTTGAAAGCCAATATTCTTGGAATCAACCTTAACATTCCCATTTCACTTAGCTTGTTGATCAACACTTGTGGGAAAGAGCTGCCCTCTGATTTCATTTGTGCCTAGCTTTGTTTGTTTTGTACTAGGTTTGCTTGTGTTATTCGTAAGTTTTAATTTTTGTTAGTAGGATGAGTTCTTGAATGATTTCTACATTGGGATATTTTTTTTTGTCATTGTAATTTTCAAGTATTTCTTATTTGTGAGAAGATTCTTATGGAGTTTTGCAATGACATGTTTGCTTAATTTGTAATATCTCATAACCTTGTCCATCTCTTTTATTTGGGTGAAAATCGTCTGTACACGTGTATGTTCTCATTTATGTGCCCAACCACTCATAATTCGTCATGCAGACATTTTTCAAATTATATATACACATGGTGAATTGTGAAGAGTTAAACACAGGAATGAAAATTTATACGGTACAGACGATTATTTTTCCTTTTATTTTAAGTGTTCAGATACAAAGTATATATCTACTGCTTCGTTATCTAAATTCTACAAACTGTTAAAGGAAATTAGCGTAGTTGACATAATTTTTCAAATTGAAATAAAAGACAAGTTCAATACTCTCGATAATAAAAGTTGAAAAGAGAAAAAAACTAATTCTACAAACTATTAAAAATAGATGTGGGCCTAACTCTAACCCAAAAAATACCTCAAGAGAAGGAGGATTTCTCAAACCATATAAATTTCATATATGCTCATAAGTCTAACGAATGTGAGATCTTTAACACGCCCCCTCAAACATAATACTGAACATCTGATGCGTGAAAAAGAATAATATCAACATTGATGTAGGTGGCTTTAAAAACATGTTAAAAATGAACATGCATATAACTCCAAATCTCAAAGATACCTCAAGAGATAATTCAACAATTGTCATCAGAGCCGTCTCAATTATTTTGAAGGCCCGGTAAAAAACTTGAAAATAAATATAACTTAATAAATGGGCTTTCACGTAAATATAATAAAAAATAAATCATTATATAAAAAGTAACTATTAGATCCGGCGCACAAATATGAAAAGAAATATTTGGGACTTTTTGTAATGACATCAAAGAAAATAATACTAATAAAATAGGTTCATAAAAGTCCACATGAGGATCTGCAAAGTCATTTCTTACGCCCCGGCCATAGCTAGAGCAACTTCATTCACTAGAGTCTATTTCTCCTTTGAAGGAATCATTCTGCACATTCAAGATTTTTCTGACCTTACCGGTGCTGCTCTTACTCGTATTCACGAGACACCGACCTATCAGGACGGCGGCGATCTCGGTCTTTTTCTGGTATTTCTGATGCTGCACGGTCATAACCATATGTATCCTCCTCCATATGATCATACCTATCCTGATACCGATCAGTACCTTTGTAGCGCTCCTCATCACCCTGGGCATCTGGATTATCATATTGACCCTGACCTTGGTAATGTTCATTGTAGTCATAGTACCCATGCTCACCCTCCTGCTCAGCATGATCATGGTTCCTCTTCTTGTCACTCTGTCTGTCTCGCTCATGTTTATGTTCCAGTTTGTCATAGTCATAGTCTCTATCACGAGAACGACCACGATCATGATCATCATCAATAGCTTCATAATCACGATATTTATACTTCCCCCTCTTGCGGTGGCGACCATGGCCCCGATCACGGTCATGGCCCCGATCACGCTCATTGTCACGACCACGTTCCCTAGTCCTGTCACGATCACGATCACCATCCCGATCCCGCCCACGTTCTCTGCCCCTCTCCTTATCTCTGTTTCTCTCACGGTCCCTATGGTTCCTATCATCTCGATGATCACGATCCCTTATTTTGTCTTGGGAGCGTTCCCGAGACCTCTCCCGTTCTCGTTCCTTTTCTCTGGTCCTTTCACGGGACTTCTCCCTTTCCCTCTCTCGATCATCCCGTACCCTTGGCTCCGCAGAACGAGATGCTCCTCTAGACTGAGGTTGCTCTCTCCCAGAGGACCTCTGAGGTGTGGTGATAACTTACCCGTATTTTATCCATGAGGTTAGAAGTATTTCGTAGGCAATCATTTATCTATTCGGAGAGCTCATGTGACTAAGAGATTAGTCACGGTTATCGATGATGATCTCAGCCAAAAGAATTTAAAACCCAAAGAATTTGAAGTGTTTTGCAGTCGCCCACATGGCACTTGCCTATAGATTCCCCTAACTGCCACGCAACGACCATTAATTTGGGGGGAAATACGTAGTTGTACTCTTTTTGGTAAAGGAAATAGTCGTCCTTTTATTTTATTTTTACCACATAAAGCGGAAAATCTTTTGTAATCAATCAACAAAACAATAGATAATTATCTATCAAGTACAATTAATAAATACTTCCTTCTTTAAAATTGAATATACATTTTCTTATTCATTTTGTATATAAAAAAATTGAACATTCATTCAATTTGATAAAAAAGAACACTAAATTTTTTTCGTGAAGTTTTGATATAAGATTCCAATTATATACGTACATTTACAAATTCCTTACAACCAATAGGGTTTTGTTTTTCTTCTTTTTAAGGTTAAGATGCACGGTTGCTTCCTGAGTAGTATTCTTGTCGACATACGGTACAATAGGGAAAATTCTTGTATGGGACGGCCCTAATAGAAAATGTGAGACATAAATGCAGGCGGAGACTTACAATGCAGGTGGGTCCTGAATGATTTTATGTGAGAGGAAGTGTGAGGCCGGTCACATAGGATCGTCCCATGCCAGACTCACCCGGTACAATAGGCTCGATGGATCTGCTCTCTCCACAAATGCATGTCTCTGGCCAACCAATATGACGCATTCTTTTAAGCTAAATCAACCAATGTTGTACGTGGAAGTGGGGGAAAAAATTCACAAATTCCCATCTCATTTAATAAAAAATAACAAATAATTACCATTGAAATTTGTTTCATTAGTCTGCTTTGTTAGGAAATAAACCGCTATATTAGAAAAGAAAACGATATAGAAAACAATAAAGAAAGATAAAAAGAATTGTTTACTCAATTCGTTAAAAAATTGATTTCGTCTGGGGCAAGATAAAATATTTAGGTTATATAGATATGATATTTATAGGGAAAAAATAAGAAATTATAATTACGGCCCATTAACAAAAAAAAGTCCAAAAATTTAGCTCAATACGTAACCTAACATTCTCGATATTTAGTACTCTGCTAAAAAAAATCTTATAAAAAAATTCTGACCGAAATTAAAAATTCACTTAATCTGATAGAGATAGAGGAGGTATGAGATAAATGGGGGAACAATGTAACAAAATCCGTATACGTTATAAGAAAGGAAAATGATTTACTCCTATAATTTTGGGGATAGACACCCTAAACTCTTAAATTGAGGGTGTTAAATGATTATCTTATCCCCTTCTGGTATAAGGGATTCACTCAACTATAAGGGCAAAAAAGTTCGAAAAACTATTTTAGTCAATCTTTTAGTCAATAATTCTAATAGTCTAGCAAGGTCCTATCAGAAAAAGGATAAAATCTGGGGAAAAGGGTACATTTGCTCGACAAACCTTGGAGAAAAAATAAAGTTTGTGTACGTTATAAGAGATTTATGTTGGCTCTACTGGTTTTGCCCGTGAATTGTGATCAGGCTTTTCAGTCCATAATATATATGTGTGGATTTGTGTCAGTCTTTTGGGTTTTTCTTTTCTGCATAATCATATATAAATATGCAACATGTTCCATAAACAATTCTCCTCGTTATACTTGGAAAACATCATGTGATTTATCCCAACAACAACAATAATATATAAGAACAATCACAGATTGAGAGACAGTTCGACTCTTATTTAGTGAAGATAAACAATAATTATTGTGTATTTATAAATAAAAAAATGTCTGATCGATAAATGTGTTAGTTGAATTTCAATTAGATTATTCAGACCAACAATGAATTAATATAGTAAAATAATAAAAAAAAAAAATTATTAGTATTATGAAACAAAATCAGAGGCATTCATTCTCAATGACCATCATATGTGAATATGCTTTTTCTTTTTAAATATTATATTCTAGCTTTTATTTTACAACCATGCGATGGAATTACGTGGATGACTATAAGAAATTTATCCATGTCCACTCATATAAGGGTAAAAAAAAAAAAAAAAAACTCTTATTGAATATTATATGGAGACTGAATATAAACATTTTAAGATACCTTGATTTTTAAATTTTAAGAATTCTGTAGGACGTTTGGCTATTTTATTTCCTTTACTTGTATTATTATTAATAAAATCTATTATAAAAAATAACTGCATAAACAAAGAAAACAGAGTTTTTACCAGCCTTACAAAGCAAACTATTGAGTTCTATGTTCAATTAAGGAGGAGATAAGTTAATGGGAATTCCTCACATTAAACCTATCTATTACTCCCTCCATTCCCAATTAATTGTCGTTTAGGAGATTTATAGGTATCCAAATTAATTATCGTTTAAGGCTTTTTTATTAGTTGTCAACAATTTATTTCAAATATACCCTCGACATTTCTTTTATTTGCCACCTCTGCCATCCCTATTTTTTCCTTTCTTTTCTTATGCTAGTAGAAGTGAGAGAGGGATAATATTGAAATTTTTTTGTGAAAATGACAAGTTCCTTAATTTTCTAAAATTGTCTAAAGAGTCTTATATTTAGGAATGGAGGGAGTATATGATGTGAGGTGTCATAATAAGTAGAGTTTAAGTTCATTAATCAAGAGATACTTATCTCAGCTGTTTAAACAATTAGATATCCTTTTTTGTCTTTTTTTGAAGTATAATTATATTAGTCGACGAAAGCCAATGTAATTTGTCTAGTATTTCTGACTTAAAATAATATATTACGTATTTAATATTTGTGCCTTGATAATAATAAATCGTCTTTTTAAAATTTAGTATTTTCGAGTCAAAACTTTATATCCCGGGTTCGATATCCTTATCCGAATATTAGTAATTTATTTATTAAAAAAAAAGAGTATAATTTTCCTTCAACCCAATCCAGTTACAATGCAGAACATCTTCTGCACCGTGCAAAATATTTGGTGGCCATCGAATTACAAATCTGACGGCTGAAATCATTTGGGTTTCAATACTTATTATGAAAAAAAATTTAAGTCAAATGATTTTATCTGTTAGAATCTTAATCCGATTGCTACCAAATATTATGCACAATAGTGTTCTGCACCGTAGCCAGTTGCCTTAACCAGGGTAGGAGTGAGATTTGAGTAAAACAAATACCATAGAAAATTATTCGGTCCAAATATTTGGTGATGGCCTACTAGTTGGAGGAAGCCCATTTTAGTTTCTCAAAGGCTATTGCAATCAAAATTTGATCAGATCGAACCCATCACAATTTCAAATCCAAAGTCAGGATAAAAATCATATTTGAAAAGATTGGAACATTTATTTTCTTTTTTCATTTTGGTAGAACCAAAGTTTCCTGCAAAACTCTGACTCTCTAAATTTAAATCTCATTCATAAAGAAAGTTAATTAATGAACAAAAATTTCTACACAAAACAAATTTAGAATATGACTTTAATGAACTATTGAGTACTATATATAGCATAGTATATAGTATGCTTCATTGTCCATTTTTAATTGTCATTTAGTACAAACATTAATTACAAATATTTGAATTGTCATTTAGTACAAACATTACTCTAGACAAATCCCATTTAGTACTATATATAGTATGCTTCATTGTCCATTTTTAATTGAAAATGAAATGTTATTATGTACAAATATTAATTACAAATATTTGAATAAATAGCATTTCTTAGTAAATACTTTATTCTTCCGGAATTAAACGTCAATTTTTTTTCCATAATATTTAGGGCTAATTACAGTTTTGTCCCTCTAAGTTAGGGGTATCGACACTTTAATTTATAATATTATAAATTGAGCACTTAAGTATTTTCATTTAAATTAACTGGAAATATATATATATCATTATTAAATTTAATGGACAAAAACGCTCATATCTTCTTCCTTGAATGAAGATTCTTTTCACAAAGAAAAATAAGAAATGGACAAAGATTCAAAAAAAAACATCATCTTCGTGCAAAAAGTCATGGTTTCTTCTTTGTACACAAATACTTTTTTTATATATTTTTTTTCTTTTTTCTTCGCGGAAAAGAATATCGTATGCATAAAAGAAGATAGGGGCATTTTCTCCATCAACTTTAATGATATATATGTTTTTGACGGATTTTAATGGTGGGACTAAAAGTGTTCAATTTATAACATTGTTGATTAAAGTACTTCACCCACTAATCTAATTTTTTTTATGAGTACCCACTAATCTAAATGGTTTAACCCTAATATTTATATAATGCTATTATTTGTATTTGGTAATATAAGTCATGACATACAATAGATTAACTCGACTGACTCTAAACAAAAAGATATATACCATACATTTTCTGTGATAAATTTCAGCCACATACTCTACTCCCTAGTAAAGTATAAAGGTACTATCACCAAAAAAAAAAAAGTACTAATTCACACACGGACAATGCTATGGAATTAAAATTTAGCCAATTAATTAGTTAAATTGGTGACAAAATGATAAATAATTGGGTGAATCCCTTATACCAATAGGGATGAATAGTGTTTAATTTGAGTTTTTAGCCAATTATAACCAAATTTACTTAGCCGTTTATCATTTCCCTTCACAATATACCTGATTTCTACAAAAGGAAGAAAAACTAAATTAGACTTGGTTACTATATATAGAATAAGTAGCCGAGTTTGCATGATGGTTCAAAATTATCTTGCTCTTCACCATAATTCAAACATCCTATGAGACGACTTGTCTAGCTATACAAAATGAATAAAAGAGTACGTATCTTAAATTTGAGACGAAAAGAATATATAATTTTAGAATATTAGGATTTTACTTAGTACACACTTTTGCGGCGATTATTATAATTTTATGTAATAAACAACCAATTCAATACTATAAAAATGGAATAGATTGTATGGTCACTCTTTTAGTCACTAGATGTTAAACTGCTGGTGTTTATATTGTGTTGCACTAGATAAAATAGTAATTTAACATGAAATAAAATAATAATTCGATTGGTTAGAAGCTGATCATAAATCTTAAATTCGATAACAGTGCTCATATAACTTCTAATATATGGAAATGTTTTATGAATATTTTTTTTTATGTTGTCAAAATTTGATCCGGATTGGTTGGAATACCAAGTTATTACCAAAAAATGTTGAGGCTTAGGTACAGTGGCGGATTTTAAATTTAGGGGGGTCCGAACAAAAATTCGTTCACGGTGTAAAACGATATATTTGAGATAGAAAAATATATTTTTATTAGAAGATCTAAATGTAAACGACTTATCTTCGAAAAGAGACATAAACTAATTTAAAAAATTGACCAAAAAATTTTAAAAATTGAAGAAAAATCGACTAATTTGCAGATGTTATTGTCACGGACCATACTTCAAAATAGCATGAGAAAGTTATAAAAAAAATTATTATTTGATTAAATGTATTTATATTTTTAAAGAAGAGTTAATAGCTATTTTGGTCACTAAACTATTTACGTTTTGTGGTTTTTGTCACTCAACTATTTTTTGGCTAAATATATCACCCTAATATTTACATTTGGCAAAAAATAAACAACCATAATTAGTGTGTTAATAATTTTAATCAATAAAATTAAGAACGTTAGTTGTTGAACTATGTGTTAGTAGAGATTAATCTACTTAAATTCGGAACGGCCAAAAAAGGGGTTAGAAAATCAAACCTTACTGGTCAGTTTATAAGGGTCACTTAGATATGGAGCCGTCCTTATGGTACTGTCCCCACACCCCTTTCACATGAGTTGGGGTGGAGCCCATCTGTAAGTATGCTCCGCCCCAACTCTATAACGGGACCCATTAATATTTGAATCTTCAATCTCCATATATCGACTAAATAAGACCATTACGTCAAGAAATAAGAGTGACTCAGACGTGCTTCCTTGGCCTATTTTCTGCAGTCTTAATCTTAGCAACTAGCTAGCTAGTTTTAATTGAAAGAATATTAAGAATATTCAATTAACAGAAGTATCCATTTCGGATTAAAATATATTTTTCCCGTATTCTTTCAAGAACTCCAAGAGCCAGGGGCCTCATTAGTCAATACATGAATCTACGGCTCTATTTGGATTGGATTTGGGTTTGAGACTCCAACCTAGATGTAGGTTTGGGTTTTGGCGAGAGAGGCTAAAAACTGGGAGGGAAATATTCAAATTCAAATTTTTTTTTTCAAATAAGCGTTCAATTCCAAATTTTTTTCTCAAAACTTTGGAATTTGAACATCTCCCGTCAATTTTAGAGGCCAAAATTTGAATTTTTATGATTATTTGAAGAAAAAAAATTGAATTTGAATATTTCTCGCCCACTTTATAGGCTCTCCCGCCAAAATCCAAACCTACATCTAGGTTTGAGTCTCAAACCCAATTGGCCGAATATGCAGTGTCTATGTTCAAAATAATTATATAACTATAACAATTTGGCTCTTTGATTTTCTAAAATTAAAACCAAGTGTAATGGATGAGAGAGAGAGATGGAAGAAGGAAATTTGAGTGACAAGTAAATCTAGTTTAGTTAGTCTTACATCCAGTGGACGACCCAGAACCTCATAGTAGTGAGGGCACTCATAGTAGTGAGGGCACTCATCAATTCACTATATTTGTGTGAGTCACTTATAAATCTATTATCTAAATGTAACAAAAATACACATATTTACTAAAAAAATATTTTTTAGATATCGGTGTTTATAAAAATGTTACTGTTGCAGTTTCTCGCCCCAACTTAAAAGTCCTGGTTTCGTCACTGGTCACCATTGAAGCAACTTGATGCTGCATTATAAGGGTATATATATATATACACACACGTGTGTGTTCAAATTTCAACTGGACTAGTCGGGCCGATACCAAGAGCTAGAAATTGAGTTATTACTGTATACGGCAGAAGATGAGGTGTTCTTGTTCGAAAATGACTAAATTAGGTTTTGGTCATGGTTTTTATCCTCTTCTAATAATTGCATTATTTGGATTTTCTGTTTGATTATGACAAGGAAGGGCATAGATTATCTCCCTTGTTTTATCTGCTAAATTTTCTTGTGTCATCTCAATTAAGATATAAAGGGACGTTTTGTTAGTTATCTGCAAACTTGGCTAGGGTTTGTAGACATGTAATAATCAATGAATATTAACAAAAACTTAAAAAAAAAAAAAAAAATTCAACAACTAATGACATGAGTGGTGCAGCAATTCCACGTAGACATTCTTATGTTAGGAGAATTAGGAGAAACTAAAATTTATATGTTAGGAGAATGATAAAGCAACATATATATATGGTAGTCAATTTTCAAATATTTTGGAAAGGAGAGTGAGATGCAATATTTATAAGGATGTTTGAGAAAAAAAATAGTATTTCTTTAGAAAATGTTGGAGATCACTGCCACTATCGAATAGACGCGTCTAAAAATTCACATTGAGAGTTGAAGGTTAAATTCACATATTCTTATGTAGGCGAGAAATAAATTTTATTACTTATCATTTTAAAATTTTAAATTTTGCAAAGTAAAATATGTTTTCAAAGTTTTGATAGGCCACCCCACCGTCTACTCTGTCCTGCCACTTGGTCCCAACCCCTCAGTGGTGGATTCAGGATACCGCCTTTTAAAAATTTTAAAATTACTTTTGTATTTTTAGAAAAAAAAATTACAAAATCATTTTGAAATATCAGATTTCGACTCTCCCCAAATGTACAAACTCGCCTCAAGTACAAAATTGTTGGGTCCACCCCTCCATGTTCAGTTTTTGATTCGCGTGAGTAATATGAAAGTAGGGGGTAAGAGCAATATAGCAAGAATGGGATCTAGAATCTCTTGCTTCCACATTATGATCATTAATTGGTTTGTATTTGGGAGAAGTCTTTATCTGGTGAAGGCAATAGTACTGTGGCTCAAGACAAAACGGGGCGGGGCGGGCCTAATTTTTGCGGATCAATGAAACATATGCCCATACCCGAACCGCCCTAAGGTCATGGCGGCCATGGCCAACTCAATTTTTTTTTGTTAAATAAAAAATTTACCCATTAAGTAATAAAATAGTTAAGGTCATGTATACTTTTTATTTTATTATGTATACTTTTTTTTATTACCAATGTCGAAGTAGGAAATATGTTAATATATACCATATTATATATAATATATATACTATTCCAAAAAATATTATATATAATATGTATACTTTTATTTTTACCATCAAGTCGAGTAGGGAAATATGTTAATATATACCATATTATATATATAATATATATATACTATTCCAAAAAATATTATATATAATATGTATACTTTTATTTTTACCATCAAGCGAGTAGGAAATATTTTAATATATACCATATTATATATAATATATATACTATTCCAAAAAATATTATATATAATATGTATACTTTTATTTTTACCATCAAGCGAGTAGGAAATATGTTAATATATACCATATTATATATATAATATATATATATACTATTCCAAAAAATATTATATATAATATGTATACTTTTATTTTTACCATCAAGCGAGTAGGAAATATTTTAATATATACCATATTATATATAATATATATACTATTCCAAAAAATATTATATATAATATGTATACTTTTATTTTTACCATCAAGCGAGTAGGAAATATGCTAATATATACCATATTATATATAATATATATACTTTTCCCAAAAATATTATATATAATATGTATTTTTTATTAAATGAAAAAGCCCGCGGACCTGGTCCGCGAGGGCCGCGGGCTAAAAAGCCCGTATTTTTGCGGATCAATATTTCCTAAGTGCATACCTGGTCCACGGCGCGGCGGGGCGGGCTGGTCCGCGGGCTTCGCCCCACTTTGACAGCACTAGAAGGCAATAATAATCACTATAATTTGGAATACCCTGTGCATCTTGTCTGCTTGTAACCTAGTCATACATAGGCCTGCAAACGGAGCGGATTTTTATCCGTATCCGATTCGAATCCGTATTTTTTTTAAGGATATGGTAAGCATTTCAGATCCATATACCCGCATTCGAATCCGAATCCGTATAAGAGTAATAAAATGGTTACGAATATGAAATCTAAAAAATCGTATCCGTTAAATCCGAATCTGTTTTAGGTTAAACAATATATATATATATATATATATATATATATATATATATATATATATATATATATAAAGGACTAAAATGGCAATATAAATAATTAGCATATAAATCCTATAAAAAAATTATATTACAAAAAAAATCCTAAATCCTATAAATTTCCGTAAAATATATTGTTTTAGGGAATATAATATATATATATATATATATATATTCTTAAGGGTTATTAAGACAATAAACCCTAACACATCCGCCTCTTCTTCTCTCTCTCTCTCTCTCTCTTTCCCAGTTTCTGATTCCTCCTTCTCCGGCGTTTCTTCCGTCTTCTTCTCTCTCGTCCCGCTTCCGATTTCCCTTCTCCCAGGCGTTTCTTCCGCTACAGTTTGTTGGATTTTGTCCAAGTAGTTTAGTAGGATTTTGTCCAAGTAGCATTTTGTTCAAGCGTTGTATATTTTGAACTTTAAACAACAATATAATTATGTATTGTATTATATTATATTTCGTAGAATTATTTGTGGATTATAGTATAATTAGACTTTTTTGAAACAGGGTTTTACCAGTATCCGTATTCAGTATCCAAATCAGCGGATCTGGTAATACATATTTTGGATCCGCTAGGATATGGATACGGATATGGTATGAAAAATTAAAAATGGATATGGATACGGAGTAGACAATTCCGTATCCGTATCCGACCGTTTGCAGGCCTAGTCATACAGCCCCAAAGGTGTTGGATTAAGGTTGGTTTTCCAGCAATATTAATAATTAATGTTTACTTAAATAAAGTATCTTTTTTATATCTTGCATTCCAATATCGACCTCCCCCCTCAAAGTGCTAGTTTTGATTTTCTATTTAATATATGAATCTTATTGGATTGAATCTCACTTTGAGATTTATGGTCGCAATCTTAAATTACTCTCAATCTCAAACCAAAGTTTTCACGATTTAATACTTTAGGTTTCATTCACGAACTAAATTTAAAGAGAATATGAAATTTTTTTTAGTCTCAAATATAGGTCATATTCAATTCAAGTATATTTCATCTTTTTCTTTCATTTTACATATGCATTTCACTTTTCTCATAGCATTTGAATTGTTTTATTAGAAAGAAAAATAGAGAACTATATAAAAATTATTCAATTGGACAAATTTTGTGAACTTAGGATGATTATTGACGTCAAGAGTGGTGAAGAGATTGGTACTAAATAAATTGAAACTATTCTTGACCATTTGCTTGTATAAAATAGACTAGAATTTTAGGACTTTTCTTTTAATGAGTTGCGTATGTAAAATTGTAATTCAAGGTTCGTATCTTCGTATAAATATTCTACTTATTTAACCTACATATTGTATTTCAATATAGTTAATATCTTGATTTGATAACGCCCACAAACATAGTCAATTTATTAACAAAATGGATTAACAATGTATTATATTTACTATTTTTCAATCTCATAATTGATGTTTATTTCCTAACAAATTCAACCAATATTGTCCATTTCTCCCAGTCTTGTGGGTTCAAGTTAAAATGTTGAAGGGCTCTGTAATTTAAAAACTTGACTGGTAAGAAATTTTGGCATAATTAGTTGAACGTTTCAGATTGATTTTGAATATTTCAGTGTATATTCGAGTACATTATGTAATATATTGTACTAGTAAAATTATTGCATATGTAACAGTGACATCGGAGTAAAATGAATTAATGAGTTTAAAATAATCATATTACTGCAATAAATAATGTCTAAATGATTCTGAGATTTTTCAATTTGCAATTGTAAAAAAGTAATTTATATAAAAAAAGAGATAGAAGATCACAAACAACAGCACATGCTTAATGAGAATGAATTCACGAAGGAGATGCACATTGTCTCCATCAATATATGATCACTTGGCCAATTTCAAATCACAAAAAGGGAAAGTTTATCCCTTACAATTAAATGATCAAGAAATTTATGGCCATCAATTATGTGCCCAAAAAGAGCTCTAAAAACAGCTGAATGCAATTGACAATGCTACATCGTGAATGAGTTTGGGACCTTTTTGTGATATTTTGATCCTTAATAGAGGTAAGGACAATGGCAAAGAGGGTAGGAGGGGATGACCATGAAAAGTTCCAATAGTATATATATATATATATATATATATATATATATGCCCCCCCTTTAAAAAAAAATTTGCCCCTTTAAAAAGATTAATTTTGTGTCCCAACGTTTACAGGTTGGTTATACCATGAATATTTTTAAGTAAGAGTCAGACTTTACGAGTGCTGCTAACAACAAAGTCTGAATTAGTCTCATAATAAAGACATAGTATGCCCAACAAAGATAAAAAATAAATAAATCAATTAATTATGTGCAAAGGAAAAAAGGGAAACCTTGTTGGAAAATTCCTTAAAAGCTAGCAGTCTCTGATTTACACACGGATGAAAAACCACGACCACAAGCTATGCATGCCATGAACATCTTTCACATAAGCTGTGTGGTTGAATCAAGATGAGTGGAAAATGAAAAATAAAAAAAATAAAATAAAAATATTGTATTACGAGCGTATAATATATTTACCTAGCTACATTTTTACAACCGACAACACGAGCAGGCTACCTTCTCAAAAGTTAATTGGATTAATGGATGGACTAAGAAATTTGAGAAGAGTAACAACAAAATTTTAGATATTCCATAACAACAATATTTCAGATATTCCATAACAAAATTTTAGAAATGGATTGATTAATGGGTTACTTATTGAGTTTTCGACATTAATAATAATACATTAAATATTAAAAGAGATAACAACAATACAACAGTAACATAATCCATTGATCCATTAATAGACGAGATCAGCCAAAAATAGTTCCAATGGTACAACTATAAAAGGGACCCTTGAATCAACTCAAATATACAATCACACTTGGTCACTTCTTTCTCTAAATGTCTCTCTAACTTACCTCCAATCCAAGCTTCTTTCCACATAATTTTAAAAATCACCCCTTTTTTTCTCAACTTCATTTACATATAACCCCTAAAAAGAAAAAGGAAAAAAATGTCTCTCCCACAAACTCAAGATGATGCTAAAACCCTCAGATGCCTGGGACTACAAACGCCGCCCCGCCATTAGATCCACCATCGGTGGTTGGACCAGCGCCGCCATGATTCTAGGTCTTCTATACTCTTTTAAATCCATCGTTATTCTATTTTATTTTACTATTATCATTATGAGTAAAAACTATAGCGTTAACTGCTCTAACCTATTTTTATTTTGTATTAAATAGAAAATGAGTATTTGTATTTTATCTCTGACAATTTTTTGTGTTTAGTGGTGGAGGCTTTTGAGAGGCTGACAACTCTAGGTATAGCTGTTAATCTTGTTACTTACTTGACTGGAACAATGCATTTGGGAAATGCGACATCTGCCAATACCGTCACTAATTTCCTTGGGACCTCATTCATGCTTTGTTTGCTTGTTGGCTTCATTGCTGAGACTTTCCTAGGAAGGTTTGTACATTTCCTAATTCTATTATAACTCCCATAATTGAATGTCCTTTTTTCCATTGAGTTCTATTTATAGAAATTCCATTAATTTTGCTTATTTATGAAATAATTTTTCAGGTACCTTACTATTGCCTTATTTGCTGCTGTTCAAGCCACGGTAAGTCCCATGGCATCATCTTCATTGATTTCGTCACGAAAGAAAATCTTTGTCGTCAAATTTGTGAAGAGGAAAATCGACGATGAACAAAGAATGTCTCAAATATATATTTTTTTTTCTCTTTTTCTTCTTTAAAAATGTGTTTATATTTATTTTTTTAGACTCATAGGAGGATGAGGTGGACGCCCTAAAAAGGGAGAAGTATTTGGCCCATGTAGAAGAGGGTGTCAAACTACTTACTCAACTCGTCTGTGAAGTGGAGAATTGGAAAAACTACTTACTCTCTCCGTTTCACAAACGAATACTTTTTGACTATTTCTTTTCCAATTCTCCACTTCACAGACTAAATTGTGAAACGGAGGGAGTTAAAAAAAAAGAAGAAGATAATCCCACTTGTAGATATGAAGACGAAAATCGACTAAGTTGTTTTCATTTCCTTTTATATTTTTCAGGGCGTGACAATATTAACAATCTCAACAATAATTCCGAGCCTACACCCTCCAAAATGCGAAAAAGGTAGCAGTTCATGTATTCAAGCAAACAACAAACAATTACTTGTCCTTTATGTAGGACTATACCTCACAGCATTAGGTACCGGGGGCCTAAAATCGAGCGTTTCCGGGTTTGGATCGGACCAGTTAGATGATTCGGATAAGAAAGAATGGTTAAATTCTTCAATTGGTTTTTTTTCTTTATTAGTAGTGTTGGATCCCTTGTTGCGGTTACGGTTATGGTTTATATTCAAGATAATGTTGGAAGAAAATGGGGATATGGAATTTGTGGTTGTGCTATTGTTTTCGGGTTAATTACTTTTTTGGCGGGTACCCGAAGATACCGGTTCAAGAAACTTGTGGGTAGTCCGTTAACCCAATTTGCTTCGGTTTTTGTGGCTGCTTGGAAGAAGAGACACTTGGAGCCACCTTCTGATTCTTCACTTCTATTTAATGTTGATGATATTTCCTCACAAGTAATTAGCAAGAAAAAGATGAAGCAGAGGTTGCCTCATAGCAAACAGTTCCGGTAAGTTTTCTTCTTCTTTTTCCCGTCGCCTCACTTTTTGTTTGATATTTTTTGCGGCCCTACTTACAATCGGGTTAATAAGTGAAAACTCAATTTTTATTAATCTATAATATTAGCTGGGTTTTGTAAAAAGGGAAGGGAGAGGGTGCGGTGCATCGCCTTACTTGCAACTGAAGTAAATGTAATTTATTTACTTACATATCGTTTAATAGGATTGAAAGAAATAAGTTTTCGATTTGTCAATTTTATGAGAGTCGTTTTGGTTTATGTGAAGGGGGGAGATCCTCCTTTTAATTTACATTACATCCTCATCCTCATTTAGTTTTCGACACATGTAAATTACGTACGTCCAAATTTACACGTTCTTTCCTCTTTTCTCCCTCTTTTCTTTCCAACCGTAGTATTTGTTAGTCAAACAATACTCTTAATTTACTTTCTTTAAAATACAATAGTGATATTTCTTTAGATTTTTTATATTAGAAAGCATTTTAAATCTCAAATTTTATATCTGGCTTCACATTTCGTGACGTAAATAGCTAATATGAAATTTCGAAACTCAAAATATATTCAATCTCACTTCATCATTCATGTGGAGATATTTCTTGTTAAGGATGAATATCTTTGCCCTGGTTTTGGGTTACATGGCTTACATATAATTGAAGATTGTTTTCAATGAAATATTATTTGTTAATTAGCTTGCATACAACTGGAGTGGGTGTCAATTGATCCTAACAGTGACTCTACTGGCTTGTGAACCTATCTAGTAGTGGAATTTACCCCTCTTTATGAGAGTTTACTGATGGTATCATCTTTATCATCCAAGGTTTATCCTCTCCATGTTGTTATGAATTTGTGGCTAATATTTGCTATATTTATTATTAATTTGATTTTCTGACTTCTTGGTTGCATTTACTTTTCTTTTTGTACTCTCTTGTCTCTTCTAGGTAGTTTTCTGTACCCCTGTTCTTTTTAGTTTTTCTGTGTCTGTTTTCTTGTTCTCTTCTTCTTAGCTTTGTTTTCTCCTCTTCCTGTGTGTTTGGCTTCTTTAACTGTCTTCATGAACTCAGACATGGAGGTTGGGGTTCTTGCGCTTACATCTACTGGTCCTATACATGAATTCGAAACTCACAATTCTGTGGTGGCTAAGCTATTATCGAAGAAAAAGATTAACTTGAATACGGTCAAAAACGTTCTTGACTACATTTGGAATCTGGGTGATGCGATTCACATTGATCTTATCGGAGAAAATCTTTTCAGATTCGGTTTTTCCAAAAGTGAAGACAAAAATAGAATTATTCAAGGTGGACCGTGGAATATTAGGGGGGCACACTTGATTATGAGAGACTGGAATCCGGGGCTGAGATTGGAAGAATTGGATTTTTCGAGCTCTGTCTTTTGGGTTCAAATTCATGGTCTTCCACCAAATCGCATGAACAAAGAAAATGCAGTGGCTATTGGGAATTTCATTGGGGAATTTTGTGAGATTGGTACTAACCTAAATGTGAAATGGAAACCCTTCTTAAGGATCAAAGTGAACATTAATTTGCAGACTCCAGTTAAAACTGGATGTTTCTTTGAAAGAGAGAAGATGGAGTTTTTATGGACTTCTTTCAAGTATGAAAGATTGGCAGATATCTGCTATGTTTGTGGAATCTTGGGGCATTCAGAACAACTGTGCAAATCGAATATCTTAAATAGAATAAGACCCTTGGATCCACGAGAAGCTTATGGGAAATGGATACATGCCGGGGGGAGTTACACGGTGCCGGAAATGGCCAAACCTGTTGGAGAAAATCTGAGATACACATCTCCGGCGACGGAAATTGACATGATGGACAGTGCCGTAGAAATGTCTAAATCAGAGGCATCGCAACAGTGCCTAGTGAAGGATAGGGGAGTGGGAGCTAGTAATGGTGTCAGAGGCGGTGGAAATAAGGTCAATGAGACCATCATCTCATGTCAGGAGAAGACCCATTTGGTTAACCAAACTAATGATACTAGTAATTGTAATAATGGACTAACCCCCTTGGTTAGTGAACTGGATAAAATATGGGCCAACAATCCAAGCCCATCAAATTGTAATAAGGAGGCTAAGAATAACCCAAACCCACCTTACATTATAAACAACCCAAAGCTACTAAAACCCAGCCATGTTTTAACCCAAAAAGAGCAAAGAACCCAATACCAAATGTGTGTTAACCCAACCCAATGTGAGCCCAGTGGTCAGAAGTATACATTGTTTAATTCGACTCATGAATTGGTTGGTATGGAGGATCCAGATAACCGGTTAGGGAATCTCAGTAACAAGCGGTTTATGGATCTTCACCAAAATTCCAGGAAAAAAATAAAAAATCACCGACCAATTAACTTATACAAAGATCCAGACACAGAACCCATCTGCACTTTTGAAAACATCCATCTGGATCAGAAGCTATCTGCTATGGACCTCAATTCTAGAAATTTGGGGCAGTTTAGGCTTGATTCTTTGGGTGGTTATAAACGTCCACTGACAAAGATGGACTTTCACTGTGAAGAAGAACAAATTTTTGTTACCAGAAGACGGTTCATCCATGTTAAACAATTGGCAAGAGAAGGTGGCAGTCTGGACCATTGGACAGCCGGAGGTATTGCCGAGGATGCTGAACCGGGTCAGAGTAGTGAGGATTGTTGTTTGGGGATAGACAACTCAGTTGGTGATGGTGTTTCTAATTCAATTAGAATCTCAGAGCTGGTGGAGGATGATCTGGTTATGGATAAAAATGGTAAAATTTTGGCTGAGGAGGCGGGCCTTACCACGCCCCCAAAATTGTTATGAGGATAATTGCTTGGAACTGCCAAGGTTTAGGGAATCCTGAAGCGGTTCAAGCGTTGCGAGATTTGGTAAGATCTCAAAAACCCTATGTTCTTTTCCTTTCTGATCTTCGCATTTCGTCTTTGACTAGGATAGACCAGATTGTTCGCTCTATTGAATTTACTCATTTTCATTTTGTACCGTCTAATGGGCAGTCTGGTGGTCTTTTATTATGTTGGAATGATTCTGTGGCTCTTGATATCATTGTTTCGACGGACCGTATGATTAATGGTATCATTACTTCTCACCCTCCTGGTACGAAGTGGCTAGTTACAGGGGTGTATGCACCTTGTAAAGAGGATCGAAAGAAGTTGTTTTGGGAACACCTTAAACAAGTTGCTGTTGCGTTTAATGGCCCTTGGCTTGTGATGGGCGATTTCAATAGTTTTGCGAGTTCCTTTGACAAACAGGGGGGTCTTCCTTTCTCAGTAAATAGTCAAAAAGGGTTCTTGGACTTCATGGATGTTTGCAATCTTCTCGACCTCTCGTTCTCGGGAAATCCGTTCACTTGGAACAATAAACAGAAAAATAACGGTAATATTCAGATTCGTTTGGATAGAGGTATTGTGAATGGGTCTTGGCGTCTCTTGTTTCCTAAAGCTTCCGTGTCTCATCTTCCTAGAATAGGTTCCGATCATAGACCCATTGCTCTTGACTGTTATCCTTCTAGATCTCTTCATCCGAAACCTTTCCGTTTCGAATCTATGTGGATTACTGATTCTCGGTCTCTTGATGTTGTGTCTCGGGCTTGGAATTTATCAAGCTTGGGTTCTCCTCTTTTCAACTTGTCTTCTAGTGTCAAAGAGACAAAAGTGGCCTTAAAATCTTGGAATAAAAATGTTTTTGGTCATGTGCAATCTGGTATTCAGCGTCTTAAATTAATGATTGATCATTTGCAAAGCTTACCTCAGAGTAGTACTATTATGGATAGAGAAACTAAACTTCAGAATGATCTTGTTGATATCCATAAGAGAGAACAAATTTTATGGTGGAACAAATCCAAAGCTTTATGGTTAGATGAGGGGGATGGCAACACTCATTTTTTTCACCTTTCAACCAGTGTTGTTAAGGCGCGCGCCTGAGGCGAGAGGCGCAAAGGCGAGGCTCAAAGCGCCTTAAAATTTGAGGCGCGCCTGGAATTCGTGAGGCGCGCGCCTTCCCGGGAAAGCGAGAGGCGCAAGGCGCGGATCAAAGGCGCAAGGCGAGATTCAGGCGTCGCTGAGGTGTTTTTAAAAAAAGAAGTCAAGAGTTTTTCTTTGAAGAGTTAAATAGGGGCTAATTACAGGGTTAAAAAAAATAATAAGGTGAAGAGTTTTAAAAGAGCTAAACGTCTCTTTCAGTCTCTTCTTTCAAGAAACTCAAAGTCTCTTTCATCACCCGCTCTTCAAGGTAAGTTCTAATTTTTTTTTTTTAACATCTTTCTCTTCTTCTTCTTCCCTTCTTTTTCTGAATTTTTTTTTTAAAAGAAACTTTGAGAATGTTTTCTGATTTTTTGTTGAAGAGAAATTTTGAGAAACCTACATCTGATTCACTTTGGTTTTTTTTTAAGAGAAGAAAAGTGTTGTGATACTGAAACAAATAGTGAGACTAATATATTATATAAATAATATAATAATGTATACCTTATTATATATTAGGGGAACAAGCCATCCTGCAACAAACAATTCTACATACTGAAACAAAAGTGTTGTTACTTTTTTTTTAAGATACAAAGCAAATTTTTTAATATATACCTTCTTCTATTTTCTCCTTTTAATAAAACAAATAGTTTAAATTGTTTTTTCATATATTGTAGATTATGGATGCTTTTTTTTTTATTACTCTATTTGACTATCTTTTTTTAAAGAACTTCATTATTTTGATTATTTATTATTATTATTATTATTATTATTATTATTATTATTATTATGTTTTGCCTAAAATTGCATGCTCCTAATATATAATAATATTTATTCAAGGTGCGCCTTTTTTACTAAGGCATGCGCCTTTTTTGCGCCTTGCGCCTCAAGGCACTAAGCCCCCTTTGCGCCTTGGTGCGCCTCAACGCCTTGACAACACTGCTTTCAACCATTATTCATAGGAGACATAATACGATTGATTATCTGTTGTCCCCCTCAAATGAGTGGTTAGGAGAGAGAGAAAGTATAGGGAATTGTTTCTTAAACTCTTTTACTAACTTGTTTAAATCTTCTAGACCTGCTTTTCCTCCTGATTTGCAGGGACTGATTGTTCCATCTATAACATATGAAATGAATGAAGTATTGTGCGGTATTCCGGATGCTGAGCAAATCAAAGGTATTATCTTTGCCATGAAATCGGGGAAAAGCCCGGGACCGGATGGTATGACTCCTTGCTTTTTTAAACACTACTGGAATATTGTGGGTAGTAAGGTGGTTAAAGCGGTGAGGTATTTCTTTAATCGTGGTCATATGCTTAGAAGTCTTAATCATACTTTTATTGCTTTGATTCCCAAGAATGCTAATGCTTGTAAGATTGATCACTTTCGACCTATTTCTCTTTGCAATATTGTGTACAAAGTTATTACCAAGATTATTGCTGACAGAATTAGACCTTTGCTTGATTCGATTATTTCTCCCTCTCAGAGTGCATTTATTCCTGATAGAGGGATGAATGATAATATCATTATATCCCATGAGATCATGCACCATATGAACAAGAAGAAAGGTAAATTAGGTCTCATGGCTCTTAAGATCGATATGGCCAAAGCTTATGATAGAGTGGAATGGTCATTCCTCGTTAATATTTTATCTCTCCATGGGTTTTCTGTTAAATTTATTAACCTGATTTATGAATGTATATCTAGCTCCTCTTTTTCTATTTTGGTTAATGGTTCACCCCATGGTATGTTTACTTCTTATCGGGGCATTCGCCAAGGTGATCCGATGTCTCCTGCCCTCTTTACTTTTGTTATTGATATTCTTTCTAGATTAATTATTAGAGCTGATAGTGCTAGTAAGATCCATGGCATTAAGATTTGTAGGAGTAGCCCGGCTATTTCTCATTTGTTGTTTGCTGATGATGTTACTATTTTTTGTAGGGCGGATCAATATGATGCTCTTGAGGTTATGAACTGTATTAATGTTTTCTGTCAATGGTCAGGACAAGTTGTGAACAAGGACAAGTCGGTGATCCACTTCAGTAAAAATGTTGACAGAATTAGGAAGGAAGCTGTGAAATCTATGTTTGAATTTCAGGAATGTGATCATAAAGCTTCTTACCTAGGTACACCTTTTTGTAAAGGGAAATCGAAGAAGGTGGCTTTCTTACCCATTATTGAAAAGGTGAGAAAGAAGATGGCTAGTTGTAAATTATCAGCGTTGTCTCAGGCAGGTAGGGGGATTCTTGTGAAAAGTGTGATTCAAGCGTTGCCTATGCATGTTATGCAATCCTTCAGATTACCTGTGTCTATTTGTAACAAATTGGATAGCATGACGAGAGACTTTTGGTGGGGTTTCAAAGAGGATTCGGGACGTCATCTTTACTTGAAAGCTTGGGATTCTATTTGTAGCCCGAAACAAGTGGGAGGCATGGGATTTAGGAAAAATTTGGACATGAATAGAGCTTTCATATCTAAGATGGGGTGGGAATTGATGGGAAATTCTAACAAACTATGGGTCAGACTCTTCAAAGCTAAATACTTACATGGTAGGGATCTTTTGAGCTTGGATGGTCACTGTCAAGGAGTTTCTTGGATTTGGGCGGGGATTTTGCAATCTATTGAGGACTTGCAAAGAGGAACTTTGATCAAGATTGGTATAAATTCTACGGCTAATATTTGGAATGATGCGTGGGTTCCAAATTTGGAGTCTTTTAAGATGCCTCCAAACCAGTTTGCTGAAAACATGGTTCAAAATGTGGGTGAATTATTGCTTGAAGATGGTAACGGTTGGAATAGAAATCTGCTCGATACTCTCTTTAGCCGAGAGTTGGTGGATGCGGTTACAAAAATTATTCCTTCACAGGAACAGGACTCTCTGGTATGGTTTCCCTCCAAGTCAGGGAAATTTACTGTGAAATCTTCGTATAGATCGGTAAACCAAGAGAGGGCTTCACATTTGGCTATGATCTCAATGTTTGATAAGAAAGAATGGGGCAAACTGTGGCATTCAAATCTTCATAATCGCCACAAGCACTTTTTATGGAGGATAATATCGGGATCTCTACCAACTAGAGAAAGGTTAGATTTTTGCTTTCCTATCTTGGATACTAATTGTGTTATTTGTAATAGTGAGAAGGAAACTTTGGAACATATTTTTCTTAGATGCCCTTTTACTAAAGCACTATGGTACTCATCTAGTTGGCAATTTAGGATTGAAGTGTTCCATTCTTGGAACATGATTACTTGGCTGAAATTGTTGATTAATCATTCAAATTCCTTGTACTGGCCTAAAGAAATGAATGGAGAATTCTTAAATTTTGCCACTGTGGCAATGGAGGTCACATGGAAGACAAGGAATGATATGCTTCACGGTAAACTCATGAAGCCGTGGGATCAAATTCATAGTGGCATCAGCAAGCTAGCTTCTTGCTATTGGGATTCTTGCATTAGAAGGAAATTGAAATGCCAAACTCATGTGTATAATCAGGTATGGAAACCTCCTCCTAAAAATTGGTTTAAAGCTAACTTTGATGCCGCTTTTCAGATTAATACAGCTGTGGCAATTAGTGCGTGTCTTATCAGAAAGGATTCTGGGGAGGTTATGGGAGCATGGATTGCTAGAGGTCAAGCAAGAACAGCGTATGAAGCTGAAGCAGCAGCAATATTTCATGTGTTCAAACAACTCAATATCCATAAATTGCATAATGTCATTATTGAAGGAGATTGCTTGAATGTCATAAGAAGTGTCAAAGGGCACTCAGCTGCGGAAGAATGGAGGGGCATGGATTACGTAAAAAAAAGTGAAGGAATTGCTTAGTATGGGAGTTTCATGGAAAGTATCATTCACACATAGATTTTGTAATTCTCAGGCTCATAATCTTGCTTCTTGGGCTAGAACAAATGTTATTTGTGGTTATATAGCTCCTGCTAATATCCCTCCCTCAATCCTATGTGATAGGGGTGGCACTTTTTGTAATTCGGTTCCTAATTTATATAATTGATTTACTTAGCAAAAAAAAAAAAGTATCAAAATATCATCCAATCAGATACCAGAATAATTGAGACAAATTATCTTTTACTCCCACCATTCTCATATAATTTTCGTTTAGGAGATATATATGTATCCAAATTAATTGTCATTTACATATTTTTTATTATGTGTCAATAATTTATTCCAATTATACCCTTAACATATATTTTATTGGAAAACTGAAAGAGAGGGAGGAAGGAAAGGGTATTATTGAAATTGTGGTAGAAATATTATTGTTTGTTTGAATTTATTAATTTTTTTAAAGTGTTTTAAACGACCAATATTGATGAATGGAGGGAGTAGTATTTTGCAACTGGCTAGGAAGATACTGTTGTAGTAAGAATAATTGACTTTTTTTTTGAAACCCTGCTGGTATTGCCCCATGAAGGGGAGAGAGGTGTCTCACAAGAGGAGGAAGTAGCCCTAGAAAAGGGAGATTAAAACTTACCCCATGTACGGAGAGGGTATCGAACTCGCGACCTCACGGTCCACTGGGCTAGGACACCTTTGATGAATAATTGACTTGGGAGTTGAAAAATTGAACACATGCCAGGCATTTTTTTTTTATTATTTTTGGGTGGGTTGGCGCGGCGTGGGGATACTGGTAATTTAGTATTAGTAAAAACCAAAAAACAAAAAACAGTTCATAGGAAAAAGGACAAATTAAAGGACCTCAAACCCCTAGAACATCAATTTCCCCACAAATTTAAATTTAAAACAAAAAGAAAAAATAAATCCTCTCTCCCTTTTTTTTTTTTTGAGGCCCGAAGGCGATTGCCCCCGAAGGGAAAGAGGAGAGAATACCCTAGATAGGGAGATTGTAGCATGCCCCAAGTCGGGGAGGGAACTTAGCCTCACAATGAGGAAAATTTTATTGCCCCGTAAAAGGAGATACGAGAATCGATCACGGGACCTCCGTCCCGTAGTTGGGTAGCCTTACCACTTGGGCTACCCGATTCCCATATCCTCTCTCCCTAGGGAATTGGTTAAAGCACCATCCCCAAAATCATTTTCCTTGTGGATAAGATCGTATATTCTTTGTATACATACATAAGAAGTAGTATCTCTTTGAATATTATTTTTCTTCTTCTTTTTTTTTAAATGAATTATCTCTTTGGATATTCCTGAATCCTCTCTTTCCTTTAATCAGCTGTCATACCAAAAACTATGTTCTGTCATCTTTCATATGGTCGGTCTATATATAATCAGGGCAGGTCCTGACATTCGGGAGCCTTGTGCGAAAACTAAAAATTGAGTCTTTCGTATGAACATTAACATTTTCAACTTGTTACAATTTTTAAAATAAACGAAATATGACATTATAAAACTACAAAATATGCTTTCTTCGAGCATTGATGGAGGCAAAATCGTGAATAATAATATCAATATCTATATTTTTTAGCTTCTCTCTTGGATATTTGGGCTAGGCTTAACATATAAACAGGTTATACTTGAAAATTTTGGGGCTCCCTCTGTGCGGTTGCACCACCCTAGATAAGGCTCGGGCCGACCCTGTATATAATATATAATACCCTCTCCAATTTTCTATTAAAAAAAATAGAAATTAAACATTCAATTCCGGTAAGAAGGACTAATATATGGACATTTTCCAATTTAATAGATTTTCGAGCGCATATTAGATTATAGATATATGGTCAGTAAATGACAAAGTAAACTATGCTAGAAACTTATATGGGCTCTGAACAATTCGCAGTAAAGATCTCTTTAATGTTTTTAAGTATTATAGATGAATCAAACCCGCAAATGTATTATTTATTCTAGTTATATAGATCAGGGACGAAGATGGTCGGGGTGACAGTCGCCCCGAAATTTTTAAAAATACTATTAGATCTCTTTTTTCTACTTAATATTGCGTGTAGTTGGTATATATATATTGAAACAAAATTATTAGAACCAGAAAAAAAAATGGGTCCCTTTTATTTCTTTTGGTAATTAAGAAATGGTCCCCAATTAGTTTAAATTTGTAGGCCAGGAAAACAACCTATCCTGATTTGTAATCTTCAAAGTAATCACAAATTTGATGAGCTTGATCATTAATGAATGGACATTGACTCCCACTTAGGATTATCTGTTTCACTCTCTACTACTATTTCATTCTTAAAAAATTGTGTCGTGTGAAATCAGAAAACAAAGTTGTGATGTGTCTTGCCCTATAGGTTCAATATTTTAAATTTTAAAAAAAAAATATGTTACGTGACAGTTTAATAATAGTGGATGAAAAAAATGAGACAGAGAGCGGAATAGAAAATTATTTGGACTCGCCCTTAATTGTTGATCATTTAGGAAGAAACGAGCATGAAATATAACAACTATATTCATTTTTTCACTGGTGAGAAACATGACGGTATATGGGACTACTATTTCAATGGTATTTTGTGAGCAATCACTTTATGCATTAATTGTCAAAGGTTAAGTCAGCATCCAATCCATCCCCGACCATACCCTCAATTATTGAGAATTTAATGAATTATGTTATTATTGTTGTTGTAGAAAGAGTGGGAACATATAAAAAGTGGGGAGTAGCGTTCGAATTCAAGACTTATACGTCATCTTGAGACATTAGTTTTAGTCACTAAATCAATGCATGATTAGTTATAACAACTTAAAAATTATTTAGGGTTTATTTCCTAATCAGTGGCTTTCTCATTCTGCAGTTTCTTGGACAAGGCAGCAATAAAGGGATCAATTCTGTCATGGACCAGGCCTACAAGTGGGGACATAGACCACTTGGTCCACATTCAGTCACATCACAGTTTTGATTAAAATAATAAAAATATTCCCCCCACTTGGTGCATTATTTGAGGCGTTTTTATTGTTTTTTAATCAAAAGAGGGGATGTGGGTGAGTGTGGACCAGGTGGTCTATGTCCCCACTTGTAGGCCAGGTCTATATCAGAATTTTTCCAATAAAGGACTCAGAGACCCCAACAGAAATAGCTGTGATGAACAACAAATGGAACCTTTCAACATTAACAGACGTCGAAGAAGTAAAAATGGTGATCAGAATGCTACCAATTTGGGCAACAACAATAATGTTCTGGTCCGTACACGCGCAAATGACCACATTCTCCGTCGCCCAAGCCTCCACAATGCACCGTAAAATCAAATCCTTCGAAATCACATCTGCAGCAATGACCGGTTTCTTCGTCTTAAGTACACTTTTAACTGTCCCGATCTACGATCGTTTCATAATGCCGATCTGCAAAAGGGTCCTTAAAAAACCTAATGGTTTGACCCCATTACAGCGAATCGGCATTGGCTCTTTCTATCAATCATTGGCATGACCGGGGCCGCCTTATGTGAAACCAAGAGGTTACACGTGGCAAGGTCAAATGGATTGATTGATAATTCTGTGCCAGTCCCACTAACTGTTTTCTGGTTATTGCCACAGTTTATTTTAGTGGGGTCTGGTGAAGCGTTTATATATGTAGGGCAACTTGATTTTTTCTTGAAAGAGTGTCCTAAAGGGATGAAAACGATGAGTACGGGGTTGTTTTTGAGTACCCTTTCATTAGGGTTCTTCTTTAGTTCGATTTTGGTTACTATAGTTCATAAGGTGACTGGAAAAAAGCCATGGATAGCTGATAATCTTAACCAAGGAAGGCTTTATGATTTCTATTGGCTTTTGGCAGTTTTGAGTGCTTTGAATTTGATGTTCTTCTTGATTTGTGCTAAATGGTATGTTTACAAAGAGAAGAGGCTTGCTGATGAAGGGATTGAATTAATAGAAGAGTCAACTAGACCGGTTTGTCACTAACAAACTGCACTAGAGATGATCCAACTCCTTCCAAAATGAACTACGAATTTTTTTTTATAAAAATTATACCTTTAACCATATATAAATTATCGAAGAGGTCAATAGCCCAGTGGCCGGCCCGTGACCGAGAGATCCCGGATTCGATACCCTCCGCCTGCGTGCGGTAAGCTTTATTCTACCTTATCTAGGGTGTTCTCTCTCGCCAATGTGGGGCAATCGTCAATCGTGGCGTCAAAAAAAAAAAAAAAAATAAACCATATATAGATTTGTTCAATACTAAAAGATCATGTAAGAGAGTCAAGAATATGGAAAAGAAAGAAATGACTTGGCTCTGTTTTTGTATATTTGTTTTTCTAGTTTTCTTTTTTCTTTTCTTTTCTTTTTCCTTTTTTTTCGGAGTAAAATGACTATAATAATGTAAAATAATTGTGTAGCCAGATATCACTGGCAAATGGCATTGTCTACAAGAGGTATACTTTGGGAAATCCCTCGTTTGGAATTTAATTATGATGAAGGAAAAGCAAACGTGGTATCTAAGGAATTTTGATGAATTTAATTTTAAGTAGTAGTGAATTTTTTTTCTCTCTTTTGGTGGAATAAAAAAATACTCTATTTCAAAAATAATTGTTACATTCGGACAAGGTACACAGGTTGAGATTTTAAATAAATTCATGTAATTCAAGTAAAAAGACAATTACAACGAAACGTAGCTCATGCGGTAAGACGCTTCCCTTCCAACCGGTAGATCGGCGGTAAGACGCTTCCCTTCCAACCGGTAAATCGGGAGTTCCAGTCATGCCGGAGAGAAAGTGGTTCCATTGATCCTCCTTTTTTGAAAGAAAAAAGTAAAAAGACCGAAATAATATTATTCTTAAAAAAAAATTAATGTTTAAGAAGACTAACACGGTAAGTGCAGCACATTTAGAACCACAAGTTACAACTCGACACTTATTTTGTTTCTCTGTTATGATTTTTTTTTTTTAAATAAAAATAACTGTTTTCAATCTATGATTTCGAAAAAAATGACTGCATCATAATCTCCTGCTAACAACTTGAGTTAGAGAAGTTCTGCATTTGCTTGATTTCATATCATTAACAGAGTCACAGATTAAAGGAGTAAAAGGGAAACACATTGGTAGCTAATTAAGCTTTTTTTTTATATTTTTTTTAAATCGACCCTCCGAAGAAGATCAATAGTGGTTCTTACTTCCTTTCTAGCGTTACTCAAATTCCCGACATTTCCCGTTTTGGAAGGAACGTGTCTTACCGCTTGAATTGGGCTTCGTTTTCAGCAAAATAAGCTTAAGAGTGATTTCCTATTTGATGTAATACATGCTTTCTTTTCATTTATTTTCAACAAGGAAAATACAATGGTTGCCTAAATAATGCTTTGCAAATATCCAGCAAAGAAGGATGTGTACAATGAATGGATAGAGGAATTACCACAAAAAAAAAAAAAAAACAAAAAAAAACTACTGCCCCTGAAAGAGAATATACTTAGAAAAGAAAATTGATGAAAACTTTTCTCTGCTCTAAACAATCAGGGACAAAAAAGAAGAAAATATTTATGTCTGTCTCCTTATCCTTTGCAAGATAGACTTATGTCAACCTTGATAACTAATCCCTAGCAAACTGATCATTTCAAAGAAAAACTGGCTTTCATGCTGTTCAAATTTTGAGAATATTACATACCTTCTTGAAAATTCAGGAGCCTTTGGAGGAATTCACGAGGTCTTCACTAATTTCACCAAATATATTTGCGCATCCATCCCAGTTTCCAAGCTCTCGTGCTTCCCAGTATCCACCTGCATACCTGAATGGTCCTTCTTCACTATCTCGGATGAACCATCTCGGTCTCCAACCATGTTCTTGTAATTGCCTTGACTGCAAACAATCAATCCCAGAAATAATATAAATAATAGAACTGTGAATTCAAGAAAATAAGACGGAAACAGAGAAGAAAAAAATGTTGAACCCACTATTTTTTATCAAGTTGAATCGTTTATATCATAATGTTGTCAAAGGTAAGTACTTTATAATAATGAACGTAGGCATATGATTGACTCTTAAAGAGAAACATTACATATTAAAAAATTGCAGTACTAGCAACAATCGAACAAAATCTTTCAAGCCAAAATAAAATCCGGTCAAACATACCATTCTCTGTCGCAGTTCCAGTCGCGATTTTTCTTCATTTGCTTTGTCATACTCTCCATTTTCCAGACACCGCTGGTCTGGTCTAAGTCTTGAATCAGTAGGTGGGAGTTTCTCCTTTATCCGTCATTAAATACCCGGATCAGGCATAGCTATAAAAGATCATTAGATGAACATAGGAGAAAATTGAGATCATATAAACCACAGTTATGAAATATGTAGTATCTACCTTCAGTCCAGGTATTAATTCATTTAGTGTAATCGCAAAAGAAGTTAAGTTGTATCGGGTGACATTTAGAGGAGGCAGATCTCTTTGCCACATTAGAGTTGCATTGGTTGTATCTTTAGGCCGGCTGTTTGCTTCTCCTTTCATATAATACATGCTTTCATCCCACTTTCCAAACAAAGTAGCAACTTTCTTTCCAGTGCAGTCTTCAACAAATCCATGAACCTGTTGAGCAAGTCCAACTTCTATAGTTATCAAGTCGATCATATGAGCATTCAGATGGCTTTCTTATTTAACCGGGGAATTAACATAAGAATCAAAGTACACTTTCTCATTTACCTGATGAGGATTGCGTTCAAGAATGGATTGCTCCTTAAACTTGAGTTTGCAAGAATATTGGCGATTACCACGTATATGCATTGTCCCGTGGTGGTCACAATATATTTTACCAAGTATAAGATTATAAATGCTTGTGGTCACCTGAAAGTAAGGACATGCTTCCTAAGAAAGTATTGACAAATCTAAATATAAATAATTATCTATTTTAAAGAAAACACATCCACATACTTTGCTCCACTGGAAAATCTCCCCATCGTCAAATTCTAGAGTTAGAGTTCCAACAGGATCAAGCTGGATTGATCTACCCCAAAATTTTGATTTCAGGTTACTGTCACCCGAGAACTTCCAGCCTCTGCCTTCACAGTGACAGGCAATAAGTGTTGGGTGATGACTTACCTGTTATGAAGAATATAAAGAACTATATAAAGAATGTCATCCAAAACAAGCAAATGCATGGGAAATAAATTCAATTTTCAGTGCATCAAAACAAAAGTAAAACAACTAAGTAAAGCAGGAAGCATAAAGAACAGTGATTAAATTCTTCATAGTACAAGAACTCAGGTAAGAGGTAGTTTTATTAGCAGGGAATCCAGAGACGAGAACGTTTTCGTTTGCGGGATGTTCTTTGTTTATGGCAATTCTAGTTGAGAAGCTGAGCTACGGGTTATGCTCTCCAGGTTGTCTTATATTATTAAAAGATCTAAACTCAAAACCTCAAATTCTGCAGAATGGAATGACTTCCTGACACTTCTAATTTTACATTCCATGAGAGACCCCTGCTTCAACTGCGTATTTCTATACATCTTACGACAAGAAAATTTTAGTCTCCTCAAAAACATTTCAGCATAGATTGACAAATTCAATTGCTTTCATAGCCATCAAACTTTTCTAGATCCTACTGGAAGCTTCAAAGTATAGAAGCACAAAATGTTGCAAGACCAATGGCAACAAAAATCAGAGGATTCACCTCTACTCAATTTCATTGCAATATTAAAATCAAGCTATTAGTCATGTTAGTAGCAATCTTTACAGGAAAGAAAACGGTAGGCATGCAAGTTGAGTAATATTGATGCAGCTAAGACAGATGCAACTTCATGTGTGATGCCAATTACAGGATCACACAATCATTTAACATGACAAGTAGCTAATATGCGCTTACCTTTTCAGAGAAAAATCTAACTCCTCTCTCAGGAAAAGCAGCTTCATAGGTTTCACCCAACAAAGGATTGAATGGTTTACAATGCCGGCCTTCAGATGAAGAATATCCAGATACAGCAAATGCAGCAACATACGAAATTCTTAAGAGACTATTCCCCTATACATATAAAAGAACAACTCATTGGATCAATTTGCAGATCTGGAACACAAATATTATTTACACTAAAGATTATGGGATTTCATGATTAGCCAAAGAATATTGATACATGATTCAATAAAATTATATTGAGAATACACATTAATCAGCTTTGATATGAATATACAGGAATATCAACTCCCTCTGGGGTAAAATAATCTAAAACCAAATGAACGACATAGGGAAGTAGAGTGTAAAATACAAACCATGCTTCTTTTTGTCTCTTATTTTACAAGACTCATTAGACAATCAATATGAAGCACAAATCAAGCAATGCATACTCAAGAACATCTATAGCATTAGCATAGAAACCCTTGATATAGCTAATGTAGAACTAGACCCTGAATATAATCTTCTAAAAAAATAAATAAAAAAATCGGTTCAGGAAACAGAACCGAACAAGTAAAAGAAAAAATATATATATTTATGATACATGTATTAATCATGCCATTTTTAATTGGTAGGAACAAATTGAAGGTAACTTGTACTAGTTCATACCGTTTTCCCATGCTCATATGCTCGATCTAAAAGATACGAGTACTCCAAATCCTCAAAACTCTTCTGCAAAGTTGACAGAGGCTCATTAAAGTACACAGGTAGACAAACTCGTGTGAGATCTCTTCCAACATTGTCTTTGATCATAGACCAAAGGCTAACACATTTCTCTTTCTCAACTGGGTCAGGTAGTTTCTTTCTCCTTCGAAACTTTAACAGTCTAGTATCACATATTTCTTTCTCAATATTTGACATGCTGACAGAAGCAGTTTGGTTTCGTTCTAAAAATTCAGCCATTGGATTATTCCCTATTGATCCAGAATTACTAGTCGGCTCCGAGAAATGTTCACTTGTGTCAAAGAAGTTGGTTTCTTCTTCATCGGATGCTTCTTCAAGCTCTTGTTTCTCCACATCATCAGACGATTCAGTGGTGCTCCATTCTGAGAACCATTTCTCAACATAAGTCAAAAGAAGTAACTTGTCCTAAACAACTTAATAAGTAATATACTAGGTTATCATGTAGATCAACAGTTTCACGAAGTAACAAGCATGTATGGCTATAAAACCTTTCATCACTTTATACAAACAAGCAGACTGAAAAAGAATTGTTTAAATTGGAAACAAAAGCAGTCAATGTTTTATACATTTACTGATTCAAGCAAATATTTGACTAGTTTAAGGCAATAGGAATAGTTTTACTACAACAACAATAGCATAACCCATTAAGTCCCCAATAATTGGGGGTATGGGCGGGGATAGACGGGATACAGACCTAACCTTTGTCAAACAAAGTGGCTGATCCCAGGAAATAGGAATAGTTTTACTAAATTATAAAATATATTTATGCCACTCCCTTCTGACACGGAATCGGAGCAAAAGGCCATATGTTCAAGTTGTATTGACATACATTCTTCTTAGTACAACATAACATGGCAGTGATCAACTATGTCTGCAGAATGCAGTCTAGAACAGAACTAACCAGTAATGACTTGAGTGTATTACAAATTTACAATATTGCATTACTTCCTTCCAAGTATCAACACAAGTATTAAATCATAAGACAGCAACGATATATACAGCTGCTACAACCTCTTAAAAGCAGCTACTTTTGTGACATATAACAGTGTTTGCAGAAGGCTAATTAATCTAGGGACAACGTTTGAAGATCTCAAATCAGAGACACCCAAAGAAACAAACAAATAATGATACACAACTATAGCATCTCCAGTATATAAAAAAAAACAAACAAGCGTTGAGAGACAATGGATGACAAGAGGGAAAGATAACAATTAAAGTATATAAAAAGCCATTAGAGCTAGCTAAGATAAACTTGTTGAAGACAACCAAGTCTAGAATGAACACAGAACTAAATGAAAAATCAGCTTAAAGTTTATAATTCTTTTGAAGGGAAAAACCATTTTGCACATAGATTGACCATAAACAGAAACAATAGATAGGTGCTTAGACAAATTATATAAATCTTTTGTAAAAGTCACATTCCATGTGCATTCATTACTTTTCAGGGGAGGGATTGGGTAGGGAGCATCGAAATTGTAATTACCACTGTATTTTCCACGCCCTAAATTTGAGTACTCATGCTTCATCAATTGGTAGTTTCCATCATGATTCCCAGAGCCTTCAGCTTCAACATTGGTTGCCTGCAAATGTCAAATTACAGAATTAATCGGGTATGAAGAAAGGTTTGTTAACTAGAGGACTGAAGTAATGTTACCAACCAGAGGACTACTACATCCAGTAACTAGTAAGTTGCATCATCTATTTAGCAAAGAAAAAGAATAAAGTTGCATCATCTTAAAATTAAGAAAACCCGATAAAATGTATTTGAAGTCAGAAAACAGCAATTTGTTATTGATATTCAGCTTACAAAATCATAAGAATGATGGCTCTCGAGTCTCATTGTCCACTAAAAGTAACAAAATTCCTATATCCTTGTCGCCTAAACTTGCGTGATAGAGAACTAACAAAATTGAAATTGAACGCAACGTTTCAATATTGAGTTTATACTATAGCTGAGCTCGGAAATGAATGTCACCTCAAACTGCCTCAATGTGTCTAGCAAGTTGGAACGCTCCTCGCAGAGAAATTTCAGTTGTCCTTCCACATCGGAAAATTCTGAGAGCATGATCTGCTCGCAGTCCTTGACGAGTCCCTCATTTATTCCTTCATCAAGCAAGCGTTTCTTCAGCCTCTCAGTTGAAATCGATGTATCTGGTAAAAGGGAGAGGCTATCATTCAGTGGTCTGAATGATAAATGACTTTGTGTGGAAGTCAAAGCTTCTATCCAAGCTGCCCTCTCTTTCTTTGAATTAGTTCTCAGATGAAGAGTCTTTGTAGCTGTAAAAATGTAGAAGCGCCTGTCATCCGATTTGCTTTCACGAAATGAAGATATCTGCAGGAAAAATCCATAAAAGTACAGGCTTTATGAAATGGTTATTAAATTGAGCTCCTAAGTTACACAACAAACAGTACTAAATAAATTCATACTTGAATCTCAATAGAAAAAATAATAATTAGACTACAATTTGAACTAATACTTGAAACTCCCATCCCACCAATGACATACATATACTGCAAAAACCCAGATAGCAATACAAATGGCAAGATAAAAAATAACAAGAAAAGAATGGAACTTTACACACCGTCTTTTATTGTATATAGAAAGCATACCAAGAACAGAATTATCTGATCAAACCCAACAACCGATCAACTTTCAGGTCGCCGCAAAATTCACCAGATAATTAAAAAACACTCTTTACTCGGATCATATGAACACTAGAACAAGACTAGTCACACACTCTCAGAGACATTTAGGATCCAGACCTCGAACGCACTCAAAAGACTCAACCTTTGCCCACCCAGGAATTTCACCCCATCCATCTTTTATTTTACCCCAAAGACACGGACTTGAAAACTTACTGCTGGAACTGGAAGTCCTGGAAACAGTAGATTCAGTAGCCATCCGGTCCAAAAAAAAGAAGAAAAACCCAGAAAATGGTATAAGAGGAAGACAAGCTAAAACGACCTTTACTTTGTTCATACTACTTCTGCCTAGTTTGAATTGGAAAAAGAAAAGCTTTGCTCTTTACCACTATAACGACAAAGTCTTAATTTCAAATAATTTGGACGGCTTTATTAATCAATTAAAATTTATGTGTGATCGTTTTTTTTAGTATGAATACATTTGTTCCATTTTTTTCTATCAAATATTATACTTTCATCCAAATCTAATAAATCTATATCATTCTTGGTGATTTCGGTAAACCTTCCTCAGTCACCACCTACCTCTTATAACCTTACGCCTCTATACTTCAAGTTTTTGAAGGGTAGTATTATTTTATGCCAACGGCTAAAAAAAAATAAGACTTCTCACAAACGGATTCTCAAAGAAAAAAAACAAGAAAAAAAAACTCCACAAAGTCTTTTTATTTTGATTGAATAAATGGCTTCAAAAAAAAAGCTCACTAACAACCTGAAATTGTTAAAAGAACAACCCAGAAATGGAGAAATGGGTCTTCCTTATCCAAGAGAACACAAACAAATCCACCGATAGTTTGAGGAGGTAAAAAGAAATTGATGTGACCCATTGGTTAAAAACCAAAACAAATGATAAAACCAATCAGGGGCGGGTGGGGCAGTCGACCGAGATTTTTAAAATTTTTACTAAATATAGTAAATTTTATATGTAGTTCGTAATATTTGATTAAATTCACCCTCAATATTTTTTTGCAGTTTTTATATGTAGTTCGTCATACTGTTGCAGTTTTTCATCTCTAACCTAAAAGTCCTGGCTTCGCCCCTGAAACCAATGTACACCTGCATAATTTTAACCCTATGTTTTGGTCCCTGAGAATTCACCTGCTGATGTGACCCTCTGAAGCTTAACAACCAGTTAAAAACTACTACTTTTATAAATACATCATCATCACTAATACTAAACCAGTACTACTTAAAATTGATCACATTATTGAACCAAATTCAAAAACCCAGTGGTTAAATATAAAACCCAACATTGAAATAGTAGTAGTACAATTCAATTGGCTCAGACATCAAAGCTTCTATTTGGGATTGGGATTGGATTTTTCAAGTAAAAATGATAGTACTTATTCAGAGATGTTGTCAACAAGGGGTTTGGCCAGTGGGGCAACCTCTGGCTTGGGCCCTTCAGGTCCCAAGTTCGACACCTTCTCCCCGCAATGGGGCAAATAATATTTCTCCTCCTTATGAGGCTATAATTCCCTCCCCAGGCATGGGACATGCTACAATCTTCCCTATACTCTCCGCTCTTCTCCTTCGGGAGCAATCGCTTTCGGGCGCTCAAAAAAAAAAAATATTCAGAGATGTTTTAATTTCCCCCCTTTTAATTCTTTGCCTTTAGTGGAAACCTTTCTTTCATAAGTACTAGTACTACTCACTAGTTCCACACACCAACCCAGCCCGAATCCTATGCGGAACAACATTTTTTTTTAGCACATATGCAGTTGTTATGAATCAGAACAAATGTCCCGTTTTAAATCAATTTTAACCATCACAAATTTAATTTGACGGACGAAGATAAGTTTGCCACGTGCAGGATTTACCCGTTCCGCACTGGAGCCGCTGCACACACCAACCACCAGCAGCGCCCAGACTTTGCTTTTTTTCCCAATTGGAAAGCCCTGAATAAATATCACAACCACTCTCTAAAATAATCTAATATTATCGTCATTTTCTTTTTCTTTTTCTTTTTTGTCAAAATTTTTCTTTTTCAGCACTAATCTAACACTACTTACAATCTTTAATATAAGTCATTTCAGACATGTTACTAAAATCAAGCAAGTAAAAAAAATTATTTTGTTAGTCAACATGGAAATATTATTCTCTTAAATATGAATTGTATACCTCCAACTATATTTAAGATAATAAAATATTAATATTTTAATTAAAAACATACTTTTTTATTTCTTTAATTTCCCTTACACATCCTACCCGATTTATATTAAGGAAGGGAGGAAGTACTTCAGTTGCACTTCCATAGGTAGTGACCAGTGGCGGAGCTAGGTGGCAGGAAGGGGTCCAACATTTTCAGAAATAGGAATTTTTTTGTGGTGATATTTCGGTAAGAAATTCGCTCCAATAACAAATTTTGGGTTCCGCCACTAGTAATAACTAATCTCCGTCAAACGCAGTGATTAATGTTCTATTTACACTACCGTTGGACAATAGTGACTAATCTCCTGAGTACTAATATTGTCATTTTCGTAACCGTTCACTTTCTCTCACACACGTGGCCATTAATATAATCTACCAAAAACTAGTAACGACTTATACAACAATACCTTCAGATGAACAATGCCGGCGGATTTGCTACCGTGTTTCCGCCGGCTGCCGGAGGAGGATGATGAAAGTTTTGACAGTTTAACATCTCCAATTAGCCTGATATCATCGCCGCCACCACCGAGATTATCGGGTTGATTCCTCGTCTTCGAATAAGAAAGCACTCCATTTCTAAGAGTAAACCAACGAGATCTCCATCCTTTATGATAATTAGTCCACTTATAAAGCAATCCTCCAACATTCGAATCAGATCCCTGAACAACGGCGGAACCCGTTCGTAACAGTAGTGCCTCCGTCGCCGCCTGAACCTGATCCGGCCAACAATCGTCGATCGCCGCTGACGACGATGATGGCCTATTACTGCTCTCCAATGTTATACAACACAGCGGATGCATTTCCTTGATCACTCTCATTTTAATGGGTTGATCGAATAAACCGTTTCAATTAATCATATCATATAAGAATACAAAGATTGATGATTCAGAAAACCCTAATTTAGGGTCAAATTGATGAAATGTGGGTCAATGGAAAAGGCATGCAGGAGGAAGAAAAAAAATGGAGAGAGCACTGAAACTGAGGGGGGAAGGGGAGAAAAGAAGAGGGGAGGGGATATTTATTTTTGGATTATAATAATGAGGGAGGGAGGGGAGGTGAGAGAAAGAAATTAATGAATAAAAATATGGGGATTATATTTCCCCATATGTGTGATGTTTATATACATATTTTATGTTGTGTACTTTCTTCATTCTCATTTAATTGTAGTTTAGAAGATATATATGTATTCAAATTAATTGTGATTTACCTGTCTTTTAGTAAGTGTCAACAATTTATTCCAATTATACTCTTAACATATATCTTTTATTGGAAAAGTAAAAGAGAATGAGGAAGGAAGAGGGTATTATTGGAATTGTGGTGAAAAAATTATTTGAAACGTTTCACATTTTGAGACATTCCAAATTATTTGCCACGTTTAAAAACAATGCATATTTATTATTACTTTTTCAGTCTTACCCTTACTTTTTTTACTCAACTAACCACTAGTAATAACTTTTCAGTCATTAATTGGGGGGTATTTTAAACTTTTTTCTCATATTAATTTCTTTCCAATCATTTTCTTAATCTTGATGACAAGGTGAAATGTTACAAATAATTTGGGACGGATGAGGTATTAGTCAATGGATAATTTGGTTCCATAAAAAAGTTAAATGTATCAATTAATTTTGTTTATATTTTACTAATACATTTCACTTTTTTGTATTAGCTATTTTATAAATAAAACATGCGTCCAACACATGATAGCACATGTTAAACACCTATTAAACAAGTTCCGAACAGTTATTATCATGTGCTGACGCGTGGTTTGTCTAATATATGTTTGGAAGAGACTAATAAATGATTTAACTTTAACTGTCAAATTTTTTCATTCCACGATTAAAATTTATTTCTTACGTGTGAATTTAAAAAGTTTCGCATCTGAATCGGACCGTATGAAAGTCATGCAGGGACCAGGAATTCCAAGGTCCTCGGTTAATGTGAACCTGGGTTCCAAGGCCCTGGTAAGAGAAACTCCAAGCAACTATTTTTTTTCTTGTTATATAAACTTGGATTTCCGGTTTGTTTCCATATTAATAAATTCAGGCTCTGTCCTCTCCAGTCTTTGATAGCTAAGACTGCAGCTGTTTCAGTATAATCGCTGAGGATTCAGGAATAGGACCAAAAATTACTTTTTGGTTTATAAAAAAAGATTCAACCCCAACTCTAATGTCATATACCTCGCTGTTGTTAAGGTTAGGGAATTATCTAAATTGCATAATACATTTTAATTTGGTTTACTTAATGCTGCTTGTAAATTAATAATTTAGAAAGAGTCGACCCTATACTTGATACGAATCAAACTTGCATTTTTTAAGCAAAGAAAATGATATTACAACATTATACTCGCTGAATTGATGCAGTGCTAGTACTAGTAATTAATTAGCTAGTTGTAAATAGCCCCACCTAGGGCTATGGAACAAAGGATTATCCCGGACCTAGGCTGAGGTATTGACGGTGATTTTCAAATCTCATAGAACGTGATACGATATGATAGAATGCAAAGATATGGAAGGGGTTACCTACTCTTAACGGTCAAAGCGAGTCTCTTTATTCTGAATTAAATATAAAGAATCTTTCTTAGTGCCGTCTATAATGATAGATGAATAACAAACTTTCAATTGAGCTTGAGATGGACATCGAGGGACACTTTTTTGTTTATAAAAGTGGCTAAAAGTTTAGATAGTAAAAAGACCATCAATTGTGCGGGATACGATTTCTCTGTATGTGTGGAACAAATTTTAACCATTAACAAAATTTGACAGTTGAGAATTTTTTTAGGAAGAACAACTAATTTTTTTAACACTGAATACGTATTTACTTTATCTAAGGACAAGTGTTCTCAAGAAAGAAGAAGTATTATCACAGTCTCAATGTTCTTTTCAAACAAAATTGAAATATCAAAATTAAATCAAACGGTTAAAATTTATTTTACAATTTTACACTAAAGTAGTGAGTCTAAAAATTTAGATAGTACAAGGAGTACAATGTTTCTTTTATTTTTTTTTTCCCTTGATTGAATTGTGTGGTAGAATTGATAGTGTCGTCAGCCGTAATTTTATATTGTAATTAACAATATCCACTCAGGATTCCCATATATGGCAGCTGGTTAGATTTGTCGAATCATTTAGAAAACGACTTCATTTTATATCATCATACACCTTGTTTTATACTGAAATAGTGAAATTTATATCTAAATACGAATCAAAAAATAATAATGATGCTATCTAAATACCATATGCATGTCCACTTTACATCTCATTCTCTGCCGCATTTACATACAAGTGACATTTGCTCGAGTCGAGATGATTTTCTTTTTTCAGCAACCTTAAATTTTTCCTCAATAGAAGAGGAAATTTTTTATCACCCCTCGTAAAAGAATAGTGTCGAACCCAAGATTTCTTAATCACGAGTAGAGTTTTGCCCCACTGAGCTACGGCATCCTTAACTAGTCGAGATGATTGAATCACCAAAGAACCCTTTTCTATTATGTAAAGTGATTTGGTATTTGTGTTCTTTTAATGGAATATATCTTTCATTATTATCTCACAAAATAAAAATGGAAGAACTAAACACCTTATCTTTTATCTTTTCTTATTGTCCAAACGATTATCAAACAAATAGTAGTTCCAAGATAATAAAAAATCTTACTAGTTGAAACTAAAAAAGTGCAAAAAAATAAAAATAAAAATAGTACTTTCACTATTCCTCAATATAGATCGTGTAGGACGACTTTGAAAAAATTAAGAAACTCAAACAAATAATAATTTTTTCACCACAATTTCAATAATACCCCTCCTCTTTCACTTTTCCAATAAAAAATATGTTGAAGGTATTATTGGAATAAATTATTGATACTTAATAAAAAAGATATGTAAATAATAATTAATTTGGAGATATATATATATATATATATATATATATATATATATATATATATATATATATATATATATATATATATCTCATAAAAGACAATTAAATGGAATTGAGGGAGTAAAAAGCATTTGGAACAAAAGGAAAATGTTTGCTTAAAGTCGTCAACCAAATTGATAATGATGTCAATATCAAACTTCAAAATTAGGTTAACAAATCAAATCATAAACACTCACTTCTACCAATAAGTGGTGTTAGACATTTAAGAGACCAATTTTCCTATTAATATCTTCATAGCCATGTGTCCATATTACCTTGTGTAGCTACAACCCTGTCAAACTTGGGTCCATGAAAGATTAGTTAGTCTATTTCGTGAGTCTCTTCAAAGCAACAACCAACAGTGGAACAATTTTTTTTTTAACACTTACGAAACGTTTTAAAACAGGTGTTTTGAAGTTCAAGTAAGTGTACTGAGGCTCAAAACAAATGTTATATATGGTAAAAAGAAAATAATGGGTGTTTGTTTTAAATCAATTTTAACCGTCAAAATTTTAATTTAACGGATAAGGGGATTCCACCCGTACGAAATTACCCACTTTCCGCATTGAAGCCAACGTTAACAACGAATGGGTATTTAAGGAGTCAGGTTACGGTCGTCTCTAAAATTTATAAAATCACGTTTTTTATTTTTTGAGAAAAATTATTATGAAGAAATTCTTTGGAATATTAAATCTCACCTCTAGCCTCTAAAAGTTATTATTATTATTATTATTATTTATATAGGTCTGTGATATATGTTTATGTACAAACTCATCCCTTAATACCAAATTGTTAGATTCGTCATGACAACAGCTTAATTAAAATGGCAAACGCAAATTGTAAAAAAAGTGTTGTATATATTAAGAAACACAAAAGATCTTACTTCACAACCCATAAAAAAGCAGAACCATATATATCTTCATAATAGCTTTCTTTTCATTATAATTCAACTAGTGACTCTATTAGTGTTTCTATTCAAAAAAATTCAGCCTACTTAATATGAATGAGATAGGGATAACATTTGTTTTATGCAATAAAACAAGGTCACCAAGGGTTAGGAATCTTGGGTCCTGTTCGATGTCTCATTCTCTATTTTCACTAATAAAAAATTAATATGTATTAATTTTGTAATTAAAAAAAATATAATTTATAAAAATAGTGAATCCCATAAAAAAAAATTAACATGTAACAAACATTCATTCTTGGAATAGAGAACGCGATAATGAATTGGAAAATAGAATTTTTCTCCTTCACCGAGTACATAGATATTTTCTAATTTTAAGCGTAAGAGTTATCATCATGCTTATGTCATTTATGCAAAGATTAGAAGGGGTGGTTTGGGTGAAAATCGTTTGTATCCGTTTGTGTATTTATTTTTATACCCAATCAATAAAAAAAATTATGTGGTAATTTTTTTAATTATATATACACATAGTGAATTGTGATTTATTGGATATAAGAATGGATACACACGATTATTTATCGGGTGGTGATGGTGATGGTGATGGTGATGGTGGGCATCACATGGTTCATTCCATGTGTTAGAAGAGAAGAGGACACCTTAACACAAAGCTTGTTTCCTCATTCAATTGATTTGATACTTTAACCACCACATCTTCTTTCTTCTTTCTTCTCTCAATTATAAGATTATTAAAGTTGAGGTCGGTTACTATCTCATAAATGAATTGTGTCTAATTTAAATTTAATTTGAAATTAAATTTTCTGTTATAAAATGATTTTATAATGGAGGTTCTCTTTAAAAAATGGTATTTAAATGATGACCTGTAATCTTTAATCAATTACAAAAATAATTTCAAAAAGGGTCTTTAGGTCGATTACTTTCTTATAAATGACGATAATTAAAAAATAATAATAATTCTTAAATTTGTAAAAGCTCAAATATTTCGGAAAGATATAAAATGATTTAAATTTTTTTAATTGAAACGTAGAAATTAGTTAATTCTAAATTTCTTGGAAGGTAACATTTACAACAGCATTTCAAAAGAATACAATTTTCTATAGAATATCAAGGAATTATTAGCCAAATTTGTCCCCAAAGAAGTTGCGCTTAGCCAGTTTCATCCTTTTTCTTTTTTTTAACTTTTCACATCCCCAATGTATTTTCAAACAGCCACTTTCATCCTTTTTAAAGTGGCTGTTTGAAAATATATTGGGGATGAAAGTGGTTGTTTAAAAATACATTGGGGATGAAAATATATTGGGGGATGAAAGTGGCTGTTTAAAAATACATTGGGGATAAAAATGACTGTTTGAAAATACATTGGGATGTGAAAAGTTAAAAAAAAAGGATGAAACTGGCTAAGCGCAACTTCTTTGGGGACAAAAATGGCTAATAATTTGAATATCAAGCTAAAACTTTTAGGAGGCACTTCCCACCTTCCCCCTGTCTCGCATGAGGGAAAGTCTGTCATGGGGCGGCTCTTATAGGTACGACCTCACACTCCTCTCACATAAATTTAGACAGGACTCATCTGCAAGGTGGGTCTCGCAGGCCTCCATGTCTCACAGATACCCACAAGGTCCGTCCCATAGGAAATTTTTCCTCGCAAGACTCGGATTTTACTTTTTTTTTTTTTCTCTCTTTTTTTTCTCTATTTTTTTTTATAGAGACTGGTTCTCATACTTTATTTTATACAATCACTTTCTATTAATATTAATGTAGACGGTCAGTCATTAATGGTCTGTTTGGATAGAGGGAAATGAAATGAGTGAAATAGTGTAGAAAAGATAAGAGAAGAGAGGAAATGAAAAGATTAAGTTGATTTGGTGTTCAAATTGATGATGAAAGAAAAAGGAGAAGAAACTATTAATTTACATAATTTGACTTTATTTTATGTGAATACAAGTATTTTAAAATAAGAATAATTTAGTCAATACAATATTTTCTTACTTAAGTTGGATTCCTTTCTCTAAATTTATGTCCATTTTATACGAGAATAAGACGGGTGAAAATCCTCTATCCTCATTTTTGTCCCCATCCTTGTCTCCAACCAATCAGAATTTACTATATAAATATTTTTTCTAATTATATATACACAAGGTAAATTGTGATTGGCTGGGAATAAGAATGAGGATAGAAACGGGGACAGAAATTTTTTTGCCAAATAAGACTGATATTTTATAACTAGAGTTATTCTTTCATTTTCCCTCTTATTCCTTTCTTTTTCATTACAAAATATCAATTCAAACACGGAAAATTAAATCCTTCCCCCGTTTCTCTTTTCTTTTCCTCCCGTTTCCTTCAATCCAAACGGTCTGTAAGACTGCTAAAAAATCATTAATGTGACGTCATATTTCTTCAAGTATGTATATATTTATAAGAATTAAAATGCCAAGCACATTATTTGTGACAATTGGCTAGAAACTTAATTAATTGATAATGTTAATCATTGAAGAAATTAGTCCCATGATACGATAGATTTGGCAACATGGCATGAAGAAAAATCATGCAAATGATCTTGTCTCCCAATTCTATTAATCTTTTTTTCTAGTGAAGGATACAAATTAAGCTTCTGATTTACATAAACAATTCTAAGCGATGAACTCCATCAATTTAGTTAATTAGGGATTTGAAATTGAGTTCTCTGTTAGTGCCACCATTATCTAGCAAAAATATATATATATATATATATATATATATATATATATATATATATATATATATATATATATATATATTACGATCAAAAGTGTGACTCGTAGTTCAGGAGATTATGATCGAACTTGGGGATGCTGAGAAAAAAATACATTTTTTTTAATTCGTAACTACTACTCGAAAATGTGCACAAAGTTTATATGTTGTAGGTTCTAAGATACGCATATAGTTTATATATTGTAATAGATTATTGAACTTTGATTGACAGTTTGTAATTAGATATATTTTACCAACTTCTGTTGACCAAAAAAAAAAAAACCACATTGTTAATTAAGTTAATAGGAGTTGAGCTAATTGGTAAATGTTTTTAATCCTATACTTCTAGTGCTTAGCCCTCTTGTGAGATACATAAACCCTTTGGTAAAATGGGTGCAATCTTATACTTCTAGCCAAAACCTCTCCAAAGACATATGAACCCTCTGAACACGTTAAAATTAATTTTAAAAAATTAAAAAAAGAATGTCTTATAAATGTAATAACTCAAATAAGTCGAAACTGACGAGAAATGAAATAGTTAAAGATGCCCAATGCTATTTTTTTCCCGGCGTGGTCTTATTTCAATGTATTAATTTGATTTAACGGCTTATAAGTTTTGAAATATGTGAATGACAATTGAAACAATTTGAATATTTACTTCTCAAACATTAGATGAAAAATTAACGGTTAAAATATCATCAGCATCTGTTGAAAAATGTAAAATGTAAGTTTCAATACTAGAATCATATCTGATAAAAAAATATTTATGAACTTCATCATCATAGATCATAAAATAAACGTAGATAAAAAATCAACGATTAAAATGTTATCAACAGACCCATATTTGTAGTAGCAAGGAAAGACTTTAGGAGTCATTAATTATGTGACATTTTCATAAGGAATAGAGAAAGCACATTTTCTTTGTTTCTTTTTTCCTTTCTTGCATTGGAAATTTGATATAGTAAGACCAAACCTTTAATGTAGATCTTCGTGCAAATATTTAATTCTATAGGACTCATGTTCTGGTTTTTCAAATGTGAGCATTGTCTTATGTTTGGTACTAGTCTGGTAAAACCCAGTCTCATATATAATAAGAATGATATGTTTGACTGGTATATAAGTATGGATATAAGTATCCACTATCACCTCAAAATATTCTTTTTGCATAGCGAATTCGGTTGTCAAGTAGGTGTTCATGGATACTGTCAAATCCATGTGTTGCGGTTCGAACCTGCGGGGCACGGAGCGTGACAAATCCGATGTATCACTTCATGTCTTCCTCTGAATTTTTAATTTTATATTTTTCATCAATTATCTTTTGGTGTTGTTATCCAGTGCTCGGCTCGCATTTTTTCGATTGATTAATTCGAATTGAGTGCTTAAGGAATCCATTTAGAGGTAATTCTACCATTCCCAAACCTCAAACTCAAAACCCTTAGTTTAGGAAATTAAACTCTTATCACTTGATCCAACATATATGTATTGATCTATTTAACCACTATTAGGATGTTCATTGCGGAAAATTGACAAGCTAAAAAATGTTATTGAGTAGGATATATAACAACAACGAAAAGCAACTCAACCGGTAAGTCGATTATTTTCTAGCAAAAAGGCCGAGGCATCGAGTTACTAAAGGGAAATTAGGAAAACAATATGAATCCTCTTGAGAAAACAACGAAAAAAATTAGGATATATAACCCTATCTTCTTTCATTCATAATTTTATTTTTTTTCTTAGCGGTTAGTTTGATTCTAAAATTTGTTCGACACAATTATATATAGGGGTTTTCTAACATATGTATGAGTAGTGGTGTTCAGAAAGAAAGAAAAAAAATCGAAATTGGCCAATTCAAATCAATTTCAATTAATTTAAACTGATTTTTTAGTTTGAGCAGTGAATTGAATTGATTTCGTTTTGAATTATATTAAAACAAACTTTTAGTATGTAATTTTAGATTTACCTAAAATTTTTGTTTTACTTTCAACTAATAATCAACTAATAATGGTGTAATTTTTATTTTAGAATAATTTTGTAGTAATTTATTTAAAATTTAAAATTTAAAATTTAAGAATTAAGATTAAGATTTTATGTTTAATGCAATAATTGAGGTATGGATTCCTAAATTCTTCCTAGTGGGTTTGAAACATCTGAAGATTCTTTGTCTTTCCTTATTTAATATTGTAAAATATCAAAACCTGTTTTAAACCATTTTCCGTCTTATTAGGAACCAGCTGCATCAGTAATCAGCAGTGGCGGCTATGAGGGTGTGCGAGGTGAGCGACCGCACAGGGCCTCCAAAAATCCGGGGCCCCAAATTTTTTTTTTATTTATATATATACTTAGTAAAAAATTCGGGGCCTCAATTTTTTTTTTTTTTTTTTTTTGTATATATATACTTAGAAAAAAATCCGGGGCCCCAATTTTTTTTGTTTATATATATACTTAGTAAAAAATTCAGGGCCCCAATTTTTTATTTATTTATATATATATACTTAGCAAAAAATTCGAGGCCCCAATTTTTTTTGTTTATATATATATATATATATATACTTAGTCTAAAATTTGGGGCCCCAATTTTTTTTTTTGCACAAGGCCTCGGATATGTTTGAGTCGCCCCTGGTAATCAGTAAAGATAGCCAGTTGGTTTCAGGGTGGCAGATTATGAAGAGAAATGCATGATTGATTCTTGTCAACTGCAGTGTGATCCAATATGGAGTAGTTTCTTGTAGACACCAAGTTAAAAGTCATTCCACCTGATCGGGCTACTGGGTCGACTTAATTTACATCCTCCAACTACTCTGTCGGATCGGAGTGTGAAGACTCTGGGGTGAGTATCGCCTTTTTATGTAGCGGAACTAGCTGGAAAAGTTCAAAGAAAACAAATCAAAGTTTATCAGTCGATTTTCCAGTACTACTTTTACTGCTAAACATTTTTAATTGTTGAACGATCACAAATGAATTCACTAATTAAAATATGCATACAAGCATTAAAAGTTTGGTTTTTATATGAATTTAGAATTTCAATTTTCTAAAATTTAAGAAATTAAGACAAAATCTTCAAAATTGAACATTATACTATTCCAAGATTAATTTGTTTGAGATTCAATTTCAGTTTGTAGATGACTCAATCCTTGAAACTTCATACACAAACTCAATCCAAAGAGAATTTAAATCTCAATGTGAGTTTCAAACTAGATCAGACTTTAAATTAGACTCAATTCAAATTTATAATGCACATATACTATTTAGTAATGCAAATATTTAGATAAGGGACAGATTTTATTTCACATAGTATGCATCACCTCCATGTAGTCAGGGACGAAGACAAGGGGTAGGGGTGGCAGTCGCCCCAAGATTTTTAAAAATACTACTAAATATAGTAAATTTTATATGTAGTTCGGAATATTTTATCAAATTCGCCCCTCAATTTTATTTTTTGGAATTTTTATATATAATTTGATGCACTGTTGCAGTATTCACCTCCAACGCTAAATTTCTAACTTCGTTGCTGCATATAGTTTTTAATTTCCTAGAATATGTGTGGTATGCATAGCTGGATATTAATGGGAATAATCCCACCTACTCAAAAGACTAGTCTATATTATCTCTTTTCCCCTATAGGGGTTGTTGTGGACTTGTGGGAGAGTTTGAAGAAGAGAAGATTGAGAGGTTGAGGAGAAGAATCCACATTTGGCTATGAATATCAATGTTTCATAAGTACTTAACATGGAAACTATTTCACCCCCAAAAGTCTCAAAATCTAAGGGGGGGACTATGACCAAAACCAACTTTCCAGTTTGGAAACAACTCAAAAGAGCACTAATAAGAGGGCCCTCAAGAACTAAATTGTCCTTTAACTATTACTACCTCCATTCCATAATATAAGTGGTTTAGAATATGTAACAAAAAATGTTTTTTTTTTTATTTAGTGGGAGAGGGGAAAATAAGGGGATTTAAACTCATGACTTCTACGTCATGAAGCATCAGTTTTGGCCACTAGACCAATGCCTCATTGGTTACATGTAGCGAAAATTAAAAAAAAACAGAAAACAATGTATTTTGTTAGTCAAAATATCAATATTTCTCTTTTAAATAGGATTTGTATACCACTAATTATATTTAAGAGAGTAATATTGATATTTTGATTAGAAAAATATTTTACTTTTTACTCTTTTTTTAAAATTTTTGTTACATGTCCTGAATAACTTATATTATGGAATGAATAGAGTATTATCAACAAGTATTTTTCAATGAATTTTCTATCATTTCAATTTAGGTACATGTGTCCCTCCAACAAGACCATGTGCCAACCCATGTTGTAATCTTTTGCAACCATACTTTGATCAACAATTTTCTTGCTCTTGTTCCCTATCTATCACAATATTTTTCAAATCTTTCATTTCACTTGTAAAAAAAAGTTGGTTTGGGTTTTTAATAATTTCATCTACTTTTCCATCTTTTCTGTTTCTCCAAGATAAGGATCATTTCATGTTCATTCTTGATGCTCCCCTCCTCGATGAATACAGTCTGAATTGAAGTGTGGTATGAGATTTTTTGTCTTAAAATTTGTAAAAACTAAATATTTGTGATAAAAGAGACGTGGGAATTCAAAGTAAATTTTTTTTTATTAGAAAGTGAACTCGAATATACTCGCTTAATTGGAATTAAATATGAAAAAAAAAATGGAAGGGAAAGTAAGTATAAACGTAAATGACACATTTAAGTTATTGGCTCATAATGATACAATCGAAGGCCTCTACAACAACATTGGAATTCAAATTTTATTCAATTCCATAGAATTATAATTCTAAGATTTTTTTATTCTATAGATTATAAGAAATTTCAATTTTAAATAATTAAATTTCTTTGGTCGGTAAATTTACAAAATTAATATGAAATTCATTTTAAATCATCCAGGAGAGATTATTCGAACTCACCATACAATGGGTCAGCAGAGTCTAACTCTTACTCGAGGATAGAGTCTGTCTCTTGAATCTTAAACATGATACCAACTACCAAAGTGAAAATAAGAGACTAATTTCATTAATAGAATTCGAATTTTGGCCCTAATATCGCATTAGCAAGCTACTACCCCTTGTCGGTTAACTTCAAAGACCCTTTTTAAATATCCCCTAACGGACTTGTTTTGAAAGACTTCTGTGGGGGGTATACGACATTGAAACTGCATCCATCAATTATTGAACTTAATGCCTCTTTGTGAATATTATAAGCCAATACTTTCTAATTAATTTTGATGGATTGCTAATGACAGTGACTTACTGTGCAAATTAATTAGTATTATAATAATATTATAATACCATCATTCTTTTGGTTGTTGAATTAATTTTGACATGCAAATCATATACTGCAAAAATTCAAAGATTAAAGATTCAAGGTCATCATTTAAAGACCTAAACTTTTTTAATTTAATTCAGACATCTTGTTTAGAATATTAGCTATTTAAAATAGTTATTTTAACTGTTAAAATAAAAAAATAATTAAAATTATATTAACACGCGCAAAAAAGAAACATGCATCAACAACATAATCAGAAACCCACATCACATGCTGGGCCCTCTGCATTGGGCTTTTTCTGATTAGGCAACAAAATCACTTTACCACCTGAACTGAAAGAAATGATAGGCAGCAAAGTGCTAAGGAAACAAAAGGAAAAAACCAAACCCCTTGGTCCCTGACCATCATCATAACTCATAATTGCTGGGGTAATTATGGACAGAGACTCTTGCTTCTTCATTAATTTCTTCCTACCGGTCCGCCTCAGGTTCAAAACGATTAAAGTTTTATACGTAAAGAATATCTATTTATTGTCGGATCAAGGATCTGATGACAGAATCATTTATTTCAACACCGGTTAAATTTTTTTTATAACAGGTGTTGAGACTCAAATCTTTTAATTCGAAAATCAAGACATGTTTCGCACGATACAGAATAACAGGTATTTCGCACTGGACAGTGGAGTTTTCCAACATATCATTTTCATTTATGTCAGTCCCAGTCCCAGTTGCATTTGTAATTTGTCTTACTGGATCCTTTTCAGCTCCAAATTTCATCAGTAAGGACTCAGATCAGATAGATATGAATATATGTAGCCTCACATCACATGTTTTTGTTGCAGCTACCTCAGGCCTTAGCTCTGAGTTGCAATCATACATTTATACAGAGTTAGGTAATTATTGAGGTTGTTGGGGGGAGGGGCCAGAATTGAGATGCTTGTACATCATCCACCTCAAACTGGGGATGACAATGGGGCAAATTGGAGCTGGTATCTAAGGGTGTACTTAGACAAGGTTTAGTTTAATTTGGGTTTGGGTTTAGCTTGGTTTGGTCTCACTTTTGGCAGGAGAAATTCAATTTTTTTGCCTTTGAAATTGGCGGGAGAAATTCAAATTATTATTTTTCAAATATTCGTTTAAATTCAATGTTTGGCCTCTAAAATTGGCGGGAGAAAATCAAATTCAATTTTTTTCCAAATATTCGTTGAAATTCAAATTTTAGAGGCCAAAATTTGAGTTTCAACAAATATTTGAAAAAAAAATTTGAATTTGAATTTCTCCCGCCAATTTTAGAGGGGAAAAATTGAATTTCTCCCGTCAAAAGTGAGACCAAACCAAGCCAAGCCAAACCTAAATAACCAGCCTTGTCAGGCGGAACTGATCCATCTTCCCATACGCCGCCCTAAGTTAAGAATCTTCGCCTCGTGCAGGTCGGGTCTGCTCCGCCCCGGCCTGGCTCACTTTTTTTTTTTATATAAAAAAAGTCACACAAATAGCATATAAAAATTGAGATAGAACCTAACGCTGGGGCAATAATTCTCCTCCTCTGATGTTACCCGGACACGGGTCGAGAGATCTCATGTTTGATTCTTGTATCTCCCCTTAGTGGGGCAATAATTCTCCTCCTCTGATGAGGCAAAAACTAACGCTGAGTCAAGTCGGAGCGGGGTGGGTCAGGTCAAAATTGTCATCCCTATCTCTAACTCATCAAAATCGAAAAAGTTGTACAAATGTCTGTTTTTTAGGCTTTATCAATGGTCGGATTAATTTCATTTTATAATTAAATATTTAAATGAGTAAGTAATGCTAAGATAGTTATTAAAAAACAATTAACCTTGTCAGATCATGGCCCTCAATCCATATTGTTTCAATATGGTAATGACAAAATACCGAAATCAAAATTCTCAACTTGGGAATAAAGAATCAAAAACTCTCAAGGATGTCACCAATGTATTTTTAACTCGAATTTGTGATATGATCTTTCATGGTATTTGCCAAACACTGCCACCTCGCCAGACTATGATGTTGATTATCTACAGTAGTAGCATCAAATCTTTTGCAAAAATTCAACTTTCTACTGTATCAATTTTTGACAAATTGCAATTTGGTTCCACAGTCAAGAGAAAGTATTATGAATAATTGGGACCATTTGTTTTTGTACATATTGAACATTTTTGTATTGTTAGATAAAATTTTGATATCGCTAAATTTTTGTAACACTTAGGTGTATAAAACATGTGTGACATGCTTTAGAACATATATTCATCCGGAAAGAATACATATTTAATAGGATGAAACAAATGTCTAAGAGTTTGCAACAATTCTAAAAAAAAAAAAAAGTAAGTATATAATGACATTTATTGATATTTTTTTAGGAAAATAATTTACTGCCAAATTGAGGGTGTTAAATGACTATCTTACCCCCTGTTAGTATAAGGGATTCACCCAACTATAAGGGCAAAAAGGTCCAAAAAACTATTTTAGTAAATCTTTTAGCTAATAATTCTAGTAGCCTACCAATGTCCATTTTTTTATTATACACTATAACTACAACCTAAACCTATCTAGAAAGTTATCTCCTCGATAGAAAGAGAGGCTGGACCACTTCCTACTCTATGAATGCATTTATGCAGAAAGATGACAAAGAAAATGAAGACACGGATATAGTACTGAACACAAAAAATTTAGTACATATTGAACGTTTCTGATAGATGTTACAGGTTTTTAGATAGATATTACATAATATGTAATAGATGTTCTCTTCTGATTAACACTTGTCATAACGCATGTTACACGTGTTTTTATATTATAGGTGTTAGTGTTGGGCCATGTAATATTTTTCCTTCTATGTGGGTCTTTAAAAAGAGCCCAAAGCCCAGCCCAAAATCAAGGGGATATAAAACCCTTGTCTTTCAGCTGGTCATATATTCATTCAAGGAAGAGAGAAGGCAGTGAGTTTGAGAGCAAACAAGGATTTCCACAGCCCAGTTTTGGGATTTCTAGCGATCGAGCGGTCATTTGTTCTCAGAATGGTCTCAAATTTTAACTGGAGGTAGAAGACTAATAGGGATACATTCTGGACGGTGGAGATCGAATTTCTACACGCGGATTCCTAGTTATTGCTGTCAGAACAATGCTCTGTTTTCTGGGTAAAATTTTCTCTATTCTCATCTCTTTTATGTATTAGATGAAGTTTAGCTTCATTGTTGGTTTGAGTTTACACATATTGGTATAGATACACTTTTGTAACCTCTCTTGATTTATAGTGAAGCTTTTGGAGTGGACCCGAAGGTCCCGTGGTTTTTTTCTCTTCGATTTGAAGAGGTTTTTCACGTAAAAATTCTTGGTGTTGTATTTGCTTAATTTATCTTTCATTTACTTGCTCCATTATTATTATTCCGCTGCATTCGTAACTGTCATCTAGGGGCTTTGGAATTATTATTTGGTGTCCTACGTCTTTATTCAAGTTTGAGAGATATTTTATCAAGCATATTTGATCTTATTTATTCGGTTGCTTGGACTATATTGTGATTTCTCCCAACAATTAGAAAATCACAACACATGTTCGCTCCCAAAAAAAATTGGACCGTCAAATTTTTTATCCAACAGCCAAAAAATTCAGTATATGTTTAGTATCATAACCGAACCGCCATCTAATGCAACTACGTCAAAGGCCATTGGAACCCAAAATCTTTTGTTACAAAACTAAACACTATCCAACTAAAAAAACATGTGTAACGAGTAAATTAACACGAGAATAGAAAATGACACAAGACAAGTGTTTAAACAAGTCTATTTAAGAAAGTAATATTCATATTTTGACTAATAAAATAACTTGTTTGTTGCTTCCTTAATATTCCTTACATGTTCTAAGCAACTTATATTATGGAATGAAGATGAGCAGGGACGAAGCCATAACTTTTAATTTGGAGGGCGAAAAACTGCAACAGTATGTCGAATTACATATAAAAAGTGCAAAACAAATATTAGGGGGAGAATTTGATCAAATATTCTGAAGTCCATATAAAATTTACTATATCTAGTATAATTTTTAAAAATCTCCAAGGCTCCTGCCCCCTCCTGCCCCTTGTTTTAGTCCCTGGAGATGGGAGGAATCAGGAGGACCTGAAAACTTGGCCTAGAGTTCCTTACTGCAGCATCACCTTGAGCTTCATAAAACTTTGGTTTCCTAAATCAGCTGCAGCACAAAGATGTTGTTAATGCATGATATTTCAATGACTTTCCAATTATGGTAACTTCCCAATTATAGTAACTTTCCAAGTAACTTTCCAAATCTGGAAAGTTTCCGCTCACTATCCTCCTGCTACTTGTAGTGTCTCTTTCCTGTACAGTTGAGCCTTGACCTCCTACTCCTCACAGGCGTACACCATTTCTGTTCCGCGGTTATCTTGGACTGAGATCTTTTATATTCTCTTGATCGCATTGCTCCTTCCATAATCCTAATATCTTCGCAAATCTCTTGTCGAGTAAGAGATGGCAAGCTCGGAAGAATTTCCTTCTGAAAATCCTTCATTCTCCTACTACCCCTCCTTAGTTTAATTCCGCAATCTTTCTTATCCATGTCGTTTATTTCATACGGATTTGAAGACGACGATACACAATAATCTTCCGTGTTACTTTCCTGCAGATTAAGTACATCTAATTCGAAAGAATCCATAGAACGTTCTGGCTCATCTACTCTGGTCTTCTTGACTTCATGTTCTCTTCTCGCTTCCAATAAAAAGTAGGCGAGAGATGCAGCGCCTCTCTGGATCACGGGATCATCATTAGCTGATTCTCTATTCTCCTCAAAAATAGCAGAAGAATCAACTTGAGATGAATCAGAATTCTGAAAGGAATTCATACGGGAGAAAGATCTTTCTGTGTAAGTTCCAGATTGCATCGTCTTTAAACTGCTCGAAGGATCGTGTGCAATTTGATCAGACTTGCTCAAAGCAGGAGATCTTTCATCAATAACAACATCCTCAACTGTTTCTCCACTACTAAATAAAAATGAATGCACCAAAACTCCGTCTCCCTTTTCACCGTTCACTTCTGCAACAGTTTCAGCCTTACAGTTTCTACTCGGAAAATCTCTTCTTGAGTCAGCTGCTTTACCTAGGCAGCCATGATCTTCTTCACCAGAGTCGGATGATGATACGGGATATGATTCTAGATCTATAGACCATGGTTTACTCCCACTAGCATTCGGGCTCCCAGTTCTCTTGGAAACCATCGAAATAGAATTCAGAGGACGGACCTCGGTTGAGCAGTTATCATTCAGTTTTGTCCAATTTACTGAATCAGGAGATGTACCATTATAAAGCTCCCCAATCACACCACCTGAAGAGGCAGCTACCAAGGAACAGTCCATTTTATGATCCGTTAAATCCAAAGACGATTCATCTGGCTGAGGACTATTAAGGTCCAAGTATGCTGCTGCTCCATGAGAAGAAAACAATTTGCGGACAACTGCAGGCCCCGTTTCTGGGAGTTTCTCGAACCCTTTTTTATCCCCTGCAGAAGGCACAAAATGATCAAAACCCAACAAATCACTAGACATAAAACGTGCTTAAAATGGTATTGTCTTAATGTGCTGAAACAGTGTCCTATCTGAGAAGTTAGAACGATTAAACCATACACGAATACCAGACCTTGATTTAAGGAATTCGGCTCCAGAATGGCCCGGTTAGACGAATATTCCTTCGTGCTATTTGCGCAGCTGCAGCTGGGGTGCCAACCAATCGTTTCACCAGAATGTGCAGAGCAAGGAACACTGCGAAGAACAGACTCGAATCCCACATCTCTACTAAACGTCGTCCTGATTGATTCTTCAAGCTCAATTATATCTTGAGGGACAAAAGAACGAACTTTTTCATTCTGAGTTCTCCAGCCGCTCATTCTCTGTGAACTGTCCCTTGCCAACGCTTAAGGAGAGCTTAGTCTCCTCAAGAGAAGATTTTGTCTCACCGTGAAAGTCATCTTCGACGTCCACTGGATTTCCACGAGTACCCAAATCATTTCCTTCTTTTAAGAAATGCGGAGCAAAATTGCTAACATGGGAATTCACAGGAACTTCAAGCCCAAGAGTCCTTTGGTCATATCTTGACCAGTTAACTCTGCAATCTTGTTTGGAGTAGTTCACAGATTGTATACTGGGCACCTGTTGAGAATCAATAACATTAAGCGATTCATCTTCAAAACATATTGCGCAACGTAAAAGGTTAAAACTCAATAATAACAGGAAAGAAAGATAATTATGAGCCGCTAACACCATGTGTCGCGAATTATTATATACCATTAAGAGGTCCTTGACACAAATTCTACTTCATGAACAGCACTACTTCTATCTTCTTCTGATCGAAAGACCCAACTCGAACAATTATCTTTTCTCACATGAGATTAAGTCGGTAGCCTAAAAAAGCAGTAAGCATGCAAGCACAAAATAACGAGCACATTTACTGCACTAGAGAAATATGCATTCTCTCTTGCCACATCTATACCTTCCTTGATTACAAAATCATGGTTATTCCCGGCTGGAAAAAAAAAATAGCCTACCTCTTTCAGTCTCAAATCCATCATCAGGACCGTTTGTATTTGGTATAACCGGTGAAGTTCCCGGACCTGAATAGAGCCAGAAGCAAATAATATTAACAAAACTGTACAAACAAGAGCCGTTTGCTTAGCTCGTGCAGTTTTTGATACATACGCTTAGTTGATTTATAGAACAAATATTCTGAGTATCCATTACCTGCTTCCGGAACATGTTTTCCTGATGGAGTACTGTTTGTTTTAGAGATTCCTTTAGTGAATCATCATGAAATGGCATCAGATCCATATAACACGCACTTCTTTCGGGAAACATCCTGCCCTATCGAGCAGGATACTCCTCGGAGGATCCTTTACATGCTAACTAAAGTAATGCTGCTGCAAAGCAATTCACAGAACTTCAATAATAGATTAACAACAATAGAGAATTACATGAGGCTATTGTTCAAATTATGGTGGAAATTTCTCATTTCACCAAATTTGACAACCGTATAGATAATGTATAGATGACATCATGAAAACTGCAAAAAATGTTCTTCAGATATTCATTTTTCGAAGATGCATATATCCCATTGAAAAGGTCATTCTCAAAACTGCATAGCAAGAAATGCATATATACTATAGAAGATCGGCAGAACCAAGGACGGAGCTTATGTGGGGGGTGCGCCTCAAAAAAATTTAAAGCTAATGCTTTTTTCCCTATAAAATTGGAAGATTTCAGAAAGATTATTAACAAAATTTACCTTCCGTCCCTTTGAGAATTATATAAAATTTACCTTTTTCTCCCCCCAACACAAACATGAAGATTCTAGTTCCGTCTATGATCAACACAACCATTATATCCCAGTATTTACAGTGCCGGTGTCATTGAAATTACGTAGAAATGCGCTCAAGAGGCAAGAGGATAATGGATTGAAAAGACTCTTACTATTGATCTTTCTTTTCTATTGTTAATTCAGCAAATGGTAAAAACATCAGAGAAGAAAATGCAGATTCATAGAACACACTGTCAATAAGAAAAAACTGAATTTCTAGCTGGCCAAACAGTTCTTGAAGTTGACAGAAACATTATTGTAATCCCAGGTTGACTCTTTAACACAACCCATTAAGTCCCCAATAATTGGGGGTATGGAAGGAATGGATAGGAAACCGACCTAACATTTGACAATAAATGCACAAAATTAAATGCACAAATTGTATGCTCTCACATTAACATTGAAATAGATGGATTGGAGTTTCACCTAACCTTTGGCAACGAATACACAAAGTGATTGCTTACAGAATACCATTATAACTGAAATAGATGGATTGGAGTTTCACCTAACATTTGGCAACGAATACACAAAGTGTTTGCTCACAGAATACCATTATAACAGTAGTCATCTATACCGTTATGTTTACTCAAATCAAAGCCAAAAAGCATCAGAAAAGACGGACTCAAGAATCATTTTCATTTAGTAAATGAAAAGATAATCTGGCCCCATGTCAAACTACTTGGTGATCTCCAAATCATTTCACATAGAAAGAAAAAAAAACTAAAAGAGAAAGACAAAACCCAGAAGTGGGAGTTTATGCATGTTTGCTACAAGACAAGATTCCAGATAGAGATAATAAAATATAAACAAACCAGTATTATCCAAAACAGGGCTAGCCCAAAAAATAAAAATTGAAGGAGAATAATAATTTTCTTTCATTAGCTTTAGATTTCCAGAGAAAAGAAAAAAATAATATAAAAAGAAAAAGAAACAAACTTTAGATTTCCAGCTACAAGCAAAATTGAGTCAATAGTAGTATAACATTAAACTCAGTTTGAGAATTTCATTTCAGGAAATTCAACCAAAGAAACTTCTGCAATGGTATAATAATACAACAACAACAACAACCAAGTCCTAGTTTAAAAGATTGGAGTCGGCTATAAAAATCAAAGAAAGAATTGCGTGCAGTCATCCACATGAATACACTATCTAAAGTCAATTTCTTTCGATCCAAAGAATAACTCGTTTAAATCTAGCAAATGATAGAATAAAAAAAGAAAATAAAAAAGCAGAAATCTGAAATTCTTGAGATGAAGATCAAGAAAACAAACAAACCCAAGAAGGGGTAAAAACACAGAAAATTACAAATGAGCCCATAATTCAAGAAAGAAATAGAAAATACTAAAAAGTTGCATACCATATGGAAATGGAAGCAGAAACAGAGGATTAGAAACAGCCATTTTACAAGAACTCAGAAACCATATCTCAGCTACTTTTTTTTTCCCCACATTTAATAGCCTATATTTAGTGATCCCAGATGATCAAACACCAAAAAGACTCATATAAGTACATGTTTATATGAAAGATTTTAGAGAGAGAAAGCCAAAAGAAAGAGAAAGGAATCAGATTTTCATGGGTTGTGATTGTGGGCTAGCAAGAAAACTATATACTACTAATACTACTAAAAAGAAAAAATATGCATTCTTTTATAATTAAGTCTGTCTCATTATACATACACTTTCTCTCACTATAAATGTTTTCTTTTCTCTCTCTAGAATTATCTCCCTGTCAAGATTTTCTGTTGGCCCCTGCAAAAGCTTTGCACTTTGGGATTTTCTAGAATTTTTAAGTGTTATATATATGTCAGAGCTAGAGAGAGTAGCTGAGGGAAAAAATTAATTATTCTTTTTAAGTTATAATTTTTTAATTAAAAAATTTATACGTGTTAATTTTTTATTGATGAGATCGAGAATGAGAAAACGAATGGAGACAGATGATTCCTAGTCATAGTTGATGGGTTTTTGCTATGCTATAGTGTATACTGATATGTTTTTATGTGTTTTCTGCTAATTACGACATGTCTCTAGGCATTTAACATTTGTTATAAACTATTTAGCAAAAAAAAAACATTTGTTATATGTTACATGTGTTATAAAATTATAATATTGATCGCTCTTTAAAATTTTGGACCATCATATTTTTATCTAAATGTTAAAAAATATTCGGTATATAGTGAATTTTTTGTGTTCAACATTATACCTTTATCAAACAGTTACCTACTCTAAAAAAATATCATGGACAAAAATTTGGAAAAGATATATTTTTTATTTGACATATTTACCCCTGTACCTTGGTGAAATGACTGATCTGGTCTTCTTGTACTCTTCCAAAAATATGGCCAAAATATCTTCTTTTTTTTTTCTTTTATGAGGGGGCAAAAGAATTTATCTAATTTTTATGAGTAGGCAATTTTACCTTTCAAGATACCCAGAGTTAACAATCATGGTCTTCCATCCAAAAGTTAGTAAATTGTATCAAATCTAACAGTTGATTAGAGATATGATTATAAAAAACATAATTTTTGTAAGATTAAAAGAGTGATTTTACTTTCTAAACATATAACGTAAATGTATATAAATTGTTATTACATCTAATATTTGAATTTTTATTCGGGAGAAAAGATCATCACCTCTCAAAATCGATTGAACGAAACTTGAGTCATAAAAATAGAAGGAAATAAAATAAAATAAATGAGTCAGTCATATATTTTCTTCAATAAAAGGCAACAAAAATATATGTAGACGAATTTTAAGGGTATAATTGTCACAAGCATATATTCAAAAGGGTATTTATAGTTTTACATTATTTTTATTTTTTTGGTTTATGGAAGTAACTGTTGGAATTACCATGGGACTTGATCTTGGTACTTGAGATGGTTAGGAATTCTCTATTCTTGTCTAATTTTCTGTTTCACTAATAAAAAATTGACATATATTAATGTTTTAATTAAAAAATTATAAGTTAAAAGAAATAGTGTAACTCATAAAAAAAAATATACACGTGGCAAATATCTATTCGTGGAGATATAGAACGGGACAATATAATTTTTTGCCCTTGAGATGGTGGCACAATTGGGGTCACTTGTGGGCCCCTTCTGCTTATTCTTCTTTCGTTTTCCGTCCTCTCTCTATGTTTCTTTATTTTTCTTTCGATTATTGATTATCTCTATGTACCCTTCTAACTAAAAAGAATTAATCATCAAGTGCTTTGCCCAAGTGGGTAAGTACTTGGCATGAGCAAGAGGTCGGGTTCGATACTCTCCGCATAGGCATGCGGTGAGAACTTTTATTCTCCCCGATGCGAGGTGCATTCTCTCCCGCTCATGCAAATGTTTCTATCTCCCCAGTTCATAGGGCTCGCCTCGGCGTTCAAAAACTAAAAAGAATTAAATCTCAATCCTGGAGGTCCCGGGTTCGATACCCTCCGCCCGGGGCGTGCGGTGAGCTTTATTCTCCACGATCTAGGGAACATTCTCTCCCGCTCATGGGTGCATTTCTATCTCCCCGTTCATGAGGGCTCCGCCTGGGCGTTCAAAAACTAAAAAGAATTAAATCTCAATCCTACAAGTCCACCCGGCACGTCTTTAAGATTATAGAGAAGAGTTAAATTGCAGGATAAATTTTAGTAAAATTTACGAGAACTGCTTGTATATTAATAACCTACAAAGTACAAATGTCTAATTTATACATTTGAAATAATCGAACTCTTATCTTATAAGTGAAGATAAAATTAACATATTACTACCGTAATGAATTTATTAGCTAAGGTACATCAAATTTCGGAGCGCAATAGAGAGTGTGGATAACCTCAATTCTTTTTTTTTTGCTAAATAAAAATTATTCATTATTCATAAAATAGCCGAAGTCATTACAATTAAAGGATAAAAACGAAATACAAGAAAATAAAAGTTATACAATGGTGTAAACCACCATGATAACAGATAAAAGTCCACACCCTGGACAGGGAACATACTACAAACAGTAAAAAAAAAAAAAATACATAATAAAACCTTTCGCAATATCGTCTCCAAAATCCTTGAAAAGCAGTAGCAAGCTCAGTTCTAACACCTTTCTTATAAATCAACAATCTACGAGACCATGGGCGTATCAACCGTCCCATAGATTGTCTCGGAAAGATGAAGAAAATTGAGGAAGGGCCCAGAACAACTCCAGGTTTAGAGGAAAACTTCAGATCTGGAAGGATCTGAAGTAGATCTTGCATCTGAGTCTTGAATAAGAATGCCTTGAAATTTTTTTATCACGATTTACGGCAAAAAAAGAGGGTGAAGACACCAAAAGTAAATAAAAGCAGATAACTGACCAAGATTCGGCCATTGGAATCTTGGCCAGCAACCGAAGTGGAAAAAATCGCAGCAGAAAGGCAGGAGGAAGAGAGAGAAAATGGGGAAAAAATTGCTATGGACAACCTCAATTCTGAAAGCAAGTCAAGCAGGGGGGATCCCGTCAAGGGATGGTAACTAATTACTAGACGATAACTGCTAGTTACAGATGATAAGGATAGGGGTCAGTTTCAGATTATATATATAGTGAGTACTCCAATTCGGGACATGTAAAAATCAATATGAAGAGTATCATTCACTACAGAAGTCTTCCTCTAATTGATTATAGGGAAAAATGTTAGAACTAAAAAGGTATTTTTATTTTGGTATTGGAAATGAAACCCAAACCAATTAGTACAATCTTAGTTTTACCTTTTTTTCCCTAATTTTTTTTCTTACCAGAAAACAAAAAATAAAATCGAAATTTCAAATTACTATTTGACTTTTTTTTTCCTATTTATTGAACATCAGTTGATGTTAGAACAAAATTATTGGGTTAGAATAAATTATTATTATTGGGTTCTTCAGGAAAAAGAAGAACTATTGGGTCAAAAGATTAATAAAAGGGTGAAAAAAAGGTAATGACAATAACAAGGGGAACCATACAATTAAAAATTGGGTTACGTACAATCCCACTGATTTGTCTTCTTTTTCAGTGCTAATATTTTTTCTTTACTTTAATCACGATCATAATTGTTGACTTTGTGTTGTTTTGGCAACAATCTCAACTATGGAGAAATGACGCTTAGTTCAACAGGCTTCACATTTGATTTTTAAAGATTTATCATAATAAAGTCATGAGTTCCAGTCACTCAGGGAGTGACTTCATGTCGTGTAAATAGAGTTATCATGTATATCCTTCATGTCATGTGCTTGTCATATGATCACTTTTGAAATTTTTTATTACAAAAAAAAGTTAAAAAAATTATAATTTTATGCTCCACATCTATAATCTTTAATTTTCACCTTATTCTTCACAACAGTTTGACGGTATGATACATTTTAATCTTGACATATTTTAATTATTTTAGTTTTGACCATCGAACATAAGAGAGGTTCTCCTTACATGCCACTTTGGCCAGGAGACAACCAATACTATGGAAATAAAAAAAAAACTCAATTGGCCAAGAAGCTCCTTTTGTTGTGTTCGTATCATAGTTAGGAAATTTTTCTCGCTTGAGATATGAAAAATTAAACATCTCAATTCGTTATGAATATAACAGAATTCTAGAAATAAGAAATTTTTCAGAAAGAGAGTTAGATATTGATGGCTCGTGGAGATGGGTGGCGGTGATAGGTCGATTAGTGTTCGAAAGAGTAAAAAGGAAAAAAAATAAAATATTTAAAAGTGGTTATGCAAAGGGCTTCAGACGGATTGGAAGAGTTGGAAAGCTCTGTAAATTGGCGAGGTACCAAACTGTGGTGGGTTTACTCTTTGGAGGTGGTGGGTGGCCAGACATTAAGCGGAATATGTCGAAGAAAATGAAAGTTAAGATTATAGAAAAGGTGGAGAAAATTATAGTATTAATTAAATTATTTGTTTCTATCGTAAAATACCCTTCAAAAATGATAATATGACAAGTATATGATCTTTATCCGTTAGAGTTACCGACAAAACAGATGAAAGTGCTCAAATTAATACATTAAAAATGTTAGAATGTCAATTAATTCTAGAAGATTCAGAGTCAGCATAGCCAAAAGGGAAATTTGAGCCTGCAGGCTGCAAAATATCCTATGACATCTAACTGCTTTTATTTTATCAAAATTAGTAATAATATTTAGCTCCGAGGCTAAGGGGACCATCCCTCCTATATAATTTGGTTACTATATATTTATGGACCACATGGTATATGCAATTTAGAGCCACAATTTATTATTTGCCAGACCTTTGTTTAATTGACAAAATATGTCTTTAATTTTAATAAGCCTCATAAACCAAACCAACTCAAAAGAAAGGAAAAAGAAAAAAAGAAGAAGAAGAAAAAAAGAAGAAGAAGAAAAACTAAGTGCTTAGTAAATCCGCGAAATGATCGATACATAATTTACAGTTGACACGGAAAATTTTATGAATTTACGTATTACTTTCAGATTAAATAGTTATTTATGTTACTAAATTATTTACGTTTTGTTGTTTTTAACACTTAATTATTTAATTAATTATATCACTCTAATATTTACGTGTGGCTAAAAATAAAGTATCAGTATTTTCGTAATAGTTTCCGACAAAATTAGACGTGTCGGATAGGTAGCCAATAATTCCTAGGAAAAAATGGATTAGAGTGAGGGGAATATGTAAGTAGAATGTGTTTACATTAGGAGTGGATCAACAAAACTAATTTGTTGAAACAATTGTATAATTTTGTCCAATAGAATTGACACTTGATATAATTGTGCACTTGCATTTTTTGTCCTGCAACCAAAAATAATTTTTTTTTTTTTTTTACAGATACTCATTTTTATTCTCATATGATATTGACTGAAACTATTACAACTAAAAGAACAAGTTTAAAAAGTTATATCTCGACTAGGGGTGTCAATTGTGCTCAAAGACTCAAACTCAGGCCCGGGCCCAACAGATCCAATATGGATCTAAACTTAATTTTTTATACCCAAATCTAATTAGATTTGGACTCATAAATTATTAAAGTAATCAATAATGGATTCAAAAGACCCACTAAGACTCATTAGACCCACCAAGACTCATTATTACCCAAGTAAAATTATCAAAACCTACAGTAATTTCCATCACATTGTTTTGGGCTGCTGTAGCAATGTTTTTTTTTTTTTTGGGTGCTTTCCTAGACATGCTAATTCTTTCTTTTTTTATTCGAAACAAAATAGCTCATCGAAATGGATCTTACCAATCTATAGTCTAAACTATTAAACTTAAACAAGTAATATGCACTAAATGATTACTAAATATTTCACTATTTTGTGTTATGGTAATAAAAAAAGTTTTTACCGGGTTTTAGCAATAAAAATTTTAGGGGTCACAAGTTGTAGATTGTTTCATGAAAATTTTACTGCACCATTATTTAATTAAATTTCAGTTACTTAAACATAAAAATGATTCTTTTCATTAATATTAAGAATTTGATCAGAATCACTTGACAACTTCATCATAGCAAATTAAACTCTGTTGTTCTTATTGTTGATGAATTTGTTGATGATGTTTGTTAGGAAGTATATGGAATAGATCCAGACTCATCCAGATCCAACATAGTTGGATCTAGACCTTAAATGAAAAGGTCCAAACTCAACACAGTTGGATTTGGACTCAAATATTTTTTTGGTGAGTCTGGGTCTGGACCCAAAATTATGGACTCAATAGACTCAATTGACACCCCTAATCTCGACTATCAAAACATCAAACTTAGTGTAGTGTTAGCATTATTTTCACTTAGAGGAGGATGAAAGTTCGATTCTTACATTTTAAGTTGTTAGAGTAATGCAGCGCTAAATGAGTCCAATTAAATTATATCCTGTGATTTAAATTCTTCACTAATATTTTGTCTTTTTTCTCATCTATTTTTCACAAATGTTCAGAAAGTTTAATTGTACATTCAACATTTAACCAGACTTATCAGACTTCAAAAGGATGGGGAAGCAAAAACCATATGACTAATTTCATTAATTTAGGAGATGAGCTCCCCTAGTGCATGACGCTTGCTTCTAACCTAGTAAATCTGCCAAGAGAAAATAAAACATTTTTTCATCAAAATGAACATAATTTACAAAAAATTATAGTAGTACAAAAGATTGAAGTCGAAATGCCAATTTCTCAAATCCAAATTTGCTAATTTCTTCATTCTTTTAGACTAATCCGAATTCGATCGCAGAAATGCACATAAAGTCTAACTTTTATTCAGGAATTTGACATTAAAGCTCTGATATGAGATTATTTAGTTCTCAATATTTAGTTTGAATTTTTTAACGATATTAGAATCAAATAAATTTTAGTTATTAAATTTTTTAATCCGTCAAATAATACATATTGGTCGATAGCATATAAAATAAAGAATAAAACTCGTTTTGCATAGATTGGTAGGCGAAAAGAAAGCATAACATTAAATGATTAAATGACTGAATTTGACGATCACTCAGGCCTAGTGCTGTCATACACTGACCCCAGGAGGCAACTCATATTTTAATCAATCTGTTTATAATTTAGTAAATCTTTTTTTTTTTTTTTTTAAATATACAAAACTCCGTAGCCTATACGCCAACTTTCACCAGTCCGAATCCTATGCGAAACAATTTTCTATTCAGTACGAAATATTTCAGGATATGTGTTCTGAGGTTCAAGATAATTATTATGAGGCTAAAAAATACGACATGTGTTTTAAACTCATAACAAGTGTCCGTTAAATAAATTTTAACCTTCACAATTTTAATCCAATGGATAAAGAAAATACTACACGTGCGAAATTACCCTCGTTCCGCACCCGTCATCAACTTCCACACTCTTGTCAGATGGGTATTTCACATTGTTCATGGTTTCATGCGGAATAAAGCGAACAGAACAAATTTGGGCATTGCCTTGGACTGACCATATTTTGACATAATGGGTCAACCATGACAATTTTTTTTGGGCAAACATTTTTTGTAAGAATGGATTCCCCAAATCCATTTTCGGTTGAGACCGGCTTTGAAAAATTCGTTCTGAGCCTGACGTGGCAAGACTCCCAACAAGTGGAAATTCGATCAATAATGTCTAAGGCAAAATCGATGTACTGCCTTTGGTGGTAACCATCCGTCCACGTTAGTTGCCGCATTAAGAATTCTGGGATGATGGTCACTAATCAGGCAAACTTGTAAGTCTTTAACAACATGATTAGGGGTGTCAATTGAGTCTATTGAGTCCATAATTTTGGGTCCAGACCCAGACTCACCAAAAAAATATTTGAGTCCAAATCCAACTGTGTTGAGTTTGGACCTTTTCATTTAAGGTGTTGGATCTGGATGAGTCTGGATCTATTCCATATACTTCCTAACAAACATCATCAACAAATTCATCAACAATAAGAACAACAGAGTTTAATTTGCTATGATGATCAAATTCTTAATATTAATGAAAAGAATCATTTTTATGTTTAAGTAACTGAAATTTAATTAAATAATGGCGCAGTAAAATTTTCATGAAACAATCTACAACTTGTGACCCCTAAAAATTTTATTGCTAAAACCCGGCAAAATTTTTTTTTATTACCATAACACAAAATAGTGAAATATTTAGTAATCATTTAGTGCATATTACTTGTTTAAGTTTAATAGTTTAGACTATAGATTGGTAAGATCCATTTCGATGAGCTATTTTGTTTCGAATAAAAAAAGAAAGAATTAGCATGTCTAGGAAAGCACCCAAAAAAAAAAAAACATTGCTACAGCAGCCCAAAACAATGTGATGGAAATTACTGTAGGTTTTGATAATTTTACTTGGGTAATAATGGGTCTTGGTGGGTCTAATGAGTCTTAGTGGGTCTTTTGAATCCATTATTGATTACTTTAATAATTTATGAGTCCAAATCTAATTAGATTTGGGTATAAAAAAATAAGTTTAGATCCAGATTGGATCTGTTGGGCCCGGGCCTGAGTTTGAGTCTTTGGGCACAATTGACACCCCTAAACATGATCCCTTAAGTTTCTAAGGAACCAAGACCATGTAAAAGTTGCCTCTGATTCAACCAAGACAAAAGCAAGGTAAAATTTGATTGTTAGCATCTAAAGTTCTTGCAACCATAAGTACCCCTCTATAGTCCCCCCCAAGATGTGTATTATCCATTCAAATTATAGGCTGACACCACTTGAAACTGTGGACTAACGGTTTAAATGTCCAAAACATGGACTTGAACACATTAGAGCCACCAGTAGTGAGTATAGGGTTTTAGTTGCTTTTGAGGGTTCTTTAGGGTAAATATGAGAACGGATTTGGGAAATTCGTTTTTGTAAAAAATATTTGCCCAAAAAAAAAACGGTCATGGTTTGCCCATTATGCTAAACCATGGTCACTCCAAGGCAAAGCCCAACAAATTTTGACATTCAAATATAATTCTTAATTTTTTTAAGAGAAAAATCCTTTTTAATCAATGACATGTATTTTTTTAATGATTGAAATTTTTTTTGTATGCAAGAAAGAAACGCATATTTTGCACCAAACTCGGACTATCCTATTTCTAAATTCTACTGAAATTGTAAATACACGCTAAAAGAGAGTGTGCACGCAGGAATAATAATGGACACAACTGAATTAGAGTCTCAAACCGCTTAGGCCCAGTTAGACTGGGGATTCCCCAGGTTAAGTTGGGGACGGGATGAATTTGTCGCGCTACTAGGAGCAGGGTTGGGAGTGAGAGGGACAACGTCTCGGCCCGTTCCTTTTGTCCCGCCTAAAATACTAAATACAAATTAAAAAAAAATACATAAAATACCCGCAAATACAAGTGCATGCTAAATGGTAAATCAATATTGTTTGCATTTGATCATGAGAAATTGTCAGCTGGACGCAGTGGCGGAGCCATGATTTGAATTTAGGGGGGGCCGAACTAAAATTTTGCTTACGATGTAAAATGATATATTTGAGGTAGAATTATATATTTTTTTAGAAAAATTGAATTTAAACGACATATACAAATGCTTGATCTTCATCAGCTCATCGAATGAGTTTTTTAGGTCCGGGGGCAGCGCCCCCGGAAATTTTTTTTTGATTCTTCATTAGCTCATCGAATGAGTTTTTTACCCCGATTTTAACCCTAAATCGCTTAACATACATAACCGAGCTATTTTATTTACAAGGAGAAGTGGACCTATTTTACTTAATTCTTTTTTGGCCCAATGCGTAAATCTTCACTTTCACATCACAAGTCCATTCTTCCTTTTCCTTAGCATTTTTTGCAGCTTCTTTTTATTCTCTTTTGCTTGATCTTTCTGCTTGCAACTTGAAAGAATTCACTGATCTTCATTTCTTCTACTAATCTTCAACATTGAGTGGACCAAACGATTGTAAAAATTTCTAAATGGTATATTTCGATGTGTATCATAAAATTCTTTAGAAGTAGTAGTAGAAAAAAAATCTATTTTTTTTCTGAACAATTGGATATATATACCTAGTATATAAAAAAATTGAAAATTCTTGCCCCCTGCCCCTTGTATCCTCCGCCACTGGCTGGACGGATAGTGCATGTCTTGAATAGTGCACCGTACCTAGCCAGAACTTGGAAGCTCCATGCTTTTGATTTATTTAATTTAAATGTTGATAATTCGTGGACTAATGACAATGGTAGCATTGGAGCAATCATCCATAATCATGTACGAGCATTTATACCAGGTTTTGCTAATTATATACCCAACTCGCCTAACCCCGAGCATTGATAAAGCTCTGGCACCCTTGAAGGGGATCAAATTTAAAAATTTTAATGGATATCAAAGGTGCCTCGTAGAAAGTGACTATCAAGCGTTGCTCGACCGTGTTCACTATGAAGACGAAGATCTATTCCCCAATAAGTTTTTTTGTTAGTCTTATTAGAAATCTTCAAGTGGTTAGTGTAGTCAATAAATCATGTGTTCATAGGTTATGTAATCTTCCTACTAATGTATTGACAAAATATACTATGAGATTTAGAACATAATCTCAATGGTTTGGAGATTCTCCGGATTTTCTTCTACTACGTATAATTTCTAATATACATTAATGTTAACCGAATTTTCAATTGAAAAAAAAATGTTATATTTGGAGATTTTTTTTAAATATATTTTAATTTTTTCGGGTCGGGACTAGGCCTTTGCTGAAACGAAAATAGAAAATACAAGGAAAGCATTTTCCATTTTTCCCAACTGAGATTAATTCTCCAATTGGGTCGGGATGAAGGCATGAGGTTGTAAGAGGTAGGAGAGACCAAAGAAGGTTTGGAGCGAAGTCATAAAAAATGATATTGATTTGTTAGACTTGGATGAGGGTATATTGTTTGATAGAAATAAATAGAGTGAATGAATTAATGCGAACGACCACCTAGAAAATTTTATATTGATTCATCTAGCCGATCCCGATTATTTAAAATTAATTCTTTGTTGTTGTTGGACCGGGATGAGATCTTCATCCATTCTCAATAACGAGATGAGGATAAGATGAAAAAGATGAACCAGGCTGGACATAGCCGGATCTATGCTGCACGAGCTAGAGCAGTGCATGCACTGCAATTTTTTTTTGCCTTTTTTATTGCCCTCTAAGAATTTTATCAGTTTCACCCCCCAGATTTTGATTTGCACCACCAGATTTCGACTCCTGCGTCCGCCTATGGAGCTGGAGACCATGATCTCCGACCCACCCGATCCATTTGCCAGCCATGTGCACGTCGTCTCAACTGATTTTCTCTCGTTCGTTCCCCTCTTCGTGGGCCCAATGCCTCCCTGTCCAATCACCGTTCACGAGGATTGCGAAACCTCAAAAGACCACAAGATTAATGGGCCCTAAGCATTTGCCCACCTAGATTCTAATGTTGACTGGACTTACCATGGGTCCAAATAGTAGTACCTTGGGTGGACTGTTTCTGGAGTTCATAAAATATCAGGTCCCCCACCAACATGAATTAACCTAGGAGAAGGAGTTTGTTGTTTTCTAAATAAGCTCTCGAGTTCGAACTCACTTAAATGAAAAAAAATTATGTTGGGAGTTTTTGTCCATTAAGAAGCGTTCAATCATAGAAGTAGATCAAATTAGTCATGAACCGTTAAATAAATACTGAATACCAATTGAATCTCATATTTTACCACAAAAAATATCAGGCTCGAATTTAATTTCAAAATTATTGTATTCAAATCCATTCGAAATTTAATTTCCACCAAAGAAGCAAATATATGTTGAAGCTTCTAAGAACAAGAGGAAGATGAACACTTGATATCCACAGGCTGAAGATGACTTCTTAAACTACATATACCCGAAGTTCATAATCAGTTATTTAAGGCTCAAAATTGGTGCCTCGTAATCAGCGGCGGAGCCATAAATTTATTATTGGGGGCGAATTTTTTAGGGGGGCGAAATACAATATTTATAAAAAAATATCACAAAAAATAATTTTTTTCTTATAGAAAATTCGTCGTTTCTAAAAAATTTGGGGGGCAGGAGGGACTCTGCCACTGCTCATATCTATGTATAAAGTTAATTCTGATGTGGTATAGTTTTCTATTTATTTGGATAAATCTATACCACATGATCCATAGTAAATATCAGAATTTTCATAAGTATGACGATCAACGAATGATAGAACAGTTGGTACAATACTCTCAATTCGAAATTGTAGGTCTATGATTGACATTTATATTTATATTCCATAAAAGAAAACCAAGAAATAAAGAAAGTATTAATTAAAGCTGAAGGTATATTCTGTTGATATCACAGGCTGAAGATGACTTCTTAAACTATATACCCAAAGTTCATAATCAGTAATTTAAAGTTTGTACTCAATGCACAAGGTTCCGTGTTAATAAGATGTCTATATACGCAAAAAAATGCTAATAAAAACACTTATACATCAATTCATAACTATATGTATAAAGACGGTCAACGAATGATAGTATAGTTGATACAACACTTTCAATTTAAATTAAAAAATTTAGGTCCTAGGATTGACATTTATATTCCCATTCCATAAAAAAACAAAAAACAAAAAAATAAAAAAACAAAAAAACTATTAATTAAAGCTGAAGGTATTAGATGTTTTCTAAACCCTTGTGTTGGGAGATACATATCAAGCACCAGTGGTCTAGTGGTAGAATAGTACCCTGCCACGGTACAGACCCGGGTTCGATTCCCGGCTGGTGCATTGTTATTTTTGTAGGGGATGAAGTAATTTTCCATATTTTATCATGCGGGGCTTCTTAAATGCATTTTCTTTGTTTTTTCCTGGCTGAATCGTGAAATACTTTCTCTACCCTTTTGTTTTACATTCTTTGTATTCTTTTTATACAAACACTTTTTTTTTTTTGCTAAATAAATTATATTTCCATTAATCACAAATAGCCGAGGCCATTACAATCAAAGGAAAATCTGCAAATACAGAAAGTAACAGTTATACAATGATTTAAAAAATCACGATAATGATGAAAAAGACACACCCCAAGAAAAACTTGGATGGTTAGGAAAAACAACTAATAAAATTAGCAAACTAAACAAATACATAATCTTCTTCTTCAAAGCATCTTCATTGCAATCCTCGAAACACAGGGGACAGGGAGAATATCACTTTCAACATCTTCCTAGGGAGTCGACAATTTATAGGGACCACAGGGCGTATCAACCGTCCCTATAAATTGTCTCTGGGGAAGATATAAAAAAGATGATAAAGGGGCCCTGGGATCAAGTCCTGGGTTGAACACATCCTCCTAGAAGAATAGAAAAAAAATCTAGATCTCGCAAGATCTCGAGATTCATCTAACCACCGCGTCTTGAATCTTGAAGAAAAAAACTCGAAAAAGGTTTCATATGATTCGTAGTACAAAATAGAGTAATATTAACTGAACAAAGTGATCAAGATTTGACCATTGGCTGGAGCCAATGGCCAAATCTGCCAAAGCAGCAAGTGTGAAAAAAAGCAGGAAGAAAAGGGGAAGAGAGAGAAGAGAGAGAAACACGATCAAGGACTTTAGTCAGAGACAAAGACAGGGGACGGGTGGGGGCAGTCATCTAAATTTTTTAAAAATTAGTAAATTTTATATATAATTTGAAATATCTGATCAAATTCGCTCCCCAACATTTTTTCGCACCCTCAACCTAAAAGTTCTGCATTCGTCCTTGATTTTAGCTGATTTGCTGGACTTGAATGTTTTAGATTTGATTAAGTGGTTACAACCTCGTCAAAAGTTTGAGTTATCGTGGAAGTAACTTATGTTGTATGGTCACCAATGAAGCATTGGTCTAATGTCCATTGATGAGGCCTAATGACGTAGATGTCTTCTTATAATAGATAGGTCGCCATCCCCAATAAATAAATAATACTTAAAAAGAACAAACAGAAAATGTCAGATTTATTTTATTAAGGCAATTTGGCTCCACGGGTCCAAAAACAATTTTACTTTGGTGATTTTTGTCCAAAATCTAGTTTTTTACAAAATTAGGTATCAAAACAATTTATGTTTGGTGACGTAGGTCATTCCGTCCAAAATTCCATCAGTCAACTGTTAATTTGAAATTTGAACATGGTCAACCCTAAAACTATCAGGGGCATTTTTGGGATTTTACACATTAAATTAAACCTCCTCCCCTAACCCGACCCATCCCTTCCCCCTGACCCTGCACACCACCACCTTCATCCGCAACCACCTCCACCGCCGCACCATCACCGCTGATACCACCACTGTCCACCGCCGCACCATCACCATTGATACCACAACTGTCCCTCCCGAAACCCACCCCCCGAAACACACCACCACTGTCCTTGTGGAAGAATTCAATACCCACAAGGTTTTTGGTATAAAATTCATGGGTAATTGTGAAGGTGAGAGAGAAGAAGGTCGGGTTAGGGGTCGGGGGAAGGGGTGGTCGGGTTAGGGGAGGGGAGGAAAGTAGTGGTGGTGGTGCGGTGAAGGAGAGGGGGAGGGGGTGGTTGCGAATGAATGTGATGGTGGTGGTGGTGTTGTGAAGGTGAAGGGGAGGGGGATGAAGTTGGTGCTATGAAGGTGAGGCGGTCGGGGGAGGGGAAGGGTCGGGATAGGGGGAGGGGAATAGTGGGTCGAGTTAGGAGAGGGGTTTAATTTAATATGTGAAATACCAGATTCCGAATCTTTTTGATTGACCATGCTTGGCCCAGCATCAAACATTATGGGCTAATCAAATCAGATTGAGCCTTCATATCGTTTTTCTCCTTTCCTTTAAACTCTAAAATAAACTTTAAATATATAAATCCTATTATAAGTATCTTTTATTAGTCTTCCCCACTATTCTTCTCCATTACAAGAATCCCCCAGAAATTCAAGAACTGCCATTTCTGCCCCTTCTCCAAAATAACCTTCTGGGCCTAAATGTTCAAAGCTGTAGGTAAATTATTCCTTCTCTCCAACTAATTTAATTTAATTGAATTTTTTTTGAAAAAAACCCATAAAAGATTAGTAATTCTGCAATTTCTTGATTTCTTTTTTCAGAAACAGTTCTTTTTGGAAGGAAGAAATCGACGAGCTCATTCAAATTCTACTACAATGAATGGTTAAGTAATCTCGAAAATACCCTTCTTCCTAATCTCCGACGTGCCATGTCATCATTATCTTCCTCCACCATTCTTTCTACCCACGTCGACGCCGTCCACCGCCATTTCCAAGCTTATTACGAAGCCCTAAACCTCGCCGCCACCGAACAAGATGTTTCTCAGCTTCTTTTTCCCGAATGGCGAAATTCCCTCGAAAAACCCTTTCTTTTTCTTGGCGATCTCCACCCTTATCTCTTTACTAATCTGTTAAGATCGTTTCTTGATACTAATGATGATGATGATGATGATGGAAATGATCAAGAAAAGGCGGAAAAGTTGTCGAATTTCCGGGAGACTAGAGAGTATCTTGATAAACCCTGGCATGTTTTGATGGCTTGGGAAAATGGAAACCATGATTTAATGAGTCGGGTCGAGCAGATTGAGTGTGTTTTGAAGCTAAGGGTGCCTACTTTGGTGTCCTGGGCACGAAAGGCGCAGTCTTTGTTTGTTCAGAAAATTGGCGGGCATTTTGCGGAATTTGGCGGGAAAAAAGGAGGAGGAGGAGGAGGAGGAATTGAAGGATGGTATTAGGGAGGGTATGGTTGAGGAAATGGAGGAGTTGGTTAGTGTATTTGTGGAGGCTAATAGGCTGAGGAGTAGTGTGCTTGCTGATATCTTGAGCGCGACTAATGTTTATCAAGCGGCGCTGTTTCTTGAAGGATTAGCTCAGTTTCTTGTTGGGTTTCATGATCATAAGTTGCTGAAGGCATTTGAGAAGTGCAAGACTGTTATTGACTGAGGAATTTCTTTGTGTTGGATTCTTGAGATTTGGAAGCACAGTTCTGGTTAGTCATATTAATTCAATTGTTTTTACACTGCTATAATTCTAGATGTAATTGTTCAATTTGTTCTTATTAGGTCAAATTAGTACATTTCAAAATATGAAACTGATTTGGGGAAATGTGATTGTAAGTCTTTGCAGCCAATGCATATGATTTTGCATTTTATATTGATATAGTGTACCATGAATTCATGTTATATAATACAAGAAATTGGATACTTTAAAAAATGATCTTAGTCTCTCTTGCATTATATTGCTTGTTTTGTAATGTTAAACCAATACAAAAGAATGGTTTTGATAGTTTGTTTTTTACTGCTGAATTGCATTTGTTTTTGAGTTATTCCTAGTAGTAACTTATAGCAATCGTCACGGTATATGGACTACTTTTTAATGTTATTCTGTTGTGAGCAATCACTTTGTGCATTCATTGTCAAATGTTAGGCTAGTTTCTAATCCATTTGTTTCAGTGGTATTCAGAGAGCAGCCGATTTGTGTATTTTTTGTCAAATGTTAAGTATGTTTCTTATTCATCCTCCGCCCATACCTCAGTTATTGGAGATTTAATAGGTTATATTGTTCTTGTAATGTTGGAAGAAAGACAACCTTTCTGCTGCAAGAGAATTCCTTTAGCTATAGATTTTCTCTCTTGTATGATCCAAAGACTTCAAATGAGTTGATCTGTAGGAAGTTACAAAGTGTTTCAGGTCAGCCCAAACCCATGTCATGCTTTCTTTGCTGGGCTCAGCAGCCCATCTACTAGATAATAAGTTTTATTTAAATGAGGCCTAAGAAAAGGCCTTCAATCATTGGGTAATGAGATATGTCTCCTTTGTTGAACATTATGATTTTGTAGTGCAAGACTTAGCAGAGCCACCACCAATATGAGATGGCTCGAGTAGAAAGGAGCTTGGCTCTCATTAAGTAATATTTCGAGTTCGAGCCTCATCTTCAGAGAAGACTTTGTTGGGAGCTTCTCTTTATAGGGGTGTCAATCGAGTTATGTGAGCCGAATTTAGCGTAACTCACATAAAAAATTTAAAAAGCTCCCGTAAAAATTCACAAACCTTGAACTCACTCACATTTTTAATGTGAGCTTGAGCTAAGCTAATGAGCTAAATTTGTATTTGAAAAAAAAAATATCATGTAGAAAGAATAGTAAAATACAAAGGCCATAAGACTAAATTTTAAGCGGGTCAAGCTCACGCTCAGCTCACATACAATCCGAGCTTGAATAATAAGTTCACGCTTGGTTCACGCTCAACTTCCTTAAACTCAGAGTCGCATATTTTTGAGCTATGTAAGCCGGGTTCGGTCGTTGACACCCCTACTTCATGTGTAATGCCGCGTGAAACGTAAAATAGGCACGGATGCCGAATTGGTGTTGTTAAAAAAAAACAGAGCCTGCTAGTGGCTGCTACTACTTGTACCAATAAGTTCTTAAATATTGACTGTTAAAATGTTACTCCCTCCATTCCTTAATAGAATTCGTTTTGGAGTTTTGTGAAAATTAAGTAAGTAAAAAATAAAGTATTTTTTAATTAAAATATCAATATTACTTTTTTTAAATAGAATTAGTGGCATACAAGTTCTATTTAAAAGAGTAATATCGATATTTTGACTAACAAAGTACCTTGTTTTTTATTAATTAATTTTCGCTACATGTATTAACCGACGTATAGAGATAGTATTTCATTAGCTCTTTTATTATATCCAACGAATTAAAAAAGAAAAGAAAAATTACAACCAACTGCAGAAAAATATTAGGACTTAAAGTCTTGATTTAAAGACAGTAAAAACCTGAACAACAACATAGAGGCAGAATCCAACAATTTTAAAATCTGATAATTTGAGATTCATGTGAAATTTCCAAATTAAGAAAGGTGCTTTGGTATCTTTATATCTCTTTCCTTAAACTGCAGCTCCCACAAGCAAATGTCTACTAGAGGAAGAGACAAGAGTGTGAGAATCCAGATCATTGTACTTGAAGACAATAGAAGAAATTAAAACATCTTGATAGATATAATCCCACTTGCAGGGACAAAGACGAGGGGCGGTGGGACAGTCGCCTCCGAAATTTTTAAAAATTCTATTAGATATAGTAAATTTTTACGTAGTTCGAAATATTTGATCAATTCGCTCTTATCATTTTTTTTCTAATTTTTTATATAGTTGGGCATACTATTGCAGTTTTTCGCCCTGCACCCGGCTTTGTCCCTGCCCACTTGATACTCTTTGTCAGTGACTCACTTCAGTTTTTACTATGCCCATAATGTAACTTCAGGTGGGAATTAACAAAGATTAGAATATCAAGGAATATACTAATGTACTATGAGTTAAATATGGTCAGACCTTACCCACAACTGTTATATAAGGATAAAATTTACTGAATAAAAGAAGTATTGTAATGTCTACATAAATTAAAATAAATGGTTTTTAGGTTGCTTTTTTTTTAATACTTTTTTACTTTGATTTGAGGTCATGATTTAGTAGCAAATGTGACAGTATAGGGAGACTACTATTTTAGTATTATTATGTGAGCAACCACTTTGTGTATTTTTTGTTAAAGATTATATCCGTCTCCTATCCATCTCCACCCATACCCTCAATTATTGAAGACTTGATATGCTATGTTATTGTTGTTGTTGTATATCTAATATGATAGCAATTGCTGGGATAAGACGAGTCAGTAAGATCCACTTATGTTGTACACTTGTAGTTCTTTCCCTTCTCAAGGGGAAAGTCCAGCGTTAGGTCATTGCATCACTCTCTTACATAATTTTAGACATGACTCACTCAGTAGGGGTAAGTCTCGCATGGCGTTAATCGCCACAGTGCATCCACGAGAAACAATCCCATAGCGAATTTTTCCCTTCTCAAGTGTTTTGCTGCGTTCGTTTCTCTAGTTTAATCTTGTTTATGAAAAATATATGTGTATAATACTGCATGGTGGCGGTCAACAATAAACAACAGATGTAAGTACTACTTGGTCAATATCTTTGTCTATGATTAAACTAATAATTATTGAAACTTAGACTAATAATTATTGAACTTTTTCTTGAATTTGAAAGAGAAAACACAATAAAATATCATAGGCCACCTCAAACCTCAGTTTCCAACCGCATTATTTTCTTGAGACTGAGTTTTCAGTCAGTGTCTGTACTTGACAGAAGCTTATATTAGTAAGTGAATATGAAGATACAACAACAATAAAATAACCCAACAATAATAAAATAACTATTAAGTTCTAATAATTGGGGTATGGGCGAGAAGCGATAAGAGATAAATTTAACATTTGACAAAAAATACACAAAGTATGTACTCCCATAATATTTTTGTTACCCAGACTCGGGGACGGGTATCGGGTACAAGTATGTATGTAGGTGTCGGGTACATGTATGCATTTAGGTCTCGGGTACTTAAACATCTAAAAACAAAGTGTCTGATTGATGTTGACCAGATTTGATAAGTATCTCCTACTCATACCCATGTCGTATCGACACGACACGAGTACGGCAGACATAAATGAAGGGTCTAGGATTGACATAACATTTGTCAATAAATGCGCAAAATGGCTACTTACAGAATACCATTGAAACAGTAATCTCCTATACCATCACGTTTGCTACGGAATAATGCTCACAAATCATCAAAGTGAATATTAAGAGATCCTAAAATTAAAAAATTTGAAATATTAGTCATCTACTGTATATGTAAACTGCCCAACAACCCTTCAATAGAGTTACGGTTCTTTTTCTCTGATGAATTCATGTGGATACAAATTATTTGTTTGCATCCTAATGCTACTGTTTTTTTGACATTAGTGAACTTGGAAGTTGTTGAGTAGAGCTCTTAGTGTAGTGTGGAAGATGACTAGGATCCCTTTGGCATCTTGCAATGATTGATAGAAAGGAAAAAAAAGTGTTTGTGAACCAAATCAGTTGAACAAACATTTTCTTTTAGAGTGTTTTTTGAAGCCCGATTGGGCGGTTGCCCCATATAGGGGAGAGAGAACTGCCTCAGACGAGGAGGAGATTAAAGTTTGTCGCACGCAATCTGAGGGTATCGAACCCACGACCTCAAGATCGTGGGCAGGCACCTGCCCCACTGGATTAGGACTACTTTGATTCCCTTCTTTTTAGAGTTTGAGTCAATTGATTCCTTTACTTGTAGAGAAACTGACATGCTCAAAGTGCATAATATAAGACTTTTAGGACATGTAGTGAAATTTAAGAAAGTAAAATCTAAGACATTTTATTAATTAAATACTAATATTATTATCTTAAATTATTAGTTGTCCAAAAAATATTATATTTCGGAATGAAGGTAGTAATATAGAAGGAAAGCTCCATTCGAATTTAGCTCCTCTTCAATATAGTTAATACTTTTGTGCAAACTCGATGGTAGAGATTTTTTATCAATTGGTTATGGAGTCCACCATGACATTAACTTCCATATTCGAAATAGCTGGCAAAATCTTCCCCTTAAATTTGTTGAAGGATCATCACGTAGAGACAATTCAGTTTTAATGCTTTTTTCTAATCTTAGGCATTTATCGTTTGATCGAACGACTGATATATTTGTTAAAAAATAACGAAGAATTACCTTAACTGTCAAATCAATCGACCTAACAATTGAAATCGATTTAAGACAGTTCTAATAGAATATCTATAAGCACTAAAATAAAAAATGCTGGAGATGAGTCATTCTATTTCTTTTCAACTTGCTTTTGCCTAAAAGGAAAGGCAGCCATGAATAGTGTGATATTTACATCGATGGCTCCACGAAAAGGAACGCGTTAGGCAAAGCAGGCAAAGCAATATGATTTCCAGCTCATTTATTGAAGCTGAATAACCAAAGTTATTTGTCATTTTAGTAAGTAGTCCCACAAATATGCAGAAGCTGTTTTTAGGCTGCTTTGATTTGGACGGTTTTGGCTCTTCTACAGTATAGTATATCTTTCAATATAATTTTAATAATGAAGATTTTATTATTTGGTAACAGAGTCTCACCATGATAATAACTTCCAGCATAAAAATATTAACTTTAAATGTGGCCAAATGTCCCTCCTTTTAGCATTGAAACATCTTCTAGTGTTTTTAAGTAATAGAGAGGAGCTAAACCCGATTTCAAAAGCTTTAAACGGGTTTTTGCCTCTTCCCCAATATAGTATATCTTTTAGTATAATTTTGATGGTGAAGATTTTATTATTTGGTGACAGAGTCTCACCATGATATCAGCATGAGGATATTAACTTTAAATATGTGGCCAAATGTCCCTCTTTTTTATCGCATTGGAAAATTCTCTAGTGTTTTTAAGTAATAGAGGGGAGCTAAACCCGATTTCAACCGCTTTAAAGGGGTTTAGATTCTCTCTAATTAAAAAAACACTATGCAATTAGTCTCCGGTGGAATTTAGGGTTATAGATTTTGTCAAGTCAAAGTTTAAGTTGAAAGTTACTGATCACCAATTGAATATTTCTACCATCTAATTTGTATTAAAGTATTAAGCCTTCAAGTTGATAGTTGAATTCAACTACAAATTAACGTTAACACAAACAAAAAATATGAGTTTAACTATCTTTATTGCAAGTTGGAACATAAACTTATTCAATAAAAAAAAAAAGTTGGAACATAAACTATCTGATCTGCATTACCCTTCCCCTACTGCCATTACCTAGTATATTCTTGATGTTTTGCAACTTGCATTAAACTACTACTCCTGATCAGTGATGGATCTAGTAACCTGTCACTGTGGTCAAATGACCACAGTGAATTTTTTTAATTTATATATGATATATTTTACTTCATTTAGATAATAAATGTATAAATGACCCCAGTGAATTGTTGTGTATATCAAATGACTCCAGTAAATTATATTTTTGGATCCGTCATTGCTCCTGATTAAACATCTATCTGCATTTTCACGTCTATGTTTTTTTTTTTGGTTAGAAATAAGTTATAGTGATGATCAACTAGTGGCGGATCTAGGGCGTGAGGGAAACGGGTAAAACGCTAAATTTAATATAAAAAAATTTATTTTTCTTGAAAAAATCTTTAGAAAATACCTCCCCTCTAATTAAGAAATATATATTGATCTTCACTCAGACAACTTGCCCCCCGTTTGATTCATATGTTTTTTCAGTACTTCAAATATTTTCATATGTTATCCTATAACCAATTTGTTCACGTTCTTACAATTCTTCTTGCTCTTGTTCCCTCTCTTCGAGGCCTTTGTCTAATCAAGTCAATATCGACTTGAATCTAATTCAATCATTCAAAATCTATTTCAAAAGTGGAGAATTGTTTAAATCTTTATATATTACAAATATGTTCACAAATTAGTTGATATGGAATTCTCTAACACACCTCCTCACGCATAAGACTGAACATCTGAAACGTGAATATCGATGTAGCCAACATCGTATTAAGTAACTGTGATACCATGTTTAAAATGGGCTTGGTCTTAACTCAATATCTTTCTTTTTTTTTTTTTTTTATCTAAAATGTAAATATATAAAAAGATCAAAGACTTTTTACAAAGGGTGAATTGGCCATTAATAAGATGCTAATTTAATGGCTCAATCAATTTTCCATGATTCACACATCCAAGAGGTTCAAAACAAAAGGATACTAAAGCATAAATTAGCATGTATACAAATGTTTTAATCCTGCAACTAGTTGCTCCCTTATTAACTTGGTGCCATCAAAACATCTTTGCTTCCTCTCTTTCTAAATTTGGTACACAGTTGCATTAAAAGTCGCCTTCTTTGCTTTGTTGAATCAAGAAGTTCCACGAACTTCTTTCTTAACTCAATATCTTAAAAGTACTTCGAAAGGGAATGCCCAAATTTTATATATTACAAATATACTTATAAATTAGTCGATTTAGAATTCTCAACTGAAGTTTGATTAGAGTATGAAACATGATTAGTCAACAGCATGGTCTACCTAATCTAGTTTCAGAAGTACCAGATAAGGTTACCACCAAATAGTACAAATATATAGGAACCTAAATATTTTGTGTCACGTCACATACTCAATAGCGTGATTCATGCTTTTAATATTACTAACGATGAACTACTTTTTTTTTTTGAGCGGCTGAAGGCGATTGCCTCCGAAGGGGAAGAACGGAGAGTACCCTAGATAGGGAAGATTGAAGCATGCCCCATGCCTGGGGAGGGAAGATAAGCCTCATAAGGAGGAGAATTATTTGCCCCATTAAGGGGAGATATAGGAATCGAACACGGGACCTCCGCCCCGTGTTCGGGTAGCCTTTACCACTTGGGCTACCCGATTCCCATAACGATGACTAATTGATTTTTTTTTATATAAAAATAAATATCCATAATGACTGTTAATACCGATATCTTTACTCATATATTGTTTAGAGCGAATTGTTTATTTTAGACTTAAACAATTTATGCTTTTCGCTTTTTAGACTTAAACTTTGTTTTCGACTTTTTGTAGACTTAAACAATTTACGGGTACCCCGATATAGATTTTTTTCAAATTTCCGACAAAAAACTCATCGGCATGCAAAACTGTGTCGTTTTGACAAGGGTAAAAAAGCCTTTTCAGCTTTACAAAACAAAACAAATAAATAAGAGCGAATTGCTTATTTTAGACTTAAACAATTTATGCTTTTCGCTTTTTAGACTTAAACTTTATTTTCGACCTTTTGTAGACTTAAACAATTTATGGTACTACTGATATAGATTTTTTCAAATTTCCAACAAAAAACTTATGCAAACATGCAAAAGCGTGTCGTTTTTGACGAGGTAAAAAAAGTCTTTTCAGCTTTACAAAAAAAACAAATAAATAAATAAATAATTGAGCCGACCCAATCAAATCCAACCCGACCCATTTTCATGTCTTCTCCCCCTTCTCATCCTACCACCATCTTCATCTTCTCCACCCTAACCACCATAATCACAATCAACACCATCAACATCTCCAACATCACCATCTTCTCAACCATCACATTTCTTTTTTAAGAACAACAAGGTCTTCAAATCTTCAATCCCCAAACAACAAGGTAATATGGGGATTGAAGATGAGTGGAGAAGAAGGGGGAGAAGACATGGAAAATGGGTCGGGTTGGATTTGATTGGGTCGGCTCAATAATTTAATTATTTATTTGTTTTTTTTTGTAAAGCTGAAAAGACTTTTTTACCCCTGTCAAAACGACGCAGTTTTGCATGTCGGTGAGTTTTTTATCGGAAATTTAAAAAAAATCTATATCGGGGTACCCGTAAATTGTTTAAGTCTACAAAAGGTCGAAAACAAAGTTTAAGTCTAAAAAGCGAAAATCATAAATTGTTTAAGTCTAAAATAAGCAATTCGTTTTGTAAAGCTGAAAAGACTTTTTTACCTCGTCAAAAGCGACACGCTTTGCATGCTGTGAGTTTTTGTCGGAAATTTAAAAAAAATCTATATCGGGGTACCCGTAAATTGTTTAAGTCTACAAAAGGTCGAAAACAAAGTTTAAGTCTAAAAATCAAAAAGTATAAATTGTTTAAGTCTAAAATAAGCAATTCGCTCTATTGTTTAAACTTTTTACAAATATTTCAAGACAGACTAACATCATATATTGTGAATCGCGAAAGGGAAAAAGGGGGTATAGGGAGGTTAGACGTAGGATTAATCCTCTCCAATCAAGAATAAAACACGTTACACGAGACATTAAACTAGTTTTTGAACAAACTTTTCTCATTCCTAATTTTGTTCAACCCACATGATCATTTGATTAGTTGCACGTAAGTAGGGATGGTAATTTGATCCGTGATCTGTTGACCCGCTCTGATCCAACGTCTTTTGGAGCAGATCCGATCTGCCCCGTATAGAATACGGAGCAGATCTGCTCCGATCCAAGGACGGGGCAAATCAAATTTGGTATTTGTGTCTGCTCCGATCCGATCCGCCCCGATCCGCCCCGTTTTTCCCCATATATATTAAATTATTATAATATTGTTATTATTAGGCTTAATTATGTTTAATTTTCATTTTAATATAATATTTGTACTTGTTTAAAAATTGATTTAGCATAAAATTTATTAATTATACTTTTTGGAGGCTTTTTTTTATGAATTTTTAAAAAAAAAATAATGATTTTTATGGTAAAATTAATGATTTTTTTTAAAAAAAATAGGGACTGAACGGATCGGATCGGAGCGGATCGAGATCAGCCCCGTCGTGGAGCGGATCGCGGATCATAAAATTTTTGATCCCGGAGCGGATCACGGATCGGATCGGATCATAATTTGGATAATGCGGAGCGGATCGGATCAGACAGATATCCGATCCAATTTGCCCCATTGCCATCCCTACACGTAAGGTTTCATAGGGACACGACATTCGACGACAATAAATTCGTCACTACAAAAAAAATTAAAGTCGTTATATAAATCAATATAAAAATTCTATAGTTGTTAACTTATATACTCTCTTAATCTCTTTTGATCCAGCAACATTCTCTCATTCAAATCTAACAAACACATATCACTTTTTTATTATTTCGCCTCAAACCTTTTTCGGTCTTTCTCTATCTTTTACAATCTTATGTCTCCACTCGTTAATTCTTCTAAACGGAGCGTCACTCGATATTTTTCTTATAAAAACACGATATTTGGAAACTTAAAATAAACTCACAAAGATTCTCATATATGCAGCTTCAAAAAGTTAATGAAATAGCTCAAGAATGTCTTCGAGTTCCTTTCATATGGTGACTAGACAAATATGTGATAATATGGTTTAGGGAGCCATGCATTTACCAATTAATTTTCATGTGACAATGGAGATTTGGACCCTCCCCCTCCCCCTGCCCCTCCCACCCACCCACCCACCCATATAATTATCAGCTTAGATTCCTCTTTCCCAATTTCTCTCCCCATCCCTGTTCCTAACCAATCAAAATTTATTATATAAATATTTTTTTCAATTATATATACACATGGTGAATTATAATTAGTTGGGGACAAGGATGGAGACAGGAAGGGGGACAGATAATTTTTTTCCTTCTTTAAATCCTTAAAGGATTAGTCAAGTTAATAATGTCTCTAAAATATATACGAGTCCAAGGGTTGTGATCAGGGCGTGTATAAAAAGTTTGAGGCTTTAGACGAAATTTATAAGGAAGACCTAATTAAATAACTCTCTATCTTATTCTTCTAGATTTTTAAAAGTGAATTATTTATTATGAAGTTTTATAATCACGGTATTTCAATATTTTATTCTTAATAAATAACATGGTCAATTAATCCATCTGGAACTTTTTACTTGGGAAAACTTTACTCATAAACGTACAATTGTTTTTTTAGTGCTTCTTAGTTTTATTCACTTAAAAAAATGATTTTACTTATAAATATACTAGTAAAGTCATTGGCCGCCTCAATTATCTAAGAGTAACCACGACTTCGCTGCAATGTCTGTCGCCTCTAATCTTTTAAAATTACTTTATAAGTATTAATTTTTTAAGTTCCTCTAATTTTTTTAAAATCCCCCAGTCCCCCCTCCCTAGAAAAGATAGACAGAAAAATTGAAAACTCTTTAATAGATCTGACCATTAAATTTAAAGTTTTAATTTCGTCTATATTCTAAAATCTGGTACGTTTTGTCAAACAAATTATAAGTTTACACTCATCTTATGAAAAATGTAACAGTTTTAAGTTTAGGGTGTGAAAAGGTGAAGGCAAAAAGGAGTGAAAAGCCGTATATATATCAATTTTTGTGCCCAACTAATAAAAATTTGCCAAGTGATCATTTTTTTTAATTTTACATTATATACACATTGTGAATTATGATTGGTTGGGTACATGAATAGGTACACAGATGGGTGCAAATGATTATTTGTCATTATAATGCCCTTTCTACATTGTTTAATCAAACAAGAAACATAATCATGATTATAAATTAACTAATTATGCGAAGATGCCATTGGTCTCTCTCAACTGACTTTTTACCGGCAAATAATCGTCTGTACCTGTCCGTATACCCATTCATGTGTATATATAAATAAAAAAATAATCACATGGCGAATTCTTATTAGTTGGAAACAAAAATAAATACACAGTCTGGTATATACGATTTTCACCCCATTATAATAGTTCTTTACTTATAATGAACATATTATTGGCCAATGGCCATGCGTGATATTGATGTTTCGGTTGATGTTCCACTCTTGACGATGTCAATTCACCAATTTCCCATAAGGCAAAATGATAAAATGTCACTATAACTTCTTAATATAAAACTTTCATTAAATATTGCGAAAATTAAAGAAGTTAAAAACAATATACTTTTTTAGTTAAAATACAAACATTATTATATTAAATATAACTTGTATATCACTAATTTTATTTTAGAGAGTAATATTTATATTTTGATTAAACATACTTTTTTTTTCCCCTTAATTTCGTAATATTTAATGAAAGTCTTATATTATGAAATGGAGATAATACTTACTCGCAATTTGCAACCCAATAGTTAAGTTTTTTTCTAATACTATTATGTTTTAAGAGACGAGAATATATATAAAATGCGGGAAATAAGATTTGAACTCAAAATCTTGAGACATTAATCATGTCTAAGATACCAATGTTTCATCTACAACCCAATAGTTGAGTTAACAATTAATGGCGGATATACATATTGACCAGGAAAAAAAATCTATTATGAATCTCACTCATATCTGCAGACACAAATTTGTAATTTAAAATTTATTGTCAAAATTAAATAGTAATAAATAGCAGTCCGGCTCCTATGCGGAACAGGGATTGTTCCGCAAGCCGTCCGATGGGATTTTGAACGGCCCAAATCTGGAGAGAAAAGTTACGGCTGGACTTAAAATATTAAAAAAAAAATTCTCTCTCCAGATCTGGACCGTTAAAAAATCTCATCCGACGGTTGATAGTTTGTCCCGCACGTACGAAACAAAAAACTGTCCCGCATAGGAGCCGGGAGCAACAAATAGATATCATCCCTTTTCTTTTTACAATGTGATGACATGATAATTTGTAAAACTCAAGATTATAATAGGTACTACCAAGGCAATTTTCTCAAACAAAAGAATTATATAATCTAATTTTTTTTTTAAATGTTAAATTATTGACTTTCGTGGTGATAAATGAATAAGATTGGCTTTGTTTTAACTTGTAGGATCTTCTCAATGAAATCATTGCTGATGATTCTTTCAGTAGATTCTTGTAGTACTAGAATTTCAAGAAAAGTGGTGATTTTCTTTATATTTTCATGACTAGAGAAAATTCTAAGGAGGTTTTTCCTTGGAACTTTCCAAGGACTAGAGTTGATCTTCACTCAATCCTCAAATTATATATATTTTTTGGTAGAAAAAAGTTTGGGTGAGTTTGGCTCCGGTTACCACCACGAGTCAGGGCAGCCCTAGGGACCATATGTCGCTTACAAGGGTACTTACAGATCACCCACCAACACAGCCCTCACGTCGGCAGCGGGAATTGAACACTTGACATTTGTAAGGACGTGCCAAATCTTTACCAACTGAGCCAACTTGTGTTGGTATCCTCAAAGTATATACGAGTAAATAACTATTTTTGCCATATATTTAGTTTCGTGTATTAATTATGTTACAAATATTTTTTTTATGTTTTTTCTACTACAAAAGTAGTTTTGTGTGCTATTTCTTGGCACAAATAGTTTTTTCGGTATTTTTTTCTCTTACAAAAGAAATTTCGCGTGTTATAAGTGTCATAATGTGATATATCCAATTCAGATTCAATCTGACCCAACAATTAACTCGACAGTCTCTTCTCCACCGCATTTCTAATTAATAAGTAAAATTAACAAATCATCCAATTCGGTTTAATGGTCGTGTCAGACCGAGTCCTGGATTGGATATGTTGTATTATGACACTTAAAGCGCATCGAAATTGTTTTTGGGGGAAGAAAAGACACCGAAAAATAATTTGTGGAAGAAAAGGTATCGAAAAAATATTTTTGACAAAAATAACTATTTGCTCAATATATATGTAATTTGACGAGAAATCTTCAAATAATTTAGTAATTTTTATTAAATATAGGGGATGTAGTTAGTGTATATCGAACCCATGTCCATGTCGAGTCGGAATTCCATTTGCCCGACTCCTAGACTTCAAATTTTATAATAAGTTTAAACTTAGTCACCTACCAAACTAAAATTTCTCGTAACTGAGGGCCTAAGAAACATGAAAATGTAGTTTTGTTTTCTTTTTTTCTTTTTTTTTTCCGCTTTTTTTTCTTTTTTTTTACTAAGTACATATAAATGGCTTTTGATCAATTAGTATTCGGTGAAAATTATAAAGGCTTCTTCTCTCTTTATTTTTTTTAATTAAAATATAAGAGGTGAAATTTTAAATTCAATAAATCAAAATTTTATTAGTATTTAAGAAGGAATACTTCTAATGTTAAAGCTTAGACATCTTTTATATTCTACCATCTTATCAAGTTTCAACTAGGGGTGTTCATGGTTCGGTTGGGTTCGGTTTTATACATTTTTCAAATCAAACCGAAATATTCAGTTTGAAAATTTTGAAACCAATCCAAATTATTTAAAATCTCAAACCGATGCATTCGGTTTGGTTTGGTTTGGATTGGTTTGGTTGCTCAGTTTTGCGAGACACAAAAATATTAATTATAAAGTTTAAAAAAAACTTTATTTAATTAGTTAGTTGCTAAAAATATTTAAAAAATATGCCTATTATTTTCTCAAGGTAAACACAATAAAGAAAACAAAATAATAAAACATAAATTCTTGGTATTGATCCTTGCACTTTAAACAAATTACTTCAAAATCATCCTACAAACAAAAAAAAAGAAAAACACAAAAATTGCATAATTATTACTTCAAAATAGTGAAATACAATAAAATCTTTTGGTAAATCTAAAATCGCATACCAAATGATGACTTTTTTAATCGCTTGGTTTAACACTTGAAGAACTTGCACTTGAAAATTCTAGAATGAGATACAAAAGTTAGCAATTATACTAGAAACCATTTTAAGGAAAAATATATTTTATTGCAAAAAAGTCCTTTAATATATATTATATTATATATTATATATATCGGTTTGGTTTATAATTTTTTTAAACCAAACCAAAAATTCGGTTTTAATTTAGCTCAAACCGAAACCAGTCCAATGCACCGCTCAAACTGAAAATTCGGTTTGGATTAGTTTGGATTGGTCGGTTTCGATTTTTCTTGAACACCCCTAGTTTCAACGATCTAATTTTTTAAATTATGAATTAAATATTTGTTGTTGAATTGTTGCTTAATGTATCAAAGTAAAACAATAACATACAACACATGTTGAATTCTTTTCTTTTCTATTTTCTTGAGGTGAAAATAATACATGTTCTTGACTAATCAATTAAATTTGTTTCAATTTTGTATAGAAGTTTGTAAAAAAACATTTTTTTTTACATTAATAAAAAAACATTGTTGTTAAAGTCAAATCACGGGAGAAATCTTCACCCAGATCCAACATGCAAACAAAGCTGGAATTCAAATAAAGAATACGTGCTCTCCCACGGCATCTGTTCACCGTGTATATTCTCATTCCTATCTTCAAACACTTACAATTCACTATATACATATACGGTATAATTAAAAAAAATATTTATATATCAAATTTTGAATGGTGGATACATGTATGCAGTGACGGATCCAGAAAAAAAATTTTATTGGGGTCATTTGATATACACAACAATTCACTGCGGTTATTTATACATTTATTATCTAAATGGAGTAAATTATATCATATATAATTAAAAAAAAATCACTGAGGTCATTTGATATACACAACAATTCACTGGGGTCATATATAATTTTAAAAAAAAATTCACTGGAATCATTTGACCTCACTGACCACCACATACATCCGTCTCTGCATGTATGGGTATAGACGATTCACACCCCTCTCCCATGGGCCAGTCGCGTATATGGGAGCTGAGGGCGATCCTTCCCATCGAGGTTTTTTATTTTTTTAAATTTCCTTATAAATATATTATATTTCTTCAAAAAAAAAAAAAAATAAATAAATAAATCACCTCGAAACCAAAATTCTCAATCCGTCCCTGCACGCACGGAGAACACCTTACTAATCAATTTCAAGTCAAGCCCCAATTGGGAAAGGATGCTTCCATAGCTGCTACTACTCATTTTTAAATCTTCATCCACATTTCTAACCGAGGTCCTTTTCTTCAAAAGGAAAAAGTCAAAAAAAATAAAAAAATAAAAAATCAGATTAAAATTATAAAAATAAAAGAAAGCAACATCTAATATTTTTTTCACTTTTTTTTTTTTTTTTTTAAAGATTTAAGACCTAACTTGTATCCACACGGTTAAAGACTAAGCTGATACACTCTTATAGTTAGACTCATTTTGGAGATAGAGTTTCCCAAAAAAATTATTAGTTACAAGGTTCAATTTAAAAAATTTACTTAAAAGACATCAAACTCTTTTTATTTACACCAACTAATATTACTCCCTCAGTTTCAAAATAAAAGTATTTTTAGGTAGTTTAACATATATTAAGAAAAGGACCTTACTAGGCTAATAGAATTATTGGCTAAAAGATTTACTAAAATAGTTTTTTGGACCTTTTTGCCCTTATAGTTGGGTGAATCCCTTATACCAGCAGGGGGTAAGATAGTCATTTAACACCCTCAATTTGGGAATTTAGGGTTTCTATCCCCAAAATTTTAGGAGTAAATCATTTTCCATTAAGAAAAGGGATACAAGAAATATTTTTACTATTATACCCTTAAAAAGAATGGTTACCCCATTCCACTTTTTACACCATTATCATTGGTGTATTAGCTGATCTAGAATCCCGCTAGACCAAAGAATTTATGTTTCAGGCCTTCAAAACAACTGTTTCCCCACTTCACTTTTTGCACCACGACTTCAATACTGAATGCTATTTTGTTCACTACATATACGGATCAATTCATGATCATCGAATGACAAAAAATTAACGGTTGAGATTTTTTAAAACGAATACTTATTCAATTTATTTTTTGGAACATTTATTGGGAATATCGATTACATAAAGATGAAATAGAAATTCGTCCACACATAATAAATATTCGTAATAAGTGTTTCATAAAAAGTATTCCGAAAAATATAAACTAGTGATAAAAAAATCTCAATTATTAAAATTTTGATAGTAATTATTCTGCACGTGTGAAACTTCAAGCATTCCGACCAGATCCGTAGTGCACTTTTAGGTGTGAATGAGACTTTGTTCTTAACGCGGGTGAAGGCCCAGTCTCGTCAGCACTGAGTCATGGACTCGGTGGTTGAGTCACTTCTACATCATTAAACTCCAGTAGTATAAAAGTTTTCGGTGGGTGGTTTTACATTGAAAGTGGTTAGTCTTTTTTTTTTTTTTTGACGTCCGTTGGGCGATGCCTCATGAGCGTGGAGATAGAACTGCCTCACCAGAGGAGGAGAGAGTAACCTTAAAAAGGGAGTCAAATTAAAGCATGCCTCATGCGTGGGTAGGGTATCGAACCCACGACCGAGGCCCTTACCCCACTGTAGGGACGAAACCAGGAATTTAGTGTTGGGGGGCGAAACTGCTAAAATTCTTGGGGGTAATAAAAGGGCAAAAAAAAATTTTGGGGGGTGAAATTGATAAATTTTTCCAAATTACACATAAAATTTCGATAAATAGTAATATTTTTAAAAATCCCTCGGGACCTCGCCACCCTGGATTCGTCTCTGCCCCACTAGACTAAGGAACCTTTGATTTGAAAGTGGTTAGTCGATTGTTGTTATTCCACTTCCCAACTGTGCCCACGTATCATCAAGTGATGTGGCCCAGTGGGCAAGTGCTTGGCTCGGGATCGAGAGGTCCCGGGTTCGATACCCTCCGCCAGCGTGCGGTATGCTTTAAAAGTTGGCTCCCTTCTAGGGTTGATCTCTCCCCGCTCATGGGGTTGTTCTCTCCCCGTTCATGGGGTTCCGCCCTCGGGCGTTCAAAAAAAAAAAAAAAAACTGTGCCGACGTCAAATAGTCTACAATCTCGTTTAATCGCTTATTGAATGTTTTGGCAGTTTAGAAAGAATATAACTCTCCGTTTTAGTTTAGATGTTGTAGTTTATATTTGTACGGGTATTAAGATATTATAAAATTAGATAAAATCTTCAAAATAACTCTAATTAATTTGTTGATTGGAATGATTATTTATTATTTTGGAAAAGTTAAAGCATTTAATAGTTGTTTTGAAAGAAAGGTAGATTTGAAAAATAAACCATAATATTTTGAAACAAACCAAATTATTTGTAAGAGATAAATGGAGTTCGAGATAGGGTTAGGGCGAAGTCAAAAGAATATTATGAATTTGTTAGACTTTGAGAGTACGTTATTCAATAAAAAAGAGAGAGAAAAAAGTATTCATGTGAACGACACATAATTCTTACATTGATTAATGTAGCAGTGTCCAATTTTTTTTTAAATTAAAATTTTGTTATTGTTGTTATTTTGAAACAAACCAAAAAGAAACTAATACATAAATGGAGGAAGTAGTTATTTCATCTAATTAACCTCATATTTTTTTTTAATTTTTTTTATTACTTTTTTAGCACAATGAACCTTGTAAATTGTGATTTAGAATCATCTACAATAGAGAGAAAAATAATTTTCTTAATGGTTAATTTTGAACCATAAAATTTTGTTTGAGAATGTTGTTGCCTTCGCTAGTTACCTTCAATTGCTGCTAAAAAAATACTATATATTTTACCCCATAACAAATATATTAAATAATATAAATATACTTCAAAACAAATAACTATACTAATGGTGTATTTTATATATTATTCTATGCATTTTGATAATATCATATAGTGCCCTTATAATATCATATAGTATAATGTAACAATAGTAACCAGTGGTGGACCTATAACCAGTGACGGATTCAGAAAAAAAATTTATTGGGGTTATTTGATATACACAACAATTCATTGTGGTTATTTATACATTTATTATCTAAATCAAGTAAAATATATCATATATAATTAAAAAAAATCACTGAGGTCATTTATACATTTATAACTAAATGGAATAAAATATATCATATATAATTAAAAAAAAAAATTTAATGGAGTCATTTAACCACCACCTACATCCGTCTCTGTCTATAACAAAACATCACATTCACTCTTTTGAACATGGGATCACTTGTTTGACGTGCAATTTGCATTTACTGCTCAAGTCCGTCCATAACTTATTCTTTTTTTTTTTTTCTTTTTCGTAGTAAGTCCATTCATAAAGTTGCAATTAAATGTTGCATCTTATTAGTAGTACTTTATTACTTAAAAAGTAGAAAAAGAGAAACAAATATCAAAGATCTTGTGAAATATTAAACTCGTCATAACATCTTTTTATCTTACTTTATTTTTTGAAAGATTAACTTTTAGAATTATTAGCCACTTTGATCATCAACGTTTTTTCGTCTAGCCACTTTGGTCAAAATTCAAGTTTTTTAACTTATTTCATCATTAAACATTTTTCGGCCTGCCATTTTGGTCAAAAATGTTTTTTTAACTTTTTTCATCACTAAAATTTTTTCTATCTGCCATTTTGATCACTAAAGTATTTTCATTCTGCCATTTAGGTCACTAAAATTTTTGACCAAAAATGGCAGACTGAAAAACTTTAGTGACCAAAATAGCGAGAATGAAAAAACTTTAGTGATGAAAAAAGTTAAAAAAAATTATTTTTGACCAAAATGGCAGTAGAAAAAATGTTTAATAATGAAATAAGTTAAAAAAACTCAATTTTCGACCAAAGTAGTTATAGACGAAAAAACGTTGATGATCAAAGTGGCTAATTATTCTTAACTTTTACTTCATGGAAGAAAAATTCAAATCAACTTACACGTCATTTTTTAGTCATTTATCATTTTGCTATAGTTGTTATATCAATTCTACACCGACGATTAATAAACATTTGAGGAAAACTATTTTTTTTTCTATTAGTCAATTTTTATTTTAGTTTTTTCTCTTACCGACAATTAATAAACACTTGAAGAAAATTATTATTATTATTTTTTTAAATCCGCCAATTTTTATTTTAGTTTTTTCTCTCTAAACTATTTTTTGAGCTGTTTTTTTTAAAATATAAAAACAATGTAAAATTAGTAGTTTTCAATCATTTTTAATCACAAGTTTTACACATGTCGTCAGCCTTGAGGGAATTTTTTTTTTTTTTTTAATTTAATTTCTTAATGAAGGAGCTATGCAAAATAGGTGATGGAAAGTTACCCAAAACTATAAGTTTTACACTAATTTGATCAAACGGTAGCTCGAAAATAGTTTATAGATAGAAAGAGTTAAAATAAAAATTTATTACAGAAAGAAAAAAATAAAATAGTTTATATATAGATATATAAGTTTTCTCTAAACATTTTTATATAAAATATATGCGTAGACTTAGGAGGTGTATTAAATCTAGATTCCATAGGAGTTTTAAAGTCTATATGTATTCAATTTAGATTTTAAAAAGTCCATTAAAATCTAGAGGTATTCAAAACTCTATAGATTCTCATAGATTTCATTAAATGTAGGATTTTGATGTATTTCCTAGGCTTAAAGGTGTATTGTGAAATCTCTCATTTTTCCTTAAGATTTTGATTTTTTTCTCATTAATATTAAAATTAAATGCCTTTAATAATTTTATCTTAGATTACAATTTTTTTTAGTGATCTCATTTCTTTAAAATTATAAGAAAAATAAAGAAATATCCAAACTAACAAAAAATGAGATTTTTTTTAACATCGTTACAAAACTCAATATTAAATGTTTATTTCCAAAAAACAAGATATATTGTCATAATATAAACAATTTTCTTCTTGATCATCTTCAAATAGAAATTAAAGAAAGCAAAAACAATTTCTTCTCTATTTAACCACAAATTTCTATTTTTCAAACATATATTTCATTTCCCTGAAAGAGAAAATCAAAGGAAAAAAAGAGTTCAAACAAAACCCATCACAAAACATTTTTTTTTTAATTAAGACAAATAAATATCAGTAAGTAAATTATACAAACCTTGAACAAATAAATAAAAAAAATCGCAGTTACGTGATATTAAAAAAATTAAAGACCATCACCAAACTTTTTAAATTTTTAACAAAATAATTTAATTCCAAAAAAAAAAAAGGATTGATCAATATATGTTGACTTTGTAAATTCAACACCGCTGGATCTGTATAATACCCCACCGAATCAGTGTTTTCTTTATTTTTTGGTGTTATTCAAATAATCTATAGATTTTATAAATCAAAAGAAATCCTGATAAATCAATTTAATAGAATATGATAGAATCTGCGTAGACTCTGCATAGTGTTAAAATAATCCATAAAGTCAGCAGAATACATAGACTTTTGAAAATTAGTTAAAATCTTTTAAAATCCTGATTGAATATACCCCTTAGAGTCAGCAAGATTCATATGAGTACAAGGATGAAATTCAAAAGTTCTATAAAAAAAATATCTGATATTCTTTTAAGTCCTCAAATCAAATATTAACTTTTCTATATAAAATGAATAAAAAGTAAGTATTTCATCGGAAATAGAAAAAATAATTGTTTTTAGTAATTTCACCGTATTTTCTTAATAGTTATGAAAACACTTTGGATTCTTTGTAACACCTAATATCTCACTCTCTGCAACATTCCTAATTAATTTACAATTATAATCATTTCACCCTAGAATTATTAGTTAGAGTTTCAATTAAAAAAAAAAATTCATTATTAAATTCTTATATAGAGTGTTATTGTTAGTCTTAAAGAAAATTTGAACCGTTACGAAAATGTCTATTTCAACATTGGTACACAATGACAATGCATTATAAGTTAGATCAAAGAAATAAATGAAGGCAGGAAATGATTCGTACTGTAGTTTGGACGTTGAGATGTAGAGAAAATGGAAGAAAACATATATAGAAATCGAAAAAGCAAAAAACATTTCATTTTAAGGTAAGATTTTTAATTTAGTAAGACATGAATGTTTTGGTTTGTTAGCTATTTTTGCTAAGCTGGTTGGTATAGCCTTATGTTAAGCAAAAACAACGTCTACCAACTATTCCATCTTACAAATCAATAAGAAAACGACATCAACAAATGAAAAATTCATTTTATATAACCTTTTAAATCTCTTTCCTAAGTCCCCCCCCCCCAACACACACACACACACACACACACATATATATATGCTCAATAACACTTGAATTTATATTACATGCAATCATGTTAAGAATAGCTTTTAAATATGTGAAACAGGGCGAAGTTGGAAACTTTAGGAATGAAAACGAGAAGTAAATTTTATATAAATCTTTAGAATAAGATAAGAGGGTGTTTCAAAATCTTAAGCGGACTAATGCCCTCTTATTCCCTAGATCTTTCCTTAATATTAAGAAAGTAAGAAATTAAAATACGTATTCGTTGTAATTTAAAGCGTCATAATTTAATTCAGTCGATATGGGTAAGAAATTGTGTTGCTGGCGAGCTTAGTTAACCTATACGCATGATTTTCATCAAAAAGCAGAAAGGGGGGGAGGGGGTGGAAATCATGCTAGCTATTTCATTAAAGAGACGGTGAGGGTGTAGGGATAATGTCACTTCTCATACAAGACTAGTAAAGTACGTCTTTATTGTCATCTAGAGCGTAATAATTTAATTCAGTCGATACATGTAAGAAATTGTGTTGTTGGTAAGCATTGTTAACCTATACGCAGGATTTTCATCAAAAGTAGAAAAAACTATTCTAGCTATTTCATTAAAGAGACGGTGAGGGTGTAGGAATAATGTCACTTCTCAAATTCTCATTACACGACTAGTATTTTTCTAAGAAAGAACCTCTTATATAATATATAAATTCTTTAGTTTCAATTTAGATCCATTTTCTTAGATACTTTAAGAGAAAAGAAAATTCATAAAGGCACAACTTGTAACTTTTGTTACAATTTTTTTTGTTATTTTCTAAAAAAAACAATTTGTTGGTTTTTAACTCCTTTAGGACTTTTGCATCTTAAAAGGGGTGTGACCATGGCAGTCAAACTCGCGAGTTGACTCGTAGGATCGTACGATCCTACGAGTTTTAAGGGGTCTTCCGAGTTAGATCCTACGTAGAATCGGTAATCCGGTAGAATCGGAGTAAACTCGGTAGGATCGGTGTAGAAACGTAGGATCGGTACGATCCTACCGATCCTACGAGTCCACTCAAAACTAAAAATTTTAAATTTTTTTTTTTTTGCTGAAACACTTTATATTTTTTTTATCACTTCTTATACTCATAACTAATACTTTAAGATGTATACAAATTTATATATCTCAGGAGATATTTGAATCTTAATTAAAAATAGAAATTACGCACATTTACCAATTAAATTAACTCCGGTTGACTTTTTTGCTGAATACTTAGTCATTAAAAATGAAGTTTCACCATTTGAATCATGTTTAGCAACAGGTAAATTCTTTACTTAGTCATTAACTCCGGTGATTGACTGTTTCAATTCTCACATTTTCTTTGAAAAATTTAGTTGTTTCACAATAATCTCAGCTATTTTTACAAAATCTTTTTACATTGCCTTTATTTAATTTTGTTAACTTCAAATTAAATTTCATAAACATGTTTAATTTTAGTACATGAGATTTGTACTTTTATCTTTATAATTAATAAACATGCTAATAACTTGAATGATTTAGTATTTGATTATCTTTTTTTCTTTAAAACACTTTAAATTTGTGATTGAAATGTTTTTCTAAGAGTACATATATATTTTCAAATAATTTTTTAAAGTAAGTAGGATCTACGATCCGAGTTACGATTCTACAATCCTACGATCCTCATATGCCCTTGCGATCCTACGTAGGATCGCGAGTTTAACTGCCTTGGGTGTGATGATGGATCCTTTATATTGGCTACTTTACAATATTGTGCCATATGCATACATATTTTGGCTATATGCCTAATAAGTCAATTATATAGACCTAATTACTTTCACATGGATTATGAATGGTTTTATGTTTTTTTTATGAATATATTAATGGTTTTATGGAGTTTGTAAAAACCATTTTTAAAATTTAAAAAGAGTATTATTATTATTATTATTTTTGTTTCCCATGGCAGTTAAGTGGTCCGTCATCAATTAAGCTTAGGACATTTGGCTACCTATAATCATATCAAACATTCTAGCACTGAGCATGCACTGACTTTTAATTTTTTACACTAAATATTATTGTTAGTGCACCTCTTATAATATCTTCAAACAGTTGTCTCACAGTTTGAGTTAATTTGAATTGAATTATACTTATTTAATTTATTTGATATCGGTGTTGCATTAAATATACAGTGTCGTTTACAAGAACTATATTGTAAATAAAGTATTTTTGGTGCTGAGCTGGTATTTTAAGAAGAGTATTGTTTGCTATCAAATACATTTAATTTGAAATTGTACTTATTTCATTTATTTTATACTGATACCGCGTTAAAGAGGTACATTGTTGAACGAAATAGTATTGTAAAAATAAATATTGTGTTTAGATATATTTTTTCATTCGGTGTCTAGGGGTTACATTTAAGGAATATACATAATTGTAATAGGAAGATATACAGTCGTGATTCTCGAGAAAATTGCAACCAAAAGATTTGGTGTGGGCCTACCTAGTTCTCACTTCTCAGGTCCTCAAATAAGCGAGTCGACTTTGAAGCGGAGAGGTAAAATTATTTTAATTGCGAAATAATTTTTTGATTAATGAATACAGAGTTGAAGAAAAATGAATACTAGATTTGATATTAAATAATCTGATAATTCAATTTAGGAACAATGAAATAAAAAAAACATTGAATTATTGTGGCATTGAACAAAGCATATGAGCAATACTACACATAAAAAATATTGAATGAACGTATGGGTAAGTATAACAATTAATACACAATTTTGTTAAATGACACTTATTGTGCAATAAAATGCATTTTTTTTAGAATGCCACCTATTTTTTTTGTCAATGCTTCTTTTTCTTTCGATAACCAATGTTACTTTTTTTATATATATATTCTTGTTCAGCATAGGAGCCGGAGTGGTTGCTGAAAAAAATCTAAGAAATGTTAGAGCTTAATACTTGTGAAATTTCATCTTGACCTTTTCCTTTTGTTTTATTGATGGTGGGATGAAAGTGAAAACTAGAAATTAAGAGATCAAATTACCATCAAACAATTGTAAAAAACTTGATCATTCATGAAAACGAAAGGTCATCAAAAACCTAATTGTGGCAATTTTTTTACAGTGCCAATAATAAAAATACCTCAAATATGAAAACTCAAATGTGAGAGAAGTTGAGGTAATACTCCTTATATACCACTCAAAGTTATACATAACTTTGAGAATTGAAAACTCCTATGGCAATGATGTTAATACAAAAAAAATCTCTAGATATACAAATGATTAATTTGCATATAGAAAACCATATCAAATAAATTCATTAAAGTAGTTGAGATTCGTTACAACTCTAAAACATCATATATAGGAAGAAGAAATTTACTCAAAGTCTCAAACATATCATTCAAACAATTTTCTTTTCTTTTTTAAAATTTGTTTTAAATTTGGCGTAATTCAACAATTGGACACTTAACCTTAAACATTAGTCAAACAACATATGATAAGGTAGATTTACATGTTAATTTAATAGTTGAAACTTAAAAGTAATATTATCTCCGATCTGATTATTTAATATCAAATTTTAACTTATTAGTATATAATTTAAGTAAGGGCATTTGATTTTGCTTAATTTTTCAATCTTACCTTCATTAATAATGTCAGCTCTTTATTTGATTAACTTCTGTTACTGGCCTATTCATATTTTCTCTATCCATGGTCGCTGAGTGGTGATATTTTCAGAGCAATTTCCGTTCAAATCTCATTTATGCTCTTAAAATCAGCTGACCCCTTGTAAATGATAAACCCAATTGAGGCCATAAATAGAGAAACTTTTGCTTCAGGTCTCTTAATCATCACCATGAAAGCAATTGTATTTTTTTCCTCCAGCCATGGCTCATATCTCCGGCCATTACATAAGTTTCCTCATCAATTGAAAGATAATCGGAGATTCCGAAATTGAAAGGTAAATCTATAAGGAAATCTCCAATTGTATTCTCAAATTTTGAGCAAGAGCAAAGAGTGAAATTGTAGTTTTCTCTTCTTTTCTGGTAGTTCGCATAATAGATGTTACAATGAGGATGTTGACTTTAAGGGCATAAAAGTCATTTCAAAGAAAAGTGCTCTAGCAGGGGTGAAAATCGTCTTTATCCGTGTATGTTTTTATTCATGTGCCCAAGCATTCAGAATTTGTCATTTGGACATTTATTATAATTATATATATACATGCAAAATTATGAGTGATTGGGCGATAAATAGAAATATACATAGGTACAAACGATTATTTTCCTCTGGTAGGATGGGTAGTTCTCTGGCAATATCAGTACTAGCCATGACCGCATTGTCATTCGGGGGCGGCCTTTAGTAACCAAACGATAAGATTGGAAAATTAGATAAAAATTTAGCTTATTTTAGAAATGGAACGTTCAATTTTAGTTCTTTGGACATTCCCAAAAAAATAAATAGAATATTCAAGTCCGAACCGATAGAGTATAGTTCTTTCTAAGAAGCTTAATGTAATGCACTAATACTAAATTGAAAAACTAAGAACTTATCACTGTAGTAAGTATATATCTATTCGGGTTTGATGACCCAAGGTCGACGCCAACTACGCCCAAATTTTTCTTTACTTCCCTGCCATCAAATAGGAAAGTAGATTGCAATCATTTGGATTTTAGCCAATTCCTATCCAATAATTCTAGTAACAAAATCATTTTTCTAATTTTATTTATTTGCCTCTTCTTTCTTTCTAGTACGGTAAAAAATTAAATATTTAGTTTCTCATTTTTTCAAATAGGAAAGTAGATTACAATAATTTTATTTACTCCTCGTCTGAAAAATTCTAAAGTATAGCTGTTTTTTGTGGGGACTGACCTCACACCTCTCTCAGTGAGACTTACTTTGCAGGTAGACCCCTCCACAACTCATTGAAGAAGGGTGTATGGTCAATCCTAAAAGAGCGGATTCATGTCCAAATGACTCTGTCCCAAATTATATATTAATATTTTTTTTTAATTTATTTCAATTTATGTGTTCAGATGGTTAATCTATGATTGTTTTTCCAATCCCTCCCAAATGTTGATTTTGTTTCCCAATTCAACAACGAAGTTTTGCCTTGTTTGGCACGTCTTTTCTTGGGGCCATCAAACGCTATAAATACCCCCGACCTTTTCGCCTCCAAATCTCTTCTTTTCCTTCATTTTCTCTCTCCCCTCTAACTTTCTCCCCCATTTCTCTCTCTCTCTCTTCCCCTTAATATTTTTTTTCTGTTACATCCAAATTTTTCTTTTTTTTTCCTCCTCAGAATATTGTTATTAATTTTTCATAGGGTTTTCAAATCCATCATGTGAAACCTTCCGTTTTACTGGTAAGGTATATTAAATTAATTTCCCTCCTGTGATTTATTTTCTTACTTTTTTAGAACCTTTTTAGTTCTTTCTTGATTGAAAATTGAAAAAAAAAAAATTATGTTTTTTTCTTTTGATGTCCCCTTTTTTTTAGGTTCAAATTCCAAGATTTTTCTACATTTTGGAGTTTCCGATAACAGCCCAGATAGATTTTCAACATTCTTCAACCTTGTGTAACAGGTATGTGTAGTTTGAATTAATTTTTTGTTTGAGAATTTTTGTATTGGAATAAAAAATAAAATAAAAAGTAGATTATTTGCGGGAGAATTTTGATTGAATAATATGTAGAAAATGAGTCCAAATGCATATATATAATTCTATTATTCTTTACAATATTTTCTTCCGACTCAGAATTATAGGTCTCTGACTAATTTGTATAATGTTGTTGGAATTTAGCAGGAAAGATTGTTTCTTTCTTTACCCTTTTCCCTTTTAAGAGGGTTTTTAATCTTTTCCCCTGCTTTGGATGATGAATAATTTTGTAAGTTCATTGCGGTTACATGCAAAAAGTTTTAATCTTTTTGACATTTTCATCAAGAAATTCCCATAAGAAACACTTCCAGCTCTTTCTGGGATAGTTTTATTTTGGGACACATGATCGATTCTTGGTAGTCAGAGACGAAGCCAGAAATTATATTTTGGGGGACAAAAAATTGCAACATTAGGCCGACCTACCTATAAAAACTACAAAAAAAAATTTGGGGGCAGCCCCCTAGAATCGTCCATGTTGGCAGCCGCAGAGTGGAAGTTTCAACCCTCTAATGTGGGGTGGTTTCTTGTGGGCACCAAGTTAAAAGTCCTCCTACTTGGTCGGGCTGCTGGATTCCCTGATTTACATCCTCCAACTACTCTGTCTGATCGAATTGTGGGACCCTGGGGCGTGGATATCGGCTTTTGTGTGGAGGGATAGTTTTATTTTGTTCATATCTGACTGAATTTCAAGATTTCAGATATACATATATGTGTATGTATATATTATGTGTATATATGTGAATTCATGTCTCGACGTGTGTATTAATTGTCTATATTTTTATTTGATTTCTTTGTGTGTTTATAGTGATGTGACAGCACAATTTGTTTATTTGATATCTGTTGTAAATGTTAAATAAAAATATTTTGTCGGTTGCTGTAAGATGTTGAAATATTGATTATGTATCCTAATCACTTTTTGCTGGGGTTTTTTTTTCTAGAAAAAAGGTTAAATTTTTTTTTTTAGTCAGCAACTTAATGCGAGGGAGCTGTAAGACCAGTCCCACAAGTACGGTTCTAAGATTGTATTTTTCTGTCTTATATGGTGATTAATGGTTATCAAAGCCCCTGCATAGAGCAGCTTCCATATCTTATTTAGATTTTTTTTTAAATGTGAAACCTCAGCTTGAAAGTCTATCTGGGCAATTGCATTTTCCTAATTTACTAACTGGGATTTTTTATTTTTTTTTAAAAAAAAATCTAGTATATTGTTTAGATTCGGAGATTTGTTGTAAAGGATATCTTCCATTCCTTGTATGATTTTCTGGTTCTTCGTATTGGATTGTTTTTTCGCGAAAGAAGATGTGTTTTTTTTTAAAAAAAAAATAAAACGTTCTTTGAATTTTGGTACAAATTTTGAGTTTTCTTGAGGAATAAAAGAAAATCCATTACTTTCTTTCCTGATTTTCATTGATCCTGGATTTGTTTGATGATGTTATGTGTGTGTATCAAACTTTATGATCATTTGACATTGTCAATTAAACAAAGGGCTATGTGTATTTTATATATGGGTTTGTTACATTGATATCATTTGATCAACTCTATGTGGCTTAAGAAAGTTTAAGTCGATTAATTATGAGTAATTGATCATCTCTCTCTTTACTTGGCAAAAAAAAAGTCGATTACGATGTGATTAATTTATCAATTACGATGTGCTCTTTGCTGTGGTTTAATATAACTCACTTGGGAGTTTCTATGATTTGGTCCCGAATGTCGGACGTTTGTAACTTTGTTTTCCTGAGGTTGTTTATTGTTTATCAGTTTGTAACTTTGCATAGAAGAGTCCCTCTGCAGTTCTTTTTTCTATGTATCTCGAGGTCGATCAGAAATGGAGTATCCAATATAATATTATTTAAAAGTTATATATTGAATAACATATAAATTAATGTATTTGTTTCATGGTTTTGACTAAAAGGACAAATTAGTGATTTTGATTTTGTATCCACTTACCTTCCTCACTTTGCGTCGCAATTGCCCTGTCAATTCTTCTTGTTACCATCAACGTTTTTTCATACATATTTATAGAAGAACATGTCCTTTCAACAGCTGCTTCTATTTCTTTTCTTTTTTCCCTTCCAATTTAACATAGTGTTCTTAGTGCATTATTTCTTACAATGTGATAAGTCTTGAAAACATTTTTGCTCTTTTGATGGTCCCAATTTGAATTAGTAGTAAATTTTTTTTTTTTCCTTTTTTCAATCGCAGGTGGATTGACAAAGGTTAGGTCTGTATCCCGTCCATCCCCGCCCATACCCTCAATTATTGGGGACTTAATGGGTTATGCTATTGTTGTTGTTGTTGTTTCAATCGCAGGTGGATAGGAGCTCTTCTATCAGACTTGGTGTCCGATTCCATTTTTCTAGAAATCAATAGAAATGTCCAGTTTCCTGCTATAAATGCCTTGTGGCTTTGGAGATGAGGTATGCTATTCTTCGGATATTTAATGATTGGACAATGCGTGTTTTTATTTAAAGTCACGTTCTTTATTTTGTGATTTTTTATGTCACTTCCCAGATTTCAGAAAGTTTATGCTTGATGGACTGCTCAAGCAGCAGCACAGACAAGAAAACGTTGAAGCGTTGGTTTTTCATTGATAAACGGGTTGGATAGACAGTTATTTAAGACTAGATATAGTTCTCTTAGGATTTTTGGTTGTTGGGTGTAAGACAAATAGTTTATTAGCTGCTGCGACTAAGTGGAAGACGTTGTTGGAAGCAATGGACTTGAAATCTACAAGTGCTTCTCCTGTTCTTGCAGATCCCGTTCCAATGGAAAATCCCAGATTGGGTATTCGTTCAGGTCGCTTGCCGTACTCACAATCAGGACCATCATTCTCCACTAGTGTCTCAGCAATTCCAAGGAAGAAGCCAGTAAAGATAGATGATGTTCGTTCGAATGGTTGGCTTGATGCTATGCAATCTTCTTCACCTCCTCACAAAAAGATCACAAAGGATATCAATGCGGATTTTGCTTCAGATGATGGCGATAGTTCTTATCATTCTTGGATGGTAAATATAACGAGAAACACAGTAATGATATCACTACTTTTCAATCTACTAGTTAGTAAAAGACTCTTGATTATCTTTCCTCTGCTTTTGAATAGATTACGTATCCATCAGCACTTAGCTCCTTTGGTCAAATCATGACTCGAGCAAGGAATAGGAAGATAGTAGTCTTTTTGGATTATGATGGAACCCTTTCTCCAATAGTAGATGACCCCGACCGTGCTTTTATGTCTCCTGATGTAAGTAGCTTTTTAACTAATCTTTGTAGTGTAAAAAATTCCTTCAAGATTTTTTGCACTTCGTTAACACAGTGAAAATGTTACTTATTTCAGATGCGTTCCGCTGTTAAAAATGTTGCAAAATATTTCCCCACTGCAATCATCAGTGGAAGAAGCCGTGATAAGGTAGGTAAACATATTTCTAGAGAGTTAACACTTCAAATTTTCATCGAGTGTATTCCAATTAATTCGTGATTTCTTTTCCCTCTTGATTTCCAGGTTTATGAGTTGGTAGGACTAACAGAACTGTATTATGCCGGTAGTCATGGCATGGACATCATGTTCCCCGCAAAAGATTCAGTGCCTACTAACGATTCCCGTTGTATAAAATCTTTTGACATGCTGGTATGACTGAATAGTCTTTTGAATTACGATTCTAGTCTATTATGTTACCTTTCATATTTCCTTTTGACTGAATTAATCTAAATATGTATAGGGGAAGGAGGTAAACCTCTTCCAGCCTGCAAGTGAATTTTTACCAATGATCGACGAGGTGAGTTATTGGTTCCGTTAGCTCATTTTTATTGCCAATAGTCAACAATGATCTCTTACTTATTTTTAACTTGTTTTATTTTAAAGGTTTTTAGAACCCTTGTCGAGAATACTAAAGATATTAAAGGTGCAAAAGTTGAGAATCACAAATTTTGTACCTCTGTACATTACCGCAATGTAGATCAGAAGGTGAGTAACACCCCGTGTTTGTTGCATGTTCTGTCGAGTCCTTCGCTATATCAGCTTCCATTCGACTCAAATTTTTTTTTTTTTTTGGCTCCAGAATTGGCCTGTAATTGCACAGCGGGTACATGACATCTTATATGATTACCCTAGATTACGACTGACTCATGGACGGAAGGTAACATTGAGCACCTTATGTTTCCTTATCTTTAGTTAGTGAGTCGCGATTTATTATCTGAATTCTCTGTTTCTAATTCTTTGAAGGTTTTAGAAGTCCGTCCAGTGATTGACTGGGATAAAGGGAAAGCTGTGGAGTTTCTGCTTGAATCGCTGAGTAAGTAACAATCCTTTTGCATATGTGTTACATGTTGGCGTTACATTAGATCATCGTAATAATTTGGTTCTTGTTCCGAAAAATAATTTACAGGGCTAAGCAACAGCCAAGATGTGCTCCCCATCTATATGGGAGATGATAGAACAGATGAAGACGCTTTCAAGGTAAAACCGGCATAAATCATATGTCATCCGCCTTCTGTTGAAATTTTTATTTCCCTCATTATACAACATTCCGAACTATTTTTTAATCTGTTGATGCATTTTTAGGTTTTACGCGAGGGGAATCGAGGTTATGGGATTCTAGTATCCACCATGCCGAAGGAAAGCAAAGCTTTCTTCTCTCTTAGGGATCCTTCAGAGGTTTGTATTTGATTATACAACACTTGCATTTTCATTAGTTTATTTTTGTTTCACAGGTAACAACAAGAGTAGGAAAATCCGAGCCCGACGGGTGAAAATTCGTGATGGTTAATACACAATATTTTAAATAAATTGGTATCTAAGAATATTATGTGTCAAAATAAATGCAGGTCAAAGAATTCCTCGAGACGCTTGTGAGAGTTAAAGAACAAGATGCACTGCGAAAGAGAAGCTCATTTTAATCTACATTAGGTTAATACTTACTATGAGTCTCCCAAGGTTATCATTATAAGAGGGAAACTATGTTAACTTGGTCGTTGTTTCAATTATTTGTTCTAAGAAATTTATTTTGAATTATGTAAAGTTCGAACTTTAGTATTTTCCAGTTTAGTGGCTGATGGGTTTAATGATGCCCCTATACAACTAGTTAGTTTTTTGGTTATTGATTTTTTCAAAGTTGAATATTTTTAGGATATATTATACAGAAGGAAAATGATTTACTCCTAGAATTTTGGGGATAGAAACTCTAAACCCCCAAATTGAGGGTATTAAATGACTATCTTACCCCCTGTTGGTATAAGGGATTCACCCAATTATAAGGGCAAAAAGGTCCAAAAAACTATTTTAGTCAATCTTTTGGCCAATAATTCTAGTAGCCTAGCAAGGTCTTATACAAAAATGTATAATTTGTTTTGAATTCCCAGTCATGTAAAGACGTGTTTGGTGATGTCACGTTTTCTTTCCCCAACTTCTCTTTAGGGACTCGAATCTCCGACCTATCAATTGTAGGGGAATCTTATTACTACTTGTTGTTTTTCGTTATTATAATTTATTATCATATATTTATCAGCTACTGAGAAAAGATAAGAAATTAGCAACTTACATGTTAAACTTCATATATATATATATATATATATATTTTACGAATTTTCAAAAATAATTTGGAAAAAGAAGATTGAAAGAAAGAGTTTAAAGAAAATGCGGTTCAATTTTTCAATTTATAGTGATTTCAATTAATAAAAAAGAGAATACTTCTCCTCGGGGTTTTCTCTCCAGGATTTTCTCAATAGGAAAATCCTTGAGCAATCTTCTGGGATTGGGGTTGATCAAACCTTCTCCTGCTATGAAAGAACAATTCTCTTTCGTCTATCAGGGAAATGATTCGACAATGTCTTCCTCAAAATTAAATTCCTACTCTCCCTCCTCTGAGCGGGGGAATTGATCCCTAGTTTTTTCTAGGGTTCTCTACGCCGCCCGCGGGCGCGTTTATAGCCGGACGATGATTTCTATCATCTGTCGTGCTCTCTACCTACCAATAGCGCCATTAATCAACAAGAGTTTTGGCTTCAAAATAATTGCTATGGACTCGCTTTTGAACAATGGAGCGGCTTCAATGTTAAGGCTCCAATTTGGTGCTGCCGGACCGGAAGGATTGGCACAAAAGATGTCAATTTTAATTTATGTTTCTGTTATAAGCGAGCACGAGATATCGATGGTTCTGGTTTGCCCGAAAAAGGCTTCTCGGATTATGGGATTTGGGGATATTATGGGATTGCAGGTGGAGGTGTCCGATTCCGGCTGGAATTTGATTTCTGGTGGCTAATTGGTGACAAGTGAGGGAAGGATGATGCTGGAAACAATTTGGTTTGAGATCTCTAACAGCAACCGCGATGTAGGTTTGGAGTTGTGGTGCAAAGTCGCTGCAGAGATACTGAGGTTTTCGTCGGAGATGAGGAAAAAGGTCGACGATTGGTGGTTTCAAACAAGAGGGCGCCGGTCGATGTGCAATCTGTAGGGACCGAGTCGGGTCATCGATCCGAGACCGGACCAGCTTAAACCCGGTCAAATTAATTGTTATCTGGGCTGGGTTGTTGGGCCATGGTCTTGGAGCTTAGATGCTGTTTTGTTTTTTGGGTCTAAGGCTTATGTTATGGGTCATAAGTTTGGTGGGCTGCAAGGCTCTACTATGCTCTTGGTCTTTGCTGGGCCGACCCAAACGTATGTTTGTTTTAGGCAAAATGGTTACTATGTGGCTGGGCTGGCTGGGACAGGCCTGGTGCATGGAGTTACCATTTTAGTTGGGCCTGCCCATGCTGGCTTAATATCTAGGGATCTCGACTTTGCAGGCCACAATGTTACTGACACTGCTTGTGCCTCTGCTGGCCCTTTTTCGGTCTCTTTTGCTATTTACGTTGATTCTCTAACGGGGGCTCCTGCTGTTAATCAAGGTAAGTTGGAGGTCGTGAGTCGGCCCCGCCAAGGCCCATGATTTGCTTGTTCTAGAATTATTTGGGACTTAACAACTCCCGGATAATTCATGACTTAGCGCACCTCATTATGACTCGCTTTTTTAATAGTTTTTTCTTTTTCAATGCGTTTCCAAACTTCATGATTAATATCATGGTAGTCTTAGACTTTACTTCATGTTTTAGATTAGGGTTTAATTCAAGTTTTTATGTTAGCAAACAATGGAGTATGCCGTATCAAATTTTGAGAAACATCCATGAAGTGAGTGGACTTTCTGTTCGTATCTGGCGTGGTCGCTGACCAACTACTCTACACGGTTTTCAGCTGATATCTCCTCCTGTTTTTACGTGTTTTAAAAGTTTGCAGACAATGACTCTGGAAGTTGTGGAAGGCCTCTGGTTTGTGGGTGATCTCGTTTTTGCTTTTGTTTTTTAGTAGTAGTGTCTTGTTACACGGTCATATAATTTTGTACTATAGGGATTTTATTCTCTAGATTTTTGTATGAGCGCGAGTTTTTTAATTTTCTTGGTTAGCTGGAATTTTTCTAAGGCTTGATGCCACATTATCAAATAAATGAAATAAGTACAATTTCAAATTAAATGTACTTGATGGAAAACAACGGTCTTCTTAAAACACCATCTATGCACCGAGAAATATCTTGTTTACAATACAATTCTTGTAAACAACATTATTTCTCTAACGCGGCACCGATATCAAATAAATAAAATAAGTACAATTTCAAATTAAATGTACTTGATATCAAATAACGCTCTTCTTAAAACACTAGCTAGGCACCAAGAAATATCGTGTTTACAATAAAACTCTTGTAAACGACACTATTTCTATAATACATCACCAATATCAAATAAATGAAATAAGTACAATTTCAAATTAAATGTACTTGATGGCAAACAATGTTCTTCTTAAAACACCATCTATGCACCGAGAAATATCTTGTTTACAATAGAATTCTTGTAAACGATTTTATTTCTTTAACGCGACATCGATATCAAATAAATGAAATACGTACAATCTCAAATTAAATGTACTTTATAGCAAACAACGCTCATCTTAAAACACTAGCTAAGCACCGAGAAATATCGTGTTTACAATACAACTCTTGTAAATGACACTATTTATGTAACGCATCACCAATGTCAAATAAATTAAACAAGTACAATTTTAAATTAAATGTACTTGATGGCAAATAACGCTCTTCTTAAAACACCATCTATGCACCGAGAAGTTTTATCTTGATAGGTGAGTAAGTTTAAAACTTACATTCAAGCCAATGAATACAATACACGTAGGAAAGAGAATTGACTTTTTTGCCTACGTGTATTGTATTCATTGGTTTGGATGTAACTTTTAAACTTAGTCACCTACCAAAATAAAATTTCTCCTATGCACACAGAAATATCTTGTTTACATTACAATTCTTGTAAATGACATTATTTATTTAACGCGGCACCGATAGCAAATAAATAAAATGAGTACAATTTCAAATTAAATGTACTTGATAGCAAACAACACTCTTCTTAAAACACTAGCTAGGCATCGAGAAATATCGTGTTTACAATAAAACTCTTGTAAATGACACTATTTCTGTAACACATCACCAATATCAAATAAATGAAAGTACAATTTCAAATTAAATGTACTTAATGGCAAACATTGCTCTTCTTAAAACACCATATATGCACCAAGAAATATCTTGTTTACAATACAATTCTTGTAAACGAAATTATTTCTTTAACGAGACACCGATATCAAATAAATGAAATAAGTACAATTTCAAATTAAATGCACTTGATAGCAAACAATGCTCTTCTTAAAACACTAGCTAGCACCGAGAAATATCGTGTTTACAATACAACTCTTGTAAACTACACTATTTTTGTAACACATCACCAGTATCAAATAAATGAAACAAGTACAATATTAAATTAAATGTACTTGATGGCAAACAACGCTCTTTTTAAGACAACATCTATGCACCGAGAAATATCTTGTTTACAATACTATTCTTGTAAATGACACTATTTCTTTAACACGGCACCGATATCAAATAAATGAAATAAGTACAATTTCAAATTAAATGTACTTGATAGCAAACAACGCTCTTCTTACAACATTAGCTAAGCACCAAGAAATGTCTTATTTACAATACAATTCTTGTAAACGACATTATTTCCTTAACACGACACTGATATCAAATAAATGAAATAAGTATAATTGATTTCAAAATAACCCGAACTTTGAGAAAGCTGGTTAGAGCTGTTATAAGTCTCATTGTTGACGAGTGTTCGAATTTCTCGGTTGGGCATCGACTCTTATGGGATTTTTCCACGGTTGTAAGCTCCATGTAAAGAGCAGTATGTGTCAAACTCTTCCCCGTATAGCAATCACGATGCAGACCAACCATGAGGGAAAACATGGATTAGTCACCACATTGACGGTGGATATCAGATACCCAGAGAATATATTATTTACAATACAACTCTTTTCAGCTATACTACTTTTAAAACCGAATTCCCTCCCTAAAAAACAAGACAAAAACACTGAAAACCCAATATATCTTCTTTCTTTCTTGTGAGATGTCCATTATAAACAACACAACTAAAAAAAATAAGCTGCAGAAGTGGAAATAAAAGTGAACTATCTTTCAACTTTAAACATTTCCATAGGCTGTTTCAAAATATTTAATAAAGGGTTAAATCCAAAAACCTCCTAAAGTCTTGTTCTTAGTAACAAATAACGATTTGATATATTATTTTAATGACAATTAACCACTTCTATTAACTTTTTGGGAACAATTAACCCCAGGCTGTTTTAAATATTTTTAAATTTAAATTCTTTTAATTTTTTTAATGTATCAATTTTTATTTTATTTTTTATTGGGAGAGGGGACCTATCTATTAAAACTTAAAAGAAATGAGGATTCAAGAAACGGGGAGGATAATCGAATTGCTCTTAATAGAAGTATTGTTAGACCTTTATTCTCAATCTAAATAAATATCATTTTTTAAAGGCAAAAAATCACCTATACCCATCTATGTCCCCATTTATATACCCAATCAATTACAATTCGATATGTGTATATATAATTGAAAAAAATATTTACCTAACAAATTTTGATTGGTTAGATATATGAATGGATACATACACAAGGTTAGACGATTTTCACCCCTTTTTAAAATTATACTTATCCATATTAAGAAATAGAGGGAGAGGAACACGAGGGTAATAGGCTGATGCGAGCTATTGGGGCCGGTGACAACGATGTGCAATTGTGCGATAAAACGTTTAATTTCTAATCGATATGTCGGGAGTTCGAATCATGTTAGAAAGAAAGTAGAAAAATACTATTGATTCTTCTTTAAAAAAATTAAAAAAAAAGCTATTGGGGTCGGTTTGAACATTAAAGAAGGCTGAGACACAGAGTAAGGGTCGATGTAATTGAGCTCGAGCGTAAGCGAGAGGGGACTTTTTTCATAAGTTTTGAAAATCGAGATTCTATCATTCAAGAGTAATTGGTTTGATTAGAATCGAACTAGATGACGTTATAAATAAAAAATAAATCATTATGTTTAAGGAGTGCAATAATAATAAAAAAATCATATCTCCTTCTTTTTTAACATATGTTAAAGTATCTCGAAAGAACTTTGTTGTAAACAAAGGATTAAATAAGATGAAGACAAGATTTGTTACTAAAGAGTTGATAATTACAATGAATCATACGAAGTCACTGCTGATTGATTTGAAGTCGTACAACTGCTAAATATTAGTCTCCCCCGTGCACCCTTTGTTCGCTCACGGCTCCTATGCGGAACAACTTTTGTTCCGCATATGCGGGATAAAAGCTTATCCGTTAGATTAAAGTTTTAGCGGCTGAGATTAATTAAAAAATGAACAGTTGTTCATTTTTCTGAAAAGCTGTTCTTAAACAAAGAACAGCTGTTCTCAAAGCAAAAAAAGTGTTCCGCATGTGTGGAAAAATAGCTGTTCCGCATAGGAACCGGACTGCCTTTGTTAAATGAAAGATTTATTTTAAACTTTTGAATATGATTTCTTGGAGTAATTATTTGTCCCCAAAAAGGCGTTTCCTTCTTTATTCTTTTGTTTTAGTTCCTTCCTCAATGTTTTATACATGGGATTTACTATAAAATATTTCTATGGTATGTAAGTCTTTGATTTTAAGTTAGAAATGCTTCACAAATTGCACTAATTTATGTCGTTAACGTGGAGAAGTGAATCAAGAATTCTCTTTCTTCATCACTATCACTAATCGAATCACTGTTCGCAGTTCAATTCAACCCCGTTCACGATTTTTCTTTTGCTTATCAATGAATAATTCTCTTTACTTAATATAACTTAGATGGCTCATATTTCTCGAAAAAGCGAGGGATTTGGTATGAGATCAACAATAACGATAAGATTGATATTCAAATATATTTTTTTAGAGCGTATTAATTTAATTTCATAAGCGGGAGCAAGTATGTTGTTGCCAGAAACTGTACTGGTCTTACTTTAACTCTGGGTTAAACTTTAATATATAACAAAGAAAAGGAAAATTGGGCTTCTATCAAGGGTTCTAAATTCTAAGGACAGATGTGAGAAGAGCTTTTTTTTTCATGTAAAATTACTATGGCGAAGAATGCGAGGGAAAGCCCTTATGCTCCTTTGTTATTGTCGATCAACTCTGAGATGGGGACTTCTCTTTCCAGACCATACAAAATCGAATGAATATGTAAAAACTTTGCCTTTTTTTAAAAAAGTTTGGGTGAGTTCGTCTTCAGTCACCACCACGGGTTAGGGCAGGCCCTAGGGATCATAGGTCGCTTACAAGGGTACTAACAGATCACCCATCAACACAGCCCTTACGTCGGCAGCGGGAATTGAACACTTGACCTTTGTAGTAAGGACGTGTCAAATCCTTATCAATTGAGACAAATTGTGTTGGTAAAGACTTTGCCTTTTGCAGTGTCCTATGTTATGAGCAATGTTTTGAACAACCGGATTGAGCTGGCTAGTCCGCAAACAATTTTCACTTACAATCTTATGTTTTTTTTTTTTTTTTTTTAATGATTAGACAATTTTATAAATAAAATCAATTAAAAAAATACTATTCTTTTTGTTCGAGGTTAAATACAATTATTATCCCTAATATAGTCTAGAAATACTAATTTGAAATACAATTATCCTATGTTATAAGATTTTTTTTTAAAAATAGAAATACAATTTCAATTTTTTTCTCTTTTTTATAAAAAATGAGATATTATGTTCACGGTTATAGTGATGAATGTTTTTTCAGTACATATGAAACACATTTTAAACATGTGTTGCATGTTGTTTAACAAACGTGAAATTTTATATTACATGTGTTCTCTCGTTACAGACACATGTCCTAATACTTCAATATATATTCTCTCGATATAAACATATGTCTTACGTAACAATACGTGTCTAAAAATCACAACAAATGTCCCCAAATGTTTTTGCATAGTTAAATGTTTTAATCCAACAATCTAAAATAACCGAAATTGTTATTTATGTATCAGAAAAAACGTGTTTCGTATAAAAGTTATACTCTGAATCGAAGGTGACCTACATCGAAAGAAGTCCGGCTCCTATGCGGAATAATTTTTTTCCGCACATGCGGAACATTTTTTAAGTGAAACAACATGTGTTCTCAAAATCAAAACAGATATTTTTTTAAATAAATCTCAGCCGTCAAAATTTTAATCCAACGTCTGAGAATCCATTTCGCACATGCAGAACAAATACTGTTCCGCACTAGAGCCGTGGTGCATCGAAAGTATCAATCAACTAAATGTGCAGTCCAACTCCTATGCGGAATATGTTTTTTTTCAATATTGCAAAATAATTTTTTTGCCTTGAAAACACCTGTTTTTTTGCTTAAAAACAGGTTTTCGGCTAACATGTGTTTTTTTCTTCAAAACAGTTGTTCAACGAATATTTGTTTTTAAAAAAAAATTTTTAAATAAATCTCAGCTGTTAAAATTTAATCCAACGGATGAAAATCTATTTCGCACATATGGAACATATTCCGTATCGTACTGGAGTCGTGGTTCGGAATGTGACTTACATAGAAAATATCAATTCACGTGGCAAGCCTAGTCTTGTTTAGCTTTATCCAATTGGCAAATTAAAATAGTACCTTGCCCCGTAAAGGTTGTACTTCCCCTGGTAATTTCCATTTCCTCACTTCTTTTTTTGAGCGCCCGAAGGCGATTGACCCAGAAGGAAAAGAGTGGAGAGTACCTTAAATAGGGAAGATTGAAGCATGCCCCATGTCTAGGGAGGAAAGATAAATCTCATAAGAAGGAGAATTATTTGTCCCATTATGGGGAGATATATGAATCGAATACGGAACTTCTGCCCCGTGTTCAGATAGCCTTAACACTTGGGCTACTTGAGCTACCCGATTCCCATCCATTTCCTCACTTCACTACTTTGTTTTCTTCATCGATAATATAAATACACCCATTCCTGATCAACTCTACATTGGAAAATTGAAAATGTCGTCATCTTCATTGGTATCTCCGCTCCCCACTGCTCTCTCCTCTTCTTCCTCCTCTCTACTTCAGGTACGTATTTTTTCTTCAGAGCGATATTTTCAATGTATTATATATCGATGTGATTATGATTTATTATTATTATTTTTCAAAAACTCGAGCAGGAAAGTAAGTTGAGATTCGCTGTGCTATCAACAAAACCGACTTTGATCTTCAAGTCTCACAGATCTTTTCCTGTTATCCGAGCTTCTTCAGGCTCCTCTTCTCTCGACGCAGGTTTTTTTTTTTTTAATTTAATTCTTATGCTTACAGTTTGATTTCGGTTTTTTAAATGTTTTTATATGTTCGAACTGCTCTCCAGTTTGTTAGAGATTTGGTGCTATAATTTTTATTGAGTTGATCGATTAAAAATTGGAGCTAATGCAGTATGAATAATATGAAAATTAGAGAATTTTTGGATGATTTGATGTTTGAATTTTTTTTATTGAGTTGATCGATTGAAAGCTGGAGCTAATGTAATATGAAGAATATGAAAATTACAGAATTTTTGGATTATTTGATTCTTGAAACTTTGATTGAGTTGATCGATTGAAAACTGGAGCTAATGTAGTATGAAGAATTTGAAAATTAGAATTTTTTGGATTATTTTATGCTTGAAACTTTGATTGAGTTGATCGATTGAAAACAGGAGCTAATGTAGTATGAAGAATTTGAAAATTAGAGAATTTTGGGATCATTTGATCTTGAAACTTTTATAGAGTTGATCGATTAGCTAATTTAGTACGATTATGAAAATTAGAAATTTTTTTGGATTGTTTGATGCTTTAATTTTGGTATTGAGTTGATCGACTGAAAACTGGAGCGAATGTAATATGAAAAACACTGAGCTGAGGATGAGGTTTTGAAGTCCTTTTCTATATTTTGGAACTGTTTGCTAATTTGTTAGAGATTTTTTTTGGATTATTTGATGCTTGAATTTATGATGATTGATTTAAAACTGGAGTTTATGTGATTAGGTTTGAGCACTGAGTTGGATGCTGTCACAAGTTACAGCGAGATAGTGCCCGATACAGTTATTTTTGATGATTTCGAGAGGTTCAACTTCCGGTCTCCTTTTGCGGTTTGCTATTGTTTATTTTTAATACTGAGCAAGTATTCAGAATTAAATTTCGAAGCTTTTAGATGAAAGATTTGAGTTTTCAACAGGTTTCCTCCAACTGCAGCTACTGTTAGCTCTTCTCTGCTATTAGGTGTCTGCAGCCTTCCTGATACTAAATTTAGGGTATGATTCCGATCTATCAAATTGAACATGCAAGCATGCATTTCTATACTTGACTATTATTCGTAAATATTTATGTTTGGATATAACTATGTATTTCTGCAGGTTTACATAAATGCCTTAGCCTGTGGTTAAGTTTATTACCTTAGGTTACGCGTTTATGTAAACGCATTAGCTTTGTAACCATGCTTTGTTCGTGTATGTTCATGAAGATCCACTTAACTATGCCTTCGGTACCTGTTTATGGATTGGAATATGCTTATTATTATTTCTGTTTAGTAAAAGGAAGATTTTGTTCAATTCCCGACTCATTTTTCCTCCTTTCTTCATTTAGAGTGCTGTGGATACTGCATTGGCTGATTCAGAGTGTTATGGGTTGGAGAATTCAGATGCTCGGATGTCCTGTTTCATTAACAAGGTTGGTTATTTATCTTAAGGAATTGGAGCTGTTCCTCTGGCTGGTTGAGTGCATTTTTACTGAACAATTTATCTTCCAAACTACAGGCTTTAGTAAACGTTGGTGGTGATCTGGCAAAGTTAGTGCCAGGTCGAGTTTCTACAGAGGTAGATGCCCGCCTTGCCTACGACACACACGGCATTGTTCGAAAGGTAGATTTCTTAGTTTGCTAATATATTTGTTTATTTTCCTGTGGCTAAGAGAGAAGTTATAAAAACAAAATTGTTGTTAATTATTGAAAATCGCTAGTCTCTGTTGCATGGTATCATGATTTAATATTTAGTGCTAGCAGTCACAGTGATGCACAGTCATGATTACAGGGTGGAAGCAATCATCTCTTTTGCCTTTTTTTATTTATTATTATTATTATTATTATTATTATTATTATTCTTTTTTTATGAGTTTATCCAACATAGCTATATAGATTTTGGTGCTATATGACTGGAGATGATTATAAATCCATGGAATAATTTGAACTGGGAAACACATATCAGCTGTAAAGTCTGATAAAAATGTCTTATCTTGAAAAACTGATTGAAGTTGAATTAGTTTGAACACTGAAACTATCCTACCTTATAGTTTACCAGCTTTAGCTCATTGTCACTGCATTGAAATATTGCGTGCCTTGTAAAATTTCCTGTCAATTGCAATGATATTCCGGTTTTTGTTTCTGAATCAAGTTCTTCTAGTTCACTTGTAATCAAGATAAGCTCGAAAGAAATTCTTTTTATATTTTGTAACTATCTTTGCCATCTTTATTGCTAAATAGTTTTTTCTAGATGTTCCGACATTGTATTGATTAGAAATTCTAACACTATTCAGTTGATGTGATGTTTAGGTGCATGACCTTTTGAAGTTGTATAATGATCTTCAAGTTCCTCCAGAGCGCTTGTTATTTAAAATTCCTTCAACTTGGCAGGTGAGTCGTGCACAAAAATCAAGTAATTAATGAGCGATGGCTGAAAAATTAAAACTTCCTTCTATTATTGATGCATTTTTTCTTTTTAGTTTGGATTGATCTTCATTCGGTTTTATCGTTTCTAGGGGATTGAGGCTTCAAGATTGTTGGAATCTGAGGGTATACAGACACATTTGACTTTTGTTTATAGGTAATAAAAAGATGGCAACTTTGTATTTTGACATGTTCAAGATACACACCAGTACCTATGTTTTATATTAGATGGAACGTGAAATAAGATTTGTGGTCGGCTTCAGGAGTTTTTTATTACTATATTCCTGAATTTTGTTCTTGGCATCATAGCTCGCATCTCTTTCTTCTTTGCATAGGACCATCTCTTATGTTACCTTAGTTGTTCACTAGTTACCTTTCCACTTTACCTGTAATTCACAAAAGTTTTAAGTTAACCGAGTATTTTGCCTTTAGCTGCTTCTGATCTTCCTAATGAATTACCTTTTCGATATCTTTGAATTTTTTTTACTTCCTTAGCGCCTGCTAACAGGATTCGAACAACTATGTGAATTGAGAATTCAGAATGAACATCTACTTGCTCTACATTAGCCACTTTCTATCATTTTCTATTATTGCATAGAATTTTTTTTATTATTATTTTAAAATTTTCCAATACTGACTGAATGTATTTTTAAATCAAAGTTAATACCAGAAAAAGGTTTAACAGAAAGCTATATATCATAGAAGTAATGGAATAATTTAATTTGCTAGTTTCGGTGCCACTTCTCCATTTCACAGCCATATTCAGAAATTGTCATATTAATTATGTTGCATTCATCAGCATTTAGTATGATTTTGATTATGATAACTATTTGAGCTGGTTTTAGCTTATGAAATTGCATACAAAGGATAATTTGCCTGAGATTTGTTTCATACTAATTAACCATGGAAGTGAAACTTCTCTGTAATAGTCAAATTGGCAACTTGAAAATTTCCTTGCATTTATAATTTGCTAGTTTAAATTGGTAATATTATTAAGATGGATTATAATTTGCCGACCCCAATCTGTTGGGATTAAGGCTTGGTTGTTGTTGTTGTATTAAGATGGATTATCTATTGCATATGCCATAAGCCATCTTCATTTGAGTGATTTATGAATGTGTCCACTGTTGTTTCTGTGATTTGTTGCTCTTGTCTAAATAACAATTTGTCTATGCACTTTTCAGCTTTTGCCAAGCAGCAGCTGCAGCTCAAGCTGGTGCATCTGTTATTCAGATTTTTGTTGGCCGCCTAAGGGTAAATGCCATCTCTCAAATAAGAAGTATCTTTTTCTGAAACTTTTTACCGATGGCAGTAACTAAGACATTTTTTTCCCCTCAGGATTGGGCAAGGAACCACCATGGGGACCCTGAAGCAGAAGGTGCTCTTAGAAGAGGAGAAGATCCTGGGTTGACTTTGGTTAGTTTTCTGCTAATTGCTTTTTTTCCTGACATTGTTCAATCACCGCATTTAGTCGGTATCTTTATATTTGTGTTGGTATATGTAGCTTATTCTATTGGACAGTAGCATATTCCTTGGTATGCCTGGACTTATCCCGTAAAAGAGAAAAGTAGTGGGCATGCATAAACATCATTACGACCCAACTCCGTCCCTTCTGGGAGAAAAACACACTTAATTAAAATCATGATACAACTATGTCCCTAGAACCAGAAACCTGATGCTTCAGGTTTGGATTTTGGGTGGGGGGCGGCGGCTATGCGCTTTAAGAAATTATATATTACAGTAATATTTCAAGGACCTTTCTGAAAACTTGAATGTTTTCTATAGCAAGTAACATAGTTCAGAAGGCGGGGTGGGGGGGGGGGTGGTGGTGGAGTGTAGTGTATTGTTTACAAAGTTGAAAGGAGATAATAGGGAGTGTTCTTCGATAGACCTCTGACTCATTTAGAAGTTCCGCTGAAGCTGAAATGATAATGGATGGAAGAATTACAATGTATAGGAGAGGAGAAAAATATACTTCTCTTAGATGGACAATCTACGTTATTTCTGCATTGATATTTAAAAAAATTTCCAATTATGAGTAGTTTCACAAAATTAATTAGCAATTATGTACTAATTGTCATTTTATTCTTTTTGGTATATAACTATAGATACTTCTATGGTGAGCAGTTATCCAGAAAAAGCTCAAGTAATCTTAAGAAACACTGAACTTTGGTCCCCTTCTGACATAGGGCTCAGAGTAACATTGTATTGCTGTTCTGCTCTAATCTTAATTCCGCTCTACCGTTATAGGTAACTAAAGCTTATAATTACATCCACAAACATGGCTACAAGTCAAAGTTGATGGCTGCCGCGATCCGAAACAAACAGGACGTCTTTAATCTTCTAGGGTAACCCTATAATCTCTTACAATATGGAATATGCAGTTTTTTTAAAAGTAGATTGATTGCTCCGGTTTCTCAATTTTGAATATTACTTTCCCTCCATTTCCAGGGTTGACTATATTATCACCCCATTGAAGATATTGCAGTCTCTTAAGGAGTCTGTAACTCCTCCTGATGATAAGTACTCTCTTGTAAGAAGGCTATCCCCACAAACTGCAGCTGCCTACAATTTTAGTCAGGAAGAGGTTCGCTCCTAACATCTGCACTCGATCTCTTTTTTAGTCGATAGAAATTAATGTGAATTGGTTATTTTCACTTTTTTTGGTACCTAACTTTACAGAAGTATAAAGATCATTTTAAGAGAGACTGTCGTGATATTCAAAGCATTATATAGAATTTTATTACTATTTTGAGTAACAAATTTGCAACATCTTTTCTTCCTTATATCAAGTACCCGTCGTGCACCTGGATCCTAATCATTCCAAAATTATGTTAAATCTTTTGTTAATTTCAGCTTCTAAAATGGGACCAGTATAGCTTTTCCTCGGCAATGGGGCCTGCTGCTGTGGAGCTTCTCACCGCTGGAATGGATGGCTACACTGACCAAGCAAAGCGACTTGAAGAACTGTTCGGAAAGATCTGGCCACCTCCGAATGTGTAAATTGTGTCTTGATTCTACAGATTTTTGCTTCACAAATAAGAATCTAAAAGCAGTCTGTTGTAACTTAGAACATCTAATGGAGAAGTATATATGTAATAAGTAATCTCTTGTATATTTTGTTACATATGTATTTGTTAAGTAGGAGGACGTTTCATTGTATTTGGCAAGGATAATCAATAATCCTTGTCAAATACAACCAAGTTTCATTGTATTTGGCAAGGATAATCAATAATCCTTGTCAAATACAACCAAACTTCCTACTCATCAAATACACATGCGACAAATATATAAGCAATTTACCTATTACATAACATCTTTTCGGAATCCTGTTTTCTGTTTTTTCTGCTTACCCTAGGGAAAAAAAAACTGGGAAATGACATTAAGAGTGGAAGCTTCGGCCTGGGAATGTCGTTCCTTTTCCTGTTCAAACCCACTCTCGTTGTGAAGTTGTGGCCTTCGTCTTTCCTGTAATCGATTATATCTGATGGACTTTTTAACATGTAGTTGACTTTGGGTAATGGTTTATGAGACATTTCTATTTCTTTGGTGAAATGCTGGCCATCTGAATCCCTTTAAATTACTGAAAGAGAAAGGGTAAAAATAATCATTAAAACTCCATATTTGCTCATTATATTAAGTATTACAATGTATTATCCATATAATAATGTACAACAGACGAATAAAATACAATCATCTATTCATCTTGTCCATAAATGAATTAGATAAACCATTGAATTAAAAAAATAAGACCATTGGATTGCCGTTAAATTAGTAAATTACCATGCCTCGCGAAAATTAGGAGATTACCAGATGTATCTATAAAATTGTTCAAAAAACATATAGTCAAAAAATGATAATCTACATTATTCATTCATTTATAGATACAATATAAATTTAACTTTTCATATCGACTGAAGCCACAGATGTAATTAAGGGAATTTACAGCAATTTTATTCCGGTGCTGGCTGACGAAAAATTATCAATGAGGGTTCTTGTAAGTTAAAACCAAAGTGCATACATGGCGCTGGTACAAGTACCATTTTGATCCAAATGATAAATACTAGATTACAAACTTAAGAGGAATGCAAAATCTTCTCGTTGTAAGAAAAAGAGTAATAATATTAAATGACCACTAACTATTTAGACTTTATTTTTTGCTAGTCGTAAACAAAGTTATTTGCGCTTTTTTGCCACGAAGATTTTACGTGTTATAGGTATTGAACTCCGACCAATATTCCGGCAATTTTTTTTAAAAAAACTCCTCACATGCCGACCACATAAGAGGCATTTTGGTCCAAAAAAACTGGCCTCCATTGCAGATTTGCAGTCTTCTTATTCTCCCTTTATCTCTCTACACCACCACCATCTTTTCAAGTGTAGTTTTTATGAAGGAAAATACCACTTATGAAATCCCCTTTTTATCAACTCAAAATGACATATTTTGACACACTTTCATATACCAAACATGGCCAAAACAAGAACAAATGCTATAAAACATACTCTTCATAACTTAACACTAATACATTAGAATTGTGCTACGAGCACCATGATTTACTCGTATGGACCAGACGAATATACTGATTGTTAGACACTATGAGTAGGGTTCAAGCTACGACACACAAATACATACAACCGAGCTCAACCGTCTACATCCAACTCTAAAGCAAACTACTAATGATCCCCAACTTATCGCCAAATCCAGGAAAGGCCCAAACTGATATAACTCGTGTGTTCAGATAACCCCTGAACAAACGAGGCCAGACTGATATGTGTTTAAGAAATCATTCAGTTATGTCATCGCTCATCGTAATGAACTCCACAACGACCGTTATCAACCCATAATTATCGCCCAATTAGGGAGGCCCCAGACCGATAAAATCCTAACATCGCGAACTTTTGGGTTCAGCGAACACACAAACTAAAATGATTGAATGACTCCTGCTAAAATCCGTTTCTAGACAAGAGCTCGAGATTGAGGTGACACGACCAACATATAGCATTTACGACAATGACAACCACAACAATGGAACAATAATACAAATGACAAGAACAAGTAAACATATATTATACGCAATTAGACTCGACAATCAACCATACAAGAATGCAAATACAATTCAATACTTCATCCATTTTCAAATTCAGTAAATCATATGCAAAACCATTTCATCAACATAACTTTAAAGTACACAATTCATACTTTTTAGGATAGAAAAACAAAGGTGAAGATCCTTACCTTATAAGCTTAAACAAAAACTTCCAAAGGATCAAAGTTCCTAAAATTCCAGAAATTCCAGCCTACTTTCGAAGTCGATTACTCTCAACTGGATCGTTGAAATTTCAATCTTACCTTCCAGAACGTAGTCATTTCAGTCCTCTTTCCAACACAACTGGAATCACTCTGATCCGACTATGTTTACTATCTCCATTTGCGAAAAACCTGTCAGCACTCAGTTTTTCCTAACTTATATTTCTCTCATTTTTCTCTCTTTCCTTACTGTTCTTCTTTTCCCTCCTCTAACTGATCCTCCCTTAACTCCTTCAGACACAACCCCCACTAACTTCCTTAAATTCATTACACACAATTACTTCCCATCTCTCATACTTAAGTCCCTCAACTTGCCAACTCATCAAATACGCCCCTTAACATAAATAAACACATAAAATATTTCATACCACATAACATCATGCAATAACAATTAATATACATAATATCACATAAAATCAAAATACTAATCGTGCTTAACACGTAAGTAAAAAGTTCCGAGTATCACATTACAAATGTGGTGAAACTATTAGTTCACTATATTACAATTGCAGTTTATTATATTACCAAGTCATATATTGGTCCAGAAGACTGATTCCTTCATAATTAGAGAAAACATATGCCATTTACAAAATCATGTGTTTTAATGATAAACAGGTTGGATGAAAGCAATTATATGATAGAATTAATACACATAAAAACTTTTCTAATTTCAAGTATTAGAACTTTATCGTCGAGCTAATGACACATTGTTTGAGTAGTAAGAGTTAAGACATTCTAAATACATATTCAGAATTCAACTCATGTCTAATATAGAGAGCGGCAGTTGTAGAATGCTTACACAAATTCCTACTAAGCCGATCAGCTCCCTACAGATCTTAATAGGATTGATTGGACCAATAATGTCTAATATATAATTAAAATGTAGCCAAAAATGTTGCATCCAGTACACAATACTCTCAGCAGGGCCAGCTCCCTACATATTTTAATATAAATGTATAATCAAAATGTATAGCTAAAAAGGGGGAGGGGGATGAAATTTGTCACTCTCTCTCTCTTAGACGCAGTCCAGGCCCAGCCATGCATGCAGCAAAACAAGCAAATTTTAACAGCTCACTCATATACTTGGACTTTATCAATTTGTGAGAAAAATTCCAATCTCATTTAATTTATTATCACTCCTATATATAGGTTGTCACACATATAATTTTATATATAAATCAATGTTTCATAGTTATAATTAATTATAAGAATAATGGCTATCCCTAACCCAATATTCCCTTCATGTCCAACTTGGAATAATGAAGAAACCATTGAAGCCCCACCTTCTTATACTTCATTACCAGATCAAAATGATCAGGATCTCACCGTAGCTCCCGCGCATTACACGCGGTGGCAACCCTCCAAAGTTATCTTTTTATTCTTATCTGGGCTCATGGCAATTGGCCTTATGGTTTCCCTACTTAAGGTTGATAATATTGATGGAAGTTCGAAGATGCTTTTTTCGTTCAATGGTCCATCATGGGGTGGTTCGAGGGAGGAGGAGACGGAGGCGGAGGAGAAGATAATAAGGCCAGTGACGGAACCAAGGGGAGTGGCGGAAGGCGTGTCGGGGAAGTCTAATCCGGGTCTTGGAGCTACTACACCTTCCTTTTCATGGACTAATAGAATGTTGGATTGGCAAAGAACTTCTTTTCATTTCCAGCCTAAGGAGAATTGGATGAATGGTAATTAATTCCAATCTATATGCTTTTTACGCAATTGTAACATAGACAGAGTCAGAAACTTTATTTAAATAATATCAATTTTACTTAATTCTTAGGTGACATAAATTTATTTTTTTCTCTCCTTTTGATGAATAGTGATACAATTTCTAATTGTTTGCTTTTCTATATGTGGCTTTCCTGTTTTTCTGGGATGACATTGCTCTGATTTGGAAATTTTTGCTGCTGAAGATCCTAATGGTAAGCCCATGACACATTTGTCCTCCTTTCCCCCCTCTTAATTATTCATAAAAGTTTTATAAGCTCTTTGGATAATTTGGTAGATAATTGAATAAGAAAGAATTGTATGGTATTTGTAGGACTAACACTAACCCTCTCACATTAATTGAGAGGTGCCCACATCTGTAGGTGTCCAATTCATGTGAGGGGATTGTAGGGTCAATCCCACAACAGCAGTCCTATGATTGAATTTTTCATATTTAACATATCTAAACACTTCGTGAAATTCATTAAGACTTAATTAATCTTAGAAATATAAGGACACTTCTAATTTATAAGTGTGCATGAATCGTTAAACCATTAGACCAATTGCAAACATTTTACTTTTTTTCGTATTCAATAATATTATTATAATCATATTAAATAATATACTAGAAGACGTGAACGAACCTAATGTTATAACTCATATTTGTAGGCCCGGTATATTACAATGGTTACTACCACTTTTTCTACCAATACAACCCAAAAGGGGCAATTTGGGGAAACATTATATGGGGCCATGCAGTATCAAAGGACTTGATCAATTGGCGTCACCTTCCATTCGCCATGGTAGCCGATCAATGGTACGACTACAATGGCGTATGGACCGGCTCCGCCACCATCCTCCAAAATGGTCAATTAGTCATGTTATACACAGGTTCGACCAATGAATCCGTTCAAGTCCAAAATCTTGCGTACCCCGTCAATCCCAACGATCCTTTCCTCGTCGAATGGGAAAAATATTCGGAAAATCCGGTTTTAGTCCCACCTCATGGTATTCATATTAAGGATTTTCGTGATCCGACAACTGCTTGGTATACAACCGAAGGAAAATGGCGATTTGTTATAGGTTCTAAGGTTAATACAACGGGGATTATATTAGTTTACGAGACAGTTGATTTTAAATCCTATGAACTTTTGGATAAAATGTTCCACGGTGTTCAGGGAACGGGCATGTGGGAATGTGTGGACTTTTATCCTGTATCGACAATTGAAGAAATTGGATTAGATACCTCTGATAATGGTCCGGCAGTAAAGCATGTAATGAAAACTAGCTTAGACGATGATCGAAATGACTATTATGCCCTCGGTACGTACGATGAAACTGTTTGTACATGGACTCCTGATGATCCTAAGATTGATGTCGGGATTGGGTTGAGGTATGATTATGGAAACTTTTATGCATCCAAAACTTTTTATGACCAAGACAAGAAGAGGAGGATTCTTTGGGGTTGGATTACCGAAAAAGACAGTGAAGCTTCTGATGTAAAGAAGGGTTGGGCTTCTCTCCAAGTATGTTCATTTTCTTATTTATTTTATATAGAAAGTCGGATACTCAATTTTGGACTTATGAAGGGTATATATATATATATATATATACATTGAATTATCTTTTTAACATATTGAATTGTGTTAAATAGGCCATTCCAAGAACTATACTATTTGATAAGAAAACAGGCAACAACTTATTGCATTGGCCCGTTGAGGAGGTTGAGCAATTGAGGTCTAGAGGCAAGTCCTTTAACAAGATAGTCATTGATCCCGGGTCCATTGTACCTCTTGATATTAACTCTGCTAATCAGGTCAATCAAATTTATATTCAGATTTTCTATTACATCTTTTAGATGTTTAATATATTAATAAAGTTATTATATACGTAGCAATGGAGTCTTCTTCTCTTGGTTTCAGAGTAATTTTACATCATCATACAAGTTATTTCTGGATTAATTGATGCAATACACGTGAACTAAAGAAATCAATTAACAGAAAAAAGAATGGATACGAGTTGACTTTTAGGCTCACATGTATTACACATTGGTCTAGGAGTAATTTTTAGAATGATGATAAGTTGCTCACAGAGGATGTACTAAAAATCTTGATTTATCAAATTCCATCGGCTACGAGTTGACTTTTAGGCTCACGTGTAATTTACTATATGTATAGCAATTTTATTAGTATACGAGATAATATAATAGAAGATGTACTAAAATATCACAAGTTATCAATGTTTTTTTTTTGTATTTTTCATTAAATATGTTTTGTCTTCTTAAAAAAAAGGTCTTAAACAATGCTTATATTTGATTTTTTGCAGTTAGATATCACTGCGGAGTTTGAAATTAATAAGAAATCATTAAAAATGATGAATGGAACCAATTCAGAGTATAGTTGTGGTGGCAGTAGTGGTGCTTCCCAACAAGGAGCTTTTGGTCCATTTGGCTTATTAGTTCTTGCATATACAGACCAATCTGAGCAGACTCCTATCTACTTCTATATTGCCAAGGGAGAAAATGGGAAATTCAAAACATTCTTCTGTGCTGATCACTCGAGGTTTAATTTCTTCTTGCCTTATTATACTCTTTTTAGTCTGTTTAAATGAATAAAAAAAAGTGAATATTCAATTTAGAACTGATATAAAAACATGTACGAACATATTAACTTATCCCTAATCCTTCTTTTAGATCATCGGAAGCAAATGATGTGATTAAGGGAATTTATGGTGATCTTGTTACGGTGTTGGAGGGAGAACAACTTTCCATGAGGGTTCTTGTAAGTTCAAATCAGTATTTGTTTGATTTTTTTAAGAGTAATTTGCAAAACAGTTTCTTACATATTTTATTTGTAGCAACGTAATCTCTAATATATTATTTAAATTAATTTAATCTTTAATGTATCTTTCTGGTATGATTTCAGTCATCATTATCAATTGTATTGCAAGATACGATAGATTGAGACACAAGAAAGTCACATGAAATCGCGATTGAGAGCAAATTTGGTAATTCACATGTTAATATGTCATTAATTTGATAAAATTAGCAAAAATGTTGCTCTCAACCACGAGTTTAGATAAGTTTCTCATGTCTCTCTGTCTATCAGATTCCGCTGCAAAATCGATGATATAAAATAAAATCACACGAAAAAAATAGATAAGGATTAAACATATCGAAATAATATTACATAACTGTTTTTTCAAATCACTAATTTTTTTTTACCAAAAATTTGAGAAAATTAAAATATTGATTAAAAATTGGCATTGTATTGTAGGTGGATCATTCAATTGTGGAAAGCTTTGCACAAGGTGGAAGAACATGTATTACATCTCGAATTTATCCAACAAAAGCCATATATGAAGATGCTAAACTTTTCTTATTTAACAATGCCACTGATGCCACTATTACTGCCAATGTCAAAGTGTGGCAAATGGGTGCTGCAAAGTCACTTCGTCCGTTCTGTGTCTTATTTTCTATCTTTCTTAGCATTCTTCTTCTATTCATTTAATTTAATTTGATACGTACGATGAATTTTATTTTTTTTTGTTTTGATTTAGTTTGCCAATAATCAAGCGGAATAGTGTTAGACATCTATGTATTCTAGTTTTGGATGAGCCTTTTCTAATTATGTCTGGTAATAAAATAGTGCGATTTTTGTTCTGATCAAGATTCCACTTTTTATACTGTTTGTGAAGCATGTGAATTTCCTTGAATGTAGATGGACCGAAAGAGGGAATGAAGGGGTATAAATAGGAATTATAATACCATTAGAAAAAAAAAAGAACAACTCTACTAACGAACCATTTTAATAGGGCAAATGTTGTCGTGCCACAGTCACAACCATGAGAGTAATAAATAGAAAAAGGTTTTGTAGTTGGATCACCATGAGTATCATATTGGGAATTTACTTGTTATAATCTATTTGTTGGGTATATATGAGTTTTATTATTAGTATTTTTTTTTTTTTTACCTCACCAGAGGAGGGAGTTCAAGTAGGGCGGATAGAAGACTGGCAAATCAGTTGTCCCAAGAGGGGAATATAAGTGCCTCACAGATGAGGTAAATTAGAAGACCGGTAGACCGGTTGCCCCAAGAGGGGAATATAAGTGCTTCACACAAAGAGAATCAAAGAATTGGAAATTAAATCATGCCCCTTTGTGTGAGGAGGGTATCGAACCCACAACCTCATGCATATGAAAGTTGCCTATTTTGAGCTTATTAATGGCCTGGACTATTTTTGTTTTACCCAAAATGGCACATCAGTTTTTAAATTAAAGACATATTTTGTTTTACCAAAAATGGCACATCAATTTTTAAATTAAGGTCATTCATACGCTCTACACTTAAAAATAAAATAAAAGAATAGAGAATAGTTCACTTGAAACTAAAAATTTAAAAGAGAAAAAAGAGAGGCTGAGTTGACGCTGCTAGAAAACTGTTTCAACAGAGTTAAGTAATTGACGGATCAATAGCCTACAACGCGCGGCTGCCCACGAACCTAAGCCGATGCAGATGTCTTATCTCCCGGCTGAAACATTGAAGTATTTCAAAATTTGCTATTTTTATTAAGATTTCAATTTGCAACAATTAGTAAAATATGAGAAATTGCGTACTTTTATGTCTGTTATATTTCAATTTGAGTATTTGACTCTATGCATTAGGTGGAAAATTATATGTTAGTGATGTTGGAGAATTGAGTTTCTTTAAAAGAATTAATCTGTATTTGTGAGGACATTTTTTAGCCAATATATTTATATGTTACACCGCTCGTTTTTTAATGTTATTGAGATTATCACGAAGTAGGTTGCGCAAGCTTCGCGATGATATATAACATGTGAGAAAACCAATTATTGGTGTAAATGATAAATTGGTATAAAATGGGGTGGTTGAAATATGGTAATGAGGTTTAAATCCACATCCCACATGGGATTCTTATGGAAGTGAAAAACTTTATAAGGAAAAGTGGTTCACATGGGTTTAAAATGTCTTACCAATATTATGCCCCATGTGAGAAGCTCGTGCGCGCCCGCGGGGTTGCAATTGGAAGGCCTGTCGATACCAAAATAGCTCGAACTTGTGTGCAGGCATGACCTGCATACACGAATGTCAGACCAAAAACTTGCGGGTCAGATTAGCCTACGTGTTGCTATTGGTATGTTTTTTGGTCTTCCAAACTGTTGAAGAAATACAGAAAGTCTATACAGATTTATTGCAGGACTATTCCACTCTTGAAACAGTCTACATTCAAAGAATTAGTTTTATCTTTGTCTGTTTACATTCAGAGAATTAAATCTCAGACTGTTTACATTCTTTTTCAGTCTATAAAAGGCACATTTGCCTTGCAAAAAAAAGACACTCGACATTCCCTTTGCATATCCTGCCTTCTTACTGCATATTTTTTTTAAAATCATTCTGTAACACCCACCTCTGAACCTTAGACACCGGAGCCCATAAATTTTGGCATCTTAGTACTAATTGTACCGTGGTCTAGGTTGTAGGTTAATTATACTCATAATTAAATAGATGGCTTTGGCAAACATTATGTCTAGGCTAAAAAAAACAAGTTTATATCTAAATGAACTAAGAAGAAAATTGTGTGGCTTGATTTATTATCTTTTTGGACTAAAATGTAATTTTGAGAACATGATGGACTCATTTGAACTTTTAACAAAATTTAGGGACTTATATGCAATTTGAGATCCTAATTTGTCTATAAATACAGCCTTAGGGGGAGAGCAATCAGCTCTCTCATTTCTTCTTCCTTGCTCCCAACGCTAGAACACACACTCGCTCACTTTGCAATTTTCCTCTCTTAATTGAGTTGCATGTCATAAAAAATGGATGCTCCTTGATGATCCATGCTATACCCACCCAATTTCATATTCTAATTTGGTAAGTGAAGTAAATTGATGGTAGATTGTTAACATTTAAATGTCATATTTGCTTTAATTTTCTTGGTCGATTCACTGTTGTTCACCGATATATGTATCTGTATAGCTGTCATGCTTACTTTGTTTTTCTTATAGTTGTAATTGGTTGTTGTCCATAGTTATCTATTACTCTGTTGCTTTAAAAATTAAATATTCTTTTGTTTGTTCATGTTTTTCGATGTGGTAAGTATTGAGCAGACTGTTTTCTTTGCTTTTTGTTTTATTTTATTCTTTTCTTTTGCAAAGGCAGTAAAGGTATTAAATCATTTTCTTTTAATCCCAATAAGGCCTGTGGCTTTTGTCATTGTCTATATCTTTGAGTCTTTTGATATTTTGTAATAAATTATATTAATAGGCATCAAAAGTTTCTTTAAATATGAGTACCAGCAATGCCATTCTTCATTCTTGCTTCTGTTTCTGAGTTAACCACTTGCCTTTAATTTATTATCTCTAGTTATGATTTTCTTTCTCACATTTCTTTACCATTTCATTGTGAACATTTGACCAGAGCCGAGAGCTTAGAGCTCTGTCAATTTAGTTTCACAATCACAAAACTTTGATTGTATTTTGTTTCAGAAATCACTTTTCAAGCATGTAACATCTCACTTATTTCAAGCTCATTGAAGTTATCTGCTGAATTTCTATGGTTGAACAATACTTTTGTCTTTACATTATTAACATGTGAATAAGCTTTCTTAAATGAGAGTTAAGTATGTTATGTAGTTTTTGTCGAGAAAATGACAAACGTGGCCTTGAGTTACCTTGAGAGAGTAGAATTTGTTGTACTTGAATTTATTTTTAATAAAGAGGATCCCTTGTTTATCTAGGTAGAGAAACTCCTTCGGATTATTCTGATATCTAGAGTCTTCTACTGTTCTGCTACTCCAGGTGAGTCCCCCAACTTAATCTTCTCGAAATATTTGGTAAATTATGTACTTTGTCATATTTTTTAATTGGATATTATGTATTGATCTTAACACTGAAATTTTAGTGGTTTATGTTTCCTGTTTCAATTTCTTATGTCTTTTTGGAACCATAAACTGCTACATGAGAAATATATTTTCATAATATTTCGAGAAGGTTATGTAAATATTCTGTTCTTAAGTACTCTTAATTCGGAAGCTTGATATCCTTGGACTCTCATACTCTTCGAAACTCCGAAAGATAAGAGGTTACTATTTGGAAAACTTTTGTCTTGACCAGTGTTGCAAAAGTCGCTAGTCGCTAGTCGGTCGGTAGACAGGGGACTAGCGACTAGTCGGCCTAGTCGGGGAGTAGTCGGCGACCCTAAATATTAAATATATTTTATTTTAATCATTTTCGAAAATGTTTTCTTTTATATTTTTGGTCTAATTAAATATTAAAAATATAAAGTAGGTCATTTAGGACTTGTTTGTAATATAAAATATAAAGTTTGAGGTCTAAAATATAATTTTTAAAAGTAATTTCGGACTTTAAATACAATTTATTTCTAAATTTAGGTCATTTAGGACTTGTTTGTAACATAATTATTTTTATGGGATCTTATGTGCTAATACTTTAATTGCACCTTTAGTGCTGGGTATATAATGTCTCATAAGAGACAACCCTAACCCTAAATTTCATTTTTTTTTCTCACCTTCCTCCCTCAGCCCGCACCCCTCCCCCTTCTTCTCATTCTCCTTCTCCGGCGAGTAGCCACCAGTACCACTACCGCCCTTTTTTTCTTCTTCTTCTCTTCTCTCTATTTCCGCTCTCTCCTTCCTCTTCTCCCGCCACCGCCACCGCCACCGATTCTTCTCGGAGAAGATGTGTTCGTCACCGCCATTGAAGTTCGGAGATCCGACTAGTCACCGCCACCGCCACTGCCACCGATTCTTCTCCGAGAACGGTACGTTTTTCTCTCTCTCTTTGTCTTCTCGTCGGAATTTTGACCGACTAGATCGGACTTTTGACCGACTAGATCGGACTTTTTGACAACTTTTTTCAAAGACCCGATTTTTTGGATTTCTAGGCGGCCACTGCCCGACTACCGACTAGTCGCCGGCTAATCGGCCGACTAGGCCGAGTTTTGCAACACTGGTCTTGACAAAGTATTCCTTCTGACGAAAGCTTTGGTCTAAACGAAGCGTTCGTTCTTCAGATTATTTTTCCTAGTAACCATTCCAAGTCGAGAAGTTTACCATTTTGTAACTTTTCGTCACGAACTTGAGCTTCAGTAGATCTTTTGAAAATCATGGTCTACTACATGTGTTTTTACACAAAATTTGCTAAGAAAAAGATTTGTTGGGAAGAACGGGTTCTTTTGAGCATGAACAAAATTGTACTCCATCATCTCATTTAAATTATCATTACTCAAGTCATGAAAACCCCGTTCGACCCCAGAGCGTCCCTCGGGATGCCCTCCGCTCTTCGAGATTCGCATGGGTACGTGGCTAGTCCCCCCGTATCTAGGCTTCTTTCTCGACTGAGTTAGGACTTAAACTTTGACGGATTCGAATCTGGGCCTGTGTGGTAACTACGGGACGGGGAAAGCTTTGGGCTGACTGGGACTTGGCCGCAAGTGCCCACATTGCTCTCCTTCTGATATAGGATGATTAGCCTGGGTTGAGAGTCAACTTATGGCAATCGTTCTGGGACCCTAGTCTGGGCGGGTACCCCAGTACTTTGATGTCTCCTTTGAACCGGTGGATAAGGTTGAAAAGATTATGATCAGGTGTACGGCAGGTATGACAAAATGGTTTCTGGGCTTCCGCCTGATGTACCCTTTACTTTGGGTTGAGGGTTTCCGGATGAAGTCTGATGTACTCGACGGGGTTTCCGGACGGCATCTGATGTACCCTTGACCAATCTGGTTTTGGTTAAGATAATTATACGAAAAACATTTTACGTTTACTTTACTGAGCTATTTTGAAACTATATATGTGATTTGCACATTTGACTTGTATAAGAAAAATCTCATTCCTAAGATTATTCACCTCCATCTTTCCTTCGGAACTTGGTGAATTAATCAATACAAATGTCTTACACGTCTGCACCCACGGGGTAACTCACTGAGCTCTTTCGAGCTCACACGACTCTATTTTTTCCTCTTATTTGTTTTCAGGTTAATGTATTGAAGAAAGACTCAGCAAATTCCAGGTGTGGATCGCTTGTTCGTTTTTTCAGTTTTTCATCAGCCTAGCTTGCTTTGTCTACTATAATCACGGATTAGAATGTAATTGGTTACTTCGACGGCAGTGAAGAATACTACTACTTCGCCGCCGATTACCTAGTGTTCAACGACCAGCTTAAGTTTTGAGAGACGGTCTGGACTCGACCGTTTACTCGTAGCTAGTAATAAATTTCGGTAGTAGTACCTACGTATTTGTTCTACGTTGTAATAAGTACTCCAGAACTCTATTATGACAACCTTGAACCAATAGTGTATCTGCTCAAGTTTTATCCATGCTATGTTTATCCGCTGCGTTTGCTTTTGTTTTGGAATTTTCCATTCTTTATTTTAAACCGGACGCTAAGATCTGTTCGACATGAGTGCCAAGAGGCACGCCGACACCCTACTCATTCGCAGTGATACCTAGCGGAGGAGTTGGGGGTGTCACACATTCTGTCCAAAATAGTTCTACTGTTATACATAGATTCGAAGTGACTGTTTCTTCTGCTTCAAAGAAATAGTGAGATTGGGTGTTTTACCTTGAGAGTTCAATGTTCACTATGCCTAAAGCTATCAAAATGCGGGACATATTGAACTTAAGGGGAAGTGGTAACACTGTTGTCTCGTCCCGAAAATTTTATCCGAAACTGGTTTGGAATTCCTTACCCAACAGTGGTTATTTTGTTAATTAACTACTGTTGTTTACATATCTAACAACTGGTATGTTGTTCAGCTTATAGCTGTTAATTTGTTATCTTTATTTGGTTGATAGTTTATTAACAATAACAACTGTTATGTGCTTAGCTAATAGTTTTTATTATTTCTTTCTCTAACAACTGTTATTTACTTGACTAAACAGTTGTTATTTTTCCATATCTAACAACTGTTATTCTGAGACTCCTTTTATTTGTTAATTTTATTAACAGTCGTTAAAGTTGTAGTTAACAGTGGTTATTCTTCATATCAACAGTTGTTATTTTCTAGCAAACCAGGATAAATCTCTAATAAGTGAAAATCATTTCCTTGGGCAACTTACAGAAATTTTTTTGTTTACAGAAAATCGAAAAAAGGTTGAGATGTTAATTCAGAATTCATATTCGGAATTTTCTAAATACAATAAACCTCAATATATTAATACTTTATATAAGAATAACCTCCTTACAATCAGATATCATCTATTGTGCTCTCTAACTACTGATGTCACCATTAATCACTAAGATTTTTTGCCTCAACAAAGCTTCTATAGGCTCAAATTTGAGCAATGGCGCGTCTATAATCAATCGCTGTCTTTCTGGTACTGCCGGTCCGATATGTCTAGGTTTGATTTGTTTAATGGGTCGACGGGCGAAGTTCGCTCATTTTTTGCAATATGATTTGGGTTGGGAGGTACAATCGATGGAGAATAAAGATGTTGTTTCTGGTTCATATGGTGAATTGGGTTGGTCGGGCAGTTTCTATAGGGATATAGGACGCTTGAGAGTTGGAGGGATCATGGAGTTGATATTTGCAGTGTCTAAGTCTGGCAAAAAATTCTGCTCGGTTGATGGGTTAGCATTGATGGAAGATATGGTCTTAGTGAAGATACTTTGGGTCAGGCCCTCAAAAGGGAACCGAGATGGAAGGTTCAATAAGTGGAAGGGAATGGTTGAGGGGAGGTCGGGACCTCTATCGGAGATGAGGAAGATGGCCGGGTTTATGTGGTTTCCGCCGTGGGGAAGCCTGGCAATGGGTTTAGGTTGTTTCCCCGCGTCGGGTATGGTCTTGAATCCTCAACCGGGTCGAGTCTTGCACCCGACCCAGAATAACATAAAAAACACCCCACGTTTGGGCTGTTTGTTTGGGCAAGAATATGGATTTTTAATTCTTGTTTGGCTTCTCTTTGACATTGGGCCGATGGTTGTTGGCACAGTGTTGACTGCACCTTTTATTGGGCTAAGCTGCGTATCACCCCTTCTGAATGGGCCAAAAGACACTCTAATATTGAAGGATATCTTCCCTTCCAGAACTACGTGCTTTCCTATGATCTTTTTTAATAGTGACGTTGATTTCTCAATGGGGGTTTCCCGCATTTAAACAGGGAAATGTGGTGGTCGCAGGTCGGCCCCACCAATGCCCATGAGTTCCTTGATCTGGAATTGTTTGAGACATACAACTCCCGGGTAATTCAAGACCCAGCGCGCTTCACAAGGGCTCGTTTTTCTAATATTTTTTTTTTCAATAATAGAGTTGTTTACAGACTTCATGATCAATATCATGCTAGTATTAGGTTTTATTTCATGTTATAAATTAGGCTTTATTTCAAGAAATCAATGGGGGCGATCGTCTCAAGCTTGAAGAAGTATTCCTCAAGATAGAGTTTTATTGCAACATGGCTTCGAATGGAGGATCGTGAGCGGACATTATGTTCGTATCTGGCGTGGTTGCTGGCCAACTACTCTACGTGGTTTTCAGTTGATCTCCCCTCCTAATTTTACGCGTTTTGAAAGTTTGCAGACAAGAACTCTCGTGACATCGGTTTTGCTATTGCTTTTTTGGTAGTATTGTTTGGTTGTACGGTCATAGAATTTTGTACCATAGGGCACTTATTCTCTAGTTTTTTCTATGACCGCGAGTCTTGTAATGTTCTGGCTCATTGGTTAGCTAGAATTTTTCTAAGGCTTGATGCCCTATTTCAAAGGGTAGGGGGTCCATTGAAATTTCACCTCCCTCATGTAGTTCCTAATATCTATTAATGATATTATCTTCTTTTAAAAAAAAAAATCTCCTTATAATAATAAACAATTATGGTCCCAACTCGGGACCTGTTATAAATAATAATAAACTCTACATTGTAATATTCCATGTTTGTAGGATCATCCTTAAGAAATTTACCTCCATATAGTAATAAAATAACATTAAATTTGAAATATATATATATATATATATATATATATATATATATATCCAGAAACATTTAACTATATTACAAACAAAAAGACATTTCGAAGATTCAATATATATGAGTGAATATTTTAAATGCATACATGATGTACATACAATTTTTTTTTTTTTTACATTTTCTAGATATTGCATGTACATGAATAAATCTTCTAAATCTAATATATACTCAATGTACATACATTATGTACGCACATTTAGTTTTTTTAAACTCATGAATCTTATATATTTTTAAATTCATATTTTTAAAATATGAAGAGACAGATTTCCAAGTGTCGTATAATGTACATTAGTTATTAGTTTTTTAAAAATTATAATTTTTATATGTAAGTATGTATTTAACAATAATCTCCCTATTATTAATATTTTTTCTCCAGTTCTAAAAGTAATATTGTATAGAGATTTATGCCCAAGTTGTATGTCCAATAAAAAATGGGCTACGTTGTAATATGAATTGGGTTTTCATGGAAGAAGTTCAAAGCCCAATATGGACCCCTTCATTAATCAACTTTCTAAATTTGAGAACCAAACCAAATGCAAAGTACACCTACAATATATATTTTAAACCCTCCATCGTGAGAAAGTCCTGAGTTGCGCTTCATTTTCGCTTTAATAAATTCTTAAGTCGTATACCTTATCCTTTTTATTGGAAGTAATATTTTCCTTAAAAAAACTCAATCCAAATATAAACTGCTCTTATTTCATTGACCTAAATATATTGTTTTTATTTTATTTTATGAATGGCCTAAAAATATTCACATTCATGGCTTTTCTAGCTCTAGGAGTAGAAATAGTAGTATCATTGCCCTAAAGATAATCAACAAATTGGCCGCACACTTTATCATTGTTTGTAAAAACAGAGCCAATCACTGCCTAATTTGCGCAGGTAGGGTTTCCCTACCCACCCACCCACCCAACCCCCCGGCAAATACCAATGTAAAGGATAAATAGGTAAACTCAAGCTGGGGGTATCTTTGCTGAATAAATTTAGTTTCCATTAATCACAAATAGTAAAGCCATTACAATCAAAGGAAAATGCAAAAATACGAAAGTAAAAGTTATACAATGATTTAAAAAAATCACGATAAGAGACAAAAAGACACACCTAAGAAAACTTGGATGGTTAGGAAAAACAACTATAAAAACTAGCCAACTAAACAAATACATAATATTCTCCTCAAAGCATCTTCGTCGTAATCAGCTGATCCACGGGGGACGGAGAATATCACCTTCAACATCTTCCTTAAGTCGACAATTTATAGGACCATGGGCGTATCAACCGTCCTACAAATAGCCTCGGGAAGATGTAAAAAGTTGATAAAGGGCCCAGATCTAGTCCGGGTTGAACAAATCCTCCTAGAAAAATAGAAAAAAAAATCTAGATCTTTGAAGATCTGAGACTCATCTAACCACTGTGTCTTGAATCTTGAAGAAAAAAACTCTGAAAAAGGTTTCATATGATTCGTAGTACAAAATAGAGTAATATAAACAGAACAAAAAGACCAAGATTTGACCATTGGCCGGAGCCAATGACCAAATCTGACCAGCAGCAGGAGGGAGAGGAAACGCAGGGAAAAAAGGGGAAGAGAGAAAACAGAGAGAAAAAGGGGGGAAAAGGGAAGCTGGGGTATCTTTGAATTGTAAAATTTGATACATTTTTTTTTTTCTAAGAAAGAGAGGGTATGTAACATGTAGAAAAACCGGAACTTCCCCTTTTTTCCCCCTTTTTCTCTCTCTTCTCTCTCTTCTCCCTGCTCTTCTCTCTGCTGCTGCTGCTGGTCAGATTTGGCCATTGGCTCCGACAATGGTCAAATCTTGGTCCCTTTGTTCCGTTTATATTACTCTCATTTTTGTATTACGAATCATATGAAACCTTTTTCGAGTTTTTTTCTTCAAGATTCAAGACACAGATGGTTAGATGTAGTCTCGGATCTTCACGCATCTAGATTTTTTTTCTATTTTTCTAGGAGGATTTGTTCAACCCGGACTAGATCTGGGCCCTTTATCAACTTTTTACATCTTCCCGAGGCTATTTGTAGGACGGTTGATACGCCCATGGTCCTATAAATTGTCGACCCTTAAGGAAGATGTTGAAGGTGATATTCTCCTGTCCCTGTGGATCAAGGATTGCGATGAAGATGCTTTGAAGGAGAATATTATGTATTTGTTTAGTTGGCTAGTTTTTATAGTTGTTTTTCCTAACCATCCAAGTTTTCTTGGGTGTGTCTTTTGTCTCTTATCGTGATTTTTTAAATCATTGTATAACTTTTACTTTCTGTATTTTCAGATTTTCCTTTGATTGTAATGGGTTCGGCTATTTGTGATTAATGGAAACTAAATTTATTCAGCAAAAAAAAAAAAAAAAAAACATGTAGAAAAACCAAAAAAGATTTTTTTATTGAATAACACTTTTTTTTTTTTTTGGCTAAGTTTGAATAACACTTCATTACGAGCATCCCCACGACCCTTGCTTCGTAACTCTGTAAAATAAAAATACATAGGGTGTACTTGGACAAGGTTTGACTTGGGTTTGGTCTCAAAATTGGCGGGAGAAATTCAATTTTTGGCCTTTAAAATTGGCGGGAGAAATTCAATTTTTGGCCTTTAAAATTGGCGGGAGAAATTCAAATTTTTTTGCAAGCAAATATTCGTTGAATTTCAACGAATATTTGCAAAAAAAAATTGAATTTGATTTTCTCCCGCCAATTTTAGAGGCCAAAAATTGAATTTCTCCATCCAATTTTGAGACCAAACCCAAGCCAAATTGTGAGATATGCTGTGTAAAGTCAAGAACAATTTAATAAAAATGTTATTAGGTTAACCTTTGAACAATTTAATACTCCCTCCATTTCTATTTAATTATCGTTTAGCAGATGTATATGTATCCAAATTAATTGTCATTTACATCTCTTGTAGTAACTGTCAACAATTTATTTGAATTATACCCTCAACTTTTTTGTGTGGATATTATTGGAATTATAGTGGAAAAATTAATGTTTGTTGGAGTTCCTTAATTTTTTACATATCGTCTCAAACAACCTACATTCAGGAATGAAGAGAATACTAGAAAAATCGTCCTTCTCAAGTTTAAGTACGAAATGGAATTCCAAAAATTCATGAATTTGGACTAATTACATTATTTCATTACGTAATAATTTTATTAATATCTTAAAGAGTACAATACAACAAGATCTAAAGTCGAGAGATGCAAATCATTTCCTTCTAGAATCCAATGCCATTTTGAATACTCATCCTTACTGGTGCCAGACTTTGTACTTGAGAGTTTTGATCATCCCTCTACCAATGCAACTTTCTTTATCTTTTTGTATAAACAAATTCGTAGTAAAGGATAGACTTGCAATTCATTCTCAATTACATTTCCTAGCTAGCCACCGCATTGATGTATTTAGAAACGTTTTTTTTAACAGAAAAATGTTTATATCATTAAGTAATATCATAAATTATATGTGGTAAGAGAAAATTCGATGGGTCTCCAAACTATTGAGATGAGATTCTAGTCCCCTCAGCATATTTTGTCAAAGAATCTGCAATAATATTACACGATATGTGTTTTTTTTTTTTGGCTAAGTATATTACATGATATGTGGATAAAAGATAAACTGACTATATTAATCCAAAAAAAAATGTTTAGAAACTTATTATACTATAATTTATGTATAACTAGTTTTAAAAAAAAATAAGTGAAATGTGCGTACAAATATAATAAAACGCAACCTTAATCATAAAGGACAAGTTTCTTGAACAAATTATATATGATGTGTAGGTAAATAATTAAGCAATGTATCTACTAAGAAAGGAAATAATTGCAATTAAATTATTTTCTTTTATTTATAAGGTGGTTGGTAATGAATGAGTTGGCATAGACATTGGACAAATTATTCCTTGGTATGGACTATTGGTTTGGCTTATGAGGATAATCACGTGTGATGCTAATTCATCAACAAATATGCCTCTCTCTGTGTAGTCAATTATTGATGTCCCTAAGCTAAGAATCAGCTCAATTTTTCATTTTGTTTATTATTATCGTGGCATAAGTGTTGAAATAAGAATATATTATTTTGAATCAAAAGTGATGCACTTGTGCGCTAGTATTTTTTTAAGAAAAAAATATTAGGATCTCCGTTTTTTCCTTTTTCAATGTAGTAGCTGCTAATTTTAAATTTTTTTGGCAAATTATTGAGCCACCAGCACCAATATTCTTGACATAAGAATTCAACATGTTCTTATTTTGACTTTAATAAAAGTTAGCTTCATAAATTGAATCACGTTCCCTCCTGAACTTCTCACTGCATGATGATTGTAATTATTTATATGTTTTAAATAAGGGCAAGAAGGGAAATCAGCATATTTAGTCCCCCATAAATTTTTGTTTTGCCCGTATAGTTGCCAATGTATAATTTCAGCTTGTAAAGTCCCTTACTTATTTACGGGATGCATATAGAGGTTCCACCACCTCTTATGCGGCGGACTTAGGGTAAATGGGTTCCTCCAAATTAGAACAATAGAATTTGGGGATTCCTCTTTACCATTTTTATACTGATTTTTTATATTTTGTAAATTTTATAGATTGAAACTGACCATTATTCCCCCGTTCATTAAACACATGGATGGCATGAATTTGGGTCTGGCCTGATTCCGCCGCAGAAGAGGTGGTGGAACCTTTATATGCAGACCGTAAATAGATAAGGGACTTTACATGCTGAAATTAAACATTAAGGACTAAATAGGTTAAAATTAAACATTATGGACTATACGGGCTAAACGAAAATTTATGGGAGCCTAAATAGGCTGATTTCCCAGGCAAGAATTTAAATATGTAATTAGGGAATTGAAGCTTAAATTGGATTGGTTTTCATAAATCACCAGAAATTTAAAATATAAGGAAACTTTTCCATTTTCTTGTAATTTTGGAGTTAAATCACAGACTTTTGGTTTTATTACAAAGCTTTTCTTGAGTTTTAATGTTAAAAATGGACTTGGGGCTAATTCAATCCCTCAAAAGGCACCATGTTAATAATGGGCTTGCAAATATGCTCTCAAGCTAGCCGATGTGGGATTCTCAACACACCCCTCACGGTCAGGGTTGGACATTTGGACTATGAATATTAATGGGGGCCCAATATCGGACTAGGTGGCTCTGATACCATGTTAAAAATGGAATTGTGTCTAACTCAATCCCTCAAAATGTACCTCAAGAGGGAAGGATTGCCCACACATTATATATTGCAAATTTGCTCACAAACTAGACGATGTGACCATTTGAAAGATATTACACTTTTTTATATTTTTTTGCTAAGTTGAAAGATATTACACATTCATTGAACTTCAACTCAAACACAGGGACGAAGACATTAATTTGGTGTTGGGGGCGAAATTGCAACAGTATGTCGAATTACATATAAAAAAGGAAAAAAAAAAAATTTGGGTGGGCGAAACTGATAAAATTTTTCAAAATTTTCCAAACTACATATAAAATTTCTATACCTAGTGGTATTTTTAAAAATCTCGTCTCTGTCTTCGTCCCTGCTCAAACCTTTGATAACCTACCATCATTTGGTTATTAATGATGTTTTATTATGTATTACTGCAAAGAGCTTGAATAATTTACAGTTTATTTAGAGTACCAACAATTTCCAATATGCCGCAAGTCTTGGTTAAATTCACACTTGTTAGTACACTAATATTTCCTTTAGTTGTTAAATGTCTCGTTAATACTATCAATTCTTTCTTTTTTTTTTTGTCAGGAATATATGTTAACAAAAATTAGAAAGAAAAGAACAAAAAGTGTTTAGGCAACATTTTGTCACATTTTTCAATATAAATTTAACACTCGACAACGAAGCTCAACTCAAGTTGTAAGACATTTTACTTTCAATTGGTAGGTCGAAAATTCGAATCATGCTGGAAGGAAAGTGAAGAATTTGACATTTCATATAGTCGCAATTTGCACAGATATCCCAGTTTGACACACTACCAATAAACTCATAGAGCATTATTTTCAATTTTAGGGACTAAAGTGCAAAACTTTCTAACTTAATGGTACTTATAATTACAAATGAAATAAACCACAAAAATATTGTTGGATAAATATTTTTCATTTTAAAGACAAAAAAAGAAAAACGAAAAAAAAGTGTGGGCGTGAATGAGGGCCAACGGACATCTTGATTATATTAATGGAGGAACCCACAATAGAAGGTCCCACACGCATCCCCCATGGCTGGAAATCATGTGGAGCTTCTCAAGAGTTCCTTATGTACACCGTTTTTTTATAGTATAAGATAACGTATCTGTTGTGTTTTTTAAGTTTTATGAAAAAGAATGCGAATGTAATATATATCTTAATAGATTAAAAGTTTCTAATCAAATTCCAATCTCTTTGTCAAGGTTGATCTCTTGAGCTATATGTTTTTTTTTAAAAAAAAATATATATATATTTTTAACTTTTTAATCTATTTTTTTTAAAATTTTCATTTATATTCACCTTTGGATTGAGAGATGAAAGAGAAGGAAAAGAGTGGAGACACATAAATTAAAGGAAAGATTTCGATATGGGATCAGGGAGTCGAGGGATAGAGCTGCTAGTCCACTTAGTCCAGTAGGCTGCTCACGTCGCCCTCTTTAATTTTTTTTTATCTCTCAATCACAGTTAAAATACAAAAAAGATAGTCCTGATATGGACAAAGTTAAAAGTACAAAAATTGTACAAACTTGTCACATCACTATACGTGACAGCTTATGGATCAAGTGGACCAAGGCCCTACCCCTGGCCCTGGTCCATATCAGAATTGTCCTTAAATTAAATTATTTTTACCTAGTCTAGAAAAAAAAATTCTTATGTTTGGATTTGAAGAGAAAGAGAGAAGGAAATGGGAGGGAAAGAAAGTGATTAGTTCTACTTAGAAGCGAATTTTGTTTTTGCAAATGAGATCCGGATTAAATTTATTAAATGTAAAAAATAAATTAGGACATATCGAAATAATGATTCTAAGAAAAAGTTACCTATAATGCGAGAGGGCAATAGATTAATAGTGGCAATTGCTCTTGTGATGATTAACAATGACTGTCAAAAAGGCCGTAATCCATTGGGGTTCCCTTTTACTTACGATCGAGAGGTTCTGAGTTCGACATCGGGCACAATGCTCAGACTACTACCTCCCTAATCAAAAAAAGAAAAAAGAAAAAAAAAAGATTAACAATGACTAATGGGCCAATCGTTCCAACCAATTCTTCCACCTTCTCCTTGGGAATTCATCTTCCTCCACTGCAGGTTTTTGGTCCGTAGAGTTTTATTAGATTTTTAATTGATAAAATCTCTACCTCTAAATTGCATTGTTTTGATTTAGAGTCGAACTCAAACTTTTCACTTGTGAAATACACGTATTCTCAACAATTTTAATCTCAGTACATCAAAACTTAAGTTAAACTCAATTTGCTTACACTTTTTTTTATGTACGGGAGAGAAATTTAATCTTTGTCTTTAAATCCCGATACTGAGACACATTTTTCTTAATACATGCTAACATAATCATAGTATTAGATTCTTGAAGTAATGGTAGGAAAACAGTTGTAGTTTTTTTTTGGGGGGGAGGGGGTACATGAATCAAACTCAGACACTCTCGACCCGGGAGTTGGATAGCCTTTTTCACTGGGCTACCTGATCCCTAAAAAAAAAAAAACAGTTGTAGTTTGAATAACTTATTTGCCTATTTAAATACTTAATTGTCGACTCCAAGTAATTTGACTGATAATACATTAGTCCATACTGAATAAAAGTAGTTTTCAAAACACTATTCTCTGAGAAAGAACATGTGCATTGTACAATAACCCATTTTTCTCTCTCAAAAATTTAATTTTGGTATCGTTTATAAAAGCAGTATCATATCTAAATGTAAGAGAGATTAATTTTTTCTGAGAGATGAGCAATGCACAAACGGGGCACTCAATTCTAAAACTATCTTTATGAAACTGGCCCACCACATTCTTACATGAATTGATTGGAGCCACAACTGCAATAGACCCCTTCTACACTGGAGACAGCGTCCACACAAACGCACCCCCTCTAAACAGAAAAACTCAAAAGAGAGCCGTTTAAACTCACTTTAAAGACTTTTGAGCTTGTAGTAGTAGCATTTCTTCTCAATCTAGAAACCACACTTCACAAAGAACAGCTCATTTGTATTCCCTTTCAATCTTGATTCTCCATTTCCTTCTTCCCCTTCCCCTTTTCTCTCTCTCTCTCTCTCTCTGATAATGTAAGCTCAAAAAAGCTCAGAAAGTTGTCTAAATTTATTTTCTGGAAAAAACCCATAAAAATCACCTAAAAAAGTCCCAAATTCATGGCTTCTTCTTCTAGCTTTCTTGCACTTTCTTTTATGTACATTTCCTTGTTCTTCAGCTTCTGTTCAGCTGGAGATCCTATTGTCAACTTTAATTTTGTGGTCTCTTATATGACTGCTTCCCCTCTTGGTGTTCCCCAACAGGTCCTTTTTTAAATCTTTTAGATCTCTTTCTTTAACTGTTTTTTTTTGGTTCTTTTTGTATGATTTGTAAATGTAGATGCTGAAAGCTGAAATGGGTTCTAAATATTCTTAAATTTTGACGTGTTTAGAGTTTAAATGAATATTCTTGAAATGGGTTCTATTTTCTCCTGCTATGAATTTGTATCTTTATAAATCTAGATGCTGAATGCTGAAATGGGTTCTAAAAGTTCTTTAATTTGGATCTTTATTGAGTTTAAGTTAATGGGTTTACTTAATATGAGTTTAAATTAATGTTTTAGTTTCATAATTGGAAAGTTTGAATCTTTACCTTCAGATCTATGTAATTCTGTGGCAGGGATTTAAAGATGAGCTTTACCTGTTTGAGATAATGGATAATAGTTTAATGGGTTTTTGAGTAATGGTGATAATCTTTGATGGGATTGAAAAGATTTCTGAAATGCATTGTTCTAAAATGTGCAGGTTATTGCTGTAAATGGGAAATTTCCAGGGCCCACCATCAATGTCACTACTAATGACAATGTTTTTGTCAATGTAAAGAACAAATTAGATGAAGACCTCCTTATGCATTGGTAGGAAAAAAATATGATTTTTTATTTTATGTTTGAATTTGATGTGGTTTAGAAATTTGGTTTTCTTTTTAAGGTACTAAAGTTTTGGCATTGTTTTGTTGGGTTGGGGGGCGATATAGGTCTGGTATTTTCCAAAGGAGGAGTTCTTGGCAAGATGGGGTTCTTGGTACAAATTGTCCAATTCCTTCGAAATGGAATTGGACTTACCAATTTCAAGTTAAGGACCAGATTGGAAGCTTCTTTTACTCCCCTTCGCTCAATTTCCAGAGGGCTTCTGGTGGTTTTGGTATCTTCATAATCAATAACAGGGCTATAATTCCTATTCCTTTCGATACCCCTTATGGGGATATTACAATTGTGATCGGTGACTGGTACACCCGCAACCACACGGTCAGTAATGGGTTAATCATTTTATGTGCCAAGATTCTTGTTTATGTTTTGATGGGTATATATCTAACAGCCAGCTTAACTTGAATATAGGCTTTAAGGAGAGCTCTTAATGATGGCAAAGATCTTGGGATGCCTGATGGTGTTCTAATTAACGGTAAAGGACCTTATAGATACAACAATACTCTTGTCCCTGATGGCATTGACTACGAAACAATCACAGTCCATCCAGGTTAGTAACTACGAGGCACTTGATTGCAAGTATGTGTTGTTTCCTATGCCATTTCTAGCCATTATATCTTAATGAACGAGGCTGGTTTTAGTAGAATGCTTGACATCCAGTGGTTCAGATAGTTGTCACGTGTTTTACATATGGCATTCCAATCTTCCCAATTAACAACACGTTGACACCTTTGCCAAGTTTGGGGCTCTCCAATGACATGTGCTTGATATTGCTACGAAAGCCTACAGTTCATAGTAATTGAAGTTTTATTTATCTTAATTAGGAAAGCAAAAATCCCAAGTGTTGTTTAGCCTGTTATTTGAAGTTTTCTGCATCTCTTCAATTATGTTTTGGAACAAGACTACCACGTGTTCTCATGCTTTCACATGCCGTGACGCCTCTCCCATTTAACAACTAAACAGTTTTACAGAAAATGCAAATCAGAAGAATATAAACTTCGTTGGCATTGTGCAATTACATAAACATGCATCTTTTGGTCCCCTGTATGTTTGTACTGAAATGTCTTTGTCTCCAATTCGACGCATACTTTCCACAATGAAGTTGATGACCAATGCTATCCACAGGAATTGTTAATCTTAATTTCCTCGTTTGGATGTCATAAACTGCAGGCAAAACCTACAGGGTACGTGTAAGTAATGTGGGGATATCAACCAGTTTAAACTTCAGAATCCAAAACCATAATCTGCTTCTAGCCGAAGCAGAGGGATCATATACAGTCCAGCAGAACTACACTAGCTTGGATATACATGTTGGTCAATCCTACTCTTTCTTGGTAACCATGGATCAAAATGCAAGTTCCGACTACTATATAGTTGCAAGTGCCAGGTTCGTCAATGAATCAACATGGCGAAGAGTCACTGGTGTTGGAATCTTGCAGTACACAAATTCAAAAGGAAAAGCATCTGGTCCTCTTCCTGATCCACCACAAGATCAGTTTGATAAAACCTTCTCGATGAACCAGGCCCGGTCTATCAGGTATCGTTGCACTTCATTTGATAGAATATGTTATAGATATGCCAATGTTGTAGAAGTCACTAGTCGGTCGCCAGACTGGCGACTAGCGAGTAGTCGGCTTACCTAGATTGCAAGGAATTTTTCCCTTATCCTATATATTACACTAATCAAACAAAATTCCATAAAAAAATAACAATCAAATACTAGTCAAATCAAAGTATACAAAGTACATTCATAATAATTAAATTCAATACCATAATAAGTAATAACAAGTTCATATACTAAAATAATCAAACGACATAGTTTTGGGCAGAAAATTGAGTTTAAAAAAAGTCAGCTTGACATACTTTGACCGATTAAGTTGGTCAAGCAATTTTTTACCCTGACTAGTCAGTTAGGTGCCAACTAGCGATTTTTTGCTGACTAGTCGGCTGATTATGCCAATTTTTACAACACTGAGATATGCAATGTGGTAAAATAAGGTGTGAAGTTGGGAAATTTAATATACTATTTAGACATTTTGAACTGGTTATAGAAAGAACAAAAATATGGTTCGCACGTTGTGTACTTGATTTCTAGACGATTGCTTCTCCCTAGTGCTTAGAGCTTGTTGTGGTTGATTATGCAGGTGGAATGTAAGTGCTAGTGGTGCTCGCCCGAACCCTCAAGGTTCGTTCAGATATGGATCAATCAATGTGACTCAGGTATATGTTCTGAGAAACAAGCCACTAGAGAATGTTAATGGTAAACGACGTGCTACACTAAGTGGGATATCGTTCTCTAATCCTAGCACACCGATACGGCTAGCTGACAAATACAAAGTTAAAGGAGTATATACACTTGATTTCCCAACTAGGCCACTTACAGGATCTCCGGAGATAAAAACGTCGATCATCAATGGTACTTACAGGGGATTTATTGAATTAGTACTGCAGAACAACGACACTAAAGTGCATACATATCACATGGACGGATACAACTTTTTTGTTGTCGGGTAGGAATGATTTTGTATTTCATTTTGTTCTTATTAGGTAAAATGAAAATTCTGTCTCGACTTGCTCTAATTGATTTTTTTCTCTTTTGAGTTGTCCAACTGCAGAATGGACTTTGGCGAATGGACAGAAAATAGCAGAGGTACATATAACAAGTGGGATGGAATTGCTCGGACGACAACTCAGGTATTTTTTCGTGAAATCTTATTTTTTATCTTTTATTTTATTCTTCAAAACAAATGTATAAAAAGTGTTACTTCTGAGGTGCTTGAATTGAAGAAGCTCGGATAAGAAAGTCATATGGTCAACATTTTGTTTTTGCGTGCTTATTGTAATGCTTTACCATGCTATTAAATTGTGGGCGTGCTTTTGTGTCCCAGTGCCATTTTTAGCATCCGTAATACGTATTAAACTAGGAAATTCCATTGTTCAAGTGAGCAAAACTTTGTGCCTTTTCAGCTTCACGGGCCCTGAACGCATGCTCGTATTTTTTTTGTCTTTGTGCTTTTTAGGTTTTCCCTGGAGCTTGGACAGTAATCTTGATCTCCTTAGACAACGTCGGGGTTTGGAATATAAGAACAGAAAATCTCGACTCATGGTATCTTGGTCAAGAGACTTATATCAAGGTTGTAAATACAGATCCACAGGCCAGTAACAAAACCGAGTTCCCCATGCCAGAAAATGCATTGTTTTGTGGTGCTCTTAGCAAATTGCAGAAGTATGTTTCTCATTAACTGTTACACGTTCGTTTATCTTCTTCGAATAACCTCCCTGGACTTGTTCTAAACTTCTTTTTATCTGTTTCCGTCTTCAGGCCGCAAGATATATCTTCAGCAACATTGATCAGAGGGAGCTGGAACGGGCTATTTTTCATCGTGCTGCTGACATCTGCATTGATTTCCATGTTTCAATAGGGACTAAGTCTGCTTAATTTGTCTTGCATTTGCGGGAGCCTGGATTTGCTTAAGCGAGGTTTGTGGTTGTGAGATTAGGTTTGTAATTGTAGAGTCTTTTGTCGATATGAATTCTTTTATTTCCGGTCCTGCTAATTGCTCCCGGGGTTTCTTGTTTAATTTATTCGAATCTTCATTCTTTATATACCTTATGATTCATGTAATGTTGACAACATTAATCAAATCTTAGCATGCTTTAGCATTTGTTTTTGCCTCTGCATTCTTTTAGGGTAATGTGTTTTAAAGTTTCCCCCATCTGGTTATGTAGTGTCAAAATCTTGATGATGGGATAATAAAATCAGGAAAATACGAAAATTCTATCATAGGCCTGACTTATTAATTCTATTATGCACCTTCTGCATATATTTTTGACGACCGTACTTAAAATAGAGTTTGTAGGTTTTAAATTTTTGCAATTACAAAAGAAACGTAAGTTTATGACTAAATGAGTCAGATTCATACTCCACTTTCTTGGAAATACATGATCAATGTTTTGACACTGCCTGGGCCATTTGAGTAGAAATATCGTTAAATAAGCTTAGTATAGTCTACAAGTATTTTCAACTCTTAATAATATGTTATGGGTTCGTCGACACTCCTGATTCTAATAGTAATAAAAAAAAAAATCTAAAAAAGAAGAGAAGAATTGTTTTTTTAACAATTAAAATCAGGGTACACACAGCCAGGTGACTGATTTCTCTTGCTACAGGAACTCTCCGAGGTCATGAAATGTGCTAAATTTTCATAGTAAAAATTAAACTCTTAAACTCAGTTAAAGAACAAAGCGAGCTATCACCGTGTCATAACCTCACGTTTAAAAAGAGGAGCTGTAGATCCACTGGTCCTGGCAATAATGGCCATTTATATATATAAGGTTGTGCAATGCCAGTCTGGCTTGGGATTTTCAAGTATCTATTTCATGTGCCACTGGCTTTAGAGAAAAGAAAGTGCGGTTTGAAACCCCATTATCCTGCCATGGCCATATCTGGCATTATCTAACCTTGAGAAATTCCAGCCTTTCACATAGAACTCGACAAAAATATTTTTCACAATTAACATATATGAAATTCAAATTTTCAACTCAATTTCATTTAAAAATTCCAATATAATTTTTTTACTTTTTGGACACTTGTTATTTTTTATTATAAACAATTCATTTTTACGGCCTCAAATAATAATCCAATCTCAATATACCGCCCATGTTCATCACTTGAATAAGATATTATATTTTCTACTTAAAAAAAAGAATTAGATCTCATATTTGATGCTGAATTAAAACAACACTCGTGGTTCCATTATTATAATTTTGTTTTAACAAAATAAGAGTGTCGAATCAAAACTTATAGTTTTGAGTCAGAAACATTACTAAACACTACTCCCTCCATTCCTAAATATAAGACTCTTTAGACAATTTGAGAAAATTAAGGAAGTTGTCATTTTCACCTAAACTTCCAATATTATCCCCCACCCTCCCTCTCTCTCACTTCTTTGTCATAAAGAAAGGAAGATGTTGAGGGTATAATTGGAATAAATTGTTGACAACTAATAAAACAACCTTAAACGACAATTAATTTGGATACATAGATATCTCCTAAACGACAATTAATAGGGAATGAAGGGAGTATAATTTTCCTTTACCTAGCGGTTCCATTAGGTCGTAATAAGAAGAAAGCCTCTTTGAAAAGTCAAAGAAAAAGATAACGAAAACCATTTGGTAAAGGGTGAAAATCGTCCGTGTCCCCGTGTAGGATATATTCCTGTATCCAACCAATCAGAATTCGTTATGTGGATATTTCTTTAGGAAAAACTTTTGAGAAGAGATAACAGAAATTGAGAAGAGATAACAGAGATAACAAGCAGTAAAAGGAATAACACTGGCATTCATCAAAAAAGAAAAGAAAAGAAAAGAAAAGAAAAAGAATAACACTGGTAATGATTAGCTAACAGAAATTGAGAAGAGTGATCAAAGTCTTCAAAGAAAAATGTTTTTTTTCCAGTTCCAGTAGCATACTACAAGCTCCTACTAAAATAATAGCCAGCGGATCGGCAAAGCTAGAAATAAAAGGGTTAATACCTTAAGGGACTTGATTGGAAGATAATTAAAATTAAAGGGTTAGATATTTGGGGTGAAAATCATCTGTAACCGTCTGTGTACCCATTCCTGTGCCCAACCAATAAGAATTCGTCATATGATCATTTTTTTAATTATATATACATGACATAGCTGAATCATGATTGGGATTGACACAAAAATGGGACTACTGATTTGAAAGATATACTGAATATTTGAGCTACTACCAATGCTAGAAATAGGAGTTTTTTCTTCTAGAAAGCAAAGGCTTTCACTACTACTACTTCTTACTTTCTTGACAAGTTCCTTAGTATGGAGAAACACCAACGTTAGCTGTAGCAAAGAATCCATCCTTCATAAGAACATCTTCTCCATCCTAGAAACAACAAAATTCAATTTTAAAAATAAATAAATAATCATATTTAGTGAATATAGTTAATGTTTCATTTTTTTTATCAATATATACCTGTTGGCCAACATTATTCTTCTTGACAGTCTGATCATGCATGAGGCCAAATTGAATATGTGGAAAGTGGGCCCACTTTGTGAAACAAAAAAACAGCATAGATAGAAAGGTTAGCACAATAAAGCAAGTCAAACCCTAGATATATATATATATAAGTCATGAACCAAAAGGCAACCATTATAGTGCAGAACACTAAAAATTAATTACATATTAAATATTTTTTTTAGCATATGTTACATGTTTTTAGACAAACGTTACATTTTATGTAATAAGTGTTCTCTCATAATTAACGCTTGTTCTAAGATACGTAACACCTATTTTACACGACAAGTGTTACAAAATTACAACTCGCTTAAAAAAAATTTGGAATCCGACGGCAACAAAATATTCATTATGTATTAAATGTTTGGTTTTCAACATCATAACCGAACCGGAGCCAAAATGAAAAACATGAGCTAGTTTGGCAAAATGACAATTTAATGAAGAAAACAAAAAAACCCTATTGTTCATATATATAGAGCAAAATAATGAATATAAAATACAAATATCAGTTGGTCTTAGACTAAAAAAAATCTAATGTTTTTATATCGAACAAAAGAATGGATACAAATATGACATACCTATACTCCAGTGACGGATCCAAAAAATATGGGATCATTTGATATACACAACAATTCACTGAGGTTATTTATACATTTATTATCTAAATGGAGTAAAATATATCATATATAATTAATTTTTTTTTTCACTGGTGTCATTTGATACCAGTGACAGGTGACTAGATCCGTCACTGCCTGTACCGGATGGTCTTAGACAAAAAATAAATAAATAAATAAATAGAGAACCCTAATGTGGATTAGGCTTACATTCTTTGCAGCAGCACTGAAGGCCTCTCTGTGGCTGATATCAGGATTACCTGCTTTAATACGCTGGATCTCCTCCCTATAAAATGCAAATGAACCATTATCATAACTCACATAAACTAGTGTTCATTAGATATGGACCAAATAGTTATTTTTGACACAAATGTAGTTTCGTGTGTTATTTTCGTCACAAATAGTTTTTCGATGTAGTTTTCCACCACAAAAGTAGTTTTGTGAGCTATTTCTGCCACAAATAGGTTTTCAGTGCCTTTTCTGCTACAAAATAAATCCGCGTGTTATAAGTAACATAATGCGATTTATCCAATTCAGTCTCGACTCGACTATTAATTCGACAGTCCTTTCTCTATTGCATTCAAATTCAAGGGTAAAATTGGCAAACCATCCAATTCTAAATAATTTCCCCTAACCCGCCCGACCCGACCCGATCATTAACCTGGTATTTGTATATCGGATTAATGATCGGTAGCTCGGGTTGGAAGAAGTTGGTTAGAATTAGCTGATTTGGCAATTTTATCAGAATAAGGAAGATAAGAATCACGTAAAATCTGAAAATTTTATCTTGATTAATTACTCACTTGATAAATCGGTTGTATGCCGAGGGGATTCTCTGTTTCTTCTCTGGAGCTGAATACATAATTAATAAACAAAATAATTAATTAATACTACCTTATTGCTGATCTCATTAATTTCTCTACCACATAAACATAAAGAATATCCTAATTTCATCCAAAAAAAAACATGAGACAAGAATATCCTAAAGAATAGTGTGTATCAAATCCATGTTTCTGAGCATCTGACAAAAGGGATTTTCAATTTCACGTTTTGTTTCATAATAAAACAAAGAAAAACAGTAAAGAGATCAAAAAGTCTTTGTAATGTGTGATCCTGCGCTTTTTTTTCTTTAAAACAGTAAATAGATTGAAATTTTAATCGGTTACTATTTATTTAAAATAGGACCATCTGTTTTGAGAAGCAGAAACATGTCTTCATGCAATTTGTTTGTGCGAAAAATATTTTGTTCTGCATAGAATCCCGGATTTTTTTTTCTTGCAACTTTTCTTGGACCTACATTCTCTTATCCCAATACTACCTCCCTTTTTTAATATAAGACTTCCAAGACTTTGAAAATTAAGAAAAGTAAAAAATTAATTTTTTTTAATTAAAATATCACTATTAATTTTTTAAATAGAATTAATGGTATACAAGTATTATTTAAGTGAGTAATATTAATATTTTGATTAATAAAGTACCTTATTTGTTTGTTTCTTAATTTTCGCTACATCTAATCTTATATTAAGGAATGGAGGGAGTATAAATTACTATATGAATGTAAATAACACTAATAACTGAGACTTTCAATATTGGGAATTTGGAAAGATGAAATGAGGAACCAAATAAATATTAACAATATATATATATATATATATATATATATATATATATATATATATATATTAACATCCACATAAAAACTTTTAAAATATATATAAACTTCTCTTTAACTCGGAATAATAGGTAAAACTCCGGATATTTTTAAAAAATAAAAAAATAAAAAATAATAAAAGGAAAGAATTCTCATTCCTTACACCTAAGTGTAGAGGGTGAGCACTAAATTCGAATTTGCCAATTCGATCATTTGAATTCGCCTTTTTTTTCCTCCAGTTTTTTTAGAACCCAAAAAACGACCTAATTAGGATTCGGATTCAAAATTATCGAATTCGAAATTCAGTTTTTACCGAATTGACCGATTTCACAAAAAAACATAAATGAACACCCAGACAATGAATTAAAATAATAATAATAATAATATAAACAATAAATTCATCATCGTTTGATTCAACCATATTTACACAAAAAACTAATAGTAAAATCGACAAAATGATAATTTTAGGGTCTATTTACTTTAAACATTCACTATATAATAAAAGTAATAAATCATTAAAAAAAGGATTTCGAATTCAGTCATAGTTCAACCGATTTCATTCTATTTTTGACCAAATCGAATATAATTTTTACCGGATTATCGAATTGTCGAATTGAATTCGATTTCGGTCGATAATTCGATAAAAACAGATTTGCTCACCCATACTAAGTGGAGAGGGGTTAAAAGGGTCCCCAAAGAATAAAATTATTAGGGAAAGCCCACCTCTGTTGAGGACTGGTGCCCTTGAAAGGTTATCTTTTCCGGTCTGAGTAGGTATGTTGAAGTCGGAAGCTGAAGTCTGATGATTCATAAGAAAATTCGGAGTGGGATTCGAAATCTGGTCCTGCCAAAAAAATCATTTTTTACTGGGTATGATTGGATTGAGTTTGGCATGGTTTGAGACTTAAACTCAGACCTAAACCATCTTTGGATTGAGTTTGTGAGTGAAATTGGATTGGGGTCATGAGTTTGAACCCCCTCTCCGCTTCTTGAATCCTCATTTATTGTAATAAATAGGTCCCTTCCCCAATAAAAAAAGTAGTAAATCGCCTAAATTTAATTTGGGTTTGAGACTGAACCAAAATCACAAACCCAAACTCAATCCAAAGCACACATATCTTCATAGCAAAAGGGCATCTATGAAAATACTACATACATTCAATAATATAAGTAGTTTATGATATGAATAAAAAATTAAGGAAGCAAAAAAAAAGATATTTTATTAATCAAAATATCAATATTACTCTCTTAAATAGAAATAATAGTATACAAATTTTATTTAAGAGAATAATATTGATATTTTGAACAAAACACCTTATTTTTTTTGCTTCCTTAATTTTCGCTAAATGTTTAAACGATTTATATTATGAAATGGAGGGAGTAATAATTTCACAAGACATTTTATGTACCAGAAAATTATGATGAGGAGGAGAGAAGAAATTGTGACCAAAGTGAAGCTGATTAGCAGAAGGCAAAAGCAACTCCCTCATATTAACCGGCAAAAGGTTAGTGCAGTGGCCGCAACGAACCGTAACCGTCTTGGACAAACTTGTACAAGGAACACTCACCTTAAACAAATCAAAAAAGAAGAAAAAATGAATTTGTTAGAAACCCTAAAATCACTAAAAAAAGAGGTGACAATAGAAGAAGGATAAAATGGTAAAACCGCAAGGACAGTGTCACATAAGTTGCAATGGACATAGCAGAGTTGCTCTGAAGGAGTAGGAGTGAGGTGGTCCAATGACAAAGTTGTGATAGTAGAATCAGAAGAAGAGGAGGACATGGTTTTATTTATTTATTTATTGATTCCCTTTTTGCCATACACTTTTCTAATTTATTGGATATTTGGAATGAGATGATGAGATTGATTGATTGATGGGTTTGACAGATTTACCCCCACCTTGGATCTGCCTTTTTCTTGTTATCTAAAGAAAGGAGAGGGACAGAGTAGAGAGGAAGAATCAAGAAAGATGGAAAGAGAGAAGAGAAGAGAGAAACGAGGGCTCTATTTGGAGGAGTGGACAGTGGAGATATGTATATATGAGCACTGCAGAGAAAACAGAAAAGAGAAGAGAGAAGGCTCTATTGGTACCCAAATGGAATACTGTTCAAATACATTATTTGTTGGTAGGGGTGTTTATGGTTCGGGTTTACACATTTTTTAAATTAAATCGAAATATTCGTTTTGAAAAATTTGAAACCAATTCAAACCATTCAAAATCTCAAACCGATGCATTCAGTTTGTATCGGTTTGGTTTGGTTTTCGAGAGATACAAAATATATTAATTATAAAGTAAAAATAAAACATTTTTTTTTATATAATTTGTTAGCAGCTAAAAATATAAAGAAATAAGACTATTGTTTTCAAAATTAAAACACAATAAAAATAAAATAATGAAATATAAATTCATGATTCTTGAACTTCAATATAAAGTAAAAATAAAACCATTTTTTTTATGTAATTACCTAGCTACTAAAAATATAAAGAAATATGTCTATTGTTTTTCACAAGTTAAACACTACAAAAAACAAATTAATGAAACATACAAATCTTGATCTTGATTCTTGAACTACAAAAAAATTACTGGAAAATTATCATACGAGCAAAAAAGAAAAAAAGAAAAAAAATAAAAAATACACCATTATTAGTTTCAATGTAAAACAAAAACTTCAGATGAATCTTAAACCACATACAACATATTGCTTTTCAATCTCTTACTTTAGCACTTGAAAAGTTTGCTTGACATGGTATAAATAAGAAGTTCAATATATTTTATTACAAAAGAGTTCTTTAATACATATTATATATATATATTAAGTTTGGATTATAAAAAAATTGAAACCAATTCGAAAGTTCGATTTTAATTTAGTTCAAAGCGAAACCAGTCCAATGAACATTTCAAGCCAAAAAATCGGTTTCGATTTGTTTAGATCGGTTTAGTTTGGTCGATTTCGATTTTTTCATGAACACCCTTATTTGTTGGGGTGTGTTTGTAAAGTCTCGCTCTTGTTAAATATCTGAAATTTAGTTTGACATATCGAAGATAGTTAATAAGTAGTTGGTCGTGTGTGTTAACCACACTTATAACTCACACTCTTATGCAGACGCAAGCATGATCTTAGGGAAATAGAGGTCACTAGCAGGCAATACGAAAATTAAGTGCTACATCGTGACGGTAGTCGGTAGTTAAGTAAATCGATGTAATACTGTCACACTTATGATCGTACTCGCAACTTTTCGGGCACGAGACGTGACGCTAACCCACAAATCTTTTAATATATATCGTGCCAGAAACAAAGTCAAATACATTACCCACTTTGATATTAACAACTTGTTTGACTACTCGTGTTTAGTACACAATATTTATTTTGTCTCGTACATACATGAAATAGTTTCAGCCTTCAGATTTAGTCGATCTAATGTTTGAGTTAAGTAGGATGAACAATAAGTCTTCAATAGTTGTGAATAGCTGTTAATAGATATTTGAGGAATAGATATTCATCATTTTTTTCTTAACCATTAGCTGAGTTAACTCAACGGTAAAAAATATATCCCTATGTACATATCAAAATATTCCTGATGCCCACCGAATCCGAACTCAACTATTAAAACCATGGGATTAATGAAAGTACATTAATCATATATGAATCCAAATACAAATAATTCCCTAATAATTTCACACGAGAGAAAAGAACATGTGTGGTGGATGGAATTTCCAAGATATGTTGTGGGTGTGGGAGTGGAGATAGAGACACTGAAGAGCAGCCACCACAGCCCCAGCACACACAGTCGGCAGATGTGGGAGAGAGGAGCCAGAAAGGGACGTTTGCATGGTGTGTGGGATAGCTTTCACTTGTTGTTTTCAAAACTTATACTACCTCCGTTTAATGATATAAATCGTTTAATATATGTAACGAAATTTAATGAAAGTAAATAATAAGATAATTTATTAGTCAAAATATCAATATTAGTCTCTTAAATATGACTCGTATACCGTTGTTTTATTTTAAAAAAGTAATATTAATATTTTGATCAAACAAATATATAACGACTTATATTATAAAATAAATGGAGTATTTATTACACGAGATTTTGCATCTGCCAAAAGGCATAGTTGTCCAAAGCCAAAGACTCTTTCTTGTGACCTTCGGACAAACAAATTTCATGGCCCAGACACTCCCAAGAGTCTTCACCCTCCGTCTCCGACTGCGCCTCATTAGGGTTCCTATGTATCTATACCATATCATTATAAAAAGATAAATAAGCTTTGTAATTACATAGGCCACTCCCCCCAAATCCCATTCCATTCCTTATCATTATACTATTATTATATTAATTTGTTTTTACTTGATATGATTTGACCACTCATTCCTTCTGATACAGGTACGAATTGGATTTGGTAAAATCATTCAACTTTACCACCTTTGTCCTTTTCTATATATGTATTTATTCTAGCACTTTTATTTTATTAATATTTTTTTTTTCATTTTTTGTTTATGATATGAATGCTAATTCCACTATGCATACCACACCTCCATATATCTAGAATTTTTTTTAGAGCCTACATATATCTAGACCAGAGGGGATTTTTATATTAAAAATTCTACATTAGTTAGTTAGTTTGTGAAAATATTTAGAATTTATATGATTTGGATAAGCATCCGCTCTTAAAATATATTTTTGAGGGATTGAATTAATTTCAAATCAATTTTTAATATTTGTTTTGAAGTCTTGCGGCACTCGACTACAAACCCTAACCATTTCGTATTTTTTTTGGGTTCTTGAATATATATTACTAACTCTATTCCTAAATATAATACTTTCATGACAAGTAATAAGAATTAAGGAAGAAAAATATTAATTTTTTAAAAAACAAAATATCAATATTATAAATAGAATTATTGGCATACAAAGTTTCTATTTAAAGATAATAATAATAATATTTTAATTAAAAAAACACCTTGAATTTTGTTTCTTAATTTTCGCTACTTTTCTTGAAAATCTTATATTTAGGAACAAAGGTAGTATTTTATAATTATAGTACGGAAAGAATTCGACGAAAAAAAAATCCAAGGACTAGCATTGCTTCCTTATATTTGGCTGGATCATAAAATCTTTGCTTTACTGTTATAGTTCGGAAGATGAATCAATCACTGTAATCTTATCAAAACGTTAAACGGTACCATTATTATTTATTTGTTTATTTATTTATTATTATAAATATAGATTGAGAGCAATGTGGATGGAATTCGAAATCTATTGCCTGATGAGGATTGATGTTTTCTAACCAACCAATCGTTGAAATGTAAATAGTACTACACGTATTTGATTCGGGAACTATATCACAAACACGTTCAGATTTGATGAGTTTGTAGCGACTTCAAATTTTCTAATACATTAATTACTACACTATCTAATATGTATTAATAAAATTATTACATATAAAAAATTATTATTGGATAAAGTTAAAATCCATTGACTTGAATTAATAATTTCATTAGTGTAATTGACTATGTACTAGAATATCAGAAAAATGCTTATGACATAGCCATTTGGCATTTTGAACCACTTTGTAAAAGGAATGTAATAGGAAATAGGGGTGAGTATCGAATTCGAATTCGTTAATTCTGTCATTTGAATTCGTTTTCTTCAGCATTTTAGACAAAAAAAAAAACCCGACCTATTTCGGATTCAAATTCATAATTACCAAATTCGAATTGGCGAATCGGAATTCAATTTTTGCGAAATTGACTGATTTCACGAGAAACTAATTGAACATCAAGACAAATTTAAAATGAAAATAAATAATAAATTTTAAAAAAATAATATAAACAATAAATTCGTTATCGTTTGATTCAATCATATTTACACGGAAAATTAATGAGGACGATTTTTAGTGTCTTTTTATTTTATATATTCACTATATAATAAAATTAATAAATTATTTAAAAAATGACCGAATTCAATAAGATCCAACCGTTTACGTCCCATTTTTGACCAAATCGAATTCAGATATATCCGAATTATCGTATTCACACTCAATTACCGAATTTGAATTCGGTAAAAACGGATTAGGAAGACCTCTCGTACTTCTTGCGTTTATCTTTGTTTCAATATGTAGGGGCCGAAGAGGGAGGGATGGGGCTAAGGTGATGATTAGGAGGTAGGGTTTGTTGGTGGATGTGTTTGGGGTCGATGAATCTTGACAACTTTTTTGTTGTTTCTAAAAAGCTTAAATTTAAGTGTACACATTTAAGTGTTCTGATAATTAAATGTTTTGGTAGATGAAATAGAAAAACTGGGAAAGTTTGTTGGTCTTTTACAGACAAACAACATGAAATTTCAACAAGCTCTATATAGCAGTTCAGTTATGGTGCTGCTCCACATTTATATAGCCCTAATTTCTTTGTACTATCATTGTAGCCAAAAAACAAAAATTGTAATAGGATATAGTTGGAAACTCTGGGACCCTGATGTAGATATAGTGTCTGTGAACATACATTTAGCATCAAAGAGTATTACGTAAGAGGAATTTGGGATCAGGATTAACGTAATCATTCCACCTCTCCCATTTGATTAGGGTAACATTCCTTGGAAAAATCCATGTTCGACCGTCGTTTCAGTCGCTAGTCGGTCGATGTTGGTCAAATTATGAATGAATTGCAACTGAAACATTATGTCGCAAATTATCTTTGTGACCAATCTTTTGTTCGGTTGTTCATTTTAGCGACTAAAAAAGGGTATTAAATTTTAGCTACGTTTTCTGTCGCTTTATTTGTAAAGCTATATTCAAATTTGTGATCGTTTATCACTCACAAACAAATTAAATACACTGTCAACCCCTTCAATCAAAGAATACTTGTTTGGTCTCTCAACGGCCACAAACATACCAACTTCGACCAAAATAACGACGGAAAACTGATCAATTTTTCCATGGCGACCGAATTTGATCTTAAAAACGGCCGTCAATATACAAAATCAATTCACCGACCTTTTATGCGAAATGCTTTTTTTATAAGTCCATGATAGTTTTTCAATTTACTATATATATATAAAGCGAACTTAGGGGGGAAATGTCAAAAAAGGCATGAAGAGTCAAGAATGAGTATACTTATCTTCAAGTATTTGATTATTATTCAAGAGTTAAAGCTTAATTTCATTTCTTAATTTCATAATCAAATTATAAACAAATACGACTCTGCTATATATAGTAGTTATATAGTATTGAAATTATAATCAACAACTTATTTGCCAACAGTTCACCGAATCTTATTAAAATGAATTCTCAATTGTGTAAAAATGTCTCCGGAGCCAAAAGTTAAAACTTTCTCAACATTTGTGGTCATTTTTTAAAACAAATATTCCTTAGCATAGATTAAGATAGATTAAGGAATGAGGGAGACCACAAATATTTTTACCATTATACACTTAATTAATTTAGTTTCTTCTCAAACTCCAATCCATCCCCTTTCTCTATAATAAGTGTAATGTTAGCAAAAACAACCTTAAAAGTTAAATATTTATTTTGTTTTTATTAGGAAGGGCACATATCTTCGTGGGTCTACTATTGTTTTAATAGGCTCCCTTTATTAGGTCTGGTCGTAAATGATATTTCAACGGATTCCCTAAATCTGACCCTAGATCATTTTATGGGCCTTTTATTGTGGGCCTATTTAGTAAGATTCTCAAGATACGAATGGTCCGTTTGTTCAATTTAGGCCTCAATCAAGTAGCACTTGATCCAAAACCCAAGAGATTGTAGGGGCTCGGTTGCATTTGCGCACCATCATCACAAAATATTCTCTTTGAACTTTAAAATTTATTTTTACAAATAATTCATATTTTTAATTATAATACATAAATTTTAAAATAAAAAATTAATTTACATACTTTCACGATTCTAGTGCGGAACATTTTTTGTATTGTAAGATGCAGAATAAATTTGCAGCTATTGAATGTAAAATTTGAAGGTTGAAATTGTATTGGAAAGAACACTCATTGATCTCTATTTAATACCTGTTAGCAGTGACGAAGCCAATACTTTTAGATTGGAGTAGTTTTATCTTGGTAGGCTGCTAAGTTTAAAACTTACATCCAAGCCAATCAATACATTACACGTAGGAAAGAGAATTGAAGTTATATCAATTCTCTTTCCTACGTGTACTGCACTCATTGGTTTGGATGTAACTTATAAACTTAGTAGCCTATCAAGATAAAAAATTTCTTTAGATTGTGGGCGAAAAACTGTAACAGTATGCCGCATAAAATATTAGGGGCAAATTTGATCAAATATTCTAAACTACATATAAATAAAAATAGTGTTTGGGTCCGCGCAATACGCGGATTATTTGGGTTAGTGTTATAAATGTTCAATTCATTTTTTTTTCTTTGGCTAAAATACTTCTATTGGAATGAAGATAGCGCACATTCTTTTTTTCTTTTTTTTTATTTCTTATAAACACTCAATGAAGCTTTCCTTGGATTTCTTGAATCTTCTTGTGTGTGTATATATATATATATATATATATATATATATATATATATATATATATATATATATATATATATATATATATATATATATATATAAAATTTATTTCTGTATTTTTTAGATTCGTGAGAAAACAAAACAAAAATAAAGCCATTTGAATTATAAAATAATTGAAATTTGTTTCTACCACCCATGCCTTAATATGTTTCTATGTTTACTAATAATATTGATCCATCATTTCACCCATTCATCCACCAACTCCAAATTGTAAACTTAAAAGAAATATATTGTAGTTTACCACATAAATGTAGCAACACGTGCATTACATTAATGATTTTTTAACAAAAAAAAAAATCCAATCCATTCATATGTTTCATCTAATTTTTCTTTCTTATTAATCATTTGATTAAATCAATAGTTTAATTTCAATTTATTCATATAAGTAAAAATAAGAAAAAATGCCGATGAAAGCTAAACTTATTCATATTCGTTTGTTCATTTCTTTTAGGGAAAAACTTAATTCATTTTGCAAATACAACATGATAAGGAGGAATATTATTTTTAATTTTCTTTTTTCATTTTATAAAAAGTTATATTTTTTTTTACATAATTTAAAAAAATAAAATAAAACCCCGCCTAAAAAACTCTAGTCTCATTCTTCTTGCTTCCATTCGGCCACCGCCACCACTCCAATTACCGCCGACCGACACTACCGCTTGTTCTACTGCTTCTTTTCCTCTTGCTCTCGCCCTTCTCATATCTTCTATTATTTCCCTTTTGCTTTCACCATTTTCTCCATTCAGCCATCGTATATCATCTTTCCCTCCTGTTTTTTTGTCACCCACTATTACAGTCGGCAGCCTTTTCAGGTAGTTTTCATACCTCACTCTCTCTTCATTCTCTCTCTATTATTCTTCTCTTCTCCTTCCCCTAATATCTCCGACCAAATCTGCTACAGACAATTCTTCCGTCCTCTTTTTTTTTTTTTTTTTCTCCAAGTAACTCGCCACATACGCGATACCCACCACCGTCGAGCCGCCGCCCACCACCCCAAAATTTTTCCTTTTTTGTCTTCTTTGCTCTATCAGTATAGTCATATAGACTCAAAGGTCCATTGAACTTGTGGAAAATAATGATAAATATATTGTTTGTTTTTTAAAATCAAAATGGCCACACAAGAATTTTTTTTTGAATAAGTAAAAAAGATTAAACATTTATCAAAACAACATTGAAGAGACATAACTTGATGATTGAATAAGTTTTCAACGAAAAACTTACTAGAAATCAACAAATTTTGCTTCAATACTTGAGAAAATCTGCACAAATATGAACAAATGAGTGGATTACATAAACTAAAAAAGAAAGACAAAACACGAGGCAAATACATAAGATTGGAGATTTATGAGACTATTTGCATACTTGTATTGATAAGTATTGGCTTTTATAATGAATGAAGTTGGAAGATGAACCATAAAAATTCTTGTTAGTCAAGATGCCTATTAACTTTCTTCTTGTTAGAAAAAAACATTTTGTCTTCCTAATTTATTACGTATTATTTATTTATTTGTCATTCAAAAGTTTTACCATTAGTTGATGTGCCGACGTTCTTCTTTTTTAAAATGAAAAAAAAACTGATGTGCCTATTCACTTTCTTTTTTTATGAAAAAACTCTTGTCTTCCATCTTCATTATTTATTATTATTATTATTATTATTTTTTGTCAATTCAATTTTTTTTTTGTCAATAGCTATTGGTATAAGTTATTATTATACCCAAGTAATAGAGAAGAATTTCATATAGAATGTCTATGAATGTATATAGAGAAGAATATCTATATATTGTAAAAAGATTTATAACTAATGTCTATAGTATTGTATATATAGAAGAAAGTCTATTAGAATTCATTCACTATATTATAGATTTTAATAGTTATATTTAATTCATAAAATGATACATATTCCATATGTTTATCATATTAAGAAAAAAAATCATTACTAAGTATCATTAATTGATATTCATATATGAAGAGAATTAGTGATATTTGTTATAATAGGTTTATTAGCTAATTTTTTTACTAAAGATTTTATATTCATACCTATTTAAAATTTGAGCAAATGTTATTAATTTTTAGGGCACAACATCCTAAGAACTAATCAATGCCCCCAATTGCCACATGGAAGGTTGTCATTGGAGGAAAACCTACAACATGCCAAATGTTATCTCTATAAGCTTCCTCCCAAACTTTATTATCTTATATATAAAATTTACTATATCTAGTAGTATTTTTAAAAATCTTGGGGGAGGAGGAGGTGGCGACTGCATATATCCGAAAAAGAAAATTCCTTTTTCTTCAATTCCATACCGAATCAGTACTAAAAAAAATTGTATTTTAGGCTTGACTCATTAGTTCTGAACTACGCTCCTCTTAAAAGTAGAGCCAAAAGGCAAAGGGGCTGGACCTACTATTGAAGTGGACTCCATGTATTGCAAATATGCTTAAAAGTCAGACGATGTGAGATTCTCAAACACGTGTGGTACCAATTTTACCCTCTCTATCTAGCGTGCAAACTATGTGATCACAAATGTGGTCCCTTTTAATTTGGAGCCAGCCAGTTGAATTTGTGCACTCCAATTTTAGGCATGGGGGACATTTTGGGAAACAATTATTATGCCTGCATATTCCTCCTTTAGATTATTCCTTCTGCAACTTCCAACCTTTGACTTGTCCCTTATGACTTGAATGTCTATTCTCTGTAGAAATTGGCCTTTGATCATCACAATTTTCTGGAATGGTGCTGGGAGGGTAAAATCCTCTTCCTACATATAGGAAATTGATTAAAAAAATGTTCTCGTTCAAGCAAAAATGAATCAGGAGCAGCTATTTTATGTGACAATATCCTACGCTAGTTGATTATAGCGTCTTTATTTAATGAGGTGCTTGAGAGTGAGTGTTTCCCTAAAGTACTAATCCTTCTCAAGCAGCCTCATTAGAATGAGGTGCTTCACTAGAGCTAGTGCTCCAATGAAGCACCGCGCTATATATCAAGTGTGGGACATTTTGTTTTTTATGTTTTAATAATGCTGTAGGTATTATAGTGGAGATGTTAGATAGGTACTAGGAGTGAAAGATGCTTCGGGTGTTGCTTGATTCAGAAAATTGATGGGGACCAAAAAGTGATCCCACCTTGTAAGAGTGCTACTATTAAAAATGCTCTTAGAAACGGTGCTTTATTAAGAAATAGGTTGATGATTCAAATCAGATATTCATTCTCTAATATATATCATAGGGAAAGGGAAAGTCGTTATATCCTGGTCTTGGATTCGAATTACATGTCTGTCCCTAGAATGACAGTCAGTGTCACACCCCGTCTCAAAGTGATGAAATGACGGTGTTCCAAATCAATGAAACACCGAACCCAAATGACTAAAAGGAAACTTCAACAGTTTTATAACTTATAAAAAAAATTCATTATTCATCAGTTGATTACATCATAAAGGAATTTCTAAGTTCTAAAGAAAATACTAAAGTTATAATTTTTCACAAGTTTGTCATTACAAGGATTAACTAAACTAGAAATCGTCATCAAAGTACTCCTCCTTGTAGTTCTTGTCTACGGCACCATCAATATACTCATCTGCAAAGCATTCAACAAATAATGGTGAGCTAAAAGCCTAGTAAGCATCGATCACCCTCGGGATGAAGTATAAAGTAGACTCGAGAACGTTTTCCCAAAACCCAAAGCATTTGAAATATACAGAGACTGAAATAACTTGAAAATGTAATTTAAAACAATGCTATACGGAACTGAAACGGAATAAGGACGTAAAACGGAACAAAACAGAAAACAGTCTAAGCACGATCGGCGGACGAAGTATCGTCCGCAAAATGTTGCCAACAAATCTGACACAAACAAAACGGAAATTCGTGCTACAAGCACCATGACTGCCAATGCACTTCAAACGGAATTCTTGTGTCAAACCAAATGATATAATCTAAGCAATCACAACACGTAAACTTCACACAATTGAGCTCAAAGTTTGGCAATAATTCTAAGCCTCATGTTAACCGCCTTTAACTACTATTACCCGTTAAGAAGGCCTGAATACTTAACATGGATCCGGATACTATTACCCTCCGAACGGCGAGACCTAATATTTTAGGGACACGTCTTGTTATGTCATCGCTCACCATTGTGAACTCCACAACAACTGTTAACAGCCCTACTTATTATTCTCGTTAGGAATCGAGTCTGATACTGAACTGACTGATAGTGCTCCTGGGCACTTTAACTGATTATGTTCGACAATGTCCTAGACTAGGATTATCAAAAGGTCAAAGCTCTAATTGGAAATCAAACACATAAGGACTCCAACAAACCGATAACTAATAGAAATTACAAAAGCAACAATACATCGAAAGCAATCACAATCACAATTAAGCAATTTACATCAACACTTCATCCTTTTTGAATGCATTGACAATATGAATGAAAAACCAAGTCAAGCAATTCAATAATTTCTGTTAAACTAGCAATTCGTGATGTTTTAGGGACTGAAAATTAAGGGTGAAGGATCCTTACTTGTTCAACTTAGACAAAAACTCCAAAATCACCAAGTCACCAAAATCTGGCGGAAATCAGCCCACTGTTTCTGCGATTACTCTCACTCCAGAACTCAAAACTCTACTCCGTCGAATCTTCTGCCACTACAAAAAAAAACTACCTGTTATGACGAACTTTTCGTGACGAAGTCATTTTTCGTTACGAAAGGTATACTTTTCGTAACGAAATTCGGAATCGTTACGAAAAGTTAACCTTTCGTAACGAAAAAAATATTCGATTACTAAAAGTAGTAGTTTCGATATGAAAGGTCTACCTTTCCTAACGAAAAATACATTTTCGATCACGATAGGTATAACTTTTCGTGACAAATACCTTTTTCGTTACGAAAGGTCAACCTTTCCTAACGAAACAAAAATTTGTCACGAAAAGTTTCATCTTAATTTTTTTTATTTTTTTTAAGAATATACATATATAAGTATGATATAATTTAGAATATAATTTTAATTTTTATATTTGTTTAGTCTTTATATTAAAAGTATTACTAAAAAATAGTATATATGCAACTAGAATAATTTTATTCTGATTTTTTATAACAACTTAATACACAAATACATTGACGAAAATGTATTAATTTTAATTTTGTTCATAAAAAAAAAAAATCACCAAACAAAGAGAAATTAAAATAATTAAAGGTTCAAAATACAAAACTTCATTATAATAAATATAATAGGAACAATAAGTAACAAATGACCAACGTAGCTCAGTGGTTAAGTGCATGACATACAAGCTAGAGGTCTTGAGTTCGATTCTCACTTCTATGAAAATGTGGAGACTTTATTCAACATTATTGTAGAGGGGCGGGTGAACTTGGGGCATGGCTCGGCTCGGCTCCATGGCTTTCAATTTTAAATATTTTGTAAAACTTTTAGTAACGAAATTTTATACTTTTAGTAACAAACATTTCGTCACGAAATGTCACATTTCCTAACGAAACATGTTTGTTACTAAAGACCTTTAGTAACGAGTATACTTATTCGTTCGGAAAAACCTTTAGCGACGGGGCTCTCAGGACGAACTTGGTGACAAACGATTTTCGTTACTAAAGGTCTTTAGTAACGAATTTTTTGACCTTTCCTAACGAAATTATTCGCTACTAAAGGTCTTTTTTTTTTCGTAGTGTGCTTAGCCTCGTCAGTTGGCTTCGAAACCCAATTGGAATCACTCAATTCTGATCTCTGTAGCTATATCAATTGATCATAAACCTCACAGTACTCAAAAAATCTGCACTCTTTCCTTCTCTCTTCTCTTTCCTTTTATTTTCCCTTTCTAAAACTCCAGCCATAACTCACTCCTAAAGAGCCTTCAAATCCCATACATTCCAACCCCTAAAGTTTCCAAAACATACACTTAAGTCCCTTAGACATCCAGTATGACCAAAATGCCCCTCACACAAATCATACCACATATAACACATAAAAATGTTGTAATATATAACTAGGCACATTACACGTCACATAATATCATGTTATAACAACAATAAACACACACGTGAAAAAATTAAAGCAAGACATGCAAAATTATTTTTCTAAAAGTTCCGGGTATCACAGTCAGAAATAAGAATGAGAAGCAAAAGAAGAAAACATTTCATGGATTTTCAAGTTAATTAGTGTTAAAGATTCCAAATTGAGGATATTTCTTTTTATATGGCTTGGACAATTTTACCTTTCTTAAAATACATTTTGAAGATTAGAGTTAGACTCAAGTCCATTTTTAACTATCAGACATCAACAACTTGAATTACAAGGGATAGCATCTACAAAGGAAGGGTACCTCGGTTTTTAAGTAAAGTTTCTTCCAATAATGAAAAAAAAAAAAATCAAATTTCTTGCTCTTTACTTATTGGCTTTTCAAGAAGGAAAAAAAAATACATTTCTCAGAAAGAAAATGGGCAACCAACAACAAAGAAAATGCTGTCCCTTTTTGTGGACACACCTAAAAAATAACCCATCCAAATGTGCCCCCTTTTCCCTCTAAAGTGTCTTTTGGTGATTATCATTTATCTATTGGAATCATTTCTTTTATCCAATTCAAAGTAATTGGATAAACATAAAAAAAATACTCCTTAGTACAAAGTACAAGGTACCAAAGTTGATACCAATGTAACCTACGAACTAGTACATAAAGTGAGTGGTATCTGCTATTGGATTCGTAGCTAGCTAGACTAAAAAATCTATTTCCCTTTAAATGAAAAGAACATAGATAAGACAACGAAACCTTGTTCAAGTAAGAATTCAAATTTTCCAATTAAAGATTCAGAGTTCCATTCTCACTTTAGTTTAAGAAAACGACAATTTATAATATGTTTATAGAAATTTTTGTTATGAAGCTAAATTATTATATAAATTCCAACTGGATTAATTCAAGAAAACAAAAGAGGGAGAAAAAAGCCATAAATGAGGATCAAGTGTGAGCATTCATTTGGGTTTAATCTTACTAAGCAAAACAATGCACATTTTCTACCTTTCTTACAATGGGTTCTATCACGTTTCTCACAAATCAATTTATGCTTTTTCATCTTCAAAATAATTTTTTTCAAAAAAAAAAAAAAACTAATTCAAATAACTGTGGTAAACTATTGACCAGTCAATGGCCAAGATTAAAAGTTCGATTCCCTTTCTCGAAAGAACTAAAGAAAGAATTATAACTAAAATGTTACATACTATAGTGATGTTATAATGTATATTGTATCAGTCAAAAGCTATAGTTGAGAATTATATATATTTATCTTTATAATATACTCCCTCCATTCCTCAATATAGGTCGTTTATGACACTTTGAAAAAATTAAGGAACTCAAACAAACACTAATCTTTCCACTACAATAACAATAATACCCTTCCTTCCTTCTTCTCTTTTAATTTTCCAATAAAAGATATGTTGAGGGTATAATTGGAATAAATTATTGACACCTAATTAAAAGAAATGGAAATGACAATTAATTTGGATATATATATCTCCTAAACGACAATTAAATGAGAATGGAGGGAGTACTTGGTTAGAATAAAAAAAAATAGGGGGACTGAAAAGGCCATGAGTGAAGAGTCCGGGATCTGATCAGGAGTGAAAAAGCATATTATGGTACTAATAATGATGTATTTTCACATGGGAGTCTCCCCAATTAGTAAACAATATGAGTCACTCAATTCTATGGCCGTCTTTGTTAGATTGCCCCCACAGCCCTTCAAATTAATTGAACGGAGCCATTTCTGGTGGTAGGTCCCGCTCAATGTGAGGGAACTTTGGGTCTAGACCCATAAGAACATCCGTAGAATTGAATTTTCCTTACAATATTATATTGCTTCATCTGCAGACAATAGGTTTTAATAACCCTAATAATAATAGGATAATATTCCCACACATTTACACATGCAAATCCCTCAGTACGCATGACCTGAATTTCACCTGCGTAGTCTGGAATTTGCAGAAGTCTATGAAGACTCTATTGCAGGCCAAATAAGTAAATGAAAAAATTTAAGTCAATTTTCTCAGTTAGGTAGTGTTCTATTCAGTAACAGGATACAAAATTTTAAGTTTAAAATTCTAACTTGTGCATGCAGGACCTACCGGGTTGGTGCAGTCTTATTTTTTTTTCTCTTATTTTTTTTTATTTTGACCTTACCAGAGGAGAGAACCCTAAGTAGGGCGGATAGAAGATCGGCAAGCCAGTTACCCCAAGAGGGGAATATAAGTGCCTCGTAGAGGAGGTAAATTAGAAGACCGGCAGACCGGTTGCCCCAAGAGAGGAATATAAGTGTCTCACACAAAGAGAACCAAAGAATTGGAAATTAAATTATGCCCCTTTGTGTGAGGTGGGGTATCGAACCCACAACCATGGTTGAGGGCAGACCATAGCCCAGTGTGATTTTTTTTCTCTTTTGAGTGGCTATCTAATAAAGTTTTAATCTCAAAATAATTTAATTTTTACGAAATTCAATATGTTTTATCTCAAAACCATACAATATCTAACCAGGCATATCTTTGCGATTAACGAAACCCTAGATAAATGTAAACCCTTGTTCAGATTTCAGAGCGTAGATTATACGTTTGGATCAAGAAGGGCACCTGCATTTCTGTTTGTGTGATGAGAGCTGGGATAAAAGAATGATGAGGCCATGAGAGCACGCTCAATTATTGTGTCTTTACTGTAAAAATTGTCCATTGATTTAAAGGGACTTTCATGCTTTGAATTCAACCCAACTAAAGTCGTAACATAATTCTTGTTTCTCATTTTCATTGCATAATAATTATACAACTTATAAGAATCTCCTTTTCTTAGGGGTATTAAAAGCCCCTCCTGAAATTTGAAATGTACAAACATTTCTCACATCTCCTTTGAATATTCTTCACCTTCAAAAACTATACTACCTCCGTTCCATAATATAATTCGATTAGGACATATAGCGAAAATGAAGGAAGAAAAAACAAGTTACTTTATTTGTCAACATATCAATATTATTCTCTTAAATAGAATTAGTGGTATACAAGTCCTATTTAAAATAGTAATATTGATACTTTGACTGACATAGTAACTTGTTTTTTGCTTTCTTAATTTTCCATTTCAAATTCTCCTTTTCTGGCAACTTCAATCAATATCGTATAAAAGATAGACGGTGGTAAGCCAGCCCGGAGAGAATCGTGAGCTACATGTGCTAAACGGCTTATATTATTCGAATGGTATGGAATGGAGGTAGTACTATATATCCTTTGAGCTTTCCACCACAAATTAACATGCCTCTTTTTTGTTTCTGTTTACTCTATATACTCCAATACCTTTTCTGGTTCCCTCATCTATAAGTTTAATCTTCATACCATGGCTATGAAGAATTTATTAATTCATGCTCATTTGGGCTGATGAGCAATATTTCTCGCCAAATTGTCTACGTGCTTATCTATACCTAGCTAGTATTTCTTCATGAACGTTACTTCCTCTATTTCATAATATAAGTCTTTAGTAACACGCGTTTTCAATTTTACCAACTACTTATATTATACTCCCTCCATTCCCTATTAATTGTCGTTTAGGAGATATCTAGGTATCCAAATTAATTGTCGTTTAAGGTTCTTTTATTAGTTGTCAACAATTTATTTCAATTATACCCTCAACATTTTCCTTTCTTTATGATGTAGAAGTGAGAGAGAGGGAGGGTGGGGGGATAATATTGAAAGTTTAGGTGAAAATGACAACTTCCTTAATTTTCTCAAATTGTCTAAAGAGTCTTATATTTAGGAATGGAGGGAGTAGAATAGAATGTAGACAGTAATACATCCTAGACTTTTCATTCTTGTATTGGATCCCATGACATAGGTTTATATCATCATGTGTGTTATATGCATCTGGAAAAGGAAGGAATCTTCTGGTTATTTCTAGCTAGGTTTCTCTTTTGAGGATGATCCATGATATGAAAAACAGTTTCAGGTATTAGCCAATTGTACTGCATTTAATTTGGCACCCAATGTTAGTACGATATGAGGGTACGTGCAATAAACGTAACATGACCGGTGGTATTTTATAAAATTATATTTTTGTTCTCTGAAATTAAATATTCATTTATTATTTATGTAGACGCTCAATCCTGAACAAAAAGATATAGATATTGTTATCTCAAACTTCAGTGCTTATAAAATTCTACTCAATCCATTTCATGTATAAGGCTTTTAAGGCATTTTAACTTAGATTTAGGAATGGAAAAGTAATGTTATTTTTATTAAATTAGTGTGAAACTAATAATAATAATTTATGATATTTATGGCATAGTGTTCAATAACCTACTGCCTACATTAATAGAGATGAATCTATGAATTGCATACTGCTTTTATCAAATTAGTATTCAGAATTTGTCCTTCATGTCAATGCATTCAGTACTACAGACCAATAAGCCACACGGGCTGTTCCCTTTATAATGTTCTAGGGGACAAATTCCAGATGAGAATGCTATACAATCCCTCTCTTCTTTTCTTTGATACTGAGAATGTGAATCGAACAATATGAGTATATTCTCTGATAAGAAGTGCCTTTCCCTATCTTGTCACAATGCTCAACGTACTCTCAAGTAATAATGATATTTTTATATGGATCACCTCGCCTTATTAGATTATTGAAATTGGAGCAAGTTCTTTTATTTAATTTTCTTCTCATTTTGCATGCTCAAATTTTATATTGCTTCACATTAATAGTACTCCCTCTATTCTATAATATTAGTCATTTATGATATATAGTAAAAATTAAGGAAGTAAAAAAATAAGATGTTTTTTTTAATTAAAATGTCAATATTACTCTGCTAATGCGAAAGCCTTGTGCACTGGGTACGACATTTTTTTTTTATCAATATTACTCTGTTAAATATCAATACTACTGTTAGGGATGGCAATTTGACCCGTGACCCGTCGACCCGCCCTGTCCCCGACGTCTTTTGGGGCAGACCCGCCCCGCCCCGTGAAGAGAATGGGGCAGACTTGCACCCGTGAACGGGGCAGATCGGGCATGGTATTTGTGCCCGCCCCGATCTGCCCCATTGTCATCCGTAACTACTGTATACAAGTTCTATTTAAGAGAGTAATATTAAAATTTTGATTAACAAAGTACTTTTTTTTTCTTCCTTAATTTTCATTACATATCTTAAATGACTTATATTAATTTTCCCTACTTTATTTTTCATAGCCAACTTTCGCTGGATATTGTAGTAAGCATGTATAAAGGCAGTAAGAGTAGTGTTATAAACTGGGTAAAAATCGTCTGAATGTACCAATTTTTGTGCCCAACCACTCAAAATTCGTCATGTGAACATTTCTTCTAATTATATATACACATGGTAAATTGTGAATGGTTAGATATAAAAATAAATAAATACACGGATACAGACAATTATTTGCCACATAAATTTCCACATGAGGAATACTGACTCATAAAATTTGGCACAAAACAAGCAAAAAAAAAAAAAAAAAGATTAAAAAAAGTGAAATTAATTCATTAAAATAGTTTTTGAACTGCAATAGGAGAAATACATTCGACAGTTCATGTGTGTTACCAGCAATAATTGGTGTCCAAACCATATAATGCAATAGTTATACACTTATATAAGTAGGTCTTTCCATTCCAACACTACAAGGTGTACCGCAACAAAGCGCGTTACGTACCATTTTATTATTATTATTATTATTATTATTATTATTATTATTTTTTTTTTTTTTAAAAAAAAAAAACTAGACCATTTATAAGTATGGTCCAGTTTTTTTTTTTAAAAACTAGACCATTTTTTTTATTATGTACAACAACAACAATAACTGTGGTTATATTTATATTCCCTAAGATTAGTATGTATATAATTAATGGGGTAGTTAAATTAAAACATATAATATTTTTTCTTACTTCCACAAATCAATTTCAGAACTTGGTGTAGTTATTGAAGCAAGATCTGAATTCACTTCTTGTCTATTTTGTTCATTAACCATAATGTTCATTTGTTGATCACTCACATGAATTGAAGGCGAACCCGAATAAGCCTCCTTGTTGCTAAGGTCTACATGGCTTAGCTGAGATGCAACAAATTTATCGAGAACCCGCCAATCGGTCACTTGATCAACTCCCTGCTGCTCATTGTTGTTATTATGATCAAATAGAGAATTCATTTGTTGTTGATTGACCTGATGCAAAATGTTCCCATAGGGAACAGTTAAATTGGAGCAAAGAGAAGGGGATGATTGTGGGAATATTCGGACTTTCGAGTGGGGGAAGTTGGAGAAATGCATCTTTATGATGATGAGGCATCATATTGTATTGTTGAAGATGATCAAGTTCTTGTTTGCAGTATTGAGGATTGTATGAAGGGTATGGTTGCGAAATTCGCCTTGGAGAATCGAAATCGGGCATAAAAGAAACTTGATCATGAAATAAACACAATTGATCATGCTCTCTTTCTCTTGTTGTTGTTGTTGTTGCTATCCTCTTCTTGAACACCCTACACACTGCCCATCCTTCTTCCTGATGCAATAAGAAAAATGTTATTGTAAGCATTATAAAAAAATTAAAAAAAATAAATACAAGAAAAAAAAGCAAATCATAGGAATTCATGATGTAGATTGCATTGGTAAAGATGAAGAAATGTAAAAATGAGAAGGGTTTATCCTGGATTGCATTCTTTCTAGTTAGGGTTTTGATTTTATTTTTTTTTATCATGGGGAAGGGATGTTGAACATGTGACCTGGTGTCCCGAGTTAGAACGTTAACTGCACCAATCTTCCTTGAATAGCTAGGGTTTTAATTAATATATACGTTACATAGTTTCTGTCTTGTACGAAAAGTAATATATACTTATCACTAGACACTAGGGGTTATGTTCACATATCTTCATGAAACTTTTCTTGCTTCCTTCCTTCTGCATATTGACATTTCTTCAAGATTGTGATGAGAAGATAAGAGAAATTGAATGAAATTTTCAACACAAGATATTAAGTGAAGAAAGAAAATGTTATGCAAAAGGAAGAGATTCAAGAACCAACTCAATTAAATACTCCCTCGGTCCAGAACTGAATATCCTCTTTTTACAAAAAAAGTGAACATTCAATTCAAGACAGAGTGATCAGTATCATACTCTTTAACAATTTTTCTTATTTCTTGAAATTTTCAACACAAGATATTAAGCGAAGAAAGAAAATGTCATATAGAAGGAAGAGATTCAAGAACCAACTTAATTAAATGCTCCCTCAGTCTAGAACTAAATGTTCATTTTTTTATTCACATTTTACAGAAAAGTGAACATTCAATTCCAGACATGAGGGATCAATATCATACTCTTTAGTAGTATCAGTTGTGAGACGCTTGCCTGAGGAGTTCCATTCTCATTTGTTTCTAGTCTATACTCATGCATTATCCAATCTGACTTTTGTCCATTTGGGGCACGACCTTTATAAAATACCAAGGTCTTTCTCATCCCAATTAAAATATTCTTTGAGTAAATAGCCTTGTCTCTTCCTGTAGCCTTCCAGAATCCCGCTTTTGTAGCTCTATTTGTTCGAGTTCCAGTTGGATACTTCTTATCCTTGTGACTAAAGAAGTACCAATCGCTCTGCTCGTCGTTACTTATCTTGCAAAGTTCTGTTCAAATATAAATAGAAAAATTAAACAATGAAATTTCTATATATTCCGAGACGGATGCACCTTATAGTCACATGCCCCCACTGGAAAAAATTTATTCACTTTAAATTATATGTTTATGCACAATGATTAGGTTTATGCGATTAAGTTAGTAAGTTAGTGATCGCGCTAGAAACTTTGGTGACCCCAAACTCAAAAAATAACCAAACACAGAAGACAATGACGTTGTCATTCAATTCTCTTGACTTTCACGCAGGTTACGATCGCTTTCTTCTAAAATTTTACTCGTCTCACACATAATATGAATTTATTTTTTTAGAAATCCGTCCAAAAATATTACATTTACTAACTAAATCCGTCAAAAAACTATGGATGCTTCCTCCCTCCCCAAATTTTTTAAAACGTCGAATTTTCTATAGGAAAATTTGAATTTATTTGTTTGCTCCATCTCTAGATGAATGTCCTCACTGTCACTACATTCTGTATTCGTCACTGTATATATGTTATACTCTCACCATCACAAATTAAATGTCCGTTTTACTATTTATTTTAATAAGACAATATAAAAATTAAACAATGAAGTTTCTATATACCTTATACTCTCACCGTCACAAATTAAATGCCCGTTTTACTATTTATTTTAATAGGACAATAGAAAAATTAAACAATGAAGTTTCTATATATCTTATACTCTCACCGTTACAAAGTAAATGTCCGTTTTAATATTTATTTTATTAGGACATTGGACGTTCAATTTAGGACATACCTTGAAGATCCCATGGTTCAATTTTGTAAAGATCGACTTCTTTAATGACATCGAGGTCGATTCTTTTGGAAGCAATCTTCTTTCTGAGATAATAGTCAACTAATTCTTCATCTGTAGGATGAAACCTAAAGCCAGGAGGAACATGTGAAAATGTATTCATGTTCTTTCTTCAAGACCTGCATTTTAAGTTATATAGTACAAGATATATGTATCAGCTATGGAACCTAATAAATGAAAGAAAATAAATGAAAATTTATCATAGAAAGGGTATTTAAGTTGTTTATTACTGATTAAGATATGAGACGAGAAATGAATTTGTAAAGAAGCACATTGTCTGAATGCATTATAAAATAAATGTTGTAAGAGGAAACAAAAATTACTTGACAAATAAAATGATTTTTTTTTTTTTTTTTGACAAATAAAATGATACTCCCTTCATTACATAATATAAGTCGTTTAAGGTTTTTATTACTAATTAAGATATGAGACGAGCAACGAATTTGTAAATAAGCACATTGTCTAAATGCATTATAAAATAAAAGTTTTAATAGGAAACAAAAATTGCTTGAGAAACAAGATGCTACTCTCTTCATTCCATGATATAATTCGTTTAAGTTGTTTATTACTGATTAAGATATGAGACGAGCAACGAATTTGTAAATAAGCACATTGTCTAAATGCATTATAAAATAAAAGTTTTAATAGGAAACAAAAACTGCTTGAGAAACAAAAGGTTGAATGAAATATGGGAAGAAACTGTCTTAAAAAATAATAAGTAAATAAATAAAGAAAAAAATAAGATATCGGTCAATGAGGGGAACATGAATTATTTGAAATTTGCAAAAACAAAAATAAAAGTATGCATTGCATTCTTGAAAAGAAGAAGATTTTTTTTTTTTTTTTCATTTTTTTTTATTGGACCTCACCAGAGGAGGAGCCCATGTAGGGTGGATAGAAGCCCGACTGAGCGGGTGCCCCGTGAGGGGAGAAGTAGAAGCCCGGCTGAGCGGGTGTCCCAAGAAAGGGAGTATAAGAACCCACACAAGAGGAAGCAACAATAGGAAATTAAATCCTTTATTTTTGTGTGAGTTGGGTATCGAACCCACAACTAAGGGTTGTGGGCAGGCCATCTCCCCACTGGACTATGGACCTTGTGATTGAAAAGAAGAAGATTTTTTTTTAAAAAAAAACTAGACCATTTATAAGTATGGTCCAGTTTATTACAAATATATTATTATAAGACCTCACCAGAGGAGGAGTAGTAGAAGCCCCCGTGAGGGGAGAAGTAGATGTCCCGTTGAGCGGGTGTCCTAGAAGTCCTCACACAAGGGAACCTAAAGAAATGACAATTAAATCATTCCCCTTGTGTGAGGGAGGTATCGAACCTGAACCTCTCGGTCACAGGCAATGGATGTTACCCACTGGGCTACCATGCCTTCGATAAAAAAAAAAGAAGAAGATTGGAACCTCTATAGATATAAAAATGTAGGATCCTTAATTAGCTCTAAGGAAGATGTGGTTTACAACTATAGTGTTAGAAACTACTCAAGTTTGCTTTTCCTTGAGGCATGAACAATTGCACCACTTGCAAAATAATAACTAGATAGAAATGATTATATATGTGCAAACAAAATTTCATGTCTTTGCATATATAGAAGAAAAAACATGACAAATGTATATGAAAAAACATGTAACAAAAGTGGGAAAAAAAATTATAGATCTTTCTAGGATGACTTCGAATTTCTTTCCCTAAAATCAGCAAATTAAGGGCTCGAACAAATTTAAAGCTTGAAATTGTAGCATTGTCAAATCGCAAGAAAACAACCAACACCAATGAGAATAGCTGACAATATAATGTGGTATTCGACCTGTGTATTGCGGAATCAAATTCCCTCCCTCAATTTAAAAATCGCAAGAAAACAGAAGCATAAGAACAACAAGGCCACCTCCCTTGAGAAGAAATAAAAGAGTAGGATAAAAATTATAGTAAAATATTAAAAAAGATTAATGAAGATACAGTAATTTAGTATTGAACTTCCAATTCATAGTGGCCAAATTTTCAAAATCCCACCCCAAACAAATAAAAAGAAGAAAAAAAATGTTTATGAATACCATTGAAGTGCATAGATAGAGTAACCCTTACTTTCAATCAAGCTAAAAGGGAAACATAACAATAATCAAAGAAAACATTTGTCATGAACAAATCAAACCCTACAAATTTAAAGGACAACCCAAAATAATAATAATAACAACAACAATAACTCTTACTTTCGATCAAGCTAAAATGAAACCATAACAATAATCAAAGAATGCATTTGTCAAGAACAAATCAAACCCCTACCAAAAAAAAAAATAACAAAAGACGCGCACATATAGAGTGTATTTGGATTGGATCTTGTTTGGATTTGATACTTAAACTGAGACCCAAATTCATTTTGAATTGAGTCTGTAAATAAAACTTCAAACACTAATTTATAAAAAAAATTGTTTGAATTTGAAACTAAAACTCTAAATATCAGTCTGAGACACAATCTAATCATATCCAGGAGGAAGTGAAGAAGAGTTGAGAGGGTAGGAAAACAACCTTGAATCGGATAACCCTTTAAAGTGCAAACTATGGAACTGAAATTTTTCTTCAAGGTAATGATCGATCTTGCTAAATAAAAAACTTCTCTAACAAAAATTCAACTTCTTTAATTAACCCTTTAAAGCTTGTCACTATCTTGAAAATTTTGAGCCCACTAAAGCAGACAAAAAAAGGAGCAAGGAAGAATATTTTTCCTTGGGAATTGAACTGATTTTCCAAACTACCTTTGTACTCCCAAAACCTTTGTCTTCTTGTTCTTTCGACAAGAATGATCAAATCCCAAGGAAACAAACAAGAATGGAAGAAAGAAAGTAAAATGAAAGCCCCAAAACAAGGGGGAAAAGGGGCTTTGAGGAATGGGGAAAAGAAATAAAGGATAGGATAAGGATTAAATAAAAAGGAATGATGAAGAATTAATACACAAAAGAAATAATCGTTCTTCTTCTTTGGCTTTGTTTATACTATAACTTTTTAATGACCTTTATCTTTTTGAGTATATAGAGCAGTAAGAATCGTCTGTCGCCATTCTGTGTTTCTTTTCTTGTCCCATAATATATATGGTTCTTTCCATACTAACAAGTATCGTATTCAATATTTCAAAAAAAAAAAATTGGTCGAGACCGGGGTATCCACCGACAACAGTAACTAATCTCCTCGCCATGAGACCTCTCTGAAGAGGTAAATGGATGACCATTAAATGCACTCCATTCCCATTGCAGGAATCAAACTTCTGACAAATATTTCAACACTTGCGTATTTTGCACAAGAGATGTTATTTTTTCCATGGTCAATCAATCCTCTATTATGGTAAACCATCTTATTTAAAGCAACACTAATTGTTGGGGCAGCGGAAGCAAACACACGGATAATATGGAGAGAGAAAGAAGAATAAATAAATCAACACGAAAGAACACTAAATTTTTTAACGTGGTTCGGTCTCAATGCAGACTTACATCCACGACCCCGAAGAGTAAAAGCTTTCACTATGTAATTTTTGGACTTAACAAAATTATAAACCCTCTCGCAAACCAATCTCAGGAAACTCACCATTTGAGTTGGTGGCGCCCAACGCGGCACACACAGATAATACTAAACTAGGAGATCATTATTTATAAGATTTTCCTCCCCCTAGTTTCCTAACACAAACAATGTGAGATATTGAGAGAATCCCAACATATCCTCCATTCTCTCAATTTCCCAAATTACAACTTAAATAGAATAAGGAAACCTATATCTTTTGGGATCTTTAGAATCTCTAACAAATTCTCTGTTTTTTCTCAAATTCCCAAATTACAATTAAAATATAAAACCTCTAACCCTAGGTCTTTTCTTGGTTTTCTTCTGTATTTCATCTCAGTTTTACTTCCTTGATGTTGGGCCAAAGAATGCTTCTTTTCTCTCATCACAGTCATGAGCCTTGTGCCTTCTTCTAAGATCTGCTATTCTCCCGGGACTCAAACTCCTCAAATGAATCGAATCTGACTCTTCACAATCTCAAAGCATCGCGCTCTGATACCAATTGTTGGGGCAGCAGAAACAAACACACGGATAATATGGTAAGAGAAAGAAGAATAAATAAATCAACACGAAAGAACACCAATATTTTTAACGTGGTTCGCTCTCAACGCAGATGATGAGGACACACCTAAGATGCTACCTAGGACAAGTTATTCAAGTGATCCAATGATCAACATTCAATGTCCAACAACAAGATCGCTAGAAGTAGAATAATGAACCAAGCTTTATCTACACTTATCTGAGAGGTTCAAGCTAAGGAAGAAGAAAGGATACTTCTATATAATTCTATTCATCCAAGACAAGTCAATCTCATCACTTTTAACCTAGAGACTCACAACTCAAACATGCAAAGTGGCTAAGTGCATTTTAGAGAGTTTTGTACATTAAAGTCTATCTTAGACTTTAATTAATATTTCAGCTTTTTATTTACTTATTTAGCCGCATTATTTTAAAAGGACATGTGGTTCATATAGTTATTTATTTTATAGTAAGTATTAGTTTAAATTATTTTACTATATACTCGTAATTGCTTTAGTTCCTAGTCCAATTAGGACTTAGTTTTGTGGGTTTCTAGCCGAAATCCTTCTCTATTGAAAGAGAGATTTCGGCCACTTTATTACTTGGATTTGATATAATATAATTGTGAGATTTATTCATTTGTTACTTTGTGAATTGAATTTCTTTTTAGACCTTCCTTTCATTGTTACTAATCAAACAAGTTAGTTCCCTTGTTGTGGTGTTTCATCATCCATTTAGTGTTCTTCTGCCAAGGTATTCAAGTGCTTATCGCTGCTTGGAGGTCTTGTGTGTCGAATACTTTGAAAGTCCTCTGCTAAAGTAGTCAATTGCTTATCGCTGCTTGGAGGTTTTAGCGAGTCATACACATGAACTAAGTTCAAGTTAAAGAAATATCCTTCTTTTCCATTTGTGTTTAATCTTGATATATCCAATTGTCAAGGTTCTTCATCATGACCTACATCCACGACCCCGAAGGGTATAAACTTTCACTATGTAATTTTTGAACGGAACAAAATTACAAACCCTCTCGAAAACCAAACTCAGGAAACTCACCATCTGAGTTGGTGGCGCCCAACACGGCACACACAAATAATACTAAACTAGTAGATCATTATTTATAAGATTTTTCTCCCTCCTAGTTTCCTAACACAAACGATGTGAGATATTGAGAGAATCCTAACATATCCTCCATTTTCTCAATTTTCCAAATTACCACTTAAGCAGAATAAGAAAACCTATCTTTATTAGGATCTTGAGAATCTCTAACATTAATAACAAAGAAATTAGTTCCAATTGGCCGTGATAAAACATATTGGCCATGGTAAAAATCTAAAGAAGTTGAAATCCATTATTTTCATCGTACCATGCTACTATGGACGAAGGCATAACTTTTAGGTTGGTGACGAAAAACTATAACAGTATGCCGAACTAAATATAAAAATTGCAAAAAAATGATGGAGGCGAATTTGATTAAATATTTCGAATTACATATAAAATTTATTATATCTAATAGAATTTTTAAAATTTTCGGACGATGACTGTTCCACCTGCCTCGTCTTCGTCCCTGCATACTACCATTAGGGGGTCCATTGTGTGGGCAACCAAAAGCACATTCTGCTGTATCATCTTTGTTACTCCCTCCATTTCTAAATATAAAACTTTCATTACATGTTGTGAAATTAAATTAATGAAGCAACAATTACGATATTTTTGTAATTAAAATACCAATATTATTCTCTCAAATAATACTTGTATGTCACTAAAAATATCTTAATTTTTGCTTCCGTAATTTTCACAACATGTCCAAAAAATCTTATATTTAGAAATGAAGATAGTATTTCAGAAAAAAAAATGGTCACCTTCTTTCTAATCTTAAACTATAATTAATTCTTACTCTAATGAGGCTTATTCCACTAATAAGAGCTAAGGTCTTCTAATCTAAGTTTGAGAGGCGACTCCTATCTAGTAATATATGGGAGAGACAATTGTAACATTTTTGCAATAATTTTTATTAGGTTGGATAAAATATTCTTCAAATATCAACTGAATTAGTTTATTGAATAATGCCAACAGATCAAGTGATCCTTACTTATTTGTTCACACTTGTAATTCCTCAAAGCTTACTTAGGGCAAGGTTGTGAGTTCAAAACATCTTGAAAGGATTTGAGTGACATATTTGTAGAATTTCATGTCAACAAACCTAAGTGCTTACTAAATCTCAAATGGAGTAGTCAGCGTCAAATACAAGGATACAAGTCACCAAAAATAATAATAATAATAATGGCTAGACACCAGCATATAATAATAATAATAATAATAATAATAATAATAATAATAATATATTTTACATGTTAAGACAAATTTTTAAAATATACGTATAAATAAAAGAAAAATTAAAGTTATTAAAGAAGTTTTCCAAGGTTTTGGTTTGGTTCTTTTGGAGCAAGATTCATAATAAAATATAAGTTGAAGCCCTCACCAGCAAAACTTAGGAGCATTCTGGTTGGTTGTTTGGTCTACAAGTTTATAATCTTTTGCCCCCTCTTACAAAATGGGGTCCCACAAACCGACCCAATTGACTATTACAGAGACCCTTCTCCAAATACATTCCCTTCCAAAAAGTAACTAAAAAGGAAAATATCAGCCCGGCTTAATTAGCCGCTCAAAAGATCTCGAGCTGAAGCACAGTACGGCTCGATTCAGACCCGTTGAAATTTGTGGGCTGTGGGACCCGTTAAAACGGAATGATGTGTGCTTGTAGTGTGTTTGGGTCTTCGGTACGTGGAGGCTAATGGTCCGGCGTGGGCTAACCCTTGATCATTAGGGGATTACATGGGTCTGGCCCAACTTTTCTCTATCAGTCATGACATAACACCCGAAAAAGGGGACAAATATTTTTGTCGAGACTTCCGTCCTAGATGACATGGCGGTTTTCACGACGCGCCTTGCCACGTCATCTAGGACGGAAGTGGGGCTTCTGTCCTCAACCGGAACGAAAGTGGGACTTTCGTTTTCATCCTGCAGAAAAAACCCTACAAAAACCCTAACTTGGTCCCGTGACTTTGATCATTAAAGCTCACAAGCAGGCAGGTTTTGTGGTGCTTACTGGGGCCCACACTATTACCCTCTATTCTCTAAGAATTCTTTTGGGCCCACAAAATTTCCGAGTTGTGGGCTTAAGGCTGTTGACACGTGTGCAAATATTTTAGTTGCACGGAATAGTATTTGCCCAGCAAATGCGGAACTGTACATTTCGAATTAATCTGACGATTAAGTTTATCTAAAAAAATGAATAATTATTCTTTAATAAATAGTAGTTTAATTTTATAAATCAAAACTTAATCGTTGAATTAATTCATCTAACGGCGCATAAACATTGTATACGTACCAAATAAGAATTGAATATGTTACCAAGTATGTTCAGAGCTTGTGCGTGCCGGTATGTTAATCCAACCCAGCACTTTTGCTCAATTGAGGGAAAAAGTGCAAAAAATTACATATTATATTCTAATTTTCAATGCTAATTTATTTAGCTTTACAAGTAATATACAAAAGCATTTACAAAAAATAAAAATAAAAAGTAGTATAGGAGTGAAGCAAAAGCTATAGACGTGAGCCAAGTGTCATAGAGCCCCCCACAGATTGTGCTTACGTGGCATATTTGAGGTCAAGTTCTAGAATTTAACTTTAATCTTTGGTGTAAACGATGAAACATAATTAGATTATGGTTAGACGTAATTAATTAGGAGCTTTATAATTTTACTTTTGTAGTGCAAAAATAGGAAACCCTTTTAATTTCCCTAATATATAGTATTATAATCTACACGATCAATATATATATATATATATATAATCATAAATTTGTTAGTGATTAACTTCGAAGTTTTGATGAAATTCGGTACATTAATGTTGGTATAATCACACCCATTTTCTTAGTATTAAGCTAGATACTATTATACATCAGTAGTTAAACTTGATTTTCTTAAACTACAAGTTAAATACACAATTGTTATATCACTATAATATCAATTTTTTCAGAAAAAGTATAAACATAGGCCTTTTTCGTGTATTTAGGGATAACAATTCTCCGGCCTAAATTAGGGTGTCAACCCGGTTAAGATGAGATGAGGTTGATGTCCGGGATGAATATAGTCCCCCCGACCGAGGCTAGGGTTGAGGACCTGAGGCATTATATTCCGTCCCACCCTCGTCTAGACCTTATTAAAAATAGTTAAATTCTCTTTTTAGCTCTAAAAATAAGGAGGTTTTTTTATTATTACAAATAAAAGTTAGTTAAAAAATATATTATATTCTTTTTAAAGAAATATCAAAATTGATTAGATCTCGTCGAGAACGAGGATGAGGCGGAGGTAGAGCCAGAGCCAGGTCCCTGCCCCCACCCACCCTTGTTGCCATTCCCACGTATAATCACTTTTGTTTCTCCTCTAAACAGCAGAGCTAGTAAATTAAGTTTGATCTTAAAATTTGTATGTGTGACGAAAGGATCAAATCGAAGAACATGTAATAACTTGAGAACTTGAGATTAGACAACGTATATCCCTTTAGTATGCACACAAGTTGGCAAATTCTTCATGTTCTAAATAAGGTGCCAAATTGAAAGAGGTTCCAAGTAATAACCATGAAGGAATAGTTTGACCATCAAATACAGGTGGTGATCGATGGTTATATCTCCATGTAAAAAAGCACTCCGGCTCATATGTGGAACATGAAAAGTTTCGCACCGTGCGGAACAATATGAATCGTCGGATGATAGTTTTGAATGGTCCATATTTGGAGAGAGAAAATTTTTTATTTTTTTTTAAATCCAGCCTCAACTTTTCTCTCTTCAAATATGGGCCGTTAAAATTATCATACGACGGCCCAAATTGTTTTGTGCGGTGCGAAATTTTTCCTATTTCGCATAGGAGCCGGACTGGTAAAAAAGAGAGAAAAAAAAAGATCAACATTTGGTCCAAAGCAACAGTACAACAAGGATACACTGTAGAAACAATTCGAATCTACTGTAACATAATTATGTAATATTTTTTATAATATTTTTAATTATAGAAATTTCAGTTATATATTCTAAATTATACAAAATAAACTATAAACTTTTAAAAAGTAACATTGAATATTATGTTTAATAACGTTATAATATATATATATATATATGTGTGTGTGTGTGTGTGATGTGTGTGTGTGAGAGAGAGAGAGAGAGAGAGAGAGAGAGAGAGAGAGAGAGAGAGACACGATGTTATGGAGAACTAGGAGTGGGCTAGATGAGACCACTCCACCAACTGCTTTGTTATTATTTTTTTGTCAAAATTGAGGGTGTTCACTGCCAATAATAGTGACTAATTCCCTAATCATGGAAGCTCTCTAAAGAAGTAAATGACTGGTCATGAAATGCGCTCCATTCTCATAGGTAAGAATCGAACTCCTGACCTCATGGTTAAGGGATAAAGCAAACTACCACCACGCCACACCTGATGGTTACTGCTTTGTTCTTATTCTAATGAATGAATAACATCTAAAGAAGGCTTCCTAAGAAGAGAGTGATGCTATTGGCTGAAATGTTTACAATCAGTTGGGAAATTTTTATGATTGTTAATATAGACTCATTATTGTTGCAAAAAATCCTTTGTCCCCATGTGTATCCCTGACCAATCACAATTCACCCTATGTATATATATAATTGAAAATAATAATTATGTAGTAAATTCTGATTGGTTGAGGACAGGATTAGAGAGAGGAATTGGGACAGACGATTTTCACCCCATTATTGTCTCGGCTCCCCACGTTTGAGCTAAGAAGGATAGACGAGTAGTACTTCTTATTAGAAAGCCATTTCTTCTAAGGTGTCTATTCTAAGTTGTTGTTTTTTCTAACAGTATTAAAAATATTTATTATCAGGAAAAAAAGCATCGAACCCGAATTTTATTTTTTCCGGTTAAAAATATTCCACCATCTACACTAATTTTACCTGACAGAAGTCTATTTTAAGTGCATTGCAAGAGAAAGGGATATATATTTTTTATTCATTCCATACTTATAATACGCCAATGTGAAAAGAATTTACACAAAGAATTTTGGTTTCTTTGTCGAGTTCTTATTGGCCACCTAACCTGCCATCAAGAAAGTTCCATCACTTTTAGACAAATTGAAATCTTTCTTTATTAGTTTTCCATAAGAGAAAAGTTTCATATATATAAATAAACGATTTTTACTTTTACTCTTTTTATCAGTAAACTGTTATTTTAACTCGTTTTATATATAAATTATTTTTAAACTACTGTTTTTGTCAAATTTGTGTGAAACGGTGGTTTTCGATCACTTTTAATCACCTGATATGCACATATTCACAGTGTCAATAACTTAAATTGACAAAAATAACATTAAGACTGACAAATATATACATAACATGTGTTCAAAAGTGACTGAAAATTACTAGTTTTACACTATTTTGACAAAAGTAGTAATTCAAAAATAGTTTACATAGAAAGAGTTAAAATAAAAATTTATTGACAAAAAGAGAAAAATAAAAATTATTTATGTATATATTGGGAGGTTTTCTCTTTTCCATAAAGCCATATTTGATTATTTTGTAGGATTTTTGCATCTGCTTTTGTAGGAGTATCTCCTTTCAAATCTATTAATTTTAGGGTTTATTATTAATTTTGTTTTGATGAATCATTTTAGGGTTTGATATAGGGATCTTCTTCCTTTTTTTAATAAATTGGGAAGGGGATTCGATCCTGCAACATACGGATGTTATATGACACATCATATTAACAGCTATTCTGACGAAGATTGACTTGATATAGGGTTTCTAAAGAACTGCTCAAACTAATATACTAGTATTAACTATTTATTATTTCTATCTGAAATTTCACGTCTCATTTTAACTTAACATAAAGATATAAGAGAGTGTCTAACATATATTATATTTAATTGAATTAAATTATGTATAATAGTCTAGTATTGGAAAATTATGGAATTTTGTTTCTTGAGGCTTGGCTTTTGTAAGTGCTTGTTCGTTACCAGCAAAGGGCAAAAGGGTATGGAGTAAAGCTTAGGCAATGATCAATACAAAGTAGGCCATACGTTTCATGTCAATTTTAAATTTGTATACCTATACATCAAGAAAAACGACCTTTTACCTTCTTTATCTTCTTCTTTTTTTTCTCATATATTGATATTTAATTCCATGGGATATTTGTTTTCCACATTACCCAATTTCATCCAATGTAATACTCTTTATAACATTTTAATTACGAACTTTCATTCTTTTATATATATATATATATATTAAACTAAACAAAATAAAAAATTTGAAGGACTAAGTGAAAATAAGATTATAATTAAAAATGTAACAGAAAGTGTAATATAAAAGATCTGGTATATAGTTATAATAGAGAGAACAAGAACTATCTTTAGGGGCAAGGTTTCATAAGGAGGTATTTGAGAAAAGAGTTAACAACTATTTATATTATTAAACTATTTACGAATTTCTCTTTATAGTATTAAACTATTTTTTTATCTAAATATGTTACTCAACTATTTACGTTTATCAAAAAATATACAACCACCCATTTTTTGGGTGTTTTCCGGCCAGCGATGTCACGTGAGTTGCTTCGGAACATGAACAACGATGAAAAGGAAAAGAAATCTTGGAAACGTCGGGCGATAAACTCGCTAATTTGTTGTTGCAAGCGGCAAACGAGTCCATCAAATTAAGCGATTATGGCCCGGGGTTTCCAATATTTCTTTTCCTTTTCGCCTTTGTTCATGTTCTGAAGCAACTCACGTGATATCGCTGGCCGAAAAACACCCAAAAAATGGGTGGTTGTATTTTTTTGATAAACGTAAATAGTTGAGTGATATATTTAGATAAACGTAAATAGTTGAGTGACATATTTAGATAAAAAAAATAGTTTAGTACTATAAAGAGAAATTTGTAAATAGTTTAGTGTTATAAATAGCTATTAACTCTTTGAGAAAAATACTGGAGCAAAGACGAATTTAAAAAATAAATGACTAACGGTCTAAAAGAACAATATCCATAAAGCATTTTTGAAAAGTATCATATTTACAATTCCATACATGATGAACAGATTTTACAACATAAATGTCCCATTGACGATACAAACCATAGAAATTGTCATACACATGTCTAATTATATACATGGACGAAGTCAGAATTTTCATCTCGAGGCAAAAAACTGCAATAGTATGACAGAATTACATATAAAATTAAAAAAAATATATATTGGGATAAACTTGATCAAATATTCCGAAATACATATAAAATTTACTATATCAGGTTTAATTTTTAAAAATATCGAGGGCATGATTATATAATATTTAGAAAGGGACAGAGACTGTCGGATCGGGAGGTGGGTATCGCCTTTCTGTGTACAAGAGAGGGACAGAGACACAAAAACTAGAGATATTTTCTCCTTCCGGTCATGCCAACCTTTCAAAGACCGAGTAAAATGGAAGTTCTGGTTCATTGACTCTGGTAAACCTTCCATGATTTGGTTGCAACCCGACATACTAGTTAATAATGTGGTGTGTCATTTGATCAATATGTTGTGAGATTGAATTTCCTTCCTCATTTAAAAAAAGAAGAAAAAAACATTACATGATTTGGTTGGAATCCAGTCAAGCGAAAAGACTATAGAAATTTAGTCAAAATTAAAATATATTTCAAAGGAGGTCACTTTAGAGGAATCGGGCCTCGAACATATTTCAGAGCCGGTCCGACCTGCAAAAAAGGTAGGGGCCGCGCCGATCCGAATTACAACCAGCAATTATAAGGATCCAAATATTTTGGACGCTCCTTTCAATGATAGACATAAATTATTCCAAAGCTTTCGAGAGTTCAATACACGACCCCAGTCTACAGTCAGACACATTGACAGAATTGAGCAACCGAAGCATGAGTCTCTTGCACCAGAAACTATCCAAGTTGCAGATACAGGTTCTTTTGATGCATTGGCAGATCACCAGTTGGAAGACGATTACGACGACTTTATTCCTGTTCGCACTCGCAAAGGAAAAAAGGGAAATATACACGCTCCTACTGAGCATCATATGGAGACTAGGTACAAGCCTTTTAAAAGACGTTAGATCTTACAATTATTAATATTGATAGTCTACTAGGAATGATGTTCCTTATGTAGTAGTGGATTTGTTTCCACCTTTTATTCGAGGGTAGGCAACGTCCCTCTCTTTGTCGGTTCTGAATTTATTTCAATAAAAGAATTTTATTTAAAAAGGTCTACTTATTTTATTTTATGTCGCTTTACTCCTTCATCTTCTTGATCTTCACTCGATCTTTGGCTTACAAGAAAACAAAAAATTTAGAAAATGAAAACATCTTTTTGCCACATTCGAATCCAATATGAATGATATTGTCATGCTCCAAGTTCGCATGCCCAAGAACTGTGAATTTTTTTTATTTTTTTATTTTTTGCAAGAATATGAATTGTTTTTTTATTTTTAGCCTCACCATAGGAGGAGGATCGTCCTAGGAAGGGAGTATTTATTTGCCCCATATAAGGGAGAGGTGTCGAACCCTCGACCTCACGGTGGTGGACAGTGGGGCTATGGACCTCTTGACGCAAGAATATGAATTGTTAATACTCCTTCCCGTTCACAATAAAAGTGTATTTCTAAAAAATTTAACATAAATTTGTTGTCACATATTATGAGATTTTGGCTTAATTTCCCTCGTTGTACTTCTTTTTCTTTGATCAATAAGCTGGTAAGGGTACATGTCAAAAAACCCCACCACAACATAATGACTTCCTTAAAAAAATGGTCAAGAAGACAGTATTTGATTTCCAAAAGTACTTTTATGACAAAAATAAGCTGTCCCAAACGGGCACATAATAGTATTCTTTCCATTTTCAGTTGTGGAAGTAAGTGATGAGTTGATTCAGTGCTAGGTCTAAACAGTCCGGCTCCTATGCGGAACAGGGATTGTTCTGCATGTGCGGAACAATTCCAACAGTATGATGGATTTTGAACGGCCCAGATCTTAAGAGAATAAAGTTGCGGCTGGACTTAAAATATTAAAAAAAATAAAATTTCTCTCTCCAGATCTGGACCGTTAAAAAATCTTATCCGACGGCTTGTAGTTTGTCCCGCACATGCGGAATAAAAAGCTGTCCCGCATAGGAGCCGGGAGCAGGTCTAAAGGGCAGAGATAGCAGCTACCTTCCCAACATTTTAAAAATGCTAAATTTTCTATAAAGAAAATAAAAATTTCTGAACAATTTTAAAAAAATTTACATCTCACCCACTCCCCGCACCACCCCAAAGAATTTTTTTTCTTTTTCCATCGCCTAAATTCTGAATCCGCCCTAATTTGTTTGGAAAATTCTGATATAGACCTGGCTTACCATTTGATCATGGACCACTTGGTTCAGAATTAATCACATCACCTTTTTTGATTAAAAAAAAAAATTCTCATAAGGCCCCACCTATTTTTATTATTTTAATCAAAACTGTGATGTAGCTGAATGTGAACCAAGTGGTGCATGACCAAGTGGTATGACAAATGCATATCAGAATTATTCAATTTGTTTGGTAGAAAAGTATGTTTTTGGTAGTAGTACCATGCGCTTAGCACGCTGCAGACGAGACTTCTTTTAATACTCTCTCTCTCTTAAGTTTCAACACAATGATTAAGTTTATTGCTCTTTCATTTTTCACGTGACTAATTCTACCACGAGAAAACTCCAATGCTTCGACTAGCAAATCAAGAATCCTCTATTCATCAAAAAAAAAACAAAAAATGAACTATGTATGAACTAACCATGACCATCTTGAATAGAAGAAAAAGAAACCGTAATTATATATATTTAGTACTCAATCAAATATAGTTGGCAATGTGGTGTGGTGTTCTACCAGTATATTACGTATCGAATTCTCATTCCTCATTTTTTATTTTAAATTGATTTTTTGCTTCGGTTAGACCAGTCAAGTTTGGTCCAAATATAATTTTTTTAAGACATTTTTTAACAGTGCCATCATGTTGTAAATGTTAGTTGATCAATACCTATATATGAATATAATAATGACTTATGATTAGGAATTTGTTTCTTTTCTGTTTGAGTTGAACCTCTAGGTATATGTTGGGAATGGTGACAATGGCGAAAAGGGCATGGAAGTAATTATGTCAATAGCAAGAGAGATGTATGATTAGGTTTGGTTTATATGTCTCCTTCAAAACAAATCACCAATTATGCTAACAATTATTTGATTTTGATAGGAAACCAAATAAAGGTCTAGAGCTAGATTGCATGATTACTGTCACATTCCATTTTACAGTTCGGTTCCTATGCGGAACAGATTTTTTTCCGCATGTACGGAACAACTAGAGCCGTCGGATGAGATTTTGAACGGTCCAGATCAGGAGAGAGACTTAAAAAAAATTTATTATTTTTTTAATCAACCGCAACTTTTCTCTCTCCTGATCTGGACCGTTAAAAATCTCATCTGACGGTCAGGATTTTATCCCGCACATGCGGAACAAAACCCTGTTCCGCATAGGAGCCGTGAGCTCCATTTTATCCCTTCTGTAATGTGTATATTTTGCAAAATTGGTCTATACTATCTACTAGCTAGAATTTTTTTTTTTTTTTTTTTTTAAAACCATGTTATCAGAAGGTACGTACATGATTTATATACATTGGGCTGCTTGAACCTGAAATGAAGTATATGATTACACACACATCTTGTCAACTAGACAATTAGGTTCAAGGTTGTTAAGATCGTAAATTTGACTCGGAATGGAAGGGATCTAAAAAATCGTAAACACGAGGATCGTAGTACGGATCGAAAGATCCGATAAAACTATTAAAATAATATTTCATGATAAATTTATGTCAATAAAATATCATTTTATATGTTAATGAGCAAAAAATAATGTAACAATACTTCGAGGAAAAAATAAAAATACTAATAGAACTACAAAACTGAAATTAAACCACAAACTAACAAGTGATAAACTTCGAAAGCAAACCAACAATTCATAAAGTCTTTTAATCCAACAAATTTCATCGCAACAAGTCTATCTTTCTAATGTTCTAATCTAGAAAACCATTTAAAACGTTGTCGTTATCGTCCATGTAATCTCCATATCCACTTACATCGATAATGAGCGATGAAGCTGGAATTCTGAGACTCGAGAGAGTTGAGAGGGGTGGATTGAATACAAGAGGACATTTCTTTATTTGAGATAACGCATTACCAACCCAGTTGAAAAAAATGCAAGATTGAATAGCACCAGATCGTGCGATTCTATGATTTTACGATCTAGATCGACGATCCTCTACAATTCAAACCTCCAACAATTTTTAGTACGATTTAACTTGATTTATACCCTTAGGATCGTAGAATCGTACGATTTTATCCAACTCGTAATTTTGACAACCTTAATTAGGTCAACTCCTGTTAACATTAGCTAGGAGTTAATAGTTGAAGTATTACTGAGTTAAATTTTAGGATTTTTATATGAGAGAGTACATATTAATCAATTAATTTACCATATTTTCTCCATAAGCAAAAGGCGAAGTTTTGGCTATGATCAAAATGGGAGAAGAGTAGGAAGACAAAATATTGAGCAAATCCGATATAGGAAGGACTTGATCCAAGTTCTATTGATTTTGTCACAAAAAGCAGCTACAGTTTATTAGAGGAGCAGCTACCTTTGGGATTGTGTATGGTGAGGTAATCTTTTCCCTAACCAAGTTCACACCTCAAACTTGGCAGGGCAATATATACTATTCCCTCCGTCTGTATTTTGAATGTCTCATATACTTTATTGAAATGTTTGAAATTGAATGTCTCATTTCTAAATTCAGATAAATTTTAATGTAAATTTTTAATTATATCTCAAGTTAAAAACAATCTTTAAATTTCAAACCAAGTTAAAATGGGACATTCAAATACCGACGAAAGAATTATTTATTTTTCCAAAAAGTTGTCAATGTCTAAACTCTGATCTCCTTAAATACAAATCAAACACTTGACCTACACCACCAGCAAATTGTTACAAGAGTGTCAGCGTCAATATACAGTTAGGGGTAGCAATGTCTGCCCCTATCTCGGTTGGGGTGTGGAATCCTAGATTAAGGATTTTTCTGATATGTACCAAGTCCACATGAATCTGATGGTACAGAATTAGTCACGTTATCATAAAATTGCCTATCTCCTAATTTTGTAGTGATGTGATCCGTTTTGTACCATATTATCCAATGAAGCTGATTCATATCAGAACTATCCCTCGATTAAAGTGGGGATGGGTCAAGCTCCCCGCAGGTGGTACCGGAGCGTGGATGAAGAACATTATGTCCCCGTTTTCGTCAGGGACGAAACCAATAATTATCTTTTGAGGGGTGAAAAATTGCAAAAGTATATCAAACTACATATAAAAACTATAAAAATATCTTGGGGGACGAACTTGATAAAATACTCCAAACTACATATAAAATTTACCATATCTAGTAATATTTTTTAAAATATCGAGGCGGTACGCCACCACCCTCGCCTTATTATGGAATTTTTATTAATTCTAAAAAATATTCTTTTATATTTCAAATAAAATTTAGTTAAAGGAAAAATTTATACTATCTTTTATATAAAAGTAAAGAAAAAGAAATATTTTGACTAGATTTAGACGGGTGGGACGGGGATGGGATCTTTGATTCTCCACTGGGTAAAAATGGGGATTGGATGGATCCGGGAAGGGGAATGAAAAAGCTATGTCGAAGTTGGAATGAGGGGCGTCTCAAACATTTTGGATGGTTTGTGCAGAACTTTAAATTAAGACCATACATAACTTTAAAAAAAAAAATATTGGGGTCCCGGATTTTTTGCTAAGTGTATATATATATACAAAAAAAAAAATTAAGGGCCCTAAATTTTTGAGGGCCCTGTGCGGTCGACCACCTCACACTCCCTCATATCCGGCCCTAGGAATACCTATACTACCGTACTTACTTGCCCCGTTTCATCCTTATATATAATATTAAGAATGAATGTAAGTAAATTGTTGTGTGGAAAAAAAATAGGATTTGTAACGAAAAAGAAATATAAAAAAGTTTACTGAATGAAGAACAATTTAGATGCATCATAAAAATGGATTTAACTAATACAATCATCGTACCCTATATGGTTATTATATTGGTCAACACTTCTAACTTGAAACAACAAGAGTTTTCGTATCTGACACCCTCTGCCTAGCAGCCTAGGTAATTTAATATCTTCAACACAAATTGACATATTTTTACTTTTTTAAGTATGAAATCAACACAAATCATGTCTCTTGGGACTAATTTATCAATCTGTCATAGAGAATCCTTTGCTTATCCACAGGGCCGTGTGAAACACGGGCCTAAAATAAACTTTTATCGGAGATTCATATTAGAAAAATATTTAAAAAAATTTAAAAAACTTTTTTATTTTTCTCAATTTTTCGGATGCAAAATTACTTATTAAAATTTATATTCAAGATGTTCTAATAAATTATTTTCAATATTTTCAATAAATAATATATCTAATCTATTCAATATATCTTGTAACATAGTTGATCTTAATTAAGATTTTATTAGTTTTAATTTTGAAAAAAAAAATATCAACAAAGATTTGTTGTTTCTTTTATTTGTTTATCAGGATGCCTTCAAAAATTTGTTTATATTGAGCGTAAAATAAAGAGAATAAAAGCCTCCTAATTGTTAAGGATGATAATTATGAAAGATAAAAAATCACTGAATTTTTATACTCCGAAAGTTAGTCTCAATAGATTTGGACTAGCCCTAATGTTTAGTGGACAATGTGTGGAATAAAATTGTATAACGCCTCTAATTTTTTTGTTTTGTTTAAAATAAAATTTTAGTTAAAATAAATAAAATTCGATTTTATTCTCCAAGGCCTGAGACAATGGTCTAAATTGCCTCATAACTGACACGACTTATCCAGTTCTCTTTTCTAGGTATTGGGCCGTAAATCTCTAACTTAAAAGCAAGTAGCCAACCAAAAACACCACAACATTCCACTCAAATAGTAGTATGGGCCGCCACCATCACCACAAGAAGGCCCACTATTTTCACATTAAACCATCACACAAGCATCAAAGAGGTTGCAAGATTATAAAGAAAAAAAATGTACATGTCAACCTTTGTTTCAGAAACAGAAGCAGATTTTACATGTCCATACCATCATCTATATATTCTACACCATACTTAATAGTTTAACAAAAGCTAAAGTAACCGCTTTACGGAATTTAAACACTAAAAATACCACAAAAGGGGTTTAAAGTTTCCCGGGCGTCTCATATCGCAGGCAACAGTACACGCTTCCTCCATCATCGCCTCAGTTACTTTGTGATTGCAAATGTTTGCAAATGCTCGCATATACTTCATTCCGTACTGAGTTAGTGATCCACAGCGCCTCTCGAAGATCCCAACCTGGAAATCGATCTCCCAACGTTTAATCCGAGAAGGGGGTGGATAATAGTAGTAAGTGATCGAAGATCGGAGGAAGCTTTACTTACCATTGATTTTAGACAATCCCAATCATCAACAAGTGTTTGACCGCTTTCCCTCACTAAGTTAAAGACCGAAGGGCTCTTTCCTGGACCGAAAAGGAATGCTTCGATCATCTCCATACTACCATTCAAATGTGCTCGTTGATGCATTGTATGTGTAATTTGCTTGAGAAGTTCTGCTTTTTCGCGATTATTGTTTTCCATCCTCTTGTACTACAAATTCGCGTTCAAGAAATCAGTAACTTTCATAGTACTATGCGACTTTAGGCCTAAATTAACTAGCGAGAATCGGACTCCTAGGAGACGGATCAAATATAGCTTATGTTTTCCATAGAATATGTGCTGTGTTTCTCCTGGATTAATAGGCACACAAGTGTCAAGTAAATTTTCACATATTTTAGTACAACTTTGCTAACAGTTGCGAGAGAAAAAAACGTGCTCGGAACGAAAGAATATGAGCTTACCTTCTGCCAAAGGAAGAATAGATCTGCACTCCTTTGCTCTACAACACCTATAGGGGCATTTGGCTTTCCATTGTCGGGAGGAAGGTTCTCAGTAGCAGGATCAAAGCCTTGATACAAGTAAAGCTTCTCGACGTTGATACTCTTGTTACCGTATTGCATCACGTGGGAACCAGAATAATAGGTCCCATGATTAGAAGTTCTGTCCTTAACCTGCACAAGATTTAACAAGTCATTCCCGTTACAATTCATACTTGCAGTCGGCGCACTCGCGCTCCGCTAGTGGCGGGAGGGGCGCCCGACATTTTTCAGAAACGACGAATTTTTTCTTATAGAAAATTATTTTTGTGGTATCCCCCCACCCCCAAAAAAAAATTCAGTAAGAAATTCGCCACAATGAAAAATTCCTGGCGGATAAGAAGCTCAAAACTTTGTTACCTTCTTGTACTGCTGTACTATTCTCTCTTTCTTCAGATTGTGAGATTCACTAGGCAGAATTAAAAAAGAGTAAGATCTATATAAATTCTAATAATAATACCGATCTACAAATTCAAATAGAAATTTTAATCATTTGTTCGGGAGAGTAATACGAACCTGTCCTCCATCCAAGCAACACTATACAAGTCCCCTAAGCAGGGGAAGTCGTCGTCTAGTGGTGATGAATCCATTCCGGGACAATATGCCGCGAAGCTATTCTCATCGGCTTTTGATGCAGTTTGGACATAGATATTTAAATCTTTTGGCATGAGACCTTCAAAAACACTCCCGCTTTCACATGCTTCAACATATATAACCTACATGACCATTTGAAGTGTCGTAAGGTCCTCTAAACTATTAGAATGTTGTACATAAATTAAAACGGGTACGCTTTTAAGGGGAATTCTTACCATTTCTTTGTATGTTTTAGATGCGTGTTTCTTTTTCAAAACCTCGATGAAATCTTTAGCATATAGAAATTTACTACTACTTGGCATCCCTGAACAAAAAAAAAAAAAAAAGGAGCATTATTAGAACTCAATTACACATTAGCCCTTTATGAAAAAAATATTCTAAAGCCTTGCCAGATGCTATGATTTTTCATGGGTTAAGATAGCATAATAAGTCCTATCTCATTATTTAAAAAAAAAAAAAAAAAAAAAAGAAGAAGAAGTACAAGCCAATTCAATTATATGCGTACCAAGAACTCCTGGTCCTCCATGATCGGTATAGTATAGGAAAATTCTATCATTACGGGTGCTGTTTACAACTTTTCCACTTCCACCTTTCACTTTGCTCTTATCACCAAGGATCACGGCGAACAAATTCTCGACATTTACATCTTTCCCAGTGTAGTCCTGGCATAATCATTGAACTAATGAATAACTAGTTTGATTTTAAGCAACTTAAAATAATTTACAACCTTATTTACAAGCTTCAGAATAGACTGAAAATAATTTAAAAGACTACCTAATAATTGGATTTTTTTACAAAATGTTATTCAAATTATGGTTACCTAAGGCAGATATTTTTTACAAGCCCGAATGCGATCAATATATCATGAATACCAACATTCATCCTCTAATTAATTAATCAATGAAGACTTCATGTACTCATCAAAGTAGTTGATTTCTTAGGGGGAGCGGGATACGCGAAAAGTTCAATCCTTCAGCTAAACGTTGTTCTAGACCGCAATTAGAAATTTAACATCAAAGGGGTGGTGGCGCAGTTGGCTAGCGCGTAGGTCTCATAGCAAAGAGTAATCCTGAGGTCGAGAGTTCGAGCCTCTCACACCCCACTTCTATCTTTTTACACCAAAAAAAAATAGAAATCCAACAAGTTTAACAGTAGCAAACAATTTTGAGAAAATAGCTAATATAAACATAAACTATTTTCGTTTTTCTCATTCTCTGAGTAAACTTTCTTTTATTTATTTAAGCTCTTTTTATCTCCAAATTATTTTTTGAACAAATGCATTTGTCAATTAGTGTAAATGTGGTGCTTTTCTGCCACTTTTGATCATGTCCACTGCCAGTCTTAAGAATGTAAATCGACAGAAATACCTTTGAGGCTGGCAATATACGCGGAACATGTGATGAAAAGTAGCCTAAAACAATAACCTTTACACTAATTTAACATCAAAGGGGAAGCATAAGCGAAAAGTTCAATCCTTTACTTAGAAAATTGTTCAAGTCCACAATTAGCAAATAATAAAGGGGTGGTGGCGCAGTTGGCTAGCGCGTAGGTCTCATAGCTGAGAGTAATCCTGAGGTCGAGAGTTCAAGCCTCTCTCACCCCATTTTTATTTTTTTTATTCACCAAAAAGGAACATAACCACAAATAATCATATTTAAAAGAACATCTTGATATTTTGATTAAAGAACGCGTTGTTTTTTTTTCTTTCTTAATTTTCGCCACAAGTCCTAAACGGTTTATATTATATGGAATTGAGAGAGTATTACTGAAGAATTTTAACATCATTAACATTCTAATGATGTTTATCTTCTTTGATGACGATAATATAATATAATATAATTCAGTAATAAATAATTTAATTACCTTAGGTACACCAGCGTAAACATCATCACCATCAGGCTTATTGATAATGATACCAGGTCTAGGATTCAATTTGTTGTTTGCAATATCATCATACATGAACACTACTATATTCTCATCCTTCAATCCTCCTCTTTTCAATATTTGGTATGCATGACACACATCCGACTGTCACAAAAACTCACAATTATTAACCCTTAATTATACTAGGCAGCAATTCCAAAAACAAATAATAAAAATCTTTCCAAATAAGATCCCTCAATTAAAATTTCGGACTATCAAGGTTGGGAGTTCGACTTAGCACTATCGTCGAGTGTTTTATTGTCTAGTGTGACAAATTTTTCGGAATTCCTGAAAGCCGACCAAAATGTCTCGATCTCAACCAGTACATCAGTATTAATATGCATCCATTTTCAATTAAGACGGTCACGAATTATAATTTACTTGCCATCTTTATTCTGCTATTATTCTTGGTTCACCTGTGCCAGGGCAGAATCTGGCACACAACATTTTATGAAATGCAATATTTTTTTGTAAGATTTATTTTTTTTTGATACGTTATTGCAAATATTACATCTTTGCTTCCAAAAAAATCCAACTTTTTTGTCAAATTTCCTAAGATTTTATTGTAATAATGCACCCCGACCTACCGTCCACATATAAGTACTAATTTCGCTCGTAATCTATGTATATTTAGAGCAGCAATCTTCTGTCCAGTTCGGTGTCTCATTCCTTGTCTCATTCCTTGTGTAACTAATTTTTATTGAAATTTTTATTGACATGTGTTAATTTTTTAATTAAAAAATAGCCCCTAAAAAATAGTGAAATAGTGGAACCAACATGTATTAAGGACAATTCTGATATGGATCAGGTCCATGTGTGGACCTTATGGTCCAAAACTGACCACATCATCACAAAGTTGTCTTTCTCTTCATTCTGTGATATGTGCTCAGTTCTGTAACGCAGGATCCAATAAACCTAAAGTCCATATCAGAATTATCCATGTATTAATCATATATTGTCCCCTTTGTGTGGGGACAGTGAACTAGGAAACTACACACAAAATGAGGACAGATGGTAGAACAGAAAATTAAACAACCACAAGGAAGTCAATAGCTAAGGTTTCAAGGCTAAGACCTCGTGACATAGAGGTCATGAGTTCAAATCTCCTCTTTTCCCCTCCCCGTTTTTTGTATTTCTTGTAATAAATAGGTCCCCTTCCGCAATAAATAAATTTAAAAAAAATACTTAATTAACCTGGTGACGGTAATTATCGAAGCCATTAGAGCCAGCAACAAGAATAGCCCACCGTGTTCCTCCGTCTTCTTTTTCATCTTCTTCATCGGCCGGTGACCGGATAAAAGTATCCCAATTGTGACCAAAGCTTCCTGATGTAGCTCTAATCAAAGGTAAATAAACAAGATTAAGAAGAAGCAGAACTATAGTAAACAAAGCTTTATAAACACCCATTTCCGGCCACTTTAAACCGGAAAACAGAGCTACTAAATTAATATAGAAAAGAGGGATTAAAGTGAAAAGAAAGACTAATTTAATGGAGCACTTAAAAAGATATGTTTGTTTTTGTATGGTATTTATTTATAGGCGGTGGCATAAATGGATTTTGCCATGCAAAACCATGGAGTGACACCTAAGATAGCAGTGGGTCCCCAAAAGGTAGTATTTCTTGAGTAGGTGGAGACTTTTGTTTGGCTTTTCTGGCCTGGCTACTGTACTAAACATAAAATAAAAAAAATTAGTGTATACTGAATATTTTTGTATTGTTGAATAAAAATATTGACATTTTAAATTTTTTTTTAAATGAACAGATGTTGTAATTTTATAACAATACTTCGTAAAGTATGTCTCACATATCTTAGGATACGTATTAATAAGGAATGAACACATATTACATATAATATAACACATGTCTAAAATATTGTAGCAACTGTATTGTAGAAGTTGGAACAGAAAAAAGGAGAGAATTTTGAGAGGAAAAGAGATTATATTCGCCAGATTACATGGCACAAGTTTTTTGAGAGTTAAAGCTTTCGGAAAAAAAATATCAGTTAAAGTTTGAAGAAAAAATCAGTAAATATTGGTAAAGTTGACATCCAGTACAGAAAAGTGGTACTAATGCTTAACTTGAAGATCACAAGGTCCTTAACTCAGTGGGGCAACGGCCTGCTCACGACTTTGAGGTCGTGGGTTCGATATCCTCCCCACTCATGGGGCATGCTTTAAATTGTGGTCTTCAAAAAAAAAAAATGCTTAACTTGAAGATTAAAGACAAATGCATGGTTGTTACGTTTGATCCAAACAATTTCTTGAACTTCTTTTCGTACCATAGACCTAATATAATGTAAATGAGGCATTGGTCTAATGGCCAACACTAATGTCTCATGACGATGTAGAGGTAATGAGTTTGAATCTCCTTCCCATTTCTTGAGTCTCCTATTTTTTTTAATAAATATGTTCCTCTGCCCAATAAATAAATAATGAAATGTTTAAAAAAATAAACCTAATATAAATTTAACTTATAATTTAGTGTCTAACAAGGAGTGCTTTCACACTAGAGAGAATTTGAATCTAAAATGTGACAATCTGATCACGAATAACCATCCACTGGTCTAATTCCTTGCCGCGCACCACGGTGGACTTAATTAGCTGCCCATATTTGAACATTGTCACCTTTCTAATAACTAGTGCTGTCAAAGTGGGCCGAAGCCCGCGGACCGGCCCGCCCCGCCCCGCCGTGGACCGGGTATGGACTTAGGAAATATTGATCCGCAAAAATGCGGGCTTTTTAGCCAGCGCCCCCGCTGGCTTTTTTATTAAAAAAAAAAATACATATTATATATAATTTTTTTGGGAAAAGTATATATATTATATATAATATGATATATATTAGCATATTTCCTACTCGCTTGATGGTAAAAATAAAAGTATACATATTATATATAATATTTTTTGGAATAGTATATATATTATATATAATATGGTATATATTAACATATTTCCTACTCACTTGATGGTAATAAAAAAAGTATACATAATAAAATAAAAGTATACATGACCTTAACTATTTTATTATTAATGCGTAAATCTTTATTTAACACAAAAAAAAAAAAAATGAGTGGGCCCGCGGACCTTGGGCGGTGCGGGTATGGGCATATGTTTCAAGGGCCCGCAAAATTGAGTCTAGGCCCGCCCCGCCCCGTATTGCCTTGAGCCCGCACGGGCCGGCCCGCCGCGGACCGGGCCGGCCCGTTTCACAGTACTACTAATAACAAGGCATGGTTTTAAAATCCGGTTCCGGACTGGCCGGTCAGACCGCCGCCCAATCTGCTTTGTAATTTGGGTTGACCCCAAAACTAGCATGATTAAAAAAATAACTTATTTTGTTCAGTCCGTTAAAACTCAACGATCAAACCGTCGTACCCAAAAATCGGAACGAGTTTACTAGAAGTGATCGAGTTTCATATGCCCCAATTTTTAAAATAAAAAGAAAAAGAAAAGGAAAACTACATCTTAAACAAAATAATAATAATAATAATTGAGAAAAAACCCAATCTGTACATCTCACTTTTTTCTTTGTAGTTCCATGAAAGTTTTTCTCTCTTTTTTTATTAGTAATTATAATTAAATTTGTAGAATAGTTTGTGTCTAAATGAATTTACATATCACTTTGTTAATTTTCAGATTTATATTAAGAGGATGTTTTTGGCTATGAATTTATCAGTAGACTTTTATTTTAACTTTTTTTGTCTCTAAATTATTTTCGAACTACTGCTTTTGTGAAATTATTGTAAAATTCGTGATTTTGTCAAATTTGAACATGTGTTTTGAAAAAGTTTGCCAGTCTTAAGGTATTTCTATCAATTTAAATCCTTAACAGTGGAGATATATGTAGAACAGGAGAGTAAAAGTAGCTGGTTTACGTCAAATTTGAACACGTGTTTTGAACATGTTTGCCAGTCTTAGAGTATTTCTATCAATTTAAATCCTTAACAGTGGAAATATATGTAGAACAGAAGAGTAAAAGTAACTGGAAACCACCGACATTACACTAATTTTAAAAAAGTAGTAGTTCGAAAATAGTTTAGTTATAAAAAATAAATAGTTAAAATAAAAAATTTCGAATAAAAAAAAGTGAAAATAATTTATGCATATATAGAGATCTTTTCTCTAACAGATTATTAACAAAAACCATCTCTTACACTAAAAATTATATAAAATTTCTCTCTCTTCCTCTTACACGAGTTTTTATATCTTCGTCGCTGAATTGTCCAAATTAAATATAGATAAATAGAGAGGATAAGAAGCTGCAAATAGCCATAGGAAATTTCATCATATTGATGCTATGTGATGTATTTCTACAGAATTCATTTGGAACGTTACGGAAGAGTACTATTTCACACTACCTCCGTTACTAAATAATTGATATATTTTACCTTTTTCACACCGACTAAAAAAATAATTAGAAGACAATAATTATGAAAAAACAGTCTAAATTACCCATAATTAAAGTATGTTTTGATTTGCATAAATAAGTGTGAAATTATTGTGAACACTTTAAAGTTGAATAAGTATAAAATTAGAAAAAATATGACAAATATTCATCAAATTTTAAAATGAATTAAATATATTTTTTTTTGGCTAAATAATGAATCAAATATTTTGAAAAAATAAAAAAAAGTAAAATGTATCAATTCATCAAAAAAAAACAACACAATTCCCTAAACACAGTTGGAAGGTTTTACAACTTTCTATTAATTTATGTTTACTGTAATCATCAACAAAAACAATTAAAAGCATTAGTCCCAAAAGATTATGGTCAGATACATGAACTAAAGAAAGAATTACGTAAAATCATTCACATGAATACATTTTAGAATCCATTTTCTCCATTCCTTACGATCCAAAAATTTATGCATATACTGTCATCTGGACAAAAAAAATGTATTTAGAATCCTGGCATGGTGGAGTGGACAACTTACCAAGGAATCCTCTTCCTTGGTGCTTATAAATAAAGTCTTAACCAAAGTTAAGAAGCAACAGCTTCTTCCTTTGCGGAAAGCTGGTTCTGGATGTGTTGTGGGACAACGTCGAATTTGGCTAATTGCATCGTATAGGAAGCCCGACCTTTCGTCATTCCTCTTAGGGTGCTCACATATTGGAACATCTCTGCCAGTGGAACCAATGCATCCACAACCTGCATTATTGACGAAGAACACGTCAGCGAGGGCGAGTTCGAAAGACTAATTAGACAGCAATATAATGTCTTTACGAGTCTAAAGTAAATCCATTTGTCTCATAGTTCAGTTGATTGCCAAGCAAAGAAGAGGAAATCATGGTGGATTTTCAGGCTTTGGTTGTGAAGCGTTTAACTCGCTAGGTAATGTTATTTTTTTTATTTCAAAGGCGGTCTCTATTTTCCTCGTTTACCACGAAAATAGGTTAAATTTGTCATCCTTGAATAACTCATGCATTGGAGCTATTATATTATCGACCGTTAAATCTAGAATCTTGACTGGTGGATTTCAGACCTCCAGAATGGGGGAGATGGCAGTGATATGTTCTACCGTGACTACCTATTCGGCCTCTGGAAATGACAGTGTTGTAAAAAGAGTAAAAGACTAGTCGCCGACTACTCGATAGTCGCCAGTCTAGCGACTTCTGCAACATTGGAAAACGAAGAAACGAGTTAATCGATACTATGAATAGTTATTGTCTTGCACATACCTTGAGACCACCAGGTTTATCTCCAAAGTTGTTGATCTGCCCTCTCCTAGAGTTGAGATCACCGATCACATCTCCTAAATGTTCTTCAGGGGTGACAACTTCGACCTTCATTATGGGTTCTAGCATTCTGGGACCCGCTTTTCTAATACCCTCTCTAAAAGCTCCTCTTGCGGCCAGTTGGAAAGCCAAGACACTTGAATCAACATCATGGTACGAGCCATCGGTTAATACAGCACGAACATCAACCATGGGAAAGCCTGCCAGCACACCATTAGGCATGCTTTCTTCCAAACCTTTCATGACACCTGGAATGTACTCTTTCGGAACTGCTCCTCCCTTTATCTCACTCTTAAACTCATATCCAGTACCTGCCTCCAAGGGTTCAAACCTTACAGTGATATCAGCAAACTGCCCTGAACCACCGGACTGTTTCTTGTGGACGTATTTGACTTCCGCAACTTTAGAAATGCTTTCTCTGTAGTTTACTTGTGGAGCACCAACATTAGCTTCTACCTGCAAGTATCATCATTACAAAATCATTAGAGTTAAGATAAACGAGTACAAAGAAAAGGATCTGATTCTCTTCCTCCAGAGAAATACAGGCAAAATAAGAGCCAAAAGACATTAACTACACACAATCTATGAAAAATAGAGCAAGTAGACAAATTCATCAAAACTGCATGTGACGCGGGATCTATAATCAGCACACTTTCATTTCCATCAGTATGCATTGGTAGCATCAGTTTAGACGGGATCTTCATCAAGATATACCTTCCACTTCTTTATCACTAACATAAATTCAACATATGGACTTTTTATCTTTCGAATTGTGTCGCTTTTCTTGTTTCTATATCACTTAATAAAATCATATAGAGTTTGAATTATAACCGTAGACTCGAGGTTTTACGAAACTATACAGAAAACAAAATCAACCTAAAGTCTCAGAAATTATAATAGATATAGAAGTTATTAGACAAACAGATGGACAGGATGCCAGAATCGAACCTTATACTCTCTCTTGAGCCTGTCAACTATAATTTCAAGGTGCAATTCTCCCATTCCTTCAATTACAGTTTGGTTGGTCTCTTCATCTCTAGAGAAGTGGAAAGATGGATCTTCCTGCGCGAGCTTAATCAAACCATTCGCCATCTTGTCAATATCAGCCTTTGTCTTGGGTTCAATTGCCACCTTAATAACAGGATCTGGAAAATCCATTCGTTCGAGCACTATGGGAGTGCCAGGATCGCACAATGTTTCTCCTGTAACTGTATCTTTCAAACCAGCAAGAGCAACAATATCACCGGTTAAGGCTACTTTGACATCCTCTCTGCTATTAGCGTGCATTTCCAAAAGTCTACCAATTCTCTCTTTCTTTCCTTTGTTTGCATTCAGCACATAAGATCCTGCAGCGAGCTTCCCTGAATAAACCCTAACAAATGTTAGAGATCCTACAAAAGGATCGCTCATAATCTTGAAAGCTAATCCAGCAAAAGGTTCATCATCACTGGGTGGCTTTTCAACTGTCACTTCTGGGTTCTCGGGGTCAGTCCCCGTTATTGCAGGCACGTCAAGAGGAGAAGGCAAGTAATCCACCACTGCATCAAGAAGTGGTTGAACCCCCTTATTCTTGAATGCTGACCCACATAAAACTGGAACAAAACTGTTTGAAATTGTTCCCTTCCTAATTAGTTTCTTAATTGTTTCCTCATCAGGCTCGTTTCCCTCGAGGTAATTCTCCATAACTTCATCATCCAACTCAACAACAGTCTCAATCATCTGTGCTCGATAATCTTCAGCCAGTTCTTGAAGATCAGCTGGAATGTCTTCATAGGAAAACTTTGCACCCAATTCTTCCCCTGACCAAACTATAGCTTTCATCCTGACAATATCAATGACTCCTTGGAAATTGTCCTCTGCACCAATTGGGATTTGAAGGACAAGTGGTTTAGCACCCAAGTTTGTCACTATCATGTCTCTTGTTCGGAAGAAATTTGCTCCAAGACGATCCATTTTGTTAACAAAGCATATCCTGGGGACTCCATATTTATCAGCTTGTCTCCAAACAGTTTCAGACTGAGGTTCCACACCCACAACACTGTCAAATAAACATATCGCACCATCCAAAACCCTGAGTGCACGCTCCACCTCAAGTGTAAAGTCGACGTGTCCAGGAGTATCAATTATGTTAATCCGATGATTGTCCCAAAATGTAGTAGTGGCAGCAGAAGTAATGGTAATACCCCTCTCCTGTTCTTGCTCCATCCAGTCCATTGTAGCTGTTCCCTCGTGCACCTCGCCAATTTTGTAGTTTCTACCCGTATAATACAAAACTCGCTCAGTTGTGGTGGTCTTTCCTGCATCTATGTGAGCCATAATTCCAATATTGCGATAGTCTTTCAGTGGTACTGTTCTCTTTCCTTCTGCAGAGAAAAAACAAAACCATTCATTAATCTGCGCAAAGTTTGTCACTTACAAACCTCATTCTCACTAGGTAATTGAAATTTTATTCAGTTTTCAATCTTAGAACAAATTCTAGTACAATTTCTTCTACTACTTTTCCAGGGTACCAAAATAACAACATAAGGGAATATGATGAATTCAAATTGCATTTGCAATGCAACAAAAAGTACCCCAAGTTCCCGATAGGATGAGCGGAAATGCATATTCCTAGCATGTCATAGAGAAAAAGTAATAGCAATTGGAGAAAATTCCTGAACAAAATACACACTTCTAATCCAATTTTCAGGTCAATCACTAAAGAAATGAGCTTATAGAGTTCAAAATTTTTAACAATTTGAGCTCAGACATGAACAACAAAGAGATATTGCAAATAAATAGAGAAATTAGAACAGCTCAGTCATATATAATTCAAATTTATGTTTTAAAAAAAAATGAAAGCAAAGAACAAACAACACATGATCAAAGGAAAAAATTGCAGATATAAATGATAACTTTATTCACTTTTCTCCATCAAACAGCCCAATTCTTCACATAATCAATCACAATTGCATTTTAATTTCCTCACAAAAAAACTCCACAATTTAATCACATACATATCTATAACAGAAGCAGCAGCCCTAAACTAAGTACTCCCTCCATTCCATAATATAAGTAGTTTAGAATATGTAGCGATATTTAAGAAAGAAAAAAGCAAGACACTTTGTTAGTCAAAATATAAATATTACTCTATTAAATACTTGTATACCACTAATTTTATTTAAGAGAGTAATATTGATATTTTGATTAAAAAACACATTAATAATATACAATTCTTATTTAAAAGAGTAATATTGATATTTGTAATTCCTTAATTTTCGTTACATATCTCAAACGACTTATATTATATTACGGAATGGAGGTAGTATTACAGATAAAGATGATAACTTTATTCAATTTCCTCCATCAACAGCTCAAAAAACTCCAAAATTAATCACATACCATCAGCGGCCATGGCAAAAACAGTGAAGCTGTTGAATTTCCTCAAATTGGAAGAGAGCTTAGGAGCAGTAGTAGTAGAATTAAGATGAATATTTCCGAGAAATCCGGAAGTGAGAGAGCGAACTCTACTTCTACTTGTGTATTTAGAACGGCCGCTTCGATTGAGAGAGTAAATAAGGAAAGGCCTTCTTGAGGATGAGGAGACGCCGCCGCCGCCATTGAAGTTGTTGCAGAGTGAAGTTGAAGATATTCTCAATAGTGATTCTGCCGCCATTTTCTCACACAGTCACACACCTACTGTGTGTTAATGGGGAGGAGAGAAAGAGGAGCTTAGGAGAAGATTGAGGTTGGGATAATGAATGAGAACTTATATGAACCATCTGTATTTTATCTCTTTTTTTCCTTTTTTAATTATTTTTCTTTTGAGTGGGTTGGAGTGAGATGCCTTTTTGTGGCCATAAGTATTGGAAATTTTTACGATATGAATTGCTCAACAAGAGGCTTCTAGTCCCCATGATGGGAAGACTGAATTTGAATTTGGCATCAATTCTATTAATCAATTCGATTTTTTTCATACCTCAAAAACCGATCGAATTAAACCGACTCACACCAATTCGAATTAGTCGACTGAGAATTCGGATCGGTGCCACCGAAATTGGCCGACTGGAGGGTATATTTTTTATTATATAATATTTAATTATATAATAATAATATTTAATTATTAAAAATTCAATAATTATATTTAATTATATAATAATAATATTTAATTATTAAAAAATTCGAATTCGAATTCTAAGACACCAAATTCAAAAATAGTCAAACCGAATTGGTCCCCAAATTCGACCGAATTACCGAATTCAAGTTGAATCGCCAATTCGAATCGCCAAATTGAATTGATTCGGTCGAATTCGCAAAAACCGAATTTGCTCACTCTCTACCTAGTCCACTTGGCTCACAATGTGCCACGCCGCCTCTCTTTAAAAAAAAATTTATCTCTCGATCATGCTTAAAAAACAAAAAAAGATAGTTTCGATATGGGACATACAGCTAAAAAGTACAAAAATTGTATAAACTTGTCACATCACTATAAAATGAGGAGAGAGATATTTTTGTACTTTTAACTGTATCCATATCAGGACTATTTTTTTGTATTTTAACTGTGACTGAGAGATGGAAAAAAAAATTTAAAGAGAGGGGCGACGTGGCACATTGTGAGCCAAGTGGATCAGGGCCCTACCCCTGGCCCTGGTCCATATCAGAATTGTCCATAAGTATTTGGATATGGAAGAGAAGCAGAAAAATACTGGCTTTTTTCATATATATTATTAAGCAAATAATTATTTTTTTGGCACAAAAGTATTTGTGTGTGTCATGTTTGCTCACAAATAGTTTTTTTTTCGTGTATTTTCTGTCAAAAAAGTGGTTTTGTGAGCTATTTCTCTCACAAATAATTTTACAATATATTTTCTGCTACAAAAAAAATTGTGTGATATAAGTGCCATAATGCGACATATACAATTCATACTCGGCTTGACCCGATCATTACTTCACAGTCTCTTCTCCACTACATTCTAATTAATAGTTTGACAAACCATGTAATTCTAACCAATTCTTTCAAACCCGGCCCAACTTGCCTCGATTTATGTTATGGAAGTATTTTTATTGTAAGATTAATCCTACATTATATTTCTTGTGACTTTGGTTTCATATTTATTGTTGAGTTGTAAGAGTGGTCATATATGATATTTTTACATAGAATGTTATATATGTTTTTTCGATTTGCAAAGTCAGGCCAAACCATTATTTATGCGGTGGTTTCCAACCAGGATGCCCACGTACAATGTCTTGGGGTTTTTTTGGAGGCAAAAAAAATATTTCAGGTAAAAATTAACAAAAACAATTGGGGCATTATATGTGATAGGCATTGTGTGAGTTCAAATATTGTTTTGTCTAATTTTTATATGAAATGCATTTTTTACCATTTAGAAACACCCACGACTTGTGCTTGTGAGCGTCTTGGCAAGAGGCCTGAGTTTGCAAATTGAAAAATAAATAAGATATTTATGCAAAAAATATCATATAATATCAGTTTTGCAACTCGAAAATAATATGAGACTAAAGTCGTAAAAAAAATAATATAAAACCAATCTTGCAACTTCAGAATACATATAAGACTAAATTTGCATATTTGCCTATAAAATGAAGATAGTATTTGTTTTTTCCTGGTAATCTGTAAATTTTATTTTATTTATTATGTACTCATTTATTTGTGTTTTAAAAAAAGTACTCAAATTTATTTATTTATTTTAGAAAAGCCCATTGAGAGTGATCAATGTGAGGTTGGGCCAAAATAATGATAGATTCAAGATAGCTTGGCACGACTAAGCCCAATTTTCTCCTTTTTTTTCTTTGAGGTTTCTTACCGGGAAATAGTGAACAGAGGATAACCAATTTCGTGGCCCATGAGAACAAAAAGAATGAAGAAGGGAAGGGAAGTGAGGGCGTGGAGGGAGGAGAGAAGGAGGGGGGGGGGGGGGGGGTAAAAAAAATATAAGACCTATTTTTCACATTCTTTTTTCTTTGTTGACACCCTCTTCCTTTATTATTATAAAAATATTTTTCACTATAATTTATTTTTTCTAAATTTTCTAAGAATAAGAAAAGGCACGAAAAAACGATTTGTGACAGATATAACATTCGTAACTAGTTTTGTGGTAGAAAAAACACGAAAATATTATTTATGGCAGATATAACACTCGTAAATAGTTTTGTGGTAGAAAAAGCTATTTGCTATTTTCCAAACGGCTTACAAAGAACATTTTGAATATTTTAATACATTTTCTCGTGCACTATTTAAATTTTTTTTTAAAAAAATCTAACGAATCAAAGATTATCTGTAATCTCTTTCACATTTCAGTCTCCTTTCCCCTGTTGAATATATTTACCCCAAGTCTATTCAAAATATTTTAATCTCTTTGACGAGACCTCCTCACTTGCTTGAATAGAACTCTTAACTAATCAATTTTTTTAAAATTAAAATATACCTAATGCAGGGAGAAGGCTACAAATCCATGGAAATAAATGTCGTAGAAGATTCAACGTTCAAGGCCACATTAATTAATTTGGAAAGGTACTTAGCAAAAAAATAATTATTATTTTGTAAATGATTTAACACGTCCTTATAAAATTAAGTTGCTCAATTTCGCCGCCGACGCGTAGAGTTGCGTTGATGGCGCGATCCGTAAAGAATATCAGAAGTAACTTATAATCCTCTAGGGTTTATTTCGACCCAGTAGCGATAACCGAGCTCGATCAATCTGAATTTTTTTTTAAAAAAAAAGGCAGGTCGCCATCAAATATTTTGTCAGCACAACAGTAAACTTTGAAACGGAGTAAAAAATAAGAGAAATTATCAAATAGGTATTCCCATGCAAGCAGGCGACTATTCTACGCGTTTTCTCACTTCTGGAAGGAAGCCCAGTCCGCTTCCTCCAAAAAACAAAATGATATGAACACGACTTGAACTTCAAACTAGATGTCAATATCTTTCAGGCATATATGGGAAACATAGGGCTAGACAATGACGAAGACAGGGGGGGCGGGAGGGGGCCGGCGCCCCCCAAGATTTTTAAAAATACTACTATTTATCGAAATTTTATGTGTATTTTAGAAAAATTTTATCGGCTCGCTTCCCAAGAATTTTTTTTTGCCATTTTTATCGCCCCCAAGAATTTTTTACAAGTTCGCCCCCCAACACCAACTTCCTGGCTTCGTCCCTGGGGCTAGATGTCTTTTTTTATTTTTTTTATCTGACTCATTGGTTTGGAGGTCCTTCGAATCTTCTGCTACCGTACATGTTTTCTAATATTCATTAACGATATCTAATTTTTCGTTAAAAATGATCTTTTTAAATAAATAAATAAAACCACTAGAGAAGTGGGGGTTAGGTTAAACCTCAATCAGATACAAATCCAACATGTGCAATTTGAGGGCAAATAATCGTCTGTACCCATTCTTCTGCCCAACTAATCACAATTCACCATATGTATATATAATTAAAAAAAATGATCACATGTTGAATTCTTATTGGTTGGGCACAGAAATAGATACACAGATGGATACAGACGATTTTGACCCCAATTTGAGAGGGGGCGGTATTTAATTTTTTAGGGTGACAAAATTCTTTTTTACACTAATAAAAGGAATTCTAAAAAAAATATTGAGGAACAACATCATCACTCATTGTCCATTCTTAAATCCTCCACAGACCCATACTTAATTAGAGGTTTTGAGTTCGAATTTCACCTTTTGATTATTTAAATTTTAACAGTTTCTCAAATGAGACATTCTATTTTAGTAGAAAATATGATCTTTCCAACATGAGTTAGGAACTTATTTCTAAAAACATAAAAGTATAAACGAGGAAAAAAATTACCAATCAGAATGGAAGAATTTGGTATAAAATTTGACTATTTAATTGCCATATTTTTATGTGATTATCAACTTTTCATTCTTTTTGAATAGCTTAGGAAGACTAGTGTTACAATATATTCATAGACTTTGAACTATGAAAGATAATGGATCAAGGTGTATATACCCACCAAGTAGATATATAAGAAATATTTAATAAAAGAAAATGATTGATAAAAAAGGATATATAGAAGATTAATTTATCGAAAATTATTCTAGTAAAATAATAAATTACTCTGACAATATTGTCAACCATTTAAAATTGGAAAATTCTGATATGGACCGGGTTCATGTGGACCATGTGATCCAGATTCACATCCCTACAGAATGAGGAGAGAGAAAGAAATGCAGTAATATGACCAAATCTGGAGCGCATGGTCCAATGGACCCGATCCATATCAGAAGTGTTCTTTAAAATTAGATTTTTCCATAAGGGATGTGTGGGGTTTACTTTGTGACATTTTTTTAAGAGCGCTTGGCTTTTGTTATTCTTCTTAGTGCGATTTTTTTGTGATTATCGACAACTCATAGGAGCATCATTTAGGTTGTCCAAAAATGTTTCCACATGCTTTACTTATATATTTTTTTGCTCAATACAACTTCACAGCAATAATATAAGTATATAACTCATTAAATATTAAACATTTGGGATTTGGGTAGAGAATGGATACGAGACACGCTTAACATTTGATAATAAATATACAAAAAATGCTTCATGAATACAATTGAAACGGATAGACTAGAGAATTATTTAACATTTGATAAAGAATGCACAAAGTCGGTGCAGTATTCTCCATATAACACAATATTTGCTATAGAATCATGCCTTCAAATCAAAGTCAAAAGACATTAGAGAAGGCAGACCAATAACCATTTTGATATATGCGCACATTACTATACTTCTTTCATTCATGATTCAGAACATTTATGTGCACCAAGTATTTTTCTCATACGTAGATAATATTCTTTATATGCATTATAAACATTAAATTCCACATGGATTGCTTTTGGGGGGTTGAATTAATTCTCACAAAGGAAATTTACAACAATTTATCATTTAATTTTAAGATTAAGAGTGTGTAAATTAGTTGGATGATATTTTCATCTCCCAACTGCTATCCGCTTTCACAATAATGGCAAACACGTCCAACCAATTTTTTATTATTTTTAATATAAGATTTATTATGAATGAGATTTTTATTCAGTAATTCTCATTCCAAAAAATATTATCTTCTCACAAAAACTCGTATTCTTTATTCTTGGCTCTAACATGCTTTTTTTAGTTAATATTTTTTTAAAAGATCACAGCGTAATAATACATAAATCTACAAAAATCAAAATTTTCCGGTGCATTTGAGATTAAGTTCTTTCATGTTTTGTTTAGAAAATTAGGACAAATTTAACTATAAAAAAAAATGAAAAGAAATATGGATTCTTAAGAAAGGAAATATGTAGTAGGTATAGGTTGAAATGCATTACAAGTTTTTCCTTTTTGATTTATATAAAAAAATGATGCAAGATTTAAATCGTTGATCAATCGTCTGATAAATTTACTTACTTTTAATTGATAAAATTTATTTATTTCACATATTTGTTTTACATATAACATTATGACAACCATAGAAATTTCTAGGCCTCATTGAAGAAACTTTTGTCCGTTTATGAATTTTCTAATATAGTAGGAGTAATATATAGTGTTTGACACATGAGGTTTTAATGGAAAACTTTGATGAGTGAATCTAGGGTATGCTTGGATAAGGTTTGGTCTCACTTTTGGCGGGAAATGCTCAAAATTTTGTCTAAAAAATAGGCGGGATAAATTCAAATTCATGTCGAATATCATATCATATTGTTAATTACTCACTTTAGTGTTGTTTAGCACAAATCAACCAACTTACTATTACTTTACAACAAGATGTGGCTTAAACTCAGCAGCAGATGCAGCGTATTGATACTGGGGTCACATGTACCCAACAAAAAAAAAAAGGTAATTAAAGTATATTTTTCTCTATTTAAATGATAAATTTATAAGTACTCATATATATTAATGAATCATTGAGTGCCTCACTGTTCTTAGATTTTGAATCCATCACTTGCTGAAATTGAACCTTATTGTTTATTTATTATTTTTGATGACTTTTATTATGTTTTAATGTATTGAAAAATATGTGAACATCGCAGGTGTCGGGTTTTGAATTCAAGATATCTTGTCAAACTATTTAGGTTGACTTCTTACATTTGACTTTTTTTTTGATATATTACTCGTGGCTTGACTAGGCAAAAATAGAAGTTACGTTGATATATTTATGTTTTTGGTGCAAAATTTTTTTTTTAACAAACAGATAATATATATATAATTTAGGGGTGTTCATGGTTCGGTTTGGTTCAATTTTATACATTTTTCAAACCAAACCGAAATATTTGGTTTTGAAATTTTGAAACCAATCCAAACCATTTAAAATCTCAAACCGATGCATTCGGTTTGGATTGGTTTGGTTGCTCGGTTTTGGTAGACACAAAAATATTGATTATAAAGTTTTAAAAAAAAAATTTATTTAATTAGTAAGTTGCTAAAAATATTTTTTAAAAAAAAATATGCCTATTATTTTCTCAAGGTAAACACAATAAAGAAAACAAAATAATAAAGCATAAATTCTTGGTCTTGATCCTTGCACTTTAAACAAATTACTTCAAAATCATCCTACAAGAAAAAAGAAAAACACAAAAATTACATAATTATTAGTTCAAAATAGTGAAATACAATAAAATCTTTTGGTAAATCTAAAATCGCATACCAAATGATGACTTTTAAATATCTTGGTTTAACACTTGAAGAACTTGCATTTGAAAATTCTAGAATGAGATACAAAAGTTAGCAATTATACTAGAAATCATTTTAAGAAAAAATTATTTTATTGCAAAAAAGTCCTTTAATATATATTATATATATTCGGTTTGGTATGGTTTGGTTTATAATTTTTTTTAAACCAAACCAAAAATTCGGTTTTAATTTAGCTCAAACCGAAATTAGTACAATGCACCGCTCAAACCGAAAATTCGGTTTGAATTGGCTTGGATCGGTTTGGATTGGTCGGTTTCGCTTTTTTCTTGAACATCCCTAATATATATATATATATATATATATATATATATATATATATATATATATATAGGCAAAAGATGTATCAGAATCACTGTCAGTCTCATTACATATAGATTTCACAAAAGAAGCCTCACGGATATTTCCGTCACTAGTTGGCTTATAAAAAGGGAAGAAGATAGAAAACTAATAAAATCGGTAGTGGACATATTAACACTACCTTTAGCAAGCATACCCGCGCACACATTTACTTCACTAAACACATGGCTTACTCTATAATCATGAATCTTCAGTAATAATTCTTTGCAATCATGTATAAGAGAAAAATAAAAAGTGAGTAAATATATCCAAATTAAGAACAAGATGGATGATCAGTGTGGCATCCATCTCAAGTAGATATGTCACGTTTGGTGTATTTATAGCATATCAAACGTGACATAAAACTCGATAATTTGACTCATATTTTATGTAGAGGTGCCACAATTTGTTCATATTTTCAAAAGTTTTTGCCGTGCAAGTTAAAATGCCTTTCGAGTTCTAATAAGTTAGTCATGTCAATAATACTTGAACACATTTATAGAAAATTAAAAAAAATAGTTTACAACATTTTAAAATTCACTATTATTGCTTCCATTTAATAATATAAGTCGTTTAAGGAATGTAACAAAAATTAATGAGGAAAAAAATGAGTTTCTTTATTAGTCAAAATATCAATATTTCTCTCTTACAAAAGAATTGTATAACACTGATTATATTTAAGAGAATAATATTGATATTTTGGTTAACAAAGTAACTTGTTTTTTTCTTCCTTAATTTTCGCCAAATATTTTAAACGATTTATATTATGGAATAAATGTAATATTATTTACGAGAAATCAAAGATATAGAATGTGATTAGATTAAGTTTGACATTAATTTGATCTGATTTGATACTCAAACTCCGACTAAAATTAACTATGAATTGAATTTGAAAATGAAACTTCAAATATTAAATGATCTTAAATTTTAATTTGTTTTGAATTTTAAACCGATTTGAAACTGAGACGAAAATCTCACACTCAAACTCAATTCAATCAAACACATATAATCTCTCCACTCCACTGTTGCAGTCAATTAGCACCCACACACTATAAATACATCCTCGGTTATAGTTAGGCAGAAGACCATTACTCATTACAAATATTGTCTCCACCAAAACAAAAATAAATCATCAAAAGAAACCCAAATCCCAGAAAGTTTGTAAGAGAAAAATTCATCATATCATCATTATCATCATGGGTTCTTCAAGAATGACAATACTAATGATGATGGCAATGGTGGTAATGATTGGAGTCGCCACCAGAGTGGCAGAGGCGCAGACTCCTGCTCCGTCGTGCGCTTCCAACTTGGTGGGCTGTGCTAATTTTCTTAACACAACAACCAGACCACCTTCTTCTTGCTGTGATCCCCTTAGAGAATCTGTTGAAAGGGAACTTGATTGTCTTTGCAATCTTTATGCAAATCCTTCAATTTTTCAACAGTTTGGTATTAATATGACTCAAGCCCTTCTTCTTACTGGAAGGTGTGGAATTCCTGGTGATATTAGTGCCTGCAACAGAGGTATGTCAAATCAAATGGGTTCTAAATATTACTTCCGTTCCTTATATTAAGTCGTCTATGTCGTATAGAAAAAATTAATGAAATAAAAAGGAATGTAATTTGTCAGTCAAAATGTCAATATTACTCCTTTAAATAGAATTAGTGGTATACAAATTATATTTAAGTTAGTAATATTGATATTTTGACTGCAAATTACCTTGTTTTTTTTGCTTTTCTTAATTTTGGATAACGGAATTGAGTAAATACTAAATTTTATTTTTTTAATAATTAAACTAATGCTAATGTTATTATGATTATGTATAGTGAATTTTGGGGTTTAGTTTGATTTTGGGGTTTTTTGGGTTTTATTAAATGGGAAATGATGATTTTATTTTGGGTGAACTTCGGTTGGATCTTGTGAAGAGTAATCTGTCAGTACCCCTCGGCTTTAGCCGCATTTAAGGTTACTTGAACTCGAGTTCGAGACCTTGCCCTGAACATATCCTGGGAATCAAGGTAGGCGGGACGAAAATCAACTGCGTCACTGTCTCTTGTCGTGAAAATATGATCGATTCTTGAAATTCTTAATAGATCAGCTAGTGGTTTTCAGCATCTGCTGATTTTTTTACTCTGAAAATTGATAGATTTTTTTTAGCTCTTAGTATCATAGGCTACAAAAAAAATGGTCTTTTTTTTTTTTAATACTGGAAATCAAGTGTTCCGGTATTAAAAAAAAAAAAAAATCAAGTGTTCCTAGCAAATCGGAGGGGAGTAGCCCAGTGGGAGCTCCTCTACCTGGGACTTCTCAGTCCCAGGTTCGATATCGGGCCACATCGCCTAAAATAACTAACCCCTCCCCCCCCCCCCCCCAAAAAAAAATGTGTTCCTAGCAATTACTAGAAGATTAGAAAGAATTTTTAATTTTGGGCTCTGAAGACTATGATAGTTAATTAGTAGATTTGTAATTAATTAGTTTTCAATTTTGTTTTGCAGCCTCTGGTCCAGGTTCCTCATCAACCCCAGGTTCAACACCTCCAGGTAACTAAAGTTTCCCTCTCATGTTTTTTTTTGGATGGTAGTTAGTGCACAAGTATACGTATTTAGCATATTTTAATTTATTTTCTTCGAAATGTGATTGTCGAACTGGGATATATTATTCCAAACTATTTTTCTGAGTTGAAAGAGGCACTACAACTGCGATAACCTTCTTGACACCTATTTAGCAGCTTCATTATCAACAGAGTGTCCATACATACTATGTTTTTCATTAACTTGCAAATAGTTTCCTCCTAATTGTGGAATGTTTTATGGAAGTCAGTATATAAAAAGATCCCTTTTGCGGGAGGATCAATAGTAGTTCTCAATTTCCCTCAAGTATGACTCGAACTCCTGATTGACCGGTTGGAAGTGAAGCGTCTTACTGCTTTGTTGTCTGATAGTTTCAGTAGTTAAAACTTTCCTGATCTCTTTGCGGCCCAATTTTTCTCCAAGTCCTTTCCCTATGTCAATTTGGTACTCTTGAACCTTTTGTAGCTCCATAAATGTCGAAACTTTTTCCCTTTTGAGCGCACTGATATTCACTTCACAAGTCTCAACTTTCCGGTCATTTCCCCTTGGATCTTCCTCTGCAAAACGAAGGATTAGGTTACTCATTCTATTTGATTATTGTACAACTAATTTAACATCAGATATATGTCCTAATTGAGAAATACTACTATTATCTTAGAATGTTGTTGCTGATTTAGACTACTGCACATTTTACAGCGACTCGTGGCGGAAGTGGTGTTGGCAAGATTGAATCAAGTGGATTATTGAGTTTGCTTCTTCTCTGGGCTTCCATGATGCTTTGGTAGATCAGTTTCTAGTGCCCTTTGAGCTCTTTGGAGACAAATTGTTGCCGCGGCCAATTGATTGATTCGGAGAGGAAGATCCATTGTTTACTTGTTTCTTCTGTTGATTTACTTGCTTCTTGTTCTTGTGCTAGACTCCCACATTCATCGCGTGTGTTTATGATTAATTTGCTAGATTCTTGATGTATAAATAAATAATCTTTCTTCATGTTTCTTACCGAGTTTGATTGTCAACATTACATCTATATAATCTTTCTTCATTTTGTTAGCCATCAAAGAAATGTGTTCAATCTGATTAGCAATGTTGTTAAAATCTCGATTTAAATCTACGATTTTACGATTTTTCACCCCTTCACCGATTCTACGATTTTACGGAAGGAAAATCCCAATTTTACGATTCTACAGAAGGAAAATCCCGATTTTACAATTTTTCACCCCTTCACCGATTCTACGTAGAATCCCGATTTTAACAACCTTGTTGATTAGAGCTCGGTCGAGAAGGAACCCAGTTTAATGCTTTCACTTTAGACCTACTAAAATATATATTAGCACATATTTGTTTCTTCCTCAAAGATAATTTCTTCAAACGAAATATTTGAAATATAAGCAGAAATAGAGAGATGGACATAATATTCAAATATTAAAATTTACCATATATCATTTGTAAATTTACAAATATAAGCAAGAAACAGTCGATATAAATTTCAGACGCTAATCTATTTACCAACGAAAATTATTCGACCAAATCTTTCGATCGCTAAACGATCTCAGTTTAGAGACCGTTTAACGACCGAACCTTCGGTTTCTTGTAGTGAAAAGGCATATGGTCTATAAAAAAACCTATTAATTTTGTTTCACATAAATGATTAACCTATACAACTTTACATACTCAAAATGAGGCATTCAGACTCCCAATTAGCACAGTCTTTTATAGCCATCGGATTCATTCATTTTAGATCTAATGGCCATCAAGCATTTGGCTAGGAGAAATAGCGTGCACACTGAATCCTTTGCTTTTAACCTCCCCTGTTAGCCTAGATTGGATTTTTTTTTCAGATTACCTAATTTTCTCCATGTCATATTGGGATTGTTTCAAATTCCTTACTTTTCTGTGTCTCAATCATGATCTTGTTCCAAAAATATCGAATTTTTTACTCCAATTCCTCATCATGCTTATCATTCCACACAATGTCCACCATTTGGAGTTTCAATATATCAAAAAAAAATCTAAACTCTCTTATTTTCAGGATTGTTCTTCCTTTTCTTCTTTTTTGCAATTCTTTTCAATGGAGAATTCGTTTATGCACAATTGGAAACCACCATGTCCTTCACCGAATTGCTTGCTAAGCAATCAATTCCAGTTGATGATTCCATAGAGAGTTCGATGTCCAATAACAAACTATTTTAATTTGCAGAACTGTATGTATTATTCATTATGAATGTGTGTTTGACCGTTTACCGATGTTATGAATTTGTAGCATAGCTATTATGTGTCTAGCTAATTAGTAGCATAGCTATTATGCGCCAAGGTAATAGCTATTGTGCAGATAGCTTACATTTATTATACACATGACTTACATCTAATTAGTAGCATAGCTATTATGTGTCAAGGTAATAGCTATTGTGCACATAGCTTATAGTTATTAGACACATGCCTTACGCATATTATAATTATGCGTTTACACATTATAATTATGTTTTTAAATTTTTTTGTTATCGTTATGTCTAAATAATACCAGTTTTAACACGTATAGACTTTTAGATTCGAACAAAATAGCTATTAATTCGTGATTCTATGTAATCTGCTATTATTTCAGTGAAGCCCAAGAATCCATTTACTCTCAATCTGTCTAATTTGCTTTTGAAGCCATTTTTATTCTCTAAAATGTTTATGTTTATGACAACAATATGTTTGTAGCAAGTTGAAACTTGGACTATTTGTTTATTTTGTTTCCATCGGGTTTGTGAATCGAACAAAATAACTATTAAATCAAGGGTTTTTGGTTTTCAAATTTTTTGGGGTTCGGATTTATGGGTTAATGGATGAAGGTTAAATATATAATAATGGAGGACTGTTATAAATTAATTGGGGAAATCGTGGTTTAAAGGTATGGAAGATGAGTGTAATGGTGGTAGCAGTTAAAAAAAAATTAATGGTGGAAAAGAGGAGGAAGATGAACAGTGTTTTTGGACGGGAGGGTTTTATTTTTTTTGTTAGAGTTGGATCCTGTGCGGCAGGCCTAATTTTTTTTTTAATTGTACCGCATTTTTCTGGCCATTAGATGAAAGACTCTTAAATCTAATGGCTTCTATTGTGTTTTGCAGGTGCTAAACCCAGCATAGCCGGGTTGCAAAATGAGACGTGCAAAAGGCAAAAATTGTATGTCCTTATTATGTGTTCCGTTTCATATTCATTCAATAATAAATTGTTGTGTTAATTTTTCTCTTGAGGGTTCCACTATTTCTTTTAGCTTATAGTTTTTGAGTTAAAAAATTAATACGTGAATTTTTTATTGATGGGATAGGAAACGAGACAAATAAGGAGTGACATGCGTTTCTTACCGCATATATATATATATATATATATATATATATATATATATATATATATATATATATATATATATTGAACTTCAACTTTATTACAAGTTCATAAAATGCATTTTTTAGTTATAAATATTTTCATTTATATCCTCAACCAAAAGTTAGACAATTTTATTTCATTTTTTCTATATTAATACATTATGTAAAATTTTATTAGTTTTTTAACGGACTATTTAGATCGAATTAGGCGACACGATATTTTTTTCATTCCATACTCGCTCAGGTTTTATTGGACCAAGGCCTTATTGATCCGTATTAGTTCAATTCAATAATAAAAACGTGTTGGACCGATATAAGACTATTTGTTAAATGTAGTTAGGAGAGTGATATAAGATTCAAATATTAATAGCTGAGGCCAAAGCAGTAAGGGTTGAGTCCTCTCAACTCAAGGTTAAGAGTTCAAATATTGTCTAATGCAAAAAAAATGACAATATGTTGCAAGTTTACAAGAATTTCTACTGGAATTAAAGTGTCACTAAGATAAGTCGGGTCAAATCTTTGGATGCCAATACCGAAAAAATATTAATAATATGAAAAAAAGGGAGGAAAAAAACTGAAAAAAAAAAGACTTCTTTATTACCTAGAAAAGAAATAGAAATTGACTCGGAATTATAAGATCTTATTACTTCCAAGAGTTTATCCATCTAATAGAAGCTGCTAGAACAGCCTAGTCAGCTCTCAGTCCACACCCCAAAAGCCCTTTCTTTCGTATCGAAAAAACCATCTTTGGGAAAACTCAAAACCAGTAGCAGCTCTCTCTATATATAAGCAGTTTACCACCGCAGCTTCGATCATATCATTTCATTCTGTTGAGATTGATTTTAGCAGCTATGGAACCAGCGAAGTTGAAGGAATTTGAAGCATTCATCAATCAGTGCAAAACGGATCCATCCGTTCTCTCCGATCCGTCGCTCGCGTTTTTCCGTAACTATATCGAGAGGTATGAACTATTCGAGCACTCGTTTTTTTTTTTTTTTTTGTATAATTGATACAAATATTTGTTTTTTGAGTGATTTATGCGATAGGATAGCTAGATGATTCTTCTGGTTGTTTATGAGTTGGATTTTGTTCGTTTTGTGTAATTTGTGTGATTGAAAGTAAATTATCGGAGAATTAGAACGATTTGTATGATTTGGTAAAAAACCGAAGTGATTTAAGTCTAAGAATGAGTGAAATGTAGTAATGCGTGTCAAATTCTCGGTGTTTGAGAATGATTTGTTGATATATGTAGTTGTTGTGATGCGAATGATAAAATTTACGGAAATATATAGGATTTTGTAAGAACCGAAGTTATTTAAGTATTAAGATTGAATCAAATGTAGTAATACATGTGAAATTCTAGGCGAATTAGAACGATTGATTGAGGACGTTTGGTTTTTATGTGTATTTTCTGTGATTGGAAGTGAATTTTTGGAGAATTAGAACGATTTGTTGATATGTACAGTTTTTGTGATGCGGATGATGGAATTTATGGAAATATATAGGATTTTGGTAAATTTGATACTGGAGTGATTTAATATTGAGTGAAGTGGAGTAATGCATGTGAATTTATTGGATTTTTCAGGAGTTTGATTACTCTGGAGTTTGTTTCGCTGTGTAAATTGATATAATTTTCCTTTTCTGCTATTGTGATTTGGATTTCAGTGTCGGGGGGAAGCTTCCGCCATCTGCATACAAATCTGAGGAGTATAAAGCGGTATGGTCTGGCGTGGCGCTAAATTTCCTTAATTCCTTTTCTTTTGGACGTTTACTCTTAACTTGTTATACTAGCTGTAGAATTGCAGAAATTGAATATAGGCCAAATGAGCAGATAATCTCTCCACTCCTTCCCCATAAGGAGTATTTACTTTCATTATTTTCAACTCTTGAAAGCAAAGAAAAAGAAAGAAATTTGTTTCTCCTCCTAGATATGCAGTATAATTTCCAAAAAATGCTCTTCCTGTTTTAGAAAAGAAAAGAGACATTTTTGGTGTTTAGAATCTATGATGATCATGGGCATAATGCATATTCGTAAATCTTGTAACTTGTGATGTGGTATGTAGAAGTCCCATGTGGGTGAAGATGTAGATGACGACATGGAGGATGTTGAGTCTGATGATAACATGAAGAATGCTGCTGATGTAGAAGATGAGCCTGAGATAGATGAATCAGATGTTGAACTTGATGATGGTGAAGTTGTGGAGCCTGATAATGATCCTCCACAGCAGGTTGGATACATTCAGATTTCCAAGCACGTACTTTTCATTATTTTTGTAGATAAAATGGTTTATCTTTTGACTTACTTTAACATTTGGATTACTATGTTTGTAGATGGGGGATTCTTCTGTGGAGGTTACTGAAGAAAATCGTGATGCTTCTCAGGAGGCGAAGGCGAAGGCCATGGATGCCATTTCTGAAGGTAGATATTTGATCTTTCTGCATGGAAAGTTTTTAACCTTATAAATAGCCTATCTAAATTTAATTTTGTTGATGTTCAGGGAAGCTGGATGAAGCAGTTCAGCATCTTACAAAGGCTATCTTACTTAACCCTACATCAGCAATTATGTATGGAACAAGAGGTAATGCTCTTGTAAATCCAGGAACAGATCCTCCATGCCAAATTAGATGTGCACATTTTAATTGGAATAAAGATTTAGTAGAACTTATATCACTTACGTAAAAGGAAGTTATTACTGGAAGTTTACGTTTTCAAATATGTTAATGTTTGGAAAGTGGACAAAGAACTATCTTATATAGTTGCAATTGTAACATTTGGTAGTTTTTTCTTTGAAATTTTAACATTGCTCTTGTGTTCTTCTGGGTTTTGACAGCTACTGTGTACATCAAGATGAAGAAGCCTAATGCTGCTATTAGAGATGCAAACGCAGCTCTAGAGGTTGTCCTTTATTTTCTAAAGGCTTTCTCTCTATTTACCTTTTCCTTTTAATCTTGACTTAGTTATGCATATTTTCAACTTCAATGCGCATCAATACACTTGCATAAGTGCAACCTGAATACAAGTTTGTGCATGCATTTTCAGGCGGGATTGTGAGCATCAACTTTTCTTATGCATGGAAAGATTCATATACTTATCTTACGATCTCTTGTTACTTATGCATGCTACTTATTCTGCAGATTAACCCTGATTCTGCTAAAGGGTATAAAACGCGGGGTATGGCGAGAGCAATGCTTGGCCAATGGGCGGAGGCTGCTAAGGATCTTCATGTCGCTTCAAATATTGATTATGATGAGGAGATCGGTTCTGTACTGAAGAAGGTGAGCTTGATTGCTAATTTAGAAATGGTTAGAGTGTATGATAAACATTCCTCATCATTTCTTCAGTATCTTAAGAGAAAAAAATATTTTCTGTGTGAATATATTTATGACCGTCCTTAATCCCTAGGTTGAGCCAAAGGCACACAAAATTGAGGAGCACCGTAGGAAATATGATAGGCTTCGCAAGGAACGAGAAGACAGAAGGATTGAGCGTGAGAGATTACGTCGTAAAGCTGAAGCTCAGGTGAGCACTTTTCACTTTTATACACCTTAGTTCCCCATTCCAACCACTAATGCTCTTCAATGCATTCTTCCTTAGGCTGCATATGAGAAGGCCAAGAGGCAAGAGCAGTCATCATCAAGCCAAGGATTTGGAGGCAGTGGCTTCCCAGGGGGGATGCCAGGTGGTTTCCCAGGGAGCATGCCTGGCGGTTTCCCGGGGGGTATGCCAGCGGGGATGTCAGGCAGCGGCTTCTCCGGAGGTATGCCTGGCATGGGTGGCAGTGGCTCCCCCGGAGGTATGCCTGGCATGGCAGGCAGCGGCTTCTCTGGAGGTATGCCTGGCATGGGTGGCAGCGGCTCCCCCGGAGGTATGCCTGGAAATATAGACTATAGCAAAATACTCGATGTAAGTTATTTCTTTGCTAGTATTGTAATAGGGGTCTACTTGAACAATTTTATTTTTCTCTGGTTTTCTTTACATTGTAAATAACGATATTTTTGTTGTTTGCTGAGCAGGATCCTGAGTTGATGGCAGCCTTCAAGGATCCAGAAGTCATGGCCGCTCTTCAAGATGGTACTTTTAGTTTTTGATATACTTTGGCTGGCCTTACATGAAATACCAAAACTAACCGTCACCCCGGCCAGTCATTTTTTATTGTTTCACTGTTTCATCGCTAACATGGTATATTAGTTATTTGTAGTATATTAGTTATGTGTCAATATCGCCAGTCCTCTCTCTTAAGAGGCGAGGCCATAAATGATGAGCTTTTTGGCACAAGTGGTCACGATAAAATGGTGTTTACCTATTTATTAGGAATCCATTGGCCTTTTACCCTTAACGATCAGAAAATTGAACACAAAAATTATTGCTGGTCATATGATCTCACATCCAAACTGAAACTTAGGTGTATTTTAGCCATGTTTTAGCATTTGACTCGTGCCTGTCATCATACTCTCTATTTCGTGGATTTGCATGTTGATGGTTATACTATTACTACATGAGAATTTATCTTAGAGGGCCTAAAGCTGCTTGTTTAGGCTTTGGTTATCGGAATATCACATAATGTCTGAGCGAGTTGCTTCTTATTTTTTTCTTTTTGCTTTTCGGCTATGTATCAATGCCGTCATACATGTAAAGAAGTAACTGGTGATTTGCAATCTATTTATATTTGTCCTCATAAGTAGAACAAATGAAAGGTGTATTATAAGATTCAGGGAGTAATATGCATGTATAGCCTGTGCGTGTGTATAGTCTAATAATGTGTCATTTTTTTGCCTTGCACCTTTGCCTGTTCACATGTGATATAGAAAAGGGTATAGTGTTCCTCTTGAGCTGAACATGCACATTGTGTTTCGGATCAAATGAGAGTCGTATTCGTATGTAATGTCGCATTGCGTATGGTGTTTTCATATTCTGCCCTTTGGTGATTGTTTTGCAGTGATGAAGAACCCTGCGAATTTGGCCAAGCATCAAGCCAATCCCAAGGTGGCACCAATTATTGCCAAGATGATGAGCAAGTTTGGAGGTCCAAAGTAACAACTTTTGTTATCAGATTGTTCAGTGTAACCACTAACCAGGTGTCTCTCATTAAATTATCTAGTTTTTAGTCTGGAATTTAATGCGCAGCTTTCTTTTTGAATCATGGGGTTGTAATGTGATAAAAAGTTATCTTACAGTACACCGAGAGATCCATTTGTTGAAACCATAATATACTAGTTACAGATTTTGAGTTTGTAACTTGACATTGGTTTATGTTTTTTGTCATTTTCTAGTCGTCTATCATTTTTGTTTCTTTGGGGGTAAAGACTTGTTTGTCATTTTGTGGTTAAGGAATCGCATGTTGTCGCCTCGGATCGGCTTCTCTCTTTTGGGGCTGCTCAATTTTTAACCCAAAATGATATGGATGGCTTCGCATTCATCTAGTGTGAGTACTAAGCTGACTTTCCGGCAGAATATTTTGCCTGTGAATTTAGGGGTGGAAATGAGCTGAGCTAAGGATAGGTCAGACTTAGCTAATACTAATTTTGCCTAACTCGTAGCTCAGCTCATATTTGATGTGAGCTAATTTTCTCAGCTCAAGCTTATCTCATCAGTTGCTCACGAGTAGTTTATTTATTTACAAATATTTTAAAAAAATACGGTGACTTATAATATGAGTTTAATATTCAACTTATACAAAATAAGTCATTAGATTTTATTAGCACAATGACATATAATATAAGTTTTATATCTCTAAACTAATTATAATATGTAAAAACTCCGGTAAAAAAAGAAGAAAAAAAAATCTTAGCAAAATATAAAATTAAATCAATAATTGTTTAGCTACCAAATATTATAATACTTATTAAACGGAAAGTCTCAAAAGTCTTCTTCTATAAGCAATTTGATTTGGTGGCATTTTTTTTTCACCTGAAAAGATAAAAATATAGTATTTTGTAGACTAATAATTAATTATCATCAGTAATAAAAAATAAATAGTAATACACTCTTAGTTTATCTTAATGTCATAAGTGACTTGAGCCAATCTCCTTCACAACTCAATGCTTGAAATGCTTTCGGGCAAAGAAGTTAGATATGAATCAATAACTCTTCCACTTTGATAAGATGAGAAGATTATAAGAGATTTCTAAGGTTTTCTTTGTTTATTTTGTTTGAGAAGATGTGTGGCTACTTTTTTAAAGGGTATGTGAGACGATTTTGTTATATATATATATATATATATATATAGAGAGAGAGAGAGAGAGAGAGAGAGAGAGAGAGAGAGAGAGAGCTCATGAGTCGAATTTTATCTAGCTCAAACTCGACTCTTATTTTAGAGAGGCCAAAAATCTCGGCTCATGTGTCGTTCATTTAGCTCATGAGCTGAGCTCGTTGACCCGAATATCGAATCGAATCGTGAGCTACTCACGAGTCGGCTCAACTCACTTCCACCCCTACCTGTGATTGTTAGCTAAGAAGAATAATAATGTCTGATCTGGAAAAAAAACTGGAAAACAGTTATGAGACCTAAATGAGCAATTATTTAAATTGTTCAGTGTTTGATTTTGCTAGACGGACAATGCCATAGCTAGATCTACTTTTTGAGTTCTATTGCTGCTTAGTTATTAATTGTTTTTAAGGAAAATTATGCGTTATAGATTAAACATAGACGCATGAGGTTGTAAGAGGTAGGGGAGATTGAAGAAAGAAGACCGAGTGACATTCCGGTTGAGGAATGGAGGTATGAGGTTGTAAAAGGTAGGGGAAGGCTGAAGAAAGTTTGGACAGCAGTCATCAAGAATGATATAGATTTGTAAGACTTGGATGAGGGTATGGTGTTTGACAGAAGGAAACGACCACGCTGAAATTTTATATTGATTCAAGTAGCCGACCCCAATTATTTGGGATTAAGACTTTATTGTTGTTGTATAGATTAAAAATAGAAATGTCAACAGGCGATATACTTGGGGTGTTACCAACTGAGACAACCTTATGAGATAGTGCTCTTGCATGCTTAATTGAAGTATAGACAGTTATTCAAGTGACTATTAACAAGTAACATATCAGGGATGTATCAGGGCCTCCAAGATTTTGAAATTTTACCTTTATAAAATTATAAAATTTTAAGAACAGTACCTGAAATTGACACAGGTGGTAGATGAAGAATACTTAAGAGCGCGGAATAACTCTTTCTAAAGAACTCGTTAAAATAGCCACGTAATTTCGGGAGAAGGGATGCCTCCTGAGATCGCAGTGACCAGACCCGAGTCTGTTTACCAAAAAACACAGGTCTCTGCAAAGTCATAAGACCATGTATTGGCCCTATTGGGGCCGACGCTTGCCCAGTACTGGAAGGTTAAGGAGATTGGTGACCTGATGACAGAGCAACCGACGATCGAAGCCTCGGTGAATGGAGGCCATAAATATAATAGTTCTAAAGTAGCGAAATTTCTTGTCAGGTAAATTTTGATTTGCAAGAAAGGCATAACGATCTGAGCACTGTCTCAGAGATAGGCTCGGTAAAATAAATATGTGTGTGAAGTAGTACAAAATTATTTCTTACCCTAAAAATTATGCAAAAATTTAATTTTTACTCTCATGAAATTCATGTCCCGTAACATAATCAAGTTTTCTCAAACCAAAATGTTCTTGTAAACCTAATTAAAGTCTTTAATTAGCCAGAAGTCAATATCTAACATTAACAAACAACATATCTAACTTCACATTTTCCCTTCACCAACTTCCATTATTCTATACTCCCTCCATTCCTAAATATAAGACTCTTTAGACAATTTGAGAAAATTAAGGAAGTTGTCATTTCCACTTAAACTTCCAATATTACCTCCCACCCTCCCTCTCTCTCACTTCTATGTCATAAAGAAAGAAAAATGTTGAGGGTGTAATTGGAATAGATTGTTGACAACTAATAAAAGAACCTTAAACGAAAATTAATTTGGATACCTAGATATCTCCTAAACGACAATTAATAGGGAATGGAGGGAGTATCTTATTAGGAGAGAGATAACTTTGTTGTGATGTGGGAAAATTTGAACCACAAGATCTACATGGACCTGATCCATATCAGAATTATCCATCTTATTAGGCAAAGGGAATGAACCTACCGGAACTACATCCCATCTTTAGGGTAGATAGTCCTTTCCTTGGACCACTAATTACGCAGTTGATTATTTTACAACCTTTCAAATCCCAACGTGTAATTGTCTGACTATAATTACTTGATCATACTAAACAATGGGCCGACAATAAAATTTCCCCATTAAGGTTATCTAATCCTTGAAAATCTCGAGTTTAGGACAGGGAACAACCGATTTACAAATATTATTAACCACAAAATTTAGTGAGCGGTTCCAAATCTTTCCATGGATTGCTTACATTAGAGCTGCTTCTTCTTCTTCAATCTATTGCACTTATTTTCTTGACTTGTGTTGATGCTTAGTTTGATTAATGACGGAAGCATTGCGAATAATTTACATCATTAAGCTTTTGACATTTGTAGTTTTGTACTACTTCCATTTCATAATATAAGTCCTTTAGAATATGTAGCAAAAATTAAGGAAATAAAAAAAATAAGGTACTTGTTTAGTCAAAATATTATTACCTTCGTTCCTTAATATAACTCGTTTAGAACATGTAGAAAAAATTAAAAAAGAAAAAATTAAGGTATTTTGTTATTCAAGATATTAATATTACTATCTTAAATAGGACTTGTATACTACTAATTCTATTTAAGAGAGTGATATTGATATTTTGATTAAAAACACCCTATTTTTTGTTTTCTTAATTTTCGCTACATCTGACATGTCGTAAACGATTTATATTAAGGAATGAAGGAGTAGTCTCTTGAATATAATTAATGGTATACAAGTCTTATTTAAGAGAGTAACATTGATATTTTGATTAAAAAACATCTTAGTTTTTACTTTCTTAATTTTCACTACATGTTCTAAACGATATTATGGAATGTACGAAGTAATTTCTTTAATTAGTTTACTTTGCTACCCAAGGTAGGGGTGTTCATGGTTCGGGTTGGTTCGGTTTTATATATTTTTAAATCAAACCGAAATATTCGGTTTGAAAATTTTGAAACCAATCCAAACCATTCAAAATCTCAAAGCGATGCATTCGATTTGTATCGATTTGGTTTGGTTGTTCGGTTTCTAGGAGATATAAATATATTGATTATAATGTAAGAATAAAATAAACTTTTTTATATAATTACTTAGCTGTTAAAAATATAAAGAAATAAAACTATTGTTTTCACAAGTTAAACACAATAAAAAACACAATAATGAAACATAAATTCTTGATTCTTGAACTTTGATATAAAGTAAAAATAAAACATTTTTTTTATATAATTATCTAGCTTCTAAAAATATAAAGAAATATGTCTACTGTTTTTCACAAGTTAAACACAACAAAGAAAAACAAATTAATGAAACATAAATTCTTAATCTTTATTTTTGAACTTCAAACAAATTATTGAAAAATTATTCTACTGGGAAAAAAGAAAAAGAATACAAAAATTACACCATTATTAGTTTCAAAGTAAAACAAAAACTTCAGGTGAATCTAAAACTACATACAACAGATGACTCTTCAATCTCTTACTTTAGCACTTTAAGAGTTTGCTTGTCATGCTATAAATAAAAAGTTCAATATGTTTTATTACAAAAAATTTCTTTAATATATATATATATATATATTCGATTTGATTCGGTTTGGATTATAAAAAAAAAAATTAAACCAAACAGAAATTTCAGTTTTAATTTAGTCCAAATCGAAACCAATCCAATGCACCGTTCAAACCGAAAATTCGATTTAAATTAGTTTAGATCGGTTTGATTTAGTCGGTTTCGCTTTTTCATGAACATATCTAACCCAAGGAAAAGGAAAAAAAATTGCAATTTGTGGGCATTAGCATATTGATGTTTTGATTTTTTTGATTTTTTTTTAATTTTTTTTAAAACTAGACCATTTTTAAGTATGGTCTAGTTTATTACAATTATTATTATAAGACCTCACTAGAGGAGGAGAAGTAGAAGACCCCGAGAGGGGAGAAGTAGATGACCTCGTTGAGCGGATGTTGTAGAAGTCCCGTTGAGCGGGTGCCCCGTGAGGGGTGTATAAGACCTCACACAAGGGAACCCAAAGAAATGACAATTAAATCATTCCCCTTGTGTGAGGGAGGTATCGAACCTGGACCACTCGGTCACAGGCAGATGGATGTTACCCACTGGGCTACCATGCCTTCGATTATTGATGTTTTGATTTGGTTAGCTAATGTGTCGCTTTAAAAATGTGCTTGATGATGGTGCTTAATGCCTTAATGATGTGTATTTTTTTCTTTCTTTTTACATCATTACAAGTGGGACATTTCTTGCAATTTGATACTATTGAACTAGGTTAATTTATAATCTACTTGATTCATGTTTAATCATTTCTTTCCTTTGAGGTTAAGTTGCAATAGTAAGAGTGCGAAGGAGTAGTAGTAATCCTTGATTATCACGAAATTAATGAAAATTAAGTGTAGTACATTTTTGTTGTACGGATATTCGTACCTAATTCATTATTGATAAATGTAAATCCCTTGTGATGCCAAGTATATGAACTTCCAAGAATTGATTTTCTATATCTTCATATGTATGAAAGTGAAACAGAAGGGTGGAAACCGTCTGTTCTCATATATGTCTCCATTTTTGTACTCAACTATTGAAAATTTGTTATGTGGATATTTTTTCTAATTATATTTATACGTGGCAAATTGTGAGTAGTTAGATATAGAAATGAAAATATACACATAGACAAATAATTTTTTACCGAAATAGAATAGGTAATGAAACTAAATTGAATTGAGAGTTAATTATTTAATATATATTTATGTGTAATTCGCTCAAGATACGGTACGATTGTTGAATCCACCTCCAGTTCAGCTCCAATGCGGAACAACTATTTTTTCGCACATGCGAAACAATTTTTCAAGGTAAATACATGCATTTTTTCGTTAAAAACAGATGTTTGCGAACAGCTTTTATTAAAACCATAACATGTGTTTTTTTTAAAATCAATCTCAATCGTCAAAAATTTAATCCAAAGATTGAAAATTCGTCGCGCACATACGAAATAAATATCCGTTCCGCATAGAGCCGTGGCGCTCCATTTGTACCATCTACTTCGAAGGAATTATGTGGCAGAAAGCATCCGTTTCTTCTTTCCTTTGAAGTCTTTTTTCTTATGTCGGAGTATTACCATACATATATACTCGAATGTGACTAAGATGCTTGTAAATGTTAGACTACCTACGTGGATATTATCTACAATTTCATTACCACATAAACTATATCATTGCAATTATTCTATGTAATATAATCACTGTGACACCCAATTATACCTTATAATATATGTAGATACAGCTCTCAACGTGGCTGATCATAAGAGCATTTTGATTGTTGGGAGAATTCAAGCACATAACATGTGTATATAAATAATATGCATAAATTATTTGACATAAACCGTGCTCTAACGCATGTCTCAAAACACATGTTAATTCAGATAAAATAGACTATATATAGTAATTTAAGTAAACCGAAAATTTAAAACCCTATAAAATATGAGAGCGCGCTAGAGGAAATGGGAAACTAATACTACCATATTCAGTAACTTAATTTATATTATATGTTAGAAAAATCTTTGGGTATATTTAGATTGAGTATGGTTTGAGTTTGAATTCAAACTAAGACACATGCTTTCTTTGAATTGAGTTTCGAAATGAAACTCCAAACAATAGTTCATTGATAATTTGATTTGAGTTTGATACTAGTCTGCGAAATCTCTGACTGCAACCCAATCTAATCATACCCTTTATATAATTATATATATGAGACCAGATTAGACTTCCTTATGGGGAAAGTATATGGAAAATTTTACATCCCTAAACGAAGAAAATATAAGTGTATATATGATTTTGCTTATTATACACTCTCTATTCCTCAATATAGGTCGTTTAGGACACTTTGAAAAAATTAAGGAGTTCAAACAAACAATAATTTTTCCACCGCAGTTCGAATAATACCCCTTCCTTCCTCCTTCTCTTTCACTTTTCCAATAAAATATATGTTGGGTATAATTGGAATAAATTATTGACACCTAATAAAAAAACATGTAAATGACAATTAATTTAGATACATATATATCTCCTAAACGATAATTAATTGAGAATTTAGGAAGTACTACTTTAGGTCTCAGGTGCTCCCCAACATATATCTAATATCTAATTTAAGAAAGTCCTACACGTTAAATATTATCAGTGGCGGCTAACAGAGAGTTCAAAGTGATCGACCGCACAGGGCCCCTAAAAATTTGGGGTCCCAATTTTTTTTTTAGTATATATATATATACTAGGCCCCGAAATCGGGGCCTCTAATATTTTGCTAATATTAGAGGCCCCGATTTTGCTAAGGGCCTCTAATATTTTGCTAAGCTGGGGCCTCTAATATTTTGCTATATATATATATATATATATATATATATATATATATATATATATATATATATATATATATATATATATATATAGCCAAAAACCGGAGCTCCGATATGTTATATATAGGGCATTAATTTAAAATTTGACACAGGGCCCCAAAACGTTTGAGCCGCCCCTAAATATTATCCATCTGGCTTTGTTCGAATCCACGAACCTAAGTAAAACTTTGGACCTCTTTCATCTTCATTAACAGTGTGAAGTGGATTAGCAGAAATGCTACGAGGATCATCATTCGGGGTGCCACGAGATCTTGCCCTAGAACTTCATGTACAACTATATAGAGACGTACGTAAGTGAATGCATGGGAGATACGTTGATATCATCCGCATCGCTCTCTTCAATATTCTTTATAATACTCTATTTATAGAATATAAAAAAAAACATTATTATTTCCTTGATCATTTCATTTTAAAATAAATGTCTTTTTAATTAGTTTATCATATATTGAGAAAGGGGAGATAAGAATGATTTTTATTATTGTACCATAAGTCTTAACACGGTCATCTTATCATTTTTGGTACTGGTGTTGAACTTTAAAATAAGACTTTATATAACAAAAAAATGAACTTTCATGTAAATATAATACAAAATAAATAAATAATTACAATTGTATCATAATTTTTTTTCTCCAAAATGTATTCAAAAATTCTGTAATATGGAGAAGAAGAAGAAAGTAACGCTATTTGACTAGTGGTAGCCAAGTGGGAAGATGATGAAATAATTAAGTAAATAAAATGAATTCGGAGTTGATTCTAATTTAGTTGAAAAAAGAAATCAATATAAATCAGCATATTAACTATTGAGTCTGAGATGTTCAAATTCAAAAAGATTACAATTTTTTTTTTTTTTAAATAAAATGATATATGTAACAAAATAATTTGACCCCAATTATTAAGGGTCATTACAATTGAGCATCTCGCACTTTTCTTAACCCGCCCATGAATCTTAAGTACCCAAATTATTTCTCCACATCCGTTTCATAATATGGTATGTTAGAGTTACGTACAATATGTACTTGCCAGAATTTTGATCTCATGCAAATTATAGCTTTGTTGTTGCTTTGATAATGAAACATTACTAAATTAATTGCAAATTGAATAACCCAAGGTAGTATATATATATATATATATATTATATTGTTCTTACCAAATTGATTTTAATTTTTATAACAGAATATGGTGTGTGGAGGTAGTTGAAGAAGGTATGGTCCATTTTTGATGAATATATATATACTCACCTACTCTAAGACATGCAAGTCAAAAAAACCAAGCATTTGGGTAATTACCTGCCCCCTTATTATATCTGTCTATGTTTTGGATATTATAATGTATTACACTGAATATTTTGAGGATCTTATTTTTATTTTTTTTTGAGAGAGAGGATCTTATTATCACATTAAAAAAATAACTTGAGAATTGATTTTCTTACAAGAAATCTCCTCCGTTGGACACGTACATATGGTCAAGATGATATATACCTCTGTTTTATCATCTGGCTTCCCGTTGAAGAGCATTGCTAAGTTTTGAAGGTGGAAATCGTCTGTATTTTGTGTCCTCGTATATGTATCATTATTTAAAATTTGTTGAATGTATATTTTTTTTAATTATGTATACGTGACGAATTGTGAATGGTTGAATAAAAAAATATTGGCAAACGATTTTTTTGCATATTTTGAACCATGTTCACACCCTTTTACTCATTCTGTCACAGTTTAACACGTAATTTAATATTTTTCACTCTAATTTTATAATGTCATACTTTTTAAGTTAGGATTACGTGTTTTTATTGTATTTCCCTTCTTTATAAAATAGTGTTAAATATTTAGTTTTACATATACAAAAAAAAGTACCTATCTAGGAAAGGTGTTTATGGTGACAACCATTTTCACTCCGGATGTATAGAGTTCGACACCGACATGGTAAAAAAAATAAAAATAGCACCCTCCCCTACTAAAAAACAAAAATGTCCCTCTTATATATATTTTTTTATTCGTACAGTTTAATTTTTTAGTTTTTCATGAACTCGATATATATGGACTACAAGAATTGAAACCTTGATTTTTTAAACAAAGACAATATTATTTATTTAGGATTCAGGGGTTGAAGCCCCCAATTTCTTAGAAAATATTCAAGGATCGAATCTCACTTCCTCTCTAAAAATATTTAAAAAGTATATGTAAAAAGACAAAGGAAAAAAAAGACACTATTATTTGGCCAAAGGCCAATATAATAGGTTGATTGTTATTTTTCATTTATCACCTTGGAAAATCATCATTATTATATCCTCGTTTTTGTCACTTTTTCTTTTTAATTAAATATTAGTCTATATTTGGTTTTTTTATTTTATTTTAATTCTCTTTTATGTCTAAGATTTAGGTAACAATTTTCTGAATTTTGAATAAGATATTTTTATTAACTATGATCACAATATATTAAGTTTTATTTAAAATATTGAATCTAGAAAACAAAAATAAAAGATAATTGATATTTTTTAATGGATTTATATGAAAAACTTGTTAGCATCAGAAAATAAAATATTTCATTCAGAAGAATCTAGATTTATGCTCAAAGGAGGAGACATGTTTCTTAGCACATCTCATTCATGATTAAAAATATGGGCAAAATATGCATTAAATATTGTCCACTTGAAAGATATTATTAATCTTCTCTAAGGTATGCACGCATTAGCATAAAATAATGAAAATTGCTTAGCCACTATGGAGCAGCCATAAGCTTTGTGTACAATGTTTTCAAAAAAATAAATTAAATTCTATGTGCAAAAGCCAAGTGTTGCCCTTACAATCGGGTGTACTTATATATATTCGATAATAAAGAAGTATACCATATAATATATACATAACATTGTTAGTGTATATTTGTAGCATGTATAACATCTAGTATACATTTTACTTTATAAAGAGCGCAACTCATGTATTTATCAAGTAAGTCTCAACAACTGTTCTTATTATATTGAAATATTTATGTCAAGTTAACAATAGATACACTCGTGCCCTTGTATTATTAATCTATCTAATTAACACATTTCATTTGAACCGGAATATAACAATTTTGATAACTTTTTTTTTATTATTATCTAAAGCCCAATGTAACATTTCATATCGGCAACCCGTCTACATTTTCGTTAGGAATATTCTATCCCCGTTCGGTGCCTCATTCTTTATCCTACTAATAAAAAATTGACATTTATTAATTTTTTTTTGTCCTACTAATAAGAAATTGATATTTATTAATTTTTTAATTAAAAAATTATAACCAAAAAAATAGTGAAACCCATAAAAAAAATAAAAAAAGTTAACACATGATAATTATTTGTTTGTAGGAATAAAAAACGGGATACAAAATAATGACAGATAATTTTTCACCCTACATTTCTTATTACAAATATTTAAATTCTGAAAACAAACTTAATATCAAAATTTAAAATACAAATTCTATATAATCTCAACCTAAGATTCAACAGAGCAGAGAGATCCACGTGTCGGACAATGAATATACACCTCTAAATACAGATCATCCTTGAGAAAATCAAGAACTTCCACCATAATAATATATAGGAAAATGATTATCTCCTCAAAAATAACGGGTAGAAACCCTAAATCCTCAAATTTAGAATGTCAAATGACTATCTTACCCTTTCAGTGATTTGTAAGATTAAATTTATTTTTTCTTTATTTTTAAATGCTTTACTCTACCAACCTATTTTACTATATCATCTCTCTCCTCCTTCCTTCTTCATTCTTATAAAGAAGCTCAAGAGTTTTTCAGTTATTATCTTGAAGAAGAAGATGACAGTAACTCCCATGAACTGTAACTCCAATAAATAGTAACTCCAATAAATAGTAACTCCAATCATTGTTGTATTTTGATGGAAAATCATATATGTATACCTTTAACCCATTGTAGGGATCCACTGGCCCAGTGGAAAAGGCCGTCATAAAAAAAAAAAATACCTTTAACCCATTAAACAAAGTACCTGAAAAATGGGATTCAAATGGAGCTCTAGAGGCCTTCAGGGTTTGTTGGAGAAGACAATGAACAGTAACTCCGCTTGTTTTGAATTTGTGTTGTAGGGATGTTGGGACTTTTGAGTTATTAAATCCAGTTCGGAATATTAATTGTTCTGTATCCTGCGAAACCATTGCGGACCGTCGGATCTAAAATCTAACGGCTGAGATCTTTTGGTTTAACACTTTCTTTATAATCTTTATTGAGACCCAAATGATCTCAGACGTCAAATGTTTGATCCGACTGTCTCTAATTGTTCCGCACAGTGCAGAATAATTGTTCTGCACGGTGCATTATTATTGTTAACAAATTTAAGTAGTATTAGAAAATTTTAATTAATAGTATAAGTTATTCAAATCTTACATAAGTAATATTATAATGTTAATAGTTAAATTATATAATATTATAAAGATAATAACCACGACTGTTTATAGATTATTAATACTATGAAATCGTTGTAAATAGATTATTACATTTGTTTAAGTAACTATACATTACTTAGTATATTAAGTATCATTCTTATAGTAATTATATTCATTTTTCTTTTAAACGGTGTTTTATAAGACTATATGTTCTAGTACTTTGTGTTATAACAAACACTAATTCTAGTTATTATTATAGTATTTAGATTTGTTCTTCCTTTAACATGTGTCATATGTTAAAAAATAATTGAATCTACATAATGTTTAATTAACTCTAGGAGTGACTATGTGTTACTTCGTGTTCTAACAAACACTAAGCTACATAATGTTATAGTATTGATAATCATTCTTATGGTGTTGTGATTCATTCTTCATTTCACAAAGGTTATATATTAACAAGCAATCTTATCATAATGTGTTTAAGTAACTCTACAATACTTAGTATATTGAGGATCATTGTTTCTATTGCATATATTCGATTTTCATTTTAACCGGTATTTTACAAGTCATTGTGTTATAACAAACTCAAATTCTAATTATATAATAGCAAGTAATCTAATCATTGTTATAGTATTTAGTGTTAATAATTTCAGAACACATAATTTTTTAGACTAAGTGTTATAATACTTAGTGTTCTAACAAACACTAATTTTAATTTGGCTACAAAATAAAAAAATTGGGGTAAATTTGTAAATTTAAAAAATATACCTCATAAGAAATGGTTCAATTTATAAATTATAAAAATTGTTGTCGGGGTCAATTTGTTAAAATAAATAAATTTGGGATCAAAATAATATTTTATAGGGACTTTAGGGTAATCAATTCGCAACCCTAGAGGGACTTAGGGTAAGCATTTAACAAAAGATATAGAGATTTTACGTGCAATTGGTGAAAAAATATGTATCGAACTTGTGATAGTAACATTTGGGGTAAGGAGTCGTGAAAAGAAGAAAGAAAAAAGATGGAAAATGTCATTCCGCCTACAGTGCGGAACACCAAAATATTTCGCATCGTGCAAAATATTCGGTGGCTGCTGGATCAAGAAACTAACGACAGAGATCATTTAGGTCTCAATACTTATCATGAAAAAAGTTAAAACCAAATGATATCAGCCGTTCAAATCTTAATCTGACGGCCACCAAATATTTCGTACGGTGCGAAACATTTAGTCTTCCGCGCTGTAGTTAAGTTGTAAAATGCAGAAAAAGTAATTAGTGCATCTACTTTTTCAGTGCATTAATGATGCTTGGGAAGGTAAATGAGTTTTCAATTTTCTTCACACATTAATTTGATAATACATTTATATTTTTTTAACACATTAATTTTTTCAGCAACTACAAATTGACTGGAAAATAACTAGAAAATATTATCTAAGATAAACAGTGATGAACAATAATTTTGCAGAGAGGTGAAAATTTTGCAGAGTGATAAAATAGGGTGAACATAATACCCACAAGAACAAAAAATTAATTAATTACTTATAATGTTTGCTCAAAGATTTTTCATTTTTGAATTTTGAGGGGCAAAAGTAAAAAAAGCACTTTTTTCTTTCTGGGTTTTTGTTTTAAAGTACAGTTATGCGATTTAGATCAGGTTTTTTGAGTGGAAATTTTGTGGGGTTTTGTTAGGGCGAAATTGAGAATGGATAGGGTAGCCATGGTTTCACTGGTACTTTGGTTGATCATGGTGTTTCAGCCAGTCATGCTTATTTGTTCACGTTGTTCATGTTGAATTTGAGAGAAATTGTTGTTTCCAAAAAATGAAAAATTTGAAAAGTGATAAATAATAATTTTCGACTACTTTTAAAAAATGCGTCGAAAATTAACATTATTTTGTTCATTATGAAGTTTGTAGATGAAGAACAAATACTTTTGAAGATGGTTTATATTTGAAAAAGTCCTCTTGGAAAGGGCACAATTAATTTCTAAGTTTGATTTTTGATTTTTGATTTTTTTGAAAAAGGAAAGGTCATTTACTGTTAAAATTAGTACAATAATTGTCCGGAAAAAAAATTTAGTCGATTATTTTGAGGAGTCTAGGAAGGTCATAATATATAACTATAACACACACTCGATTGCCCCTTTATTCCTCCCTGAAATGGACACGTAAACTTAGTGATGACGAAATGGATGATGTTATGGTTGAGTAAGAGTGCAACCACAGTGAGAGTTGGGTTTGTGTAGGAAAATGGGAAGAAATTTTTTGGAATTGCTTAGATGTAGCTTTGTCTTTGGGGTCATCCTCCCCTACTTCACTATCACCACTTTCTTATAATGTAGTCGATTACACCAGAACAAGCTTCTTGTTGCCTTTGTAGTTCATGAGTACCTTTCAATAAACCAATGGTGGGTCCCACCCAGAAATTGGCAGGATTTTTAGGTTGGGCAAAAAAACTGCAACAGTATACCGTATAAATGTTGGGGACGAATTTGATCAAATATTTCGAACTACATATAAAATTTACTATATTTAGTAAGATTTTTAAAAATTTCGGGAACGACTGCCCCACACCTATCTTCGTCACTGCACCCCATCCCACTCTTCTTTCTCACTAATATATATTATTAATAATATATTGTTTGATTCTTTTAATTTTGTGTCTCATTGCATATTTTATCATTAAGAAATTGCTAAGTGATCTTTTTCTTTTAAAAAAAAAATTAATTCTAATATGAACCAAGTTCATTGAACCTTGAGGTTCAGAACCGTCACATCACCACAGAATGAGGAGAGAGATAATTTTGTAATGAGGTGGTCAATTTTGGACCACACAAACTTGGTCCATATCAGAATTTTCCTAAAACAAATTTGCGATCTAACACAAATTGTGAAACCCGAAAGGAAAAATAAAATGTATAACAACTATTTACACTAAATATATTGAAAAACAAGGAGGGAAGAAAGACAAAAAGTGAGACCTTTACAAGAAAGTTGGTGGGTATATAAAGGTGGGTAAGGGGGACATATGATTTTTATAACCAAAGTTATATTATTATTATTGGAAGACTTTTGAAATATCATATCATAGGAAATATTTCTAGTGATGGGTAGACAACCTTGTTGTGACAAACTTGGTGTGAAGAAAGGGCCATGGACTGCCGAGGAAGACAAGAAACTTATCAACTTCATTCTTACTAATGGCCAGTGTTGTTGGAGGGCTGTCCCTAAGCTTGCCGGGCTTCGCCGCTGCGGCAAAAGTTGTCGTTTAAGGTGGACTAATTATCTTCGTCCCGACTTAAAGAGAGGCCTTCTTACTGAAGCTGAAGAACAATTGGTTATTGATCTTCATGCTCGTCTTGGTAACAGGTACTTTTGATAATTATATGCATTTTAAATCATCTCAATAGCATAATCATATAATTTTGTACAAAATTGAATGTTTTATCGAAATTTTTCTTTACGAAAATATTTTTTTTAATTTTAAAAATGAACGTTCAATTCTAGACATGCGGAATGAATATATATATGATCGTTACTTCAAATCTGATGGTTTAGTTGTAGAGGATCATTTTTATCATTTTCTTTAATTACATGCTTGGTTTCTCAATGATTTATCAAGAAATATCGATATTTCTACTTGGAAAAAGTGACCGACAATAAAAACTTCAAATACATGCACTTTAACATGTCTATCGCTAATGCAATTCAAATTTATACTTATTATTTTCTGTAATCATAAGAGAATGAATTGTAAAAGGAGAATATTAATATAAGATATTTGAATTATTCAGAATTTAACGTCTATTTTCCTATTTATTTAGAAACTATAATTTTTAATTTTTCATTACTGCAAATATATGTCAAGTTTCAACTTTTTTTTCTCAAAAATGCCAGAAAAAATGGTCATAGCATGAGACAAAAGTCTCTGAAATAATGATAGTTGTCTAAGAAGACAGAGTGCAACTCTCACAGTCTCTTTTAAATAAGTGACAAATTAGAAGGCACCTTTTTTTTAGTTAATTAGTTAAGTATTCTCATTTAAGCTTTTAAATAAGTACAAAGTTTCATTTTCAAATAAAAAGAGTCTTCTGTTTCAATCTTTTATTTCTCAACTAGCTATATATCACATGATGCACCAATTTTCTATATTATTGGCTTCATATTCAACCATTCCATGATCATTAATAATTTTCTTGTGGAAGTAAGAATTGAAATCTTGGATCCTTTTTTCTATTCCATGCATTCAAATTTTTAAATTATATTCCGAGAAGGGGTGTTAACTCATAATCTATAATTCTAAATTAGAAAATATTGTGTAACAATGTTAGTTTTTCATTGACTATCCCATGTAATTCATGATTATATTAACTGTTTCAAATTTTTTTTATTTAAATTAATTAGGTGGTCCAAGATTGCTTCAAGATTACCGGGAAGAACAGATAATGAGATTAAAAATCATTGGAATACTCACATCAAGAAAAAACTTCTCAAGATGGGAATTGATCCAGTCACACATGAACCTCTTCAAAAGGAAATAATTACAAAGGAGGAAGAAACCGACCAGCCATCGCCTCATCCGGTCGAACCAAAAAAGACCAACCAACCGGTCGAACCGGAAATTACAAATGCCGCCGGCTCAGAAGATCAAAATTCATTTTCTCCAACTGAACATTCATCCACCGATGAATATTCTTCAAATTTACTAAATAATATTCTTGATAATAATAATGTTATCGACTATGATCCTTTAATTAACTACTACTTGCTTGAGGAAGAAGCAACTGTTCCGAATGCCACGTGGGATTTTCCGGTGTCGGAAGCCGGACAAAACTTCCATAATGTTACAAGTATGGCACCATCATGGGATGACAGTTGCTCTTGGCTTTTGGATTGTCAAGATTTTGGAGTACATGATTTTGGGATCGATTGTTTTAACGACGTTGAGATATCGAATATGATGAACACCTTAGAGAAGGAGACCAACCAGTCTGTACAAAATTAAATGTCCAATATTTTATTTATTTTGTATAGAAATATGAACATTAAATCTGAATAGAATATGAAGTACGTATGATCTTAGCTTCTTCAGTTAGTGCACATCATCACATGTTACAAAGTAACCATGTCTACTTCAACAATTCAGTTAGAAAAAACTCAGTTAGAAATATAATCCTTTGTATAAAATTCAATAATAAAATTATATGAAATACAAAAAGCTCTCTTGTTTTTATATACTTCCTATTTAATTTAATTTGGTCACTATTAGTAATAAAGTATAGAAAAAGCTCTTGTTGTGATTGTTTATTTTCTTTGTTTTAGCTTCAAAGTTTTCCTTTTTATAATAATATCTAAAAAAATTATGAGGGTTAATTAAGGTCATTCATCATTTTTAGAAAGTTTTTTTAATCTAAACATTAAATTTTACTCTTCACATGCCAAAATATTTGTCAAGGTGGTTTTCTTGGCTTTAAAATGTTTCTTTACCAAATCTATGTTAAGTCCTGACATCAAGTGAATAGCTATGCCAAGGAATGCTTAACTTGTAATTTAAGAAGGTTAGGATTCAATATTTGGTAAAGAAAATATTCGATTTGACCTATGAAGAAATATGCAAGCATATGTTTTATCTTGTCTAAATAATAGCAATGAGATTTCTTAATATCATTTTAAAAATATAGCTAGTATTTCTTAAAGAAGATTGTTAGGCGTTCGATGAAAAATAAAAAGGAATATAAAAAAATTCGAGGGTCTAAACCTACGAATTGGTTGATTTGCGAAAGGGTATTTTCCTCAGTAAATGCAGAAGAAATTTTGGCCCTCGAATTGTATGCAGGCAGTCGAAATTGAAAAGCCCAAAATAAATATTATCAAAATAAAATAGATATTTTAATACGAAATAGATTTTTTTTCTGATCTTGACAATAATTATTTTGTACTTAGCAAAAGTTTTGAAACTAGTATTTTTAAACTAAACATATTCTTTTTGAACTTTGGCAAAAACATTTGGATATGAGAAAATGAAGACAATGATTGAACTATTACTATTACAAGATGTTTATTTCATTATAAAACATTTCATATTATATCCTCAACTGAATTTAAATTCCCGTCCTCTTAATGTTTAAAAATATATTACTATCACCATATGTTCAAATCATATATAGATGAAATTATCTTTCACAATGGTTGAATAAAATTGGTCCCCAATAACAATTAATACTAATTACAAAAACTCCACTAAGTAATCTCATAATAGCATATCCTAATAAAGTTTGAAAAAGAGAAGCCAACTTCCAATAACACAAGGCAATATAATCAATTCCACAGTGGAAATTAATGCACGAGAATGTGTATTTGAATTGAATCTGAAATTTAATTTAATTTGAAATTCAAAATGAGGTCCAAACTGTCCTTAGATTGAGTTTATAAATAAAACATGAAGTATTAAATAATCTAGAATCTGTTTTTAGTTTAAAACTGAGACCAGAAATTCAGTTTGAGACTCAATCCAAATATATGCATGGGATAGTACTGTTATGTAATTAGTTCATTGTGCTTTATGGTTAAGGATTCTTCGTATCAGTGACGAAAACAGGGTGGTGGGTGGCGGCTGTCGCTTCCGAAATTTTTAAAAAATACTATTAGATATAGTAAATTTTATATGTAGTTCGGAATATTTGATCAAATTCGCCCCAACTTTTTGTGCGGCGTACTGTTGCAGTTTTTTACCCTTAAACCTAAAAGTCCCTAGTTCGTATCATTATAAAATAAAGAGTTAACAATTAATAAATAAATAATATTGTCTCTCTCCTTATCTTAGACCACCAGAATTTTAAATCACAAAATCCATCGCATATAAACCACATCCATATCGTTTTTTTTTGTTTTTTTTGCAATATGTGTAGCTCAGAAGACTGATGATATCTTTGCGTCACAATTGCGCAATGACCTAATGATTATTTTTTTTTATTTTTTTTGCTAAGTCAATGACCTCATGGCTTATGGACTAACTCATCTTTCTTAAATTATAAAACTACAGAAATTTTAAACTCGTGAAACATAAGATTCATATATATATTTTTTTTTGTATCTGAAAATGGACGATCTTATTCAAATTCAATTATTACACTAATAATACTGTTTCTCAATGGATAGGATATGTTCATTCTTTTACATATAATTTTTTATATTACTTAATGATATTATTGTTCCGGTTAATATATAATAAAAGTTTTATTTTTAAAAAAAAAAAAAACTTATAGGCCTAAAAGTTCCACCTTAAATTGTCGGGTGAATATCATTTATCCCCGTGTATGTCCTTATTCATTTACCCAACCAATCAAAATTCTTTATGTAAATATTTCTTCCAATTATATATACACATGACGAATTGTGATTGGTTAAATGAGGACTGAGGATTTTTTGACTAAATTGTCCGATGTTTAAGGTTTAAAAGGTAGTCGGTGCAGCTTGGCAATTGCTTTGATAAAATACACATGCACTTCCCTACCCCATCAATATATCACCATAAGCATGCCGCAGTTCAATGAGTTTGCATTAGACTGTCACTGATTTTGTATAAAGAATAAAATATAGCATTAAAAATTTTAGGGGCAATATTTTTGTCCGAAACGGAAGTCCCACTTCCTTTCCCGCTGACGTGAAAAAATTTGGGGACGCCCAAGCCTTATTTTTTTTTTTTCATTTTCTTTTTTTATTAATGGATGTTTATTTTGTTGTTCCCAATGGAGGAAGAATAAAATTTTCAGAATGGAGGGAATTATTTCTACACTTCCCAAAGTTATGCAACATGTTTCTCTACAAATTTAAAAAACAATTATAATTAGTGACGGAAGAAAGAATTTGTCATTAAGGAGCAAATTGTTTATTGAAATTTTTTAAAATGGCGGAATACAATACGAGTATCTATTAGAAATATTTTCGAAACTTTCTTTAACCGTGGAGCCTTAGGCAACTGTCGGTGACATAGGAGTCTCCACTGACCTGAATACAAGCGACTTCTAATACCTCTGGAGAAATGCAAAAGCTTTTTTATATTTATGGTCACACATTAAAAATTGTTAAAATCGTTCACCAAACACTTTTTGGAGATAATTAATTTCAATTAATTGTTATGCTTTAATATACCGAGTTTATATCAGTAAGATAATGGAAGTTCATTTTTTTTTATGTGATAAATAAATACCAAAAAAAGAAAGAAAATGAAAAAAAAAAAAAAAACAAGGCTTGGGAACGGAAGTTCCACTTCCGTCCCCAAAATTTTCCACGTAGTCAACCCGCCTCATGCCACGTCAGCGGAGACGGAATTGGGACTTCCGTTCCAGACAAAAATATTGTCCCCAAAATTTTCAATGCCATATTTTGTGCTATATGTAAAATTAGTGTTGGTCTAAAGTCCCAGTTTAATATTGTCAAAGGCTGAATCATAAATTTATTATTGGGGCGAATTTTTTATTGAAAAAATTTCAAAAATAGAATACAATATCTGTAAAAAAAATTGTCGGTTTTAAAAATTTGAGGAAGCGGTCACCTTCTCCCATCCCTCTAACTCCGCCACTGTCAAATAAAATGAGCAGCCACTACTATATAAACTTGTCATCTTCTGATTATGATTATATATATTTATAACAGGATTATCAATAGTTGATCATTTCTTTTGCACTTTTTAGTAATATAAACAAATTTATGGGATCTCATGATCTCTTTGCTTAAGCATGACGTTATTTAATTCTTAGTGGTTTTTAGTGATATGATTTTCCAACTTTATAAAGCTATATATTTTCCAAATTGAAAAAAAAATCCCTTAATAGTGTCGAGTCGAATATAAAATAAATTTTACACACTTAAAAATTCAAAATGGTCTGGTTCAATCAAATTCAAACCCAAACTCAATTCACTCGAACACAATCTTGTAAAAAGAGAGTATTTTTTTTTTTTTTGGATGGATTTGTAAGAAGAGAGTATTCTATACGCGAAAATGTTCCCAGAGCAAAAGATAAGGAAAATTGAAAAGTTAAAAAAAAAAAAATGCATAACATATGATGAACAGTACTCCCTCTATTCCCTATTAATTGTCGTTTAGGAGATATCTAGGTATCCAAATTAATAGTCGTTTAAGGTTATTTTATTAGTTGTCAACAATTTATTCCAATTATACCCTCAACATTTTCCTTTTTTTATGACAAAGAAGTGAGAGAGAGGAAGGGTGGGGGATAATATTGGAAGTTTAGGTGAAAATAACAACTTCCTTAATTTCCTCAAATTGTCTAAAGAGTCTTATATTTAGGAATGGAGGGAGTATCAAGATTCTTGATATCTCATTCCTTATGATGGTCCTTACTTAATGAGGGACAAAAATATAACTTTTAGATTATGGGCGAAATACTATAATAGTATATTGAACTACATATAAAAACTGGGAAAAAAAAAGGTTAGAGGGAGAATTTGATCAAATATTTCGAATTACATATAAAATTTACTTATATTTAACAGAATTTTTAAAAATTTCAGGGACGACTGCCCTCACCCGCGTATGTCTTCGTCCCTACTTAAAGGACTTCAATGTTTTTCTGATAAATAAGTGGAATGTTGAATCATTTTGTCACAGTGTTTGTTTGAACATAACTGGTCCATAAACAATTGCACCCCAACTGTTTGATAGTGTGCGTAGGTGAACTAATGTTGCTCATTATTCTCTTTTGCCTTTTGAAAAGGAGTAGTTTTACTTTGGTTAGCTAGTAAGTTTAAAACTTATATCCACATCAATAAGTGCAATACACATAAGTCAAAAAAACCAATTCACATGAAAGAGAATTAACTTTTTATCCTACTTGTATTACATTTATTGGTTTGGATATAAGTTTTAAATTTATTCACTAATCAAGATAAAATTTCTCTTTGAAAAGGGCTCTACTCTACCAACTTTTACTTGTCAAATTTCAAAAAAAAAAAGGTTATACAACAAGAGAGAAGAATGGATATATGATGTGATTTTTGTTTAACTTTAAACCACACTCTTTGATTTGTGTAAAAGTGAAATTTTTAGCAAAAGAATATGTAAGTTTCGCAAAAGAAATGTTCTAACAAGTCATTATAAAGAACCATAAGAAATGTTCTAACAAGTCAGTTTATGAATCAATTATGTCTTCTGGGTTATGTTGTTTTTAACAATTATTCTACTTAACTATTATGTCTTCTATGCAGTGGGTTCTGTTGTTTTTCCATGTAATTTGTTTCCACTTTTCGCAATTTGTGCAAAAATTGGATGTATTAGATGATTCTATAATCTTGAATTTCAACAACGAGCTACTTCTTTGCGTGTTTATATGAGTAGCATTTGACAAGCATGGATATCATAGAAAGTGAAGCTCAATCTCCCTTGGGTCCTGAACTTGAACCTAAATCACCTATTAATTCTAGTACTCAAAACAATTCATCTCAAGGTGTGTCAAACTCTGCCAATGTTGCACCTCTGGCTTCAGATGTTAATACTACAAAAGCAAATATTGGTGGAACATATGGAAGAACTTGGTCGAAGGTTTGGAATGATTTTATCAGAGAGAAAATTGATGGTCTGGATAAAGCACGCTGGAAGTATTGCAACCTTAGGTTGATCGGTGATCCGAAGCAAGGCACAACGCACTTGAGAAATCATATACAAAGGTGTATTAAAAAAAAATGAAAGATATAAGACAAAAACCTTTACAAGCCAACTTCAACAAGGATAATGAATTTGAACTTTCTCCTTTCAACTTTGATCAAGAGACTTCCCGTATGGAACTTGCTAAGATGATCATTATGCATGAGTATCCTTTATCTATTGTAGAACATGTTTGTTTTAGAAGATTTTGCAATAGTTTGAACCCTTGTTTTGTGGTTGTGTCGAGGAACACAATAAAGAGTGATTGTTTCAAAATACATGACATTGAAAAACATGCGACAATGCGGATTTTTGAGAAGAATAAAGGTAGAGTGGCACTGACAACAGATCTTTGGTCATCTTCTCATCAATTGAGATGATTTATGGCTGTCACAGCACACTTCATTAATAATAATTTCAACTTGCAAAGTCGAATTATCAGGTATTATTTTTAATTGGTTAAGTTCCAATTTTATGTGAAACATTAATTTTTTGACTTCTTTTTGCAGTTTCATTTATGTACCAAGTCCACACACTGCTGAAGTTCTATGTGAAGCCTTAATTCGTTGTTTGTTGGACTGGAATCTTGATCGCAAATTGTCCACCTTCACAGTTGATAACTATTCAACCAACAATGCAATGATGGATTTAATAGTAGATAAGCTTCCACTAGACTCTCTATTGCTCGGTGGTCGATTGGTACATATGCGATGTTCTGCACATATATTAAATTTGATTGTGAAAGATGGCTTGGAAGTCCTTGAAGTCCTTGAGCTGCAATTCAAAAAATAAGGAGCAGTGTTGCTTATTAGTCAGGAACACCAAAGAGATGTGAGAAGTTTGATGAAACGGCTCTCCAACTTCGTATTCCTATTGGTAAGGCACTCACACTTGATTGCAAAACTCGTTGGAATTCAACTTACTTGATGTTACAAATTGCCTTTGATTACAAAGATGTTTTTGTCCGCTTGAAGCAGCGTGAGTCTAAGTATAAATGTTTGCCTAGTGAGTATGAGTGGGATTTGACTAAAGAAATTTGTTCTAGACTGAAAATATTTTATAGTGCGACTGAGCTTTTCTCTGGTACAAAATATCCTACTAAAAATTTATTTTTCCCAAAAATTTGTGAGATCAAGGTAGCTATAAAGCAATGGGTTTCTTGTGGTGTTGAGGTGATTGAGTCCATGTCTAAGAAAATGGTCGAAAAATTTGACAAATATTGGTTAGATGTGCATGGAATAATGGGCATTGCAGCTATTTTGGATCCTCAGTATAAATTAACTTTATTAGAGTTCTATTTGACAAAGATATATCCGTTAGAATCTAATATTGTTGACAATAAAGTAAAGAAAATCAAAGATTGGTGTCGTGAGTTGCTTGAGGAATATGAAGCCAAAGAGCGATCTAAGGTAAATGATAACATGGGGGTTCATCTAACATTAATATTGATAATGTTCAATGGACTGATTTGTGTGAATTTGAGAGGTTTGCTTCTCAAAAGAAAAGAAAACTACCTGCGAGATCAGAGTTGGATCAATATTTAGAAGATGATATTATACCACGCGGTGTTGATTTTGATGTTTTATTATGGTGGAAGTCAAACAAGGGTACATATCCGATTCTACACCAGATTACGAAAGATATTCTAGCAATTATGGTTTCTACAGTTGCTTCAGAATCTGCTTTCAGTACAAGTGGAAGATTGATCAGCCCACACCACAGTAGACTTCACCCAAAGACCGTGGAAGTGTTAATGTGCGCCCCAGAAATTGGTTATTTCACAACTCAAGTGGTAATTGTTTTTATTGGTGTGACAATTCATTTAGAATTTCAAATTTTGTATATATTTGATGCTTATATTTATGTTACATGATGATCTTTGAAAAATGCAGACCATTCATCTAAGGGATTTGAACATGCAACGATAATGTTTGATTCAGAGAATGAAAACAGCGAGATTGTGGCATGATCAAGAATTGGTTACGGATCGAGAAGCTGAAGTCAAGTTTGGAAGTTTTTAGTTTTGCAACATAGCGGATTACATTTTAGTTTTGTAAAACTTTTCGCCTTTGCTGTTGTTTTTAAGATTTGTGGCATTTTGTGGTACTTCTAAAAAATGATTTGTGGATTTTGTTGTTATTTTTCAATCTTGGAATGTTGCCAATAAATTGTGTTAAAAAATTTGACATATAAAATGAATGTTACCAGAATTGGCAGGCGGCAGAAGACTAGTATTTTTTTTTTCCTGAACGGGTGGGGCGAGCAATCTTGCCCCGTCAAGGGTCACGGGTCGGGGCGGGGCGAAAAAAAATGCACGGGTCGGGGACAGATCTTCAGATATCCGACTCGACCTGCCCCATTGCCATCCCTAATTATTTCTACTGTCGAAGTAGTAGCCAATGACGGAAAACATTATGTCCACGTCCCCGTCCCTCTTTATTATCAAAGATAATTTTATAACTTTTTTATTAGTCCTAAAAAATAAGATTTTTTTATTGTTTCAGATAAAACTAATTAAAAAAAATACTATATTTTTTTAAAATAAAAAAGAAAAAGAAATATTTTGATTAAATTTGAGCGGAAACAGAGATTCCAATTCTTAGCTTGGCAAGAATATGATCAAATTTGTTCCCTAAGGGCATGCAATGAAGGGCCAGGGACAGAGATAAGAAGAGAAAGGTAAAATTAGAGTCAAAATACTTGATACTCACCTTCACTCGTTCTTTTTGTCATCCTTAAGTGCACCCTTTGAATAAAAAGAACTTATTAGTATTGAGACTAACATGTAAATTGAAAGAACTTAAATAAATCTCGAAGAAAAAGTTGCAAACATAATTAAGGAGTCAATGAGATATTGATCTATATATGTTGAGGTCTTAGATAATAGAGATTTTGCAATAGATAGATTTTCCCTCTCTTAATGAATATTTTTTTCTTCATTTATTGATACTCCCTACCTAGGGCTTCTCTCTCTCAATACCTAGGGAGGCACGCTAGGGTTCTTTTTTTCCTTTAATTAAGAAATCTATAACTTAAAAGAAATAGTGGAACCCATGAATAAAAAATATTTTATCTGTTCATATGACGAATTTTTAGTGATGATACATACACGAGTACATAAGTTGGGTACAAACAATTTTTTGCCTGAAATTAGTACTCTCTTGTTTTGTTTGGCTTCGAATGTCAACCAGCATTTGTGCCCTGACACGTGCGAACCCATCTTCCTCGAACATCAAAGAGCGAACCTTCAACCCCTAAAATTTCCCACAAGGAAACCAAAATCTTCCGCGTTCTTCATCGATTTGAGCTCTGTAACATCCGGAAATCAAGGCCGATTTTGAGAATCGAGGTAAAATCCTGTTGATTTTCGTTTACTGATTACTTTATCAACTCGATTTCTGATTTTTTTTTATGTTATTAACTTCTTTTTGGTGCTTTAATTCTGTAGATTTCGAAGTTAATATCGACTTTGGATAATGTGATTTACTCTGATTCTGTAATTAGATAATGCAATTTTGCGATAAATGAGTTAGAATCATGCTGTGATTAATGTTATTTTATTTTTTTAATTTTTTTTGTCATTCAACTTACTGGAATAAGGATAGGATGATGATTGATGAAAATTGTTAAATTCAATTTCTACCGTAAGTAAAAGTTAATGTAATATGTTCTGTAAATGTGCAATTGAGGCTTGATGGAACACTAAGGGGGCTTTCTTAGTTCGGTTGTTCTAGATATAACGCGAAAATAATTTAAGTGCATTTAAAACTAGGGGATGAATTATGTATACTTAGCACGGATGCATTATCTCAAAACTGGAAAATCAGGTGGCTTGTATTTCCTTTTTTTAAGGGGAAAAGATAAGTATGCATTAAAATCCGAGAAGGCATGTGTTAGGAGAAAATCTGGTGCATCTCCAAAACATTGAGACGAGGTTCTAGTCCTCGTGGCATATTTTTCCAATACATTAGATGAAGAATTGATAGTCCTATGAATGTACGAAATATTTGCTTGCATTTACTTAAAAGAGATTTTGGTTTATTTAATTGCCAATTTTTTCCTTTCTTCAGTAAACTTGCTGTATGAGGGTGATATATTGTTGGTATCATGCAGTGGATAAATTCGGGTTTACTTTTAGAAAAGAAAGTAAAGGAAGAGCTTAGGTCGAGGAAGTGAATAATGATGATTCAGATTGTTTAGATATGCAGTGAACTTCTTCAACTCTATGGCTTTTGTTGCCCTTCAATAGTAATTGTTCTTTGTTTCAACTTGTAAAAATGCTTCCAAAGTGCATTTTACTCATCTCTATCATGTCTAATTGGACCATAATCTCCTTTCTTCAATTAAAGACAATCATTATTCATTCAGATATGTATGATTGAACATGACTGTCTATTATTATATTTATAAAGGCCCTTTATCTTTCTATATATGTGTTACTTTGGAGAATTTTTATTGTTAAACTCCTGGAGAAAAGGAGATGGAGTTTTAGTACCATTGATGTAGACCGATGTGATTTCTTTTCTTGAATGCTGTTACTATTTAATCTTCTGTTTGGTAGGAATTAGCAAATGACTAATTACCTTAAGTTATACCTACAAATCCAAAATCACCCCCCCCCCCCCCCCCCCCAAAAAAAAAGAGTTTAATTTCTAAAATTTCAGCAGTGACCTGCCAGCCAATTTCTATCTTTCTTCCAACTAATTGTGAAAGTTTTCTGGAAATTTCTGTTGTCCTTAGCTGAGATAAGCGTATTTGTCTTAGTGATACTTTTTGTCCTTTGCTTCTTTCTTTAACCCCTTTCTTCTTTTCCTTCCCAAAACAAGAACTCAACTTATTATGGTTTTTCGCAATCCATACTTGTTTTGTTAGACACCTTTAAATTATTACTTCTAAAAAAAAATCTTGAGGCTTTTGGTTGTGCAGGAGTTTTGGCATTCTAGTGCCTCGATTCAACCGGATCATCTCACGAATATTCTTGTCCTGGTAGGGATTTTTAAATAACTACCGCTTTAGGTCCAATTAGAATGAATTGTGGACATGCTATTTGAGCATTATGAGGTATAATCATGGATCAAAATCTTATTCTTGCAAAGATAAAAGACAAATCTAGGGATAAAAACGTATTGAGATATGAAGATAAAATAAATGTCGGGACAATTAAGGACTTGATACTGGGAGATTGTATTTAGTATTGGATTTGGCTTCATATAAATATTTGTCATGGTTTTGTGATACGAATTCATATTGGTGTTAGATCTGGTTCCAATCCTAATTTCCGTAAAGTTGATCTATTTGGATTTTGGACCCAAACTAACTTCAGTGAACTTATTAGTGAAAATATGCTTCACAATCAACAATGTATACTTCATATTTAAGTTTCCAAAGTTTAGGGGTACACTGCATAAAATTTGCTAAATCTACGGGCTGTGCTTGAACAGAAATTTGAATGTTTGACTGGTAAAAGCTGCTATTGGATAACATTCCTATTTTGAGTCCTAAACTTTTCTTCTGAATATACAAATGCACCTTTTTTCCTCTATGCACCTGGATGTGGTAGTTCCGAAGACCAGAATGTATGGTGCAATTACAATTCAGAAACTGTCTTATTTGAATATGGCCACTGATTTTGAGTACTTGAATTCATTTGGCCTTTTCTGGTCCTGTACCCGCAGGTTTGTCACTAACTGCATTGTTCTTGAATTGATGATCTAGGTAACGGAGGAAAGTGCTACTTATCATGGGCGATTCATCATTTACAATTCAAATTAGTAGCAATTTAGTTAACCAGCTTGCCAATGACACTGCAAAGTCCAAGAAGAAAGCTAAGAAACCTAAAACAAAGCTGCCACGTGAACCCAAAAGTCCTGAGCAATCCAACTCTAAGATACCTCAGAAGCAGGTCTCTGATGATTCTTCCATACTTAAGGGCTCCCCTGTGTCTGGCTGGCCACTTCAGCCTCCTCTTTTCATTCCAGTCCCTCCTTCACAAGCTGTCAATGCAGAGTTAGATCGTATTCGGTCTGTCCTGCAAGAGAGTGAAAAGGTCGTTGAGAGGCTGCAGAAGCAGGAGGAAAACATGCTCCAGGAAGTAACAAAAAAAGCTAAAGATCTTCATGATAAAGAGTTCAAGCTTCCAACTGAGAAACCAATGCCTTGTTTAGAGAAACATGAAGCCTGCTTGAAGTGTTACCGAGAAAACTTTAAGGACCCTCTGAAATGCCACACTTCTGTAAGTGATTATAAGGATTGTGTACGAAGAGTAAGGCAGCTCATCAGCTCAGGCGATAAACAAGCAACCTGAAAGAAGCCCAACACTATTAACTAATTGGCAGATTCAGTGGAACTGATTCTTTTGGTGGCGCAAATAATCTAAAACGCTTACTGATGTATTAACGTTTGGGTTGGAATTCCTACCATGGCACAGCACCATGGAGCCATGATAGAAATTTTTGGTTCTTGGAAACTTTGATTCATGGGATAGCATTTGAGGGTGAAAGGTCTGGTTTTTCATATCTTGTTTCTGGGTTTTTATGCTGTGTTTATTCCAGTTCAGTCCAAGCAATTAAGATAAACTTTTTTATGTCACTTTTTTTTTGCATTGTTGTTAAGTTCATTGTTTTCCTTAGGAGTTAATAACTATTTTGGTCACTGAACTATTTACGTTTTGCGGTTTTTATCACTTACCTATTTTTTTTAACTAAATATATCACCATAGTATTATATTCGGTCGGTAAGATCTTTTTGTACAATTTGTTGGGGAAACAAGATCTAAATGGTATATTGAGCCAATTAATTAGCTTAATGTTGAATTAAATAGCTCCTTTTAAAGGTCTAAATTGGTACTTTTTCGAGTAAGCATACTAGATTTTGGTGTGGCGGAATTTTTTGCTATTTGAACATGGATTTGAGATACCCTTGTGCTCCAAAGAGTAGCTATTACCCAAAAAACAAAACAAAAAAGTCGAAAATGGTATAAGTTCAAATTTTCTAGTGTGTTTTGCATTGTCTAGTTAAATATTATTTCGCGTTATAATAAAACACAAAATTTACAATTTACAATATTTTACAAGTCATTAAAAAAAAAATTGACTTTTACAAAATCGAATATATTTTAAATGCGAACGCTACCAAACTACAGCCTAAGTGCTGGAGGAAAATTCGGCCCACAAGTGGGCCCATGAAAGTGGGTTCGTTAGGGACTTGTAATTGATTTTTAGATAGGAAAATGATTTACTCCTAGAATTTTGGGGATAGAAACCCTAAACCCCCAAATTGAGGGTGTTAAATGACTATACTACCCCCTACTGGTATAAGGGATTCACCCAACTATAAGGGCAAAAAGGTCCGAAAAACTATTTTAGTCAATCTTTTAACCAATAATTCTATTAGCCTAGCAAGGTCCTTTTAGATATTAAGATTAGATTAAGCGGGTTGCCCCTGAAGGCGTCCAGCTATGGTGCCTATAGCCTATTTTTAAGTATGTATTTTTATAAATTTGAACCGTTGAATTACTACTCGATTAGATTATAGTTATTTCAAAACAACAATTATGGAAGAACTTTTTAAGAAACTGTTGTTTTGAAATAACTTTAATCTCAACTATATCTTTCTCAGCATTTTGGCTAAGATTAAGTGTAGTATATGTTCTTATCAATATAATATCTGATATGTGCCCATTATGTTACATGATATTAACTCAATTTTTTTAGAAGAGAGTCTAATGAATTGCTTGCGCTCTTGCGGGTCGTTTGGGCATTGCACTATTACCCTTGCCAAGCTCAACTCACAAAAAAAAAACAGGAAAAACATTTATAATCTTAGTCATCAGATCAAACAATTTGACGATTCGGATCTATAAATATCATACTTAAAACAACCCTATAAGCAGTCTAGCCCAATTGCCATGAAGGTTGGTTTTGGAATGGGAAATTTGGATTTGGCCTCCCCAACTATGATACTAATATAAGCTTCACACACTATACCTTCATTATTAGATCATCACCTTCTCATTTCCTCAACTATGATCAATACCTTCTTTGATGCTCAATCTTGGTTGCAAACTACAAAAAATGAACAATTTAATGTATCAATTCTCACTGATTTTCTTGGTGGACTTACCTTAATATGGCTTATATTCATCAAGAAATCAAAGAAAGAAAAGTACCATTTACCTCCAGGTCCAAAACCATTGCCCCTTTTAGGGAATCTACTCTCTCTTGATCCTCAACTCCATACATATTTCGCGAATCTTGCGAAAGACTACGGTCCAATTCTTACACTCTGGCTTGGTAAAAAGATTGGGATTGAAGTTCTTAAAGATCAAGATACAACGTTTGCTAACCGCGATGTCCCTGCAGCTGCCCGCGAATCTTCTTATGGTGGCATAGACATTGCTTGGAGTCCTTATGGACCGGAATGGTGTATGTTAAGGAAAGTTTGTGTACGAGAAATGTTGTCTAATACTACCTTAGACTCTGTCTACACTCTTAGGAAAAATTGAAGTTAGAAAAACAATCAAATTCCTTTATGGACAAGCCGGGAAATCGGTTAACTTTGGTGAGCAAATGTTTTTTTTACTGTTAAGAAATAAATCCTCTCCAATTTTGGCACACAAGCAAATATAACGAAAGAAAATCGATATAGGAACAAAATGATTTACGTGCATCGGTAAACTGAACTACATCCACGGATAAGGCGAACATATACTTTCATCATAATTAAAAAACAAAAATACAATGGAGATTCCTCCAACCAATTAGCTCTCACTTGCCTTACTACTCTAAACACACACACACACACACACACACACACACACACATACATATATATATATATATATATATATATATATATATATATATATATCAAATTACTAATTTTTAATCTAATTAGGAGTCCACCTAATTAGTAATTTACCTAATTACTAATTCTTATCCTAATTAATATCTAATTAGTAATTCAGTGAATATGGACCAAAACCAACAATTACAAACATGTTATGGGATTGGGGTGGTATGGTTAAAGGAGAGGAAAGGGCTAGTATTGGAGCAGAGTTTAGACAAGTTGTTTCTGATATGACTGCTCAATTAGGTTGTCCAAATATATCTGATTTTTATCATGGTTTAGCTAAATTTGATCTACAAGGTATTCAGAAGAAAACTAGAATTGTTGCACAAAGGTTTGATAGGATATTCGAGAGGATGATCGAGCAAATGATCAAGATGGGAGATAGTGGTAAAGAGAATAAGGATTCTCTTCAGTTTCTTCTGCAGTTGAAAGATCAAGAGGATGCTAAAGTTCCTCTTACTATCACTCATCTCAAAGCTCTTCTCATGGTAATTAGCCCTTCTTCAAATATTTTCTCATTTGGAATACTAATTAAATTTGGGTAAAAGGTATTCACGCCCTCTAAACTTTTTTCGGTTTTATTTTTTTACCCTGAACTAAAAAATTCAAAGTTTTTTACCCTAAACTCTTTTTTGGAGAATTAATGTTGTCACTCCATCCATTTCGCTGTTAAATTTGGAAATAATGAAACCACATGATTAAACTCGGGTGGTTTTTGAGAAAAATGTAGGTTCTGACCCTAAAAAAGTGCAGATAGGAAATATATAAAAAAACAGAATGAAAAGGGAAATTTTTTTCCCACCTCTCCTCAGGAGGATCAATAGTGGTTCACATCTCCCCTCCAACATGACTCGAACTCTCGACCTACCGGTTAGAAGTGAAGCGTCTTATCACTTGAGCTATGCTCCGTTGTCAAATTGTTATGCATTTGGAAGACTGTTTTTTTATCTCATTGGCGCCTTTTTTAAGGGTTATAACCTATGTTTTTCAAAAAACATACCCCGAGTTTGGTCAAATGGTTATATTCTTCCAGATTTAACAGTAATTTTGGATTGAAGGGGTAACGTTAATACTTTAGAAACGTTCAGGGTTAAAAACTTTTCAATTTTTAGGTCAGGGTCAAAAATCAAAGTCAATAAAAGTTTACGGAGCAAACACCTTTTACCCTTCAAAATTTTCCTGCATCTTTTTTTTTTTTTCCATTTTTATTAATATCAGGGCGAGGATGTCGAACCAGGACTTTAATTTGTTATAATTTCTTAAGCCAAGATTATGGGAATCATGATAAGTCATTGTAGCTGGCATTAAAATGCATAGATTAACTATATACTAAGTGGTAGGAATGTGAAAGCCTTGTGAATTAGTATTCTAGTATGATTAAGGTAAGAGACCTATTTGAACAATCTTGATTTCTTTAAATATTTTCTCTTTTTAAAATTTTTTTATTAATATCGGGGAGAGGGATGTCGAACCAGAACTTATTGTTTTGAGTCGAAACGCAGCATATTTGAACATTCTTGATTTCTTAATTTTTTTTGTACAAGATATGGTAGTAGGAGAAAGCGATACAACCTCAATTACCATACGATGACTGAGATTATGAACAATCCAGAAGTTATGAGAAAAATTGAAGAAGAATTGGATAGAGTTGTGGGAAAAGATAGGATGGTTGAAGAATCTGACATACCAAAATTACCATACTTATACGCTGCAATGAAAGAAGGTTTGCGTTTGCATCCGGTTTTACCACTTCTAATACCTCATTGCCCCCAATGAGACCACCACGGTATCAGGATACGCGATTCCTAAAGAGGCTCGCGTTTTTATTAATGTTTGGGCGATTCATAGAGACGGTTCTATACGGGAAGATTCATTGGAGTTTCGTCCTGAGAGATTCTTGAATGGGAAATGGGATTATAGTGGGAATGATTTTAACTATTTTCCGTTTGGTTCTGGACGAAGAATTTGTTGAGTATTTTGATCTAATACTACTGATTGAGTATTAGCTCAAATACCACTTGTAGAGAATTCAATTGACAAACACTTTTATATTTCAATTGAATTTACACTACACAAAGCCACCTAACACTCACACTTATGTACTTGAGCTCACTCAACTCCCAAGCTCACAACTTTGCTTCACTCTCAAAGTTGACTCTTGCTTTGGAGTACTTGCTCTTACTTGCTCTTTCTTCTATCTTACAAATGCTTACCACACATCTCATATTTATATTAGTTGGTTAGATTAGTCTCTAACCATTTATAATATTCTACCATCTAGGCATTTAACCTAACCTAGAACAATCTAGAAGCTACCTTCTCATTTTCTCTAGTGTGTTCCCATGTCTTCCCTCATAGATCATTCTAGAACTTCTTTTCTAGGAATGAACTTATGGATCAATTCTAAAACTTTCTAGAGCTTGCTCTCTAGGAGGTTTTATCTCTCCATTTCTTGAAGCTTCTAGATCAAGGGAGAGAGATAGTTGGTGATTTCTAACAGAATTTGTGCAGGAACAGCAAGTGAGAAATTAGACCTTAGTGAAAAATTTGGTATTGTGTTAAGGAAAAGAATCCCTTCGGTTGCTATTCCAACTCCTAGATTATCTTATACATCTCTTTATGATTAGATATAGAGCAGTTAAACTACCGGTCTAAGATTCTCTGGTTTAATCTTATCTATCTTAAAAAAGAAAAGAAAAAGAAGATATCAGGGCAGTTAATGAAGCCTTGGAGCTACACATGATATGTGTTCCTATTGAATCCTGTTAATTTCTTAGACTACAAATAAAAATTTCTATCTCCATTTCTAAAGAAAATGTTGTAACATGGTCTGATTTGGTGAGGAAAAATATCATCATTTGAACCAGCAAATATATGATTCAAAAATGAAATATTTTATTTATGTGGTTGTATTTCTTGGATTTGTTTTTTGATACTCCCTCCATTCCTAAATATAAGACTCTTTAGATAATTTGAAAAAATTAATGAAGTTGTCATTTTTACTTAAACTTCCAATATTATCCCCCACCCTCCCTCTCTCTCTCACTTTTTTGTCATAAAGAAAAGAAAATGTTGAGGGTATAATTGAAATAAATTGTTGACAACTAATAAAACAACCTTAAACGACAATTAATTTGGATACCTAGATATCTCCTAAACGACAATTAATAGGGAATAGAGGGAGTACTAGGTTGGATAAAGGTGATTGGCGCGTCTTAGACATTTAGGTTATGTGGTTCAAGATATTACTAATGTAATATAGAATACGAAGCTATAAGTATAAAAGTTTTTTGAGCCGACATTTGAAAAAATTAATTTGTACTCTTTAAATTTTTTTAAATGTCTACTAAAATATATCGCTCTGACCTGTAACATTAGAAAGGTACAATCAATTGTGTCCAAATTTAACACAGAAGCTTAGAACAACTGTTGAACGAATTGTCAACCTCAAAAGTATGATTACGTGTTCGACTTTACATATGCACCATGTTAAAAAATATTTAGGCGCAACCCGAATTAGTCTTAGCTAAGGTGGGAATAACGTACCATTAATTAGACCTTTTTATTTGTGAATAATTGAGTATGAATTAATATAATTAACTAATTACTTTTGATTCAGAATGATAAATCTCGAATTTGACACGTATGAAAACTGTAACAAAATTCTAGTATGATTCGTTTTATAATATATATATAAAAAAAAAAAAAAAAAAACAAATATTATGCAATTAGGCCTGAAGGACACTTAGGTGGCGGCATAGACTTGGTGCATCCCAACAAAAAGCAAGTCGGCCTCAAAATTGGGTTTGTTGCAAGAATCAGATTTCTTTCGAAATAATTAACGGGCTTTATATCAAAGCTAGAGATAACCAAATTGGTTGACGTAGTTGGTTAGAGGTTTCGACAGTTTTGCTCTTTAAGAGAGGTCAGATGATAGATCTTTACTAACTGATGGAGTTGTAATTTTAACCAATATTTTATCCCTTCGTGGATCGACCCAATTAGAGCGAGGATTAATCTGATATATTATTTTAAATGTCGGAATCATATAAAACACCTCGTTATCATACCCAAAAAAAAAAGAAAAAAAGCCAGAGGTAACCATAGGCGTCACCGGGAAGTCTTCTTGGCACGGCACGTAATGGAATCCTAGTGTATACCACAACACAATACCCTTCTCAATTACACGATTTCTCCCTTCTAGGTACTCTTCTCCTCTTATGAGGTGTTCTTCTCCGCTTTACAGTTGGTTCTCTCCCCTTTGGAGTTCCGTCCTCAGGCATTAAAAAATAATAATAATAATTGCACGATTTCTGTTTCAATTTGGTGCATTTGTATTAGGTCTTGAGTTGAGAATTTTTGTCAGGCATATCAAAAAAATAAATCGTTTGTGAGAAAATATATAAATCTAAACATATCAATAAGTTAATTACTTAATTATCATTGTTTTTTCATCATTTAAGAGTTTGTGTTTCCCATTTACTCTCAATTTTATCTATTTTTCACGTTCTTGATGGAACATAGTAGTACTGAACCTAAATGTCCCTGGTTAAAAATCTTTTGTCCCCGTTCCTGTCTCCATTCATGTCTCCAGCCAATTACAATTCAACTTCTATATATATAATTGGAAAAAAAGTTTATATAGTAAATTTTAATTGGTTGAAGAAAGAGATGAGGACAGAAATGAGGAAAGAGATGAGAATAGGAATGGGGATAAAGAATTTTCACCCGTTAGAAAGACATCATTAAACCAAAAGTAGTTCATCAGTGCGGTTGATACAGTCTTCCCCCCCCCCCCCTTTTTCGGCAGATTCGTCGTGGACTGCAGACCATAGGTGGCCCATACGACCACTTTAGTCACATTCACTATCATCACGCTTTTGATTAAAATAATAAAAACAAAGTGAGCCTTATAAGAATTTTTTTTTAATCAAAAGAGGTGATGTGGTTAATTCTGGACCAAGTGGTCCACAACCCCACATATAGCCCAGGTCTATATCAGAATTTTCCCTTTTTTTCTCATAACGCACACATGAAATTAGCCACCATTTCCGGAAAACATACGTATAATAATGATCCAGAAATACATTATGGTAGGTGGCCCAACTGTTGGTCTGATACTCTGATTATACAGTTTAGTTTAATGCTATCAGCATCGTGTAGATAAATTTAAATTGTCATATTACTTTATAAGACAATTTAAATTATAGTTGTTCTTAGTGGCGGATGCAGTCTCGGTACTAGGGTAACATGCCCCCAGGCTCGGCTACAAGTATGTCTAAAGTGATATGTGGAACTTGGCTTGTCATTTTGAGGGGCCCGAATTATTAAAATTACTTAATTTTTTCGAGTGCAATTATTGCATTTAAAATTTTGTTGGCTATTTCTGTGACAGTATTATCTACATAAATAAGTTTTTATTTTAAAAATTGAAGTTGTTGAAATTCAATATGTTTTCTACAATGTTATAAGAAATACTCAATAGATTAGCTTTGATAGCAATTAAGAATGATATTTTAGAGAATATCGATTATAACAATTCAATTGACAATTCCACTTCAAAGAGTGTTAGAATGATGCCCATTTTTTAAATAAAATGTCAATTTTATAAAGGTTCCCACTCTTGAAATTTGAGTTTTATAATTATGTATTGAAACTTTTTAAAAAAATAATTAGAGGCCTAAATTTAATAACTAGTACAGTGTCTCAATATTATTCGAGACGGCCCGCATGCCCCCTATAATATCAAATATTGTAGTAAACATGATGTATTTTCATTCCATGTAAATAATAGGTTCATAAGTAATCACACATAAATAAGGTGAATCCACGAGTGCAGTGGCGGAGCCAGGAATTTATCTTTTGGGGGGGGTGCACAATTAACATTGACAAAATAAATTCATAAGAGCATATAAAATATTTCGTTACAATTGTTCTCTACGCGTTTTCATACTTTGATAATATTCTATAATTACATCATTTTCGATAGTATCAAACACATCTTTCTCAACAAATGCAATTAAACTATCATTCAACCACTGATCTACAATTTGATTGCGTAGACGATTCTTGACAAAAGTCATTGCAGAAAATACTATCTCAACTGAAGCAGTAGCCACTGGTAGAATTAAAGCCAATGTCAAAAGATTGTAAACTAATGGGTAAACTTGATGCTTGTTTTCTGTAAATAACCTCTATGAAAGTTCACTAAGACCCTGCAATCCTTAAAACTCTTCACTCATACGCATGTCAATAATATATGTATCAAGTTGATCATCCATTGCTAAGATATGTCCTGCATCAAAATTCAATGGATAGTATCCACATAGTCGAATCAATTTGTTATTGTCAAAATCAGCAAAGGATCTATTGATTCGATTGCTTAACAAGACAAGTTCCGATATTGTGTCCCTAATCATTGAAAGATTCAGACTTAATTCCAGCCTGATTGTGTACACTACTTGATTTTGCAACGTGCTTTCTAATGAGTTCTTTCTTTTTCCAATTTGAGAACTCATTGTTAACAAATGAACCACATCCATCACTGAAAAGATAACAATATAAACAAAATACGGCATCTTTTGCTATACTATACTCCAACCAACTAGAATTTTCATTATACCATTACATACAAAATCGCCTATCTTTCGTACCAATTTTTGTAGCTGGAAATAAATGGTTTCTAGGTTGACAATGACCTCTTTGAATATATGTCCTCCAAATTAAATCTCGAACATTAACATCATAATTTTGTATTGGGATTCTCAATCCAGGATCCGAAGGCAATTGTTCAATATCAAATTCAAGTCTTTCATCTCTAACATTTCCCACATTAGTTTCAAGTAAATCCTCTTCAACATCCATTTTTATATCAATTTCAATATCATTTTCATCTCCAATCTCAACCATTTTATCCCTAACACCATTTTCATTAGTTTGTTCTTAACAAAATGCAAATTTACGTTTAATAACGAATTTATCCATAACTGTGGAAAAAAATTGTACATAAATATCAGGAAATAACAATCATATATGTATTTCACAAAAACTGTACATAAATAATGACGATTAAAGAAGAATTAAAGGGGTGTTACCTATTTAATTCAGATAATGAAGGATGATGATTGAGGATAATACAAACCCTAATGAGAGCTTGAGGGAAAAAAATCGCCATTGTATTTGTTGTAGTTGAGTAACAGAGAGAAATGAGAGCTTGCTTAAAAAAAATCGCCTATCTTGAAGACTTTTGCTACTGGTAGCAGTAGTCTATGACTACTAGACTTGTAGTCTACAACTTATAGACTAGAGCTTCTTTTTTTTTGGTTAAATAAGTTATACACTAGATTTTTTTTTTTTTTTGAGCGCCCGAAAGCGATTGCCCCCGAAGGGGAAGAGCGGAGAGTACCCTAGATAGGGAAGATTGAAGCATGCCCCATGCCTGGGGAGAAAAGATAAGCCTCATAAGGAGGAGAATTATTTGCCCCATTATGGGAGATATAGGAATCGAACACTGACCTCCGCCTCGTGTTGCAGTAGCCTTACCACTTGGGCTACCCGGTTCCCATTATAGACTAGAGTTTTTTTTTGAGCGCCGAAGGCAATTGCCCCCGAAGGGGAAGAGCGGAGAGTACCCTAGATAGGGAAGATTGAAGCATGCCCCATGCCTGAGGAGGGACGATAAGCCTCATAAGGAGTAGAAATTATTTGCCCTATCATGGAGAGATATAGGAATCGAACGCGGGACCTCCGCCCCGTGTTCGGGTAGCCTTACCACTTGGGCTACTTGATTCCCATCAATATAGACTAGAGTTATAAACACACTTTTGTTCACCATTTTCTAGTAGTAATTTTTTTTTTATTAAATAAATATTATAGTCTCTTACACACTTAAACTTGTTACAATTTGAACCAAAATTGTTAAGATATAAGTGGTGTCATTTCTATAATCCACGAACTAAATAATCTAATTTTAAATCGTAAAGTGATTCAAAATGGGTATAATAAACCATGTTCACGAGACGAGGTGTTACAAAAATAAAAGTAAAACTATAAATTTTTTTTTGGAAAAAATTGGTGGGGCTTGCCCCACCGTGCCTCTGCCAGTGCACGAGTGCCCCACTACCCTCCGATTCTGGATCCGCCACGGGTTGTTCTAGCAAGACTATTTTATTAACATTGTAACCAAATTTCTTACTATATACTAAAAAGTCTACAACATATTGCTGCTGACAGAAGTCACCAAACAAACGTTTCTTTTTCCTTTTCCCATTTCTTTTTAGACATTAAATGTCCTTTTTTTAGGGGATCTTTCGATCATTATACTAATAAAAATATATATTTTATAATAGAAATTGTTATGAAAAATGAAAGTCCAATCAATTATTAATCTTTTGCTTGTGGCAAGAATGGCTCTAAAACTAGTAACGAATACATGAGTGGATTTTGTGATTTTTCATGATATTGATGAACTGATAACTCCCCTTGAGTGCTTGATTTTGTGCCTAATTATCAGCAAAGAAAGTAAATAGGACTAAAACGTTGAACTAACTTTCCATTTCATGTTACAAAATCCAACAAAAAATGTAATTACACGCAATAAATTACACTACAAATTGTAATACAAAATACAACAATTATATAACATATTAAATCCCTAATATTAGGCGGGGATGAATATAAGACATACTTAACCTTCGACAATAATTGCACAAAGTAGTTGCTCCCAAAATACAACTGAAACATGTGAATTTGGAGAATTATTTAACATTTGACAAAGAGATGCACAAAGTAATTGCTCGCACTAAAAATTGTAATATGCTCATAATTTTTTTAGTTCAATAATATTGTTATTTGCAGAGAAAATTTATTGATGTATTAATCGATATGCTATAAACTCTATTTTTTCTTTATTAGGAAAAAAAATCTAATTTTTCTTTTAAGCTTTATTGCTTTGGAAAAGTTCGGAATTTAATATTTAAATGCAAAATTTCTAAAAGGAAAAGTGAATATCAACGCAATTTATAAATTCTAATTGACTAACTTTATGAAGATGCATGCTTGCCCTTGCATATCAAATGCTCTATGATAGCATAGACTTTAAGAATTGCAAAATTTTAATTATTAGTATATTAAAACCAAATACAGCACTTTTAGCAACATCAATAAAAACCTATGATTATGTGGTATCTTTTTTTTTCCTTGTTTTATTGACCCTTTGCATACTATTCCTTTCAAAAAGAAGAAAAAAAATATTTTTATATTGTTTCCTTATTTCTTCAAAAAATCTTATTTTTATTTGGTAAGGAATAAATTTATTTAAGAGATGTTACCTATTCATTTTGAAATATAAATTCAAAACAATTAGTTTCAAACGAATTGAGTATTTATATTTTTTTAAAGATTATTTTAACCTTCTTCTTAATGCCTACTTTCAATTTGTAGTATCATTACCAATTATATTGATACTATTTTGGAAAAAAATAATAATAATGTCCTTAAACTCCTATCAGTTTACTTTTTCTATCTATTTTTTTCTCAGATTTTTCGCATACAAAATATTTTCGTTTTACTCTATCTCAATAAATGAATTTGATGGTAAAACCCGCACAAAAGCACCTTTGGCTCAAAGTCAACAATGTAAAAATTCAAGATATACTGGGATACGCTCATCACTCATCGGATTTTAGTATTTTGTACTTTTTGATTCAACTAGTTGTATCAAAAACAGTGTATTTTTAGAGATAAACTTTGAGCTTTCTTTTTTCTTTTTTTACTTTTAACCTGGTGTTCAATAATCGCAATACGCATTCACTAATAAAAAACATGCGTTCTTTGACAGAGAACATGTGCTTACTGCCAGAGAACACATGTTCAATAATAAAGAACATGCGTTCACTAATAAAAACGCACGTTCTATATTAGATAACGCACGTTCTCTAATATGTAACGCATGCGTTTCTCTAAATTTTTTTTGTTAGAGAACGCACGCTCTATATTAGAGATCTTCATGTCTTCTAACAAGAACGCGTGTTCTCTAACGAGAATATGCGTTCTTTGTAGAAATATACCTATTTTACTTTTTCACATGCAACTTTTTCTCTCTCCTGTAACTCCACCTTTTTGACTTTTCACCCAGCAACTTTTCTCTCACCTCTAATAAAATTACATATATATCCTTTCACCTTTCTCATCACCTCTCTTTTAAATCTCAACCATTGATCCTCTTAAAAACGAAATCAACTAGCTTCATGTGTCTCCCGCGACGCCGTGAATTTAAGCGCTGCACGACTGGAGCCTTACTGGCACAAAAGTGCATGTATGCACGTGCGGCGTGCCAATCATGTACAGACAATTGAATGGGTAGAAGTAATTTGCCCTTCAAAGTTAAAATTGTCCGTACATGACTGGCATGTGCAATTTTGTACGAATTCCACCATTAAATTTACAAATTGGATAAAAGGTAGAACAAGACAGTACATGGGTAAAAAGATGAATTCATTTTAGGAACAAGAAGAGTAGAATGAAAATAATTTAAGCACATTTAAAATTATTTTTTTCTTTTTGATAGAAATTGGTGCTAGCTACTCACTCCGTTTTGATATTACAGTAAAACCTCTATATAATAATACTTTCGGGACTGAAAAAAAATATTGCTATAGAGAGAGATTATTCTTAAATAGAGATTTAAATATAAAGACTATAATTTTTTTTAAAAAAAATAAATGTACGTACATCATTCATATACATTGTTTATATTAGATTTAGAAGATTCATTCATATGCATACAATAGCTAAGAAATGTAAAAAAAAAAAAATGTATGTACATCATGTATACATTTAAAATATTCACTCATGTATGTTATATCTTTGAAATTTCTTTTTCGAAAGTTTTCTTTTTATTATACATATATAAATGTTAGCATAGTCATAAATTTCATTATCATTTTAAATCATACATTTTATACTTCAAGCAATTCATGTCACCTAAAAACAAACGAACTCAAATCACTGAAAGTATTCGTGTCGAGTTGCGCAAAATAAAAGAAACCAACCCAGATTGAAAGCAAAAAATATCTTGCAAAATGGTTAAAAGATACTCCTATAAGTTTACATAGATATATAAATATATTTAAAATTTAATGTTATTTTATTACTATATGGAGGTAAATTTCTTAAGGACGATCTTTCAAAAAACATTGAATATTATAATGTAGAGTTTATTCTCATTTATAACTGGTCCCGAGTTGGGATCAAGAATTTTTATTACAATAAGGAGGTTATTCTTATATAGAGTATTCTTATATAGAGGTTTTACTGTAGTTCACAGTTATCCCAAATTAACTGTTAATTTTCTAAATAAATTGCTCATTAATAATGAGTTTTTCCAATCCTACCCTTGCATTGAACGTTGGAGAGAAAAGAATATATAGAGAAAAAATGTAGAATTAAATTGGGTATAAAATAAAATATGGTTATACTTGATATTTTATCAAATCCTACTATAAAATTTGATGAAACCTTACTTCTTACTCCCCGTCCCAAATTATCTGTTCACTCTGTATTTTGCACGAGAATTAAGATTTAATCAAATTCTATAGTGGGATATGGTAAAAATATCAAATATGATCCTATTTAATTCTAGCTTATCTTATCTCTATATTCTTCTCTCTCCATTAATAAACCTTTTATTTAGAAATTGTATAAATAATTTGAAAAATATTAAAAAAAAATGTAGACAGATTATTTGGGACGGAGTCTTGAATAAAACACGAATCGTGCAGATAATTTGGAACGGGGTGTGAGTAATTTGACCCCTTCTTTTTTGTATATATTGGATTTTGGATAAAGTAAAAAATAGTTTCTGTTTATATATTGGATTTTGGATTAAAAAATATAAAATAATTTCACTTTTTGCTTTCCCATCGGACGCCAGTCACCATATTCCCACTGTATATAAAAACCTCCATTTTCTTCCCTTCCCTTTCTCCACGTCTTCTCTTCCATTCCAAAAAAAAAAACCAGTGTCAAAATCCCTCTGTTTTCCTCCCATTTTTCAGACAAAAAAATCCAGATTCATTTTACTCCAAACCCCACTGTAAAATCTTCACAGATCTTCCTATATACAAAAAGGGTTTTATTTTTTTATTTTTACTTTTTACTTTTAATTCCAGAAAGATTTTGAATTTTTTTTATCTGATCATGACCCAATTGAAACCCATACTCTCCCACCATGATTCCATACCTTCAACCCCAGGAAAGTTCAAATCGGATAAATCATCTTCACCGTTCAATCGTCTACGCTTCCACCCATCGTTACTCCCTAGACTCACACTCTGGTCAGTCATTTTCCTCTTTTTAATCCTTCTTTTCCTCTTCTTTTCTCCGCCCAGCACTTCAATTACCACCTCAAGAGAAACCATCTATGGCGGGAAGCGCCGGAATCTTCATACGGCGAGGATTTCATCCGGGCCTGGTCTTGGCCCGGACTGGGAGAATCGTGTTCTTGATTCGGCCCGACCAAGGACTAATTCGGGCTTCACTGTTCTAGTCACAGGGGCTGCTGGGTTCGTCGGAACCCATGTTTCTGTTGCTCTACGAAGGCGAGGAGACGGCGTTGTTGGACTGGATAATTTTAACTCTTACTACGAGACCGGGCTTAAGAAAGCCCGAAAATCGCTTCTTGAAAAATCTGATGTTTTTATTGTGGAAGGTGATTTAAATGACGGTAAATTATTGAATAAACTATTTGATTTGGTAAAGTTTACGCATGTAATGCATTTGGCAGCTCAGGCCGGAGTCCGGTATGCTATGAAAAATCCAAGTTCATATATTCATAGTAATGTTAATGGTTTTGTAAGTTTACTTGAAGTATGTAAATCAGTAAATCCACAGCCAAGTATAGTTTGGGCTTCTTCTAGTTCTGTTTATGGATTAAATTCTAAGGTACCCTTTTCGGAAAAAGATCGAACGGACCAGCCTGCTAGTCTATATGCTGCTACTAAGAAGGCTGGTGAAGAAATAGCACATACTTATAATTATATTTACGGACTTTCGATAACTGGATTGCGATTTTTTACAGTTTATGGACCTTGGGGTAGGCCGGATATGGCTTATTATTTCTTTACTAAGGATATTTTGAGAGGGAAAGAGATTAAGATATATGAAGGGGCTAATAATCATGGAACTGTTGCTAGGGATTTCACTTCCATTGATGATGTTGTAAAGGGTTGTTTAGCTGCATTAGATACGGCGAAAAAAAGTACAGGGAGTGGAGGGAAGAAGAAAGGTGAAGCTCAATTGAGGATATATAATTTAGGGAATACTACCCCTGTACCGGTTGCGAAGCTTGTGAGTATATTGGAGAATTTGTTAAAGATTAAGGCAAAGAAGAAATTTTTATCAATGCCAAGAAATGGAGATGTGCCCTTTACTCATGCTAATATTAGTTTGGCACAAAGGGAGCTTGGTTATCATCCAACGACGGATTTAGAAACTGGGTTGAAGAAGTTTGTTAAGTGGTATGTTGGTTACTATGGATCCAAGAAAAAGCTCTCTACTTGGTGAATTTCCGGGAGACGAGGTTTGAAATCGGGCTAAGAACTCTTATGTTTCGGTCTGTTTTTTATGATGCCCTCTATATGTTTTCACTAGGACTCGGATCAATGCATAATTCGATATAATATTATGTTACTTTGCATTAGGTTTGTAATTATTAAGTTGCGAAATGGGGGGTTACGGTGTTTGTTGTGATTGTCTTGCATTTGATTGCTAAGGCATTCTTCTTCCTCTGTATCCATCCATGGATCAGCAGTGGTGTTCTTATTGACTTACCACATTTATTTGTTTGGTAGATATTGTACATTCCTTAGATTGATGACTTAATATAAGATATTGCTCGTGTTATTTTGCTGAAAATGTCTTCAATTCGCTAATGTGGTTTTCATCCTGACCAATCCGGGGATCCGGATAATTTGATTTGATAGTTCAAATTGGTTCAGAACGTGCTGACTGAATAGATGTTCAATCTACCGGAACCAAAAAATGAACCAGTTTATTAGTAGGAGCTGATAAATTACATCGGTTTTGTGGCGGGAGATTGAAACTGTCACATGATTATGTATATGGTGACCTCTTTTTCCTCAGATAGGTAACCAATTGTCCAGGTTTTATGGCCGTTGGTGACACTTCTAGGTTTCCTCACCGTAAGGGTTGGGATATGTCATATCCTTTGGAGGGTTCTTTGCTTTGTCCCCCCTAAATGGACCATCTTTGCTGATGATGGTTTTTTTTTTTTTTGGTTCAAAAAAGTTTGGGTGGGTTCGGCAAACACAGCCCTCACGTCGGCAGCGGGAATTGAATACTTGACATTTGTAAGGATGTGTCAAATCCTTACCAACTGAGACAACTTATGTTGGTGATGATGGTTTTTCAATTGATGCATCATACATTTTATCATTCTGGATATGTCGACGCTCGTTAGAATAGCTGGCAATGTGGTGTGACGTTCAATCCGCATGTTGTGGGAGATTGTATGTTCTTTCTTGTTCTTGACCGTGAGATTTGATAGAATTTCTATTCGAATCTTTTTGTCTTGGAATTTTATAAGAGTAAATTATTTGTACGAGTCCTTTGTAAAGAACTCCCTCAAACTCTACAAATATACGGGACATTGGGCTTAAGAACTCCCGTCTTTTCCAACTGATTCAAAGCTTTCCTCTCTTTCCTCTGTGCAAGTACCTCAGGTGGCACATACCTAAACGCGTGATGATTAGCATAAGCAATCAAATACTTGACGAACCCGAATTCCATCATTGCCCTTTTCAATCTAGTAGCAGCATCATAAGGAGGAAATGATTTTGGTGGCTTATTATCCAAATCCCAGAAAATCCCAACATTCTTTTGTGGAACCCTTTTATCCAAACTCACTGATTTTATCAGGACTTGCTTCAAGATGACAGTATCTAGAACACAAAGTTCCTGGAATTAGGTTCAGTAGACTCCTCTTACTGGACTCTATTGCAGTGAAAAGATAAGAACTTTGGATTATTTTCATCATTCCCAAATTATATTTATTTATTTATTTTATAAACAACAATCCAAGAAGAAGAAAAAAGAACTATGAATTGGAGTATCAAAACTTATCCAGTAAAGACTTACATAGTCAAGTAATCATAACTTAGCTGGTCACACAGATACCCTACGACTGGCCTATTCGAGATATCTTGTGAGACCTACTATTGTCAATAAATTATAGTGCCCTATTATATTTTAACCGGATTAGTCAGTCAAATACCTGGATACTGATTAAAAAAAAGACTTGTGGGAAGAACAGGAAAAGTGGACAAGAGGAACTGTAAAAATGATGAAATACAAAAAAAGTAAAATAATTCAGAGATTTTTGAAGATTATTAAATTCACGAGATAGTAAAAGATTTTTACAGCTTCAAGTTTCTTAACTCCGGCAGAAATAACAGTTTTACAATTGTTCACGCCGGCACCTACAGCACTCCGGCTACTATGCTAAACAATAATTGTTCAGTATATGCGGGCCAAACTGTCAGCCATTGAATTTTGTACTTTTGATCCAACAGCTGTATCAAAGTAGGGGTATTTATGGATAAACTTTGAACTCTTAATTTTTTGCGGGAAAACGAAATTTTAAATTCCCTCTTTTCTCTTTCTTACTTTTAATTGGAAGAAGATAAATGAGGAAGTATTCAGAATAACAGAATATGTGTTCACAGAACAAAAACATGTGTTCAATAATTAAGAATATGTGTTCACAGAACAAAAATATGTGTTCAATAATAAAAAATATGTGTTCACTGCACAAAAATACATATTCATTAATCACAAATATATAAGAACATGTGTTCACTGTACAAAAATATGTGTTCACAATATACAAGAACGTGTATTTACTGCACAAAAATTTGTGTTGTTGTAGAAATGTATCTTTTTGCCTTTTTCTGCTGTTTTCTCTCACCTCGGTAACCCAACCGATGTAACGGTTGTGTGTTTCCTTTTTTTATTATTATTTATTAAAAAAAAATTATATATGTACCATTTTAATCATCTTTTAAATCGCAGCTGTCGTTCTATCTGAAAAATAAAATTAACGGTTCTCGACGTGGTCCATACGTGCAGAACTTTGACTGTTCCGCACAGAAGCCGGACTGCACCTACAGAGATAGGCATTTGGAAGTGTCAAAGTAAAGGCCACGTTTGATTTTAGAAAAAAGCTCAGCCCATAGTATATAGTCATTATGGGGTTAATGGGCCCAATATAATACTTAACAGCTCATTTTAGCTTTTTTTGGCCCACATAGAAAAACCTACAAAACTTCCCAGCCCGGTGTCGGCAAACATTCTATTAATGTTAGGGCTTTGCATGGGCCTGGCCCAGTTTTTCTCAATCGGTCATGACATGGCACCCGAATTTGTGGGACAAATATTTTTGGCAAAGACGGAAGTCCCACTTCCGTCCCGAGGCCAAGACGGAAGTGGGACTTCCGTCCTCCACCACCCGATTTTTTACCCCTTTTCCTCTTCCCCTTGTCTTCATCGCGAGTTTTTACCCTAAGTAAAAAAAAAAAAAAATTTCCCCCCAAACCACCCACCCGCTGCCGCAACCCCCCTCCCCCACCCCTCCTCCACCGCCTCCGACAGACGCCGCCGACTGCCGCTCATCAACGCCGCCGCCAACCACCGCCCCCTCTTTGATTTAACCTTCATCTCTCTCAAGCTCTCTCAATTGGGAAGTAATTTCAAATTCAAATTGATTTTTTTTTTTTGGGTAAACATTATACTTTAGCATTGAATCTTGTCTTGTGTACGAATGTGAATTTAAATAGTTGATATTGTGAATTTGAATAATTTTGAAATTATGGCAAATTTTGAAATTAGGGGTTTTGTCAATTGGATATATCTTTGAATTTAGGGTTTTGTGAATTAGGTAATTTGTGTATCTATGCATGTAGACTTGTGAAAATGCGGAGATGTTGTGAATGTGCAAAATTAAATTTAAAGAAATTGTGATTTTAGGGAATTAGACAACATTTGAAATTGTTTTTTGGTAATTTGTGATTTGTGAATCGATGTCACTAGTATATTTGTTGAAATCACCTGTGTTTTTCCTGATAATTTGTATGTATATTATTTTTTGTATAGATGGCCGTACCCGCTCATCTTCAAGCCTGGTCCTTTCGATCCGTCCGTCTTGAACAAACAACCATCCCGTAGATCCTTAAGAATCGGCTAGGGAGATGCGACAATGAACGAACCTTTAAAGGTTATTAAAAGTTCGGGGAACTTTTACGCCGCCTACTGATGAGAAACCAACCCTAGGGTAATAAACCTAATAGACCGGGTAGGTTTAGGAGGTTGCTGTAGGTTAGGTAAAATGAATGTAGATCACGCTCTCGTGACTGCATTAGTTGAGCGGTGGCTCCCGGAGACCCACACATTCCACATCCGTTGCGGTGAGGCGACCATCACACTAGAGGGACGTAGGGCTGTCTTCTAGGACTACCCACCGAGGGGGCCGGGGTAGTGTCGTTGAGTCACCGCTACAATTACACCAAGGGTCAATGGGTTGATCACGTCTACAATCTTTTAGGATTTAGACCCAGTGAAGATGCAATCAGGGGGAACACTTTGCAGCTGGCAGATGTGTATGCCCATATTAGTGAGCCCTTAGGAAATGATGCTACCGACCGCCAGGTACAGCAGAGGGCTAGGGCATTGATCTTCATCCTGTTGGGTACTTTTCTTTTGCCCGATAAGTCGGGGTTCCGGGCCAACATGCGATATCTTCTAATCCTCGACGGTCCCCTAGAGCATGACACGCATTCTGGGCCCGGCGGTGTTCTCGCGCATTTGTACCGGCAGATGTCATCCCGGTCCTGGCTGATTTCCAAGGACATTAGCGGGTGTTGCTTGCTTATTCAGGTTTGTATAGATGCCTTTAAATTTAAATGTGATTATGTGATTTAAATATTTAATAATCGAGTTTGTTTGTATTGACCAGTTTGTAGGGCGTGGGAGCGTATTACATTTCTCCGCCCTAGGAGAACCTAAGCGACATTCGGATGAGATCCCGGCCGACGGGAGAGCGCACGGGGCTAGGTGGAATGCCCCCGGAGTTTCCACAACACTCCGAAATCGCAGTTGTTGGTGTTTGCGAGCGACTTTCGATTTGATGACCGATACGAGGGGTGAGTCAATTTCATTGTTCATGTTTTTGTTTTTTCAGTTAAATTATTTGTTTGACAGTAAAGTAACAATTAATTTTTTTTTTTTACAGTTCATGTGGAGGCCGTACCTAGATGGGGTATATGCAGATAGGGTGGCTCGGGATTTTGACTTCTTTAAGACGTGTCGATCCCGTACGCCACTCATCTGCTTCAAGATGGTTGAGTACCACCTGCCCGACAGGGTAATGCGTCAATTTGGCTTCCACCAGGTGGTACCAATCCCGGCAGGAACGGAGGGCACATATGAGGGTCGAGACCTCCACACGGTGACGGCGTCAGCCACAAACAAATGGGAGACCGTCCACTCCAGTTACATAACTATGTGGGCCCAACGCTTCGATGCACTGGAGGCCGCTGCTCCCGCCATTGGTAATGTGATTGCACCAACCCCCGAGTACATGGATTGGTACAATCGCATTACGGTCCACCGCATAACAAGCCCCCAAAATCAGGACCCGAGGCCACTCGCGATGGGAATTCAACCCACCGCTACAGCTGAGGACATTTTGGTAAGTTTTTATTCGTGTACTTATTCCTTTGTTCATGTTTAATTTTTGAATTTGCTAAATTTAATATTACATTGCGGGAGGAGTCGTCCGGGGGTGATCTTTGGAAGAGTTCGAGAAGCTCGCCACTCGAACAAATGAGGATTACAAGTCACTCATCACTCGGGCCGCCAAAGCGATTAAGGATGCCTTCGCCGCTGCGAGGGAAAGTCGGTGTCATGCCGATCACGGGCGGCTGATGTTTTAGATCTTTGCCGTTTCGCAACCTTCCACACAGTAGGAGCGTGTTGCTTTGGTAGAGGCTGAGGTTGGGAGGCGGGGTACTCGTCGGAATCGACAGGCAACGCAGGAGCACCTTGCAGCGCGGCGCCAGAGGCAGTGTGGCGGTGAGCTGGCCCGTCCCAGGCGCAGGAGCAAACAACTCAATCTACTGCTGAGTACGGGACTCAGCTAGATGTACCCCTTCAATTTCAATACCAATTCGCCAGCCAAGTCACTGATTCTCCCGGTTTTCAAAGCGGGGGGGCCATCTGGTGCGGGGGACTTCGTCGTTGGGGACGAGCCCGGACATGTATTTTCTCTGCAACACCCTCGTACAGTCGGGACTGGACCGGACACACACACTGCAGCGGCAGACACCGTGAGAACCCGGCCCGAGACTCCCGGAGGAGGCGATACTGAATCGACCACGACGGTGCGGGAATTCATCGAGACGGAGCATGGTAGTGCGATGCGAACCAGGGAGTCGGTGACACCTACTATCTCCGGACTAACCCGTGGAGGACCCTGCAGATACACCCCCTTCGCAGTCAGTAGAAAGTTTTTGCTTTGTATTTAATACATTTGTTATATTCGTCCAATTTTTTATACAAACAGTTTTATTTATTTAATACACGATTCCATTATTTTTTCTGCCATATTCTTATTATTGAAGTCCGTTTCGTCAAAAGTCTTATTTTACACTTAATTTGGTTAGTAGTATGCTAAAAATATTCAACTATTCCAACGAAAACGGATTTTTCTGCCCTTAATGGAAAAAGAGGGGATTGCAATTTTTTGTCTTGAGTCTCGGGTGGTGGAGGAACTTCCGTCCCGAGGCTAAGACGAGTGGGACTTCCAGTCTCGTTTGGCGTGGCAAAAAGGCTTCGGTGGGTCGCCACGTCAACCGGGGACGGAAGTCCCACTCCGTCTTGGCCTCCCACTTCCGTCCTTGCCAAAAATGTTTGTCCCGCAAATTCGGGTGCCATGTCATGACCGATTGAGAAAAACTGGGTCAAGCCCATGCAAAGCCCTTAATGTTATTTGCCGTGGAAAAATTATAATTTAAATTGTTTGATTAAATAATTCGACGGTTTTAATGGATTTAGTTTAACTGTTTTCATTTTTTGTCTCAAAATTTTATTTATGGGAAGATGAGTTTAAGTCACTTAGTGAATAATTTTACGTTTTGTATTATTATTTATCTGGTATAAATTTCTATTGGATTAATCGAACAAATAGGGTTAAATCTATTGAGGAAAAAAGATTACAATTTAGCTTTATTTCTTGTATTAAAAAAAGCTTTATTTATTTATTTAATTGAAATCAGCCTGTTTAGTCCCCCAAGAATTTTCGGTTAGCCTGTAAAGTCCCCAATGTTTAATTTCATCCTGTAAAGTCCCCCAGGAATTTTCGTTCAGCCTGTAAAGTCCCTAATGTTTAATTTCAACCGGTAAAGTCCCCCAAGAATTTTCGATCAGCCTGTAAAGTCCCTTACCTATTTAATTTCAGCCTGTAAAGTCCCTTATCTATTTACATGTTGCATATAGAGGTTCCACCGCCTCTTCTGCGGCGGAATCAGGGCAACCCCAAATTCATGTCATCCCCGTACTTAATGAGCGGGGGAATAATGGTCAGTTTCAATCTATAAAATTTACAAAATACAAAAAATCTGGGACTAGGTAAGGGACTTTACAAGCTGAATGAAAATTCTTGGGGACTTTACAGGCTGAAATTAAACACTGGGGACTTTACAGGCTGAAATTAAACACTGGGGACTTTACAGGCTGAACGAAAATTCCTGGGGGACTTTATAAGCTGAACAAAAATTCCTGAGGGACTAACTAGGCTGAAATTAAACATTAAGTACTATACAGGCTAACCAAAAATTCCTGGGGGACTAAACAGATAAATTCCCTTTATTTACTTGAGGACGGCTTTTTGTACTATTGCCAGTGTGTAAAATAGTAAGGTGGACATGTAGTTGAACCATGGTTAGGTGTCAATTTTGATTGATGGCTACTCCTTACATTCTAGATTATTTGTTCACATCAAGGTCCCTTAGCCCGACTGAGAATGACCCGCCTCTGCGCGCTGAGGCGTGGGTTCGATATCCTCCCACATGCATAGGGACGTCTTTAAATTATTTCCCTTTTTAGGGTTATCTCTTTCTCCTCTTGTGAGGTTGCTACTCTCCCCTTTGAGTTGTACGTCGTCTGAGTTTAAAAAAAAAGATTATCTGTTCACATTTTATTATTAATTTGTAATAAATTAACTGTTTATTTTTTAAATAAAGATTGAATAGTTATGTTTTCTCAATTTTACATTTTATATTGAAGGTTGGGAAGAGAAAAATATAAAAATAAATAATGTAAAATTTAATTAAATGTAAAAATAAATATGATAATAAAATTTTAATTTTCGTATAAAAACAGCGTGTACAAATAGTTTGGGACGAAAATATAAACATGAGGTGTAACTCGCGCACCACAGACCCCATGTGGTTCGCTTCATAATAGAATTTCTTCTTCCTCTCCTCGTCAATCCCATAGATGACCAGAAGGTTTTGATGAAAATCCCTGCGGAAACGCATAATAATAATAGCAATTCTTCGATTTTACACAAACCCAATTCATAAAAAGCCCCACAAGATTTCTTTCACTAAAAAACCATTTACAAAAAGATTTAAATATTGCATAATTGTATAGGAATCAGCAATAATGAAAGGCGGCGGCTTTTCGGCTCCCGGTGATTATATCTACTTCAAATCTCAAGTCCCTCTTCATAAGATCCCTGTAAGCTTCTTTTAAACTCGTTTTTTTTGTCTTAAATTTTTTGATCTTGGAATGTTTCTTGTTATCAAGTTATTGATTTCTTGATTGAGGTTTTGGTGGGTTATCTTTTTGTTCTGGTTTCAGCTTTATTTTGTGTTTATGAAGTCAATTTTAGTGTTTTCTAGCTTTTTCATTGTTTTGGAATGGTACTTTACCCTTAACTTGGTCCAATTAATTGTTTAGGAGAACACTTTTGTTGGTAGTTTCACATTTTTAGGAATTCTGTTTTTTTTTGTTGCAATTATTGGAAATAATGGAATCTTTTTTTTTGCTAACTACCACACAGAAATCTTAATTGATTAATATAACGGCCCCAATTACTTGTGATTAAGGTTTTGTTGTTGTTGTTTACATGAAAGAAGTTCCCTTTTGGTTGCTCATTTACTTCAAAAAAGGGGCTTGAGAATGTAAAGAGTGTGGTTCGAGTGAGGATTGATTAGCAGCTGTAACTAAATGTGAAAAGGATTGATTATTTGTTTGTTATATGCTGTGTGCGTTTAGCTGAATCAGACTGCTAAGAACTATGATCTTGCTAATTGTGACATCATGTCAACTTTGGGTGTACTCGTATTTTTCCCGAGGAAAATGCTATTATTTTGTATCGAAATGTTTAAGCTGCCACGTTAGTAGTATTTTGTTCGCTGGCTATGTAGTTTTTAACATGTAAAATGTCTTGCCTATTTGTTACCATCATGATCCAACACTCTTTAATATGAACCTCTTTTCCTCTACACTATCGGTCAGCTCTTTATTGTAGTTTGTTTATGTTTCCTTTATGCTTCTCTTCTTCCTTCATCATTGTGTGGTCCCTGTCTTTTTTGTTTTCGTCACTGGTTGAAAATCTAATTGGATGTCAAGAGCACAGTCCAGTGGGGCTGGCCTCTGCTCACGACCGTGAGGTCGCAGGTTCGACACCCTCCTCTACATGGGGCCAAATAATTCTCTCTTCTTAGGGCGTCCACCTCCTCCTCCTATGAGGCTAAAAAAAAAAAAAAAAAAAAAATCTAATCGGATGATGCACTGATGCTTTGTTTTGAAATATCCAAAGTTGCTCGTGATTTTGATGATGAATCTAAGATCCTTCTTGATTCGTAGTTTGTAGCTACCTTGACGTCGATCACTTTATGTTTATGATATAATGGGAATAGTTGGCCAATTAAATATCTAATATTAGCCTAACAATGTTTTTCTTCTCTGTCATAGATTGGTTCAAAGCAGTGGCGTTATTATGACTTTGGACCAAAGGTGGTGCCTCCACTTATTTGTCTTCCTGGTATAGCTGGAACTGCAGATGTATACTACAAACAGATAATGTCATTGTCCATGAAGGTAGTAGCCCTCGTGATTGATTGTATTTTTATTTATTTTTTAATTGTTACAGTAGTGCACTTCTTGCGATAATGTTGCCTCTAGAAAACAAAAATGACACCAGTTACGGAACTTATATATTTATGTACTATGTATAGATACATGGTACCTAGTATAATTTGTTCGTGTATTCTTCCTTGACCTTCTATATCTAAATTTACATGATCAGAAAGAATCGAGCAAATGCACAAATTTTAAATTGAGGGCCCACCTTGAGATTTATTTTGTTTCGGGACATTTATATTCGAAAAAGTCTAACTGAGCTGTAGGAGACAAAATTGAGAACCAACAATTGACTACCCACATCTTGCAAATTTATTACTTCCGTAACATCAAACAGAGGAGAAGAGAACTGAAGAGCCAGAGATATTTACATTTCAGAAGTACCTGAACTGCTAATTACTATTTAGATTAATTATTCATGTGCAGTATCTTTTTCTTCTTTGAATGGAGTTACTATGAATTCAAAAACATTTCCATGAATTAGGGGCCAATTATCTCAGCATAGTTCTGATTCCTAAAAAGGTATCACTTTTTAGCCGCATTTTGCCTAGGTCATTCCACACTAGAGAATCTTGCTCCTAGATTTGGATGGTAGACCGGTGAATTGATACGGCATTGTTTGAAGAAAACCTTGTAGTGCATAAAAGCTTTTGGCCAATTTCTTTTTTTCTAATGAAAATACGATGAGGGGTGAAGCTAGCATGTTCACGTTGGGGGGGGAGGTAATTTTTCTGATACTATTTCTAAAATTTTGGAACTTTTGTAAGGGTAAAAAATGCAGTTTTCAAATTCTTGGGGGAGGGGCCCCTTACTTCGTTCGTACCTTCTTGGCTTAGGCTTCCAACTGAAGAACATAACATGGCCTTGCCGCCCCGCCGCTAGCAGAAGCTAAGCGCTGGAAAAGCGCGCTAAGAAAGTCGGCCTTTCTGTGCAACAGTCCACCAGTAGCGGAAGAGAGGGTTACCGTACATACAAGAGTCTTCAAGTTCTGGGGCGAGATCCGGCCTTTCTTACCAGTCGGTTTATAACTTAAGCTTTGAGAATCACTCACAAGTATAGATTAGGTTTGACATTTTCTTGCCTTACGTATGCTATGTATTTATGGAAACTTTAAAAAAAGGATGAAAACATTGATGAACGATTCTGAATTTTGTATGTATATCCGTTTCCTCTTTTGCATTCCATTGTTTCCATTTATGAAATTTCAGCAAGAATCGGAAGTTATATAATGAAAAGGGCTGGATTTATGACTTTTTTCAGGGTTATAGGGTGATTTCAGTTGATATTCCCACGCGTATGGAACCATAACGAATGGATTCAAGCATTCGAAAAGTTTCTTGATGCCATTGATGTTCATCATGTAAGATTCAGTTTTACTCTCTTTACCGTACATGACATGTTCCACTTACTCTTCTTCTTCTTCTCATTTTGTGTATTTCCCTCATGAAATATTCCTCGAGGGAAGTAATGGAGCCCTTGCTCTTGAACAAGAAGAAGATATTTTTTATTTATAACTTGTGTCTTGATTCCCGAGCTTGCACCTTTAATCTGAGCACTAATAAAAGAGTATATATCATTGTTATCATCTTCTTGCATTGCGTTTGTGAGTTTACTTTGAGTTTCTGGTAGCGAGGATCGTCAGACTTAAAGTTTATGCTGATAATCTTCTGAAAATTATGTTAAATTTCCAAATGATATAATGAGCATCTTTAGCCATTTCAATCTGTTATTACGAAACAAAATATACAAACTGAAGATAAAGCAGAAGTCAAGGAAATTGGCCCAGTGGAGCAAAGCTTCCACCCGAGGCTTCACGTCACGGGATCGACACCAGGCTGAGGCCTTTAAAAATTCCCCCATCTCTCTCTCTCTCTCTCTCTCTCTCTCTCTCTATATATATATATATATATATATATATATATATATATATATATATATTGAATCTTTTTATATTTCCAGTTCATTATTTAACTAATGCGGTTGATGATCCTATTTGACAGATACATCTTTATGGTACATCCCTTGGAGGCTTCTTAGCTCAACTTTTTGCTCAGCATCGTCCGCGAAGGGTCCGGTCACTGATCTTGTCAAATACGTATGTGGAAACAAGTAGTTTCTCAGCTGCAATGCCATGGGCCCCCATGTATGTACCTCTCTCAATTACATCTCCAAGTGGCAGATTGTAAAATCCCCATAGCTACCTAGAATAGTAATTTGCTAATTTCAGTTCTCATCCTTAAAATTATTAATGAGGTTACTCTCAATAAAAAATTTGTTTTCCATTTTGGAAAATTAATATGGTACCTTTTCCGGCATTAATATCCGTGGCTTAGATTGCAGTAGGGAAAACAATAAACTAAAGTTCATCAAAGTTAGCTTCTCTTATATCCTCGATCGCAATAACAAGCGAAGCTTGGGTATAAGATACTTGATTTTAAAATAAGTGGATAGGCTTTTTGAAACTCTCACTTTGGAATTTTAGAGTTTAGAGTGCATTTCTTGTATCCCATTTTTTAGTCACGCTTCAGTTGTCTGCCTTTCACCAACAATAAAAAGATGTATGATAGTGTTTTCATCGTAATATATTTAAACCTGACTACAACCCCAACTTTGTCTGACCGAAATTTCTCTTTGAATAACATATCTTGTCATTCTGTCAAAGGACCAGAAAAATGTCAATCTTTCTTGCAAGAACTACAGTAACGTATTCATCTCGGCAATGTGATCCGTTATATTGAGTGAATAATTGGAGATTTGCGCTCACGTTATTTCTTACGTTTTCCCATTTAAATCCTGCATTATGAGATCTAAATGTTTCCTCTAAGCTAAACATCATGCGTGGATGTACGTAACCTTGATCTTGGCCCCGCTCAACCTAACCAATCCATCGAAAGGTGTTTCTAATGAGATAACATATCCAAGTAGTAATGGAGTTTCTTTTATGTACAATGTATATGTACTGGTTATTTTTATGGCTAGTACATCGAAAATTTCAAAATTGATATGCAAGTAATATATATATATATATATATATATATATATTCCTTATTATTTCTTTCTTTTATCTCCCTTTTCTTTCCGTCTTATGTGTCCTTTCTACAATTAATTTTTTTATTATCATAACTCGTTGTTACTGTGGGTTTTGCCTTTCAACAGTGTTGGTTGGTCACCTTCTTTTCTATTGAAACGTTATGTCTTGACTGGAATTCGTGATGGTCCTCATGAACCCTTTATAGCAGACTCTGTGGACTTTGTTGTTTCCCAGGTAAAATTCTTTTCACTGAGTAGTGATACTTTTACAGTTTTGACATGTAAGTGCCCTGTCTCAGGTTGTTACTTGTTTATACGAAAAATAAACGATTTTCTAAAGTCGATAGATGAAGATGACTCCTCAATATCATATGGCTAAAGTATTATCGAACTTTCTTAGTTAAATTTTGCAGAACTCCTATAGTCAAAGAAGGCTAGCGCACTTGGCGCTACCCTTCTTACCCATAACAATAGATATGGGTTCGACACCTCCTGCCCCAATAATAATAAAAAAGTCTGAACTCGTATAGGTTAGGCAAGGGTTCAAGAGACCTGCCTGTTCTTCTTGGCCGACTCTTGCCTAAAAAAACTACGTTACACTCATCATTTCTTGTCTATGAATTTCGTAAAAATCCCTTTATATACTGTTCAGGTTTTGTCCTTGTAATCCTAAGAGTTTGACTTGTCTTAAAAAATTCCTTATTGACAATTTTGCATGTCCCTTTTATGAGAACATATATATTAAACCTGAGCAACCCCGTTAAAAACCACCCTAAGCTGTGGAAACTCGATGCCGTGCAGGTCGAGACTTTATCAAAAGATGACTTGGCGTCCAGGTTGACTTTGACTGCTGATGCTGCTTCTGTGGGGCCTATGCTGATTTCAGATTCATTTGTTACTATAATGGATGTAAGTTTGTGATAACTTCTTGTGATCCATGTATGTGTAGAGACGCTATGGCATTCTGCGCGCTGTTTTATTTGTATGTTTAGTGTTCGTTTTGCTATATATATATATATATATATATATATATATATATATATATATATAATTAACTACTATACAACTGAACACTAGTAGAAATGTGCTAAGCTTGATCATGCGGAAGTAGTTGTATGTTACGGAATTTTTGAGAACATTCAGTTCAACTATTTTTCATCTGATCCAAGGCAGTTGCTTAGTTGGTAAAGCACTTCTAATCGGACCGAGAGGTCTCTGGTTAGATGCTCACCGAGCGCATGCCCATCCCCTAAAAAAAATAAACATAAAAATAAAAAATTAATTTTCAGCTCAATTTCCCATCCCATCCCCTTCCATTTTTTTTATTTTATTTTATATATGTTTTCGGTGACTGGTTCTTGGTTGATGATAGCAGAAAACTAATTGCTGACATTTTGATTTTTTTCGTCTCGTACAATTTGTGATACTTGCAGACCAGTGACTACTGTGCAATTCCTCAGCAGCTCAAAGACCAAGTGAGTGAGAGATACCCAGGTGCCAGAAGGGCGGGCTTAAAGTCCGGTGGTGATTTCCCTTTTCTTTCACGGCCAGACGAAGTAAATCTTTATCTTCAGGTACATACAGAAGTTATAGTTTTTTCTCATACTGATATTGCATTCCAGACGCTATAACTGGCCGAAGGATAAAGAGGTTTTATAACTTTTGAATTGTTCTTTATATAGACGAAGTATTTTTGCTACTAATTTCTTACTTGGCAAATTCTTGAACACCTGATTCTTATAACGACACCTCTTTAAATTTTAGTTATTGCGATATCTATCAGGTTGTAACTATAATTATCTGCCATATTCAACAGCTACACCTGCGCCGAGTTGGTGTTGAACCAAGGCCAGAGCTAGTTAGGGGGGTACCAAAGGATGGTGAAGGCGGGACTTCTAGTGAACAAGATGACGGAAACAAGGATGCCGATGATGCACCAAAGGAGAATGATAAGATGGACTCTAGTGGACCTTCGACTGAAAGTGGACCGCCCTTGCTTCCAGAAAACTCGGACTCTCATAATTCAGATGATCAGCTTCTGAGCAGCGCGAAAAGTTTCGGTACCATTTATGAAATTCCAACACATATTTTACTGTTTTCATTATTAGTATCTAAAGTCTTTATACATTTGATCTATTATGACTATTTTATTTTGAATGTGGTTCTTTTCTATATAGGCCATTGTACATTATTAGGAAATAATGTTGGAAATTTTAAGAGCATTTAGTAGATGATTTGCTCTATACAATATTTGTTTGTAGAAGCCTGGTTCCAAATAACTCTTGCAAAGTTTTATGATAAAATTTGTATAGATATTTCATTTTTCTTTGAATGATATAATCCAATTAATCATCCTTTTTTTAATTTATTATTATGATTTTCTTCAACTATGGATATTTTTCCCATGTATGATTATTGATCAAGATTAGTGATCAGCTATCATATTGATTAAAGTAGTGTGCATATGTTTATTTATTTTTATACGGTTTGAGCAATTATTTCCCTCTTGAAATACTTTTTGGGAGTGTAATTGGGTCATTCTCTATTTTTAATATGGTATATGAGCTACAGTCCAATGTTGAGGAGAATGTGTTGAGATATCCCACGATGGTTGTTTAGTGCACGACGAGGGTCTTGACATATTCCATAATGGCTAGTTAATGATCGTGAAGGGGGTATGTTGGAATACTCCACATTACATTAGTTAGTGTGTAATGATTGTTTAGTACGCGGGGTGCTGAGATTTCTCATATTGGCTAGTTAATGAGCGTAGGGTATGTTGGGATGTTCCACATTAGATTAGTCAGTGTGCCGGTGTGTTGAGATAACTTAATGTGTCTAATTAGTGAAGGGATTCATGGGTAGAAACTCGTTCTAAACACCTATGAGTTTTCCCCGAAGGATCCGCTCATATCAAAATGAATCGAAAAATACTTACGAAAGACTTACATTTTCTTTCGGCTAAAGATTCTGTCTTTCGGATGCGTGCTGCTGCCACCAGAGTCCTCCATTGCGGAATTACTCCCTACGGGTATCCACATGACGAAACGAGCAGCGAGTGCTACCTCTTCGTTTTTCTGAGTTTTGGAATCTAGAGAGAAAATGAGGCTAAAAAAAACAGAAATCTGATTTCGGATGTATTTGTTTATTGTGGCTCAAGCAAACTTAGTCTAGGGTTTGTTTCGGCCAAGAGAGGATTATATAGGGTGTGAGAGTTCGTTCCAAGAACAACTCCCACGTCCTATCAACCTCTTCTGGCAGTGGGAGTCTTTAACTCCCACGTCTTGTAAACCTCTACTAGTAGTGGGAGTCTTTATCGGATAATAACTCCCACGTAATCTCAGCTATAACCAAATACCGAAAATGCCCATCCTTAATCTCTAATTTAAATAATAACGTTTTATTATTCTCAGAGAAATAAATGTCAAATACAATGAATCTAGACACATTCTAGATTCATTGAATCTAGACATGAAGCTCGTTAACTCGTTTATGCGTGTGACCCTGTAAGTTCATATCACAATGGCAATGAAAACACACTTAGTAGTAGTATGTGTTCATAAATCACAAGCGGTCTCTATCAGGACATTGTGACTATGCTAAGTGAATGAATTTACGGTGGAACCTAATATCAATCCATTATTTAATCCTTTTGTCTCGCGATATCCAAATTAAAGCATAAAGACAAGGATAGTTGTCACCCTTATACAGACTTAATTATAATTAGTGTGCATGTTTATTTTTTTATTTTTTGTAAAAACTTAAACAACACATTGTATCCTCTATATCACTCCTCTTCAAATACCTTTTAGGGTTGGAATTGAGCTCAATTCTATTTTTAACATAAGAAATGAAAAAAAGAAAAAAAAAGATAGCAATTGTATTTTGTGAGCAAATGCCTTGGATCCCTATTCAACATTTCTAAATGGGATGAGGTATTTTGTGTGAATTGACCACTCTAGTCTTTACCCAAATCATGTCGTGAATGGTGGGAATGACAATAACGAGTGTATTATTTACTTAATGAAACTAATGATGTGGTAGGTTTTCCTTTGTTACTCACTTCATTCTATAATAAAACTCGTTTAGACATGAAATGAAAATTAAGAAAACAAAAAAGAACGAAATAATTTATTAATCAAAATATCAATATTATTTCCTTATATATGATTTATATACCAATAATTATATTTAGAGAGTAAAATTGATATTTTACATAACAAATTATATTATTTTTTAACTTCCTTAATTTTCGCTAATATTGTAAATGGAGGTAGTATTATGGAAATTCTAGAAATCTCATTTTCCACTGTTATCCTTTATAAGTGGTTAGTTAATATTGGTGGAGGCTTGGACTATTGATTTTTGATAGTGAAACTCCTCCAACTCTTGTTTCTTCAACTAAAGCTAGTGATCAGCTTTTCTCAATTGATTGTGGAAATTTTTTTGTCTTGCCACCTTCTAACTTCTAGCTGCGTTTTGATTATAGATAATAAGGTGTGATTGGTTGGGTTTCACTATCATATTTTTAGTTTCTAGTCTCAAATTTAAATTAAATTTTCTTCATGATTTAGTATTTGCAGTTTCATTCACAGACTCAATTTAATATTCCTTCCGATTCAAAATATAATCATTTTTAAAGAGTTTTTACACAAATGAAGATACTAATCAAAATGACTAAAGTACCCATAATTAATACTTTAATTAACCAAGACTTTGAATAGAGAGTTGCATGAAAACTACACATTTTGACCAAAATGAATGTGGTGAGAGAATGATGTAGGGTAAATTAGTCAATAAACGTAACATTTTTGTAAAAAGATTTGTATTTTGCAGTCAAAAAATAATTCCTGAAAAAACTTGTACTTTGAATCGAAAGGAGTATAATTTGAGCATCAATTTTATTTTTAAACTCAAACCAAACTCAATTTAAATATACCTATAATATAATTCAAACTTTCTGTTTTGGAGGGAAAAGGGAAAAAAAAGAATATTCTTCTGTGTTAAGGCATTGATTTAATTATCAAATTAAAGATGCATAAGACCTTTTATTCATTTTCTTCTCAAAATATTTGGGTTTTTTTTTGTAAATTTAAGGATTATTTTTTAAAAGAGTTACATTCACCCATAAATATAATTAGGGGTGAGCACCGATTTTGAATTGGTCAATTCGGTCATTTGAATTCAGTTTTTTCATTTTCTCAATCCTTCAAAAATTGACCGAATTCGAATTGACCAAATTGGCGAATTCAGAATTCGGTTTCGACCGATTTGGCCAAATTGAAGGGTTGAGCTTTTTTCAAAATTCTGCAAAATAAAGTCCATTTCTATTTCAAATTTGAGCAGAATCTGGTTCAAATTTTAATAGAGAAGAAGAAGAGAGGAAACGAAGAGGAATGAATTCTTGGAACCTTAATATATAATGGAATCCACCAAGATGACTACTACTGCTAGTCACTCTTTCTCAATAGCTACCCTTTCCTTCTGTGTCGAACAAATATTGGGTGCGATAGGGAGGCTATTGGGTGGCGCAATCGCCTGAGAAGAAGAGATGAGATGGACAGAGGAGGAGCACCCGCTTGAGAAAAAGAGAGACGAGGGACAGAGGGAGGCGGAGGGTTAGGCGTTAGGTTTTTTTTTTAATCTTTAATGTATATAATTATTATATAATAATATTATTACATTATTTAAAAAAAAACTCAATTCGAATTCGGTTAGGCCGAATTCAAAATTAGTCTGACCGAAATCATCCCAAGTTCGCCCAATTCGAATTCGGTCATGACTCATGCCCGAATTACCGAAATCAAATTATCAATTTCAATACAAATTTTGTCAAAACCAAATTTGCTCACCCTTAAATATAATCTCTCATTCTTTATCATGTTCTCCTAAAAAATATATGTCTCTATTATATTAGTCGAATTAATTAGATATATAATTAAAAAATACATTTTTATCTACAAAATAGTGTGGAATTAAAAGCTATACCCTTATGGTCAAACCTTGTGGAAGTTCACAAGATAGGTGCCCAACTTTTGACTTTTAAGCAGGGAATGGGATCTGCTATTGGAGGATGTTGGGCAATTTTGTGTCCAATTGTACTTAATTAACTTAGATTTGGGTCCTTTCAATTTTTTTGGAAATCATGTACTCCCTCCGTCTCAAATTATCTGTCCACTTTGTGTTTTGCACGGAGATTAAGGTTTTATCAAATTCTACAGTGGAATATGGTAAAATGTCAAACATGACCCTATTTAATGTTAGTCATAATTTAATTCTACCTTCTCTTCTATAGTGGAATATGGTAAAATGTCAAACATGACCCTTATATTATTCTCTCTCCAACATTTAATGTAAGGGTAGTATTGGAAAAATCACCATTAATGAACCCTTTATTTAGAAAGTGGACAAATAATTTGGGACAGATTAAAAAGGAAATGTGGACAGATAATTTGGGACGGAGGGAGTATTAAATTTTAAAATGAAACCTACATAATCGGAGAAACTGTTAAAAAATATATATAAAGAAGAATAAAGATAACTTACCTACTAGTTTTACGTTTTGGACTTTTACATAATCATATATATATATATATATTGTTGAAGAATAATAAAAATTGTAATTATTTGAGCTTTTTATATTGACAACTATCAGTAAATATTATTAGTTGTCTACTGATAGTTGTCAATATAAAAAGCTCAAATAATTACAATTTTTATTATTCTTCAACAATATATATATATATATATATATATATATATATATATATATATATATATATATATAAGGATTTTTTATCAAATATAAGGATTTCAAACTCCCTCTTAGTCAACCCGCTTAAATTTATCAAATATAATAATTATTGTGTTATTAACATTACTAATCCCGCCAAAACATTAGCGTCCAGATTCATGTGTATATTAAAAAAAAATAAAAAAAATAAAAAAAGGTAAGATTCCATTCCAAAACCTAGGAACTAAGTCCCTACAAAATATAAAGCTAAAAAACAAATGCTACTCGAATTTGAAATTATTTTATTTTGAGTTTGAAATATTGAAAGCAGACAAAACCATTTAAAGGTTCTTTTAATGCTCCTGCCCTATGTAGTATTGAATTCCTGGAAGTTTTGGCAGAAATGTTGAATTTCAGAGACCTGTAAATTGATTGATGTTTTCGTTTTTTACCACCCAAAAAAAAATAATAATAATAATAGTTGAGTTTTTTTTGTAATAAGAATTCTGAGATAAATTGTTTGCGAAAATAAAGTAAAAAGTGAAAATTTTATGTTTGAACACCATTTTTTCTTACATTGAATCCGAATTCACATCATATGCCTGAATCACTTTATCCACAAATTTTGGGAATCTTCTCTTAGTAGTTTTCACCACTTGCTTTTAAAAATACCTGGAGTTTCCCAAAAAAAAAAAAAAATTTGAGAACTAGCAATCGATGTTGTGTAGTCATGCTCTCATTAAGAATAATCTTACAATCTTTCCAGCTACTCCAGCACATGCTCCTCACCAAGAAGAAGTCTATTTGACTAACATGTGATCCGCTTCTGAAAGTCACCAAATGTGAGCACATTTTCTTGAACAAACAGGTTGATATAATCAAATCATAAGTCAAAGCAAAGTCATAATTACCATAATTATTTCTATCTACAAAACCTAAACCTTCACGTACACTTTCAAACTCACTTGGCTCGAACCTACATGTCCAATCAAAACACCTCCAATAAAAAAAAAATTGTCCTTGTGGTATACTTGATTCATACCACCTCATCTAAATCCTCCAAAAATGTTTCTTGAAAGCATCATCCAATCTTACTTGGGTGTAACCACCGATCATGATCTTGATGCTCAGGATCCTGACACTTTTCCTGCATACCTTAACCACATCATCGATGAAATCACGATGTATAATTATCTCAACTTCAGTTATGTTCTTATTTTTATCTGAATGCCAAAGCTTGTAACCTCATGGAGTCGTTACTCTTACTTTCTCACCAACCCACTTAGTTTCCTGAACACAAAATATTAATCTTCCGTCTTACCATTACCTCTACCAATTATGTCAGTCTGCCAATCAAATATACGATGTTCCAAGACACCAAACGAACCATGCCACTGTGAACTGATCTCTTTACCTTTGCATACTTGACACCATATTCATGTGCTAACATGGCTTGTCACTTTTGGGCGACGACTTAGCAACCCTTTCATATTTGTCACTACACACGTGTGTGTAGGAAGGGCAGCGCGTTATTGAGTAGGGAACGCCCCGTGAATTTCTTATATCGATTCATGTCATGATATGTGACTAAATTTTACGATGATCATCACGAAATTTACCGCAATCTTCCTCATTTATCCGGATTTGAGACCGATAATAAGTATAACAAACTAGAGTTCATGACACTTACATGCGGAGACCAACATTAGTATCACGAATTATAATTCATAACACTCACTTGCGGAGTTCCCCTACCCTCCCACCAAAATAATAATAATAATAATAATAATAATAATAATAAAAAAAAAGGAAAGTGAATTTTGCAAATGATGAAGGAAGGACTTTAGGATTTATTGAAAGAAACATTAGTTGATATTTCAGTCCAAAATATTAAATCGTGGGTCATTTTTGGACCCCCATAAGCATAAAGAACACAGCGTGTACAATTGGTTTAGTGGAATGTGGAATCATGAAGGAGAATCCAGTAGTAACTTTACAGACCATTTTTCCATTAATAAAATTCAAATTCTTAAGGTCGATTTTTTTTTTTTTTAGCCTCACTAGAGGAGGAGGACCGCCCTAGGAAGGGAGTATTTATTTATCCCATGTAAGGGAGAGGTGTCGAACCCTCGACCTTACGGTCGTGGACAGGCCATAGCCCCACTAAAAAAAATACTGAAACAAATATGAAACAGACTGAAAAAATACTGCATTTATCCTCAAGATTTCAGACATTAATCATAAGGATCTTCCTAGGCTACTATAATTATTGGATAGAAATTGGTTAAACCCCAAATTTGGGGGAGGAGGGGGAGGGGGGGGGGTGAATCCCTTATATCAGCAGGGGTGAATAGTGTTAATTTGAATTTTATCAATTACTATCCAATAATTCTAGTAGCAAATCATTTTCCTAATCATAATGTATTTGTATGGCCGCAGAATGTTATAACGTTCACACCATATCAAGTTAATAGCTTTTCTTTTCCTAATTTTATTTTATTTTTTTAAAATATCTAGAGTTGTAAGGTTCAACCCAAAATAATAATTCAAACCAAAAAAAAAAAACCAAAAAATAATCGAATGGGTGAATGTTGCCGACAATTTTCAAGTTTTTTTATGTTTATTACTCGCTTCATTTAATAATATAAATCGTTAGAAAACACATTCGACTGACGACTTATGTCATGGAATAAAGAAAGTAATTTTCTAGTCTTCTCATATTTTTTTTTTAAAATTTGTTTCAAATATTTTAAAAGTTATTTTATACAAATTTCCACTCTTGTGGAAGTTCTAATGCGAGGAAAACAACCGTATGTACTCATGTTTTCACTCATCTGTCCAACAAATTATAAATTATCATGTGTATATATGGGTGTCAATCGAGCTATGTGAGCTGAGCTTGGCATAGCTCACGCTTAGCTCACATAAAAATTCAAAAGCTCACGCTTCACGCTCAGCCCGGAAAAGCTCATAAACCTTGAGCTCATGCTCAGCTCACATTTTTACACGAGCTCGAGCTTAGCTCACGAGCTTCCCAAGCTCACTTGTATTAGCGAAGAAAACGAAAATCCTGTCTCAAGAATAGCATAACACAATGAGCCTTAAAACTAAATTTGGACAAGAATAATAAGAAAGAAGCAAAAGTTTTAGAATTGTTTGGTATGCTAATAAAAGGAGTTTTGTATAAAAAAAACAAAAAAACAAAAAACAAGAGAATCCATGCACTTAAAATTTTAACATAATCTCCTGTTGTAAGACTCCTTCTTTAATATAATCTCATTTCTACCCAAAAAAACGATTATTGAGTTAATCCACACATTATAATTATAATGTATATAAGTTTTTTTTAAATTAGTATTATTATTTTATATATATATATATATATATAATATTTTAATTATATTAATCTTATTCGGGTTCGAGCTTTTTTCTGAGTGGCGGGAGTCAAGCTCACGCTCAGCTCACATAAGAAGCGAGCTTGAATATTAAGCTCACGCTCAGCTCAAGCTCACATTACCTCAGCTCACGCTCACATTTTTTCGAGTTATGTGAGCCGGGTTCGGGCTGACACCCCTATGTGTATATATAATTAGAAAAAATGTACATATGAAGAATTATGAGTAATTGAACACAAAAATAAGAATATACACAGATACAATAATTTTCACCCCTAATTCTGCTTATAATTATTTCTTCAATATATAATATAAAAGAGAAAAATGAGATTGGATTTTCATTTCGTTTGGATTTAACTCTGTGTGTGTAATAGTACACATATACTTTTGTGAATCTTTAATCTACTGTAATATATTTTCGTGATTTATAATTTTTCATTAAAATTTTAAAAAATAAGATGGTAGAAAAACACCCTGTAATGAAATATTATATATATATATATATATATATATATATATATATATATATATATTATTTTATAGTCGATTGGACGGTTGTATATATATATATTATTTTATTTTGAAGCCCGATTGGATGGTTGCTCCATAGAGAAGATAGAATTGCCTCAGACAAGGAGAAGATAACTTTAGAAAGGGAGATTAAAATTTGCCGCACGCATGCGAAGAATATCGAACTCATGACCTCAGATCATGGGCAGATGTCTGCCCCATTGGAATATGACACCTTTTTTTTTTGCTAAGTAGGAATATGACACCTTTGATCGTAGTGAAACATTATAAGAAAAGAAAATTGAAAATAAAAGAGGAAAAAAAAGTCAATACTTTCTTACATCCTTTCCCCATCCAAAACAAAACTACATACTCTTTCCAGAATTTCTCTCTCCAACTCCTTTCAGCTCTTTCAATACTAAGCCAAACCCAATAAGCAAGAAATTCTTTGTTCATCCCAATCCCAATCCCAATCCCAATCCCAATTCCAATTCCAATTCCAATTCCAAAAACAACATGTACAATTTGATGGGAAGAAAATCTTGATAAATCTCCAATTCCTCTGTTCTTATCCAATCCAAGCCCAGAAATGGGAATTTCAGATTATGTCCACATTACTCTCTTTCTATTATTACTCAAATTCTTTTGCTCAAAACCTGTTTGTGGAAATGCCGAGCTGAGAGCTTTAATGGACATAAAATCATCTTTAGACCCAGAAAGCAACCATCTTTCATCATGGACTCCTGATGGTGATCCTTGTTTAGGCACATTTTTAGGCGTGGCTTGTAATGAGCATAGAAAAGTAGCTAATATTTCATTACAAAGCAAAGGTCTCACTGGAAAAGTGCCGGCGGCGCTGTCTGGACTTAAGTGCTTGTCGGGTTTGTACTTGCATTATAATTCTTTGAATGGAGAGATCCCGAAAGAGATTGCTAATTTAACGGAGCTCATTGATCTTTATCTCAATTCCAATAATCTTTCTGGGATTGTACCGAATGAACTTGGAAGCATGATTAGTCTCCAAGGTTAGTCCAAATCTTGATTTTTAATTTTGACCCCCAAAAAATAAAGTGCCTAGCTTTCTTTTCCTGTTCTTCTTCTCTGGTGATTTTCCTTTTTTCTTGAAAGATTACATCTGGTTGAATACGGTGCACATAAATGCTCTGGAGGTTGAACGAAAGAAGCATGCTAATATGCAAATAAATCAAAATGATTTTGGATCTGCCTTCTCCCTTTTGGTTTTGATTTGAGGGTATGATTCCGTAGCAAATGTGACATTATAGAAGGATTATTATTTCAGTGGTATTATGTGAGTAGTCACTTTGTTCATCATTGCCAAATATTAAGTCGGTCTCCAAGGGATTAAGAAGAGTAGTTTAACCATATGTTAGTCAAGATTGTATCCCTTATATATAGGAGGTTAGTTTTGAGAGAGTACGAAAAAAATATATTCATTTTAAGAAGGTATATATTGGGACAAACTAGAATAGGAAGTGGACTTAAAATTCAATTTGGGACGGAGGGAGTACTAGATTTTGCATGTCGAATCAAATTAGCAGCAGATTTTCAAAAGAGGATTTGTTTTTCTAATCAAGATTCATTCTTTTTGTATTTTGATTGGTGAACTGGATAATTTTTTTGAGTTTGGTGAAACTTCATGATATATTTTGTTTCTGTTTTACTTCTTCACTCTTCTAATGGAAATGTAATGGATGTTTCTGATCAGTGTTGAACTTAGGCTCTAACCAGTTGGAAGGGGAAATACCAAAAGGATTTGGATTCATGAGGAAGCTAAGTGTTCTTATATTAGCAAACAATAGGTTGACTGGATTCATTCCTACAAGCTTAGGAAATCTGGCAACTTTAAGAAGGCTTTATTTGAGCTCCAATCAGCTATCTGGTCCAATTCCTATCAGATTGGCAAGTCTTCCTCAACTTGAACTACTAGATGTACACAATAATAGTCTCTCTGGAGTTGTACCTCCTGGTAAGTGGATTTATTTTTACTCATTCTGCCCCCTAATTGAACGTTCACTTTCCTATTCTGTTCCTAATTGAATGTGTCGACGTTTAATTAGGGACGAAGCAAGTACTTTGTCTCTTTAATTGCATATGGATCTAATGCTCTTTCATTTTTGTGTCCATGATGGTTTCCTTCAATAACTTTGGATTGGATCAAAATGCAGCTTTTAAGAAGTTAAATGAAGGGTTCCTTAGTAACAACAATCCTGGTCTATGTGGCGTTGGATTCCCTTCTCTGAGATTTTGCACTGTTTGGGATAATGTAAATGTTAATCAAGTTGATCCTTTAGTGCCTACCAGCAATGATAATGGTCCGAAAATTCCAGAGTCTGCTCATGTTCCAGTACGTTGTAACCATACTCATTGCTCAAGTTCGTCGAAACTCTCAAGAATTGCAATTGTTACTGGGATAACTACTCTCACTATGACATTAATAGTTGCTGGATTTCTTGGCATCTTTCGTCATCGTCGACATAAGCAAAGAATTCGAAACGCATCTGATATTTCAGATGATCGTTCGAACATTGACCAGAAGAGTACTCCAATGAAGGAGTCATATAGAAGTCCTTCACCTTTGGTTAGTCTCGAGTATTCAAAAGGATGGGACCAAATGATTGCTGAGCAGAGCTGCCACGGAATCTGTTCGGATTTTCTGCAGGGGTTTAAGTTTAACTTGGAAGATGTTGAATCAGCAACTCGTCACTTTTCTGAGGTGAACTTGCTCGGGAAGAGCAACGCTTCTTCTGTCTACAAAGGAATTCTCAAGGACGGTTCTTTAGTCGCAGTAAAAAGAATTAATGTAACAAGCTGCAAGTCGGAAGAGACCGAATTTATGAAAGGCTTGAGCTTGTTAACCTCTTTAAAGCATGATAATCTTGTTAGGCTTAGGGGTTTTTGCTGTTCAAAAGGTCGCGGTGAGTGCTTCCTTATCTATGATTTTGCTTCTAAAGGTAACCTCTCCCAGTATCTTGACGTGGAAGATTATAGCAGCTACATTCTTGACTGGCAAACTAGAGTTTCAGTTATCAATGGGATTGCAAAAGGTTAGTAGCCTCCTTTTGTTGACCTAATTGTTATAGTTTTCTGCATGATTTTTAAGTTTCTTCTCGAATAATCTTCAGCATATACTATGAATTGCAAGCTTAGAACGCATTCTTGAATTGAAAAACAGCATTAATTCTATTCTTTGTGAAAACAGGTCTTGGGTATCTGCACAGCGATGAGTCTATCAAACCTCCTATGGTTCACCAGAACCTTTCAGTCGAAAAAGTGTTGGTTGACGAACAGTTCATCCCGCTAATATCAGGCTGTGGTCTTCTAAAACTCCTTGCTGATGATGTTGTTTACTCTGCTGTCAAGGTTAGTGCAGCTTTCGGGTACATGGCTCCCGAGTACATTACCACTGGACGTTTCACTGAGAAAAGCGATGTCTATGCATTTGGAGTGATTATCCTTCAAGTATTATCTGCTAAACGGAAGCTAACAAATTCAATGCTACTCGAAGCTGAATCTTGCCTATTCGAAGATTTTATTGATCCAAATCTCAAGGGAAATTACTCTGTATATGAGGCTACTAAGCTGACAAAAATTGCATTAGACTGCACACATGAAATTCCGGACAACAGACCGACCATGGCATCGGTGCTTGAAGAGCTGAACAGGTTAAGTGGGGAGTAAATATTCACACCACACGGCTTCTTTCGACCAAGGAAGTTATAATGAAAAGGAAACCCCTGATCCAGAAACTGCAGATTGTTCGCTGAACAAGTTCTTGATGATAAATACAATGTCCAAATGACCGGGAAAATTTTGAACTTGTCGAATCTGTATTGATCTTCCCAGATCAAGATGTACAGGGATTTGAATCCAAGATAGATTGTTTTAAGATTAACTGTAATAACTGAGAGTGTAGCATTGCCCAGGACATTGAGAAAGGATACAAAAGTGTAACGTTGATGCTCCAAGTATAAATTACTTTTCTTTTTTCTTTTCTTTTCTTTTAATAGATAAGATTAAACCAAAGTCGAAAACTGCAAAAAACATCAGAAGAGGAATCACGAAATAACGAGACTTCATTAACTCATCTTATCCAATGTTGGTTCTAGGAGTGTCAATGAGTTCGAGTCGGCCTGAATCTAACTCGCATATCTTGAAAATATGTGAGTGTAAGCCGAGTGTGAGTCAAGCCTGAGTTCAATATTTAAGGTCGGATTTGATGTGAGCCGAGCGTGAACTTGACATCGCTCAGCCCAATTAAAGTTCGGACCCGAATAAGAATATAATATATATATATATATATACTAAATTTCTAATTTAAAAAAAGAACTACAAAAACTGACCGCAAAACTCTGTTTCTTTTTTCTTTTTTCTCAAACCTTATCTTTGGTTATCTTTTTTGGGAAGTGCTACATAACTAAGACTTGGCCAATATATTGGCTAAAATCCCTAAAAATCCCCAAATTGAAAATTTCAATACCGAATTTTCCCTTACTGATTTTTAGGATTTTTTTTTTTGGGTCTAATATCATATAAAATATTAATTTAAAGACTAATATTATATTAAAATATTTCCTCTCTCCATTCTCTGACCTACTAATACAAAGAACTTCACCCATTCCAATATTGACCAACTCTATTAATCACTTCATCTTGTAAACATCAACTCCAACTCCATCAAACTCCACGATTTATAGCCAGTGAAATAAGTGTTCAATCTCACAACCCAGTGAAATCACAATTTCACTGAAACTCCATAATTTACAATAAGTGTTAATCTTCCACGCTTTTCAGGAAACCATCGAGGAAGATGGGAGTGTTTCCAGAAAAAATGAGGAAGATAGAAATATAAGTAGCTGGAAAATTTAAGGTTTTAATTGTTTCACAGTAAGATTTGTTGTAGCTGAAACAAGAATCTTACATAACATTGCTTAATCTCATGGTTTCCCCAGAAAAATTGAAATCTCTCTAGTTTGTTGGAAACAATAGTTTCTTGTTAGTAAATTTAGTTTGGTAAATGAAAAAGATGAATACTTGTTGATATGATATGGACAAATACAAGAAACGATTAAGAAAAATCATTCTAAAAACATTAATTTCTTTCATAAAAAACATTACATTACATTTCATATTGCTATTGCTAATGGTACAAAAATCCATTTAGCAAAGGTTGAACGTTGCTGGGCTAAATCCAAAACAGAAAGACTACTTGATTAAAAAAAACCAGACTTAGTTAATACAATAAATTGCTGGGCAAAACCATGCAGAAGAACTACAAACCTGACAACTGGGCTACAAGCCCCAAAAAAACTACAGGTCAGCAACTTTCCAACTGGGAAAAAAGCCCCAAAATAACAACATTTCCTTTGATTAAAACCTCATATCCACCACCTCCAAGCCACCACCACCAGAACCGGCAACCCCGCCATACAAACTAAGAAATTAAAAGCTCACCTCCCTGACCCTTACCATACCGATCCCCCCTTCCGAACCCTCCTAAAAGGTAGCCTCATCCCCGGTCTCATACCCCGAGGACCCGGAAGTAAGGCTAAGTTCTAGATTGGGTGTAGTAGCCTCCCCGGACTCTGACCCTGAATCAATAGTGATCGGAAATTCATGAGTCCCTTCAATAAGGGAAACCAAATTCTGGGTCGGAGAGAAGGCGGCGGAAGACATTGTTGGGGGACACTGATGGTGGGTGGTGGAGTTAAAAAACATGCAGCCGTACCGTGCAGAATTGGAGTTCTTGGAGTAGAGTTAGGAGGAAAACATGAAGGCCACGACCTATTCGGGCGGAATAGGTACAGTCCATGAGCAGTTTAGTGCCTCGGCTCTCTCAATTTCTCCTAAAATCCTATTAACGTTGATTAGAGAAGTGTTTCTTCGAATGCAGGCCTTGCAACGACGGGCACCAAATTCTTCGACGAACATTTCCAGTGAGACTCTCAACTCTATCTTGTTAGAGGTAATAACTGCTTCATCGGCGGCAAAGTTAGGAGAAGAGGATACCCTAAACCTTTTGGATGAAAATGAAGCCATATTACTTGTTTTTTTAGCTAGAGATTTTTTACTAAGTTTAACTTCTTTAGCCATGACTATTTATAGCAAGGCTTGTAAACCCAATTCAAACCAACCTCAGAAGCAAATATTAATGGCCTTGGTGTTTCATAAATATTTGAAAGATTGATTTGATGGTGCCGGAATAGAGGAAGGAAGACGGAGGTGGTGGAGTAGGTACGCTTCTCTTAGTGTTAGATGGGTAGAGTTGAAGTTGAAGAGGAGAAAAAAATTCAAATTAGTGATGATTACATGTTTGCTGCAGAACTCGAAGTGTTGGAAATGAAGGTAGGCTACTCTTAGTCTTTAGAAGGTGATCATGACAGTTGACAATGAAACCCAATGTAATGATTACTTTTAAAAAAAAAAAAAAAGAGTAATGTAGAACCATTTATGTACCATGTTGTATAGAAATACAATACACTGTTAAAATAATACATTACATTGTTAAAATGTGTATATAATTTACATTGGGTAATAAATTATCTACACTAATAATTCTAAATTATATACACTAAAAAAGAAAAGAAAAATGTAATTTTTTTGGTAATATAATTTACATTGTTATTTTAGTGTACAATATCTGTATGTACATTGTTTAAGAATTGTAATTATTTAGTGACTACTGTCAATATAATTGATTGTTGTATATGTCAATGTATATAAGCGGATTAGGACAATATAATTGATCGTTGTATATTTCAATGTTAATATAGACAACTTAGTACAATATAATGGATCGTTATATATAGCAATGTATATAAGCGGATTAGGACAATATAATTGATCGTTGTATATATCAATGTATATAAGATAATCACTATTTATACCCATTATCTAACTTTGAAAAGCAAGTTATACCCTTTATCTTTTTTTTTGTGCCATATATAGCCAATACAATTTTCTAGGTGCCATTTATACCCAAACAGGCGGAATCGGATGATAAGAGGACGAATCGGACAGTAGGATTCAGAGGCGTGAGTAAGCACCTCGGTGAAAGCCGATCTGCGTCTTTCTCAGTTGGAATGATTTCATCTCCGGCAAACCAGAGAGACGATTAATTGCTTCTACGGCACGACGGAATCCTCATTTTGGGTATAAATGGCACCTCAAAAATTATACTGGCTATATATGGCACACAAAAAAGATAATGGGTATAACTTGCTTTTCAAAGTTAGATAATGGGTATAAATAGTGATTATCTTATGTATATATAGACAACTTAGAACAATGTAATGGATCGTTAAAAGTAGTATTTTATTTAGTCGAAATAATTAAAGTGTAATTGAACTATAATATATTTTGTACTACTAAAAACTTTAAAAAATGGTCTTAGTCTTTGCTCATTTATAACATTAGGACTGAGTTGTAATTATTTTTAAGACTAAAAGGGTTTCAATTAAGCTATTGTGATGGACTTAGGGTTGCAAATTGGTACAATTTCATTTGCCATGTCATCAATCCTGATTTATTCTAGAGACTAATCTGGATCGTTGATCATACACAATCTAACGACCAGTAATATGGTTTACAAAACAAAACCAAATTCTCCACTAGTTGCTTCAACTAGCTTCTATTCTTCCTTCTCCTTCATTTTCTCTGGGTTAACGTCCTCTTTCCATTTCATTTCCATTAAAATGTCAACCTCATCTTTCCAGAATGGTGGAGTTAGGAATCGCGGACAATCAAACGTTTTGCTTTGTCACTGTGACTATCATGCCGCTTTGATTACTGCCCAAACAGAAAGGAATCGGGGAAAATAATTCATTGGTTGTCACTTTTTCAAGGTAAAGAGGGACTATTGTTGTAAAATTATCCATACCCTATAGTACATCTGAATTTTTTAAATTTATTGACAATTTTTTCTATTATATACTTGGTAGGACATGAAAGAAAGACGTAATTTCTTTAGGTGGCTTGAGGATTAATACGAAAGATCCATACTTGCACCTGGAGGAGTATTGAAATGTTTACAAGCAGAAGTTGCATCGTTGAAGGAAGAAGTGAAGAAACTACATCAACTTGTTCAAGAAAAAAATACGCGTTCAAACGTTGGTACTTTTTCCCCCATACTTTTAATGTTCATGTGTATTTTAGTTCTGCTTAACTGATGTTTGTTGTTGTTTTGGCTGGTTTAGTATGTTGAAAGAATATTATCTTGTTCCTGTTTTATTACTTTCTGTTAGTTTGCTGCTACTCTTCAAAATTCTTTAAATTTTTAAAATAAAAATTTATTCAACACTTTTCTTTGCGTAAATATTTGTACACAAATTCCCAAATCCATCATCATTCCTAGGTGTCAGAAAGTCAGGAAGTATGGTGAGGTTGGGAGACTAAAAAATGATATTTGTCATTATTATAAATTGGAAGTCAAAAGAACCTAGGTTGTGTTAGGTTACCTATCATTATTATGTATTTTTTGAGAATAACGAAACCCTAATTTTTTTCATCTTTACCATAACCGTCGGGGAAAACCATCATACCCTACCATCTCAACAATCACTGATTTTCCAACTTTTTGTATACATCATCTCTCTTCCCTTTCTATTTCACACCCTTTCATCCTCTATATAAAGTTGAATGAATCACCAACTTTAATAACATCTCATCTATTTCTTATTTTCTTTGGGAAGCAAATATTTTTGTTCATAATCTGTAAAATGGCTCAGAGTGATGGAATTCCAATGTTCAACATTGGGGACAAGGTCGAAGTAATCAGATACGATCCGGATTTTTTAGGCTCTTATTATGCGGTAGAAATAATTTCTCCGATTGAAGGTAACAAATTTGTGGTGCGTTATGAAACACTGGTAAATTACTCAAAAACACACCTCTAATAGAGGTAGTTGAATAGAAGTTCATAAGGCCACTGCCACCAAATGTCACTGCCACTTCGTTTCCTATAGGTGAAGAGGTTGATGTATATTAGCATCATGGATGGTGGAGTGGTTTTATCGTGGGGTTTAACCATTGGAAAAATCTCTACACTGTTGGCTTTCCTCACTATCCTGGCCAAAGTAGTGATTTTTCCATCTCTGAGATGCATAAACATGTGAATTAGTGTTATTTTGTCTTTAGTGTTATTTTATTGTTTTTACTCTATGTTGTTAAGTGCTGAACCCAACAAAATGGATTGTCCATGATGATTAATTCCGACCATACAAACAAAAGGCATCTTATATCTGTTAACTAAATAAATGGAATCAGCACTAACAACATCTGAAAATTGCTCATAAGCTGCTCTACTATGTGGGTGCACCCAAAATACACTTCCAAGTCTACCCTCCTCATCAATCCGGACAGAGTTAAAAAAAATCGGATTTTTTCTTTGCATTCTGGTAAACAATTGGTAAATACAATCTGCATCTCCTTTACCTAAGCATTATCTCCTATTTTTCTCAATGTAGTTCCGGACATCCTTGCTCTGGAAAGTTAAATTTTCAAGACCACCAACATCCACTTCTAACATCCTCGCGCTTTTACAAGGTCTAATTCATGTCTTGTCATTAGACTGCAATCTCAGTTTAACTTTCTATGAAATTTTTCGATGGGCCCTCATGAATCTTGACATTGCTGGATTTAGGTCGTGATTGTGAATTTCAATTATTTTTTAAACTTCCCACATTCTATTAAACCGTAATATTGCACTGACTTGTGCAGGACAGTCAATCCTCTTGGTACGCTTGTGATCGTGTTCGTTCCAACCTCTATCACAACATATTGTAGTATATTTCCTAATATCATAATTTTTTCCTTTGAAACCACATTTGTGCACAACACTGAAACTCCTTTTTTGAACCAATTCTTATCTTTTCATCTTGTTGTAGATACACACTGTCTTCATCAGTACTTCCATATTACAGTAGATCTACATTGACTTCATCTTCACATGTTCTGGTATATACATCAATTAGGTCATAGCTACCGGAAGAAACCACAGATACATGGACTGGTTCACCCTCACTCAAAAAAATTAAATTGGCATTCCCTTCGCCGTTATTAGTTAAACTCATAACAACCTCACTCAAAACAATTAAATTGCCGCTCCCTTCGCCATTATTAGAACTCATATTTATCAAACTATTTTGAAGAATATTGGAACAAAATTTTGCAGTGTAAAAGAAGGACAGTGAAAGGAGAATAAAAATTGCAGTACACAATTAAAGAAGAAAGGGAAGAAAAAGAATTTGAAATGTTTTTGGTCTTATGTTACTCGTACCCTTCGTTTATATTTGACGATATGACATGAGTATAGAATATTTATCGAATCTGGTCAACATCGATCGTACACTTTATTTTAGATTTAGATGTTTAAGTACCGACAACGAAATACATACCCGTATTTATATCCGAGTCCGAGTAACATAGGTTTGGTCTACTGCACAATGAACTCAGCGATAGCGTCAGACCAAACGAAGACAGAAAGAGCAGCATCGATGATTTAAGTGCATATGCAACAATTATTATGGTATAAATGTGGCAAGTCAAAATTGTATTACAGTAAGAAAATGAGGCGGTAAATTATTATTGAACACAAAAAATTCAGTACATACTGAACACTTTTTTATTATCAGATAAAAAATTCGACGGTCCAACTTTTTTTGGATTGAATAGGTGTTGTGATTTTTTAACACATGTTGCGTAAAACCGGTGCTACAAGCAGGTATTAATTAGGAGAGAACATCATAGACTGTAACACTTATATAAAAATCTGTAATACCTGTCAAAAAATGTTTAGTATTTATTGAATTTTTTATTTTTAGCACTATAGCCATCTAGATCAACTAAACCCACTATCATAATTTCTTGTTAGTTTTCTTTTCTTTATTTAATTTCCTGGTGGTAGTTTTCAAGAATTAATTTATACCACTATATGATTAGGTTTGAAATAACATCCTTAGAAAACAAAACTCCTCTCCCTCTCCCTCTCTCTTTCTCTCTTGAAGCTTCTTCATTTTTTTTGCTTTCATGGCTAGATCCAACCATTCTTAGTGTGTTCACCTCCCTTCTTTTGCCGTAAATCTTGATAAAAAAATTTCCAAAGCAGTATTATTCAAGATTCAAGACTCAGATGCAAGACCTACTTCATATCCTTTCAAATCTGGAGTTTATCTCTGAAACCCGGAGTTGTTCTGGACCCTTTCTCAGTTTTCATCATCTTTCCGAGACAATCTATGGGATGGTTGATACGCCCATGATCTCGTAGATTGTTGATTTCTAAGAAAGGTGATGAAACTGAGCTTGCTACTGCTGTTCTAGGATCTCGGAGAAGCTGCTGCGAAGAATTTTATCATGTATTTTTGTGGTTTATCTAGTCCGGGGGTGTTTACTTTTATCTTTTATCATTGTGTTTACACCATTGTATAACTTTTATTTTTCCTGTATTTGCGTTTTATCTTTTGATTGTAATTACCTTGACTATTTTATGATTAATGGGTAAATCTTTATTTAACAAAAAAAAAAAAAAATAACATCATTAGAACCTGTCTCATTTTATTTTGCCTTTTCTTTTTTTCTTAGGGGAACCACAAGCACTGATCCATCGATCCCTTCTCCTGTATATATCAACTTACTAGCTACTACTTGTTATACTTTTTGAAAAAGAGTGGGGATTTTTTTTTAAAGGGCTTCGCAGTCGGGTGTCGACCCTTCAGACCTTCTGATCGTGCAGGGACGAAACAGGTCTTTTAGGTTTGGGGTCGAAAAACTACAACCGTATATGTCGAACTACATATAAAATCTGCAAAAAAATATATTGGGGTGAATTTGATCAAATATTACGAACTACATATAAAATTTACTATACATAGGCTCTACTTGGACAATGTTTGATTTGGGTTTGGGTTTGGGTTTGAGTTTGGTCTCAAAATTGGTGGAAAAATACAAATTTTGACCTATAAAATTGGCGGAAGAATTTCAAATTCAAATTTTTTTCGTTCAAATATTCGTTGAAATTAAATTTTTTGAAAGAAACTTGACGGGAGAAATTCAAATTCAATTTATTTCTTTCAAAAATTTCAATTTCAACGAATATTTGAACGAAAAAATTTGAATTTGAAATTCTACCCGCCAATTTTTTAGGTTAAAATTTGTATTTTTCCACCAATTTTGAGACTAAATCCAAACTCAAACCTAAACTAAACCTTATCCAAGTAGAGTCATAATATGATTTTTAAAAATTTCGTGGACGATTGTCCCCACCCGCCCCTTGTCTTTTCGTCCATGTGATCGTGAACAGAAGTCTGCGTACGGCTTGTTCTATCTTGAATACTATTATTATAAGAGAATAATGGTCAAGATAGTAAAATATACTCTATCCGTCCCATATTATATATACACATTTTTTTAAACTGTCACAAATTAAATATTTTTTTTTTTTAAAATAAAGAGTTCATTAATAACAATTTTTCCAATTTTACCCTATAATTGAATGTTGGAAAGAGAAGAATAGAGAGAGAAAATAAGATAGAATTAAATTGTGAGTAAAATTAAATTGGGTTATGTTTGACATTTTACCATATCATACTATAGAATTTGATGAAACGTTAATTCTCGTGCAAAATACAAAGTAGACAGATATTTTGGGACGAATGAAGTATTTTTAACCAAGTGACAAGTTATTTATGTCAAGAAAAGTAAGCGTAATTAACAAAAACTACGATTCAAAATAATATATCAATCGATTCGACACTTCATATCCCGATATTAATACAAATTAAAAAAATTATTTATAAGAAAATTAATGTTTTCTAACTTTTTATTAGTGTTCAGAATGCTTCGTCAAATTTCAGCCGCATTTAGTACATTTACAAAATAAATAACTTCAAAAAGTACTAACACTACATGATTTCACAACGTGATAAGATACAACCATTAATAATATTTTCATCAAATTACAAACAAACCCAAGAACAGTAATTATAATAATCATCACCTAACTTGACCGAATAAAAACTTATAGGGTGTCATTGTATTGAGTCTCGATATGAGATTTTGATCGATCAGTCTCATATTAATTTCAAACTCAAACTAAATTCTTTTTGAATTAGTACTCAAAGTTTTACTTTCAGACTCAATACAAAAGAAATTAAATGTCAATTTGAGTTTCAAACCCAAATTAGACTCAAGTGAAAAGTGTAGAAAACAGACATATTTATACCTATATAATGTGTGATGTTTTTTTTTTTTATCATCATTTCATTTTCAACTTGATTAAGCAACTGGCAAAGCTAACTATAACATCATTTTCATCTTTTCAAACACTTAAATTGATTTTCCCAAGTACATGTAAAGTCAACAATTAGCTAGATTATTGTACTTCAACTTGAGCCTCTCTCACAAAATAAATAATGAAATATGCTTTAACTTGAGGATTTTTTTCTCCTTAATTTGTTGATCTTCTTAATTTATGTTACTTTATTACTTTAAATGTACTTCATCCTCCTCCTCTAGTAAGACGAAGGGTTTCAAAAGTCAGCCCTCATGGGAATATGGCGAAGTGGTAAAATAATAGAGCATTTAATGGAATATCAAACACTACAAACATCTTTAGTAACGAAAATTTTCGTTAGGAAAGGTTAAAAAATTCGTTACGAAAGGTCTTTCTAAATTATAAAGACTAAACAAATATAAAAATTAAAATTATATTCTAAATTATAGCATATTTATATATTTATATTCTTAAAAAGAATATATATATATATTTTAAGACGAAAAGTTATACCTATCGTGACGAAAAAGTTGCTTACCTTTCATAACGAAGCAACTACTTTTCGTAACGAAAAATGACTTCGTCACGAAAAGTTTATCTTAACAGGCATTGTTTTTTGTAGTATAAAGGCTTATTTTCTACAACAACTTAAAGTTAATATTTATGTTGGAATTTATAATGTCCTATAAAAACAAGGTTATGTAGGGTTTGTCCTCTCTTTAGACACTGATCTAGTAAAGAAAGGTCTACAGAGAAGAGTACCGTTTATTAACTATTTGACTTGAGTGTATGAGTAAAAACCAAGAGAGAATGTCGTCACTCTGCTAAATTAATCGAGCAAAACTCACTACAAGAAAAATAATCTTTAGTGATAGCAAAAAATTGTTATTAAATCATAAAATGTCGTCATTAAAACTTTTTTAGTGACAAGATAAAGTTGTCACTAAAGGTTCTTATGACGACATTATTTGTCGTCATTAAAAGTTGTCTTTCAATGACAATTAAAATGTCGACAATAAATATCAACGCGCATTAGTGACAACAAAAATTGACATTAGATACTTAAGCGAATACTACGCTTAAGTGACAATTTTTAATATTTTTTGAACACTTAAATAACTCACTTTATTGTTCGAAGTCTAGGACCTGTCCATATAGGTGAGATGGTCACGCATCAAATATTCTAACAATTATCCTTAGAAATCTTGCATTCGTAATGTCAAATTTTTCTTTATTCTTTAATGATTTTCTAGGTGGAGGGTTTGAATTTTTATTTTTTTTTCAAGATTGAACCAGCCGTACAATGCATGCAAAGGTGTTAGGGGGTGTAGAAATTGTCGTTCGCCAAAAGGAAAAAAATCATAAAATATTTAACAAATATGTTGATGACGTGTAAATATTGCCGACCAATGAAAATCAAGGAGATTGTTATTAAAGTCAATTTAATTGGCGACATAATCTCAAATTTTGTCCGTTCTAAATTATCTTTTGCCATTATTTTTTATGATTAATGAATATAGTTGTCAGTGGCGATTAAAAGGGTGTTCGAGGTTATCGACCGCACAGGCCTCCAAAAACTAGGGCCCTAATTATATATGCGTGTGTGTGTGTGTGTGTGTGTGTGAGGGATTGTTTGTATTTTGTGTGCGCTCGCGCGATTGTTAGCCTTATTTTTAGACAAACTAACCCACTCTATTTATAGGTAAAAGTCCAAAAACGTGAATTATGTTATCTTTCTTCTTGATATCGATGGAAATGATTTGAATGTGGAGCTTAAGTTTCTTAGAGAATTCTTGCCTAATGAAAAGATGGGACCTATTGATATTTGATGTTCTTGAAGCGTGTATGTTTTTTTTCTAACGCAATAATTGTATACATAATTTTGTTGACTATTCCGGTTACTGTTGCATCTGCAAAAATGAGCTTTTCAAAATTGAAGTTTTTGAAGTCATATATATGCGTTCTACAATGTCTTAGGAAAGACTCAATAGATTAGCGATGATAGTAATTGAGAATGATCTTTTGATTCAAATTAATTATGAAGATTTAGTTGATAATTTTGCTTCAAAGAAAGTTAGAAGATTCGCTATTTTTAAGTGAAGAAACTTTGTCAGTATTTAGATTTTTAAAATTATGTTTAATTTTTTTAGTACATTTTGGAGAACAAAAATTATGATACAATTGTAACGATTTTTTTTGGTTTTTAATTACATGAAAGTCAGTTTATTTCATCAAAAAAAAAAATTACATGAAAGTCAAATTTCTTCGGTTATGTATGGTATCATTTTAAAATTTAGCATAGGACCTCCAAAATGATTGAGATGTCCTTGATAGTTGTGATTACTTATTTGAATGGAATAAATAATTAGTTGAATTTGTTAGTAAAATTGAACCGTCTTACAAGTTTTTTTTTTTTTTTTTTTTTTTAAGGAATTCTTCCTTGGTTTCAAACTATGAATTTTGGATCACTTCTGTCTCCATCCCTCCTCTAAAGTCAATCATTTCCTACAATAATTTTTCCCTCCAACAAGTAGACTATCTTCCATGTCTTAAACGAGTCGGTTACAGTTTAGAACGCAAAAAATATTTATCAACTGTGAAATTAAAAACTTGACGTCTAATATTACTTTTTTCGTAATATCTGTTAGAAATTTTTAACATGTATTAAAAAATAAGTGATTTTAATTATTTTTTTATCTCTTACAAATATTTCACATGTTTACGTATTGTTCCACATTGTAACTGACTACGTCCTAAACGACCCCTCTCCACAGGCTCAAATCTTTGCCATTTAGGGGAGTTTCCAATTCGAGTGGAAATGGGGCGGACCGATTCGCTAGTCCTGGTCTCATATATCCACTCACAATATTTATCGACTATATATACAGGAGCGGTTCAAACTTTTTTGGGGCCCTGTGCCAAATTTTAAATTAAGACCCTATATAACCTTTAAAAAAAATTGAGGCCCCGGATTTTTGGCTATATATATATAAACAAAAAAATTGGGGCCCCGAATTTTTTGCTAAGTATATATATATATACACAAAAAAAAAAAAAATAATAAAAAATTGAGGCCCCAGATTTTTGGGCCCTGTGCGGTCGCTCATCTCGCACCCCCTATTAGTCGCCACTGTATATATATATGTGTCTATGTGTGTGTGTCTATATAGTGTTTGCTGAGCAAATGTTGTGACTGGAGTTTGGACAGAACCAATTGAACCGATTTCATATCCATATAAGCGAATTCAGTAACTTGGCAATGGGGACGTATTGAACATTTCAGAAAGCGATTTGATATTTCAAATGATTATTCTGAAAAGAAAAAATTCCTACATATTGAAAATATGATTTTCAAAATCTTGCAGCCAAATCCCCTTTTGAATATTCCATTGCCAATGACGAAGACAGGGGAGTCGCCCCCGAGATTTTTAAAAATACTATTACATATAGTAAATTTTATATATAGTTCAAAATATTTGATCAAATTTGCCTCCAACATTTTGTGCGGCATACTGTTGCAGTTTTTCGCCCCCAACTTAAAAGTCCTATCTTCGTCTTCGTCTGTCCATTGCCACCCTTACCTTCCCAGTTCGAGAGAGATATGGTTGAGATTAAATTAGTACATACATTTCTCATTGAAGCTCTAATATTAGCAAAAACTGTTAGTTCTTCTGTTACGAATATAAAATTAAATAGAACCAGAATATAAACAGAAAAGAATTCGGATTTAACCCTGGATGAGGCAGTAGTAAACCAATTGCCCTTAAACTCTATTTGCTCGCCTATTTGCTTCAGGCCTACAAGAGCAACGAGTTCCTAAGGTACAACACCCAATCACTCTGCTTACCAGAAGCTTAGAAACAGAACATTTGAACCTTTCTGTGTCAGAACTCTCTTAACTATGATGGAATGCAGAAATGAAGAAGGGAGAATAATTTTCGTAGTAGCAAATTATGAGAAGGGAGACTGCCTTTTATAGCAGTCGGAAACTGCAAGGTAGCCCTCACTCCCTCACCTCGTAGTGGAGAACGTGGGTAACTCCCACTTCCCGTAGTGGGGTAATGTGGCAGTTCTCAAAACTGCTGGAGAAATCGTGGAAGGACCATTCTGCAATTACTCATTTGCAGTTACTCAATACTATAGGGACTATTACGGTAATTTTGTCCAAAAAGATATTACTGCCTTCCCGGCAGGGACACTCGAGACGCGATGCGACGAGTCGAGACAGACGGACGGACGGCGCGCGAGGGGTATCCCCTTACCCACTTGTTTAAGATCAGTAGTCTAGCTAGTGCTTATAAACTAGTTTTAATCGATTCTCACAACCGATGTAGGATATACCATCACACCTCCATCAATAATCTCTCCACTTTAACCAAATTTATCATTCACACCGAGAATTAGTTTCCACACGTGTTATATATCATCGCGAAGCTTGCGCAACCCACTACGCGATGAATTCAAAACACTTTAAAACTAAGCGGTGGAACACACAATTAAATTTGATCAAATTAGTCCACTTTATTAATTAATTCTCCAACAAAAAACTTCATTTTTTAAGTATCTTTTATAATTCCCGTTTACAAGAAAAATGCAAAGTAAAGATGTTAAGTTATATGTGTGTATACACAACTTGGGAAAAAAGTGTACAGACATAGTGGTAAACTTGTGAACTCACCCTACTAGTGGATAAATTCCAGTGTAAAAGTCAATTATTGTCTTCAACGAGAAATTTCTAATAAGCACGAGTCATCAACTCGCGTTGACTATGTCACTGCCCTTTGTACATATTGCCCGTCGCTCTTACCGATTGAATAGTCTGGTGAAGTGTTCGGATCACGCTGGCGTGAGCGGTTCGTTACCCGCGACATTGCGAGAAGTCCACTGAATCTTATCATTTAGAATATGGTCTTCTTTCCCCGCTGATTCTGCCAAGTCCGTTCCTTTGGTTGTGGTTTCACTGGATAGTAGACAATAACAGTGGGAATCTCATTAATCCATTCATGGTGGTTGAACGACCATCTCAAAGAAATCGTGTTGGAACCGTGGACGGGGAGAGTGAGTCATCAGCTCGCGTTGACTACGTCCCTTGGCGCATCGGCAGCCTCGAGACACGTAGAGGTTTATCCGTCGATCCAATGTTTGCCATGGTGCATCAACAGCCAGGCTTTAGGCCGTCTCGGCATCCGTTGTCTTGCTGCATCGTCCGCCCGACGTAAGGAAGTCTCGACATCGGTTGCCTTGGTGCATCGGATTTAATTTTATTCAATGACATTGCAGTAATTTTTTTTTTTTTTTTAACTTTGTCAAAGATTGATTTCTGTTATCCTAAATTACAATTCAGACACCGACCACCATATTATTAAATTAGTGGTTCATTAAACTAGTCTATCATTGTTAATATTATCATAAGCTAAAAATCATTATATTTTATTTCAACCAAGCTGTCCCTTTCGCTCACATTATACATCATTCTTATTTTTGTAGCACGTTTTATTTTTCCAATTTTGATGGTGGGCTCTGATTCCTACTAAGTAATTCTCCCCGCAAAGGAAATAAATGATTAGTTAATATTTTTTTGCTTTGACATAAGAAGTTGAAGAAAAAATTTAATTGCAGTTATTAAAAAACGGACCCTAAGTGAGTTGTCCCCAGCCTGCAAAATAACATACTAGCAAGGTCAAGACATTAATTTCCTAAAATCTTTTTCTTCTTTATATGTCAAGTTCAGCTATGTCTAAAAAAATCCTCAATGCCAAGTTCAGCTATGTGCAAGCAGAGCTATCTGTTAGTAATAGAATAGAGATCTCAGTTGTTTGAACGCTTAATCAACAATCGAGATTATAATTGTTCCAGAATGATGGTTTTGAAGAATTGTAAATTGAATTAAATGTAGAGTTTAATGTTATGAAGACAATGGTAAATTTGAAACTTAAGAAAGAATTTAGTTGTAATTAAAGAAAATATCGAATATTTTTGTACATTTCAAATTAGAATGAATGTAAATCGAAATTTAATTTAAAGCTTAAATTTCATTTTCATATTCAATCCAGAGTTGGTTTGGTTCGAAATTTGAGTATCAAATCAGGCCAAACCCAATCCAATCACACTCAGACCTTTTTTAGACATATGTTACATTCTTTTAAACAAGTGTTAAATCTCATGCAATATGTGTTTTCTCGTTATGAACACGTGTCATAAGACTGCAACATGTGTTTTATCAAACATCTGTCATTGGACATGTAACACATGTCGAATGTAATAGATATTTGAAATCACAACAAGTGTCACCGAAAAAAAAAAAAAAAAAAATTGACCGGTAAATTTTTTATCAAACAGTAAAAAAACAACCAAAATGATTAATTATATATTGAATATTAACCGTTCAGTATATATTGAATATCTTCGTTCTACACCATAGCCGAATAACTAATATACATGTAGGATTTGTGTGGTTGCTTTTGTCAACGCTTTTGATATTGACATTTTCTGTTTTCTGTCCCTATCTCTCTTTCCATTCATTTAAAATCCCACTCTTCAACACATTTTTCACCCATATGACCTCTTCTCTTACATCATTTCTTTCCAATTTTTTTTTTATATATATAGCTTTACTCCCTTCCACCCAAGAATTACATCACACAACTTGAAGAACAAGAAGAAGAAAAAAAACCCACAAAGATATAAAAGAAAACAATTCCATCATCCCCAAGAAAACTGCAATTACCAGAAACAAGATCAAGAAAATGAAGCTCGTTTGGTCTCCAGAAACTGCCTCCAAAGCTTATATTGATACTGTTAAATCTGTAAGTTCCTCCATCAATCAAATAACCCATCTTTTTCTCCCGATTTTATATTTTTCACGTCGTCCTAAATTAAATTTTCAATAAGAAATTGAAAATTTAATTTGGGACGGAGAAATATTTAAAGACAAGAACTACATAAGAAATATTGATACTGTATAAAATCTATGAGTTGATCAATCAAATAACCCATCTTCTTGAATTTTATATTATTTCATCTGTTTCAAATTAAATATTCGCATTTCTATTTAATTTAAGATACGGGGGCGTGACGACAAAAATCATCTTGGGCTACAAATTATTTCATTGCTAAATAATCATAATTCGTTTAAATCTATAACCCTTCAATTGATTTTACATATTATTTCCTCTAATTGAAAATCGGCTTTCTTATTTAGTTTTAGATAAAAGGTTGCAAAAAAAAAAAAAATTCATCTTGGGTTACAAATTATTTCAAGTTTCTTTCGCAATTGTTTATAAATTCTAATTGATAAAGGTAGTATCCAATGCACAAGCTACAATATTAGCAATGTTTGGAGAAGGTCTGATATATGCAGCATTACCCTCATGTTTTTTGTAACGCATAATCTGTCTGGGGAAAGTGCTGATTATGCAGTCTTACAGGGACGAAACCAGTAATTTAGCTTTGGGGTCAAAAAATGCAACAGTATGTCGAACTACATATAAGAAATGCAAAAAAAAATGTTGGGGTGGGAACAAATTTGATAAAGTATTTCGAACTACATATAAAATTTACTATATCTATTAGTATTTTAAAAAATCTCGGAGGCGACTGCCACCCCCGCCCCCCTTGTTAGTCCCTGCAGTCTTACTCTTATGTTTTTCATAATATGGGAGTTTGGGGAAGTCTACGATGTATGCAGTCTTACCTTTATATTTCTAAAGAAGTTGTTCTCAAAGTTTAAATTCGAAATTAGCGGATATCAAATAAACACGACCATCTCAAACACGGACCTCATAAATTCTAATTGATTATTTTTCTTTTATTTTTTTCTGCATGCAGTGTGAACTTTTTAAAGAATCAAGCGTAGCAGAGCTAATTTCAGCCATGGCAGCAGGATGGAACGCGAATTTGATCGTAGAAACATGGTCAAAAGGTGGGGTTTTAGCCACCTCAATCGGACTCGCCGTCGCCAGCCACCACACCGGCGGGAGACACGTATGCATAGTCCCAGATCAAGAATCAAAGGCAGAGTACACTGAACAAATGGCAAAAGCCGGAAAGAAGTCACCGGAAGTAATCATCGGAGAATCCGAAGAAGCCATGGAAAGATTAGAAGAAGGGATTGATTTCATGGTTGTTGATTGTAGAAAAAATGATTTTTCGAGAATTTTTAAGGTTGCTAAATTAGGAAAGAGGGGGGCAGTTTTGGTATGTAAAAATGCGAGTTCGAGAGCGGCGGCGGATTTCAGATGGCGGTTTGTTCTTGCCGGAAAATCAAGAATTGTACGGTCTGTGTTTTTGCCCGTCGGGAAAGGTTTAGATATTGCTTATGTGGCGGCTGGAGTAAGTGGGGCCAATTCCAGTTCAAGAAAAGGGCAGGGAGGAAGTAGATGGTTTAAACATATTGATCAACAATCTGGAGAAGAATTTGTTATCAGAAAATGATAATTATGTTTTTGGTAATTGGATTTATTAAGTGAGTTTTAGCCTTTAGGTAGCCCATGTTTTTTCTTTTGTTTAGGGGTAAGAGAAAACTGTTTAAGGATCTAGTAATCTATACGCACGTGCATAGTCTATGTATGAGTCAATATGTCAGCTGAGTTTTGTTCTTAAACAAAACTTAGTTGTTAGATTAACTCATCTAATAGTGCATAAGTGTTTTGTATGTGCAGACATAATACTTATTTTGTATCAGATTAGAATTGAGGGAGAACTTTGGTTTAATTCAATTTGACATGAGCTAGTTGTACATTTCATTTAGTTTTCAATTTTAGTCATGGTGAAGAATCTAGATTACTTGGACTACTCTCTTTTCTTTATTTTGTTGGAAAATTCCAAACTAAGAATTGGAGTTTGGTTTGGTTTGGTTTTTGTTTATCCTAGGTGGGAAACCAATAACTGAAAAACCTCAACACAACGAAGTTCATACTTGTACTGCGATTCCTTCGTGATGCTCAGAAATGACATGTTAATAAAAGTATTAGATTAGATCTATTTTGGTTAACCCAGAGGGACACCCGGTGTCCACCGCCAACGTGGTGACTAATCCAGGCTCGGCCTACAGTTGGCCCGTAGCGTGACCGCTAACAGGGGAGGACCTGACCCATACTGCTCTTTTACACAGAGCCCTACCACCGTGAAAATCCCACAAGAGTCGATGTCCATCATGGAAATCAAACCCTCGTCAACAGTGAGGCATACGACAACTCCAACCAATTACCCCATAGCTCGGGGTTTATTAGATTAGATCTATGACAGAACTATCTCAACAGAAAAGCTAGGTCAAAATAAAATTTTATATTATTTAAATTTCGCTTTCCATGAGTGTCATTTGCTAGCTGGAGTTATGTCCAACTAGGTCACCGCGATCTCACTGATAGTACCAATGAATAAATCATTAAATTTTACAAGATCAAACATTAGGAATCGACTATCCCATAGTACACTAATAAGGTGACGATATAAAAGAGTATCGATGAGTCCGACATTTAACTTTACAAGATCAAACGTTATGAGGTATAAAAGTGAAGTTCTGACTCGGTGATGATTGTGTGTAGTTATCGAAATCTCAACCTTCGAATCCACCAAGTCGATGGTACAAGCATACTCTAATGATAGTACAAAAAGTTCGGTATAAGTTTAGGACTAGAGTTGTATGCTTCTTGTTTCAGAAATGTTCTCCAAGTGTAAGGCTTGTTATAGAAGACCTTTCTCCTGCCAACTAATTTTTCATGTCAAGAAACTTTTGAAATTTCGCTGTGGCTTCGATTCTGTCATTTTAGACGCTAAATTAATGACATAATCCTTGAAAATTTCAAGTAAAAAATCAGCTATCAACGCACCTGGATACTAAGCTAAGACCGTTATACATTAGTCCCAACTGTCTCGGCTCCTTCTCAAAGCCTTCTTTTGTGATTGCGCTTTCTTCTTGTCTAAACGTTTCTGCTCCCCGATCGCAGCCCTAGAGTAAGAGAGCAAGAGATGGAGAGAGAGAGAGAGAGAGATGGAACCCTAAAGTACTCGGCTACAAGCAGTACTTAATAACATAAATAATTGAAAACTGAAAACATAATGGCATTTTTTTCTGAATAGATGTATTGATTGCCTCAGACAAGACATAAAAAAATTGGATTACACTCACAACTTAGCAATCTTTTTCACCGTCTCTTCTGAAGGAGGTGGGGGAACATATGCAGCAGCATCAATGATTTCCTGCATTATACGTTTGAGAAAGCAAGTAAACAAAATACAGATATGAAGATTGAGCATTCATCTGCTAGTTTCTGTGTGATGGCTTTTACAGCATCCACAAGCTGGCAGAGCTCATATACCTCAATCACACAAACAATTAGAGAAGAACTGAAATTTCTTTGTTGGACTCATGAATACCTGTAATTTCACCAGAGCATCTTCGATATTGCCCCTGGAGAATAGGGATTGTGTTATCAATTACTTGACAACAATACAGAAAGAGAAAAATGATAGAAAAATAAGCAGGAAGAAATTGACTTCTGAGTTCGAGTCTTTGTTGAGGAAACCACGAGCTCCCCATCCCTATTGATCCGATTCTTTTCCTGTCAAAAAAATAAATTATTGCTTTAATAAATTTTCGAGTAATTAACGCAGATCATGTACTCCAAAGATATCAAAGAATTAAGAGTTCACTCTAAAGCTGTAAATTTACGGTTACCTAAGGGAAGATTGCGGAAAGCAAGCAAAAAACAGGAAAAAAACACCAATTTGCATGGACTGCAAGATACTTATAATAGATCAGCAGGATCAAATATTGTCCAATTGTATAGTTGCTCAGCACATGAAAATCAACATAAAGGTTAAAGTCATCTTCCCAAAGGCCGGCGGCAGGGTGCACCTTTCCCAGAGAGGTGTGCCAGAGGCAAATACAAAGAAATCAACAGTTTACAAAATCCTTGGGGCATGTTAATATGTACAAAACGATTGCAGTTTCTGATCCTTCAAACAATACTAAAGTAGAAAGAAAAATAACTCACAACCATATGTAAGCACAATAAAAAATCTAAAACTAATATGGCAATAGTACAACAACAACAACAATAGCATAACCCATTAAGTCCCCAATAATTGGGGGTATGGGCGGGGATGGACGGGATACAGACCTAACCTTTGTCAAACAAAGTGGCTGATCCCAGGATACCACTGAAACAGATGTATTGGAGACTAACCTAACCTTTGGCAACAAGTGCACAAAGTGGTTGCTCATATAATACACATGTAACAATGGTCCCCTATGCCGTCGCGTTTGCTACAGAATCATGCCCTCAAATCAAAGCCAAAAGGCATCAGAGAAGGCAGACCCAAGAACCATTTTGATTTATATGCACATCACCATGCTTCTTTCATTCAGCATCCAGAGCATTAGTACTTCTCTCAAATCAATATGGCAATAGTACTTCTCTAAAAATTAAACTTGATGGCAGCCGAGGGATCAGGTTAATGAATCGAATATCCTGATCAGGTACCAGTAGATAACTCAGTCTAGAAGTAGTAACTCACCGTTTGCATAATCCTCTCCTTGATCCAGTCACTTAACCAATACGCATCTTTAACATTGAATCGCATATCCACCTTAGTATTTACTGCAAAGGGAGAAAATTGTTTTGTAAACAATTAAGTACACAAAAAGGGAAAACCATGTTGCAACAAATTGTCATTTACAAACCTTTATTGACGTTTTGACCTCCAGGACCACCACTCCTAGCAAAGCTTACAGAAACGTGATCTGGACGTGAAAAGTGCAAGTTAGATGAATTTTTCAATGAACATCCAAGATAAACCATGCAACTTTACCAAGCCATAGACTAAAAAAATTGCAATATCTAGAAAATTTATCTAAGGGCGGGAAAAGAGACAAGGGAAATGTCCAAAGCAAAACAATCAGAGACAAGCAATAAGCTACATAAACAAGAGCTTCCCCACAAGACGAATTTATTTCTCATCCATATTTAGGAACAGACTAAACTGAACAAAATTATACTAACTTTCACTAAAGTTTCTTTTGTCTGGAAATAAAACACAAAACTATACACGAGAAACTATAGGAGCACTGAAATTATAATGGAATAAAAGTGAACGAAGATAAATCCAAAAAACCAACATGGTAGATCTTCTACCAAGACTTCCTGACTTTGTATTCTTCAACTGGTTTACATTCACAACAAAGGCAGCCAAATTAGTTCCTGGCTTCCTGGATAACAAATTTTACCTAAGAAAAAAATGAGAACTACTTTGTCTTCCACCTGTGCATTTAAACTGGACACGGGTCTAAAATCAAAATGAATGTACTACTATCCAATATCACAAAGTGCGGAAAATATCTAATTATCAAACCAAGTCATAATCACTATCTATATTCTGATACTACAGGTTAAATTATGAAGGGTCTATTCTCGACTGCTGAAACTTTTTCTTAAGCTGCCAAAAAGAGTGATTTTGTAAAAGCAGCCATTTTTGTTTCCGAAAGGTTGTTCTTGTTTGCTGGGGAAAAAAACTGTTGAAAAGCCAAATAAATCTTCAACCAGACCGCAGCCGAGACGAAAATAAGAAATGGAAAAATATCGATGTAGTTATTCTGATGTCTTGATACTAGAGATTCAAAATCAGCTCTTTTTTAAAGCTTATTTAAGCTAAAAGTTGAGTCAATAAACAATTGAGAACATATCAGTAACATTTCATCTTAAGCCAAAAACTATGAGCAACTGCTTACAAGCAATACAGAACATGGTGTAACAGAAATTTCAATCACCAAATCAGAACCTAAAAAGATAAAAAATGTATAAGCATTACTCTAAGTCGTATGAGATCAATTGAATTCCTTAAGCATAATTGAACAAATCCCACAGTTTCCACTCAGCTCGGATTCTCTGTAACACTACCTCTACCACTGATTCACTCCTGCAACTCTCTAATTATAGAACCTACATAAACCCTAAGCATTAACAATACTGTTACCGTGAGTGATACAGAAAGTGTTATAGAGGATCCGGTCCCATTTTCATTAGCTTTTATTAGTCCATCCGTCTCAAATTAAATATCCACTTTCTTAAAATGAATATATTTGTTTTCTAAACCCCCGTAACTAACCTTTGGAATGCCAACTCCACTAAATAGCCTCGTATATTTAAGTAATTCAAGCTCCATTAACAATAACATACGAGTCAAACTATTTTTAATTCTATTTCAAGTCAAAGTGAATATTCAATTTGCCACAGACGGATTAACCTTTATTAAATAACCACATAGCGGAATTGTGTTAGGGTTGAGTTACCAAGAGTGATTTTGGGAGTAGGTTCATTGCCAGCAGCTTGAGCTCGTTCATTAGCAGCATTTAAGAACTCTTGTACCTGAGCTAACCGAGCCGGCACCTTCTTTCCTCCATCGGATCCAGCCGCCGCAGAGCATAGAACCGGCGAATGACTGATGCCACGTGTCACCAATCGGTGGTGGACAGGAAATTTGACGGCCGCCGGCGACGGTATGCGAAATAAGAACCGGAAAGAATCTAATGAGAAGATGGATGGACGGGAAAATTCTCTGGCTATCAAGCTCGTTGTAGTTCTGATAACCGCCATTTCTATCACTGGTTCTGATTCTCTGAGGTTCTTTAGCCCTAAGAGAAAGAAAGAAATAATACTCCCGGTTTAACCGGAAATGGAAAGATACCAGTTTATCTGGACAGTTATACCCTTATTATCTTGAGCAAATAATCCATTATTGGCTCAAGAGTCAAGATAATAAGGATATAATTGTCAATTAAGTGTAAAATGACTTGCACAAATAAGAGACCAATAAAGCAATATTAAGTCACATCGTGCGGTAATTCATATGAAGTGAGCTGCAACCAACTACACTACAATCCCTTTTCAATAAATATCTTTATTTTGTAGGAATTAGTGGAGGATGCCTTTCTTTTGTTTACTTATGTATATCCATTGTGATTTTTGGCATATGGTTTTCCTCTATTTTCTTTGAATTAATAAGACTAACCATTTTATTTATTTTATTATCCACGATTTTACTTTTATAAGTAAAGAATTTCCAAAAAAACATTTTTCAAATACAATAATCGAACTTAAACTATACAAGTCTTGCACTCGGAAAATTTATCCAAATAAGACAAACCATTATATCTGTTTTACTATCCACGACTTTACTTTATATGCAAAGAATTCCCGGAAAAAATATTTTTAATACAATAAAGAACTTAAAATATACAAACCTTGCATTCAGAAAATTGAGCAAAAGACCTCTACAAGCCTTGGTAGTTTTCAATCTCATTAGTGTATAGATCGAATTTATGCATGAAATTTTTTGAGAAAAATATGTAACCTAAATAAATAATTAATTAATTTAAAGGTCGTACTTAACAATACATAAGTATGATTTGTGCACCCTTTTTGAATTCTTTCACCTTGCATCCTCTTTCCTTAAAAACAATCACTTATTCCACTCTTAAAAAACAATTTAATTAAAAAATCCATCCCAAAAAATAAAAAATATTGATTTTGTGTGTGTTTTTTTTTAAGCCCGGCTGGACAAATGCCCCGTGAAGGGGGAGATAGAAGTATCTCACAAGAGGAGGAGAGAACCCTAAAAATGGAAATTTAAAGTATGCCCCATGTATGGGGAGGGTATCGAACCCACGACCTCACGAGTCGTGGAAAAATCATTACCCCACTGGGTTACGGACCTTGTGATATTATATTTTCTCTTGAAACAATTGTAACAATTCATTCTGAATCTAAACCCATAAAAATGAAAAATAAGAAATACACTTCAAGTGAAGCCAAAGTGACCAAAAGAGAGCAATTCTTGGGAACTATTGTACTATACCATCCCATATAGCATAGACTCATTAGGCAAAAAATCGCCTGTCCCATACACGTCCTCATGTCTGTCCGCAACAACTCACAACTCGCCACATGAAATTGGTTCATACAAATTTTGTATAAGTACTACAACAGCATAATATGAGGTACTACCGGCCCAGAAACCCTCCTACAAACACAATCTTAATCTATATTATCACCGAAAATACACGACGGCATATAGTGCAGAAGAAGCACAGCAATACGGTAAGGTGTGACAGTGTGCAGAAGAAGCACATCATTTCCAGCTTTCTAACCTCGTCCAACTTGGTTGGCATTGCCCCAGTTACGAACCCTTGATCTAACACCAGAACTAGAGCTGACATCATTACCAACACTAGTTCTTGGTGCTGCTGCGTGCTGAATATGAGGCCGGTGACGACTTGCAGTTGCAGGGCCCACCATTGCTGGGTTTATGTTCCCAGTTTGGTTTGATCTTTCCACAGAAGGAAGGGCCCATCCTCCTCCACCACGACCATTTGGAGGCGCGCTTCCTGATCCTTGAACAAATTGCAAAAGAACAAGTTCAGAGAAATGCTTTACAAACAAAACAAATAAACCACATAATCACTTCTGTGACAGAAATAACATTTTCACATACTGATTTCTCTACAACCGACAATAAAAAGTTTCTATACGAGGAGTGGAACACATATATCCTAAAATATTTAGTACTTCGTCCTGAAAGTAGGAACGTTTTCACCACATCAGCGACATAAAGAGGTTATCACTTTGTTATAGAAGCAATAGAAATGCTCGGTGCATATTTCGCTCAGAGCACATCATGTGGAAATAAAGTGTTTATACATAAATTGAGAAACTGCAACCTTGAAAAAACTATTAAAGAGGATCTCACAAAAGCCTCCCTGGTAGTATCTATATGCCGGCTTGGCAAAATCACTTTGTACTTTATTATGCCGGCGTCCACCTCCGACATAGTGAACTCAACAACAATCTAGATGGCGAATACAAGGTCGCTCTAGAAGCCACACATAGCTAATTCATTAAGCCACAACATAGCCATACACATACCTCATATGTATGTATTAAAATTCGTAATATGCATGTGAGCAAGAAGTTACATGTGCATGTATGTATAAGAAGAGGTAAATATATAGGTTTTAATTGACCTTAGAAAAGAAAAAAGAAAGCAACGAGAAAGCAACGGTTAGCAATAGCATCATATTATAGTAAAAGAGTACTTACCAATAACTCCATGTCCATTAAGCCTCTCACTCCAGCCAGGAAGATGTTCTCTAGCATTTCCTTTCCAAGCCTTCTCAAAACCAGCAAGTTCATCTGTTTTTTTTCCAACGAAAAGGAAAAAAAAAAGGTCAAAGGACGAAACAAATCATCACAGCTTACTAGAAGATCAACATATAGAAACTCACAAAGACAACCATACTGAACTAAACTCTATGTTTACGACTCAATAAACACCACATTGTACTACCTTGATTGAGGTTGTGCAACATCTGCATGGTGTCCACTCTACCATCTGAGTTCAGTTTCCGACTGACAGAATGACCCTACAGAAAGTCACAACTATTTATTTCAGACATTTATCATGCTACTACTACAAGTCACATGCTTACATGACAGCATGCAAGTACCTTGTCATGAATTCCCCTTGAAACCCTATGTGATGCTTGATGAGTAGCTGTATCAGCCTCTTTACTTTCTTCAAATATCAACTGCACATGGTAAGAAAATAAATGAGAGCAACTCCACAATAGAAATAAGCAAAACCTGCAATGCATAGGACTTGAATTTACGTACCCCGTCACTCCCACTCCTCTTCGTTGTTGATTTAGTATAATATGGACCATTTGTGCCACCATAGGTAACGGTGGAGCTCTGGAAAGTGAAGCTACGAGCTTGAGGCTGTGACACCATATTATTTACTTGGTTGAAACCATTCCCAAATTGCAATTGCTTCCTCCTCCTATCTGTTTCACACATTGGATTTTTCTCAGTATCTACAGAAGCAATGGTGATGGGACAGCAATCGAAAACAAAAGGGAGAATGACATATATATTACACCTTCAGCTTCAGCATCTGGGTCCTCGATAACAGGATCTTTGCTTGACCTTCCATGCTTTCTTGGATTCTCTTTCTGCTTCACTGAAGCTTCTTTTTCTTCTTTTTCATCGTCAGAGTTCAACTCCTCAATAATTGGACCCCTTGATCTATTTGGCTGAGGCTGCTGGTTTCCCAGAAATCCAGATGTTTGTTGATCTAAAAAAGGATTTCTACCAGGACCAAAGAAGTTCGACTCAAACGTATTTCCAACTGGCCTTGCAAAGAAAGGATCATGTCCAAATGGCGATCTAAAGAAGGGATCATCAAATGGATCCCTCCCTCCAAAGAAGCTTGGCAATAAGCTCCTTTGACCATCAAAGCCACCAAAACCAGAAAAGGGGTCAAAGAAAGGATCTCTTCCTCCCTGCATATCTAGCTGCTCTAACCTGTCAAGTCAACAAGAGAAAACAGAACTCAGAATTAAAATCACATACTCTCAGAAGATAAAAAGAGAAACCATGTAAAGAGCAAGTAAACCTAGAAAGGACACATTCAACGTAGAAATGCCAATACACTTGGAGGGAAGCTTTTTATCCCCTTGTGCATTTCGGGGTAAGGGTTCCTGTTCCCCCCAGTATAAAAAAACAGCAAGAGCAGTCAAGCGAATATCGTAGAAGAAAATGCCGGGAAAAAGAGAGGTTTTCCCTAGGCTAAGTTGAATTGATGTATACATTTATAGTAACCAACAAAAATAGTGGAATGAAATTTCCCAATTTGTATGGAACCATATTTTAACATGGCAATAACTAACTATCTTTTTGTAGCATAAAAAGACTTCATGATGCCAATTTCACAAAGCAACTAGACGACAACCTTACTATTATTGCAGAAAAGACAAAACAATTTGCCCCACATGTTAAATTAACCAGCATGCTCAACAGACAAGCACATTTTTACATGCACTGAGCACATTGCATTACCATCAATAGATTAATGGAACTTTTAGCAAAGGGCTGGAGACAAAAAATCAGCATTTTTCTTTTTCCCACTTCCTTTGGATTGCTGAACCACAAACATAGATGCAATGCAGGAAATATTTGAGCAGATACATTGTCCCAGTAGCACCATGACATACATATCTTTATGTATCAATCCAATCAAAAGAAACCAATTCTTACATGTATAATATATCATCTCCATGGCCCATGCACGTCAGTCGATGCATCAACCCAATTAAAAGAAACAACCTCTTGCATATGTGTATATATCATTTCCATGCACATCTTTCGCGCACCACTCAGATGATATATAAAACATCCCCATTTTAAAATGTGTTATGGATCATCTCGCTGGTTTATTCTTTTGAAACACATCCTCTTACAGGTAAAAAATTCCTCCAGATGTTGAACATACTTCGTTCTCGTGGAAATTAAACAAGATTTCATGACAAAGCTCCCCCTATCAAACAACTTCTAAAGACGAGGAATTAAAAAATAATAAATAAAAATCTTATCTTTCACGTTCCTTTTCCTTTCTGCATTTCTAATATATCGTTTCCAACTAATCTACAATCACAAAATTCCCCGCCTAACTACAATCATAATACAACACTTTTACCAGGAAACAGAATTCCAATTCCACTAGGTCACAAAAGGCACCAATAACAAAAATAATACTCCCTCCATTACATAATATAATATAAGCTGTCTATGACATTTAGCGAAAATTAAGAAAGCAAAAAATAATGTATTTTTTAATTAAAATATCAATATTACTCTCTTAAATATAATTAGTTGTATACAATTCCTATTCAAGAGAGTAATATTGATATTTTGACTAACAAAGTACCCGACTTTTTGCTTCCTTAATTCTCGCTACATTCCTAAACTACTCATATTAAGGAATGAAGATAGTAATAATTATTATAATAATAATAACTTCCAACTGATCAACATAATTTTACATCTCTTTTCAAAAAAAAAAAAACATAAGTTTACATCCAACTATCACACCGATTAATCCATCCTCGTAAATAAAATACCACCACGCTTCCAGAATTTAAAAAATATATATATTATACAAAATCCAAAAAACAGGGGAAAAAACATAATAATTACCAAGCGCATAATTTGGACAACGAAAAATCAAAAAAAAAAAAAAAAAACAGGCAGCTAAAATAAAATTTTCTGCTCTAAAAATTATTTTCATTTTTGTTTCAAAGATAATAATATACAGATTAACACCACAGGATCATCATTAAAAGATCAGAAACATAAAATGATTAAAAAAAATTAAACAATTTCAAAAAACATAATTTCCAGAATTACTTACCAGAAGAGAGAACAAGGATTGATCGGATGTAGAGAAAAAATAAAATTCCTCAAGCAATTTGTAGAGAGAAGTTTATTTTTAAGTTGGTGATATTTATTCACCGACTTATGCGGAGAGAAAAAAGAAGGGATATAGCGGATGATTTTTTAATTTGGTGATTCTCATATCTTATAGTTTTGAACACCTTTTTTTTTAATATATGAAGATTATGATTTTAAAAGTCGAGTCGGATCGTCGTCCTACTTTTTTTATGGTTCAAGTTGGCCTCCAAAATTAGTAAGAGTAAAAAATTAGTTTTTTTTTTCAACTCGATAAAACACAGCAATCAGGTCGTCGAACCCATAAATCATAAGAGATTTATTATAACCGGTCGAGTCTCATATGCTCCATTTAAAAGAGAAAGAAAAATTGCATTTTAAACAAAAAAAAGAGAAACACCGAGTTTGTATCTTTTATTGCCAATTCTATTGAGTATCACAACTTATGTCCATGAAAGGAACTCTCTCAGTCTCAACTCTCAAACCAAATTCTTCAAATTCAAATTTTCTCTTTATAAACACGTGTGCTAAAGTTGCAACAAGTGTTTTATACTAATGAACAAATTTTCTTAAACATTTAACATATGTATTACGTAACATATGTTTGAAAAAGCACAACAGATATTTTCAAAAAAATATTGAACTGTTGAAATTTTTAGCTAACGCTTCAAAGCGACTGAAATTGTTTCGATATATATTAAATTTTGACCGTTCTACATCTTAAGCGGACAATTTGGTGACTGACCCAAAATGGGGAAAATGTCTGGGGAATTTTTGGAAGTTTCTAGACAAGGATAGGGCGATCTGATACTTGCGGGCTCACCCATTGAGTTAGTTTCCGATGGAATAATGAGAGGCCCAAAGTCTGGTAGACCAGATCTTCTATGTACTATTTGTTGGGCCGAGCTGCATCAGTACAAAACCCAACAAACATTCAGAAGTTCCTTGATACGTTTTAGGGGTGGAAATAGTATGTCTCCATACTTATTCTCATACTACGTATCAATCACATAAAATTCGTAATGTGAATATTTTTTTATTTATATATATACGTGGCAAATTGTAAGTGATTGGGGTATAGAAATTAAGACATACACGGGGACAGACGATTTTTACCGTTTGAAGGGAAAAGAATTGTAAAAATAAAGAAGTATAGGTTAAACAACCTATCAAGTTAGAGTCAAATTTTACAAATATAAGTGAATTTTTCAAGATTTTGAATTTTTTTATATTATTATGGGAAAATGACTTAGATCATCCTTAAACAATTTCTCAAGAAATACTTAGGTCTTAGAAGTATTTTGACCTTTCGATAGGTCTTGGAACAAATTTCGCGACTGTTTAATGGTCTCATCACCAGTTTGACTGGCTGTTTCTGGCCAAAATGTCTCGCGCTCTGGTTATGTGACAAAGTATGAAGGGCATAATTGTCCAAAAAATGCACACGTGCCCAACCCACCCTGCTATAAAAAGAAAATGACCTAGAACTCTTCTTCTTCCCCATCTTCCTTCAATGAGTATAAAGATTAATTGCTGGTCTTTCTTATTTTTTAGAAGGAAGATGGGGATGAAGATGAGTTCTAGGTCATTTTCTTTTTATAGTGGGGTGGGTTGGGCACATGTGAATTTTGGACAGTTATGCCCTTCGTACTTTGTCACATGACCGGAGCGTGGGACATTTTGGCCGAAAACAACCAGTCAAACTGGTGGTGGGACAAATTAACCGTTGCGAAAATTTGTTCTATGACCTATCAAGAAGTCTAAATACTTCTAGGACTTAAGTGTGTCTTGAAAAATTATTTAAGGATGATCTATGTTAGTTTCCTTATTATTATGCGATATATGTTTTTGTACATTCCAACTCAAAGTTATTTGATTCAAACATTATTGACCAGAGCAATATAAATTGAACTTAGATTAATCTTAAAAAATAGAAAAAAAAAGAGAGAAATAAAAACAACGGAAAGAAAAGAATGGAGCCAAGCCAAGCAGTCTATGCATAACAAGTAGAGAAGCTCCTTGGTGAATAACATGGATTTTTTTTATTAAAATATTGGGACTAAACAGGTGAAATTAAAAAAATGACCATTTCTGATATTACAATGTTGCTTCTCGTGCCCGTGTGCATTGGTGACCTTCTTTAATTATCACAATATCATGTATTGTGCCCGCATTCTCAAAACGCGATTCATGAATATAACAACACTTACAATCATCAATTTACTAATCAAACTCGTTATATCAAATGAATATCCCTAAATAATAGTAAATACTTAAACTCATTCTTATATATTAGTCAGAATTTCAGAGTTACCACATGTGAGATGGGTTCACAAGCATTCTATGAATTTTTTTTTTTTGCTGAATAAACGCACTCTATGAATTACAAGTACATAATTGCTCCTTGGGGGTATGTACACATGAGGAACGTGAGGCACAGGGCCAGAGTGTGAGAAACGGCCGACACTGGTCAGCGGCTTCTCTGTAAGGAAGAAAGCAAATGTGGGACCCAAGGACGAAGACAGGGGTGGAGCAATCGCCGTAGAAATTTTTAAAAATACTAATATGTATATTTAATTTTATATGTAGTTCGGAATATTTTATCAGTTTCGTCCCCCTAAGATTTTTTTTTTCTGTTTTCATATGTAATTCGATATATTGTTGCAGTTTCGCCTTCCAATGCTAAATTCCTGGTCTCGTCTCTGGTGGGACCGGGCCAACAAATTCATCATCTTTCCGGTAACGGCTCACTGATCCGTTTGTCTCTCATTAATTAACTTCACATGCATTGCTACATACACTTGTTTGATGGTTTCTACTGTGCTGTGTAGAGGCTTGCCCTATCAATTATCTCTCCATCACCATCTCCCCATTTAATCTGGTAGTTGGGTTTCTCAGATCACTTACTTATAGCTATCAATAATATTTAAATGTTGGGACCCAATCCCCAAGAACCCTTAAATTCGATTTTACACGTGTGTGTATAACATATTAGACCTTACTAGGCTACTAGAATTATTAGTTAAAAAATTGACTAAAATAATTTTTTTGACCGTTTTGCCCTTATAGTTGGGTGAATCCATAGCCGGACGCAGGAGTCGAAATCTAGTGGTGCAAATCGAAATGCAGTGAGTGCAAATCGAGGTGAAAGCCCGATAAAATTCTTGGAGGGGCAATAAAAAGGGCCAAAAAAAAAAATTCCTGGTGGTGCAATTGCCCCAGTCTGGCATACATAGATCCGCCTATGGGTGAATCCCTTATACCAGCAGGGGATGAAATAGTCATTTAACACTCTCATTTTGGGGGTTTAGGATTTCTATCCCCAAAATTGTAAGAGTAAATCATTTTCCTAACATATTTTAGTTGACGAATATTTTATCTGATGGTTGAAACTTGAGAAGATGCCTCTTTTTTATTTAAGAACAAAAGAGCTCAACCATATATGATGTTTATGATTTATTTTTATATGTGCAGAACAAAATTTCGTTTCGCACTGAAGTTTTGAGCAATACCCCTCTACCAAATGAGATAATGAGTTTTGTTATGTACATGTCGAATAAAATCTCAATTATTAAATGAGATATTTAACGGTTGAGATTCTTTTAAGAAGAAAGAATACATATTATTCTTTTGCTCTTCTCTTGGAAACACGGTTCTAAAAAAAACATGTGTTATTACTCAGAAAAATTTCAATTGTCGAATCTTGAATTCGACGATAGAGATTTATTCTACATGTATAAAACAAATTCTGTTTCGCTCGAGAACCAAACAAGTGTGTCACCAATATGAATTAATCTAAATGGAAGAAGATTGTGCTCTCTTAAACAAGATTTTACAAATCGAACCTTATGAATAGAGAGAAAATTCTATTGAGAACTTTATTCTTGAAAAAAATTAAACTAAAAGAGCATACCGGATTAGTCTTGCACAATAAATGGTCATGATTTAGAAAACATTTTTTTGTCGAGACTGAGGGTGTCCATCGCCGACATTAGTGACTAATTCCCTGTTAGAGAAATTGGATTTTTTAAAAGAATTTAAGTGTAATTAAAGTGTCGTGAGGACATATTTGAGCCAATATTATTATATGTTACACCGCTCGATTTTGAATGTTATTGAGATTGTCACGAAGTGGGTTGCGCAAGCTTCGTAATGAATAATGATATATAACAAGTGAGAAAACCAATTCTTAGTTTGCTTGACTGTAATGAAACCTTACAAGTCCCATTTCAGAGCCTATAAAAGGCTTCTGCCTGCCAGAGAATTTTATCCCAAAAAATAAATTCCCCTCTCCCTCTGCATTTTCTATCATTATTTTTTCCTGCATTTCTAAGCATTCTGTCTGAGAGTTTCATATTGCTGCAAATAAATTCGAAGGTTCTGTTTTTCTGCTTCAAAAGAACATAAGTGTTTGGACGTTGTACCTTGGGAGTTCAATGTTAGAGAGAGCCTGAAGCTAATAAAAGGCAGGACATATTGAACTTAAGGGGAAGCGGTATTCTGCTGTCTCATCCAGGATTTTAATCCAAACCGATTAAGGTTTCAGTATTGTTTTTTTACTGCTTTATTATTTACTATAAAATATAGAGCAGTAATATTTTTCCTGTCCAGTACATATACTTATATTTTGCAGAATACTGTTTTTCCAGTTTCTGTTAAGAAGTTATAAAACCAATGCAGATTTTATTTTTCTATTAAGAAATTATTTAACAGTAAAAATTATATTTTTTCCAGTATTCCAGAGATTTAAATATTCCAACATTCCCCTCGTCACGGAAGCTATCCGAAGAGGTAAATGATTGACCATGAAATGCGCTTCATTCCCCTGGGCAGGAATCAAACTCCTTGTGCACAAAAGACGTTACCCATGCCCACAGGGACCCACTCTCCAGTCCGATAGAGAATTTGGAGGATGTAAATCAAGATAACCCAGCGAGCCGACCAGGTGAGAGTACTTGTCTTAGCCCACCACAAGAAGTCACCCCCACATTGGAGGGATGAAACTTCCACATTGTGTCTGCCAAGATTCGATCATGCGGCCTTGTACACCATCTACCACATCGCAACAAACTAGACTACCCTTGTGAATATGAATCAAACTCCTGACCTCATAATTAAGGGACGAGACGGGTTATCATCACGCCACACCTCATGGTTGTGATTTAAAAAACATGTGTGGTTGTGTGTGAATCTTATTTTTTTATTTTTTTTTGCTTCTTTCCATGTGTGAACACGATAGAATATGAGGTTTATACGTGTAGGCTTGCCTCATTACTGCTTCTGTTGCTCTTCTGAGAGTGACTAAACTTAAATAAATTTTTACCAATTCTTATGACTTTTGATCAAACATATTCCTACTTCCATACATGTCCTTAAATGCTCTTCTCACTCTTCATTTAATTGCTGTTTTCTTAATTACAGTAGCTCTCGAAATGGGTATGTTCTTGCATTTTTAAATTTACGTTGTTGTACTCCCGATATAAACTCTCACTTGAATGTTCATGATCTTGGAGCCCCTTCAATGTTTGTTTTAAGAATAATGTTTTTGGACAGTGATCAAAAAGTCACACGTAACATTAATAACCTTAACAAAGCACTTATCAATAGTCTTTTATTTTTATGGACAACTTTCATCAATAAGAAACTATTGTTTCACTTGTATTCTATAAGCAGTTACTTTGTGCATTGTCAAATGTTAGATCAGCATGCGATTCATCTGTTTCAGTAGTATTTTTGGGTGAAAATCATTTGTACTCGTGTATGTCCTCGTTCACGTGCCCAACCACTCAAAATTCGCCATGTGAACACTTCTTCAAATTGTATATACACATAGTGAATTATGTGTGGTTGAGTAAATGAAAGAGTACATACACGGGGTACAGACGATTATTTTCCGTATTTTTTGAGTAGTCACTTTGTATCTTTATTGTCAAATGTTAGGTCGGTTTCATGTCCATTCCCCTCCATACTTTCAATTATTGAAGATTTAATGAATTATATTATTTTTGTAACCTTCGTCAATAGTCACTGCTGTTTTGATGGACCTTTTTCATTTTGGAAAAAAAATAATGTGTATTGTATCCAGCTTCTCTTGCAAAGGTTATTTATAGGTTTTGGAGTTGAAAGATCTTTTTCACTTCTTCCTGAAATGAGGATTCTAGTGGAAAGATCTTTCTAACTTCAATTCAGCAAAATAAACACTGGAATGAAAATTCTGGAATTGTCATTCAATTCTACCGTACTAAACATGCTTTTAAAAATAGGGATAGAGATTGAGATTTAAAAAAAAAAATAGAGAAGGATAAAATTGTAAAAAGTACTATTAATATTCGAGTAGTGAATTTCATTTTGGTCCCTGTAAATGGCTCGCGGTGTCAAGTTCGCCCCTATAAATACCTTGCAGTGTCAAGTTCGTCCCTAAAATAACATAAATGTCAACCTCATCCCTATAATGACTCGCAGTGTCAGGTTCGTCCTAAAATTTAAGAAATGCCAAGCTACATACCAAGTGATGTTGCGTTTTGTAAAAGTTTTTGAGAAAAGAGGCAAATTTTTAACAATTTCTGAAATCATTGTTTTTTACATCTTCCATATTCTGATTGGGGTAAGGAACATTTTCAAGTTCAACATAGCATTGGAAAAATATGTATCACGATTTGCCTCTTTTCTCAAGAATATACTAGAGTTTAAAGAACTCTAGAAAATTGAAAATTACCGTAAACGAAATTCAAAACCAATTATAATGAAACCATAATCAAATCGCATATATATATATATATATATATATATATATATATATATATATATATAGAAACTTCTACAGATCATAACGTGACTTGGTATGGAAGTTGACATTTCTGTAATTTTAGGGACGAACTTGACACTATAAGATATTAATAGGGACAAACTTGACACTGCGAGCCATTTCTAGGGTATAGGTTGACAATTCTGAAATTGCAGAAACGAACTTGACACTGCGAGTCATTTCTAATGTATATGTTGACAATTCTGAAATTGCAGACCCCTTACTATTCATTGAAAGTTACAAAATAACTTATAATATGGAATAAATCTCCTTGGAATGGAAGGAGTATTAAGTTGTATATCCTAACATGAAAAGGTTCTATATTAAGTTTAACAAAGTAATTTATTCGTAGTCGTAAAAATATGCATCAAAGTAAAACAATTATGGAAAATTATTTACTCCTAGAATTTTGGGGATAGAAACCCTAAACCCCAAATTGAGGGTGTTAAATGATTATCTTACCCCTCTGCTGGTATAAGGGATTCACCCAACTATAAGGACAAAAACGTTCGAAAAACTATTTTAGTCAATCTTTTACCCAATAATTCTAGTAACCTAGTAAGGTCCAACAATTATATATCTGATTTGTGTGTGTGAAGCAAACATGGATTTAAATTTTAGGGAAAAAATCCCTAGCGAGTGCCGACTAGCTAGGCAAATGACCAATGCAACTATTCTATTAGCAGGTTGAATCAATCTCGACTATCGAAATGTTTAATTTAACACTAATAAATAACTATTCAGAACAATTATATAATTGATTATTATTGAATGATTATTTTAATCTTCGAATTAAACGATGATATGATTAAGATTGATCCAACCAGTGTTGACAGAATATGTTGGCACCGGAACCATAAGCTGAAAGGACGACTACTCCAAGAATATCAGGTCCAATTCAATCTTCATGTTTGGAAGGATTTTATTTTCACCTTACACATTTTTGGGTCACTCAATCTTGAAACTGTGTTGGTGGTAGTGGTTTCACAATCTCTCACATAAATTCAGCGGAGCCCACATTTGCTAGATAGGTCCTACTCATTTCGTGTGAGGGTTGTGGAGTCAGTGTCAAAATAATGGTCCTATGATTAAATTTTCCCATTTATGGCAAGTTCGTAATGCAATTGAAAATAAGTACTAGTAACTTGGACTAGATCAAAGGTTCTTTAACCCAGGTGGGGAAGCGAGTGCAGGGTCGTGGGTTCGATATCCTCTCGCCAGCACGTAGACGTCTTTAATTTGACTTTCTCTAAGGAAAAATTTCGATATAGGCACCTGCCTACAAGTGGGGGACATAGACTACTCAGTCACGATCAACTACATCCTCTTTTGATTAAAAAACAATAAAAACGTCTCAAACAATGCACCAAAATGGAGAATATTTTTATTATTTTAATCAAAAGCGTGATGCGATTTGAATGTGGGACTAAGTCGATCACTTGGTAGGCGAGGGTTCACAATGAAGCCGATCCTTTCTAATGTTACTCTCTCCTCCTCTGGTGAGACAGTTCTATCTCTCCGCTCATGGGACATCGCCCAACGGGCGACCAAAAAAAAAAAACTTGGACTAGGATTTTCTAACAAGAAACTTAAAGTAAAATATTTTTGAAATCAAAAGTTTTAAATGATGGTGGCTTGATGAGAAGGCTGGCAGTTGACTAGAGCAGAGGCAAACAATTTTAATCACACCCATGAAAGTAAGAATAAGAAGCTAAAAGCCAAAAGAGGCCATTATAAGACGACTGTGGTAAAGACAATGACAAATCCACTATTTTCTGTGGAGAGTAAACCATAGTGTTGAGGTCATTTAATGAGATTTGGATGAAGATGGACCTACTAACACTGATCTCAATGCTTCTTTTTTTTGGCTCTACTGACTTGGTTATGGTTATGGTAAGGATGGAGGACTTCCTACTAGGGATGGCAATTTGACCCGTGACCCGCCGACCCGATCCGATCTGAGCATGTTTGGGGCAGACCCGACCCGACCCGTTCTCGAGCAGGTCAGGGTCGAGTCGAAGCCAGCTGCTGCGTTCTGAAGCAGTCGGATTTGGATATTGTGGTTGCCCCGACCCGACCCGTCCTGATCAGTAACATAATTATTTTTATAGGGTTTTATGTGCTAATATTTTAATTACCATTTCAGTCCTAACTATATATATTCTCTTGTCCTATACCTAACCCTAAAAAGTTTTCCTTGAGAATCCGAAGCCCCCTTTTCTCTCTCAAGCCCCCTCCAGCTCCTCTCCCTCCTCTCCTCTCAGGCTCATCTTTCTTCTCCGGCTCTCGCCTCTCTGCTCTTCTTTCTTGGGTAAGTTACTGCACCGACACCGTAGCTCACGTGATTGAAGAAGAAGGGGGATCGAATATCGAGTTTAGCGATGGGTCTGCTTTGAGGCGTTAAGGAAGGCGCCATATCTAGTATTGGCTTGTAAATCGAATTTCGATGGAAGATACTTGCAAATCTTACTTGAACAAATTACTGAATTTCTGATCTTCGTCTTCCGCATTTCTTTTGTTGTGTTCTTTGAACAAATTTATTCATATTTTTTTTGGTGGGTTTTGAGAAATTTTTTATTTTGAAGTAATCTTGGTTCTGGGTTTTCAAGAAACTTGAAAGTTTGTTGGGTGATGTTTTATTACTGTAACATCTATTTAGAAATGATGATTAGTTTTTTTATTTTTTTTTAGCAATGGGGAATTTGATGAAGAAACAGAGAATTGCTTCTTTCTTGCCCAAAATTTGATGATTAGTTTTCTTTCTTTATTTTTTTTGGATTTGTGTATGGAAGTAATATATGGATTTGTGTATGGCAGTATGGCAGTGGCAGAAAGCCCAAAATAGTCCCAGAAATACCAAGTGCATTGCGATCATGAGTCATTTTTTTATAAAAAAAAAGCGAAAAGTCGGGTTGGGTCGGATCTCGGGTCGGGTAAGATCCAAGTGGATCGGGTCACGGGGCAAAAAATCTGACCCGAGGCGGGTCACGGGTCGGATCGGGGCGGGAAAAATTCACCACGGGTCGGATACAGATCCTCAGAAATCCGCCCCGACCTGACCCATTGCCATCCCTACTTCCTACTAGGTGGGAATAGAGATCTATATATCCATGTAAGTGAGGATGCGGCCATAGACGAAGATATCCGCAAGGATAGCCCAATTGATTTTGGGTGGCAGATTGTGTAGAGGGACGTATGATCGATTCTTGGCAGTTGCAGTGTGGAAATTTCAACACTCCAATGTGGGTGGCTTCTTGTGAGAGCCAAGTTAAAAGTCCTCCCACCTGGTCGGTCTATTGGGTCGCCTTAATTTATATTATCCAACTATTCTTTCGGATCGGAGTGTGGGGCCTTGGGATGGTAAAGCTCCCAGCCGGCGTATTTTTTTCAAAAGAGGTCGTGCGTATCGCCTTTTTGTTTAGAGGCCAGAGACGAAGATGAGAGTGTGGAGGTGGATCGGAGTTGGGGTACTTGGATTTTTAGATCAAATAGGACTAGATAGAGGTCATTACAGTCTAACATTTACAAATTCCCGCCTTTGTTGCCATTCCTAGTTATGGTGTTGGGGTTGTTTGTCATATCTGTTAAATCTCAACTATTAATTTTTAATTTAACAATAAAAAATGTCAATTTCTTTCTTGAATAGCTATTTTATCTCCAAAATAGCTATTCTTGTGAAATAGTTAGGGTGAATTTCATTTTGATCTCTATAAATGGCTCGCAGTGTCAAGTTCGTCCCTAAAATTTCATAAATATCAACCTCGTACCTGTAAATGGCTCGTAGTGTCAAGTTCGTCCATGTAAATGTCTCGCAATTTCAAGTTGGTCCTTGAAATTACATACATGTCAATCTCGTCCCTAGAAATGGCTCGCAGTGTCAAGTTCGTCCCTAAAATTTCAGAAATGTCAACATTCAGCCCAAGTGATGTTGCGATCTGTAAAAAATTTTGTATATATATTTTCGCAATTTGATTCTGGTTTCATTATAATCGATTCTGGATTTCGTTTACGGGATTTTCAATTTTCACTTAGTCTTTGTTAGCAATAGCATGGAGTTAGTTAACAACATAAGGACTTTTTTTTGAACAAGATGTCCATTTCTAGGGACAAAGTTAACATTTCTGAATTTTCAGTGACGAATTTGATATTGCGAACCATTTCTAGGGACGAGGTTGACATTTCTATAATTTCATGGACGAACTTGAAACTGCAAGCTATTTACAGGGATCAAAATGAAATTCACCCAAATAGTTATAATATGTATTATGCTATATTGTTAAGTAATGGTTATACTTGTTACTCTTCAAAATTGTCTAAGGTAGTGAATTCATGACATTTTGAAAGTAACTAATATTTTAAATTTTCACGTGGCTAGTAAACTGCAATAGACTGAATTAAAATTAACTCTAAATAACGGGATTATTCTGCAATCACTCGTCCTTTTATTACTATAAATTTTGTAGAATAGAATTTTGCACCCAACAACATTAGCGAGTGGAAATCACGAACCAATTAGAACTGACATTTCTGGAAAGACGTTACCATTCTTCCATTGCGCGCGTGGAAATAAATCCACTTCCTTTCTTTTTTTTTCCTGTAAAAATAGATACCAATTTCACGGTTCGACTCCTATGTGAACATATTTTTTCTCTAGTATATACAGAACATCTGTTTTTACCTTAAAAACAGGTATTTTTAACTCAAAAATATGTGTTCTCGCAAACAGATATTTTTAAAATTCATCTTAATCATCAAAATTTTAATTTAACGGATAAAAAATTATTCCGAACGTACATAACTTTTCTCATTAGCCGTTGTGCCAATTCCAGCACACAGTTGTGATTATTCAGCATAGATTGGTGAAAATTTGCTGCTATTTCAAAGAAATCAGAACCTGCAAAATCTTCTGTGAAAAACATGATTACTTCCTTCAAAGATAACGATCGACAACGATTAGAGAATGAGAAACTGCACACCGCTTTCTCATATGCATATACATCTAGGAACCAAATGTTTCAGCTCGGTTAAGTAAAAATTTGATACGCCCTTACAGCTCAGTTGTTCAATTCTCGCTGACGACGTGATAAACTATTTTGGTGCGCGATCCAGTAAGTCTCTGTAAGTCGATCTACATGGCTTCTGCAGCCCGCCTCGATACATGGTGCGTGATCGAAACCGAAACTCACCCAAACTTTTTTTTACCCAAAAAAAAAATATATACATCTAGGAAAGAAAAAAAAATTAAACCCCGACTCTACTCCGAATCGAAGAGTTAGTGAAGAATTTAAATAACATATTATATAAGAGATTCGACTATATACTTTTGGCAGAAATGAAACTTTCGTTTTGCAAGTAAAGACAAAATTACTATAACAACATTAGTTGGTAGGTCTATGTCTAAACTATACCTCCAGAAACTGAATGTACATCTTTATTGGTCATGTGTATAGCTTAGTGAAAAAACTCACTAAGATGACCGCAGTTTATCGTCTCGTTTATATTTAGAATATGTAGATTTAATTCATAGTGAGATGGTTAATCCCACAAAGATCGCCCCATGCCAAAGTGAAACCTAGAGAGATGGATGGTAATGAGCTTTCTTTATGTACTTCTCTCCTGTGTTGATTAAGATAATTGTTGAAATATGAAATCCACATTAAGTTCTTGTGGAAGATCAAATCCCTTATAAATTAATGGGTTAACATCTCTCATTACCAATTAGTTTTGAAATGATATGGAGGACAGTGAACTAATTCTCACATGATATCAAAGCGGGCCTTAGGCGGGATGTGTTAGCTTATCATGCCCAAATAGACTCTAATTGTCCCCGTATGACCCAAATAGGACGATGGGCCTTCATCTGTCACCGCGCGACAAAAAAAGGGCATCGATGTGAGGAAGTGTTAAATATGAAGTCTCGCATAGAGGGCTTATGACCGGTAATAGTTTCAAATTGAACACACCACTGTATCAATATAATAAAATAAAAAATATATATATACTTCTCTCGTGTAATAAAACTCCAAAAGTATGAGAGAACCATGAGCTCCATATTTAGCAAATAAAAAAAAACAATGAGCTCCATGGCCACCTCCTCCTCTCCTTCATCTTTAAGACCTTCAACAATTTCTCCTCATCACCCTTCTCAATTCACTCCCGTAATTAATTTTCTTCCCGTAATCTTCTCTTTCAATCTAAATTTTTTCCCTCTTTAATTTTCTTGTTGATTAATTTTGATTTTTTTCCCTTACAGATTGAAGAAGGGAATGAAGATGATGATCAGTTCTCACAAGGCCATAGCAGTTTCAGCACTCCAATTGACGACGGTGGAGGAAATAAAAAGCACCACCACCATACTCCGACGCCGTTCCATCATAAAGAGAAGTCCCGGAAGAAGCCAGAAAATGGCGAAATTGTCGCCGGAGAAAACGACAACCGAGGAGTAAAGTGCAATAAATGCCGGCCAAGTAATCGGGAGAAGATCTCAGTAGTTCCGGTGGATAGCAATGGTTTATTCAGGTCAATTTTCTCTTCTATAGTTAAAAAGAGCCCTAGATCAGAGGAGTCTTTAACGCCGGCGACGGCGGTTTCTGGAGAAGAGCAATGGAAAATTGCGGCGACAGAGCTTTCTTATAAGCTAATTCAAGCTAATAAAAAAAGAGATGAAGCAATTCTAGAAGCTTCTAGATTGAAATATTCCATGTCTGAGCTGGAAAAGAAGCTAAACAAGCTTGAAATTTACTGTCACAGTTTAAAATCAGGGCTTGAAGTTTGTTCCAACAAGGTTAATAATAGTAATAATTCTCCTCCAAAGGTCAACTCTCAGTTCACAAAAATTGGGAACAATTCAGGTAAAATTGTAGTTGGGATTCAATCTGATTTGATTTGAAACTCAACTTGTCGACTTGGTCTGGTTTGAAATTTATACTGAGGTCCACTGTCTTTTGGAATGTTTTTGTTTAAATATTGGGTCGTCTATAATTTGATTTTTGTTTGATATTACTTCTATTATTAAGTCCTTTATGGCACGTAGTGAAAATTTAGTAAGCATAAAACAAGATACTTTGTCAGTTAAAATATCAATATTATTATCTTAAATATAACTTATATATCATTAATTTGATTTAAAGAGTAATATTGATATTTTTTATTAACAAAGTGCCTTGTTTTTTCCCTAAATGTTCTAAACGACTTATATTATGAAATTGTGGGTGTATTAGTTTGAGACCATACTAGAAATCTCACTTGACCTAATTTATGAGTAGTATGAGATTTCTGTGTTAGTTCTTCTGTTACGAAAATGAAAATTAAACAGAATAGAATATAGACAAAAAGTAATTTCGAATTTAATAATGAACGAGGCAGTAGTACACCGCTTGCCCTTAAACTCTATTTCTTTTTTCTTCTGTTCTGCTTTAACAAATTAAAATATAAACTTAAACAGTAGTACTGGAAAATCAGAGAATACATCCAGTTTATTTTTCTTTCTGATTTTTTATTTTATATTGCTACTAACTGTTTGTTTTGCAATATATAGAGAAACAAAATGAGTTTTTTAAATTAGAACCAATTTTTTTTAAATGAGTAATTCTCAAGGTTTCATACTCTCTAAGACAATCCTAAAAGAGTTTGGACGTCGCTCTGAATTTTAAATCAAACTAAACTCAGCTGACCCTGATTACTTACAATTAAGTTTTTGTTGTTGCAGGTAAAGTAATTGAGAAGTTCTTGATTTCAGTATCGGAATCTCGGTCATCGATAAGGATTTTGAGCAGATCTTTAGCGGTTCAATTAAGACAAAATGGTGGAGGAAAAGTTTATGATAAATTATCATTAATTTTACAACCTTATGATATCAAAGTTTCAATATCAAGAAATCCAAGAAGTTTACTATGTTATCTGGAAGCATTGCTGAATAAATCTTTGTATGAAGACTTTGAATCAATTGGATTCCAAAAGGGTTCTCAAACATCAATCTTAAATCCAATAGATCGTTGCGAATCGAATTTCGCGGCTTTCAATCGGTTAAAAGGGCTAACATGGGATGCAGTTCTTACCAAAGGGACAAAACATTTCAGTGAAGATTTCAGTAAATTTTGTGATAGGAAAATGAGTGAAATTGTGGCCATGTTAGGATGGAATGGAGCTTGGCCTGAGGGACTTTTACAGTCTTTTTTTACTGCTTCAAAATCTGTTTGGATTGTTCATCTTTTGGCTAATTCGATTCATCCCAGTTTACCTATTTTCAGAGTGGATAAAGATTCGAGATTCGATCCAATTTACATGGAGGACATGGGTGGAGACAAGGCTAAGAAATTGGTTCCAAGTATTGTAAGGATCATGGTAATTCCTGGATTTTATGTTTATGATAATGTGGTCAAATGCAAGGTGATTTGCAGGTACTATAATAGTAGTAGTAGTAGTAGTAGTAATAATGAGTGTAATGGTAAGGTTTTAGCCTCATTTCCTTCTTAGCAAAAATTAATGTATGATAAATGTGCCAGAAATCATCTGTCCCATAATTATGTCTTCATCCCTATCCATCTCATAATATCACGTTACGTGTTCCACCACTATTAACACTAAAAACATTACCGTCAAGGTTGTTTAACAGTGTTTGGAGTGGTTAACTACGTGACGTGATTTTATAGGAAGTTCGGTTAACAGTGTTAGGAGCGATGAACCATGTAGTGCGATATTATAAGGATATAAATGAGAATATAGTTATGAAACAGATGATTTCTAAGCGATATGGTTGTTTTGTTCATTAGTTTAAAGTTTTGATTTGAAATGGTGGTCCAGTAGCTTTTGGATACAGAGCACTAGATTTTGGGAATCTTGGGGTCTAAGTGCAAATATTGGCGTTTTCTTCTTGTTATTACTCATTCTATTTCATAATATAAGTCGTGCAGTAAATGGAGCGAAAATTAAGTTGTTTTTAATCAAAATATCAATATTATTGTCTTAAAAATAATTAATGGTATACAAGTCATATTTAAGAGAATAATATTGATATTTTGACTAATAAAATATATTATTTTTTATTTCTTTAATTTTATATATATGTGCTAAACGACATTGATAATTTGATTAACATAATACTGTCTTTTGTTTTTTTTTTTAATTTTTTGCTACATTATATTATGGATGGATGTAGTATCTTTTATATCTTGTTAGTATTGAAATACTCATGTGTTAGTCAAAGGAATCTTGAATCTAATCTTGATGTTTCATTAGTCTAGACAAAATTATAACCATTTTGCTCTATTGATATTTTCCTCCATCCTTGGTCTCCCTTGATCAAAGTTTCTGTTCGAGTCTTATACTTTTTAAAAGAATTTTATGCACATTTTTTTCCTCTAAAGTTATCCTTATTCATGATACAATTTTCTCTTTCTCAATTAAGGCAGTGGAACTAATAAAAGAATATAATAAAAATGTTTTTATAGAGAAAACTGCTATTAGTAGCCATAATCTATTTACGCTTTTCAATTAATATACATATTTTTTATTAGACTATTTATAGCCGCATTTATTTACGGGCCATTATAAATGTCCAATTAGTGAATCTGACCAATTTTCAGGCCAAAAAATGCCATGTGACTTGCACATGCTCTTGGAGTGAAGGGCAAAATGTCCATTAACCCTCCTCTCCTCGTCCACCACCTCCTTCTCCACCACCGCCCTCCACCGCCATTTCTGACCCATTCCCACTCCCAAACTCAAAATTTCTTCTCCTCCTCCTCCACCACCTCCCTCCACTAGCATTTTTTACCCACTCCCACTCCCAAACTCAAAATTTCTTCTCCTCCTCCACCAAAGCCCTCCACCCTCCTCCTCCTCCTCCCTCCACCGCCAAACCCTAAACCCTCCATCTACCTCCACTTTCCATAAAGCTAATTGACAAAGAAAGATTTTTTTTTTGGAGTAAATGAAATCTAATTCATAAATTCCTTCAAATTTAATCTCAATTTCTACTATTGTGATTGGTACATTTCAAGACTCAAATTTTATTTTATCTCATTTCATGAATTTGCTTCAACAAATTAACCCCAAAAGTGAAAACTAAATCTAATTCCTAAGTTTCCTCAAATTTATGCTATTGGGATTTTAAAATCTTGGAAGGTGGAGGGCGGTGGTGAAGGAGGAGGAGGAGGGTGGTGCAAATTTTGAGTTTGGGGTGGGTTTGGGGAGGAGGAGAAGAAGAAGAAATTTTGAGTTTGGGAGTGTGAGTGGGTCAGAAATGGCGGTGGAGGGATGTGGTGGAGGAGGAGAAAAGATCTAGTTAATGAACATTTTTGCCCTTCACTCCGAAAGCATGTGCAAGTCACATGGCATTTTTTTGTCTGAAAATTGGCCGGATTCACTAATTGGACATTTATAGTGGCCCGTAAATAGATGCAGCTATAAATAGTCTAATAAAAAGATATGTATATTAATTGAAAACCGTAAATAGATTATGACTACTAATAGCAGTTTTCTCTTTTTTATATATTTATATATTGTCTTCTTTAATTTATAACTACGGAAAAATGATTGTATTATGAAACATGACGTGAAAAAGTTGTCTTGGAGCTCTCTTCCTACAAGACTTCAACAATAACGAGAACTAATTAGTCGTTAATTATAAAATGGACATAAATTCATATTAGTTTTAGACAAGAAAAAGATTTTGGGAATCTAGGGCCAAAGTGAAAGTATTGGCGTTTTATTAATGTTATCTTCTTATTTCTTTTTTGGGCGAATCTTGTTATTTCTATCTTGCTATGTTGGTTATTGAAATATTCATCTATTGGTAAGTCAATCTTGGATGTTTCATCACTCTATAAGACAAATTATCTCATCAAAGGTGTCTTATCCCAATGAGGCAGACGTCTACTCACGACTTTGAGGTCGTGGATTTGATACTCTCCGCCTGCGTGCGACAACTTTAATCTCCCTTTCTAGAGCTATGGTCGTGGGTTCGATATCCTTCGTCTGCGTGCGGTAAGCTTTAATCTCCCTTTCTAGGGTTATTTCCTCCATGTCTGAGGCAGTTTTCTCTCCCTTATATGGGGCAACCGCCCAATCGAGGTTCAAAAAAAAATAAGACAAATTCTCCATAGTTTTTTCTTGTCAACCCAAGAAATAATGGTTTTTGTTTGATTAATGTGCTGTTTTGTGGGACTTTGGTGTAGTAATAAAAACATCCACGTGCATCTCAAATCTAACATTAAATGAGGATATTCTTTAACTCTATTTAAGATAATCTCTTTATCAACTTTGGTTTTGTAGTTTTGCCTGAAAACTTCATAAGAGATTCCTCAGTACTATTTTAGCATAAAAATTTAATATATACTAAACGTTTTTTTTTGTTATTGGATACAAAATTTGACGTCCAGATTGTTTTGGAAAAACGGGTGTTGTGATTTTCTAACACATCCTGCGTAAAATAAGTGTTACATGTATTAGGACATGTGTTACTCAGAAGAGAACATCTATTGCATAAGGTGCAATATCTATAAAGTACTCTCCATTCCTTAATATAAGACTTTCATGTTGCGAAAAACAAGGAAGTAAAAAATAAGACACTTTATTAGTTAAAATACAAATATTATTATCTTAAATATGACTTGTATACCACTAATTTTATTTAAGAGAATAATATTAATATTTTGATTAAAAAATAATCTTAATTTTTGCTTCATTCATTTTCGCAACATGTAATGAAAGTCTTATATTAAGGAATGAAGGTAGTACCAACATAAAAATTTAATACGTATGGAACGTTTTTTGATTATTGGATATAAAATTTGACGGTCCAGATTATTTTGGAACGAACGGGTGTTGTGATTTTTTTAACATATACTGCGTAAAACAAGTGTTACATATCTTAGAACATCTATTGCATAAGATGCAATACCTTTAAAAACATTCAGTATTTGCTAATTTTTTTAGTGTTATGCATTATAGACGCGACTCAATTTTAGGGCTAGAAAATTACCTTTGTGGTGGGCACACTGATAAAGTACACAATAACCTTCGGAAGGAAAGTTGGTCCTGAGCCTCGGGCCATGTTGGCCATTTCTAGATAAAGCGAATTCTTGTGCGCAAAAGTGTTACCCACGTCTATAGGACTTTCATTCTTTAGTTCCATAGAGAATTTGAAGGATGTAAATTAAGGTGACTTAGCGGCCCGACCTAGGAAGATTTGTCTTAGCCTATCATAAAAAGCCACTTCCACATTAGAGGGTTGAAACTTACACACTACGATCTGTAAAGATTCGATCATGCGTCATTGTGCATGCAATCTATCACCCCGAAATCAATTTGACTGCCCTTGCAGACTAGATAAAGCTAATTCTGCAAGTAATGCAGGTTGCACCAAAGCAAGTAGTCCTACTCCCTATAATAATTGAAATAGTTTTCACAAGCACTTTGGTCATGCTGTTGTGAAGTGTCACCCCATGTTAGTAAAGTCTCAAATACAACGAAAAAACTCAATTGGGAGGAGACAATAAAAGTAGACTGAATTAATTGTGAATTATAAGACGTACACACAATGAAGGAGCAAGGGGGGTGGCAGACGTCTTGACATTTTTAAAAAAAATTGTTCTATAGGTATTAAATTTTTTTAAGTCTTTGGTCACTTATTCTTTAAATTCGTACCCGGCGTTTCTTTAAAAGTATCTTTAATAAATTTTCGCTCACATGTGGTCAGAGTTCTAGTTTTGTCTATAGACATAAATGTAGGACAAGTTTTGAATCTTGTCGATTTGGTAATCTCAACTGTCGGATCAGTTTGATCGAATATATAGTTAGGCTTTTAATAAATCTATAGTTATTCTTGAATGAATATTTATTTAAGTATAGCTATTCTTGAATAAATCTATATTCATCACATGACATTGATGTATAATTTTTTCAATTAAATCAGAATCAATTCCGACGATTCATCTTATTTACTTAATTATTTTCTTCTCTTTTCACTTGACTACCACTAGCCAAATAATGTTAATTTCTTCTCATTTTTCATATTTCAGAACTTTTAAGTATATTTGAATAACAAAAATTATGATATGTAATGATTTATATTTTATTATATTTTAAATAAAGTTTATTTTTTTGAATTATATAGATCCTTAGTTTAAATTCAGCATAAGGTCTGAAATGATTGAGACGGCTGTACTGATAAGTATAGAATCCGGAACCTCTCAATCCCGTGAGTAAGAAGTAAGAACATGGTAGCTTGTGTTTGATACTCATTACAGCATAATTTCTGAGGTGGACTGGACTGGCACTCAACCTGGGCCATCGTGGCTTTGGTCTAATGCTGGCCCAATTGATATAGTAATGGGCTTTTTACACCATATGCATGCTAGTCGCATTTAAATGTAGGTATGTAAGTTTTCCAATGTTTAACCCGAGCTTTGGGCATCTGGTTGAAACTGCTACATGTTGCTGGGCATATGGGTCAGGCCCTCCCACCCCTCAGGTGAACCCCAAAAAAAAAAAAAAATCGAATGTTTACTTAAGGAAGGATTGGGACACCCACTCATAACGGGGTAAAAATCCTCTGTCCCCAACCAATCAGAATTTACTATATAAATATTTTTTTCAATTATATATATATAAGGTGAATTGTAATTGGTTGAGAGAGGGATAGGGATAGGAACGGGGACAGGGGATTTTTTGCCCTCGCAACGAGCCCATTTTTCTTTTCATATTAATGTTAGGATTGAATTTTTTTATTTTTTATTTAATTTTTTAAAGGGGATGGAGAATTTTTAAGTCACTCGCAGAGGGTGTCGAACTCAGGCTCAATAGTCTGAGTAGAAATCTTCTCTCCCCACTAGGTAGGCCTCTCAGACAACTTTAAGATTGGAATTTTTGAATAAGAAATTATCCATTAATTATAAAATAATCGACTTTAAGATTGGAACTACAACTTCAATAAAAAAAACTACCATCTAGTAATTGAATTATTTTCTATTAATAAGAAGTGATCCAAGTATAAAAATTTAGTGTCTCTTAAATAATACTTCAGATGTATTGAATTTGTTGAGAGATGAAGAAGTGTGTTACGGATACTCATCATGAAGCAAATCAAGGAATCAATCAAGATAATAATCATAGGAGAAAATCACTCGATTAATTGATTGTGATTGATTGTAATTTATTGTAATTGATTTATTGTATATTTCCTTCCTTTATTACATAGATAGGATCAGTATATATATGTGGTGTATTGTAGAAGTTAAATCATTCAATACAAAAGGAGTTCTTTCTCCCATTTAATCTTTGTTCTTTATGCTTTTCTACATGGTATCAGAGCAAACCTTTTGAGGTTTTCCGCACTTTTATTCTCATACTCTTTTGATTATCCGGCTTATAGAAGCTGTTTCTTTCCTATCAAGTTTTTTTTAGTCATGATGTCTTCTTCTATTCTAGCACCCGATAACGGCAATAATGGTGGTTACACAGTCCGATTTGGTGGTCACAATGAGTCACCACGAGTTTCAATAAATGCTCTTTCTCTACCGCCAGATGCTGCTTCATTTTTTTAATTCAGGTAACAAGTGTTTACCACCTATAATGCATTGGATTGTTGATTCTGGGGCTACTCACCATATCGCATGTTCATTAACTTTTTTTACATCTTATCACCCTTTACCCCGTACCCCCATGCGGCTACCTCCTGGTTTTTCTACTCCCCAGCCTGGACTCGTCTGCAAGCTCCGAAAATCTTTATATGGTCTCAAACAGGCTGGCCGGCAATGGAATCACAAATTGACCACGGAGCTAGTTTCACAAGGTTTCTCTCAAGTCGTAAGTGACCCTAGTCTTTTCATTCGCCGCAAAGGTTCTCAATTCACAGCTCTTCTCGTTTATGTTGATGATGTTATCCTCACTAGGAACAATTATGACGACATCTCCTCGGTCAAGCAATTCTTGGATAATACCTTCAAAATCAAAGACCTTGGTCCTGTCAAATATTTTCTTGGTATGGAGATTGCTCGCTCTAAAGCCGGTCTCAACATTTGCCAAAGTAAATATACATTGGATCTACTTGAGCAACATGGCTTTCTTGGTTGCAAACCTGCCATTACTCCTATGGATTCCTCCTACCACTGCTCCAATGATGATTCGCCCCTCATTTCCGACAACAATCTCTATCGGAGTCTTATTGGCAAGCTTTTGTACCTTACTCATACACGACCGGATATTTCTCATGCCGTCCAACAACTTTCCCAGTTTCTAGATCATCCCACTGAATTACATCTCAAGGCTGCTCACCATATCCTACGGTATCTGAAGGGCTCTCCAGCCAAAGGTCTTTTTTTTCTCTTCCTCGTCACCATTACATTTTAGTGCTTTCTCGATTCCAATTGGTGCATTGCTCCGACACCGGGCGCTCTACTATTGGTTATTGTGTCTTTCTTGGTTCCTCTCTTGTTTCTTGGAAATCTAAAAAACAACTCACCGTTTCTCGAAGCTCATCTGAGGCAGAATATCGAGCTCTTGCCACCACCACTTGTGAGTTACAATGGCTAAAGTACCTCCTCCTTGACCTGCTCATACCTCATTCTCATGCTATCCCGTTATTCTGCGACAACCAAAGCGCTTTATACCTTACAACCAATCCCGCCTTTCACGAAAGAACCAAACACATCGAAATTGATTGCCACATAGTTCGTGAAAAAACGCAAACTAGCCTTGTTAAACCTTTACCCATTTCAACCCACTCTCAATTGGCTGACATTTTCACAAAAAAATCTTGCCTCCCCTCGATTCAACTTTCTCATCCAATCTCTTGGTCTCATTGACATATTTTCTCCCAAGTCCAGTTTGAGGGGGCGTGTTACGGATACTCATCATGGAGCAAATCAAGGAATCAATCAAGATAATAATCACAGGAGAAAATCACTCGATTAATTGATTGTGATTGATTGTAATTTATTGTAATTGATTTATTGTATATTTCCTTCCTTTATTACATAGATAGGATCAGTATATATATATGCGATGTATTGTAGAAGTTAAATCATTCAATACAAAAGGAGTTCTTTCTCCCATTTAATCTTTGTTCATTATGCTTTTCTACAAAGTGTCTTGAGCCTGAAATCTAATTTTTGAAGTGAATGATATTAGTGGTACTGTAATAGACCGTAAAATAAATACCAATATCAATTAATATCAAATTCTCAATGAAACAAATGTTTGCTTATTATAGTAGTAACATATAATTAACCAAGAAATTGCTTAAAAAAAGGCCAAATTGTGTATTTAATCCTGAAACTATTTTCGATTAGCGTGCTTGGCCCTTAATGATTATTTGCAGCTTTTTAGGTTCCTATTCAATTTACGGGCAAAACAATAGGTCCTTCCGTCAATTTTTTCAAATTTTGGATTCCTTTAAGAAATAATGGTCAATGGACCAGGGGTAAAATTGGTATTTCCTACACTACCCAAACCCGTTAAGAATGCTCTAATTTTTCCAATTCTCTCATAATTCTACTCACTTGAATCATCCAATTCTCTCATAATTCTATACTCAAACCCGTTATATATGTATATCCTTATCAACTCCAAGCTTTGAATGCTCAAATTCCTCCTATTCCACCAATTCTCTCATAATTCTACACACTTGGATAATCCAATATCGAAATTATTAGTTACTCAAGCCCAACTTTAACCCAATTTAATTCAAATACAGCAACAAAATTTGAAGAACGTTATACCATTTCACATTCCATCACAAAATCTTCACATTTCTGTAGGGGAAAATAAAAAATTTATGGTTGAGAAGAACGAAGTTTGGGAAGAATGTAGTTTTAATGAAGAAGATGATATTAAAAAACTGAACTTCCCACTTTGTCCCATCCATTTAACACCTATGTTTTGACTAACACTTAAAAATTGAAAAAACTGATGGAAGGACCTATTGTTTTGCCCGTAAATTGAATGGGGATCTAAAAATGTGCAAATAATCATTAGGGACCAAGCACGCTAAGCGAAAATAATTACAGAACTAAATACACCATTTGACCAAAAAAATTAATGCAAGAAAAATTGGTAGAATAGTAAGCATTTGAAGACAGTGTGACCTGGCAAGAAATTACACAAAGATGAAACCTTCTGCTTCTAGAATTCCTTGTATATATTTAATTTATATTCAAGTTTTGAATTTGCTTAAACTCCCAGAAAAATCTTCAAAACTTAACCGTGTCAACTAATCTTTGATTCTCAACAACTCCCTCACCCATCAATGCGTTTATTTTTCTCCACTCGTCACATACAAGTCAATTCAAATGATTGTTTTAACCCTAAAAAAAATCTAACTCGTAATACAGAACATCATCGATCGATTTATATGTAAAATTTAATTTTTCTTTTTAATTTCTTTTTAATATTTTTAAAATAAGTTTAATTCATATTTACTTTTGTAAAATTGCGAATTAGACATTTGTATAGTACGAACATCTACTATAATTATTGTTCTGACATAATTTTCTTCTTGTGATCGATTTAACATCGGATAAAAAAGATATATCTTGATTATATTTCATCTCTTCCACAAGTTTAGTAGTAAGCATAATAGCCCTATTATTCCAATGGAGAGAAAAATCTATGATTAACTTTTCAAGAAATTTCCAAACGAACATTTTTCATGAAATCTTTCAATCTCTTATTTTACTATGTTCAACTCTAACTCTATGTATTCTTCTATCCGTATAGTACATTGAATGTACAAAAAATGGCTATGATAGAGTTTCTCTTATTCGTATTAATAGCTACTTTACTGGGATTTTTTTTTTATTCAGCTCCTAAAGATGATAACATTAAAAAACAATGAGTAAAAGGTGCTCACGCCCTTAAATTTTTCTCGATTTTGGGTTTTGACCCTGAACTAAAAAACACAAAGTCCTTGACCCTGAACTTTTATGGAGTGTTAATGTTTCCCTTTCCATCCAATTCCACCGTTAAATCTAACGGAATAGCAACATGTGACTCTCACATGATTTAACTTAAGGACATTTTAAGAAAAAATAGATTATGACCTAAAAAATTCAAAATGGGATAAGAAAACGGCTAAACGGTAATCAACTTACTTTACTTTAAAAAGCCAGTGAACAATCTAAAATATATAGCACTTCGTCCAAACATTTATCTTGACATTTTCTGCTTAAAGAAAAATATATTGTCCTCTTCTGTAAAAAAAAATATATGACATACTACTAGTAATATGTATTTGGTCCATTCTCGTGTTATTTGAAAAAAAATTGAGAAATTCATAACAAAATAGGTTTACCAAAAAATATGAGGAAAAAATTTGGAGCATTTTTTTTTATATCCCATTTTGATTTTTTTTTAGCAAAGACCTATTTTTCTCAAAATGTTCATTAGTAAAGTCATGTGAGAGTCACATGTTGCTATTCCGTTAGATTTAACGGTGGAATTGGATGGAAAGGGAAACATTAACACTCCATAAAAGTTCAGGGTTAATGACTTTGCGTTTTTTAGTTTAGGGTTAAAAATCAAAATCGAAAAAAGTTTAGGGGGCGTGGACACTTTTTACCCAAAAACAATTATAATACCAAGCACAAAGAAAAAAAAGAAAAATTTATCTCCATTAAATTAAATCTCTCAAAAACATCTTTTTGGTTAAGGAAATTCTCAATTCGTTGAATTCTTCAATTTTTTTTTAAAAAACAAAAAAAAATTTGAAACTTGAAAGCTAAAAAAGAAAGGAATATTCTAATATGAGCAGGAAGCATTGTAGGGACTTGCTAGTCAAACATTTGGCATTATTCAATACGTCGCCCCCTCCTCCTTTAAAAAAAAATTCATCTCTCAGTCACAGTTAAACTACAAAAAGATAGTTCTGATATGAACTCAGTTAAAAGTATAAAATTGGTACAAAATGGTCACATCACTATAAAATGAGGAGAGAGATAATTTTGTACTTTTAACTGTGTCCATATCAAAACTATTTTTTTTGTGTATTTTAACTGTGACTGAGAGATAAATTTTTTCTTTTTTTTTAAAGGAGGAGGGGGTTACGTAGCTAAATAACAGCCAAGTGGACCAGGGCCCTACCATATCAGATATTTCCAAAAGGAAAAGGAAAGCTTAAAAATGGGGAAAAGAAATCCATCTTGGGTAATTCAGTAACTTCACCAAAAAAAAGGCGGCAATATCCGATAATAGCCTGACCCGATTTGACTAACCGTATATAGAAATTCCGAGTAGTTACAACTGTAAACTGTTAATTACTCCGTTAAGAAACATCAAAATTCGGGTCACATACTATTCAATAAATGGGCTTGAATAGTCAAACCCACTTATAAAATTACATTTAAGGACTCCACTCCAATCCCTTTCTTTTCTCTCTCTCTTTCAGTCGTTAAACGACTTCGTCGGACTTCAGAAAATCAACACCTTTTCTGATCGATCAATTTTTTTTTCCCATTCTCTATAAATTCAATTCATTTTCGAACAAATTAAGGAAGAAGAAATCATCGGAAAAGTTCAAAATAAACATGTCGATGTCCGATTCCGATACCTCGTCGCAAGGCGTCGACTACAAGAACTTCAGGCAAATTAGCCGTGAAAGTAAGTCAATTATTAATAGTACTTTGTGATCTTCTAATAAAATTATTACATGTGTAATGATGTGATTAGTTTAAGTCCAATTTCATTGATGTACTAGACAGACAGTATTGATCGAGACTTTATTAGTAACTAATATTTCTACATTTGTGATTATATGTTTCTTTTGATTTTGATTTTTTTTACTATATAATTTTAGTTGTTTAAAGTTTTTTTTTGGGTATGAACTGAATTACTTTTCAGTTAATTGTTTGTTGAACTGAAAAATGTGAAAAATTTACTTAAATAAGATGCCATATAATTATTAAGTTGATTTATTTAGTATTTTTTCGGAAATTTAGCTTTGATTCTGTTTCTGTTTTTTGGTAGATATTTACATGTAATAAAAGATTGAATTTTAGGATGATACAATCTTATTTTTTGACCGGAAATGAATGCTAAGAATAGTAAATGTTCCTAGATAGTTTCTGTTATAGAAAATGGACGGTCTTTGTTGCTAATTATACCTGAGAATAGCAAATTCTTTAAGCATTCTGTAATGCTAGATCCAGAATATAATATATAGATGGAGTTTGGGAGACGGGGGGGGTGAGGAAAGATTATATCTTGCATGATTCTTGGATGGGCAAGAGATGATTTTGTTTATAATCTTTCTAAATTTGACCAGTTTAAAAATGCAATCTTTAAAATCTGGGAGGCGGGCGTCGTCCTGGGTATTACATGTAAAAGTAACATATGTAGATTAAATTTCCTTACCTGTCCGTTTTTCAATTAACAAGACAGATGCTGACTAATCAGAAAAATTGATATTGCAATTAATAATGTCAAAATCCACCATAAGTTATGGTAGTTGGATTAAACTGATATGCTATTATGGTACTTCACTATTTCTGAACTATAAGTGCATTCATTTGGAGCGAAAAAGAAAACATGAGTTTACCTCTTCTGCTATCACTTTGTTTAATTCATCAAAATCCTGAAAGTTCGTAAAAGGAAAAAATGTTGTGGAAGAAATTCTGTAGTTCTCGTAATGTCAATGATTCAAGGACATGTTGTGAAGGAATTGGTTGGTGTTTTGTGTTAATGTTTCACTGCTTGCTTAAAAGATTTATTTTCAATATAGTCATCTAAAGATGTCTATATATGGTTTTCATATTATTGTAGTTTCCTTTTGGATTTCAGATTGCTTACTGCCAATGATTTAGATTAGAGCTTCACAATCTCGTTTCCTGAAGCAGATTCACTGAAATAAATTATTCTACCTCAACACATGGGAAGTTGACATAACTCTTCCTAGTTAAGTCAAAAGGATCAAATGGTCTTAGTTTTGCTTCTTGTTTGGGTATAAATTCTCGGCCTTTAGGCACATGGTTAAGTTTGTAGATCTAGAGGTAATCCTATGAGGAGATGAGAAGTATGCAAGAGTAGATTTCAAGAGACTACTGAGACCAATTTTATGATACCACTTTTTTTCCTGAATACTTGAATAGTGTTATTATGAGCTATGAGATGAATCTTGGAATATAGGGCTCAATATTTAGCTTTTCAGTTCATGGGATTAGATGAGTATCAGATGTTTTGACTATTATTTTCTTTAAGGAAGGTTGTGGAGCAGAAAGCATAAAACGGAAAGAAAAAAAAACATATGGGTACATATAAATAAGTAGCAAAATATTTGCATTTTGTTGGATTAAGCCTTGATTGGATCAAGATCCTGTTGGTTCGGATATGGGCCTTGTACTGCTCAGTCTTAGTTGCTCAACTTTTTGATTAGTTGCTTGGCAATGCAAAGTTTCCTGTTCATTTTATGTTGGGCTATTTAGTTATTACTAATTCTTTAGCTGTAAGGGATCCGTCATTCTTGTGTGTTTCTTTATCAATCTGAAGTAATAGCTAATATTTTTTATTGTTGTCCTGGCAATAAAACGGTAGGCTTGGTTCTTTTCAAATAAGTTGGTGTACCATTTGCAGGATTGTTATGTGAAATGCTTCGCTCTGCTAAGACAGGGGATTCAAAATCAACTTGGAAGGTACCACTGTTTTACCTTATCAGTTGGTAGTCTTTGTTCTCAGTGTTGTTAAGGCGATGAGGCGCACAAAGGCGCAAAAGGGGTCTGGAGCCTTGAGGCGCAAGGCGCAAAAAAGGCGCGCGCCTTTGTAAAAAAGGCGCGCGCCTTTGTAAAAAAGGCGCACTTTAAATATAATTATTATATAGATTATTAATATATAATTCTAGACCAATAATATATGTGCGTGTGTGTGTGTGTAAATATATAACAAAACAAGAGAAATAATTTATGCCTAAGAAACTCTCTGTATTTCCCCTGTAATTCCTATACATGTTTTCCTTTCCTCCAAGAAAAGAAAATTGTAATCCTCTTGCCCCTCTCCTTACTATCTCAAAAAAGTGAAACTTACCCACATGATCTTGTTTGTCATTAACAATTAAAAAGAAAAAAGAAAAAAGGCTAAGGGACTTTGAGTAAAAGAAAAGGATAAAGAATACCCCACATTCCTCTATTTTCATTTGTTAAATAAATATTAGTTGTAGGCAAATACATGGAAAAAGGCACTTTTGAGTTCTTTTCGGACTCCCAAAGGATTAATTACACAAAGGCGTGCCTGAGGCGCGCCTTGTGCCTGGAGCCTTTTCTTCAAGGCGCGCGCCTCACTGATTTGAGGCGCGCCTGAAATATTGAGGCGCTATCTCTCGAGCCTGGAGCCTGAGGCGCAAAGGCGCGCCTGAGGCGTGAGCCTTAACAACACTGTTTGTTCTTGCTTTTGAGTGCTTAACGGTCACCTTTTAAATTTTGGTGATTTTAAAAACTTGATCTTTCTCAAGTAAACAGTATTGTTGACAAACCAATAGATACCATTCATCTTTATGTTTTTATGCAATAGGTGTCATATTTGTTGATCTAGCAGGTTTGTACCACTATGAAATACAAATTTACTGCTTCATTCTTTTGTGGATTTCTATGTTTGGTAATCATCATAGTACCAGTATCATCATACTGGGCTGATGTCTAATGTTTTCCCAAAGCACAGTTCTTTTCCTGCATGTGGCTTCCCTGGATTCCCCTTTTCTGGTTATAATTTCTCTAAAAGTTTTCTGTTGTAGTCACTCTCTCCTTTGACTTCTGTTGCTGTAGGTGCTTATCATGGACAAATTAACCACTAAAATAATGTCGTACTCATCCAAGATGTCGGATATTACAGAGGAAGGAGTTTCATGTAAGATTAGAAGGCCAGTCTCTCAAAGAAATGTATCTTATTCACCTTGTAGTTATTTTGCTACGTGAAGGTTGACAGCAACAACAGAGGCTGTGCTCCTTTGCTTTATATACATTTGAATGTTTTAATCAGATTGATATGCCACTTGCACAATTAAGAAGCAAACAATTGCCAGCGATTTTCGGTTTTTTTAGATGACGTCGTTCAGCCCTACCTTGCCTCAAGATGTTATCTTTTGGCTATATTGTTATTTTCCTGGGTTTTTGCTAGAGATCTCAATTACAGATATGTGCATCTGGAGCATCTGTTCTTATATCTGTCTCGAGTTTCTGAATGACATTTTTGTCTTATATGATATATTAAATTGAATTTGTTGATGGTCAGAACTCGTAATATCTAATTCTGGCTGCAGTGGTGGAAGACATACAAAGACGAAGGCAGTCACTTCCAACCATGGACGCTATTTATTTCATCCAGCCTACCAAAGAAAAGTAATAAGTTTTGGTTTTCTTTTAGTTTGGCACTTCAATGAAATGTAAATTGTTTAGTAATGTTGAGGGTTGCTTTGGTAGCTGCAATTTGGCGGAACAATCATTTTATCTACTGCACAAGCATTGTGGCTACTAGTGCATTAGAAAAGGGACATAGATCTGGAAAACGAACATCAGGGCACAGATGTATAATTTTAGTTTCAAATTACTCCTTTCTCTTGCTAGCCTGTTAACTTTTCCATCTTTAACCTGGTTGATCAGAAACATGATTTTGTGATTTGGCCTACATGTTCATTATTACCATACCCCAGAGGGAATATTGGGATTTACGATCGGTTTTACAATTTTAATTGAATCCAGGCATCACACTTGGTTTTGTCAATTATAGGATAAATTTTGTTTTACTTTCATTTACTGACCCCACGTTTTTATATATATATATTTTTTTTTGCTTTTGCAGTGTTGTTATCTTCCTGTCTGACATGTCTGGGAGATCACCTTTGTACAAAAAGTACGTGAATTATATTTGCAGTAGATATCTTTTCCAGCGTCTTTTACACCTAGTTTCAACTATGCTTATAGACATACTAAGTGTAGAAGTTAAAAGGAATATCTCGAGATCATCAAGTGACTTTCTTATGGTTCTCCAACCTCACTCTGCCTCTTTTTTTATTTATAGGGCATTTGTATTCTTTAGTTCACCTGTACCGGCAGAATTGGTGCATCACATAAAGAGGGATACAAGTGTTTTAACGCGCATTGGTGCCTTGAGAGAGGTTAAATTTTATGATCTCTTATCTCGTCTGATACTTTTTGTGCTAGAGATTTTTTTTAGTCTGTTAATAGTCTCATTTTGGGTGCAATTTCTGCAGATGAACTTGGAATACTTTGCTATAGATAGTCAGGTATGCTACATTACCTAATCATTGACAACTGGTGAATTTAATACCTTAATGATTTTCTTGTTTAAGTCTTGGGTTTTGTTCTGAATGTTCAAATGAGGATTGAGGAACTAAATTCACAAATATGTAGACACGAGTGCAACAAAAGTGGGAAGCTTTTTTTTCCTGGAATAGAAATATTAGACAAAACAGAACTCTTTCTTTCTCTTTTCCTTTTGATTTACCATAAAGTAGTGATTGATTTTTCTTTGATGCCATGGTGAACTTGCCTTCAATATTTCCTTATTTGGTGAAATATCTCTGTCCATAGTGAGAATTTGGCAAAGAAACAAGGTTCATTTATCTTGCTAAGTCATTTTCAGCCTGTTTAATTTGGAGATGTAATTGTCTCAACTCTCAATTGTTAAAGGAGTGTATAATGGAAGACTAACTATAAGTTTATTTGAATAATTGTGATAGGCTTTTATTACTGATAATGAGAGGGCTTTAGAGGAACTTTTTGGAGATGAAGAAAGTACTCGCAAGGCTGATGCCTGTTTGCATGTGATGGCCACCCGTATTGCCACTGTTTTTGCTTCGCTTCGGGTATGTAGCTGAAAAGCTATTGTCTTCATAGTATCTTATCGTTATGGAGGGTTCATAGCTTGCATGATATTGATTCTGAACAGGAGTTCCCTTTTGTGCGCTACCGTGCTGCCAAATCCCTTGATCCCACCACAATGACGACATTTCGTGATTTAATTCCCACAAAGCTTGCTGCTGGTGTTTGGAATGGTCTAATGAAATACAAAACTAAAATTCCAAATTTTCCTCAACAAGAAACATGTGAGCTGCTTATTCTGGATAGATCAGTTGACCAGGTTTCTTTCTTTCTTTCTTTCTTTAACCGTCATGCTATATCTTCGCATTCGACATGGTTCCTCATTTTTTCCCCTCTCTGTATCCCCACGGTGGATGAAATTTCAGATTGCTCCTATTATACATGAATGGACATATGATGCCATGTGTCGTGATTTACTAAATATGGAGGGCAACAAATATGTTCATGAGGCAAGCAGTTCTCAGTTCTTTATTCTTTCAATTTCTTGGTTCTGCTTTATGATAACTTTTCTCTTTAGGTTGTAAGCAAAACAGGTGGTCTTCCTGAGAAGAAGGAGGTTCTTTTGGAGGATCATGACCCTATCTGGCTAGAACTTCGCCATGTGCACATAGCAGATGTATGGCTGATGCTCAATTGTACTTCTATTCAGAACTAAAAGTATCTATAGGATCTTTGATCGATAATTTTCTTGTCAGGCTAGTGAACGGTTGCATGAAAAAATGACCAATTTCGTGTCAAAGAATAAAGCTGCACAAATCCACAATGGATCAAGGTTGGTTTGAGTTGATCATTCTGATGGACATTCTATTAATTTTCTGATTGACTTGATTGTGCTGAAAAGTTCCATTCTGTCATCCTTTTCTGTTATTCTTCTGCTCTTTTCATCATCCTTATGTCGAGAAACTTCTTGTGATGCGAAGTTAACAAGCTAAGAAAGTGGAATTCAAAATGGTTTTTAGAACCTTTTATCATTGAACTTCTGAACAGAGACGGAACGCTATTGTTTTCTCATAGTTATTATAATGATTGTGGTAGCTTTGTTTTACTTGTGTGTACCCTACATGTGGTAACTGTTTGGCTCATGCATTGCTTTCATAAGCTATGATCTATTTCCTTTCCAGTTAGGATTATCCTTTATTTGTGTGCTTAAGTTTTTCTGCCCACCTTTATCTCTTGAACTTAATTTGTCAAAGTTTCACTTGTCTTTTGACTCTTTTCAATACTGATTTGTTTAGAATTCCCCATTCACGAGATTTGGAAAGCTGAATATTTTGTCTTCCTGTCAAAGTGATGGGAAAGGATGATATAATGGTATCTTCTTCTCAAGTCATCTCTATATATTACTGTTCTGTTGGCTCGAGATCCTTGTGGAACTTTTGGTGGCTTTGTTTGCTCCTTGGTCTGTTTTGTTTCTCTTAGAAAACCTATTAATATTTTTTTTTCTTTTTACAAACACACACACACACTTCTATATATATATTCCGTAATCTACTGTTCTATTTTTGTGTGCTTATTTATGAATGTCCAAGTTTCAGTTTTAGACATTTGATGTCTTTTCAAGTAGTTGTCATGAACCTCTTTAACAGTTCCCTTGAGACTAGAAGAGTCTGGTGAGTATTTTATTATGAATAAGTGAGACTTATTATTTGTACCAGCAGGAACACGAATTGGAGTTTAGGGGAAGTTGATAACGATATGTCTGATTCATTACTGTTGTTCTAAACTCTCTTTTCCTTAACCCAGCCAAAAAGAAGAAGAAAGAACTTTCTTTTCTTTTCCTCAATCCATTTTGTTTTTCATGTAGAGATGGTGGTGAATTGTCTACTAAGGACTTGCAAAAGATGGTACAAGCCTTGCCCCAGTACAGTCAACAAATTGAAAAGCTTTCCCTCCATGTAGATGTGAGTATCATACACATGACTTATCTAGATCCTGATATATTAAATTGATCAATTTGTGATGCTAAAATCGCAAATACTGAATGTTGCTGGGCTATAAGAGACTTCTTAAATTCTAGTCAAGTAGACTCTGGCGTCTTCTTTAGTTGAGCATCTCTATTTTCATGTTGGTGGTATGCCATTAGACGTAAAAGAGCAACTCTTTTTTTTTCTTTCTTTCCCTGCTTCTGTTTGGGACACGCAATGTTTTTGTGACCAACTTAACGTTACTCTGATCTATTGTTCAGATTGCTGGAAAAATTAACAAACTTATTAGGGAATTGGGGCTCAAAGAACTTGGCCAATTGGAGCAGGATCTTGTTTTTGGAGATGCAGGAACCAAGGACGTTATTAACTTTCTAAGAACAAAACAGGTATTAAGTGTGTGATGTACAGATAGAACCTTATCATAGGGATACAATGTGCTTTAGAAATTCTCACTTCTACAGGATGTTACGCGTGAGAACAAGTTGCGACTGTTGATGATTTATGCAGCTGTGCATCCTGAAAAGTTTGAGGGAGACAAAATTGCAAAATTAATGGAGGTTAGTCTTTTACCTGTTATTTTGGAGACCTTTTCTCTTAGCTATATTATTTATATCGAATCTTTATCCAATACAAGTCGAGTCAACTGGACATTTGCGAGCATAAAATCTGGTAAATGTCCCCCTAACACAGTCTTTCCACTAGCAGTTTCCATGAGAAATTATTGACTTGGTCATTTTTGTTCTGGTGGTGTGAATTTTGTGAAAGTATTAGTCGTTTTCTTTAAGGTTGTCTGCATAAAGATAGCAAGAGGTCCGAGATAAAGTATCTAGCAAAAATTTTATTGTTATTTCCATGTTTTGTCACCTTTAACCTTTGCTTATTCATCTCAAGGAATTTCTAATATTCTGCCTTTTAATATGATGTATGCCTTTCAGTTGGCTAGATTGCCACACGATGACATGAATGCAGTGTATAACATGAGATTGCTCGAGGGAGCCCCAGAAAACAAAAAAAGCTCTATCGTACCTTTTTCCCTGAAATTTGATGTTCACAAGGTAAAAGAATTGGTCCCAAGACCACTTGCTGTATGAAACCATCTGCTAACTAGCCACTTACTTTTCTCTCCCTGCTGTTTCAGAAAAAACATGGTGCAAGAAAAGACCGTACTGATGAAGAAGTTAAATGGCAGCTATCACGCTTTTATCCCATGATAGAGGTAAGTATGGTTATAACTATAAGACCCAAGCATCGAGTTATTTGTTGAACAGTATCCAGTTTTATTAAATAAGAAAAGTACTCGGATATTCTTATGTTCAACAGCGTTGCCACTTATAAATACGTGAGGCATTGTAGAATTAATCTTCATCACCTATTAATGTTCACAATTGACATCTCTTTGTTCGAGTGGGGAGACTGCCCGGGTATGTTGTAGGGTATGCAACTGACATTTGAATGATAGACTATCTGACTATTTTTTATCATTATTCAGGAACTCATAGAAAAACTTCACAAAGGTGAACTACCAAAAAATGATTACCCATGTTTGAATGACCCAAGTCCAAGTTTCCATGGGACCCCTTCTCATGCTGCATCCATCAGATCAGGTGAAGTGCAGTCGGCACATTCAGTGAGGTCAAAACGGACAGCAACTTGGGCTCGTCCTCGAAACTCTGATGATGGGTATTCAAGGTATTTCAAGATGTCTCTGTCCCCTTTTCAATTCCAACTAAAAAGAGATATTTTACTACATGTGGGCAGGATCAGTATTCCATCTCTAGTAGACTACAGTGGGTAGAAGAAAGCAATGGAAGATGAAGCGATCTGCTCCATCTTTCAGTAATTTGATCATCTTGACGTCATAAAGGTTTTCACTAATTGAACAGGGCTCTCAAGGAATCTACCTTGCCCCTTGATGGATATGAACATGATTAGAGACTTGAGCCAAATTTGTAGTAACTTTTAGTCGGGTTTGCTAGTTTCTACTTAAAGATCAATTTTTTAACCTATTTTCCTAAGTGATCTTTTTGCCTTTTGTTGACTTTATTGCACAAATAATGATTATTCCTCTGTTATCTTTCTTGCCAGTGATTCGATTCTGAGGCATGCATCTAGTGATTTCAAGAAGATGGGTCAACGTATCTTTGTCTTTATAGTTGGTGGCGCAACTAGATCAGAGGTAAGACATTGACATGCACTCTTCTTGTTTTCCCTTTTGTTAATTTCCTTTTTGTCTGCTATTAGAGTGTTTTATGAGGTTTTACGCATTCTTTTTGTTCTTGTTTAACCAAACTCATATTTTTGGAACGAATACTTCCCTATGCCAGCTGCGGGTTTGTCACAAGTTAACCACGAAGCTAAAGAGAGAAATTATTCTTGGTTCATCTAGTTTCGATGACCCTCCACAGTTCATAACGGTATGCTGCTTCTGTTTCTGCTCTCCTCTCCCCTCTGCTAACTTTTATGTTAGCATGTTAAGAATTAGAATAGGATATCTTGCAACGAAATGAGACGCGAGTACAACTTTAAAAGAAACAACACTTGATTTGATTTTTTACTAATAAGAAAATATCTTGTGGCAGAAATTGAAGCTCTCGACTGCTCAAGAAATCTCACTGGACGATCTTGAAATATAAGCTAGCCATTAGCAGCAAAGCTTGAGGAACGCATTTTTCCGGCTTGCTTTCCGCTTGTAATGATAGGTCCTGAAATCTACTCGAGTCTACTCTCACAGTCTGCATATATCGTTATTCTGGTCTTCCCAACTGTTCTTACTGGCTTGGTGTTGTAATTGATTTGTTAAAGGGCCATCAAGCATTCTGTGTGTATAATGTCTTCCTAGATGGATGAGACTAGTAGCTTCAGTTGCTTTTTCGATTTATTGCATATTGTATATTAGGTGAAAGGTGCTTACGCCCCTTAACTTTTTTCGATTTTGATTTTTGACCCTAAACTAAAAAATGTGAAGTCCTTGACCCTAAACTTTTCTAAAGTATTAATGTTACACGTTCCATCTAATTTTGTTGTTAAATCTGGACGAAATATGATCATACGACCAAAATCGGGGGCATTTTGGAAAGGAAAAAAAAACAGGTTTTGACCCTTAAAAAAAGACGCTAATAGGATAAAAATCAATCTTTCGCGTGCATAATAATTTTTCCTTTTTTTCTTTTATTTTTTCACATCTCCATTTTTTTTAGGGTCGGCACATGTTTTTTCCAAAATTCCCCCGAGATTGATCATGTGAGTCGTGTATCATTCTGTCTAGATTTAATAGTGGAAGTGTATGGAAGGGACCATATTAATACTCCAGAAAAGTTTAGGGTCAATAACTTTAAATTTTTTAATTCAGTGTTACAAATCAAAACATGAAAAAATTCCGGGAAGTGAACACCTTTTACTCTCGTATATTTAACATTTTTTTTTTTTTGGTAGAACGTATATTCTCTTGCCATAAAGTTGCATGCTTTTTTCCACTAATTCTGTGACGTTGGTTCCAATCAACAAACAATCACTCTCTTAGTGGCTCATTACACTAAAATTGTACAGTGTCGTGTTCAAAAGATTTTACCCTCTTTTCTAATCAAATGCCTATTTTTATTTATTTACTAGGTTTGATCCCCGCGCGATGCGCGGTTGTATTTCTAATTTGTATCTCTTTTAATGATGTCGTACATGTTTTCTAGCTTGCATTTTGCTTAGAGATATAACTGAAACTGAAAAACATGTTAATGTCTCAAAATAAATTTAGATAAAATGTAATAATTCTACTTTTTTTATTCATAAACTTGCTAATTCATTCTTTTTGTCTAGGAACAAAACCATCATAAATATTATTTTTTTCTAGAAAACTAAATAGCCTTCATATTTTATAATTGTTCTACATATGAAAATATATATTCAAATGAAATAAATATAACAAAATACAAAAAACAATCCTCAAAGATGCTTAGCCTACATTTTTTTTGCCTTCTGTCACTAAAGAGCTACTTAGCACCCCCTTTTCCCGTCAATTTTTTTGCGCCAATTCTCTAATTACTCCTCTTCAAGAAGCTTATTTTGGTAACCTTTAAGAGACATTATACCTGCACACAAAAAATGTTCACCCTCTATAGCGTATTACATATTACCCATCCTCATTCTCAAACAAATAAAAGCAAGAAAATAATTACACAGCAAACAAAACAAAAGTAAGGAAATAAATTAAAGTTTTTATTGTTATAGAATATCAAGAGTCTTTCATTAGGGAAATAATAAAGTATTGGAAACTGATATTTTCTTTTTCTTTTTTAGTTGAACAAATCCAATTTTTCTTTTTTCATATTTAAGCTATTGAGGGAATGCAAGGGAATGCATGATTGGTTTTGATTTATATAGTTGGTTAGAAGAAACTAAAAAGCCACTTCATTGATTCATAAAAACCCAAAATTTTATATTAATGAATGAAGTTACAAACTCTTCTACTTCATTCATTAATATAACTAATGAACTAAATAAATATAGTTGGTTAGAAGAAACTAAAAAGGCACTTCATTGATTCATAAAAACCGAAAATTTTATATTAATGAATGAAGTTACAAAACTCTTCTACTTCATTCATTAATATAACTAATGAACTAAATAAATATAATTACTATAATAAAAGTTACAAAAATCTTCTACTTCATTTATTAATATAACTAATGAACTAAATAAATATAATTACTATAATGAAAGTTACAAAACTCTTCTACTTCATTCATTAATATTACTAATAAACTAAACAAATATAATTATTATAATAAAAGTTACAAAACTCTTCTACTTCATTCATTAATATAACTAATGAACTTTAAGTTAAGTATGTTGGTTCATATTTCTTTTTTATATGAACTTGAAGAGTCTTGGGAGTTAATTATAATTTATAATTAACTCTTTTAGAATTTCCTTGCATGAATGAGAACTCCAAAAGTCACTTGAAACATCATAACTAACAACAGTTAAAGTTTTTCCAATTCCAATTAACATTAATACATGCCTTTTAAAATTCTCTTACATGAATAAAAACTCCAAAAGTCACTTGAAACATCATAATTCATTATAGTTCAAACTTTTCCAATTCCAATTAACATTAATACATGAGTTATATCATTAGTTGTATGTTATAATTAATACTCATTTATAGTTTGTGTGTATATATAGAGCTAAAATTTCTTATAGCTAAAATTTCTTACTTCATATTTTATCTCAATAGCAATTTAAAACTTTAGCTTAAGTTTTTAGCTAATGGAGCTGACATCTTTTGCATTTTAGAGAGCTTACATTGTCACATGTAAGTTTTTAATTGGTCCACATCCCACAAAATGCCACATGTCACTCCCTCAAACTTCTACCTCAACTTTTCCTAACTTTATATATTATAGATTTTGCATTGAAAATATATATATTTAATTTGGAACAGAGAAAATATTAATTTAAAGCGATATTAATTAATTGATAAATTAAAGAGACTTTTCAATACTATTAATTTTCACCACCTCAATTCCCTTCCGGTCAATCCCCACCCTTTGCACTGCCGCTCAAACCCTCAACATCGCCCTTCCTTCCCAAAATTTTCCGCCACCTTCACTCTCTCTTGCTCAATCCCACATCCCAATAACTAGGGACGTCAACAGCCTGAACCCGACTCAAATAACTTGAAAAAGTGTGAGCGTGAGCTCAATATTATTTATATTATGTGAGCTGAGTGAGGTCGGTTAAAGCTCGGACCCGAATAAGAATGATATATTATTTATATTATGTATATATAATACTAAATTTGTAATTATAAAACATATAATACTAAATTTCAAAAGAAAAACTCCTACATTATTTAGCTTAGTCCTAATAAACCATCTAAACTACTTGTCAGTGTGAATTGAGCAAGACTTCTGCTTTCCTTTTCTTGCTTTCACCCACCATCTGCTTCACATATGAAATATATCCATCAACATCAAATTTCCTTTTGCAGCCTGCATAGTTCATATATCGTATTTTCCCAAATACTGGACGTTCTTTCCAACCCTACAAATGAACGAAACTATTATCGTAGGTTCACCAGCGTAAAAGAATTGGCCTTTTCTCGTACTTTCTTATTCATCTTACGATGAAAACAAGAAGCATAAGAGAATAAGCGCTAGATGATAATAATCAAAGTAATCGCGAAAAATACCGTTATGGTGTAACTCAACAAACCTGGTCATGCACACCGCATATCGACCACATGCAGCCAACATACCCATTTGGATCCCTCCCATCTATGGAATACTAAAAACAAAATAAAAAATTGAAGATTAACAAAAATTCTATCATATTAATCTTTTCTTGAATGTAATAAGGATTAAAATCTTTCCATCAAATTTCCAAGAGATACCTTGTCATTCAGAGTAATTGTGAAGGCAAGAGCTTCTTCAGGTCCGCATGTCCATTCCAGAATCTTTTTGGCCCAGTACATCCTGCACAAGGACAGAAACAAGAAATCAAGGGATATCGAAAACATAGTTAACAAGAAATCAGAAAAACAGAAACGAGTTCCCATTTCAAAAGGACGTTTTTTCAGACGACATTATTGAAATGACGGTCCAACCACAAAGGAATCATGTCTAACACGAGGGATTTTAGAAATAGATTCCTAAAGCCAGTTACTTGCCTCATGAAACCATGCATCTTCCCGGTATGGACCATCTCTAATTGAGAGGCATTCCATAGCTGCAGCAGATGAATAAGATAACAAAAATAAGACCAACGCTTCCTCCGCCTCAGAAAGAGAATTGGCAGGATATTTAAAGATTAGCAGCAATGGTTAAAGGAAACATGTCACATCATATCGATAGCTTACAGGGTCTGCAGTCTGTGCCTTCTCAAGTTGTTGCAACCTACAACCATTATCATCGAGAAATTCCATGTTACATGGAAACTAGTATCTAGAATTTGTGAAATTTTTCAACCAAATAAGTAAAAGGAAAAAAAGAAAAGAAGAGGAACGTTCTCTCTCACGTGTATACATGTTCACGTTTATCAGAAGCATGGTCCATCAAGGTCTTGCGTGCCCATTCCCACGCCCCTTCTAGTGAATCATACTTAGGTTGATAGAAGCAGAAATTATCAGCCAGTTCTCTTCGTACAATCAGTTCCTCTAAAAATGTATCAACTGCCTTCAAAGCAACAGGCCATCTCAAATGAGCTTCATATCAAATCAAATGTGAAGATAACTTAAAAAGGAAATAAGATTCTTGCAGCTAAATGCAGCATATGGTAAGTGCCAACAGAGTCAAAGAATTAACAGTCAAGGGAGATATTTCTCTTTTACTAACACAAAATAGAAAGTGAATGATAAATTCTTCCAATGACGGTAAGAAATGGATGGTAATTAACTGATTTGTTTTTTTTAACATGCAATAATAATTTAAAATAGAAAGAAAAAGACAAATTTGAAGAAACCTGGGAATGAAATTTTCGGACATTGACATTGTGTGCCTCTAAGGCACACCGCTGTGCTGATATCTGCCCAAAATGCAGATAAGGAGATAGACCAGAGAGAGCTTTGGGTTTCAGGGGGTTATTCCGGTCCGTGGAATAATTTTTCAATCTTGTCGTCAAGAACCCGCTTTTGCTCCCCATCAGTACTTCCATTGCAGCATCCTCACCAGGTTCACACCACAAAAGTTCAGGTACTTCTGCGCCTTTCCTGAACAAAAGAGTAACATTTTCAGACATTCCCGGCATCAAATAATAGCATAAGCAATCATTTAACTACAAGGGAGCATCATACCTTACAACATCTGTAATTAGTTTCTCCCACTGAATCGATTGATTTGGTGTAGGCCACTTTCTATTTGGAGGGGCTAATGTTGGAAAATCTATTAGATACTCTGGAAGCAATTTATTGATTTTACTCCTTATGGTCCTTGCACCATACTCCAATTTATTAGATGCTACCCAAAGTGGCACTATGTTATGTGTATCAACCTCATGGATTGAAACTGAACTATCCAGCTTGTCCGATATTTTATTCTTCCAACTCCTATGCTCCCGTAATGGTGAGAAGTCCGTTACCAAAAGTGAAGCTCCGCATTCTTTGATGAAGTTAGGAATTGTATCGACTGCTTCTCCCTATATTAAACAAATATGAAAAGAATGAGCCCAAAATCGAAAGTTTTCCCAATTAATATGTAGAAAACAAACCACATTATCCGGTTCTTGGTGTAGATCGTGGACGGTCAAATAGAGAGCAGGATTTCAGGCAAATTTGATTATAGCCCTCTAAATTTGAACACAAGAAATGATTTTAGAATGCTAAAGTTCCTAACTGCAGTAATTTTTAACTCCCCCAGCCATTGAAGACTAGTTTTCACTTCCCAATCAATTACATAAGCCAAATGAAGGATAAATCGCATCGATAAGTGTCCATCAGTTTGTCAACCCCTTACCTCGGAGAGATGAAAAAGACGTTTTATACCACCTACGATACCACAAACGGACCTACTCCATCTGTTACAAGTTAACTTCGAAAAGTATAGGATTTTCATATAGCTACGTTATTGCATCGAAACCTAACTGTATATAAGTACATTTTCTTTAATTGCAACATTTATACATGTTATTCTAGTGGAAGTTTAACGTATCTTGTCCGACATTTCCCGCTACTATGATGTCTGTATACATGTATAAGTATGATTTATCAGGTAAATGCAGTTCAGATATCATGTTGATCTTTATAACAAACAGGAAATTTTTGGGTCAGCCACAACAGTGAATTTATTGTATATAGCAACACAATGGCATTCCCAATAAACATAAGAATACTAAGTGATTCTTGGAATGAAAAATTAACACCACACAGCAAATTTTCAGAAGAACTACTAGCAAGTATAATTTATTGTTAATCCATCCATCTTGAATCATATAAACCACATTATATTCCTCCATTTGCCCCCAACCAAATGGCCTGTACCAATACATAATTTACTTTTATTTTTAGTATTATTATTATTCTTAAAGCTACTCACACATAAGAGTTAGTTCAACAAGCCAATTGTCACGCCCCAGCCAAGAGGCCCCTCATGTGTCCGACTACACTCACTCGGCTAAATTTGCAACCATCCTCGCCATACCTAAATGAATGTTCTAAAGTCACTATGACACTTGGCCCATACTCATTAAACCCATGACATTACGTGAATTTTGGATCTTTTAATACATCTTATACTACGCTAATAACCTTATCACATATGGGACTGTGTGATTAGTCCAAGCTCATATATTCGTTATGTACCAATAACGTTATTACACCAGATAGATATATTAGAGAATATACTAGAATATCCCAAGTCCATTAAATGCACAACTAAACTTTTAAATACAAGATGGGTTCCACATGGGTACGGTTATAGTGCTGAACAGTTAAAATTCAGTACATACTTGAATAATTTTGGCCGGTCTGGGATGTTAGATAATAAAAAATTCAACCGTTCAAAATTTCTTTGCTAGGACACTTGTTAACAGGTGTTACATGCTTAATGACATGTGTTCATAAGATAAAACACATGTACATCTGTTCAAAAAAGTGTTTCATATATACATAATACAGAATTTAAGGCATTCAACACTGTATCCGTGACAGGTTCCACATGGGTAAAGCAAGAAATAAAAAAAAAGGACTAACCTGAAACAGAAAAAAGGGAATATTTAAAGACTTGAGGAGATTTTCGGAAAGCTTTTGAAGGGCTCTGAGCATAAACCCCAAATGCCGGGCTTTAGCACCCAAGAAAGAATCAAATAGATTAAAAGCTATGGCTATAGGAACATCGGCTTTGTTAGCTTGATCAACGGCGTGGATCAAAGCCCAATTATCTTTAATCCTTTGATCTCTGAACATCCAATACACTACCGGCCCACTTAGTTTCTTCTGATCGGATGCTTGCTTTATAATCCGGATCCGACCCGGTTGAATCCCTGAAGAAATTGTACCCATTTGATGATGGAGACTAATGTGCGCCGGAGGTGCGTATGTTAATTTGGGTGTGGGGGGAGATCAAGAATGTGTTATTACTTATTACAGGAAGAAAGACGAAGGAAAAAAATGGAGGGAAATGGTTAAGGGTTAACGGTTGTGGTTTTGAGGTGGGACACGTAGAGATTTGTGATTCGTTGATGTGGTGGACATTTGACCGCCAATCTGGAACAAACTATTGGAATTGGCTCACCTGAATGTTTTTTTTGACAGTACATAGAAAACACATTTTACACCGGTGTTACATACTTTTGAACCGGTGTTAAATTTTATACAATAAATATTCTCTCGTTACTGATATTTATTCTAACGCTGCAAACATGTGTTCTTTTGATATAAACACCATTCCTTAAATGCGTAACATTTTCTTACGTAACACGTGTCTAAAAATCACAACAGGTATCTCCTAAAAAAAAATTTGGACCCGTTTAATTTTTTTGATTTAACGGCAACGACCGAAATTATTCCTCATGTACTAAAAAAAAATCGTATTCTTCACCATATACGTACTCATTGGAATGAATGAAGTACGTGTAGGTTTTTCTATTATACACGGAACAACGATTCAATTTTACACGTGCGAAATGACTGAGTTAAAAGTAATATTTAAGTATTGTCTAAAACAAGTAAACAATTGTTCTTAAATGAATAACTACTTATTCAAGAATAGTTATTCATTATTTCATATAAAATTCAGTTCTTAGATAAATTCACTCAATAACTCAATTTTTTTGTGCGTGAACAACTGTTTTTTGCCTCAAATTCGGGCTGGGCCTTAAATCAAACAGTTTGAACATGGGCCTCATTTCACACTAGTAGGCTATGAAAAATATTCAAAGAACCCAATTAGATGCAGGATAGTTCTGATATGGAACATGTCTATTTGATCATATGATTTAGAACTGACCACATCACTACAGATGCAGGATAGCATTCATATGTTTCGTAAATTGGCACAGGAAATACATTGTTTTCCCTTTTTTTTTAAATTTTTTTGTATAAAATTTTCACATTGTTAAAAAACAATCGACTTTTAAGAAATTCAAGATAAAAAATGTCAATTTTGATCTCCCTATGTTGATTTATATAAATTTGGTTATTATTATTTCCGACATTATCGTCATAAGTATATTCATGCATTGCTCATTTTAGTGAACTCAAAATTTTCTTTAACTAGAAATGCAAAGAGATTTTTATAAAATAGTTATTTTCTATTTTAAAAAATTAAAGGTTTTAACTAGATATAGTTAACGTTGGAACTAAACTACTTGAATTGCTTTAAAGCTTAATTATTTATGAGAAAATATGAATTTATAAGTAGGAATTTTAAAGTTTACTTGGAACTAACTTAATCCAAATGCACCACAAGAGTTACGGCCCTGTATAAGTAAGTGAACATTAATTTAAGACACGATGAATATTATTCATAATAACAACAAAGTCTTATTGAATTGGGCTCGGCTACATGAATCAATATAAAATGTCGGTGTTGTCGTTCGCATTAATACATAGGGAACGTCTCCACGGATTTTTATATCGAATTCATGTCATGAGATTTGACTAAGTTTTACGTTGGTCGTGACGAACCTTACTGCAACCGTCCTCCTTTATCCAGGCTTGAGACCAGCAGTAAGTTTCGCAAACTAGAGTCCATGACACTTACAGGGAGACCGACGATAAGTATCACGAACTAAAGTTCATAACACTGGCGAAGTTACGACGAATATTATTCAAAATTTTAAAGTGGAAATTATATTCGTTCCATAGACTGCTATCTTGTCACTTCTCATTAATACTGTCAAATGGACTTGAAGTCCTTTTTATATAGATTGGGTTTGGACTTCAAATTTCAAGTCCATTTAAAAGAGGGTATTTTAGGTCCGGATCTAGTTTGAATGCGGATCTGAACTTATGAATTAGTACATGAATTTACATACATGACATATATATATATATATATATATATATATATATATATATATATATATATATATATATATATATATATATATCATATCATATCATATCATATCATAAAACTAATGAGTCTCATTATTTTATTTTATTTTATCTGTTCTTGGTTATATAAATACATGTATATAATTATATAATGAGTGAATCGTCTATTTTGGACTTAAACTATTTTTGCTTTTTGGGTTTTAGACTTAAACTTTGTTTTCGACTTTTCCTAGACTTAAACAATTTACGATTTCCCCGATATAGACAAATTGGTAAATTCCGACAATTTTATCATTATATTTGGTCTCAAATTTTAAAAAAGACAACATACCATTTTAACAACAAAATAAATAATCGACCCGACTCAGACCAAATCCAACTCGACCCAATTTCCGTGTCTCCTCTCCCTTCTTCTCTACCTTCTCCTCCTACCACCATCTTCATCTTCTCCACCATCACCACAATCAACGTAACCATCTTCTCCACCATCACATTGCTTTTTTAAGAACAATAAGGTCATCAAATCTTCATTCTCCATATTAAAAAAAAAAAAATTATCTAAAATTTCAAAAACTCAAAGAAATTAAATATCCAAAAATTTTGGTTTTTTTTTGTGTGGGCAAAATTACCCCTAGTTAAAACTACACATTTTAGTCACGTGACCGCTTTTGGTCAGAATTTTGAATTTTTTCTATATCGGAACACTCGTAAATTGTTTAAGTCCAAGAAAAGTTGAAAACAAAGTTTAAGTCTAAAATCCGAAAAGCAAAAATAATTTAAGTCCAAAATAGGCTTTTCTTGTCAATTTTTTTATTGCAAGAGATAATGGCTATTAATGCCCCTTACGTATGTTTCAAATGTAAGTGTTAACCCTCGACAATTTTAGGTGCTATTTATGCCCCTAACTATTTACGGGGAGCTATTAATGCCCAAAATTTCTCAGTCGTCTTCAACCTCCAACCTCTAGCCTTTCACCTTCTTCTCCAATTGATTTCTTCTATTTTTTTACCCAAATTCCAAAAACCCTACAACTAATTCCTTATATTCATCATCTTCCAATTGATTTCTTCTAATTTTTTTACCCAAATTTAAAAACCCTACAACTAATTTCTTTTTGATGGTACGCATTTCTAAACCCCAACTCTATAACAAACTCTCAAGAAAGGTCAAAAAACCAAAAAGAGAAATAACCATGAATGAACAAATGCACCTCGAAAATAGTCAAGAAAATAACCATGAATGAACAAATGCACCTCGAAAATATTCCTTACTAGAATATTAGAAGATTTAAACTGGGTTATATTCGAAAATATTCCTTAGGCACATGGCTCTGCAATGTGCAATGTGCCTAAGTACATTTTCTTGGAAAAAAAATGCCTAAATGCTTCGAAAATAGTCAAATTTTGGTTTTTTTTGGGCTGGAAAATTGGAACATTTTAAGTGGGTTTTGATTATGATGAACGTTTCGGCTACAAATCTGGGTGGTTGTTTGGAGTTTTTGATATCCCAGAACTTGGAGAACAAGATTATATAGTTTTTTTTCATCATCAGCCATCATTGGTAGTTTGCTTTTCTGGTGTTCTTGGTGATTCAAGAGGTTGAAGATGGAGAAAACCTCTTTTGATCCGTTTTAACCCGCCTTAGCTTGTGGATTGTGTTCGCGGGTCAGGTTTTTGTTTAAATATCACAAGTATTCGGGTCATGGGTCGGGGCAATTGAATGAGTCGGATGTTACCCATTTAGCACCGATTGTGTGGACTATTTTGCCCCTGAAAATGTGCTTGTGCGGGCTGCACATGTGCAACGCCGCCCCCTCTCGCCGGATTTCGCCGATTTTGGGCATTAATAGCTCCCCGTAAATAGTTAGGGGCATAAATAGCACCTAAAATTGTCGAGGGTTAACACTTACATTTGAAACATACGTAAGGGGCATTAATAGCCATTATCTCTTGTTGCAATCACAATCTTAGATTTTTATACTTGTAAATTCATATATATATATATATATATATATATATATATATATATATATATATATATATATATATATATCACTATTTTTTTTAAATAGAGTATTATTTGAATATGTATCTTCTGTATTTAGTTTGGGTGAATGAATAGTTCTTTTTTTTCTTTCAAAAAAAATAAAAAATTCATGAACTGCGGACTGGTCCATAATCCGTGAAGTGGGTATGAACCTAGCATTTAATAGTCCACAAAAATGGATTAAGTTTGGTACGGTGCATTTAAAGTAAATCTGCACGATTTTGTACCCAGATCGAACTGGATTGATCTGTTTGACAGTGCGTACTTCTCATTAATCATCGACCTCTTTTTTTTTAATAGTTTATAAATGATAGTACAACTAAAATTTAAATATATGTGGTATTTCTACATTCTATTGAAAGAAATTGTCTCTCATAATTGACTTTATTCATTTTCGTATGCTACCTAACTTTTCATACACATACTTGTTCTCTTAAAGAATTCGATGGTAATGGGAATCGGGTAGCCCAAGTGGCAAGGCTATCCCGAAAACGGGGTAGAGGTCCCGTGTTTAATTTCTATATCTCCCTATAATGAGGGCAAATAATTTCTCCTCCTTATGAGGCTAATCTTCCCTCCCCAGGCATGGGGCATGCTTCAATCTTCCCTATCTAGGGTACTCTCCGCTCTTCTCCTTCGGAGGTAATCGCCTTCGGGAGCTAAAAAAAAAAAAAAAAAAAGAATTCGATGGTAGCTGTGCGAAAGGTTCAAATACAACGGTTAAATTTCATAGAGAAAATTTATTATGATAACACATCTTTTACACTATTAGGTATTTGCTTCAATTGAAAAAGATTGTTTACCTTCATTAAAACACTTATTTTACACGTACAAATTAATAATTAAATGTGTAAAAAAAAAAAAAAGGTGTTCCGCACTACTGTTAAATTAGAGTCGTGTCATAAGCAGTTAGCGCTTGTAATAAGTATACGTAGTAATAGTGTCCGACCGACTATGATGCGGAACATACAAAATTTCATGTGTGTAAAATACAGGGAGTCGTCAAATGATTTATTTGACGGTCCAGACTTGAAGAGAATTTTTTTAACACTTGTTAAGTTTTTTTTTAAAAAAACAAATTTTAAAATCTGTTAGATATTTTAACCAAACAATTTAACAATTGTTTTGTATTATATCCATCTCGAATAGTGTCATCCAATGTTGTTAAAATCGCGAGTCGGATCGTAGAATCGTACGATTCTACGACCCGAAAGAAATAAATTAAGTTAAATTTGATAAAATCGTTGGAGGAGAGGATCAGGTAGGATCGACAATTTGACTTGTAGAATCGGCGGATTGAACGATCCAGTGCGCACTGATTTTATCTATGTTCAGTCGGGTCGACACGTCAAGTTAGATCAGTTCGAGGGAACCTAATTAAAAAAATCTAGTTGGATGTAAAAACTTAATTTTGATTTCAGTTCCAACTCCTCAGTACCCACTCATCATTTGTTCTCATCGCTAGCGATTATTTCAACATTGATTTAGTATGAAAATAAGTCTTAATCGATTTTGGCTGTCAGGTAACTGAAATTCCTTATTGGGTTTATCTGTAGATGAAATATTATTGGCATAAATTTATTATTAAATATAATTTAAATAATTTCATAGGATTTTTCGATCAATGCTACAATCCTTGTGTTTACGATTTTTTTTTTACTCCTTCCATTTTGAGTCAAAATTCCACAACCTTGGCGTCACCCCTTGCATGTATTGCCCCGAAGGTTGGGGATTTAGATTCTACTACCTTCATTCCCTAAATATAAGATTTTTATTAAATGTTACGAAAATAAAAGAAACAAAAAATGTAATTAAAATATCAATACGTACTACTCTCTTAAAAATAACTTGTATACCACTAATTTTATTAAGAGAATAATATTGATATTTTAATTAAAAGAAATATATTAATTTTACTTATTTAATTTTCGCAAAATGTAATGAAAGTCTTATATTTAGGGAAAGGAGGTAGTATTCATCTATGGGACCTCTATGAGCTACTTTAGAATTATTAAATTTAAAAATTGATTAAAATAATTTTTTTGGGACTAGTTTCTTGCTTTATAATGGGTGAATCCCTTATAAATCATTTTCCTTCATCGATATAAAAAATGGCGCGTGTTTTCTCAACAGTTACTTTAGTTCACCACCTCAACTATCGCTTTCACTTACGGTCTTCGTAAAACTGTCTTCCACCATTGTTCCCTCTCCATCCTCATTCTTCTTCTTTCACTCTTCATTCCTCTCACTTCTGTCCTCTTTTCTATGATTCCCAAACCTGGGAAACTCCCGTTCCGACCAAAAACCCCAACACAACTTGTTTAAACAATTCCCACCACCACCACATCCCCGCCGAAAGTCCTCCAGGGACCACCGGCTTCCTCCCCCTCCTCCCACTTTCCCCAGCTAAACATACACCATCATTTCACTTCCTAATACCTTTTTCTTTGGGTCACTGACTGACTAATCCTAAAAACTTAAAAGAGTACTGTGCCAAATGGCGGCACCGGAGACAACATCATTAACAGGGGAAGAGCTGACATCTAAGGCAATTCAAAAGAAGTACGAAGGATTGGTAATTGTACGGACAAAAGCATTAAAAGGGAAAGGATCTTGGTATTGGTCTCATCTTGAACCTTTTCTTGTCCATAATTCTGATAATGGCTTTCCCAAAGCTGTTAAGCTTCGGTGTTCCCTTTGTCAATCCGTTTTTTCCGCTTCTAATCCTTCAAGAACTGCTTCTGAACATCTCAAACGAGGAACTTGCTCCAATTTCAATATTAATTCGGGTCCCAGTCCCATTTCCTCTGTTCATCCGCCACCACCTTGTTCCGACCCCTAACCATTGCAAGCGTAGCGGCCGTGCGGCTAGTTTGGCTTCAATTACGACACTTGCTATTGCTGCTACTGCGGCAGCCACAAATAGCGGCGGCTGCAGTCATGGCGGCGGAGCTGCTACTGTATATGCAGCAGCTCAACCGCAACAGCAGCAAGTGCAACAGCAGTTGCTGCTGTCGGGTGGGAAAGAGGATTTGGGGGCATTGGCGGAAATTGGAAGACAGTGTGAAGAGATTAAGGAGTCCTAAATTAGCGGGATCATCACATGGGCCGGCTCCCCCATTGAACAAGGCTCAAATCGAGACGGCAATGGATTATTTGAGTGATTGGGTATATGAATGTTGTGGGACAGTGTCATTTTCAAGTCTTGAACATCCTAAGTTTAAGGCATTCTTAAACCAGGTTGGATTACCTGAGATTTCAAGAAAAGAGTTTGTCGGGTCAAGATTAGATGCTAAATATGAAGAATCCAGGGCTGAATCCGAAGCTAAAATCCGGGACGCGATGTTTTTCCAGATTGCCTCTGATGGTTGGAATTGGAAGTCTTCCAAGAATTGTGGAGAGGAGAATTTAGTGAATTTGGCTGTGAATTTACCAAATGGGACAAGTGTTTTCAGAAGGGCAATTTTTACTAGTGGATATGTTCCTTCAAAATATGCAGAGGAAGTTTTATGGGAAACGATTTCCGAAATTTGTGGGAATAATAATAATAATAATTTGCAACAATGTGCTGGAATTGTTTCAGACAAGTTTAAGGCTAAAGCATTGAGGAATTTAGAGAATCAACATCATTGGATGGTAAATCTTTCTTGTCAATATCAAGGGATCTTCGGATTGATTAAGGATTTTAGCAAGGAGCTTTCTTTATTCAAGAATGTGACTGGGAATTGTTTAAAGCTCGTGAATTTCGTTAATAATAAGTCCCAAATAAGGAATAGCTTTCATAAATATCAGTTGCAGGAGTATGGTTATGCTGGATTACTAAGATCACCACCTTTACGGGGTTTCGAAGGCTCTGATTTTGAACATGTTTTTACTATGGTGGAAGACATTTTGAGCTCGGCTCGGGCACTTCAACTAGTATTGCACGACGAATCGTATAAGATTATATCTATGGAGGAGCCACTAGCAAGAGACATTGAAGAAATGATGAGGAATCCACACTTTTGGAACGAATTGGAGGCGGTCCATTCGCTAGTAAAGTTGGTTAAGGCCATGGCTCAAGATATCGAAACAGAGAAGCCAAGAGTTGGACAATGCATTCCCTTGTGGGAAGAACTCAAAATGAAGGTGAAAGATTGGTGTTCTAAGTTTGACATTGCTGAAGGGGCAATTGAGAAACTAATTGAAAAGAGGTTTAAGAAGAATTATCATCCAGCTTGGGCAGCGGCGTTCATTCTTGATCCGATTTACTTGATGAGAGACTCAAGTGGGAAATATTTGCCCCCCTTCAAATGCTTAACACCAGATCAAGAAAAAGACGTCGATAAACTCATAACAAGACTTGTTTCAAGAGAAGAAGCTCATATTGCTTTAATGGAGCTGATGAAATGGAGAACTGAAGGGCTTGATCCGGTATATGCTCAAGCGGTACAAATGAAACAAAGGGATCCAATCACAGGCAAAATGAGAATTGCTAATCCACAAAGTAGTAGACTTGTTTGGGAAACTTATCTAACCGAGTTTAAATCTTTGGGAAAAGTTGCAGTTAGATTAATTTTCCTTCATGCTACATCAAGTGTTGGATTCAAATGTAATCGGTCTTTATTGAAATGGGTTAGTGCTCATTGTTCCCATTCAAGAATTGCCATGGATAGAGCTCACAAGTTGGTTTTCATTGCAGCAGCTCATTCGAAGCTCAAAAGGCGGGATTTTTCCAATGATGAGGATAATGATGCACAACTCTTTGCTTTGGCTAATGGTGAGGATGATGTGCTCAATGATGTTTTTTGTTGATACTTCCTCTGTGTAACATTCATTTTTTGACCTTTTTCCGGATTAATTCTTTTCGCTACTCGGTTAGTCCTTTCTTTTGTTATTAACATTTTGGAGATGTTTGTTGATGGACATTAGTTCATCCCAAGAGGCTTGGCTTCTTGTTTGTAATAAAAGAGGTCATTCTTTTACCTTATGATCTAGCTTTTGATTCTTAAAATTAATTTGTTGTTTGTAATCTTGTCAATTATTCTGTTATATCAAAGCTGTCCTATATTGGCGGTTGTTAAAAGGGGTTCGTTCAGACAAGCTTTCTTTGCTCCTTGTGCTGCAACCGCTGTCTTTTTACACTCGATCATCAGCTTTACAATAAACTGAATTCCTTTTGGTAAAAGAATTGTTTCAATATAGCACTGGTAAAGCTTATTTGTGAGAAGAACCGAGGAATTAAGGTCTTTAGCAGTCGCTCTTTACATTGTTTTTTACTTTCAGGGGTAGACAATTATGAACCGCCTTGAATCGACCTTTCCTACGTGAAAGAACTATTCAAGTCATATGTTATCTTCTGATTTCTGAAAAATTAAGGGTTGAGCTCAGATAAAACCTTTTTATGTTCATTCTCTTGTTTTTCTTCCTAGTTCAAATGTCATAATTTCTTGTTTTAAGCATCTTTATAGTACAATAGATTTGTTGTTTTTATTCTTACCCACATGATAATACTCATAGCAATTATGCCAAAACACCGGGAATCCATCATCATAGAGGTAAAATCGAACACATTGAGGCAATTATGGTCCCTCTGATTTCTTGAGTTATCATCATTGATAGGACTTCTCACCTTGAAGTTGGACGTTTTTCCTGGCATGGTACGGCTTTCTGGAAAAAGGTTAGCGCAATTAGTGTTCCAACTCTGAGATATGGTGAGCTTTTATATAAATCGGAACGTTTAACTGTCCTTGCTTCACCTGTATTCTTAGGCCCTCCATTACTTGTGGGACTAATCAGTTTGTCAAACGACACTTACATGTTACATAAAACAATAATTATTCTCCTCTCATTTGAAATTATGATACTAGGTAGCAGAAAACCAGGATTATATACATTTCCTTTGTGACTCTTCTTGTCAAGAATGTTTCTTGTTTTTGTTTTAACCAGGAATGTTTGCATTAGGAGACGGTAATCTGCTGATAATTTTACCGTAATAAGTATATATTTGAATAGATAATCTTTTTTTTTACTGAAGAATAAAGTACGATTCTAGTGAATTCATTTCTTTCCCCTCGATAGACTAGGGAGACCGTCATGGGATGCTTTGCTAAAGAGATATGGTTAGATCGTGATTCTGGGAAGAGCTTTAATTGCGGGGAGAGGATACAAATGTCGAACCTGAGCCCCACCGTTAAAGAAGTGGAAGTCTATCATTGCTAAAAAAAGGTTACAAAGAAGGCCCCAAACCTTAAGAAACTGTCGGCATGAATCAACACCAAAGATGCTTGATAGTGATTTGGCAACTAATAAGACTAACTAAACTTTTGCTGGTCTCAAATAGCATAAATTTTATTTTGGTAGGTGAGTAAGTTTAAAACTTACATCCAAACCAATCAATACAATACACGTAGGCAAAAAGTCAATTATCTTTCCTATTAATTTGCATTTTTTAGCTTATGTGTATTGTATTCAAAACCAATTGGTTATATGTTATTTGGATCTTTATTAGACACTCGATGTGAGACTTCATATGACCCTTCTTGGGTCGTACGGGGACAATTATAATCCACTTGGGCATTATGAGCCCACACATCCTGCCTAAGGGTCTGCTCTGATATCATATGAAAATTAGTTCATGGGCCTTCATATCCTCTTAAAACCAATTGGCTAGGACAGGTGTTAACCCACGAGCTTATATGTTATTTGAATCTTCCTTATACACTCGATGTGAGACTTTATATTTTCAACATTTCTATTAACATGATCATCACACATCATTTGTGTTCTAAATTTTCATTTTTCTTTGATGAATTTGACGTTTTCTTGAGTTGCAGCAAAGATCTATGAGACGAAATATCATTTGCAGACGATAGTTTATGCGCGTAAGATCATTACTCCCTCCATTCCCTATTAATTGTCGTTTAGGAGATATCTACGTATCCAAATTAATTGTCGTTTAAGATTTTTTTATTAGTTGTCAACAATTTATTTCAATTATACCCTCAACATTTTCCTTTCTTTTCTTGATGATGTATTAGTGAGAGAGAGGAAAGGTGGGGTAATATTGGAAATTTAGGTAAAAATGACAACTTCCTTAATTTTTTCAAATTGTCTAAAGAGTCTTATATTTAGGAATGGAGGGAGTACTTTATATTCTTTCTACTAACAAGTTTGATGATTTGGGCTAATGGAGCCTTGATTAGTAAGGTAATGAGGAATAAGATTGTGTAACAAACTTTTGGATTTTTGTTGTCTGAGTATGACTTGACATTGTGTTTTTCAAGATAAAGCAAAAACTTTGTTTTCCTTCTCTTTGAATCTTACTGTTTTACACGTGGGAGTCTTGTGTACTGGATACGACATTTTTATTTGGAATCTTACTGTTTTACAAGAAGATTTTACTGAACTTTGGCTTTGAGTTGATTTATTTGTCTTAGTAATACTTGAATTTGGTGAACTTTGCTATGTTTTTCTCTCTTTGTTTTTTCTCCTACCAATTTTGGAGACTTCTGCTATATTGTGTCCTCTCCTATACATAATTCAGTACATACATGGAAAATTCTTATTGGACCAATGTTTCTCCAATTAATCCGAGCAAATTAGGGGCAAAATTGTCCAAATAAGAGTTAAGTAACTCTTTTTTTACCCTTTTGCCGTATTCGGTGTCTACCGCCAACGTGGTGAATAATCTGGTTAGACTTTACGGTTGGCAGAGCATGTCCCGTAGTTTTTACTCGGAGCCCAATAACCGTGAGAAAATCCCACGAGAGTCGATGTACACCGAATGAGCACTATCCTACTGCATAAGTAGTTATATATAGATAGGGGTGTCAATCGAGCTATGTGAGCCGAGCTTGGCTTAGCTCCCGCTCAGCTCACATAAAAATTGGAAAGCTCAGCTCACGCTCAGCCCGGTAAAGCTCACAAACAGTGACCTCACGCTCAGCTCACATTTTAATGTGAGCTCGAGCTGAGTTCACGCGCCTCACGAGCTAAATTTATATTAGCAAAAAAGCAAAAATCCTATAGCAAGAATAATATAATACAATGAGTAATGAAACTAAATTCTGACAATAATACAAATATACATAATAATACAATGATACTTAATTCTTGAAGCAAAATAAGCTAATAAAAAGAGAACAAAAGATAAATTCATAGCAAGATCAAAGGTTAAAGAATCTACATACAACGTAGACAAAAATTCTTATATAGACTAAAACAATAGAAATAGATTTTATAGGTCTTCTTCTTTTTAATTAGTATTATTATTATATATATATAGATAGATAGATAATATTTTAATTATATTATTCTTATTCGGGTTTGAGCTTTTTTCGGGCTGAGTGAAGTCAAGCTCACGCTCAACTCACATAAAATTCGAGCTTGAATATTGAGGTCACGCTCAGCTCAGCTCATGCTCACATTTTTTCGAGCTATGTGATCGGCCCAAACCCGTTGACACCCCTATATATAGACAAAGTAATTCAGTCAAGAATGATGCAATATATAAACAGCAAAAGAGTCAGTGTAACCAACACAAGTTGGCTCAGTTGGTAAGGAGTTGACACGTCCTTACAAAGGTCAAGTGTTCAATTCCCGCTGCCGACGTGAGGGCTGTGTTGGTGGGTGATCTGTAAGTACCCTTGTAAGCGACTTATGGTCCCTAGGGCCTGCCCTGACCCGTGATGGTGACCGGAGCCGAACCCACCCGAACTTTTCTTTACCAAAAAAAAAGAGTCAGTGTACACCGAATGAGCACTATCCTACTGCATTAGGTAGAGGGTGATTTAAGTCCTCAGCTTTGCTCATCATCATAAGTATTAGTTCAGCTAAATCATTTCCCTTCCAATAATGGAAAGTTGACACCACAAGTTTTTTACATCTCTGTTAGTACTAAACCAACTAAAGAATTTTCAAGAAATCATGCTAATCAACTTTCAAATCCCTCATTGTTGAGACCCCACAAAGCATTTTGAACTACTTCTATTAAATACTGTTTTAATCCCTCCATTCATATTTAATTATCGTTTATGAGATATATATATATATATATATATCCAAATTAATTGTCATTTATATATCTTTTATTATGTGTCAATAATTTATTCCAGTTATACTCTCAACATATCTTTTATTAAGAAACAAAAGAAAGAGGAGGAAGACAGTCGAAGGGGAAAAGTGAGAGAGGAAGGGAAGGGTATTATTGAAATTATAGTAGAAAAATTACTGTTTGTTTGAGTTTCTTAATTTTTTTAAAATGTCTGAAGCATCCTACATTGAAAAAATGAAGGGAGTACGAAATAAAGAGACGTTGAAGAGATAATACAAAACATTCAAACTCTCTGCTCTTTTTCACCACATTTTTTATTTCACAACCACTCGCTAAGTCACCAACCATCACTATTATCATTAGAAAACAATGGAAGGTTAAAAAAAAAAAATTAAATTAAATTTTTTGATAATTAAACTTTTGGTGAGCCAAGATAAGATTAGAAAAGTAGAAATAATGAATGGAGTAGAGGGGAGATGATACTACTGCTAGTATTATTATTGTTATTGGTGGCTATATAACTTTATGTCATGTATTTACTCAAATTTTAGTGGAAAGACAAAAATTCGTGTGAGATTAGTTACAAAGTCTAAACTAAAAACACTGATTAACACTGACTAAATCATCACTCCGGCTCCTATGCGGAACAGGAAAAGTTCCGCACCGTACGGAATAATTTGGGTCGTTGGATGATAGCTTTGAACGGTGCAGATTTGGAGAGAATTTTTTTTTTTTTTAAATCCAACCGCAACTTTCTCTCTCCAATTTTAGGTCGTTAAAATTGTCATCCGACGATCCAGATTGTTCCGCACGATGCGAAATTTTCCTTGTTCCGTATAGGAGCCGGACTGCTAAATCACCTACTAATTAAAGAAAATACTCTTAAGAACTCCATTTTCACTTTTGATGACGGAACTAGATCTTTGACTTCGGGGAAACAAGGATATATAAAGGAGCTTTGGAAAAAAAAAATTGAGTGACAAATTTAAAAAGAGTAAATAATTATTTAGGCTACTAAACTATTTACGTTTGTTGTTTTGAAACACTTAACCATTTTTTTGGCAAATTATATACCTTAGTATTTACGTGTCACTGAAAATAAACCGCTATTATTTTTTTGTGGTGGTTTATGGTCAAATCAGACACGTGTCGGGCATGTAAACAATAATCCATAGGCAAAAATGGAAGTATACACTAATCTCACTCTGTGCATAGTCTTTATTTGTTACTGTTTGATTCCTGAAAGATAAAGAGATGGATTTATTTTCACCCACGAATATTTTTACACACTAACCTCCATTTTTACCCTTCGATTATGGTCACATGCCCGACACATGTCTAATTTGTCCGGAAACCACCAGAAAAAATAACGATGATTTATTTTCAGTCACATGTAAATATTAAGGTTATATAGTTAGTCAATAATAATTAAGTGCCCAAAACAGTACAATGTACATAGTTTAGTAATCTAAACAACTATTTAATTAATTTAAAAAATGAAATGAACTAAAAGTATAAAAATCAATATCGGGGATGGCAGTGGCGCCTCACCCTCTTGTTTGAAGTTAGTTCATGTCTATTGTGAAGTTAGATGGTAGATGTGTTTTCACTTGAAAATATAGTTCTACTAAATTTTTTATTGACAAAATTTTCACCACTGAAGACTTTTCCTGTATTTTATGTATTGAAAAGGAGTCCAATTCATTTTGTCTCTGTTTCATCGGTTTGGATCGTCTCTTAATATTTCTTATGATACTTTAAGGTAAATTTTAAATGTGAATAAAACTACAATTATGAATATTACAGAGAGTGTACGAATGATATGGTGTGGTACTCCCTCCACTACCGCTCAGCAAATAGAAAAGAAAAAGAAAGAAAAATAAATAAATAAAAAAAGAGGAGGGAGTAACCTACAATTAGGGATAAAGCAATGACTTTTAGGTTGAGGGGGTGAAAAACTGCAACAGTATGCCAAATTACATATAAAAATTGCAAAAAAAAATAAATATTTGGGGACAAATTCGATCAAATATTCTAAACTCCATATAAAATTTACTATATCTTCTAGAATTTTTTAAAATTTCGGGGGCGACTGGCTTATCTTCGTCCTGCCTACAATCATGGATGTTAGGACGACAAATTCTCTTTCTACAATCAGAGGCGGATCCACATGGTTGTCAAGGTATGCCCAGGACCACCCAAGTTTGGCTAAGTAACACGGATCGGAAGATCTGACAAAACTATTAAAAAAATATTTCATGATAAATTTAAACTAATAGAACTTAAAAGTTGAAATTAAAACACAAACTAACAAGTAATAAACTTCAAAGCAAACCAACAATTCATAAACAAGAGTGGGTCTTATATGCAAATAAAGTAAAGGACTAGTGTAAAAATGAAAATGCTTCTTAAAATTTTCTAACTTTTCACTAAAATACTAGCCCATACGATGACTGGATCAGGGAAAAAAATTTCATCTGAGTCATTTAATATACTACAATAATTGATCATGGTTATTTATACATTTATTATCTAAATGGAGTAAAATATATCATATATAATTAAAAAAATTACTGGGGTTATTTGATATATACAATAATTCACTGGGGTCATTTATTATCTAAATGGAGTAAAATACATCATATATAATTAAAAAAAAAAATAAATTTCGTGGGGTCATTTGACCCCACTCAGCCTTATGTGGATCCGTCGCTGAGCCCACACCGGAACATTCCCCTTTTCTCTTTAATCTACATATTCCAGAAAGATTCCAGAGCCAGAGACCAAAATCGTTTCTTTTTTCTTGTCTGCTTCGTCTTCAAATTTTTTTCCAGCAGGTTCCCCCTGCTCCAGCCACCCTCTCGGCGACATCAAGGAGAAGCGCGGCCCTTTCTCTTCTTTTCCCAGCAGGTTTCATTTTTTTTTTCAATAAATTTTATTTTGTCAATATTCAATAATATGTAGTTTGTTTTTTTAGTCAATTTAGATGAAGAATTGAGTTAATTATGTTTTGATTGAGCCAATATTTTGTTAAAAAAAATGTTGTATCATCTTGTAGTAACCTTGAGATCACAGTGCCTGACATGGATTCACAATACGTGAGACATAATAAATCAGCCCGTCTTGCACCTTTTATGTCAACATTGCACCATTTCAAAAATGATTGTTTTATTCATGTCATAGATTTGATATTGAAAGAATTGAATGACCGGTTTACTCCTGAAAATTCTGAATTGTTGCAATGTATCACATGTTTGAGTCCTTGCTCTTCATTTGAAGCTTTTGACACTAAATCACTTGTGAGATTGGCAAGACTGTATCCAAATGACTTTGAGGATGTTACTGATAAGGAGTTGTCTGGTCAACTTGAGAATTATATTCAGAGTGTCAAGATGGATGATAATATTTCCAAGTTGAAGGGGATGTCGGATCTTTCTAAGACTCTTGTCAGAACAAAAAAGCACAAGACTTTTAGATTTGTGTACCGACTTGTAAAGCTAGCTTTGGCATTACCACTGGCGACAGCAACTGTTGAAAGAGTGTTTTCAGGATTGAATTATGTGAAGAATGAGAAGAGAAATAGAATGGTGAATCCATGGCTCAATGATTGCTTAGTTACTTATGTGGAGAAAGAAGTGTTTAGCACAATCGATGATATGGATAGGGGTGAGCACCGAATTCGAATTGGCCAATTCGGTCATTTGAATTCGGTTTTTTCATTTTTTTCATTTTTTCATACCTAAAAAAAACGATCGAATTCGGAACCGAATTCGATTTCACCAAATTCGAATTGGCCGAATTGGTGAATTCGGAATTCGGTTTCGACCGAATTTGCCAAATTGGAGCAGATTTAGTTTTGTTTAGACAAAAAAAATAGTAAAAGAATTAAATTGAAGAATTGAGGCAAACTAAAACATACTTCTCTATGGTCTTCTTGTACACTCTGACTGTACTGGAACAGAAATGGCAACAAATCAGGCCATTCTCTGGCCTGTACTGTGTATTTTGCTATTATACTCACCACATTTGCACTTGCTTTCAAAAGAAACGAAATAGGGATTTACCTATTAAATCTTTCCCACGCTATGATCCTCAACAACTCAAAAAAGAAACAAAGATGGGATTTACCTATTAAATCTTAGAGGCGGCGATGGATAGAGGAGAGGAGAGGCGGCGCTGGTGGAGGGAGACGGTGATGGGTGGAAGAGAAGAGATGTGACGCCAGTTGAGGGAGGCGATGGATGGATGGAGGAGAGGAGAGTCGGCGCCTGTGGAGGGAGGCGGTGGAACACTGGAACCGAGAGGGAGAGGGAGGGAGGCGGGGTGTGTTTTGTGTGTGAGAGTAGATTTAGGTTAGGGTTAGGTTTTTTATTATTATAACTTACTATATATATTTATTATATTATAATATTATTACTTTATTTAAAAATTTGAATTCGAATTCGGCCAGACCCAATTTGGTCTGACCGAAACCGCACCAATTTCGCCAAATTCGAATTCGGTCATGCCCGAATTATCGAAACCAAATTGCCAAATTCAATTCGAATTCGGTCGGAATTCGGCAAAAACCGAATTTGCTCACCCCTAGATTTGGATATCATCAAACGTTTTCAAGCAATGACCAAGAGCAGGATGCAATTGCCCTGAATTAGAATCAGACATTTACTTTTGAGTTCTAATTTAAGATATCGTTTGGTTATGTAATATTGGTATACTTTTGCCGATAACCGTTTTCTTCTATATTTTAAATTGTTGAGGGACCACAAAAATTTCAATCATGAATCCGCCTCTGTCTACAATAATCTTTTCCTCTTATAATGCTCTCTTGTTATTATTATTATTATCATTAAGCTCTCTTCACCTTTTCCGTGTACCTTTCTACCATCTTTCTTCATTCTCCATTCCCTTTGCCTCTAATATTGAGGTGAAAATAAACTTTTCTTCACCATTTAGGGCAATAATAAATTATATAAATAAAAAATAATATTCACAATACAAAGGCAAGAAAGAAGAGCTATGTTTGAGTAAAAATTATAAAAGTCATGTATAAAAGTAATTTAAGTATGCCATTTATGTCACAAATAGTTTTTCGATATCTTTTCTGTGACACAGAAAATTTCGCATGCAATAAGTGTCATAATACGGCAGAGAGTCGGTGGTTTCCGACAACCTCTTTTCACATGTCATCCATTGCATTCTAATTTAGAAATAATATTGATGGTTCGACAAACCATCAAATTCTCCTTCCAAAATGTACATTCATTGGACAAGGATAAGGATAAACTATTTTTTACTAACATTTTGGAGGGAGAATTAGATATTTTGACAATTTTACCCTCTTATCCTTGTCCAATGAATGTACATTTTGGAGGGAGAATTGGATAGTTTGGCAGACTGCCGGAAACCACCGTCCCTCCGCTATATTATGACACTTATAGCACGCGCTTTTTTTTTATAGTAAAAAAGACAACGAAAAACTATTTATGGCAAAAATAACACACGTAATTACTTTTATAGCAAAAATAGCTATTTACTCTTTTTTCTTTTAAATAATCTTGGAGGACAATATTTAATATTTACAAAGATATTATAGAAAAGAAATAACTTCTTTTACAGAAAACCTAGCAGTTTAAAAATATTAGAAAGAGACTAGGGATGACGATGGGGCAGATCGGGCGGGTATTTCAATACCCAATCCCGCCCCGCGCAGGTGATCCATCGCCCCGTCCTGCCCCGTGACCCGTTGCGGATCAAGAAATTTCGTCCCGCGTGGGGCGGATTTGACCTTCCCCGCCCCACCCTACTTTTTATTTTAAAAAAATCATTAATATTAGCATAGAAATAGAGCCTCCAACAAACACAATTAGTACATTTTATCCCAAATCAATCTTCAAATAAGTACAATTAGTATATTAAAGAGAAAATTAAACATGATTAGGTCTAATAATATAATATGGATGGGGCAGAATGGGGTGGGTCTCACATAAAATTTATCCTCGATCTGTCCCGTTTGCGGGGCGGGTCTGATTTGTCCCATTCTCTTTACGGGGCAGGCGGATTTACCCCAAAAGGCATTGGAGTAAGGCGGGTCAACGAATCGCGGGTGAAATTGCCATCCCTAAAAGAGACCACCATCTTTTGTCTCTTTATCATAGTCTATATTTTTTCTTTTTTCTTTTTTCTAGGCAGTCATCGAATTAATTGCTCCGGTATTTTCCACTTGAAAAAGTCCTCCATCTTTGTTGTTCTTCCATCAAACCCCACTTTTGTGTGTTTGTTGCATTTCTCATATGTTTTCCCTCTTTTTCTATGATATTCTTTCGTTTTAAATTTAATATACATTTGAATAAAAAAAGTGAACGTTCAATTTAAAGCGAGAGAAGTATTTAGTAAATGTGATCATATAAGAATTTTCTTGCCACAGAATATTTGTTTGTATTATAGTTTGGTTTTGAAATATGAGAACTTATTTTGAAACTATTTGCTTAGTTATACAATTAGGCTAGCTGATAAGAAAACACCTTGAGTAGTGTAATTAGTATGCCAATATTCCCTCCATATCAAATTATATGTCCACTTTATAGTTTACACGAGAATTAAAGTTTCATCAAATTCTATAGTATGATATCGTAAAATGTCAAACATGAATCTATTTAATTTTACTCACAATTTAATTCTACCTTTCTTCTTTTTCTCTATTCTTCTATCTCCAACATTCAATGTAAGATGTAAGATTGAAAAAATTATTATTAATGAATAGTTAATTTATGACAAATTAAAAAAAAAAATGTGGACAGTTAATTTGAGACGGATAAAGTACCTTTTTTAGTGGTCTATAATTACAAAATAGGACAACATGCTTTCCACAAATATAGAAAACCCCTAATGTCCTCCAATATTGGCATCTTTGTTATGGTTCTTGGTCTACATCAAGAATGATAATCTATTTAAAAAATATTAATCTAGTGGTAAATATATTATAATACATATATGTTTAGCTTAGCGGTATGATTTTTCTAGATAAGCTAGGTTGACAAATGAGGATTCACTTTTACTTATTAGATGGACCAACATTAATTTACCCTTCTTCTCATTATTTTTTTCAATCATATATTTACTACTTTTGGTTTTACTCATATTCTTTTGTGTTTTTACTTTTTAGGTGTATAATTGTACATTTAATTCACTAATATTAGACTAATGAATTTTTAAGTCCCACTTTTGTTAATTGTTATCGCGGTCATTTGAAAACCCAAAATTACCCTTCATCCGGATGCCGGAAGCTAGTAAGAGTGTGAAGATAGCTTTGTCTCTCCCTTTGGTGAACATTTTCTTTTAATTTAAAAAAAAAAAATGAAAGACATTGCATAAGGTTTCAAAAAATTAGATACTAATTAATAGGTGTCTACATTGTTTTAATATCTTTCATGATTGGTTATATATGTATTTGTTTTATTGCATGCGAGATGTGAGAAGAACACGCATAAAAACAATTGTTACCAATTAAATTTTAACATTAAAAGAGTTGTTTTATCGATTATATTATAAATAAAAATGTGCATTGATTTTTAAAACAAAAGAATACTTATCTAGTTTTCTTCAGAGAAAAAAAAAAGACACTTAAATTATCTTCCAATTTCTTTGGCAATACCATTTTCGTACTTTTGGTACTTTTCACTCTTAAAAAACTAGTCACATGCAATATCTTTAACCAAGATGAAGACTGCCTAAGAAGGACTTGAAGACTAATTTTGGTACTTTTGGGAAGTTCAAAGATGATAGATAATAGAGGTTAAAAACGGGTGAAAATCGTCTGTCCCCTATCCCAATTTATGTCCTCAACCAATTAGAATTCGTCATGTATATATTTCTTCCAATTATATATACACATGTCGAATTGTGATTGGTTAAGTACATGGATGAGAACATACACGGGGACACATGATTTTTTGCCCTAAAAAACCAAGAATGGCATGGTATTATGAAAACGAAAATTGAGTCATGATCAAAAGGGGTAAAATTGTCAAAAAGATAAGAAAACTTCTTACTTTCTATATATAGAATACTTTTTATAATGAATTGTTGAGTCACAAATTTTATGATAAATTTAGTTTAAATAACATTATCCTTTAAAAAACACGTTCTTAATCAGTATTGTGATAAAAGACTATATATTTTACTAATGAATATATAATTTGCCGTTAACCACATCATAAATAAGAGTTTTCCGTATAAATAAATCTCTTAAAAAGTAGTACAAAATTTAAAAGCACCACTTGTTATTTGTACTTGAAATATGAAAAATTGTTTAAAAAAGGGTGAAGTAACTCCCTCCTCTATTTATAAGAAGATCAACTGCGATATTTTACACTTTTATCTCTCATCTTAATCCATCGATCAAGTAGTATTTTTTTTTTTTTTTTTGGAAAATTATTGACTAAAGTCAGCTTATATAAAATATAAAAAGAAAAAAGAATGGGTCCAAAAAAGGTTCTCAAATCTGCCACCAATCAAGCAGTTGGATTTTCAAAGATTTTTTCTGGTTTGCAGATTTATCCACATCAACATAAAAAAATATTTATCTTATGATATTAATACATCTGAATCGCATGATTCAATGTATCATGGTCCATATTAGAATCAACGGAAAATTCAATCCTATGACAGTTCTTGTGGGACTTGTCATACATCTCTCTCATATGAATTAAACGAGATATACTTGCAAATGTAGGCTCTGCTCAACTCATATAAAAGAACTATAAAACAAGTTTCACAAGAACGGTATTAGGATTGAATGATTCCAAAATCAACCATTTTCAAATGGAAATCGTACCAAAAGTTGGTGAGATACATTGATGATAATAGCAACAAACTACTTTGGTGTTTTTTTTTGTTTTTTTTATTTTTGTAGCCCTAATTACATACACGCACACACATGAGTGAGGGATGTTTCCACAGTTTTATATCAAGTATCACAGTCCGGTTCCTATGCGGAACAGCTTTTTTTCCGCATGTGCGGAACAACTGGAGCCGTCGGATGAGATTTTGAACGGTCCAGATCAGGAGAGAGACTTAAAAAAATTTTATTATTTTTTTAATCAGCCGCAACTTTTCTCTCTCCTGATCTAAACCGTTAAAAATCTCATCTGACGGTCAGGATTTTGTCCCGCACATGCGGAACAAAACCCTGTTCCGCATAGGAGCCGTGAGCCAAGTATCAACACACGAGAAAGTAGAATCCATAATTGTTGGTTCCAAATCAATTATTATACTCCATATTCTCTCCTACCCACGCACCCACACATGTTTAATCAAATTATTATAATTATAAAAATATTTCTCTTTTTGTCCCAGGGAAGGGAGGGGTGTCGAGCCCAGTGCACTCACGAGTCCCCAACCCATGCCAAGTGCTTCCCCACTGTGGGAGCAACTCTCATGACTCTTTATGTGTTTGGTAATCATAATATAGTAATGAAAGTAAAGTTTAGTGTGTCTTCTTTTTCACGTATTGGTTTTGGTTAACTTTTCCTGATTTTTTTTATTATTTTCATGGTGAAATGATTGTTGAATAAAATAATAATCAAAGAGTATAAAAAGAAAAAATGATACTTGTCAATTTATTTTTAGTGAAACAAAATATTAAATACGGCTAGAAGATTTAATCCAAATACTATAGAATTGAAAGGAACCACAGGAAAGCCTGGTGGAGGAAATGGAAGTCGAAATGTTTGGTTGAACCAATGCTATATTACTCAACATGAGCTGCTTTAGTGGTCAAACTGAAGCCTCGTGACATAGAGGTTATTAGTTTAAATTTTATTTTTCGCTTCTTAAATCTTTGTATTTTTTGTAATAGATAGATTCTTCTCCCCAGATAAATAAAAAAAATAAAAATAAATAGTATTCAGCATGAGGTGAAAAAAAAAAACTAAGCTCCATTGAAATGTCCCAATATTTGGCTATGATGTAGGTGCAATAGCATTCTCTCCAAATAAAGGTAATACAATAAGCTTTTGATCTATTAGCCAATTAAAGTTTATACAAATATATTACACTATAAATAAGTAATAATGTTTATACAAATATGGAGCTATTTACTCGTAACTTTTGATTGCAATGGAGGTAGGATACAAAAATTAAGATTTTTTTTAAATAAAATATCAATAGTACTTTTTAAAATAGATTTAGTGGTATATAAGTTATATTTAAGATAATATTAATATTTTGATTAACAAAATATCTTTGATTTTACTTCCTTAATTTTCGTTATTTGTCCTGAAAGTCTTATATTTAGGAATGGAAGGAGTATATAAAACGGCAAAAAATCCTCTGTCCCTGTGTATGTCTCCATTCCTGTCTCCAACCAATCACAATTCACCATGTGTATATATAATTAAAAAAAATATTTATATAATAAATTATAATTATTTGGGGATAGGAATGGAGACATACATGGGTACAGAGGATTTTCACCCATATAAAACGGAGAAGCAATCATTTTCAAACCATCCATTAGCTCAAGTTAGAAAGTCTGATAATGCTTCTGGCTATCTTGGGCCTCCTATGGCCCAAAATATCTCAAGGTAAAAACAGAAAACACATGAGGATAAAATGGCCCAACATGCTTCTTGAAGCAAAATAAAAAATAACATAAAAATATCATCGCCCACCGTGGGGCTCGAACCCACGACCACAAGGTTAAGAGCCTTGCGCTCTACCAACTGAGCTAGACGGGCTTGTTATGAAGATTATGGGTAAATATAATTATTCTTCTATTTGTTTCCACATGAAACCGCACCATCTTAAAAGTTGAATAAAACATTTTTTTTGCCTCAAAGTGCATAATCTCCAATAGGGTGTTCATGCCTCGGTTTGTTTCGGTTTTACACATTTTTTAAATCAAACTGAAACATTCGGTTTGACATTTTTTAAAATATTAAAAATTTCAAACCGATGCATTTAGTTTGGTTTAGTTGCTCGTTTTTGTGAGATACAAAATATGTTAATTATAAAGTAAAAATAAAACAAAAAAATTATTTATATAATTACTTAGTTGCTAAAAAAATAAAGAAATATGTATATTGTTTTCACAAGCTAAACACAATAAAAAAACAAAATAATGAAACATGCCTTATTGATCCTATTTCTTAAACTTCAAAATCATCCTACAAGAAAACAGAGCAAAACCAATACAAAAATACATCATTATTATTGCAAAATAAAACAAAACTTGTAGGCGGTTCTAAAATCACATACCAATAACTCTTCAATCTCTAAAGAACTTGTTTGTCATAGATATAAATAAGAAGTTGAATACCCCTTCATCTCAAAATAATGTTAATATTTAGATTTTTCACACATATTAAGACATTCCTAAAACCAATAAGAGTAAAAGACAAAAGATTAATATATCCTAATTAACTATTCCTTGGATATTGATATTGTAGTTAGAAGAAAAGTACGAAGATGGGTAAAAATGATAAAAGTTCAATAAATATTCATTGATATTGCAAATGTTAACATTATCTCGGAAAACAAAATTTAAAGTTGAAATATTAACACTATTTTGAGATGGAGGAGTATTTTTATTGCAAAATAGTCATTTAATATATATATATATATATATATATATATATATATATATATATATATATATATATATATATATATATATATATTCGGTTTGGATTATAACATTTTCTAAAGCAAACCGAAAGTTCGTTTTAATTTAGTTCAAACAGAAACCAGTCCAATGCACCGCTCAAACCGAAAAATCGATTTGGATTGGTCGGTTTCGCTTTTTCTTGAACACCCCTAATCTCTAATACAAACTTCTCAATTTATGCCTCACACTACTCTCACAAAAAAAATCACTTTTTTAATACGCGAGACAGAAAATTTCAAATAAAAAATCAATCCAAATAGAGGTGGTTTCTAAATGGTCCCAAAATTAGTTTCGGTCAGCCATATTCTCTTATCCGTTATTTCAACTTCTTTCGTCAGTAAAGATTTTACGGGTGGCCAAATCTGCCATTCCATTAAATAATTCACTATTTTTCGTCTGAAGGGTTGACGTGGCATAAGATACCTTGGTTAAACTACTACCACCACCTCTTTATTCCCACCAAAATCACAGCTACTCACCCCAATTTTTCGCTCAAAATTGGGAGAAAGAAGAAACCTAAAATCTCAAAATTAAACCAAGAATGATATTTTCAAAATTGTTATTGTTATGATTTCAAAACAGAATAATGTCTAAATACACTCTATTCCACGCATCATAGTGATTTTTGGAGCCTATTTCTTCTTTGGAAGGTTACATCTATTTTATTTTACACCAATACAATGGAATTAGAGAAGTTACAATCTCGAGGGCCTGGTAGACTTTAACTTTACCCCTAACCTTCATGGTTTTCTGCAAATGACTATGTTTAGTGCATCTATGCCTATTATTCACTACCCATGGGAAATTTGGGAACTGAAAAGGTAAGAATATTCTTAATCCCGCCTTCTTCTCACATAATATTCTCTGAACCCACCTGCGTGTAAATGTAGGATCAGTAAAATACACAAGTATTATATAGCAAAAAATTGTTTGTCCCCAACTGGTATCCTATGTCTGTCTCAATCAATCACAATTCATCACGTGAATGTAAATAATGACTTCTGAAGAAGTAAAATTGAAGGGATATCCACGTGACGAATTCTGAATAATTAGGATAGACATTTAGACATCAATTGGAGACATGCGATTTTTTCCGGTATTAAATGAAGAGAAGGGACAGGAATCGGGTAGCCCAAGTGGTAAGGCTACCCGGCCACGGGATGGAGGTCCCGTGGTCGATTCACGTATCGTCCCATGGCCGATTCACGTATCTCCCCTTGTGGGGCAAATAAATTCTCCTCCTTGTGAGGCTAAATTCCCTCCCCAGGCATGGGGCATGCTACAATCTCCCTATCTAGGGTACTCTCCGCTCTTCCCCTTCGGGGGCAATCGCCTTCGGGCGTCCAAAAAAAAAAAAAATGAAGAGAAGGGACTAACACCATTGATAACTGTCCCCCTCCCAGTCACCTCTACCCGAATGCAGCATAAAATTATCAATTTAGACATTACAAGACAATAGTTACATATTCATCATTTAATGATGCTTCTTAAAACATAGCAATTCTTGATTCATAAACTAAAATACAAAGCACAAGAAATATGACAACTACTTTATACCTATCTTAGATAAGAAGTTCACTGCAGGATAACACAGTTTAGCCCCCTCTGCAATAAACATTGAAACTCTTCCCCCAAAGGACTACACAAGATCACAATACCAAAACCCCATCAAAACCAGTGAATCATTCTGAACTATATTGGAAACAGTGAAAATATGCATACTAGAAAACAGACAAAAAAGGGGTTATCCAACAGAATCGGCTCTTCCCACATCTAATCAACTTTGAGAGTTTGCGATGAGATGTCATTTTGAACTTCGTTCTGTTTGCCGTTGCTTTTTGTTCCCTCTCGTAACTGAACAACATAACAAATATGTTAGCTAGACTTGGACATGTATATGCCAGAAACCAGATGAACAACAAGGAGTAAAACCAAGGACGAAACTAGAACATATATGTTAGGGGTGAATTATAAAGGAACAAAATCGTAGTATACTCGGGGAAAACATTTTAATGTTTTTTTTGGGTACGGGGTGACCCTCTAGTTCCGCGGTTAAGAAAAAGCATATGAACAAGTTACAAGGCGTAAATGAAAAAGTTTTCCCGAGTATACTACGATTATGTTCCTTGTAACTTGTTCATATGCTTTTTCTTAGGGGTGAAACTAGAGGGTCATCCCGCACCTAAGAACATGGTTAATGGAACTGTTAAGCTAAAACTACACCAAGATCTGTATATTTTCGAAAGATCATGACAATTGAAATAAACTAAGAGTCCATAAAACTTTTTGAAGTAGCAACTAATATGGAATCTCATACTGGAATTTTTCTGTCAGAAAGTTTTATCACTTTAATTTTTTTGTATGTCCATAAGATTTTCTTCATTGATGATGTGAATCCTATAAACTGTGATATTATTAATTCATCAGAAAATCATGCAAAGGATGCTACAAAATATAGACTTGTTACCTGCTGCAGGACCTTTTTCTGATATCGGTAGCCCTGTGGAGCAGTAAAAGGAGTAAATATTGTGAATTTGGAGCCAGCCGAAGAAATGATGACAATAAAAACATCAACTAATTCATAAAATCACCTTATCTGTTCCATAAATGTAATCACAGTAGGTGAAAACTGAGGCAAAATTACTTTGGCTCATCCCACCAACATAATGATGGTAGTCATGGTAATCTGGACCACCGTAGAAAGGTATATATTTTGTTAGGTTCCAAGGAAGATCATACCTGCATCATATGTTGTGATTAAAGAAAAGTAACAAATGTCCAAAGGCATGGCCGAGATGGCTCTAAAAGTCACAGAACAAAATGGAGGGCCATATGAGAAGCATTTGCAGAAGAGAAAGCATTCATTCCTGCTAATGAAACCATGATATCAAATATGTTTATCAAAGAGGAAAACTCAATTGCTTTCTAGATTACGAACAAAACTACACAAGTGATCAACTCAAAAATGTCAGTTTTGTAGCATTCTCTTGCTCAATAACAAAACAACTATAAATAATAAATTAACATTAAAAAAACATAATTTGGCATCGCAAAAAATATCTGAAGTTCTTTCAAGGACTACATAAGAGCAGATGCAAAGCATAGAACATTCTTCTTGTGTCAACTCAGTTGTACAACAGAAAACACCACGAACATTAACCTTAAATATCAGTTTTAAAGGTCATAACAAGTTTCTTTTGTCAGAAAGTGAAATGATGTAATCCAAAAAAAAAAACAAAAAGGTAGTTCACAATTTAGTCACATTGAATAGATATTCTACTTCTGCAGAGTTGAATTTGCAAGCTGCATTTTATGTGGCATAATTGATTGATTGAGGTTGGGAAAGATCATTAGTGATCAATACTTTCAGAAGTATTATATGAGATGATTAAGACATCCAAGACATTCTGACACATAGTAACCGTCAAGATTGCATATTTGTACTATTTGTGGTATCAAGTTCATCAAACAAGCACAAGGACCTGGCCTTCTTCATGGGTTTTTCTGCTATGCCTGTATATGCATGTAAAATCAATGGTCTAGCATCTCTTAGGCTCAAACCTTCCTAGTTCTAACCCTAAACAACATGGAAAAGATAGCAAAGCAGTCCTTCCCTAATGTTTTGAAAGAGAACTCTTTGTGGCTGTTAACATAGAGCTCATTAGAAGTTAAAGGATGTCTTACTAACATTAAGAAAGTAAATTAAAAGAAAACCACATAGTTGTAAAGCTCACTTTTCACACTTTTTTTCCCTCTTGTTTTATCTTTAGACTAAATATATTTTCTGCTCAGGAGTATTAAATTATGAGATTTCCAAATACTTCTCTTTTCATCTTTCATTTATCGTGTGTCAGGTTCAATAATTTTTCCCTTCTCTCCCTATGTTGATTTATAGCAGCCATATGGTAATTATGTAAAAGATGGTCCACTTATATGACTTGACAGCTAATGAGGTTGATCTAAAACCCAAGGTAGATTGTCCACTAGCAAAAAGAGAGGTGCAGAGCATGACAAAGGGTCATAGGTGCACTTTAACGAGCAACGTTTACTGTCAACATGGAATGACTTGCGACTTTATTGAGCTTGACAACTTCTCCAACCATGAGAAGGAAAGGAGCACTGGGATAGCTAAAAACACCATTAGGTCGAAAGTACAGTATGCTAATTAGTAGGGGCAGCTAAGTATGTGTAAATTTCTAGTTGAATTAAGAAAAGTAGATCTTTATCTCAAATACATCTAAAATGGAAAAAAAGGCGAAAGAAAAACAAAAAGGCTCGAATGGTTTGGCAGATTCTCATGCGTTACACGCTCGTTTGCCACTTTGTTCACAACTCTTCTCGCCTCCTGGCGACTAGCTACCTTTAGCTAGGAGCCTATTTTCCTTCTGCCCAACTCCTCAAAAACGTTCGACTTTAATGTGGTAAGCATATAGCTTGTGTTCCTTCTGAGCCAGGACTGATTTCATTCTTATCATGACAGATTTAGCTTACAAGGAAAGGATCAGGAAATCAGGACTTTTTTCCCAAAAGAAGCAAAGAAAACTATATTGCTCATGCATAAAAATACATCAAACAACTCCTCAAGTTTATTTTGGGTTCTGTTTTTACTACTGTTGCAACAATAAAGCAAAGAACTTTAAAAAACCCTTCCCCTATGGGCACTAAAGTTCAGCCAATCATCAATGATCTCACCTTTACAATTGCTTTATATGGGATAAACTAGAAGTCCCAAAAAGCAAACAGTGCAAGAAAAAGTTAGCAAAGCATGCTCTTAATACATTAATTTGGTCAAATTAGCACACAAATCAACCACCAAAATGACAAATATAATAATATCAATCAAGTGTTTTAAGGAGAGGGTAAAAAAGGTAAAGATCAAGCATGCATTACCCACTGTGAGTCTCAATAGCCTCAATCTGCCTCAAAGCAATCCACAACCAGAATGTAATCATATGCCCAGGGACCATGGCAGGCCCGAGAGCAGATGGGATCCCAAGGATCAAAATCTCCGCCCAATGAGCGTACGGCGCCGCGAAACCGATCGGCGCTGTGTATTCGTGATGAACCTTGTGAATTTTCTCATACCCCCATTTACAATGCAGAAACCTATGGGTCCAATAGTTTGTGTAATCTTCAATGATAAAATAAACCCCCAATTGAGCCAAGATTTCCCATGCGGATGGCAAAGGCAAACTAGTCCTGATCCCAATCATCTACATCGACAAAAAAATCAACAATCAAAATTCATCAAACACACAAACACTAAGCAAATTCGACCATAAAATCGCTGGAGATTCCGTGCATTGTTAAAAATTTGATATGCCCAGATGGAAAAGATCATTACTTTGATGGAGAGACTAAATCAAACACACAAAATTAAGCAAATTCAATTATAAAATAGCTTGAAAATTCCACAATCGTTAAGCCCAGATGGAAAAGATGATTACTTTGATTGAGGGATAAAATCGAACACAAAAGTTAAACAAATTCAATCATAAAATCAATCAAGATTCAATGCATTGTTGAAAAATTGATAACCCCAGATGGAAAAGATCATTACTTTCATTGAGGAATAAAATCAAACACATAAAATTCAAGCAAATTCAATCATAAAACTACTCTAAATTCACATGCATTGTTGAAAATTTGATAAGCCCAGATGGAAAAGATCATGACTTTCATTGAGGAATAAAATCAAACTCAATCATAAAATCAGTCAAAATTTCACATGCATTGTTGAAAAATTGATAAGCCCGGATGGAAAAAAATATGATTAATTACTTTGATTGAAGGATAAGAAACCAGCTGAAGAGGACCCACGACAAAAATAAAGCTCCACATAACGGATTTATAACAATTAAATACATCGGATAAAGAAAGATTAACTTTAGGCTGAATTTTATAAGGTTGAATTGAATTTCTGAAGAGAAATTCAAGAAAAAGATAGTAAAGAGGAACAAGAGAGAAAATCAAGAAAAGGAAAAGGATGTTATGGCAGTAGAGGAAGTAATCGGATTTATCAGCAGTGTAATTGAGCCAGATAGTTTCTACGGTGGTTAGGCTCCGACCAACGGCGGCTTCCGCCTCTTGAATGGTGGTGTATGGCAGCATTTTATTTTTTTTTGGACCGACTGTAAAGATTACTGGTGGAAAGGGCTTAGTATAGAAGTGGTGAGCTGTGAAATGGAGTTTAGTTGGTTACAATATGCGGGAAAGAACCGTTGGGGAAAAGTATATATTTAAACATGATCAGAGTTATTTGTACGTGTGAAACAAATATTAATTATAAAATGAATCTATTTGATAACTAAGTTTATTTTTTAGAGAATACGTGTTATTCTTACAATTAGATAAGAAACTTAAGCGCCCAACTGTATAGACAAACTGGTAAGACCTGAGACTATATGGGAGAAATTTGTCGGTAATAAAGATTTGAATCTTGTGTGGAGTACATTTATATTGAAATATTATTTTGGGGTTCGAATCTTATTAGCTCTCTCCCTCAGGTCTCAATAATCTATGTACATCCCTCTATTTAAAACTTGTTCAGTCTAGAGGCCTTTGACATATATTACGAGTTCCGCTTTTGGGTCTTTACTTCATGAGGCGAATGCAGGATTAGAAGTTTGGAGAGCCAAACTATAATATATGTAGACCCAAAAATGAATCGTTGCTCCTCAAAAAAATGACTTCTCTAGATGGGAAACTAGTTAAATGTTTATCTAAAAATGTAGGCCCTTGAGCAGATTCAACGTTAGCCCAAGATGTTGGTCTCTAACTAGAAAAATAAATGCTTGAGTTTGAGAAGCTTCTAAACAGTAAGTACATAAAATTCACTAGGATAAACGGTATTATTAAATTAGACAAAACAACACGCGGCGAAACTAAAGATGGCTAAAGCCCCTAAACTATAAGATAATTAAGCCTTTTCAAACCATACAAATGCGCGTCGAATCCAAACCAAGGGTTTAGTTAAGAAATGTCAGATTCCACCAAGTATACAAATGGAACTCAACCATACATATTCTCCAATTATATCTTCCAAATCGTCCACCCTAACAATCCACTCCTCCCTTCTAAAGAAATATTTTAATAAATAACCAAATATGATACTTGAGTTAAGATTTACTATAAAAAAAATTTGACAAAAATTTGGAAGCCTAAACCATACCCTTGATTTGGAAAGGAAAAAAAAAAATATAGGGGAACTCTTATTAAATCCGGTCTTAGTTTCCCCTTTAAATTTGATAGTTGAAAATTATTTTACACAAAAAAATACGTGTTCTGTACCAAATCCAATATGTGGGTGAATGGTGGCGAAGGGAAGAAATCCAAAGCCAGTGAGGAGTGTGTGAAGTATAGAGAGTTTGAGGAGAGCGGGAACAGTCCGGCTCAGGTGCGGAACAGGAAAAATTCCGCACCTGCGGAAAAACACTCTCAGCCGTCGGATGATATTTTGAACGGCCCAGATCTGGAGAGAGAAAAGTTGCGGTTGTACTTAAAATATTAAAAAAAAATTCTCTCTCCAGATCTGAGCTATTAAAAAATCTCATCCGACAGCTGAGAGTGTGTCTCGCATGTGCGGAACAAAAGGACGTTCGCATAGGAGCCGGGAGCGGGAAGAATGGACAAAATTGGAATCTTGTAAAGAGGACTGGTGGCTTTGTTTTGTGCCATTTTGGGTACATATTTCCAGAATTTGGGGAAAACTAATAGCATGGTATAGTACATTTTTTTGCAGAGTTTATGGGGGTAGGTTTGGGACCTGGGGCAGGTACGAAGATAAGGGGTGGACGCGGCAGTCATTTTCCAAATTTTTTAAAAATTCTACTAAATATAGTAAAATTTATATTAGTTCGGAATACTTGATCAACTTCGCCCCCAATATTTTTTTGCAGTTTTTATATGTAGTTCGACATATCCTTGCAATTTTTACCCCTGAACTTAAAAGTTCTATTTTCGTCCCTAATATGGGGATCTACATTTAAAAGAAAATCACATCATATGCCATCACCACAGCCCACAAGGATTCGACATAGGATGGATTTAGGAATCCCTATTTAGACAGTAACATAGCAGATTTTTATAAATGATGGGCATAATATATATATATATATATATATATATATATATATATATATATATATATATATATCAATTTTATGAAAATTTAGACCCTAAGCAAGTTATACGGAATCAGGTTAATAAACTTGATAAATGAGCATATAAGCCTACTCAGATGTTATTTTATTATAATAGACCTTCTCCTATAGATGTTTTACATGAGGAGCAAGAATACCAGCTAAATAATAGCTATAGTGGTACAAATATTTATGAATGGAATATTGATGGTTATACTGATAAACATATTTATAATCAAATTCATAGGATGTTAATGTATTATACAATTTGTAAAAGTGCTAATAATAGTGATAGAAATATAACAAAAATGATAGCAGCCGGTTTTACTGGTCAATTAAAATGTTGGTGGGATAATTATTTATCTGTTGCAAATAGAGAAAGTATCTTAATTACTGTTAAACAGGAAAATAATAATAATAATAATATATAAGGAAATGTGACGTTTTGAAAAATGTTGGGATGGAATAAATCCACCACTAATTAGACAAAGGAGAAAAATGTTCACGCACTTCGATCTCTACTTTTCATAGCATTGTTCATGTATTTTTACTTATTTAATTAATTTTTTTGCATTTAAAAAATGATTTTGAAACTAATATTATGTAAATTTGCCTTTAAGTCGAGAATCAAAAGGATTAGAAAATTTTGTACAACCGATATATTTTTATCTCTCATCGCATTCCTGATAGGATTTTAAATTTTATATACTTAAATTATTATATATAATCTATTTAATCAGAATTATCGTGTGTCTCGAGACACATATTGAAAATACTCTTATTAGATGGGGAAATCAGCCTATTTAGTTCCCCAGAAATTTTCGTTTCGCCCGTATAATCCCCAATGTTGAATTTGGGGCTGTCCTGATTCCGCCGCAGAAGATGTGGTGGAACCTCTATATGCAGCCCGTAAATAGATAAGAGACTTTACGGACTGAAATTAAATATTGAGGACTATTCAGGCTAAACAAAAATTTATGGGGGACTAAATAGACTCAAATTAAACATTAGGGAGTATACGGGATAAACAAAAAAATTGGGGGACTAAATAGGCTATTTCCCTATTAGATATATATCATCAATCAGAAGAATATAATAATGGTCCTAATTTTTTTTTTTGAAGCCCGACTAGGCGGTTGCCCCATGTAGGAGAGAGAGGTGCCTTACAGGAGGAGGATGGTAGCCCTACAAAGGGAGATTTTAAGCTTGCCTCACGAAGGAAGAGGGTATCGAACCCGCGACCTCACGATCGTGGGAAGGTACCCGCCCCACTGGACTAGGACACCTTTGATTAATGGTCCTAGATCTAGTCTAATACATGTGCATACTCATGTTTGTGTTCAATAGTCGAACATCTATATTATCCGTTAAATATTCTCATCCAACGGTCTAACTTCCCTAATGACAGTACTGCATTGTAGCCATTTCTGTGCAGGTTGTAACTTTTTTCAAAATGAACCTGACAATTAAAGTTTAAATCTTGGCCCTCATACTTCAGTCATTATGGAATTAGGCCCCCACTCAAATTTGATTAATTTCGAATTATATAGCTACAATGATTTATCAAACCCATGCTCTTATTAAAGGAAATCTTGAATTTGTGCACCAACCTTATCTTTATTTGATTTGAGTTGTCAAATGGAGTAATATTAATGTAGATTCATACAACTTTCCCAACTAGAAAAGGGGAAGATTTTTCAATAATGTTGCAATAAGTATATGATTTTTATCAGTACATATTTGTGTTTCGTTCTCTATCCACGAATAGATTATTGTCACGTGTTTACTCTTTCCCTATTGGTTCTACTATTTCTTTAAGTTTATAAATTTTTTATTTAAAAAGTTTACACATTTCAATTATTTATTAGTTTGTACAATTTTTATATATAATTCGATATACTATTGTAATTTTTCGCTACAAACCTCAAACTCATCACTTCGTCATGCAAAGGATTCCTACATGATTTTTATTTGTAATCTTTTGAGAAGCAAAATGATGTCTTCCCATTGACCATATGCAAAATTAGTAATCATATGTTATATCCTAAAGTAAAAAAAGCCAAAAATGCAGCCAAATAAACCAAAAGATAACCATCACATCCCATCACCTCCTGCAACTCCCAAAAGACCAAAAGAGAAAGGCAAATTGGTATTTTTAATCCCTAAACAATTTATGGTCAGACATAAAGTCTTTAAAGATTATTTTTTGATTTTAAAATCCCCAAACAAATTACTATTGGTATACAAGGTCTTTCCGTCCATAAAAATATTTTTCAACTGTTAATTTAATTTTTTTTATCAAGTCAACTGAAATATTTTAGGGGTATAATCGGTACATCACAATTAAAATATACCATTTCGCCAACTTTTTGGCAAATTGGTCATTATTATCCCTAAACAATTTATAACTCAGACGTAAGGTCTTGTAATTATGGACATTAACATCCTTTAACAATTTACAATCAATATACAAGGTCCTTCCGTAAAAAAAGTTACAGTCAACATAAAGTTGGAAAAAAACTGAGTCAAAGCAAAAAATTAAAGAGATATTTATGATAATATGCACACCACCTATTCTTCTTCAACACTCCCATCCCCCTTCTTCCCAACCCCAGTCGGAATCTCATCCCCACATTCCCCTCAATGAAGTGAACACCAGCCAAATCAATAAAATAGTTACTTGAAGGTAGCTTGAAAATCATCCTACATTTCAAAATCTGTTGTATTCATGGAAAACTTAGTATGATGGCTGAAAAGATTTTTACATGCCAAACAATGGCTTATTAACAATGAGCGATGGAATTTGATTTCTGTTCTTTGCATTGCCCCCAAATTGAATGTGGCAAATTTCACGATGATGATGTTTGCTCTTTGCTTTTGTTCTTGAGCAAATTGAATGTGGCAATTCAATTCCCAAAAACAATTTTGAAGGATAAAATCAAGAAAAAAGCCAATTCTAAGATTTACAAGCTCACAAAAATAACAATTGAAGGCAAAACTCATTTTAAGAATTATTGTACCAAAACTTCACTAATCAAATTAACCAATTAAAAGGCACAAAAAAATTATCTTGATGAAATGGTTATGGGAGAAGAACTTTGATTTAGATGTGGAAGAAGAAGAGAGGGGGTGGGGTGGGGTGAGAGAATGGGGTAAAGGGGTAATGGGTTAGGAATATAATGGGTGTGATATACTGATTATTTCCTTAAAATATTTTTGTTGACCCGCTAAAAAATTTGAATTCACAGTTGATGAACCATTTTTTTGGACGGAAGGACCTTATATAACAAATGTAAATTGTTTAATGATGTTAATGTGCATAATTAATCTTTAGGGATCTTACGCCAGAGTTATAAATTGTTTAGGGATAATAATGACCAATTTGCCCCCTCCCTTTTTCAAGGGGAATAAGGGATGAGGTGTAAAATACCACAATTACCCTTTTACGTTTTTGCTTTGACTCAAATTTTTTTCTAAAATTTATATTGACCGTAACTTTTTGGACGGAAAGATTTTACATACCAATAGTAAATTATTTAGGGATTTTATTGTCCAAAATTAATCTTTAAAGATTTTGCGTGCAATCTGTAAATTGTTTAGGGACTATATTGACCAATTTGCCAAAGAGAAAAGATAGAAAAGCAAAAGATGTTACTACTAATTACCAAAGCAGCTTTCATTGACTGCACTGTGAAACATAATTATAATTACTGCTGAACTGAAATATGGGCAATAGAAGACGAGTCCCACAACCAACTGGGATCCTCATCTCTATGGGAATCGGGTAGCCCAAGTGGTAAGGTTACCCGGCCACGGGACGGAAGCCCCCGTGATCGATTCTCATATCTCCCCTTGTGGGGTAATAAATTCTCCTCTTGTGAGGCTAAGTTCCCTCCCCGGCTTGGGACATGCTACAATCCCCCTATTTAGGGTATTCTCTCCTCTTCCCCTTCGGGGGCAATCGCCTTCGGACGTAAAAAAAAACTGGGATCCTCATCTCTAAAACGACCTTCATAACAAGCTGATAATGTGAATTTAGGTCGCGGTTACAGATGCAGAAAAAAAAAAGTGTCAGTATATATGAATATTTGTTTTTACAAATATTACAAACTTTTAAATACGTGTTACATCTTATGTAATAAGCGTTCTCTTCTTAGTAACACATGTCTTAATACATGTACACATGTTTTACGTAACAAATATAACAAAATCACGACACATATTTGCTCGAAAAAAATTGGATAGTCAAATTTTGTATTCGACGCCAAAAAAATATTTAGTATGTATTGTATTTTTTGTGTTCATCACCATAACATACCGGTGAATACATATAGTAACCAACTAGGATCCTCATCTCTAAAACGACCTCCATAACAAGTTGAGTATGTCAATTCAAGTCACGTTTACAGTGTAGAATAAAAAAATGTCAGTATATACTAACATTTTTTTTTTACAGATATTACAAACTTTTGAACACATATTAGAAGCTTTTCTTCAGTGGGCAACTGCTACCCCAAATCTGCCGCTGCGTGACAACGGTCAATGGTGAGAAAAACAATCTTTTTGTTAATGGATATCTTAAAAGGACTGAGAAATGATAAAAAGGTTAGATACTGTGATCCAATGATATAGAAAAAGCTGCATGCAGTGTAAAAAGTCTAGGAAGAGACTTTGATGGAAATATATACAGAGAATTTTAAGGATATTTGCAATGGCGAAAAAAAGGAAGAAAAGGGAGAATGATGATATTGAGATACGATCAAAGATCCCATAGTCATGGTTGTGGTGGACCAATCTTTCTCTGATTATAGCTTTTGAACAAGGAAAAATCTCTTTGGAGTACGAGTTGTGAAAAATACATTTTTTTTTTCATTACATAAGAAATAATTTAGGCGGAAAATTTAACGGTCAAAGATTTTTTTGAAGAAACTTATTGTAATTTTTAGACATTTATTAGATAAAACATGTGTTATATACATAAGGACAAGTGTTGTGTTTATAACAAGAGAATGCTTATTGCAACCTTATGATATATGTCTGTAACGAGAAAACACTTGTTACATAAAATTTAATACATCTAAAAAATGTAACATCTGTACAAAATATCGTGTTTCATATATATTGAAAAAATAATGTTCTGCTTATGTTATCATTTCAGGCACCATACTATATATATTATATATATTAAACCATTTAATATTGAAGGAGGAGCATTCAATTTTGGTTATTTTAGCCTTCTCACAACCAAAATTTTGCATAGGGTTTTAGGTCCAATAGAATTCAGGTTCGATGCCGCAATATCGTACCCCAAAAAGAGTGTAAACTATAAAGTTTTCAAATATCAGAAAACCGTGTTAGAAAACTCCTTTTGTATTAATTAATTCAGAGTTCAATTTTCAGATTGAGAACCAAGCAATTTTTTTTTATTTTTTTGACGCCCGAAGGGGAAGAGCGGAGAATACCCTAGATAGGGAGATTGTAGCATGCCCCAAGCCGGAGAGGGAACTTAGCCTCACAAGAGGAGAATTTATTACCCCACAAGGGGAGATATGGAAATCGACCACGGGACTTCCGTCCCGTGGCCGGGTAACCTTACCACTTGGGCTACCCGATTCCCATTGAGAACCAAGCAATTAATATTTGAAATTTCAATCTTCAAATTTATGTTTTCTTAAACCAGTCTTAGTCATAGGAATCGGATGGCCAAGTGGGTAAGGCTTTTTTTACTTGAGGCTTAGGTCCCAAGTTCGATTCCTGTATCTCCCTTCTTAGGGCAATAATATTCTCCCTTCTTAGGGCAACTCCTCCTCCGGTGAGGCAATTCCCTCCCCAGACATGGAGTGCGCTACAATCTCCCTTTCTATGGTACTCTCGCTGCTCTACCCTTCGGGGTTCCGCCCTCGAGCGTTCAAAAAAAAACCCGTCTTAGTCAACTAATCCTAATTTAAATAGTCGAATCTTTAATTTTTAGATTTTGCTCATAGTAAAGGTCGCCAATTTGAAAATATTTTAGAATCGACTGAATTTACTAAAATTGCAGTAAGCAGATCCTAGAGATTGGATTAATAAAGTCAAACCAGCCATTTGTGTTAGAACACATTGGCTAGTTTGCTTTTAAAAAGTAGAAGACGGATCCTCAATTAAGGTTGTCAATATTAGAATTTTGACGGAAAGGGTCTAAAAATTTGTACACGTATCGGAATATTCTATAAAATTATTTAAATAATATTTCATGATAAATTTATGTCAATAATATTTTATCTAATCGATAAAGAATTCTAATTACCTGCTAGCGCCCAAATCGACTAGGGCTTAATTCCAGACCAAATTAATGTTGAAATAATAGTCAACTGTGAGAAAAGAGGATGTCTGAGGACGTATGAGTTTTAACCGAACTCAAAATTATGCATTTCCATTTATCCGATTTTTTTTTTTTTTTTTTACTTTGGTCCTCTCGAACCCGAACCAACCTGTCTACTCGGTTGAAAAAAAACAAAAACCAACATGCATCAGATCATTCGATCCAACAATTTTACGTGTCAGATCGTCGATCCTACACGATCATCTCCTTTAGCGATTTTTTTATCGAATTTAACTCTATTATTTACGAATCATAAATTCATCCGATTTTTTTATTCGACTTGCGATTTTGATATAGTTCAATAAAGAAAATATCAACGGACAATGTAATACACAAAGCATAAACAAGTAACTAAGTAACTTTTTTTTGTTCACTAAGGGGTACCCAGTGTCCACCATGTAGTGATTAATTCGGGATCGGCATGTGGTTTTGGTCAGTAACATAACCGCTAGTGGAGGAGTTGGTCAGTAATGTAACCGCTAGCGGAGGAGGATATGAATTATACTGCTCTTTGTAAAAAAAAATCCAACCACAACGGGAAATTTTTATGAAAGTCGATGTCGATCGGAGTAATTGAACACTCATCAACGGTGATACATGTAACAATTCTAACCAGCTGCCCAAAATTTGGGCTTAAATAACTAGTTAACTTGATGTTAATTGATTTAGTTCGTAGATATATTCATATGACTTGGGCCACTACCTAAATCAAACAAAATGAACCAATAAACATTGACTGGGCTGCTAGCCCATGAGAGGGTCACTTAGCTGGGCGCCCAAACTCAATGTTTTAGTGTCGCTTAACATATCATTTCCTCTTTTTTTGGGGTGAAAATCCTCTTTCCCCATTCATATCCCCAACCAATCAGAATTTATTATATAAATATTTTTTTCAATTATATATATACAGGGTGAATTGTGATTGACTGGGGACAGGGATGGAGACAGGAACGGGGACAGAAGATTTTTTGGCCCTTTTTTAGTGTTTTCATGTCTCTAACTATTGTGTTGAACGCTTTTTTCAATTAAATATGAAACATGTTTTGTATATGTGTTACATATTTTTGAAAATGTGTTAAATCTCATTTAATATATTTTTCTCGTTACGTATATGTTCTCTTAATATAAACATATAACATTTATTTTGTTATAAGTATAGAAAAAGGGAAAAGAGATTTTGAGAGAATAGAATATTATGTGTATATGATAAGAACCAAAGACCTCTATTTATAAAGGTTAAACCCTTTGGTTTCACGGGTTTCACACTTTACCCCCTAGGGCTTTATGGGCCTCTAAGAGTCATTCATTATTTACAACACTCCCCTTTGAATGACTAATCTATACAACAATTGCTTCACAAAAAACTTATTTGGAAAAAAACCTAGTGGGAAAAAAATCTAAACAAAACTAACAAAATGAGTACAATTGATGTTGGAGTAATTGTCGCCTCATTAAAACATTGTCAGGAAAACCCAGTGGGACAAAACCTGAACGAAGGAAAGAGAGTACGACTACTCCCCCTGATCATTGGATGTCTTTGAGTCGACGCATTCCAATTTGATGTATCAACTTTCTGAATGTTGATGTTGGCAGCACTTTGGTGAATATATTTTTCCACATTATCACTTGAGCGAATTTGTTGAACATCAAAGTCGCCACTTCCTGTTGGATTTCCATAACATGAAAAATATGTCTCGTTAAAACCTTACTAGGAAAAAACCCAATGGGAAAAAATACACCTAGTCAAGGAAAAAAAGTACATTATTCTTATGTCAAAATACTCTTCCTTGTTAACAACATTATTGAACCAATGCATATAGATTTTCTAGATCAACCTTAAAAATAGCACTTGGTATTATCTTAGTGAATAATTGTTCTAGATTTTCATAGGATCAACAAATTTCATCTTCGGGATGTTTTAATTTGTGAATACTAAGCTTTTCCAAGACTTTCAACATTAATTGATTTTCCTAAACTCTTCGGGAGGAATATTTTGATGATTTAATCCTCTTTAATCCAAGGATTTTTATTTTCGTAAGGAAAAGGTCAATCACACATTTGGTGTGCCTTGAACCCGTCATCTATAAAAAAAAAATCCTTTCGAAAAATAATAGCATCTATATTATGAATATTCAATTTGCAACTCTTATGGAGTTAGCAAAATATTAACCAATTTACCTACAACACTTTGCAAATTTTTTCTATTGAACTTCAAGTTCGTTAGAGCTTCTACTTGAATTAAGATGCTTAACAATGATATTCTCACATCATTCATTGCTCTCTCCCTTTATGTGATATAACTTTTTCATCAAAATACTAAAGATAATATTAAGATAAATGTCTGCAAGTAAACTATTATACATAGAAATATGTTATCTTTCCATAATGCTTTCAAAAATATTAATTACTAAGTCATTGATGTTTATATTCTTCGGGAAGAATTACTTATATGCTTCTAGCATATCAAGTCCTCCAAGGACTTCGTATAATTGTTGTTATTAAATGGAAACATTATGTACATACTAAGTGTTTGTGCGCTATTCAAATACATTTGCATCGAACATCAAAGTAATTTATTTGTTCGTTTATTCTAAACGAATATCTTTCTAAGATTACACTTCAAGTGTATAATATATCTTTTTGTAACCAAGTAAGCTTCAAGCTTATTCAATAATGAATCCCAATGCAAAAACTTCCAGTGCAATATAATTTATAGGAGATAAATAGTAATCTCTTCAATACAAAATTTATTTGCTAATAACAATAGCAATGATTGAAAATGCATGTGTCAACTATCTGAATTCATCTTTATAAGAAATTATAGATAATAATCGATTACATAGATCTCTTAAAGAGTCTTTAATCAACCAGCTCTCCAAGAGCGTTTAATCGACTACTTATGCTAGAATTGTACAATATTATTTATATTGTGGACATTTATACTTTCAACTAAAAGTAATGAAACTGCTTTTAATCCTTTAGCTCTTCCGGAGCTTTTCATCATCAGTTGACCAGTTATAGTTCTCTCAGGAACTTTTATAAAAGAAGCGTTGTTTCAAATTTCTTGATGAACTAACTCGTATGGAGTTATTAATAAATTTGTTCTACTAGAACCCTTCAATATGCAAACTCTTCTATAGCTTTTAAGAGCATATAGTTCTCCAATGTCTAAATATAATGTTATAAATAAAAATTTAAAACAGTTGAAATGAAATTACATTCCAAAATTTCTAATACATCTCCAAAACTATTAAATAAAAGTTCATCAAAACGTAAAATAAGATACTACTAATTTTCAATTTTTATCACTTCGGGTGATAATCGTTCGTAATTGATTTCATCATAAAGAGTATTACTTCTACAATAGCGGTCTAACCAAATCGTCTTTATTACAGACAATGAAATGTTAGCCACATTCGCTTCAGGGAATAACATAACAATAATTTGTTTGGTTTCTCATATATTTCATCAAATAACCCATATTTTTTTACGTCTCAATGAAACATGAGATCAATAATCTTACAATTCTCTCAATATTGCTTCTGCATGAGCATATCGACCATTTGAGAAAATGACATTATTTTCTCTATAAAAAAATTATCGTGGAGGAATTCTTTAGATCGTACCATTACTTTGTGATACTTTAGCCATAAGTCAGGCTTTTGGTAAAAAATCTTCTTTGAGAGTTTTTTAAAAAAAATAAAACTTTCAGAGTTTTATTATTAATAAGTCTCCATGACTCATTACATAAGAATTCACAATATAAATAATAAAGTATATAAAATTTTATCAAAATAAGAAAATAGAGAAAACAGCCCCAGACTAGGGATGACAATGGGGCAGATCGGGTCGGATATCTGTATGATCCGATCCGCTCCGAACTGTATAACTTCCGCTCCGTGATCCGCCCCGGATCAAAATTTTATGCTCCGCGATCCGCTCCGCACGGGGCAAATCTGATCCGCTCCGCCAGTCCTATTTTTTTTTTAAAAAAAAATCATTAATTTTACCATAAAAATCATTAATTTTTTTTTAAATTCATAAAAATAGAGCCTTCAACAAGTATAATTAATAAATTTTATACTAAATTAATTTTCAAACAAGTACAAATAGTATATTAAAATGAAAATTAAACATAATTAGGCTTAATAATAATAATATTATAATAATATAATATATATGGGGGAAAACGGGGCGGAGCGGAGCGAATCAGACACAAATACCAAATTCGATTTGCCCCGTTCGCGGGGCGGAGCAGATCTGCTCCGTTTTCTATACGGGGCAGAGCGGATCTGCTCCAAAAGACATTGGGGCAGAGCGGATCAACGGATCACGGATCAAATTGCCATCCCTACCCCAGACGTCCTCTATTATTTTCGTTTAGTCTCGATAGTCCTAGTATGACTTTTTCAGCCTAGAGAATCCTCATAAAACTTACGTTTAGCCTTAAGAATCCTATCCACCGCAATTGTGGTGGTTTCCGACTGAATGGACTCACGTGTCTCGCACGTGGCAATTAATTGAGGGTAAATATGTCTTTTAAATTCGACCCGCTCCAATACCCACCGCATACCCCTTGGAAAGAGGGATTAAATCCCCAAATTCAGAATTTCGCCTTCAAAGAAGCTTAAAATAAATTTCTGTTTTGATTGTTCTGAAAGAAAATTCTTGATTGTTTGTTACAGAAGTTCAGTTGGGAAATTTAACTAATTTAAATGCCTCGCCCAAATATCAGTTCCAGAAATCTTCGGAAATTGAATAGAGTAAGAAGTTTATAGTGAAATGCAAAGTCGAAGAAGTTCCGGCTGGATCCTTGTTCTCTAGAGATAACAGTTTGAGAAGTAAATTGCAAAAAGAGAAAACTCTTTTGATGATTCTTCAAAGCCTAATTTACCTAAAGATGTTCCGAAATATTTGAAGCTAATTAAATCTCTGTATATCAGAGCTTCGAAGAGGAACACCGATAAAATTATTTCTTCTGATCAGTAATCCTCCTCGGAGATGCCTTTGTCTTCTCCGGCGATTGCTCCGCCGTGTTCGCCGCGGAAATTATTGGATGTGAAACGAACGAATCGGACACCAGGTTTCAGATGTGTGAGTAAGAACCTCGGTAAAATCCGATCTGCGTCTTCCTCAGTTGGAATAATTTTATCTCCGGCAAAGCGGAGAGATGATTCATTGCTGGTACAGCACGACGGAATCCAAAGTGCCATTCTTCATTGTAATTTGTAAGAGATCCTACAATCCATTAGCCAAGGTATTAAAAAAATTATAGAATTTTTAAAAATGTGGAAACACATATATTTAATAAATATTTGGGTGATGATTGTCTGGAGTACAAATACAGAAATTAAATCTCACAACAATACTAAATAAAGGAGCAAACAATATTATATGCATCAACTCTCAAATTCATACTATCTATAATCCTAATCACACCACAATGCTACCCCAGACAGACCACACAACCACACAGAATACATAGACAACTCTCATATTTATATATATGAGTAAAACTCTACTAGAATATCAAAGATATCTAGGAAACATAATATAACTAGGAAACTAACTATGAAATCTAAATTGACTAGGAAACTGGTAGAGCAATCATATTACAATAAAATTAGTAATTAACAAAACTAAATATTTTTCTAAATAATAATACTTGATTTAATAATCCAACATTGCCTCCTTCAAATCAAGCTCGGCAATAAATCCGATTCAATTCCATCACGAGCAAAATTCTCTATTGCTACTTCTTTAGTTGTGAATACTTTGTGTAGCACCAATTTATAATTAACATTCTTCTTCACAATTGGAGACAAAAAAAATGTTATACTTCACAAACAACTTAATCAATAACTCATCTTTATCAAAGAAACCAATCATATCTACCCATTCAGATTCAACCTCATAATAACCTTTTGAGATCAAAGATTCCACTCCAACAAAATCTATACCAACTTCATATTTTTTTGCATCTTGAGTATACATTATCTCGTCAACGTGGATTTCTTCCTGTTTCAGGGACTAATCACCTAATTCTTTAATTTCAACTTGAATAAATGAAATAATATCATGGTTTTTAAAAGGTCTCAAAACCTCACTTTTTTTCAATCCTAGAAAATTCATTCATTTTAGGACAATTATCATCATATTCATCAACAAAGAATGAATGCAAATCTTGATTTGATATCTTATAATTTTCACCAATTCCATTCTTGTTTCTCTAGTCATCCAGACCATTCAACAAACCAATGTCTACCAAATAATCCACCTCAATAATTTTATCCACCACATGAACCATCTTTTGGTTGTTTCCCTTCTCATCATTCTCTTCCTCTTCCGACACTTCCTCTTCAATTAAATTTTCAACACTAAGATTATCACAATTATCTACCAAATTAATAATTTGTGAAGAATCTTGAATCAACAATTTATCATCAATTGTAGCACTCAATGAATACGAATAAACTACATCAATATTATCTTGAGAGGAATCTATCAAATTATTATTTCCATAATCATCCAAATCAATATTTTCTTACAACTCAACTAAAAAACTACCAACATAAGAATTCTCCAAAATCAAGATATTCAACCTAATCTTGAATTATTTTCTCAAAAAAAATTTCTTTTTGAGGAGATAAATTTTTAATATTGTCCTCATCAATAATATTTTTCTCATCAATTTTTTTTTTTTTTTAAATATAAAACTTTCATCTTTTTCAATTTTTTTTTCCAACAATATTTTTAGAAGAAAACTTACCTCCATAACGAGTAATGAAATGAGTCCAAATATCCTTTGCCGATTTAATATAGACAAATTTTCTTACAACATCTAATGCTACCTTAGTATTGAGGTTGTTCCTTACAAAGACATTTTTCCTTCTATTCTTCTCATCTTCATCAGTTAATTGCTTGTCGGGAGGAGGTTCTTCAAAACCTTCTTCTATAATATTCCAACAAAGTTGAAGACTTTCAAAATAATTTTGCATATGTTGTTGCCACCTATCAAAATCATTTTTGCCATCTAAGACAAAAATTGGACAAACACTCAAACAGAGAGGATCCCACATAACACTAGCTAAACCAAACTCTGATATCAATTGTAGAATTTTTTTAAATACGGAAACACGTATATTTAATAAATATTTTGGTGGTGAGTGTCTGGAGTGCAAACACAGGGATCAAATCTCACAACAATACTACGGAGAGGAGCAGACAATATTTTATGCAAAACACATATATATATTGAATAAATAATTTGGTGGGTGAGTGGTGGAGTACAAGACCAACGAGATATCAAATCTCACAAAACTACGGAGAGGAGCGTGCAATCTTCTATGCATCTAACTCCCAAATAAATAAGGATAAATAATACTAACCACACCACAATGCTACTACAAACCACACAACCATACAGAAAATAGGAGTAAAACTCTACTAGAATATCAAAGATATCTTCTTCTTTTTTTTAACAGTAAACTAGGAAATATAATACTATGACTAGGAAACTAATTAGGAAATCTAAATTGACTAAGAAACTGCTAGAACAGTCCTATTACAATAAAACTAGTAATTAACAAAACTAAATATTCTCCTAAATAATAATAAGCTTTACTTAATAATTCCAACAAAAATGGATTCCAAATCTATAAAAAAAAATCTTAAATTATTTAAATTTCCAAGTTCAATAATTCAATCTTGTTGCCTTCATTGAAGAAAGGCAAACCAGAATATGATCATTTGGTGATTTGTGATAATTCTGCTTTGCACTGAAGAAAGAAATTAAAGCGGGGAGAATTGTTCTCCGATATGATGTGTAAGATAAATCCAATTGGTTTCCATTTATTCAATAGTGTTGAGTTGCTTCCTGAGCCTATGGAAGTTGATGATGCATTAGGCAGTTCCTTTGTGTCATCTGTTGATGAAGGTTGTTCGTCAACAAGGGTCGCTGGTCATCTTGATTGCTCAGAAAATAATGGCTTTGTGGAGGTGGATGTTCAGATTAAGGGGCAAGGTGTTGAAGGAGAAGGTTAAAAAGACGGGTATGGAAGTAGGTATTGGGGCGGGTCGGGATTTAAAAGACACATTTGCCCTCAATTAATTGTCACGTGCAAGGCACGTGAGTGATGAGTCTATTCAGCCAGAAACCACCACTCTATTCAGCCGGAAACCACCACAATTTTGGTGGTTATGATTCTTAAGGCTAAACGTAAGTTTTATGAAGATTCTTTAGGCTGAAAAAATCATACTAAGACTATCGAGGCTAAACGAAAATAATAGAGGGATGACTGAGGCTGTTTTCTCAAGAAAATACTATCGATTCGTTCAACCATCTCCTGGTGGTCATTCATATTTATATAATAAATCGTAATTTGTATTATAACCATCTACTAGTGGTTAAGGTTAAACAATTTGAATTTATTTTACAACCATCTTCTGGTATTTGTTTTATAATACAACTTCTGGTGGTTTATTTAAAATAATAATCAACATTTATCTTATAAACCATCTTCTGGTGATTATATATTTGTCTATAGGATTCGATACAACCATCTTCTAGTGGTCATATATTTGTCTCTACAATTCGATACAACCATCTTCTGGTGGTCGTATCTGCAGAATTCAATTCAATTTTCTAACCAATTACAAAATATATTTGATGTAACAACCATCTTCTAGTGGTCGTAATTTGTCTACAGAATTTGATGCAACCATCTTCTGGTGGTCTTATATTTGTCTGTATGATTCGATTAAAATTTATAACTAATTACAAAAATTCTTTGGTATGATGACCATCTTCTGGTCTAAAAATAATAGGGTGGTATTTGCCTTGTGTAAATAATAAATTTACCAAAAAAATATTAAATAATGTCAACAAGACATATTCCTTCAGGGATTGTATTGACATAACAAATATTTGCAAGACAAAAATACTACTTCAGGAGTATAATAAAAATTACAAATATAATATTGTTTAAATAATTGTTACTTCAGGAACAATATTTCGATATTCTTCAATATATTTAAATTATAATATACTCTCCAGGAGTAAATAATAAAATAATAAAATTATTCTTCAGAAATAAATAAATAATATTCTTCAGGAATATCAGATGATGTTCTTTAAGAACATGTTATCAGTTTACACTATTACTACTTCTGGAGTAATAATTCAATATTTTTCGAGAATATTAGTATTATAAACATTTGATAATCATAAATAAAATAGAACACCATCAAATAATACATTTTTTTGTATCAGTAATTGCTTGATCTATTTCATACTTCAAATAATTTGAAATGACTTTTGACTTTGGGGTGTTGACCATTCATGACTAGAGACCCGCTATCTGTCACAATATAAAAACGAGTAATACAATAATTATAATAAAACTAACATTGCAAACAAACAATTGTTAAGTTGGCAGCGCAAAATAAAAAATAAAAAATCGATGACCCAGCAATCTTGGATTTGGATTGATTGAGAATTGGGGCATCTCCAGTAGCTCTAAGACGTAGTACAACTTTCCGAGATTCGGAAGCCATGTTTTTCTGAAGAGAAAAACAAAAACAGAAATTGCGTATACAAATTTAGAGCATCGTACTGATAATATATTATAATTATAGAAAAAGAGAAAAGAGGTTTTGAGAGAATAAAATATTATGTGTATATGATAAGAGCATTCATTATTTACAACATATTTTACGTAATAAATATTTAAAAATCACAATTTATGTCTACCAAACACATTGAATTATAAATTTCCAAAACGGTCAAAATTATTTTTTATTTACTAAAAAAACAAAAAAAGTGTTACGCACGCAAATGTACTATTTTTTTGTTTGTTTTGTAAAAGCCAATTCATTTTCATCAAAAAAAAAGAAAGTAAAAGCCAAGATAAAAAATACTCTGTCCATATTTTTATCCTTAGCTAATCATAATTTACCGTGTATATATATAATTAGAAAAAAAATATTTATATAGTAAATTCTGATGAGTTGAAATAGGTACAGGAGTGGACAAACGAATTTTCACCAAAAGCCAATTCATCAATTTCTCCGAAATCGGAAAAGGAAAAAAAAAGCTAGCTAATCCTCCGGCGAAACCGAGCAGAAAAGCAGCAAGCTCATCGAATTTTCTTGCTCGGTGGTTTTCTCCGGCCGCCGTCATCTCCGAACACCTCCTATTATCTCCTCTTCCCTACCTAACCAATCAAAACATAGCTTATTTGATTCTTCCTCTATTTCCTTCACTGCTTTTGACCAATCAAAATGGCAGAAATATGGCTATGGCTACTATTCTTCTTCATAAACATAGGACTACTGATATTGGTTATTTGGCAGGTTAAAATCCCATTAAAACCCTCCATTTATATTGAATGTTTTTTATGTTATTATCATTTTGTTGAAAAAATATTATGTTTTTAGCTATTTATTTTTTTGTTTTTTATGTATATTTTATAGTTATGGAGTTCTGAAATTTGTGAAAGTTTTGTACTTTCTGAAGTTTTTGTGCTTGTTCTCATCTTAGTCATTCTGCTAAATGAATCAGTTTCTTTCAATTCCCTAGATTGAAATTTATCTAGATCCGGCAATAGAAAGAGCTTCTTGAGAAATTTCTTCTTGGAAATTAGTCCAGAAACTAAGTGCAAAAAAAGGGTTCTTTATTGATTAATTATGCTTAGCTGTTAGATCGAAATTCCCTTTTATAGATTAAATGAAAAGAAGTTGGAGCTCCAAGATTAAAGCTTTCTTGATAGGCAATTGAAAAGAATTTGTATACTGGTCTTTGTTGTCTTTTTGGAACTTATCGGACTTTGGATTTTCTAGAAGTGACTGCAAATTCTGCGTTGGTTTGGGCACATTAAAAGAAGGTTTAGTTGATGCTCCTGTTAGGATAATTGAAGGATTAGGTAATATTGACGTCGTAAGAGGCGGAGGGAGACCAAAGAAGACTTGGACGGAAATGATAAATGGGGATATGAATTTGCTAGATTTATATGAGAGTTATGTTCTGTTTTGGATTAAGGCTTGGTTATTGTTGTTGTTGTTGACTGCAATTTTAATTTCTTTGAACAATGCTAAATGCAATCAAGAACGAACTCTTGCAGATTATGTGCTTGGCGGATTTAGAGTTCGATTATATCAACCCTTACGATTCTGCATCGAGGATAAACAAGGTTATTTTACCAGAGTTCATCACCCAAGGAGTACTATGCTTCCTTTACCTTGTGACAGGACACTGGGTTATGTCGCTCCTCAGCATCCCGTATTTGTACTACAACGTGAGAGAGTAAGTGTTCTTTTTTTCAGAATTGAATTGAGTCTGACGTTACCAAATTTCGGATGCTTGCGAGCCAACGGAAATTTGCTTACTGTTATAGCTATATTACATTGTGGTAAATGTTATTGCCAGCATCTGTGGCTTTCCTTGTGCTTCATGTTGACCACAGTTTTTCCCTTCTGCGCACACAATCATTTATGCCGTTTTTATATACTATTTTGTTCAAATTCAGTAACCAAATCTACCTAAAATTTCATTAAATTTTTGCTACAATGAAGAAATCAAGCTGTCTTTGTTGTTCGGCTTTCTTGGTCCCATGCTCTTTGACCTAATCATAGGATTGTCCATCGTAGAAGATCTTGAATCAAGGTTGTTCATAATTGGACTGTGGCCGTTAATTTATTGTCTCCACTTAATTATCTCTTTCAACTAGCTGCAAGAAAATAGATTATCCTTCCTCCTTGCGTTCATTTTCCTTTTCTTGTCTTTCTGGCTAGGATTAGTTCAAACTAATTTCCATTATCATCTGTCTATGGCGTAATGTCTTAGTACACAGATAACTCCTTTGGATCACCAATCTTTACCGATACAGGTCAAACATAATTGCTCACGTTGCACATCATATCTAAACGCTTGTTGCATATGCCCATTTACACTTGCTATAAACTAGAAACTTAGTTCCACTCTTTTGTCTTTTTTCTTTCATGTGTCTGGTTTCCTAAAAGGACACGCTTGTTCTCTTCGCGTTGCACGTCATATCTAAACGCTTGTTGCATATGCCCATTTACACTTACTATAAACTAGAAACTTAGTTCCACTCTTTTGTCTTTTTTCTTTCATGCTTCTAGTTTCCTAAAAGGACACGCTTGTTCTCTTCGGGTACTTTTGAGCTGGTAAATTCTGATATGGTAAAAGCTACTTAGTTCAGGTTTGCCAATATGAGGCAAAGTTAACGATGTTTTCTGAATTTAGTCCCATAAAGCATGTCAAGTACTCAGCTTATAGTTTGGCATATCTATTATGCTCGTCTATTTTCTAAATCAGGATGCCTTTACCTTTGGTCCAATTCGAATTTGGTATCAAGATATATTCATCGTCTAGTTATTTATTCCCCGTCTCTAGTTATCATCAAGTGTACATACTGTTTGCCTAATATAATGCAACCCTAAGAAAGGGTCATAAAAGAAACTGAAGATTTTTAAGTCTCTGAAATCTGAATATGATTCCCACACTATTTCCCATCTGCCTTTGATAAAATCGTTCCTCAAATACATGAGAATCGTTCTAGTGTCTTCTAGAATTCCTCTATTTGGTGTTAGTACTCATACTGTCTTGTTTCAACTGGTTCCTTGCCATTATTGATTTGAGATTTTCGATCAGTTTTAACTCAAACCTCGTTTCATCGTCAAGTACATTGCATATGCATAAAGGGAATGTTAGTACCTCAGGTCTTAATTCTTCTATAGAGGGCAAAAATAAATGAAATCAATGAATATTCAAAGAATTTGCCAATCGAACTGTATACGGAAAAAAAGTTAGATCTCCCCAAACCGAGGCAAAAGAACTGCTAATTCATCATTATTAAACCACCCTTTACGATGAACGGTTGTAATATGTATGCTCATGGTTGTTTTGGTCATTTTGTGTTGTTGATGTTCTGATTATGTTGATAAAATTCATCTCGTGAATTATGTGCTTTCTTGGATATCAGGTACATGGACAGAAAGCATCTAATAGATGTAACAGAGATTTTTAATATGCTGAGCTGGGAAAAAAAGAAGCGGCTTATCAAAATCGGTCACATGATGCTTTTCCTTTTCATGTCCTTATTTTGGTAAGATGAACATTTCTTTTCTTCAACATTTAGCAATGTCGAAATTTCTTGACCGACATTTTGTAACCGTGTAATCCTTGCAATTGATGTAGGTTGATCTATAGTGCATTGGAAGATGATGAAGACTTTGTCTAGATCCATCTGTATTCTTATTGAGGCTGAGAAGCGAGATTAGTGGTGGCATTGAATTATGAAGGTTCCAATTCTTTTAATCGTTGGGTCGTCAGATTCTGATGCCAAAGTTCGTTACTGCTGTTCAGATCGATTTCCATGGTGTTGATCGAGCATTTATATTTATCGCGTGGAAAAGCTCTTGGCATTAGTTTCTCTAAACAGCATTTGCTTGATCTTCAGCAATTTTAGATTGAATGGTCTTACTGAGAAGGTAATTACCTTCTCTAGACTAGATTATCAGGTAAAAACTTGTTCTAAACAGAAAAGGAAAAACCTTTTGCAACTCTTGGGGAATCACCGGAAAGGTCAATTTTTTACTAATTTCATAGTTACTTCATTTCTATCTACTAAACATCTTAGTAGCATAGACAAAATTAGAACATCGAGTGGCGGAATCATGGATCTTAAAATTTTTGAAATACAACGAAAGCAAGAACCAGCAAGATGTCATAAAAGACAATAACTAATAACCTTAGATCAGCAATGAACTTCAAATGTCTTAACCTAACCATTCTACAAGACAATTTTATACCTAAACCATTCTACAACACAAAAGAAACCCAACCTAACCCACCAAGTTAAGTTACTACTCCACAAATCTCACATGCCGGTAACTAGGATTACTACAAACAAAACAGAAGATGGATGTAGGTGTTGCGTTTACTGAATGCGCGAATGCACAGTCACTTGCCAAAAGTACGCACGTCTAAAGCTTTCTATCCGGGCAAAGTAATGTTGATGTCAGCTGGTTTGCTCCTTGAATCATGCTGCATCGTGGACCAATTCTCCCCGTTGAAAGCAGTATGATAGTCTTCCATTTCTGCGCTAGCAATAGGATGAGCAGCGGTTGGGGTGACAGTTACATGGTTAGGCTTCGGCTTCTTGGCCTTCTGCTCATGCTGGTTCCCGGCAAGAAAACTGCCTAAAACAATCTAATCGTACCAATGCAGGATATCTTACTCAGAAATCGCCTTTGTGGATGAAGCAAAAATAAAATAATCAAGTACAAAATGAAAGGATGTACCTGGACAGGACTAGCTGCAATTAACAGGCCAGCAATTCCACCCCCGACAACACGTCCATCTGGGCCTGCTAAAGAGACACTCATACCCCCAGATCTATTCCTCATACCTCCAGTCTCAGATGCCATAAATGACCCCGTCAGTGACAGTATCTCAAAACGACCCTGCAAGAACAGTAGTTTGCAAGAACATGTCTTGTCAATGTTAAACTTTGAACAAGAAAATCGGAAATTGGAAGATGTGAACCAAGTAGCATGAGATGGTTTCATTCTATAAGGTAATTGAATACAGTTCCTAGAAACCAACAGTAAATAGAATAAAGAAGTCACGCAACAAAGGAACTAGTACATGCTACATACTTGCATGCTAGTTACTCGAAAAGATCAAACGCCAAGGCTATGGAATACTATAGTAAGTTAATAAATAAGAGATTGCAATCCATCTATGGAATACTATAAATTATTCCATATGTAAAAAAAATTACTGCTGTAATGAGAGGACCACAGCTTAAGATCACAAAATGGAAACGTGAAGTCTGAAAAATCTCACGATTGCATATAAGATGTCATTTGAATTCGAGAAGAGATTCAATGAGTTGCCACACCTCATATGTCAATGTACCGCCAGACGAATCAGCTTGCCGAAGTGTAACACTTGAAATTACACCATTAGCGGAGAGAATGCAAATTGCCCGAGGACCTTGTTGGGAGAAGGATATAACCTTCATGGTAACATCCTAAGTAGTTAAAAGAATCATTAGTATCATGAAGCTGAAAACTATATATATAGATGTCATGCAAAGAAATGTTAATTTATACCTCTCCAGCATTGACAGTAATAATATGGGGAGTAAAATTAGCACCAACAGAGCATGAAACCCATTCACCTGCAAGAAATAATAATAATCAGATATTAGTTCACATTTGGAGGTTAATTAATTCATGCAAGAGACTTTCACGATGCCGCTCCCCCCCTCCCACCCCATAAACGGGCAAACAAAGCACCTTAAAAGGGATGAAGAACGGAAACTGTACAACAAAATCAAGAAATAATACATCCTCCATAAAGTGCTTAACTGAACCTACAATTTGAACCATAAATATGGAAAACATTTGACGACTTTGCTCGGCAAAGAACATGTAGAGCCACTCCGAAAAAGCAAATAATAATTCAAAATTTTGACATCTTACGGCTGTAATTAGGTCAAACATACCACAAATCAATGCATGCATACAACAGAGTCCTCAAAGAATCAAAGTTAACAACAATAATAGGTTACAAAGCGTAAAAATTCCCAACACTTTTAGCCTATTTCATAGAAAAGAACAACGCAGCAACAAATAAATGTTAGATGCCTAAAATAGCAAACATCAGCTCATTTGTCCCCAAAGTTTTAACAGCATAATTCCGGTATCCCGGGAAGGTACCTCCAAATGATGCCCAGAATGGCATTAGCTCATCAGCTCATGCATAAACTTTTAATGGAATCATTCCAGTAACCCGGGAAGGCATCTTCAATAATCATAATCTTTCCCGCAAAAAAAAAAAACAAAAAAATCCACCATAAAAATGGATATAAGCTCAAAGATTCTCCCATTAGCAGCCCAACCATAAAATCAACCCTGAAATTTTAAAATTTAGCCATTTCCACAAAAATCATAGCTGAGGTATCTATTCAAAGGTCCCACATCTTACAACCCCCACCCCAAAGGGCAAAAAATCGTCTTTTCCCATACATAACCCTATGTCTATCCCCAACCCCTCACATTTCGCACGTGTATATGGAATTAGGAGAAATTACCACATGGTAAATTTTGAGTGGTGGGACATGTATGAGGACAGACTATTCCCCGGCCCCAAAGCATCATTCCCCACAAAAGCCTCTTACAAACAAACTAACAACAAAAAACATAAATCCCACCAAACAAACATTAATTTCCACTTAAAAAAAAACAGATCCAATCAAACAAACAATAATTCTCATCAACATGCATGCAACAAAAAAAAAAAAAGATTCAAACTTTAAACCTTAAAAAATTCGAAATCATACCATTACCTACGCTTTCCAAGTCCATTCTAGGCTGGTGATGTTTCCCAGCTGACCCAGTTGTCTGTACTTTCCCCCGTTTCTCCGCTGTCGTCGAAAAATTAATCACCGGAGGCGGCACCAATGAAGAAATTGGGTTAGGAGAAAGTGCTGCAATACTATTATTATTCTTAACTGCCCCATCTGGGCCATACTTCCTAGGTCTACCCCTCTTTTTCTTCCCGGCGGTGGTGGACAGAGCTCCGGCAGCCGGAGCCGGAGTTACAGTTGGAGTTTCTGCGGTCCTAGAAGCGATATGGTAGTCTGACGGAGCATCTGATCCCACCACTGTTACTCCACCGCTACTCATACCTCCTCCTCCTTCCCTCCCTTCCATACTTAAAAATAATAAAAAAAGTTCAAAAACAATAAATTTTTTTATAAAGTTATTATCTTTTTTTTCAAAAACCCATTATTCTTTGAAACTAAAAACCCAGAAAAAAATTTAAAGAAAATAACCAAAAAAAAATTCTAAAACCCAAAACCCAGAAAGAAAAATAGCCAAGAACTCAACTTTAAGACTAAGTAAAGCTGAAAAAGAAGTTGAAACTGTTCATTTCTTAGTATTTTAAAAAAAAAAAATTAATTGTTGGAAAAATAAGAACAGGAGAGTAAAGAATAAAAGAGGAAAAGAAGAGAAAAAATCTGAAAATTTTGATTTGATTCTTTTCTGGGAAAAAAAAGGTGATTTTAAGGAGAGAAAGATGAATTTTTTGTGGGGTTTTGAAATATGATGAGAAAATGGAAAATTGAAAAAATTGAGGTTTTGAAGAATTAAAGCTAAATTTTTGGTTTTCCTAAATTTACTCAGATTGTCCAAATTCAGATTATTAAGGAAAATGAAAATCTTGTAATAAAGAAAAGGGAATATATATTAAAATTTGGTAGGTAATTAATTTAATAATTAGGGGAAAGCAAAAGAGATTATGTATTTTGGTTAAGAAAATGGTTGGAGTCCGGTAGAAAAGAGAAAATAAAAAATATTGTAGTTGGGAAAAGTGAAATAATTGTAAAATCGTCTGAATTTAACAAATGTCTTAATATCTGTTTCAATCACTTAAAATTCAACACGTAAATATAATTTCTAATTTCACACTTTCCGAAGTCATTATTCACATTTATATGATGAATTGTAAATGATTAAAACAAGTATAAAAATATCAGTTGAGGACATATGATTTTTTTTTCCAGTAAAATTAGGTTGCCAAGGCATGAAGACAACCCATCACTTTCTTTTTCAATAAAAATAAAATATATAAACAAATAAGTAAATATAATAATAAGTACTCACTACATACCTTGCACATAAACATTAGTATATTCATCTCATTATTTATTTTCCCTCTATTATTAAAAAGAAAAAAAAAACCATTACTTTGAGGTATCAAATAAAGACAAAGAAAGGAATAATTATGACAAGGAGAAAAAGAAAATTCAAGGAAATTCACATCTCTCTTCCTTTCTTATTTTTTCTTTTCTTTTCTTTCCACAAAATTTTATGATAAATTTTGAATTTTTGTAATTTGTGTTTCAATAATAAAAAAAAAATGGCAAAGAGTAGAGTCTCTCTTCTATTTATTGGTCCCATTGGCAAAAAATCCTTTGTCCCCCGTTCCTGTCCTCATGTCTGTCCCCAACCAATCACAATTCACCTTGTGTATATATAATTAGAAAAAATATTTATATAGTAAATTCTGATTGGTTGGGGACAAGAATGAGGATAGGAATGAGAATAGATGATTTTCACCCATCCCATTGGACATCAAATAAACAAAGGCATTTTACATATTTTATTTGGTCTCTTTTGTCACCATCTCAGAGTCTCAATTTCAACCCTATGGGAATTGGTACAAGGAAAACAAATTGATCCGTGATTGAATAATATTTAATTTGAAAATAAAGAGTATATTTCAATTTTAAAATTAAAATATTGTGTTTTGTTCTTAGATTAAATCACGTCTAATATTTTTTTAAATATTAATACAAACTATATTATCGACCGATTTTACCTTAGAATTTTTTTTACTATTAGTGACATTATTAGTTACTCTTATCTCTTATCTCTCTTTTGTTTCGGTTATCCGCAAGTGTTAACTAGTATGTTTAGAATATATTTTAATATCAAAGTTAATTGGTGTAACTGGTTCGACAGTTTCGCTCTTTAAGAGAGGTCGAATGATCGATCCCCACCCACGTATGAAGTTGTCACTTTGAACATTTTAACCCTTATGGGCCAACTCGGTGTGGATGGGAATTAGTCTGGTGTCATCTCATAAAAATCCGAACCTACTAGAACACTTTGTGACAAGAGAAAAAAAAGAATATATTTTAATCGAGAAGTATTGTTCTTATTATGTCATGGCAAATATTACTTACCAAACTTTGCGTCTCTCAAAATAAAAATTCATAACAATAATCTTGAGATATTTTTCTATATGCACTATTAGAGAATGAGCTTATAACTATTTTAGTTGTAATTACCATGACTATTTTATTATCAATAAATAATTCTTTATTTATAAAAATAAAAAGAAAGAAGCAGTAAAAAGATTGGTAAAAGAAGTATCTTATGAATAAACATTTTGAATTTTGACAAACATTATTAGATAAGAATAATACAAAGGGGCCGCCGGTAAGGTTTTGTTGAGAGTAATGACTACCCATAGATTTTGTCACTTTTTCTTGTTTGCTTTTGATGAATTGAAGATCTAGAGATAAATATTTTTATTAAAATATAAATTATTTTTTATTTTATTAATATTTTAGAATGAAGCACTTTTTAACTTTGGTTTAGATTTCAGAATCCAAAATCATGCTAGATCTTTTCAGGCCGGATCCTATGCGGATTTGGAACAACATAAAATTCGTACGTACGGAACGCCTCAGGACAACTGTCCTATTTTGAGATACAAAAATACGATATGTGTCCTTAAAAAATACGATAAGTGTCGTAAAATCATGACAGGTCTCTATTTTAAATCAATTTTTATCGTTAAAATTTCAGTCTAACGACTAAGGGTAAGTTTCGCACGTGCACCCGTTCCCCATTGAAGCCACAACGAGATCTTTTACAAGGACAGCACAATATTTAGGTTATGTAGTAGCATTATCCTAGAGATGAAATGTTCTTTATACTTTTCAATAAAGCAAACTGTGGAGTACAATTTTGTCTATTTTCTGCAATCTATTTAGTATTTTTGACAAATCCTCCAACCATATTCTCTACTTTTATCCTCCTTTCTTAAATTACCTCACCTAACATTATTATTATTTTTTCATTGGTTGTCTAAAGATTTTTATTTTTCTTTTTAAGGTACATATTTCATCATCAAAGGCTCCTCTTATGAGGTTGCTACGCTCCCCTTATGGGGTTCCGCCCAGCTGGGCGTCAAAAAAAAAAAAAAAAAGGTACATATTTCATCATTGCTCATGTAATGCACTTGTCAAAACAATGAAAAGAACAATGCTATATGAATATTTTATAATAGTGATTATTGGTAAGAGGTTTTAGAACAATTTTGTATTTAAAAAACTGGAATTAACAGGTGGATATAAATTATAATAGAGGAGGTAATAAATTATTATTTTTTTTTGTAAAGGAAGACTAGTATGATTGACTTAGTATTTATAACTCGGAATAACAAGTCTTGAGTTCCAAACTCCCTGTCTCAATAAAATATTTTTTTTAAAAAAACGATAAAAAATGGAGGGGATGGGAACCGCGGAGTAATTAGGTAAATATTTCTGAAAACAATAATAATAATATTTTTTATTTTTTTAAAGAAGAAAATAAGCACTTCGCTTTCTTATGAATTTTATTTTGGAATACAAATTTCAATTGATTGATCTTTACATTTTGATTTTCTATGTTATTTTATTTTATTTGGTACCTGCTTATTTGGCTTTCTTGTGAAGATAAGCCACTATTAAATTTGTGTATTAGGTATATTTTTGAAAGACACACTTCACTATTACATAATTTTCAATGAAATAAATAGTTGTTAACTATAATGATCATGAATCTTGAAATTATTTAATTTAATTTAGACCACTTAAGTACTAACTTAGGGATTGAGTGTCTAATTCGTAATTTAAGAGATTATGAATTGATGTTTAAGAAATGTACTAGACCACTTACCATTGACCAGGCCAAGAGAAAGCATAAAGAAGCCAGGCCTAATTATAACTATCATATAATAAAATATTAATAATTTTCCCATAACTTAATTTACAATAAATTAGTAAGTGAAAAAACAAAATCACATATTTAAAAAAGGTTAAGTAGGCTTTAGATAAGAACAATCTGTTTTTTCTTAAATTAATAATGTGAACATGAATTAATTAACTGGTGAATGTATGGAGAATTACGGAGCCACCTCTCCTTTTCCATTTTTTATTATTTTTAATATGAGTAATTATTATTATTTAAATGTAGTTTGGGTCTAATTTTTATATTTAGTGTAGCTTTTTTTTTCTTCTAATTTTATATGTTTCAGCATCATTGAAGCAAGTGGGAGCACAAAAAATAAATTATTATTTTGGATCTATAAATTTCAATTCTTGTAATCATTTTCTTTGCCACTTGTTCCACTTCACAAATTAGACTTAAAAGTACATTTTACTTATCTTATTTTTCCAATTTTTTGTTCTCATAGTGAGTTTTACGTCAACAAGGGGTTTGGCCCAGATGTAGAGCTTTGTCCCTGCAGGGACCTTCGGGCCCCAAGTTTGACACCTTCTCCCATGATAGAGCAAATAATATTTCTCCTCCTTATGAGGCTTATCTTCCCTCCCCAGGCATGGGGCATGCTTCAATCTTCCCTATCTAGGGTACTCTCCGCTCTTCCCCTTCGGGGCAATCGCCTTCGGGCGCTCAAAAATAAATAAATAAATAGTGAGTTTTACATGCATAAAAGAAAAAGAAAACAGAAAGAAAAAGGAAATGGATACAAATTAAGTTAAAAGTCATATATAGTTTTAAGTGGTTTTTGTTTTTGTTTTTGTGTTGCACTATTATTATGGATTCTTTTTATATCGAAAATTAACAAATAAGATATTCTTTTTTTTTTTTTGCTAAATAAAAATTTACCATTAATCATAAAATAGTTAAAGTCATTACAATCAAAAGATAAAACGCAATTACAAGAAAAATAAAAGTTATACAATTGTGTAAACACCATGATAACAGATAAAAGTCCACACCCTGCACTAGGAAAACAACATAAAAACGATAAAAAAAAATAAATACATGATAAAACTCTTCGCAACAGCCTCTCCGAGATCCTGGAACAGCAGTAGCAAGCTCAGTTTCATCACCTTTCTTAGAAATCAACAATCTACGAGACCATGGGCGTATCAACCGTTACATAGATTGTCTCGGAAAGATGATGAAAAATGAGAAAGGGCACATAGCAACTCCGGGGTTAGAGATAAACTCCATATCTGGAAGGATCTGAAGTAAGTCTTGCATTTGTGTCTTGAATCTTGAATAATACTGCTTTGAAAAAATTTCATCAAGATTTACGTTAAAAGAAGGGGGTGAACACACCAAAAATTTCATCAAGATTTACGTTAAATGAAGAAACTTCAAAAGGAAAAAAAGAGAGAAAAAGAAAGAGAGAGAGAGAGAGAGAGAGAGAGAGAGAGAGAGAGAGAGAGAGAGAAGAGGCAGTAGGTTTGATATGAGTCATTCACTATAATAAGAATTCACAAATAAGATATTCTTTGCCAATGAGACATTGGTGTAGTGGCCAAGGCTAATGCATCATGACGTAGAGGTCATAAGTTCAAATTTCCTCCACACTTCTTGAATTACCCTATTTATTGTAATAGATAGGTTCCTCTTCCCAATAAATATATATATATATATATATATATATATATATATATATATATATATATATATATATATATTTAAAAAAAAATAATCTATTTGGGTCACCCGTATTCATCATTTGGTTATTAATTCGAACTCGGCTTGTGGTTGACTTGTAATGTAACCGTTAACAGATGGAAGAAATTGACTCATACTTCTCTAGTTCTCTTTACATGGGGCTCTCGACCGCATAAAATGATTACTTTTGATTTATAGTGATACTTTTGATAGAAATAGAATTCAACAATCAATAATCTTATTTGACAAATTTTATTTTTTTGGCCGGAGGTACTTCTATTTATTTGAGAGTCTAATTTTTTTTTGGTTTTGAAACCTGTTTTCGGATTAGTATTTTGTAGATCGAGGAATTCAAATCGAGTATTATAGTAATTTAATTAAAATAGTTATTTCAATAATGTAATTTTTATTCTCAAAACTCAATTCGAATTTAACACGTGGACTCAATGCGAGACTTTGATTAATGAAATTAATGGATGGGAATGACAAACCCCAACTAAACGCAAGTCAAAGACCATGGTCCATTAGACCAAGAAGAGGTCAAGTCTCATTTAGAAAAAAGTTTGCGCTAATTGCGATTAGTGAATCTAACGGTTGTACTATTGTGATATATTATTTTATTGATAACTTTATTTTTTTTAGTAATGAAAAATGTATTATTATGATTATTAATTCTTTAGAACATTATGATTATTAATCTTAGAACTTAATGGTTCTGATTTTTGAGTTTACACTTTTTTTTTATCCAAGTATTACATAGGGCGAAAATTGAACCGAAAAACAAGAAAAACAATGGAAACTCATACCTACTTTGGATGTGTTTGTCAAAATGGAATCAATGTTCTGTCTAAAATAAAGAATACCCAAAATAATGTCTAAAATAATGTGCTCTCCTACCCTTAAAAATGTAGATTGTCAAATGTTAAATATGAACGCTCTTCATATTGGAAAATTCTCACATGGATTTAGTTTATAAGGACTTTATAGTAAAAAACAAACAATAAAAAAGAATTACTACCTGTAAATGGGTTAGGAATCCGCTGTCCCTAATCAGTATCCCCTTCACTGTCCCACCAATAAGAAATTGATATGATATTCATCAAAAAAAGAAAAGAAAAGAAAATGACATCTATTAAATTTTTCATTAAAAAATTATAACCTAAAAGAAATAGTGGAACCCACAGGAAAAAAATATACACGTGACAAATATATCTATTTGTGGGGATGCAGAACGTGGGCAGACGATTTTTTACTCTGTAAATGTACATAATTCTAAATTATAAAGTTCATTGGACCTGATACATATAGATCCAAAACAGAATTTTATTTATATAACAGATCCAATAACATTTCCAAGATTTACCTCCTTACAAAAGGCTCTCTAACTAGGTATCTATAAAGATGATTGAGGATGAAATTCGGAGGATAAACATATGTTACTCGGGAAGGGGATTGGAATTTCATGAATAGTTCTGATATGGATCAGTCTATTGAAATTTGTGGTTTAAAATTGGACACATCACTGCAGATTTTATGGACCACGGGGTAGAATTATGGACCACGAGGTAGAATTAAAATGCAAAACGAATGAGGCAGAAGTTTATTGGCCCTTGAACTTCCAGATTTTAACCATGTCAAACCTTCTTTGGCCTAAATTGGAACTAATATTGAGCTCTATTACAAACTTTAACCAAAGGGTATATATTTTTACCGACAAGTTTATTCATATATGGTCTATCTACAAGCAATAGTCCATGAACGGTGATATTTTACGAATTATTTATGACAAAAAATATATTTTAAAGTTAAATGAGAGATGTATGGTTTGATCGAATTGGGTCTAGTTTGAAGATTTTCAATTTTAGTCTCAATTAAAATCAGTCTTTCTAAATGATACTCCCTCCATTCCTTAATGTAGGTCGTTTATGACACTTTGAAAAAAATTAAGAAATTCAAACAAAAAGTAATATTTTCACCACAATTCCAATAATACCCCTTCCTTCCTCCATCTCTTTCACTTTTCCAATAAAAAATATGTTGAGGGTATAATTGGTATAAATTGTTGACAGCTAATAAAAGACATGTAAGTGACGATTAATTTGGATACATATATATCTCCTAAACGACAATTAAATGAAAATGGAGAGAGTACTACTTAAGAGTTTCATACCTAAATTTATTCAAAAAAAGAGTTCGAACATCTTTTGAATTTCAAATCAGACTCAATATGAATAAACTTGCAGCATCACTTTAATTTATTTTTTTTAGAACTAAACTGTTTGTTTCTCTCCAACGTAGGAATATCTAACATTGATTAACTCTATACTATGTGTATGTAAATTATGTTATCACTCTTTTTTTCCTTCCTTAAAAGGGGAAATAATCGTGCTGTATTTTTTTCTATATCCAATCATTTACAATTCACTATGTATATATGTAATTAAAAAAAATGTTCACTTGACGAATTTCTAAATGATTGGACACAAGAATAAGTACATATACGAATACAAACAATTTTTCAGATATCAATCTTACCTACAAAGAAAGTCTTGGATTAGGATTAATGTCAATCAATTTGGAATAGGTAGGACCATTAGTGGTCTTCCAAATAGGGCATTCAAGAGAACAAAACCAAGGCGTGTAATTTACTTTAGAGGCAATCTTTCGGTTTTGACTTGCCAGTCAAGGAAGAAAAAGATACAAGTACTTCTGATTCGAAATATTATATTTTAAATTCAATAAGTCTGTATTTATATAACAAAAAAAGTTATGACTTGTCACCAAAATGAAAAATCATTAAATTATGACTGTTGTAATGTTTTTTAGAACTTAATATCATTTTAGAGAATTTATGATCACTGTCCAAAGATACATTTATTTCGTGCAAAAATAGCCTTCAAATTACACTCTGTCAATTTGAGTACGAGTGACATTTTCTTTTCATCATTAAAATAATCATATGTAGCCTTTGTATCCGACAAGACCCCAAAAGAAAAAAAAAGAATAAAAAGTCGAAAGATTGTGACACAAAAAACATAGAAATATCAAGTCAACATTAAAAATACTATTACCTCCGTTCCATAATAGAAGTTATTGGACATAAATATAAAAAAATAAAAAAAATAAAAAAAAATCAATTTATTAGTTAAAATATTAATATTACTCTATTAAATAAAATTAATATTATACAATAAATCAAAACAGTGCCAATGTGCCAATCAAGAACATCTATTCTTTTACCCAAACCTTTGCATGGTCAAATGTTGAAATTTTCGTTGTAGTTACCAACGCGTTATATATACTTCCTCCATTCCTTAATATAATACTTAAAAAACATTATGCAAAAATTAAGAAAATAAAAAATAAAATATTTATTAGTTAAAATACAAATATTATTTTCTTAAATATGATTTATATATCACAAATTTTATTTAAGAGAGTAATATTGATATTTTGATTAAAAAAATATTTTAATTTTAACTTTCTTAATTTTTGCAACATGTAATGAAAATTATTATATACACAGTAAAACAAAAGAAAAAGATCTCCATAAGGCCAAGAAAGAAGAAGCAAAAGAAAGAGAGAGGTCATGTGATATATACTCAGAGATGCAAGTGAATATTGAGCTATGTCCCAACATTTGAAAAAATGGGATGGATCGATCTATTTGAGCCGATCCCACACTCCACTTATATAATCAATTTATATTAATTGTGTATTATGTAATTAAATTTTAATTGTTCCATCGTTTAATCTGAAGGTTGAGAGGAATATTGAGATTACAACTGTTTAGGGTCAACTGTTCTTGAATAACTAATCAGAACAGTTGATTTATAATATTTGTAATTTCAACCATTTGATCAAGCGGTTCAATAAGCGAATTCTTTGCATTACAATGAGCCACGATTATAGTGTTGAATAACTTAAATTAGTACATATTGAACACTTTTTTAACAGGCGTTACATATTTTTGGACATGTGTTAAATCCCACGCAAATATTGTTCTCTCCTTACGAACACCTGTCTTAAAGCTGCAATAGGTGTTTTATCCCGATTAACACCTGTCTTACGTAATAAATGTCTGAAAATCATAACAGGTGTCCCATAAAGTAAATCTTGGAACGTTGAAATTTTATTCCAACAGTCTAGAACAACCAAAATTATTCTGCATCGTAACCGGACCTGTTCCAGTGGGTCTTAAAATGGAATTTGTTCCTTGGGCCACTTCGAATGTGGGCCACATGTTTTGGTTAGGGGAAATAGTATGAGATAGAACATCAAACTAGGCTTTGCAAGAGCCCATATGCATGACCTGGCCTTTGTTCGTCTTTGCCAGCGATATTGTGCAAATGTGGGATACCTTGGACGGTATGGTTTGGTAATGGATAGGGCCTAGATGGCTTCTCCCAAAATACACCCGAGTCTAAACATCGTCGTGACTAGAACTAGTTTTTTTTTTTTTTTTTTAAAACACAACTAGGGAATTTATAAACGAACAACTTATAGATATGAACATATCTAGAAATCTCTGCTGAAAATGCTATAGTTTTAACATAATTCCACTTCTTCAGCCGTTATTATTTCAAAGATAAGAAAAATGATTGAGAAAAGAAACTAGTTAATGAATATAAATAAAGACGATTGAAAAAGTAAAATTGGAAAAGGTATCCACGTAACGAATCATAGTCTTTCGATTACTTGGGAGGGCAACAGAGCTAGGGTGATGACGATTGTCCTCCAAGATTTTAATAAAAATTACATTTATACCTTGTTGAATTTGAAAATTTTAAAAGGATTATTAAATTAACATTTACCTTATATCCCTTATCTTTCCTCCCAATTTAAAATTTCTAACTTTATAAGTAGCGAACTCTTTAAAAAATAACTCCCCAAATAGGTCAAAAACACATGCAAATAAGTCAAGTATTATCACATAATATACACTAGCTCATATTATTTACACAGTTCATAAACATTGTTACATTAAAATTTGAATAACTTTCAGTAATTAATTAGCATGTAAATATAAGAATCCAAAGGCCTTTGTTATGATGCTGGAACATCATTTCCTGCTACAAAATTCTTCTGATCTTCACCAGGGGCGGCTCAAATATATCTGAGGCCCAGTGCGAAAAAAAAATTGGGGCCTCAAATTTTAGGGTAAGTATATATATATATATATAAACAAAAAAAAATTGGGGTCTCGGATTTTTTGCTAAGTACATATATACAAAAAAAAAAAAAATTGAGGCCCCGGATTTTTTTACTAAGTATACATATAAACAAAAAAAAAAATTGGGGCCCCGAATTTTTGGAGGCCCTGTGCGGTTGCTCACCTCGCACACCCTCATAGCCGCCACTGATCTTCACTCTGATGATTAACTTTCTCCGTAACCGCGGTCCGAATTCTAGCCTTGACAGCTTCTAAATTCCAATCAATCCTCATAATAAAAACCAACAGCAAAATCAAACAAGACATTGATCCGAACACGAATCCGATCAACATTCCGACAAGGCCAAGATGGAATTTGAAAGCTAAAATTGCCCCAATAGGTAAGGCCAGGAAGTAAAAACCTGTTATATTAATTAGCATACATTCCAAGTTGTGGCCTAGCTGTTCCTCTAACAATTCCCCCACACACTGATAAGGGAAAATTGAATTGTCATGGCTAAATAAATGGCCCCATATGCCTCTAGCTGCTACCATTACTGATGCACCTATCAAAATAGTAATATTTTCATTCCATAATAAAAGTCGTTTAGGACATGTAGCGAAAATTAAGGAAGTAAAAAACAATGTAGTTTGTTAGTCAAAATATCAATATTGCTCTCTTAAATATGACTTATATATCAGTAATTCTAGTTAAGTGAGTAATATTGATATTTTGACTAACAAGTACCTTTTTGCGTCCTTAATTTTTGTTATATGTTATAAACGAATTATATTATGGAATGGAGGTAGTATTATATAAGACTAGAGAAAATGTAATAAATTTTTGGGTAATTTGCAAAACAGTCCACAAGCTATGTTTAAAGTAGCTACATAATCCCCACTATTTTTTATTTATTTATGATTTTAGTGGCATTTCTATTTTGTTTCGAAGTTTTTAGTCCTCATGCAGTGGAGCACACCGGATTCCGCCACATGATCTACTACGACAAATTCACTGGATTATGCTGTATGAAGACTAAAAACTTCGTAAAAAAATAAACATGTGACTAGAATCATTAAAAGAATAGAACGGGGACTAAGTTGTAACTATGAATATAGTCGAGGGATTGTTATTGCACATTACTCTCAATTTTTTTTAACGATATTTCTAAAAACCGTCGTTGTCTGAAAGTATGCCGATTCCTAAAGAAATGCATGTTGACTGATAAGCACGAGTAGCCTGGTTAGCTCCTAACTCATTCGATATCCGAATGGAAGCACAAGTAGATAGAGAACTCATAACAGAGAAAAGCAAGTAATCAAAATTGATGACAATTCCCAAGACCCCAAGTGCTTGTTTAGCATTAGGAAGGTGACCACTTAGCAAGAACAAGATCTCATAGCACCACCATTCAAGGCAAGTAGTAAGGCAACAAGGTCCACAAAGTTTTAACAATTTCATCCAATCTTCAACTCCTTTAATTAGTTCCCACCACCCTCCTCCTCCTCCTTCCCAACTCCCTCCTTTTCGAATCTCGAAAATCGATACATAAATAGCAAGAAGAGTCACAACTATAAGATCACTAATCCAAATTGCCATAGCTACCCCTCCAAGCCCTTTAGCTCTTGAAAGCAATATATTGATTGGCAAATGTAAAGCTAATAGCATAATTGGAATTGTTATACTTTGGCTACTTAAATAAGCTTTAAGAATCGAAGGCACGGTAGCCCAATGGGTAACATCCATTGCCTGAGACTGAGAGGTCCAGGTTCGATACCCAGCTCACACAAAGGGAATGATTTAATTGTCATTTCTTTGGGTTCCCTTGTGTGAGGTCTTATACTCCCGCCCACTCAACGGGACTTCTACTACTCCCCTCACGGGGCACCCGCTCAACGGGACTTCTACAACACCCGCTCAGCCGGGCTTCTACTACTCCTCCTCTGGAGAGGTCTAATAAATATATAATTGTAATAAACTGGACCATACTTATAAATGGTCTAGTTTTTTTTAAAAGCTTTAAGAGGGCATAAAAATGCATAAATTAATAAATCAGGGAGAAGATATAGTAAATATTTCTTGGCTACAATTGAAATATCTTTTTGTTGGCCTAATTGAATTAATATTTTATCTACATTTATCCATAAAAAATAAATTGGCAATGTTGCTAATAATAATATAATAATTGCCATTATAAGAGTTTTATGAAGAAGCTTAAAGTTCTTAGCTCCAAAAGCTTGACCACAAATAGGTTCCATAGAAGCACTAAGTCCATTCGAGATTGAAAAACCTGTGACATTTGAAATTGTTGAAGCAAGAATTCCACCAGCCAATGAGAGGTCGCCAAGTCGACCGAGAAATGCAGTTGTTATGGTAATTCTTGCCATCCATGTGATGTACAATGCAATTAGTGGAAGTAATATTCCTCTTTGCAATTTTAGCTCTGATAGAATCAAGTTTGATTGAATTGGGAAAGAAGAAGAAGAAGAAGAACAAGAAGGAGTTGGATGAGTTTCATTTACTTTGTTTTGCTCAAGCATTGATTCCATAGCTATAATGTGGTGGGATGAAATTTCATTGGAGTGATCAGAGCTTTCAAGGAACGTTAGCGTATTTTCGATTCCTTTATTATATAACGATAATAATGTAATTCATTCAATTTTTAATAATTGCGGTATGGGCGGAGATGGATAAGAGACAAACTTAAACTTATGACAATAAATGTACAAACTGGTTTCTTCCAAGATACCATTGAAACAAATGAATTGAAGGCTGACCTAATATTTTTACAACGAATGCATAGAGTGAGCTTCTCACATAATACAACTAAAATACACAAAGAACAAAAAAAAGTCTATTGCGACGTTTGACATGTGACGTAATAAGGCAAAAAAACGTCGATATAGATCTATACCAATATTTATTACAAATGTCGGCATTTGCCCGTGTCGTTATGACTTCTTACGACATTTGTTACGACATTTGTAAATTATGAAGCCAAGTTGGCCGAGCCGAGCCGAGCCAAACCCTATGCAAGCCAAGTCAATCCGAAGCCTATACAAGCCAAGTCACCGAATCTAGCCACATTTGAATAATTTAAAATAAAGTTTCTCCCTTATTTAAGGCATGAGAATTGAACCCGGAACCTCCCGCATGTATGTCATGCGGTGAACCGCTGTGCTAAATGATCATATGTTATTCTTTGTTCCTCTTATTATATTTATTAAAATGGATTTTTGAATTTTGTACATTTACTTATTTTAATTTCTCTTTGTGTTTTGATTTTTTTAATGAATCAAATTAAAATTAATACACTCTCATTAAATTTTGAATATTTAAATGTCTTTATTCTACATGATATAAATGTCTCTTTTAAGAGTTGCAAAATTAACATTTTATAACAACGTTTAATGTAAATGTCGCTAACTAACATTAAAATGTCGTATTAACAATCTATATTACAACTATTACAACCGTCATTAGAAACGTCGGTGAAAAATAGAGACATTTGTATGAAATGTCACATGATCTAACTATATAGTATATAAATGTCGCTACATGATTTGCAAAAAGTAAAATTTATAACATCATTTGAGTAAATGTCGTTAACGAAAATCAAAATATTAAATAACCACAAAATGTCGATATGAACAACAATTGCTATAACTGTCATTATGAACGTCGTATAAAATCCAGATATAGCGACATTTGCAAAAAGTGTTGTCTTAACTTACTCTGTTTAATTTTAAGCGACGTTTGAAAAAAATGTTGTTACAAAAACGTTGTTATATGATGTTTTTGTTGTAGTGAGTAGTTTTATATACCGTCACGTTTCCTATTATAATGAATAAAAAGTTGGAAAAAAGAAAAGGAGATGAAAGCTGAGTCACTAGAGAGGAGTTTAATATGATGTAATAATCATTGATGGCATGGTTTTCGTGAAGGTGTTGCTTTGCTAGAATGGCACCAAGAAATTGCCTTTTTTTTGGGGTTGCTTGGCCAATTCAGAAAAAGATGGATGGATGGATAGTGGTGGGATTTATAGTGCTTTTTATTTATTGGTTAAAGATGATGAGGGGAATGAAACTCTTGGTTCATAATTAATCACAATTCTCTTAATGGAAACCTAACTGCCACATGAATAATTAGTTCCATAAGCTGTTCTTCCTTCGTGCACTTAATTCTTGAGAACTCACTTGATTGTAAGTATTTATTATTAGGTTATAGTTTCTGAATTCGAATCACATTTAATCGGTAACAAAATAATAGTTTAATTGATTAGAAGCATTCTTTATGTACTAGATAAGAAATATCTTTTGAAAAAAAAAGAAGAAGCTAGATGAATAAAGGTGCAAACAAGTCCTTTGAGTACAAAGCTAACTAACTAATCTTTAATAATTGAAAGACTTTTTTTTTTTCAAAAAAAGTTTTTTATTTTTTTATCCAGGTGAAACATATATATTATAAGAAATATGAGATTTATGAAACGGAGAGAAGGATTCAAACTCATAACCTTTACGTCATGAAGTCTCAGTCTTTTAACACTATATCAATGGGAAAATTCTTATATGGACCAGGTACATGTGAACCTTGTGGTCCAGAACTGGCCACATCACCATATAATGAAGAGAGAGACAATTTTGTGATGATGTGGCCAGTTCTGAACCGCAAGGTCCAATGGACTTGATTCATGTCAATGTCTCATCTGCATATTTGAAAGACTATAATTTCAAGAAAAGCTTGATAACAAATGTTTTTTCTTTGAAGCTTCATAAAATACATAAAGAGTGGGAATGCAAATCAATTATAATACCTTTGTGGGAGAAAGAAAACAACATGTCTCCTTTTAATTTGGAAAAATTCTGATATACACAAGTTACATGTGGACTTTGTGGTTCAAAATTGATTATATCATTACAAAATTGTCTCTCTTCTCATTTTGTGGTGATGTGAACAGTTATGAACCTCAAAATTTAATGGGGCTTGATTCATATCAGAATTAACCTTTAATTTGTTGGAGAGAAATGGAAATATTCACCAAAAAGTAACTTGATTCTATTGGGAAACCTTCTTTCTACTGTTTTTTTTAACACTATTTTTTCATGATATCTTCCGATCTTATATTCTTTTGATATTAGAATCCTTATCACATTTGAAATTCCATCAAATTCTCACTTAGTGAACTCAACAGTGGAAGAATAGAAGAATCGAGTTTAGTGTGTGTGTATACACTAGCAAAAACAAATCCGTGCTATGCAGGGTAAAGAAAGAAACAATTTTTTTTTGAAAAATTTGAATTGGTTTTCTAAAAAAAATGGATTGATTTTATATTTAATATATTGTCTTCAATTTTTTGTTCAAAAAAAATATTGTCTTCAATTTCATAAGGGTAAATTATATGTGAAAAGAGATATAGGATTTAAGAAAAAAATAAAATGTTCCAAAGGAAACAAAATATATCACATTTTAGATATACTTTCATATACAATATCAACAGTGACGGATTCAGAAGTACAAAATATTGGGGCACACAACAGTTCATTAATATTTATTAGCGTAAGAAAACAAGATATTATTTTCATTAAAAAAAAAGCTTATATTTTATAAAACATAGGCAAAAAAATAAACCAAAAAATTGAAAAACCGTACATTCTATAGTTGACCTCGACTTGGTCTCATATTTTAAAATCGCTTAATGATGAGTTTGTTGCCAACATCTTTAAATACATCTTTTTCAATGCAAGTAGATTGCGTAGTCTGTTTGGAGAGTTTTTATTTTATTGGTGGGGTCATTAAAATTTTTGTGTGGGGTTATTTATACATTTATCATCTAAATTGAGTAAAATATATCATATATACAAATTTAATTTTTTTTTCACTGGGGTCATGTGACCCTAATGCTACACATTACATCCGTCACTGAATATCAATCAACATGCTCATTCTCTTGATCCTAAAAAATAAGACCTTACATTTGAAGGTATATTTTGAATAAAATAAATTACCTCTCCTCGTTGAAAACTACACTAATAAAAATGATAGCAAAAAACTCCTCTTAAAAAGAAAAATGAAAACAATTGTAGATGTGGTATAAGTTTTATGAAAAAACCAAAATACAAAAACAATGAAAATTAGATTTTTCCAGCAGAAGTGCATTCATTTGTTTATATTGAGAAAAAAACATTTGTTTCTCATTAACACTCATAGTCGATCTGCAAAAATATAAAAAAATGAATAAAAGAAGAATTTATAATTTAAAAATAAAAATATTTACATATAGATAGTTTGTTAGATAGTATTATACAATCAAATGAAATTGGTATTTTAATTAATTAATTAATATAATAAAATTTATGACATAACCAATAATTGTAAAAAAATACATAACAATAAAGAAATCTAAAATAATAAAACATGAGTTATTTAACTTTTAGTTGATAATTGTTTTCAATTTATTTATTATTATTATTGGAAGATATTTCAAGATTTGGAGAGATTATTGGGAAAATAGTTTAATATTTAAAGTTTATTAAGATGAAAAATTAGCTTCTAATTAATTTAATTGATCTAAACTCTTCTAAACCAATCAAGTGATTGTAAAACAAATAAAACACAAAAAATTCTAAGTCTTTGATTGGTTAAAACTGAAAACAGGTTCATGAATATAAATATAGTTAGATTGTTAGATAGTATGATAGAATAAAATGAAATTGGTATTTTAATTAATTAATTAATTAATAGAATAAAACATAAAAATAAAACATGGGTTATTTAACTTTTAGATGATAATTGTTTTCAGTTTATTTCTTATTATGAATTGGAAGATATTTCAAGATTATTGGGTAAGTGGTTAAATATTTGAAGTTTATTAAGATAAAAATTAGTTTATAATTAGTTTAATTGATTTAAACTCTTCTAAACAAATCAAGTTTTTTAAAACCATTAAACCAAAAAAAAATTAGAAAATTCCACGTTGGATTTCTAAGACTTTGATTGGTTGAAACTGAAAACCGGTTATGTAATATAAATATAGATAGATTGTTAGAAAGTATGATAGAATAAAATGAAATTGTTATTTTAATTAATTAATTAATTAATTAATAGAGTAAAAATTTATAATATGACCAATAATTCTAAAAAGTACATAACAATAAAGAAATCTAAAAAAAAATATGATTTATATAATTTTTAGATGATAATTGTTTTCAGTTTATTTCTTATTATCAATTGGAAGATATTTCAAGATTATTGGGGAAGTGGTTTCATATTTGAAATTTATTAAGATACAAATTAGTTTCTATTTAATTTAATTGATTTAAACTTTTCTTAACCAATCAAGTTTTTGTAAAACCATTAAACCACAAAAAATTCTAGAAAATTCCACGTTGGATTTCTAAATCTTTGATTTGTTGAAACTGAAAACATGTTCTGTAATATAAATATAGAAAGATTGTTAGAAAGTATGATAGAATAAAATGGAATTGGTATTTTAATTAATTAATCGAATAAAAATTTATGATATGACCAATAATTCTAAAAAGTACATAACAATAAAGAAATCTAAAAAAATAAACATGAGTTATATAACTTTTAGCTGATAATTCTTTTCAGTTTATTTCTTATTATCAATTGGAAGATACTTCAAGATTATTGAGGAAGTGGTTTAATATTTGAATTTTATTAAGATAAAAATTAGTTTATAATTAATTTAATTGATATAAACTCTTCTAAACCATTCAAGTTTTTGTAAAAACATTAAACCACAAAAATTTTTAGAAAATTTCACGTTGCATTTCAAAGTCTTTGATTGGTTGAAAATGAAAACAGGTTTTGCAATATAAATATAGATAGATTGTTAAAAAGTATGATAGAATAAAATGGAATTGGTATTTTAATTAATTAATTAATATAATAAAAATTTATGATATTACCAATAATTTCTAAAAGTACATAACAATAAAGAAATATAAAAAATAAAACATGAAGTTATTTAACTTTATGATGATATTTGTTTTAGTTGAATTCATATTATCAATTGGAAGATATTTTAAGATTATTGGGGAAGTGGTTTCGTATTGGAAGTTTATTAAGATAAAAATTAGTTTCTAATTAATTTAACTGATTAAACTCTTCTAAACCAATCAAGTTTTTTGTAAAACCATTAAACCACAAAAAATTGTAGGAAATTCCACGTTGGATTTCTAAGTCAACTGAAAACATGTTTTGTAGTATAAATATAGATATATTGTTTGAAAGTATGATGGAATAAAATAGAATTGGTATTTTAAATAATTAATTATTTAATAGAATAAAAATTTATGATATAACCAATCATTCTAAAAAGTACATACCAATAAAGAAATCTAAAACAATAAAACATGAGTTATATAACTTTTAGATAATAATTCTTTTCAATTTATTTTCTTATTATCAATTGGAAGATATTTCAAGATTATTAATTTGGATAAAATAAAATCAAGCACCATATTAATGAGTAAACTAGGTATAGGTATAGATTTAGATATTTCTAGATGAGGGGAATTGATTAGAATGACTTTGAATCGGTAGAAAACTTTACACATAGTTTTGAATTGTTTTTAGACAATTTTTTTGGTCAAATCGGATTCTATGAATCCTTCTTCAAAGCAAAGACGAATTCATAAATTTCGATTTGACCAAAAATATTATCTCAATTTTTTTTTAAGATTATTCATAAAATTTCCTATCAATTCAGTACTATTCTGATCAATTTCTAGCTAGATGAAGAATATATGACATTCTTGCAAAATAAGGAGAATACTTAGGATGAAGTACGATATAAAGCATGACTTGTACTAGAAACACCAATTACATTCCCTTGTACTAGTAAATTCAAGTAGGCAACGAGCACTTCGAATTATCATATAGGCAACATTTTAAATTAATTCTCAATTTTAGTTATTTTATCTTTATAGTTATTTGTTACCGTTTAAGTTATAAATTTTTTTTATTAAATTGTTAAAGTTAGCTTAGCGGTGAATTTTAAAGAAGATTTGAACCGAGTAACGATGGATATTTAATGAAAAAAAAAGTAAAAGCCTCATTTGGAAACATTTAAGAATAATCGAATGCCATTACTTCCTGAATAGGATTTGTTTATTCGTACAAAGGATAAAATGCATAATAAATTAATTAGAGTCCGTTACATTAATCAAAAGAGAATTACGTATGATTGTCAAAAGAAAAGAAAAAAAAAATCAAGAGTTTCAAGAATTCAAATCAAAGATAGAGTTTCTTCTTTAAACTTCTTTTAAGAGAGTAGTATTAATATTTTGGCTAACTAAATATTTAATTTTTTTAATTTTTTAATTTCTGCTATACATTTTTAATTAATTATATTATGGAATGAAGGGAGTATTTTAATTTTAAAGACAAATTTGGATTGAAGAAAATGATGGTCTCTGTGGACTGATTTGCATGAGTTGAATTTGAAATAGATCCAAAAACATTTATTTGAGTGGTAATTTAATTAATAAAAGTTATTAGTGGAATCAGAGGTGGACCTCTGTAATCTGTCCTTCCCCCACAATTTAGATATACGTGATTCCCAATTTGTTTCGTTAAGGTCTGAAATTTTCAAATGAATCAAACCCAAAATGGATTAATAAAATGGATAAATTAAAGTTATTAGTAACTCCATTACATAATATAAGTCGTTTAGAGTATAAAACGAATACTAAGAAAATAAAAGGTAAGATATTTTATTATAAAAGAATCAAATTTCTACAAAAACGTCATGGCACATAAAATTTATGTCTACTCGTTAAGTGCATTTATTTACAGTATTACTAGAACGATAATGTTACGATAAATTCGTTATTTTTCTTACTTTTATATTGATTTGTGATTATAAAGTGTTTATGTATTAAATTATTTTAAGTACTATAATGTTGAAAACCTCACTTTATTTAACGTAATGTTATGTAGGGGTTGATCGATCACTTTTGAAATTTTAAGGACCCAATTGTACAATTCAATAAATTAATAGATAAACTTCTGACGACTGAATCGCGGAACAAAAATTCTTTATAAAACTATTTTTTTACAGGAGAAAAATCGTTCAGTTCCTCATATATGTCCCAACTATTTAGAATTCACCATGTGAATATTTTTTCCAATTTCATATACGCTTGGCCCAAAACTATTTTCTTTTGCCGGACAAATATGGGCTTAATTATGATTGGGCTTATCCTCTCAGTCCCTGAAGATACTTTCTTTTATTATAGGGAGCCGATTAAGGTGTTGAGGGGTAAAACCTTCCAGACCGTGCGGACGTCATATGAAAAGATCTATGTTTAACCCTGAGTTTTGAGGTAGTTGGTTGGAGTTGTTACAGGCCCGTCTCGAATAATACTGAGGTCATGTGCTATCAAAGTTAGGCCCCTCAATTTTTTTTTTTAAAAAGTATAAATTATAAAAAATGTCAAAACATAATTATATACTCAAGTTTCAAGAGTGCGAATAATCATAATATTAAGTGGAGATATAGTAAAAAAAAATTCTAAAATTTAGGATCCCATAAAATGAGAGGCCCGATTCTGTATGCCACCTTGGGCTTGTACTGAGCCGGGCCTGAGCTGTTATATATTTCACCATTGACGAGTGATCGATTCTCTCGGTGGATATCGACTCTCGTGCGAATTTTACGCGGTTGTAAGACTACGTTTACAAAGAGCAGTTTGTGTCGGACCCTCCCCGCAAGCGGTCACACTATGAGTCAAATCACAAGGAGAGGCCGAAGTAGTCACCACGTGATGAATACTGGGTATCCTCGGGTGATCCAAAAAAAGAGAAGAAGATCTAATGGTTATAAAGGGAAAGTATGAATTTTCTCTCTAATTACTTTTTGATAATGATTTTCACAACATAATAATGACTTTCACGTCAGATTATGGAATTAAAACCTAGTGTGAAGCCTAATTAACAAAATAATAAATACTCCTTTTTTTTTAATGTACGTCTTTATAGATTCTCTTTCTCATTCTAAAATAAATGTAATTTTTAAAATTTTAAAGTTATTTTTCTAACATTTTTCTTGCTACAGAGAGATATGAAAAGAATTGGTTTGGGAATAAGCTAAATTATAGAAGGGTGTAATAGTAAAAATATGTTTTTATCTCTCCATTATTTAGTTTACGATAAACCGCTTAGAAAAATCTCTATTATGAAATGGGTAAAAAATTGTCTATGCTTTATTACTATACCCAATCACTCATAATTCATCGTGTGTATATAATTGAAAAAAATATGTATATAAAAATTCTAAATAATAAATACATGTATAGAAATATAAATGGGGATAGACGATTTCCACTAAAAGGAGTACTACATAAGATAGCGACAATTAACAAACGGTCAACTTTGGAATCGTTAACCAATTCAAATGTAGATTAGTTGAAATTTCATCACCAATTAACCACTGTTAACTTATTATAATTTTGTTTTATTCCATGACTTCAAAGCAGCTATCCACAATCACAACATCAGATGCACCTCTCAATTTTGTCGCATACTGAAATTATTTTTTCCAAAAAATAATCTCTATCAGGGGCGAAGACAGGGAGCGGGGGCCGGCGCTCCCGGAAACTTTTAAAAATACTATTATTTATCGAAATTTTATATATATTTTGGAAAAATTTATCAGTTTCGCCCCCCAAGAATTTTTTTTGCCTTTTTTATTGCCCTCCAAGATTTTTTTTTTGCCTTTTTTATCACTCGAGCTCTGTAGTTCTATATACTGTTGCAGTTTCGCCCCCAACACCAAATTTCTGGCTTCGTCCCTGATCTCTATAATCAATGATTTTAATGTTTGAAGTTATCAATTAAATTATTCCATTCCCACAAACATTTACAATTTTACTTAGGATTGTTCAGTCTTCACCAAACAAAATATCCTTAGACGAAACTAAAAATTATTGTTCAAGAGTAAAAAGTACTAATTAACTGCGCTAATCTTCTTTTTAACGAATATATATCTTCTCTACTTCACTTTACTAAACTTAATTTTTTGTTGTTGTGCTTTAGTCATTGTTGAAAGACTTTTTTTTTTTCTGTCCCTCTAGGAATTGGATAAGTGATGTTCCTCAAAATGTACCTTTTATTACTATTTTAGTATGTTTTCAAGCTTTATGACTATGAGCCTCCGGGGGAGTGGGTGGGGGGAAGAGGGAGAAGGGGGTGTGGGACTCGATCCTGACTGAAGCCAGGATGAAGGCTACCTTTTCCATAAGGGCAGCTTGATTCCCACTTATGACTATGAGCTTACATCTTCGAAAGGAAACAAATTATTTAATTTTAGTAAGAAAATTATATCAATTTATTGGACCTCTTTATGTTTTAAATTTTTTAATGGGAAATAAATAATTGTATTAATTAAGTACTAAAATAAAAATAAAAATATTATTTTTTCAAAAAATATTAGACGCAATAACTCGATAATTTGAAGACATCAAAATCTTGAGTTCAATACTCATTGGAGGAAATGCACATCTGCTTTCTCTTAATATGTAGTGGTTAAGTATTCATAGAACCATAATAAAAGGTGGTCATCACATGGGACATTGTTTTAATTGTTTGTTAATTTAAAATCTCACTTTCAATTGGTCCCTACCTCTGTGAATTACTACAAATGTAATTTAGATGGTAGTGCATCAATGTCTTTATTGATAATGACTGATTAATATGGGAATCTTTTAATATTGCTTGTCATAAGAACCACTCTAGTCCTAATTTTAATATTGTTAATTTACTAAGTATTACTAAGTAATTTATTAATATCTTCTACTCTCTACATTAATTGTCAGGACCTTACTTATAACATGTATGTCTATCTTGAAGACCTCGAGTTTTCTTGACCTTCTGATTTATATTCGTAGTGTGGGATAAAAAGAAACGGAAGTTTCATTAGGAGGTTCTTTTGAGCAAAAGTGAACAAAACAATCACACAACAAATAAAATAAATTAAGGATGAGATTTAAAATGAGAAAAGAGTAGAATATAAAATTAAATATAAAATTCAGGCTAATATATAACAAGTTTTTTTTTGACGCCCAAATTTGCAGTGAACCCCTATATGAGAGAGAGAAGCATTTCATAAGAGAGAAGAGATTAACCCTGTAAAATGAGTCAAATTAAAGCAATCGCCTCATGCGCGGGAGGGATATCAAACCCACGACCTCACAAGTCATGGGGTGCACTTCTTACCCCCATCTGCAGGCTAGGAACTTTTTGATATATATAACGAGTTAAGGCCTTCAAAAAGTCTCTAGTGTTATTGGAGCCCGATCATCCCATTGAAAAACTAAGTTTAGAGATAGGTCATTAGCATTTTGTTTTGTTGACTTGCCTTCACAAAAACTACTACTCCAAAAACGTCCAATTTTACATTATATATATATATATATAAAGGTGAAACTATCTGAATATACTCATGTACTATTGTTCGATATATTCATGTAAATAACAAAATTTATCTTATAAAAGGAAAAAATATTATGACTTAATTAATTAAAGTTTATAGGAATAAATTAAAACATGAGAGTGCACGATCATAATTACATATCTAAAGCCAAATAGTCTCCCCAAAATGATTGCTCGTCTTATGGTATGATTAATCATCTCTGAATTGGATTCCAATCCAATCATTTGTAGTTTGTACCAACAAAATGAATAAAAATAAAATAAAATTGGAGAGTTGTTCAATCATTGTTATTATCCCTTTAATCCACCAATAGCCAACTACAATATATATAAAAAGAGAAAAAACATTGCAAGGTTTCCTTCATATATTATGAAGAATCATTGAATGATGATCTTACCAAATTTAGTCAAGACTAAATTGGGATATTTGTACTTCATACTATTAACCAAATGTGGTAAGTACCAAGTAAGCACTTGGATGGAAAATATTTTTTTTAGGGTTCGAGACTAAAATATAATTTAGAAACTACCAAATGTCCTTTTTTTTTAATCTATAGGTGCTTTTCTTGAGGAGACATTTTATATCTAATCTCATTTTATAATGTATAAATAAATAGTAAAACTCATGTTTGTGACACTAAATTAAAATTTACATCTTATATATTACAAATCGTCTAAAACAACAATAAAAAAATAGAAAATAAAAAAATAGATTTTACTTCTCCTATAACATACAGTTGTTATATCCGTCCCTAATTTCTCTTGGTGCCTTAGTGTGGGGGGGTATGGAAAGGAATGGAGATGCCACTTGAAAGAGAAATAGAGCCGACAAAGGGCATCTTGGGTTACATGGATTTCCGTTCAGAAAAGTCATGCGAGAGTGAGAGAGAAGATGAGTTTGTATAGGTTTCAGAACCAAAGAAGCAATAGATGAGAATCCCAACAACAAAAAACAATGGTATTGTGAAGAGATCTAGTCAGTGACGGAGTCAAAATTTGTTATAGGGAGCGAATTTCTTATTAAAATTTTTTTGGAGGCAAAATACAATATTTATAAGAAAATATCACAAAAAAAATTTGTTTCCATAAAAAATTCGTCGTTTATAAAAATGTTGGGAGCGCTCCCCTTAATAGCTCCGCCACTGGATCTAGTTGTGCTGTTGTTCACCAATCCAATAGAGAACGAATCTCGTGCTCGTGCTACCATGGCTCTTTCACTCTGTTTGTCAGCGCTACCCACGCGTATTTTTCTTTCAAACCCCATGCTCCAACCTCCCTTCTCTTTGTAGCCATTATAGACAACAATTAGGTCACATTGGTTCTCGTGAGAGGTAGGGGACGTAGTAAAGAATTTGGTGTTGGGGTTGAAATTGTAATAGCATTTCGTACTACATTTAAAAAAAGCAAAAAAAAAATTTTTGGGGGATGGGGTTAAACTGATAAAATTTTCCGAACTACATATAAAATTTCTATACTTAATAGTATTTTTAAAAATTTTGGGGGCAGGGCTGTCTTCGTCCCTGGTGAGAGGTACTATGTTGAACTAATCTCAGACGTTAAGTTGTTTGAAAGAATTGCTATTCATAAATATTTATTTGACAGAAAATGTTGTTGCATAGAACCAATCTCCTCTCTCAAAAAATTTGACACTTAAGTTTAATTCAATACAGTACTAAAAACAAATACTGCCCGCATTAGAATCGTATTGTAACTAAACACCTAATTAGAAATCACATATGCTTTACTTCTCCGTGTCACGTCCTCTATCCCATTCTTATCAAGTGTCCAAGTCATGTTTACCTATTCTCTTAAAAAACATAAAATTTGTAGATAAATGTAGAATTTTAAAGAGAAAGTGGAACGTGGTATATCATGTCTGATGCCTAATCATCAAACTAACTTTAAAAAAAAATTGGGATTCAATCACGCAACATGTTGGTCGGATACTATATCGCATTGACAATTACTCTACCGGGTTTTGGCATGATCAAGCTAACTTGATTATGTAAACTTAAAATATGTTTATCATGTAAAAGATGTGCCCAAATATACCGCTCCCTATTGTTTCCATAGATCTACTATATTTGTTATATTTGATGTCTAAAGGCTTGTTTTAATATCTCTATGACTCTATGTTTATTCTCAACTTCAATTTATTTGTACTATATGTACTCAGTGGTGGATATAAGACCTGAGAATAGTAGGACATTTGTCTATTTACTTTATTTGTGTGAGTTACTTATAAACCTATTATCTAAATGAAGTAATTTACTAAAAAATATTATTTTACAGCTGGACATGTGATCTGGTGGCGATACATTACATCCGCCACGGACTATACTAAATAGAACAGTTTATATGTATATTTATGAGTTACACGAGGGATTCACCCATTTTCCATAACTACCCGATGCGGGCTAGATTGAGCATTCAAATAAAATATAAAAAACAATGACACTTTGAGGAATCAAATTAAATTGTGAGCTGTAAATTAATAATTATTCATACCTACAATGAAAATGAATTAATGATCTTCGGCCAGCTATTGCTATGCTTTTTGTGGTCAACGACAACAAATGCATATACAACATGACCATACTAACTGCTGATTAGTGTGATGAGCTATGACTATCCCTTTTCATTTATTTATTTATTTATTATTATTATTATTATTTAGTTTCTATGAATAATTTGGTCCTGGACTCCGATCGATTACGACTAATACATGTCAAGTATTATAAGGATCCATTTGAAGGTGAATTTTTTAACAATGTAATCCCCATTTTTTTAATTAAATAGAATTAGTGATATAAATATCTTATTTAAGAGAGTAATATAGATATTTTGACTAACAAAATATTTTATTATTGTTTTTTTTAGTTTTCGACATATGTCCTAAATGAGTTATATTATGAAATGGAGGGATTATTATTTTTGGAGGTAATCATGGCAAGACATGAGCCGAGACAACCTTAACGGTAAATTGTAAAACTAAAACAAATAGTACCTACAATATAATATACTCCCTCCATTCCTAAATATAAGACTCTTTAGACAATTTAAGAAAATTAAGGAAGTTGTCATTTCCACCTAAACTTCCAATATTATCCCACCCTCCCTCTCTCACTTCTACGTCATAAAGAAAAGAAATGAAAATATTAAGGGTATAATTGGAATAAATTGTTGACAACTATTAAAAGAACCTTAAACGACAATTAATTTGGTTACCTAGATATCTCCTAAATGACAATTAATAGGGAATGGAGGGAGTAATATATAATATTTAACAGCTTTCTGCAAACCCTAAATTAAAGAAATGGCTGACTTTTGATTTAGCACAAATACTTAGAGGATTAAATGTTATCAACATCGTTACTCTATAATACTTTTGCGGAACATGTATCTTTAAATAATCGTCACATAATCAATAGACAATTGTAATTAATTAGCCTTAATCTATTTGGCACTTCATTGTATCTTTTACTCATTCAATAAATTTACTCATTTGGTCATAGAATGCATGTCTTATTGAGAATAAGAAAAAAAATATTTAATTTAAAACAAAGAATTAAAATATGGGAAAAAATTGTAAAAGTCTATTTTTGTAGAACTGTTTTTTTCTTCTTATTTGTTGGTGGGAGAGGGATCGAGGGAGGGTTTCCATTAGATAGTGAAATTTGTATCATAAAGGTAAGGCAAGTCTGTGTACTCCGGAAACAATCATATTACATCGAGACATTTGTCATACCCTATTGATGCATGGGTCTTATGCGGGTGAAAATCGTCTGTTTCTGTATATATCTTTATTCATGAATCCAACTAATAAGAATTAGCTATGTAAATATTTCTTCTAATTATATATACACATGATGAATTGTGATTGATTGGGTATGTGAATTGAGACATACACAGGGACATATAATTTTGCTGTTTTGTGCACCAAGTACAATCGTTAATGAAATTTGTATCATAGATTTGATATATTGGTTCTTGTCCACTATTTCTTTACTTTTTGACGGCTCTACTTGTGCGAGTGAGAAATTTTTACAAACTTAAATTTAATGAATCAAGTCTAGAATAATTTTTTTTATTGAATAGATTCTCACATCTCCGAAGCTAACTCAAATTTTCATTTGTAAGTTACGATAGTCACATATACTCTTACAAATAATCAAACTATTATCCATAACTAAATAGTTTGATTCCATCAAACTCTACCCAATTCAAAAGCATTTTATAAAGGCATCCAATTGCAAGGTTATTACATGAAGAGGACAAAATTTGTCAAATAAAAAAATATTTATGAATGCAGATAGAAAGAGAGCGAAGACCAGTAAGAAGATGTAAGTTGAAAGAATGCCCCCAACGAATGCGGAGGACGTGACACGTGTCGATCTTAGAAACATGTGGACCCCATCCACTGGCATGGTGCGTGCATGTGGTTCTTGGAAAGATTGAATCTGACCTCTCATTGATTCAAGCTAGGTCAATGTGGATCTTTTGATACATAACTGAACATATTATCACAAAATTATCTCTCTTCATTTTATGATGATGTGGCGAATTCTTAACTGCATGATCTAATTAACCTAATTAATATCAGAATTATCCCCTCATATTGCCCCCATTAGCAATACACTGTCGTTACAAAAAACATTAAGTATATACTAACTCCGTTTCCTCTGTTCCTAATTAATTGATAAATTTCATTTTTTTTATATTTCAAATTAATTGATACATTTCAATTGTTATATGCTTTCTCTTTAAATTAACACGTATTTTAAGGTATATAACACATATTTTAAATAATAGGTACTAAAAAATTATAATATCAGTTCAAACAAAAAAATCTGATCGTTAAAATTTTTATATAACGGTAAAATATTATTCTGTATGTACTGAAATTTTAGTATTCAGAATCCTAGCTCACTAGCTGCACCAAGCTTTTGCTTTTTTTTTCTCCCTATTTGAGTCAATCTACTAAGATTTTCAAATTTGGATCCCCTAATTAATTATATTTTTTAATATTACAATTTGTTTCATGATTGTAATATATATTACATAATACATATAGATCTTTTTATATAGAAAAAATATATAATGTTTAAAGTTATACTAATTGAAATAATAGCTTGAACAATGGATGACCAATTGTGCTTCATTTTTTTGGGGGGGTTTTGCTTCAAACTTATTCAAGCATATCCAATTCAACAGCTTACGAGGTGTGTATGAACAAGATTTCAAACATGAATTCTATATAATTATCCTCCAGGCTGTGTTTTCCATCAAGAGAAAGAAAATGAAAGGAAAGAGAAAGCGAGAATTCAGCCAACATACAGATTTTTTTGTAGAAGTCATTATAAAGATCTTAGAATAAGAATAATTTAATTTTTTTCCTAACTGAATAAGAAAAAATATGATCAATATATGCACAGAAAATTAATATGTATATATATTAAGCACAATCCATTCAACGAGGCTTGAATATTAATAAGATAATTAATCGAAACCTTAACCAATCATGCATCAGTAACTGACCATAAGAAAGCAATATTTTCTAGTAGACAAAAACCAGGAGGAATTAAAAAAACGCTTGTGGGAGTGGGACTTTATGTCCACCCAACCTAGCCATAGAAATGGACAAATACCAGTCCCAGAACAACAAATTTTTCGTACATACAAATCACATTAGGACAGATGTCTTGAGCTCAGAACATGTGGCATGCACGACAGGTATCGTAAATTAGGACAGGTGTTCCGTTTTATATCAATATTGACTGTCAAAATTTTGATTTGACAGACGATAGTAAATTCCGCACGTACGAAACTTACCTCATTCCGCATTGGAGCCATAACGGACAAATACAAGGTTGAAATTGTTTATCTTTCAAATGACCATTTTTATTATTGTTTTCTTTTTTGCTACTACGTCGCTTAAATCTTAGAGAATAGGAAGGTAAGTTGCGGAATATGTCTCAGTAGATCAAACGTGAACGTGCAGCCAAATTTTGACTCTTTTGGCCGATTTGAAATTTATTTTTGATTAATCCACCGGTAAATTGTGACTGTGACCATTTTTAAGCATTTGTTTAAAAGACACTAAAAACAAACACTAATGAATTATAATGTGTTCTTCTTACATTAGAGAGAGAGAGAAGAGAAATGACCCATCCACCGCCCATGGATGGATCTATCTTCACAATCTAACCCTAAAACCCAAATCCAACCCCTTCTATAATAGTCTCCAAAAAACCTCAAAAACAGTAGAGAAACCTGAAAACCCTTGAGAGAAAAAACCCTCAAGATCCCGTCAAGATTTGGACTTTGAAGGGGGCGAAATGATTCATGGTAGCTTAATTCAGCTACAGAATTTGTGGGTTACCCAAAATATCACTCATTATTTTCCATCTTTATGGTGAAGAAGACTATATAGTTTGAGTAGTTTGATTGATTGATTAAACAGCCCAACGAAAACAAGAAAAGGAGGAAAGAAAAAAGGAAAGAGAAATACCAAAGCCAAAAGTCTACTCCTTTCTTATTTAGCTTTCAAGCCATCTTTTTTGAATCATTACAACCTTTACTTGTACTTCCCATTCCATTTGTCAGCTCAAAATTCAGTCTTTTTTACAGAGATTTGTGTTCAGTACTTCTTTTTAATCGTCTTTTTTAGCTCGGAATTTTCAGTGAAAATTCAATTTAGCCTGTTTTAAAGAGATTTGTGAATCATTACAACCTTTACTTGTACTTCCCATTCCATTTGTCAGCTCAAAATTCAATCTTTTCTACATAGATTTGTGTTCGGATCTTTTCTTTAGTCGTGTCTTCTCAACTTAGAATTTGTAATGAAAATTCAAACTTAGCCTATTTTAAAGAGATTTGTGAATCATTACACCCTTTACTTGTACTTCCCATTCCATTTGTCAGCTCGAAATTCAATCTTTTTACAGAGATTTGTGTTCGGATCTTTTCTTTAGTCGTCTATTTTTAACTCTGAATTTTCAGTGAAAATAAAAACTTAATCTATTTTAAAGAGATTTGTGAATTATTACAATCTTTACTTGTACTTCTCATTCCATCTGTCAGCTCAAAATTCAGTCTTTTCTAGTCTACAGAGATCTTTGATCATTACCTCTCTTTAGTCGTCTCTTCTCGACTCTGGTTTTCAGTGAAAATTCAAACTTAGTCTGTTTTAAAGAGATTTGCAGTACAAATGGATCATTCACTCCCACCTCCTTTCAACACAAGGGATTTCAATCTGCAGCACCAATTTCACCAAAATTCCGAAGATGAACAAACTAGTGGCCTAAACATGGGTGGCCAAAACAACGACGACAGCGGAGGCGACGGTGGCAATTACTCCGGCGGAACCGGAGAAGGCGGCGGAGAGATGACAAGAAGACCTCGTGGTAGACCATCTGGATCCAAGAACAAACCTAAACCACCAATCATAATAACTCGTGATAGTGCAAATGCACTTAGAACCCATGTTATGGAAATAGCTGACGGTTGCGACATAATGGAAAGTGTCGCTAATTTCGCTAGACGTCGCCAAAGAGGCGTTTGTATTATGAGTGGAAACGGAACCGTCACTAATGTTACCCTGCGACAACCCGCATCCCCCACCGGTGCAGTTGTTACATTACAAGGCCGATTTGAGATCTTGTCTCTAGTTGGATCTTTCCTCCCTCCCCCGGCCCCATCATCCGCGACGGCGTTGACTATATATTTAGCTGGTGGTCAAGGGCAAGTGGTGGGAGGAAGTGTCGTGGGTGCACTTTTAGCGACGGGACCGGTTGTAATTATGGCGGCGTCGTTTAGTAATGCTGCTTATGAAAGGCTACCTTTAGATGAGGAGGATAATTCCCTTCCTATGCAAGGCGGAGGAGGGCCGTTGGGGTCGCCCGGAGGCGGAGGCGGGCCCGGAGGAGGAGGGCAGCATCAGTTATTAGGAGGAGACCCTTCTTTATTTCATGGAATGCCACCAAATTTGCTCAACTCTATTCAGTTGCCTAATGAAGCTTATTGGGCTGCCGGGCGACCGCCGTTTTAAGGGTCACTAATTATCAAGAGACTCATTTTACAATTATGGGGTAATTTTTCTGATTCCTTGAGTTTTAATTATGAAGAATTTGCTAGAAATGTGATCCTTTTTTAGGTAGAAAAAACTTTGTTTTTGAGGTTGAGTATTTTATGCTGTAAGAATCGATTGTCCCCATTATGTGTCACATTCTCTATCTCATTAATAAGAAATTGCAATGTGTTATTTTTTTTTTTAATTAAAAAAAACTATAACTTAAAATAAATAGTGGGAAAATTTAACGCATAACAATTTCTTATTTGTAGGACAAGGAACGAGACATAAAATGGGGACAAATGATTTTTTACCAATTTCATGAGGTTTCATTGTGTGATCTTGCTTTTTTTTATTATTATTTTGAGTTTCTTTTGGATTAATTAGATAGGTTTAATTACATTTGCATTTGAGTGTGATGATCAAATGGTATGGGTTGTAATTTGATTATTAAAGAACTTTGTAAATTATATTGATTTCTTGGGTGAGGTCAATTTAATTGGGAATAATTGTAGGGATACAAATATATGTTTTCTAACTCTCAAGTAAAAGGAAGATAATTAAGTTAACCATTCATGAACCCAAGTTAAAATCTTCATGTGCAGATCCTATCAAATTATTACACATTTGATTTATTCTTTCTTATTGTTGTTTCAGTTCTTGCTGATTACAAGAAGACAACATTATACATTAATCATGTTAGTTTCAAGTCTTAGTATAGTTCGAGAAGATATTTTAAGGATAAGTTGAATAGTGTTCTGTTTCATAACTTAACGAACTATTTTGAGTTTTGTGAGATGAGATGTGAAATTCATATGTATAATTTTGTGTTTCGTTCTGCATCTAAATACTATTTAACTAGACTTTAAGTGTTCGACCAAAAAAAGAAAACTTGTGTCATAGACGGTTTCAATGGATTTTGGAGCTCTTGTACCTTTTGTAGGAGAGAAAGAACAAGAATATGCATCATGTGGTTAGGGGTTTAGGGAGTAAGCATTACTTTGTTGTCTCCAAGATGTTGACATTGGTTGGTTATGAATTCGAGAGTTTTAGGGCTCTTTCTCTCCATTCTCCTATGCAAACTTTGAGTTATTTCTTGACTTTTGAGTTTCAAAGTTGCTCTTTTTCGAGGCAATGAAACGGTTACAACTACAATGTAACTCCATGCGGCTCCAATGCGGAACGAGGTTAAGTTTTCAACGTGCGGGACTTACTTTCGTCCTTCAAAATTAATTTAAAACGAACAACTGTTATTATTTTACGACACATGTTGTGTTTTTTTTTATCTAAGAACACATGTCCATGAGGAGTTCAACACATACTGAATTTCAGTTGTTCCAATCTGGACTGCCAAAAGACAATATGTCTCTTGAGCGTTATAATGCACAAACTAGCTAGAGAGAGAGCATAGTGATAGAGATTTTTTCAATCAGTGATATAAAGTCAGTATAATAGCGGTTCGGATCTTGTATTTTATTACGTGTCACATTCACTAATACATTTTCAACAAAATGTTATGCGTCTAGTTTTCTTTTTGAAAAATTTACAACCTAAAATAAATGATGAAACCTAAGAAAAAAATATGACAGGACATATAATAGAACAAAAATTTGGATAGAAGATCCCAAATGTATAACAGTAGTTTTCACTGTGAAAATAGCATGGAATGTTAATTAGTTGATAAAATTTTCTTTATATTTAGATTTTACTGAAGGATCTTACCGTATTTTTAAGCATTGGAGACAGTCAGACTGGGTATTGCATATATATGTTTCTTCCTCTATCTAAATATATATATGTGTGTAAATGGATATTCAAAATTCTATGAATTAGAGGGTTTGGCAAAGGAGAGATTATAAATGGGAAAAAATCGTTCGTCTCAAACTGATGTCTCCATGTTTGTTTTAATTAGAATTCGTCACGTGGATACACTTTTCAATTTCACCTATTCAATCGTTCATTAACTAGCTTCTCTTCTATCTTTTTAAATAATGACGGATGAAGTAGTGAAATTAAAAAAAAAATATTCACGTGATAAATCTTGAATAACTGAGATAAACATTAGGAAATCAGTTAGGCGCAGACAATTTTACCCATAAATAGGGGAACCAAGAGTATAGTAGATGGGAGAGAAAACAGCTCAGATTCTTTGCATTGAAGCAACCACCTTATTTATGTACTCCCTCCGTCCCAAATTATTTGTCCACATTTCCTTTTTATTCTGTCTCAAATTATTTATCCACTTTCTAAATAAAGGGTTTATTAATGGTGATTTTTTCAATACTACCCCTTACATTAAATGTTGGAGAGAGAATAATATAAAGAGAAGGTAGAATTAAATTATGACTAACATTAAATAGGGCCATGTTTGACATTTTACCATATTCCACTATAAAATTTGATGAAACCTTAATCTCCGTACAAAACACAAAGTGGACAGATAATTTGGGACGGAGGGAGTAGTATTTAAGCTTCATAGCTTATCCATTTCTCTTTCACACACAATGTAGATTTTGCTTTTGTCTAGTACTACCTCTATTTCTTAATATAAAACTTCGAAAATTAAAAAAAAATAAAACTTAAGATGTTTTTAATCAAAATATCAATATTATTCTCTTAAATAAAATTAGTGGTTTATAAGTCATATTTAAGATAATAATATTTGTATTTTAACTAACAAATTATTTTATATTTTACTTCCTTAATTTTCACAACATGTAATGAAAGTTAAAGAATGGAGGGAGTAATCATTTTACATCTCTTAACAGCCTGCTTCACTCACTATTTTTATTACACCAAGGTTGGATCTCTCTCCCACATCTCTTGAGAGTCATACATGAATCTAAAACTTACTATTTCAAAGTTGAATTTTCAATTTACATGTAGGACCTCATTGTCATAAGGTGCATCGCTAAAAAAATAATAGAAGTAGCACATGCGGTATTATAAGCCGTTCTAGGTTGGAAGGGGAAAATGTCTTCCATTATCCTCAAAAGTATTTATTAATGCACGATAAAAAAGTTTATATTTTTTTTTTAGATCTCATAGGGGGAGATGAACCTCACAGGAAAGAGGTGGAAATTATTTAGCCCCACGTAGGGGAGAGTGTCGAAACCGCGACCTCACGGTCGTGGCCAGAGGCCAGCCTCACTGGGCTATGACACTCTTGATAAGTTTATGTTTTTTACTTCTTGATAGATCCCAAAATAAATTCCACGTCTGTTAAGTCGTCCCACCACTATTGGCCACGACGGTTTCCGGCAAAAAATAGCCACGCTCTAGCTAATTTTGATAGGAAACTACCGCGAACAATGAGACTACTTAACAGACGCGAAATTTTTACTGTGACCTACCATGAAGTAAAAAAACTAGTAAGATCTTATTGTGTCTTACTAAATAGTTTGAGGATGATCCAGATTCATTTTCCCATGTTCCAAAAGATATCATTATTTGTTGTCACAAGGTATTTCAACCATGAATAATATTACTCCCTCAATTTTAAAATATATGTCATTTAAGACATTGAGCGAAAATTAAAGAAGCAAAAAAAATAAGGTATTATTTTAATCAAAATATCAATACTACTCTTAAATAGAATTAGTAATAAACAAGTCCTATTTAAGAGAAAAATATTGATATTTTTTATTAACAAATTATTTTATTTTTTGCTTTTTAAATTTTTGCTACATGTTTTAAATGATTCGAGGGAGTATTAGTTATCTGCTTTTTCCTTTTACATATTTTTCCCTCTTCTCTTGTTTCAAACTTTTGGTGCAACTTAATAGGGTGTACTTGGAGAATGTTTGGTTTGGGTTTGGCTTGGTTTGGTCTCACTTGACTTTCCTATTCTTAATGGGCCCAAATGCAATCAAGTTGATTTTCAAATTTCCTATTCTTAATGGGCCCAAATGCAATCAAGTTGATTTTCAAATTTTCCTTACAATGTATTTGCATCCACCAATTAATGTCTGCAATGATTGGCCATAGTCGATAGGTTTCTAATTTTGTAAGATTTCCAGTTTAAGGTTTGTGTGGTCTGAGGTATATATATCCATCCATTTCGGATATGTGTTTTTTTATGTCTTTTTGCACCTTTATTTTACCTATGAAGAATCTATTTAAGATATACAGATACATAGGAGAAGAGGGAAACAATACACATTACTTGTTGGCCCATTGCAATGTGCTAGATATGATTGAAGAATTGTAAAACTGGTGATTGAAGAAATGATGATATTTTTAATTTATTTAAACTTTTAGTACTTTCTTAATTTAAAAAATTGTATAAAGAATTATACTCTACTAACATATATTTCCAAGTCCGGGAAATTAGCCTATTTAGTCCCCCATAAATTTTTGTTTAGCCCGTATAGTCCCTAATATTTAATTTTAGCCTGTAAAGTCCCCCAGAAATTTTCGTTTAGCCCGTATAGTCCCCAATATTTAATTTCAACCTGTAAAGTTCCTTATCTATTTACGGGCTGCATATAGAGGTTCCACCACCTATTCTGCGGCGGAATCAGGGCAGCCCCAAATTCAATGTCATCCATGTGCTTAATGAGCGGGGGGAATAATTATCAGTTTCAATCTATAAAATTACAAAATACAAAAAATCAGTATAAAAATGGTTATAAAAAGAAAACCCCAAATTTTATTGCCCTAATTTGGAGGAATTTATTTGCCCTAAGTCCTCCCCATAAGAGGTGGTGGAACCTCTATATGCACCCCGTAAAAAGGTAAGGGACTTTAGAGGCTGAAATTAAATTTTGGGGACTATACGGGCTAAACGAAAATTTTTGGAGGACTTTAGAGGATGAAATTAAGCATTAGGGACTCTACGGGCTAAACAAAAATTTCTGGGGGACTAAATAGGCTGATTTCCCTTCCAAGTCCCAATTCCTCCAACGCACAATCTTGCCATTACTTTTTTTAATTACTAAATATCTTTTAATGTCTAATTAATCAATTAACTAAGATAAAATAATATTTTTATCACTAAAGTCATAGTTTCTACTAGAGATGGCCAATTGTGTCAGATCAAACTTACCATATTGTACAAACCAAATATGTTATTATTATTGGAATGAGTTGGAACGGTCCAATAAGACCTTTGCTCTGGTCTAAGCACAGTATAGAAAACTATCGCGGTGCCCGATTTAGTCCAAATGCCCATTAAAAGTTTGTAAAAATTTAAATATTGCATTATTAAAATCTTGAAATTAAACAATTATATGTGTAAATTTGTAAGATTCATTTAACATACCATAAATTTTAAAAAATTCTCTATCTACCCATTTTCTCTCCTTGACCTCTTCTTCTTCTTCCATGCTCCAATAGCTAGATCTGGCCAAAAGCTCCGACTACCGGCCAGTTCTTGATCGGATATAACCATTCTCCACTCAATTTTTTTGTCTGCACCCCTCCTTTTGGCCGAAAACATCGATTAACTTTCTCTTGAGCGATTTTCATCAAGATTCAAGACTTCGGGCGAGATATTTTGTCTATCTTCTTAAATTGGCTCGTTGCTTCTTTTCTTGGTGGAAGTACCTGTTTATCCGGATCTAATATGTGCCATTTCTTAAGCGATTTTTTAGATCGTTGATACGCTCATAGTCTTCTGAATCGCTCTCTATGAAAAATGTTGGAATCAAGTGATTGTCTCTGTGGTTTGAGGGTGGCGATGAACGAGAAGACTATTTTTGTTTGTTTGTTTGTTAGATTACTATTATTAGTATTTTTAGTTACTCCCACCTAGTTTCTCTGGGGTGTGGGTTATTATCCGTTACATTAGCTAAATTTTATTTTCTATCTTTTTGATATTTTTTATTCCTCAACTCCTCTCTTTTCTTGTATTAGAGGAAAAGTTTATGGAATATTCTAATTGTAATGGTCCCGAGTCCCCGACCATTTTGTCATCAATGTTTAATCATTTATTCATCAAATAAAAAACTTTGTTACCATAATTTTGATCCTATTTTATAAATTTTTTTTTATTTTTAAAAGAAACACATACTTATTACTAACTTCATCATAAATTATTTGCAACATTATACTTTTACGCATAAAAAAAAAAATTGAGAAAGAATTAATATAAAGGAAAAAAAAATCTAAAACGGCCATAATTAATGATTAATAGATAATTGATTAATAAATTTAAGGATATCACTATAAAAAAAACAATAAATATACATTGATTCCTAAAATGTGACAAACTATTTAAAACTAAGATAGTAACAAAGTAATATATACAAAAACAATTTTGTTTTCTGAATAAATAAAGAATTTGTTCACACTTATTAAAAATAATTACGAAGAAAGGATAATTGATTGACAAATAAATTAAGTATGATAATCTTCCAAATAAAGCAACAACCAAATTCATCAGATTAATCACAAGGTCCATAATTCAGTGGGGTTATGGCCTGCCCACGACCGTGAGGTCGTTGGTTCGATATCCTCCACGTACATGGGGCATATTTTAATCTCCCTTTCTATGGTTCTCTCCTCCTCTTGTGAGACATTCTCTTTTCCCTTAATGGGGCAAAACCGCCCAGCCGGACTTCAAAAAAAAAATCCATCAAATTATATAATGTAATAAAAACACACTACTGTTCAATTGATCCAATCCAACATGTCCACGTACCCTTCACGCTAACCCATCAACCATTACTAGGGGTGTCAATCGAGCTATGTGAGCTGAGCTTGGCATAGCTCACGCTCAGTTCACATAAAAATTGAAAAGCTCACGCTCAGCTCGGAAAAGCTCATAAACCTTGAGCTCACGCTCAGCTCACATTTTAACACGAGCTCGAGCTTAGCTCATGAGCTTCCCAAGCTCATTTATATCAGCGGAAAAAAAAAGAAAATCCTGTCTCAAGAATAGTGTAATACAATGAGCCTTAAAATTAAATTTGGACAAGAATACAAAAAAAGAAACAAAAGAGACAAAACGACATAAATATAGAATATGATTTGGATTAATTGTCCATTGATACAGTAGCATAGTATAATTAGAAAGAAATGGCCAAATTTTACCTTGTAAACGTGTTGAAGACAGAATAAGGATGACCGATGATGGTGATGGAAGATGATGAGTCGGTCTCGGTGAATACTGAATAGGGTTTTGTGAAGGAGAGAATAATTAAATTGTGGTATTGAGTATTGAGTTTATCAATATATTATAATATATATATATATATATAATATTTTAATTATATTATTAATCTTATTCGGGTTCGAGTTTTTATCGGGCTGAGCGAGGTCAAGCTCACGCTCAGCTCACATAAGAAGCGAGCTTGAATATTAAGCTCACGCTCAACTCACGCTCACATAACCTCAGCTCACGCTCACATTTTTTCGAGCTATGTGAGCCGGGCCCGAACCCATTGACACCCCTAACCATTACTCTAGCCACCTAACAACAACTCTAAAAAAGAAAGCAAAGCCCCGACCCAGATCGGACCGACCCGGAATTAACCTGATTCATATCCTCTGGATTTTATCAGCTTTCACCACCGGGTTTGCCTTAGCTATAGATTCCTTTCCTTGACCCTTGAAATCAAACCCGCAATCGTGTTTTTCCGGGTACCGATGAACACCGCAGAATGTCGACCCGCACCTACAAGCGAACCCCAAAATTCCCACTTTCTTATAGCAACAAAAACACCGATTCGACGTCGTTTTATTACTAACACCGCCTACGTCCTTCTTCACCGCCTCAACCGACAAATCGGCCTCCCTTTCCGCCGCCGCCAAATCACTCGAAGATTCTGAATAATCAACACGAACGACGTCGTCATTGATTTTATTATTATTATTGGTAACAAGCTTCTCGAAAGCCTTATAAGCGGTTTCTGTTTGTTCTTCCGTCATACGGAGGTCTCTGTAACACTTTGAACAGAGATTATTCGTCGCCGCCGACCCGAAAAATCCGCATCCGGTAGCGCATAAAACTGGCTCTGATTGTTGAAAGCTGGTACCATCGTTCATCTGGTTGCCTTCCGAACTCATCTCTTTCAATGATTTTTTTCTGATCGCGATTTTCAAAAGTAAAGAATTTTGGTTTTCGTGGAGAACACGAGAGACTTACCAGTAGAAGAATCGATTAAGGGTGGGGGATATAAATAGGTTCTCAAGGAGGTCAAAAAAATCTAAATAATGACGGTGGATTCAATTGACGAAAATACCCTTAAACCGTGTCCACTTAGTAAGTCGGTGTCCTTCGAGATTTTTTGTGATAGTCTCATACTAATTTAAATTTAAATTAAACTTTTTATAAATAAATATTACGATTTTATTTTCAAACTCAATCCAAAAAAATTATAATTGAGTATTAATTTTTGAGTCTTAAACTCAAACTAGATTAAATACAAGTGTCTTTATACTCTCGTAAATTATAATTAGATTAATATTTGAGGTTTTATTTTTGTTTAAAGTGTCTTTTAGTCTTGTCTATTTTAGGACGTTGACTCCAGTGTGAAACAGGTAATTATGCACGTTCGGAATTCTTTTCGTTCGTTGGATTAAAATTTTGACGGTTAAGATTAAATTAAAATGTTCTGAGTTACCTGTTATGTTTTTTTATCGACTGATACATCTGTTTTGAGACTTAAAACTTCTGTTATGAGACGTTCTGTATATACCAAAAAGAAAATCAGTTCCGCATAGAATCCGGACTGCTATTTTAGATACCAACATAAAATTTCAACTTAGTTTTTATCATTTCTTTTAATAAAAGCAATCTCGTGTCTTTTTTTAGGTTATTTTGGGGTGAATAAAAGTGGAGAAACCATGTTTGGAATGGGATAGTGTGAGTTAGGATATGAAGAGGAAGGGTAAATTCGTCTTTGTATCATAGGACACGACCAAGCCTAATTCGACGATAACTTTGTTAAAAAAAAAAAAAAAAAGGAAAAAGAATTGTTTTCCGTGGACCGACCTTCTGGAACATTCTTCAGCAGGTGGTTTCTACAGGATTCTCGTACACACAATCCCTGCCGTTCATTCGCATATCCTAGACAACAGCAGGCCTTTTGTTGGATCATGAAAAAAGATACCATGGAGAACTAGGCTTCTTTTAATGGGCCCAAGTTAGGTCATCGGAATATTTGGGCCAACGTACCCAAAAACATTGTAGTAGTTGAACAAATATCTTTGGGGCTCTCGGTCCCACATTCTGAGGGTTTTGTTTTGTTTTTTTCAATAAAATTTATCAAGTAACAGAAACTAATGTATTCACCTTAAAAAAAATGAATAACTCATATTTATAATTTTGAGTTGGAAGTGTAGTGCCAACTTGAGACCGCTCTCCTAGTTTGGGAGTTCTTCCATTAATATACATCGAGTTGAGTAAATATTGAATAAATAAGTAAATAAATAAATATTTTACTGTTCTTCATGAAAATATTTTGTCTACCAAATTAACTAATCAAACTATTAACCATCTTTAATTGAGTGTTAAGAACATTACTCGAAGTATGGTTAATAGTGTAAGAAAAAGAATCTCATGCTTAATTGCAAATATGAGAACTCATTATTAGCTTTGAACCTTAGCTATGTTCTTCTGAATCGCCGTCTACAAAAGAGGTTGAAACTAAGTGATTGCCTCTGGGATTCGAGAATGAAGATGAAGATGTTGCGGAGAATACTATTTTTTGTTTGTTGGTTAGATTATTATTAGTAGTTGTTTTAGATGCTTCCCACCTAGGTTATCTGAGGTGTGAGTTTTTATCTGCTACCTTGTGTAACTTATATTTTCTGTCTTTTTTTTACTTTCTTCCTTCCTCAACTCCTCTCTTTTGTTGTATTAGAGAAAGAGTTGGGAAGCTTTTCATGTTGTAATGGCCCCGGCCATTTAATCCTTTATTCATCCAAAAAAAAATACCATATTGTTGAATTATATTTTGTAATATTTCCACTTGTTAGTTCGAAATGTCCTATATTCATCTCAACCCAATAGATTTAGCTAAACGATAATACTCGACAGGTAATAACTGTTATTTTGACAAATTTTGTATATCTTAATATTAGAATATTTGTAAATATGGTTATGATATATTGTGTGAATATTGTCAATTATCTTATAATATTTAGTTTCCTTGTAGCACACAATTTTTTGAAGTATATATTAGGACTAATCTTGTACCAAATTCCCTAAGCAAATCATTAATAATTCAATATTGATTTTCTTACATGGTATCAGAGCCAAATTCGCTCTAACCGAGTCTCCTAATCCTTATACGACAGAAACTCTTGATAATCAAGAAATTCATTTGCCTCCTTGAATTATCGGCAGAAAACCATAGGTACTAATTAGCACCTTTGCATTCCTTCTTTCATAATCATCAGGCTCCAATTTCCCTTCACAATCCGAATATCAATATTGGTGGAAAGCTTACTGTGTTCACACGTAGTCCTCCTATCACCATCATTTTCAAAAAAAAAGTATATATATATATATATACATTTTATAAAAAAAAAAGACTGACATCGGCCATTGTCTTGGATCTGTTTCCTCTTCTACTTCAGTATATGAAAATTCTCTTGTAGGATCGGGCAATTTTTGTACCACAAATATTGTTACAGGTTCCACATATCATGGTGATGTCTGCGACACTGATTTTGCAGTCGTCTTGTATTCTCCGGCTCCGACCTTCCCCTCCGTTGGTAGAGTTACTGTGACACCAAATTTGATAAAGAGAGGGGCAGCTTTTAATGCGTTTGGTGGGCCTACCACGACCTTTGATCGGAGACAGATTCGAGATTTGGCGAGGAAAATCGTCGAAATTTTGAGAGAAGTCCAACCAAATTTGGCAAACTCTTGTGGCAATTCCGCTTCAAGCATGATCAATTCTTGAATTCTAGATTCTGGTGCTATTCAACACAGCACATATGATCCAAAACTTCTCACCAATTTAGTGAAATTAAGTTCTCCTGATTACATAAGCTTGCCCAATGGGAATCGGGTCATTGCCACTCAATCTGGGTCGACCCGTTTGAATATGGATATTTATTTGACTGATGTCTTGTGTATTCCTGAATTTTTTTGTAATTTGATTTCAGTCCCTAAATTAACTCGGGATCTCAAATGTTCTGTGACTTACTTTGATAAATATTGCTTTGTGCAGGACCTTACCCACATGAGGACGATTGGTGAGGGTGAGATCTGTGGTGGTATTTACACACTTGTTAGAAACACCCGGCAGGCCATGACAGCAGCCCTTAAGGATGAGGACTCCCAGTTGTGGCATTGTCGGCTCGGACACTCATTGCCTCTTTGCTTAGTAAACCTTCATTTCTCATTTAATTCTAAACAAAACATTGATATCCCTTGTGATATTTGTCACCATGCTAAAGATTCCCTGTTTTCTTTCCCCCTTAGTGATAATAAAACACAATTTCCTTTCGAACTTATTCATTGTGATTTGTGGGGAAAGTATCATGTCCGTTCTCTAAGTGGGTCTCATTATTTCCTTTGTTTTGTCGATGATTATTCCCGGGCTATTTGGGTTTATCTATTGCGTGATAAAAGTGAGGTCAAAACCGTTTTCATAAACTTCCACCAAATGGTCTCTACACAATACAATGGGGTAATTAAGAGAGTGCGTAGTGACAATGGTACTGAGTTCACTAACTTGGTGATTATTTTTTGTCCAAAGAAATTCTTCACGAGACCTCCTCAACAAAATGGGCGGGTCGAGCGTAAAAATAGACACATACTTAATGTCGCGCGTGCCTTACTCTTTGAGGCTAATCTACCTGTTCGTTTTTGGGGAGAAGCTGTATTAACCGCCGGGTATTTTATTAATAAGACTCCAAGCAAAATTCTTCATTGGAAAACACCTTATAAGGTCTTATTTGGAAAAACCCCTTTATATTCTCACTTTAAAATCTTTGGGTCACTGTGTTACGCATATAACAATACTCCAAATCGTGACAAATTTCATGCACGTTCCACCAAATGTATCTTTGTTGGTTACCCTATGGGTCAAAAAGGTTGAAAAGTATATGATCTAAACACAAAAAAAAATTTCGTATCACGAGATGTTCATTTTTATGAGAATAATTTTCCTTTCAGAAATTCATCTGGCAATGAAAGACAACCTGCCACCGATTCTTTTTAAGAAAATTATTCTGCTAAAAATCCAAATCACGCCCTAAACATTCCTTATCCGAACCCAAACCATTCATAATCCAGTCCACATCCCTCCAGTTTGCCTCCACCCACTACGGAAGCTCGAAAATCCACTCAACAGGCTGACCCAGTCTCTTCAATCCAGTCTCCAACCTCACATCATTCATTCATCCACGGTTGGGCCACCTGCCCAACCAAGTATCTCGGTGTCTTGTCTTCCCAATCCAATTCAATACCTGGCCCATCCGCAGTATTACAGCCCACTAGTCCAGGGTGAGTTACTAGCCCATTGCATCATTCAGACCCAACCACTAGCTCGAATCTTCTATCCCAACTTGGATCTCATCTTGGTTCTGCAAATCACCTACCAGCGCAACTCTCTACTGATCAGCCCTTGTCGCCAATGCCACCATCGCCCGCGGCTGACCTCCGACAATTCCAGCGGATCTATCAACCGTCCACTCGGCTCAAGGATTTTGTGTTCAACACTGTAATGCCATCCACACAATTTCACTCTCCTTAATCTTCCTCTAAAGGTACGGTCTACCCACTTAGCGATTATTTGTCTTATAAACGTCTCTCAACTTCGCATAAGTGCTTTCTTGCCACTTTGTCTTCATATCTAGAACCCAGGGATTTTGCAAAGGCTTCTCGTTATCCAGAATGGCGGGCTTCCATGCAGGTTGAAATTGACGCCCTTGAGAGAAGTAACACATGGGTTTGGGCATACCTACCTCCTGGTAAAAACCTATCAAAACTCGATGGGTATATCGCATCAAATATAAGGCTGATGGTTCAATTGAGCGCCCCAAAAGTCGGTTTGTTGTCAAAGGTTTCTCTTAGGTTGAGGGAGAGAACTTCACTGAGACTTTTGCTCCTGTAGCAAAAATGACTATTGTCTCGTTGTTTGTTGGCTTTGGCTGTTGCAAAGGGTTGGGTCATTCATCAACTGGATGTGAATAGCGTCTTCTTACATGGAGATTTATCTGAGGAAATTTACATGGAGCCGCCCCCAGGGGTCATTCCTCCTAAACCAAATCAATACTGCTTGCTAAAGAAATCTATATATGGTCTTAAATAAGCCGGGCGGTGTTGGTCTAAAAAATTAACTAACACCCTTCCTCGCTTTGATTTCAAGCAGTCACCTACTGAGCACTCTCTGTTTGTCTATGTCAAAGGTGCCATCATTATCATTGTCCTTGTTTATGTTGATGACATCTTGATTACAGGGAATGATGCTCAAAAGTGCGAGGAATTCAAAAGGTTCTTAGATTCTCACTTCAAGATTAAGGACTTGGGAATTCTTAAATATTTCCTTGGGATCGAGGTGGCTCATTCATCTAAGGGACTATTTTTTTGTAAAAGAAAATATGCTTTGGATATTTTAACGGAAACTGACCTTTCTAGTGCTAAGCCAGTTTCTATGCCAATGAAGCAACAACTTAAGTTGACAAATGAAAGTGACTCAGGCAATGTATTGCATGACTCAGGAAAATATCGATGACTAGTTGTCAGACTTCTCTACCTCACTATTACTCGACCTGATATCACTTATTTAATCCACATTCTAAGTCAGTTCATACAGAAACCCAGACAACGACACTGGGAAGCAGCCATTCGAGTAGTGCGTTTTATAAAAGGGTGTCCGTTGCCTAAGAATAATCTCAACTTAAATCTTGTGGCCTATTGTGATTCCGATTGGGCGGTTTGTCCTATAACTGGAAGATCAATCACGGGATACTTTGTTATGTTGGGAAATGCTCCGATCTCTTGGAAATCTAAGAAACAACAAATTGTCTCTCGGTCTTCATCTGAAGTTGAATACAGAGCTATGGCTAATTTAACGAGTGAGATGGTTTTGCTTCAAGGATTACTCAAGTTCCTGCATACTCCATTAGGACCGGCTCGATTATACTATGACAGTCAATCCGCGCTTCACATTGCTGCCAATCGCATTTTTCATGAGCGTACCAAGTATATTGAGATTGATTGTCACTTTTTCCGTGAGAAGATTCAATATGGTACTCTCAGCACTTGTCACATCCGTACCAAAGAACAATTGGCAGACATTCTAACCAAAGCTTTGCATCTTGTGCAATTTAACTATTTAGTTGGCAAGTTGGGAGTTATAGATATTCACTCACCAACTTGAGGTGGAGTATTTGAATCTTTGTATATATGGTTATGATATATTGTCAATTATCTTGTAATATTTAGTTTCCTTGTAGCACACAATTTTTTGTAGTATATATTAGGACTAATCTTATACCTAATTCCCTAAGCAAATCATTAATAATACAATATTGATTTTCTTAATAATATACACTTGTTTTAATTTGCTTTTTAAAAACAAACAAAAACATGACACATAACTACCATAATTATTTTAGTATTCTATTTTGAAACTGTACCATAATTTCTTGTAATAATGTAAAACTTGAATATGTACATACACGCACATTATAGGCAATAATCTATAGCAATATGAGTAGCACACAAACGTGACTTCCAATATGAAAAATTGATGTTTTTGAAGGAAGAAGAATAAGGGGTGGTAGTGGTGATGATGATCAAGAAGGCCGGTGCCCATATGCAGATCCAATCAATTGCATTCTGCACTATATATATATATATATATATATATATATATATATATATATATATATATATATATATATATATATATATATATATATATATATATTCTTTCGATGGAAAAGGTATTAAGCATTAATAGAAAAAACATCCTAATAATATATTTCGTAACATTTAATGAAATAATATTCTTTGTAACACTTACTGAACACTTTATTTATAAAAACTTTATATATTTTAAAATAAATCTTAAATATAATTAAAACTATAATCATAAATATTGTAAGAAATGTATTATAGAAAGTATCACAAAAAAATTCATATATAATTCGACCAATGCATATTCACAAAGGAAAAAAAAAGATCAACAGGATGGATAGATACATGCATAAATGAGATAGAGATAGAAAGAGAAGTTGGGGATGGGGATTGATATATGGACCTTGGGTTGGACCCATGTCTAAATTAATGCATTTTGTTTAATGATGGTTGCATGTGAATTATACGTCATGTACAATCCAATTGGCTACCTGCTACTGCACATAGCAATGGCAAATGCATTACCTCGTCTCGATCCATTAAAACTCGTCTCGTTAAATAACTTGTTAAAATTCAGCACGCCCCCTAATCTAACCCAGGTGAAGATCATAGCCATATATGAGCTCATACTAATCCTTTGTAAATATATCATTCTAGTTATATTAGTAAGAATCTGACTATGTGAGTATAAGATTAAGTCGAAAACTGAATAATCAGACACGCTATAAATAAAAATATTAAGCAAAAGCAATATAATAATTCTTATGTATACATTATTTATTCAACTAAGGGGCAAAGGGGGAAATTGATAATTCCCTAGTTGACAAGAAGAGGAGGCATACTCGACCCTCATAGTTGAAGTAGTAAAAGATGGAATAAGTGAGGGATTTGAGTGGTTCTGCTACTCTTCAAATTCCCCATTATTATTAAGCTTACATCTGCGTACACTACGTACTGAACAACAAATAATGTACATCTCTCTCTATATATATAATGAGTACCACCTCTGACTTGTATGCTTATCCTCCAACAAGTAATTACTATACATCTTTTTTCCTTATTTTTTTATATTATAAATATTGATATATATCAACACTGCAAATAAATGATATGGATACTGAATAAAAGAAGCATGGTAATGTGCAAATAAATTAAAATAGTTTTAAGTCTGCCTTCTCTGATGCCTTTTGATTTGGATTTGAGGGAATGATCTTGTAGCAAATGTGATGGTATAGTAGACTACTATTTTAATAGTATTATGTTTACAGCCACTTCGTGCATTCATTGTCAAATGTTATGTCAGTCTCCAATCCATCTGTTTTAGTGATATTTTAGGAGCAGCCATTTTGTGCATTTATTGCCAAATGTTATGTTTGTTTCCTATTCATCATCATTTATATCCTAATTATTGGAAATTTAATGTGTTATGTTATTGTTGTTGATGTTGTTTTAATATTGATAATTGATATATACCAATAGTAGTGCTTTTTCTTTTTCTTTTTTAAATAATGTTTGTCGAGTAGTATTATATATGTGTGTATTTGAGGTGGAATGATATCACATACTATTATAGTTTTCCTATCCTATAGTTTAGCCTTGTACTGTATATCCACTTTATTACATTAATGTAGAGACATCAAGGATGGAAGTGGATTGGATTTCTTTTTAGAGATTTTGTATTTGACTTCATACCAGTTGTTTGTGATCCACAAAAATGCTTGATATACAAAAAGTTTAATTGCCTGTAAAGTTATATGAGTTATGTTATATTTATAAACTAATTAAGGTTGAGGTGAGTGGTAAGGGTTCTCCGATCGGGAAACGTATCCAAGCTCCTACAGGGGATAACTGCTGTGAGCAAAGTTGTTAAAAACGCGATTTTATGTAGATTCGGAAGAGGGGTATAGAATCAGAAAATCGTGAATCGTAACAAAAAGTTAAAATATATATTTTATATGTAAATAATAATAAGTAACATATAAATCATATCATATGGTCCAAAAAAATATGAGAAAAATTCATAAAAACATAGTTTCACAAGTTTTTCAAAATACAATAACGCAACAAAGTTTGCAATAAAGAACTTACTTGTCTTTTAAAATATCAAGAAGACCGAACCATTTATCGGTTTCACAAGACTGACAAATGTACGAAATACCATAGCATGTTGAAAACAATTAAACTTATTAGAAATTATAAAAAATTAGACACACACGAGATACATCAGGAGTAGAATAAAATGACACATTCTGAAAATGAAAAACAAAAAAAAATCACATATATTCTGGAAATGCAAAACAAAAAAATGACAGAAAGTTACGAACTCGAGTTTAAGAACTTTGATTACTTGTTGGACTTCTATTAGTCTAAAAAATTGATAAAGAATAGGAAATTTTCGTAGACTCGGTAGAAACGTACGTTTTTACGATCCGATTCTACTCCGTTTTTACCAGATTGCGATTCTACTCCCGATTCAACACGTTTTGCTTCCGTAGAATCTTAGAATCATAGAATAGTTAACTTGCGATTTTAACAACATTGGCTGTGAGCAAGTTTAGAAGCACCCTTTCTGATAGAATCGGAATGGATGGTTTTGTGTCTATTACTAATTCTTCCTCCTGAGTTGAGACCGATCATTCAGATAGACGGGGTAAACTAATGAGTTCGGATATTAACCCTAGATCATTATTTTGTTTGGTTTGCACAACCAAAAAAGTATTTTAAGGGTTTATAAGAAGATAAAAAATAAAAGATTGTATCTCCAAATATCTGGGGAATAGATACTAAATCGAAATGACCTGAGACGACCCTAAAAAGCACGGCTAAGAATGGACCAACTATTAAATCTTGGATGGAACGCCTTGTTCCGAGAAGTTAGTTATTTAGAAAAACATTAAGTAAGTGGTTTTGAGGGTTCGAACTTCAAACTATTGCTAATGAAGTTAGTTGAGTGAGTTTATTTTTTGCCTTCCGTAGAATGGAAGAGATTAGTCCCTATTGCCGGGAAGGACACTTTTTTACTAAGACTAAAAAATATTATGTCATACTTATGTAAAATCAAAGTGGAGTTAGAGGGCGAATGCCAACTATGTCTCTAACATTTTAAAATTTACATTTATCCCCTTACAAAATTTGAATAGTTATCCTAACATGACGTTTCTAGTTCTGTCTTACGATAAAGAACAAATAAGCGTATGCATAATGGGTATACATGTGATAAATACTTGCGTCTGTTTTTCTTGCTTGAAATTATGAGTATTTTGTTTACAGCTTGACATTTTTATTTTATCATTTTTCTTTCGGGCAAGACTTAGTTGTCGAGTGCAATTGATGGTATTATGCATTATTTTGGTAATCATAACGAACCATCAACACATAGAGATGCTAGTAGGGGAAGAGAATTTATAGGCCTTCAATACAATATTTGACTCTTTGATATTTGTGTTCAAACTAAGTATAATGCGAATTGTTAAAAAGCTTGAGAATATTGTACAAAGGAAACAAAAAAGGTGTGGAATATGAAGGCCATTTTCACATTCTAATTATGGTCCATAGACAAACAAAAGCCTCAAAACTACCATAAGTAGTCCATCTCTAATGGTCCATGAAACCTAAAGCTTAGTAAAGAAAGTTGACTAACGAAGCGTAATTTAAGTGATAGGACGTTTTACTTTCAATTTGTAAGTTAGAAGTTCGAGTCACACTGAAGAAGAAGTGGGGAACCACTATTGATCCTCAAGAAAAATATATTTTTTTTATTAAAAAAAAAAAGTTGCCTTTTATTACAATGACTTCTTGGACATTAATTAGGGTTTTTTGAGATTACGACATACTCCCTCCATTCCTAAATATAAGATTTTTTAGATAATTTTAGAAAATTAAGAAACTTGTTATTTTCACCGAAAGTTTCAATATTACCCTTTTTCACTTCTATAACATAAGAAAATAAAGGGAAAAAATAAGAATGGCAGAGGCGGCAAATAAAAGAATTGTCGAGAATATAATTAGAATAAATTATTAATAACTAATAAAAGCGTTTTAAATGATAATTAATTTGGTTACTTATAAATCTCCTAAACGATAATTAAATAGGAATGAAGGGAGTACTTTTTAATTGGAAATACTCCCATGCAAGAATTGCTAATTTTGAATGGTTTGCTTATCACCACTCGCAATCGTGGTAGTGGCAAACACTTTCTAATTCTCACCACATTTTATGGTAGAATTTTAAATTTTTTATTAGATATAGTAAATTTTATATGTAGTTTGAAATATTTAATCAAATTCGCCTCAATATTTTTTTTTACAATTTTTATATATAGTTAGAATATTGTTGTAATTTTTCGCTCAAAAATTAAAAGTTGTGACTTCGTCCCTGTATGGAAGATGATGAATTGATTATAGATGAAGGGTTGAATTTAGTTATGTATATATGCTAGAAGAGGGCTTAGATTTTTTTTTTTTTTTTTGTGAAAAAAAAAATTTTTAGAAGTCAACTACAAGTTAGAAATTTGTCTAATGAAATATTTAACTTTACAGATGTCGTCTTAGATTAAATATTCTAAAGTATTTTTTACCTTTTTACATTGACAAACTCCTCTTGAGATACTAAATCACAATTTTTTTTTGCTCAGTAAGATACTAAATCACATGGTTGATACAAATTTGATGGAAGTATTTCCAATTTGAGAACAACTAGTGATACAAACCCAAACAAATTAACATCCATAATTTCGATATGTTCCAATGTTAGATGTGGGTTTTTATCAGCACGTCCTGACACAATTTTAACTGTCAGAGTCGGTCTAATTTAACGGCTAAAGTTGAATGTTTATAAACAATTAAAATAAATATAAAAAAAATCAAAGGTAGAAATTTTATTAATATGATGTTTGACAAAAACTCCGATCAGCACAGAAATTAACTGGACACAAATTCGTGATTTTCGATGGTTTTTCTTCTTAGTCTTAGTTATAAGAGTAATGTTAAGATGAAAATCTAAAAAATAAATGCTTTGATCATCTCCCGATGGAACTAATTGGTACAAAAAGCAACTGAGGGAAATGTTAAAAACTGGAGTTATTAAATGCAAAGCAAGTAAATTCAGATCGAGAATAGCAAAAAATCCAGCAAGAGGTAGTAGCCCACAACCTGATTACCTGACTATCTAAAATGGTAACATTAAACACGGAAACAATGGATGGTATCATTTCGTGCTGAACATAAAAATAAAATAAAAAATACTAAATATTTTTACGGCCGAATAAAAATTTGACGTTTAATTTTTTTAGAGCGAACAAGTGTTGTGATTTCGTAATACTTTATTACGTAAAATAAGTATTACATGCTTTATAACGTGTGAAAATCGTCTATACCAACGTATATTCTCATTCCTATGTCCAACCACTCACAATTTGTCATATGGACATTTCTTCTAATTATATATACACATGGTGAATTGTGAGTGGTTGGGAACGGAAATGAGAATATACACAAGGTACATACGATTATTTACCCGTTATGACAAGTATTAATTAAGAGAGAATACATATTACGTAAAATTTAAACACATGTCTAAAAATTTACAACATCTACAAAAAAAAGTGTTAATATATGCTAATATTTTTTTTTTTTCTGCACTATAACAACGACGTATAAGTGAAGAAGGATACATCCAAACATGATCTACTTGAGTGCATCAAAGATAAAAACAGGACACCCATATGAAAATGAACAAATTTTGCCTAACATGATTTCACTCCATGCCAAAGGGGCTGACTCATGAAAATTATCCGAGACGGCTGAGGAAGATTAGGAGCTTTGCAATCTTTATTCCAGGGGACACCCGCGCAGTGATGGACTCAAAAATTTTAATTTAGAGGGGCAACTTAGTAAACTTTTAAAAAATTTGAGGTAGCGAAATATATTTTCTTAAAAGATCTTTAAAAATAAATTATTATTTTATAGTTTGGCTTTATGAAAATGTTGGGGTGGCTGGAATTTTATCTCTAGGGTTAAAAATGCGTTGTTCGAGTTTAAGCATGGATGACATAGCTATCAGGGACGATTACCCATCGCCCCTGAGATTTTTAAAAGTCCTACTACATATAGTAAATTTTATATATAGTTCAAATTATTTGATCAAATTCTCCTCTCAAATATTTTTTTACAGTTTTTATATGTATTTCGATATCTGTGCTGCAGTTTTTCGCCCCCAACCTAAAAGTTATGGTTTCGTCCCTGAAAGCTACAGTGACATTTAGGTATACAAGAAGATGGGGAGTACATATTCTTCTGGGGTTGGGTCCTTGCATAATTAATGGACATCATCGCCTGAGCAGTCTCATTTACCCCCATGAAAAATTGAGAAATCATCGTTCTTATTGGAGAAAGAAATGGGAAAAATTGTTTAAAAAAGCGAAATAACTCTTATGCCTATTGACAATATTCGGGAGCAAAAATGTAATATCCGAAACTTTTTGACGTAATCATTGAATGAATTGTATTTAATTCTTTCATGTATTTGTTCATTAATTGTTCTAGTATGATTATATGTGATGCGTAATGTGATTATGTGCTTAATTAATGTTGCAACATGTCTATATGTTTTATATGGGGGTTACTTTTAGTTAAGGGGCACATTGGTCGAGTTATTAGTTGAGGGATTTGAGTGTAGGCTTTGGGAACTTATAGGGTTGGAATGTAGACTTTTGAAAAGTGTTTAGAAGGGAGGTTATGGCTGGAGAAAGAGGGAGTTAGAGGAGAGAAAGAAAGAAAGAAAAGAAGAGTGCATATTTATGGGTTTCTGAACATGTACCATATCAAACGAAGTCAGATTTGAGTGATTCCAGTTGGGTTTCTAAGGTAATTGATTAGGCTAGTTGTAGTTTCGACGGATTGCAGTTTGGAGCCCTGTAGCAAGAGAACTCGCAGTTTAAGTAGGCGGGTTTCTGCAACGTTTGGTGAATTTTTGGAATTTTGAAGTTTTGCTTAAGTTTTGACAAGTAAGAATCCTTCACCCTTGAATTTCAGTCCTTAAATCATCATGAAATGTCATTTTTAAAGAACTTATTGAATTGATATGATTTGATTTTCCTTCATGTTTTCAATCCATTTAAAATGGATGAGGCGTTGATATAAAGTGTTATTGATTGTAAGTTTGATTGTTAGATTTCTGCGTTTGTAATTGCTATATGATTGATTGTTGGATTTGGAGTCTCTATGTGTTTGTTTCCCAATTAGAGCTCATGTTTGTTGATGATTCTAGTTCAAGACATCGTCGAACTTATTTCGTTAAAGTGTTCCGGGAGCACTATCAGTTAGAATAGTTTATCAGACTTGGTTTCCAAAAGAGGATAAAAAGTAGCGTTGTTAACAGTCATTGTAGAGCTCACACGGATGAGCGATGACATAACAGACGCGTCCCTAAATGTCAGGCCCTGTCGTTCGGAGAGTATTAGTATCCGAATTCATGCTAAGTTCAGTCAGGCCCTTCTTAATGGGTAAATGAATAGTTAAGGGTTGTTAACAGGGATGTAGAGTTGTTTGCTAGACATATGAGCTCAATAGTGTGAATGTTATGTGTTGTAATTGTTAGAATTGTATCCATTAGTCTGACATGAGAATCCGTTTGAAAGTGTATGAATAGTTCATGGTGCTCTTAGCACAATTTTCAATCTGTTTGTGTCAGATTCGTTCGATATAGTTTGAGTATGTTATATGTTTGATTGACATTTGTTATTATATGTGTATTAAGAAAGTCAAAATGGGGATATTTTGGGTTGGAATTTCGAAATATGCATAAATCACTTTTTTCTTTGTTAATTTGTACATGAAAATGACTGCACTGGATTGCGGTAGACAGAACCTCGTCCCGACTCAAACTACTGGAGTTTGGCGGACGACTAGTATGGCGAATTCGGTCGACCTGGATGAGAATCTTGTCGACCGGGGATACCTCGGTCGACCTGTATGGTCCTCAATCAGCCGAAGTTTTGGGATAATGTTTCTGTCCTGATTTCGGATGACTTGCTCGGTCGACCGGAGCTTCTCCAGTTTGTCGAAAGCTCTGTTTTAGCCTTTGTTCTTTTTTCTGTTTCGTCTTCTGTTCTTGCATTCATTTCCGTTATGCTTCGCACTGTTTTCAAGTATTTTGCATGTGATTTCGTAAGTCAGTACAAATGATTTGGGAATGAGAAAAGTCTTTTTGTGTCTAATTGATGCTTCATCCCAATAGTGATTGATACTTACTGAGCTTGTTAGCTCACCCCTTACTTTGTTTCCCCCTTTTGTAGATGAGTTTGTCGAGGGATGAGATTGATGGGACCTTCGAGGAGGAATATGACGAGGACTAGTTTGATGTGTAATAGTTTAATTATGGAACAATTTACAGTTTTAGTATTTCCTTTCGGATAATAGCATTTCCTTTTAATGTAATAATACTTGTGGATGATGTAATTTTCCATTTTAAGTAATAGCAACTATTGAAGTTTTCCTTTTTTTTTGATTTCGGGGTTCGGTGCTTTATTGACTTGGAATACTGTCATTTCATCACTTGGGATACGGAGTGTGACAGAAAATGAGAGATTAAAATATTTCTACAAGTAGAGGGTAAGACAGTGGCGGAGCTATTACCTTCCCCCCTCAACATTTTCAAAAAAGACGAATTTTTTATGGTAAAATTTTGCGATATTTTTTTATAAATATTGTATTTGGCCCCCACTAAAAAATTTCGAGTAGAAATTCGCCCCACCCCACTCCACTCCCCATGACAAATTCATGTCTCCGCCACTAGGGTAAGAGTATTTATTTCTTTGATATTAGTGCTCACACATTATTTGGTACGATTCATTCTATTAGAATTTAAAGAGCAATTTAATCAATTTGGTAAAAAGAATTACAAATATGTGACAATTTTACCACCTCTCGTTGCAACAAGCCTTTTAATTTTGAGAAATAGTGTCGTGCATGTCAATGGTACGCGTTAGATGCAAAGGCCAAATTACATTTTTTAACATACATATCTAATGTCACGTCTATGATACGGAACACAAAAAAAATTCAGTAAATACTGAACATTCTTTGTATGTGGTGTTACATTTTATGTAATAGGAGTTCTTTCCAAATTAACACATGCCGAAGGCATGAAAACACATGTTTTACGTAACAAATGTTACAAAATTACAACACATGTTTAGCTTTAAGAAAAAAAGAAAAATCCAGAATCAAGAAATATTTCCTTCTTTCTTAGGCTTTTAAGTAATTTCTTCATGATATAGATGGAGGGGTTTCTGCTCTTTGTAATCATGACCCTCTTCTCCATCATTACAATACTTGAAACTAACCCCCACCACCTCCCCCAACTTTGAACTTACATACAAAGCCAAGACACCACATGGGCACATTGAAAATAACTATTTATAGGGTCTTCCCATCCAAACTATTCTCTTCAAGTTCCCCACTTCATCCATTTCATAGCTCTCCCATTTCTTCTTCTTCTTCTTCTAATTGTAATGTGCATGTCATCCCAGAACTTCTACTTCTCTATGCAACACAGACAATCAAAACGATGTCGAATTCAAGTTCACAGGCTCACCAGGTGAATTTTTACTTATATATTCTTCTTATTAGTGCTACTTTATCATTTTTTTTTTCTTTTAAATAAATATCGAGGGAAGGGGTTGAACCCGAAACTTATAGTTATGAGTCAAAATTGTTGTGTCAACTGCGTCTGATGTTTCTTGTAAAATAATGGGTCCACAGGAGAATGAGAAGTGAAGAAAATGGTGGAAAGGAAATGGTGTTGAAGAATTTGAAGCTATATATTGAGAACATGAGTATACTTGAAGAAAATGAAAGACTTAGAAAGAAAGCTACTCTTCTTCACCAAGAGAATCTTGAATTAATGTCTGAAATTCATAAGAAATTCTCTAAAGTTTGATCAGTGAAGAAGTCCACTTGTCTTTTTTGTTCTTTGATATTGTAATCAATTCTACTCAGCTTTAGGAATTGTACTATTAAATGCAATAAGAGAGTAGATAAAGTTGCTGAGAAATCATGCTATATATATTCGAAATAAGTGCTGGTTAGTTCATTTCTGGATTTCACTTCATGGATTGGAGTCAGCCTGCCGACAGCATTTTTGTCAACACCATACTGAATCAAAGTTGTCAAGATCGCAAAATTGACTAGGAACCGAAAGGGTTCTAAAAAATCGTAAACACGAGGATCGTAGACGGATCGGAAGATCCGAAAAAACTATTAAAATAATATTTCATGATAAATTTATGTCAATAACACATCATTCTATATGCTAATGAGCAAAAAAAAATATAACAATACTTCAAGGGAAAAAATGAGAATACCAATATAACAAAAAAACTGAAATCAAACCACAAACTAACAAGTCATAAACTTCGAAAGCAAACCACCAATTCATAAGGTCTTTTAATCCAACAAATTTTATAGAAACACGTCAATCTTTCTAATGATCTAATCTAGCAAACCATTCAAGACGTTATCATTATCCTCCATGTAATCTCCACATCTACTTACATCGATGATGAGCGATGAAGTTGAGATTTTGAGACTTGAGAGAGTTAAGAGGTTGGATTGAATACAAAGGGATGTTTTTTTTATTTGAGATAACCCGGTACCGACCCAATTGAAAATAGGCAAGATTGAATCGCACCGGATCGTATAATTCTACGATTTGACGATCTAGATCGACGATCCTCTACGATTCAATACTACAACGATTTTTAGTACGATTTAACTCAATTTATAACCTTAGGACGATCCAACTTGCGATTTTGACAACCTTGTACTGAATCAATATCATGTGTCGAGTCAGGTCATTTTTTAGATTGGTTCAAATACGATGCCTCTCAGTACCGGCAAAAAATTATCTATCTCCGTGTATATTCTCATTTGTATACTTAACTCCTCATAATCCATCACATTTATATATAACTCATGTATAGAAATATGTATGGGAACAGACAATTTCCGCCCCGTCAATTCCAAGCCTAAACACGTACGATTGGAGTGAGGGATTCACATTTCCCATGAGAAAAGTATATCTCCTTCTCGAAACAGAGGGTTTCCCACCAGATTTCATAAGCAACAGGTACGAACACGGGTCGGGGTGGCAGTCGCCCCGAGATTTCTAAAAATAGTAATATATATATATATATATATATATATATATATATATATATATATATATTAAATTGTATGTGTAATTCAGAAAATTTTATCAATATTTTATAAAATTCTATGGTAGAGTCGCCCTTCTGGAACTGGCCCCACAATCTTTTTACATGAGTTGGGCAGGGCCTACCTTATAAATAGGATATGACCCAACTCATGTGAGAAATACGTAGGGCCAGTCCCACAAGGACGGCTCCATGCCAGAGTGACCCGTGTTGAACTTATGACTTATTATTCCGATTTATGAAAAGTAATGTACGCAGCAAATGTGTTATCCTTCCTTGACAAAAATGAAGTTTGTTTTTGGCAAGAAAAGTTTTACTGTTTTACCACCTTTGAACTACAGAGCCATCCTCAAATCTCAAATTTCCATCAACATATATTGCAAGTAAAACCACAATACTAATACCAGTTCATACAGTCTGAGTTTTACCTACCATATAGCATTATTGCACTTGTGAAAGTACATTCAACAATTAATTCAGGGTATAGCTTAAATATTGTACAAACCAGAAGACAGATCCCAGATTCCCCAGGCCTCCTTAAATCATTTCTTACTATTTTCACTTACAATCCAATCTATCTCCCTACTCCAATATCCATTTCTATACAAACACAAAATTACTGCAACAATAATAACATAACTTATTAAAGTCCCTCAATAATTGAGGATCTTGACTGAGGATAAATAGAAGACAACCTAACATTTGACAACAAATGTACAAAATAGCTGCTTCAAAGAATACCACTGAATCTGATGGATTGGAGACTGAACAACATTTTGGCAATGAATGCACAAAGTGACTGCTCACAGTCACAGAAAACCGATGAAACAGTAGTCTCCCTATACCGTTACGTTTGCTATGAAATCATGCCCTCAAATCAAAGTCAAAATGCATCAGAGAAGACAAATCCAAGAACCATTTTGATTGATTTGCACATTATCATACTTTTTTTATTCAGCATCCAGAACATTTATGCGCATTTAAACACAGAATTACTGCATTTCGCAGAAATATATACATGCATGCATAGAGACGTCTGCACAGAAAACATCGATACCCATCTCCCATGACATAGTATTAGAGAGGACACTCAAGAGTTTAGTTCTTCAGCATAAAATAAATAAATAAATAACTAAACCATAATAAATGACAATAAATATTCTTGCTCATCTATTCCGAACCGACTAAATGGACAGATAATATATCACATTATAATTTAGTAGAATTCCTAATGACTATGTCACGAGGCGACACAACATGGCGTGTATATATATATATATATATATATATATATATATATATATATATTTATATATTTTTTGCATCAACAGATTATGGAAATCTGTCTTCCAGCAAAGATGGATTTCAAAATCCGTCTTTGTTTGACGTAGCATTTTGTTTACTGCTAGTGTATAGATCTCCAGCACAACATCATCTTTTTGCATTTTGTTTTTCTTCTGAAAAGGATCCAGGACAATAATTTTGTTGGTATACAAGTCCATGCCACAGATAATGAGCTAAGAAACAAAGGAATATGCAGATACCGGCAAATAGATGGCAAGACGGAAGACATTGGATTGCATAGCGCAGATACTGATTTGGCGAATTCACGGATTTTTTGAGCTTTCCTGTGATGACTTGAAAATACGGAATGCAGCAACGCACATTGTTGCGTTGCCAATTACAGTTAACGCGGCTTGTATAGCCACTAGTATCTGTAATTCATGAAAAAGAAATCACATGAGATCTTTGAATTAATATCATCCTTCCCTAATTATGAAGGCAATAATAAGCACAAAGAAAAACTTTTTCTTGATAACAAGAACAACTTCTTTTGGATTTTCCATCCCGTCCCACCTACTAATTTTTCCTTTTAGGTAAAAAATTCTCCTAATTTAAGTGACAAATATCAGGCGTTTCAGGTAAAAATTTCGCCTCAAACCCTATTCAAGTTGCACATGCTACTAAACTGTCAGCGCCAAATCTAATAACTATCATGGAATATTAATCTTAACAGCATTCCCAAACTCAGTTTCCACATGGAAAAAAAGTAATAAGAAACGTTACCTCAAGAGACTCTGCATTATAAAAGAAATGCCATGTGCATGCACAAAATGCTCCACCTAGCAGGGGGACCTAAATCAACAAGGCGCAAGCAAAACATGATTTAGGCGAAGAAATTCCACAATGCATACAAACTCATCTATTAGATACTTGTTATAAACAATGCATCAATATGAGTGAACAAATTTCTCTACCAACAACAACAACAACAATAGCATAACCCATTAAGTCCCCAATAATTGGGGGTATGGGCGGGGATGGACGGGATACAGACCTAACCTTTGTCAAACAAAGTGGCTGATCCCAGGATACCACTGAAACAGATGTATTGGAGACTAAACTAACCTTTGGCAACAAGTGCACAAAGTGGTTGCTCATATAATACACATGTAACAATGGTCCCCTATGCCGTCGCGTTTGCTACAGAATCATACCCTCAAATCAAAGCCAAAAGGCATCAGAGAAGGCAGACCCAAGAACCATTTTGATTTATGTACACATCACCATGCTTCTTTCATTCAGCATCCAGAGCATTAGTGGTGCACAATAACAAATTTCTCTACCAAGAACGACATATTTTCCTTCTAGTTCTTCCTCTCCCAAACATATCTTTGGTAGGACAAAAGTGCAGATCATCATTCATATCTTTGGAGTTAATTTCGGACCTTGCTTTTTGCGATATTCAAGTTCTATTATCCAAATACCAATTTCTCTAGACCATCAAGAAGAAATCGCGTATAAGCAAACAGGTTGGGGCAGCATCAGTCATTAACAATAGCCACTTTAGAAAGGTAAATTCAAAACATCAACAAGGAGTCCTTGACATATCAGAAAGCATTCTACTATTTTACTCAATTAGACACGGTCTCAATACTATTAGACGTTTTCTTGGTAAATAAATTTTTTCTCATAAGCTCCACGATATTATATCTTACCCCAATACTATACTAGAGCAAATATTTGAAGCTATGGATTGCAATTGGAGAAAATTGATTCTAAAACTCTACAGAAAATCCTACCAGAAGCAATACCTTGATCATCTTTGAAGTTTGGTGACCATTTACTTTCCTTCTTTCTCCTTTTCTTTTCAGTCTTCTGGCTATACAACTAAAGGGTTTCAAATCCTATTTTCTTTAAATATCGAAAATTAAACAAATTAACAATACAAAATTCTCGCTCTGAACCCACATCTCCCACACAAAAGAATTCCCTTTTACGATTTCCTAAACAAAATTTATTAAACGAAAAATGAATCCAAATACACTTAAAAACAGGACCATTTGCACTTAAGAACATGTGTAATTAAGCACAGAACTACAGAATTAAATTGAAATGGCGAAAAGAATTACACAAACATGAAAAGAGATCACGAAGAATTACTAACCATTCCCCAAGAGAGCCCTTTCCAAGATTGATTCCCAGATTTCTCTCCATATTGCCAAACCAAAGCCATTGCTGTGACCCTTTTACAAAAGAAAATTCAACATACCATTAATTAATTAATTAATTATATCACCTAGGCATAAACATTGGAGTATGCAGTGTCCCGCCACTTAGGGTCACATTCCCCACTGAAAAATAATCTTTTTAAATAAATATAGTGTATTCTTACTCCATTTAAATGATATGTTCATAAGTGAATCCTTGAATCGGCGAATGAATCAAAAACTGAAAAAACACGAAGGTAAGAAGATTAAACAGTACCATTCCACAACACTAGAAACATGAACAATCCCAGGTGGGCAAAGAGAGAGCATTGGATGGTTCATTGAATTCAGCAGCAAAACTTGGTCCAGCAAAGATGGTTAAAGAAGCCAAGCTAGCAGCAGAGCCCAAAAGAACAGCAAGAATGCATTTTTGGTCATTAAAAGTAGTGTAAAGATTGATTCTTGAAACTTTTTTGGTGGTTTTTGTTGCAAAGATATCGACTTTTGGAGAAAATGAATGGATTTGTTTGGGTTTTTTGCAAATAGAAAATGGTTTCAGGGGAGAGATTAAAGTTGTTACTGTTGCCATGGCTGGGGAGCTTTGTTGAAAACTTACCAGTGGGTTGGGGGAGAGTGTTGGCCTTGAGAGTAATACAATATATCTGGGCCGATCCAAACCCGACTCGCTGGACCATAAGTTATTCGAGCTTAAACACGAGCTTGCATGGCCCTCGCCGAGCTTATTCCATTTCGACTACGTGACGCCACCCGAAATCGCAGATCAAGCATTTTTGTCCAAAACGGATGTCCACTTCCGTCCTGGGGCCATAACGGAAGTGGGAGTTCCGTCCTGGCTGACGTGGCAGAGTTTTCCCACGCGCTCGCCACGTGTCCAGTGACTGAACTCCCACTTCAGCATGGATCCGGGACTGAGTGGGGACTTCCGCTCAACTCTCGCTTTTAAAAAAAGAAAACCCTTCTTCTCCCTCCCCCCACCGCGAGTTGAAGTTGTTTTCTCTCCCAAAAAAAATTCCCCTCCCCCTCCCACCGCCGTCGCCGCCGCTGCCGCTGCTCCAGCCACCGCCACCTTCAATCTACCCCACCACCGCTCTCTCTCTCTCCCAAATTTTTAAAATTTGGAGGTACAATTTTTTTTTTAATTGATTTGATTTTTTTTTTAATTGCCTATTAAGAATGTATATATTTTTTGTAAATTTGATAGTTATATATTTATGTGACTTTGATATTTTTGTATTGTTTTGAATTTGATAATTATGTATTTTAATTGCATTGTGGTGAATTTGAAATATATTTGTATTTAAAATGCAATTATGAGAATTTGAAATATATTTGTATTTAAAATGCAATTATGAGAGTTTGATATTCTTATGTACTTTAAAATGCAATTATGAGGATTTGATATTCTTATGTACTTTAGTTGCAATTATGTGAATTTTATATTCTTATGTAATTTAATTGAAATTTTGTGAATTTGATATCCTTATGTATTTTAATTGAAATTCTGTGAATTTGATGTCCTTATGTATTTTAATTGAAATTTTCCTGATAAAATCCCACTATTTTTATTATAGATGGTTTTTCCCGCCCACCTTATGCCCGGTCCGTACGATCACCTCACATAGATCACTTAAGATTTGGGGCGGGGATGTAGTCCTAGACAGAGGTTTGAAGGTCATTAGCTATGACGGGAGTTTTTTTAGGCATACCGACGCGAGGGCAACCGGAGAGTGCTAGATCTCATTGATAGTATAGGTTTCTGGGGGTTGTTGCCTGATAGGTAAGATTAAGATAGACCACGCCCGATCACCGCATTAGTAGAGCGGTGGCGCCCGAGACGCCCACCTTCCATCTCGCTGCGGTGAGGTCACCATCACCCCTGGAGGACGTAGGGATGCCTCCCAGATCGCCACCGGGGGCCACGTGGTGTCGTGGAACGAGGACTACAACATGACCAAGCGTTAGTGGATTGAGCGCGCCCACGATATCCCTCAGATTCCCCCTGGCCGAGTCAATTGAGTGGTAACGCCATCCAGCCTTGCAGAGGTGTACGCCCACATTTCCGATCCCCTAAAGCGAGGATGCCACTGAGCTCATTGCTGAGCAATGGGCCCGGCCCCGATTTTCTGCCACTTTCCTTTTCCCCTGATAAATCCGGTCGCGAGGGAACATGCGCTATCTCTTGCTCATCGCCGACGGAGATCTCGCCCACGACCAAGATTCCCCGGGCCAGCGGCGTCCCTATCCTACCTCGACCGCCAGATGTGCATCTCTGCACAGGCCGTCTCTAAGGACATTGCTGGCTGTTGCCTTCTGATCCAGGTTTGTTGTAATTTTTAATGCGTTTTTATTGTTTCCCCGCATTTTTTTAAATATCTCGATGATTAATCCGTGCTTGTTTGTACTGATGTGGCGTGAGCGCATATCATTTCTCCGCCGCGAACCGGGAGAGATTATGAATGAACCTCCCGCGACGGGGCGCGTTGAATACCGCCTGAGTTTCAAGAACACGCTGAAATCTCAGCTGACGGTGTTTCGAGACCAGTTAGACCGACTGACGGACGCTCAGGGGGTAAGGTTTATCGTATTTTTTGTAACTTTTTTTTTATTTGCACAATTAATTTATGCTAATGTACAATTTTTTTTGACAGCTCATGTGGAGGCCATACCCCCGATCGGGTTATCGCCATGCGGGTCTCTCGCGATGAGGGCTTCCTCGTCCCACCTGCCCGGGCCCGTACGCCACTCGTGTGTTTCGAGTTGGTCGAGTTTCACATGCCGGACCGCTGCTAGGCACTCGGGTTCCAAAGAGTGATACCAATAGACTCGTGGGCCGAGGGTACGACTGAGAGGGCCGTGACGTCCCACACCAACACGGCGGGACATAATATGAACCGGGTGAAACCGCACAATGCCTACGTAGCCATGCTGGGATGACCGAGAGGATGCATCTGGCGACCGCTGCTCCCTGGGCCGCCGGAATGTGATCTTACCAACCCGTGAGTACATGGATTGGTACAATCGCATCACCGTGCACCTCCTTACAAACCCACGCAACAGGATGCTGGCCCACTCCCGACGGGCATTCAACCCATCGCGCCTTCCGAGGACATTATTGTAAGTTTTGTATTTTTTGTTTGTCTACATTGCTTTTCCTTGTTTATAATATACTGACACGAGAATTGATGTTACAGGCGGATGCCAACAGCTCGATAAGCCGGCTTCCAACTCAATCGGCCACTACAGGTCCCTAGTCTCCCAGGGCTTCAAAGACAATCAAAGAGGCGTTCGTGGCGGCCGGGAAGTCCCCGACTCGCAGATCGAGAGCCGCAGATGTGGCGTAGTCGGCGGCTCTGAACCGGTGACGCAACCGAGAGAGCCTGCTCCGCCCGGTCCCCAAAGGGGAAGGCAAGGTACGCGGAGGCAACGGATGCCGCGCGGGAGGACTTGGCGGCGAGGCGACAACGATAGCGCTGCGGGCCACCGGAGGCGGCCGCACCCGGGCGACAGATCCCGCAGACAGCCTCCGACCTGCATACGCTTCCCGACCAAAGCCGACGTACTCCACCCCTTTGAGTACCAATTTGCATCACCCGGGACTTTTTTCGACTGAAGCTTTTCGGGACGGGTGGGGATCCCGGTGCCGGCCCTCTACATCCGCAGACAAATGGGCTTCTACTCGGGAGGGACGCCTCGTACAAAGATGCACATCACCGAGACGCAGCAGCAGACTCACTGCCGATGCCGCTAAACCCCGAGGAGCGGTATTTATCGACCACGAAGGCGCGGAGGTCATCACAACCAATTTTGGTAGTGCCATGCAGTGTAAGAGATGGCAGCCTTTACTTCCGCGACCGACTCCCGAGAAACACCGCTCCGTACACACCTTCTGCAGCCGTAGATAGGTTTTCATTTACGTTGTTTACGTTTCGCTTTATTGTAGTTACGAAGATATGTTAATTATTTTTCCATTGTAAAATAATATTCCGATAATTCGTTGCTTTTTTTTTATATTAATATACAATTTATTCATTTTCTTGCTCAATTTTTATTAAGCATTGTGTTTTCGAAATATTGTTTTCGATTCTTGTAATACTAACAGAAAAATAACCTTTGAAAACGGCCGAACTCAAGAAAAATAACCAAGTGTTTTTAGGCAAACATATCACTATTTGAGACGGAAGTCCCACTGCTCTCAGGGTCCATAACCCAAGCTGGGAGTTCCGTCCCCCGACACGTGGCGTAGCGCGTGGGAAAACTCCGCCATGTCAGCCCAGATCGGAACTCCCACTTCAGCTATGGCCCCGTGACTGAAGTTGGGACTTCCGCTCGACAAAAAATGTTTGTCCCCCAATTTCGGGTGGCATGCCATGACTGAAATGGAATAACTGGGCCAGGCCCATGCAAAGCCCTTAAACTTTAATTTGAAACTCAAATTGAATATGAGCCGAGTTCAGGTTCATATAGAAAAAACAATTTTTCTTTTTCGCAAAACTTGTAATTAGACCGGCAAACGGGCCAAGTTTAGACTCGTATCCGACTCAAATCCGAAAAAACGGTTAGGATTCGATAAGAACTTCAAACACATATACCTGCATCCGAATATGAATCCGTACAAGAGTAATAAAACGCTTACGGGTCTAAAATATAAAAAACCAGATCTGTTAGACCCGGATCCGTTTCTGCTTATATATTAATTATGTATGGTAAATAAATATATATTATATATAAATAATTTTGTTAACCTTTGGATCAGTTCACATGCTAGATTTTTACCCTAATTTTATCATCATATATGTAAGTATATAAATAAAAGTTATAAAACATATCGTTCTTCAGTCGTTTCTTTCTCTTTTTATCACAATTTGCAACAGTTCTGAATATTTATATTGAAACGTGATTGAAATTTTGGTTATGTATTTTTATTTGAATTTTGAACTTTGAAAAGTATTATGATCATGGATTATATTATAGTTCGTAGAATTATTTGTGGATTGTAGTATAATTGGGTGAAGTAACATTTGATATGTAAGATTGTTAGATTAAATAAGTTTATTTTTAATCAGCTAAAATAGAAAAACAAAAAAGAGGAGAATTTGACTTTTTAAAACGGGTTTTACCGAATCCGTATCTTGATCCGAATGGTTGGATATGATAACACATATTATGGATTCGTTCGGATCCGGATTCGGTAGAAAAGGTTTAAAATGGATCTAGATCCGGAATAGACAATTCTATATTCGTTTGCATACCTACTTGTAATGTCAAAAATCTTTTTCTTTATTAAAAAAAAAAAAGTGACCTAACTCAAACTTGGGCGTATAATTTTCAAAGCTCACTTAAGCCCGGTTAAATTTGAACTTGGCCAAACTCGACTAACATACCCATTTAACCATCCTAGTCATACTCATACATGTCTATGATTACAATTATTCGATGAAAGATTAATTATAAGGGTTATATTACACGGAAGGATTGAGCCCAAGTGCCCAACCCTTTCACCTCCCATTTATTTACACAGCTATTATACAAGAGATCTAATTTTATGTATTTTATAGAAATCGAACTCCCATTTTATAAGTAAATGATAAGACTATTACAATAACACTCGTAAAGAGATCTCTCACTGTAATAAACCCGGGAGATTTATATATTGCAATTTACGATTTGCACGGTATGTATACATCATAACCAAATTGCCTATATACCCTAAGAATATTCCCTTTTATATTACCAGTTAGAATTCAGAACATTAAAATTATCATAGGGACGGAAAAAAAATGAACCATCGAATAAACGATTTGACATGGTGATATTTTTTTAAATAAATATCTATTGCGATTTTTAGAACACCAATAATATTAGAATAGATGTTAATTTTTTTATAACAATTATTCATCAAAAGAAAATAATATTAAAGAAATGTAGCAACTGTTTAAAATAGTATACCATATATTTTATAGGTAAGTGTTCAACATATTCCGTACGTATATAATTTTGAGCATTGCCAAATCTTATAGGATTCCGCCAAAGATCTATTGCGGAACGCCTTTTTTCAGTATGTGCAGAACTTCATCTCGTCCGTCAAATTAAAATTTTAATTGTCTATATTGATTTAAAATGAACACCTATCATAAATCATGATACATCCTATTTTTTTGCCCGAAGACACATATCTTAAAACATTTTGCACGTATTGAAAAAATGTGTTCGGCATATAATTCAGACCGATAAGATTCTTAATTGGATCCGGAATCTTATATTAGGCGCATTGAAGCCTTGTGGACCAGTTATCAGCTTATATCGAAATTCCACGCTAGCCGGTGAAGTGACGCACCAACATAGATCTCTTTAGCTTTCCGTTGCAGCACTGTTCCCCCACAAAATTCGAGCTGATTACAATGTACAACGTATAAAATTCTACATGTATAAATCGAAGAAAGTATTTTATTTGACAGTTTAAATTTGGAGAGCGGAAATTTCTGACAGCAGCCAAATTTTTAAGGAAAGAAACAATTATTTTCTTATTTCATTAAATAATTTTATCCAACGATTTAACAGTTATGTGCACAAGTGTTAATTTTACTGGTAATTTCGCATAAAACTTTTACTCTCGAAGTTCTCCTTTGACGCCAAAATCATAATAGAGATAAAAATGTTTAGTTTTTTTTACCAATAAGTACATTTATTTTTAACTAATTAACCGTATTGAGTTATTATAGATCAGACTAATTCAGTTGCAACAAAAATGTAGATGAATGAGTTTCAACAAGAATGGCAATTATGTCATTTGGGAACCTTCCTATTTATCTTTTTCTTCCTTTTTACTTTGAGTGATGATTATTACAAATACAAATACAAAACCAAAATTTTTTATTAACGTTAACCAAAACAAAAAACACTTCTCTTCAATCTTCCTTCCCCCCTCCTCTCCATCTATCAATCGTCTTCTCCAAACTCTCCCCTTCACCGCCAGGCATAAAATCACCATTTACATTTCACAATATCATCACTAATATCTGATCTTCCGTTTCATTATTACACTTTTTTATATTTAACCCACCAGAAAAAAAAAAGGAAAAATGTTTTATTTTGATTAATTTTTATAGAAATTGGAGGAACAATATTCAAAACCCAGATTCAATCTGGATTCTTTTCTAATTTCTGGGGTGATTTTGATTATGGGTTTTGGTAATTGCTCCAAAAAACAAAAAAGAACCTTTCTTTTGATTATTTTTTCAAGAAATTGGAGGAATAAATAAGGTCCCTGGTTTTAACTCCCAATAATATTCCAACCCCAGATTCAATCTGGGTTTTCCCCTTTAATTTCTTGGTTGATCTTTGATTCTGTGTTTTTTCCCTTAATTTTCTTTCTGGGTGATTTTTTTTTTTTTTTTTTTAATTCTGGGGTGATTTTTGTGTGATTGCCTTGGTGGTGATGACTATTAGTTTGGACAATGACGAGGTGGATGATGGATTGGGGGCGGTTCCGGTATTGATTTGGAAGAAAGGGGAGGACACACATGGAGATTATGTGAAATTGAAGAATGTACAATTAGAGGATGGTTTTTGTGAGGTGCATGTGGTGGGATTGCCAACAATGGAGGACTTACCTTCTCCGTCATCATCATCTTCTTCTTGCTTAGTAGGGTCTACTAGTTCTTATAGCAGCAGAAAATGGTGGTCTATTTGGTGGTGGGCTAAATTGGTTCTTCTTGGGGCTTTTTTAGGTGTCCTTGCTGCTGTTTTCTTTAAATGGATTGGTCCCTTCTTTATGGACAAGGTCAGTAGTTCCAATTTAATAGCTGAAATTTATTTTAATTCTTGATTTTTGTTTTTTAGATTTTTTTTAGAATATTTAATGAAGACTGCAGCTTTAATGTATGTATGTTGATGATCACTCGTAATTCTTGCTTTGGTTCGTGTAGCCGACCCCCAATTACTTGAAACTCTAAGGCTTCACTGTTGTTGTTGTTGTTAAAGAATGCAGCTTTCTGTAATATGCAATTCCAGTATATGTATTCAATTCATGTGCATATCTTTGTTTGTTTTTTTAAGGTTAGAAGCTTCCATCTTTAGTTGTTGTATTTTTTTTGTTAGTGTGTCGATTTCTTGATCTTATTTAATTAATGGGTATCCTGGAACTTAAAGTTTGCTCCTTGTTTACATGATCATCGCATTGACTTTTTCTGAACTTTCACTAGAGCTCCGGGTTTACACCAAAAGGGAAAATAGTTTGCACAATTCACTAGCTTTTATGATTGTGTTTATGCTTGAATATCGCTGTCTTGGCTGTATATAGAGCATCCTGAGAATGGGTTTATCTTTCGGTAACAAGGTCTTTAATATCTTTCTGGGATACGGCATTACTCTGTTAAACTTCTGTAATTTGTCATACAAAACATTTATACACAAAATAGGTATTCTTTTGTCATACTGAATGCAAATTTAATGGATATTGGATTCTCATAGACATAATGATATTGATATAGAGTATATGAGAATGTTATCATGTCTGATAATTTGCTTTCTGCTTTTGCACGGATTTCTTAACCATATTATTGGCTTGATCATTTGGAGACTGATTGCATTAGGCAGTTTTACAAGGTCTAACCAATGATTGTCCTTTTCAGGAGATCATCCCTATCTTAACTTGGGAGACTGAAACTTTCACTAGACCAGTATTGGCGATTATAGTTTTTGCTTCCGTGGCATTATTCCCGACACTGTTTCTGCCTTCTTCACCATCAATGTGGCTGGCAGGAATGACTTTTGGATATGGATATGGGTTTCTACTCATCATTGGAGGGGCGGTTATTGGTGTGTCACTTCCATACTTCGCAGGTTCTCTTTTCCACCATAGAATGCAGGTATGGCGACTGTTGTTATTGTGTATCTTTTTATTTTATTTTTCTATCTAACATTTTTCTTTATATAATGTTCGTCTGTCTCGTCTTTAGGGTTTGCTAGAAAGATATCCAAAGAAAGCTTCAATTATACGACTAGCTGGTGAAGGAAATTGGTTTAATCAGTTCCGAGCTGTTGCCTTGATCAGGATATCTCCTTTTCCTTACATTGTTTTTAACTACTGTGCCGTGGCAACAGATGTTAAGTATGTTCCTTATCTGTTGGGCTCACTTGTTGGCATGGTACCGGAAATATTTCTCACAATCTACACGTATGGCTTTCTTCTCTTCCTTCTCCTTTTTATAAGTAAACTAGAATTTTTTCTTACACCTGTTTTTCTTGCTAATGTATGTGATGTATTTGTATCTAAAAGGCCATTTCGTCCATGTAATTATGTAGATTCGCTGATGGACACTATCTTATTTTTCTTTTAACTCGGCATAACTTCGCTTTGGAAGCCTGTTTATATAAGTCCATTCATGCCTTATTAAGGTGTAACGGGGATAGGATGTTAATGTGTCGTTAGCAAATGTAGGATTGCTCTTGATCTGATTTGGGTTTTGTTGTTCGAGGATGACGGGTGGTAATCATTTGGGTAGTTGGGAATGGGGATATAGTTTGTAAACTTGGTCCTCTGGAGGTCCGGGCTCTGGTAACGCGCGGTGTCAAGCATAAGTTTGGAGTCGTACCCAGTGCACAAAAGTTCTTATGGAATTCTTTGGTTTTGGGGACGAGGGAGGGATCTTCTGTTATTGGGGTGTTTTCTAACTTTTGTAATAATTTGTTGATTTTGTGTGAATATCTTCTGCCATTACCTGTGTTAGTCCTCCCGTTTCTGTTTTATTGTTTTTTTTATGAGCACGTCTTCTTGATTCTTGGTATTATTTTCTATGGTTATGGACATTTCACCACCAATACGGATCTTTCTCTACTATTGGAAGAGAATTTCTTTCGGTCTTAGTTTTTCTTTGTTTGCATTTCTACGCCGCTTCTTAGAACTGTACTTTACTGCAGTGGTATTTTGATCAAAACTTTGGCCGATGCCTCAAATGATAGCCGCGCTCTCACAGCTCAACAGATTGTTCTGAATGTAGTCGGGTTTTGCTTAACTGTGAGTACAACAGTATTGGTAACAGTATATGCAAAAAGGAGGCTGGCTGAACTACAAAAGGAAGAGCAGCTACTACTCAAGTGAGATTTCTTCGTTGTTATTTCTCTCGTACACGCACATCATCGATGAAATCAACTCGCCTCTCAAGTTCAGGTCACGTTTTTAATATAAGTGGCCTTTTCTTCCCTGCATGAAGATTAATTTATCGCGATTACTTCACACGGGATTATGAGCAGAGTTACCTAGGTTAGAATGCGATAAGGGAAAATCAAGAAAAACAAAGACTCGAAGAAAGAGCAGCTAACATGATTATTTATTTATACTTAACCTTGTATAGCTGCAATTAAAGAAGTAGGAGATTTTTATAATTATATTTTTCGATTTCTTTTGCAGCTTTTTTATCTCTGAAATTCAACAATATATGTATATAATTGAAAATCGGGTTCTGAATATTTCTCAAGACTTGGAACAACATGGTTCTATCTTATATTGTTATTTTGCTTTTTGTTCTGATTATTATGTAATGGATCAGAAGCTTATGCTGGAAAATTGTACAGAGAAATTGCCTAAAGTAGGGATTATGTCATTCATGGTCCTATGTTTTTATGCCAACTTAGCTGTTTTAATTGCAATTTTCATGTTAATAAATCATTTAATTATAGAAAGAATTTTCATATATTCTAACTAAATAAAATAAATCATAAATTCAAAAAGATAAACTTTAAACATTAATAATACTATAACTAAGAATATTGTAGTCAGGGACGAAGTTAGGAATTGTCTTTTAGGAGGCGAAAAGCAGCAACAATATGCCGATTTACCTATAAAAAACTGCAAAAATTGGGGGGCGAACTTGATAAAAAAATTGGGTGCCCCCTAGAATTGTCCCTGGTTGTAGTGAGTGATATACAAAGTACTCCCTCCATTCTTAAATATAAGACGTTTAAGACACTTTGAAAAAATTAAGGAACTCAAACAAATAGTAGTCTTTCCACACAATTCCAATAATACCCTTCCTCCCTCTCTTTAACATTTTCAATAAAATATATGTTGAGGGTATAATTGGAATAAATTGTTGACACATAATAAAAGGCATGTAAATGACAGTTAATTTGGATACATATATATCTCCTAAACGACAATTAAATGAGAATGGAGGGAGTATTGTAGAGGATCATATGTCGTTTTGAGTCATTGGATAAAAAATTCAACGTTTCTAAGATTTTTCTCGGTGGACACCTATTGTGATTTTCAAACACTCGTTAAATGCCTAAGGACAGATATAAATCAGGATATAACACTTGTTACAGAATGGTGTTCATAAGGAGAGAACACTTGTTGTATGAGATTTAACACATGACTAAAAATATGGAACACTTTTTAGAACCTGTCTCCATGTATATTGAATTTAAGGAGTTTAATACTATAACCGTGGAACTAAAGAAATAGAGTTTGATTCTAGTCCGAATTAGAAAAAAAACATGAAATGAGACAAATCTGAAACAGAAAGGACTATAACGGCTCCAAAAGTGTATTTGGGATTCTCTAATGGGAACCCAAGAATAAAAACAAAAAATAATAAGGAATTGATGTCAACTAAATTGGCCTGTTTAGAGGTTAACATATTAATATATGAATGATAATTATGATTGGTTATCACTAAGTATGCAATTTATTTATTTATTTAGTCTATTAAAGAAAAAGAAAATTTTAAGTGGTCCCTTTAATTTATGTTATTAAAGATTAACAGCCAAAAAAACAACCAGTGTCCACCCAAATGTCTCTGTCACTTGTATTAAAACTGATCTAAACATGCACCTACTCTCAAGTCTATCAAACCAAAACTTTCTTTTCTTCTTAGGTAAGAGACACTTTTTTTTCTTTTTTTTGAAGCAGTGTTCGAGTAAATCTGACTAATTCGATAGGATATGATGCATAGTAATTTTGACAATACTTTCAGTATAAAGTTATCTTTGAATGACTTAAATTTGAGACCTTACTTTGGACATGTCTTGAAAAGAATAAAGTAAGATAAACGTCTGTATCTCTGCCATTTACAAATAAAACATATCTTGTCTAGGCAAAATTTTGAAAATGATACCCCTAGTCGGTAAGAGGCATTTTAACTGCTAAGAAAATGCGTTTTCTAACCAATATTCGCCAAAAAGGTCTTCATTAGTTGCATTAATAACTGACAAAAAAAAATGAAAGAACTCATTCAAGTATAACAACCCTTTTTTCGGGTAGCAAATATAGTGTAAAACACAAAAACACATTTTGGCAGGCAGGGACGAAGCCAAAAATTTAGCGTTGGAAGGGGCAAAATTGCAACAGTACGTCGAATTACATATAAAAACGGTAAAAAAAAATGTCGTGAGCTAAACCGATAAAATATTCTCAATTACATATAAAATTTATCAGTACTTAATACTATTTTTTAAAAATCTCTAGGGGCATGTGAAGGGAAGGGAAGGGGGGCGACCGCTCCTCCCCGCTCCTCTCTGTCTTCGTCCCTGTTGGCACTTGGCAGTTGTTATAGGATTTTAGATATGTGTTACATTCTATATAATATACATGTAACATGTTTTGTGCAAAAAATATTACAAAATCACAATATATGTTAGTTTAAAAAGAAATTGATCCGTCAAATTTTTATCTAACAATCAAACAATACTTAGTATATAATAAATTTTTAGTGTTCAACACAATAGCCGGACCGATCTGTTTGGAACTCTTACTTACAAGGATGGAGGGTGATAAAATAATGATGGTGGTGGGCTAGTTGGTGGTGGGAATAAATGCATCTTGCTGTGTTGAAAACAGACCCTACAAAACAAAGGTCAGTAGTTAAAAGACTCAATTAATTAAACTAGAGAGAAGACCTAATCGTATCTTTTTTCTTTTCTTTCAACTCTCATTATTCATCTCATCATCTATTCCATTATTTTCTATAGCTTATCAGATCAGTATTAGTGTGTTTTTCATTTGTGTGCAAGAGAGAAAGATAAAGTGTGATATGCATTACATATTTGAGTTCTTTGAGGTTACTGAAAGGTGTATAAATATGAAATTGAATATTCATTATTATTATTTTAGAATATTCATTTTGATATAATGAGAATATAGTTACTAAAAGTTAACCATGAATGTATATTATGGTAAGATGGTGGTGGAGGTGAGGGAAGCAACCGACCTTTCATTTTTATCTAATACTTAGTTGAAATAGTTATTTAAAAACAATAATCAAATTATTTAAAACTTAGTCGTCGAATTAAATTGTCTCACGAATGATATTATGTTTGCCTCACTCCAGATTCAATTAGAACGGATAATTTTTCAAACATGCGGGACACAATTTTTACTATTAATCTTTGATATAATGATTGAGAACATACGTTCTCTTGTAAAAATATAAAGAATATTGCACGTGCAAAACATGCAAACATCTGCCAAAATAACTTAACTATCATATCGACTCATTCAATAACCAATACATATTTTGCACGTCCAAAAAGATTACATTTTCTATATTGCCGTACTGAAGCCAAAATCGTGTTAGCACGACAAAAATGAGTATCAACGCTAAAACCAAAATGCTAAATGATAGTTCTTATATTGACCATGTGGTTCGGAACTGACCACATCACTACAGAACGAAGAGAGAAACAATTATGTGATGACGTGACTAATTCTGAACCACAAAATTCATGTGGACCTGGTCCATATCAGAAAAATCAAATGCAAAATGGTGGCAAGGGGAGAAGAAAAGAGAATAGGACCATGTGGTTGCAATGGGCAAAATGTCTGATAAACAAGGTAAGCCTTTTCTACCCATTTTAGCTTACATAAGCACCAAGCACAGTTGTTACTTGTTAATATTAAAATCTCTTCTATTCTTTCCAGCAAATCATACATACAATTTCCAGCGATAACTATTTTTCCCCATTTTCTTGAACTCTTCAATTCTCTTTAAAACTATTGAAAACATTGAATTTAGCACACAAATCACCCAAAAGCTCTAATTTCATTGATCTTCAGACCAATATTTCACTTAAAATTCACCAAAAAGTCATAATCTTTTGAAGTTTTCACCATAAAATGTATTTCAATTTCTTGATTTTCAGACATAAAGATGCTTCTTTTCAGACAAAGTTACAATCTTTGTTTTGATATAATTAAAGGGTTCCAGAGTAAGATCCAGCTATTATAATGCTGGGATTTTGCTGGGAGTATGAAAAGATTAGGTACATTTTTTCATTGCCTTACTTTTCTTAGCTTCTTTTGTTTACTTGAAATTTTGATAGCCTCTTCTTTATTATTGAGTGATGAAAAAGAAATCTTGCTTCAATTCAAGGGTAATATTACTAATGACCCTTATAATAGTTTGAGCTCTTGGGATCTAACTAGAAGCCCTTGTGAAGAATATAGTGGGGTTTTTTGTAATTCTAATGGAAATGTAGTGAAGATTGTGCTTTGGAATACTAGTCTTGGTGGAATTTTGTCTTCTTCTTTGTCTGGATTGAATTATTTAAGGATTCTTACTTTGTTTGGAAACAAATTCACTGGTAATATTCCTTCAGATTATGGTGAGATTAGTACATTGTGGAAGATTAATCTTAGTTCCAATGCTTTATCTGGTTCAATCCCTGAATTTATTGGTGATTTAGCTAACATAAGGTTTCTTGATTTGTCAAAAAATGGGTACAATGGAGAAATCCCTTCAACTTTGTTTAGGAATTGTGGTAAGACGAGGTTCATTTCGTTTTCGCATAATAATATTTCGGGGCCGATACCGATAGATATTAGCAACTGCTTGAGTCTTGAAGGGTTAGATTTATCTTACAATAATCTTAGTGGTGGATTACCTTCACAAATTTGTAGTATTCCAGGATTAGTGTACTTGTCTTTGAGGAGTAATGTGCTATCAGGAAGTGTCGAACAGCAGGTTTCGACGTGTGGGAGCTTGGAGGTTTTGGATATTGGTAGCAATGAGTTTACTGGTTTTGTCCCTTTTGGAGCTCTTGGATATGCAAACTTTACTAATCTCAATGTTTCATATAACATGTTTCGGGGAAGTATTCCTGAGATTGAGAGTTGCAGTGAGAGATTCGAGTTTCTTGATGTATCGGGGAATAAGTTAGACGGAAGAATTCCACTGAGCATTTCAAAATGTAGTAATCTGAAGTACTTGGACTTGAGTTCTAATAGTCTTAGTGGGATTATACCGATAGAGATTACGAATTTGATGAGGCTTTTAGTTATTAGACTAGGTAATAATTCACTCGACGGAACAATTCCAGAAGGGTTTGGCAATGTTGAGCTGCTCCAAGCTGTGGATTTGCACAATCTTCAGCTTGGTGGGCAGATACCAGACGACATAAGCAATTGCAAGTTTCTTCGCGAATTGTGAGTTTAATCACCATCTTGACCTTTTATATTTTACCGAATACTATTCACTTTTACATTAGTTGATGCAAAGCTACCTTGTCGATGCAGGAATCTTTCCGGGAATGTTTTACATGGAAACATACCACAAAACCTTTACAACATGTCATATCTTTTGAATCTGGATCTACATAGCAACCGGCTTAATGGGACAGTACCATCAACACTAGGAAATTTGTCTAACCTTCATTCTTTGGATTTATCCCATAACATGTTATCTGGACAAATCCCTCCAACTCTTGGGGACTTGAGAAACTTAACTCAGTTCAATGTCTCTTACAACAATCTTTCCGGGCCTATACCTTCAACTGAAAGCATCCAAAAGTTTGATTCCTCGGCCTTCTCGCATAATCCGGGTCTCTGTGGTCCTCCACTAGATGTTTCATGCTCTGCTAGCACAACTACGGGAACTGGGAGACCGAGGTTGAGTGTTTCAACCATTTTTGCTATTGTTGCTGCTGCTCTGATCCTCACCGGTGTTTGTTTGATAACGGTGATTAACATAAAAGCGGGGAGGAGGAGGAGGAGGAGGAGGAGGGAAGAGAAGAAGAAACAATGATTGTAGAGAGCACTCCACTGCCATCAACAGATTCAAATGTTATAATCGGAAAGTTGGTTCTTTTTAGCAAAAGTTTGCCTTCAAAGTATGAAGATTGGGAGGCCGGAACAAAAGCTTTGCTCGATAAGGAATGCATAATCGGAGGGGGATCCATTGGAACAGTTTATAGAACTAGTTTTGAAGGTGGGGTTTCAATTGCAGTAAAGAAACTTGAGACTCTTGGAAGGATCAGAAATCAAGATGAATTCGAGCAAGAAATTGGACGTTTAGGAAACCTTCGGCACAATAATCTTGTGGCATTCCAAGGTTACTATTGGTCCTCTAATATGCAGTTGGTTTTATCCGAATATGTTCCAAATGGAAATCTTTATGATAATTTGCATGGTCTTAGTTATCCAGGAACCAGCACCAGTGTAGGTAATCCTGAATTGAACTGGCCGAGAAGGTTTCGGATCGCCTTAGGGACAGCCCGAGCGTTAACCTATCTTCATCATGACTGCAACCCTCCGATTCTTCATTTGAACGTCAAGTCCACAAATATTCTACTTGACGGAAACTATCAAGCAAAATTATCCGATTATGGTTTGAGTAAGTTACTTCCCTTGCTAGATAATTATGGTTTAACAAGATTCCACAATGCAGTTGGTTATGTTGCCCCGGAGCTAGCTCAGAGTTTGAGACTTAGCGATAAATGTGATGTGTATAGCTTTGGAGTGATCTTACTAGAATTAGTAACGGGAAGAAAACCCGTGGAAAGTCCTAGAACGAACGAGGTGGTTGTGTTGTGTGAATATGTTAGGGGATTGATAGAGAGGGGTACTGCTTCAGACTGTTTCGATCGAAGTTTGAGAGGATTTTCTGAGAATGATGAGCTTATTCAGGTTATGAAACTGGGTTTGATTTGTACTTCTGAATCGCCTTCGAAGAGACCGAGCATGGCTGAGGTTGTTCAGTTTCTTGAATCTATAAGAAATGGTTCAGAATCATAAGAAGATGTCTGAAATTTTGTTTATACTGAAAGGATAGAAGAACCAAAGCAGTTATGAAGCAATTGGTATGGTGTTTTGAGGGGTAGGTTTGAAGTGCACATTGGTCTAGTTTATTACTACCTTCATTCCATAATATAAGTCGTTTAGGACATTTAGCGAAAATTAAGAAAGTAAAAAACAAGATACTTTGTTAGTCAAAATATTAATATTATTCTCTTAGATAGAATTAATGGTATACAAGTCATATTTAATAGAGTAATATTGATATTTTGACTAAAAAGTATATTGTTTTTTGTTTTCTTAGTTTTCGCTACATTTTTTAAAGTACTTATATTATTTATATTATGGAATGTAGGGAGTATCCAATATAGAGAAATAGAAGATTCTTTTGTGTATTCATTTCCTTATTACCATTATCAATCAATTATTCATTGCATTTTTTTTTTATAAATAAATTCATACAGAAAATCTGTCAATCCTATCCCAATAAAACTATAACAGTCTGCAGTGTTTTTTTTTTTTTTTTTTTTTTTCTCTCTCTCCCTCAAGAGCCGATATCCCCGCCTTCAGTGAGATTAATCCGAATGCTGCTCAGATTGTGCTTGGCGAGTCTGACTCTTTACGTGGGGTACACGGAACACCTGGCTAGAGCACTTTCAACATGATGTCACAAACAAAACTCGAGCACCAATGACAAGGATATCTGCAATATCATCTTGGTTCCAGTGCTAACGGCTATTCCTTCAGCACCGTATTGTATCAATCTCAACTATCATATTAGACAGACCTAATGATCGAGATTGATTCAGTACTAATGGACTAGCCCGTCAACACCGGAATCAGACAGCTACAGTATTTAGCAGTTCAGGGAAACACTAATTGCCATATAAATGTAATAACCAATATATCACCTGAAAACCAGTATTTTACCAGAATCAACAGGAAAATCAAACAAAACTGTAATAATTTCCTCTATAAATAACCTTCCTACTCATTTTTCACCGATGTAGCTACTACTGCTATTCAATAAATACAGTAAATAACTATTTACAGTTTCCAGGTAAGAACTCAAAATTTTCACATAACCATCAAAGAATAGGATTATCAAAGCAAAAGGCTTCAAGGCCATGCATGGACTCGTAAACAGGACATTCCAGCTTACGAGTGTTCGGGTTTTAATCCAACTGCCACAGAGATCACCAAAAAATACTAACGTACCCGAATTTAGGTATCAAACATTGCCTTCAACGAGACAGAGAAATCTAACCGAAGCTGCAATTCATCCCGCCTCAGGCTGGTTTATCGTCATCATCCTGCAACTATAGCCAGAAACCAGAAGAGCGCGACTATGCTTCAGCTACTGACTCAACTGCGAGATTTAAAAGTTTCTGATACTTTCCTAATGCGGTCCATCACAAAAGGAATATCTTTCTGATTTAGCGTGGAAAAACATAACCGGGTTCAATACAGTGACAGGAAGATCCAGGAATTACGCTGATCTTACCAACGGTTAGCAACTTATCCCAAAGTTCAAGCTCTCCCTTTTCATTATATGATCGGATTAACCCACTCATGTCAGCCCAGCAATAGAAGCCTACATTGCTCTTTATGCACTCAATTCCCAACTGTTTGAGTCCGGAAATGAACTCATCATACATTTCCCGAAGCCTCTCTTGATTTTTCTTGATAAATTGTTGGATAAATTTGTTATCTGATAGCATTGAGATAAGTAGTCTCTGGGTTGGAGCGGAAACTGAAGAAAATCTTGCGAGTTTCTTTGCTGCAGTCAGAGCATTCTCATTGAAAGTATAAATTACCCCAACCCTAAAGCCTGTAAGAGAGAGGTCCTTTGAAAGACCATATACTATATGGACTCTTGTTCGATCAAAAGCTTCTGTCTCAATAATCTCTGCCATGCTGACAAACTCTTCACTTCCATGAGTTGATCCGGCCAATATTTCATCCGAGATAATGTGAATGTTCTTCTCTCTTGCAAAGTCTAAAATGCTATAGAGTATATCCCGATTTAACAGATTGCCCGCAGGATTTGAAGGGTTTGAGATAATGATCCCACGAACTTTAAGACCACGTTTCTTGGCCTGGTTAAATTCTCGGTCAAGAGAAGTTTTACTAGGACAGAAGTTGTCAGAACTGCGGCAAGGAACGGGTATGATTTCCACACCACTTCTTGATTTTACATCCCTGACAAGACTGGATATTGTATTTTTACATCAGAAAAATAATTCCGATCAAACAGAAGCTACACAAGACGGTCCATGGATCTTACTCGGGATAATATGGCGAGGGAACAAGAAATGCATTTCCAGGATCAGCTAAGCAGAAGCTGAGTATGTCAATTGCAGGAGTTGCACCAGCAGTCAAAACAATTTGTGACGGGTTGAAGGATACTGATCCGTCCATAACTCGAGACATGAACCCTGCTACGGCCTGCAACAACTAGCAAAATTAGCACAACGTTAACCCCCTCAAATGCTATGTTACTCGGACTCTCCATTTAGTCGTGCCGTACCGGTGTCGACAGGGTATGACGTGGTATGGGTATGGGTACTTTGACATGGTCAACTGCGAATGGGTACTTTGACCAACTCTTGAAAGCTCATCGCCACTATCGCTAGGACACCTATTGTTGCTGTCGCTGAAAATCACAGGTACGGCTATTGGAGATTGGAGTTTGGGCGGATGAAGGAACTTGAACAAAATTCAAGCAATAAGTGAAGGTAATATGGAATACAGAGAGTTATAGGAGTCAAACAAGGCATGGAATTGGCTGGTGATTTGAATATGTACTAGCTGCAAATTTGTCAGGAGGAAGAGAAGAAATTAGTGTTACGGAGAGGGAAAGACGATGGGGGGAGAGAATAATGGGAGACGATGGGATTTTTTTTAACTATTAATTAGCACATGGGGAGAGAATAATGCGAGACGGTTGGAATTTATTGTCGTATCCCGTACCCATGTTCGAATTTGGGCAAGTGTTCCTGTATCCTTTATTTTAGATGTTTAAGTACCTGACACTTAAATACATACTCGTACCCGACACTCGTACCCGAGTCCCCAATTTACATCTGAACAACATCTTGCAATTATATTACCTAATACACTTTACCGGACCCAACAGATATATCCATAATAGAATTGCCGGAATAAGAGTGCACAGACGAGCCATTACATATTAGAACGTCGCTCCATTGTTACACATGACAACCATGTAAGTAGAACTTTAAGTGATCAACCAAGAACCTCACAATTAGCACACCCCAGGATTCCTTATGTGATAAATTATAATATGGACTTGGTTCATATCCCCACCTATGGACATTTTGTCCAGAATTCTACGGGAGAAGGAGATACAATTTCTCTGAATTGTTAATGGTTTATCTGCTTATCACCGAGAATTCTGAAACACAAAGTTCATTGTACAAGGTTCATAACAGAATTATATACTGTCTCCATTCCATAGGGGTGTCAATCGAGCTATGTGAGCTGAGCTTGGCATAGCTCACGCTCAGCTCACATAAAAATTAAAAAGCTCACGCTCACGCTCAGGTCGGAAAAGCTCATAAACCTTGAGTTCACACTCAGCTCACATTTTAACACGAGCTCGAGCTTAGCTCACGAGCTTCCCAAGCTCATTTATATTAACAAAAAAAAACGAAAATCCTGTCTCAAGAATAGTATAATACAATGAGCTTTAAAATTAAATTCTATAATACAAAAAAAGAAGCAAAAGTCCCAGAATTGTTTGATATGCTAATAAAAGGAGTTTATATAAATAAAAAAAAAAACAAGAGAACCCATGCACTTAAAAATCAATGAGTCCATTGTTTGAGGATTTAGTTTATCAATATATTATAATTATAATTTATATAAGTATTTTTTTAATTAGTAGTATTATTATTATTATATATATATATAATATTTTAATTATATTAATCTTATTCGGGTTCGAGCTTTTTTCGGGCTGAGCGAGGTCAAGCTCACGCTCAGCTCACATAAGAAGCGAGCTTGAATATTAAGCTCACGCTCAACTCACGCTCACATTACCTCAGCTCACGCTCACATTTTTTCGAGTTATGTGAGCCGGGTTCGGGCCGGCCCGAACCCGTTGACACCCCTACCATTCCATAATATAAATTGTTTATGACATATAACAAAAATTAAGGAATAAACAAACAAGGTACTCCCTCCATTCCTAAATATAAGACTTTTCATTACATGTTACGAAAATTAAAGAAGAAAAAATTAAAAAAAAATTATAATTAAAATACTAATATTACTCTATTAAATATGATTTGTATACCACTAATTCGATTTAAGAGAGTAATATTAATATTTTGATTAAAAAAAAATCTTAATTTTTTCTTCCTTAATTTTTGTAATATGTAATAAAAACATTATATCTAGGAATGAAATTAGTACTTTGTTAGTCAAAATATCAATATTACTCTCTTAAACAAGACTTGTATACCACTAATTCTATTTAAAAGAGTAATATTGATATTTTAACTAATAAAATACCTTACTTTTTGCTTCATCATTTTTTGCTAAATGACTTATATTATGAGTACTATACAAAATAGAAAATCAAATCAACAAATACAATTTTAATAAAGAAACACATAATAACCATGCATACAAAGGGGAAAAAAAACTCATTTCAATAATCTATTTAACAAAATGAATTGAAAAAAAAAAAATTAAAAAAATCACCCACTCTATTTTCAGCTAAGCCAAGTTGAATAATCCCATCAGGATTAAAAGCCTCATCATAAGGGTCCTCAGAAACTCTTCTCACTCCCACATAATACGGACCGTCGATTTCCTTAACAATAGAATTAGCCCGGGAAGACAATTGGGTTGGCCCACCACTTGACCCTACTCCTCTAGGAGATAATACTAACCTTGAATGAACCCTCTGTAAAGCCGCCCCTTCTCCCAAATGGGTCCCAGACTCCGAATTAGCTCCTCCGGCGCCACCACGGCCGCCGCCGGAGGAGCAGTTACGTTTGAGATAGAGTTGCCAGAAGTAAAATAAAGCGCAGGGGATAACGGAACCTAAGACGAGACCGCCAAGACCTCCTCGGCCTTTTACTACCCCTTGTAAGCAGTGGCGCGGAGTAGGAATTTTTCTTTGGAGGCACAATTAATATTGACAAAATAAATTTATAAAAACATTTAAACATTGGCGGAGCCAAAAAAAATTTTTTTTGATGAAATCTTATAGACTAGAGTTATTTACATGACTAGAGTTATTCACATTTTGTCCACCCTTTTCACTCTACTGATCAGTGCTTTATAAACCTCCAAGTCCTCTGGATTAAAAAAAAAGTGGCAAAACTACAAAGTTTTCATTGTCATTAACGTGCATGACACATCAAAGAGAAGGACTCTCGAGAAGAAAAAAATAAATATTTACTATGAAAATTAAAATATATATCATATTTGATTGTTGAATCCAAAAAGAACAAGCTCCAATAAAAAGGCCCCAAAGACCTTTTTTGTATGATTAGACCAAAATAAAAGGCCATTTTGAAATATTATGGCTATTAGAGATGAAGTTGGAGGAAACATGAAGGGTTTGTTATTAATGTGAACGAATATTGACCACACGGTCCACACCACTTAGTTTAATGAACCGTAATTAATATCAAAATTTTCCGACTTAAATCTTGAATCCCATAAATTTGCCTCATTTTCAAAAGCCACTTGTAGTCTATAAGACTATAACTTGTACACTATTTTTTTATTTTTTATAAAATCTTATATTATAATCTATTAGTAATTATGAATTTTTTGATTAAATTTTATAAATATTATAATCTCTTACACAATTAAGTTTGTTACAATTTTAACCAAAATTGTTAAGATATAAGTGGTGTAATTCTTATAATTCACGAAGTAAAAAATCTAATTTTAAATCGTAAAGTGATTCAAAATATTCAAGGGACGAGGGGTTATAAAAACAAAACTAAAATTATAAATTTTTGTTTTTTTTTTGAAAAAATTGGGGGGGCATGGTGGGCCAGTGCTTGTAAGTGCACTATCACCCTCATTTTGGTGGTGGTGGTGGTGTAGGAGGAGCTGCTCCGGTGGTGGTTGTCCTTTTTCATTGCTTTTTCATGGCGAAGGAGAGTGGGGTCCACTGAATAAGACGACGGTGGAGTGGTGATGGTGGACGGAGGAGAGTGCGAAAGGAGATGAGAGAAAGAGAGTCTCTCTCTAGGAATTTTTTGTTTCTCTCTAGAATTTATTTTTCTGTTTATTTAGTACAGTGCTCTTAGGAGTGGAAATGAAATGAGCTGAGTTGGGCTGAACTAAGACTAGCTCAGCAACAACTCACACTAATTTTGTCCAGCTTATAACTCAACTCATATTTATCTACAAACATTTTAGAAAAAAAATATGATTACTTATAATATGAGTTTAATATCTAACTTATACAAAATAAATCAAAAGATTTTCTTAGCAATTGCATATAATTGAAGTTTTATAACTCTACTAATTATAATATGTAAAAACTCCGAAAAAAAGAAAAAATCTTAACAATTAAACCAATGTAAACTAACAAAAGTCTAGCTACAAAATTTTTTAGTTTGTATTAATAAATAGTAAAAATATATAAAATTTTCTTATATAAGCAATTTAATTTTTGTGGCATGCTCTTCCACCTGAAAAGATAAAAGTATAGTATTGTCATAAAAGAATTATTTTGTAGACTAATAATTAATTATCATCAGTAATAAAAGATAAGTAGTAATATACTTTAGGTTTCTTCTTAATGTCATAAGTGACTCGAGTCAATCTCCTTCACAACTTAATGCTTGAACTGTTTTCAGGCAAAGAAACTCGATATGAATCAATAACTCTTCCACTTTTAGAAGATAAGGAGATTATAAGAGATTTCTATGGTTTTCTTGGTTTATTTTTCTTGAGAAGGTGTGCAGCTACTATTTTTAGAGGTATGAGGCTAATTTGTTATATATATATATATATATATATATATATATATATATATATATATATATATATATATATATATATATATACATATGAGTCAAATGAGTTGAACTCTATCTAGCTCAAGCTCGACTCATATTTTAGATGAGCCACAAATCTTGGCTCATGTATTGCTCATTTAGCTCATGAGCTGGGCTCGTCAAGCCGAATATCAAATCGAATTGTTAGCTACTCACGAGTCGGCTCAACTCACTTCCATCCCTAGTGCTGCTAAATATTGTTTGGAGAAATTAGCCATTTTTGCCCTAGTACTATTTATGAACTTCCATTTTTGCCCAAAATATATTTTGTGATCCCGTTTTGCCCTCACACTATTTACAAGTGTCAGCAATTACACGGTGGTGCTGAGGGGTATAATAGTCAGAGTAAAAAATAAATTTATAATTAATTCATAATAACCTCAAAATTATCTTATTGTATCAAGAGGAATTAGCCTTTTCTGCCCATGCACTATTTACGGATTTCTAATTTTGCCCACATTCTTTTATTTGATCGCATTTTACCCATAGACTATTTATGTGTGCTAAATGTGCCCAAATTAACCGGAATCCGCCAATTTGGTCTGATTTACTCTGGCAGACCCATTTACATGCATTTCGGTCAAGGGCATTGTTGTCCTATACGAAAATACCAACTCAAAAACCCTCCTATAAGTAATACATCTCCCTCCCCAACTAATTCTAACATATTTTTCTCCTTAAGTTTACCCAAAATCAACAGCCAAAAAAGCTCCATTGTTGGGTTTGTTCAATAAAGCTCCATAGAACACCATTGTTGGTCTTGCTGAAGTATTTCACCATTGTTTAATACGCTACCTGGTTTTTTTTTTGGGCAGATTAACATCCTCATCTGAATCAGAAGATGAATCACCACTCAACAAATAATCAGAATTGTATTCCAAGTCATCTTCAATTCCAGGAACTTCAAGAGCAGGCAATCCTTCATTGCTCAAAACTGGTGGTATTTCTTCATTGTTAACACCTTGAGATTGGTAGTTTTCTTCAATTGCCTATCCCAATTCAACCTCAACTTCTGTATTTTTCTGAACCTCCTCAACAACCTTATATTTTCCTTTTTTTAAAAGCACCTTGTTACCCCTTCCCACGACGGGCATATGTCTTGCACGTGCAAAAAATCAGACCAAATTGGCTGATTCCGGCTAATTTGGTCACATTTAGCACACATAAATAGTCTGTGGGTAAAATGCGATCAAATAAAAGAATGTGGGCAAAATTAGAAATTCGTAAATAGTGCATGGGCAGAAAAGGCTAATTCCTCTTGTATCAATTGAGTTCCTGAATTGTTTTTTTTTCAATTGACCCATCCCTCTCCCTTTTTTTTTATTATCCATTTAGCCATCTTCTTCTTCACCCCTATTCTTCTTCCTTAACCACCCGCAACCACTGCTAAAAACCTATCGGTGAAGCTTAAAGTTTTAATCGCAGAGATCATTTTCCCCATTTTTTCTGTTTTGAAACTCCACCATACATTTATTAGAAAGAAGAAAATGGGGGGGGGGATCGCTTTGCCATTAACTAAAGCTTTGTGAAGCCTAAGAACCCCTCTCTATCCATTCTACAATTTTATTTTTTTATCAAAAAAGAAAAAATGAGGGGGAGGGGGAGGGAAAGGATATAATTTTCTTCTTTGTTCTTCAAACCCAGAAGAAGGAAAAAAGAGCCAGGCTATGGCGGAATCAAGCGATTCTGTTTCCGTAGGTATAGAAACTATCTATCTTGGCAGAAAGGTTCTTTTTCTATACACATTTGATTTTTTATGCATAATTTGATGATGGGTTTGTTCTACAATTGAGTTTCCGGAATTTGTAATGCACAAAATAGGAAGGCCCTTTTGATCATTTCCTGTTGATCGTTTTCAGTTTCTCAATTTCAATTGTGTATCCGGGGTTAAAAGTTGTCGAAGTTGGTGAATTTTTCTCCACATATTTGTTCACAGACTGCAGCAGTCTTAACTCTAAATTTGAAAAGCAGTCTTAACTCTAAATTTGAAATGTAATTCAAACTTACAATTGAAGCAATTCGAGGAATTTATCGTGCTCTGGCTCAGTCCAACTCTCTCTTGATTCGGTAATCGTTTATGGTTTTCTGACCATCTTGCTCAGGTCTTCGGAAGACAACGACGCTGTGGTGGAGGTGCTTCTGGTTGAAGGTGTAGTGGCGACAGTGGCGGGGGATTGGAGAGACAGGTAAGGTTTAGAATGGTATTACCTATCAGATCCATGTAGAAACCCTCAGGTGGAATTTATGTATGCTGTGGGTGAATGTCTTTGAATTTTTTGAGCAGTGGTTGCGAGATGGTTAAGGAAGAAGAAGAGGGCTAAATGGATAAAAAGATAGGGGAGAGGTCAATTGAAGAAAAAAAAATTCAGGCACTCAATTGAAACAATAATATAGTTTTTGGGTTATTTTGAATTAACTATAAATTTATTTTTTGCTTTGACTATAATACCCATCAACACCACCGTCTAATTGTCGAAATCCACCCATTTTGGGCAGATTCGGCACTCGTAAATAGTGTGCGGGCAAAACGGGATCACAAAATATATTTTGGGCAAAATGGAAGTTCGTAAATAGTACTAGGGCAGAAAAGGGATAATTCCTCTATTGTTTGTGTGGAGTGTATAAATTCTAAAAAAAGTTATGGTAATTTTATATTTAGAAAGGGAAATATTTAAATTTAAAAAACATGGGGATTTTGGTAATTTTATATTTAGAAGAGTAAATAGCACTAAATGGCCACCAACTATTTCAATATTTCCCTTTCTGACCAAATGCTTTTATTTTAGTGGATTATAGCCATAAATTATTTACGACTTGCATATCTTAGCTCCGGTCAAGGATTCCGGCCAAAATTTTAACTTTTTGGGCCTGAAAATGTTAAAAGACCAAATTATCCCTTGTAGACCCGAACCCGGATCCGGACCCGACATACCCAAAACCGACCCAATGTCCTATTCAATCTTCATCTTCTCCGGCGACCAACAAAGTTTTCCGATCATCTTCTCCGGCGACCAACAATTTTCATCAATAAAAATGCCATTTTTCCACAAAAAATTGAACAACAACTCATTTCCATTTCCATTTCCATTTGATAAAAATTGAATGAAACCCAATTCATTTTCTTGATTTGGAGAGACCCATTTTCTAGACCCACTAAATCCAAATTTTTGAACCAAAAAATGCAGAAATACAAGAAGCAACCAAATCTATAACACACACAAAAAAAAAATTGAAACTTCAAGAACCAACCAAATCTATAACATAAGAAGCAACCAAATCTGCACAAAAAATGATGCTCCAACCAAATCTGCAAAAATACCGTGCCAAAAGTCCATCCAAGGCAAAAGAAGATTTTGAGATTGTTCCAGTTCCAGCTCCAGCTTCAGATTTGAGCGACTCATCATCTTCAGATGAATCAGATTGTTGTGGGTCGTTTGAATTAGAAACCCCAAAAAATTAGAAACCCATTTCAGTGGAGGCGGTGGTGGAAGTTATGGAGGTGGCGGCAGTGGTGGGGGTAGCCGTGGTAGCTCGTGACTGCTCACAGGGAGGAGGAGGAGACTCCAAATCTGAACCCATTTTTTGCTTTTTGCTATCTTCAACATTGGGGCTCCAAATCTGGAGAAGAAGAAAATGAAAATGGGGCTAATGGAGTCCAAAACAATCTGGACAAAAATGCCCCCCACGTGCCGGGCACGTGTGAGATTTTTTAAAAAATTTGGCCGGAATTTGTCACCGGAGCTAATATCCGCAAGTCGTAAATAATTTATGGCTATAACCCACTAAAATAAAAGCATTTGGTCAGAAAGGGAAATACTGGAATAGTTGGTGGCCATTTAGTGCTATTTACTCTATTTAGAAAGGGAAATATTTAAATTTAAAAAACATGGGGATTTTGGTAATTTTATATTTAGAAGGGGAAATATTTAAATTTAAATAATTTATTTATCTGTTCATGTTGGGAAAATAATGATTATTTATTTTGTTAGTTAGAAAATAGGGTCTCGAACTTGTGTTTATGATCAGAATGTTAGACCTAGAACTAACTACTTTGTCTATGCATTTATATTTTCAATCTCTTTCTACCCTATTTGTATACATAGGATTCCTTTTTTTTTCTTTTTCTTTTTCTTTTGGTTGGAAGTAAACTTCTTGTTTCTAGTTGATGAACTTTGTATTTTTTTTTGGTAGAAAAAAGTTTGGGTGGGTTCGGCTCCGGTCACCATCACGGGTCGGGCAGAGTCCCCATGGGACCATAGAGTCGCTTATAAAGCATTTCTGCAGATCACCCACCAACACAGCCCTCACGTGGGCAACCCAATTTGTTGGATCATTTGGATCTGTCTAAATTTTGAACCTCGATTGCTAAAAATTCAAATACCATAGACCAATGCATATAAATTTGTAGGCCTCTGGTTCAAAAAAGTTCTATTACGATAAGTGAACGTAGTTTAATTAGTCTTATCAAACTTGTTCATGATAAAATCACGAGTTCGCATTATTCAGTGAGTAACTTCATGTTACATTATTAGATTTATCTTGCGTATATACTAATCGGATTAGTCTGATCAACCCGAATCGCCGTTTTACCAAAAAAAGTTCTATTATTTCTTTACTTTTTTAAATTACGAGCAAAGTATTAAACTAATACTAGATTTCTACATAATTGGTTAAAAAATATTTATACTTATCAAAGACAATTTTCTCCCTTTTTACTGCGGTAGGTTTTATGACTATTTTAGTAGTCTAAATATTGCAAAAAAATCAATTGCACCTTTCGACATGATATCACCAAAACTCCATAAGAGGCATTAGAGCATTCAAATGTGTTGGATAAGATGGTGAAATATGTTGAAAGAAAAAGCATTATGGGCACCAAAAAGTCAGCAGACGAAAGTGAATCTTCTGTTTGCATTTATACCGAATAAATAGCCATTTTGGTCACTAACCTTTTTTCGTCCTGCCACTTTGGTCAAAAATGAGTTTTTTTTAACTTTTTTCATCACTAAAGTTTTTTAATTCTGCCATTTTGGTCACTTAAATTTTTTAATTCTGCCATTTTGGTAAAAAACATAAGTGACCAAAATGGCATAATTAAAAAACTTTAGTGACCAAAATGGCTTAAAAAACTCATTTTGACCAAAATGGCAGAATTAAAAAACTTTAGTGATGAAAAAAGTTAAAAAAACTCATTTTTGACCAAAGTGGCAGGACGAAAAAAGGTTAGTGACCAAAATGGCTATTTACTCCATTTATACCACATTACCAATTAGTCGACTTGTATTCTGACACCAATTTATCAGCTAATTTTAAGAGTAGAGAATCTGAATCATTTCATTCATGAAAAATAGAAGATTGGTGCAAGAAAATAAATGTGGATTAAGAATATCATCTCTTAATTATGAAAGGTTTTTTTAAAACAAAATAATAATTGAAGTTAATTCTCTAAATTTTCTTTTTTCCTGATATGATAAGTAAAAAGTTTTCTTTTTCATGGACACAAAACAGTAAAATGAAACAAAAATGTTTGTTCGAGCAAATTATTGGAACAAGTTGAGAGGTAAAATTGTCCCGAAAAGAGTAAACTTGGGCAATTGGTTGTGGAATGCCAACGTTACGTTTGGTGCCTGCGGGCATACAACACGACACGTGTCAGATAATACTCACAATCACCTATTTTGCAATCGAATTTGTTGTACTAAAATAGATATTACGAGATGATAGTGAATACTTAGACCCATGTTATATAGCACTTCGTCTTTTTTACTTATTCCATATGAGATGGGGTATCACATTCACTTCTCCTTGAGGCCCTAGTGTCCTCGCTAGACGCCCCAAACATACTTAGGTCATGACCAATCAATGTGTAGGATTCTAGAGGTAGCTCCCACTTGGTATGATATAACACTTAGCTCCTACATGTCCGCCTGGTCACCATGCTCTAATAGACTGATACCATAAAATGGCACGCCCCATGCCCACAAGCCCAAAACGCGACACATGCTAGTGGATACTTAGACTCATTTTTATAATATAGTACTCCGTCATTTTTACTTAAACCACGTGGGATGAGGTATCACAGTCAATGTTATACCACAGATGAGAGTCCAAATCCTCTTGGTGGAATTTCCATACTCAATATTATTCCGATTGCGAGAACGCCGTGTAAGAATTTCACTAGTCGTATCTTACTTTCGAGTAAGAATCAGATTATAAATACAGACACATCACAATATTAAATCCGAACTAATTTCACACGTCCCTATAAAATACTTGTACCTCTATTTGGAGGAAAACTAACCACACGATTTAATACTTGTACCCTTCGATTTCTTCCAATAAATTGGATTGCAAATTCCTCCACCAACTAATGTACAAAATGAAATTCCATACCGATTAAATGGGCAATAAAGTCTTGAACATAAGGTTGATATATGAGACGTTATTTTCTGTCCTATTCAGAAAGAAGATGATCAAAGGTCCAATAGTCCAGTGGGGCATTAGCCGGCCAATTACCGAGAGGTCCCAGGTTCGATACCCTCCCTAAACATGAAGTAAGCTTTAATTGTCTCCTTTCTAGGGTACTCTTCTCCTCTTATGTATTCTTCTCCGTTTTGCGGTTAATTCTCTCCCCTTTGAGATTCCGCCCTCGGACGTTCAAAAAAATAAAAATTCAAAAAGAAGATGTGATATATAGTACAAGTTGGTCCAAGTCCAACTATTTATTCCAGAATGATATTAATATTGCATTTATTTTCAAAATTTATTTTTTATTTCCATAAATGGCTATATCAATTCTCGTACAATTTAAAATTTTCCTTAAAATTGCAGGTGTGGACCGGTGACTGGTGTGCCAAGAACATCTTCTTTTGTATTAATGATTTAAAAGAAATAAATTTCTCGCCATGTTTTTTTTTTAAAAATAAAAATAAAAATATAATTAAGAAACGAATTTGTTGGTAAAATTTTACCAAAAAAGAAAGAACATGAGCTACCAAGATGTCATATTTAAGTATTGTCTTATATACTTTTTCACATCTCAGTTTTTCATTATTTAGAAATAACATTCTCCATTCATGTTAAATTCTGTAAAATGTAAGTGATTTTTTTAAAATAATTAATTGTAACTCGCATATGCTATTTAATAGTGCACACAAAATTTACTGAAAGATGATTTAATAATGTCTTCGATAAATAAAATAACTTGAAGATAGCTCCTTCAAGGTTTCTTATATTGAAATCACAAAGTTTTTTATAGTGTAGTTTTTTTTTTTTTTTTTTGTCAGCAACCTTAAATTCCCTTTCAGCAGAGGAGGAGAATTTTTATTGCCCCACGTAGGGGGAGGGTGTCGAACTTGAAACCTCTTAGTCACAGGTAGAAGCTTGTCCCACTGGGCTACGGCCTCCTCTTGACTTTTTATAGTGTAGTTGACAAGTACTTTCGAACTTTTAAAGATATGTCTCGAATTAGATACTCTCTGTTCCAGTAATAATAATAATAATAAAGTATTGAAGTCGCAACAAAAAAAATCTTATGAAGGAAATCACTCAAACAGTAGCAGATATAAAAAAAACAAAAAAATTAAAAACTACTACTACTTAAAATAAGAAAAAAATAGAAAAATGAGTGAAAAGAGGGCCAAAAATTTCCACTCCGGCTCCTATGCGGAACAGGAAAAGTTCCGCAACGTGCGGAACAATCTGGACCGTCAGATGATAACTTTGAACGGTCCAGATTTGGAGAGAGAACTTTTTTTATTTTTCTCTCTCCAAATTTGGACCGTTAAAACTATCGACGGCCTTGATTATTCTGCACAGTGTGAAATTTTCCCTATTCCGCATAGGATCCGGACTGCCAAAATTTACATGTGTGATTTTTTTGAATTTGCAATATGGGACCCAAAAATTGACCTTACGTAAATCAAACCGTTAAGGGTAGTATTGGGATTCAACGACAAGAGAAGGTGCAAAGCTGGACTGGCGCCGAAATTTCATACGATTTGGACAGGTTTTGAGCAGCCCCAATCAGAAGCTCAACCTCCAATATTCTTGCATCCCCTCGCCAAAGACAAACAAATTATCCCATTTTACATGGAAAATGACGATTTCACCCCATTTCCCCATGTATTTCAAATTCAAAAATCAATATTCCCTTTTTAACTTTTTGTTTGGAATTGGCCAAATGGTGTATATGGTCCCTCAACAATTTTCGTTTGGCGTGGTTGGTCTCTAATGAACGTTTGTAACAAAAAAAAAAGCAAAAAATTGGTATTTGTGTCTGATTTTTCAAAAATCGAACGCCTATTAACAAAAGAGAGTCAAGTGAAAAGGGGTAAAATATGAATTCAATTATCCATAAGTTACCCTCTGATGAGCTTGATCTCTCTACCTCTAGCAATATCATTGAAGCTACATTAGACTAATCTCGGCCCTTGGTGTTTGTCTTTTGATTTCAATTTAAGACATCTACGTCTTAAACCCTCAGTATTATTCACGAGACTAATGTCTCATTGACAAAAAATGTATTTTATGCTTGTCTTTCTTTCTTTTTTCTTAACATTTTTCTTCTTCCTTAAATGTGGCCTTGATGGAGGCAAGACCACAAATTAATTGATAAGAATATTTTTCATCAAGTAGGTGGTATTAAATTCATTGCATATTATTACCTTCACCTATATAAGGAAAAATAAAATAATTTTTTTTCCAGTCATTATACAACTTTCTTCCAATTTGTGGAGATATGATAGCATGGAATTTTCTTTTAATGTAGAAGTAATTATATTCATTATTGTATAAAGCCTTAAACCTACCCTTTCTTTTGACTTTCCTTTGATAAATATTCATTTGAAAGGTGATTTGTCTATTTCTATTTTACTATCACACTTATAAAGGGGAAGGGGAAAGGGAAAATGAGGATAACTCTCAAATATAAATTGGTGTATTTAATCCCTAAACAATTTATAGTCGAGTTAAAGTCTCCAAAGATTAATTTCAAACATTAAAATCTGTAAACAAATTATCATTGGTATACAAGGTCATTCCGTCCAAAAAATTACGGTCAACATTAAATTTAGAGAAAAAATAGAGTCAAAGCAAAAATTTAAAGGGGCAATTATGGTATTTTGCATCTCACCCCTACATATTCTTCTAGAACTGCATTTTTACATAAATTTTTGCCAGGTCAATCAAAAAAACTCTTGTATGTTTTATAAAAATTTCCGTCTCTTAACAGAGCGACTTCTATATATAAAATTCTGTCTCAAATTATCTGTCAACTTTTATATTTTGCATGAGAATTAAAGTTTCATCAAATTATAAATTAGAATATGATAAAATGTCAAATATAACCCTATTTAATTTTATTCCCAAATTAATTCTAACTTCTTTTCTATTTTTATTTTTCTTTCCAAACATCCAACGTAAAGAGTATGATTGAAAAAAAATCATTAAAGAATCATTTATTTAGAAAGTGAAAAGTAAATGTGAGATATATTAAAAAATACGTGGACAAATAAGTTGAGACGAGAATAATTAATCAATCTAGATGACAAGGGAAAAAAAATCTACTGTCCGGATCTTATGCGAAACATCTTTTTTCAATACATTCGAAACACCTCGCGACGGAATATCTGAGGTACGGGACATGTGTTATGAGACTAAAAAATATATGATAGGTGTTATGAGGCTTAGAACAGGTGTCTATTTTATACTCAATTTTAAACGTCAAAATTTCAATCCAACGAACTTTGCAAAATTACCCGTTCCGTAGTGGAGTTGCTTTAAAAATTCTAAATAATTCGAGGCAAGAAACACGGGAAACCAGGGGTACATTGGTCAGAAGAAAAGGAGAATAATAACGTTGTGCCGGCACTCTGACCTCCCCCTCGTCCATCTATTCAAAATTTCCGATCCTTCCAAACACTCCCTGCCCTGTCTCTACATTCATAAATCTCCATCTCTACAGATATCTATGGATTCCTTCTCGGATTTCTAGGCAAGTTAGGGCTTTTCCTTTTCAGATGCTACTTTTTCAGAAATTGTTCGGAAATCTTACGGAGACTTGAAAACTGATGGATTCTGCTTGAAATCATTGATCTGAGGAGGAAAATAAGTTGTTTTTTGTGAATAAATTGGAAAAAAAATGGATGAAGCAATGGAAGATTGTTGCGAAGTTGAATATACGTTTACGGCGGTTGAAATCGACCTAGATTACGAGTTCGACGCCGTTCGTTACTTCGATTTCAGCCATGACGAGTCATTTGCGGAGGCTTGTCAAGCCGAGCTCTGGTTTGATTCAGCCGAAACTTATCCGCCTTCTCGTAAGTCTTCTGTTTTAACATTTAATTAATGTTCTCGGTTTGCTCCGGTTCTGTTAAATTTCTTTGTTTTAGGACTTTTTTTTCATGGTTTTGTTGTTCTTTTCTGAGAGTTCAGGCTTGAAATTTATATATTTTGAAATTCATAGAAGTTCATATATTTTGATGTTATCAGGCTTGAAATTCATGTATTTTAAGGTTTTCTTATAAAAATGCAAGATACTACCTACATTCCATAATATAAGTAGTCAAACATATGCAGCGAAAATTAAGGTAATAAAAAACAAGTACTTTTGTTGGTCAAAATATTAATATTACTCTCTTAAATATGACTTGTATACAACTAATTCTTTTGAAGAGAGTAATATTATTAAAAAACACTTTATTTTTTATTTTCTTATTACTTAATTTTCGCTACATGTCGTAAACGACTTATATTATGAAATAGAGGGAGTGAAATGTAAGACTTTGCCTTTGAAAATCTTACCTTTTTCCTTTTTCTGTGTATTTTATTTTATATATTTTTTTGAAGTGAATCACTATCTTAAGCTTTATTAATAACCTTACAAATGGGAAAAGTTTTCTTTTTGAAGTTTTATTAATATGTTCACCGGCTTCACTGAGAAAATTTAACCATGATTATAGCAAAAGTTAGTTCATTTTTAGTTGTGAAAAAGGAAAAAAAAAAAAATCAACCCTCTTAACGTTTGAGGAATTATAAGATTGTTTGTTCAAATGCTTCAATTTTTCTTGCTAAAATCTGTATATTTTTTGTTGTCATATGAAGAAATTTGAAGCTGTAAACCCCTATATTGTAGACTTAGCAACAAAAAAAAAACCTCTATATTGTATAGAAATGCCTTCCAAAAATAAAATAAAATGTTGTATGGAAATGTAGAGTGCTTTGTTTTCTTTGGAAGAAAAACTTTCCGCGGGTAAGTTGAACTTTTAGGAGTTGTTAAATGGAATTTGTTTATAACTAATACTTAATTACTTTTCTCTTGATTCTGGCTCTTATGCTTATGTTTCCTAATTTCTGTTTCAGCTTTTGTGGCAAAGTTAATTCAGTATGATGATGGAGACGTATTGCAAAATGTGAATACCTCCCTGAAACCTAAGCATGAAGAGAATGCAAACATGTCAGACAGCGACTCGGATACTGATGTCAATGAACATGTTTCTACAGTTGATAGAGGTATGAAGGCTTCGTGCCAGCTTGAAGTTATGAATTATGATATGTACTTTTACTTAAACTAGAGATGTATGCAGTTCTAGTTCATATTTAAGGTGCAAAATACGCCTCATATACTTCAAACACAATAAATATTAGTTTACTATTGCAGTTATATAAACTATGTATCAGGATACTGTGCCTTTTTACTGATTAGAGTTTCTGGAAAAGCTTGCAAAATTCCAGGCCGAATGATTAAAAAGATTTGAAGCATTAAAAAGATATGAGGGGCAGACTGAATGATTAGACTTGTAATTCATGAAACGAGCCAGTCAATATTATTTCTTGGATTTGTTCTCTTGAATTCTCGTTCTGGAATCTTACTTAGGTTCAATGATCCTGTCATGATACAATGCAGCTATTGGAAGAATTACATTATTTACGCTTTAATTATATCTACGCAAGTTTACTGTAGCGGAAGAAGAAGCTTCTTAGAAGTTTTCTTCCTTTTCTTACCCTTTGTGAGCCTGTACCAGTTTGCAGCAGTAGAACTGTGATTTGAACTTATTGTTTACTTTTATCTTGAAGATGCAGATGGAAAGGATTTATATAGCAGAGGAAAATCTTCAAATTTGCAGAATAGTTGCACACACAAATTTAAGAAACAACCTGAACAATTACCCTCAGGTGGGTGCTGTTTAGCGAGTATTCTCCTTTAGCAAATCCAAATCACTTGAAAATTGTTATTTCTTTTTTGGATATCTTGGTTATTTAATTTTATTTTTTTGTTGTTCTCTCACAATAAATGAACTTTTAGTGCCTTAAACTCTCTGTTATGGCTTGTGAGACTATTTTTCATAATAGTAATATTAGATAAGTTTGAAGCTTTTTCATTCTTTTACATGCTTTATGTTTGGTGTAAAAATATGCTCACTCTTAAACTAACGTACCACACTTTGCAGGGTTGACATTTTATGATCACATGATGAAAGATAATTTAAAAGCTAAGGCAAAGAGCAGTGTCAAGCCATCTTGTTCGAGGACCTCAACACTAATGAAACCAACTGCAAGTCAATTGGCTAAGCAAAATCAACCTCGCCGAATCGGTGACAGGTGCATGGCCTAAAGTCCTAGGAATTCATCGCGAGCAAATTCTGAACTTTTTTACACTTTAATCAGCGTATGTTGTGTGGCATGCATTCTTGACGAATCCACAAAAAGTCTCATTACACACCAGATACCTTATGTCGACGGTTACTTTTGTAGCACCACCTATAAGTATCAATTTTTAAAACAGAATTTCATATTATGTAATCCATTTCCCTTGGTTGCAAGGGATAAGACATGGTTAACCATTAGCCATCTTACTTGGTCTTCAGCCGATATCACCCACTTAAACTCTAAAGACCTTCTTCTGAAAATTCCTCTTTTAAAATGCTAGGTTTCCGAAGTTCTTGGTCAATAAAAATGATAAAAGCTCAAGTAATTCAAGTGTGGTTGAGATCCAAGCTGCCAAAAGACAAAAGCTTGAGGGAGGTCATCTATGCAAGGTCTGTCCTTATATTTTTATGTGCTGATGCTTGTTTATTTCTTGCTCTAATCTAGAGTTTTTTCATATATCTGTTAGACTACTGAATAATTGGAATGATATTCGATAACACCAATTTTTGGGGTTAAGAGACATAATGATCTGGTCATTGGTCTACTCTACTGATTTGGCCATGTACTGCTTTCTAAGTGGTAGTTTGTATGGAATGTAAAAGTAGCAATATAAAGGTTGCACATTTCGTAGCTTTCAAATGGAAAGTATCTGCACTTGAAACTGAGGTGTTATTTGTGTAGCTTGTGGTTGCCTTATTGGTTATGTAGTGAAGCTCTTGCATCATTTTAATTATTTATTTGTTGCTTCTTGATATATGATAAAGATGCCTAACGATTCTTCTTAACAGGTTTCTGAAACAACGCAACAAACGAATTTTGTTCACAAGGAGCCGAAGAGGGTGGTATGTCAACTAAATTATGGGACAATTAATCAGCTTAGTCTATTGATTAGTTTTGAAGTGCTTCATGAGCGGGTTCTAAGCCCTGGCTCATTTGGTTGAAAAAATTGCTTCGCTTCTGTGTTGTTCTAGACGAATCTTATTTGCGGCAATTCTTTTTTTAAAAAATTACTTGTTAAAGCAGGAACTCTCACCCTGAGATAATCTGATCCATGAAAATTACCAGTAAAAGTTGTTCCACTAGAAAAACTAGATGCGCATTCATTTTGTTTTCATATTCTCCACAAACACAAACTCTTAGGCCACATGCAGAACTCATATTTAAGTTGATATGGAGTTGAGATGGCAGGACACAGTTTCAATATTTGCAAAGGAAGTCAAAAGTTTCTTCAGCAGCAGCAGACAAAAGCATATTTTGATGAAATTTGTTCAATAGTCTTGATCTTCATGTTGGCTTTTGGTTATCATGTAGGATGCAAATGTTGATGGCAATGCTATGCAGACAAAATTGAGGCTTACTATTCCTAGACAGCCAGATTTGGAAACAGCTCATAGGGCACAAAGAATAAGGTATATTTGACACACTTCTGTAGCTATAAGAGGGATATACTGCAACAGATAACATAATCCTTTCGGATGTTTTGAATTTCAGACCAAAAACTGGTAAAGAAATTGAAAATGCAGCACCGCCTGTTCGTAGATTCAAAGCTCTTCCATTTAACAGAAAGGTTAGTGTTAGATTAGATCATCCAATAAGAAGAAATGTCTTAATGTTTATCTATGTTGTAGATTTCATAGAGTTGCCATCTTAACTTGCAGATATTTGAAGCTCCTTCTTCGTTGCTTCCGAAGAGAAGCACTCCACGACTTCCAGAGTTTCAGGTAAGTGCCCCATGGTTTCTGCTGTTTATTCTTTTGCTGCTGACCCCGGAAACTCTACTTTAAGTATCACATTGATAATGTGTTACTTCTGTATTTATGATTATTTTATTTTCCATTAATGAAGAATTTTAACCACATTACTTTTCAAAGAAAATGCTCAAATGATTTTCATTGTATTCTATATTTCTGTGGCTGAATTTTCTCTGCGACTGTGTGACATTGATCCTCAGGAGTTTCACTTGAAGACTTCTGAGAGGGCTATGCATCACACTTCAGGTGTTTCGGTGACGGAAGTACGTTGCGGAAATCCCACCAAGGTTCGCCCTTAAACATAATGGTTTTGATATGATAATGTTTAGGTGATTGCTATTGGTTTGCTGTTTGAGCACGCCAATGTGCTACAGCACAAGATTAAGCATAAAACACATGAAGGTTCACATGTGAGCTTTACGTTTTTGTTCTTTGATTGTGAATCGGAGCCTGCTCATTTCCAACCAGATTAAAGGTTCTGGTGAGGTGGACTGGGTTCACTAAAAACATCTTTCAAATATCAATTATTGTTTTAATTCATGATAATGATTAGTGTTTAATTTGTTGCAGGAGTTGCAAAATCCCAGCACCAGCTCAACTGCGCAATGTAGAAATGAAGGCAGAAGGTAATCTTTTAAGTTTTATGTCCTTTGTTTTGAATTGTTCAGAAGAGATTGCAAGTTAAGTTGAAATTTACCTCATTTTGGTTCAGTTATCAACATTGCTTTAGGTTCTTTAACCTATTCTGCTATCTTTTACTCTAGTATTCTTCATTCTCTTTCTTGTTTCTTACTAAACTCTATCAATATGCTGCTAAGAAGTTGAATGTTCTGCTTTTTACTTGTCATTTAGGAATGAGTTAAGTCATGTTATTTTTGCAGTCTCCTTAATTATGGTTATTTAAAGTTCTAATTGAGACTGGTGTCCCCCCCCCCAAATTTCTCTAGTAGACCCAGTGCTGTGAATGCTACAAAGCAGGAGATATCTGAGTTCTCTTGCAACTTTAAAGCTCTCCCTCTTAATAAGAAGGTTAGATATTAGAAGCTTTCTTATTTTAATTACTGAAGTATTGTGTCTTATGGATCTGTATACATATGTTAATTTGTTAATACAGATATTCTCAAGTAAAGGAGACATGGGCGTTTTTCGTAATAGCAAACGAGATGTCACAGTTCCAGTGGTATGGAGTTTACAATTAATGTTTTCAGTCTATAATTCTAGCTTTGTATATATTCTCATTTGTCTATTCAATAGGAATTTAATTTTCACACTGACAAGAGGGCTCAGCATAATCCACCAACTGAACTCTTCAATAAGGTAAAAGTTCATGCATGATGGTAATTCTCCTGTGTTTAAGTGGTATGAAGATATATGGTTTTACTAAAACCTATCTATCTCCTGGAAATACTAGCTCTCTCTGATGTCTGAAACCCAAGCAAGTGCTGGATCGAAGTTTAAACCACCACATCTATACTTATCTGCCAAGGTTCCATTTCCGTTTCCTTCTTCCTTGATTGTTAGTATAGGACCCATAGGTACCTGTTTTATATGTACACTCTTTAGATTCTTGATTGAGATGATCATTTATATGTACCCATAGGTACCTGTTTTATATGTACACTCTTTAGATTCTTGATTGAGATGATCATTTTTTCTATAAGGGTCCAAAAGAGAACAGATGGGATCCGTTTCAGCATCAACATGAGGTATGCAGACCTTCATTTCTCTGTTATTCATCATTATTGATCTTGTCTTACGTACATCTTTTTAAGCTCATTGCTTCATAAATTCATTCTGTAGGTAAAACATGTAGTGGAAGAAATTCCAGTATGGAACGGAGGGAAAGAAATTCAATTTGGCAGTAATGGGAGAATCACTGATGTTGGATCAGTCTCTTGCAGCAGGTATGTCAATTTCTTCCGGTAGTTTCACTATACTCAAATGAATTTGTTTTGACTTAACATTTAATTTCTCTAGGAGTTTGGGAATTCGATGAGATGAAAGGCCAAGTTATTATAAATACTTGCCAAATTGAGCATCCCGTTCAGCTTTCAGAGTTGAAGTTGGGCATATAAATACCGAATGATGACAGATTCTGCGCATGGTTGACAAGATTTTCAAACTTGCCACATGACTGTGCAAACTATTCTTTTGGCTACAAGGTTGAAATCAACTCAGAATCCATTGTTAAGCTGCGGCTACTATATGTTAAAAGCTGCTATTAACTGGAAAATAATGATTTAGGCCAATGTTGTACAGCAATCTTGTTCGGCATTGGTGTGAGGTAAATACATAGCTAGAGGTCTAGTTTTAGCCCTGAACTTTAGTGGCGCTAATTGGCTATAAATATCACTTTCATTGTACCTCTGACTACCAAATTACTTCTATTATAAATATACCTCTAATACCAATTACATTGAAGCCTTAATGGGTAATCAAAAAGTGTTCATGTGTTGTTTGTACATTGTTGCTCTAGCAACTTATGGTTTATACTTCTATATCTTTATCGTAATCTTACTCCACTTCACTTTTGCTTCCATGTTGAATCTAAAACTGCTCCCCTAGTTCTCGGAATTAGAACCCTTATTTGATGAGTTCTGCTTTCTCATGGTGGAAACAAATGATAGCGGAGTCTGCTTCAAAGGTTTCTTCTCCTTCCCTTGTCGTCTCTTTGTTATGGCAATGGCCAAGTCATTAGGGAATAAAGTTTTCCAAACAAAAGCGTGAAGAAGTGTGGAGACGAACAATACGGAAACCATTGTAGTTGACATAAAAGAAAGACTCAATGCTAGACCCTTGCTTATGATTGAGGGTGCTGCATCTGCATACTTTATGGTTGCTATTGATACTGTGGTCATAGGGAAAGTGTAAGACCACCATGCCATGGAAAACCTGCAGGATATCAATGCGCCAACATTTAAGAGTACTAAAAATGCGAGTTTTGTGTCAACGCGCTAGAAATAAAATTTTGGAGTCCGGTCCCACTAGTTTGAGAACGATAGATGAATGAGCTTGTATATACGAATATGAGAGTGAAAGATACCTGAATCCTCTGAAGAAGTTAAGGCGCACAACCAGAGACATGAAGAGAAACAAGGCAATGAAGTAGCAAGTTCTTGACAAGCCATCAAATTCGCGATAAAGAGCTCCCCAACCAATGCTTGCTGCAGCTGGAGTTGCAATGAACATGGAATACACAGGGTGAAGCTCCTTAGGCAGTGCTTCACTTGTAGGCAATCTCTGATACAATGTAACAAATACAACAAGGTAATGAGCAAATCCAACAGCCCAAAAGAACTTTCCGGCTTCATCCCATCCTACTTTTGCTGCCAATATTGCTCCTACAAAGTTTCCAACTACTGAAAGATGAGAAGAAGGGTTTGCTACTTGACATAGACGGCGTTTTCCACCCGAGAGCCATTGGCCATAGATTTTGAGATCAAGAAAGAGAATTGGAGCCATGAAGACACACCAAATGATGGGATTAAGAGTGTCCGGTGCTATTCTAGGTGGGGTTCCGATGGCTAAGAACATACAAACCACCCAAGGGGCGAAGAAGAAGTTCACTCTAACCGGGTGAAAGTACTCTCTTTTAACAGCTTCGAAGTAAAAAACGCATTTCAGTGCATATGTTATAGAAATCGCTACAAGTACACCCAACGCTAATATCCAGAGGAAGAAGTTGATCGAAGGTGAGACGTGAAGGAATTTTGTGGATTGACTAGTTGCGAGAGCACGCCAGAGGATGGCTTGGCTGCTAAGGCCTAAACACATACCAAAACAACCAATTGGGAATCGAAGGAGGAAGGGCCATATCTCATCTTTTGGTAGAAGTATGTCCTCAGAATCCTGCAAGTAAATTCAGGTGCAAAATATGACCTCTATGAAGCAGTTTAAGCCAATGAACTACTGACTCTGTCCAGAATTGAACGTCCACTTTCCTATACTATTTATCATAGTAGAGATTCAATTCTCTCAATCCGAGAGAGAAGAGTGGATATTCAATTTCCAACCGCGAGAGTATAATTGATAATGAGATTGAGTCTAGCATGTAGTTCAATTTCCTTAGTATGGAAGAGAAATTATTCAATTTCCTCCATGAAGAATTGAACTACTCGTTCTGTATGGAATAGGAAAGTGAACATTCAATTCTTGATCGTGGAAGTATAACATGTTTTTTTCTCTCTAGTAGCAAGAATGTCAATTTAAGCCAATCAACTACTCCCTCTGTCCAAAATTGAATGTCCACTTTCCTATACTCGTTCAGGTAAAACAAAAGTAGACATTTGATTCGCTCAATCCATAATTGAGCTACTCGTTCTGTATTCAATTCGAACATATAACAAGTAGTTCAATTCTATATTTAGGGAATTGAATGCCGACTTTCATCTTATTGATATAGGAAAACAAACAATCAATTCAATTATGGACGGAGCGAGTATAACATTAAAGAGAATTCATACCTTGACTTGATCAAGTTCAGGGCCTCTAAGAGCAGCAAAGTATCTACCAGCAGGAACACTTCTATTAACAGAATCATCAACTCCTCCACCTCCTCCAACAACAGCCTCATTTTTCATAGAATCCATCATAATCCCACTTTCCCTTCTAGGCAATGCTGAAGAATTTTGTCTAGATAGAGTAGATTTTGTTCTAAACCTACTGAAATCCCCTTTTCGCCCTTCGCCAACAACCCCTCCTCTTTCCCTAACAGAGGTAAATGCCCCTAAACTTTTCCCACTTCTTGAAAGTACCCTTTTGCCCTCTTCTTCTTTCCTTCTTGATTCTCCATTAAGAACAGAGAATCCTGTTTCTAAAGAAACTTGTCTGCTAAATGTTGTCCTATTATTAGGCCTTTTTCCTTCTTTAATCTTAATCTGCTTTGACGAAACTTTGTCCGGTTTGTTTGATTCATTAGTTGTCGTCATGTTTTCTTCTTGTTCTTCTTCCTCTTCTTCTTCTTCAGGTAGAACTTCACGGATGTCCACAAAATGTGTTTCCAAGAAACTTGGAGAAGGAGAAGAAGAAGGAGAAGGAGGAGTTTTCCTCGTATCCATTTTCTCTTCTCGTTCTGTAATGACGTAAAAAAAACAAATCCCAATTCATTTTTTTTTTTTTTTTAACAAATGATTAATTTATATAACATTATAGATGGTAAAATCACGAGATCAAAAAAAAAAAATAAAGGCAAAAAAACTTGTTGTATAATCAAGTCCTTCCCGTGAGACAAAACAAAGAAAAAGATGCATGATAAATGAAGACTTTTTTTAATCATGCAATGCCATCTTTTTGAGAAAGGGATTTTTTTTTTTTTTTTTTTGTTTATATTTTTACTTTTATTGGGGGAGGTTTCACGGGTGCAAATTTTGTCTAGTAGACAATTTGCACCGCGGGGTGACGGTGAGGGAAGGGGAAGGAAAACGTTCGGAGAAAGTCCCACACCGGAGAGAAAGAAATGTTGCGAATGAAGAGGGAGCTATTTTTGTGGCATTTGGGAGGGTAATGTTTGCTTTGAGCACAAAGCGAACTATTCTTCCGCCTTTTACTAAAGAATACCGAGTGCTCATCGCATATATTACACCAATTTTTGGAAAGGTTTTCTTTTTTAGGTGAATTTATGCAATAAAAGTCAAGGATATATATATAAAGGTTTACCCTTTTGGGTGAACTTCTACAATAATATGCAAAATGATATAATTTATTCTTTACACTTGAATTTAAAACTAACAAATAGGTAAGGTTTACTATTTTTTTTTAAAGAAACAATTTAATTTGGACTTCAAAAAAATAAAAAATAAAGCAAATAAAATTCCCTCTTTTAGAAAACATTTCCATGTAATTAACCTTCAGGATACCTGAAAAAGGTAAAAGGATTACTTTGGGAGTTTGCACGAATTTGTTATACTTGAAGCTCCTTAAGAACAAAAAAAAAAAAAAATGAAACTTAAATTAACTATACTTGAAGTATTTTCATAGATTGTCATATAGTAAATAGCAAGTCAATGCAATTAAAGTATCCTATAAAATAATTTTATATTGATCCACCGCGACTATAGTAAATACGTAAAAAGTGTCCGTATATATTATTAAATACTTTTTAATAGGTGTTGCATGCATTTGAATACGTGTTACATTTCTATGCGTAACAGGTGTCTTGACAATCACAAAATATCCCTCTAAGAAAATTTAAACTGTCAAATTTTTAATTTAGCAATTTAAACCGACAAAACATATTATGTACATACTTATAATAGAAACATAATATGAGTGGTGTGCCTATGCCTTATTTTCCATCAATAAAGGTATCACATGAATTAGATTGTTAGCTTAATGATGGGGGGAAACTTTTTTCACCAAAAGTCAATTAGAAAAGGATGGATACTTCAATGATATTCATATAAATAATAATTAAACAAAAAATGTATAAATGCAAATGTATGTATATCATACCTTGCACTTGCAAAATTAGAGTTATTGAGGATCAAATTCTTCTTGCTATGAAGCTCTTTTATTGAATAAAAAGGGTCTGGTTTTTAGAGTTGAGTAGATTCCTTTGAAGATTGTAAACTGCCAATGGTGAGGGTGAAAAAATTAAGGTAAAAATAATTATGTGAGAGATTAGTTTGTGAGTTTAATTTTCAAATTTTAGCATAAACACTCACTTGATAGATTCTTAAAAAGATTATAAGAGGACAATTTATACCGATTTGAATTCAAAAGAATTATAGTTACAATCACTCGATAGTCACGCTTTATCTTGAAATCAAGTCTTTTATAAAAGGTAGATTGTATCATATGAGGTTCTCGCTTGTAAAACAGACATAAGTGCGACATAAAATAAAGTCACTAGGTAATAATGTGACAGATAATGAAACAGACAGAAGTGTGATAAAAAATCTAGAAACTCTTAATTTTTAATTTATATTTTTATAAATAGAGAAATTAGAAAGAATATAAAACATATTAGTAATAAATTGAACTCGGGAATTTTTAGTCATGCAAAAGAATATTCATAAATTGAGTTTAGTGGAAATTTGACATTTTGATGAATTTTCACTAGAAGAAACATTATATAAACAAAAGAAAAAAAAATCATTTTACATCAGAATGTAAAACAAGAAAAAAGAAGAAGATGCATAATGCTATGTGGAATTCATAATATTTGAACCAAGTACATTCTACCCTAAATCAATTCGCAATTCAAATAATATTTCCATTTTTTACTTTGTGTTCGTGGTTGACTTAGTACTTCCGATTTAAAATGATAGATTCCAAATTCAAATTTCGATAATAATAAATAATAAAACTTTTATTATCGCGTGTTATCTATTCTTATTTTCATCTACCAGCTTGAATTTGAACTCAAAGAAATTCATCCGAAAGATAAAAAAGTTCTTACAAATTAAAAAAAAAAAAAAAGAATGGGGTTGATGATGATGATGATAATAGATGGAAGCTCGACTTTGATTATCAATATTGGGCTAAAGGCAAAACTTTCCAAGTTGGCGATAATCTTGGTATGTTTTAATGTCATTTTTAAGTACTTTTTTATTTAGCTTAATACGTTTAAATATCATTTTCAAATTCTTTTTCGTTTTATTTAGTATGTTTTAATTATCATTTTCAAGCACTAGTCAAGAAGGTTCGTGAAGCTAAAATAGTGCTTCTGTCTTGGAACGTAAAAGTCCGATTCGATATTATTATACTGATAATAATAATATAAAAAATCTTTTTCAAGCACTATCTCTTTTAGTTTTATTAGTGTTATCATTTTCACTTTCTCATTTAGATTAGTATGTTTTAATATCATTTAATTTCTCATTTAGCTTTGTATATTTTAATATAATTTTGATGCACTTTTTCCCTTGTACTTAGTATGTTTTGATATCATTCTCAAGCACTTTAGCTTAGCATATGTTTAGTAGCATTTTTCAAGCACTTTTTACTTAGGTAAGTATGTTTTAATATCATTTTCAAGCACTTTCTCATTTAGCTTTATATGTTTTGATATTACTTTCAAGCACTTTTTCAAAATTCCAAAAAAGTTTTTCTTTTTGAACAAACTTTTCCATTTTATGTAAACTAAATATTTAAAACAATCAATAATTTTTTATTATCTTTTTTTTCTACTTAAGAATCATGTAAGATTTTTTACATTGTCTTCTTTTATGTTCCGTCCATAAGTTACTTCGTCTTAATAGTTAGTCACCCACCATTGACTATATATAGTATGCATAGGCAAAAATTCACATGTATATTACTTAACTACGTCAATAAGTTGATTTTTTTTGTCTATGCATATTATATTCATTGATGAATGAGAAAATATTAGGACCATTATAAATTACTCAGTAACCATAATCAATAAAAATTACTTGTTACACATGCCCTATATATTTGAGTAAGGAACGGGATTTGGTACAGTTGGGGGACATACTGGGAATTTCAGATACATGAGATGGTTATCTTCGGTTTGTGACGTCAATCATGGAGTAACCATCACAGATTTGGGGCCGTCTGGCTCGATTTTTTTCAACTGTAGCAACTCGTGAATAATCATGATTTTAGTCAAATTCTTACAAAACTATGTACTAACCATCAAAGATTTAGAGTTTTCCAGGCTCAATTTTTTCAACTGTTGCGACAAGTGAATAATCTCGATTTTAGTCAAGTTTAGAAAAAATCGTGTACTAACCATCTCAGAGTTATGATGTCGGGCTTGAATTTTCAACTGTTGCGAACGCTGAATAATCTCCATTTAGTCAAGTTCTTAAAAATTTGTGTACTAACCATCATACATGTATGGCGTCGGACTCGAATTTTCAACTATCGAACAGGTGAATAATCTCGATTTTAGTCAAGTTAAGACAAAATCGTGTACTAACCATCACATATTTGGGGTCGTCAGCTTCAAACATTTTAAATGTTGCGATCGGTAAATAATCTAGATGTTAGTCAAATTCAGACAAAATCGTGTACTAACCAATCAAGATTTGGGGCCGTCGGACTCAGATTTTTCAATTGTTGCAACCGGTGAATAAATTTGATTTTTATGTCATGTTCTTATAAAATTTGATACTAATCATGACTGATTTAAGACTCTTAGGCTCAGATTTTTAACTTTTTCGATCGACAAAAACACATGATTTTAGTCAAGTTCAGACACAATCGTGTAGTTACCATCACATATTTGAGGTCGTCATGATCAATTTTTTCAATTATTTCGACCGGTGAATAGTAATAATTTTAGTCAACTTCTTACAAAATCGTGCAAAATTGTGATTTGGTACAATAGTAACCATTACGGATTTAGAGCCTTTAGACTCAGATTTTTCAACTTTTGTGATCGATGAATAATCTATATTTTAGTCAAATTCAGACAAAATCGTGTACTAACCATCCAAGATTTGGGACTATCGGACTTTGGATTTTTCAAAATTTTCGACGGGTAAATAATCTCGATTTTAGGCAAGTCTAGAAAAAAATCGTGTACTGACCATTACAGATTTGGGGTTGTCGGGTTCTGTTTTTTCAACTATTACGACATGTGAATAATCTCGATTTTAGTCAAGTTTTAACAAAATCGTATTCGGGGTCGTCGGGATCAGATTTTTCAATTATTACTATTGTTAATAATCTCGATTTTAGTCACATTCAGACAAAATCGTGTGCTAAACATAAAAGAGTTGGGACGTTAGACTCGGATCTTTCAACTTTTACGACTAGTGAATAATCTTAATTTTAGTCAAGTTCAGAAAAAATTGTGTACTAACCCCCATCACGGATTTAGTCGTCGGATTTAAACTTTTTAATTTTTGTGACCGGTGAATAATCGTGATTTTAGTCAAAATCTTACAAAAGCGTATACTATTCATCTAGATTTGGAGCCAACGGGCTTGATTTTTCAACTGTTTCGACATGTGAATAATAGTGAGTTTAGTCAAAATTCAGACAAATAGTAGTAACCATCACAAAGTTGGGGTCGTTGGACACGGTTTTTTCAACTGTTTCGACCGAAAAATAATCGTGATTTTAGTTAAATTATGACAAAATTGTTTAGTAAACATTACGTATTTAAATTGTTATGACCAGTGAAAAATCTGGATTTTAGTTAAGTTATGACAAAATCGTGTACTAACCACCTTGGATTTAGGACTGTCAAACTCGGATTTATCAACGGTTTAATAATTGAGATTTTAGTCAAGTTCATAAAAAATCGTGTACTGATCCACACATATTCGGGGCTGCCGGGTTCAGTTTTTGGTCAAGTTTTTACAATATCTTGTACTAAAAATCGAGGATTCGGGGTCGGCGGCTCGAATTTTTCAACATTTGCAACCGATAAATTATCTCGTTTTTAGTCATGTTCAGACAAAATCGTTTACTGACCCTTATAAGATTTGGGACTATCGGACTCAGAGTTTTCAAATGTTGCGACTAGTGAATAATCTCGATTTTAGTCAAGTTAAGAAAAAATCGTTTACCAACCATCATGGATTTGAGGTCACGAGGTTCAAATGTTTTAAATGCTGCGACCGGTAAATAATCTAGATTTTAGTCGATGTTTTAGAAATCGTTTACTAACCATCAATCAATAAGGGGCGTCGAACTCAGATTTTTCAATAGTCGCGACAGGTGAATATTTTAGATTATAGTCAAGCTAATACAAAACATGTACTAAGCATCACAGATTAGTGGGTTCAAATTTCAACTGTTATGATTGGTGAATAATCTCGATGTTAGTAAAGTTCATAAAAAATCGTGTACTGATTAGCACAAATTTGGGGACTCCGGGTTCAGTTTCTCAACAATTGCTATCGGTGAATAATCTACATTTTGGTTAAGTTTTTACAACATCTTGTATTAAAAATCGAGGATTCGGGGTCGTCGGCTCAAATTTTTCAACATTTGCGACCTGTAAATTATCTCGTTCTTAGTCCTATCCAGACAAAATCGTTTACTAACCCCTATAAAATTTGGGACTATCGGACTCGGAGTTTTCAAATGTTGCGACCAGTGAATAATATCGGGTACTAACCATCATGGATTTGGGGTCGTCGAGCTCGAAATTTTATATGTTTGCGAACGTTGAATAATCTCAAATTTTTGCATTTTTTTCTTACAAAATCGTGTAATAATCATCATATATTAGTGGTTACTGACCTCGCTTATCTCAATTTTTTGATTAGTGAATCATCGTGATTTTAGTCAAAATCATATAAAAAAGTGTAGATCATCACATATTTTGGACCAAGGGCTCAAACTTTTGAACTGTTACCCAAGGTAAATAATCTCGTTTTTAGTAAAATTCAGAAAAATCATGTAGTAACCATCAAGGATTTGGAGCCGTTGGGCTTGGATTTTTAGACTATTTCGACATGTGCATAATGTTGATTTTAGTCAAGTTTGAAAAAATCATGTACCAGCCATTTCGGATTTAGAACCGTCGAGCTTTGAATATCAACTATTGTGAACGATAAATAATCTCGATTTTAGTCAAATTTTTACAAATAGTGTAGTAACCATCAAGCATTTTTTGCAGTCGGGCTTGTATTTTTCAATTTTTGCGAATCGGTGAATAATCTCAAATTTAGTCAAGTTTAGAAAAAACCCATTTACCAACCATCATGGATTTGAGGTCACGAGGTTCAAATATTTTAACTGTTGCGACCGGTGAATAATCTCGATTTTAGTCGATGTTTTAGAAATCGTTTTCTAACCATCAAGCAATAAGGGTTGTCGGACTAAGATTTTTCAATAGTCGCGACAGGTGAATAGTTCCGATTATAGTCAAGTTAAGACAAAACATGTACTAAGCATCACAGATTTGGGGGTAGTTAGGCTCAAATTTCTACTGTTGTGACTAGTGAATAATCTCGATGCTAGTCAAGTTCATAAAAAATCATGTACTAGCCGTCACGGATTGGGGGCGTTGAGCTCGAATTTTTCAACTATTGTGACCAGTGAATAATCTCTATTTTAGTCAAATTCAGTGAAAATCGTGTACTAACAATCAAATATTTGGGGTCGTCAGGTTCGAATTTTTAAACTGTTGCGCCCAATGAATAATCTCAAATTATATAAAGTTCATAAAAAGTGTATACTAACCATCACCGATTTTGGGCCGTTGGGCTCATATTTTGCAATTGTTGTGAATGGTGAAAAATCTTAATTTTAGTCAAGTTCTTATAAAATCGTGTACTAACCATCAAGAATTTTGTGCCGCCGGGTTCGGATTTTCAGCTGTTGCAACAAATGATCAATATCGATTTTAGTCAAGTTAAGACAATCGTGTATTAACAACCATCCCGGATCTCAGCTTCGAATTTTTCAATTGTTGAGACTGGTGAATAATATTGATGTTAGTAAAATTCTTACAAAATCGCGTACAACCCATCAAGCATTTAGGGTCTTCGGGCTTGGATTTTTAACTTGTCGCGACAGGTGAATAATCTCGATTTTAGTCAATATCATAACATATCGTGTGTACTCCACGCATTTTGGGGCGTTGGGTTCATATTTTTGGGGGTCGCTGGTCTAATTTTTGCAATTATTGTGATCGGTTGATAATCTCGATTTTCCTCAAAATTTTGAAAATAGTGTGTGCTAATAATCATGGATTCTGGGTTGCTGAGCTCAGATTTTCAACTGTTGAGACCGGTGAATAATATAACCCGAGTATTAACACCATAGAGGATTTGGGTCTGTCGGGCTCAATTTTTTTCAACTGTTTCTACTAGTGAATAGTTGTATTTTTAGCAAAGTTTTAAAAAGTCGTATGCTAACCATTAAGGATTTAGAACCATCGGGTTTGGATTTTTCAATTGTTGCAACCGGTAAATATTCTCGATTTTAGTCAAATTTAGACAAAATCTTGTACGTTATCACAGATTTAAGGCTGTCGAACTCGTATTTTTCAACTGTTGCGACAAGTGAATAATCTCGATTTTAATCAAATTCAAAAATAGTGTGATAAACAATCACTGATTAAGGATTGGGCTCGAAATTTTAAAATTTTGCAATCATTGGATAATCTCGATTTTATTCAAATTAATAAAAATCGTGTACTGACCATCACAAATTTAGGGTAGTTGGGCAAGAAATTTTTCATTTTTGCTACCGGTAAATAATCTCGATTTTAATCAAGTTCAGAAACAATCGTGTAACCATCTTAGATTTGGTGCCGTTGGGCTCAAATTTTTTAATAGTTGCGACCAATGAATAATCTTGAATTTTGTCAAATTTTTATAAATACTTGTACTAATCACAAATTTGGGGCTATTGGACTCGGTTTTTTCAATTGTTGCAATCGGCGAATAATCTCGATTTTCGTTAAGTTTTGACAAAATCGTGTACCATCACAGATTTGGGGTCTTCGAGCTCCGATTTTTCAACTGTTGCGATTGGTGAATAAACTTTATTTTAGTAAGGTTTAGACGAAATCGTGTACTAACCATCACAGATTTAGAGCTGTTAGGCTCGAAGTTTTCAACCATTGCGACTAAATAATAATCACAATTTTAGTCAAATTCACAAAATTCGTGTACCCATCACATATTTAGAGCTGTTAGGCTCGAAGTTTTCAACCGTTGCGACTAAATAATAATCACAATTTTAGTCAAATTCGCAAAAATTCGTGTACCCATCACATATTTGTGGTCGTTGGACTCGAAATTTTAATCTTTGTGACCAATGAATAATCTCGATTTTAGTTAAGTTTAGAAAAAATCTTGTACAAACCATAAAAGATTTGGAGTCGTTAGGCTTGGAATTTACAATTTTTGTGACCGGTGAATAATCTCGATTTTAGTCAAGTTCTTACAAAATTGTGTACTATTCATCACAGAATTGGGGCCGTTGGGCTATGTTTTTCAACTGTTTCGACCGGTGAATAATCGTGATTTTAGTCAAGTCTCATAAAATCGTGTACTAATCATTACGGATTTAGAGCCGTCGTTCAACTGTTGCAACCATTGGATAATATCGATTTTAGTCAAGTTTAGAAACAATCATGTACTAACTCATAACGAATTTATGGTCTTAGGGCTAAGATTTTTCAATAGTTGTGACCGGTGAATAATCTCGATTTTGGTTAAGTTTAGAGAAAATCGTGTACTCCATTACGGATTTAGGGCAGTCGAGTTTGAATTTTTCAACTGTTGAGATCGGTGAATAATCTCGATTTTAGTCAAGTTAATAAAAAATCACGTACATTTCATCACATATTTCAGGTTGTTGAACTCGGAATTTTCAATTTTTGCGACTGATGATTAATGTCGATTTTAGTCAAGATCTTACAAAATTGAGTATTAATCATCATAAATTTGGGGTCATCTGACTCTGATTGTTGCTACTGGTAAATAATCTTGATTTTAGTCAATGTTTGACAAAATTGTGTACTAACCATCACAAATTCGAGGTCGTCAAGCTAAGATTAACTAATGCGACTAGTAAATAATATCGATTTTAGTCAAGTTCAAACAAAATATCGTTCTAACCATCAAATATATTGGGTCGTCAGACTCAGAATTTTTAACTGTTGCGACATGTGAATAATCTCGATTTTAGTCAAGTTCAGAAAAATCATGTACCATCACAGATTTTGGGTCGTAGGGCTCGAATTTTTCAAATGTTTCCACCGGTGAATAATTACAATTTTAGTCAAGTTAATAAAAAATCGTGTACTACCAATTGCAAAGTTTATGGTCGTTGGCCTCGAAATTTTCAATGTTTGTGACTGGTGAATAATCTCGATTTTAGTCAAATTCTGAAAAAAATCGTGTTCACAAATTTGGGGTCGTTGAGCTCAGAATATTCAATTTTTGCGTCTGATTAATAATCTTGATTTTAGTTAGTTTTTACAAAATTGTGTACTAATTATCACCGAATTGAGGCCGTTGAGATTGGTTTTTTCAACTGTTGTGGCCGTTAAATAATCTCGATTTTAGTCAAATTTAGACAAAATGTTGTACGTCATCACGAATTCGGGGTCGTCGGATCCGAATGTTTCAACTGTTACTACCGGTGAATAATCTCTATTTTAGTTGTAACAACCCATCTCTCAAACACCTCATGTGTACAAAAATCTCAAAATATGAATTAGAACTGCGCAGCTGTTAGAGAAGCATCTTTGACTTGCAGCTGCTTCCCTGCAACTTTTGATTTGCAGTTGCTTGAAATGTGTTGTAGCTTCTGCTTTGCATATACTTAATTAAAGTAGATGCTCAGCAAATTCCATTCTTCTATAAATAGCTTCATATTGTGAGATGTCCAGATCGAGGCCCGTACGAAATGTGATTTAATGTTATTGGAATGTTATTGTCAATCTGACCTCGACAATTTCGAGCAATTGTTCCAGATCGAGGCCCCTTATTATACGTGTATATATATGTTTTCACATTGTGAGAGCTATTTTTCTGATAAAGTATTTTCCAAAGAAAACGGTTTTAAAGACACTAACACCACTTGCACGGCCCTCACTGAGCTTCGACTCACATTTTCCAAAATATTTTCCCCCTCCACAAGTATCTGAAGTTGGTGCGATATTTTAGTATCAGAGTGTACAATGAAAGCTTGGTATTAGCAATTTGTATACATAGAGATTCTAGTCTCGTACTGTATTGGATATATTTGTAATAACATTTTGGATATTATATTTTAAAAGATAGAATCAAGTGCCGAGAGGCACGCACCGAGAGGGTAGGATTGTCACATTAGTTAAGTTCAAACAAAATCATGTATTAATCACCGCAAATATTAACCATCACATATTGGGACCGCCGGACCCGATTTATTTAATTATTTCGGCTAGTAAATAATCATTAATTTAAACAATGTACTAACCATTAAAGATTTAGAGCAGCCGTACTCAAATTTTTTTGTTGAAACTAAATTTTAGTTTTCAGATTCAGAAACAATAAATGGAGGAGAGATCTTTGGCAACGAGAGTAAATCCCAACAAGGAAACGTTGGACAACATTGAACTTTAGGAACAATTCCAATCAACCAATTGATACCTCAATTTAATTGGGCTCCTCGCCAATATAATTGATTTTTCAGTACAAATTTAATGATTTGAATTTTTTCAATTGGTGATACAGTTTGCACCATTAGATCTTAAATAACACTCTTTGAAACGATAAATGTCACTTTTTAAAACTATATGTTACATAGGAGTGTTTTAGAGGATCAAAATCGAAATCTTCTTAAGAAGTGTAACTCACCATGAAAAGAACATAAAGTGGTAGTCGACAAAATTTTCATTTTTTTTAAAGCACTACAAAGGAGCAAAGTCAAATGATTATATTTTAGTTGGTCACACTTACGTCCCTCAAGATTTGCCCAAGGCAAAGTGGTGAATTTAAGACATTTTGAAAGCAACCAATGTTCAAATTTACAAGATTTCTTGACAGTATATCACCGTGCCTATTTGATCTCAACTGAATTAATTGGTCAAATACTTGGATACCCAAATTTCCTTGGTTTTATTCTCTTGACTTATTCTTAATTTTAACATGGCATTCGACTAAGTATATTTCGATGTCCTCAAAATAGATATTGCCGCCATAAGCCGGCTGATTTAATCATGAAAAAAATACCTATATAAATGTTATTGCATTTATTTACTCAAACCATCCCAAAAGCAAATTTTAGTAGTGAGGCAAATAAAACAATATTTAAAAAGCTTAAATTAAGAGTTTCCTAAAATGGCCTCAAAAGCTTTGTTGGTTGCATTGTCTATGGTTCTTGCTGTTGCTGCTCCAGCAGCTATGGCAAAGGATATTATGGTTGGAGATGACAATGGCTGGAAACTGGATTTCGATTACATTGCTTGGGCCAAGACAAAACAATTCCATGTTGGAGACAGAATCGGTATGTTTATATCCTTAATGCATTATCACCTGTTCTGATTGGATTGAGTCTGTGTTTGAAATGTTGGTAAAAGTCTCAAACCCAAACAAATTCTTCATAATTTAATGCTTTAGGTTTTATTTTCATACTTAATCTAAAGGGTCTGAGTTTGAATTTGAGTTTGAGTCTCAAGTAAGGTCAAAGTCAAGTCAGACTCAATCAAATTAGACCACCCACAATTAATCTTCCATTACAAATTACATATTTTAGAGTTATAAAGATATTATCAATTGACGATAAAACTCTAACTTATAACATAGATTCATTCTAGTTGGCAAAATCTAAACACCTTAGATTGGACTGAAGACTTCTGTAGTGTTTTTAAATATTGGAGAAAAGTTAAGTTTCGCACGCATAATAAATGCACATGTAATGTTTTCGTTTTTTGTTTTTATTGATAATTCGTTCTATACTTATTGATATGCACAAATATTTTACGAAAAAGTAGGTTTACGATCCAGTCATGTACTAGTGCTATAGCTATTTTGCCATTGAGTTGTTTGATCTGACGGTCCATATAATTATTAGCTAATTCAAAATCGCTAATTGGATAGTCGACTCAAATGGCCCCATGTCCCAAACAACTATTAGCTGTTTTTTTACTAGGTATCTGACCCATCAAATCAAATATTCCAACGCCCAGATTGATTCAGCGTGGTACTTCTAATCAGTATCGGAACCAAATGCTTCTTAACTAAAAATAAATAAAAAATTGATTGGTTTTGCAGTGTTTATGTATAAGGCAGGAGCTCACAATGTAATCAAAGCAAACCAAACAGAGTTCCAAATGTGCATGATATCTGGTTTAACTGCCCCTCTAACCACTGGAAATGACATTATCACCCTCGCTTCGCCCGGAAAAAAATGGTACATTTGTGGTTTCGAAGGCCACTGTGTTAAGAGACAAATGAAGCTAGCCATCAATGTCTTGCCTCAAGTCGGAGCCCCGGCTCCGGCCCCGGCTCCGGCTCCGACCACCTGAGGCGGTGGTGGGTCAGGTTCTTCAGCAGCCACTGGAATTTCTCCTTCTAAGTTCTTCTCATGGACGATTTCTTGACTTGCCTTCTTTATGATGATCAACAAGGCTTAAAAGGACGAGAGTGAATGCTTTATATTTATTTTTTGTTTTTTTTAATATTATCTCCATTCCTAAATACAAAACTGTTATGACAATTATAGTGGATCAACCTTTTTTTCCCTTTTTTTCTTTCTTCTCTCGCTTCTCTCTCTTCCTGCGTTTTTTCCCCTCTCTGATGCTGTACTTTTATCAGTTTTTATAACTCTATTTTGTACCACGAATCATATGAAACCTTTTTCAAAGTTTTTTTCTTCAAGATTCAAGATCTTCACAGATCTAGATTTTTTTTTTATGTTTCTAGGAGGATTTATTCAACCCGGACTTGATCTGGGACCTTTATCAACTTTTTACATCTTTCCGAGGCAATTTGTAGGACGGTTGATACACTCATGGTCCTATAAATTGTCGACCCCTAAGGAAGATGTTGAAAGTGATATTCTCCTGTCCCTGTGGTTCAAGGAGTGCGATGAAGATGTTTTGAAGGAGGAGATTATGTATTTGTTTAGATTGCTAGTTTTTCATAACCATCCAAGTTTTCTTGGATGTTTCTTTTGTCTGTTATCATGATTTTTTAAATCTTTGTATAACTTTTACTTTCTGTATTTTCAGATTTTCCTTTGATTGTAATGGCCTCGGCTATTTGTGATTAATGAAAACACAATTTATTCAACAAAAATTATGACAATTAGCGAAAATTAAGTAAGTAAAATTCAAGGTGTTTTATTAATCAAAATACTAATATTATTATCTTAAATAGAACTTGTATGCCACTAATTCTATTTAAGAGAGTAATATTGATATTTGTTTAAAAAAATATCTTAATTTTTTGCTTTCTTAATTTTCGCTACTCTAAAATTCTAAAATTCTTATATTTAGGAATGCAGGGAGTAATACATATTGGTTAAGATGTTTAGATTCATTTTGAATTTAACGATTTGTAATATTTTAAAAGATTGATTGGTTCAATTTTTATTAATCTATATTTTATTTGGCATCTTAATTCTATAACTATTTATTAATCTATAATTATTTTTTTTTGGAGTACAAGAAGAGAAATCCAATAAAATGTAATCAGATTATTAAAGGCTAGGTGGTCCTAGAATGAAGGTCTCAACAAACTACCAGTCCTTGTTAAAAATGAGTTGCTTTTCCCATGTGTATATGGTCCTACAGCTTGTTTTTCCATCATCTTTAAATATTTTTATTTTTATTTTTTCGAGGGTGAAAATTTCTATAATGTGTCACATAAAACCGATACCTATTTATCTTTATTTAAAAGTGTTGCATTATCTACAGCAGTCTTTTCTTTTACTACATCTTGGATGGTCTATCTATAAATCTATACAAGAATCTTAATTAATCTTGGCAGAAGCTACACTTTTTACCTATGTTACTCGAACTCAGGTACGAGTATGTATTTAGGTGTCGGGTACTTAAACATCTAAAATAAAGTATCTTATCGGTGTTGATCAGATCTGATAAGTATGTCATATCCATACCCATATCATGTCGACACGGGTACAACATACATAAACGAAGTGTCAAGAGTAACACAGATTAAGAAACTTCTTGCTTGTAGTTTAATCAAATTAACTAGTTGGTAATATCTCTTATCTTTAAGCTAATGTAAACAATTAGTGAAGTGGATAGATTGCCAATTCAAAAGCTATGGAAACACATGCTTCCAAATTCAAACCACTCAATATTGAAAGCTAAGTTTAACATAAACTTTTCAAGAGCAGCTAAAACCCACAAGCTAAGAGATTAAACCATAAAAAAGCCATAGTACTTTATGTCCAAATTGGATGATCCAACAAGAATTCCCTAAATTCTTAGGTACTCTAGTATGAATTGATCTGCTTGATGGTAAGTAAAAGAAGCTTCATATGGTCTCGGGTATCGAACTCTAGACCTATTGCTTCGAGTCAGAAGTGTTGCTCCAACTACGCTTCTTTGACCCTCCTAGCCCAACCCTAGACACTCTATCCTTTTTCAAACCTGCGTCCATTTCGAGTCATCTACTTCAGCCGATATGCCCTTAGGCAGGGCCATGCATAACATAGAAATCACACATGGAAAGAGTGGACAATTAGCTAAAGCAGCGGGTGGTTTGGTGTTTTGATGATCCCGACCTTATTGACCGCAACTTCCGTATTTATTATCGCCTCCGCCGACTCATTCTAGCCGAACTTTGACCTCTATAGTATACTTAAAAGCTTCCAAAATTCATCAATCCCCTATAAAAACTTCCCTTGATATCCATAGTATATTATGCAGCCTTCAATAGTCATATATCCCATGTTCACACCAAATTTATTCTGCTATTTGAGCATTCATATGAATCCCTATTCAATACATGTAAGGTAAGCATGATAGGTCATGAATCTGATTCCTAAACTCCCCTACATCAATCTAAAATCTTAATGCTCATAAAAATATAACAAAATTTGCAAGCCAAAAGTACAAATATGAACAATTAACAAAGAACATGTTAGAACTAACAAGTTTTCTGCATAAAAAAATGAATATGATCTAAAGAATCAATATTTGTTTCTTGTGTAAGTCCAAAGAAGAAAAATATATAAAGTTACATGAAGGGAAGAAAGTAAAAGAGACAACTTTATTCTCTTGAACCAACCCCTATTGAAGAAAATTTATATAAAGCAGAAAATAAGCATAATCCCTTTATCCCCCATTCCAAATTCCTATACAATGCAATAATCCCTTTCCTTTTGATCCCAAAATTAAATAAACTAAATTTCAAGAAAAAGGGTAGACAATAATGGAAAAAAGAACCTCACCCCATGTGGTATTTTGCCAGTACCATCATCAAGTTGCTTAGATAATTTGCTATCAAGGAGCTGTAACTTTAGACCTTTTCCTGGCTTCACTGTAAAGAACCACCCCCATTATTGTCACTCCAAAGCCAGCCATCCCCATCACAGTCACCGGATTTCTGAATATCAATACGGAAACAACCGCAGCAACGGCAGCCTTGGCATTACCCAAAACTTGCAATGTTAAGGCACTAGTGTGCTTAGTAACCAAGAAATTAGTCAAATTCACCAAATAAGCCACAGTAGCATTTCCAACAAGTAAAAAGACCATAAAACCATCTCCTTTAGCCTTCTCAATTGTAACAAATAACACATTCCCTTCAATATACAATGTAAAGGGTAACAAAATCATTGCAGCCATTGGAGCCATATACAAAAGAAGATTCATAGAATGCAATTTTTCGCCTTCGGATGTCAATAACAACCCTTGAACCACAGATTTCAATGCTCTACCAGCAGTTGAACCTAATGCCATCATGAATCCAAAAAAATGGAACAAGGGTTCACTATTACTATTCAAAACAATCCCAAGAACCACAGGAACAAGTGCCAAATAAACCTCAGCAGATTCCTTCTTACATGTAATAACAAATGCAAAAATGGCTGTAAAAAATGGTGTAGTTGCCCCAATTGCTTGATTAAAAGAAACTGGTAAATACCTTAAAGAAGTATTACCACAAACGACAGAAAAGCAAAAAATAGCTGATAAAGCTAGAATCTTGAAAAACTGCCTTCTACTCTGGATTTGCTGAAAAGGGACAATTTTTAACCATTTTATAGCTAATAAACTATAAGTAGAACAAGAAATCATGTGCAACATTGTCAAGAAAATTGGGTACCTAAAACCATAGAAACTTAATAAATATTTGTTTAGTAACAAAACACCAATGTTTGATAAGTACCATGATGCAATAATAGTTGCAGTAATCAAATTTGAAGAAGAACCCACTTGCCCCCCTGCTTGTTGATTCCTGATTTCAGCAGTTGGTGTTACTGGGATATCAAGAACTTGGTGGTGATCTGACGATTCTAGCCTTGGGTTACTACCCCTTCTAGTAGTCCATGACTGTGCCTCCACCATTACAACTAGTGTCCTTTTTAGTCCACTCCGCAATTTTTCTTCCTTTAGGATTCTCGAATTTTTTAGATCTAGATGATGGACTCCGGAGTTCTTGTAAGTTTTTCTTGAGGGTAGAATGGGAAAGAATGAAAAGATGGGATTTGATTGGATGGTGGGGATTTAGATTTGAATGGGGAGGGGAAAGGGTATCCATTGGATTGAAGATTGGGGGAGGGAGAATAAAGTAATTAATGTAATGATATAATGATAGAATATGATTAGATTTGGTTTGGGTTCTCACTAGTAGGTCGGTATAGTATAGGAGAACATGAGATAGGAATATTACTAGCAACATGCTTTCTTTCTTTATTAAGGTAATGAGAATGCGGATGTTGTTCAATGGTTGGATTAATACGTTCTTGATTTTTCGTGATGCTTTTATTCTTTCTCCTCTAGTTTTTCGGTGTCTTTTCTACAATAAAAATAATTTTATACGCTATTTCTACCACAAAAAAAATTTTTTAGTACTTTTCTACCACAAAAAGAATTTCGTGTATTATAATTTTCAGAATGCGACATATCTAATTCAGACCCCGACCATAAACCCGAGAGTCTATTCTCCACTGCGTTCTAATTCAGAGGTAAAATTAACAAACTATTTAATTCTAACCAATTTCCTCCAACCCGACCTTTAACCCCAAGAGTCTCTTCTCCACTGCGTTCTAATTTAGAGATAAATTTGACAAACCATCTAATTCTAATTAATTCCCTCCAATCTGACCCGACCTAACCATTAACCCGACATACAAATATGTTAACGGTTGAGTCGGATAATGGAGAAGGAAGAACATGAAGAAATCATCATGGATTCATTTTATTTCTGATTAAACTGAGTATACTTCTTTCTTCCAAAATCAATGAAATGTTCTAATTATAACATTACAAAAATACACAAATTTTAATGCATAAATCAAACTTTGCTGGTGACAAAATCTGCATTAGTGGCTTCCCAAATTGTTGTACCATCACATGTGCAAAGCTTCTTGTAATTTTCACCAACTCCTGCACTTCTGGCTATCACTGCAGCTGTGATACCCGAATCCGATTTATCTTCGGTTCCATACACCACTACAGATCGCCCAATCAGATCAACAGCTCGTAGTTTTTCCTTTGCGCCAGAGAAGAACGCTTCGCCTTTCTCATCGACTTCTAGTGTTCCCAGGTCACCGAGTGGCTGAGAAACAGACATATTATGTTGAGCGGAGAAATCTATACAAGAGTATAATTAATAGGATCTGAAACTAATGCACGTGCAACACACATACAAACAATGTTGCAGAAGTCACTAGTCGCTAGTCAGTCGCCAGACTGGCGACTACCAAGTAGTCGGCGACTAGGTTACAAGGAATTTTTTAAAATTCCCTTATCCTAGTGAGAATCATAAGATGCATAACAAATTATGCAAAGAAATTAACAACGTTATCTAAGACACGGAGCAGATAAGCAGGATTAGGTCTAGGCAAGCAAAAGTAAAAGAAGAAGCGGACCTCTTTTTCAGTTTGGTTTATCGGATTGAACAACTTCCCGGTGCTCGCTGCACCTTTGGTCAGGTCCCCGAATTCATTGATGGACCAAGCATGTTTTCCAGGTGACAACCCACTAAAGTTAGCTTCAATCCTTGACAATTCCATGTTTACTTGAGCAAAACGAACAACACCGAAAATTCCTGGGCCTTTAAATTCAGACACTGCAGCAGAAACAAGAAAATCTGCAGCACCAAGATATTAAATTACTTCCGAAACTATGGAATTTTTAAGTACTCATTCTACCAATCCCATCACGGGTTTATACAATACTGAAACATTTAATACAACAGGCTAGAACAAAAGCAAACAGCATTACATGGATTAAAAATAAGTTTTAATCCTGAAAATCAACGAAATATCAAACTAAGAATGTACAACCATAGAATCGAAATCTAATACATTGAATGTTAAAATCCGAGAAGAAAACGATAAAGAATGGAAACATACCATCTGGGATTCCTTGTCCGATTAGCCTTGCTTTTCGACCGGTCTGCTCTAGAGCTTCAGTCATGGTCTTCACTTGTGAAGTACCAAGTACTCTCACTACTTGATTGCTCAAGTCCACTTCCACGTTCTTAATTCCTAAAGATCAACCCCAAGCAAGAATATGATAAGAGTCGTCGAAAAGAAGTATAGTGAAAAAATCTTGCTTAAGTTTTCGAACACGTACCATCAACAGTCTGCAGTCTATTCTTAACAGCTTTAACACAGCCCTCACACGACATTTCTACCATAAATTCCGTCTGTCAGAAGATAAACAACACTCCTCAGATCATACACAACAATTCTATTTCCTAATCAATAACTTTGATTTGCTCAATTCAAGTTGTGACAATGAGTGACCCAAAATAAATACTCCGTCTGTTTGAAATTAACTGTCACTCCAGGACCCTGCACCCCGGATTAACAAATGTTGGGTTGTCTAGAATCAATGATAAATAGACAAGATTGCCCTTTTTTACTAACTCCTCATTTACTGATACTACTAGAACAAAGGGTAAATTTGATTTTCTAAAGTGACGGATAATCATAAACAAAAGGAGTCTGTCCGAGTGACAGTTCATTTCAAATGAGCAAACAAAAGTAAGACTTTCCAGAACTCAAACAATTTCCCCCTCCCCCAAAAGCCCCCACTCCTACTAGATTTTACCTTCGTTACAAATCCACAAAATTTCAATTCAAAATTCAGAAATAGAAAGTAGTACTACCTATGCTCCATACTATAAGTCGTTTAGCCAAAATTAAGGAAACAAAAAAAAGGTAATTTGTTAGTCAAAATATTAATATTACTCAAATAGGACTTGTAGTACAAGTCCTATTTAAGAGAGTAATATTGATATTTTAATTAAAAAAATAACTAGTTATATTATGAAATGGAGGGAGTAACAAATACAATCCAATCACAGACAGAAAGGAATCAAACTTACAAGAAGATCTGGTAAAACAGCCCCATTCTGCAGATTAAAAAAAAACACCAAGAAAATAAATTAACAAATAAAGTTCCAATCTTGAACCATGAAATCAAGAAACACTATCAAGAAAAGATAAAATCTTTCAAGAATTCCCAATAAGAATAAGATGGATTACCTGGGTTGGAGCTTTTTTATCAGATGATGATGGAGCTTCCATCTTAGCAGCAGCAAGATTGTTCTTATTAACAAAACCCAATCTTTCTTGTTTAATAAAATCTTTTGAACTCGAAGAAATTGACCCCAAAAAATTAAAGCTCTTATTAGATAGAAAAAGGGATTGATTTGGAGATGATGAATTTGGAGATGATGAAGAAAATGTGAAGATAGCAGCAGTTGGAATGGCTATAGCTATGGCTGTTGTTTTGGGTGTCACCACTGACCTCAAAAATGCCATTTTTTTTCAATTTAATAGTTTTTATTTGCACTTTCTCTACCCTTCTTGAAGGTTATTTCATCTGACTATGGTGGGCCTTGGTTTTGGATTATATATAATATATTGTGTTGAGTCTTTTTGAGCGTCCAAGGCGATTGCTTCCCCGAGCGGGAAGAAAGCGGAGAATACCCTAGATAGGGGAAGATTGAAGCATGCCTCATGCCTGGGGAGGAAAGATAAGCCTCATAAGGAGGAGAATTATTTATTGTGTTGAGTCTGTACGCGCAAAAATCAAAGTTTAATAAATTATTAGACTAACCCTTGCTTTTCTTTCAACTAAAATTTATAAGATTAATTTATTTAAAAGATTAATTTTTTGTAACTTTGATCCGATTTTGAATCCTTCTAATGTTTAATCATTTACTTAGAAAAGAAAAAAAAACTTATCTAACAAATAAATTGATAGTTTATACGTGCGAACAAAATATAGAGCGGTGCTGCTCTCTTTCAACTTTGGCTGTTTGTAAAGGAAATTCTAGATGCATCTATACATTTTTCAAAGCCAGAAAATTCCCTTCTGAATTTTTTTTCCCATTTCCTTTTTTTTCCTATTTCCATATTTCATTTCCTTTCAGCTTTTTTTATTTTATTTTTCTTGTTTAGTATAATTATAACATTCTCATATAGTTGGGGTGTCAATGGGTTTGAGCACATATCTCGAAAATATGTGAGCCTGAGCTTAAATGAGCTGACTCGATGAGAGTTCACAACCGAATAAGAATAATATTATTATATATTATATACAAAACTAAATTTCTAATTAAGAAAAAAGAAGACTATAAAAACTGGTAACAAAACACATCGTTTCTTTTTGTCTATGCTGTATGGATCTTTTTAACATTTGGCTTTCCTATGTGTTTATCTTTTATTATTTTTTTTATTAGTTTATCTTGCAACGTGAATTAAGTATCATTGTATTGTGTATATTTGTATTCTCGTTAAAATTTAGTCTCATGACTCATTGTGTTTACTATGCTCTCTACATTTTTTTGCTAATATAAATTTAACTCATGAGCTTAGCTCAAACTCACATTTTTAATGTGAGCTGAGCGTGAGCTATGCCAAACTCGGCTCACATATCTCGATTGACACTCCTAGTTGCGAGTTGCACTAGTTTACTTTTTTCTAAAACCATGTCTTTGGGAAAATTAATCATGTTCTCTATTTTATCTTTAGTATAATTCGAACTTCCTTAAAAAAATAAGTGTCGTACTGTTTAAACTGTAATTCGTTATCGCATTAGAGTATAAATGTTAATTACTTAGTATACTTCTAGCTCATGAATTTAGTTTAGTGTAATGATTTTCCTACACATAACTTTATTAGTGTACTAAATCATGTAAAAAAAAATGTATCAAAAGATTCTGAGCGAAGAAAAATAAAATAAAAAGAAGTACATGATTATTGAATATGAGAAAATTAAGAAAAAAATGTAATTATCTATATTTTTTCTTCCTCTAATATAAACTCTTTGAGCATCTCTCTAAAATGTCTTCAAGATTCAAGTATTTTCTCAACATATTTTAACCAAAAAAAAATTAGAAATTCTTTTATACCAAATTTTTATAGGGTTAAATGCACTAAATAACCATTTACTATTTCACTATTTTGAGTTAGAGGCCAAAACAATTATCTTTTAGCCTTTTGGCCATAAAAAATTTACGGGCTGTATCATTTAAACTCAGACCAAAATTTCAGCGATTTTTTTTGAACCCCCCCCCCACCCCCCACCCACGTGCCGGCAACGTGAGGGGCATTTTCGTCATTTTCTTTTCTTCTTTCTTCTTCCCAGCAAGGATACAAGGAATTGGTGATGCAGGAAGCAGTCAAAATCCCATTTTTTTTTTATTTTTTATTTTTTAGCAAAAAAAAATGGGATTCTTCTTCCAAATCACTAAAAAATCACCACAAATCACCAAAAATCACCCTAAATCTCCGCTGCCCTAATCCCCAAATCCCATCTCCGGCAAATTAATTGAAGCATTTTTAAGAGATTGGGGATTTGGAGATTAATTTTGAAAGTGATTTCCGCACCGTTCGATCTCCAATTCTTCATTTCAGGTGGAAATTAAATAAATGAATGTTCAAGTGGATTTAAAAGTGAAATTCTCCAATTCTTCATTTTGAAAGTGATTTCCGCACTATTCTCCTGCTGATTTTTGGTCAATTTCAAGTGGAAATTTAAAAAAAAATGAATGTTCTTCACTGGAAGGGCCTCGTCGGAGAAGATGAAGTCCGGTTCCAGTGCGGAACAAAACACGTTCCATACTTGCGGAACAACTAATAGCCGTCAGATTTAGAATCGAACGGTTGAGATATTTTAGCTTATTAATACTTATTTTTCTAATGTTTTAAGTAAAATTATTTCAACCGTCCGATTATAGATCTACAGCTATTAATTGTTCCGCACGGTGTGGAACATGTTTTGTTCCACTCTCGAACCGGACTTCATCTTCTCCGACGAGGCCCTTCTAGTGAAGAACATTCATTTTTTTTTAAGATTAATTTACCTCTTTCATTAAGATTCGATGAAATTGTTTCAGTGGAATCAAAATTCAATGGATTCAATGGTTTCAGAGGAGGGGTTCTATATGCAATAAGAAATGTCAGTTCTCTCCTCCTGATGATTATACTTTACGGATTTGTTTATTGTTGGCCGGAATCTAATTTTCTGAGAGGAGGGTATGAAGGTATTAATACAAGGAATTGGTGGTGGTGCGGGTAAGGAGAAAGAAGAGCAGGATTTTTGTGATGGGAAAGATGAACAGGGGCAATTATTTCTGCTGGTAGGGTCAGGTTATGGGGTAAATTAGTCTTTTTACATTTTCAGTTAAAAAATGAATAGAAAGTTGCCAAAATTTTGGCCTGAGTTTAAATCATGCAGCCTATAAGTTTTTTACGGCAAAAAGGCGCGAAAATAATTGTTTTGGGTCCTAACCCAAAATAGTGAAATAACAGTGGCCATTTAATGCATTTAATCCATTTTATATGTTATAGTTTTGTATAAAACACAACTTAAATATCAATTTTTTTTGTAAGGAATGAGATTTGCTTGGATTGGGTTAGATTTTAGTCCAAGTCTCATACAAATCTCAAATCCAACCAAATTCTAAATGATTTAAAACTTCTGGTTTCATTTCCAGACTCAACTCAAAGACACTTTAGACCCCATTCTCAAACTTAGACCCAACATATACTCAATCCAAGCAAACCCGATATCGACTCTGCTAATTAGCTGCTGCAAAGCAACAGTAATAAGTAGTTTTTACTGTGATAGAAATAACTCTGTAAATATTTTGACACCAGGAAAATAGTGAAAGTTTCTATAAACTTATAAGAAACTTTGGCTTTCTACCTTTCTATCAAAATGGCACCTACCCGGCTACCACCTGCAAATATTCCGGCAGTAGCTTCACAAAATAACAAGGAGATGTTCTTGATCTTCACTTATGCTACCTTAGAAATTACATGATCGCGACAGTCAACTGAATCCTGGAGGTAAATCGGGATCATCATCGCTGCCATTATCCGACCGCTTCTGCTCTACAGCTTCAGAAGTTCCAGGTGGTGGGCTCTTACTCGCTCGACTAGGCTCTGATCTATCTCCCAAGTGATATGTCCCTTGTATAGATTCTTCTCCTGTTTTATGAACGGGAGACTTAGACTTTTTGCGGCTCTCCTTGGGTTGACCATTCATGTCGTTCTGACTATGATCCCGTGTACTGGACCCTGGTGGTTTATTTGGCTCGCCCTCGGACAATCTTTCAACCAGAGAACTGTTATTTTCATGTCCCTTCTGTACAGGCAATAGGCCTGACTGAGAAGATGATTCACCAAATTCATTCACCCTGGGGTTTAATAGCTTACCGTAAACTGATTGCACAGTTTCCATTATTTCGGCTTTCATTCCATCACCAGATCTGATTACTTTCCAGACGCTATCAGAGATTTGGCTCGTGACTTCATTCCTAGGAAAATGAAAATAAAAGATGGACCAGGTGTTAGTTCTGAGTCATACATAGATACGTCTTGCATTATGGATCACAAAAACTACCAATAGCTCTATAGAATAGTAAGACAACAATATGCATAGAACAATGACAAAATCACGATTGCTCCGTACATTATTGAACTACTATAACCTACTAAAATCAAAATTTTCAGAATTGCAATATATTATAAACGTACCCTATTTCTTGATGTATGGCATCGGAGAGCTGACGAGGTTTCATATTTTCAGCACCAGGACGGTTAAGTGCAGCTGATTGCTTTACCTTTGATATAATATTACTTCGCAATTCTCCCTGTAAGAAATATTGCCATGTTCAGACCAACTCGTGACCAATGTCAATGCAGACATAGAAAATGAAGAGGGATTCCAGGATCTCGACACAACATACTAAAAAGTGGCATTTCTAGATACTATCAGATAAAACGGAGGCATAACCATGGGTGTTATTTTTGTCCAAGATGCAAAATATTCATCATACGGTGTCAGAAATTTCAAGAGATTAAGCTCTCACATAAAATATACTGACAGTCGTATCAATATGAGGCAATGAAATAATTAAATTAGCCTTTAAGACTTGGTCATTATAAGATCTTCAGTCTTCTTAGGAGAAACGATATACTGAGGAACTGATATGAAGGACATAATTTGTGAAGCCATACATGTCTGAACCTTCTACAAGTCTAATTGGAACTGCGACCATGCAAATCAGCTTCAGAACTTCCTGCCAACGTCTAAAATTTCCGTAACCATTATAATGTTAGCCCCCAAAAAATAAGCATTACTATTCCGACCCTCCCACAGAATTTCCAAACACTTGAAATTCCGGACTGTGTACTCTTGTTCTTTGAATTATGAGGTGGGCAAAAGAATGAAAACTGAGCGTGCAATTTAATTTTTCAAAGGATACTTCCATGTTACTAAGCTAAAAATCTTAATATAGGCACGGAAAATGTATGAAATGTTCGAGACTATAATATTATCCACCAGGTAAAGTGAATTATAAGAACTACAGCATAACATTCATGATTCTAATGTTTCTAGGTCTATGAAGATAGTATCTTTTGCAAAAGCGAATACATCCCCACAATGCTCCTAACAAGTAATTTTTATTCTTGTTAACCAAACAAGTTAAATATGGAAAGAAGAGGTTTATCTAAATGCCAAACTAACTCTGATGATCATGAGCAGTACCAAGTCATGCCAACATAATTTTGATAGTGATTCTCTACCTACTAAGTTCCTAATAGACCATATCGGAAAAATAAAAGAAGGAAAATCAATACACTATGAAAACAAAAACAGAAGTTATCACTGCTGTTGTAAGGATTTAGACACTAGTTACCCTTAGTCTTCCCTTTTCCCTTTCAAACTATCTACTTTCACGGTCTCCCACGTAGGTCTACTGAGCAATGGAAAGGACAATCTCAAGATCCGAACTTTATGATTCCTGCGCCATTTATTGTCATGTAGTAAATCAATCTACTGAGATAGAATAGCCGAACCATAATGCTGAAAGAATAAGAAGAACGAATACAAAGGATGGTAATATCACATCGAATACTTGAAGGCCTCAATCTACATTTACAGCTTGTCTTGGGCGTACAGAATTTGCTGAATGATACGCTCAACAAGGCAACAATACGACATGGTGTCACGTGTAACTAAACTAATTTGGAAACTGTTAAAGTTCTAAACTTTTCTTTTCCCCAAAATAACTTTATGCTACTACATATCCTATCCTCAACAAAACAAAAGGAGGAGAGTTCCTTCGACCAAAAGAAGGCTACCGCAGTTGGCACAGTATTTCCCACTCAAAACTATAGGTCAAGGGTTCGACACTCCTTCGCATTCATGTCGGTGATTCATGAGAACCTTATTTAGATTTTAGCCTGCTCTTAATCAATCAATAACCATGGGATTCATACTATGCCATAAAACATATTACTATAAGAAAACACCAACGTGCATTTGTGCTCCACTTCTGAACGTTCTCCAATACAAAATTCTTCCTTTGGGCCACAACTCCTCTTACAAATAATTCAATTCACATGACAGAACTTCTCAAACAAAAAGTCAATCCAATTACAGAAAAAGGTCGTACACTGTGCACAAGGTTCCCAGCATCAACCGTGTATGAGGAAGTTATGTTCCGATGTACACATACTTACCCTTATTTTTTTATAAAGAGGTTGTTTCCGAGGATCGAACCCATCACCTAAACACTTGATCATCGCGTCAAGCACGAACTTCAATCCAAGCACATACAGTTTTTACAAAATACAATAGCATTAACAAATTTCAAATTAAAAGAAAAAAAAATTAACAGATTACAAATAGCCTAAAAAAAATTAAAATTCAGTAAAAAAACAGAAATTAAATTCAAATTAGCAAATTTAACCTAGCTAGCAAAGCTTGTATCTTTTTTTAATAACCAATAAATAATACTAAATTAAAAAAAGCTTACATCGTGTTTGAGCTGACGAATGACTTTAAGTCGGAGCTTATCGAAATCTCCGTCGTCTTTGAGTTTCGTTAACACTTCCTCCGCCGTGATTTTCCTCTTGTTTACGCCGTTTTCCATATAATTTTTTTTTGTTTTGCAGAAAATTCTTTTATATTTCTATCAAATTGATTGTAATTTACTGTGAAATTGTGTAAAAATTTTGGATTTTTTTTGAAGAATTGGAGAGACGATGATGAGAGAGAAATAGTAATAAACACTGAGCTGTAAGAACTAAGAAGTATAGATGAACAAGTCCAGAAAGACATGAAAGATGAGGGGGGAAAATCATTAGTATTGGAGAATTTCTTTTCTAGTTTCTTTTACTTTTGATAAATATTTATATGAGCTGGCACTTCAATTTTAGTCATTGGATATAATTATTTGCTTTTTTCTCTCGATAGAAGAATAGTTAAGTAGAAAAAAACTACCAACACAAGTTGGCTCAGTTGATAAGGATTTAACACGTCCTTATAAAGGTCAAGTGTCTAATTCAAATTTCTGGCCAGTGAAGCTGTGTTATTGGGTTATCTCGAAAGCACTCTTATAGTCGACATATATGGTCCCCTGCAGCCCTGCTACGACCCAGTGATGGTGATCGCCCAAATCCACCCAAACTTTAATTTACCAAAAAAAAATAAGTAGAGAAAAACTCCGTATATAAGTAAATATTTTTCTTTTTCTTTTTTTGTCAATAAATTTTTTATTTTAACTTGTTTTTTTATACATAAACTATTTCAATTTACTATTTTTGTTAAATTTGTATGAAATTGATAGTTTTAAGATACTTTTAATCACATGTTTTGCATATATCCAAAGTGTTAAAGACTTAAATTGACAAAAATATCATTAAGACTGGTAAACATATATAGAACATGTGTACAAAAGTGAATTGAAATCACTAGTTTTACACTATTTTGACAAAATGAGCAGTTCAAAAATAGTTTATTTATATAAAAAGATAAAATAAAAGTTTACTGACAAAAATAAAAAAGTAAAAATTGTTTATTTATATATAAGGGGTTTTCTCTTTAAGTATAACATAATACTTGAGCGTTTTTTGTTGGACGTAAAATTTCATATAGTGAAGTAAAGCATACGTTTCAGTGGTAGCTAATTCATCTATCCTATTAAAAAATGAAGAACGCCAAGGTATATGTATATTGCCTCGCAAAGGAAGAAGAATGCCCAAGCAAGGCAGTGCCACACAATTTTTTACCTACTTGCAAGGTATTTACACATCGCCTACCAACACAACCCTCACGCTAACATCGATAATTGAACATTTGACATTTATAAACACGTATTAAATTCTTACTAATTGAGCCAACTTGTGTTGGTTCCATTGTTAGATATGCTCTTATAACATATAGGGAAGTCAATCAAGCTATGTGAGCCGAGCTTTGTATAGCTCACATAAAAATTGAAAAGTTCAGCCCGTAAAAGCTCACAAATCTTGAGTTTACGCTCAGCTCACAATTTTATGTGAGTTCGAGCAGCTCAAGAGCTAAATTTATATTAGCAAAAAATCAAAAAGTTTGTAGAAAAATACTTGAATACAATGAGCCATGAGTCTAAATCCCGACAAGAACACGAATATATATAATACAATGATACTTAATTATTGTAACAAAATAAACTAAAAAAAAAAGATAACCAAAGATAGGGTTTGAGAATGAGAGAAAATAAACTATACGCTTTGCAACAAGTTTTTATAGGTCTTTTTTTTTAAATTAGAAATTTAGTATTCTATATAATATATATAATTATATTATTCTTATTCGAGTGCGAGCTTTAATCGGGTTGATCGGGATCAAGCTGACGCTCAGCTCACATAAAATTCGAGCTTGAACATTGAGCTCACGCTCAATTCACCTAAGCTCACGCTCATATTTTTTCGAGTTATGTGAGCCAAGTTCGGACCTGAACCCGTTGACACCCCTAATAACATATCACAATAGATGCAATATGCGTGGAAAAAAAATTAAAATAATGAGCAAATACCCACTCCTCTGTCTTATTTGTTTTTTGGGTTAAGCATAAAGAAGAGTTGTGATTATCTAGCACAATAGGAGCAACATATATGTAGGCAACACTCATTTTACTGTACAAATTTGTTACCCCCCATGCCAAAAAATTACAACAAATTTTTACCCTAGGGAAATTTTATTGTATTGTATAGATCACAACTATTCCATTAACACAACATTTAACTAGTATTAACTCCCCAGTGCCAGGAGTTTCAAATAGGTAACTTCAAAGCGATGCGCCACATTATTAAAATGAATCGAGTCTCTCCCCGGTTCATGGTACATTGTCTCACCTCACTCATTAAGCTGATAATCATATAGCCCTTGCTTGGAGAAAACGGCTATCTTCTTGGTGAACGGTGCCAAAGTATTTTCTTTGAACTGCTGTCCAACTCCCTGCAAAACAAGTTATCGGATCACATAAACAGTTTTGTTTTGCAGCAAGAATGACTGGGAAAACAAAAATCGTCATGTACATACGAGTCATCAGAATTTGCTTTACTTGATGATGACATTTGAATATTGGAGGATGGTCCAGCAGCCTGCTTAATAAAACATCATTTTTTTCATGAAAATTCAAAAAGAAAGAAACAACAAACTCTAAACCAAGCTCCCATAAACAAAACCTTGACAGTAAAGTCGGAGACTGGCAAAATCGCAGCTGTAAATAAAACGATTTTGAACACTAGTAGATCTACGTATTTATAATGACATTTCACTAATTCTCACATATTTCAACCGAATAAACCATTTATAGTACGTTGGACTTTGTAAATGGTAAAAAAGAGAAAAAAGTTACTGTACATATCAAACTGGATATTATAAGAGATACAAAAAGATTACACTCTTTATACACAGCTGAGAATCCTTACAAATTTGTATAGCTTCTTATTCAATCTGCTATGAGCTTCCAAGTATTCTTCATAACTCTGCAAAGTCAAAAGGGACAGAAAATTACCAGGAACAAAATTTGGACATGTTCTTGATAGATTCTATGAGAAACACAATCTACATAAGAAAGAACATGAAGGATAAATTGGTATGAACAATAAGATAGATAAAAACAGAACTAATATCTACAATCATCTCTTCATAGACCCGAATAAGCTTTATATTAAATTCTAACAAAATCCCAACTCAGAAATGTGAGACTATGGTCCTCTCAAAATCCCAACTTAGGTACTGTAACTATGGTCCTCAATCTCAATGATAACATGAAAATCTTAATCTATACTGCTACGCCCTGCGAATCAATCAACTTCGACATCCTAACATACTTATGCGCTCCCAACTCCAGGGTCATCATTAACAAGCAATAGTACTTCTAAAAAGCTACTCCCTGACGGAAATTGAATGTCCATTTTTTGTGCTTTTTGTACAGAAAAGTGGATACTCAATTCCAAATGGAGAGAAATTCTGTGACATATCTAGTGCTTGATTCCAGTATTTTAGCTTATGATAATGCTCCTCACTCGTGTGAAAAGAAATAACCAAAATGCAGATATTGTCAAGGTAGAAATGTTAAGAACTACCAAAAGATTGCGAGTTTTCAATCCTGCCTCAACAGATATAGCCAAAGTACGTAAAAATCTTGTGTATTTCATATCTCCAAACAATGTAAAAAAATTCCAGTTCCTTCTTCCTTTTGAAATATTCTTTAAGATTTAAGTAAGACAGTGTACCATTTTGAGAATATCATCATCAGTGAGAGTACTAGTTAGGGGGCTTCTTTTAGCTGACAGACCCCAAGAGTCAAATCGAGCAGATGCATCTTGGTCCATGGGTATACTGCCAAGACTCCCACCTAATACAAGATTATTCAACTTTACTTTTCGAATGACCAAATTCAAAGAACCAATTCTTAGGAGGAAATATACCAGTTGAGCCCTGATGTCCTAGATGAAATCTACTTGCATCAGCTTGATGTTGGTAGAAATGCGGATAAAATGTAGGTGCCAAATGCATAGGTGCGAATTCTTGAAAGGGTAAGGAACTAGATGGCTCCAAGTAAGGCCTTCCCGAAGGAAGATCATCCCTGGAAAGATCACCCATGGACAATCTCAGGAGAGTATATAGACTTACTAACACTCTGTTTAGTTTTCAGAATTTTTTACAAAAATGTAAACCTTTGCATGCTGACATCCGCATCATCCTTCCCATCCAAGAGATCACAAAGGGCTTCACCAATATCCTCAGGTAACTCCTGGAAAGAAAATACATTACTCAAGCCACAAAACAGGAGAATTTTCATGCCGACAAAACACAACAATTTGGAGTAGGATATATTTCCCCTTTTCGTTCTTTCTTTTAGTCTGTCTATGAATGTGGGAGAAGGTAGGATAAGAAAACCATAACTAATACCTGGCAATCTCTACTAATTTTGACAGGTTTATAGTCATTCAATGGATTTTTGAGATGAAGAGTCTTTTGAAATGGTAAATCATGTAACCGCAACCATTTAACTCTAAAACTGCGCCCCCAGGGATTATTTCCACCAGTTCCTTGGCTCCAGACATTGTCTCGTCTCCAACTAATGGATGACACCATCTCGGCATACCCTTGGAAGAACCCACTTGTGTTGACACTGAATATTAGAATTACTTTACCAGAACTCTGCAAGATAATTATATGCTTGTAAGCTGTAAAACTTGACGGAATGTTCATGAACATGTCTAGGAAGACTATAAGCGTCCTTACGTGAAAGGCTTCTTCTAAAATAGGCTCATTCATGATTTGAGTAGCCCATATTCCTTTCTTAATCGATAACTGAAGATTTTGGTGGTTCAAACTCTTGATAATGAAATATCTTTTATTATGAGATTTACATCTTTTATGTTCAGTTGAATTTTGAAGCTTCTGAACTGAAGGCTCTTGCTCTTCTGCTCGCATTTGACAAGGTTCCTCGTTAGCTCTATAGCCAGGGCTCTCTAGTAAAAACATTATCATGTTACACGCCTTCTCCATACAGAATGCAAAACTATTTCATTTAACTAGAACGTCAACAAATGAATAATCAATGAAGTTCACAATCTTGGTAAAATGAGAAAGTTAATGGCATTCACCAAAAGTTTAGTTAACAATAGATTAGAAAACAGAGTAAATCATTCAGGGAAGATAGCATCACCAAGAATACATAGATTTTCCTTAAAAATGAACAAAAAATTCTCATAGCTCAAGTGGGCCCCGCTGAGTAGGCCACAACATCAACAATGAAATTCTTTCTTGAATGTTGAATCATCTCTATGCACAACTATTAAAAGAACATCTTTAAGATAGAAGAATAAAGATAATTTCTTTAAACTAACTACACTAAACAAATAATAACACAGATCACTATGCTTTGAAAGCAAAAGGAGGGTCACTTGAACCAGATCCCACCGTCTCAGTTTAGGCCTCCAACACTTCTAGAATCCTTCTTCCCAGATAACATCTGCTTCAACTTTCAAGGTCATACATAATTTTTCCCTCATCATCTTGGACTCTTTTATTTAATGAAAAGATACAGAAACCGATTGGAGAAAAGTATGCAACTTTGAACAACATTTTAAACAATCCAACAGTAATCCCTTTTTTAATCAAATTCAAATATTTCACCTCCAAAATACAAAAGAACAAAAACTTATAACCAAAATTACACATGTTTTCTGTTCTATTTAACAGTGTTGTAAAAATCGGCCTAGTCGACCGATTAGTCGGTAGTCGGCCACCTACTGCCTAGAAATCCAAAAAACCGGGTAAAAAATCGGGTTTGAAAAAAATCGGATCTAGTCGGTCAAAATCGGTTGACCGTTTTTTAAAAAATCCTTCTTCTGCTCAAAAAGACAGAGAAATTAATTTTAAAAAAAAAAATCTCTGCCCAAAACGACGTCGTTTTGGGGAGAGAATTTAAACAAAAAAAAACCTAACCTTTCAATTTCAATCTTAGTTTTAAAAGGCGCGAAGTGCACCGAGGCGCGAGGCAAACGTTCGAGTCGAGCGCACCATGGACACGAGGCGCAATTCTTTACTAAAATTCTTATATATTGGAGATGGTGATGAATCTTTATTCAGAACAAGGTATGGGTGAAAAGATTAGAAAAAAAATAGAGAAGAGAAGAGAGATGACAACTTTTTGTATAGTGAGATTTTGTTTTTCTTTTGAAATAGTTGTTTTTAATTTTTTTTTAAAGAGAGGGGTCTGGTCAGCAGACTTTTTTTAAAGAAAAAATGAAAAAATAACTATTATATGGGTCTGGTCAATAGACCATTCCGTTAAATAAAAAAACCATTGATTTAAAGGAAAGAGAAAAAACAAATCAATGGTCCAAATCTTCCTCTCTAAAAAAACCCTAGCCCCTCATCTTCTAACCCTAGCAGCCGCAGCCAATCAATTCTTCTCTATTCTCAGAAAAAACCCTAGCAGCCCATCCCTTTTTCTTCTCTCTACAATATCACCATTCTAGAAAAAAAACACCAGAGGATAAAGGATAGAAGAAGAGAGACAGAAGAAGAAAAAGAGAGACCGGAGAAGAGGAAGAGAAACGTACCTGGAGCTTCTGCGACTCGCCTCTCTGCGCCTCAGCCGCCTCCCTCGCGCCTCAGTAGCCTCATGGACACCACCTCGCCTCAGATCTCGGAGGCGTTTTCATGCTCGCCTCGCCTCGCCTAGCACCTAGGCGCGCCTCAGGCACGCTTTTTTAAACCCATATTTCAATCGTCTTGTTCCTCTTCTTCCAAAAAAAAAAATTCGTGACTTCTTCTTCTTCAACGCACCAAAACGTCGACTGCGGTGCTTCCGGCTCCGTGCCTCCCGTGCTCCGAGCCTCCGACGACTACGGTACAAGGCTGAACTTGCTGTTAATTTGATTGAGTTTCCTCCCAATTGACTGAACTTGCTGTTAATTGTGAAGTTATGTATGTTAATGGAGATAGAACCTCTTCCGTATCATCATCTTCAATTTTTTTTTTTAAAGTTGAAAAATCTTCTTGAAAATGAGAAGGGATCATGTGGGTTCTTAGCCATGATTGTCCTTATCTTATGGGATCCATTGCAATTTAGAAAATACATTGTAATTTAGGGTCGTCAACTAGTCCCCTACTAGTCCCTGACTACGCCGACTAGTCGCTAGTCCCCTATCTACCGCCCGACTAGCGACTTCTACAACACTGCTATTTAATAGCTTCAGCAAGCCCAAGCATGAAACAATGGCTCATGTAATGGTCTTCATAGAGTACAGAGCTATGAACTCTTTACTAAATGTTAAAAATGGGCTTAGACCTAACTCATTCCCTCAAAAGGTACCTCAAGAAGAGAAGGAATGCCCAAGCCTTATATATGCAAATATGCTCACAAGCTAGCCGATGTGGGATTCTCAACACACCCCCTCACGCCCAGGGCTGGACATCTGTAGCGTGAATATAAATGGGGGCCCAACATCGGAATAGGTGGCTCTGATACCATGTTAAAAATGGGCTTAGACCTAACTCATTCCCTCAAAAGGTACCTCAAGAGAGGGAGGATTGCCCAAGCCTTATATATTGCAAATATGCTCACAAGCTAGCCGGTGTAGGATTCTCAACACTAAAGTTCAACCGTCTAATCCCCTTCACGTTTACTTCAAACTGGGAACTAAAAGAAGAATATACTCGATAAATGTTGTACTTCCGCTATTTAAATCCCTAATTCACAAGTACAGCATTTGTATTACAAGAAAGGAGAATAGCGACCTTCAACTAATCACTCTATTTGCCAATAAAATATCACCTTAAAATCACTAATCTGAAGCATTATCAGTGACACTGTTTATTTACAATGGACTTGCTGCAATCAGAACATCACTAAACAACAGCTACAACATGATTATAGACTAAAATGACTGTAGCATCAATAATGATTCACTTGCATGTTTAAAGGATAGAGTAGAAAAGGAAAAACTGCTGAATACAATATCTTCTCCTAGCAAACACCCCTCAAGAAAAGAACAAGCATAAGCACAAAGCAACCAATAGCCAAATTCAGCTAATATCTATGTTAAGAAGATTTAATAAAGTATTAGCATCAGTAAACCTGGATCATCCAGATTTCTCATGTCATTTAAAGAAACATTTTCTTTGGTAGTATCAGATGACATGCCTCGTTGACCTTGACCACCTAAATTTATATTAAAGAAACAAAGAAAAGAAAATTAATCAAAAAAGGCAAAGTGGACATGACAACGACACACATCATTTACGGACAACAACAACAACAACAATAGCATAACTCATTAACCCATCATTAACGGAAATAAGCTAAAATGGACAGTGGATGGAAGGATGCATCAAAGGAAACAAAAATAAATCATAAAAGAAAGATATAGTTCTGCCCTGTCACTGTCCACAAAAGGTACAAGCAAGGCATGAACTTCCACACTAAATCGTTACAGTAGAATTATTGTCTCTATACTTCCAGTAAGGATGTTTTGAGTGTAGGCAAACTTTGTCTGAACCAAGGAAACCAGCCAAACAAAATTAAATCAGTTCTTCTTATGGTTTTTTGGCGTCTTTTCAGTTTGTATCTCAAATTAAGCCCAGTTCAATTCCCTGAAATGTAACCAAATTGAAAGAAAATGCTATATTTGGTATCTAATTTTAGATGCTGAAAATTCAATGCTATATGTTATCAAATACGATTCCCTCGTATTTAGTAATAAGCCAAAAATAGTCAAATTTCCCAAAGTTTCCAAAATTTCAGGTATTTTTTTTTTTTAAATGAAAGTAACTTTTCAATCGCCAGAGGAATCAAAACGAACCGAACATAACAGAATATTGGTATGGATGAGGCAAACTTTTCCCAAACAAACTTTTAGAAGAGAAACTAAATCTAGCCAACCTATGAACACCGCTAAATGCTGTTGGAGAACTCCACAATCAAATCATCAAGATGAATGACAAAGCAAGAATTAATGGTGAATGCTGAAGCGAAAACTCAAATCCAATGAAAAGTCCAGAGAAATGCCAAACAAAAAGTTTCCTTTTATTCCCCAATTATTTGGATTCTTTTTACCACAATTAGAAAAAGAAATACCATGATTCCAAAACAGACATAACAGTTTATTCCTCTTATCAAACTACACTTAAAACCTCATTAAGTAGCAAAGACCAAAAATGAAAATTTTCCAATAAATTGTTAACAGGCAGCCACAAAAGGAAACAAACATCACATACACATCCAAGAGGAGAGAAATTACAAGCGATTAAAACATTTTGGAGTTGTAAGAGAGCTTACCCATGGAGTGCTGAAGGAACAAAGAGAAAAGGGGGAACTTGAGAGAAGAAACACAAGGGGCGTTAGTAGGGTATTTATAAGGAGGCGCGACTGTGCCCTACCGATTAAAAGTCCAAGTACCAAATGATAGAGTATAGCAATTTACGACACTAGTGCATTTCTTTTCTCGCACACTCTATTGGTCTGTCTAGCCATTTTATTCCCCCCCCCCTCCCCTCCCCTCCCCTCCCCCTTTCTTTTATTACCCCTATCTTTTCACTTCTAAGAAAAAAGTTCTAAGAAAAACAAAAGAAAAACTGAAAAAGTCAAATTTTGGGACAGAGATGACCGGCAACATAACTAGCTTTACAAATTTAGAAAATAACAAAGACCGCTGAATGATTTTGCATAAAGAGCTTTAGAAAGAGAAACAAAAATATGTGGATAAGTGAATAGATTAGAATCATTAGATATAAAGAAATGCAAAGCTTAAGCAATTTCCCTACATTCACTCCACCGTTGCTGCCATATCATTTTTAATTATGAACTAGACTGAAGAAGGGGAAAACTACAGCACTAATTGTCAAAATTGAAAAGAATATAGTTTTAGACCTTACGATAAGTTTGGTTAGGTTGAAAAGCGGAAGTATAGGAAGAAATGAATTGTTTGAGTAATCAACCAAGTGTGATAAATGCCACCAAACATCAATAAAAGCCTTGCTAATTAGATTTGATACACAAATATCTCATCTGAGATTAAATTTGAAAGTACTTTACTCTCACTCAATACACATTTTCCGTCCAGTGTGATTAAAGTTGTTTCATGATTAGATTCATGAACACACCTGATCAAAACTAGCAAACTCAATAGAAGCTAAGTAAATTAGATTGTGTAAACAAATTTTACACCAATCCTGATTTTTAAAACTTTGAAACTACTCTAACCTCACTTGTTAGATATTGTCGAGAATGACCACATTATTACTTATTCTTGAGGATTTTTTCGTCCCTGGACAGTTCCTATTAGGGCAAAGACAGAACATGAGCAGAACAAAAACAACATTAAGACACTGATTTTTGGTCAATAAATAAAATCTCTCATCCCTTTGCTAGCATTCTCTGCTCGGCAAGCAATGCTAGCCTCCTCCATTTTCCACAACTCCACGACTATATAGAACACTCATCGCTACTGACACTTGCCTCTGTAGTAATTTCTTATATTGAACGTTTCCTACTTCTAGTCTAGTCCGTAAATTGAATTACTCAACAAAAACTAATTAAGAAATACCATATTCCCAAACAAAATAACAAAACTTCCATCCTTACCTTACCATACAAAATCCTAATTTGACTATTAAATTACGTAAAAACACAGTTCTACCAACTTCCACGGACACTTGCCTCTTTGTTGATTTCTATGCCTCCTACTACCTAGTCAATAAACTGAATTACTCAAAGCAATCAAATTAAAAAAAAAAATACAATATTCCTTAAAAATAATAACTTAACATAGTCTGATAGTCTATTGAAACACTAATAATCAAGCAATACCTCCAAAAAGCAAAATTTTCCTCCTTACCTTACTACTCCCCCATCTCAAATTATCTGTCCACTTTGTGTTTTGCATGAGAATTAAGGTTTAATCAAATTCTATAATAGTATGATATGATAAAATGTCAAACATGACCCCATTTAATTTTACTCACAATTTAATTTTATCTTCTGTTCTCTCTCCATTCTTCTATCTCCAACATTCAATGTAAGTGGTAAGATTGAAAAAATCATCGTTAATGAGTCCTTTATTTAGAAAGTGGTCACTTAATTATGGACAAATTAAAAAGCAGATGTAAACATATAATTTGAGACAAATGGAATATACAAAAACTTAAATTCACCATCAGATTACGTAAAATCACATTTATACGAAGTTCAACAGAGCGAAAAAACACAAAAATCCACATAGTTAGGCAACATTAATAATCAAACAATGCCTCCAAAAAAAAACAAAAATTTCCTCCTCAAATTACCATACAAAAGCTTAAATTCGCCGTTAAATTACCTAAAAACACAATTCCATAAACTTCAACATATATAAACAGTGAAAAAACACAGAATTAAGCAATAACACGAGAGATATTGAAAATTAACTGAAGCAGGAAAAAAAAACGAGAGTAGTACCTTAATACAGTGGTGAATGAGTGAGGGCGAAAAGTGGAAATTTGGAGCAGAGGAACGAGAGAGTATTCTTCTTGGTCTGTGCCCTAGTTTTCCAGCAGAAACCTTTTTTCGTAATTCTGTACTTTTTGTTCAAAACGCCTTATTTTTTTCTTCTGTCTGTCTACTTACTGTACTATAGAGTTGTAATTTTGAATCTGCGAGTATAACCTAATTGATGTCAGAGTGGTAAATTGTGTAAAAGTATGCAGGATCGATTCTTGACAGAAGCAGTGTGTAAATTTCAATCCTCCAATACTGGATCGCTCGAGTTACATCTTCCAATTACTCTGTTGGATTAGAGTGTGGGGTGCGTGGGTATCACTTTTTTTGGGTAGAGAGTTGTAATCTCGAACTATGTTCGTTCGAGCTCACTCTTATTACGTTGTATTAGTGTCGAACATAAATTTATACTCCCTCCGTCCCAAATTATCCGTCCAACTTTAACAAATACACGAGTATTAAAAATTTAGTGATTTTGATAATAAAATATAGGTAAAATCTAAAATAATCCTCATTAATTTTATTAAACTCATTTAAACTTTACATATTTCTCTCTCCTTCCTCTCACGTAACATCCAACTACATTTTAAATATGTGTTGAAAAGTGATCATTTAAATTAACTAAGAGTATTCAATGAGGAGTTGGAAGAAGGGTAAATTTGGAAAAACTATCACTAATATATATTTCATTTAAAAAGTGGACAGTTAATTTAGGACAAAAAAAGGAAATATGGACAATTATTGGGACGGAGGGAGTACTTGGAGAAAATCTTCTAATATAAACGTAAACTCTTTTTCTTTTTCTTTTTTTTTTTGTAAATAAATTTTTATTTTAACTCTTTCTATATATAAATTATTTTCGAACGCTTTTGTAAGTTTATAGAAACTAGTGATTTCCCGCCATTTTTAATCACTTGTTTGCACATATTCCAAGTGGTAAGGACATTTATTGACAAAAATATCCTTAAGACTAGCAAACATGTACATAGCACATGTTCAAGATTGGCTTAAAAACACTAATTTGACAAAAATAGTAGTTCAAAAATAGTTTATATACAAAAATAATTAAAATAAAAATTCACTGACAAAAAAAAAACTAAAATTATTTGTGCATATAGGGAGGTTTTCTCCTTATACTTAATTGATTAAAAAAGAACATAATCTTATTCTTGAGTTCGTAAGAGAATAATAAAAATAAAATATTACATAAAAAATATTTATAATTTAATTAAAAAAAATTGGATTCTGGACTTGAGCAACATTTAGGCAAACAAGTTCAAATAGATGTTCATGAATATTTCAAACAGCTAAACAAATGAAGTCGAACAAAATTTAAGACTCGATCGAAAACATACGAACTCAAACACATTGAATTTCATTCGAACTTGAACACGAAATTATGACGTTCGAACTCGTTTACAGGTTGTGTGACTGTGAGATTATTATTTTTTACTTTCTTATTATCTGTAATTATCTATACTACTGCAACTCTTATTTTATTTTCTTATTATCCACCATTGTGTTCTATAACATGGCATTCATCTATGATATGTATTAATCCCTATCTTTGAAAATATAACTCCCTATTCATCTATGTTGTAAAATTTAAGAAAGAAAAAATTAAAATATTTTTTTATAATTAAAATGCTAATATTATTCTCTTAAATATAACTTGTATACCACTACTTCTATGTAAAAGATTAATATTGATATTTTAATTACAAAAACATCTTAATTTTTCTTTCCTTAATTTTCACAACATGTAATGAAAGTCTTATATTTAGGAATGGATGTAATATAAATTAAGAAAGAGAGAAAGACAAGAAGAATTTTACTATTATATATGCACGTTTTAAACACAAAATTATCTCTCCTCATATAATCTATAACCAGTACGGTCAAAATAAAAATTTTATCTTGGTAGGCTACTAAGTTTATAAGTTACATCCAAATTAATGAGTGCAGTACACGTAGGAAAGATAATTGATATAAGTTCAATTCTCTTTCCTACGTGTACTGTATTGATTGGCTTGGATGTAAGTTTTAAACTTAATAGCCTACCAAGATAAAACTACTCCGGTAAAAAAGGTATGCCCGCCCTCCGCGTCCCGTCCCGTCATGGGCATGCCTTAAATGGGGATGGATGGGCATGCCCGCTTTTTTAACGGGCCAACAAAAGGTATGCCCGTACCCGCCAGCCGAATGCATGTGGACAGATGGGCATGTCCGCGACCCTTATTATTAAATTTTTTTATTTTGAAAAATATATATCGAATTTCTAAAAATCAACAAAATGCAGTTCTTTCTCATTCACTTACCGTTTACAATCCTGTAGAGGGGAAATAAAAATCTAAAACAGTTCAAGAATAATCAAATCAAAGTTCACAATATCCAAAATAGTTAAAAGAAAAGATAAGTAATTAGACCATGATATGCTCTAAGAATTGCTAAAACATAAATATTAAGAAGACTCTTCTATATCTTTGCCAAAATAAGGAAAAGATTACTAGATTTTTTTTTTTTGAAGCCCGATTGGGTGGTTGCTCCATATAGGGGAGAAATAACTGCCTCAGATGAGGAGAAGATATCCCTAGAAAGGGAGATTAAAGCTTGCCGCACGCAAATGGAGGGTATCGAACCCAGGACCTCAAGGTCGTGGGCAGGCGCCTGCCCCATTGGGTTAGGACACTTTGATTCCTAGGAAAAATTACTAGATTGAGAAGGCAAAGAAAGTAAATTAATAATAAGACTGACACCCGAGATCCTATGAAACATTGCTTAATAGACAATTCTATATATAATATATGTTTTTTTTGGTTTTTTTTGTGTGTGGCTAAAATAGACAATTCTAGTTTAAATGTCAAAATTAGAGAAAATTGCACATTGATACACATTATGAAGTAAAAATAAAAGAAAAAAGACAGTAGGATTTTCTTTACTCCCTCCATTCCCTATTAATTGTCGTTTAGGAGATATCTAGGTATCCAAATTAATTATCGTTTAAGGTTCTTTTATTAGTTGTCAACAATTTATTCTAATTATACCCTTAATATTTTCCTTTCTTTTCTTTATGACGTAGAAGTGAGAGAGAGGAGGGTGGAGTAATATTGGAAGTTTAGGTGGAAATGACAACTTCCTTAATTTTCTCAAATTGTCTAAAGAGTCTTATATTTAGGAATGGAGGGAGTACTTAATACCTGATGCGGTGATGCCGATTGAAGGATGATGATTTTCTTTGGTCAATTAATCCAATTGACGATGGAGATATGATAAGAGCAGTTTAGGGGGTTTTTGTTTTCTCTTTGGCTCTCAACAGTGAGCAAGAAGATAATGAAGATATATATGACTCTTGTTCGGGTTGAAGAAGACTGAAGCGTTTTATTAATTCTTATCCAAAATTGATAATACAAAAGCGGGCATGCCCGGTTGCAAATCGCCCATACCCGCATTCCGCCCCCCAAAACTTTCTGAAACGACGAATTTTCTATAGGAAAAAATTATTTTTGTGATATTTTCTTATAAATGTTGTATTCCGCCCACCCCACCCCTCCAACCGAAAAAAATAGTAAAAAATCTACCCCCTATGACAAATTCCTGACTCTGACACTGCCAGTGGCGGAGCTTAAAAGGGGCCGGTGGGGGGCAAGAATTTTCAATTTTTTTATATACTAGGTATATATATTTAACAGTTCAGAATAATAGAGCTTTTTTTTTTTAAATGGCCCCCCAAGAATTTTTAATTTTTTTATATACTTGAGTGAAGGCCCAATTTTTTGAGTGATTTCTGCGTTTCAGATTGATTTTTGATGATGATATTGATGATAAATTCTCTAATTTAATTAAACCCTAAGACCTAAATCTTTTTCGGGTCATTAAATTCATCCAATTTTTGCACCAAACAGTTTGTAACTGTGATGATATTAATGACTTCAAAAACTTCAATCAAATCTTTAAAAATCGGGGTAGAAAACTCATTTGATGAGTTCATGAAGAATCAGATTTTTCTTCATGCGCCCCCGGACCCCCTCCCGCTAACGGGCTAGCGGGGACCGCCGTCTGTGTTCCGCTGACCTAAGATTTTGTATATGTATTCGTTACCGTATTTTAATTCTTGATTTTCTTACTCCTGGGACCAAAGGAATAAGGTTGGTCTGCGTATTTTAAAGTATAATTCGTGACAATAGTCTATGCAAAAATAGTCAGGTTTTTCTTCATTTTATAATTTTTTTTGTCATTTTTTTTTAAAAATTAGTTTAATTTTCTTTTCGAATATAAGTGTCATTTAAATTAAAATTTTCTAATAAAATATATAATTCTACCTCAAATATATTATTTTACGCCGTAAGAAAATTTTAGTTCGCCCCCCCCCAAATTCAAATCCTGGCTCCGCCACTGGACACTGCCTACATGGCCCGTTACCCACACGGGTATGCTCGTTGGTACCCGCATTTAAATGGGAATGAAATTCTTAATCCCATACACGCCCATTTATCTCACGGGACAAGCATGCCCGCAAACACATGCCCATTTTGCCACCTCTATTTATCACATGGATAAGGATAATTTTAGAACAATATCCTTAAATTTTGTAAAAATAACTCTTTTTTAATATAAGAATAGTCTAAAAAACCCTCTATTATGAAACATGGGTAGAATTTCATTATATTACTACATTTTATGACAAGGGATTGAATTCTCTAAAATGCAGTTTATCTTTCAATACAAATTAGATGGTGAGAGATATTGATATAAAGTTATTAACTACCACATTAACTTCAAATATGAAATCAGGGTTGGCAAATCTTTATTCTTAAATTATATCTTTAAACAGTTTTAAATATTGGAGATGAGTCAAACCCTATTTCGCAAAGCACCAATTGTGAAAAGTAGACAAAGTATAGCTGATCAATGATCATTGAGCTACCATTCAACAAGAGTCTTGATGGCTTTCTCCTTGTCAAGAAATCAAGAAACTTGGGATTAAATAAATAAATAAATAAAACTTCTTATAAATATTACCCAATGACCACAGTTACAACCACCAACATTTTCCCTCCCAATTGGTCACAAGACTCCAACAATGGTGACTGGTCCAAGCTTGCTTTCATGAAAATCGCCCAGTGGAAGGGTGATATCGTCCCCGTCAAGTACCGCAGGCACAACTTAATTTTACTACAATTTGATACACTATATATATATATATATATATATATATATATATATATATATATATATATATATTACAGTCATTTTCGCTACCAATCACATCCTTCTAAATCCCTACGTGTAATTTTCATGAATTTTTGTTCAATTAATTATTTTATAAAATTTTGATTGGTTGGTTAAATTTTACTTTGGTTGTAAATTATTAATTTGCTTATAAGAGTATCCCACATTGAAAAGTTACATTGTTTTTTGAGTTTGACAATACTATAAAAGAGTGTATTTTGACATGTTTTGATTACAAAATTACTGACATTTTTTCTTTCATTAAACATTACGTTTCCGTGCATAGCGCGGGTATTTTTGCTAGAAAGTCACCCAATCAATTGAACCATAATCACCAGAAAATCGCCTACCAAATGACAACCAAAGGATCTTACTTAGTAAACAAATATACTTCCCCAAAGATAGCCATATAAACTATCACAAAAAAAAGGAAAAACAAATAGTAAAGATTACATGAAAAGAAAATTTCATACCTTAGATATCCTTGATTTGCGGACCACATTTCCATATAAGGTGTGGTGGTTTTCTCTAAGTTGACAGCATGACCTTCCTCGCTAATTGATCATTCATTAAACATTTATATTCGAAGATTTCAAGAGACATCAAATACAACAAGAGAAAAAAGGAAAATTATATGAGAGAATACATGTATTTAAAACAAATTGAAAATTAGAATAAATAGTAGACCAAAAATTGTACCTTAAAAATCATTGATGTTTCAAACCCCTCGAAATTGCAAAGAATGAACAAAAATGGTAAAAAAAGTCAGCGGAGTTGTTATAAAAGGGAACAAACAGTGCGAATCAACGTAACTTTTTCTATAAAGAAAAATTGTAAATTATAAAAGGAATAAACGGAAAAGAGGTTATAATATGAAAAAGAATGTGTCTACAATTCACCTTAATGACAATGAGGGCGGCTCATTTTATGTGATTAAAAATCTGCACTCAAGTTGCTCTGACATTAAAAGAGAATAGTAATAAAAAATGCAAAAATAGTACTCCCTCCATTCCCTATTAATTGTCGTTTAGGAGATATCTAGGTATCCAAATTAATTGTCGTTTAAGGTTCTTTTATTAGTTGTCAACAATTTATTCCAATTATACCCTCAACATTTTTCTTTCTTTATGACATAGAAGTGAGAGAGAGGGAGGGTGGGGGGTAATATTGGAAGTTTAAGTGTAAATAACAACTTCCTTAATTTTCTCAAATTGTCTAAAGAGTCTTATATTTAGGAATGGAGGGAGTATAAAATATTGGAAAAAAGTCAAAATAGAATCATAAGAACTAATTGAATCTTGCTCCAGTAGATGATATTTGAGGATGCTAACCCACTTTCTGGTGTAGTGATACCCTGCACGAAAATATGGGGTATTTAACTATGGCAAGATCTTCAAAAAGAAAATCAAATTTCTCAAACAGAAAGAAGAGAAATAGATGGCATAAAGATTAAAATACCAAACTTGATTAGAACGAAAAAACCAAATATACATGTGATTAGGCTAGGACGAAAATATGGGGTATTTAACTATGGCAAGATCTTCAAAAAGATATATATATATATATATATATATATATATATATATATATATATATATATATATATATATATATATATATATATGTGTGTGTGTGTGTGTGTGTGTGTGTGTGTGTGTGTGTGTCATTTGGTTAGAACGAAAAAACTACAGGAAACATACATTACAATTACTACCACCACAATTACTATAAGAATGGGTGATAACAGTTGCAAAAAAAAAAAAATTTGAAAAAATTATTCTCGTGCATAGCACGGGTCATTATACTAGTATATATATATATATATATTGTTTTACAGACGTTACAAGTTTTTAGACATGTGTTACATTTTATATAATATATGTTTTTCTCTGATTAATATCTCTATTAAGACATTTAATATTTATTTTACGCAATACATGTTACAAAATTACAATATATGTTCGCTTTAAAATTAAGACATTTAATTTATACTAAATTTTTTGTATTCAGCACCGTAGCCGAACCGATAAAAAGACTTGGCTATTATTTCTACTAGACTAATTTTGGTACCCCCGCGAGTAGTTGGGAGTGGGGAACATGTTATCAAAAAACAATTTAGCATTCTGAGGCCCCATTAGGATGAGTTGCCTTCATTCCATATTTCTTAAGCAGGCCATGTTCTTTTTGACTTGATTTCTCATCATAACCCCCACGCTGCACCAAATCATTCCTCCCAAGTCCCAACCTTTTCCACTTGACTTTCTATCCCCAGTAGTGGGAGAGTGTGCATTAATAAGTTTTAATCGAAAACTGCATTGCATAAAATTTAATTTTAATGTACGGTGCGGTGTTGTGTCAATTATGCTGCGGCTAAATACAATTGTAGTAGCAGTAAATTATTTTTTAGTGCGGTCGCGGTATAGAAAATTTTAAGTTAAACCGCACCGCAAAACACATTATATACCTATCTATTTTTTATTTTTAAAAGAATATAGTATATTTACGCAATTACGTTCAATACCTTAAGTCAATCATTAAACTTATTTTAACTACGATTAATATATTCATCTTAGTTAATGATTTTATTCGACTTAGGGTTAAGATATGATTCAAGATGCTATTGGTTGGAATGGATGTTCTGATGAGAACTTTTGATTTATTTTAATTACAATTGGCTTAGAAATTTCAAAGAAAACATATGTATTTTGCTAAGGTTTTCAACTTAGACGTGTATTTACTTATTTATTTGAACTCCATTAAAACTGTGTGATTTTGTTACATGGTTAATGGAAAATTAGCTAATTTCGTCCTATATGTATTTTCGAACTTCCACATCTTGTCATACTTGATTAATTTTATACAAGTTAGTTACATATGTATTTTCGACTTGCCATATTAGTCATTCCGTCCAATTTTTTGACAGAACCCAGTTAAGTCACTCACGTGTTGTTCATGTGCCTTGATTTGCAGGGGTAATTTAGGGCATCTACCTTATTTCCCTCCAAAAACACTCTATAAATACAACGTGCCACCATTTCCCTCTCAAATTGAAGAAAACAAAACTAGGGTTCTTAGAAATAAACCCAAAATGTCTCAATCAATGGACCTAACAATTGGCCAAATTCTACATTATGTCCAGTCTTACTAACACATAAGTTGAGAGTCCCTGGAAGACCACAAAACAAGAGAAGATTGGAGGAGGGTGAGAGCTCCAAAAAGAAGAAGGATTTTCCAACTAGGTCAGTTAATGGAACTTAATAGTTGACAAAGGCCTTGCTTGTCGGTTGGAAAGTGCAAAATGTGTCACAAGATTGGGCATAATGTCAGAAAATGCCCCTAATTGCTCCTGATGTAACAATGGGGGGAAGGATCAAGAAACAACTATGACCACAACATGAATAATGCAGCCTTTGTCAAAGCCTTGGCCATAACAAGAGGTCTTGTCCAACAGCCCCAAAGAAATCTGCCAAAGCAACTTTTACTGAGCATAATGATGACAATTCCTTCCCTTCTCAGCAGTCTACTGTCACAAATGGTACACAAGTTGAGCATGCAGCTATTAAGAGAAAGATAGCAGAATTTAAATGTGGCTACTATTTGCTAGTTGGGCATACAAGAAAAACTTGCCCAAATATGGGCAATTGAAGTTTTAATGTAACCATTAGGATCTTTTGGACAACTATTGTCATATTAAGTCTATTTTGCTTGCTGAACTACATAGCTTTTATTGCTTGACAAACAGTCTTGGTACCTATTTTAGCATCAAACTTAATGAATGGTTTTTGTTGCTCTGTTATAGTAAAATTGTGCAGGTGGTTTTTTCCTTTTGTAACCATGTTTGTGCTTGCAGAAATAATTAAGGGATAATAGATAAAAAGACATTGAACTTCATTAAAGATTAAACAGTACAACAATACACAAACATCATAAAATCAATGACATAATAGTACAAGAATGGTAATAGTGCAAGATATAAAGAGGGTAGCCCACAATTTGTTTATTGAACTCTATTTTCTACCAACGTCTACTTCAAAATCTTTGGTTTTTTCTTCCACTTCACGCAAGATGGATACTCATACCAATCGAAGTAATTGCACCCTCCAGGATGCTGCAACAAACAAAGCAATACAAATTGAGGTATAATTTCAGAAATTACAAGAAAAAACAAAACCCAATTGAAATTACCAAACTCACATTGTAATTTTGACAACCCAAAACAGTCTACCAGGATTCTTACTTGCCTTAGAGGACTCCAGGACAGGTTCTTTACCACAGCCACATTTGATTCGAGAATTAATGGAAAGAGATGAAGGAGACATTTTGGGGTTATTTCCAAGAACCCTAGTTTTGTTTTCTTCAATTTGAGAGGGAAATAGTGGCACATTGTATTTATAGTGTGTTTTGGAGGGAAATAAGGTAGATGCCCTAAATTACCCCTGCAAATCAAGGTACATGAATAACACGTGAGTTACTTAACTGGGTTTTGTCAAAAAATTGAACGGAAGGACTAATATGGCAGGTCGAAAATACATATGTAACTAACTTGCATAAAATTAATCGAGTAGGACAGATGTGGAAGTTCAAAAATACATATAGGACGAAATTGACTATTTTGCACATGGTTAATCTCTTAGAGATATTATATTGGAGCTCATGAGTTGTGAAATATATCTAAAAAAAAATTAAAAGTTTTTTACATCGGTTTTCACCGCACCGAATTTCAACAAACCGAAATAATTACGGTTTGGAAGTCAAAATAGTGTGGTGTGGTTTTAGAAAATATATTAAAAAACTGTATAAAAATCGAATTAGTAAATCGGTTTTCACCAAACCGCACCAAATGCACACCCCTGCCCCTACCTTATATATTTACATTAAATGCAAAGCAATTAACCAATGAAGCGTTGTTCAAGTGGTAAAAAACTAGTGTCTCTTAATTAAAAGTTAAAATTATGGAGTTTTTACCAAGAACAGTCACTTATTTACAGAAAGCCATATTACTTGTTAGACCACCTAAAGTACTTTCCAAATCCTAACTTATTTGGCCACATCACTGCATTTCCTTCTCTCTCCTCATTCTGCATTGATGTGGCCAAATATGAACTACATGATCCACATAAACCCGGTCCATATCAGAATTTTCCTATTTAGTATGGTCAAATCAATAATGCATGGCCACCTGTATATAAAAAGAAAAAAAGAATAAATCTTAGCGATTTTAATAGTAGGCTAAGATCCAAGGGAAAATGTGGGTGGAACCTGTCCGATCCAATCCCCTCATCCCTCACAAAAGTAGGGATTGCATTGTTTTTTTTACCTCACTGTTGATTGAATTTTTATCAGGGGATATGGGATCGAACTCATTGTCCCGACTCCACCCCTAGTGAATACAATACAAGTAGGATAAAAAATTAATTATTTTCCTTTGAATTGATATTTTTTATCTACATATATTGTACTTATTAGTATGGATATAAGTTTTAAACTTACTCACTAACTAAGGGGGGTGTATTCAATCCGAATTTTAAAAGATTTTAACTGGTTTTCAAAAGTCTATGGATTCTGCTGACTTTATGGATTGTTTTAACTCTATGCAGAGTTTGCGCAGAGTTTATCAGATTTTATTAGATTGATTTATCAGGATTTCTTTTGATTTATAAAGTCTATAGATTATTTGAATAGCACCAAAAAATAAAGAAAAGACTGATTCAGTGGTGTATTATACAGATGCAAAGGTGTTGAATTTCCAAAGTCAACATATGTTTATCAATCCTTTTTTTTTTTTTTGAAATAAATCATTTTGTTAAAAATTTAAAAAGTTTGGCGATAGTGTTTGATTTTTTTTAGATTACGTAACTGCGGCTTTTTTGATTTATTTGTTCAAGGTTTGTATAATTACTTAATGGTATTTTTTTTCTTTGGTTTAATTAAGATATGTTTTGTCATAAGTTTTGTTTGAACTTTTTTTTCTCTTTGATTTTCTCTTTCAGGAAAATGAAATTCATGTTTGAAAAATAGAAATTTGTGGTTAAATAGAGAAGAAATTGTTTGCTTTCTTTAATTTCTATTTGAAGATGATCAAGAAGAAAATTGTTTGGATATTATGACTTCTTTTTGGGAAATAAACATTTCATATTGAGTTTTCTAACGATGTTAAAAAAAATCTCGTAGTTTGAAATATTTCTTTGTTTTTCTTATAATTTTATAGAAATGAGATTACTAAAAAAATTGTAATCTAAGATAAAATTATCAAAGACACTTTAATTTTAATATTAATGAGAGAAAATCAAAATCTTGAGAAAAAAGAAGAGATTTCACCATACACATTTAAACCTATGAAATCCATCAAAATCCTACATTTAATGAAATCTATGAGAATCTATAGAGTTTTGAATACCTCTATATTTTATGGACTTTTTAAAATCTAAATTGAATACCTCTAGATTTCATTGGACTTTTTAAAATCCAAATTGAATACCTATGGACTTTAAAACTCCTTAAAAATTCTATAAATTCTACATTGAATACACCCCCTGAGATTACTCGTGAATTACAATAATTGACCAACTTCATACTCGAGAACCATTTAACTTCTCCGAGTACTATATTAACCTATCCTCAATATAAAAAAAAGTAATACTCTTCATTTTCATAATAGATGCATTTCTAAATATTTTAAAACAAATTAGATGGAATGATTTTTTCTATTTTTGTTTAGAATGAGCATTTCTGTGGAAATGACTTTTCAACTTTAATTTGGCCAACCAAAAACCGGAATAAAAAAAAAAACTTGAAAACGTACACGCTCTAAATTCATATCAGAATTTTCCTATTTAATTATTTCCCAATTTCAGACGGATTGGATTTCATGAAAAAATCGTAAATTACTTTGAAAAAAAAACACTCGTATATTATACATACATATTATTAGTATCCTTAATTTTCCCGCAAAACCTTATTTCTGTTACTATTTTCTCCCGGGAAATTTAACCACCTCTTCTTTCATTCTCACACCCATCCCTCTCTTCTGCAACAATGGATCCCACCACCATCTCGCCGGAAAATCAAGAACCCAAAATCCCATTAAAGCCCCACTTAATCCCTACATTAAAAAACTCGTACCACCCTTCTTCACCTTCTCGTACTATTTATTCTGACCGTTTTATCCCTAGTCGATCTTCCTCCAATTTTGCCTTTCTCCATCTCTCTTCCCCTCCTCCACCTTCTTCTTCATCTTCTTCTTCAAATAATAATTCTTCTGATGATTCCACTAATGCTTATACTTCTCTTCTCCGTACTGCCCTTTTTGGCCCCGATTCTTCCGGTGTTGTCGGTCCAGCTACACCGGAGAAATTTGGCGGGATTAATAGCAGGAATTTGCATATTACTTCTCCTAATTGCAATATTTTTAAGTATAAGACTGAAACTCGAAAATCATTGCACTCTTTATTGCCTTTCGGGTTCGATGATCAGCTCCCTGGTGTCTCCCATTGCCCTGTTAAGACTCCCAGAAAAGTTCCTAGGTCACCTTACAAGGTAGCTCATTTTTTTTTCATTTTTTTTTCTTCTCTTTTGTCAATTGGGTCACTTGAATTTTTTTGATTTTATGTGTGAGAGGTGAATTTTAGCTACATTAAGTGATTTGGTGATGTGGGTTTTTCTTTAAATTTGTTAATTTCTTTTAAATTTTAGTTCTTTTTTTTTCTATTGGGTTATTTGAATTTTGTTGATTTTGTGTGTGACAGTGGAATTTTAGCTACATTAGGTGATTTGGTGGTGTGGGTTTTATTTTAAATTTGTTAAAGTTTGATGGGTTTCTTTTATTTTAATTTCTTGGAGCAGAGGTTTTTTTTTCTTTTTTCTTTTTTCCTTTTGTATTATTTGTCGATTTTTCCATGGTATATTTGAGCAGGTTTTGGATGCCCCTGCATTGCAAGATGATTTTTATCTGAATCTTGTTGATTGGTCTTCGAATAATGTCTTGTCTGTGGGATTGGGCAACTGCGTCTATCTCTGGCATGCTTCTAGTAGCAAGGTAAGCATTTTTTATTCGTTAATTGGCTGGTTTGCTTTGAAGAATGGAGCTTTATATCAGTAGTTTCCAGTATTTGAGCTCTTGGTGGATGCTTCGTGCAGGTAGTAAAGTTGTGTGATTTGGGAGTTGATGATAGTGTTTGTTCGGTAGGCTGGGCGCAGCGTGGTACTCATCTTGCTGTTGGAACTAGCAATGGGAAACTCCAGGTACTAACAAGTGTATTGCAAGCAACTATTATATATAAGTGACTTTTGCAGCATGTTTTTGGTTCGTTATGCATAAAAGTTAAAAGTCTAGATTTTATTTCATAGAATCAAATAGGCATATTGACATGTTCGTTATGACTTTAATGTGCATTCCAACCAATCCTTAGAGATTTTTCTTAATTCTACATTCCTTTTGTCGGATTTTATGACTTTTGAGGTTTCGCTGCATAACTTTTAAAATTACTGTTCACAAACACTAATTCTCCTAAAATTTTCTTACAATATGCATTCTAATAAATCTTTAGCGATTTGACTTTAATATACTTTCTTTTTTTCGCATTTCTTGACTTTTGAGGTTTTACTAGAAGAAACACTAGTAACCGTGGAGCGTTTCATGATTCTAAAGCTAACACCGGAATTCTCAAAATCAGTAAACTATCGTCGACCTAAGATGAAAAGTCTTAACCTTCAAAATTTGCGGTCGACAAACACTCAATTACCTTAAAATTTTCTCATGGTATTTCATTTTGTAATCCATCTTTGATAACATATAGGAAAAACTGCCTTGACTTTCACCTCCCTTTCAATTTACAGCACGCAAAGCTACTTCGGTATGTTATTTTTCTTTGTTTGACTATGAACTAGGTTTAGTGTATACAGTTACGGAAAGTACATGTATCAAAATCCAATACCGAAAGTAAGATGCTCGAGATAAACGTTAAAAATATGAAATTCCATATTGGAGGTAGACAAAACAACTAGCAAAAATCTAATAAAAAAAAGCTTATTCAATCAGTTGATTATCAAATTCTGGCAAATCCCATATAAAAGTTCTGCATTATTATCAAATCGTCCCACAGTATCTTCCTTCTAATAGTGATTTCCTGGATTGTGCCTTGAAGATATGGGACGCCGCTCGTTGCAAAAGATTAAGAACTATGGAGGGTCATCGTCTAAGAGTTGGCGCGCTAGCCTGGAGTTCATCTTTGTTGTCTTCAGGAAGCCGTGACAAGAGTATTCTTCTACGTGACATAAGAGCTCCAGAAGATTTTGTCAGTAAGCTAAGTGGTCATAAATCCGAGGTCAGGCTAATTTCTCGATATACACTATAATTACTTTGCTTTATGACTCCTCAAATTTGAAATTCTGATATTTACTCATTTTGATGTAGGTTTGTGGACTTAAGTGGTCATATGATAATCGTGAATTGGCATCAGGCGGAAATGATAATCGAGTATGTGGTTGTTAATTTCTTCTATAAAGTTTCTTCTGATGCTTTCCCGACGATATTTCTTTTCATTTTTTTTTGTTCTTTCTTTGCCCATGTCCCTCTTAAACAACTGTTATCTCCGCTTCTAAACGCCGTAATTCTGTACAGCTTTTCGTTTGGAACCAGCATTCCACGCAACCTGTATTGAAATATTCTGAGCACACTGCTGCTGTGAAAGCAATCGCGTGGTCCCCACATATGCACGGACTGCTTGCGTCTGGCGGTGGTACAGCTGACCGATGCATCCGGTTCTGGAACACAACTACTAACTCACACCTCAGTTGCATGGATACTGGCAGTCAGGTACCACTAGATTTTAGTTTCACGTTTGAAGAGACATATAACATTTTTTATTTCTTTTTTTTAAATATTTAAATTCTTTTATGACTTGACGAAATATTGGTGCGATCTCAGTTCATTCCAATTTTCTAAGTATGTTGAACCAACAAATTCATTCTGCTGTTTCTAAAGTGCTACAGATCATGAGATCGGGATCGTATAAAAATTTACACTTTTTAAATCTAGCCACCTCTTAGTTGCAAGCACTTAAATCTACCGGGTTAAATTTTTAGTTTTACCTCACGAGAGCACATAAGGCCCAGAGAGCGGCGAGACTGAAACACTGAACTATACAAAGAGTGAATTGTATGCATCGGTGAATTCGACAACTTTTACTATGTTGCCAGTTTCATCATGTGTTCACATTTAGAAGGGTAAATCATTTCAAGGGACAGCTGTACGGAACAGGAAAATTAGGATATACAACCTAGTACTTAATCAAAGTGTTAGATATTGTAGATACTGATTGGATGAGTGGAGAAGTTTTAGTTAATTCGTATTACAGGAAAAATTAATCATTTTATCTAATGAAGTATAGATTTCTTTTTCGGTTCTAGTCTCTTGCTTACCGTTCAAAAGATGAGCCGACGCCTGTTTTATTGTTGCAGGTATGCAATCTAGTTTGGTCCAAGAACGTGAACGAACTTGTCAGCACCCACGGATACTCTCAGAACCAAATAATAGTTTGGAGATATCCTACGATGTCAAAGGTAAATATAATAGTTTAAAAGAAAAAAAATAAAAACAAAAACGATTCCTTATGTATATTATGTGAATAACAATAACGTTCGTTTGTTATGAGTGTGCTCGCATTGGTATTCTTTTTAATCATACTAACCTCGTCTTATGTATCCGCAGCTGGCAACTCTCACTGGCCACACTTACCGAGTTCTTTACCTTGCTATCTCACCTGACGGACAGGTACTGAAATGTCTATCCGTTTTCATCTTTTGATTTTCGCAACTATCAAGTGTTGTTTTTTCTCCCTTTTCCGGGTAATATGTGATTTATTTTTTTACTCCATTTATTATCTATCCACCAGACAATTGTCACGGGAGCAGGAGACGAGACACTTAGGTTCTGGAATGTCTTCCCTTCTCCTAAATCTCAGGTGAGCACTTTTCCGGCTGACAAATGTTCATATGGAAGCTCTCATCATCTCTTATCTCTCTAACAAATGTCAATGCAGAATACGGAGAGTGAAATCGGAGCATCATCTTTAGGAAGAACTCAGATTCGGTGACTCCATGACTATTTATTATCGCGATGTAAGCGTTTCATAAGTGATCTCGTCTTTTTTGCCATTAATCATAGGCAACGGAAGATTGTATCACACGATTGAGTCTACATGCCAATATCGGACTCCTCGAGGGAAGATCACGACCCGTCTTTCTTGCAGATTATTAATATATATATATATATATTTTTTTTAAATCCCAATTGTATAGTGGGAGATGTTATTCATACTCAATAACCTCTCCCTTGCATTCTGTAAAAATAGAGAGAGCTTATTAATATGTGATGGACATTATAAATGTAGCAGGCTTTGTGATTTTCTTGTAAATAAAACCATTCTGTCAAAACTCAAAAGTACTACTACTACTACTTGAAAATTAGTCATCTTTGCTCTTATTTTTTTTTCTTCTTATTTTCTTAAAAATTGCTCAATCGTTTTAAGTATAAAAAAATGTATTGTTAATATTCCCCCCATTCCCATTTAATTGTTGTTTAGGAGATATAAATGTATCCAAATTAATTGTCATTTACATGTCTTTTATTAGGTGTCAACAATTTATTCCAATTATATCTTCAACATATCTTTTATTGGAAAAGTGAAAGAGATGGAGGAAGCAAGGGGTATTATTGGAATTTTGGAACTATTTGTTTGAGTTCCTTACTTTTTTCAAAGTGTCCTAAACGTCTTATATTTAGGAATGGAGGAAGTATTAACTATATAGACAGGTTACAAGTACTATGAGTAAATAGCTATTTAGGTTGCTAAAATATTTACACTTCACTGTTTTGGATATTTGAATAATTATATCACCCCTAATATTTATGTGTGACTGGAAATAAACTGTTATTATTTTTTAAGGTGATTTTCGGTTAAATTAGAACGTGACGGACATGTGGCCAATAATTCAAAGATAAAAATATATATAAAAAAATACTCATTAATTTTCGATGAAGCATTAGTCTAGAAATCAACGTAGATACGATGACTTTTGGGCTGATAGGTTTCTCCCCGATTAAAAAAAAAAATTACTCCTTAATTCATATGCATAATTTTTTTTTTTTGAAGCCCGATTGGGCGGTTGCCCCCATATAGGATAGAGAGAACTGCCTCAGACGAGGAGAAGATAGCCATAAAAAGGGAGATTAAAAGGCTTTCGCACACGTGAGCGAAGCGATATCGTGAGGTCGTGGGTAGTAGCCGCCCTGCACTTTGAGGATAACACCTTTGATCATATGCATAAAATTTAAGATCGTATTCTTTTACTTTTGCCTAAAATTCAACATTTTTACCTGTAAGTTGGGACGATGTGTTGACGTGGAATAATTCAGTCGTCCTAAATCTTAAACTATAAATTCTAGAACACCAACGTTTTTGTAATGGTTATTTTGTCAAATTTGGACAAAATCTCGTCCAACAAACCATATATTCTTGTCTAGCATACAAAAGAGAAACCAAACCCAGTTGGATCGATGTAAACATCATGTAGAGCCCATACAAATGGAAAATAGAAAATGAAATCGGTTTAATAAATATATTTTCATCTCCTGCATTGATAAATCTGGTCTGATTGGTACAGAAAGATCAAAATTTATTATATATTGAATAATTTTGACCGTTGGATTAAAAAAATTCAACGGTCCAAATTTTTTTTGCCGAGGCATCTGTTGTGATTTTCAGACACATGTTACATAAGATATGTGTTACATGTTTAAGGACGTATTCATCAGGATAAAACGCCTATTGCAGCCTTAAGAGACGTGTCCATATGGAGAGAACACATAGTACGTGAAATTTGACACGTCCAGAAGAATGCAACACATATTCAAAAAATGTTCCATATGTACTGTTTTAAGGCGTTCAATACTTGGGCAATCGTACTCGAGTTTCTACGTAGGATCGGAATGGTGTAGAAGGATCCTACGATTATAGAATCGTAACTCGGATCGTATATCCTACTTAATTTAAAAAATATTAATTAATTTAGTAATTCTTCTAGATGAAATATGAAAATTTCCAAAATCTTGTAATATTTGCTAGTATTAAACAAATATTCATCACATGAAAGAGCCATATGAAAATGATATTATGTTCCGTGTCTCAAAATTATGAAAGTTAATATCTACTATAAAAAAATTTACCCGAAAAAAATAGAAAAAAAGTACTCGGGCCTCGGCCAATTGGAGCAATCTAAATTCAATAACATTGATGCTAATATTGATTATTTGACTAAATAACTTAATTTATTAAATAAGAGTTTAGGGTTTCGAATTACCTTTTAGTTGTTCTAGGCAATGGCATAGAAGAGCTCGGAGACAAAAAAAAAAAAAGAGGCAAAAAAGGAAATTGGTATCGATCGGGGAAGATAAGAAATTGGCCAGCAGTTGAAGATTGGAGAGGTTTGAGAAGATTGAATAAGTCACGGAGTTGAACAGAGAATTTATTTATCTAAAATTATTATTATTTTTTTAAAACATTTGGGTCGGGTTGAGCTAAAAACCCGACCCGGAAGAGAAAATAGCTAATTCGAAGTTGACTCGTAGTATCACACGAGTCTGATCCTACAAATTTACCCCGATACTACTTGATTACCGATTTTACGTAATATCTAACACGTAATGTCCCTTTAAAAACTCATAAAATCGCACGATCCTACGAGTTAACTTGCGAGTTTGACTGACATGTTCAATACTATAACCTTGGCGTCATAAATCTAGATCTTTGCCGATAGATATAAACCATACTTCTATCCATATAGCAAAAATTGAATTTGTGTGTAAAAAAGGTTGGGACTGAATCCATCGAACCAATTTCTCTCCCAAGTTATCGTATACAAATAGAAGGAAGGTTCCAAATTGATTGTACTTTTTTGGATGAAATAAATTAGTTATAGTTACTTAAAAGTGTATGTCAATTACACCAACTTTGATGACTTGTAAATAGGGGTGCTAATTATTCGATTAAATCGAAATATCGAAGCAAATCAAACTGAATTTTACTATATGATTTGGCTTATTAGGTTTTGAAAAAGTTAAAATAATTTGATTTGGTATTCGGTTTCAATTTTTAGAAACCGAACATACCAATGTTTTTTTATTATTCAAAAAAAAATTGTATTATACTTATAAGTATTATTAATATTACTTAAAGTTGTCTTCCATCCATCTGTTTCACTGGCGTTCTGGAACAGTCACTTTGTACATTTAGTGCGAAATGTTAGGTATGTCTCTTATTCATACCCACCCATACTCTGAATTATTGGAGACTTAATGAATTAAGTTATTGTTGTAGAATTGTATTTTTATTCTTAATTCCTAGTTTATTATTTTTATTTTAAATGTGCATTATAATTTTATCTTTTGTCTAATTTTTATTAAGTTGAGCTCCACAAGAAAAGAAAAAATGAAATTTTGGTACAAACCGAAACGAACCATACCAAAATAATTTCGGTATTCGCCATTCTGTTTTCATAAAATTTTGGATCGATTCTGTTTTTATAAAACGTTACAAAACCGAATCGAATTCCGAAATTTTGTTCCAAATACCAAATGCACCCTCTACTCGTAAGTTAACCATCCACCATCTACCATCTACCCACTATAATAATAGTTCTTATTGAATTTCCCCTAAATAATGCCCAACCTTAAATTTATTTATTTATTTATTTTAATCTTTTTCCATTTCATCAAGGAGCTATTTTCATGTATTTTATGAACATAAGTTCAACATTGTTGAATTAGCCAAATTAGTAAAGCAAGTTCCATACATCCAAGCAAGAATTAATATAGTAACTATTGTACTTCCCAAGCTTTATCCATTTCAAAACACATAACAAAACAAGTTCCAAGTTCTAATAAATATTTAAAAAATTTATTATCTATGAATTAAATAAATGCTTCATACTCATTACATAACCCCTAACAGATCTATAAAGTAAATAATAAATAAGATTAAATATTGTTGTAAATCATGGCTATATAGTGTAGGCAATTTTCTATTTACATTTTCAAATATTTTACACTACAAACTTTAGGCACAATTTAATAAATTTTACCAACCCAAATATCTTTATATTTGCTGTTGTTGCAAACCTTGTCCCTCTTTATCTGTCCCATTACTCTCATTCTCAGAGGAGGAGAAATTTTGAGGCCAAGGGATCAAACTCATAGGTGGGAAGCAACAGCTGCAATTCTCTTCACATGCCTGCTGCATGCTCTGTAAATTCTCTGTTTTACCCTTGTGGGGCCCACCGGGAGGAGCCGACGCCTCCTTGAGTGGGCCCCAACATTCCACCTTGTTGAATTCTAGAATGTTCGAGTGAAAGTAAACCCATACTAAAGCTTCATGTAATTCTGGATAGTTGTTCAATAAGTTTCCGTCACCATGAACAAAAGCCTTCAAGACCTGATTCATGATCATCATGATTAAAAGAGAAAATCTTGAAACATTTTTTTTTTAATTATAGGCTCCCTTCGTCCCAAAATATTTATCCTTGTTGTAGTTTTAATGAAACTAAGGATTCGCCAAATTTCATAGGAAAATATGATAAAATATCAAACGTAATGCATAATTTTACTACCAACATTTATTCTGCCCCCTCTCTCCCCTTCTCTTAGGGACGGAGCTAGAGACTTCCGGTAGGGAGCTAAGGCTAAATTTTTACCAATTCTCGAAGGGCGAAGAGTAATATGATTACCAATTCTTTTTAAATTTTTAAATGAAATAAATTCAAAAATTTTGGGGCGGTCGCCACTCGCCCCTGTCTCCGTCTTACTCTCTCTCCTTTTCTTTCCCAACATTCATTTGCAAAATCTACCTTTAATACATTCATCTTAAGGTTCTTAACGTACGTAACTAGACCAGAATCTTTAATAATCAATTTATAATATATAAGGGTAGACTTGAGAGGGAAAAAAACAACTAATTAACAATTTATTTCGAAAGACGACAAATAATTTGGATAAAAAAAATTAAGAGAGTGGGATAGATAGAGTAGAAGATTTTAGCAAGGGAGCCTTACCACAGGGAGTTCTTTGCAAAAGATAAAATATCTGAGCCTAGCACACAGGTCAAGCAAGAAATGACCTCCACTTATGTGAACATGAACATGAAGAGACATCTTTCCCTTTAATTTCTTCCACTCTGCTACCACTTCATCTCTTTGTAACCTATTATACCATCCTTGTAACTGCAACATTAAAAATTAAAACCCAAATTTCTCTTTTTTTCTCTATCAATTTATCAACAAAAAATATATTACAATAAACTAATTATAATTAATATGATAAAATTCAAAAGGGTTTTTTTCCCTTGTATGGTTCCTCTGTTTCTAAACCATTAGCAAGAAATAAGCAATATGAGCAAATTCAAAAGGGTTAGGATGTTATGTTTCAGTACATGTCTCATCTTCTATCTTATTTGTAAATAATGGTTACATCTCGCTTTTTTAAGAGTTCCACAATTTCTTTTAATTTATAGATTATTTTAAAAAGAAATAGAGGTATTAAAACTTATTGATAATAAGACATCAAAAGGCAAAAACTATCTGTCTCATCCCCTATTTTCACAAATAAATGATTGGCACGTGTTCACATTTTTTACTGGTTCCACTAATTTTTTTTAGGTTATAATTAAAAAATTATAACATATTAATTTTTTATTAATGACACATAGAATGTAACAGCAAACGGGACAGAAAATTCATACCGTATACAAAATGAGACAGAAGATCGATTCCACAATAGGATAGCTAAATATTTAAATAGGTAAATAACTACTTTTAGTAATTAAATTAAAATTATCAATTCAACAGTCGAGATAGTCAACATAATCAAAACATGTCGAGAGAAAAATGAGTTTCAACACGAATAACAATTACCTGGGAGTTATTTATGGATTGAGAGATAGCTAAAGTGATCTTAGAAGTAATATCAGAATGAGTAAGTGTGTAAGTCCTTGGAAGATGTCCAGGATGCTTCTTCTCAATATCCACTCCCAAGAAAAGAACTTGAAGCTTAGAAGCTTCAAAAATAGCTGGTCCAAATAATCTTGCAACCTAATCCAATCAAATCCCATAAATCATCATCAGTAACAAAAAAAACATTAATTTTGCTAAATTAAACAAGATTTCATAGGGAAAAAAATTGAATTACAGGGACAAAGAAATTGGTTTTCTTGAGTTTCCTTCTTGTTCTTCTGTAAAGAAAATTGGGGGATTTCTGCAACTGAGCAAGTGAAGAAGAAGAAGAATTATCCAGTTTTGAAGGGATAAAAAGAGTAGTCAAAGTTCCCATTCTAAGAACTGGAAAACAGAGAGAGACCACCCTTTTCAATTGCTTCTAATTCAAAGATAGCAAATATATATTTCTAAAGAAGAATTATAATGAATTAAAGTAGGAGATTTTGAGGGGCTTTTGCTTTTCCTTAGAAGACTTTAAATTTTGTAATTTTGAAGTTTAGTTTCACCAAAAGCTTCAAGAACAAGGTTTAGAGATGACAAGAGCTCGTAGGAGTAGCCGGTGACATTGTATAACATTCGATCTAGGAATGACAACGTGGGCAAATCGGGACGAATATCTCAATATTTAATTTCGCCATGCGTTATCTATTGTCTCATCGTCCAACTTTACCCGTGGCACGCCAGGCCACCGCAGATAAAAAATTTGCGCACTGCTCTGTACAGGCCGGGTCAGACTTGTTCCGCCCTAATGTTTTGAAACCAGGACCGGACCGGTCCGATCGGAGCTCCGAGTGGTCCGATTAGATGTCAAAACCCGTACACGCTAAAAATTGCTCTAATTTTACTGATCCGTTTTACCCGGCCGATCAGACCGGTTGACCCGAAACCGAAACGGTTTTGAAAAAATCGGCCGGGCTAAAAATTTAAGCTCTAACGGAGCATGATGCGAAGGGCGGAGGAGGGGCTGCTACCTTTTTATTTGTTTTTAAAAAAATTACATAATTAGCATACACAAAACTGATAATGATATTAGCTTGATGAAATAATAGTAATAATAATAATAATAACAATTTTCTTAATTGACGGGCAGTACGGGTCTTACAACATATCCGATCTATTCTCAATTCACGACAAACCTTATCTACCCAAATATCACGAATCAGATCGGGATGGAACGGGTAAATCAAAATTATCATTCCTAATTCAACTTGTATATTACGATATCAAATTCCCTTTACTAATTTAACAAAAAAAAATCAAAATGGGCATGCGGAATTTGAAAGTGTGGAGAGTGATGGAAACGTGTAGAACATTGCGTATAAGCCAAAATTAAAGGGGTGGCGTTATGGGAAAAGGGTTGCTTGAAGCCTCCAACTTCTCAGGGTATTCGAACACGCTTCCTTGGTCTCTTTGTTCCACGTCTCGGTTTTCATGTGTTGGGATTTCATTATGTGTGTCATTCTCGATATTATTATTATTATTATTAATATAATTTTGTTATTCTTTAGCGTCAAATTAATTTATTTTTAAGTTTGTCTTAGATTAATTGTTTTCTTTTCAAAACTTCCCTATTTTTTGTTTGAGAAAAAAAAAAACAGATAATCATATATTAATATCAGAGATTACTTAAAACTTCCCTAGCTACATAATTAATTTTTATTGAGAACTAATTCCTAAATCAGACGAAAGGTCAATTTTCAAAATATTTAAGTAGTCTAGGGTTGAGAAATGTTCTATTTTAGTTTAAGGGTAAAAATTAAAATTTAGGCAAAGTTTAAGTTCAAATAGAACTATTTACTCTATGTAAAGGAGAGCAAAATTTTCTATTAGAGTTTTTGAAGAAATTTTGGGGGACTGAAATGTATATTTTAGAAGGATTTTTCAGAAAAAAAAAATTATATATAAAACTTAGCATTTTAGAAATTATTAGGCCGCCACCCGCCCCTCGGGGGCAAAAAATTCGCTGTTTTCATTTTTATTTTTGCTTCTATCTTCAGTCAATTAAAATTCATCATGTGTATATATAATTAGAAAAAATATTTATATAATAAATTCTCATTGGTTGAGGAAGGGACGGGACGGCACGGCACGGGAGAGATGATTTTCACCCGCCCCTCGGAAATTCACTTCTTTTGAGTATCATACTTTATTAGTTTATTGAACATTGCCTCTAGCTCTTATACTATGAAATTTCCAACTCTTTTTCGTGTATGTCGTCTTTATATTGATAATTATTTTGATAAATAAATATTAACGTCTATGCGCAATTATCATTGAATGTTCTTTTTTTTATTCGGAGAGGGGGTGTCGAACTTGAGACCTCACAGTCCCAGGCAGAGTGTTCCCCACTGGGACGCCAATCTCTTGACTATCATTGAATGTTTAGTTATGGTTTTATTCGATAAAATTAGGGGAGAATGCCAAGATTTTTAGGTTAGGGCGAAAAATTGCAACAATATGATGAACTACATATAAAAATTGCAAAAAAAATATTGGGGGCGAATTTGACAAATATTCCGAACTACATATAAAATTTAGTATATCTAGTACGATTTTTAAAAATCTCAGGGGCGACACCGCCCCCACCCGCCCCCTTATCTTCGTCCCTGGATAAAATGTCTGATCAAAGAGAGAAAAAAAAAAGACTCGATTTTCTTCCTCTAGTTTTGTTTCATTCTCTGAATCTATTATTACAAGCTGCTATAATTTTTCAGAAGCATATGGAATGCTATTTTGGAAGACGTACCTAAAAAAAAATTTAAGAAAAAAATAGAGAATGAGCCAGATAATTTCAAATAAAAAGAGAGTGTATTAAAACTAAATGATAAATTTACATTGTTAAAATTACGATAGATAATAGATGAGGGGTATTAAAACCAAAAAGGTTACCCTCTAGCAGTGTTAAACTGAAATATTGAAATTGATATTTAACTAATATGTAAACCTAATTTCTCCAGATCCAATCGAATGAATTATTGCAATGACATGTTGATAATGAGATTATGGTTTTCGATCCAACATATCATATGGGAAGTGGGCAATCAACTTTTTTCTGGTATAACAATTTGGCAATCCATATATTCTTGCCTTTGTGTGTGTGTGTGTGTGTTTTTTTTTTTTTTTACAGTTTTATGCGGTTCAGATACTATGTGACATTTTAATTACATTAAGTTTTATCTATGTAACCTAAGTTAAAATGTGTAAATTATAAGGGTAAATCGATAAACTTTAAGTGTAATTAAACTATAATTAGAAAATGTCACAGAGAATCTCGGATGATTTTGTGTTGCTTTGAAGCTCTTTTTTTTGTCAGAAAAAGTTTAAGTGATGAAAATTTCTCCAACTCAGAGTCAGGACATGCTGTAAACTTCAAAGAGAACTTATACTCCCTCTTATTCAAAATATAAATCCTTTTAGGAGATTTCACACAAATTAAGGTAGTAATCAAGATGATTAAAGTACCCCTAATTAATACTACAAAAAACAAAAAAAAAATTAATAAAAAGTTGCATGTGAACTACACATTTTAACCAAAATGAGTATAGAGAGAAATTAATGTAAGGATAAATTAGCATAAATATATAATTCTGGTAAAAAAAACTTATATTTTGTAAAAAATAAAAATAACTTTTAAAAATACTTATATTTTAAATCGGAAGAGAGTATTGAACTTATGAATCGCTCTAATTTTGATTTCTCAAAGAAAAAAAAGGAAAATTTTGCTTTTGCTTGGCTACCATACTACATAATTGGTCCGGCTAGATGGCTATGGCTTCAATATTTTTGGTAGTTGGTCAAGCAAATTATAACATTTTAACTACTTTTTTTACTTTTTTTTTGTTTTGACACTAGTAGATCAAACATGGTCTAATGAATTAATGTTTACTTCTTTAAAGATCTGAAAGTTTTTTACACATTTTCCACCGTTGAAATTTCTAAATTAGGAGATAATTATAATTTACAGTTAAATTATTGTCTCAATGATAAAACTTTTTCCTATCTCAATCATTTAGAAATTCGTCACGTTATATTCTTTCAATTCCACTTCTTCAACTGTCATTAAATAGTGATTAAATTTGAATGGACGCTAGCCAACGGATGTACATAATAACGACTGAATAAATATAATTGAAAAGATATTCACATGACGAATTTTGAATAGTTAGAATAGATATGAAAAATCTAGTTGGGACGGGTTCCCCCCCAACTTTGCCTGGTTTAAGAAAATAGTTTCCATTTCTCACTTAAAGGCAAACTCCCGCAAATGCATGGACAAAGTCAGAAATTTGACGTTGGAGGATGAAAACTGCAACAGTATACCGAAGAAGTACATATAAAAACTGCAAAAAAATATGAAGGGAGTAATTTGATAAAATATTGTGAACTATATGTAAAAGTTACTATATCTATTCTATTTTTAAAAAATTTAGGGAGCGACTAACACCCCGCCTCTGTTTTCGTCCCTGCGCAAACGGTAAGCTCCCTCAAAAGGTAATTATCTAGATCTCTATAGTATAGCTTTATTATATAAGGAACTATTATGTGTAATAGACGTCATTTCCAATTTAAAATAAACTTACAAACAAAAATAACTTACCTTGCATAGACAAATTTTAGTGTCACAAGATCACATTATTCGATTTAAATATGTATAAAAAAAACATGAAGAAATTAGAAAGTTTTCTTTTCTTTCTTTCTTTCTTCACTTATTTAGATGAATATAGAGTGAGCCTTGTGCAAAAATCATAGAGCCAATAATAAATGGTCTATTCTGTCATGGATCAGAGGTCCAAATTTGGCCACATTATTGCATTTCCTTCTCTCTCCTCATTCTGCGGGGATGTGGCCAAATCTAGACCACATGTTCCACATGGACCCGGTCCATATCAGATATTTCCATAATAAATGATGAAATTTTCTTCCTAATCAAATTCAATCAAATCAGAGGTTTTTTTTTTTTTTTTTAAGCTCGGCTGGGCGATTGCCACATGAATGGGAGATAGAAGTGCCTCGCAAGAGGATGAGAGAATTCTAGAAAAGGAAATTTAAAGTATGCCCCATGTATGATGAGGGTATCGAACCCACGACCTAACTTCACTGGGCTATGAACCTTGTGATATCAAATCAGAGGTTATACATGAAAAGACTTGATAATATCACCAATTTTTTTCTTCCAAAGAGCTAAAAATAAGATTTATTTTTTTTTTTTTTTGTAAAAAATAGTTGATTTGATTGGTAGATATGAGAAAATTCTTATTTTCAATTAGGCTTTTAACATCTCTTTAAGTGTGAGCTCATTGCATGTACAATCTTTTTATTACAACTACTTGCTAAATATGGAGTGAACGCCAAATTTTCTACTCTGTTTCAGAATTTACTCAACAAGTATGGCTTCACGACAAGGCGGGAAAATCTTATTTAATCTACAATTTACTTCACCGTAGCAGTTAATCGGTCTTAATGTGTTTTCTATTTCTGTACTATATTTATTTCTCTTGTGCTGTTGAACTTTTCTCTAAGTAATAATTCCTCATTTTTCCACCAAAAAAATATTTTTATTCTACAATTTATTTACTTGTGTGATTTATAAATTATTGAATGAAACGAATTTACTTAGTATTTAACTATGAATAACGACTGCTGGTGTCGTTGTCAAAAAAAGAAGAAAAAGAAAAGAATCATTTGTCCTTTTGAAAAAGCAGGAAAAAAAGTGTTCAATTAAATTTAAAATCTTTGACCCTATTTTTTTTTTTAAAAGTCTGATTGAGCGGTTGTCCCATATAGGAGTGAGAGAACTGTCTCAGGCGAGGAAGAGATAATCCTAGAAAGGGAGATTAATAGTGTGCTTGGATTGGGTCGGGTTTGGTCTGGTTTGAGACTCAAATCCAGACCCAAACTAGCTTTGGATTGAGTCTGTGAATGAAATATGAAGTGTTAAATCATCCCCCAGACCAAATCCCATACTCAATTCAAAAGCTGGTTTAGGTATGAATTTGAGTCTCAAACCAGATCAAACTCAAACCAAACCCAATCCAAGCACACCCTAAAGCTTGTCGTACGCAGATGGAGGATATCGAATTCACGACCTTAAGGTCATGGGGCATACGCCTGTCTCACTGAGTTAGGACACCTTTAATAATCTTTGACTCTATGCTATTACAAATTGTCAATAGAATCTTTGACTCTTGCTATTACAAATTGTCAAAAAGGAGTAGCTGAACAACTTTGATTTTTGGCACATGGACGTCTAAGATTAACGATTGATGCTTCTTCTTCAATCAACTCTTTAATTATTTGACTGCGTAGTGCATGTCCAAGTAGAAAGAAGAAAGAAAGACGCGTAAATCACGTTTAAAATATGAGAAAATAGAATTGGGTTTTAGTTACAGATTATAATAATTCTAAACATAATTGTTACGATACCTTGAAGAGTTGGTCTAAATGGAAAGGGAAAATATTATATTGTATGCTTCATTATAAAGATTAAGATCACTATAGGGATCAGGTAGCCCAGTGAAAAAAGCTATCTAATTCTGGCCAGTGGTTTGAAATTCGATTCTTGTACCCCTTCCCCCAAAAATAAAAAATAAAAAATAAAAAATAAAAAATAAAGATAGATTAAGATCAGTTCAACTTTTCACTGGAATGGGATCTGGATATCAGTTAATAATATTAACTGGATAAGTCTAAAAAAGTGTGAATTGCGTAGACTGGAAAAGTCTACAAAAGTGTAGACTGTGTACACAGGGCCGTCACTACAAGAATGATGATATTTAGTGACGACGAAAGTCATCACTCTAAGGTTGATTTTAGATCACTATTATCGCTTGTGGCTATTTTTTGAAGTCATCATTTGCCGTCACTGATGAAATTGTGACGACATTTTATGATTGGTCACAATTACTCAATCATACTGTGAATAAATTCTCGACATAAAAACTTTACAATAAGTGACAAAAAAGTGATCAAAACAAAAAATATAAATATGTGTGACAATAGTTTTGACACAAAAAAGAAATCAATTGTGACTAATTAAGTTGTCACATATTTATATTTATAGTGACGAAATCGTTGACACAAAAAAATACTTGTTAATAGTTGTGACACCCCGTTCCCTCTCGGGTCGGGTTGTCGCGTGCCTCTCGGCACTGAGTTCTAGATTACACCGAAACTTTACATGATTTTATTACTAATACAGAACTCATAAACTCATTTTTAAAACTAATATAAAGGGTTTCGTAAATAAAATGTGTAAATTAAACGTAATAGTCATTCCTGGATAAAAGTAATATTACTACTGGCATATTATTGGCATTCTGAACTTCAATTATTTATGAATAATTGGAATCTTATTTGGTATCGCCAGTGTATTATTTGAATTATGGACTTCTGGTTCTATCGGTGGGGGCTTGCATTGTGCGAGGCTAGTCACCCGTACGAGGGCATCTCGAACCATCGATAGTTCGGTTATGTTTAAACGGGATCCCGAGCCTGTTGGGAATCAGTAAGGGCAGGGAAAGCATTGGGCTGACTGATCTCCTCTGTGAACCTTCAGTGTCAAAAAGTTTGGGCGATATGTATCCTGAGTCAGGAGGTTGACTCCGGAACATGAGCCTGTGAACTTGGACTGGCAGGTACCCCAGTTCTAAGATTTCACGAATAGGAAAAAGTAGTATATGGTTGTAAATCATGGCCATGTCTATCTGGAGTACGGCCGGTTACTGACTATGGACTTCTATAAAAGGATTTCTGGTTTTCTATCTACAGCTTGGAAATATATTACAAAAATAATTGAAATAAGGACAAGTTTCAAAAGGATACAAATGAATTTATTTAGAAAAAAAAAACTTCCCACTTATAAATCCGCATGTAATTGTAAAAAATAGAACCCAGTGCCGAGAGGCACGCGGCATACCCGACCCGAGAGGGACGGGGTGTCACAATAGTGATCAAATATTTGTCACACTTACTACTCATATCAACGACAACTTCTCGTAACTCATTATTTTGAAATTAGCGTCGACTGAGTTTAGTCACAGAAAATGTAATTATTGTTACAAATATGTTGTCACTTGTATATTTATTACGACCGAGCCGACCCCCTCCCCGCATAGCCAAGCCGAGCTGATTCGAGGCCGAGCTAGATTCAAGCCGCCAAGTCAACATCTTTGAATAATGTATAATAAAGTATCTCCATTCTCAAAGGGATAAGAATTAAACTCGCGACCTCCCGCATGTATGACGTGCGTTGAGCCGCTAGGCTAGATGATCATTTGTTAAGTGTTGTTTCTCCTATTACATTTATCATAATGGAGTTTTTTTTTTTTTTTTTTGGACATTTGCTTATTTAAATTTCTCTTTGTTTTTTGATTTCCTTTCTTCATGAATCAAATTAATACACTCTCATTAAATTTTAAATAATTAAATATATTTAATTGTTTCAAAATATTTTTCATAAACATAATCTATGTATTTGTGTATAGTATTGTTATCAAAATATGAATAAATTTATTCTATATGTATACTATTTTTTTTGTAATAAATAGTATTCTAAAATTATTTATTACATTTGTAATATTACAAATGAATAAATTTGTAATATATATAGAAACTAAAATTATAGCATATATACATGTATATTTATACTCAATTCTTTTTTTTTTTTAAACAAAAGATATTTATTCTTTCACCCACCTAGTTTCCGTTGCAATGTCACTTTCCCTTTTACATTATAAAAGAAATATACATTCAACGTGAGAGGAGAATAATGTTATAACTATATCATATACAAACTATATATTATAAAAGAAAAAATGCTTTTTAAGACGGAGCTTTTCGTGACAAAGACATTTTCCTAACCAAAAGTCATCCCTATCGTGATGAAAATTTGTCTTCGTCACAATTGGTCGAAATTTCATGACGATGAAACTACTGTTTTGTGACGAATCTATATTTTCTTCAGAAAATGTCATTTTTCGTGACGAAGTAGTTTTCGTCAAGAAAGAAAGACCTTTCATGACTAAAATATCTTTGTCACGAAAAGTTTCAGTCCTAAAAAGTATTTTTTGTAGTTACAAATGATAATAATGATTTTGTGCATGAACATAGATTTGATTTAGATATAATAATCGTTGAAGGAAATCCGTTTCTTATTGATACAATGAGTATTGAAGGAAAAAATGATTTTGATTATGATGAAGACATTATTAACAAGACACTAGTAATATATTAAAAATGAAAAATTAACTATGGAAAAGACTAATCGTCACAATTTGCGGTAGTGACAAGCAAATAAGTCGTCACCACTAGTACAAACAATAGTGACCATCCATGTTTTGTCACAATCAACCTCTTATTTGTGACTACATTCAGCTAACACTATTTGTATGAACTTTAGTGTCACAAATTTTCGTCATAGAAAGACGTAAGTAGAGTGACAAAGCACTTTTGTCACAATAAATTGGAATACTAGTGAGAAAATTATTTTTGTCACAACTAAGTTTCATCCCCGCAAAAAACAATTGGTGTCAGAGCGCATATGCTATTAGTGACAAAACTTTAGTGATAAAAGAAATTACGACACTATTAATATAGCAATAGTGACAACTTACTTATGAAAGATTTTAAATCATCACCATTACCACTATTACCGTGACAAACATGTAAGTTGTCACAATTAGTACCTATACTAATGACAACAAAATATTTTGTCACAATAAATGTTTTATTTGTGACAAAATGGTGTATGATCACAAAACAGTTGTCACTGAATGTAGGGGTGAGCATCGATTTAGAATTCGATAAATCGGTAGTTTGAAATCGATTTTTTCGGTAATTTGATTTTTAAAAATACCGACCTATTTCGAACCGAATTCTGATTTACCAAATTCGAATTGAATTTGGTATGAATTCGGAATTCGGTCGGTTTACAGAATTACCGATTTCAAGGAACAAACTTCAAAACTTCGAAGAACAATTTTTGTTTTCTATTTTTTTAATGTTCAAGTAGAATCTACACAAATTAAAGGCTAAAAAAACAATAAATTCTAACCAAAAAAAGAAAAAAAAAAGAAGAAGAATCAAAAAGAGAAAAGGAAAATAAGATTTTTTTCATTTCTTCTTCACCTCATTTGTCTGAAGAGAAAACATCAAAACTCTCTTCGACGGCAGCGGCGGTCCTAGGCAGCGGTGGTTGTAGGTCGGAGTTGATCGATTGTGTCTCTAGGGAGTAGTGATTTTCTTCGGATTTGGAGATGTGTGACTGAGGGTAAGGAAGACTGGGAGAGTTTCATTTTGGATTTGGAGAGAAAAGGGGCAGCTCAGGCTGCTCATTTGCACCGTAGGATTTTTGCCTTTTTGGAGAGAAAAGTAGGGTTAGAAATTAGGTTTAGTTGGTAAGAGACTATTTATAGTATTTTTTAATCATGTTTTTTATTAAAATATTTTTTAAAATTATAAATATATAATAAAAATAATTATATATATTGAAATAATATTATAATACGAAATTGAATAAGAATTCGGTAATACCGATTTCAATTCGAAATTTTCGAATTCGATATAATCCGAACTACCGAATTGAACCGAATTACCGAATTCGATTTACCAAATTCAAATCGAATTCGGTCGGTAAATCGGTTTTTTACCAAATTTGCACACTTCTAATTGAATGTCTTCACTCTCGTAATGTGTCTCCAACAATTTTCGAGGCCCTATACTAGTTATTAAAATTAGGCCCCTAATTTTTTCGAAAATATAAATTATAATACGTGTACGATTTTCGGATTTTCAAAACCAAAACAAACAAGTGTAGTCATGATTTGTCTTCATCTATTTGATATAGATTTTAATAGATTATCAAACAATCGATTAACATTATATTAATATTACTATTTTTTTCATGTAATCTTTAAATAAATAAATAAATATAATCCATACATTTAACTTGAAGATCCCAAATTCTAGAGAAAATACAAAAGAATTCTCAAAATTCTTTAACAAAATGCGCACACACACATATATATAAAAGTAACAAAAAATTTGGAATCCCAAATTTCGGAAAACCTGTTCCGTAGAACACTTAAATCCCCCCCTCAAAGCAGGGCCTGTGTGTACATACAACAAAAGAAGTTATTCAAATTAGCTATTCACAATTAACCCATAAAGAAGTATCTAGAATTTTTTTTTTGTCTCTGGCCACAAGGTTTCTAGTTGACTACCGCCTTTGAGAGATCGCACAAAATTAATTTCCGCTCGTACCAAATCGATCCATAAAAGGATAAAGTGTTAGTCAAAATGATAACTTCATATGTGAGTGGAGATCGATTATCTAATACCTCTTAAAGAGCGATACTGTTACGTCAACCAGTTAAAATACCTAGAAAATTTATTGTCAGGGCATCATCCATCCCCATCAAGGATCGTTGGGAATGTCCGGCGGTTTCACCTTAACCTGTGGTGGAAGCTCCATCACCGGATCTAGTGCAAACTCCCAGTTGCCTTTGGTCTTAAAATCTGTCTTTGTATGGGCCTTCACTTTCTGGGCTCCAGCCTTGAATAGTTGTCTTGCTCTTCTTGACTCTCCTTTCTCATGGGCTGAGCCCGTAAAAGTTGCTACCCCAAGTCCAGCTAAGGCCTGGATCTTTGATTTGAGGCTCTCAACTAGGGAGGATAATGAACCCCAAGTAAATCGGAGGTTCGATCCGCCCCATCCTAATTGGGGCGGGGATTTCCCAATTTAAGCAGGAGGCAGGGTGAAAGTGAGGATGAATTTTGCACCCGTTATTGGGACTGAGTTAGGGCGAGAGAGATGATATCACGGCCACACCCTGGACCGCCACGGACCATTGCGTCTGTCTCGCCTAAAATATTAAATACAAATAGAAAAACTAACAAAATACCTACAAATACAAACAAAAAGAGGCGTCAATATACATCAGGACTTCTCAAACTATTTAGAGACTCCACCCTCTTATAAACCTTTACGAATCTCATCTTTTTTAGGAAGCAAACTAGTATCATTTTAGATAGTGTTATTTTGTTTAGCATGTATTAAATATTTGTTGTTTACAATTTTGTGTTCTTTTTTAAAGGTTGTATATATTTGGCTGATATTCTGATGTTCACGTGGTTGAGGTTGAATTTGGATCTTCTCAATCTAGATTTGTCAAAATTGTAAATCTAAAGCTCCCTTCAATCGAAATGCAACGATAATATTCAAACTGGTTGGTGTAGCTGGTCGACAATTTCGCTCATTATGAGAGATTATGAGATCGATGCTCGCTAATGTGTGAATACGTTATTTTGATCAGCACTTTATTCATTCGTGGGCCGACCCGATGTGACTAGGGACTAATACAATATGGTCTTTGAGTCATGTAGAACACTTCGTGGCCAGGCAAAAAAAGAAAACAATGCGATGATAATGATATGTACTTTTCTTTTACTAATTATATTATATATGTACCTAATCCATTATGTTTGATGCTTTTGCAAGGAGCAGTTCGAATACACTAAGTGTGTGTATATATACTTAGCAGGAAAAAAGAAAAAAGAAAATATATATATATATATATATTTATATTTGCTGTGTTTCCCTTTTCCTACCATTCTATTGTATATTACAATCGTCTTTTGATATTTAGGGTACACTTTTAATTAACATGTGAATGGTTTCAACTAATATAAACTCAAAATAAATGCATTTGATTTCGTACGTAACTTACTAAATTTAGATATTTTAACTACACCTGAAATTTGGTACCTTCCAAGTTAAGCAAATAATTTTCTTTTGAATACGACATGTTCTCAATATCCAGAATATCCATATAAAAAAAAACCTATCCAGAAGGATTGTACTCTGATTATGTTGATAAGATTAACTTTTCTTAACATAAGTTAATGCAATTTTTAGCATTGATCTTCTATTTGACAATGATTATTTACATAGTTTGAGTAGTTTTTCATCTATTAAAAAAATTGGTACCATAGGTACCGAAAATGAATTCAGCCATGTTAAGTTTGAGTTTGGTATAATTTTTTGATTCGGCTTCCTGGAATCTTCATTACTCAATGAACTTTCAGCTACCAATGTAGCGAGAACCAGCAGAAAGCTTAAAAATTAATGGGCTCTTCAATCTAATTGTCTCAATAGAGATTCTAGGGTTTTCTTTGGTTTCAACGATTCTCAACCGGTGGGAATGGGTATAATTATATAGTAATTCACGGGTCAATTAAAGGGATGGGTTGGGTTGTAATGTTAATTTTCGAATATACCCTCGCAGGAGATGGCACATAAATACAGACGTTTGACCACGTCATCATTTTGAAGGGTTTTTGAAAATTATTCGACGGAATGACTAAAATGGCAGGCCGAAAAAATATTGGTGATTAAAAAAGTTAAAAAAAAAATCATTTTTGATGAAAGTGACAGACCGAAAGAAGTTTAATGATCCATTTGGCTTTTAATTCCTAACATTTTAGAAAGAATATAAATAGACAATTTGAACAATTATTTATTTAACTTTTTTTTTTTGGCACAAAAGACGAATATAAAAAACGATTCTATATCTCCCAATTACGGGAGAAAAAGAAACAATATATAACGCTTAGGTGTCGCCGTCCTCCTCCTCCTCCTTCTCCGCACCTCACCAAAGATAATTCCCATTTTACCCTCCTTCATTTCACATATATCTCTCAGATCCCTCTCTGGAAAACTTTTCCTTCCCCTTATTATACCTCTCTCTCTCTCTACATTTTCAACAAGATACATAATTCTACAATTGAGTGAATTTCCAATCGGAATTTCTCAGTTTTACTGTGTAATTGTGCTGTGAAGAAGATCGGAATGGAAATGGAATCATCATCATTGCCGCCGCCGGCGGAATCATCATCATCAACTACGGCGGTGGAAGCTATATCTTCAACTACTGCGGCGGCGGCGGCAGAAGTGTCCTCGGTATCGGATGAGAGAAAGCGCGATAAGGAAATGACGCATAAGACCAAAGTTATTCAATTCTTAGGTCGAACAACTCCAATCATTCTTCAGAACGATAATGGACCTTGTCCACTCCTCGCTATCTGTATGTATTGTTCCTCAATTGATTTCGTATTTAGTTGATTTTTTACCAATTACCTTTGCCCTAGGGTTTTACATATATAAACACACTTGAGAATTCATTTTGGTTTGAGTATTTTTTTATGCATTTTTTAATTTGTTATTTCGAATTGCATGTGTATTATAATAGCATAATAGCATAGTAGCATAATAACTTGTTTTTAGCAGTTAAAAAGAGGTTTTTTTTTTTTTTTTGTGTATTTTTTGTCTGTGGATGATGACATATGCTTTGCTGGTCAGTTGATTGCAAATGGAAGTATGGAACTGAATATCATATTTTAATTTATTGGAATTTCGAGTAAATATGCAGCGATTATGCAATTTTTTTTGGAATTCTTACTCTGTTAGTAGTGTTTACGTTCTGTTGCATTTTCTCTTCAGAACAATTAGTTGGTGAATGGAGAATGAGGCTATATAATAAATCGTTGACTCGGAGAGTATGGTCAAACCCAAAAAATGGAATAATTTTCGAATAACGTTATGGTCCTGAATGCTGAGCGTTCTGAGCATGAAAAATGTGCTTTATTTGGCATGAAAAATGCGTTTCTGAGTGTTACGGGTAACGTTTTCTCTGTATGTAGATATGTTCTCTATTGTTTGACTGGAATGTCGGTGAACTATTACCTTAAAAGAGTGGTAGGCTCTCTATTGGGCTAATGCTTTGGTTGTTCTAAGCAATTCTTCTCATGGTACTTCCTACCGCTTTCTTTATGTGGAGATTGGTTTACCTTATATTACAATTTTGATATTAGGGGTTGCATCGTGTTGGAAATAAATCTGTAGTAATCTCTGATTGAATAATTGAATTGATTATTTATGTGTTGCATGAAGTAATGTGCTAGTGTCTTCTGTTTTCTTCACTGGCATGAGATTTATTGTGAGGGTCTTTTAGTTTTCTTACTTTTTTTCATTTGAAATTACTGACAGTGATAACAGTTACTTGTTTATTATGCTGATATAGTTTTTGGCGCATGTGGTAGGCAATGTTCTTTTATTGAAGAATGACTTGAATCTGAGTCCAGATATTCCAGAGGTTTCGCAGGAGAAGCTGCTTTCACTTGTTGCTGAGAGATTAATTGACTCAAATAGTAATGTCAATGTAATCCCTTGCTACTTCCTTATCTTGTTTGCTTACTTTCGAGAACATGCTATTCATATTAAGGATTAACTGTTTGGAAAGAGACATTTTGACTAGAGAAAAAGTTAATTCTTTATATTTGTTTACTTTTCATTTGTTTCCCTTACCTTTATCAATAAACAATAAATTGATGGAAACAGATTTGGCTTCTTTGTGATTTTAACCAATTTAACTTTTCAAATTTGGGACAGAACAAAGATGCAGGATATATTGAAAATCAGCAGCAGAACATTGCTGATGCAATTGACTTGCTTCCTAGACTTGCAACAGGAATTGATGTAAATATAAAATTCAGGAGGTAAAAGATGTTCTCTTGTGGAGTTTTATTTTGATTTAGTACACTGTGGATTTTAGATTTGTTAGGGGCTATTTTGTTAGTTGCAGCTTTGATGAAAGCCGCAAGTTACTATTTGCAGAATTGATGATTTCGAGTTCACTCGAGAGTGTGCAATATTTGATCTGCTGGACATTCCACTCTACCATGGTTGGATAGTTGACCCTCAGGTATGCGTTATTTCGATACTATCTTGATGTGGTATGCGTTATTTTGATAGTTTCTTAGTGTAGGAATTAAATTTGAAGTTTGTGAATGGTAAATATTTCTATCAGGAAAAACTTTCTGTTGATAACTACTGTATTATTACAAGATTATTGCAGCCCAGTTTTTCATTTATTTAGTGTTAAAAGACACTAAAACTAGATGCTTCTTGGTTTTGGGTTATGCTATTTGGTTTCTATTGATAACCGAAGATTTTCGTGTCTTAGGTAAATATTTGGTGGAGTTCTTATTGCATTTTATAAAAAAATGCAATTTTATAATTCCTAATACAGACAGATTTACCACTTGTCAATGTGCATCAGTTTTTTCAGACATTTTCTTCTTTTTCTCCATGACTGTTTTCCTTGGTGTTTTTTTTAGTAGGGGTAATTTCATGCTGAAATATTTTATTTTGGTTTTAATGAAATTACGAATGGTTAAACAATACTTGGTGCATGTCTACCAGGATGATACTGCCAATGCAATTGGTTCGAAATCGTATAATACCCTTGTGGGGGAGCTTGTTGCCCTTGAAAGCCAAAATACTGAGACTGAATCCAAGAGAAATCCCGAGGATGATTGTGTTGATTTTGTTGCTGCCACAACTGCCGCTCTAGGAGTACCATCTCCATGCCTTTCAAGAGGTATATCATTCGAAGATTCTCCAGTATCCCTTTCTGATCACCAAAAACCCAGAAAAGGAGATGTTGAAGAAGAAGCAGAGCTATCGAGAATCTTGAAGTTGTCAGAACCCGGAGGGCCATCTTCATCTGCAGATGATGAGTTTATTAACACGACAAGCTCTACAGTAAGTTCAAATGGGAGTTCATATATAAAAAGCTGTGAACCGGCTAGTGTAGTTGGAAAATTAGATGTAAATTGTTTTGATGACAATCTAAACACTGATCTGAAGGAGGAATCAACACATGATAACTCTGAGACCTTGATCAATCACAACATTTCCCCAGAAGTTTCTGAAACCATTTTCCAGGAAGCAAATCTTTTGTCCTCAAAGATGGAGCAGGGGACCCTTTCTGATCAGTCAACTTGTAAAGAATCGAAAGACATTGACATGTGTAAAAATGCTGATAAAAGCTGTATTGATGATCTGGTTCATACAGGAAGCATACCACATGAGTCTTCTAAACAACTTTTACCTGCTACTGGAAGTTATGTTCGAGTATCTAGAGAGAATGAACAAAATCAGAACTTGTCTGCTTCCTCTTCCAATATGCAGGATGCAGAAAATAAGCAAAATGTTTCTGGAACTTCTAATTCCTGCACTCCTTTGATGTCTGCTTCAGATTCTGATTCATCAAAGGAAAGAAGACCTGACAGAGATGAACCTGAAGGTTTCGCAGATTTTGTTGACGAAGAACCTATTTATGAAGGAGAGGAGAGCATATTGGATTCAGGAGCGACAGTCAATCAAAATCGAGAACCCATGTATGAAGGTGAGGTGATTCTTGCTGGGCAAGGAGACAAAGGATATAGAGAAGCATCTTGTACCAAAAAAGATGAGATTTCTCCAAAACAAGGTGATGAGATTTCTCCAAAACATGGTGAGGATATTTTCTTACAATCTAATTCTTGTTCAGTTTCCTCTTTTTTCTTTTCTCCCATCTGTTGTATTCAATTTACTGCTCTTCAGCTTGATATGCGTCCTTTGCAGGCTTATTTTTGTTGTCATAAAACATTTTCATTATCTGTTAATTTCCACTAGGGGAACTGGTCCGGAATTTTCTGAAGAGCAGTGCCACTCAATTAACCATTTATGGGTATGTTGCTTTTATCTTGTCTTCCTTTGGAAGAAGTCATCTGCTCTATTTTGATAGGGTTCAGAAGAGGGTCTTGGGTTCTAATCCCTGTATTTTCTGCAGACTATTTTGCTTGCAAGGTGGTCTGAAAGAACGTGAGCTTTGTGTGTTTTTCAGGAATAATCACTTCAGTACCATGTTTAAGGTCAGTTTACGTTGCCTTACACTCTGTACAATGTCAGCCTGGTGTCGCATTTTGTTCTGACTAAAAAATGATGAGTGCAAATAGATAAAATGTTGCTCTTTGCAAACCTGATGTAAGTCCTCTCTGCAGTTTGAAGGTGAGTTGTACATTTTGGCTACCGACCAAGGTTACTTAAATCAGCCGGATTTGGTTTGGGAAAAGCTGAATGAGGTAAAGATTGAGAATGTGGTGTGTATTTTTATGATTATAACTAGACTAGTTGAAAAAATCATTAATATTGACAATGTCTGGAGATTTTAACAAGAGACAGAAGAACACGCAACTCTAATGTTTGATAGAATGTGTGTATGTAGTGGTTAAATGAACTTATGATATTGTTAGTTCAACTATGTTTTGTTTTAACAAATGGAGCGTGTTCAATTCTATCTGAAACCGTTGGTGTATGTTGATGCACCAATTTACCTCTATGGAGCTCCGGGAGTTATTTTCCTAACATTGCTGTGATCTGTACTTAAGAATGAAGATATAGGATGTTTCATGAGTTCATCTTGAAGATAAAATTACTGGATTAACTCTAGAAAAAACCTTATATCTTGACTCAAATAGGTAAAACAAAAGTATTACATCAATTTTTAAGATATTTACTCTTACCCTCCTATAAATGGGAAAAGATTTTTTTAAGATAACACCCTCTTCTGTTGTTTCCATACGCCTTTTACTAATGGCCCCAAAACCTGTGGACTTCTGAACTTTTGCTCAGTTGTTGTTTGAAAGCTTGCAGAGTCTATGCTCTCATAGTGTAATGAAGTTCGCCATGTTATCCATGGAAGGAGGGGGCGAGAGAGAGAGAGAGAGGGGGGGGAAGTAACTTGTTGTTTATTATAAGATGCAAATTTATAATGCCATCTGTTCAACCGAGGTTAGCATCAGGTGCCAAACTGATATTAGGAGTTCTGAGAAGTCGTTGCCTTACAGTATTCTAGCTTTTAAGGTTGCTTGGTGAATTTTAGTGGAAAATCTAAGACGTGTCATTTGCATTCTGAACTTACATTCATTTGTATATAGGTAAATGGGAATACAGTGTACATGACTGGTACCTTCAAGGAATTCAAGGTGGAAAATCAGGGAAGCAACACATGGGACGAACAGAATGCTGTGGCTAGTACTGCTGTACGTAGTTTTATGTATTGATTTGTTTTTTTCCACTTCTGTGACTTAATGCAATTGTTTTCTTTATCTAAAGAACTTTTCCTCCTCTTCCCTTTCAAAAGAACTTCATAAACACAATCTTGATTCTGTTTCCCAGGACTATCTAGCAAACATTGACCCCTCAGCACCAGTGGATCCAAATGCCGAGTAAGCACTTTCATTTCTTGAAAGTTTTGTTCTGAATTTTCTTGTGTAGGTAACTATGTAGACTTCTCATATGACTATCTTAGTCTGTTGTGGGGTATTGGATGCTTTGGTGGTTGGGTGATATCACATCTTGGTCTGGTTTTCTGTATGGATAAAAATGATTGCTGTCCCTTTGTCATTTTGCTTCTATAGTGGTTGTTATACTAATCAGGAAATGCTATTGAACCTAATTTTTTTATGCTATGGATTTCTTGTATCAACCTTGCTGTGCACTTGTTGAGGTATTCTGTACTTGCTATCTCATGGTAAACCATTTGAATAATTTGCTGTGTATTATATATATTTATTTTTATAGAACCTTCTTAGGGAGCAGATCGAACTTGATATTCTTTTCAATTTCTTATTCTGGAGCTTGTATTACTTAACTTTTGATGTCAATCAGTTGTTGGAAAATGCCTTAATTAACTGTTTTCATCACATTTCATTTATTAAGGTGAGAAAAAATACATCCCATGGTGATACTTTTACTTTATTTTTTTTTATAGTTCTGATTGGCAGCTGGCACTTGCCCTTCAGCAGCAGGAATTTGAGCAACAACCACCACAGCGCCAAAGTGATTTGCAGCAACCATCTGCAGCTGGTGGGTCAGGGCTTGTTACCGGTCCTCAGGTAGGCAAAAGATTTCAGTAACATTTCGTACACAGTTTTGATTTATTCCTCTGATATCCACCGTAAGACAGACAGCATTGCATTATCCCTGGAATCTATCCTCTTTCTGACCTTGTCAAATCTGGGGTAGTCTGTAACTCATTAGTGATGCTCTGTGTGTAATCTCTCCATCTCAGCATCGGTAATACCAGCTAGAAGGGAAGGCATAAGTTAGTTGAATCACTGGCTGATACCTAAAGACATTAACGGTTATCTTCATAATGTACTACATCATGTATACTACATTTGGTGTTCCTTATCCCCTCAATCTTATTAGCAACAATTTCAAAGCAACCTCAAATGGATTAAATATTTACTCTGTTGCACAATGTTTAGACCATTGATTGCTTTTTTTTTTTCCACGGAAAACCATATTCTATTTCACTCTTGCTTGATTTGTTGGTAGATTGGAATTCAAATGAAAGATGTTCTAGGAAGTGGTAATTCTACTAAACATTTAGCATTTTGCAGGTATCGAGGCATAGCAGACAATTATCTAACACATCCAAACCGGAGTCAAAATCATCAAAAGATAAATGTACTGTGATGTGAAATTTACACGTCACTGCTGCAAAAATCTGTAATGTGAATATTGTTATTCGTATTTTTGCTTGTGTAAGAGTCTGAATATCTTGTAATTTTTCAGATATATCTTTTTTTATCTATGTAAATATGATATATTTCACATCCATGAACCCTCGAGATAGCAATAGTTTTTCTTTCCACCATTTGTTGTTTCTGTCATTAGCTTCCCAAAGAATCGATATTTCTTTTAGTTGTTGAAATGTTGGCATAATTTGACCGGGTAACAAGTGAATGCACGACGGATGAAGTCAGTGATGATATTTGGTCGTTAGAATAGATAGTGGGCATTCATTTTACGGCATCATATAAATTAAATTTTGAATATTCTCTAGTGTGCATATGTATAGTGTATATTACTTCATTCAATATTGAAATATTTTTTTTTCCTGCATTTCATTCATTTTTATGTTTCTAGCATGCAGGAGTTGTTTTGCCTTGTACCTTGTGAAATATTCTCACTGTTCAGAATTAAATGTTTATTTTCCTATCGAAATGAATGGATGTACATTCAATTCTGGATTAGGAGAACAATTTCAAGGCTAGAATACATGTGTATTCTTAGATTTCATTTGTATTCTGTGGTTCTTCCTCAGAAGTTTGTGCTATACTATAGAAGCAGAAGAAGCACATGGTATTCATTTTTTATAATTATCTTTTGTTTTTTGCGGAATATAGACATGAGATTCGAAATAAGATAATTGGATGGATTTTATTTTTTATTTTTTATTTTTTGTATATTTTGACTTTACTTCAACATAATAGTACGAGAGGAAGGGTGTTCTTTGACTAAGAATGAGATATTTTATACTTGTCGTTCTGGTGTTAACAATTATTCTACTAACATCATATTGATTCAACCTTGGACTTAACATTTTTTCTAATGATTGTGATAATTGTTCAAAAATAATTTTGATTGTTTACGAACAACCATACCAATTGTAAAATCAAGCTATTTGACTGGTTGAAATTGGTTCAGCGAAACCAGATTGATATTTGATTAATGATTGAAATAGCAGCTTAGTCATCGAAGTAGTTGAATAAATGTGATATTTTTTCTTAAAATCGTGTGTACAAAAGAATCTTGATTGGATTGGGATGAGTTTAAATGTTTATTAGAAGATTCCTTGACTTTAGGGTGGAGATTTTTCAAAAAGATAAGAAAGCAAGAAACAAAGAAAATTAACGAGGAAAAGGAAAAAAAGGAGAGAAAAGTCAAGAGGTAATGTGGGGATGATGAAAGGGACAATACGTAATAATTTTTCCAATTTTCCATTCAAATGGTACCCATATCAGTGGAAAATTCTAAGGTAGAGTCGTTTTTCTGGGATTGATCCCACACCCTCTCACACGAATTGGGGTGAGACCTACTTGTAAGGTAGGTTCCTCCCCAATTCATATAAGAGGGGTGTGGGGGCGGCTTCATACCCAAGTGACCCATCTCAGTCCAGTAAAAAATTACTGGTCTTCAATTGGTATTCTATGTACCAATTATTCACAATTCGCTACTAAATATTTGAAGTTCGAAGGAATATGTACGTGACAAATTATAAGTGATTGTGATTGACATGAAAATATCAGTTAGGGGTAAACGATTCCCCCCTTATTTTCGGGACCCTTATATCCTTTTCTCCATTAATATTTTGGACTACGAACGAATATGACCATGTGATAGCTGTTCCTTTTTACCCATTTACCACTTCTATTCTATTCCTCTCCACCCAGTTGCAAAAGAGAGTTAGGGTTTACCTATATTGACATTCCACATCGACTAGCTAGTAGGAAATTTGTTCTTTATAAGGATTGGACAATTCTCCTCTGAAGGTACCTTTTGAGGGAATGAGTTAGGCCCAAGTCCATTTTCTACAACCTCCAAAGGGATATCTTAGCAGTAAGGATAGGAGAGGAGAGGATTGCAAGGACGGCGAGAGATTATATTCGGATTTATATATTTATGGGTATGAGAGGATGTGGTTCATAGGTCCAGGATTAGTTGAACGAATGTCCAAAATTTGAGTTTTAAAAAAAAAGGAAAAATAGTTAGAGTTCTTAGGTTTATTTCTCCAACACATTTTGATGTATTAGGGTTTACCAGATCAAGGGTGAAAATCCTCTGTACCCATTCCTGTCCCCATCCCTATCCCCAACCAATCAGAATTTACTATATAAATATTTTTTTCAATTATATATACACATGATGAATTATAAGACGGGGACAGAGAAATTTTTGCCCCAAATCAAAGTAGGTAAATAGCTATACAATAATACAAAGTAAATGAATAGTTATTTTTTCAATCGTTAAATTGGCAATCAATAATTAAGATTGTATTAGTATGTGGTGAAAAAAAGTATTTTTCAAATTCGTAATTAAATTGTCCCGCAATACTTAAGAACTTGTCATGAACTATTGGGTAGTTAATTTTGAGTGTACTTGAATTGGTTTTGACCTGTTTAGAAATTCAAACTGAGACTCAAACTCTCTCCGGATCGAGTATGAAAATGAAACATCAAGATTTAAATCATGTAGAATTGGATTTGGATTTGAGATTAGTCTAAAACTGAGATAAAAAATCTCCCACTAGATTTTATTTAAATGCCAAAACAAATAAAGGGATAGAAGCCATGTGATTTGAGATATCTGCATGGTACTTTATTATGTGAAGAAAAATTTTGGAAAAAAAAAGGGAAGATCAAATCGAACTTTGCATCATTTCAAATTTGGAAGACCAAAATATAATTTGAGTATATAATGGCGACAGCAAAACAAATTTATTGTGAACCACAATAATGGGAAAAATAAATAAATATATGATCTTATCGTGATACAATAAAGTTGTGCCATATAACTTTCATCTTTACGGGTTCTATGATCCAAAATTCTTTTGTACAATTCGTCAATTCCTCATTTGGATTAGACAAGGAACCATTCAAGCCACTTAAAAGTGCTTGTAATACCATGGGAAGTATTATGTCGCATGATCAGATTTATCATGCACATATCCTACCGAATTTGCCAAGTTTATTATGTAAACATCCTACTGAATTTTTCGAATTGACTCCCGTAAGGCCTCTCGAAAATTTTAAAAATACTAATAGATATCAGTAATTTTTATATGTAGTTCGGAAATTTTTATCAAGTTCGCCCCCCAATTCTTTTTTGCAGTTTTTATAGGTAGGTCGGTATACTATTACAAATTTTCGCCCCCAACAGACAATTCTTGACTTCGTCCCTGGACTCCCGGACACCGATTTACCAGAAAAGAAAAAAGAAAAAAAAAAGATCAAGAGGGTTTCTTAATATAGTGAGGAGTTTGGACATTTTTACCCAAAAAATATTATAGGGTCATTTATGCTGATTTTTTCAATGTTTGTTCAGAGTAAAGTTGTGACACGAAACATTTAGAATGTGACTAATTTTGTATAATTGCAGGATTTTCGTTCAGACGGTCACAATGTTTATTCAATTCGAATCAAATTAGTCTAGTCTAATATACTCGGACGCGATAACTAATATATATATATATATATATATATATATATATATATATATATATATATATATATATATATATATATATATATATATATATATATATATATATATGGTTTTTTAGTCATTTTAGTAAACTTGAGAATCTCTATCTCTTCTTTTAGGATAGCACTTTAGAAGCTCTCATACTTGATCTGCTCATACCTGTAAAAGGACATTGGACCTTTAATCATTTTAATCCATACCCTAATTCATTGCATAAGATAGTATTTTGGCTCATCTATATTCTATAGCATATGCTAGTGGAACCATTGCTCTTTTTGTACTCAAATCAAATAAGCATAAGCATGATTTTCTTTTCTTTTTTTTGTGAAAAATGCATAAGCAGTAAGATTATTGAGATGGGATGCAATATGGTTGTTGGCTTTTCTATTTTAGAAATAATATACTATAATGAGAAGCAAAAAGGCAATAATAGCATTTGGTACATAACCAGCAAAGGAAAGGCTCTTTATTTATTTTTATTTTTTTAGGAAAAAAATAAAAAGCAACTTTGGAAAAAGAAGAAATAATTTTATATTGTACTTAAATGTCGATAGGAGAACGATTCCCTCCAATCAATCTTCCCTTGGAGGATTGATGGGTGCGAGATTAGCTATTATGAATAATTTAAACAAACTTATGTTTTTTTTTTTAAAGAAACGAAATGATATTTGTCTTAACGAGAAAAATCATTCATTTTTTTTACTAAATAAGAAATTATTCATTAATTATAATATAGTCAATACCATTACAATCAAACGATAATATGAAAATATAAGAAAATAAAAGTTATACAATTTTTTAGACAACCATGATAACAGATAAAATCCACACATAGAGACCGGGCAAAAAACACTAAATTAGAAAAACCATTCATTTGGGAACGTGCAATTTGAACTAATCATTTTCAAATTTTAACTGAATTAATCGGACCAATAATATTAGGACAATAGTATAATAAAAACATCAAAAGAAATAAATTTGAACAAATCGAATTTTAAAACGTTAACTTTGTAACTAGGAAAACATTATTACCCCCAAAAGCAAAAACTAGGAAAAAGAAAGAACAAAAGATAATTATTCCTTTCTAAGATTAAATTAAATTATTATTATTATTTTTTAACTATCATCTCAACAATGATGAATGAGAGATGACTGATGAATCCATTCTAAAGTTGAAATCCTTTTTAGTTGCACTGAATCTCATCCCTTTAAAAAGAACAATATTTTTTTTTTTTGGTTGGATAAAAATTTAAGTGGGTTCGGCTCCGTCATCACTACAGGGTCAGGGCAGGCCATAGAAACAATAGATCGCTTACAACTATATTCTTCCTTGTTTGCAACGCAACGTTTTCTTGTAAAACAAAAGGAGCAAAGACTTGGAAAAATGTTTTTATCCTCCTATTATTTTATAAGTTATTAATAATGACATAACTCTATGCATAAATAAGTTATTAATAATGTGATATGTAGTTGTTTTCTCAAAGACTTGAACTGTAATTTTACTATGCATGAGTGCTTAGAAATTAGAGGTTTGGTCCCCTCTTAAGAATCTACTCTTTGCCTATACCTATAAATAAATTGAGTTTCAAGGTCAACTGGAAAACCATCGTATATAGTGTTGTGTTAGTCTTTATCTTTACTCAGAGGATAAGAGTTTCATTTCTGTTAAGTGCAGGAATTGTCTCCTTCTAAATTGTTGATATACATATAATGCTAGATGGGCATAGTTAAAACATAACCAGAGATTTAAATCCTCCGCTAACATTAGGAACAAGGTCATTTTTCTATAAATAAAATGTGATTATTGATGAAAGAATTGTCTTTTTACTATTAAGGATCCCACATGAAAATTTGTTCTAAAGTGGTCCCTAGGTTACAATCCTTTGTGAACAACTACCACATCCCTTAACTAACATTAATGAGCATCCCACCTATAGTTCATTCACATGTACTACCTCCATTCATAAATATAGACTAAAATTAATGAAGCAAAAATTAAGATATTTTTGTAATTAAAATATCAATATTACTCTCTTAAATAAAATTAGTGGTATATACAAGTCATATTTAAGAGAGTAATATTAATATTTTAATTACAAAAATATCTTAATTTTTGTTTACTTAATTTTCGTAATATGTAATGAAAGTCTTATATTTAGGAATGAAGGAAGTATAACAAACACTTTGTCTTAGAATAAGTGTTGTATTTTCATTTTTCACATAGATTGAAGTATTTATTTATTTCGTCTGTGAAACTTTAATTAAAGAGACTAATCTACCCTCGTTTGTAATCTAATTTTCACGTGTTATTTTTTATTCTCTATCCTTTTCAAAATATAAATAATTTTTTTTTTTTTGGAGGAGTGCAATGATGAGAATTGATTCATTTTCTGTAGACAAGTGGTATTTCTATCTTACGTAAGATTAATTCAGTCTCAATCTGGATTACGCCCACATAATCTCCAGATTCTTACTCGATATTAATTCTATTGTTATTTATGTTTGGTAAATATGAAATTTGAAATAAATTAGAAAATTCCTTTATATTTTATGAAAGAATGTACCACTATAAATACTCAACTTTACTATTGGTAGAAAGTCATTTAACCATCACTCCAAGGCAGACGCAGCCATCATCAAGTGCTATGGCCCAGTGGGCTCGGTCCCGGGTTCGATACCCTCCACCAGCGTGCGGTATACTTTAAAAAGTTGGCTCCCTTCTAGGGTTGTTCTCTCCCCGTTCATGGGGTTCCGCCCTCGGGCGTTCAAAAAAAAAAAAAAAAAAGCAGACGCAGCCCGCAGGGAAGGAAGAAGCTGAATGACACCTTAACCCGTACTAAAATGTTTTCAATAACAAGGATGTTTTTGTCTTTAACTAATCATGCCACAAAGACCATAATTATTATTTTTCAATATTTTCGATAATTTTCAATTTAGGAAAATGATATTAACACTCCACATTTTGTTAATAGTACTACGCTTGAGTCTTTACGTCTTCTGGTTGACATTTTTGCCCCTTTTCATCTCTTTATGAGCCGATCTTTTTTTTAAAAAAAAAAAAAAAAAAAAAAAATCAGACAATCATATATTGATATTAGAGATTACATGTGGTAGGAGAAAATTCGAAGGATCTTCAAACCATTGAGATGATGATTGATTCCTCGTACCTAATTTGCACTGGCGGATCCAGGGGGGTTTCAGGGTATTCAATGAATACCCTGACAAGAACGAAAATAGTAGAGATGGTATACTACTTCAACTTTCATACTAGAGGTCTAGGGTTCAATTCTCTCAATGAATACCCTAAACAAGAACGATTTTTTTTTTTAGGATTAAAATGAATACCGCGTGTTTGAATCCTGGATCCGCCCCTGCTAATTTGGTCAATATATCAGCTGCATTGAGCTGATCGTTTTCTTTACTCATTGTATTCTTATTCTAAAATAATATTGATCTATTTAAAACACTAATAACAAACATTTAAATCTTCTTTATCCGACATTGCAATTTTTATACTTCATTTTTATTTTTGGATGAACTCTTTATGAACTTGAACCACGAAGAATAATACCATTGAATGAAGACACCAAAAAACATATGAATCTTTAGGATAATGGTTGCGATTTCATGATAATTAGTAACAACCATTATCCTAAATATATCGCAAGTTTGCAAAAATTCTTTTTAGATAGACTAAAGTGCCATTAATATATTATAAGTTTGTAGAAATTCTTGTTAGATGGGATAAAATGGCATTAAGATACCAACTAAATTATTCGGATCAAATATCTAAATATCGATAGAAAAAAATTAAAAAATTTGTGGGTTCGGCTTAATTAAACAAGGGTTGGGGGTTGAATGCACCCGTAACCCAAAAATAGAGAAAATAATAATAATAATAATAATAATTGTTTATATAAAAGCTAAAATATTCCATAATCTCAAGTCTCTATCTGTCTCTCTGCCTACTGTGGTGGCATATAGGAATATATATAATAAATATCATGGGATTTTAATTATACAATTTGACCGCCAATATGGTTGTTGGATGAACTCCTTCATTATCCATAAAAAATAATAATAATAATAACTCCTTCATTAGCAAAATAATATGACTCAAACTAAATTTGTTCATCATCCAATATGGACTACAGGATTATGGGACCCGAATGTGTCTTCTGTCCTACATTAGATATATGTGTAAGGTGTATGGACGTTATATAAGCACAAGTTTAAGGGTATATTCAATCTAGATTTTATAGATTTTTAAAATATTCATTTTAGTATACTGAGTATTAATATGTCGCATTTTATTTCCGTATATAAACACAAATTTAAATATTTATAATCTACTTTAAAATATGTATTTTAATATAATAAAAACTATCACATTAATATGTCACGTTCTATCTTGCGACAAAACAACAAAATCCAAAATTTATATTCGTTAAATTTCGTTAAAAAATTACGACTAACCCCGAGTATATTATGGTTACAAGATGATGATGAGTGAGTGATAAATGCGAAACCAAAACAAAGGACTTTCACGGGTCAGAAGCAAAAAAATCAATTCTAACACCGCATTTATGTGATTTTCTTTACCGTCTCTCACATTAATTGGTCAAATCTACCTGCAGATGTGAATTTCGCTCAATGCATATAAAAAAATTGTAAAATCAATCCCACAAATGATGGTACTAAAATTGAGTGACCCGTCCGAAGCATAGAACAACTTTAATATTAAGAGAAAATCACTATATATGTATACCAATTATTTATGATTTTCTCTAAATAGCACAAAGATAAAATTAGAGCCTAATTGTACATGAACATTTTACAGGTACTCTCTGTTTGTCAAATTAAGGATTCATGCCAAATTCCGTCAACAAAAGTCATGTGCCGCGCACATGGCTCCGACTTAAGGGCAAAATAGTCCGTTTATAACTCTTGTTTTATATAATTTTTTTTACTTAAGTATATATAATTATTATATATAGCAATACAATATGCAAAATAAAAGTAAAAAAAATAAAAAAAAAATATTTATATAGCAATGATTCCTCTCTCTTCATCTTCTTCCCTTCACTTATATAGCAATGATTCCTCAACTCTCACCTTTCACCATCTCTCTCTTCTCTCTTCTGAACTCTCAGACATCTTTCTAATACACAAACAAAACCAATCTTCAATATTTCTCTTTCTTCTCTGCAGATGATTCATTAGTAGTAGTACATCATATTTTCTTTCTTTTTCTGTTAAAAATCTGCTACTATCCACACAAATAAAATAAATCTGAAAGTACTCATCCCACTGCTCTCATTTCCTGGATCCGCTACTCCTAATAATCATAAATAAGTAAAATTTCTGACATATTTCCTCACCCCTTCTTCTTTCCTCATCCCTTTTCCATCTCTCAAAATCTTCCAGTCATTATTGATCATATATCATGATGATGATGATTTTGTAGTGATATCAGTATCCCTTTGTTCAAAAAATATTATTGAGGCCTCATAACGTAGAGTTTATGAGTTCGAATTTCCTTTTCGCTTTTTTACTCTCTATATTTCTTGTAATAGATATATCCCTCTTCCCCAGTAAATAATTTTTTTTTTTAAAAAAATTTATTAAGGGACAATATTTTTTTTTTTTTTTTTTTGTAAAAAGAATGAATCAAGAAATGCAAGAACAAGGTATTGGAATGATGGGTTCCACCGGAGGATTAATTGGTGATGTGTCGGAATTGGCGTTTTCCGGCGACGGAACCCGGCATCTTAAGGCTGAGATAGCTACTCATCCACTATATGAACAGCTACTATCAGCACACGTGGCATGTCTACGAGTAGCTACTCCTATTGATCAATTACCTCTTATTGATTCACAGCTTTCTCACTCTCAACATATCTTCAACTCTTATGCTTCTTCTTCTCAACAACATCTTAGTACTTTGTCTCCCCATGAAAGACAACAACTTGACAATTTCTTGGTAGGTTTTCTTCCTTTTTCTTGTTTTGTTAGGATCAAGTATTTACTTGCTATCCGGTAGGTCACGAGTTCGAACTCTGAAAACAATCTCTTTATGAAAAATAAAGGTAAGACTGCGTATATCGGGGACTCTCCCCAAACCCTAATGATGCAGGAGTCTTGTGCACTGGTACGACCTTTTTTTTCCTTGTTATTTTAGGGTTTGCCTTTAGAGATTTTGCTAACGCACAGTCTAGTAGATTTCTACCTTAATTTTCTTGTTCTCCTTAATGAATTTTCGGATTTTACTTCTCTCCAGTAGTTCAAAGTTTAAAAGATTTACATGAAGAGATTTTGTTAATGCAAAGTCTAACTAAGTTGGCATTCACTTGATTATCTAATTTGAAAAATTGACTAGATTAGAGAGAATTCGAATATTAATTTTTCAGATTATAATGTGATTTTGAATTGTAAGATGTGAGTAATTTTGAGTTAATTCTAATACGTACCATGGTTAATTGTGTCTATATTTATTCACATTAGAAGAGAGAAAGATTAAAAATAAATCAGAAAAAATCATAATTTTGTGGGGTTTTTTTTAAAACTTAAATGTGTGCAACAGGGACAATACTTGTTAGTATTATGTAACTTCAAAGATCAGCTTCAGCAACATGTTAGAGTCCATGCTGTTGAAGCAGTCATGGCTTGTAGAGAAATTGAGCAGAATTTACAAGCTTTAACTGGTAAGTAAATTACAAAAGCACCCTTCTCATCATAATTTTATCTTTTTATGCCTATACTATATGGACCTTTAGACAATGAGTTAGCATAGAATTTCATCTTGATTCTTGATAATTGGTTTATAAGTTCTCACAAAATTATATGGAAATTTCACCCGTTTAAGCGATAATCTAGCAATCGAGTACTTGATTAACGTACGAGTCCAGAAGATCAGAGACGAACTAGATAATGTGATATTTTGTTATTACTTCGGATCCTATGCGGAACAAGAAAAGTTCCGTACCATGCAGAACAATTTGGGCCGTCAGATGATAGGTTTGAACGGTTCAGATTTGGAGAGAGAAAAAATTTTATTTTTTATTTTTAAATCCAGCCATAACTTTTTTCTCAAAATCTGGACCGTTAAAACTATCATCCGACGGCTCAGATTGTTTCGTACGGTGCAGAATTTTTTCTGTTCCGCAAAGGAGCCGGACTGTTTTGTTATGGGGTTTGGTTATTTTTGTGATTTGGTGATTGTTTTTTAATGCATTTGATGCGTTTGGTAGAACAGAAGGATAAGAAAAAGCAAGTTGGGGTTCTTGTGAGAGTCATGGAACCGTACCAACTAAAAGTGGGTGGTGGTGGGGCCTTTTAAGCTACCATTGAAATTTTAAGCTAGTTTGAATTTGATTTGATTTAAAATTTAAATTGAGATTCAAAATTATCTTTATATTGAGTTTGAAAATAAAATCTTAAATATTAAATCATTTAGAATCGAATTTCAATTTGTAGCCTATCAAAATCTCCATCTGAAACTCAATCCAAATAGAATTTTAGTTTATTATTGTTATAGTTAGGAAGGTTTAGTAGATTGTCATATGGTGGTGGTGGTGGCAACTACCAATAGCACCACCAACCTATTAGGAGGGAGGCTGCATGAACAAGGAACAATGTTAGGTTTTCTTGCAATTGGCTTGATCATTTAATTAGCCCTTTGGTATATCCAACCACCATACTTCTCTTTATTCTCTTTCCTTTCGTACTAAATTAGTTATTCAAAAACAAACTTTCACACAGATAAAGAAGTGGCAATTGGGATTTGATTTATTGAGTTAAATGGTAAAAAAAAAATCATCTTGATTTTTTTAATATAATGAAGGTTATGTTTGTTAGTTCATTTTAAGAATAGTCACTTCTTGGAGGGTTAGTATATATATAAGGGTTTGGTAGTCTAGTTGGATTTGTGTTAATAAAACGTGTAAAAACTGAATTATTTGTGAAAGAATATGTTTGTTCAAAAACCTTCGAAGCGTTAAAATTTTGTGTTCTAGTCTGAGACAGATCATAACAAATGCTTGGACCTTTGGTCCACCATTCTTGACACTAGAAAAGCTTTTCGTTTTGTGAACCTAGAAAGCCACCTAAATATTCTAAAAAGAAGTTGCAGCTTCAATGATGCATTTCGAGATGGTAGATTCTTTAATCTTTCATTGTTAGTTTGGGAAAACCTCTCACCAAGAATAATTAATCACGGGAAAACAGTAATGCTCGAACTGAATTAGTCAGGTTAGCCAAATATTATTTAGACTCTAATTGAATTAGTCATGTAAATAATGTTTGAGCGCATGCCCGGTTAAAAAGGGGCTCAAAGTGCCTTACCGAATCGGGCTTCCGATAATTGGGACCCCAATTTTTTGTTAGCTACAGTAATATTCTCTATAAGAATAAACTCATTATAGTAATACAAAATTATGGTCCAACTCGGGATTAGTTATAAATAAGAATAAACTCTACATTGTAATATTCCGTATTTTTTTAAGGACCATCCTTGAGAAATTTACCTCCATATAGTAATAAAATAACATTAAATTTTAAATATATTTATATATCCATATAAAATATACATAATTATTTAACTATGTTAAATTAAACTTAAAATGATATGAATTTTTTATTATCTTGTATATTGTTTGCTACGACAACTTAAACTTATGGTATCTTCTAACCATTTTACAATATCTTTTTGCTTCCAATCGGGGTTGGTTCATTTCATTTTGCGCAACTCGACACGAATACTTTCAGTGATTTGAGTTCGTTTGTTTTTAGGTATCATGACTTGCTTGAAGTAGAAAATGTATGATTTGAAATTATAATGAAATTTATGATTATACTAACATTTATATATGTATAATAAAATGAAAACAAACGAAAATAAATTTCAAAGATACAAAATAGATGAATGAATATTTTAAATGTATACATGATGTACATACATTTTTTTTAACATTTCCTAGATACTGATGTAAATGAATGAATCTTCTAAATCTAATATATACAGAGTGTACATGTATGATGTACGTACATTTGTTTTTTTTAAACTCATGAATCATATATATATATATATATATATATATATATATATCTTAAATTTATATTTTTAAAATATGAAGGGAAACGTTTCCAAGTGTCAAATAATGTATATTAGTTAAAATAAAAAATAAAAATAAAATGAGTCATTAGGCTCATGCAATGATACAACCATGCAGGTTCCAATTATTTGATCAAATCAAAAGTATTTATTAATTCTTGATTTTTTTGTTGTTGGGGTTAGGAATAAGTGTTGGCGAAGGAAGTGGTGCAACAATGTCGGACGATGAAGATCATGAGCTGCAGATGAATATGGATTTCTCCATAGATCAATCTGGAGGTGATGTTGGCCATGACTTGATGGGATTTGGACCACTTCTTCCTACTGAATCTGAAAGATCACTCATGGAAAGAGTTCGACAAGAACTCAAACTTGAGCTCAAACAGGTAAATGTCGTACTCAGTACAAAAATCTTCCCTATCCCATCAATATGGTGTGGGAAGATCTCGATATACGCAATCTTACTTTTATTTTTTATAATGAGACTATTTCTGAATTCGAACCCGAGGCTTTTGCATTAGTAGGATTCGGGGAAGGTCCTAATATACGTAGGCTTACCCATATTTTTCATAAAGAGATTGTTTTCGGGTTCGTACCCGAAGCTCCCACATCAGGTGGTCTGGAGAAGGTCCAAATGTACGCAGTCCTACCCTTATTTTATACGAATAGGTTATTTTCGGTTTCGAACCCCGTAACCTAGCGGATAACAAGTAAACACTTGATTATCGCGTCAAGCACGACATTCCAAAAACAGTTCTCCATGGGAAAAAAATTAATGTATATTTTGTTTATCCTAAAATGCATGGCTAAATATCATTTTCTGGTACAACTTTGTCAGGGATTTAGATCAAGAATTGAGGATGTTAGAGAGGAAATATTAAGGAAAAGGAGAGCAGGAAAATTACCAGGGGACACTACTTCAGTGCTCAAGAACTGGTGGCAGCAACACTCTAAGTGGCCTTATCCAACTGTAAGTCCTATTTCATTTTTTTAATTTTTATTCTGAGGAGCATCGGACTCCTGACCTATGATTTCAAGTCTAATGTGTTGCGCTAACTGTGCTACCATTCCTAACAAGTTCAATTTCAGTTTGATTATTGCTTATCTTCTATATGTTTAGCTAAATAGTTCTCATAAACTGTTGATTGGAAATGATATATTGCTTTGTTACCTTCATTTAGGTAATAACCAGACAATTGAGTATCTTACTCGTAGTTTATGATATTAGATGACGAACCTTGATAAACTTTTAAGAAAAGAGACCCGTCGTAAACATTTTTGTTGACGTGGTTGTTGAATTGCAGGAGGATGACAAAGCAAAACTTGTGGAAGAGACAGGGTTGCAGCTAAAGCAAATAAATAATTGGTTTATAAACCAAAGGAAGCGTAATTGGCAAAGTAATTCTCAGTCAATGACATCTCTCAAGTCGAAGCGCAAGAGATAAACATGTCACAAAAACAAATCTCTAATAATACTTAGTAGTAAGAAACTCTGATGGTATGTTAGATTAAGGGCATATACAATATGATCACTGATGATGAGGGGTCTGAAAATCAGAATGTATTATATGGGGTTATTTTGGTAATTTCATAGCTTTGGATTTTATTTTTTTTTTTGTTGAAAAAAGTTTGTATTAGTTCGGCCCCGGTCACCACCACAGGTCAGGACAGATCTTAGGGACAATAAGATTTCTTTGCTTTGGATACATACATGAAATTACTGTGTAGGTTTTGCTGGGGGAAAAGGAGAAAAATTCTAACAGTTTTCTTGTTAATTCTGGTTGTGGTGGTTTTGGAAATATATTAACTGATTATGAGTTATGACCTTTTATGTCTACCACATTCCAAAAAGGGGTGACAATTCTCTATCCCCATCCCTATTCCCAACCAATCAGAATTTACTATATAAATATTTTTTTCAAATATATATACATAGAGTGAATTGTGATTGACTGGGGATAGGGATGATAATAGGAACGGGGTAGAGCATATTTTGCCCCAAAAAGGTTAGCTATCAGTATCTGAGGCTATTTATTCATAAAATAATGAAAAAATAGCGCAATTTTTTTCTTAATTAGAGAAAATATCAAATTTTAAGCGGTTTCAGATCTTCTAATACACCGATGATATTACTCCATGTCTATTAATGTTATTGGTTTAGAATAAATTTATTACTCCCTCCATTCTTAAATATAAGACTCTTTAGACAATTTGAGAAAATTAAGGAAGTTGTCATTTTCACCTAAACTTCCAATATTACCCACCTTCCCTCTCTCTCACTAATACATCATAAAGAAAAGAAAGGAAAATGTTGAGGGTATAATTAAAATAAATTATTGACAACTAATAAAAGAACCTTAAACGACAATTAATTTGGATACCTAGATATCTCCTAAACGACAATTAATAGGGAATGAAGAGAGTAATTTGAATCAATCATATTCATTTTCAACGTCTTTCGGTGGATTTGGATTTTTCTTCTTCTAACAAATCGGTACAATTGGGGCCAGAGTTTTATTGAACCTAAGTTTGGGCCCAAGAATTAAATAACCTCTTATGGATCTCAACCTAATTGAGCTCATTCAATAGACCTCAATTTTGGCCCAATGAAAGTTTAGACTTTTGTGATGACTTGAGTTTGTTGGCACATCTGCAATTTTCCTACAATTTTTGGAGGTGGGGGATGGGGGGCAGCAAATACCCTTTGACGGGGTAAAATTTATTTTAGGGGGACAAATTTTAATTTCTCGGAAAAGTAAAATATTTGTTTATACAATAAAAAAAATTAAAATGTCGAAGGACAATAGTCATCTTATCTCCTGGATTCGCCACACAAATTGTGTGTTTAGAAGGGAGTAGGGATGAAAATTTGACGAGTAATCTGTTGACTCGCCCTTCCCTAATATTTTTGTAGGCAGATTAGACCCGTCTCATGAAAAATATGGGATAGATCAAGCCACCCGTGGACGGAGCAGACCAAACTTGGAACTTTTGTGATACTTGATATGCCCCGCTCCGCCCCGCTTATATTATATTATTATTATTATGTAATTTACTCAATGTTCAAGAGGTTCAAGGAGCTTACTGAGTAAAACCAGCTTTCTCACCCCAAGTTGCTAACTATGTGATTTAAAAAAAATAATAATAATAATAAGGTGAGTCTTACCAATCTGCATAGGGCAGAACGCTGAGTGATTTTTTTTTGTCCGCGAAAAATCACGTGAAAAAAATCTATAGAGCAAAATTAAATATTGAGATACCCGCTCCGATTAGTTCAATTGACATCCCTTATGGGGGAGTGGTTCTCTTACAAAGAAGATTCCACGACTTAGCAGTCTCCTACTCCCACAGTTAGGCCTGCAAACGGGTCGGATTTTTATCCGTATCCGACTCGAATCCGATTTTATTTTTAGAATATGGTAAGAACTCTAGACCCATATACCCGCATCCGAATCCGAGTCCGTATAAGAGTAATAAAACGGTTACGAATATGAAATATAAAAAATCGTATCCGTTAAACCCGAATCCGTTTCAGGTAAAACAATATATTTTACATGATTTATAGGATTTAGGAATTTTTTGTAATATAAGTATTTTATAGGATTTATATGATAATTATTTATATTACAATTTTAGTCATGTATATATACATTCCTAAGGGTTAAGAGATAACAAACCCTAACATCACAACCTTTTCTCTCTCTCCCTCTCCCCCGTTGCCTCTTCTACCTTCTCTGGCGCCGTTCCATTTCTTCCATCTTCCATATCTCTCTCTCTCTCTCTCTCTCTCTCTCTCTCTCTCTCTCTCTCTCTCTCTCTCTCTCTCTCTCTCTTCTACCTTTTCTGCGCTTACCATCAGCCGCTGCTCCTTCCCCGTCATCGCCATCATGCCACCGCCACCGCCACAGGTATATTCAGTTGCGTGTAAAGTATTTTTCTTCCGTTGGTTCTCGTTTACAAAGATATGTTTTTGTATTTGGTGTTCGAATTGCAGTATGGTGAAAAGGCTTTAGGCTTCTTGCATTTTATTTATTCATAACCTCTAGTTTTCTTTTATTTGAGAAACTATAGATTCTGAAACATAATTGTTGATTCATAGTTGAATAGCATTGTATATTTTGAACTTTAAACAACAATATGATTATGTATTGTATTATATTATATTTCGTAGAATTATTTGTGGATTATAGTATAATTGGACTTTTTGAAACGGGTTTTACCATATCCGTATTCGGATCCAAATCAGCGGATTTGGTAATACATATTTTGGATCCGCTAGGATATGGATACGGATATGGTAGGAAAAATTAAAAATGGATATGGATCCGGAATAGACACTTCCGTATCCGTTTGTAACCGTTTGTAGGCCTACCCACAGTCTCAACAAGAAAAAAAAAAAAAAAGAGCAGTCAATTTCCTAATCTTAATGTTTATTTTATTTTATGTCATTATTAATCACACATAAAATAATTACGAAAAGAGTGAAAGAAAAAGACGGGAACAAAAGAAATGACTTTCAGAAGCAGCCTCTGAATCAGTCCTTGGTTTTGGTCCATTCCACGTTTTATTTTAGAAAGTTCTTTGGTTTGTTTCTTTTCCTTTTTAAAAAAATATGAATATCCGGTGTTAAACTGGATTAATAGAAATAAACATCGTGATTATTAATGATTGTGGCGGATTAAAAAACAAAGAACAAAGTTACTTATACATTTATCATTTAAATGTAGCAAATATAATTTATGTACTAAAATATTTTTTCTCATTTGACCCCACTGCCACCATGTTGAATTTGTCTCTGATTAAGGCCTAAAATTAAACTTACCTAAACTTTTTTCTATAACATTGTGATTATTTGTGCTTTCAAGTATGAAATCTGGTAACCCTCCGGCGCATGGGGCATGCTTTAATTTGACTCCCTTTCTAGTGTTACTCTCTCCTCCTCTGGTAAGACAATTCTATCTTTTCGCTCATGAGGCAGTGCTCAACAGGCGTAAGAAAACAAAAAAAAAAGTATGAAATCTGGTGGCAGTCAAACTGGCTGCATGAACATGCATCCAAGTTCGAAAAAAAAAGTGTGGAATTTGGACCTTATAGAATAGGTATGAAATCCATCCGGAGGCATGATCTCGAATAGTATTTTGAATCTAATACGGAAAGTGTGTTTTGTTAAATTTCGGGTTTACTTGGATTGGGTTTGGTTTGGGATTGGTTTGAGTTTGAGTTTGGGTTTGGGCGGGAGAGGTTAAAAAACGGGCGGGAACTATTTAAATTCAAATTTTTTTCTTCAAATAATTGTTAAATTCAAAATTTTTAGCTCTTAAATTAGCGGGAAATGTTCAAATTCCAAATTTGTGAAGCCAAAATTTGAAATTGGATGATTATTTGAAAAAAAAATTTGAATTTGAATTGTTCACTCGCTTTTTTTAACCTTTCCCGCCCTAAACTCAAACTCAAACTCAATCCCGGGACTCAATCTAAAGCTCGGTTTGGGGACTAGGGTTTGAGACCAAAACCCAAACCAATCCCAAACCAAACCCAATCCAAGTAAACCCGAATGAGTTTGATTTATTAATAGTTTTTTAAGTCATGTGAACAACCATGCAAAACAATAGGGAAAAATAGCAGTCCATTCTTTTCTCTTTTTAAGATTGGTAGCTGAATATTTAATGCGACTAATCTGATTAAGATTTGATATGTATTGTGATTTGTTGATAATTTTTTTTTTTTTTATGAATTTGCGACATAAATTGTTAACTAAATGTCTCGAATTCACGATCTTACTTTAGATAAGCACTAAGAAATTATAAGTGTCACAAGCTAAACTTTAATCAATATGTTATTTTTTAATCATTAAATCAAGAATCAACATGACATATATAAAAACAGAAGACATGTTCGCATAAAATTTGGACGGTCAAACCATTGCAACATTGATCACTTCATTCATTGATCATTAATTCTTCCCTTTTTTCTAGTTTCCATAGTAAGAGTACCTAATATTAGGCATAGGATAAAATTATAAGCTGAATTAAGACAGTTTCCCAATTTTTTAGCTTCAATAAAACAATGGCAAACTACATATGGATTCTCTTTTGCCTTTTGCTATTGAATTTATACATCAATTCCATAATATCAGTCGTTTAATATATGTAACAAAAAGTAAATTTTTTTCTTTATGTATTTTGTTAGTAAAAATATCAATATTACTCTTTTAAATATGATATTGATATTAATATTTTAATTAAAAAATACGTTATTTATTATTTTTTTTAATTTTCACTACATGTTTTATCCGACTTCATAATGTGACGATGAGAGTAATATTTTCTATAGGAATAATAGTCCAATTTCTTGAATTTTTAATGCCCCATGAGGATACTTTTATATTATACTTATATTATATTATATTTTATTACATTAACATCTATCTCTTACTTATTCAATGCCCATTTTCATCAGTCTTCTTGATCCCCATTCATTCAAGCCTCCATTCTTTTACCATTCAAACAAACCCACATTAAGATTTTCATATCCTTTTTCCCTGTATAAAATCCTCACAATTTATCTGAAATAAGATTTTTTGTGAGGACTTTTTTTTTTTTTTTCAATTCAAGAAACAAATCAAATAAAGATCGCATCTTTGCTTCTGGGTTGTTTTCATATAATAATAATCTTTCTGGGTTCTTGTTTTAGCATTTTATTTCTTGTTTTTGGTAATTAGCAATTGATATTATAATACAAGCCCAGCTTTAGTTTTTGGATCAATTTTATTGGGTTTATTTTGTTTTGATCACTGCATATTTTCTAATAAAAATCCGTCTTTCTACACCTGTTTTACCTTTGAATTTGAACTTGCACTCTACCTGTTTGATATATTGAGTCTCAGAAGTTAGAAAAAGTAGGCAGGTTTGTAAAAAGTTGTGTTTTTTGAAGAGTAAAACAGAGCTAAGATGTCTCATTTAGCTTATTCTGATTCAATGACTGAAGATAGCTCCCAGCATGGTCAAGGGGTACAAGTTGTACCATTTAAGACCTCTCAAGTATCACTAAAGGTGCTATTGATTCATGGGAATTTGGATATTTGGGTGAAAGGAGCTAAGAATCTACCAAATATGGATATGTTTCACAAGAAATTGAATGACATGTTTGGAAGATTTGGGAACAAAGTTGAAGGCATGGCTGTTAAGAATACAAGTGATCCTTATGTAACAATCTCAACATCTAATGCAGTGATTGGTAGAACTTTTGTGATTCATAACAATGAAAACCCAGTTTGGATGCAGCATTTTTATGTTCCTGTTGCTCATTATTGTGCAGAAGTTCATTTTGTTGTTAAAGATCATGATGTTGTAGGCTCCCAAATTATGGGAGCTGTTGGGATTCCAGTTGAACAGATATTCTCTGGAAATAGAGTTGAGGGTACTTTTCCAATTTTGAATGGGAGTGGAAAGCAATGTAAGGCAGGGGCAGCCTTGACTTTATCTATTCAATATGTACCTATGGAGAATGTCCCTCTTTATCATGGTGGGGTAGGATCAGGCCCTGATTATCAGGGTGTTCCTGATACTTATTTTCCACTTAGGCAAGGAGGAAAAGTCACCCTTTATCAAGATGCTCATGTTCATGAAGGTTCCCTTCCTCATATATTGCTTGATAATGGATTGCTATATCAGCACGGCCGTTGCTGGCACGATATTTACAGTGCAATAGGCCAGGCTCGCCGTTTGGTTTACATTACCGGGTGGTCCGTTTACCATTTACTTTCACTTGTTCGTGATAACGGCCATGGAAAAGGATACATTTTGGGGGATCTTCTTAAAACCAAGTCTCAAGAAGGTGTCAGAGTACTGCTTCTAGTATGGGATGATCCCACTTCAAGGAGCATCTTGGGTTATAGAACTGTAAGGATGGACCACATCTCTTCTCTTTGCCATCTTTTTGCTTAATTCTTTTACAGTACCTGAGGAAAAAATGCATTTTGTATTTTTTTCTGGTTTATATTTGTATTCCATAGTCTTGCATCAATGTCTGATTCTTTAACCGTTTTTGTCATTATTCCATGTTTGATATGGTAATATAAAAGTTTAAGAATGTTTAACTAGATAAATTGATTATGTGGACCTCCAAATGATTTTGCAACTTTAATTTTTAGTCCATAAGCATTCATTGAGATGCTGATCAGGTGGAAATCTGCAAATGCTTCGGTTATATTGAGGCCAACTTTCACTTTCCTTTAGTTTATGATACTAGATTTTGTTGATTGACCATTTAATGCTGCCCCAGAAGCTCTCAGATATTAGAGCACCAATTTGTAGATACTTAAAGTTTATCATTCTAAAATTTTCCGTTAAACATAGTTCATCTCGAGTTCCATTATTGAAAATGAAAAAGAATAAAAGAGAAAATTATAGTTAGTTATGCTTCTTCTGAAAGTTGAGACCCCTCTTAATTGCACTGATGACTTGAAATTTGGAATACGAGATTTGCTTTTCAACTGTTTTTCATGTAACTATGGTCTTGAGTTCAGCTGAGCCGCTTAAGAAGATTGTGTGTTTTCCTAATTTGTGCTCCATTTGTGATGGGTGAATGGATTTGTCTTTGCATCCATATATTGGAACTCTGTTACTGTCATTATTCGTCAAAATCCTCTATATGATCTTGAAACTAAAAGATGTAACAGATCAGAAGCTTTAGGCTTTATCTAATACCATTCTGCCTGTTCTTATGCATTTCTATGTCTTGTAGGATGGTGTCATGGGTACAGGTGATGAAGAAACTCGACGATTCTTCAAGCATTCTTCAGTTCAAGTGCTACTTTGTCCACGTGCTGCAGGAAAAGGACATAGCTGGGCAAAAAAGCAGGTATAATAAGGAGACTCTCTTCTATGTAAATAGCAATCTTCTATGAAAATATTGGATGCTCAAACTCGTAGTTTACCTACATGTTTGTTGAAAAGTGGCACGTGGAATGATGAAGGTACAACTTTTTATATGGTCATAAAGTCACTCTAATTTCGAAACCATAGGAAAATATTTGAAGTTATCTTCAGAAACTAATTGTGGAAACCATTATATCGAATTGTATACGCTTTCAACACATTCTATGGATACATCTTTTCGGTGTTGATTTTTCTAATACGGCATCTCCAACTTAGGGTCAATGTGCAGTTTTCGAGATATTCTTCCCCGTCAACACTCTTCTCTTTTTCATTTTGTGTTCTGCAATAGCATTTGACCTCTTTGAGTTGCTTTTTGTTATCAGGAAGTCGGGACAATCTACACTCATCATCAGAAAACTGTTATTGTAGATGCTGATGCCGGTAATGACCGGAGAAAGATCTCAGCTTTTATTGGAGGTTTAGACTTAACCACAGGAAGATATGACACTCCAGAACACCCTCTTTTGAGAACCTTACAGACTGTGCACAAAGATGAGTTTCATAATCCTAATTTTACGGTAATCATTTAACCTATTCAGTCATTCTTTAGTTTGCATTAGTATGATTTTAAAAAATTTCTCTTTCCTTTCAAGATACAAGTTATTCAATCACATTATATCCCAGAATATATAACGTTTCTGTGAAAGAAAAAAACAAAGCTCATTTTGTCATCTATCCTGTTTTTTTTTTCCTGTTTACAGGGACCAACTACTGGTTGTCCAAGAGAACCATGGCATGATTTGCATAGTCGAGTGGATGGTGCAGCAGCATATGACATCCTTACCAACTTTCAAGAGCGTTGGTTAAGGGCTGCAAAGCGTCATGGAATTCAAAAAATGAAGTCTTCTTCACATGATGATTCACTGCTAAAGCTTGATAGAATTCCTGATATCTTAAGAATAGAAGAGCTCTCCTCTCTACATCAGCATGATCCTGAGGACTGGCATGTGCAGGTATAAATAAATAAATAAAAATTGTATTTCCACAGGATTTGTTTGAAACGCAACTTTGTCTAAGCTCATTTTGGTGATCTGCAGATTTTTCGCTCAATTGATTCCAGTTCTGTTAAAGGTTTCCCAAAAGATCCAAAGGATGCCCCGTCAAAGGTCGGGACTATTCATTCCCCATAAGCAACTGCAATTAATGCTTTCATCTGCGGGAAAAAACTGATTTTTTTTTTAAACGATGACAGAACCTGTTGTGTGGGAAGAATGTGCTCATAGACATGAGCATACACACTGCCTATGTAAAAGCGATCCGTGCTGCCCAACATTTCATCTATATAGAGAACCAGTATTTCCTTGGGTCATCATACAATTGGAACAACTATAAAGATCTCGGTAAAAATTCCACATTTGTCTTTTAAGGAAAACATTAAGTCACTGTCATTGTCATCATCAGAACTTTGTATTTATTTCATATAAAATATGTGTTGAAGTGTTAGATATCTATTTTCTTGTCCTGAGCTTCCACTTTTTAGGTCATAATTCGAGCATTATTAAACTCAAACTAATACTTATTTCTATCTGCAGGCGCAAACAATTTGATTCCGATGGAAATTGCTCTCAAAATTGCAAATAAAATCAGAGCACACGAGAGATTTGTAGCTTATATCGTTCTGCCAATGTGGCCCGAAGGTGTTCCTACCAGCACTCCCACTCAAAGGATTTTATTTTGGCAGGTACGTTCGAATTCCATTTTTAAATTCATTTTACTGTTAATGTCTTATGGTAATATTCAGTGTGTTAAATGCTAAACTAAAAGGTATCAAATTCTTATCGGGAACCAATAAGATTATTACCTTCTTTGCATGTATTTTTGTATCTAATGTAATTGCTGATGTTTTTATTTCTTTATGCAGAACAAGACAATGCAAATGATGTATGAAGTCATTTACAAAGCTTTAGTAGAGGTAGGGCTTGAATGGACCTATGAACCTCAAGACTTTTTGAATTTCTTTTGCCTCGGAAATCGTGAGGCTCAAGGAAATGGCGTCAATTCAAGTTCTGCAAACACTCCTCAGGTACATCTTCCCTTGTCCTAGTATCTTTTTTCTACCCACTAAGTTGTTTCCCAAGGATTTCCGTTCTTATATATTCACTTTTAACATATTGAATCTCATAAACTAGGCTCGCACTCAAAAAAGCCAAAGATTTATGATTTATGTCCACTCAAAAGGAATGATAGTGGACGATGAATACGTGATCATTGGATCGGCAAACATCAATCAGCGTTCACTAGAAGGCACTAGAGACACTGAAATCGCAATGGGAGCATATCAGCCTCTGTATACTTGGGAAAGGAAGCAAATTAGACCTCATGGACAGGTAAAAAAAACCGAGTTCTTGCTATATAATCTTCAAAATCTATATCTAAGACTAAATCACTGGTATGTTTTCCTCGAGTTTATACCGTAAACGGAAATTAACCATCTTTGCACTATGTAGATATACGGCTACAGAATGTCCTTGTGGGCTGAGCACATCGGTTTTCTGGAGCAAACCTTTGAGCACCCAGATAGTCTTGAATGTGTAAGACGTGTAAGATCACTGAGTGAGATGAACTGGTCTCAATTTGCTGCCGATGAAATATCTGAAATGAAAGGTCATCTTATGAAGTATCCAGTTGCAGTGGAACGAACAGGAAAGGTAACGGCTCTTCCTGGCTGTTCAACGTTTCCAGACATGGGTGGGTGCATTGTAGGATCTTTTGTTGCCATTCAAGAAAATCTTACCATTTGATCATAGCATTGTTTTAGGTTAAACAGTCTTGGTAGATTGGCGTTCAAGGTCCGGGGATTCATTACTGTATATTATCCGTCTGATCCTTGGTTTTTCGCCATTTTTAGACACCTTAAGTTCTCTTTCTTCTTTTGCTTATGGTTAAGGTTTACTATAGGATTGTCGCAGCCAGTGATGAATGTATTGGTTATGCTAAAACATTTTCAATGTGAAATTTTGTTGTTTTGTATCACTATATATAAATTTTTGAGTTACTTTCTCCTTGGCAATAAGGTCGTGCTTGGCGCGATTATCAAGTGTTTACTTGCTATCTGCTAGGTCACGGGTATAAACCCCGTAAACATTCTCTTTATGAAAAATTAAAGGTAAAGTTGCGATGACCCTATTGATACGTGAGCTTTATGAATTGGATACGGCCTTTTTTTTCTTTTTCTTTTTCTTCTTGCCACTTATAAAAAGAGAGACTATATTAATCACCTTGAGTTACATGTCTTTCCCCAAATGAGACAGGCATTAAAATCATAATCAAATTAGTTGGGACAAATACTTTGATACCATTTAAAAAATGAGAATATTGGATGCTTAAGCAATACTATCTTGTCTTTGATCTCTCATTCAGATCCGATCCAGATTGTATATATAATTTAATTATGACAACTCTTACCCCATTTTCCCATTGCATAAATAAGTGAAAAGGTGAAGATTAAGTAAAATATTTTTTTAATCAAAATATTAATATTATTCTTTTAAATAGAATTAATGTTATACAAAATATTTAAGATATTTAAAAGAGTAATATTGATATTTTGACTAATAAAATATCTTATTTTTTGTTTCCTTAATTTTCACTGCATGTCATAAACAACTTATATTATGGAATGGAGGTAATATTTCATTTTAGTGATTTGCACTATGAAGGCACGACGGTTAAATGTTTACTTGTTATTCAGTAGGTTACGAGTTCGAACTCCAAAAAATATGGACGCACTCTTATGAACTTGAAAAATATACCAAGTTGTTCGATTCAAATTGTCAAGTGATCCATAAATGTTTAGTGAAAATCAAAATAAGAATTCCAATTTCCTTTGTTTATTGCGGGGTATATCTCATTTCAAGATGAAATTATATTTCTAGTATACTCATTAAAATCATGAATAATATCCGTTTTAAATAAATTTTAACTGTTAAAAATTCAACCCAACAGACAAGTGTAAATCCTACACGTGCGAAAGTTAATCCAATTCTACACTGGAGCCGCAGCGCAAATTTCTGGACACTGACCCACAATGACCTGTCCATTTTGCATTTTATATAAGTGGGCCAATGCCAGATCACACAGCAGAACCTTAGCCCATGAAATATTTATTGGCATAACGAATCTTGGGGATTTGCATGGGCTTGGCCCAGTTTTTCCAGATCAGTCATAACATATGACTGGGAAAAGTGGACATAACATTTTGTCATACTAAGTCACACTAGTCAGGGCCATAACTGAGTGGGGACTTCGCTTGGATGACTCAGCAGCTTTTTCCCACGCAGCGTTGCCACGTGTCCGAAGCGAAGTCCCACTTCAGTTATGGGACCTGGGACTAAGTAGGGACTTCAGTTATGAGCTGGGCAGATGTGTTTGGCCAAAACACTTGGTTTTTTTTTCCGGAGGTTATTTTTTCCGAGGTGTTTGTATTATATATAAACAATATCTCGCAAAAACACAATACTTACTAAAAATTGAGCAAGAAAATAAATAAATTGTATATTAATATAAAACAAGCAACGTAATTATCGTAATAATATTTTACAACCGAAAAAAAATTAACATTCTTAGTAACTACAATGAACGAAACGTAAACAACGTAAATGAAAACCTATCTACGGCGACGAAGGTGTGTATGGAACAGTATGTCTCGGGGTCAGGCGCAGGGAAGTAAAGGTCGCCATCTCTCACCCGCACTGGCGCTACCAAAATTGGTTGAGATGACCTCCGCACCTTCGTGAGTCGATAAATATACGCTCCTCGGGGTTTATCAAACGAACTGAGTCTCGCTGCTGCGTCTCGGTGATGTGCGAGCAGTACGAAGGCGTCCCTCCCGAGTAGAAGCCCGTTGCTGCAGATGTAGAGGGCCGGCACTGAGATCCCCACCCGTCTGAAAGCTTCGCTGAAAAAAAGTACCCCGGTGATGCAAATTGGTACTCAAAAGGGGGTGGGTATGACGGCTGACTGGGAAGCGTATGCAGGTTGGAGATCGTGCTGGGATCTATCGCCGGTGCAGCCGCTCTCCGTGGCCCGCCGCGGCTGTAGTTGTCGCCTCGCCGCTAAGTCCTCCGCGCGGCATCCCTGTTGCCTCCGCGTGACCTTGCCTTCCCCTTTGGGGACCGGGCCGAGCAGTTTCTCTCGGTTGCGTCACCGGCTCTGAGCTGCTGACTTCGCCACATCCGCAGCCTCTCGATCTGCAGGGTCGGGGACTTCCCAGCCCGCCACGAACGCCTCTTTGATTGTCTTTGAAGCCCGGGAGACTAGGGACTCGTAGTGGCCGATTGAGTTGAAGCCGGCTTATCGAGCTCCGTCGAGTATGAGTCCGTTGGCATCCGCCCTGCAACATCAATTCTCGTGTCGATGATATTATAAATAAGGAAAAGAAATGTAGACAAACAAAAATACAAAACTTACAATAATGTCCTCGGAAGGCGCGATGGGTTGAATGCCCATCGGGAGTGGGACCGGCATCCCCGTTGCGTGGGTTTGTAAGGAGGTGCACGTGATGCGATTGTACCAATCCATGTACTCACGGGTTGGTAAGATCACATTATCGGCCCGACCGGACAGTGTTCGCCGAGTGCATCCTCTCGGTCATCCCACATGGGTATGTAGTCTTTGTGCTTCTTCGCCCTGAGTTCATATTCGGCCCCGCCATGTGGGTGTGGGACGTCTTCGCCTCTCGTCGCACTCCTCCGCCACCGATGGGGCTGGTATCACCCTGTTGGAACCCGAATTGCCTAGCAACCCGGTCCCGGCATGTGAAACTCAACCAACTCGAAACACACGAGTGGCGTACGGGCCCGACAGGTGGACAGGAAGCCCTCATCACGTGAGACCCGAACGACAATAACCCAGTCGGGGTACGGCCTCCACATGAACTGTAAAAAATATATTGTACATTAGCATAAATTAATTGCGCAAATAAAAACAAACACACGAAAAATACGATAAACCTTACCCCCTGAGCGTCCGTCGATCAGTCAAGTCGGTCGCGAAACTACCGTCACTGAGATTTCGGCGCGTTCTTGAAACTTCGGGCGGTGTTCCAACGCGCCCCGTACGCTCGGCCGTCCGCGGGAGGTTCATTCATAATCATTCCCCAGTTCGCCGACCGGAGAAATGAAATGCGCTCCCACGCCCACAACTGGTACAAACAAACACAAATTAATCATCAATTATTTAAAAATTTGCAGGTAAACAATAAAAAAAAAGTCATTAACAATTACACAAACCTGGATCAACAGTGACAATGACCACTATGTCCTTAGAGTCGGCCCTGTGCAGAGATGCACATCTGGCGGTATAGGTAGGACAGGACGGCGCTGGCCCAGGAATGCTGGTCATCGGTGAGGTCCCCGTCGCTAATGAGCAAGAGATAGCGCATGTTCCCTCGCGACCCGGACTTATCCGGGAAGAGGAAAGCGGCCATGCAGAGGAAAATCAGGGCCCGGGCCCGCTGGTCAACCGTGAGGTGCGTGGCATCCTCGCCTAGGGGCTCGGAAATGTGGGCGTACACCTCTGCAAGCTCGAGGGCGTTACCCTTAATTGACCTGGTGGGGGGCGGAAACCTAGGATATGGTGTACACGCTCAATCCACTGACCCTTGGTCATGTTGTAGTCCTCGTCCCACGTCACCACGTGGCCCCCGGTGGGCAGTCCTAGGAGACAGCCTACGTCCTCTAGGGTGATGGTGACCTCACCGCATCGCAGATGGAATGAGTGCGTCTCGGGGCGCCACCGCTCTACTAATGCGATGATCAGTGCGTGGTCTATCTTTATCTTACCTATCCGACAACAACCCCCGAAACCTATACTCATCAATGAGATCTAGCACTCTCCGGTTGCCCTCGCGTTGGTATGCCTCAAAAAAAATGCCCGTCATAGCTAATGACCTTCAAACCCCCTGTCTAGGACTACATCCCCGCCCCCAAATCCTAAGTGCTCTATGTGACGTGTGTTTGTTCAACACTACCTGGGATCGTACTGGGACTAGGGCATAAGGTGGGCGGAAAAGCCATCTCGTAATAAAAACTGTGGGATTTTTATCAATAAAATGTGCGTAGTGTAACAATTCGCACTTAAATAATAAGGACATCAAATTCTCAAAAATTGCAATTAAAATACATAAGGATATCAAATTCACATAATTGCAATTCATGTCCATAAGAATATCAAATTCACATAATTGCAATTACAATGCATAAGGATATCAAATTCACAAAATTGCAATTTTAGTCCATAAGAATATCAAATTCACATTATGCAATTACAATACATAAGGATATCACATTCACAAAATTGCAATTTTAGTCCATAAGAATATCAAATTCACAAAAAATACATACACATACAATTCACAAAAATACATAAATATCAAAACTATACATACAAAATACATTATTAATCTGCAATTGAATTTTAAAACTATATATATACAAAAATTACACTTAAATAAAATTAAAAAAAAAAAGTATACCTCCAAATTAAAATTTGGGAGAGAGAGATATTGGTGGTGGGGAGAGTGAGAGTGACGGTGGGAGGGAGGGACCGCAGCGGCGGGACGGGATCAGCGGCGGCGACAGCAGATGGGAGGAGGGAGCACTGCAGTGGGGGAGGGTGGTTTTTTTTTGGAAAATTTCTCTTGCAAATCGCGGTGGGGGGAAGAAGAAGGGTAAACTGGGAGGCCATAACGTAAGTCCCACTCCGTCTCGGGTCCATACCTGAGTGGGACTTCCGTTACGGACACGTGGCAACGCCGCGTGGGAAAAAGTCGTCAAGTCATCCGAGCGGAAGTCCCACTTCAGTTATGGCCCCGGGACGGAAGTGGGACTTCCGTTATGGACAAAAATGTTTGTCCCACTTTTCCGGGTGCCATGTTATGACTGATCTGGAAAAACTGGGCCAAGCCCATGCAAATCCCCGAATCTTGTTAAGCCTGTCCCTAAAAAAAAGCACAATGGTGAATTCAGCACTGTACTTAAAGTCCGCGGACTGGTCCGGTCTGAGTACGTTTTATATGGACTGAACTTTAACAGTGAATTTACAGTGTTAACATTGATCACATGATCACAAATAATGATATTTTTTCCAAGGCAAAATAGTGGAAAATAGGTAAATTAAATTCAACCACAATAATAACAATAATTATAATCTTTGTCTACTAAACAATAAAAGCTACATTAAACAATGATCTTATGAAAACGTAGTTATTATTCCACGAAGAAATACAGAGTTAAAAAACAGCAGAACCAACTTAATGGGCTTCATTTTCACTGCTAAAAAAAAAAAACTCCCTCAGTGACCATTTGCCAATGAAGTAGTATTCTCACTAGTCTTCTTTGCATAGAATCTCCGGTACATGGAATCGACTTCTGTGAGATAGTAAGTCCCCGGAGCTAGAAGGCTACTGTCTTTGGTCGTGACGAAGTTCTTAGCTCCATATCTATGCTCCATCACTTGCATGATTTCGACAAATTTTTCAGGTGGGAACTGGTACAGAAGATGTTACGCACTTCATTCAGAACCAGAAATGAACTAACGGAAAAAAAAAATTTTGAAAAATAAAAGTCCATATTCATGATAATATATAATCTTGCATTATGCAACCGTCCTACGAGCTAGAGAGGCATGTCATATCATAAGTTAATTGTCACGCCCCGTGCCCACAAGTCTAGGGGAGTGACTAATGAGCCTTCTTCTAACACGTCTCATGTGGGGTGTGGGGGGAATTACATAAATAGCAGCCAAAGTTAGAATTATACCTCGTGCCTCGACTTCAACTTCTCTGAGACATTCATTATACTCGCAATGTTCGACAAGCTAAAAGGATGTGGGCACTCGCGAAGACGCAGTGAGAACATCGTAGCAGACAAGCCACTTCCGTAGGAGAAGAGTATCACCCTCTGTCCAGCCTGGTAGAAAGGTCAAGAGAATATAAATAACCGAAGGCGAACAAACGTGAGATCAAAATTACGAGAATCTCAAGCTTTACCAGGGTGCCATGCTTATTGTGAATCAGAGATGCAAATGCAGCATAAATGGAGGCGGTGTACATGTTTCCGACTTGCTTTGGAACTAAAGTAGTTGGTTGCACCTTCTCGTCATATAATGGCTTTGCAACTTGCTGTGACGCCTGTACAGGGAATTGGTATTAGGATGTTATTCTCATAATTTTCCGACAGTAAACCAGTCGAGAGAGGATAAGATGAAGCAATCAATTGTGAATTGTTAAAACTAAAATATTGAAAACTGATTTGAAATTTAAGGGTTAATCTCGGTAGAGTTGGATTAGAAAGAAGAGAGATGCAAAGATGGACATTAACCTTTTCAAGGTCGCGGCTTTGGTAGCTTTCATCCCCAGTTAAAGATGAAAAGGGTGCCAGCTTTTTTCTAGCAGCTTCATCAATGGAACTGCAAATTGAGAAGAGGAATGATCATTTTACGAAGCCATGTGGACAATCGTGAATATTCCTCTTCATGCTAAGTATATATATACCTGGCATTTCTCAAAAAGTCGTTGAAGCACAATCTAGCAAAACTCTTCTGTACAAGCTGCAGTATTTCAAACATATTGGTCAGTTAGCCTATCTTCAACTATACCGTTTGAGCTTATAATAGTCTATATACTTGAATGATTTTAAGATTATTAGTAGACAAAAGAAAAGTACCTTGTTATATGGAGAATGAAATACAAAATAGCTAGCATCGGAAATTGAAAACTTCTTTCCCTCGAATTTCTCATACCTAAAGTGCAGAAGAGAAAACATTTAAAGCAATTAGAAACAGGAGAACTCCTATGTTCCAGAGAAGAAAAGACATTTATATGTCGAGCATTTTACTTGTGACAGAAACTCTTGTAGCACGAATCAAGTGCCATAAGGTAACAAGTTTGTGAGAGCTTCCCATCCACAACCTACAAACAATCATCAAATTAGAACAAGATCATCAACAAAAATACTCGAAAACTAAAAACATATTCACATCAATTTCAGAATAAAACAAGTTTCATTTTTATTTAATAGCAGAGGATACTTAAATTGAATCAGTTTCATTTACATGCATCATGCATGTAACTACATTTAAAGAGAAGAAGAGTTTCAAATAAATTAGCTAAACATGAAAGATTCTGAGTTCCGGCTTCCTTATTCTTTTAACGGTTCCTATGAAGAAATTAAGTCATCTCTATAAGAGTTATTCCAGGAAAAGCAAGCATGTGATTATCAAACTTATAATTATAACCTTGCACTCTGCATGATGGCATCTGAGTCAACAACTCAATTTTAGAAAACCTTTCAGTGAAGAGACAATTAGCAAGCCAACAATTTAGTTCTACATGGAACTGCATAAACAGTCTCAAGATAGACCATCTAATTGCCATCCCCAATATCTGTTATGAAAGAGGAACCAAAATGCTGGAGTTTCAAGCTGAGTTCAGCAGCGGCCCCCTCCCCCACCCCACCCCACCCCACCCCACCCCAACGTTTTTGAGAGTTGCTCTACAGGCATTCATTTTTTAAGGTTGTTGTCACTTGTTTTTTAAATCCGCCCCACCCCCAATATTTTTCCTAGAACTTCTTTATAACCCAAACTCAAAGTTCTACTTCCATCTATTATGATGTCTCCTTTAATTTTCTAAAACTACATCTAAAATTGTAGGAATATTTCACCAAAACCTTGTAGATAAACAAACTCATTTTCTTGCGTATCCTCACGGTCATGAATCCCTCCCTAAACTGCAAATTCATCTCATATGGAAGGCCGAAAGATTACATGTTAAGTCAGATAATATGCAAGACACAAACTCATACGAGAGAAATGATTAAGAGGAGGCTTACTGGGTATTCACTGGCAAGGTTAGGCTTGTAGAAATCATAGGCATGAGCCATGTGACTGCCCCTTAGCTTGCTTTCAAATGCAATCGGAGCATCAGGCCCAATGAGCATGGCAATGGCCGCTGCACCTCCAGTAGGCCGGGCTGGTCCCTCAGCATAAACCTGTTCCATGAGTTCCATTTAGATAACAGAATCGCATAACAAGGATGGTCACAATCAATTATGGTTTAAAAGTTTGACTTACAAGAACACATACATGTCACACCATATGTACACATACATAGACATGCCATGCATGAAAAAAGTTGACCATCAGGAATCACAAGTGATAGTTTCAATAACTGAAATAATATTTTTCTTGGAGATACATAGGCATGGAGGACAAAGGGCTTATTGGACATATTATAGAAAAGTAAATGGAAGTAAATTGTCAGAAAGTTAGGATCATTACCGCACTGTCTGTGCACACAACAAGCCCATAGCGTCCATCCCAGGAACTGCTCTCCACCCAATTTACACAGTTAAACAGAGCCGCCGTTCCCCCATAGCATGCATTGGTTGAGTCAACTCCTTCAATGTCAGTATTTCCGTATTCCTGATTGTTTCATGTCGCAACGGATAAGTATTAAGTTTCGATGAATGACTATAATGTGATTCACATAGCTACATAATCCAATTAAGAAGTATGTCTAAACGGAAAAGTGAAGAAGTGAAAGCGGAAATGACGGGATAATGATTAGATCAACAAACACTTCACTTTGTGGATAGCACGAAAGCAGAGTTAACGTGGTTGTTTCGAACTTGAAACTAGTACTATAATTAAGTGAACTGCCCATCCGGCAAACTAATGCCGGTGCATGCCTCTAATAAAACCAACTTCTTAACGGACATACTGCAGTAAATAACAAAAAGTTAGTCTAATTTGTTCAAAACCATGAGCACAATACCTCAAAGATTTGCATCAAGAATGTCTTGATGGATTTGCTCTTGTCTAGAACAGTCTCACTTCCAACTTCCATCCGACCAATTTGCTTCGGGTCAATGTTATACTTCTTGAGAAGTGATGCCACTGCTGTCAGACTGAAGATCAAATGGTTCATATTAAGAATCCATCCAATATTAGCAGCCAAGCAAAATGGGAACTTTCCAATTAACATGGGCATTTTTGAAACACAAGCTATAGCAATAATCATTAGGTAAAGTCCAATAATAATACCTCATAGAGATGACATCTTCCACCTCAGTGCAAAATCCCATGCAATCTTGTCCAAGCCCAATTGTGTATTTCCCTTTACTTACTCCATCATGAGCCTCCAAAACATCCTGCAGTAAATTGGAAACATCCAAAACTCTTCAATTTACAGAAACCTACATTAAGTATTTTCTGCAGATCTTAAGAAGAAAAAGAGGAACACTTTAAAGTACTTCTAAAGTAGGTAAAAAAAACCGTATGTCCTCATACATGTCTCATGCATGTCCCAAACCACTCACAATTTTCCAAGTGTATATAGAATTGGAAGAAATTGTCACATGCGCGAATTCTGAGTGGTGGGGACATTTACAGGAACAGGCGATTTCCACTCCTTCTAACGTACAAACAAAACTGCTGGAATTTGTAGATCTATAATGAGCTCTAATCATAATTTGCACCCCAATCAAATTCACAAAATGCAAAGAAAAAATAAATATTAAGTCTCCAACTATCCCCAAATTTAACTTTACTTATAAATAGAAACACAATTGAAATGTGATTTGCACAAGCAAATCAACTGAGCCAGAAAAATTAAATTATTAGTAAGGCAAGAAAACATTTCCAACGTCATTATTCAAGAAATTGGTGGAAACACATAAATCAAATGATATAATTTACAAAACCAACTAAAGAAAAACAAAAAGAACATATCTTTGAATAAAAGATCACATAAACATGTTAATATGTGTATAAATCCATATGGGTACTGAAACAGGACTTTCCTATTCCTCGAGCACGTCACCTGCAAATCTTTTCACCCCTCAAGAACCGTTCTTTTTTAGCATTTTAAAAACAAAACAAAAAAATTACAGACCCAGAAAAATGTATGCAACTCTTTTTTACCTGCTTGATAAAAGTGGGAGGGAAGTAGATTTCCATAGCAAGAATTCCGACATTTTTGTTTTGAGCCGCCATTTAAAAAGACTTTCTAAAGAAATGAAGAAGAAAATTATTGATTCCGGGGAATGGATCAACTGAAACAAGAAGATCTACTCTAGTTCTGGGTTTTTCCTGATTCTTTCTTGTCTTTCTTTTTCTAAAAGAATCAAGATTGATAGAGAGAAAGATGGAATCTTGAAAACTGGGTGGGAGAGAGAAGAGAAGAGAAGAGAAGGAGTAGTTTGGTGCTGAGCTGAGATGAGCAAAACTGAAAAGGTATATATAGTGCGAGGGAATTGGGTGGCTTCGTCATTCATATTTCACGATTTTATTAATTTATATAATGTTGGAGAATTAATTTATAAAGTGGGCTTATTTGATCAAATTTAATGGTGTGTTTTACCGCTTAGTTTTAAAGTGTTTTGGATTCATCGCGTAGTGGTTGCGTAAGCTTCGCGATGATATATATAACATGTGAGAAAAACTAATTCTCAGTGTGAATGATAAATTTGGTTAAAGTTGAGATGTTATTAATGGATGTGTACCTAGCAAAAAAAATATATGTTATCCCACACCCGTTGTGAAAATCGATTAAAACTAGTTTATAAGCACTAGCTAGACTAGTGATCTTAATCAAGTGGGTAAGGGGTACCCCTCGTGTGCCGTCCGTCCGTCTTTCTCGTCTCGCCTCGTCGCGTTGCGTGTGTCCTTGCTGGGAAGGCAGTAATATCTTTTTTGGACAAAACTACCGTAATAGTCCTTAACTATTGAGTAACTGCAAATGAGTCACATAACTTTTGTGTAATTGCAGAATAGTCCTTCCACGATTCTCTAGCATTTTTGAGAACTGCACATTACCCCACATTCTCAACTACGAGGTGAGGGAGTGAGGGGCTAACTTGCAATTTCCAACTGCTATAAAAGGAGTCTTCCCCCACATAATTATTTGCTAAGAAAATTATTCTCCCTTCTTCATTTCTGCACTTCATGCTAGTAACAAAGAGTTCTGCAAAGAAAATGTTCGAAGTTCTGCTTCTCCAAACTTCTGGTAAGCAGTGTGATTGGCCGTTGTACCTTGGGAACTCGTTGCTCTTGTAGGCCTGAAGCAATTAGGCGAGCAAATTGAGTTTAAGGGCAAGTGGTTTACTACTACCTCGTTCAGGATTAAATCTGAATTGGTTTCTAGTTTTATATTCTACTTCTGTTTTAATTTTATTTTAGTAATAGAGGAACACCATATAAGTTGTGTCTCGTTCCCTATCTTATCAATAAAAATTGTCATAGGTTAATTTTTTAATTAAAAAAAATAGTTACTTAGGAATCAAAAAACAGTGAAACCCTTAATGAAAAAATTAACACATATCAATTTTTTATTGATAAATACATAACATGACACATAATGATGCATGCAATTTTTTTGTCGTTGGTAAGAATAGTTACACTTCATCGTCAATTTGAAATACTTTTTTATGTCACGTTGAATTTTTTAATTAAATTATATTTTAAGTATAAAACAAATTTAATATTAGCTACACTTAGTCATTAGCTTCCTATATTTTTTTTATATCTTTTACTTATAATTTTTTTTCTAATACATATATTTTTTAGTATTAGATACATAATATATAAATATGGAAAAATAATTTATTTTCATTTATAAATAGAAATAGTACATTAATTCTTAAAAGATAAATTACAATAAGTCAAAAGAATTTGGTGTCTTCAAACAAGGCAAGAAGTCTACTTTCTTTTCTTTTCTTTTCTTTTTTTTACGAAAAAAAAAATATATTGGTCATTATGTGAATTTCAAGAAGAGTATCAAAGAGTGTGAAGAAATTTATTTATTTTTTTTGTCATAAATAAATAAATACTTAGAATCCTAAAAATTCTACCTATGATGTCTCCTAGTCCTTGGTCTGACCTGTTTTTTATAAATTATTTTTTAAATGAAAGTCTTGATTCTGGAATTAATTATCACTTTGGTCATCAACGTATTTACGTCCCATCACTTTTATTATTTTTTTTCTTTTTTAACTTTTTTCTTCCCCAACTTATTTTTGAACCGTCAAATTCATCATTCCTTCCAAAAAAGGCCCAAAAATCGTTAAAAATGATAAGGTGTGATAATATGCTCATTTCTTTCTCTCTCCCTGAAGGGCAAAACGTCAAAACAATTAGTCTTCTCCAATATTCCATTATTGACAAATTGACACCTGTATGTACCTTTTTTTTTTTTTTGGATGCAAAACACGTGTATGTACCTTTCTTTGCCTTCCTTTTCCCATTTTGTTTCCCTACCAAATAGTCTCATGGTTATAGTGCAGAATTTACACATTTTAGATAGATGTTAAATTTTATGTAACACATGTTTTATTGTTATAGACAATTGTCATGACGTTGCAATATATATTCTCTCGTTATAAACACACGTCTTTAGGCATGTAACAAGGTGTCTGAAAATCAGAATAGGTATTCCTTGAAAAATTCTTGTACTGTTGAATTTTTTTATCCAACGACTCAGAACGCTCAAAATTATTCTGTACTGAAAAAAACGTATTCTGTACCATAGTCTTACTCACAAAATAGTGGTTGGCGAAATTTTTTAGTCAAAATTATGTTACAATATAGAGTTTATTGCGGTTTATCATTTGTACTTTAGTCATCTGTATTAACGTGTTTGGTACGCTGAAATGAAAAGGAATATAATGACCTTTCCAACTTCTCTTTCCATTCTAGCGTTTGGTTGGCCAATTTAAAGTGGTAATGGTCTTTCCACGAGAATGCTAATTACATGAAGAAGTGAGAATGATAATTCCACTCCAAAACCTATGGAATGACTTTTCTAGGAGAAGATGAAATCCCCATTTAATGGAAAGTAAACATTATACCCTTTATTTAATTATTATAGTGTTCAAATTATATAACAACCTGTTCATTTTTTCAAAATATTTTATTATTTTGATAAAAATTTATATACGATAATTAAATAAATATTTTTATTTATTTTGTTACTTTTTCATTTAATTTAACATGAAATATAGTTATTTTTATATTATATTCAACTTTATATATTAATTATATTTGAATATTGAAATGTATGTTTGATGCGCTTCAGTGTAGAAACAGTGGCCGAGCCAAAAAAGAGTCTTTACAATGGAATTTTTTTACTAATTTTTTAAAACAATATTTATAAGGAAATAGAGAAATTCTTTATTAGTAACCCTTATCTATTTACGTATTTCTATAAATAGACTTATCTTTTTATTAGGCTATTTATATACGCATCTTTTTACGGGTCACTATAAATGTCTAATTAGTGAAGAGATAAACGGATAATCACAAATTGTACTTCATTTTTTTTTGAGCAATAGTTAAATTTTTAACATCATAATTAAAAGACGAGATAAATTACCACGCTACACCTCTTAATTTGGTTTGGTTTTTTCATTCCATCTCTTTTGATGGACCACAAAATTGACCGCTTACAATATACTAGTAAGTTTATGTAATTAGTCAAAGAGACCACTTCTCGGTTGCCATTATGTTCCCACGCAATTCTCCTTAGTTTTTTTCTTTCTTTTTTTCCCTCCACTTATAAGTGTATTTGAATTGGTGTGAAAATCGTCTGTCCTCGTGTATATTCATATTTATGTACCCAATTAATTATAATTCGATATGTGAACATTTCTTTCAATTATATATATACATGTAGTGTAATTAGAATTTGTGTCTGCAGATGAAAGAATTTAGTACTACATAGCAGCATACGATGTTTTGCCTTTGAATTGAAACTCAACTTAAAAAGATTAGCAAGTGACATTGTATTTCTTGTAATAAATAGGTCCTCTCCCCTAATAATTTTTAAAAAAAAAGTGACATTGTATTTTTTATAACAAAAATAAATAAATTATGCGACAAGATTTAGACATGTTTAAGAAGGGGTTTGCTCCAATTTTCTTCTAATTAGGTTGGTTTGAATCGTTTGGAGTAAATGGAGTCAAATCAGGGGGAATAGAGTTGAAATTTCTCAACAATATTGTCAAACAAAACTCTTTTTAAATTTTAATTATATTAGTTGGATCAAATATTCAAATACTGGAAAAAATTATTTCCTTCTTTCTATTAAAAAAAACAAAGAATATATTGTCAACCATTAACATTAGTGGTATTGGTAAAATGTTCGAGTCAAAAAGAGGCTAGCCTAATTGTCAAAGATTAATGTGCCTCCAAATTAAGTGAAGTGGAGCCCGACCTACATTTCTAACTGAAAATTTTGGCCAAATTAATTCCTTATCAAGTGACTACCGATGTGTTATAATTTTTAGATTTTTTTTTTTTTTGACGTCCGAAGGTGATGGTCCCCGAAGGGGAAGAGCGGAGAGTACCCTAGATATGGAGATTGCAGCATGCCCTATGTCTGGGGAGGAAATTTAGCCTCACAAGCAGGAGAATTTATTTGCTCTATGAGGAAGATACTGGGAATCGACTACAGGGGACCCTCCACTCCCACTGGCCAGTAGCCTTTACCACTTGGGCTACCCGATTCCCATATAATTTTTTGAATTAAGAGTAAAAAAATGTAGGCAGTTTTATTATAGTCTTTTTTACTGCAAAAAATTATCTGTTCCCTTTCCTATTTTATTTCTATCCCCAACCAATCACAATTCACCCTGTATATATATAATTGAAAAAAATATTTATATAGTAAATTCTAATTAGGTAGGGACAGAGATGGGGATAGGAATGGGGACAGAGGATTTTCACCCTTTTTTAACATATGTAATAAGATAATATTTATGATACTTTTTACATATTGAACGACTCTCTTTGATATACTTATCGTTATGATGAGATTTCGCTTAATTAAATTCATATTTGTTTCTTCTTAAAAGAAGAATTTTACCACTTTAGTTCATAATATGTGTTAGTTAAATGAGTATTACTATCTTAATTCAAATTGTTAATGCTTTTATAAGGTTGCCATTAATAACCTTTCAAAAGTGTTACTATCCCATCAAAGGGGAAGGTCTGGCCAGGACTCACCTGCATGGTAGGTTCCGTTTCAATTTATGTGAGAGATGTCCCATTGGGAGCGGTTCATAGGGGAATTTCCCCATCAAAGTAGTACTCGACTTATTTTTTTTTTTACTGTTTTTAGTGTTGTTTACTTAGTTTGGGGTGTGGCTTTTATCCGTTATCATGGTGGTCTACATTATTATATAACTTTTATTTTCTTATATTTTCATTTTATCCTTTAATTATAATGACTTCGATTATTTTATAATTAATGAATAATTTCTTATTTAGCAAAAAAAAATAGTAATTAACTAAATGACATTACTATATGAAGGATATTATGAACTCATGCTAAGAAAATAACTCAAACAAGTAAATGTTCTCGGATTTAAACAAGGACGAAGCCAATAATTTGGTATTGGGGCGAAATTGCAACAATATGTCGAACTACATATAAAAATTGCAAAAAAAAAATGTTGGGGGACGAATTTGATCAAATATTCCGAAATACATATAAAATTTACTATATCTATTTGTATTTTTAGACATCTCGGGGTGCGACTGCCACCCCACCCCTTGTCTTCTTCCCTGAATTATATATAGGTCTTTAAATCCAAGGGACAAAGACCACCCTCGCCCCCCAAAAATTTCTAAAAATACTATTAGATATAGTAAATTTTATATATAGTTCATAATATTTTATTAAATTCGCCCCAACATTCTTTTGCAATTTTTATACGTAGTTCGACATACTATTGCATTTTTTCGCCCCATTGCTAAATTTCTACCTTCGCTTCCTGCATTCATACTCATCAAAACCATATCCATTATTTCTTTAACAAATTATAGGGGTGACTACGAATACTTCTAATTCCCTTTTCCCCCCTTTTACCTTATTAGCTTTGGCATCTGAATTTTTTCCGACTAATTTTGAAGAGTAATGGCCTTCCATCTTGGTTCGCCATTTATATATAAATGCGATCACAACTTATACACATTCGGACTGGATGTTTGGGAAGCAATTCTCCTTTATGTGTACCTTCCTTTATGATGTGCAACTAAGACTCCTAGAAAAGCGACAAAACGTACCATAATATTACCGTCACAGAACATCTAAATTCAAATATAAATATTAACATTCAACTACTGCGAATATTTAAATCTCCGATGTTCTATTGAAAGCCTTATGCTTTACCATTTTAACTTTTTTTTTCTTTATAATTTAGCTAAAAAAAACTTTTTTTTCTTTATTTCATTTTTTTGGTTGAGGAAGTTACTTGTGTGGATGATTTTTTGAAATAAAATAAAATGAACATGCACGCAAATGAGATGATGTGAATGAGTCTACCAGATCAAATGTGTTCTAACCCAGTGGGGCAGGCGCCTGCCCACGACCTTGAGGTCGTGGGTTCAATACCCTACGTCTGCGCGCGGCAAGCTTTAATCTCCCTTTCAAGGGCTATCTTCTTCTCGTCTAAAGCAGTTCTCTCTCCCCTATATGGGACAACCGCCCAATCAAGCTTAAAAAAAAAAAAAAAAAAAGTCTACCAGAAATTATCTTTTTGGTAAGAGCACACTTGAGATGCCAATATCACTAAGTACCATAGTTGTAGTAGTTGTTCAAACACTCAAAACTTTCATTGCAATATTTAATAGCTGCTTCTATTTGTTGAAACTTTACTCCTTTTAATTGACCCATATTTTGGTACTTCCACATAAAGGTCACCTTGCAAATCTATATGAAGTTGTGGGATAGGGTTTTTTTTTTTTTTTTTTTCCAAAAAAAAATGGAAAAAAATTCCTTAATTTGTTCCGGCCGGCTAATTGTTTTATGAGGGATTTCTTCCGTTCCGTCATTTGTTTTTCGGTATCTAAATACATGCCGAATTCAAATAATTCGGTTAAGTTCTGAACAAGAGAAATCTGATAAATGTAGTATTATATTATTTTCTCAGTGATTCCAAGATGTGATTGTTGCTTGAAAAATAAAATGTGAGGCTAATTAAGATAAGCACACTTGTCTTTTCTATTCCATCTTTTGAATAGGTAGGTCATTACTATACATTTAATTATTAATTAAATAATGAACCTTACCTAAAAACTAAAACTTGTTTTATTAATGAAATGGAAGAAAAAAAATTCCTTGAGAACCAAAAAAACTAATATAGTTTAAGTTGAAAAGAAAAAGAGGGTGGGGAAAGAAGAATAAGAATGGGATGTAAAATTTCCATTTTCGCAGTTGGTTCTTTAATATATTAATTATCAAGGAAGTTCATAGGATTCAAAATCTATTTCTTTAAAAAATATGACATAAAATTTTGATAATTTACATTAAAGAATAGCCTCAAGCTATATATTGCATTTTAAAGAGAAGACAAAACTCTAAGATATATGGTTCTCATGTCTAAATAGAATGTTCACTTCCTATTTTAATTCGCTTTAAAATAAAGATTTGTTTCTTAAAATGAATATATATATATATATATATATATATATATATATATATATATATATATATATATATATATATATATATATATATATATATATAACTAACCTCTTATATGAGTGTAAAATTCACTAATATATGTGCCGTTATTTAATAATATTATTGTAACTTATTTATAATCAAATCACTCTTCTTAATTTGTATACAAATCAAATGTGAATATTCAATTTAAAAAAAAATGAGTACATAGTATCGAACCTATCTTTTAAATATCTTTTTCAATCATGCAAATCAAAATTGGTTGCAAAATTTGTACTATTTTCAAAGTCTTTTAATTTTTTGTACATTTTATACTTTCTAAGTTGAGAAAGTGATTATCAAAGGTGTCCTAACCCATTGGGACAGCTGCTTACCCACGACCAAGGTCGTGGGTTTGATACCCTCCGCCTGCGTGCAGCAAATTTTAATCTCCCTTTCTAGGGCTATCTTCTTCTCGTCTGAGTGCAGTTCTCTTTCCCCTATGTAGGGCAACCGCCCAATCGGGCTTCAAAAAAAAAAGTTGAGAAAGTGATTTATTGAACTCCGGCTCCTATGAGGAATAGGTATTTTTTCATTATGTGCGAAACATTTTTTTACTTTGAGAACATGTGTTTTTAGCTTAAAAATACCTATTTACGCGAATAGGTGTTCGGAAATCAGAACAAGTGTTCTTTTTAAATCAATCTCAGCCATTAAAATTTTAATCCAACGAATGAAAATTCGTTCCAAACATGCTAAACATTTCTCATTCCGTACTGGAGTCGTGGTGAATTTATTGAGGCATACAAATATATAAATGCACTGGCAGCCATCTTTTTATGGTACCATTTGCTTAGCAAGCACTGCGGTCCATCAACCAGCGTATCATTTCATTGTTTTCATCGCCTCTTCCCTCTGCCCCATGTTTCTCGTATTCGAATTTCTCATACTAAGATATAGTGTTGATGCATATTTTTTACGGTAGAGATGAATTTATAATTTAAAGATTGAGAATTAAATAAATTTTAAAAAATTTGACAGTAAAATATTATATTTTAAAAAAATTAGAAAAATATAAAATGTTTAGGGGTGGTTGGCGTAGGCGTCTCAAAGGGGGTTTAAATGGGTGAAAATCCTCTATCCCTATTTCTGTCCCCATCCCTGTCCCCAACAAACTAGAATTTACTATATAAATATTTTTTTTAATTATATATATATATATATATATATATATATATATATATATATATATATATATATATATATATATATATATAAAAAGGTGAATTGTGATTGGTTGGGGACAAAGGATTTTTTGCCGGTTTAAATGGCCTACGGAACATGTTTCTTAGAAATTGAGATTTTTAATTTTTTGTTAGTTATATAAATGGATAAATTTCTATTATTAAAAAAAAATTATGTAATCATTTTGAATTCAGACCTTCCGGACTCAATAATCAATACACTGATTTATGTATTTTTCAGTTAAATAAGAATATTTTTTTTGTTATATTTGCATGAAAATCTTTCTTTTTATTTTTTTCAATGAATTATATAGGGTTTTATTTTAAAATTTAGCACAATACCCTCAAAATGATTGAGACGGTTTTGATGGTCCGCCCTACATTTCAATTGATATTTGGGGATGGTATTAATGCAATTCTAACTATTTTTTTTATTATTATTAAACAGTTGAAAATAGTTTTTCTGGTGATTATTATATAGCTATTATTTCTTACCCCATAAAAAAAAAGAAAAAACGAATGAACCCCATTGCCCAAGGGGCCGCATTATATTATCATTCTTTTAAATTTAATTATCTGATTAAACCAATCTAATGAATTAACACCTGCTAAAAAAATCATATATCTTCGTCCTAACTTTAGACTTGTTTCTCGTCTTCTTTATTACAATTATTGAACATCTTTTTCTTTTTCTTTTTGAGAAAGATTATTGAACATTTTAGGAGATTGAAATTGGATTTTATTTATTTAAATTGAGATACTTGAACTCAGGTATCTCTATTTTCCACATATAAATATAGTAAAAAATTAATCATATACTATTTCTTCGTCAATTATTCCCACATTGACCCTTAATCTTCATGAATTTTAAACAAAGTATTTTGTTCTTTGAGAGAATAGTAAATAAAGTACTCCCTTCAAAACTTTCATTATATGTTACAAAAATTAATGAAGCAAAAATCATGATGTTTTTGTAATCAAAATACTAATATTATTTTCTTAAATTATACTTGTATACCACTAATTTTATTTAAGAGAGTAATATTTATATTTTGATTACAAAAACATCTTGATTTTTGCTTCTTTAATTTTCACAATATGTAATGAAAGTCTTATATTTAGGAACGGAGGTAGTACTTAATAAAGAAATTGCTTCAACCATAATCACATTATTTTTAATTTCATTTTACTTCAACCATGAGTACGTCCTTTTTTCAATTTTTACAAAGTTTTCTAGGATTGAACTTTTTTTCCAGTACATATGGAACGTCTTTTGGACAAGTGTTGAATGATTTTGGGCAGATATTAAAGTCCATGCAACATGTGTTATTTCATTACCAACACTTATCCTAAAATTGCAACATGTGTTCTCTCGATATAAACATGTGTCATTAAGCATGCAACACATGTCCTACGTAACTTGTGTTTGAAAACTACAACAGATGTTCCCGAAAAACAAAATCTTCGAATGTTAAATTTTTTGATTCAATAGTACAAAACAATCAAAATTGCTTATTATATACGGTATAAAAAAATAGGAATCGGGTAGCCCAAGTGGTAAGGCTACCCGAACACGAGGCAGAGGTCCCGTGTTCGATTCTTATATCTCCCCATAATGGGGCAAATAATTTCTCCTCCTTATGAGGCTTATCTTCCCTCCCCAGGCATGGGCATGCTTCAATCTTCCCTAACTAGCGTACTCCCCGCTCTTCCCCTTCGGGGGCAATCGCCTTCGGGCGCTAAAAAAAAAATATATACGGTATAAAAAAGGGGTGAAAATCCTCTGTCCCCATCCCTGTCCCAGCCAATCAAAATTTACTATATAATAGTTTTTCCAATTATATATACACAGGGTGCATTGTGATTGGATGGGATAGGGATGGGGACAGGAATTGGGGACAGAGGATTATTTGCCATAAAAAAGTGCTATGCACAATACCCGTACTTTATTTTTCTTTGATTGGTCACAATTTGTTTGGGTCCGATGCCAATGTCAAATCGAAAGTTGCAAGGAAAATATGAATCTTTTTTTTTCTCCTTTTTGTTGACTGGTTTAAGAAGTCAACTTTATTATTAAGATTAAGAAATTTAAGTAAAACATGCCAAGATTGATTTTACAAGAAAATGATTTCACACAAGAAATTAAATAAGTGGACTTTCCAAAGTTAGAGTGAACCAAAGAAAGTGATACTTGGCGTGTGTAAGAACTCAATTTTAAGATTTAAGTTTTTTTTTTTTAATTTAAGGTTTAAGTTAAAGGTTTCAAATATTTTACACTGCCGATTTTGCTATGTCTTCCATGGCGGGCTGACTTTCTTCATAAAATAGAGTCTCAACTCTCAAGTCTCAATCAATATTGCCAATGGATTTAGTGGGACTAGTTTTTTTGTTTTGCTTTGCACAGTACCCGTTTTGAATAACTATTCATTATACAAGTGAATAACTCTATTAATTTTTTTTGAAGAGATATCATTTAAACGATAAGAATTGGGAGAGAGACTCCGAGTTGGGTTGTGGATCAATTTTTAACGGTGATTAGTAGATGGACTAATAGAGTTTAGAGTGAATTTGCAATTTCACCCATTCACGCGCAGGTCATGTGAATAAGCTTGTCGGATTCTGTCGTGAAAATGATAGCTAGATAGATTTAGTGAAACGCAAATAAATTAGTGATATATTTAGTAAAAAACTAAATGAGTGACACAAATATTGATCCGTGAATAGATGAGTGATACTTATAGTTATTAACTCAATTTATATATCTTGAAAGATATTTAAATAATTATAAGAATTATGAGATTGCACAAAGCTTACCGACCAACTTTCATTGAACAAATTAAACACTCAGTTTTTTATTTTATTTTTGAAAAGATTAAACACTCAATACTTGTCCCATCTTATATATATATATATATATATATTAAAGAAAGAAAGAAATAGTAGTAGTAATAGATATTTAAAGAATGATATTTGATGATTTCATTTACTTGATCAAAGGGAAATTGTTTAGATTTGTTGAGTCTCGGATAATCTCGACCGGTAAAATAATCAGTGCGGCCCATTAAATTACATTAATTAGATCCTTTAAGATGGAGAAAGTCCATTGGGCCAGTATGTGGACAATCCCCATAGAAATGGGCTTTACATTTTGTACTCCCTCCATTCATAAATATAGGACTTTAATTACATTTTGCGAAAATTAAAAAAGCAAAAATTAAGATGTTTTTATAATTAAAATATTCATATTACTCTATTAAATATGAATTGTATACCCATACTTCTATTTAAGAGAGTTTTTTTTTCCTTTTCTTTTTTAATATTTTGATTATAAAAACATCTTAATTTTTGCAAATGTAATGAAAGTTTTATATTTAGGAATGGAAGTAGTAATTCTCTAGGGAAAATAATCGTCTGTACTCGTCTGTGTTCCCATTCATGTGCCCAACCAATTACAATTCACAATGTGTATATATAATTAAAATAAATGATCATATGACGAATTCTTATTGGTTAGGCACAAGAATGGGTTAGGCCCAAGGGACAAAGCCTTAAATTAGTATATACTTTATTTAAGGCTTTGTTTTTATCAAATGGTAAATGTATATATATGATCAAAGGGAGAAAATCATTAAAAAATGATTTACCCATGTGTTACAGTAGATAGAACATCAAAATTCAAATTAAATTGAAAAGTCAACTTAATCTAACCAATCTGAACAAAAGCGCTCAAAAGATGATCAATTCCGAGCTTAATCACCTACTACAATCAAAAAGCTTCTAACAAAAATAAAAACAACACTGAAAAAGTCTTTGCCATGTACAAAAATTCTTATTTAAAGCTTTGTTTGGTATACGAAGGAGAGGGGAGAGGGGAGAGAGACGGAAAGTGACACAATGTACTGTTTGTTTTTAGAGAAAGTAAAAGTATTACCTCCATCTTTTACTGAACTTGACTAAAATCGAGATTATTCACTAATCACAACAGTTGAAAAATTCGAACCGATCGACCTAAAACCGTAATGATTAGAACACGATTTTGTAATAACTTTACTAAAATCAAGATTATTCATAAATAGTAACAAATTACAAATCTGAGTCCGACGACCACAAATATGTGATGGTTGCACGATTTTTTTTAACTTGACTAAAAGTGAGATTATTCATCGGACAAAACAATTGGAAAATCTGAACCTAAAGATGTGATCATTAATACATGATTTTTTTAAACCTGACTAAAATCGAGATTAGCTACAAGTCGCGACAGTTGAAAAAATTGAACTTGATTAGTACACAATTTTGTAAGAACTTGATTAAAATCGGGGTTATTCATAAATTGCAACAATTTAAAAATTCGAGCCCAATGACCTTAAATCCGTGGACTTGACCTAAAATCATTATTATTCATAGATAGCAACAAATTAAAAATCTGAGCCCGACGATCCCAAATCTATGAAAGTTAGAACTCGGTTTTATTTAAACTTAACTCAAATCGAGATTATTCGACGGTCTAAACAATTGAAAAATTCGAGTCCGACGACCTTAAATCTGTGATGGTTAGTACACGATTTTGTTTGAACTAGACTAAAATCGAGATTATCACAAGTCTCAGGAATTGAAAAATCTGAGTCTAGCGACAATAAATCTTTGATGGTTAGTGCACGAATTTTTAAGAACTTGACTAAAAATAAGCATTATTCATTGATAGCAAAGAATTAAAAATTCGAGTCAGATGACCCCAAATATGTGATAGTTAGTACACAGTTTGTTTGAACTTGACAATAAGTGAGATTGTTCACCGGTGATAATAGTTGAAAAATCCTAGCCCGACGACCCTAAATCAGTGATAGTGTTAGTACACAAATTTGTCTGAAGTTGCTTAAATTCACAGGTCGCAACAGTTGAAAAATTCGAGTTCGACAACACTAAATCTGTGATGTTAGTGCACGATTTTGTAAGAAGTTGACTAATTCGGATTATTCATAGATATAAGCAATTTTAAAATCCGAGTTTGACTATCTCAAATTTGTGATAGTTATTACACGGTTTTGTTTGAATTGAACTAAAAGCGAGATTATTCATCGGTCGCAACAATTAAAAAATTCGAGTTCGACGACCCTAAATCTGTGATGGTTATTTCAAGATTTTGTCTGAACTTAACTATAATCGAGATTATGGACAAATTGTAACAGTTAAAAATTCTGAGTCCGACGACACTAAATCCGTGACGGTTATTGCACGATTTTGTAAGAATTTGATTAAAATTATGATTATTCATAGATATCAGAAATTTTAAAATCTGAGTCTGGAGGAACCAAATCTGTGATAGTTAGTACACGATACTTGACCAAAAATGAGATCATTCATCGTTCACAACAGTTGAAAAATCCGAGCTTGACGATCCTAAATCCGTGATGGTTAGTATACGATTTTGTTTGAATTTAACTAAATTCACATGTCACAACAATTGAAAAATCTGAGTGCGAGGTACTAAATCCGCGATGATACGTGCACCATTTTCTAATAACTTAACTAAAATTGAGATTATTCATATATAACAACAATTTTAAAATATGAGCCTAACGACTCCAAATTTGTGATAGTTAGTACATGATTTTGTTTGAATTTGACTAAAACGAGATAATTAATCAGTGGCAATAGTTAAACAATCTGAGTCAGACGACTCTAAGTCTGTGATGATAAGTACACAATTTTGTCTGAACTTGAAAAAATTGAGATTATTCACAAGTTGTAACAATAGAAAAATCTGAGTCCGATGACACTAAATCCGAAATGGTTAGTAACTAAAATCACGATTATTCACCGGTCGAAACAGTTGAAAAATCCTACCCGACGACCCAAAATTCGTGATGGTTGTAAAACACAAGAGGGGGGGTGAATTGGGTTTTAACTAATCTTGGCAACTTTTTCGATTCTTTGCAATGCTATTGTAAGTTTAAGCAAGATGATTGAAAGCAAAGTAAAACCCAATAACAAGACAAAGGATTTAAAGTGGTTCGATTCACTTAGAATCTACATCCACTACCTTGAGCCGCACCCAAGGATTTGCAACAACTTCACTAAGAAGATTTTACACTTGTGGCTAACTCACTAAGAGTTTTACAAACACAACCACAATACCAAGAAACTCACTAAGAGCTTGCCCACACAAAGTAGGACTTTTACAATTGCCCACACTAAGTAGGACTTATCAAATAACCCTATCACTTAGAAAGGGAATGAGATAGGTTAAGTACAAAGCTTGATCACTCTTAGAAGTGAGAATGTATACCTTTGAAGCACAAACAATTTAGCTCTTGAACATATGAAGTCTACTCTTTGTCTTGCTTTTGAAAGAATACTCTTGAATGCTTTAGATCATAAGGATGAAGAGTATTTTGCTTTGAAAGTGTTTTGGCTTGATGAGAGATCAATGAATATTTGATATGCAAGCCTTGAAATGTTTCTCTAGCTTTGGAATATAAATACATTTCAAATTTGGTGAAAAAGCGACTCTTTAACTGGTCAAATAACGGCTAGTAGAAACGAGTTCGGTTGACCGAAACAAGTCTCGGATGACCGAACTTGAGCAACTCGATTGACCGACCAAAAACTTCGGTCGACCGAACCATCATCTCGGTCGACCGACCCAAGCTTAGGTCGACCGAACTTTGATAGTAACAACTCTCGATGAAATCCTTCGGTTGATCCGAGAAAATCTCGGTTGACCGACTTTTCAGAGTATGAGAGATGATGTTTTGACCTTTGTTTTGAAATCTCTTGAAGTCTAAAAGGTTTTCCTAAAAGGTAACAAGTAAGAACACTTGGAAAACTTTTCTAAAAGACTTATCTATGAAATCAAAGGCTTTTTGGATAAGAACACATGTAAAGATCATTTTGAAACTTAAGCCTTTTGAAAACGTGTTTATGAAAACATGCAAGACTAGAGTGTAGAGCTTATGTTCATAAGAGCTTTGGTTAGAGCTATATAAGATAAAGACTTATAGAGACAAAGCTAATCTAACCAAACCTAAGTCTTCAATCTTCAATCTTGAAAGATGAGCCTTGAATAATACGACTTTGAATCTTGATCATGGCTTGATTGAAGTACTTAGAGCTTCCAATCTATGTTCCGATATTCTATCACAAAGATATAAACATTAGACACAAACATCAAGTGTTTGTCCATTATCAAAAACCGAGTTCGATCGCCCTTAGGGCTAACAATGGTTAGTAAACATTTTGGTCTAAACTTTACTAAAATTGAGATTATTCAACGGTCGCAACTCTTGTAAAATCCAAGTCCGACGGATCCAAATCAAGGAGTAAGGATTTTTCAGAACATTTATAAAATCACGATTATTCACCGATGAAAAATGTTCAAAAATCCAAGTCGGTCGGCTCAAAATCTTTGATAGTTATTACACGATTTATTTTGAACTTTACAAAAATAGAGATTATTCATCGTTCTCAACAATTGAAAAATTCGAGCCCGTTTACTACAAATTTGTGATGTTAGTACACGATTTTGTCTGAATTTGACAAAAAATAGAGAGTATTCAGTGGCCGTAAAGTTGAAAAAATACGAGGCTGGCGAACCTCAATCCGTGATTTTTAGTATACGGTCTTTTCTGAACTCTTCTAAAATCGAGATTGACTAAAAAGTGATTGTTAGTACACACATTTGTTAGAACCTGACTAAAGTGATAGTTATTCATCGGTCGAAACAGTTGGAAAATCATACTCCGACAACCTCAAACTTGTGATGGTTACTACATGACCTTATCTGAACTTGACTAAAATAACAATTTTTCCTCATTTGAAACAGTTGAAAAAACCGAGATCGACGGCCCAAATCAATGATGATTAGTACACAATTTTTTAAGAAGTTTGTTAAAATCGAGATTATTCACCACCCGCAAAATTCGACAATTCTGAGTCCAACGACCACCCCAAATATGTGATGGTTGTTAATACACGATTTTGTCTGAACTTGACTAAATTCACAAGTTGCAACAGTTGAAAAATACGAATCTGGCGTCACTAAATCTGTGATGGTTACTGCACGATTTTGTATGAACTTGACTAAAATTGAGATTAGTCATAGATAGCAACAATTGTAAAGTCCGAGAATGACAGCACCAAATCTGTGATAGTTTGTACACGATTTTTTTTAACTTGACTAAAAAAGAGATTATTCATAGGTCACAATAGTTGAAAAATTCGAGTCTGACGGCCCTAAATCGGTGATTGTTAGTACACAATTTTGCTTGAACTTGACAAAAATCGAGATTATTCACATATCGTAACATCTGAAAAAATCTGAGTACGACGACACTAAATCCGTAATGGTTAGTACACGATTTTGTAAGAACTTGACTAAAATCAAGATTATTCACTAATTGAAACAGCTGAAAATCCAAGTCCGACAACCCAAAATCCGTGATGGTTAGTACACACTGTTTTCTGAACTTGACTAAAATACAGATTATTAATCAGTCGCAACAGTTAAAAAATAAAAAATTTACCGTAAATTTGTGACGTACACGATTTTGTTAGAAAATTTATAAAATCACGATTATTCGTTGGTGGAAAAAGTTGAGAAATCCGAGCCCGGCGGTCCCAGATATATGATGGTTAGTACAAGATTTTTTAAGATCTTTAATACAATCGAGATTATTCATAGATTGCAACAATTGAAAAAATCCGAGCCCGACAGCCCAAATCTTTGATAGTTAGTATACGATTTATTTTGAATTTTACAAAATCGAGATTATTCACCGTTCGCAATCATTTAAAATTCGAGCCCGACAGCCCTATATCTGTGATGCTTAGTACACGATTTTGTCTTAATTTGACAAAAATCGAGATTATTCACTCGCCGCAAATGTTGAAAATTATGAGCTCGATGAACCTAAATATGTGACTGTTAGCACACGATTTTTTCTAACTCTACTAAAATCGAGATTATTCACCGGTCGCAAAAGTTGAAAACCCAAGTTTGGCGGTCCAACTCTTTGATGGTTACTACACATTTTTTCCGAAGTTAACTAAAGTCATGATTATTCACCGGTAGAAACAGTTGAAAAACCCGATCATACGCCAAGTATACGATTGTTTAGTTTTAAAAAATAGAAAATATAGTACTACTATTATTATTATTCTTGGCTTCATAAAGAGTAACAAAGGCTGAAAGAAAAAATTAACTTAAACCTCAACAGTAGTTTGATTGATAGCCATATATCTCCATCTTTCTTTTTCCACAAAATCAGCATCAAGAAACCTTGAAACAAAAGCCCATAACCTATACAAATCCTCAAAATTTGTCAAGAATCCAATTGAAATTGTCACAACAGAAATCCCAAAACAACATTTCCCACTCTTTTTATTTTCCTCTTTTGCCCTTTTACCACTATACCCTTCATCATTTTCTATCTCCAACATTTTGTCCTTTACTTCATTATAAGTATCCGAAAACCAAATATTCTTCAAAAATCCACGTGTAACTGAAATATTGTATCTATCAGCTAATTTTTTTACAAGAGTTGGATCAATCTTATCCCCTTTCCAATCGAAAACATTAAACGCCAACGCCGATCCACGATCAAACCTTATATTTGGTCCATAAATTTTAGTCAAAGGGACTCCATTTTCAGAATGTGGATGTTGGAGGGAAATCATTGCATTTATTAACCAATTTACCTGATATTTGGCTCTAGCACTAATCAATATTAGGCCTATTTTATCAGCATGGTCCAAACCCCTGCACTCGACCTCTGCGCTATTATCAACGCGATCCAAGTCCCCGCACTCAACCTCTGAGCTATTACTACCGCGATCCAAATCCTTGCACTCGACCTCGACCTCGACCTCTGAGCTATTAGCATTGCCATCCAGACCCCTGCACTCGATTTCTGAGCTATTACTATCGCGATCTGAGTCCAATGTTGTATCTAATTCCAAATTAGCCAAGTCAGAATATGATAATTCCTTCTTCATTTTGCCTTTTCGGGCTTCCATTATTTCAATTTCTTCTCTAAACAACTCTCCTAGACTTTTCAATCTAGAGGGTGGGATCGGAATCGGAATTTTAGAGTATTCATCTTCAACTTCTCTTGATGATGGCAAAAGACTAACAATTCCAATACTTTTGGAGGATTTTCCCAACATTGAAATACTAGATTTCTTCACAAACAAGCAACTAAAACCAGAGGGATTTTCGCCGAAAACTTTGTAAAATGAACAAATAATAAAATCAGGATTGAATAAAGAAAGTCCAACAGTATCCATTGGTTTTGATCCTAAAGAATCAGCATCTAACAATATATGCCAACCATTTTCTTGAGCCATGTTCATCCATAGATAAGAATATCTTGATCCACTCATCCTAGATTGTAATGGAAAAACAAATAATCCCTTATTTTTCTTGATCATTTTCCTTAGTTTTCTTGAATTTATTCTCAAACTAGGCCAAGAAAATTCAGCTGAGATTGTTTTTGATCCTTTATATTTCGCGCTTTTGATCATTCCTTCAATTGCTTCATTATTATGATCATAAACTGTAATAAGATTTCTATTTGATTCAAAAGGGTATGAATCTGCTAAAATCTTAAAACCCGAGGACTGATTTGCAATAAAAATCATTGAGTAATCATTTTCGGAGAAATTCATGTATCGCATGATTCTCCTTCTCATTGATGATTCAAATTCTAATTCATTCCCACCATAGAGTAATTGGGAATTTAAATTTATATATTTGTAAGAAATATCAAAGAATGGTACCTTAAAATCAGCATTTGAAGTTGAAGCTCTAGAAAAATGATAATTTTCTTGTTGAGAATAAGAGAAAAGGCAATTTCCAATGTAATCAAGAAATACCCTTTTTGTGAGGGCTAAATGGTAATATTCTTGGGATCTAATTTGATCAACTAGGATAGTTTTTAAGTATTGTGGACAAGTTTTGTTAAGACAAGAAAGTGATTCTTGTAATGAAGGGAGAGATTCATGGTTTGTGAATTTGGATTTTGGTTGGATTGAGGAAGATATGGCTGAAACAAATTCTTGGTGGGGGTTCTTGGGTGGATTTGTGGTGGTTTCCGGCGATGGCGGCGGCGACCGATTTTCCGTATGATCAAGTTGGCTAAGAATGGGAGTGAGGCAACAATTTGGACAGGCTTGTAAGGCCTCTTTGAGGAAAGGCACTTGCATATTAAGTTCTTCCAACTTTGTTGCACTTGCAATTATTCCCTTCTATATCTTCTTTATAACTTGCCAATGAATATCAATAAAAGTTAGGGCAGTTGACGCAAAATTTCAAATTCAGAATTGTAGGTCCCAGCTTGACATTTCTTCTTCTAATAATTATTGTTTATAACTTGTCATTTGAATACCAAGAAAAAAAATTAGGTCCCTGGTTTAACATTTCTTCTTTTGATAATTAATAATTAAAAAAAACTTGCTATAAACTGTCCTTTTGGTACCACGTGAAGTTTCAAATATGTTCCTTCTTGGGCAGGCTATCTAAGATGTCATGGGATGATCATTAAATTCGTTATAAGATCGGGATTGACAAAGATTTAATTGACTATTTCTTTCATAAATTAAAATGTTAGCTAGTAGCTTCTCTTTTTTTTTTTTTTTAAAGATTAGTATAAGGTTCACAACTACTCTTATTTGTGCTATTATCAGGTCTCTCGTTTTGAGGAGAGCTTCTAAAAGACTTTTTTTTACAAGAGTGAAGACCGTAGTTAAGGATACCGAGCTTGTCACACCCAGTGAGCCTAGGTGTTCGACAGTGCACCTCATGACACTGATAGTAACTACAACTAACTATTTATTAATATGTTATCGCCATATGCCAAAATAGAAAATTTCAAGGTGACTATATTACGTAGGACTAAGATCCCAAAACTCTTTCTCATAGACCACTCAACCCCAAAAGATGGACTTTTCTTACCACTCTCCATATAAAAATCACCTAAGCCAACACATGTAATTGGGACCATACTTTTCTTGTTAGGGTTGTCTGTTTCCCAAGGTTTACTTGTATGGATGAGTCAACGAGAACATGAGGACCATATTGTGCATGGTCTATAGTTGATGAACTTTATCCCCACATGCACTTCATATTCCACCAAAGTTAACAACTCATTTCGTATGGTATAGGGCGTTTTTTACAAAGTGGGCTATGACATCTCAACGTGACATACAAGTAAAGAAAAATAATTAGTATACCAAAATATATTTCAAATGTCAAATTGTCTATAAAAGAAAATTCATTATTTATTTTTTAATAATCTTTCAATAAATCGCATCTCCCCTACCAAAATTTTCGTAACACTTATTAATGTCTTCTAATTATTTTGCTTCCAAAACAAAAGTTATAGATTTACCAATGATCGATGCAAGGCAGGATATGGTCATGTGTGATGATATGGTCGATTGGACATGGCCTCTATTTTTTGGGTTCCAATATATAAGTATTTGGTCCGGTTAATTCGGTTAAGATCTTAATGACACTTTATACACACTAAGAATTCCTGCAAACTTACGACACATTATCGTTTTTTCTACACTATACAAGATTCGAACTATCAACTGTTGGTTGAAAGGCCTCATCACTTACCAAACAATGCCTCATTGTTTGGGCTCTAAATGGTTTTTGTTATACATATATAAAATTGGGTATTTGACTAATTCAATAAGTTCGAATAGACACCATAATTTATTCGCAGAAAATTTTATAATTATTTAATGTTAATCACTCTTAAAATGTTGTGAACGTTAATCACAAGCTAAACTAGAAACACTTCAAATATAATTTTAGGCTTTATCATGTGAATTAAGTGGCTGCAATTTGTTCTTGGAAGATATGAAAGCTACACGAAAGTATCGTTGTTAACTAAAGTAGAGAAGATGCTAAAGACAATAAGAAGAGGGCAAAAAAGTAAAGAAGCTAATTTTGTAGTGGCCGGCACTATACATCCATGCAGCCTGTCATGACTCGTGACTAGTCTCATGTGTTTAACAACAGTGATTTCCCAATCTAACCTTATCAATTACAGGATAGACTTCGTCTTGTTCTCTTATCAAAACCTATTTGTTTTTTTGGTAGTTTCCAAAGTTCTGCAATAGTTCTAATAACATTTTTAATTATAATTTTTTAATATTTATTTAGTATTTATCGGCCAGAGTTTAAGATGTATGCATGAATATAATTTATTTATTTATTTATTTATAGTGTTATGAAAAATGTTACGTAAAGTGTCACTGAAGATACGAGTCGAACTTTATATGAGATGCACTTTGAGTATGGTGTGAAATAAGTATTCTGATTTTGGGTATGAATAGAATCTTGAATTTTCAATTCAATAATTGAGAAAGAAAATGCAAAATGTTGCTTGACTTCTACATCTGAAAAGGCAATTATATATTTTCCCCTTTTATTTCAAAATATGTTTATGACTGGCTTCTTAAGTGTGAAGACTGTATATCTTCTAGTACACTCTCTAATACACAAAATGATATTCTTACATATAAAAAAAATGTGATTAATTTAAATTATTGGTTAAATACTTGATATTTCAATTGTTAATAAGAAATTAACCCTCTATTCAATATTGAATATTCAAATTTCTATTTTAGATAGTAGAAGTGTAGAACAAACATATTTTTTATTTAAATTCTTGCAAATTTCCTCGTTAGTGAGTTTTACTAGAAATAAGTTAGAGTTTTCTATCTTTCATTTATTTGTTTGCCCCCTTCGTTTCCCTTTACTTATTACATTTTTCTCCAATCAATTTTATTATACTTTCTTAATGCAGGGAATAATAAATAAAAGTACCAAATAAAAATCGGGTTGAGAAAAAATAAATAAAAAAATGAAGGGATGATGAAATAAATGTAGGGAAACGAAGGGACCACAGAAACAAATTAATGAAAATCGGTAAGGGAAACTAAATGAAATAAATAAAGGGAAGAAGTAAAGGAAATATTTTAAAAAAAGAATAAATAAAATATTTGTCGAGAGTGGGATTTGAACCCACGCCCTTTCGGACCAGAACCTTAATCTGGCGCCTTAGACCAACTCGGCCATCTCGACGGTTGTGATAAAATTATTCTAGTATTTTTATACTATACGTTTTTCATTTCGTACCACAAAGCCTCCTGGGCACACCTTCCATCCCATTTTAGATGCCATAATTCAAAAAATACTGAGATTGGGAAAGTTAGCGATTTAATATGATTACAAGTATAAAAGACTCAAATATCCTGCAGTGGAACTAGACATACTTACCAAGTCCATCTTGAAGTGAAGATACCAAAATTAGGTAAGGAAATCTATATATACAATAAAATTGAGCCGGAAGTTCGTGGATTCGACATGTGAACAATTTTATGCTCATAGGAATCGGGTAACCCAAGTGGTAAGGCTATCCGGCCACGGGACGGAGGTCCCGTGGTCGATTCCTGTATCTCCTTTATGGGGCAATAAATTCTCCTCCTTGTGAGGCCAAGTTCCCTCCCCCCGGCTTGGGACATGCTACAATCTCCCGATCTAGGGTAGTCTCCGCTCTTCCCCTTCGGGGGCAATCGCCTTCGGGCCTTAAAAAAAACAATTTTATGCTCAACTTTCAATAGGAATGTGCCACGTGGCATTCATAGTATTTATTAGCTTATTGTTTTTGTGCCTCATTAGCTAATACAACAATAACAACAACCAAGCCTTAATACCAAAAGATTGTGGTCGGCTACATGAATCAAAGAAAGAATCACGTAAGGTCATCCACACGGATGCATTCTCTCCATTTCTTTCGATCTCAAACACAACTCTCATATAATTCTAGCAAATTCATATCCCCTTTTATCACTTCCGTCCAAGTCTTCACCGGTCTCCCTCTACTTCTTACGCTCTCAATATTACATAATCTTTCAATTCTCCTAACTGGAGCATCACTTGGCCTTCTTTGAATGTGCTCAAACCAACGCAAACGGTTCTCTCTCATCTTGTCTTCAATAGGTGTTAAACGACCTTCTTATGAATATTCTCATACCTCACTCTATCCATTCTCGTATTCCCACACATCCATTTTAACATACGCATCTCCGCTACATGCATTTTCTGAATATGACACCTCTTAGCTGCCCAACATTCTGTGCCATATATTAATGTCGATCTAACAATGGTTCTGTAAATTTTCTCTTCAATCTCAGCAGTACATTACGATCACACAAAACACCAGTTGCACTCTTCCATTTCAGCCAACCAGCTTTAACTCGATGTGCCACAACTCCTTCAAGCTCTGCGTCCTTTTGAATAATAGAACCAAGATATCAAAAATACTCTCTCTGGATATTTTAGTCACCCAAAGTTACTACAGTTTGCTCTGTATAGTTCTACTAGTACTAAACTTACACTCCATATACTCTGTTTTACTTCTACTAATCCTAAAACCTTTAGATTCTAAGGTTTGTCTCCATACATCCAACTTGGCATTAACGCCCATTTTGTCTAATCAATCAAAACTATATCATCGGCAAACAGCATGCACCATGGATCTTGTACACACTGAGTCAATTCATCCATAACCATTGTAAATAGAAAAAGACTAAGTATTAAATCTTGATGCACCCCAATTGTAATAGGAAACCCTTCACTCATTAGCTAATATCCATAATAAATAATATGAACAGACGATGAAATATAAGAGTTGTAATTATTATGCATTTATCATATATACATGAATCTAAAAGGTTTTACTTAATGTCAATGTAATCTGTGTATACATCCATGAATCTATAGAGTTGTATTTATGATAGTAATTATAGTACTTAAATGTTCATCTTAGATAGATATATATCTATATAAGGTTATTAATTTACATAATAAAAAACTCTCTTATGGTAAGAAGCTCATAACAATAGCTATTCATGACAAACTTAAACTTAAGTAGCTATTGAGATTAAATCTCAGTAAAAAAATTATCTATGACATTCATGAATACATTATAAATTCATCATTAATTATCGTTATATATGAAACTCATCATATTCTCTATACGGTTATATGAATACATTAATTAGTTCTTACTAAATGAATTAGAATTTTAAAGATCAAGTTAGACGTCTATATAAAGAGGAAAATGATATAATTATAGCTCTTCTACTATAGATAATATGAGCTATGTAACTCTCCAAATAGTTACTACCCCATAGTTAATAGTGAATTTTGGAATTTTTGTGTAACTCTCCAAAAATAGTTACTACTACCTTCGTCCTAAATATTTGCAGCGTTTCACTTGTTGAGACATCCCAAATTATTTGCCACATTTAAAAAATCAATGCATCTTTACTATTACTTTTTTAGTCTTACCCCTAATTTATTACTCAACTAACCACTAATAATAACTTTTCAGTCATTAATTTAGGGGTATTTTGAACATTTTTCTCATATTAATTGCTTTCTAATCATTTCCTTAATCTTGGTGAAACGGTGAAATGTTGCAAATAATTTGGGACGGAGGTAGTACTCATAGTCAATAGTGACTTTTGGAATTCTTATGTAACTCTCCAAATAGTTACTACTACCTAATAGTTAATAGTGACTTTTGGAATTCTTATTCGTCATTCTAAAAGGCTTGCATAATGAAGTAATTTTTATGTTCCAAGAAAATAACTTTACAAGTTATCGGTAGCATTTAAAAGTAAGAAGTCGAAGAGTTTTTTATTTTAAATTAGACACATGAATATCTTATATATAGAGGCTTTCAAGATTAAATATGACGTATTTTATTTTCATCCCTTATGCTACGAAACTTGATGAGTGCTTTTTTTTATGTGGCATTAATGAACAATTTACGAAATCATGATCTTGATACATATCCGATATCCATGTTCCTTTTCCTTTTCATTGTGCATTTTTGCTGCTTATTTTGAAAGATTTGAATAAATGGATGGTGATTTTATCTTATATATTAATTCTCTGTGTGCATATAATTTTGTTTATTCAAACTTTCTAATCATTTTCTGTTGTGATTGGTTGTTCATAATATTTTTGTTATTATTTTTTTTGTTCAGGAATCGCTATTGTTTCTATTAAAGTTACCAATTTCTCCAAAAGAATTAGTGCAAGGGTGTCAATGGCGAAGAAGACGACAGTGATGTATTATTTTCCAATTACCAATTCTAAGTAATACACCCTTTTACTTTTTCACTACATATAGCTTTGCATTTTGTTCAAATACTCTCAATTATTAATTAAAGGTTATTTGGAAATATGAAAATATATAACGCTCGGATTTCAATCAAATTATACAAATAAAATTAGAACACGACTCGCACAAAGCGCGGGCTCACACACTAGTATGGTAGGAAAGTCAAGTAAAAGTATCATTGAGATTGTTGTCGGACAATTAAAATGAGACATGAAAAGGTTAGAATTGGGAGAATTAATGGCGATTCAGATCTTCCATGCCATTTTCCACAACACTCTAATAGTTGAAATTCTTATTTATATATCATAAATTAAAAAAAAATAAACTCTAACTGTAAACAATATATAATTAAGAATATTACCGGAGTGACACGTCACACACATGATCCGGTATGCTAAAATGAGAGAGATGGAGTATCTTAGTATAGATTAAAGGAGGGAGGGACAATGAGTATTTATCATGGAGAAATTCAATTTATCCCACATTAAGTTCCAATTACTCACAATTTAAACATTAATCAACACCCTTTGTAACAATCTAATAGTAAAAAAAATTATTCTTGTAATTTAAACTTTAATTAGTAAACTTCATGGGTGAAATAACTGTAATTAGAAATTTATTAGAAATGATAAATAAAGCGTTACAGAGAATTCAAACGGTATAACTATATGTGAGATGTATACAGCATCTCCATTATGATCATACCTTTGCATGAAGAGGAGCATGGTCAAGTGTACTTAAGCTAAACCAGTTGTAGGGCAACTCTCCTTTGGCAGAAAATTGGATGATATTATCAAAGACCCAATCAACTGCCAATAGGAGAGATGCCCTAAAACTGCCTAGCTTATTGAATCATCAAATATATCTATATATCGATCGATCTTTTTATTATTTTTGCTGAATTTCTTTGAATAAAATGCATCTTTCTTGAGTTGCCCTAAATGGCCTTGTGAGAACTCAAGAGCTTTATAGGCACTATACAGAATAGGGTTCTTGGTATATGCCACTATCATTTTCTTTTTCTTCTTTTTTTAATAAAAAAAGTTTATTCTCGGAGGAGGGGATATATCATGATTTATGATTTCGAGTAAGAAGTGTTGCGCAATCAAAATTTTCAAAATAGCGAATCGGATACTAAAATCGTTCGATTCTAGGATTCGGAAGACATAAATGGAGCTAAATTAGATAAAAATTGCTGGAGGAGATGATCAGGTAGGATCAAAGATCTAACTCGTAGAATAGTTGAATCGGCGATCCGGTGCGCGCTGATTTTATTTATGTTCAACCAGGTCGACGGGTTGGGCCGGGTCGGGTTCGGGGGAACCGAATTAAATTTTTTTTTGTTTAACGAAAAACCCTAATTTTGAATTCAGTTTCAACTCTTTAGTCATCAGTTATCCTCTGTCCTCACAATTTATGATTCTGAATCAAAAGTGTTGCACCAACTACTCCGCATGATAAATTTGGTATATGCCATTAGGTTATGGTTATATGCCCACAATATACAATTAATATTTACCTGCTTTTTTATGCATTCCATGCAAAAGGGGGATATATAGATATAAAGCAGCTCAAGAGAGAAGAGGATATTGGCTACTTTTACTTGTTAGCTAGCTTTAGAACTTGGACCTCAAGGCATATCCGTTGTAATATTCTTCTTTACATTAATTTTCTTTAAGGTTTGTCAGTAACTCCGTTGATTGCTCTATTTCTTGATACTTACTGTTGGTTCCAAATCTGAATAAAGTAGGAGGGTTACGGTAATTCTTGTGACAATCAGCATAAAACTCAATCACATTCTATGGCATGTTTGTTGGTGAAATTTTTAACCAAATTCTTTTGGTTGACCAACAGTGGGATTTTGCTCCAACCACAGATAGGAGTGTGCATTAATCGGTTTTAATCGAAAACCACCAAATTTAATTTTGGTGTGCGGTGCAGTGTTTGGTCAATTATAGTGCGACTAAATACGATTTTAGTAGCTGCAAATTATTTTTTGGTGCGGTCGCGGTCTAGAAAATTTTAAATTATACCGCACCGCCAACCACCTATCTAATTTTTTTATTTTTTTATTTTTTAAAAAAAATGGTATATTTACATAATTATGTTTCACTGAATTTATTTTAATTACAATTAATATATTAATATTAGTTAGTTGTTTTATTAGACTTAAGTTAGGGTTGGGATATGATTCTCTCATTCTCACTCCTCACAAAAGTCACAAGCTGGTTTTCTTGAAAGAATGGATAATGTTAATTGTTTTTATGTTTAACCATTTCAGTTTACTTACTTTTTTTTATTATTTATTATTGAGCTGATTTTTGTTTTTCATTTTTTTTCATAATTTGAAAATGATGTCCACCAACAGTTGTTGATCTTTGAATATAGGTATTTACTAAGATATGTTTAGTATGACTTCCTACTAATTGGGTTTAGAACTAATCTGTGAGTTCTTGTATTTATTTAGGTGAAATAATTATATGATATTCTCCTTTTTTAATAATAGGTTGTTCAAGAGTTGCTTCATGGTTTTCATCACCTCATGATTCAAGATGTAATTGGTTGGAATTGATGTTCCGATGAGAACTTTTGATTTATTTGTTTAGAACTTTCAAAGAAAATATATGTATTTTGCAAACGTTTTAAACTTAGACATGTATTTATTTATTTGAATTCACATTAAAACTAGGGGATTTTTTACATGGTTAATCTCTTAGAAATATTACATTGGAGCTCATGAGTCATACGATATTTAAATAATTTTATAAATTTTTTAGATCGGTTTTCACCGAACCTAATTTCACCAAATCAAAATAATTACGGTTTGGTGAAATTCAGTTTGGAAGTCAAAATGGTGGGTAAATATATGTATAAAACCGCATTAATAAATCGGTTTTCACCGAACCGCATGAATGCACACCCCTAACCACATATATCAAAATTTCTAAGAAGTCATTTGATTGATAATAAACAACTTAAAAAATGTAGATATAAATTATATGTATAACATATTTAGTACAATGTCTTAAAAAAGAAGATAAACCTTTGATTATTATTCAAAAACAAGGAAATTTAGCAAAGTTTTGTCACTTTGGTTGCTTAGTTGCAAGCCTCTCTTGTAGTATCCTCACTCCCATGTACCTGCATTTCCAACAAAGTAATAAACATTAATTTTTTCAAACAAAAACTAAGAAAATTTAGAAAATAGTGATGATCGTATTAGGTCTACTCGCGATATAATTTGTGCAATAATTACCTTCCTAACATCATAACAATAGCTTGAGGATTAGTTCCGAGATTGGAAAGAAACGTAGAATCATCGATAACTCGTAAATTATCGACTCCAAGAACTTTATAATCATTGACTCAATTTGGATTGAGTTTTGTTTTGGTTTGGATTTGAGTTTTGGCGGGAGAAGCAAAAAAATTGGTGGGAGAAATTCAAATTCAAATTTTTTAGGCCAAAATTTAGAATTGAACGATTATTTGAAAAAAAAATTTGAATTTGAATTTCTTCCGCCAATTTTTTAGCTTCACTCTTCAAAACTCAAACTCAAACCAAACCAAAACCCAATCCAAGTTGAGCCATTATCAACAACCTTGCCAACTTGGCATCCTCCATGGTAATTCCAAATAGGTATCCTTGCAAAATTGTTCTAATGAAGTTGAAGAATTACTATGCTTAGGTAACAAATTTACCGGAGAATTCGCAGTCATATTAAGATCAGGGACGAAGACAAGGGGCAAGTGGGGACAGTCGCCCCCAAGATTTTTAAGAATTCTATTAGATACAGTAAATTTTATATTAGTTTGGAATATTTGATCAAATTCGCAACCCAACATTTTCTTTTTGCAGTTTTATATATAATTCGGCATACTGTAGCAATTTTTCGCCCCCAATTTAAAAGTCCTAGCTTCGTCACTGATTAAGATGGGCAAGCAAGGGAATATCATCAAATCTAAATTTAGAGAAAGATTTCGATTCAATTATGCTTTCTATAACTTTAATTCCATCAACACATCTTTGTAAATCCTCTTGTTCTTTGAAACAATTTTGGCTTTTTGTGTTATTAATTGGGGGTGCAATATCTAAGAAAAAAAAGTTAATGGTTTTTTTATTATTATTATTTCATTTTTTTGTTATAGTAAGCAAGAAGAAAAAGAAAAAAAAATTTGAAGTTACTCAATAAGCCCTCGAGTGGTAAAAGCTGAGGCATCTCAACTCAAATGTTAGAGTTCAAATACTGTCAAATGTAGAAAAAAACGACATATGACAATAAGTTGATAGGACATTTTATAGCCAAAGTCCCTGAATATAATACATATGCAAAGAGGATCCATAAAGTTCAAAATCTACTCAAATCCAAATCGAGGAGACAAAATTGATGAACTATTCATCTAAAAAATGAAAAAATTACAGGTTTAATACAAAAAAATGAGACCAGAATCATAAGAACCAAAGATAAAGGAATCAATTAACAGAGAAAATGAGACGGAGCTAAATAATGGAGAAATAATGATGGCTCGAGAATTGAATGTATCGCGAAACTAAAGAATATCAAACTAGTAAAGGGAGTTATAGGTACAGCAGGTGGCCATGATAGATACTAAGCAAATAACCAGTGAAGGAAGAAGAGTGACATTCAGTAGCCGGCCTCGGCCCAAGTATCCAGCAAGTGTTATCGTTCCATCTGCAATCACTCTTGCAATTGTACCGGCTTCTGTTGACAGGAGTCCACCGTTGTAGGTCCCACGAGAAAGCCTCGATGACATGACTCGAGAGAGAAGCGACAAATTTACCCCTGTGGCGAAAACCAAATAACTACACTAACACAAAAAAAACCCATCAAAACGAACACTTTAAACGAAAGGAACTTACCTTCTAATACTTCGGCAGAAACAAACATTATCAGCCCTGAACAGACGTACTGAGGCACTGAATAGGGGATTATTACATGAAAACTAAAGAGTATTCCCAGGAAAACCATTATTTCTGAAGCCAGTAAAATTTGCCTGAAAAGGAATTGACGAGAAAAACTAATCAGCAGGCGTTTCTTTCTGTTAGTACAAATATGCTTTGCAAATCATTAGAATCCGAGGCATGCGTCTAAGGCAAGATGATTTACCTGTCCTCAAACATGTTGCTTATGTAGCTTCCAACGACAACATTCACTGGCAGAACCGTTAGGCCAAGACAGGCAAGAAAAATTGCAACAGTGCTTGTAGACCATTTGAAGTAGTATGTTGTAATAACACTAGATTCTGAAAGCAAAATCTCCATTGCATACTTCAGCATGAAGTAAATCAACAGCTGAACCTGAAAATATAAAGCAATATTCTCCGTGAACCATCTATCAACATCAATATACATGCTATCAATTTAATATTTTTAAAGAACGGAAAAAAGAACGATATAATAGTGAATCTTAAAGGAAAATCAGGTTGAGAAACAAAATAGGAAGCTGTAAGTTGAAATTCTACCTTCACAGACGGCGTAAGCAGTCTATAAGCAGATACTATAGAGTTGGCTGGTCGATGAGATTCCTCAGGAGCTTCTTCACTCACGTCTTCTTGGTCACCCTCCTCATTTTGTTGATTCTCCTCTGAACTCAAAAGCAATGGTTGTGCAATGCCCTTTTCAAGTGCATCATTTTGTGCTGTCATCCACAACAACATCTCACATCAAAGTCCTATCTTTGAAAGTGCTCATTTGGGAACAAGAATAAAAAGGCAATGGAGAGAAATTCCTATGTTGTTGAGAAATGAAAAGTGCCAAAAGCTTATTTTCCCGCAGGCTAAAACTAGAGCTACCATTTCATTTGTAATCCACTAATACCATAACTCGTAAGCCAACCCCAAACACTTTTGTATAAGGCAAGAGAGAAGAGGGAGGGAGGGGGAAGAGAGATTCTAAAAACAAATAATTGAAAGCATAATAATTTAGAGATTGGCAAGTCTGAATAGAAATGGCTAGTGCTCCAGATACTGCATACGTTTACAACAAAGCAACAAGAAATACTACATTATGGAGAACACCAATAGAAACTGCAAGCAATTTCATGGCATGTTCCGATGTAAGACTTAAGGTCGTGCTTGGCGCGATGGTCAAGTGTTTACTTGATATCCGCTAGGTCACGGGTTCGAACTCCGAAAACAGCCTCTGTATAAAAAAATAAATAAAGGTAAGGCTGCGTACATCGGGACCTTCCCCAGACCCTGCTTATGCGGGAGCCTTGTGCACTGGGTACGACATTTTGTTCTGATGTAAGACTAAACATCCACAGAAGAAATTTCTCCCCTGCCCAAAGAAGTTTGGTTGTTGCCTGGGGTTAGCACCAACAGCAATTTACTTTTATGTACTGATTGCTCTCTGTTTGTTATGCTTGTCCCTCAAAGAGTAATCAACACTCACTCTTAGCAGAAATCTTAAAGTTTCCAACTGGAATGTTTCCTTTGAAGCAATTGTTTTATGGTATTTGTAGCTAGAACTCTTGTTAGAAAAATACAGGGACAGCAAGTAAAGGTATATTTCTTAAGAAACAAAATCAATTGAGAAAAGAAGAAAATAAAACATTCTTTAGACTTAACAATAAAAGTCGAAGCAGGAAATGTGGCAGTGACAATACCAGCTGTAGATTCTCCTGCAGCATGATTCTCGTCATCCGGAAACGAAGGTTCTCTAAATGATATACACAACCATACTAGATAGACCAACCATGCTATCGCCATAACCCATCCAGGTAATGTGTCTGCATTAAACGTAATCTTGTAAATCTTGAAGTTAGTCTGCAGTAACCCAGCTAGTGCAGGACCGCATGCCATTCCAAGAGCACTGGCACTAACAAACCCTGCTGAAGCCTGCATACGTATCTTAAGTGGCACACAGTCACTGATATACCGTCGGTTAACAGCTCTGGCAGAACCCAAACTGCAAATTCCATAACGGGAAAATTAGAAACTTAACTGAAGTTTATACGATCATTATCACTTATATATTAATTGATCAAAAATAATTATCATTTACAACTTACCCACAAAATAGTCGTCCAAGTAGAAGAATAGCTATCGATTTGGAATCGTAGGCCAATGCATACATAACATTTCCCACAAAAAGAACTATACTGCTAAAGATCAAGGGTCTGTAGTATGACTTGTTAGACCAAGCGCTGAAGTATACTGAAGAGAAAATCTGTGCAACAGCCATTGCCCCAATTACAATGCCACAGACTGTTGGAGCAGCACCTAGACTCATCGCATAGTCATCGGCTGTAGGGACAATAATATATGTATTAACCATATAGAGAAATGTGTTTGCCAAATTCAAAAGGAGTGACATAAAGTGGTATCGTCCATCATCAATATGTTCCTCAGTTGCAGAAAACTCTTCATGCATAATAAGTGCATGTTGTGCTAAGAAGTTGAGGAAATTTGTTGAATATCCTAATCTATCAACAGCTGATTGCATGGCATCAACTACAGAATCCTGCATAAAAAACCTTAAACGGATAAGCAAATTATGAAAACACCAAAGCAGTTCATAGCAGAAAGTACTTATAAAGAAGGAAATGTAAAGTCAAAATTAAAAACTTTACTAAGTGATACAAACACCTGAAGAGGCAGAGCAGGCTCATCATAAATTGATAAGTAACTTCCCGGGCGGTCCTGAAGCTCTGCAAGATTGCGAGATATTGCTCCTACGACTGCTCCTAAACCCTGTCCACATTCTCACTTTTAGTGATAGCTCAATTACCGAAAATTTCGATCTTTTTTGCAGCTGCGGCTCAGCAACCAAAACAAAAAGGCGCAAAGTCATTAAAGTTCCAGGTCTAGTTATATCTGGTCTTTTTTCTTTTTGTCAGGAAAAGGAGAAAAAATGTCATCTACACAAACAACTGAAATTCACAAAAACAAGGTTTGAAGCAGTGCATAAAAATCAAAATATTGTTCATCAAAAGACAAAAGAGATGCACAGGAATCCCTTCTTTTGGGAAGGTGGGAGAGGGGGGAAAAGGGTAGGAATTTTCAAGTTAAGTACATTACCACATGCTTGAAGACTTGCTGAAGCTGAGAATAAGGATGATTAGCGCGAGTTTTGACGTAATAATCAGTGAACTTATAGCCAAACCGTTTATCAAACTTCTTGAGGATCTTTCGCAGCCCAGTGGCATTTATTTCTATAAAAAAGAGAAGCTTCAAAAGATCTCTCCCTACTTCTCTATAAGCTTCTCGCAGTTCAGAGATTTTGGATATATCAGGTTGCTCCTGAAGGGCATCTTGCTGTTCATTAAGTTTGGCTATCCTGCTAGCAAGTAACCCCTGTTGCTCCAAAAGAAAAAGAACAATCTTCTCAATCTGTACAAACAATGAAAGAAAACGATTCAGTAATCAACTCCTCTTAAGCAAATCTCATCCATTCCAGTCAAATTTACGGACTTTTTGCCTGTATTTCTAAAAATAATTATTTACAGATATCTTACATGGACCTTTGGCAGTGTTTTAGAAAAAATTCCTAAGCCTACCATGTAAAGTTCCTTTTCCAGGACGCTGCACAAAATTTTCTATTTATAAAGAATCAAAAACTCTGACTCCAGGTAGACTGAATGATTTACCACAATGATTTAAACTTCTGGCAATAATCCCTAGCATTTCATAAAGAAACTGAGACCAATCCCAACAAGATTTACATACATTCTAGCGCATCTTACCGTCAGTAAAGAGAAGGCAGACTATGTATTTTTAGTTGTGAAACACTATTGTTTCCTATATAATTGTCAAAGTACCTGGTTATCTAGCATGCGAGAAAAATCCTTGAGAACATGACGTCGATCTAGTGCTCCCTGTTGAATTTGGTTAGAGTACTGTTTCACCTTTTTCTTCATTAACTTGTAATTGATATAGTACCTGCAGGAGAGCAACACAGCATTCAGGTACAGAAAAGGAATAGGTTATTTTAACCGATATTGAAATAAGTATATGATTTGGACATAATTGTTACTCTGAACTTGCAAATTACTCATAATATTTGCGTAAATAGTGTGAACGGAACCAAAAATAACTTCAGCAAATAAGCTCAGAACTTAATAACAAGTGTACAAAGAACCATACCCCTGCCATTCTTGAATTTGTCTGTCCTTCAGCTTCTTCCCAAAAGCAACCATCTCTAACTACAAAAGATAAGAACAAAGAAAAAGTATGAAACCCGTAGATGGATACATAAATGTATAAAAGCGAGCATGAGAAGATATTCCCATTATTTTAGTCGAACATTGAAAATAATGTGCTTTACATTTACCAGATTGGAAAAGCAGAATAAAGATTTTGAAAGAGTTTATTCTACTGCTCACTATAATTTACATGCATTCCTTCGCTTGGACTTCTCAAAGTAATCAACTTTCTCAATATGTTACTCGAACCCTTCGTTTATGTCTGTCATACCCGTGTTGACACGACACAATATGGGTATGGCATACTTACCGAATCTAGTCAACACCGATCAGACACTTTGTTTTACATGTTTAACAAGTACCCGACACCCGTATACAAGTCCGAGTAATATAGCAGTGTCCCAGGGAAGGGAAACTATGATCTTCTCCAATGACTCATGATGAAAAAGTATTGAAATTGAAAACTGGAACTACTCATCCTGATGATCAGCAGTATAATACAAGTACAAGTGTGCAGATGTTTGAGCTTTATCAAGAACAAGATGAGAAGAATTATGCAGCTTGATATTACTTGGATTAATTGATGGACATTTGTTATCGGGCTTATAGTACTTTGGATAGTTGGACTACATATTAATTGTTGCATTAATAAGTCCAGCCCTCATCTAATAAAGGCGTAGCTTGTTAGTGTGTTTGGGTTAGTGGAATTCCACTTTCGAGCATGAGCGATTCATTTGTATTTTCCGTATATATAAGGAAAGACTTACTTTTTTGTAACTACTTTTCATTTCTAATAATAAGAAGTCTTCTTCTTCATTTCGTTTTTCTCTCTGCAATTCGGATGTTTTCAATATGGTATCGGGAGCATAGTTCTTCCGTAAATTACTTGAATCAATTCTTCATGGATTGTAGAGAGTTTTTTATCGAAGCTTAGGCTAGTTCATAAGATCTCTTCTGTTGTTTTTGATTTTGAAATTGAGCACGGATCAGCTCAATTTCAGAAAATTCAGATAGCTAGGGTTTCTGAATTAGTTGCGTACAATTTTACTATTTCAGAATGGCAAATTCTAACAACAATACGAGATATTACTTGTAGGACATCCTTATTACCTACATCATACGAGATAATTCTTCTCTTATTTTGATTCGAAGACTTTAAGCTGGTTCAATTATCACTCATGGCGCAGAGCCATGAGAAGAGCATTAGTCATCAAAGATAAGCTGTGTTTTATAGAAGAAGTAGCAGGATTTACAAAACCAAGGAAAAACAGCAAGATCTACACTACTTGGGAAAGAGCAGATCAGACTGTGATTACTTGGATCTCAAACACTATGTCACCTACTATTGCACAGAGTGTTGAATTCTTCAATACATCTATGGAAGTGTGGAGAGATTTGGAGAAAAGGTACACAAATTCTAATGCATTCAGGCTAACTGATCTTTTGGAAGAAATTCATGCTTTAAAGCAAGGTAGTCAAACTGTAGAAGTATATTACACACAACTGAAGTGCTTATGGGATGAATTACTTGCTCTTAGACCTTTACCTAATTGTACTTGTGGTGGAATGAGTGCTTTGCAAGTATATGTGGAATCTGATTACGTCATTAGGTTTTTGAAAGGTCTAAGTGAGCAATTTGCAGAGGTTAAGTCACACGTACTTATGACAAAGCCTATGCCCGAGAATAGAGAAGCTTTTGGCTTAGCTAAACAAACATGAAGATCGAGTTGAACTATAAAATAAACAAGGTGCCAGTACATGTGTTGAATATGACAAGTCAAAGCTATAATAGAACTGATAATAATGCTGAACTTAAAGGTGGAGGAAGTAATGTTGATCATACTATCAGTACTGTGAGGAGCAACTACAACCTTAGAGGAGGAGGAAATTTTGGCAATGTAAAACCTCTATCATGTACATATTGTGGAGGAGTAGGACACACTCGTTGACAGTGTTACAAAAAAATTTGGTTATCCACTGAGGTTTTGGTGATAACAAGTTTAGAGGAAAATCGAGCAGGGAACTTGGAATAATCCCACGTATCTGCAGGGACACAATCCAAATACTTATCAAGGATCTAGAGGAACAAGTGGTAACAGATGCTTCATATAAATCATCAATCATATGACAGGCAGTGATATGCCAAGAGGCTTTGGTATGACAACCAGTGATAAACCACAACAAGGTGATGGAAGTCTTGCCGCTTCAACCCTGAGCAAAGCAGAACAATTGATGACAATGTTCGAAATATACTGATCGGGTCAACCTAATTTCGCTGAGTTCGAGTCCCTAAAGTGAATCGGTTTAGCATTGGTGGCAAGAATCGATTATGGAGGCTTTAATGCTCCTACAGTGCACAATGCTCAACTCTAAGACTCACACTGGATTCTTGATTCAGGTGCAACTGATCATGTAGTATGTAGTGATAATTTCTTTGTTGAGTCTTATCCTGTGCATAATCTCTACATTAGAATGCCTAATTCCATGTCAGTACCTGTTGTTCTTAAAGGTACCATACAGCTTACATCTACATTGGTCATGAAAGAAGTTCTATATGTACCTAACTTCAATTTAAATGTTGTTTCTACATCTAAACTCACTTCTCAAAATCACTGTTGTGTAATCAGCTATCATGATCACTGTCTTGTACAGGACCTGTCAACCTCACAGATGATTTTGACAGCTAAAGCCTGGGAAGGATTGTACTTCTTTGCACCTTCTGACCTTGGATTTCTTACCAACCATATTTCTTCCATGTCTTCTTTTGTTTTCAATAATAAGACAGTTACTAAAACTGTTTTTCCTTGTCAATATAATGCTGAGGTTAAGGATTTGATTTGGCATTACAGGTTAGGGCATTTATCTTTACCTAGATTACAAATGATAAAAAATATACCTGTTGTTTCTTGTAATAGTTCTAAGGATTGTAATGTTTGCCCTTTAGCCAAACAACACAAACTACCTTACAAATTAAGAACTACAGTTGTTAAGAATGCCTTTGATCTAGTACATATGGATGTGTGGGGACCTTACAGGGAGCCTACTGTGTATGGGGAAAGATTTTTTCTCACTATAGTTGATGATTATACTAGGTTTACCTGGGTATTCCTGATGAAAAACAAATCAGATGTCTCAAATATTGTGCATTCTTTCTTTACCTTCATTGAGACACAATTCAGTACAAAAATAAAAGTTATTAGAACAGACAATGGAACTGAATTCAGTCTGTCTAATTTTTACACCAGCAAAGGTATTCATCACCAAACTTCTTGTCCATATACACCTGAACAAAATGGACTGGTTGAAAGGAAACATCAACACTTGTTGAATGTTGCCAGATCTTTGAGATTCCAGTCCAATATACCTTTGACATATTGGGGTTACTACATCAGACATGCTGCATACCTCATAAACCTTACACCATCTCCTGTTATAAACAATCAATCTCCTTATGCCAGATTATATGCACAAGAACCAAGTTATGACAATCTTAAGGTGTTTGGTTGTTTGAGCTATGCTTGCACTATAGAACATGGGAGAGGGAAATTTGACCCTAGAGGAAAAAAATGTGTTTACTTGGGGCAATCTTCTGTATCAAAAGGGTATATTTTGTTAGACTTTGAAACTCATCAACTCTTTGTCTCTAGAAATGTGTTATTCTTAGAACATATCTTTCCTTTTGTACTTGAGTCTGATTCTGAAATACACAATAATCTTCAACATGATACTGTTGATTTTGATGAGTTTTTTAACTCAAATGTTCAAGCTGATTCAGTTTTAGATTCTATGTCTACTTCTATTTCTGACCAACCTATTATTGAATCATCTTCTGATTCATTTTCTATTCCCCTACTCGGTCACATACTGACGAAGTTCTCATCTTTCGAGATATCCACTGAGCCTAATCTTATTCATGCACAAAAAGGAAGGGAGAGTTGCAAGGCAAAAGGTGGCTCCTGCATACCTAAGTGATTATCAATGTAACAATATTCATATTACTTCACCTCATCCCATTAACCAAAGCATATCATATGATAGGTTGCACCAGGATCAAAAGAACTTTGTGTGTGCTCTTGATGTTGTGCAGGAACCTGCTTCATATTCGGAGGTCTGCCAAACATCGTTTGAATGGAGAGTCTGCATGAAGGATGAGCTAGCAGCTTTGGAGGCAAATTATACATGGATCTTAACTCATTTGCCAATTGGAAAAACTGCAATTGGGAACAAATGGGTATATAAGATCAAGCTCAACTCAGATGGAAGCATAGAAAGGTACAAAGCAAGAGTTGTTGCAAAAGGATATAACCAAATGAACCGGTATTGACTTTCTCAGTACCTTTTCCCCGTGGCCAAAATGACATCCATCGGAACACTTTTGGCTATTGCGGCAGGGGAAGGGATGGTATTTACATCAATTAGATGTAAATAATGCATTTCTTCATGGTGAGTTGCATGAAGAAATTTATATGACCCCTCCACTTGGATATCCTACTGCTCCTGGACAAGTTTGCAAACTTGTTAAGTCTATTTATGGGCTAAAGCAGTCTAGTAGAGAGTGGAATTCTATGCTGACTAATACCTTAATCACCATGGGATTTAACCAGTCATGGCATGATTATAGTCTTTTTACAAAGAGCACAGGGTCATCATTTATAGCATTGCTAGTGTATGTTGATGATATTGTCTTAACTAGCAATGACATGTCAGCTATAAATGAGGTTAAAAAGATTTTACATGCAAAGTTCAAGATTAAGGATTTGGGGAACTTGAAGTTTTTTCTTGGTTTGGAAGTGGTCAGAAATGATCAAGGTATTTTTCTTTCACAAAGGAAATATGCCTTAGAACTTTGATCGATGAAGGGGTTTCTTGAGAGTAAGCCAGTCTCTACACCAATAGATCCTCTTGTCAAATATGCACATCAAGACTCAGATCCTTATCATGATGTTACTTCTTATAGAAAAATCATTGGCAAGCTCTTGTACCTCACAGTTACAAGACCAGATTTGGCTTTCAGTGTCCAACAGTTGAGCCAGTTCCTTGACTGTCCAACACTCCTGCATCACAAAGCAACACACAGAATCTTGAGATATATCAAGCAATCACCAGGACAAGGTCTTTATTTTCCAACATATTCTGATTTTCAGTTGAAGGGATACACAGATAGTGATTGGGGTGGTTGTGTTGAAACAAGGAGATCCATTACTGGATTTTGCATGTTTCTTGGTACATCTTTGATTTCTTGGAAGTCCAAGAAAGCATGATATCTTGTTTCTAGAAGTTCTCATGACGAGAATACGGGAGCCATGGCAATGGCAGCCTGTGAGATTCAGTGGTTAGTGAGTTTGTTATCTGATTTTGGTGTAAAACAATTGCAAGCTGTACCCTTATTCTGTGATAGTGCAAGTGCTTTGCATATTGCAGAAAATCCAGTATTCCATGAGCGTACTAAGCATATTGAGATTGATTGCCATGTTGTTAGAGAAAGATTATTGGCTGGAGTTCTTAGACCATTACCTGTGTCTTCTGCTAAACAGCTTGCAGATATCTTCACTAAACCTTTATCTCCTACAAGGTTCAGTTATCTACTTGATCACTTGGGACTGGTTAGTTTGTATAAGGGGTTCGACTCATGTGGGGTATTGAAATTGAAAACTGGAACTACTCATCCCGATGATCGCGAGTATAATACAAGTACAAAGTGTGCGAGATGTTTGAGCTTTATCAAGAACAAGATGAGAAGAATTATGCGAGTTGATATTACTTGGATTAATTGATGGACATTTGTTATTGGGCTTATAGTACTTTGGATAGTTGGACTACATATTAATTGTTACATTAATAAGTCCAACCATCTAATAGGCGTAGCTTGTTAGTGTGTTTGGGTTAGTGGAATTCCACTCAGCATGAGCGATTCATCGTATTTTTCAGTATATATAAGGAAAGACTTACTTCTTTTGTAACTACTTTTCATTTCTAATAATAAGAAGTCTTCTTCTTCTTTATTTCGTTTTCTCTCTCTGCAATTCAGATGTTTCAATAAAAAGCCAACTACTTTCCTCGTTCCGCACCGGAGCAGTGGTGTTGGACAGTGGGGTCAACTTCCATGACATCAAACTATCATCGTATATTTTGCGAACAAAATCATTGACCAGTCTTAAATAGAAAATAGCCGTACTTTTCAAATGGCTATGTAAAAGTGTTCAAATTTATAATTATCTACACGAAAAGTACAGAAGACTAAGGCTCAAATTTAAAAATACTCCAGATTAGCAATTCTACACGGAAAGTCCAGAGGGACAGATAAACAGTCTCTCGTATACTTGTCAGCATATTAATAAATTATTAATAGAAGTAACATTTTATGAATTCACACAAATTTCATCATGTCATCATTGATTATGACCTTAATCAAGAAGTACTAATTGGTACTATCTCCATTCCATAATATAACTCGTTTAGGACATGAAGCCAAAATTAAGAAAGCAAAAAACAAGGTACTTTGTTAGTCAAAATATCAATATTACTCCCTTAAATAGAATCAGTTGTATACAAGTAGTATTTAAGAGAATAATATTGATATTTTGATTTAAAATATTTTGTTTTTTTGCTTCATTAATTTTCACTACATCTCTCTAAGAACTTATATTATAGAATAGAGAAAGTATTATCATAAAAGATGTGAAATTTCACGCAACTTATAATCGGAATATTCACGCATCACTCTCTCATCAAATTTCAGCCGTTTCACAGTCTAAAACATCTCAAAAACAGCTTAGACAAAAATCACCAGAATTACTGAACAAAATTTAAAAAATCCTTCAAAATTTTAATTAACGAGAATTTTCATAAGATACATAAACAGATATAATATACCCATAAAATGTGTTCATGATATAATATAAATATATGCATATCATATTGCCGCCAATTTAAAACCATACATAACATTAAAAAAAACAAAATTACCAAAAACAATATCAACAAACCGGTAAATTCCAAAGTCGCGCTTGCTTCTCTTAGATGAGCATCAACAAACAGCCAACGACGAGAACTCAGGCATACAGAAACATCTACATGATACGCCCACGCGGAACAATCCAGAACCAGCAAAAACTCTTAGAGATTCAGATTCCAGTCACAATCACCGTACAAATACACTAAAATTCAGAGAAATTTAAAAAAATAATCAGATCTTCAGGCGAAATTTAAACCAAAATTAATACGATTCAAAATGCGAAACAATTACGAATCAAAATGCGTCTCTGCCTCCTTTTGATCCGTGAAAATATGAAAAAGGTTATTTATATAGAGAGGAAGAATAAAAAGAAAAAGGAGAAAGGAAGAGTGCTGTTTGTGAGCACGAGTTAAGATATGGCGGAATGAGAGTTTTTCTCGGCTGTTTTTTGTGTTCGTAATTCGGAGGGATATGCTTTCTAGATTCTCTTTTTATATACTATAATCATTATTATATATTATAATCATTTATCTAATGGTTTTTTTTATGAAGAAACATGGGTTAATTTTTCGGTAAGAATTTTTGTTCCCGTTATATCTTATTCTCTGACCCAACTAATAAAAAATTGATATATATTAATTTTTTAATTAAAAAATTGATAACCTGAAAGAAATAGGAGAATAGTAGAGAAAAAATTGAGCACGTAGTAATTATTTATTCGTGGCACAAAGAATGAGACATGTAATAAAGATAGATGATTTTTTGCTTAATTCTGATATAGAACATGCGGTTCGAATTAATCCATATTAAGAGGTGATTTTTTTGTTGATGTGAATTTGAGTCACATGGTTTATTAGATAATGGTCCATATCATTATTTTTCATAAACATTTATTTTATAGTAATCCATTTTGAATGAACTTCTTAATTTGGATTATGTAGCTAAATAAATAAATTATACTGGTGATCCCTATACTTGATATTTTTTTTTAAATTTCTCTTTGTCGGATATTTTTTGTCATAAGAATATTATATTTTTTCTATCCAAATTTGAATGTCTTTTTTTTCTTTTTAATTTTTTGGAGGTTAAGGTGGGGGAGGTTAGTAGTCTGGGCAGTTGCCTGGTGTCAAACTCAGGACCTCTTGGTCGTGGGCAGAGGTCAGCCCTACTGGGCTGTGACCATCTTGACAAATGTCTTATTTCTTAAACTAGTAATAAATTTTATGTAAACTTTCACATGTAACATCTCGCTTGATTCTTCCTATGGCACGCCAAGAGTAAGATCTCGACTCATGTATAAACAGTATAGTGTGCTACGTTTACGAATTTGTCTTGTAAGATTCTAACTATATTAGGCGTGTCAATACTCTTATATCGTTCTCTGAGACTAATAGTAAGGTTTATTAGCAACTTGAATTGTGTCTCGGCCTGAGATTATTATATCAGTCTCATACTAATCTTAAATAAAAACTAGATTCTAGATAATAATTTAATACGTCAAGTTTCATTAAAAGGCTCAATCCTAAAAATGTTGACCTCAGTTTGATTTTAAATCTAATATATAAATATACCACTAACTTTTAACACCCTTAATTAAGTTCTAATAACACACGTGATAAATGCATTAGAGACAGATATTTTCCTTAATTTTTGTCAAGTCAAAATAGGACATTTTAAATTCTAGAAGAAGGAAATTTTGATTATTTCTTATCTTAATTTATGTTTGATAGGGGAGATGTATTTGACATGGTTTCTGGTTCAACTTTTTCTTTTTTCTTTTTTTTTGTCAAAAAAAAATTCGGATGGGTTCAGTTTCCCAGTCACCACCACTGAGTTAGAGACAGTCGCATAGGGGACCACATGCGTCGCTTACAGAGATCTTTCTGGATCACCCACCAACACAACTCTCACGTCGACAGCGGGAATTGAACACTTGACCTTTTGTAAGGATGTGACAACTCCTTACCAACTGAGCCAACTTGTATTGGTCTGGTTCAACTTGTTTATGATGTGGCTATGGGTAGATTTAGGATTTGATAGATTGCGACTTTATTTTTTATTTTTTACAAATAGTTTCCTTTCTTATATATGATAGTTTAAAAGTTAGTTTGGTAAGTCCACCAACAATGACTCTTAACAATCATAGGTGATGATTATAGAAGAAGAAATAATACGATAAGTGGTAAATAAAATAACATTTACCTTCAAGAAAAATACTCACTTAATGTATAGTATTTATTTTATAAAACACATAGTATTTACGAAAAAAAAAATGAAAAAAACCAATATATAAAAATAAAAAGGTAAAAGACTTCCCTCATCCTCAAACTATTTATCAAGTCAAGATAACATCCTACAAGTTTTTTGACTTCATGTTAAGTCCAAAACAATTTGCGTGACTGTTTAGTCTAGGGATGGCAATGGAGATGGGTGAATTGGAGATCCAGACCGGCCCCGATTTCAGTTGTAGGTGGGGTTGGGGATGAATTTGGCCCCGCGGGGCCGGAGGCGGGTGAAATAATATTCCCGGCCCGGCTCGTATGGCCTGTCTAAAATACTAAATAGAAAGAGCATAAATACCTAAAAAATAAAACAGACATCTAATTTGGATAAGATTGTGTGAATCAAAATATTTCTAGGACATCTATATCATTTTTTCAAGGTACTATTTGGAAATTTTTGTTAAAAATTCACTATTTTTTTTCTAGTCGAAGTTGAGCTTTCACTGGGACGAAAGTGGGAATTTTGTAGTGGGACCTACTAGGAAGTAAAAAAACTTATAAGATTTTATCATGTATTAATAAATAGTTTGAGGATAATGCAAGTCATTTTTCCAAATAAAGAAGAAAATGTGGAGGGGAGAAACTTATTTTAGAAAAGTGTATCTTAAGTAGCTTTTGCCATAGTGACACTTTAAATAGTTTCATACCTTTATGCAATACTTTTTTTTATTTACTTTTTAAACTTTTTATTATTGTTGGGATATGGGTATCAAATTCGAACATATTATTCTGGGTCAGAAATAGTCAATTACTGTAACTTTCTTTAACAACCAAGTACTTTATGCAATACTGTAATGTCAATATTTTCTAACAATAACTATTTTTACATAATTTTTTTATTTAAACAGGCTTACATATATCCACCCTCATAAAGGGCAAATAATGGCTTATACCCGTGTATGTATCTACTTTTTGTGTACAATCACTCACAATTTATCGTGTATATATAATTAAAAAAAATGTATACATGACGAACTCTGTGTGATTTGGCATAGAAATAAAAATATACACGAGTAAAGAATCGAGCTTGAATATTAAGCTCGCGCTCGACCCACGTTCAGCTAACTTACTCTCACGCTCAGTAAGCTGACAGCCCTAAAAGATATTAGAAATTGTAGACATGTCCAGGAGTTGATATTGTTTCATCTTTTTGTGGAGGGACAAGAAAAGTACCAAATCAAGGCAAAATCAAACCACTCGACAGGACCTGAAAATAATCGAACCTCACACTCTTAACAATAAAATATTATTATTATTATCTTAAATAGAATTTGTATGCCACTAATTCTATCTAAGAGAGTAATATTGATATTTAAATAAACATCTTAATTTTCGCTAATTTTCCTGAAAGTCGTATATTTAGGAATGGAGGTAGTACTACATATGACCAGCAAATAACCCCAGCTACACCGTGGATAAAAACCAAAATGCAATTAAATCAAGCAATCTGGAATAAAGATTGGAGCCATATGTTTACTTCTAAACAACTATGCAATCTGGAAAAGACCACGGCAAACACCGGGCCAATTGACGCTTAAACAACATATACATTCTACTTTCCCGTTCATTCAGTTCCAGACAGAAGAAGTAACTCTTTAAGTAGTTAAAACCTCGCCTCTTCTTCCCAATATCGATAGATAAGCCAATATTCAGCTAAAGACATAAAGCAAGAAAACTCGTGTAGCGATAACCAGAAGCCAAACGTAAAAAAAAAGACAATAACGAGAAGCTTTTAATAACTTTGAATGGCAAGGCTTTACATACCAAAAAGCCTAGCCGTTCGAAAGAAAGTTAAATTTTATGATATTGTCACATAAGAGATAAAGTAGGTATTACATCAATGGCAATAATATCAAATGAGAAATGGGTGAGCCTCTCAGAGCGTCTCGTTGCTACTTCCACTAAACTTTCATTGCCCCACTTCTAAAAACGGGGGGCAAAAGAACCTTAGTGGAAGCAGCAAAAAGAAGCATACGAGTTGACCCACCCCCCTTTATCTAAGGATTGAACAGCAAATTATTTTCAGTACAAAATAAATAAATAAACTGCGTTTTCCCCCACGCGGGTGGTCTCCTCCTCCTTGTCCATCCTGCCTATTTTACATTTTCTCCCCCTCTCCCGAGCAAAGGCGATACTCTAAGCATACTTCAAAAGTTTCTGTCAAAAAGAATATACTAACCTCAAAGAGGACAGATGCATCAGAATCTTGAGACACATCGAAACATAACCAACCCCCTTTCGACGTTTTCTGAGGGGATGCAGAATTCTTTATTGGTGGCAAAATGATCGACGAGGAGAAGGCTTGGGGGGTACAACTACAAGCTTTTAAAGGAGGCTGGCTTACTAGCCAATCGCCTTTCTGTTTCTGCTCGGGAACCATTTAACCATCTTGATTCATATGTTTTCGCCTTGTGGTGATCAAGTTTCTGAAGAGCATTATGTACACACTTGTGATAAGAGAAGTCTTCAAATGTCCCATCTTTTCGTTCCAATACAAAGCAGCGGGAATTTTCATGCTTGGCATTACATCCAACCTGGATAAATAAATGCGAGAAATATGAAAATGTGACAAAAAGTTGACAGTTATCGGTGACACTGTTGTACATATCTGAATTTACGTTACCTTCACGTCCGCGATCCCATTTCCAATCTTCTCACTTTTTCGAGGATGAAAAAATAAAGCTAGCATTACAATAGCCTTGTCCTCATCGTTTAAGTAGGTACCACTATCATATCTGCAGGCATTATACAAACACGAGAGAAATAAATTTGGAGCTTAGGCAAAAAAAAACATATCATGAACGTAAAATCAAATAATACATTTTTCGTAGTAGTTTTCAATGATCATGAATAACATAATTCTGCATATACGCATTTGCATCTCGGAAATCTTAGAATCAAATTTCACCGACATTCAGAAGACCTCCCTCTGTCCCATATGAATGTCCACTGGAAATTAAATTTAGGACGGAGCATTTAATTTTAAAATACCAGAAAAGGTAACATACTTGTGTAACAAATTCCTCAATTTCTGAGAGAGTGCTTGAATGTCTTTCGCTGGGAGGTGCTTCAACAACGATAACTTGGATTTCATCAGGCTTTTATGTGCCTTCGCAGTAAAATCCTCATATTGATGAGATAGATGCTGAGCCACAGATTTCGCAGAGATACAACGGGGTTTCTCGGGTAAATTGACCTTAATAGCCACTTGACTTCGGCTATCCAGCAGGCTATACACATCTGTAGGCTTAGTAAGTTCCTGCCCCTGATGATATACGCACGAGGAAAAAATAATTAGTCAACAAATAGCTACCATCCATTGCCTCAGCCCCGGGATAATAAAAAGACAAAGATAGAAAAGACAAAAAGAATCACACAGGTACGTTAGCCTATAGAAAGCAAGTTCAATTCATCACAAGTACTAGGAAAAAGCGGTTAGTATGCAAGGATCCCTTCCAGCTAATTTGGTACATTTATTGGAGTTTATATTTTGCAAAGTCATCCTCAGCCTTCTCAATGAAAAAAAATAAAACCACAATCTCCAAAAGTATTTTCCTTCCCCCGCCGCATCAAGCACACCTTGAAAATGTTGCTTAAGCAAAGTGTTGGATGTGGTAGTGACTTATCAACCTAAGCTCCGTTACACTGTGACTCCTACCAACATTCCCGCTTATATAGTAGTTCCTCCATACCACCACGTTACCACTTTTATATGTATTATATTATAGATGGCAATATTAGTGAGGAAAAAAAAACACGTGGAAGTAGCACGACTGGGCTATCAAATTCTTGGTGGGAATCATCAACATTATAATGTTTTAATAGCGGCTCGTGCTTTTTTAATGATATTTTTTATGGTTATGCAGGAGTTTTCTAACTATGTTTTGGCGGAAAGTGAGCTTCTTCAACATTCAATAAAAAAAATGGAAAGTGAGCCCGTATCACATGGTTGTATGATTCTTAAGTTAGATCTATAAGTTATATTAACTGGAGCTGGAGTTACCTTCCAGGAATACATGATATCAAATTGAGAACCCGTCCCAATTGGTGGTGTCCTTCCCCAAGATAACGCGTCAACAGTCCCTTGAAGATTGTCCACGACTCCCATCTTGGCAGCTTTGACAAGACAATCACCTGGACTCTGAAACATGTCCAGCATGCAAAAAACGATAGCAAGTCAATAAACCACTTCTTTTATTTTGACAAGAAAGAATCTAGTAGAAAACTAACCGAAAAGCAGGCGTGATTCAGTGGCGAAGAGACACCGATATCCCTTCTTTGCTGAACCAGTCCTCTGGGATTCAAAGCGACAAATTCTCCCGTAGCTGATAGACAATCTGCTGTGAGAACTAGATGCTCGGGAAGTACAGACTTGCCAGTATCGCAGATTGCAGAATTTAAACTCTGCATTCAAACACAATTTATTAATCAGATATCTATAAAATTTTGACCACAGAAACAACGGTCTCGAAATTTTGGTCAAGAGATGAAGCTGCTAGAAATTTCAGCTGCAGAACTCACAGTCAGAAAAAGCCCCCGAGCCGCATCAATGCCGTAGCCTAGAGTCATTTCATTAATATCATCTGGATGGCTGCTTTCCCAATCAATCATTGTCCATATCTTGAGGCAACTATTGACGAGGATACTCCAAAATCTATTTTTGTCACAACGTTCTGACATGCAAACCCGTAAGTAAAGTCCATTTGGAGTGCCTTTGGAGGATTTTGACGGGGTTGCATCTTTCCACAAGATATCAACTTTCTTAAATTCAGAAAATCCTAAATTACAAGAGAATAAGAAAATCCAATTACAGAGGATAAACGAAACAAGTTAGAATAAATGTTGCAACAAGAAATTGAAAGAAATAAGATAAGTTCATCGGTAATGGCGTTTCCAGAAATTCAAGATTCTGATATCACTTTAATTCAATGAAACCAACCTTTTACGACAGTTCCCAGCAGGATAGGTAATACTGTATCACGGAGGAAATCCCATCCCTTGCATAAATTCTTGGAGTTTTCAGATACTGAAACAGAGATGCAAAGTTCGGCATCTGTTTCATTTTTCCTCGCAGCAAGAGAACAAGCCCTACAAAATAAAAGCCAAGATAAATCGGAAGAATCCAAAAAATCATTGGGTAGGAAAGATAAGTAAGCACGTGATAATTCGAAGACGAGTCTCTCGAAGAAAAGATTCTTACGTGCTAGTTATTTGCAGCACTTGTGGAAGAACAATTTTCGAATTTTCTTTTGCACAGTACCATTGTGTGCGAAGAGCCTCAATTATTGAACGAATCCTCAGTCTTTTCTTCTTTACAATATCCTGGAAGGAAAATACGGTATAAAATGATTAAGGAATCAAATCTGCAAGCTCAAAAAAGTACATTCGGTTTCATCCCATTACCTTGCGTAAATGAAAATGACAAATCCAAGGACTAACATGAGAGCGTCTGCTTGCCTCGGAGGAGAAGCTAGTAACCATTAAATGCATAAGTTAGCCAAACAAACCAACAGAAACATTCATACTGACCGTAGTAGATAATCCGAATCGTAATAATATTAATATCAATCCATCTCGATGACGTAAATCCAACACGTAAACAACAATATCAACAGATGATTTTTTGAATCTTGAATACATAGAGAATTTACTAAGTACCTTATCATGGTATTCGAAACAATTTCCGAAAGTTGTAGCCTCTCCAAATGATCCTTCACTTCCAATGCCCCATATTCAAAGCCCTGGTGCCTTCTTCCAAGATTTTTAGACAAAAACAGCGAGGCCGTTCTGTCGCTACTGTTCTTTTTAACTCCACACTCCAGTATTTTCTACACAGTTAAATTGCACATGACCCCCCAAAGAAAACAAAAATCAGGAATTACGGTAAACAATTAAAATCATTCTAGCAAACACATACCGCAGAGAGAGAGAGAGAGAGAGAGAGAGAGAGAGAGAGAGAGCGAGAGAGAGAACCCTCATATTCAGCAGTGGTGATGTTTCGTGCGCACTGCAAGGCAGATCCAGAGCACTATATGCCACTTCTGAAATGGCACAAGCAGCAAGCGAGCCAACAGGATGGCCACCCTGGATGTCACTCTCATGAGGATCGACATTGTTGCCGCTACGATCTTTAATATTCTCATAGGAGAACTCCACAAGCTGATTCCCATAGGCATTTCTAACTGTTCCATCATATGATACATATAGATCACGCATGAAGAACATAAGTTTCCGGTTGAGAGTCCCAGAAACGTCAGCGTTGCCACCAAAAGAACCATCCCTGTTTGTTAACGAGTGGACAAAACATTCCAGAGGATTCAAGCCCGTAAGGAAAGAACTTTTAGCCACAGCCAAGGCGGTGTAAGACTTGGAATATTCTGGAATGTCGTGAACTCTGCAATCCGAGATCTTCTGATCGTTCCATGCTGCACAAGAAAGCTGACGAGGGATTCTAAATGACAGTGGGACTGCTGAGTTCTGCAAACCAACACACATGCTATGCTGCACTAATTTCGGCAAGTTACCCTTGCTCCCGGCCTTCAACATGGTAAAAAACGCGTTGTCCTTGCTCGCGTATTGGTAAGCCAAATGCTGAATATCTGAGAATACTTGCTTAAAAGCGGAAATAGAAGCTTGGCTCATTGGTGCTGAAGCCATGTGATCCATAGCAAAATTCACGGCCTTAACATTTCGATCAGTATTCACGGCCTTTTCTTGATTAGAATTCAGCATGAGAACGCTGATGTTAGATTGCAGTTCTGCTTCTTGCAAACCACAAGAGACCTCATCAATCAGATTCTCTCGTAAGCATCTATCCGAAGCAAGATAGAGGTCTGATAGTGAAACGCTCAACCCCCTCATTGATAACCATTCACAAAGTGCTTTCTGTGCAGCATTTAGAAAATCAAGAGATTCTTCTTTGCAGTATTTGATAAGATGAAGGAAAAGGTTTTCATCAGTGTCTCGCAGCCAAGAAGATCCATTAGAAGACGTAACAAGTTCCCCTTTTCCTTATAAGCACACTGTTTGGAGGAAAATGATAATCGAAACCCGGAGGCAAAAATAGACTAAATAATTGTTTCCCTGTCCAGAAAGAAGTTTTTGCCATAGTTGTGCTGATAATTGCCGGTAATTCCAACTGACGGGGGCAAAACATTTGCAGCTGCTGCATTTGTATTTTATTCAAAGTCACCCCATCTTCCAGGATTAGATGAGCAGCAGTTAAACTGTCATGACTTAGCGAGAGAAGGTTTTTACCACTCTGACCATTGATTAATTGTTTGTTCAAAGCAACAAGCTCGCGGAGCTCAACTCGACAATCCACTGATTGTGGTATATAACCATGAAGGCAATCACCATCAAAATCGCCACGGAGAGGAGAACATACAAGAGGGTTGATAGCAAGAACAGAACGTAAAGGAAGAACCCTAGCAGAGAGGGCAATAAGAGAGTGTTGGTGAATAGAGGGAGGCCTATTTATCAAAATTATATCTCCGTCAACAAGAGGCCTATATAAAATATCACCTACTTCCAGGCTGTCCTCAAATTCGAAGTATTTTAGCATACCCTTTCTACGGACACGACAATCCCCGCTAGATAACAGCATCAACTCGAGATAGTTGTCCATCTCATCTAAGTTCGACCTAGTGACATGTTCGGCTACCCGTAGCTTTTCTGCGACTTCACATGGGATGCCAATTTCATCAAGCTTTATACTGGGATCACCAACGACAACCATTCGAAATGTGTGATCGTTTCGCTTTGCCAAAAGAATTTCTTTCAAAAACTTCAAACCAGATATAGGAGCACCAGCTGCATCTAAATCTGATGACTTATCAGAGCTTACCTACACTAGCCAAAAGTCTCAAAGTATAAATATAATAGATCCAAAAAGGCTTCTTCAATAAATTGGAGAGGAAAGAAAACATGAATGGGCTACTTGCCTTGGATGCTTTAATGCGGTCAAAAACTCGGTTACTCAGTTCATTGGCTGTCCCTTTAAAATCAATTAACTTCTTGTATAGCTTTGTGCTTGCATCCTTTGACATTAATCAAATAAAATCATCATATGATTATTTTAAGAAACAAAAGAGTGAGACAGTATATGGTACTCAAATATCGCATAAAGAAAATATTCAAGCACAGAAGATGTATGATGTAACTTACAAAAGCTATATGTGATCCAAATTCGGTCAACCGGTGACTATTGGGAGTCACAAGTAGACAGTTGAGCAATATATCATTTCTCCTTTTGGCAAATGATTGAATAATACTTGGATCGACATCTTTCAAAATATCATAAACCTAAAAGACAAAAATGAAGAACCAAATGGAGAATAAAGATTTTAGCCATAAAATGAGAAGAGAAGAAAATTACAAAACAATAGATTGATTCACGATGTCAATCACGTATCTCTTTCTACCTGGCAATGAGAAAGAAGTCGTTTAGTTGAGGTCGGGCTAATTTCTTGTGGCTTTGGATCAGGAGGAATAAAATCCCAATAATCAGAAGCTATTCCTCCACTAGAACTCTTAACTTCAGCAAGTATGGCAGTTTTTCCAAACATGTCTTTTGGAGAAACTTTGAATTTCATTATCGGATAAGAATCCTTAGACCTTCCCTGTTATTTCATGGAAAGGAAGAACATCAGCTCAGAAATCTTGCAAGCTCAATAAAGAAAAGGAAGTAGTCAAGAAAAATTACTAACATCACAATATTTGCAATTCTTTTGGGGGCCATTGAACGTTGAATATCGAGCCCTCTGATAAAGAAAGCAACAAGAAAAGATTATTATGTCATATAAATATATCAGATACTTAAAAGTATATGCTTTCTAGTACTAAATGAATCGACTATATATTTAGATAATGCCGTTATTTAACCATTTGAACAATCAGGTTTTAACACGAGAAGTAAAGAATCTGATCTTAACCTTCTTACTAACAGCAACAGATTTACATGCGGGGCAGATTTTATTTAAAATCTGTGCAACTTCTTTCAAGTAATAAGGATTGAGAATTGTGTATGGGAAGTCAATTACACCAAAATGACCTGCAAAATAAAAATAATTAAAACAAAAAAATCACCGATAGAAGCAATGGAAACAAGATTTTTACCAAGCAGTATATCAAAATTTTAAGTTTCAATTGCACCTTCACATGTTCTCAAATTTTTACCACCACATGTGTGGCATTGATTGGATAAGTTTGGTATTCCAAGCGCGGGATCTGTCACTTCACTGGGGACTCCAATTACTTTTGCCGCTATCTTCAACTGCATAACAAGATAACCAATTATCCCAGCAGCCCTGCAGGATATTTCAAGAGACATTCCCCGTAAAATTTAACATATACTTACTGCTTCTTTCTCAGTTAAGATGTCAAAAGTAATGCTCCTCACTCGAGCTTCAGGAATAGCTAGTGCCCCTTTCTGATCAGTATCCATTGAAGCTAAAAGATACTCAGCTGTGGGGTAACGGAGAAAAAAAAAAGGAATCAATGACTAAAGAACTTCACTAAATGAATTTAAGAACAAATATACAAAAGCCGTCGAGCTTCACTATAACAGTAAAATCAATATCGCTAACACATTCACAATGACGAACAAAAAAATGCTGCTGTAATGAAAGCATCATCATGCTATAATTGACAGGCAGACAAAGAAATGTATGAACGAAATTATCATTATCAACAAATAGAATAAAATCAATTTTCTTCCAAAATAAATCAATCAAAAGACGGTACATTGCAATTTTTTTGAAAGAATTTATTTGATACATAAGAACCCTCAAATTGCAATCCCTCTGTCATTGAAGTTCATCACCATATATGCTGTTAATGATGCCATTGCATAAAGATTCGATTCGTAATCATACAGAATTAACATGCGAGTAATAGAACTTGTACACACACCAAGATCAAAACTTTATGTTTTTCTCCCAAGAAACATATATGATCATCAAAGAAAAACTCCAATCCACAACAAATAAAGCCCATAAAAAAATCATTAAAAAAAAATACCTCATGATCATATCAACATCCCACATTGATAATCAAGAACAGAAACACAAAAGAAAATAAAAAAAACCATTCTCTATCAACCATTAAAAACACCCCCAAAAAATAGAAACAAACAATGCCCCCCACCCCCCTCCTCCCAATGCTCCAAATTAATCAAATTCTAAAAAAAACTTGAATACCACATTTGCCCCCCAATGCTCAAAACTCCAAACCAACAAGAGGAAAGAAAAACAAATGTACATATAAAACATACACACCAAGTACAAAACTTTAATCTTTTTTCTCCCAAGAAACATATATGATCATCAACGAAAAACTTAAACCCACAACAAATAAAAACCCATAAAAATATTTTATAAATAAATAAATAAATAACACCCCATGATCATATCAACCGCCCTACATTCACAATCAAGAACACAAACGCACAAAAAAAAATATAACAAAAGCCCTCCCTAAATTTCCATAAAATACCCAAAAAAAGCACTCACCTTTCCTTGAGTTTCAGTTTTTCTTTGTTAAAAAAGATGCCGTTTTTCAGCAAAAATTCTTCTTTGGGAAGAGGGAAAAAAGAGTCTTCAAGAGATAGAAGACTCTTTTTTTTTATTACTGATAGCAGCAAACTGCAGACTGCTAAAGAAGGAGAATCAAGAAAAGTGTATAATTAGTATTAGGGGGAATTATAAGTCAAAAAGTTTTTATATTAATTAAAGAAAAAATTTGGAAATTAAGAAAACTGTAAATAATCAGAAAATTGAGGGGCATACAAGATTTTTTTGTTGAGGGACTCGAACTTTCGAGGGAAATTATAGTGAAGAGTGTGTAACCGCCCCCGGTGGTGACAATATTTGTGGGGTTTTAAGATTTTTGTCGCTCACGATTTTAGTGTAAAACGTATTTTTTGTTTTGTTGAAAACTTTTTTTTAACTAATTATTTTTATTTATAAGCATGTTATGTGACCACACAAGTGAACATTGTCACACGTTTCTAAATATTTTCTATTAAGGTATGAATTTATTCGTTTGTGTTTAGAAAGAAAAAAAAATATTTATACGAATTTGAATTCAATTTGTAGAAATATTTCTAACTAATTGTTTTATTCTACTTGCATATCGTATGACCTCACAAGTAAAAATAAAATAGTATTGTTTGTTTAGATACTCCTATTAAGATTTGAATATGAATTCAATATGTAAAAAGTATTTCTGACTAATTGTTTTATATTATAGATATGTGATGTAACCATACCTATATATTCCAAAATGATGGTCAATCATCAAATTATTACCTTAACAACTAGTACTTTATCTATTTTTTCAAAATATAAATCTATTTTGATTCTTTATACACATATTAATAGGACGTTAGTCGGGTTGAGTGGGGCAAATTTGGATTGGTTCACACACAACTAATATAAAGAATTGTGCTCAACACAAGCTATAAGTTTTCAGTGTTTTTATTCTTTACGAAACTAATTTGATCTTAATTTGAGTGTTTGCTACCTAAAATCTGACACTTACTTAAAGATTGTATATTCCTAATTTTTTTCAAAAGAACTTTATAAACAGAAGTTTAATATATTGCTTTGTTTTGAATTTACAATAAGAAAACAATTGCTAAAGAAGCTTTTGATCCTATTCCTAGTGCTAGAGTACAAATATGTTAAGTATCTCTAGAAGTTGGAGGAAAAAAAAAAGAAGAGAGAGAGAGAGAGAGAGAGAGAGAGAGAGAAATATGGTAGATGATATCATGTTCTCAGAAAAAATCAAAAAGAAAAAAGGGAAATAAAGAATTATTCACCACACTATTTAAAATTTCCAATTTTTTGTGCTTTTGCAATTTTTATTATTTGTTATATATTTTATTGTTTTTAAGCAATTCAATGAATTTGATTTCAAATTCAATTCAATTTACTCACTCACTAAACTGCTAAAACGATAAATTTCACAAGTAAAAGTTTAAATTTAGAATTTATCCACAGTTCTATCGGCATTCCTCCGCCAACTGAGGGAAGTCGCATCCGTCCCATTGCAAGCACATACAATGTCATGATCACATAGGTTTACCCTTGTTTCTTTGGTAGTTTAATGGGCCCTTCAAAACGCAGGGTAGAGCTCGGCAGAGGGTTCGAGACTAGGGTAGGGTCCTCTTGTCCAAATAGATCCTTAATTCCCTCTCTCTTAGTGAATACTAGAAAAATCATATGGAATTCTTTTACTAAAGGCTATTATGAATCAATAATTGAGTCTCATTTCTTATTTTCTAAGAGTAGTTTCGTATGCATTTTTTTTGTTGGCAATTTGGTTCCGATAGGAATTTTTGTTAGCACGTGTTAGTAAAATTTTAATTGAAAAATCAATTTGATCAAATGATTATGTTGCGATAATTATTTTTAAATAAGTAAATAACTGTTTTTTAATAACTATCAACTTATTTTTCAACCTGTTAGATCGAAAATAATCGATTTAAGTTGTATCAGTATAGATAAAAACTCTATCAACGCTAATGATGGGTTTAAGGGGTAGAAGACGGCGATTGCCCTCAACATTTTTCAAAACACTAACTTTTTTTTTAGAAAAAAAAATATTTTCTAAAAAGGGAAAATGACTTTGGTGATGCTTGAAGTATTTCTAGTACACACTAAGATCCTCATAGTATTTTCGCTTTCCGAAAAGTCCTAAAACATAAATCGTGTCTCCAGGATCATCCCACCACCAGTGTACGCAGTGGTTTCATGCAAAAAAAGACACGTGACTTATCCACCATGGCAAAAATGTCCCAAAAAATATCATTTTTCTCTCTGGTGTTCGCACGTGTACAAGGGAAGAGAAAATGTAAAATTTCATTCATCTCTCAAACCTAACTATTTCATATCGGGTTATTCTCAAATCCAAAACTCTAATTGCTCTTCTTTCCCATTAATCCTCTTCAACCAAGCATAATTTTTCAGAAAACTTTGCAACAAAACAAAGGATTCTAATCTAATTTAAGGTTACTCTGATATCGAGGTGTTGGAGACGATGAAGAAGAAGACCAAACTACAATATTCATTATCATCCCCCAAACCAAATTACAATATTCATCCCCACAAACCAAATTACACTATTCATTATCTTCCCTATTATCATACTTTACAAACCAAAAAAATGAACCATGACACCACAAATGTTGCCTATAAATACTTTTCATTCCTCTTCAATTAAGCATTTTCAGCCTCAAGCTTCTTTTGTGATGGAATGCCTCTCTCCATTTTGTTATTGTTGATTTTTTAGAAGGAAGATGGGGAAGATGATGAGTTTAAGGTAATTTTCGTTTTATTGTGGGGTGGGGTGGGTACGTGTGATGACAATAGACAATTATACCCTTCATATTTTGACACATGACCAGAACGTGGGACATTTCGGTCGAAAATAACTAGTCAAACTGGTGGTGGGACCGTTTAAAAGTCGCGAAATTTATTTCAAGACCTATCAGGAAGTTGAAATACTTCTAGGACCTAACTATATTTTGATAAATTGTTTAAGGATTATCTAAGTAATTTACCCTTCTAAAAATCATTTAAAAAAAATTACATTTCGCTCCCTACTTTGTTCTTTTTATATATTTTTTACTCCAATCATTTGAGTTTCAAATATGCCCCTCTAGTTAACAGTGAACCAAACTCGATTTTTTCAGATGTCAAACTAACAACTACCGGTCAAAGGACAAAATAGTACTTTAAATTGCATGGAGTTGGCATATGAAACTAGCTAGACGGTTTGTGTCTTAACCCCCCTTTCTTTTGGCCGTAAATCGTGCTGAAGTTTTCTCAACACATTATTTTTCAAGATTCAAGACTCGGATGCAATATCTACTTCAGATCCTTCCAGATCTGGAGTTTCTTTCAATCATCCTTGGAGTGTTCTCTCAACCCGGACTTGTTCTGGACCCTCTTTCAGTTTTCTACATCTTTCCAAGACAATCTACTAGACGGTTGATACGCACAGGTCTTGTAGATTGTTGATTTCTAAGAAGGATGTTGAAACTGATTTTCTCTTACTACCGTTGTCACATGATTATGAAGAAGATGTTGTGAAGAATTTTATTATGTATTTACTTTTTCTACTATTATTAATGTTTTTTACCCAATCCCGGAGTGTGGGCTTTTATCTGTTATCATCATGGCCGTCTCCATAATTTTGGAGACCCTGTGCTAAATTCTAAAATGAGGCCCTACATAATAAGAAAAAAATTGACTTTCATGTAATTATAACCAAAAAATCATTATAATTGTATAATAATTTTTTTTCTCCAAAATGTACTAAAAAAATTTAAACATAATTTTAAAAATATAAATACTAACAAAGTTTCTTCAATTAAAAATATAAATACTAACAAAGTTTTTTATATTTTCGTTTCGAGTCCGGATTTCAAGTCCGAGACGTGTCATGTAATTATTAGTTGTACTGTACATTAGTTTGTGTTTTGAGTCAGGATTTCAAATCCGCCTTTGTAATATTTTGCCTATAAAAGGGCGTGCAACCACTACTAAATCCTCAGAAGTTGATGAGAGGAAAAACTTATGAAATAAAGAGTTTGTTCCACAATTCTCTCTTGTTCTCTTCCTTAGCTTTTCATATGATCTTCAAAGCTTCTTCTTAGTTTCCCGTAGGAATTTTCAAGATGTCTTCTTTTTAGACTTCAACTTGTTCTTTCTAAGTAGCTTTAAAAGTAGTTCATGTTAAACTAGTGTTTTAATTTAAAGATTATCATCTTAGTTTAATGTTTTCTTTAACTACTAGGTTTATTTGTATCAGAGCCATGTCCGGCTAATTTTCCGGTGACTGAATCTGGAGAGCGGGGGTGATTATGACATCCTTTTAACTTCCTTCGAAGCAAAATCATTAACTAAATCTTCATATTTGATTTGCTCCAAAAGATCATTCTCAATTACTATCATCACTAATCCATTGAGTATTTTCTGAGACATTGTAGAACGCATGTATAACTTCAATTTTGAAAAACTCATTTTAGCAGATGCTACAGTAATCGGAATAGTCAACAAAGTTTAATATGCAATTATTGTGTTAGGAAAACAATATACACGCTTCAAGAACATCAAAATATCAATATGTCTCATATTTTCATTAGGCAAGAATTCTCTAAGCAACTTAAAGCTCCACATTCAAATCATTTCCATCGATATCAAGAATAAAGATAACATATTTCACGTTTTTTGGCTTTTACCTATAAATAGAGTGTGCTAGTTTGTCCAACAAAAAAAAAGCTAACAATATTTACTGCTAGTTGTCAATATAAAAAAACCCAAGTAATTCCATTTTTTTATTCTTCAACAAAATACAAACAAATACACACATATATATAACATAAAATTGGGGCCCCCAATTTTTTGGGGCTCTTGCAATCGATCACCTCGAACACCCTCTTAGCCGCCATTGGTTATCATGGTTATCTAAATCATTGTATAACTTTTATTTTCTTGTATTTTTAAATTATCTTTTGATTGTAATAATCTCGACTATTTTATGATTAATGAATAATTTCTTATTTAACAAAAAAAAACAAAAAAAACTAGCTAGAGATAGAAGAAGGGAAAAACAGTAAATATCCTAGCTAGTGGTAGTAGGGCCATAACTGGACAAATCCCAGAGTGAGCAGAGTCTGAACACTTCCTTTTTTTCACCCATCATCATTCATCATTCAGCGCACGTTAGTATTCATGAAAAAAATAATTGAGCACCAACTCTTTCTACTTCTCCGTTCAATTAGTAAAATATTTAAATTGCAAGGTAATATATTATAATTGGGTTTACTTAAAATTGTCTATACACCAACAATTTAGAATAATCTGACCCCTACACTTAGGAAAATCAAACTCTCACCCTCTATACGAAGGAAAAACTGACACGACACTTCACTTGATGTATTTGTCATTCATTCAATGTTCATAAGCTAAGTAGTAGAAGAAGGTGAGATATGCATGATGGCCCAGAGAAGATTGATTTTAGATCATCAAAAGCAGAGCATGTGTTCTTTCTACATGTATCGAACATTTGTTTATGATCATTGCACATGTGGTACGCTAAGAGTTAAACATTGGGAGCATGAATTTTTATGTGAGGTCATTTCTTACATTCAGGACAAGACATATGGGGTGTAAACTTTAGTAGGATATGATATTCTGATTAGTTGATTATGATACCATATCAATAATAGACTTGACTAACTCGAACCACCAAAATTCGACTCGGTTAAAGTGAGAATGGGTGTTTCCTTGCACATGCAGTGGTAATTAAAGTAGCTATTTTCAAATCAAAAATAGTTATTTTATATCAAAATAACTATTTTAAATTATAACGGTCCCTTATAGCACTTTCACCATTACTTTTATGTCATTGAAAATATTTATACTCAATATTCCGTTGTTATTTAAAAAAAACTGAAAAGTTGAAGAAGAACTCTGCTTTTAAATGAGAATGAAAGTGTAAAAAGGTCTCTATTATGAAACAGAGGGAGTATCATTTTTAGTTTATTGCACTTCTAGATTGTATGTATTAAATAGGCACAAGATGTTTTGTGACATTCTCAATGACACTCATTGTGACATTATCTAATTATATTGCGTTCATACATATCTGATCTATTTACCATAGAGTTACTTATTTTAGTTTAGATTATAATTAATAAAAAAAATCGGTAATTAAAATGTCTGAGGAGAGGAGTATCACGTACAATTCTAACCCTTCTATTTTAACTTCTTGTACTCTCCTTCCTTTATTTTGTTAGTTAAAATACCTTAATATCCAAACCTGACAAATCCAACTCAAATCTAAATCTCTAAGAAAACTATCAATAGAGTTTTTTATTTATGAAATAAGGAAGAAATAGTGCAATAAATTAAATTGAGAATGCAAATATTATTTTTGTAAAAGTAAAATTATGAATTATAATTGAAAAAGAATGAAATATAAACAAAAAAAGAAAAAAAACATAATTTTCCTTGTATTCAGGGCGGGGAAAAGTGGAGGTTCACGCAATGATCTCTTTTTAATCATTTAGCACGTGAACAAGTGTGATTTTCTCCTGACCCAAGAAGAAAATAATAAATAATAAATAAAATAGCGTAAAGGGACAAACTTTATCACACGTCAGAAAATACAAGTGGAAGGTTTGTAGGCCCCATATGAGATTCTGCCAATAATTTATCATGGCTCACGAGAGTGGAGGAGGACCGTGCACCGTTCCGGTTATAATTCGAAACATTTGTATGTTATCAGATGAGTTGTTCTAATGTTTTAATTTCGTATGAAAAAAATGAATAAATATTTTAGCAAAAATAATTATTTTAATTTTTTTTTATCATTTTTCAAATAAAACTTAACTATTATATCAATTTGATGCGCATAAGTGTTCCGCATGTGTAGATACCGTGCACCTAGATTGAAAATTGCAAAGATGATGTCCAATCCTCGAGTGTCTTTGGAAATGGTAAAAAGGCCATCCCAAAAAAGTCAAATTTTTTCTTATGGAAATTTTGTTTTGGTCCCCTCTGTTCTCTCCTTCTAAGACATTATGCGAAAGAACGTTATTACTTTTTTTTTTTGCTGAATAAAAAAGAAGGTGTAATTGATGGTGATCAATACCTCTCGCTACTTTATATTCGGACTTTCGTGTTCATCATCGAACATATCAGACTTAACTAAACAACCAGTGCAAGCACTGATCCCGTCAAGGTAACACCAATATGGAGCAAATATAATTCTTAGAAACCGGTAGCACCAGTCAAGATTCGAACGTTACTACTTATTAGGAAATGAAGAATGAATAGAAAAAAATGTTGTGCTGGATGGAGTGTTTTGTTCTTAAGAAAAAAAAATCTTTCTTAATCATCTATACTTTCTTCTTCTTCTTAGTTTCTCCTCATTTCTTTTTCTTTCATGACTAAATGTAACCAAAAGCTCTAGCTTCCGATCGAATTTTGGTTGGATCTAACCATTCTTTCTTCATTTTTTATGTCTTCACTCCTATTTTGCTGTAAATCGTAAATCGAATCTCACATTCCCTCTCTCAAAAGTTTTTTTAAAAAAAAAAAGTAAATATTTGGCTTTTTTTAAAGATTTAAATCTAAACGGGCGTAGAAAGGGGAAAATGGATAGTTCGAAGTTCATTAATAGTTTGATTTTGAGTATCATATATTTGTGCCATAAATAGACCAATTTGTATATTGTTTTAGGGTGTATAGTAAAGAAAAGAGGAATCCGATGGAAGATCAAATTTCTTTTTCGAGTTTAAACATTATATTAGAAAAGATAGTGATTATTGGATCAAAAAATTGGGATCAAGAAGGCATAATATCATATTAAATTCTAACAATCATTTTCATTTTATACTATTTGATTCTTGTTTGATCCAAATTTTTTGATCCAACAATCATTATTGAATAGAAAATATCAAAATTGTCGAAAATTAGGCACCAGTGACTTGATTCAGAAAGGGAACTTGGAGGTGGTCCCTCAGTCACTTAGCTAGATGCACTTATTCATATCTGCATTGATAGAGTGTTCATGTTTCGGTTTGGTTTAGTTTTACACATTTTTAAATCAAATCAAAATATTTAGTTTGAAAATTTTGAAACCAACTCAAACCATTCAAAATTTTAAACCGATGCATTAGATTTGTATCGGTTTGATTTGGTTTGGTTGTTTGATTTTATGAGAAACCAAATATAATTACTATAAAATTAAAAAAAGGACAAAAAATTCTTTATATAATTTCTTTACTTCTAAAAAATATAAAAAAAAATGTCTATTGTTTTCACAAGTTAAACACAATAAAGAAAATAAATTATTGAAATATAAATTATTTGATCTTAATTCTTTAACTTCAAACAAATTACTGCAAATTTATACTACAAGAAAAAAACAAAAATTATACTATTATTAATTCAAAATAAAACAAAAGCTTCAGTAAATCTAAAATTACATATCAACTGATGGCTCTTTAATCTCGTGCTTTAGCACTTGAAAACTTGTTTGTCATGGGTATAAATAAGGAGTTAAATATGTTTTATAGTAAAAGAGCCTTTTAATATAATATATATATATATATTCGGTTTGGATTATAAGTTTTTTAAAACCAAACAAAAAATTCGGTTTTAATTTTAACCAAATCAAAACCAATCCAATGCACCGGTCAAATCGAAAAATCGGTTTGAATTTGTCGGTTTCGATTTTTCTTGAACACCCCTATTGATAAGTAATATTAGGGTAGTATTCCTTATGAATAGTGGACATGATCGATTTAAAATGTGAGCAACGAATCAGAAAAACCTAAAAAGAATGCACTTGGGCACCTTAGATCAGACATAACGTGGGAATGGCTTGTATACCCTTTCTTGAACTATGTTCGAATGCATTTATCCTGTCATCTATGAATTTGAGTCCTCTTCTGACCACACAGATCATTTGTGGCACTGCATGTGACAGTTCTAATTATAGTCACATTCAAATTTAAAGTTATATCAATGAAAGTTTCCATATCGAATCCTCTGTGATATTTGTAATTATAATCTTCTTTACACTTAGAGTTTATCGATTCATTCATAAAATTTATCTATTTTAGTTTAAATTATATGAATGAAAATTTTCGTAATTAATATATCACAGAGGATCCAAATTAATAAACTTCTCTAATTAAAATGTCACAATTAGTACCACAAAATATCTAAACCGTCTTCTGACCCCTTTACAAACGTACGCCTCCTTTGGACTCAAATAATAGTTTGTTGATGCACCTTTTTACACTTATCCTCGGCAAATAATCTTCTGTACCCATCTGTGTACTCAATATTGTGCTTAATCAATCACAATTCACCATGTGTATATATAATTAAAAAAAATGATCACATGATAAATTTTTATTGATTGGACACATAAATAAGTATACAGACGGGTACGAATGATTTTCACCCTTTATCCTCAAAGGCGATTTCCTTTCGGCCAATACATCTTCAGGGATCTTCTTTACCCCATTGGATGAGCTCCCTCAATTGTTGGTCCCAACTGAACCGGATTTTTGGAGCTCAACCATTGAGAATACCCAATAAAGCTACAATGCGAAACGATAAAAATTTCGTATACATGAAATATTTTCTAGGCTAATATTTGTTGAATTTTTTTAAACACATTTTGCGCACACATTTTGCACATATTTTTTTTTGGTAAAATAAAATTTGGGTAGATTTGACTCTGGTCACCCCCACGATTCAAGACAGTCCCTAGAGACCATAGGTCGCTTACAAAGATATTTACAGATACATATTTAATTTTCTTGATAACAATTGTCCGCAAAAAAGTGTTAAAAAATAATTTTAACACGTGTTAACCCAAAAAAAATCGACTGTCAAATTTTTTTATTCCGACAACAAAAAAGTATATGCACCTGCAAACACCTTTAGTATTCCGCATTGCAACCAAAATTAAAAACACCTATTTTAAAGCAGTTATATATTCTCATGTTCACATATTATTAAATATAATGGTCGAATCAAACTGATATAATAGCTAATAATAAATCAATACCACTCTAACCAAGGCACCTGGAAGAATAGTAGTTGGAGTAGATACTGTCACATGCCTGCACTATGTATCACTTACTATATTTTATTCATTTATTAATTTTCCTTTTTTTTCCCTTCAATTTTACATTTTTCTCGAGCAGTACATATAGTAGAGTTTCAGCTGCCCCCACAATTGCAGAATTCCAGGAAAATAAAATTTAATAAAAAGAATCTGTGAGCTCTGTAAAATTTAAAAAATTGTCAGTTTTTTTTTAATAGCTTTTGGCGTTACTTTGTCTTCAACATTTTTTTATAGCTGCGCCGTTTCAATATCTTAAATTGCAGTTCTTGAATGGTCAATAAAAGGCAGACTCAATCATTAATCCCATTAGAAATATATATTAGGTGCACCTCCATTTTTTTTTTTTTTTTGAAGTTCAATTGGGCGGTTGCCCCATATAGAGAAGAGAGAAATGTCTCAGACGAGGAGAAGATAGCCCTAAAAAGAGAGATTAAAGCTTGTCGCACGCAGGCGGAGGGTATCGAACTCACGACTTTAAAGTCGTGGACAGGTGCCTGCCTCATTGGATTATGACACTTTGATTAGGTGCACCTCCTTAAATCTCTAAAATAGTTAAAATAAGAAATAATTTTAGCTTAACTGATTATACCCTTAATATCCCAGCGAGTGATTAATGTATGAAGGATTTCTTATTAATAGGCTATAGTATCCAACTAAATTACTCAAATTATTGGTGATCAACTATGTTACTCGAACCCTTCGTTTATGTCTGCTATAACCTACGTCGACACGACACGACACGACACGAATATGAGTATGAGATACTTACCGGATCTGGTCAACACCGAACAAACACTTTATTTTAGATGTTTAAGTACCCGACATCTAAATACATACCCGTACTCGAGTCAGAGTAACATAGGTGATCAAAGATATTAAAATAAGAAATCAATTATTTTGAGTAATATATAATATTATTTTTCAACTTTCAGAGAGAGAGAGAGAGAGGTTTCAACTTTCATTTCAGGACTAAACAGAAGGATAACAAAGGAAGTAGGGATATATCATTAATTCCTGACATTTTCTGGGTCAATCAAATATTTATTCATATTTGTGGATTTTATTCTCCGACTCTTGATAATGAGAATTGGGCCTTATCCTAGTTTAGTAAACTCCCACCATAGCCCTTCCAAAAACAGGCCCAAATCTATATAGCCCATGCATTTACAAACAATCCAGCAGCTGCATTTTTCCCAGTAAAATGATCTTTATTATTGTCATGTCCCGGATCCACGGGCCCGCAACACGTCACATGAGTCTGACAGTACACACAACCACCTGTTTGTCAACCGAACTTGCTATGCAAAAAATAGATATCCCAAAGTAATAGTGGATACTTAGGCACATACTTATATATCAGTCAAACATTTCATTCATATCCATGTGGGATCACCACGGCTTCAGTGCAGAACGGGAAAAGTTCCGCACGTGTGAAATTTTTTTCGTCCGTTAGATTAAAATTTTGACGGTTAATATTGATCTAAAAAAATAACTGTTCTGATTTTCAGAACGCCTGTTCGCGCGAACACCTGTTTTTAGCTACAAAAAAATCTTTTTTTTTAGCTAAAAATATCTATTTTTAAGTTAAAAATACATGTTTTGAGTTGTTCCATATATACTGAAAAAAACTTGTTCCGCATAAGAGGTGGACTGATGTGGGATGGGATTGCACAATTATTATTATTATTATTATTAGTAGTAGTAGTAGTAGTAGTAGTAGTAGGAAAAGGACATCTAGAAATTGAAGACAGGGTTGATCCAAAAAAAAGAAAGAAAGGAAGACAGAGACCAATTACTTCCTCTATAAAGTTGGATTTCTATAATTTTGGTTTGGTTACTAACATATTTTTTTATCAACATCGTGATGGCATAATTTTAACATTTGGTTAGTTGACATGGCGATTGACAATAGAATAACTATTCTTGAAAAACTATTTTTAGACTTAAGAACAATCTAAAAAATCGAGATTGTATCAGTATGCTACTAACAAAAACTCTATCAATATTAAAATTATATAATTTTTTTTGTATCTTTTATCTCAGTATATTCAAAAAAATAAATGCTTACTTTTACAAGTAAGGTCATACTTTATCGTCATAAGTAACTCACACAAGGGGAATGATTTAATTGTCATTTCTTTGGGTTCCCTTGTGTGAGGTCTTATACACCCCTCACGGGGCACCCGCTCAACGGGACTTCTACTACTCCTCACGGGGCACCCCGCTCAACGAGACTTCTACGACATCCGCTCAATGAGGTCATCTACTTCTCCCCTCACGGGGTCTTCTACTTCTCCCCTCTCGGGGTCTTCTACTTCTCCTCCTCTGGTGAGGTCTTATAATAATAATTGTAATAAACTAGACCATATTTATAAATGGTCTAATTTTTTTTTTTAAAAAAAAAAAGATATGACTGAAAATCTATTTTTCTAAGGGTTAAATAATATGGAATCCCCAACTATTACAAAGAAATTACTTTTTTGGGTAGTTTTTTTCCAACTCAAACGGACGTTTTTTTGAAGGACAACAAATGCTTCTTATATGACTGTTTGGAGGCAAAAAATCCTCTGTCCCCGTTCGTGTATGTCCCCGTGTCCCCAACCAATCACAATTCACCATGTGTATATATAATTGAAACAAATATTTATATAGTAAATTCTGATTGGTTAGGAACACGGGGACACACACAGATGGGGACAGAGGATTTTCACCCCTGTTTGGAAATCAAAATGGCACGTTCGGCAGTTGTCAAATACATATGTAAGATGTTTCGAAATCACTTTTAAAATAATAATTGTCAAATACATATGTAAGCACATTTTTAATATGATTTTTTAAAATTATGATTACTAAAATTACGATTATTAAATCACAATTGTAAAAATCACATTTAGCAATTATTGCGCAAGAACGACTAGTGTAGTTGACACAACACCCTCCGCCATATGATTCTTCCCTAATCCCTTTGCAAAACAAACTTAAATCACAATTAATACAATCACGATTGTGAAAATCACATTTAGCAATTACTGCTAAAAAAATGACTAGTGTAATTGACATAGCACCCTCCGCCGGATAATTATTCCCTAATCCCTTTGCAAAACAAACTTAAATCACAAATAATACAATTACGATTATGAAAAATATTTAGCAATTATTGCGCAAAAACGACTAGTATAATTGACACAACACCCTCCGCCAGATGCAGGGACGAAGTCAAAAATCGTCTGCTGGGGGCGAAAAACTGCAACAGTATGCCGAAGTACATATAAAAACTGCAAAAAAAATTGAGGGCAAACTTGATCAAATATTTCAAACTATATATAAAATTTACTATATGTATTAGTATTTTTAAAAATCTCGGGGACGAATTGTCCCTGGCCAGATGATTCTTCCCTAATCCCTTTGCAAAACAAACTATAGTGCAAAGTGTTTGATGAATATGATATGTGGATGGTTTATATAGAAAAGCCAGAAGACAAGCAAAAAGCTAATACAGCTAATTAGAATAGAAGAACATGAATCCCAGCTGTGATACTTCCCCCCACCAGCCTGGAAATTTTCATGCACCCACACTCTATTATAGTATTATTATTTTCTATGTTTAGTGTACTTAGGTACAACGTATGCAGCCACTCATGATACACCACGTGGCAGCTCCATATTCTGGGACCCATCATCCAATTATCAATAAGATTTAGCTCCAACTCCTAAGACTCACATTTTTTTTTTTTATAAAGTTGGTGAAAAATTTAAATTGCGAAAATTTATTTTAGTAAAGGCATTTACAAATTGTCTGTACATTACTACTAAATCAAATAATCCAATTTTATGCTGTGAATAAAGATAAGACTTTCACAACATTATTTGTAGACTGGTCTTTTTCAAATATGCCCGAGGACCCATTATCCAATTATCAATAAGATTTAGTCCCAACTCCTAGGACTCCCACATTTTTGTCAATAAAGTTAGTGAAATATTTAAACTGTAGAATGTGTTTTAGTAAGAGCCTTCACAAGCTATCTGTGCATTCAGGAACGAAGGCAAAACTTTTTAGCAAGGGCGAAAAACTACAATAGTATTCCGAATTATATATAAAAACTGGGAAAAAAAATATTAGGGGCGAATTTAATCAAATACTCCAAACTACATATAAAATTTACTATATTTAGTATGATTTTTTAAAAATCTCGAGGGGCGACTGTCCCGTCCCTGTCCCAATTACCAAAACTGCAATCGTGGACTTGTAATGTGCACACAGACAGACTATTTCCCTATCCAAATAAATACTCCCCACAAGGCCACATTAGTGCACTAAATACATAATCTGAAAGAAAATTATGCCCCGAATTAGGCAATATTTCAATTTGGACCCTCAAGTATTTATATCCCTTCTTAGTTTTTCCAGGAAAATTAATTGTAGCTACAACTTAACCAGTTTAATCCATGTTCGAAACTCGTCTCAATTTTAGCCTTTTTAGGTAATTTATAAAGCAATACTATAACTTATAATAAGTTAAGCATAAGGATGGACATTAACTAAACATATGTGTCGGTGAGACATTGATGTAGGGTCAAAGACTCGAGGCTTATGACTTATAACGTAAAAGTCATGAGTTTGAATCTATGGTATTTTTTCTCGAATGATTAAAATTGACAGATTATATGATTTGGAGGACCAATTGGACAAAAGTTATATTAGAATGGACTACATTTAGATTCTTGATTATGATTCTTCATTGGAAGGTTCTTGTTGATTAAAAATGGATGGAATATTGTACAATATATTATATATAGAGATGGAATTGAGTTTCCCTTAATTTCTAATGCAAGTTAAATAGTGATAATATTGTTAATTAGTAATTAGAGTTGTAACTAAATATAACTTTAAATATGAATTTTTCTATCCATTAGAGAAATGTCATATGAATTGTGATTTGGCAAAATTTACACTTTTAATTATATAAAAGGTTTTTTGTCGTGTTATAAATATTATAATTTCTCGAGGCATAACTTAGTGAGTTAACAAATTCCTTTGCCTATATTCAAAGAAGAGTATTCATTTATCGGCAAATGCAGGAAATAATTACTTATAGAAAGTTATTTAATAGACAACTCGTGGTGGTCTTGAAAGAATACATATTAATAGAAAATAAGTTATTTTGAATAAAATAAGGATTGTTTCAAAGGCAAAAAAAAAAAAAAAAGAAGCAAAAATCTTTGATTAAAAGAAGGGAGAAAAGGAAAAAAGACCAACGTTTTGAAGCCTTTGGTCACAACGGTCTTGTTCTTCTTCAATTCTTCTCAAAACAGGTCCTTTTTTTCTGCAATTTTTTTTGTTGTTTTAACATTGATTTTACATATATGAAAAATAAATGTGAGTTTTTTTTTACTGCAAGTACTTATAGTTGACAAATATTGTTGTTCTTGTCCTTTTGACTTGTTGTATTTATGGACTCTTGTTTTGGCCTAATTCTGTTTTCTTCTGTTTTTTTGGTCAATTATTTTTATGATTTATGATGGGTTTTGCCTGAGATTTTTTTAAAGTTTTGGGCTTTTCAAGGTTTGTAACTTTGTTGTGTTCTTATGCTGAATTGCTTTTTGATTTTTTTTTGGTTTGTTGTTATTTTTGAATTTGTTTATGGATCTGTAAGTTCATTTAGCTAATTGGGGAATCCCCCAGTTCTTCTCATATACCTTAACAGAATTTAGAAAAGAAAATAAAAAATAATATTTTTTTTCAGACATGAAATTAAGGTCATATGAATATTGAGGGGATTTCTTGCTTTGTTTAATCACAGGTAATTGGTGGGAAAAATATAAAGTTGAAGCCTTTTTCAAGTTTGAATTGGATACCATTTTTGTTGGATTAGTAGCTAAGGTAAAGAAATGATCTTTATGAATCATGGAAGATTATGATCCAAGGGAAAATCTAGAATGAATCACGGGTGGGCGATGGTTACGTGATCATAATTGTGGTAGTAGTTGTAGTGTCTAATGGAATTAGTTGATTGCGATAATAACGGGGAGATTTTAGTTACTAGACACTGCAATTGTTACAAGGCGTTGAGTTTGAGAGAAACAATTCTTGAAACAGACCAAGTCTCGGATTTTGCAGACCGTTATATTCTTGGTGATCAGTTAGGATGGGGAAAATTTGGGATAATAAGGGCGTGTTCCGATAAATTAACTGGTGAAGTTTTGGCTTGCAAGTCCATTGCGAAAGAGAGATTGGTTACGCAAGATGATGTTCGTAGTGTAAAACTTGAGATTGAAGTTATGATTAAGTTATTGGGACATCCAAATGTTGTGGATCTTAAGGCTGTTTATGAGGACGAGGACTTTGTACATCTACTAATGGAGCTTTGTGCTGGCGGTGAGTTATTCCATCAGATAGAAAAGTATGGTAGGTTCTCTGAGTATGACGCTCGGATTCTTTTCAAGCAATTGATGGAAGTGGTTATGTATTGCCATGGTAGTGGTATTGTCCATAGAGATTTGAAGCCAGAGAATATTCTTTTAGTTTCGAAGTCTTCTTCATCACCAATCAAATTGGCGGATTTTGGTCTTGCAACGTATATCAAATCTGGTAAATTTCATTTCTTTTCGATAAATTCTTTCATGATCCAAACAAGTATTGTTCTCTCGTATATGGTTTGACTACTGATGCATAGACAGAACTAGAACATTGAGTAGGGGGGGGATTAAAAGAAAAAGGCGACTAATGCGTAGTTATAAAGCAATTTCCAAAAAAATGCCCCCCTCCCCACCGCACCCCTTCCTCCCCTTTTTGGTTCGATCTATGTACTTATGGACAGGGACGTGTGTGCCATTTGATAGGGCTAGACCTGCACGGAACTGTTGGAAGTCCATTTTATATAGCTCCTGAAGTACTGGGAGGAGGTTACAACCAGGCGGCCGATGTGTGGAGTGCTGGGGTTATTCTTTACATTCTGCTAAGTGGAATGCCTCCTTTTTGGGGGAAAACAAAATCAAAGATCTTTGATGCAGTTCGCGCTGCAGATTTACGGTTTCATCCTGACATCTGGGATCATATATCGTCATCTGCTAAAGAATTGATATCTAGGATGCTCTGCCTCGACCCATCAAAAAGGTTCACAGCTACTGAGGTTCTAGGTAGGTTGATCATGTTAGAATTGATTTGGACGACGATGCCATTTTAATCGGTTCTAATGATTTGTAGTGCTTGTTTGCAGCTCATTCTTGGATGAACATTTCCGTAGAGGAAACACAAAGGCCAAATAACCAAGGTTGCATTCCTCAACTATCGGAAGCAGATAACGTTTCTTTCTCAACCGTATCCATTGCCAGAAACCGCGATTACAGCTTTAATGATGGATCACCTGCTATTTCCTGTAGCAAAGTGGATAATTCTCCGGCCTTTACGTGCAGATCTTCATTCTCTTCTCTCCTTATTGACCAATCGCCTTGTTCAATTTCGGGAGGATTCTCTTTTGATGACTATAGTGAATCGCGTGCACCAGAGTTCCCGTCCCCAGTTTCCTCAATGCCAAGTTTTAGCTTCTTCAGTCCAATCCCCATAGTGGATCAAAGCACCGAGTCACGTCTGAATGCCAGATCATCAATACTAGATAAAGGTATTTACTTTTTAATCTTCCATTCTTGTCCTTACTGATAAAATAAGTCCTCCACTGATATCATATTCATTGTTAATTATGTCCGTCTTCCTTTGTGTTTCCGTAGAGAATGTAAAGGAGAACACGGGGGATGATTAAACTCGCCACATGTTATTACACGCCCTAATGTTTTATCGCGTTCATTTATATTCATTCATCCAACATGAAATGCATTCTTGTCCTTGCGCATGTTATTAGACGCCTAGTGTTTTATCGTGTTTTTGCAATCCATAATGCCTATTACTTAGCGCAAATGTCTTATTTGAATATGCAGATTCAGGGTTGGCAAAGGTATTCCTCTTCCCAGATCAATCTCAACCGATAAGACACGACAAACTACTAGAAATTGAGCGTAGAACAGAATTTCGAAGGGGATTAGGAGGAGGGTCTAATGGATCAAAGATTTCAAGCAAAAGGAATCACACAATCGGTCTTGGTGAACTCGATCAAATTGATATCGTGGCTAGTGAATCCGTAATTCGATGGGCATCATGCACACTTGTTTCTTTGAGATCCTCCTTGGTTTGCTAGAAGAAGAAGAAAGCACAGTAAAAAAGGTTGCATGATGCAGGAAATCTGCAGTGCAGATTAATCATAGAGTGCTTCTCATTGAAATTTAATTTATTAGTTTAGTTGAGTTTGTATAGTATTATTATTTTTTCTCTGTTTGTCAATTTTTCTAGCATTAGTTAACATGGAAGGTGATTTATTTATTATTTTAACGAACATCTATTCACTCCGTGGAGAACATAGCATTGAACATCTATTTTTTGTTTTTTTTGTTAAGTCTAACATGGATGAAACAAATGTGCAAGAAATAATATGGAACTAATACCACGCGCTATGGGGCAACTGGTTGGAGTCGTTAATGTTTCACCGTTGACGAGTGTTCAATTTCTTAGGTGGACATAGACTCTCGTGAGAATTTTCAATGGTGGTAGACTCCGTTTATAAAGAGTAGTATGTGTCAAACTCTTCCTCGCAAGCGGTCACGCTACGGGTTAAACTGCAGGACCGATCTCGAATTAGTCATCACGTGGTTGACATCGAGTACCTCGGGGATGAACCAAAACAAGAAACAATAGGTTGATAACATGGATGAAACCAATATGGCAATATGCAAGAAATAATAGGTTGAAGTTGTTAATGTCTCACCGTTAACGAGTGTTCGATTCCCTAGGTGGACATCGACTCTCGTGAGAATTTTCAGCGGTGGTAGACTCCGTTTATAAAGATCAGTATGTGTCAAACCCTTCCACGCAAGCGGTCACGCTACGGGTTAAACTGCGGATCAGTCCCGAATTAGTCATCACGTGGTTGACATCGAGTACCTCGGGGATGAACCAAAACAAGAAACAATAGGTTGATAACATGGATGAAACCAATATGGCAATATGCAAGAAATAATAGGTTGAAGTTGTTAATGTCTCACCGTTAACGAGTGTTCGATTCCCTAGGTGGACATCGACTCTCGTGAGAATTTTCAGCGGTGGTAGACTCCGTTTATAAAGATCAGTATGTGTCAAACCCTTCCACGCAAGCGGTCACGCTACGGGTTAAACTGCGGATCAGTCCCGAATTAGTCATCACGTGGTGGACATCGAGTACATCGGGGATGAACCAAAAAAAGAAATAATAGGTTGAAAGAAAAATCAAAAGATGATGCGTCTGCCGGGAGTCGAACCCGGGTCTATTGCTTGGAAGGCAATTATCCTAACCGTTGGACTACAAACGCTTGATGTTACATAAAGAAATTCAAATAATATTCTCTATAGTACAAAAAGCATTGGACATTTTCTTCTTTTAAAAATAAAATATTATAAATAGCAAAATATTCAACTTGCACATAAAAACTCAAGATAATTTGTGTTTTGTGAGGAAACAAGTAATAATTATTGATCAAATTACTTTATGGGGGGCGGGGAGGGGTATACGAGAATCGACCCCCTGACCAAGAGGCCAGTGGTCACCCTACCTTTTCCACTGGGGCAGGATTCCCATATAAAAAAAAAAAAAAAAAGTAATTTGATTGATCAAATTACTTAGTAAAAAGAATATTATTGATAAAGTTAAATAGAAATTGAGATTGAAAACATGCTTCATCTGCATAAATGTGTCATTAATTTCAATCTTCAAAATGTACAATCACAAAGATATAATTTTAATTACATAAATATAAGAAGTCTCAACATATAATATTGATGTAGGCACCTACAAATCAACTATCTAATTACAGAAAAATGGAGAAAAATTGAAAGATTCTTAATAATCATCAATAAATATAATAGAAGAGTAGATAGAAAATGAGCAAAAAAATATTTTTTCGGAGTAATACCCATATTATATATTCAACCACCAAAAGAAACTGAGCAAGAACAAATAGCGAATACGCTGACTATGAGTACGAGGTAGTCAAACTTATTGATTTTTTTTTTATTATTATTTTTAATATGTCTTATTATTGTTAGTACGGTTTACTCAAGTATATATATATATATATATAAGCAGAAGTCATCACATAAGCAGAAGTCATCAAAATGACGAATGACAATGTGAGTAGGTGGCTGAATCCACTCGTGTTCAAAGTTCAAACTAATATTTTCCGTCCCGATTTAAATGTTCTTATTTTAACTTGGATTATAATTTAAAGATTAAAAATCGTTTGTATTTCTGTATTTTTTTTATTCATGTACTCAACCATCCACAATTTTGTTTGTGAGTATTTCTTCTAAATATAAATACACAGTGAATTATAAGTGACTGAGCACATGAATGAGAATATACACCGATACAAATGATTATTTTTCAAGTTTAAGTATGATCTTTAATTTGTGATATAATTAAAAATTGCATTAAAATTTTAATTAAATTTAAAAATAGATAGTTAATTTTAGAAATCCCAAAAAGGTAAATGAAAGATTTAAATTCGGAAACTGAGTAACAAATTCAGATTCCCTAACTCGAGTAAGTTCATGCAAGTCCCTTTTTGAATGACTAGGGTTCGAACCGTGACTATGACATTTGTATGGAATTATTGATGTTGGGAGGGTCCAATTTTTTTGGCTATGCAGTACCCGATCCATATTAGTCAGGTCTCTCGGACTTGATACTGGATGGTCAAGACAAAAAAAAAAAAAAAAAAAAAAATTCTCCGTTTGGATATATTATTATGGTACAAAATTTCCAGTTTCTCCATTTTAATTAATCCATTCAAAATATAAGAAAACAACACTTGGTCCATTCAACATTTGGAACTTTGGACTTCTCCAACATCCCAAAACTACCCCCACTTCGAAAACCCAAAATTGTCCTTATGAAACAAGTCCTACAAAATATAAATATAGATACAGTACATCAGAAGATGTAAGTAAGGGTGAGTAAGAATACATCACATTTAATTAAAAAAATATTTTCCAGCGAGGGCATTTGACTACGGTGACGGTATGCTACATGCATCACTGCTCCGGACTCTACTAGTAAAAGTGGGTCCCGCATACATCTATAATATTATGGAAGTTGGAAGGGGAGGTAGTACATGTTATAATTATATAATACCCTTAAGGGTGCTGTTGTAATTTCAAAGCTACCAGCATATCTAGCCGTTGACACATTCAAATTCCAGCACCTATGCGAAACCCCTTAGAAGTATGAAAAAATGACCTTTTCAAATATGTGTCCTTGACTTGGCAAAAAAAAAAAAAAATATGTGTCCTTGGTCAACACGTTACTACCCCAATTTTCCTGCATGCAAATATTCAACAATTTTACTATGTAGATTTATTCAAAACTTTGATTTCAGTTAGTCCAAAAAGGCACAAACAAAATCACCACTATAAATACTCCCAAAATCCTCACTACTTTAACCAAATCATCACCACATTCATCAATTCTAAAAAGCTAAGCAAAGCACCAAAAAAAATATTTGAAGATGAATTGCAAGAAAACAATGACTTTCTTGATGATTTTGGTCGTTTTTATCGCGATTATGAGTGAAATGGACCGAGGTGTGGAGGCGGGGAGGCTGATACCGGAGGACTTCGCCGGTGCAAATCATTTGGCAATGTATGAGAAAGCAAAAGAAACCATGTCATGTTGGCTCCAGAGGTTGGCTTCTGGACCTAGTCCCAGAGGACCTGGTCACTAAGGCCATGAACAAGAGCAACACTAGAAGAACTTGAACTATTTTTCTCATATATAATTCTTTTTTTTTGGGTTCATTCATTCTTTTAAATGGTAGGGGTACAAATGTAATTTGCATAAATATATCGCGCTTTTCATTTTTCTGGAAAGTTGAAACATTTGCAGCACAAATGCCTCATCTGTATAATACAAGGATATAAACCTCATTTCTCTTACAAATACCAAACTTGTCTCCCCTATATTTTCTTCTACAAAGATGGGTCATTTTCAAAGCCAATAATAACCCTTACAAAATTCTTAAATATAGAAAAAGTTACAGAAAGAAATGTGAAAGTTCTCAGGTAGAGTTCCACAACAAGATTTGCCACTGAATAAACTTCGATAATTCAGGCTGCAGGAGCATACTCTTTTATAGCTTCTGCTAGCTTGTTTCGGTCCTCCTCGGTCTTAATTTTTATCAAGAAGGTCCTTGCCACAACCGCGTTGTTATTGTCGCCATCCCCCTACAGTCAACAAAAGTTATTATATTTCAGACCCACGAAATCTTAAGTTACCAATTAGCCTCATGGATGAATTTCGCGCACTTCTGTTTAATAGTTAACACAATCAGAGGATACAAATCAAGAAGTGCAACAGATGGCAGATTCGGTTTCTTTTTCTCTCTGTTTATCAAAAAGCTACTTTTATTGAAAACTTCTACAAACTCAGTAGGATATAAGGCAAAGGTTGCAGATAACAATTTGAAAGACAGATAAAAATCGATAGTATTTTGTATGCGTCCACGGCTTAAAAGATAAAGATAGTAATCCACAACAGTTAACTAAGAGATCACAGCTGAAATACAAAATGAAAAAATACAAAAATATATGAGCAAGTTAGACATTGGAAAACAAATCTTACTTGAAAATGATAATGAGGTTCTCCAAAGAAGAAATTAAAATACGTAATACTAAGAAGAGATCAATCACGATATGTCAGGATGCATTACCGAAGTGTGAAAGATTGCAACAACAGAATTCTTCTGCATATTGGTCTTGATACCGGGGTACAATAATGCATTAAGCGATAGTTTTCCAACCTGCAAAATTTGAAGACATTAAAAAAATTGGCAGAAGTAAATTGAATTTTCCAGTTTCAAGAAACTATGTACTGCAGCCATGGACAAAAATAGTGTATACCAATCTACAATAGAAGAAATAAAGAATATTCATCTTCATAAACAACCAATTCTAAAGATTTATGACATGTCCATTGGACTATGCCTCTCAACATCCCTCAAGATCAAACATTTTCCTCCTCCGAAAAGAAAAAGAACGCATATTTCCATCGATCATTCTGCCAGTACAAAAATAAATACTCCCCCTCCCCCTCCCCCTCTGGTTTTTTTTAGTTTAGGTAGTGCTTTCGTTTCGGAGCTCTCTATTTTAAACTACAACATCAATCAAACTCCTAATGATGTTGACTAAGCAAAGTAATCAAGCTAGACAGATGGGAAATACTTGGTTAAATAGCAGACATATAACTATGACATGCAAGGGAATAACTAACTGCAGATATAATGGAAAGGGAAACTTCAGTTTCATACTAAAACAATGCATTACAATTATATGATAAAGATATAATATGTGAAAAACCTACATCATTTCGTACAACAATAGTTGGCTTAGACTCTTTTGTACCCTTGTCTACACCCTCCTTACATTTGATAGAAAGCTGGCCTGTTCCTTTATCCTTCCATGCATCTTTGTCTGTAGGATCACTGGACTGCATATCAAGAAAAATAAACACTAGAAGCTTAGTATGCATATGGTAATAGATGCACCTGATGTTGATGTAATTCAGGAAGTCTAACTATCTTAAACTTTACATGCACAAGATAATATTTTAAAAAGGAGCAAGGTTAGTGTATTAAATTTTACCATACAAACTAATTTGGATACAAATAACCAATTATCGAGTAAACTATGTCCAATTTAAGTTGGCAAGTCTTTAACTTTTTCCACGAAACAATGGCCCTCACAAAAGAAAAATAAAAACGTAGCCCTTTTGGGGAAAGTGTAATCCCCTTTAAACATGCTTGCTAAATTGTCTGCTGGTGATTAGATGCATGCTCTGTGAGAAAGCGTTAGCATGTAGAACCGAAAAGAAACAAATATGTGTAAACAAAAGAACTGCTTGGATAGGACTATTTGAAGCTAGAGTTACCTCCCACTTAAACACGCGCAAGAAAATTGATCCATGAGGGTGAGTCAACAATGACATTAATATCTTATGAAAAAAATATTTTATTAACAAAATCTCGTACCAATAGGTCTTTGTTATACAGGATAACAACAAAGTAAAGCAACACCTAATTTTTTTAAAGTTTATTTCTTTTTTAAGTCAGCATATGCATGAGCATGACCATTATGTTACCTTAACATAAAGTTTACATTTGACCTCATGGACCACAATAATTCCCTTCTCTTCGGTCTTTTTCACGGATGGGCTACCAGGTTGCTCCACATCATCCTCTGAATTAATGAAGTTATCTTAGGAATGGAAAATAGACTAAAAATAACTAGAAAGGCAAGAAGGGAAAGCAGAAGGGAACCAATTTCCACAATTTACCCGCATTTGCATCATGTGAAACATCATTGTTTAAGGAAACTGAAGTTTGGCTCCCAGGAACAGGATTTTGGATTCCTGGACAAAATTAAGAGCAAAGAGATCAGTTTGTTTATATTTGAGGCCTGCATAAGAAGATAACTTCGGCTGACAGCCAACCAGAAAGCACGTAAAGTATTCAAGCATGCAAGATCCTGTGTCTTTGACACGTTTCCCAGGCACAAAAATGTATCATACCAGGACAAAGGCACAATTGTGCAAACTTTTCAAAGCTAACCTGACGAAAAGACTTCAAGGCATCAAATATCTTCTAGCAATTATTTTCATGAATCAACTCATATTTTTTGTAGCATTGGTATCCAAGCATTATGACTACATATTTCTCTTTGGAAGGAAAATTCAAGAGACACTCCCCATGTTGGGCTTGACATTCTTATATGAGGATATATAGCTTATGACCAAAAATGCAAATCTAAGCAATGAATCAAACAAGCAAACAGTTTTCTATAAAAGATATGGCATAAAAATTAAGCACACAGTCACATCCAATACTATCCATAATTGAACGTATATAGAGCACTTGCTTATCATGTAATTCGAACTTGAGTCACAATGATGGCACGGTGGCACCTTCAAAAACAAAATGAACTTTGTTTGTAGAGAGATTAAACCAGGTCAGGCTTTGATAAATAAAACCAGAATCAGTTTTCTTGACACGTAGCTCACCACAAAGCATGTTTAACCATGGTGATTGAGTTACTGCTCATTTTCTTTCCCTTCATACAACAGCATTTTAGATAACTACTACGCATTTCTGGATTCTCTAACAGAAACTTATTAGTATGCCTTGTCCCTTATTTGCTTCCGAAGGAACCTTAATCCTTGATATAACACACAGAAGATGTATCTAAACTACACTAAAACCAGACAAGAATTTGCATAATTTCTGTAGATGTTGTTACTTGATGAGCCTATATTTTACCATTATCTTGCATATTTTCATATTTGTCTTGAGCTTAATTGAGAGAAATTAATATATTAAATTAGTCTTTATGAGTGAATATGCCTAAAAATGTTCAAATGAATCTAATTCACTAATTTCCTAATATTTGTACAGGTTTAAGGGAATTTCAGACGTTAAAGGAAAAGGAGAATTATATTTGGCAAGTGCTAAAAATGTTATCGAGTCCAATTTGGAATAGAAGATTGAAGATGTACAAATTTGTTACGTGCCAAAAGTTAAATTCGAAAAGAAATAGAATTTGGAGATTACTATATTCCGAATTGGAATCCCAAAAGGAATCGAGAATCAAAAGAGCCCACTTTGCCTAAAGTGCTGGAAGTAGATTCCTTTATGGAATGTGATACAAAGTTCTAGGAGCAATTAGGTTCCTAATCCGTATAGGAATTGGTGATACAAAGCTTTTATATATAGAGACCTGCGGCTAGCAGCAAAGGATCATCCATGGTACATATCATTCTCGGCTATCCTGGTGCATAAACAGAAGGCTCGGCCATCATGGCCATCTAGGCCAATCCGTGGAGCAGAATCAGGACGAGCTTGGAGCTCGTGGATCGTTTCGTTATCAGGCTACTTCTTTTATTATTTTTATTTATGTTTAGTTTTAGCTAATTTTGTTGAGACTAAGACCTTCTTTGAAGGTCGAAACTTTTATGGATATATTTAATTTCTATTAATTTATGTAATCTCGACAATATGGTTAATTGTTATTATTTAATCTTAATGCTTGCGATTTTCTGATCAACTATTGCATGAATCTAAATTATTTGTAGAGGCTGAGAAGTTCTATATTTAATTGGATCACGGATAATAACAACATGACGTAAAATTGACTAGAGATAGATTCGATTTCCTTGTGTGGTTTCTAGCGAGTAGGAAACAAAAGCTAGGGAAAGTCCACAGAGTTTTATGCGGTTTTAGGTCTTAAAATCACGTAGAGATACGACTGATTTATTCTCTAAAGCTAGGAGTTTTTCGCCAAGAGATTGGGTCTAACTTATATTCGGGAATTTCTACCATTAACCTAGTTGAGACTTAAATGAAGGGATTATTTATTTTCCATAAAAATGAGTAGACTGGATTAGAGGTGTCTTAGTCCATTCGTTATATATATTTTCATCTCATAAAATTGCATCTTTACTTTATTTAATTGTTTTTCCATTATTAGTTTTAATTAATTCATTAATCCTTATTTTGGTTTAAGTTAGGTTATAAGTAAGATAATTTTCCAGTTAGATAATCAATCCTCGTTGGGAACGATCTTGTACTTACTACTTTATTACTTGTTGATATTTGTGCACTTGCAAATTTCGCATCAAGTTTTTGGCGCCGTTGCCGGGGATTGTTTTTATCTAGTGTAGAATTAGATTACTAAACCTAAGTTTAAACTTTATTTTATTTTATTATTTGTTTGATTTTTTTATATATTTTTATTTACTTATTTAAATATTTATTTTTTCTCTCAGGCAAAAGTTGGGAAAAAATATGTCTTGGAATAATTCGCAATGGTTCAATCCAACATCTATGCCATCAATGAACAATGTTGAAATTTCTATAGCAGATTTAAGTTCAAAGATAGCGGCCGTTAAAAATCTACTTGAGAAAAAGATCGAGTCTGAGAGGCTTGCAACAATGAGTCATCATTGCCAGCTTTGTGGAGGAAATCATCACACGAATCAATGTAGACAAGGTATGATGGTGAATTCCTATTATGATACTAATGATTATAATTGTTTTGGACAGGGCAATGTGGAGAATAATCAATATTCATATGATTACAATCCTGTATGGAATAGATATCCAAAGTATGAATGGGAGCAGAATTGTAATTTTGTTGAAACATCTCCACTATCTCCAACTCAAGATAATGAAGGAAACTTGAATGACTTGAATGAAAAACTCGCTAAAATGCTTGATCATTCCAACAAAAGGCTGGAAATTAGTATCAACCTTGAGAAAGAGTCTGCTAAAATTATGGAGGATTCAAACAAGATGAGCGGACGCATACAAATCTCCAAAGAGGATTTTGAGGCAGCAATAGCAACCATGGGAGCTCAATTGGGATATACATTTGATTTTATTAAAGAAGACCTTCCATGTGATACAGATGAGCATCCTAATGAGTTGGAGGAAACCACAGTAATAGATGAAAGTACATTAGAGCAAAATGTAGAGATTGAGCCTACTACGTTTGAGGAAGATGATGAAATCGAGCATTATCCACTTATCCAAAATCCACAAGGTGAAAGAGGTAAGGAAGAAAATAATAATAATGTTGATATTAAATCTCTTCCTTTTTCTTTAAATGTTGGAGTAGATTATGTGCCTTTTAATATCTTTGAATCTTTACATAATTTTTCAAAAGGAGAATTCTTATGTTCTATTTATGCTATTGATGTTTTATTTGATGATTTTTCTTCTAAGTATATAGCAGGAAAAATAGGCGGAGAATGGCATAAACCTTTCAAAGAGAAAAAAAGAAATTTAGCAAAGAGTTTTAAAGATAACATAAAGCAAAAGAGGTTTGCTTTCAAAGGCCACAAAGTAAAGAATCGCGTAAAAGGGGTGAATGTTGGAGGAGACACTTGCCTTCTTGATCGTCCTCCTGATTGATTGAGCATATAAAGGAAGTCAAGCTCGAGACTATAAACGAGAACTATTATTAACCCTTTTCTTTTGAGTCTTTTTATTGTCGGAGTGTCAAGTTTTTTTCTTCTTAGAAATCTAAATTTATTTTAGATTTCTTTGATTTTTCTTGATTCTTCTTGTCCCCAAAAAAAATTAAAAAATGAAAAAACTCCAAAAAATTATTTTAGTTAGTTTTTATTTATTTTTTATTTACTTATTTATTTTTTTCTATCTTTTGTAGGAAGTTGCTTGAGCCTTGGTGATGTTACGATCACGTTCTTTTCATAATCCGCTCTCCAAAATGCTTCAATTATCCGGCTAAGTTTCTTACCTTCCTTTGTGTTTTCTTACTTTCGAACATTGAGGACAATGTTTATTCTTAAGTGGGGGGTAGAGATTTGGTTATTGCTGAAATTTTTCAAAATTCAGATTTTTATGGTTTTAAAGTTTTATTTTTTGGAAAAAATATCTGAAAAATTAAGAGATTTTTTGAGCATAAATTCTTATTCTTAGAGCAAGTTGATATGATTCTCTATTGATATAGACTAAGATGTGATTGATGAATATAATCTTAAATATTTCTTTGCTAATTTAGTCTTAATATGAAGCTTGAGTTAGCTTTGCCATGATCCTTGTGAATTGATGAAGATACTTAGACTTTTATTACGTGGTTAATTGTACATTTTGGTTAATATCTTCACAAACTAGAACTTGTTGAATTACATACTCGAGGCGAAATTTTTAAGACTTTTCGATTTGCTTGTTGGATGATATTAGGCATCTCTTTGAACCGTTTGAGCCTTTCTAGCTTTTCCAATTTACATTATATCTCTAGTACCCCCAAGCTTTCTCAGTTCTTTTGATAAGAATGGTTGAAACCGCCATTCAATTAATTATCATCTCGTTAGCCTCATTAACCTACCCTGAACCCACAAATAATATTTTACATTCCCTTATGAGAGAGGAAAGTGCATGCTTATTTTACAAGAAATATTTTGAGCTTATTAGTAAAGTTGTCATGAGGAGATGATCTTGTTGAAAAAGAATTTGAAATTGATTGTGGAAGTTATGAGTTCGTTTGAAAAAAAAATGGAAAAAAAAAAAAAAAAGTAAAAAGAAGACGATGAGTTCATACATCGAGATATTATGAAGTTTTCTTTTGGATGGGTGCTAAAGTGAAAAAAAAAAAAAAAAATTCTCAATGATTCTTGTTCTTTAAATTCTCGAAAATACATGGAGACAAAGTGTGAATTTGAGTATGTTTGGGAAGAAGAAAATGTTACGTGGTAAAATCTTGTTATAATAAGCATGTTTATCTTTACTTTTTCTCTTTCAATTTTGAATATCCTATCACTTCGTTTCATAGCCAATTCCCTAGCCTAACATTATAAGCCAAAAAGTCCTAATAGACTCAAGTGGATTGATTTGTCTTCATTAGTGGAGAGTATGTAGCTTAACAAGGCTATCATTGTGTTATTATTATCAAGAAAGTGCTTTTTGACTGCATAATACCGGTTTAAGTATTGATTCAAGTCCAGGGTATTGTCATAGTATGTCTCAAGTCTTCATAATAAGAGTCTATTAGCTTTGTTATATTTATTGTTATATTTGGATTGGAACTTTTTGGTTAATATCTATGGCGAATTTTTGAAGCTAGTAACGAGAGCGTTGAGATAGGGAAGATAAATTTTTCTAAGTGGTCCTTCTTCCTGTGAATTGTTTTGTTTGCTCGAGGACGATCAAAATCTTAAGTGGAGGGTAGTTGATGAGCCTATATTTTACCATTATCTTGCATATTTTCATATTTGTCTTGAGCTTAATTGAGAGAAATTAATATATTAAATTAGTCTTTATGAGTGAATATGCCTAAAAATGTTCAAATGAATCTAATTCACTAATTTCCTAATATTTGTACAGGTTTAAGGGAATTTCAGACGTTAAAGGAAAAGGAGAATTATATTTGGCAAGTGCTAAAAATGTTATCGAGTCCAATTTGGAATAGAAGATTGAAGATGTACAAATTTGTTACGTGCCAAAAGTTAAATTCGAAAAGAAATAGAATTTGGAGATTACTATATTCCGAATTGGAATCCCAAAAGGAATCGAGAATCAAAAGAGCCCACTTTGCCTAAAGTGCTGGAAGTAGATTCCTTTATGGAATGTGATACAAAGTTCTAGGAGCAATTAGGTTCCTAATCCGTATAGGAATTGGTGATACAAAGCTTTTATATATAGAGACCTGCGGCTAGCAGCAAAGGATCATCCATGGTACATATCATTCTCGGCTATCCTGGTGCATAAACAGAAGGCTCGGCCATCATGGCCATCTAGGCCAATCCGTGGAGCAGAATCAGGACGAGCTTGGAGCTCGTGGATCGTTTCGTTATCAGGCTACTTCTTTTATTATTTTTATTTATGTTTAGTTTTAGCTAATTTTGTTGTGACTAAGACCTTCTTTGAAGGTCGAAACTTTTATGGATATATTTAATTTCTATTAATTTATGTAATCTCGACAATATGGTTAATTGTTATTATTTAATCTTAATGCTTGCGATTTTTTGATCAACTATTGCATGAATCTAAATTATTTGTAGAGGCTGAGAAGTTCTATATTTAATTGGATCACGGATAATAACAACATGACGTAAAATTGACTAGAGATAGATTCGATTTCCTTGTGTGGTTTCTAGCGAGTAGGAAACAAAAGCTAGGGAAAGTCCACAGAGTTTTATGCGGTTTTAGGTCTTAAAATCACGTAGAGATACGACTGATTTATTCTCTAAAGCTAGGAGTTTTTCGCAAGAGATTGGGTCTAACTTATATTCGGGAATTTCTACCATTAACCTAGTTGAGACTTAAATGAAGGGATTATTTATTTTCCATAAAATGAGTAGACTGGATTAGAGGTGTCTTAGTCCATTCGTTATATATATTTTCATCTCATAAAATTGCATCTTTACTTTATTTAATTGTTTTTCCATTATTAGTTTTAATTAATTCATTAATCCTTATTTTGGTTTAAGTTAGGTTATAAGTAAGATAATTTTCCAGTTAGATAATCAATCCTCGTTGGGAACGATCTTGTACTTACTACTTTATTACTTGTTGATATTTGTGCACTTGCAAATTTCGCATCAAGTTTTTGACTCATCAGATTTGCCTACCAAACGAAAAAGGACTTGTACTGTTGAAGAAACCTCCTGCTCCCCAGGATGCCCCAAAGTTTGGAGTTGTAGTTGCTGGAGGAATTCCAGGTTTTCCAAATAATAAATTGTTGTATTTTTCCTTGCTTTCAGAGCCAAATACTTTCTGAGTGTTATCTGACCCAGACAGAGGTTTGTTTTCACCTTTTGTGGTGTTTGCTTTTAGCCAGTTGACGACATCACTAAATTTCTCCTGGAATTAAAAGATATAGGGAAAGTTAACCACACAATACAAAAAGGAAATACCTATAGATGTTATACTTTGCACACAAAGAACGAGTTCAATTATTCAGAACAATATCAATTACAAAAACAGGAATAGTATCACTTCAGAGCGATCTTCTGCATTTCAAAGAGAATAATAATAACGAGCTATAACTAGAAGTATCAACCAAATTTGACACAGCCAAACAGAAGCTCTTCATTTATTAGATGAAACATGTTGCTAAATATTTCCCATTTATGGCTGTCATCATATGCAGTAAATATCTAACAACTGCTAGTTTGTTTACCTCTACGCTCTTGGTTAATTTACAACTACTTGTTTTCATTTATCAAGTTCTACAAAAATGAATTTAAGAAAAGAGTTGGTCAAATAATAACTAGATCTTTAGATGGAAACATGCATACCAAGCAAATGTCTAAGCAGTGCATTGACTTTGAACATAACACTAATGATAAATGTTAACGTTTAGCACAATCTGTGAACATATCTAAATTCTACCAAGACATATGGATCATTACCATAATGGTTTTGGCATGGTTTAAGTAGTCTTGAACTCCATCTTCCCAAAGTTCATCTGGGTGGTTCTCTAACTGAGTCTGTATCCAACTGAGAAAGAAGAATCTATTGTCACTCGAGTCTACTATATACTCAAAATGGTATAACCATACGAAATAAAATACCGAAAGAATTTTTTTCTCCGAGCAAGGCCTTCCATAACCGTATATTATTGTTAAACAATGAAAACATAAAAGACAAAGATATCCGTATCAACTACTCTCCAAACTATTCTCCCACATTTACGTCTCCATTTGGCTTCAAAGAATCATGTGATACCTTAGCTCGAATAGACTGCTAAAAATAGACAAAAATAATTGAATCTAATGCATGTTCCAAATAGATAGAAGAAAGACCTTGTGAATTGTTTATTGAGTGCTCTAACATGCTGTTGAGATGATTCAGCCCTCTGGGTATCCAATTGTGGCACCACCGTCGCCGGTTGTTGCAATGATGGTTCTGCCCTTTGCGCATCTAGACTTGATCCAAACATTATCCTTTTACTTTGTATCTGCAATATACATTTTGGAACAAGAAAAAAGATATAAAAAAACGGTTACTTTCAGACGTCATAAGCGTAAAATTGACTATTATTGGACACTAGTGTCGGTCATACACCGAAAAAAAATACTAATTACAGAGAAAACATGTCTACATTTGGTTTTTTTTTTCCCCTTTCTGTTCCAATTGAACTTTCCATGCACCCAAAATTATCTTTATGCCGCGAAAGCTGGTATCTTTTTTCTTCTGTTATAATTTTAAAGCTTAATTTCTGCTCAATAGCAAGTAAACAACTTCCAAAAATTAAACAAGTAGCTGAAAAGTTAACTTTAATTCAGTATAACATCAGACCCTAAAACCCCATTAAATCGAGAATTTCGATTATCCCCATTAAAGTTCGATTCTTTAAGCAATAAAACCTAAGTGATCATGCACACAGCGATTAAAATTCATTAAAGGAGCTTAATTCACAATTGAAAACATAAAAATTGCTACAAAAAAAATCAAAATTGAACTGACCAATGAGTCATTGGCAATTGGATTTGAATCTGAAGTCGCCAATCGTTTTGTTCCTCTCATTATTGGAGATGAAAATTTGATAAAACACGACTAATTAATAGTTCAATTTTGATTGTTTCTTTCAGGAGAGCGAAATTAGGGGTTTTTTGCTCATAAAAAAATTAGGGCTTTTGATTGTTGTATAGTAGTATACTGGAGGTGGAAAGAAAAGGGAAGAGGAGTGGAGAATTTTTTTTAATATTTTAATTAGGGAGGAAGATGAAATTGTGATCGTTGAAATTCAGGTGGGGCAATGACAATTCAATTTGAGTCGTAGGACAGAAACCAAACATCTGACTTCTATTGGCATGCTCATGACAATGTTAAAAATTTTAAATTATCCGAAAAAAAATCTGTTCAAATTTATTTTATACATATCTCGTCCGAATACCAGTTTATTAAAAAAGAGTTACAAACGTTTTGTTAACACTGCAATCATTTTATTGTTTGTATCTTTGAAAATTTAAATATCGAAACCTATCATTACATTTTAGTCAGACTAATCTTATTGAGACCTGAAGAACATTTTTTATCTTTAAAGTTTTAAATACTGGTGTGATATTTCATCCTCACGTTTTGATCAGACTAATTCTATTGAAACCTATAAGGCACTTTAATCGATCTAATCAAAATTACTAATGTGTGACAATTTATTTTCTAGTACAATTAATATAACTTAACCAAAACGTTTGTCAAACGTTACTTTTCACACACCAAAAACACAGTGATTCACTTGTCCCTAAAAAATATCACAAAAAATATTTGTTTTCTATAGAAAATTCGTCGTTTTTGAAAATGTTGGGCGCCCCCTTAAAATTTTAATCTCATTGACAAACTATTTTCATCACTCAAAATTATTGCTTATATAATCACATTACAAATAAAAATTAAAGCCAAAATATAAGGAAAAAAAATAAGAAAACAATTATGAATACAAAAAGAAACTATTTGAAGCCTTAATATATATGGGACTACACAAATATTTTGAGTTTTTTTTTATTCCCTATGTCTATGCCTAAAATAATAAAAACCTTGAGATTAACTACCATATAACTTGCTCATTAGCAGAGCTTAGACTAATGGCCTACTCTCTTCATCTACTTTAACTTCTCTATGACTCTTCCCCTGCTTTGCACCGGGGGCACTAGGCGTAGCAGCTCGAGCTCGAGCGGCGGCTTTATTTTCCGGCAACATTTTCAATATGATTCCCATTGATATGAGTATCAATCCAGAACAATGTTGTTCAGTCAAAGGCTTTGTAAATATCAAGTACGACAACAACAAAGTCACGGCTTTCCTCGCAGTTGTTATCTGCAAGAGAATCAAGCATTTGTGTGTTCAGATCAAAATCACCGCGACATAGGGCCGAGAGATAGAGAAAAACAATGAATATTACAAGGTAAGTAATAGTAACACAAGTAATTACCATAGCAGTGGTGGCGGCCCCGAAGATCGCTATAAGCGATAAAACAGAAATCTGACCGATAAATGTGGCCATAGCTTCGAACACTAAAACTCCGTACACATAGGGATGCTGCAAATAGAAAGGCCAACATAGTTTAGTAGACTTAGTTCTGGTGAGAAAGTTTAGGACAGAAAAATATGCATCCGTGAAATACAATCCTAAAGAAAGCCTAATTAATACACAGCCACCCAAAGACTTTAATGTTTCCAATCATAACGACAATTTTTGTAAGAATATAATCGAGCTCAGGCAAGAAATGCTCCAACGGACGGAAAGTTATGAACCTTCCGTTGTTTGATGAATAAACATTAGATGGGAGTATTTATAAAGTTAATTACTTGGGGGTAATTTGTTTTAGCTGAACTGTATAGTTTTACCTTTCCATTTCTATTCGCACGTCGAAATTTTATTTTTAATTACGTTATTAAAACTAGGTGACTTTAACATAGAAGGTTGAAACAAATGTATAAAGAGCTTTTACCTCATAACAAGATTTCCACGCCCTAAACAACTCGCCTGTCAGTATCATTGGTGCTAATAGGAAAGGCAATCCAACCACTGTAGAGCAGAATAGCATCTCCATCTGCAAGAACCAAAACCATAAAGTCAAGGAAGGGCTAGTGCAATTGGAGCAATACTTCTAACGCTCGACTATAGGGCTCGTGTGATGCTTTTATCCCCTCTCTATATAAAAAATATTTTTTTTTCTTCTTTTAAGAAGAGCTAGTGGAAGGGAGTAAGAAGTAAGAACCTGAGTGGTTTCAGGATTCATGGTAAAGATTGCTTCCTGAAGGTTGCCCAAAAAGGAATCCATGACTAAAGCACCGGTGATCATGACAACACCGATGATGCTAAAATTTGGAGAAGTATTAGCATCTGCTAAGGTGAAGAAAATCAAGCCAACAACTAGCAGTAGAGCGGAAATGTATTCATGAACCGGATACTTTCTTCTCAATCCCGGTATAAAGGCGCCCATAACCATCACAGGCAAGACCTATTCTTCCACGATAAAATAAGATTGGAACGAATCAGACGCTTAAGAGAAATTCATACAACTAAATTCATAACACGGTGCAACTAATCAGAGGCAGATCATTATACCCTTTACTCTATTATACCTTTGTGGACTTGAACATGATTTGTGCGGGATAGTTAAGATACGCCAAAGATCCTTTGGTTAATCCATGAGAGCCCATAAGAACTGCAGATAGCTTCACATAAGTTTTCCATGGATTTACCATTTGCTTGGTGGTGAAGCCCTGTAAGCGTATGAGCGCCAAGTACACGAACCCTTGTATAAAGGTAAAATACCAACCATAGCTGGAAGACATCAACAGATAAAAAAAGATTAAGCATTGAAAAAGTTTCGAAATAAGTATAATCGGCCTAAAGTTGACAATGTCTGACCTGAAACTCAATCGATTGTAGACGTATTCCTGCAACCAGAAATGTTAAGTTATCATTAATAATCTTGGAACTCCTATGATCACCGAATAAAAACAAAAAAATCGACCAAATTTAGGAGTACTATACTTGAAAGTTGAATTCATCAAAATTCGACAACCAATAACTAGTTCCATCTAGAACAAAAATCTAAAACCAGCAGCAGTCTAACATTAAAGAACTGAATCAAACTTAACCAGTTAGAAGACAAAATTATCGTCAGCTTCGGGCATTTTTGGTAGTTTGGTAATAATACAAATCATTACCAAACATTTCCAAGAAAAATCCTAATATACAAATTCAACTTTCTAACAAGAAGTTAACAAGAATCTGCCAACTCAAACAACAATCCACACTTTTCATAGACCAATTACTTTCAGTTATTGATTAAAACTTTTTAACAAAATCCCACATGGCTACTCTGCTTTTTATGCTGAATTTCTGGAAACTCCCAAACAGAAAGATCATCAAGAAACATTCAACAAACATAAGATAAAAATCATAAATTTTGGGCACTCACTAATAAACAATTAAATAGAAATCAAGGTTTGAAACTCAAACTGCGGCCAAACCCCTCTTTCGATTTAAGTCTAGATATGAAACATCAAGCATTGGTAGTCTAAATATCAATATTACACTTTTAAATAATACTTATATACCACTAATTCTATCCAGGGAGTCAAAACATCTTATCATTCGCTTCATTAATTTCTGCTACATGTCTTAACTAAATTATATTAAGGAATGCAGGAAGTATTAGAAAACCAAGAAGAAGAAAATAAAATCAAAATCCAACGCAGAAAATGGATGGGGCGAAGATTACAAAGAAGAGGGTACCTCACAAATGCCATTAACAAGATAACCAAAGAAGAAACCTGAAGAACAGATAAGAAATTGTTTCCATTTGGGTCGATCAGATAAAGAAATCCCAAATAAAGACATTGATTGATGATCTTCGTTTTTCATTTCCTCTTAAAAAAAACAAAAAACCCACAAGAAAGATATCAATTTTTCTTTAAAAAAAAAGATAATCAAATTCTTCTTTTGGGGTTTTTTTCTTCTTCTTCTTCTAATTCTTTCAGTCTTGCATGGCTGCCTTTAAATTCTCTGAGGGGTTTTTACTTTTTTTTTTTTATATCAACCCCATATAAAGAATTAAGAATTAGGAATTAAGATTGAGAGATGATAGCAAGAAAAGTATCAGAACTTTGCAATTTTATCAACTTTTTGTGATTCGATTTCTAATTGAGGAGAGGAGAATTTGAGGAAGAGAGAAGGGAAAGATGTCGGTACTGTAAATTCTTGACTGCTATTTTTGGTTTTGGTCTAACATTCAACTCACAACCCTTTTTTTTATTTTAATAAAGCTTACCCGAGGGTATCGAATCCGAAACCTTTCAATCACGGGTCGATCAATATTTCACTGGGCTATTGGCCTCTTCGATCAACTCACAACACTTGTTTAGTAAGATTTATATTTTTAAATAAATTCGACAAATATTGCAAGTGAAACATATAACTGAATTAATTGACTAGTATATTTCTTATTTTTCACTCATTCGGAGTGGAGACTCAAGAATTTTGTATAGAGGAGAGTTGGACTAAAATACCATATTCGTGCCAAAATTTAATTTTATATTGGAAGTTGTATGAAAAATTACATTCGTGCTAAATTGAATTTTTATATATTGGACGAATAGTTTGAGTAAGTTATCCCAATATTCATTAATTAATCATATTATTGATATAACTCATATATTAATTGAGCTTGCAATTGTTTTACAAAAAAATGACCTTCCATCTAGAAGTTTTTTTTTCTTTTTTTGCTAAGTGCATCCTTAGGACTTTTTACGCTACGATGGGCGATTGTCCCACATTGTGGAGAGAGAACAGTCCCACATTGGGAAGAGAGAACACCCTAGATAAAGTAGAATAAAGCTTACCGCACGCAGACGGAGGGTATCGAATCCGGGACCTCTCGGTCACGGGTCGGCCAATGCCCCACTGGGCTATTGGCCTCTTTGATGCATCCTTAGGACTTAGAAGATTAATTATGTGAATTTAATGAAAAAAATACATAAATGCTAAGGAAGTTAACATTTATTTTGTGATAAATTAAAATAAAAAGTTACTTATTTGAAAAAAAAACTAAAACAGAAAGTGAATATTTGTTTTATAAGAATGAAATTTACTAATTTTAAAGGATTCTTTTTAAAAAATAAAATATGTAGCTTTCAAAATTTTGGGATTAGGTTCACCCTGCCTTCTAATCAGCCTTTGATTACTAATATTTTATTATTTTCTTTTCCAAAAAACGAAAAAACAATATAAAGACTTGCCAGCTCAACTCATCCGTGGGCCATTGTTTGAAAAATTATACTCCGTCAGTTCGAAAATATAAGTCATTTTAAAAAAAAAATTATTCCATGATATAAATCGATTTGTAGATTTCAATGAATATTAATTTTATTTTTTCCAAATTTATTTTCCCCTCTCTCTTTATTTTGTTTTTAAATAGATTTATAATTAAGATTTTGGTAATTTTTTATTATTTACAAACGAATCATTGAGTTCATAAAAGTTAATTATTTACTATAAGATAGGATGTGAGTTTAAAGTATGAAATATTGTATTTTAATTTAAAATAAAACATTGTCTAATTTTAACACTAAAATTTAATTGGTGTTTGTGAGTAAATTGTTTCTTTTTTGGGGGTTATTTGTTTAATGCCTATATTGAGATTAAATTGTTTTTGTCTAATAATATTTGTACTGTTGTAAATATATAATGGATGACTAGTAACACTAGAATTCTTGGAGGTACCTAAAACCCTATAACTTAATTTTTATAAATAGAAAGTTTTGGAACACATCATAATATACGAACAATCAGTTTACGATAGTTCTCTACTTCTACTGGATATCTCTAAACCTCTCATACTATTTCTCCTCTTAATATTATAACGTATATCAAATTTACTGTTTTACGTGGAGAAATTTTGCACTGAATAATGTATTAGAAATTATATAACATGTTACTCATGACTTGATGATTGGAGAATCCTTTGTAAAGAAATAATTGAGAATTAGTCAATTCCGAACCGTGTCATGAATTTCTTTTTCTTTCTATTATTTTTCTTGACAAAGCATACTCAAATACTCTACATTGACTTTTCGCTATAAAATTAGATTTTACTGAAGAAGGATGAATAGTGACTATAATTTTTGACGACCTTTCCAATATTTTTCATCTAATTAATGTTATATTATGAAAATGCTTGTTGAGATTTCAATTCGTAATTGTTCCTTTTGTTAAATAGTTTTGCTACCTTTTATTAACTTATATGTCTCACAAGACTATTTTTTTTTTTACAGAAATTTCTTATTTTATTAATTAATATCAGAGATTATATATTGTAGAAAAAAATTAAACAAAATTTCAAATTATTGAGTTGAGGCTGTAGTTCTCATCGCATATTTTATTGAAAAATCAGCAAGACTGTTAAAAACTTATGTCTTAAAAGAATTTTAAACTTTAATTATTTTATGAAATTACATTTATATTACCGACTTAGCAACTCTTGAAAAAAAATCTATGATATGGGATCTACTTTGCAGATAAGTCTTACTCCAACTTATGTAAGATGGTTGTGGGTTAGTCCCCCATAAAGACGACTTCATACCCGAGTAACCCGGCTCTCTTCGATCAACTCAGCATATCTGATGTCTTCCATTGACGTTACATGCAGCTATTGGTTGTAAGACATTTCAGCATGAGGACGGTTTTTGGCCTCATGTTTTTTAGCAGCCTAGGAAACCATTTGGATGGTGGACATTTCAAAATTCATTGTCAAAAAAAAAAAAAAAAAAATTTAAAAGTATTTTTTTTAAAAAAACGAAACCTATCTATTATAAAAAAATAAAAGAATTTAAAAAGCGGGGAGAATGATTCAAACTCATAGAGAAATTTAAAAAATGGAGAGAAAGATTCGAACTACATCTACGTCATGAGACCTCATCAACTATAAACAAATAGTTGAAAATCGTCTGTATTTGTTTATATTCTTATTCTTGTATCCAATTAATCAGAATTTGCTATGTAAACATTTTTTTCAATTATATATATACGCATGGCAAATTGTAAGTGATTGAGTATAAGAATGGTGATTGGAGAATCCTTTGTAAAGAAATAATTGGGAATAAGTCAATTCTGAACCTTATCATAAATTTATTTTTCTTGAAAAAGCATACTCAAAATGATTTTGGATTAAGACATTGTTGTTGTATTCTCTTTCTCTGTGAATTCATCTAGGCTAATGGAAGGGAAAAACACTTTAGAAAATGGGCCAGTTGGGAACAAAAACTTTTGGTTGAAGCCCATCCAAACCGTCCAGTAGTGAGTCTAGAGCGTGTATTTGGTATACGGTTCGGTTTTTAGAATAAAATTTCGGAGTAGTGAGTCTAGAGCATGTATTCGGTATATGGTTCGGTTTTTAGAACAAAATTTTGATATTCGGTTCGGATTTATAATATTTTGTGAAAATCGAACCCAACTGAAATTATATGGAAACTGAATGCCGAATACCAAAATTATTTCGGTATGGTTCGATTGAGTTCGGTTTGTACCAAAATTTCATTTTTATTTTTACGGAGCTCAACTTAATAAAAATTAGACAAAAAATAAAATTATAATGCACAATTAAAATAAAACAATAAATTAAAAGTTAAGAATACAAATACACTCTATGTAATATTAATAATACTAATAAGTATAATACAAATTATTTTGAATAATAAAAAAAATTTGGTTTATTCAGTATTTCGGTAATTCAGTTTCTAAAAATAAAAAAACTGAATATCAAACCGAATTATTTTGACTTTCTTAAAACCATACCAAATAAACCGAAATACCGAATAAATCGAACCGTATAGTGAAATTCGTTTTGGTTCAATGCAATATTTTGGTGGTTTAATCGAATAGTGAACACCTACTTGTGATTGTTTCACATACAACCAATAATGTACTATTAACAAATGTTTTTTACTAAGTAAAAAAGAAAATGCAAGTAATGTTGACCAACACCTTCCGCTACCTCATGTTCGGGCTTTCGTGTTCATCAGCGAACATACCAGACTTAACTGAACAATCAGCGTAAACACTAACCCCGTCAAAGTAGCCAACAAGGGGTAAATATAATTCTTAGAAGCCGGCAGCAGCAGCAAATGTTGAATATAGTACATTATTATCCTTTTGGCCCAATGGAAATATTGATTGATTCAGTACAAACAAATGGACCTGAATAGTTTTCATAACCTTTGGGCCTCTGTTTAGCCCACAGAATTTCCAAATGTAACGAATGGGTTAAATATTTCATTAACCAATTAAAAGTCGTGGAGGACTTCAATAGGAGGCTTTAAGAGGGGTAGAAATCTTATATGATTATATCTTCATTCTTGTCATGTTTCTTTTTCCATCAATAAAAAATTAAATTTTTTAATTAAAAAAATTATAATTTTAAAAAATAGTAGAGTTTTAAAAGAAAATTTAACACATGTCAATTTTTTATTAGTGTGAAAAGAAACGGGACAGAAGATTAAACGATTTTTTTTGCCCTTTAAGAGAGCTTTAAGGGTCAAGAGGTCCATAGTCCAGTGAGACTATGGTCTGTTCACGACCGTGAGGTCGAGGGTTTGACACCTCTCTCCTATATGGGGCAAATAAATACTTCCTTCTTAGGGCTGTCCTCCTCCTCTAGTGAGGCTTAAAAAAAAAAGAGCTTTATGGTGATTGATGTGTGAATAAATTATGAGAAGTGATGTGACAAATAAGACATTTATAATTTTTTTAAGATTCTTTAAATTTATAATTTTTATTATTATCGGGAAAGGAAATGTTGAATTCATAATCTATTCTTCAGAAGTATTTGTCAATTACGTTAGTCTTCCTTAATAGTAAATTATTTATTTTATAATGATTTATTTACATCTTTATTTAAGAACATATATTTTTTTTTTTTCTCTCAAATTTTTAAAATAAATTTCTACAAAAGTGTAGTTCTAGGACCGATAATTGATGAGAAGTGTTTTTAAAAATTGATAAATTTCACTATGCTCACAACCTAACACTAAAAGTTCCTCAAAATTTGGCTTCCTTTATTATACGTTCACTTGGAAAAACAGGTTCAATTGAATGATTTTGTATGATTAATAACCAAACCAAAAAAAGAAAAGAAAAAAAAGAAAGTCTAAATAATCATAGTCACCTACCATAAGAACATAATCATAGTCCTTTATTTAATTTCCTATTCTCTTTACACCTTCAAACCAAAGCATTTTCAAATACTCAACAAATGATTGCCAAATCTTCTTCTTCTTCTTTTTTTTAAGCTCCTAGAGAGAATTCTATATTTTATGAAGCACCTTAGATGCTTTTGAGTGCTAAACATCCAAGTTAAATGAACCTATATTTGCTACTAAAAAATATTGACCCATTTTGCATATAATTTGGTCTGTCTTGGATGAGTCTCAAACTGAGATTCTGATTTAGATCTCAATCTAGTCTCAAACTCAAACAACATTCTAGATAATTTAATACATCAGTTTTTATTTTCAGACTCAATTCAAAGACAGATTGTACATTACCTTGAGTTTCAAACCAAACCAAACACAATCTAAGTACACCCAATATTCTCTGTTCGTCTCAAATTAAATGTTCAAATTTGACTTATATAATAATTAAAAAGAGTGGTTGAACATAAGTACCATAATATCTTTACATGTAAGAGGATCTATATGCTAAATGTCAGTGAAGTTTATATTCCTTAAATATAAAAGATTAGTTATTAGAATTTAGAAAGAAATATTTAAATAAATATTTATTTTAAAATAAACTAAAATAAAAAATTAACATTTTATCAGGAAAAAAGTGTATATAACTTTCTTTTAACTTTGTAGAGGAATGATTTTACTTAACACTCTAGTCAGCTTCCTAAATTTGGAATATCAGTTATAAGCAGTTAATTTTTTAAGAAGCTATTAACTACTTCCATTTATGGAATTCAAGATTTTGGTCGTTAATTTTAAATTGAAGAATTTTGTCTGGATTCGGAAATTAATACCTTAAATTAAGGAGAATCTTTGAAAATTATATATCAATAGTTAGGGTTGGCCTGCTTTTCCTTATTGTATAGTATTTATATTTGTGTTTATCATAACCACCTACGTAAAATATGCCTTCAAATAATTCAACTTTCAACTGTCGGCTTCAAATCCATATTTAATCATTTTTTATTTTTTAGAATTATTATGTGATTGTTAAATACCCTTTTTATTTAAAATTGAATCTTCACTTTTTTATTTATTTAATATGATAATTAATAGAATGGATCTTTAGTTATATATAGAACTTTAAAAAAGAAAAAATACAATTGTACTAATAATACCACTAACTATTCGGCAAGTGATATCCTCAATTTCACATTCATTAATTAACTTATCTTCTCTCTTCTCATTTCTATCTTTAAAATAATAATAGCTGAAGAAGTGAAATTGGAAAGGATATTCACGCGGCGCTTTTTGAGTGATTAAGACAAATGTAGATACATCAGTTGGGATAGATGATTTCCCTCCTAATAATACCTACATATCTGTCTATCTTTAACTCAACTCTTAGCTGATTAATGTTATTTGGCTCAAATTGAATCAAATTTTGTTACTCAATATAAAGATAGAAATGTAATTCACTCTATAAAGTATTATACAAATAGGGGGATGGTAACTTTTTTTTGGGGGGGTGCAATTTAACCCCCTTGATCCAAGATTTTCTACTCAAATTAAAACAAATACGATTTTTGTTTATATTAAAGATAGTATAATATTTTTTTACTTGGAACTGGTTCCGAGTTTGATACCTCTTGTCCTAATTATAATAATTTTTATTTTTTAAAATAAAATAAAATTTAAATACCCAACCAATATACTTAACTATATATATATATATATTATATTGCATCAGGAAGAAATTAATTACATGATTAGTGTTAAGAGAGTATATATGATGTCGGCCATGGGGATGGCTTGTGATAGTCAAACCTTTGCTTTAATTATTCAAAGCAGAGGATTTCGGCTCTAATCCTATGTGAATTCTTTATGGGGACAGAACCCCACTTTAGATACAGACAACCTTTTTTCTTTTTTTCCTTTGGATTTCATGAATCAAAACTTGTCAATTCTATACTAAAAACAATCGCTTTACATTTGATGTTTCATTTGACTGAAAAGAATAGGAGTATGAAAAGCCACATTTCTTTTGGATGAAGGAATGTTACTCTTAGAAATTAGGTTTTGGGAAGGAAAAAAAAATTAGATTCACAAAATTAACAGAAAGAAAAAAACAAGAAGTAATTCGACTCACAAAACATTAACTTATACTACCTCCATTCCCAATTAAAGAAGAAAATATAGAGCGGGTTTGTGAGGGAGTTGTATGACGAGTCAGTTGTATAAGTAATAGGGTGAGGATTGTATTTTTGAGTGCAAAATGATAAGATTTTTCGGATTTCGTTGAGATAAGACGGATTTCTATAATCCGTTTTCATTAGATTTAGTATAAGATTCTATAATTTCATAGTACAAAATGATAATATTTTCAGATTTTGTTGAGATAATCAGATTCAGGATAAAATTTGCTGATTTCATCGTATAAGTTTTTGGGTAGAGGGGAAAGACGGATCACCAAAGACGAAGGCATAGGATGGAGTAGTTTTATTTTGGTTAGTAAGTTTAAATTTACATTCATACCAATAAGTATCATACACGTAGGCCAAAAATACCAATTCACATGAAAGGTAATTGACTTTTTATCATATTTGTATTACATTTATTGGTCTAAATATATATTTTAAACTTACTCACTAACCAAAATACAATTTCTCCTTATAATATGTCTTTGGCTGAGGTGGTTTGGCCGGCCAAAAACTGGCCACGTCAGCTAAATATACATCTTTGGTTGATATGAAAAAACTTTTAAATGTCTATATTTAACTTACACAAGAATTGTTTTATTTTTTTTTATACATGAGGATGAGGAGTTTTGATCCCGCAACATGCGAGTCGAGTTCCACACCATGATTGACAAATGGTGAAACACTTCACTGATATATTAAGATTTCGAGTCATATTGGAGGGGAAGTGAGGAACCACAACTATTGATTCTCTCAGGGGAGAGGTTTAAAAATAATAATATTAGTATATGATTTTGATTTTCTTTTTAGAAGGTTAGATTCTTTTTAACTAATATATTACTTATCATTGTTTCAGCTTAGCTATTTTTATTATTAAAGAATAAACAGTTATCATCTTCATTATTGAGAATTAACAAATCCAACGTTTTGTACGAAAAACCGAATACCTGACAAAGGGAAAATTCTAATATAGTACCGGCCTTGTGAGATTGACCCTCACAGCCCTCTCAAATGAGTTGTGACGAGACCTATTTTACACGTAAACTCCATTCAAACTCATGTGAGAGAGTTGTGTGATCAGTCCCAGAAAGCCGGATTCATGTAGTGTCGACGTTCATCTTCCTTTTATATTGGCATATGATTTTCGTTTTCTTTCACTAGGCAAATGGTTAATTGTGCAGGAATAAAATCTTATATAGTTATTACAACTAAGAAAAATTAATCGTCGGGTCCCGTCAGAGTAACATCACTATCTAGACAAATATAGATACTAAAAGCGATAGCACCAGTTAATATTTGATCTCATTACTTAGATTTTGCCAAATCATTTTGAAATAAGTTTGGAACTACCTAACCATAACCTTGGGAATTAATAGCAATTTTGATTATCAATTTATTTACGATTAGTCATTTTCATAGTTTTCACTTTTGTTGTCCTCAATGATTTTACGGGTTGTCACTTTCATTCTTCCGTCAAATAATCATAACAAGCAAGGTTAAAACACTCTCTAATGTGAGAGCAAAATGGAAAAGGAAAAATCTTTATGGGGGGAAGGGGGTTTGGAGGGTTGGAAATCGTTTGTCCAGTGTATATTATGTTCCTGTACCTAACTGTTCAGAAATTGATGTGTACATTGTTTTTGTAATTATGGGTGTGCTTGGACAAGGTTTGGCTTGGTTTGGTTTGGTTTGGTCTCACTTTTTGGGGGGAAATGCCCAAAATTTGACCACTTAAAATAGGCGGGAAACATTCAAATTCAAATTTTTTTCTTCAAATAATCGTTCAATTCCAAATTTTGGCCTCTATAATTGTCGGGAGATGTTCAAATTCCAATTTTTTGAGGCCAAAATTTGGATTTGGACGATTATTTGAAAAAAAAATTTGAATTTGAATGTTTCCCGCCTATTTTAAGTGGTCAAATTTTGGGCATTTCCCCCCAAAAAGTGAGACCAAACCAAACCAAACCAAGCCAAACCTTGTCCAAGCACACCCTATATATACACGTGGTGAATTGTGAATGGTTAGATACATGAATGATAAACAAAAGATGAGAGTTAATTGATTGTTGGTTGAGTTTATTTGTACTTTCTCTAAATAAAATATTTGCTAGGAAATAATGGTCAAAGATAGTTGAATTGAATTCATCATAGCAGCTGAATAAGGTGATGAAAGTCTTCATTAGTAACAAAGAGGAAAATTAGGAAAACACCAAACTCTAATTACAAAAATCTTTCTAACATGATTGAATAATTCTTCTTTTCGTACATAAAGAAATCGTAAATTAGGAATTTTGGTTTCAGCACTTTCTTGAAAAAAGGTACTGATTTTGAATTAGAAAATCTGTTTCCTATAATTAGATTGATCTATCTATCTACCTAAAAGAAGAAAGAAGCCTGGAGTCCTTAGTCTCAAAATCACTCAACTTGCATTTTTCAATTGTAAAAAAGTTTTTTTTTGGGTGTAAAAAAAGTACTATTTTTTAGGTTTGACTCTTTAAAATTTACAAATAAAATTGTCAAGTGATTGTAGTTTAGCTGGTCATACTTGCAGTTCTATAGAGGTTGTCTACGACAATGTTGCGAGTTCAACACATCTTAGGAACGATTTATGTCGTAGGATTGCAAGATTTCTTGACATCAGACCACAAGGACAATTAGATTTCAACCGGATTAGTCGGACTAGAAATATCAAATGTCCCTAAAATACCAAATGTTCATATTTGACTTGCATAAAAAGGTTCTTAAAAATACCAAATTTCCGTATGTAACTTACATAAGAATTAAGAACAATAGTTTAACCATGGATAAATTACATTAATATCCTTCAATAAAAGGAATCATATATAATTGGAGTAGTTATTAAAAATGGACTTTATAAATTGTAAATATTCTCACAAATTAGCCGACGTTAAATTTTAACAGAAGTATTGAGTTAGTTTACTAGTGGAGTAGTCATGTTAAGTGACTAGATTCAAGAAAAAACAGAGAAAAGATACTTGGGAAGGTCGGAAAGCAAAAAGTGAAATGTCATTGCAAAGAAATATAATGTCACCCTTCTGTGGGGAATATATTGATCCTTAATGTCTCTTCTTGTCCGGCGTCCATAGTAGAGGAACCTGCCCACTGTCTCCCTCAAAACTAGTTCTCACAATGATGATTAAGACTCAGACGGATTTGATTTCTCTTCAGTGTTTAAAAATATTACTGTTTTCATTTTTAATTAGAAGTATTTTTAATTTTTTTCACTAAAATATGTTTTTTTTATTAAAGTTATTTTTTATCTAACATTACTTTTGCTATAGACCGAACGATGAGGGGTTGGTGTGTGAAAATAAACTAATTTATATAAGTGTATAATAGCAAATATGTATTTGCCCCCTCCCCCACCTAACATTATATATGCTAATCGGGCTAGAAATTCCAATATTAAAAAACGGCGAGAGTAGTTTGATTCTTCAAAAGATCTTAACGAGGAGATTTTGTTAATTAACACATCATGCTATTTTCATAATAAAAGTTACCATCATGGTGAAATTTTATCATTGATTAGTAGGATCTCAACCATCGAATTTATATTGAATAATCAACTACTCTGGAAGGAGGGAGGAGGAGACAAATCCAAGACTTGGGGTTTACATGAATTTTTTTATGTCTCAATATTTGTACAAAGAGGATTATTTGTGAATTGTGAAATTCAATTGATAATGATCGAAGAAGTACATACAAGGTGCAAAATTTTCTAGATAGAAAATTTTATAACATTCGCTAGTTGAAAATCTTGAATTCCAAAATTTCATAAGACCTTTGCAGGAGAGAGGAGGGGGGGTTACCAAACTAGGGTTTAGATCCCCCGTAGCTTAGTTGATCCTTCCGTACCAATCAAATGGTAGAAGTATTGCAAAATTAGTGTTGAATTTATCTTATAATTAAGTGATGTTTACATCTCTCACTGCCAATTGATTTTGAGAGAGTATAGAATTACATGATATAATTTTTACATGGCATTTGAGCGGAGTCTGTCTCTGTGTATTATCTCATTCTTGTATCCAAACACTCACAATTTTTCATATGTATATATAATTGGAAGAAAATTTTCACATGGCGAATTTGAATGGTTGGGTACAGAAATGGGAACATATACGATCACAGACGATTTTCACCCTTAGACGGTAGATGTATGGCTCATAATGTCCAAGTGGACTCTAATTATCCACGTGCGACTCAAGTATGACGACAGACCTTGAACTGTCCCCACATGCCATAAGAAAGGGGCTAATCTTGAAATGACTCTCACCTCAAGGTGAGTTGAGTGTTCAATTTTTTTTATAAGGTCACAATGGATTAATATCTCTTATTGCCAATTAGTTTTGAAACGACATATAGTCCTATGAACTAACTTTACAATTAGAAATAAAATCTGACTATTATAGTAAGTATTAGTAACTTCCAACTCCAACTTTTAGTTGGCAAAGTTGCATCCTAAATAAATGAAGACTTGAAAAAGAAAAAAAAAAAAGAAGATGCTATTGCTATCAACTAGTCATGCACCTACCATATATTCCTAGTATTAAAAAAAATATAAAAAAAGATTAAACATTATGCAGTCCGGCTCCTGTGCGGAACCCCCAAAGTTCCGCACGTGCGGGCCGCAGATCCGGTCGTTGATTCAATTTTTTTTTGAATCGACGGCTGGATTTTAAAAATGATTAAAAAGGGCACAAATGTAAATTCACAAATGAAAAAGAAAAAGAAAAAGGGGACACCGAACTGTCACATCAGTTCGGCGTCCCCAAAAATTCAGAAAAACGTCTCATCTTCTTCTTCCTCTTCTTGCTCAAGAGTGAAAAGCTTTGATATTTTGCTGCTGTTCATTCTCCAAAATTTCTTCTTAATCAAGAGTTCTCATTAATTTTTTGGGTCTCTTTTATCTATTCAAAATTTAAGCAGAATGGGAAGAAAAAAAAGAGTGAAAAACTTAGATTTTTTTGTTGTTGTTCGATTTATGCTGTTTCAGATGATTTATATTGTTCGATTTATGATTTTTTTTCAGATTTATTTGGTTTTTTGTATGGAACAAGCCGGATTTTTAAAGAGTTTTTTTTATAGGTTTATGCTTGGTCTATCGAATCTTTTTGGGATATTAGGAGGAGAAATTAAATAATAAAATGAAGATAGAACTTGCTGGGTTTTATTTCAAAGAAGTCATTTTGGTGCTTCTGGAATGGATTTCTTGTGAACACTCAAAAACACGTGTTCTTGTTAACAGAACGTGTGTTCTTCATAACTTTTGGATTGAAATGCTACTTAAACGAGTTTTCAATAAAAAATATGTGTTCAGTAGACAAAAACACGTGTTCTTCGTAACTTTTGGATTGAAATGCTACTTAAATGAGTTTTCAATAAAAAAATATGTGTTCGATGAGAATAAAAACATGTGTTCTTGTTAACGTAACATGTGTTCTTCGCAACTTGTGGATTGAAATGCTACTTAAACGAGTTTTCAATAAAAAAATGTGTTCAGTAGACAAAAACACGTGTTCTTGGTAAGAGAACATGTGTTCTTCGTAACTTGTGGATTGAAATGCTACTTAAATGAGTTTTCAATAAAAAAATATGTGTTCAGTAGACAAAAACATGTGTTCTTGTTAAGAGAACATGTGTTCTTCATAACTTGTGGATTGAAATGCTACTTAAACGAAGTTTTCAATAAAAAAATATGTGTTCGATAGACAAAAACACGTGTTCTTGGTAAGAGAACATGTGTTCTTCGTAAGTTTTAGATTGAAATGCTACTTAAACAAGTTTTCAATAAAAAATATGTGTTCATTAGACAAAAACACGTGTTCTTGGTAAGAGAACATGTGTTCTTCGTAAGAAAATATGTGTTCTTCGCAACTTGTGGATTGAAATGCTACTTAAATGAGTTTTCAATAAAAAAATGTGTTCAATACACAAAAACACGTGTTCTTGGTAAGAGAACGTGTGTTCAGTAAACAAAAACACGTGTTCTTGTTAACAGAACATGTGTTCTTTGTAAGACAAATGTCTTCTTGGAAGAGGTTAAAGAGATTTGTAAAGTTAAAAAGGCAAGCAGTAAATGTCAAGCATATTGAACAATGACAAAAAGATGCATAAACCAGCTTCATATCTAGATGAAGAAAACATTCACCAGACACTTTGTGCAAAAGATTACCAGAATCTACTAATTCATTAAATTACCAAAAACAAAAGGTCAATTATCACAATATACATAAATTCATTCAGAATTTACTACATTTTGTTTACTAGTATATAAAAGGCCAAAATACAATTAATTAAACGACCACAAAAAAAAGAGTCAATTAACTACAAAAAAGAGCCAATAATACAATTCATTAATGCCAAGAATACACATGTTCTCAAAGCAGATATCTCCTCCACCATCAACTTCCTATCTCGCAATCTCTTTGTTAATGTCTGTTGCCATTATCGAAATCACCATTAGTGAATAACCTTTGAATGAGATGCTTCATATTTTCTATGTCCCGGATATTGCAAGTGTCATCGAATCAGTTGCCAAATGGTTGCCAGCTAAGTAATCCGCATAATGTACCTATACACAAAAAGAACATGTGTTCGTGACAAAGAACATGTGTTCTCGTGAGAAAACGCCTACAAAGTTTAAGCAACATTTCGCGTAAAAAACAATGGGCGAAAAAAATTGGGTTCTTCAAATAAAAAGTCCAATCTCTACACACCATTAAACCGAAAACCAAACATATACTCTTGTTCACGATAAAAGATCGAAACTAATCAGTAAAGTTTGAGCATCAAACTCTTACCGAATCATCCAAAAATATGTGTTCGAGAGACAAAAACACGTGTTCTTGGTAAGAGAACATGTGTTCTTCAGTAACTTTTAGATTGAAATGCTACTTAAACGAAGTTTTCAATAAAAAAAATATGTGTTCATTAGACAAAAACACGTGTTCTTGGTAAGAGAACATGTGTTCTCGTGAGAAAACACCTACAAAGTTTAAGCAACATTTCGCGTAAAAACAGAGGCGAAAAAAATCGGGTTCTTCAAATAAAAAGTCCAATCTCTACACACCATTAAACCGAAAACCAAACATATATTCTTGTTCACAGCTAAAAGACTGAAACTAACTCAGAAAGTTTGAGCATCAAACTCTTACCGAATCATCCAAAAATCGCAAAAATGTGAGTGAAGCACGCTTATGCCGTAAAACCAAGAAAAACTTACCTTCAAATCCTAAAATTTAATTTAGGCAAAGAACCCAAAGAATTATCACCAAAATCGGACTTTGTAACCCTTAAAACAACTTTCCTAAGGAAGTATAATCCAAGAAATGGGCTTCCAAATCTTCAAGAAAAACCCTGAAAATCAAAGTATTTGTAGCATGAACCTTCCGTAGAGCAAGAACAACACCCAAAAACCTCAACTTTTCTCCCGATTTCGAATAGCACCAAGAGAGAAAGTGTCGTCTAGAAGAAAGAGGTTGAACACGATTAAAAGTGAGAGAAGATGATGAAGCCTCAAGAGGAGGAAAAAGATGAAATGGTAGAGATTTTATGGATCTGAAAGTCTCTTTTACCAATTAAAAGGAAAAGAGAGAGAGAGAGAGAGAAAAAAAAATAGGATTCAAAATTCATTTCCCACCTAAATGGACAAATCAAACAATTCAGGCCCATAAATACCCTGCTACTACAGCACTATCGGATCAAAAGTATAAGATCCAACGGCTCACAGGGCCGGCCCGCACATACTGAACCTTTTTGGTTCAGCATAGGAGCCGCGACGAACATTATGGCCTTAGCTGCAGCAGCAGTATCTGTTCAGAAGTCAGGACCAGGAGCTGAGAAACCCTGAAACCTGAACCAATCACAGTAGAGCGTGTAATAGAAGAAGAAAATATAAAGCTCCCATAACTGTCTATTTCTTTCAGAAAGAATTTAACGGTCTTTAACTTATTAGAATGATCCAGCTGTGATTCAGTTACAGTGTTGAGGGGTGTTTCTTTTCGAAAGAAATTAAACGGCCTTAATTAACTTTATTATAATGATTCAGTTACAGTGTTGAGGGGTGTTTCTTTTCAAGAGAAATTAAACGGCTTTAATTTATTAGAATAATCCAGTTACAGTGTTGACGTCTTTTTCTTAATATGTGCTAATTAATGAATTTAAATTGTTCATTTTCCATCTTATAAAGGTTATTACAACACTTCTGACATAGGCTACAAATAATAAGTTTCATGTTCATGTGTGACATTTAGATTCGGTCATAAAAGAATTTAAAAAACAAAATAATACTAGCAGAAATTTTTATGAAGACAACAATTTACTTTTCTGTAGCTCGGTATATATGCATATATATTGTGCGACTCAAATAATAATTTAGTGGTCAAATATCTGACTCATAATTTAAGAAATCAAAGTTCTAGAAAAAAAGAAAAAGTAAAAGAAAAACATTGTATCACGTTTGATTTGATGATCCTCTTGTATATTCAGTGATTCAATTTTTTTTTATTATTTTAAAAAATAAAACTTTGCCCAAATCAAATTAAAATTTTAAAAATAGTTCCAAAGACTTTCAGCATCGGAATTATCTTCAACTGAATCATCCGACGGCTGACAGGTGTTGATTCTTGGGGGACTAACCAGCATTCCCCCAGCCATGTCCACTAATAACTGAGGCATATCAAAAAGTTCATCCTCATCAATAAACTCAATATTACTCTCAACCCTCTGATCATCATGATCTCCAGTAGTCTGATTAATCTCAACCGTCTGATTCTCATTTCCGCCAGCTTCCACTATCATGGACGCGGCGGCACTGGCAGCTGCGTTGCGTATGTCTAATGGAGAAGGTGAGGCCGGAACTGGATAAGAACTTACCCGGTCAGGAAAGTTGAGAATAGCATCTCCACCTTTTAGGGCAAGTGCTGCAACGTCATAAGCCGCAGCTGCCATCTCGGCCGTCTGATATGTCCCTAGCCAAATACGTGTCGTTTTTCGCGGTTCGCGAACCTCGGATACCCATTTCCCACTCCGGGCCCTAATGCCACGGTACGTCGGGTGTTTTCCACCCGACGTACTAGTGGGGCGGGTCGATGATGAACTCGAACCCTTGTGATCCTTTCTTGGAGATAACAAACGTGGCGACTTTTTGTCGTGGGGCGGCAGCGCCGGTGGTGGCAGAATAGGAGGAGGTGGTGGTGGTGGTGTTGGTGGAGGTGGACAATTGGAAACAAATGGAGAAGAAGAGGGTTCTTCTTGACTAGGTTGCTTGGAGGTGGATTGGTCAATGATTTGGCTCATTTTAGTATGATGATGTGGATGGTCAGCCATACATATAACCTATTGGGTAGGTTGTGGTTTGAACAAATTTATATTTAAAAAACATGGGATAAAAGTAAAATTTTGTGCTGAGAAATAGAGTAAAAGATATATAAAGAGTGGTTTACTATATAAGGGAGTGTGACCAAAAAGTGAAAGCGTGGGAATTTCGTGGATAACTTGCTAGGGTTTGTTTTTTATGTTTTTCCTTAAAGTTTTGGTGTTTCTAAGGTTGAAAAAAAAAAATACTATGTAGAAGGTGAAAATGACGGCACACGTAGAAAAAAGGGGAAAGCTTGCATTTAGCTGTTCTCTATTGTATGTCCAATTTTTCTTGATAAATTTCTTTGGCCACTTGGGGTTTTTATTCTCTATGTAGATTTTGGCTTCTTTGGGGAGTTTGGGACTTGGATTTATATATAAGGAGTCATTGATTATAAATTGGAGAAGAAGAAACCAAAAGAAAGGGAGAAATAATTGATGAGACAAGGTGATGATGATTACCACTCAGCTAGTCTGGTGATCGAATGTCTGACTTGCGATAGAAATCTTCTATCCCCGTTTGGTGTCTTATTTTCTGTGTCACTAATAAAAAAAATGACTTGTGTTCATTTATTAATTAAAAAATTATAACCTAAAAAGAAAATAATGTAACCCGTAAGGAAAACGTTAACACGTGTCAATCATCTATTTGTGGGGATAGGAAACAAGATACAAAATAGAGACAGATGATGTTTTTACCTCCGACTCGTAATTTAAAAGATTAGATTATGGATTAATTCTTGGAAAAGTTATTAAAAAAAAAAAAAAGAGATGATGATGATGAAAAGGGACTCCAAAGTCAGAACTCCTTAATTTTGTGGTACAACCCAATGGAGCCCTTGGTTTTATTTTATGTATGTGTTTTGCTGGTGAATTGAAGATTATAAGAAAGAAACATCAAAAGTGGTCCTATATATGGGACTGGCCTTGGATAATATATATGGGAAATTTCCTATATATATGTGGTTTCTAGATTTCATCTCTGAGTTTCGATTTCTAATACGAGAATCTTGCAAGTAGCAGTTAATACATTATATAAAATTTATAAAATATTTTTAGTGGTTGATTTAAGACCCTATAAATAGGGTGAAAATCCTCTGTCCCTATTCCTATCTCCATCCCTTGTTCCCCAACCAATTAGAATTTACTGTATAAATATTTTTTCCAATTATATATACACAGGGTAAATTGTGATTGGCTGGGGACAGGGATGAGGAGAGGAACGGGGACAGAGGATTTTTTGCCCTATAAATATTGAGGATACTTATTATTTGGACGAATCTAAAAATTATATTTTGAGAGCGAAATAAATAAAAAAAATATATACATTAGTGAACTTTTTATTTGAGAGTATAGTGCAAAATATAATATATTTACGCGGAAATGTTGCAAACGAATAACATTTTTCATATAAAATTTTGAATTTTAGAAAATGTTAGAAGCGGCATTCAACCAAGATCTACTTATTTGTGAAACATACATACTCTATATTCTGAAAAATATAGTTTTGGGATGGAGTCAATATTTTGTCTGATTCTTAAAAAAATTGAACTTTTAAGGGACATTTAAAACAAAATAGTGGATCATTTTAACAATTTTATCTTAAATATAGTGCACCAAATACATAACTTAAATGATAAGTTTTTTATTCGACATTCTATTAACTCTAACTATACAAATTTTTTTAAAAAAATAATAATAATCTATTATCAACCTAGTTCTTTTTAAAGTATGTATTAACACTTAAGGTCCAAGGCGAAATTTGAGACAGTAGGTCGCTGCAATTGTTAAAGAAAGATACCAGTTCGATATATTTTCCTTCACTAGTAATTTTCTGTTTGAGACGATAGATCGCTAGTAATTATTAAATTTTCAGATCGTAACTATAAGTTTTAAATTTGAAACATTTCCTTCACTAGTAATTTTCTGGTTTAAAATATAGGCTGCAATCATCAGCATCACTTTGTTTTTATCACTATTTATAAAATAAAATAAAAAATATTGCCATTTGTGTATAGTAATGTAATACTGTATTTGTATGAGAAAAAAACTGTAATATTAAGATTCGTAAATGATTTTGATTCTTAGATCATTGATCCTTATGAACAGTGATTATGCCTTCTTCCTCTATGCATCAATATAAACTATCCTAATAATTACAAATGTGTTTTAATAAGACAAGCATCAGGGTAGGTTTATGGCAATTATTATTTGTACATGTTTTGTTCCTATACAAACACATTCGAGGCACCGATTATTCAGTCAAGGTTTTTTTTTCTCTCTCTATTTAATATAAATTTATATTATGGAAGAAGGAGTGTTGAACTCGGTATTTCTAATTCCGAAACAAAAATGTTATACGAACTCAATTTAATGAGCTTTTCAGATCTATATCTCTTTTCGCAGATCAATACTGAGTTTAATTTGTCTCTCTCTATATTTTTTATAACGGATTAAGAGTATCCAATAAAAGATATTATGTTAGATTCCAATTTTTTTTTTTGAAGCCAGATTGGACGGTTGCCCCATATAGGGGAGATAGAACTGCCTCAGACGAAGAGAAGATAGCTCTAGAAATGGAGATTAAAGATTTCCCCACGCAGGAGGAGGGTATCGAACCCACGACCTCTGACCTTGAGGTCCTGGGCAAGCGTCTGCCCACTAGGCTAGTGATGAAATAGTGAATAACTAAAATAACCAATTCTTGTAATGATTAATTGAATGTGAGCATTACATAACTAACTATTTATTTATTTATTATTATTATTTTGAAAGATCATAACTAACTCTTTAAGACCAGACAAATTCTTGTATATTTTGTTCAAGAAACCTCTCCATGGCCCCATTTTTATATCTTATTATAACCAATAAGAAGAATATAAAATTCGAATACAAACCTAATGATGCTTCAAAGAATAAAGAGTTGCTATAAAGATAAAAATCGTAGTCATTCCACTTAGTTAATTATTATTCACTTCTCCCTACTGAAATAAAATGAAATGACTATTCCAGTGTTTAGTTTGCTGAATTGAAATAGGAATAATCTTTTCACGGGAATGCTCATTTAAAGAGAAATGACATTTTCAAAAGAACCTGAAATCGTTAATTAATGGTAAATAACGCAATATTTCTTATTTAATTAATTCCAAAACCATTCGGAATGAAAAGAGATTCCAATCCAATCCATTTCATTCCATTCCAGTGTACCAATCGTATCATCGTTTTATAAAAGCATTTTTCATGTTACATACTTAACTAAATAATCTTAGTTTTTGGTCTACGATTACCTACCATTGTGATATTTTAAAATATTTTCTTAACTATGTAACACAATGTATAATTATTTGTTTATACATAAAGAGTAATTTAAAAAAAAATGATCTTTAAAATTCACAAAATGCTAAAGTATTTTGAGAAGGAAAACCAAAAAACTATAAAACTTTATTAGATTATAAAACAAAGGGATTATAAAAAACTGAAACGTCAAATGAATCCACATAAAAGATAGTACTCTTTATTATTTATTAAATTTGAAATCGTTATTCAAAGATTCATTTAGTCTTATAAGTGTATTAGGTCTAATTTGAGTTTGTCTTGGAACCAAATATCCTGAGCTGTATAAAAATTGAAATTTTTGTAATAAAAAAAAATCGAGTTTCACAAGTGAAACATTTAAATTTGACTCCAAACCCAACCCAATATAAATGCACCTACAATCCACTTAAAATATATTTGAATCCTAATTGACGATAAATTATTACATTTTTATTTTATTTTTTTAGATTAAAAAATTTCCCTAATTCTCCAAAAAAATCAATAGTCTCTTTCCATTTTTCTTTTTTTGTAACATGTACCCTCAATTTATTAATTGGAGGTGAAATATCTTACTGCTTAAACTTCCCTTAATTGTTTGATAAATAATTACACACATCCTAAATATGGGTGTCAACCCGAACCCGGTTCACATATCTCGAAAATATGTGAGTGTGAGCTTAAGTGAACTGAGCGTGAGCTTAATATTCAAGCTCGAATTTGATGTGATCTGAACGTGAGCTTGATCCCGCTCAACTCGGTTAAAGCTCGCACCCGAATAAGAATAATTTAATTATATATATTATATAATACTAAATCTCTATTTAAAAAAAGAAGACATATAAAAACGGTGACAAAACACAGTTTCCTTTTGTTTATGTTGTATGGATTTTTTTTTTTTTTAACATTTGGTCTTACTATGTGTTTATCTTTTTATTAGTTTATCTTTCTACATGAATTAAGTATCATTGTATTGTGTATATTTGTATTCTTGTTATAATTTAGTCTCATGACTCATTGTATTTTACTATTCTTTCTACATTTTATTTTTTTATTTTTTTGCTAATATAAATTTAGCTCATGAGCTTAGCTGCTCACATTTGCGTGAGCTCAAAATTTGTGAGCTTTTTCGGATTGAGTATGAACTGACCTTCCAATTTTTATGTAAATTAGAGAGTGAACTACGTCAAACTCGGTTCAAATACCTCGATTGACACTCCTAATCCTAAAATCTAATCCCAACACCTAATATTTCAGGTCCGACAAAGATCCAACAAAAATAGAATTCCTTACAAACTTTTACAACCAAACAAGGAAACAAAAATATTACTACACGCTATTACATATTCCCTCCATTCCATAATACAAGACTTTCTGAATGTACAACAAAAATTAAGAAAGTAAAAAAGCAAAGTACTTTATTAATTAAAATATCAATATTACTCTTTTAAATAAGATTTATATACCATTAATTTTATTTTAAAAAATAATATTGATATTTTTTATTAAAAAAACATTTTAATTTTCAATTTCTTAAATTTCGATACATATCATGAAAGTAGCATATTAAGGAATATGGGCAGTACTATACAACATGTGCTACCTTTCTTTTTCATTTTTGTTTTTGTTTTTGTGTGAAGCATGTGCTACTTTTTTTTTTGCTGAATAAAAAGAAGGTGCAAGTGATGGTGACCAACACCTCCCGCTACCTCATGTTTGGACTTTCGTGTTCATCAGGTGAAACACATCGGACTAACTCGAACAATCAAAGCTGCAAAGACTTGGTCTCACAAATAGAAGCTAACAAGCAAGCAAATATAATTGTTAAACCTAAGCAGCATCAGCCAAGCATGTGCTACCTTGAATATAGAAAGAAAAAAACTTGGTTTTGTTGGTCTGGTGGCTGCTGGTAAATGAATTAATGAAATTAATTTGAACAGCAAGGCTTGTCTAAAATCTCCATGGCCACATGAGGGAACAATAGTTTCCTTATGTGGAAATTAAAGGATTATTATGGTTTTGTAATTGGACATTTATTTGGTGGTCCATTGCATTATAGGAGAGAACCTTAAACAAAAACTTCTTTCTTGCAAATTATTTTAGCCATGAGTTGGTTTTGTGAAATAAAAAGGAGAAAAGATAATAAATACTTCGCTTGAAGTAGATATTTTGTGCATAAAAATAACTGACCTATTTAGGTAATACTTCCGACTCGAAATAACTTGGTGAGACATCTTTTCTCGTTATTTAACTTTGAATTAGTTGTCATGAATTAACCATTTTAAGTTTTGGGTAAAAAAATATTTATTATTATTTTTCCATTTTGGTATTATCATTATTCATTATTCATTATTTACTATTACCTGTACTAAACCACACAAAAAAAGAATATTTCTTTTTAAATTCTCAATAATGTTAACTATCATTTTTACACTATATTTAATAATTTATTTTTTATGTGCTATAATTTTCTTTTTAACAAAATTGAAATTATTAGAATTTCATCCGAATTTTTTTTGTTTTAGCCTCACCATAGGAGGAGGATCGCCCTACGAAAGAAGTATTTATTTGCCCCGTGTAGAGAGAGAGGTGTCGAACCCTCGACCTCACGGTCGTAAGCAGACCATAAGCCCCACTGGGCTATGGACCTCTTGACTCCGAATTTTTTCTTTATTCATATGAATGTCATACATAATAGAGAACCATTTGGGACTAACTAAAACATATGATTTTTTTTTTTATTAGAAGTACTTGTTGTCAAACATAACTGAAATAGTGGTGGACCCATAAATTCTATTTTATGAGGTCATTTAATAAATTTTTAAAAATTTAGGAGAAGGGAGAGCAGATGTATTTTTTTTTTAAAGAATTTCTTTGAAAAATAATTTTTTTTATATAGATCCGTCTTAAATTATGATAGATTGACTGAATATAAATAGAAAAATGAGAGAGAGAGAGAGGTCTTTTTTTTCTTTTTTTTTCTTTTTTGGTAAAATAAAAGTTTGGGTAGATTCGGCTCCGGTCACCACCACGGGTCAGGGCAGGCCCTAGAGAACATAGGTCGCTTATAAGGGTACTTACAGATCACCCACCAACACAGTCTTCACGTTGGCAGCGGGAATTGAACACTTAACCTTTGTAAGGACATGCAAAATCCTTATCAACTGAGCCAACTTGTGTTGGTGAGAGAGAGGTCTTTACATGAAGAGAAAATCAAAGTGAAACAAAGAAGTCCAATTAGAATTGATGCTCTAATTGCCATAATGGTGTCTTTGTTCTTAGTCATCCTTCAACTCGTATTTTTTAATGATTGCCTTGTAAATTTGCTTCTTTTCCTGCGAGAAAATTGTGATTGATTTTTTGTGATTGGAAATGATGCCTTATTTATAACCAATTTTTTGGTAGTTTAATTTCTTGAATTTTTATATTTTTAATATAATCTTGGTCCATTTATCTAAAATTGTCCATATCATTACAAAATAATGAGAGAGAAAATTCTGCTTCTGAATCACGAGATAAGAAAATTATGTGGTGATTTGGATAAATCTTAACCACGAAATCCATATGTATCAAGAGTCTATTAAATTTTTCCTAAATAAATAACCTGTGAAACATAAATGCAATTTCCATAGTTTTACTATCTTCGGAAAGTAATAAATCATTCTTTTCTGGCAACCATTTTTACCATAGTTGGGGTAAGATACATTATACATACCAAAAAGAATTTGTGACACCTAACTTGTCTAGATTTGACTTTGTAACAATTGGATTTTTCAACTACTATGATCAGTTGGTACATAATATATTGGGAAGTTTTATTTTGATTAAGGAGTATGTTAATATTGTCCAAAATTTATTCCCAAATCAAGATAAAACTACTGCAATATAATATACCGAGTATATTTAGTTATGTAAAAGATACATCATAAAGTGTATACGTGTATCAATTGAGCAAAATGTACACTGAATCATATATGATATATGCATATACTAATAGTGTAACACATACACTATATTGTCAATCCCATTTTGACTCGAATTCAAGACTTACCATAAAAGTGAGATCATCTGAGTTGATGCTTCATAGTTAATATGATGTAAATATAGGTATCAATCGAGTTATGTGAGATGAGTTTAACATAGCACACGCTCAACTCATTTAAAAATTGGATAATTCAACTCACACTCGGTTCGAATAAGCACACAAATCTTAAACTCGCGCTCATCTCACATTTTTTGTGAGTTCAAGCTGAACTCGTGAGCCGCATAAGAGATTTTGTAAAAGAAATAAAATGAGGGATTTTTTAATTTTGCTAGTCTTTTTATTTTTTAGAGAATTCGTTAATAGTATTATTTATAATTATATTATTTTTATTTTTATTTGGGCATAAATTTTAAATGTGCTGAGAGGGGGGTTACACTCATGCTCACTTACGAACTCAAAATCAAACTTGAATACAGAGTTCACGCTCGACTCATACGCAGCTCGATTACAGTCACACTAACATTTTTCCGAGCTGAACGACACCCAATCTATCGACACCCCTAGATGTAAATCCGGCCCAATAGTTGAGTTCAGATTCATATGTATGCTACCTTAGTTGGCTCTTATTGGGCCTACCGTGTTTTGATTATGTTTGGTCCATTTTGAAGAGCTAGCTCAACTCAAGCAACCTAAACACTGATTTTATGATAAGGTAAAATCCTTATAAGTTTGGGCTAGAGTTCTTCATTGGGCCTCTATCAACTCTAATGATCCGAGGAAACTTTGATCAATGAATAGCTCAAAGTAAGCTTTCCACTTTGCCTAAGGCTAAGGAAGCTCAAGCAGATCCGCTAGCATACATTTTAGTCTTCACTAGTTGAACCCCATCCAGTAGATTCCTTATATTGAAAGTGAATTGTCTAAGTTCTCGCATTGTCTATCTCATAATTATTCGATTCCGCCCTTACTTAAATGAAATGTTTTGAATTGTATTATCCCGGTCACTCGAACGTCAGGGTAAGAGCTATGTTAATGGGCAAAAGACTTTTAGGAGAGGAGGATAAGGTCTTTCTTTCTGAGAGCTCTACCACTTTTAGATGAGCCTCTTTTTCCACTAGGAGACGATTGGGAGAAAGCATCAGCTGCTTACGTATCTGAAGCAGCCATTGCAAATGTCCATAGCTTAGCTATTTCTTAGCTAAGCCAGTTCGGCGAGACAAGAGTTAGGATTAGGAGCGTAGTAAGAAGTATTTGCTACTGTACTGCTTGACTTACTTTTTTTCTCTTACGTTAATTTCACTTTCATTCTTTTGGCAAACTCCACACATCTTGTATCAGAAATAAGAGATTATAACTTCATTGGGCTATCAATTGGGTTGACCCTAATTTACCTCTTCGTGGCCTTTGGAACAAGAATTAATTAATATTTTTGCGAAGTGGTACCAAAAGTTTAATTAAAGAAGGCCATCAATCATCATTCAAAGTCAAACTAAAATCTTTTGTATGATTATTCTGTGATTAGTTGCCCAATAATTCTTTTTTTTTTCTTTTTGGTTGGTTGGTTGGGGGAAGACAGTAGTTAGGTACAAGGATTAAGGTAGGTGCAATCCGATTATGGTGCTGAGATATATATTTTTTAATAAATATGGATACAATTAATCTTGATAGTTAATTTTTGAATTAATGGTCGTAAAATAATAATTCGCCTATTTAACAACTTATCAATCTAATTGAACTTATTTAATAACTAATAATGCATCACAGTATGCTGAAAGAAAGTAAGATGGCAGACCATCAATTAGCTCTTAGACAACATTAATTGCTTATTAAACAAATTCAAACAAAACTTTAACATAGTATATATATTATTTATTCACCAACTTACATATATACAACTTGGAATTGAAAGGCCATATAAACATACCACATCATCTCCAAATCTATCTACATATTCAAACCCAAAAAAAAAGAAGAAGAAAATAATAGGAAATAAACCCAAGATAAATCCATATTACATAGAAAAATATTATGTGCAAATTTTATACCATATAGTATACTAATTTAACTTGATTTTACATCCCCTACCACTATTTTGATCGTTTTTGTCTTGTAGGTTACTTCTTTCTTCCGCAAATGTTCCTTAGTTTGTGTTGAAGGCGGAGTTCCAAGATCGGAGACTGTTTGTCCAGAAAGTATCACCCATTAACCTTAAAAAATAATTCTTTTTGAGGAGAGAGACATCGAAATCTTTTAATCTGGTAAAGAGTGCATTATTATTAAAAGGTTTCCCATTTGGTTGTTACCACAATTGGCCTTGGAGATCTCTCAGTAAAATCTCCTAGCTTTTTTACTTGAACTTTCTGATTCAGAATTGGCCTTTGCATTTCCATTTCTCCAGTAAATATTCTTTGCTGTTGGAATTTAACTTTGGAACTATTGTTTCCAAGAGCAGTGTTTCTTAGCTTCAATACATCCAAATTCTCAATGTACTTTTGCACCCTTTTCACCTGTCAAATTTTTCCAATCATGACAACAAATGTTATAATTGGTATAATCATACATACAGAACTAAGAGTTTTTTTTATTAGATTGACAATGTTTTTTTGCATAATGGTTTTCACGTGGTACTGTTTTTTTTTTTTTTTTGTTGGCGCTTTATTATTATTTTATTTTTTTTGCATCAAGGGATTTTAGGAATCCGTCTTTCAGCAAGTCCAAGAAGTAATACACATTAACTTAAGACGAATTCATAAAATCTGTTGAGGCCAAAAAGATTTCTCCCACAAACAGTGTAATGTGAAAACCATTATGCAAAAACATGGCTAATCAGATCAAAAGCTCTAGATATAACAAGCTTTAGCCCAACCGAAAAGAGTTTGGCATTTCTTATATAATGTGTTGTGTTCAAGTCTCGCTTATAATTATAAAAAATAAAAAATGTTGGAAGCTCTTCCTCCAGAGAGGGTCCCACGAGTAGTTTTTCCTTGATACTATAACTAAAAAATCATCTTACGAGTTATCAATTCATGTCAATTTTTCTTTTCTGCGAGTTGATTTTTTTGTATTACATCCATTAGTTATTTTGTAGGATGATACTCCATCAATTATGTATTTATAAATCGTTTATAACATGTAACGAAAATTAATGAAGAAAAAAATAAGGTATTTTGTTAGTTAAAATATCAATATTACACTCTTAATTAATACTTGTATATCACTAATTATATTTAAGAAAGTAATATTGATATTTTCACTAACAAAGTAAATTATTTTTTACTTCCTTAATTTTCGCTACTTTTCCTAACCGGCTTATATTATGAAATTGAGATCGTATTAAGTTAATTCTTTACTAGGATCCAATAATAGAGCATACTTGATTAGTTGGGTGAACTATAAAACAAACACGAATACTAGTTAGATCTTAACAATATACTCCCTCCATTCCTAAATATAAGACTTTTTAGACAATTTTAGAAAAGTAAGGAACTTGTCATTTTCACCGAAAGTTCCAATATTACCCCCCTCTCTCACTTCTATAGCATAAGAAAAGAAAGGAAAAATAGGGATGGCAGAGACCACAAATAAAAGAAATGTCGAGAGTATAATTGAAATAAATTGTTGACAACTAATAAAAGAGTTTTAAACGACAATTAATTTGGATACGTATAGATCTCCTAAATGGATGGAGGGAGTAGTAAATACCTGCATCCTTCTCTGCAATTTGACGTCTCCTTCTGCAGCAATCCCATCTAACTTAATTAACTCTGTCATCAACAATTCAGTTAAGCTCAAGATAATTGTATCCATTACTTTCTTCCCACCATGAACATCCAATTCAACATATGCAACCTGCCCAGATAAGAACAAACAAAAACAGTTATTATTCACCTATTTTACCAAAAAAAATCTATTGCAAGAATCTGTGTTACGCGGACTCGGGTACGGGATATTTATTTAGGTGTCGGGTACTTAAACATCTAAAATAAAGTGGTTGATAGGTGTTGATAAGATCCGATAAGTATCTCATACTCATACTCGTACGACAGAGACATAAAAAAAGGGTCCGAGTAACATAGGCAAGAACACAAAGATTTTTAAATAAAAAGAGATCAAATTGCCAATAGGGCATTGGTGTAGTGGCCAATGTTGATGCCTAATGATGTAGATGTCATGAGTTCGAATCATCTCCCGGGTTCTTGAATCCCATATTTCTTGTAATATATAAGTCCCGTCCCCCAATAAATAAATAAAAAAAAGGGATTAAATTATTATTATTTTACCTGTTTTGCAAGTTTATCAATTTCAAATCTAATTTGTGCTATGTCTTTTGATGCCTTATCCATATTTGCAGATTTTATTGATTCAAGACACCTTCTTTCTCTACTTAATTCATCTTCAATCAACACTAGTTTTGATCCATTCTTAACACCAGCAACATCAAGAAAACCTTTGGGATCTCTTTCTTTTTCCTTGTACATTATTTTCTGATCTTGAGGATTTAATCCAGTTGGTCCTGCCAGCATTTTCTTCAATTCACCTATACCCCAAAACACAAACTTCATCAACAAAATCATCTAAATATAACCTAATAATCAAAGATTGAAAGTTTAGTTGTGTCTAATCAAATCTTCTGTCCCATTATTGTGTCTCGTTATCAGTCCCCACTAATAACAAGTTACCAAATTTTTATTTTTTATTTAAAAAAAAACAACTCGGTGCACGAAGCAATCCTGCCCATCACAAGAGTTCAGGGAAGGACCTAAGGGAACCTAAAAAATAAAAAACCCCTGAAAAATTGGTGAATCGGAAGGAGGAAAAAAAATGTGACATTTGACAATCATTATAAATGAAACAGAAAATGTGATATAAAATGAAACAGAGTATCCATTATGGTGCTCAGTACAGAGGTGCGTGAGAGTTACTATAAATGGGACATAGAATGAAATCACCACGACTCCAGTACGGAACGGATTTTCTCAGTCGTTGGATTAAATTTTTTACGATTGAGATTGATTTTAAAAAAAAACATATTCTCATTTTGAGAACACTTGTTTTCCGAACACCTGTTTTTTTGCCAAAAAAACTCTTCTTTTCACGTAAAAAAAATCTGTTCCGCATATGAACCGAACTGAAATGAAATATGAAATAAAACAAAACAATCATTATAGTGTTCAGTGCCGAGGTGCATGGGAGTTACACAATTATTGCTAGGTCAGTCAAAGTGCTATCAAATGCCAACTAGATAATTCGGTCCAATAATATCTGAACATTGAATAAATTTTTAAAAAAAAGAAAAAACAAGAAAAAGGGAAGAAATATATAGTAAGTACCAAAGGTTGCTTGTGAACTGATATTGATTTCATGATAAAATGAACCAAATTTGACTCTAACTTTAATTGTTGGAATAATAGTGGGATTTTGATAAGAATCAATAGTCCTCTTCTGAACTAACATTCCTCCTGGTCTCACTTCCCATGCTCCTCCTCTACCATTGCCGCCGCCGCCTTTAGGCTTCATTCTTATCATCTCTTTGTTCATTGTACAGATAAATCCTTTGGTACCTAATGGAATATTACCAAGCACATTTGATTCAAGAAAACAAATGGGGTTTTTTTTTCTTCTTTTTTTTGGATAGGGGATAATAAATTTCAAGAATCAAGAACTGAGAAATTTCAGTGTGTTTTCTAAAGAAAGTATGGTATGGTTAATAAATGATAAGAAGGAATTCATCATATATTTGTAGACAGGGGCGAAGACGGGGGCGGGGGGCGCGCGGCCGGCTCCCTCTCTTAAATTTTTTTAAATATTACTCCCTTCATTCCCTATTAATTATCGTTTACGAGATATTTAGGTATCCAAATTAATTGTCGTTTAAGGTTGTTTTATTAGTTGTCAACAATTTATTCCAATTATACCCTCAACATTTTCCTTTCTTTATGACAAAGAAGTGAGAGAGAGGGAGGGTGGGGGATAATATTGGAAGTTTAGGTAAAAATAACAACTTCCTTAATTTTCTCAAATTGTCTAAAGAGTCTTATATTTAAGAATGGAGGGAGTACTATTTATCGAAATATTATGTGTATTTTAGAAAATTTTATCAGTTTTGCCCCCAAGAATTTTTTTTGCCTTTTTTATCGCTTCGATAATTTTATCGGGTTCAGCCCTCTAACACTAAATTTCAAAGCCGTCACCTTTTTGTAGAGGGAAAAAAGGAAAGAGGAAAATGATAGGGCAAACTACAAAGGGATGGATCATGGATGAGTGAGTCCCTATAATAATAATGGAACTATTTTATTTTATTTTTCAATTTTTTCTCACCTTTGATTATTGAAGACCAACTTTTTTTTTCTTTTTTTCTTTTTTCAAGGACATCCTACATTATTATAAAGTAAAGAGATTAAATATGCACTCCGCAGTCATTCATATAATAATTTGATGGATGACTCATAATTTAGAAGATTAAAAATCAAACTAGACAGCTTAAAAAATATGCACTTAATAAATATGAATATGAATTTGTATTATAGAATGGAGGTAGTTGTATAATTGGAAAGAAAATAAAAGTGGAAATGGACCCAAAAATCATTATAATACTCCTCCATCCGTTTCAAATTATTTATTCGCTTTGTATTTTGTACGAGAATTAATGTTTCATCAAATTCTATAGTGGAGTATATCTTATTTTCTCTCTAACATTTAATATAGGGGTAAGAATGGAAAAACTATCATTAATGCGTCAATTATTTAAAAAGTAGATAAATAATTTGTGACAGATTAAAAATGAAATGTGGACAGATAATTTGTGACGGATGGATGACTTGCTAACAAAAATTATCAGTAACAAGCTGTAAGAAACGACAAAAATAGGTCCATTTTGGAGCAATAAGTTGGCTGCCTTCACACATGGCAGAACAATTGCTTTGCTAGAATGTCTCCCTTCTATGAAAAAACACATTTAACCAAAACGCAAAAAAACAACTCTCTATTGGCCCATATCCACTCCTTAACCAATAATCTGCTTCAATTCCCACATTATAAGGTTGGAAAACAAACAACCATCTTCTAGTAGTGATCCTCACAAGTGGGGTCAGCTCAGTTAGTTTCACCTTCTATTCTTAACGGCTTATTTATGGTAAGGTCATAAGTTTAAGGTCACTTTTTATATCACGTTATCAGATAGTTTCACATTCTATTTCCAACGACTTATCTATAGTAAGATGATAAATCAAAATCACTTAAGAAGCGTCTTTATATCGCGTTATCAGATCTATTCTCATATATATATATATATATATATATATATATATATATATATATATATATATATATATATATATATATATATTTCAACTGAATTAGTCAAATTGATAATATCAAAAAATAGTAATCCCTCTTTCAGTAATACTTTAGTTGTTGATTCACAATTTTTTAAAAAAAAAACATGAAGAGGAATATATGAAAGTTTCAAGTATTTGATTAGAAATAATTTCTTATCTTTTATAAAGTACAAAGATGTAATATGATTAACGTGTTTAGAAATAATCGATCAATAATAGTCATTTATAAAAATAAAAAATAAAATAAAAAAAACAGTTGGATACTGGTGAGCTAGCTAAGAAGGATGGTGACAGTGATGTGTTAGTTGGTCTAAGCTAAAAACATCTCAAGTGGGATTTCTTGGAAAAGTTTCCATCTTTTGGGAGGGCCAATTAATGCATTTGTCTCCCTTTTCATGTGCTTAGTCTCCTACAATTTTTATGTGTAATTCCTCAAATTAATCACATTACATATCTAAATAAATCACAAATCACATTACAATCGCCAGATCAAACAATCTGATGGTCCATATTGATTCAGCACATTATTTTTCAATCCTCAAAATAAAATACATTTTGTCAAGTTTATTTAGGCAAAATAGCCTATTTGGTCCTGTATGTATTTCAAGATTGAGGATAAGGTCCTGTATGTTTTATTTTCACTTTTAAGGTCCAGAATGTATTTACGTTCTGCCAATTAAGGACTTCCGTCTAATTTTATGTCTCTTTTCCGTCAACACAGGCATGTGCCTCACACGTGAGACACTATTTAAGGGTATTTTAGACATTTCATTCTATTTCACACAAGAAAAATATGTGGACTCAATTGTTAAACAAAATATCTATGAACACTCAATTTAAAATAATAAAAAATTTCAAACCCATCTTCTCCATCTTCATCCTCCACACTCTTCTCCACCACCACCACCTACAATACCCACCTCCACCCATCTCCACCAATAAATCATCTCCAAAGAAAACAAATATACACTAAATTCATCAAGAACCAAACTCAACAAAGATTATTAATGCTAAATTCATCAAGAACCATACTCAACAAATATACACTAAATTCATCAAGACCAACACCACCATTACCCACCACCGTCACCCATTTCTGACCACCACCACCACCACTACCACTACACCGCCACCACCTGCAACACCCACCGCCACCCCAATCATATTTCAATTTAAAGAAAGTCCATCTCCTCCCTCATCTTTCTTGGGTTCTTCATTGTCCATTGTTAATTTTTGAGATATAAATTCACCAAGTTATTGACCCAATTCAATAATTATTTACTAGTAAATATTAGAAAAAAGAAAACCCAATTCACAATTTGCAGCAGAGGGCCGTTAATGATGGATTCTTGAAGAAAATCATCTTATCCTACATATTCTTCATTCTCTACCCATTCACCATCAACAACCACCACTACCCATTCTCATTCTTAGTATATTTATGTTAAAAGAAAGAAAACCATAGATCACCATGACACCATTCCAGCGGGAGTTTAAATTTCAGACATTTGCATAATACATTTCTTAACAAAATCCGACCACTGAACCACCATTGGAGATGCAGAGGTAATGGTCTAACCAACTTATCTTCCAATTGAAATAGATCCAAAAAGAGATATCAAAATAATAAAAAATACAAACATTAACATAGCGAAATAGCTTAGAACTCCAATAAATTGAAGACCTTTGAATAAACCCAGTATATAGGAGACAAATTTAACAAAAATAATACAAAGAATCAAGATCAAAAGATAATGAAAACCAACAAAAAAAACAGGTGAGGAAAGATGAATATATTTATAGTAGTAATTAGATGTGGATATGACCCATTTGTTCAGTGTTCTTGTTTTGCTCCTCAAGATCCATACCATCAAATATTGTGCAGGTAAAAATGTTTTTTTTTAATTTTTTAATATGACCCATTAAAATTTTTTTTTGGGGGGGAGGGGGATGGGAGTGGGCGGATGATGGCGGAGGGGCAGGGGGAGTGGTGGATGATGGTTGGCGCTGGGTAGTGTAGAAGACAAAGAAAAACAAATTTTGGTTTTTTTTTTTGTGAAGAAAATTAGCTTATTTTAGTGTATATTTATTTTCTTTGGAGATGATTTATTGGTGGAGGTGGGTATTGTAGGTGGTGGTGGTGGAGGAGAAGAGTGTGGAGGATGAGGTGGGTAAATTTTTTTGTTAGTTAAATTAAGTATTCATATATATTTTGTTTAACAATTGAGTCCACATATTTTTCTTGTGTGAAATAGAATGAAATGTCTAAAATACCCTTAAATAGTGTCTCACGTGTGAGGCACATGCCTGTGTTGACGGAAAAGAGACATAAAATTAGACGGAAGTCCTGAGTGGCGAACGTAAATACATGCTTTGGACCTTAAAAGTGAAAATAAAACATACAGGATCTTATCCTCAATCTTGAAATACATACAGGACCAAAAAGGCTATTTTGCCAGTTTATTTATGTTGTGATTTCTCCCCTCATCATTTACTTTGCCACATCCAACTCATATATATATATATATATATATATGTGTGTGTGTGTGTGTTCTTTTCCTTGGCACGAACATGAACAATCTCATACACTCGTTCTTCATAAATTTTTAGACAAAATTTACTCTGGATCGCACATTTTCTCTAACGAACAATCAAAATGTAATATTACGAACTCTAAGTGAAAAGTTCATAGAGCAAAAATTAATCCAAATATTATCCACATGGGTTATCCTACAAATTGAAAAGAAGTGGGGCAGAATCCAGTTCATCTCTAATACAAATTGAAGAATGAGTAAACAATAATGGTACCTGACATTCATTCAAGCACAAATATAAATCCAATAGCCGACGAGGCATTCAAGATCGAGGCATCAGATCGAGGCATCGTGACGTAGCAGTTATAAATTCTCAAATCCATCTCCCCGATTCTTAAATCTCCCATTTTCTAATATTTATTTGCTTTAGGAGTAAGTTTACTCTAATGACTCATTATATTGTAATATTCTTTCTACATGTTTTTTTTTTATTGCTAATATAAATTTAGCTCATGAGGCTAATGAGCGTGAACTCAAGGTTTGTGAGCTTTTCCGAGCTGAACGTAAGTTGAGCTTTCCAATTTTTATGTGAGTTGAGCGTGAGCTACGCCAAGCTCGATTGACACCTCTAAGTGGCCAAAACTGGAGTCTCATAACGTAGATGTCATGAATTCAAATCTCTCTCCCCGCTTCTTAAAATTTTTCATTTTCTTGTAATAAATAAACCCCTCCCCGATAAACAAAAATGTTTTAAAAAAAAGAAGTATAAATCCAATAATTCAGCAAACAGAAAAACTGTCTTAGGGACGGATGGTCCAGGAAGAACATGCCTCCTCTTGGCATATATCTTCAACTGAAACTGGCCTCAAAGTCAGCTAATCCAGCTGCATTCCTCAGGGCATGATTAAATACTATGAACCCCACACTGGGACACAAGGTCACTACAACGCGATTCACTTAGAGCGACCGGAAGTTTAAAAAAGGGATAATAGTTATTCCAATCAAAAGGCGTAATTGAAAATCTATAAAAGGAGAGGTAAAATTTATGGAGCAAACATTCTCAATTAGCAAGAAACAAAGTTCTTACAAAAAGAATGCCACTATTTTTTTTAACAATAGGGCAAATCTAGACAAATTAAGATAAAAAAAATACAGTTCAACAAGATAGGTCGGACAAAATACTAAGTTGTGGCGTGACAGGTCCGTTGAATGAAATTCTTGCAATCTTAATTGTTTCGGAGGCCATTTGAACTCCTTCAAACTCAGGTAAAGCAATGAACTAGAGAACAGGTCAAGTGAGAAGATGACGAATCTGAAAATTTAAGCATTTTGTTAAATTTATGTGGCATAATTAGCTATCAGTCAAGAGGATAGATGAAAATAGAATGGACTTCTACATACAAAAAAAAATGTATCTGAATTTTTCACCCGGTTTATCAATTTCTGGATATATGTCACAGTCGAACCCATTAAAATCGAAATAAACGAAGGTTATTTATAAAATCTACGACAAATTGGCAGGCCAAAAGACTTGAATGATCCAAAAAAATTTACTAAATTTTGGGAGAAACAATGAGATGTAGCAGAATTCAGATAAGCTTAGGTTCCTCGTAAGAAAATCTTAACATGCAGGTCCTACCTCACTGTTCTTTCCGTGCTTTTGATCTGGCGGGACTTTGCTGGCTTTATTACTTTACCGAGGATGATCAATACAATCGGAAGGATTGTTCCGACATAGTAAACGCTCCCGTATGAAGCAAGTGTTTCATGTAGGCTTAATACCTGAGGCGTAAGAATGTTTCATAAACATTTAACCAAAAGATCTTGTTCGCCCATAATAATAAAAAAGGAGTACACCAAAGGGGGGCCTCACCATAAAACCAACACATGAGTAGTTCAGAACCAAAAGTGTGTAAGCAAAATTCATCAATTCAAAAATCTTCTTCAACGCAGGTGTACTCGTAGCTTGCTGCCATCTATAAAGGACTGCTCATAGAATAATAATTATTAGACGTTTTAAGCAAACGAAGAACACTATCATCTCATTCTCAAAAGCACAGCCCGAAGAAGGAAGACCGAGTTGTTACCTCTTGATCCAGCAATCATCAAAGCAGACTGGACAAAGAATATAATGTATCCAGGATATAATCCCTGTTTAAAACAAGTACTTTAGACAATAGTATCCATTTCAATTATAGATGGAAGTGTTTAAAAAAATGTATCGCATTAGAAGCATTAGTCTATTCTTGATACTTACGTGCCATACAGCACTGACAGTTTGGGTAGCAAGCAACTGGAAGAAACCGGGTTTTTTCCCAGTCTGAACAAGCCTTTCATAAACATCTGCCGAAAATAAGAGAATAAGATAACTAAATGAGTAACATATTTCATGCATCAGCTAGTTAAATTTGCCTTAAGAAGAAAAATCTGTGAATAAAACTGAAATGCCTCCCATTGTGACCCTCGGCACTTATGGAGACAATTTTCCTTTTTTTTTTTCTAATCCAATTTTGGATAGTTCAGTATCCAAACTAACTTTGGTTCACATGTCCAACAAAGATTAACCGTCAAGAAGAAAGGCATAACCAATTTTTCTATATAATGAAGTACATACAACTATGTTCTTGGTGAGAGCAAGTGGTAATAGTAGTGAACAACTAATCAAGAATGAAAGCAAGATCAATCTATAATTCATAAGCCAGCATATTTTGCAATGTTTAGAGGAAATTAACTTACAGTGTCTTAACCAGGTGCTAACTTGTATATTCCACACAAGTGGCAATTGAACTGAACTCTTCGCAAATTCAACACCCAATACATCAACATTCTTTGCACGGTCCCAGTTAGGTTTTGAAGAGTCCGTCCAGCCACTGAACCCCAGGCCAGAGATGATGATAGATGCTTCTGAGATTGACCAAATGAAATAATATTTCCAACGAGCAGTAAAGCCAGACATGTATTGGTAGCCCAGCCGTTTCCAGAAACCCCATTCTTGATAAATTGGATCACCAAAGCGGGAAAGAGGGAAATGGGGTACCAGGTATAAATACAAGCCCATACAAATTGCAGCTTGGAGAAGAGCACGTAAGGTTGGCAAGAAAGGTGATGGTGATCCCTTCTCAGAAGGCTTCCAGATCTACAAAACAAAACATTGGAGGCGTGTACATAAAGTTGTAACGAGATATGTAGCAGTTAAAATATGGAGAATGGCATAGCTACGTACCCCTTTCCTCTCAGTCCAATCGAGATAATCCTTCATTTCATAAACTGGACCGGCAAAATGACTTCCACAACACAGACAAAAACCAACGTACTCCAGCAATGATGGCAACTTAAGTATGCGGTTTTTCTTTTGTGCATCGCGTAGGTTTTCTTCTTTCAATAAACCATCATTATAGTTAACCACTGATGAAATGATTTTTAAAATGATCACCATCAAGGCTCCTGTAAAACTGGAAGAAATTAATAACTTGATCTGGCAACACTAATACCAGAATAAAAATGTAAAGAGTAAATAATACCCACCCAGAGCAAATTCAGCCAATAAAATTTAAGTATGAGTTAATATAAGGAGAAATAAGCTGGTTTTTCCACAAGCCAGGTGAATTACTCTCTCCTTTCGATATTAACCGTCACTGTAGGATGGTGCACTTGAATTAAGGAAATGATTGGATTGTCCAGATTTAGTGATAAATGGACAATATTGACCTTTTCTTGGTAACTCCCGGTTTACCTCCTAAAAATTTACTCCTACTAGATTTAATAGTGATGTATTGGCATTTAACAACCATTTATCTTCTTAATCTTTCTTTAAAAAGTTAGCATTGGAAGGAGCTTCTCAACCATGGCAATGATAACATTTGAAGCTTCAATCCGTAAATTCAGAACGAGACAGCCCATTTAACAGAGACAAAGCTTCTTGTTTGAGATGACAATTGCAGGCAAGGACGGAGCTACGGGGCAGGGGGTGCACCCACCCCCCCTCCCCAAATAAATTGAAAATCGCATTTTTCCCTATGAATTTTGAAACTTACAGAATGATTAGTAACAAAGTTTATAGGAGGTGGAGGAACTCACTATTTGTGAACTCTTTCCTTCCCTTTTAGGTGTATCACTATACCTTAAATCCACAAAGCAATTGATAACTTCCCCTCTCCATATGTCTTAACATGTTCAAATGATTAAGACAAATGCAAAGGTGGGATAGTCCTTACCGGTAGCATCAATGCCCCCTTCCTTCCATGCATCGCCACTCATGTAATAGACATGGCTACACATGCATACACCAATAATTATTAGTCAATAACTGCAGATAACTAAGAAATCCAAAACAAGAACAATCAACCTTTCATCGACTGTTTTCTAACAACTAAAAGCCATTTTCTTTCAATTTCTTTGTCCTTACCTGTCAAAAATATTTGAATTTGAAAGAAAAAAAATGTATATTTGCAGAAACACCTGAATTTCAGAAGTAAAATACTATCTCCTCTACATAATACTCCCGAATGTATTCGGATTAAGGAAATGATTGAATTGTTTATATTAAATGATAAATAGACAATATTGCCCTTCTGCGCTAACTCCTAAAAATTTGTTCCTATTTCCTACTATAAAAATACATTCATAGCATAGGCGACAGTTAATTGCAAAGGGAGTAGTAAACTTGGAAAAAAGACATTCAATGCTCTCTAGATTTTCTAAAGTGACAGTAATAATAAATAAAAAACGTGCCTAGGCGACAGTTAATTGCAAAGGAAAAAATTAATAGTCATATCATCAAAATTTCTCTGTTTCAAACTATTTGTATCATTGTAGAAATCAACAAATACTAGCTACGACTTTTCCAATCTTACTCATAATTAATGACTCAATTAACCACTAACAATAACTCTTCAGTAATTCATTCAACTAATAATAACTCTTCGTCATTTAATAAAAGGTAGTTTGGACTTTTTCTTCACAAACTCTTCAATCATTTCCAGAGAACCCAAAATGTAACATTCGACAAATTTTCCTTCCTCAGAATAAATTAACCGACAAAAAAAATACTCTCTCCATTCCATAATACTCCATCGGATTCAAAATATAAGTCTTGTTGGAAGTTTTCACACTAATTAAGATACGAGGGATTCAAAATATAAGTCTTTTTAGAAGTATTCACACTAATCAAGATGGCTAAAGTACCCCTAATTAATACTCCAAAAAACAAATAAATTAATGAAGAGTTGTATGAGAATTACACATCTTGACCAAAATAAATATATGGAGAAAATAATGTAGAGTAAATAAGCCAATAAATGCACAATTCTTGTAAAAATACCTATATTTTGCAACAAAAATAAAAATAACACTTAAACAGACTTATATTTTGAATTGGAGGGAGTATAATATAAGTCGTTTATCACATGTAGTGAAAATTAAGGAAGCAAAAAGCAAGCTTAGCCAAAATATCAATATTACTCTCTTAAATATAACTTGTATACCACTAATTCTATTTAAGAGAGTAATATTGTTATTTTGACTCACAAATTACTTGTTTTTTTCTTGTATATTTTTCGTTACATGTCATGAACGAATTATATTATGGAATCGAGGTAGTAAAAAATTACAGAAACAAAAACAATTTTAGAAAAAAAAGACATACACTTGACAATTTCCATGCATTTCTAAATCAGAGGAAACAAAACAAAAAAATCAAAATAGTACCATACCATCCAATGAGGTAACCAAAGGCAGAGAAAAAGGTGATGATTCCACAATATTTCCTACAAATCACCATAGAAGCGTATCCAAGAAGCATAGGAACCAAAAAGTGAAGATTTGAAGAGAATCCGAATGATAGATACGACAAAATAGCACCGGAAACGGCGGCGTACAGGTGTTTTCCGGTAACTCCGGGAACAAAACGGTGGAAGAAGCTGACCGGAATAGTAGCTACGAAGCATAATAAGAATCGGAGCACCGGTACCGATACTCCGATTGCTGACGCCATGGTTTCCATCTCTGGTAGCTCCATCTGGATCCAGTCGGGTCGGATTCGGATTCGGAGTCTTCTTCCCTACCCGGATTATATATATAGAGGTGTAAGATTCTGATTTGTGGATTGCAGAAGAAACTAGGAAAGTACAAGAAGTGGGTCCCGGGGTTTTGGAATTTTGTGGGGCCCACCATTCGGCTTACCTGTGGCAGATTGTCTGTTTGATTCAAAATGTGCAATTTCGGATAGGGTTAAATTATTTGGGTGATTTTGATACAATGAGGTTAGGGAATGAGTTAATTTGACGGTTAAATTTTTTTATTGGATGAATATTTATTTTTTATTAGTAATACAAATTAGTAACTATGAAGAAAAAAGAGTTTTCTTGATCGTTAAATTAAAATTCAACGACTAAGATAGCACATTGCATGTGGTGAAAAAAAATTTATTCTGCATTGATCTCAAAAATGTACTTTGGGTGTATTTGGGTTTTTTTGTTTCAAATTTTTTATTTGCTATATGTAAAAATGAATTATATGTAGGGAGAAATGTGTTGTTCGAGATGATTTTTTTTAATTTAAATATAAAAAAAAAATTACATTCATATCTCTAAATTGTACATCGATAAATTAATCATAACTAGTAATATTTTAGTAAATTATAAGTGAGAAATAAGTTTATTTTTCTAGTAAATTGGACTCTCCCGACTTTACTAAGGTTTTGAATTTGACTCATATGTGTGCTGGGAATCAATGTAACGAATTTTGCAGATGAAAAGGAACAGAAAGAAAGATAAGAAAGATACGTAGAAAGTCACAATAAAAAATAAAATAAAAAATGAGTTTAAAATTTGAAAAAAATTAAAAATCACCTCAAAAAATTTGGAGTATGAACTAAAAGAGTACTACTAAGAGTTGAATCTGTTTTAGTTCATCTTTTTTGGGGAGAGTATGTAGGAATTGATTCATTGAACTCGTCGAGTAAAGAGACAATTTCAATAACTGAATTATCCCTGATTCTTCTTTTAATTCATATTTTATTAAAAGTCGAATTGTTTTTTAAGTGATTAAAAAATTATAATAAATCCTCCCGAGTAAATACTACAATTACAGTACTTCATCTATCTCAAATTACTTGTCAACTTCGTGTTTTTGTATAAGAATTAAGATTTCATTAAATTCTATAGTAGTATATACTATTTACGAATTTCTCTTTATGATACTAAACTATTTTTTAGCTAAATATGTCACTCAACTATTTACGTTTATCAAAAAACATACAACCACCCATTTTTTGGGTGTTTTCCGGCCAGCGATGTCACGTGAGTTGCTTCGAACATGAACAAAGGCGAAAAGGAAAAGAAATATTGGAAACGTCGAGTCATAACTGCTTAATTTGACAGACCCGTTTGCCCTTGCAACAACAAATTAGCGGTTATCGCCCTGACGTTTCCAAGATTTCTTTTCCTTTTCGTCGTTGTTCATGTTCAAGCAACTCACGTGACATCGTTGTCAAAAGCATCCCAAAAAATGGGTGGTTGTATATTTTTTGATAAACGTAAACAGTTGAGTGACATATTTAGATAAAAAAAATAGTTTACTACTATAAAGAGAAATTCGTAAATAGTTTAGTGCTATAAATAGTTATTAACTCATATGATAAAATGTCAAACATGAACTTATTTAATTTGACTCCCAATTTAATTCTACATCATTTTCTCTCTTTTTTCTTCTCTCCAACATTCCATCTAAGAGGTATTCCCTCCGTCCCTAAATTATCTGTCCACTTTGACAAATACACGAGTATTAATAATTTTGTGATTTTGATGGTAAAATATAAACAAAAGTCTAAAATACCCTCATTAGTTTTATTAATCTCATTTAAAATTTATGTCTTTCTCCCCACTTCCTCTCACACAACATCCAATTACCTCTTAAATATGTGTTGGAAAGTGATCATTTTAATTAACTAAGAGTATTCAATGAGCAGTTATCCATCAAAAAGAGGAGTTGGAAGAAGGGTCAAATTGAAAAATTTGTCATTAATACATATACTTTATTTAGAAAGCGGACAGTTAAATAAACAAAAAAGGAAGTTTGGACCGTTAATTTGGGACGGAGGGAGTATAATTTGAAAAATCATCATTAATGAGTTATTTATTTAAAAAGTAAACAGTTAATTAAAATTATTTATGACGGATTAAAAAAAATGTGTACAGTTAATTTTGCGAATTAACACGGAAGGTGTATCTATTTAAACATAGACATACAATTAATGAGGATAAGGAATTTGCATAGAAAGATGAAGCAATTTTAAATGCATTTTCTGGGAATCATTAACCGAACCATGAAAGAAGCAACCATTTCTATATGCAATTAATAGCAATTCCCAACCAACTCAACAAAACAAAAAAAAATGTACCTTAGTGCACCCCCCCACCAAAAAAATAACCATTTAAATTTCATGCTTAGTTGCTTTTGCTATCTTGTGTATGGTATATGGGATGTTCGTTCCGGCTCATGGCTCATGTGGGAACTAGGGACGAAATCAAAAATTTAATGTTGGGGTGTAACTGTAACAGTATGTCGAACTATATATAAAAAAGGCAATTTTGGAGGAGGCGGAGTACGGAAGGGAGCGAAATTGATAAAATAATCCGAACTACATATAAAATTTACTATACCTAATAGTATTTTTAAAAATCTTGGGGACAACTGCCTCCCCCGACCCCCTGTCTTCGTCCCTGGTGGGAACGGTTAAAGTCATGCACGTGTAGAATACTTATTCGACGTCAGATTAAGTATCAGACATTTGAAATCATTTGTCTCAACACTTGTTAAGCTTTTTCATAAAAGGTGTTGAAATTTAAATAATCTCAACCGTTAAATTTTTTAATTTGATGATCAACACGTATTACTTACAGTACGAAATAACAGGTGTTACGCACTGAAACCTGACATGGGATGTAGTGGGTAGGGGAGAGAAAATGGGTGGCTTGGTCTTTGAGAAGGGACGAGAGAATAATGTCGATATAGAAAATCTTGAAGCGTGATACGTGTATTACAGTGATTAATGTTATATTTAAATACACAAGATTTATATCTTACAAGTTAAAAAAAAAAATTGTTGTTTTAATGGTTGCACGAAAATTTTATCTTATTAGCAAAAGTTTTTGGGAGCTGGTTGTAACAATCATTTTTCATGGTTAAGAGATAAAAACACATAGGAATTGGGTTGTCCAAGTGGTAAGACTACCTGGACATGGAGCGAGAGGTCCCGTGTTCGATTCTTGTATCTCTCCTTAGTGGGGCAATAATTCTCCTCCTCTGGTGAGGCCTCCTCCTCCTCTGATGAGGCAAAAAAATAAAAAATAAAAAACACTTGCCAACAATATGAGTTTGAACTTTATTTTTTTTTGTTTTAAAGAGAAATATATCAAATCAAAACTTTATGATCCCTTTAGTGAGCAATAATTCTCCTCTTCTGATGAGGAAAAAAAAAAACACTTGCCAACATTATGAGTTTGCTAATTAATTCCATGAATAGTTTTTGGCATATTGTTAGTCACTTTCGTGCGGCCCAAAATCTTTGGAAAAGAAGAAAACAAAGAATAGAAAAGGACAAATCAAAACTTTATGAAAAAATACGAAATGAAGGGAAAAATTCTCTATAGGACGATTCTTCTGGGTACCTGTGAGCAGTTCGGCTCCTATGTGGAATAGGGATTGTCTGTTTGTAACAGATCAGCTGATCGGATGAGATTTTGAGCAACGAGATCACGGAGAGAGAAAAGTTGCGATTTGGATTTAAAATATTAAAAAAAAATTTCTCTCTCTAGATACGGGCCCGATTACAAAATCTCATCAGACGAGCGATAAAGCTTGTCCGCACATGCGGAACAAAAAACTGTCCCGCATAGGAGCCGGGAGCACCTGTGAGACATGAAGGCCTGCAGGACCTACCCTGCAGGTGTCTCAAATTATGTGAGAGGAGTGTGAGACCGTACCCACAAGGTCCGCCCCATGCTAGACCTACCGAAATGAAGATAGTAGGAGGATGGTTGCGACTATAGTGCGGAAAAAAAATCAGTATATACTGAATTTTTTTATAGGTATTACATTTAATATAATATGTATTCTTTTTTTTATTAATACTTACTTAAGATATGTAATACTTGTTTTATAAAGAATGTGTTACAAAATTACATGACGTAATATTTTATACTGATTTTTTGTATTAAATATCGTCGCGGCTCCTATGCTGAACCAAAAAGGTTCAGTATGTGCGGGCCGGCCCTGTGAGCCGTTGGATCTTATACTTTTGATCCAATGGCTGTGGCAAAAGCAGGGTATTTATGGAATTGAATTGTTTGGCTGTCCATTTAAGCGGGAAATGAATTTTGAATCCTCTCTCTCTCTCTCTCTCTCTCTCTCTCTCTCTCTTTTCCTTTTAATTGGTAAAAGAGACTTTCAGATCCATAAAATCTCTACCATTTCATCTTTTTCCTCCTCTTGAGGCTTCATCATCTTCTCTCACTTTTAATCGTGTTCAACCTCTTTCTTCTGGACGACACTTTCTCTCTTGGTGCTATTCAGAAATCAGGAGAAAAGTTGAGGTTTTTTTGGGTGTTGTTCTTACTCTACGGAAGGTTCATGCTACAAATACTTTGATTTCTGGTTTTTCTTGAAGATTTGGAAGCCCATTTCTTGGATTATACTTCCTTAGGAAGCTGTTTTAAGGGTTACAAAGTCCGATTTTGGTGATAATTGCTGGTTCTTTGCCTAAATTAAATTTTAGGACTGAAGGTAAGTTTTTCTTGGTTTTCTGGCATAACTGTGCTTCACTCACATTTTTGCGATTTTTGGATGATTCGGTAAGAGTTTGATGCTCAAACTTTACAGTTAGTTTCGTCTTTTAACTGTGAACAAGAGTATATGTTTGGTTTTCAGTTTAATGGTGTGTAGAGATTGGACTTTTTATTTGAAGAACCCAGTTTTTTCGCCACTGTTTTTCTGGCAGAAATGTTGCTTAAACTTTGTAGGCGTTTTCTCACAGAACACATGTTCTTTGTCACAGAACACATGTTCTTTTTGTGTATAGGTACATTGTCTGGATTACTTGACTGGCAACCATCGGCAGTGATTCGAGTACACTTGCAATATCCGGGACATAGAAAATATGAAGCATCTCATTCAAAGGTTATTCACTAATGGTGATTTCGATAATGGCATGAGACATTAACAAAGAGATTGCGAGATAGGAAGTTGATGGTGGAGGAGATATCTGCGGAGAACATGTGTATTCTTGGCATTAATGAATTGTATTCTTGGCTCTTTTTTTGTAGTTAATTGACTCTTTTTTTGTGGTCGTTTAATTAATTGTATTTTTGGCCTTTTATATACTAGTAAACAAAATGTAGTAAATTCGAATGAATTTATGTATATTGTGATAATTGACCTTTTGTTTTTGGTAATTTAATGAATTAGTAGATTCGGTAATCTTTTGCACAAAGTGTCCGGTGAATGTTTTCTTCATCTAGATATGAAGCTGGTTTATGCATCTTTTTTGTCGTTGTTCAATATGCTTGACCATTGCTCTTTGCCTTTTTTAACTTTACAAATCTATTTAACCTCTTCCCAGAAGACATTTGTCTTACAAAGAACACATGTTACATTAACAAGAACACATGTTCTCTTGCCAAGAACACGTGTTTTTGTTTCTCGAACACACGTTCTCTTATCAAGAACACGTGTTTTTTGTCTATTGAACACATTTTTTTTATTGAAAACTCATTTAAGTAGCATTTCAATCCACAAGTTGCGAAGAACACATGTTTTCTTACCAAGAACACATGTTCTCTTACCAAGAACACGTGTTTTTGTCTAATGAACACATATTTTTTTATTGAAAATTCGTTTAAGTAGCATTTCAATCTAAAAGTTACTGAAGAACACATGTTCTCTTACCAAGAACACGTGTTTTTGTCTATCGAACACATATTTTTATTGAAAACTTCGTTTAAGTAGCATTTCAATCCACAAGTTACGAAGAACACATGTTCTCTTACCAAGAACACATGTTACGTTAATAAGAACACATGTTTTTGTCTACTGAACACATATTTTTTATTGAAAACTCATTTAAGTAGCATTTCAATCCAAAAGTTACGAAGAACACATGTTCTGTTAACAAGAACACATGTTTTTGTCTACTGAACACATATTTTTTTATTGAAAACTCATTTAAGTATCATTTCAATCCACAAGTTACGAAGAACACATGTTCTCTTACCAAGAACACGTGTTTTTGTCTACTGAACACATATTTTTTTATTGAAAACTCGTTTAAGTAGCATTTCAATCCACAAGTTGCGAAGAACACATGTTCTGTTAACAAGAACACATGTTTTTGTCTACTGAACACATATTTTTTTATTGAAAACTCATTTAAGTAGCATTTCAATCCAAAAGTTACGAAGAACACGTGTTTTTGTCTACTGAACACATATTTTTTATTGAAAACTCGTTTAAGTAGCATTTCGATCAAAAGTTATGAAGAACACACGTTGCATTAACAAGAACACGTGTTTTTGAGTGTTCACAAGAAATCCATTCCGAAGCACCAAAATGACTTCTTTGAAATAAAACCCGAGCAAGTTCTATCTTCATTTTATTATTTAATTTCTCCTCCTAATATCCCAAAAAGATTGATAGACCAAGCATAAACCTATAAAAAAAAACTCTTTAAAAATCGGCTTGTTCCATACAAAAAACCAAATAAATCGAAACAAATCATAAATCGAACAATATAAATCATCTGAAACAGCATAAATCGAACAACAACAAAAAAGTCCAAGTTTTTCACTCTTTTTTTTCTTCCCATTCTGCTTAAATTTTGAATAGATAAAAGAGACCCAAAAAATTAATGAGAACTCTTGATTAAGAAGAAATTTTGGAGAATGAACAGCAGCAAAAAATCAAAGCTTTTCACTCTTGAGCAAGAAGAGGAAGAAGAAGATGAGACATTTTTCTGAATTTTTGGGGACGCCGAACTGATGTGACGGTTCGGTGTCCCCTTTTTCTTTTTCTTTTTCATTTATGAATTTACGTTTGTGCCCTTTTTAATCATTTTTAAAATCCAGCCGTCGATTAAAAAAAATTGAATCAACGGCCGGATCTGCGGCCCGCACGTGCGGAACTTTGGGGGTTCCGCACAGGAGCCGGACTGATTAAATATTGTAGCGGAACCGGTAAGATGAGTGGGTCCGCTTGGTGACGGCAACTAATTATTGGTGACCTGATATCCACCTATCCCACCTAAAATAACATTAAAATCATCAATACTCCAAGTACTACTCAAGTCGATGATTTCTAAGTTCTAATTATCTCAATTTCCTCTTGGAATATTTACTGATTATTCATTTATACTCCCAATGTCCAATGTGAGAGCATCCAGTATCGGCAATTTGGGATGACTGATATATATATACTCCCTCTGTTTCACAATAAAACTCTTCTAAATAGTTTAACATAAATTAAAAATATAAGAGATAAAAGATATTTTTAATGTTTTATCTTTAAATAATTCAATTTATTCTTAAATGCTGTAACTCATTCAATTCCTCTTTATAGTCAATAAATAAAATTTCATGTCATAATTCCAACCACGGTACGCATACATTAAAAACTACAACTACAACTACAACTACTTTTTTTTGCTAAGTAAAAACTATAACTACTTCAGTCAACCAGTGGTGGAGTTAGGAATTTATTATAGAGGGCGAATTTTTTACTGAAATTTTTTAAGGGGTACAAAATACAACATTTATAAAAAAAATATCACAAAAATAATTTCCTATAAAAAATTCGTCGTTTATAAAATTTTTTTTTTGGTGGGGCACCCCTCCTCCCCCTCATGAAGCTCCGCCAGTGATGTCAAGTTGGCTAAAATAATGAGCAGGACATATATATTAATTTCCTTGTCAGACCAAACTTAAGATTAAGCCGAATAATTTGTTAATTTGTCTAGACTAGCTATAAAGAATAATCAATATTAAATTCGGTTCAAGTTAATGAGAGTTGGTCATATTGGTATAATGAGTGTAATTCTTTATTTCCAATCAGTGTACGTGATTTTTTACGACCAATAGTTCATGCAACTACTAGTGCTCCTCTGCCATAATTAGATTTCAAGAGGAAGGACTCCTCCACATGGCGAATCAAGATTAATGTTGATGGCTCATGGTTTCCCAACAAAGCGTACGTTGGGACAGTCCGTTGAAATCACGAAGGCACTGTGGTTATGGCCAAATATGTTAGGTGATCTTTATCTCCGAAACATGCACAAGCCATTGCCATTATTGAAGGACTTAGTTTTGCAAGACGACTAATTTATTAATCTTTTTTTATTCTAGAAAGTAATTGTCAAATTATTGTTTTTAGCATTTGTGATAGCGATGACGATCTCTATTCTCTTCTCTACAGACCATTATTTCATTATATTAAGAGCAAATATTGAATAAAATTTTGTCATTTCCCCCCAAAAAAACTCCATTTCAAAAAAAAAAAAAAATGTAATAATACATATATATTGAATTATTAGCAATTTTGGTCATCAAAATATTTTGGAGCAGCCACTTTCATCATTTTTAACTTTCTTTTTTCCCAAAATTTTTACGAGCAGTAATTTTTGTCCTTCCGTCAAATAATTATCTAAAAGCCGTCAAAATTGATGACGTGTCCAAACGGCTCTCGTATTGCCTCTCTCCTGTAGGGGTAAAGATGAAAATTCCAAAGTATACTAAGTGTCTCCCTTGTAAAGCCCGTCATTCCCACCCATATCAACCCCCGTTCTCATTTTTCCTCCATAATTGAGAACAATAAACCCCTAGAAACCAAAATTTTAAGATATTATGAACATAAATAGCTCCTCCATCTTCAGTTCATTTAATTTCTTATGAATTGCGAAGTGAAACCCTAAAGTCCATTAAGATTCCAGAAAGGCAAACCAAAAATAATGTTCCAAAAGGGAATGAAAATGAATTTCAAGATCTTGAGTTTGAATTTGGGGTGATAGATGGTGATTTCACTCCAAGGATGGACCCATCTTCAAGCTGTAATGTTGTGGATCTACAGTACCTAAAAAACTCCATGGAACGAAATTAACCATAGTACGAGAATCAAGGTAAGAATGATTGTATTCCTATTAAAATGAAGGGCCTTGCTAGGCTACTAGAATTATTGGCTAAAAGATTGACTAAAATAGTGTCTTTGGACCTTTTTGCCCTTATATTTGGGTGAATCCCTTATACCATCAGGGGGTAAGATAGTCATTTAACACCCTCAATTTGGGGGTTTAGAGTTTCTATCCCCAAAATTCTAGTAGAAAAGTATTTTTCTAAAATGAATTACTCCCTTTTTGTTAATAATTTTTGTCTCTTAATTTGGAATTTTCATCTTTACCCCCTGCAAGAGAGAGGCAATTTGAGAGTCATTTGGACACGTCATCAATTTTGACAGCTTTTAAACAATTATTTGATAGAAGGACAAAAATGGCTGCTCATAAAATCTTTGAGGATGAAGAAAGTTAAAAAAGTAAAAAAGGATGAACGTGGCTGCTAAAAATAATTTGATGACCAAAATAACTAATAATTCCATATATATTGGAACAAGATCAAAACTAAAAACAAGAAATAAAAGATAAATAGTTGCTGGATTTTCCAAAGGCCCAAATTACTAACAAAATATAGATTTTTTATGGGCCCAAATTACTTCCAACATGGATCGTTTTTAACTTTCTTCCAGCCCACAAAGAGACAGACGGCTTTCCCCATCAGGAAACCCTGAAAATTCATCTGCAATCTGTTTAAACCCTAATTTTGATTTCCCCTTCAAAATTTCCTAAAATTTGTACCAAATCCTACGTTAATTTAGCTGAAATTTGTTTTAAAATCACAATGATAAAACCCGATTCCAGCACCGTCCCCGTTGCAACCTCAAGCAAAATCAAATTCGAGGACTCTGAAGACGACGACGTTTCCTCCTCCGAGGATGTAAGCTTTTCTATCCTTTTTATGCGAATTCGAGGAATTTTTTTTATACTAAATTCATTACATAATATAAGTCGTATAGGATATATTGCGAAATTTAAAGAAACAAAAAAAAAACAAAATGCTCACTTCATTCCTTAATATAAATTTAGGACATTTAGCGAAAATTAAGGAAGCAAAAAAGCAATATATTTTGTCAATCAAAATATCAATATTACTCTTTACTTTTTGCTTTCCTTAATTTCTACTACATGTCCTAAACAACTTATATTAATGAATTAATGTAGTATTTTGTTAGTCAAAATTATCATTATTACTCTCTTAAATGGTATACAAGTTTTGATATTTTTTACTAACAAAAGTATCTTATTTTTTTTGCTTTATTAAATTTGGATACATGTCCTAAACGACATATTATGGAATGGAGGGAGTATTTGTTAAAAAACTTTAGTGAATTTTGCTAAATTGATTGTTTTTAACTGTGAAGGAGAGGGAGAGGGAGATAGAGAGGGAACTAGCAGAAGTGACGTTTGGGGAGCTACAAAAAGCAAGGTCAGATGGGTCAGATATGGTATACAGGAAGTTTGGTTCTGATAAGAAGGGTACTGCTCGGGCCAATAAGAACAGGTTTTGGGAATTTTCTGGATTCTTTCTGGAATTATTTTCATTTTCTTTGAATATTATCTCCGTTCCATAATATATACATCCTTTATTGTTTTTAGTGTACCGAGTAAATGGATGAAAGACAATTATTATGAAGAAAAGAAGTCCAAATTACTCCTAATTTATTATAATGTGGATGGGTAACCGCATTTTTTGTTGGAAAAATTAAAGTAATTAAGTAATAGTAGTTGACTAATTGATGAAGAAGGTTGTACTTGGCGTGATGGTCAAGTGTTTACTTGCTATCCGCTAGGTCACGCATAAACATACTCTTTATGAAAAATAAAGGTAAAGTTGCGTACATCGGACCTTCCCCAGACCATGCTGATGTAGGAGCCTTGTGCACTAGGTACAACTTTTTTTTATAGAAAAAGTGCAAATGTTGCATAGCGTTGTGGGACGAAGGTAGTAATTTTGGTTGTGGTTGTTTTTTTATTGGAAAATTGATTGGATTTTGGTTTTTGAACTTTGTGTGAAGGCCAGCGGAGATGACTAGCAAGAAACCTGTTAGTAGATTTCGAGAAGTTATCCAGGTTCCTAAAAAGGTCAGGGTCAATTTCTTTTCTTCAAGAAATTTGTTTAGTTAATATTCTGTCTTGATTTTTCGTTGCTAGAGCTTACACTCTATCTCATTTACTGGATACTTGCAGTTATTTGAATGTATTGTTTTACTTATTAAGGCTGTTTCCTAAAATATGTTGCACTTTTGAGATTTAGAGGATGTCTAAGCATGATTTAAGAAACCGTGAAAGTTTCCTATTAGTAAACTTTAGGTAGAAATGTCGGGTAACTCGTAGATGAACATTGTTAGGGTGTTTATATTGGGTGCTATACTATTAGGCTTGCATTTCCCATAAGCAATTAACTGTTTTGATCCGATAAGCTTCTTGTGAGCTTTGACCTATTTCTTTTGTTAAACATTTCTGGGAATTTTCTTTTCTCTGAGGAATTTGTGTTGTAGCTAAGTTCTCTCTGGATTTTCTTTGATAATTCTCTCACTGCTTACTGCTATACACTAACTCATTTGTTTGACACTTGAATTTATTTGAAAATCTTGTCTTACTTATTATAAGGTCGCTTCCTTCAATATTTTGCACTTTTGAGGTATAGATGCTGTTTGAGCATTATGATTTAAGAAACCAGGAATGCCATTTCTTCCTATTAGTAAACTTTAGATAGGAATGACGTGTAATTTTAGATGGACATTTTTATAATGTTTATATCAGGTGTTATTGGGCTTGCATCACATAAGCAATTAGTTGCTCTGATCTTACGGAGCGGTGAGCTTCTTTTATAAGTTCTTACATGTTTCTTTTGTTACACTTTTCTGCTCAGGTAGTTCGTGATCCTAGATTCGAAACATTATGCGGAAACCTTGATGTTGAAGGGTAAGCTTCTAAATTTGTAAGATACTTTTACATTAGCAGTATTTTTAGATTTTTTGGAGGAGAGGGTAGTCAATAATTGGGTGCTTTTTGTTCAACTAATGGCCAAGTATGTGAATTTCGTAGGTTCAAGAAAAGATACAATTTTCTGTATGAGGATACGCTTCCTGCTGAAAAGGAGGTAAGTTAACTATTAACTTAATCAATTCCTTTCCCTTTGTCGAACCTATTTAATTTCATGATTGCTTGTTGGTATTCTCAGGAACTAAAGAAGCAGTTGAAGAAATCAAAAGATCCAGAAGTTGTAGATAAACTTAAAGACTCGCATATCATGTATAGTAAGTGAAAATTCAAGTACAAATCAGTCTCTTGAGTGGATGGAGTTTATTTTTTTTTATTTTGGTCTCTTGATTTTGTTCCGACTGTTTCTCTTGAATTATATATGTTAGTTGTGGTCGATGTTTTCTGCGTAACTATAGTATTGATTTATACTAAACTTTTCCAGGATAAACAATTGAAGTCTGCTGTGCCAAAGCGTACTGATAAAGACATATTAGCTGAGCACAAGAAGAAAGAAAAAAGAAGCTGCAAAGCAAGGGAAACAGCCTTATTATCTGAAAAAATGTAAACTCTACTCTCCTTATGAAGCTTCATTTAGTATTAGTAATGGCTTCTCTTTCGTAATAGAAAAGTTCTGTTCACAACATTTCGAGGGAAATCCTTATGTGTCAACTATTAATCCCATCCATGTGGTCTCTGGAGGATAATAATCTTTTCAGGATAAGAAGAACGGGAAGCATTTAATTAGACATTAGATTAGCCGTAAATGAGTTTCATTGGGCGAAGGGGGTTGGTTAGGGTGTCGGGGGGTTGCTTGGGTTTGTAGTATACCTGATTGCCTCAGCTGTTCGTAAAGTAAGCTGTTAATATTTCCTTCTTCATCAGAGGGGAAAAGAACAAGTAGAAATTTCAGCAAATATATGAGTTGGTAATTGGTTGTGTTCCTATAGAAGAAGTAGAAATTTGCTGACTGGTTTTTGTTTGTTTATTGCAGCTGAAATTCGGAATCAAAAGCTCATTGAAAAATACAAAGAACTGAAGGTACAATTTTTTTTGGGGATTTTTATATGCCAACTGCCTCAAAGAAGTTGCTATCATGAATTAGCTTGTAAGCGTAAACACGATTTTTGATCTTGCAGGAAACTGGGAAGCTTGAATCCTTTATCGAGAAAAAGAGAAGGAAGAACGCTTCAAAAGACCATAAATACATGCCATATCGCCGTCCCAATGAAGGTGATCAGTAATTGTAATATCTTAGAATAGATGAGCTTGGCTTTTTTAGTTGCTATTTTAGACTGGTGGACAATCATCTTTTATGAGTTTTGCCAATGATTTCATGCTTTAACATGAAAATTTCAGCTATTTTAGCATGGAAAAAAAACTATGATGTCAATAGTTCTTCCCTATTGAAATATATGAACACCTTATTGTTGGAAACTTGTAGATAAAAAGAGTATTAAAATTTTTTATCAAAAAAAATAAAATAAAAAAGAGTATTAAAATAGAAGGAAAAAAAAGCAAGTATTATCCATTATCTGCAGTTGAGGCCAATAGTGATGAATGACTCATATTCAAGTTCCTATAGGTGTTTTTTATTTTTTTGTTTTTTTTGCTAAGTAAGTTCCTATAGGTTGACAAGGAAAACTAGTGTAGTTGGTGTAGTATTTTCAATTCGGAACATTAAATTTCGAGTTTAATATCATTTACCCTGGATGTTAAAACCTTTTGGTGTAGTGTATAATGAGTTAGGCTCAAACTCTCGCCCTTGTAACAAAAACTATTTTTACAAAAAAGTTGTGATTTGTTGACATGGCAGGGCTCTTGTGGTAGTCGGGTTATGTCTCGTATTTTTTAGATACCTGTGAATTATCTCGATTTTAATCATATTCATACAAAATCGTGTTCTACCCTATCTCAGATTATCAAACGTCGCGGCTGGTGAATAATCTAGTGTTTAGTCAAATTTCTGATAATATCGTGTACTGATAATCCATGATTTGATGTCGTTGGAATTGGAATTTTCAATTGTTGTGACATGAGAAAAATCTAAATTTTATTAAAGTTCTCATAATATCGTGTACGTTATATCATTGATTTGGGATCGTTGAGCTTGAATTTTTAAACTGTTACGGCCAACGAATAATTTGGATTTAATTAAAGTTCGGAATAAATTGTGTATTAACCATCATAGATTTGGATCCGTCGGGTTCATATTTTTTATTTTTTACCAATCGGTGAATAATCTGTATTTTAATAAATGTATTATGACAATATCGTGTACTAACCATTAAAGGATTTTGAGCCATAATGCTATAATATTTTAACTATTGCGACAAATGAGTAATCTCAGTTCTAGTAACTTCTAACAAAATTGTGTACTAAATATCACAGATTTAGGTCAGTTGGACTAGGATTTTTCATCAGTTGTGACCGGTGATAATCTTGATTTTATTAAAGTTTAGACAATATCATGTACTACCATCATAGATTTGTGGCCGTCGGGTTCGGATTTTCAGTTGTTTAGACCCGTGAATAATCTCGATTTTACGGGAAATTCGCCCTATTTAGTCCCCATAACAATTTTTGTTTCGCTTGCTTAGTCCCCACATTTTAATTTCAGCCTATTAAGTTCCTTTGTAATTTTTATTTCTCTTGTTTAGTTTCCCAAATTTTAATTTCAGCCTAGATAATCCCTAATCAATTTATGGGCAGCAGAAAAAGTCCCCGTCACCACTTACGCATTGGAATCGGTGATTTTGACACGTGCGACATACATGCTCAACTAAAACAATAATGATAATAAACTAAAAAAATTATTTTATTCCATCTTCTTCCTCCTTGAGCCTCACCCTGGGTTTAAAAAAGCGCGTCTAGGCACTAGGCGAGGTGAGGCAACCATGAAAACGCCTCCGAGGTCTGAGGCGAGGCGGTGTCCATGAGGCGAAACTGAGGCGACTGATGCGCGAGGGAGGGGGTTGAGGCGCAGAGCGGCAAGGCGGTCGAGGCGAGTCGCAGCGAGCTCCAGGTACGTTTCTTTTCTTTTTGGTTCTCTTCTTCCTCCTCCTTCTGGTTCTTTTTTTTTTTTTTTCTTTTTCTGGTTCTCTTCTTTTCTTTTTCTGGTGTGCGGCTTGGGTTTTCATGAGAGGAGAGATGTGCAGCTAGGTTTTTTTTTTTTAGAGAAGGATCAAATCTGGACCATTGATTGGTTGCGGTTGCTAGTGTTAGAAGATGAGGGATTTGAGTTTTTTAGAGAGTAAGATCTGGACCATTGATTTGTTTTTTTCTTTTTCCTTTAAATCAAGGGACCTACTAATGATTTCTTTAGATAAAAAAATTGTTTTATTTTGAACTCCTCCTGATAAAGGGACCATTGATCTGCAAGCCTTCTAATGATTTTTTTTTTCTTTTTTCTTCTTTTTTACCCATATAATAGTTCTTTTTTATTTTTCTTTAAAAACAGTCTGTTCACCAAACCCTTCTTAAAAATTAAAAAACAACTATTTCAAAATAAAAACAAAATCTCACCATACAAAATGTTGTCATCTCTCTTCTCTTTCTCTGTTTTTTTCTAATCTCTTTCACCCATACCTTGTTTTGAATCATTATTAATCACCATCTCCAATATATAAGAATTTTTGTAAAGAATTGCGCCTCATGCCTCATCGCCTCGGAGTGCTTCGCGCCTTTTAAAACTAAGGCCTCACCTGACACTCTTTCTCCCTGAGCGGCGTTTATGTTGAACAAGAAGACAAGATGCTGCGGGGTTTAGGGAATAAGAAGATTTCTCTCTTTTTTTTTTGGTTTTTTGAAATAATGATTTCAAGCCTGTAATTAGTAATTTACCTTGTTTAGTTTAGCATGAATGTCGCACATGCCAAAATCAGTCAGATTCCAACGTGTAAGTGGTGGCGGGGACTCCTTTCTGCTACCCATAAATTGATTAGGGACTATCTAGGCTGAAATTAAAATTTAAGGACTAAACAGACGAAACAAAAATTAATGAGGGACTTAATAGGCTGAAAATTAAAATGTGGGGATTAAATAGACGAAACAAAAATTGTTAGAGGACTAAATATGCAAATTTCCCCTATTTTACTCAAGTTCTGAAAATATCCCATGATAACCATTAACCATCATGAATTGGCTGTCAAATTTTTAAATTGTTGCGATCGATGAATATTCCCGAATTTATTCAAGTTTCTAATAATATCGTGTACTAACCATCACAGTTTAGAGGACGTCACGCTGGAATTTTTCAATTGTTGCGACCGGTGAATAATCTCGATTTTAATCAAGTTCGAACAATATCTTGTATTACCATCACGGATTTGGGCTGTCTAGTTCGGATTTTTTAACTGTTGTGACCATTGGATAAATATTGATTTTAGTCAATATCAGATAATCGTGTACGAACCATCACATATTTAGAGCCCTCGAGCACATATTTATCAATTGTTGCGACCGTTGAATAATGTCGATTTTAGTCAAGTTCGGACAAATCATGTACTAACCATCACAGAGTTTGGGACCATCAGCTCATATTTTTTAACTGTTGCGATCTGAGAAAAATCTCGATTTTAGACAAGTTTATACAAAATTATGTACTAGCCATCACATATTTGGGGCTCTTGGAGTCAAGTTTTTCAATTGTTGCGACCAATGAATAATCCTGATTTTAGTCAATTTCTTACAATATCGTGTTATGTTTAGTTACTCGATAGTTTGCCAACAACTTCCAATTTGTCCAAACGCATTCATATTTCCACCATTTGTGCTTCCTGCAATGAATCAACAGCACATTGCATCCTCAATTGTTCATCTGCAATGCTTGTTTGGTCCTACTGGGATAAGTGTGATTCTTGGTCACACTTGAATTTCACTTCTTTAAAATAGGCCTTGTCCTTCATCATGCAACATTGCTCGACGATTGAAGCTTCGATTTTTGCCTTTATAGCTTGGTATATCTGGAAGGATCGTAACGCTTTTATTTTCGGAACACAGCGAAGACCTCCACCTGCAGTTTATGCGGAAGCCACAGAAGCAGCCTTTGAGTTTGGTCAGCTGTTTGCCGCGACTTGTGTCCCCAGTGCCACACCCGTAAGCTTTCCTACTCTTTGGTCTCCGCCCTCAGTTCATTTTATTAAGATTAACTCAGATGGATCTTGGAACAATGGTGCTGCGGCTTATGGATGTGTGGCGCGTGATCACACGGGCGCTCCCTTGATCGCATCTTGTGGACAGCTTATGGCGTGTTTTGATCCGGCTCACTCCGAGGTGTTGGCTGTGATTGAAGGACTCAAACTAGCATCACTTCTTGGTCTACGTTCCTTTTACCTTGAATGCGATAGTCTGATTACTTTTATCGCATCTCCAATGTTCTGAGGATGATTTTTCTGCCCTTGGTCCTATTTTCGAATACGCCAAATCTATTATAGCATCATTTGATTTTGTTTCGTTGCTTTTTATCAAGCGCAAAGGGAACAAGGTAGCTCATTGTCTAGCTCACCTTGGCCATAACTTTCCTTCAATGCTGTGGAATCACCACTTTCCAGCTGATGTAATGTCTTCGATCACTTTTGATAGCCTTTTCCATCCCTAATAATATTGCACCCATACGGGTTTAAAAAAAAACACAACAGATTTGCGGCCGTCGGGCTCAAATTTTGTAGCTGTTGCGACATGTGAGAAATCTTGATTTAGTAAAGTTCTAAAAATATCGTGTACTAACCATCACAAATTTAAGGCCGTCGAGATTGGATTTTTTCAATAGTTACGGCTAGTGATTAATCTTGATTTTAGTAAAGTTCAAACTAAATCGTGTATTAACCATCTTGTATTTTGATCTGTCGAGTAAATATTTTACATTTTTTCCAACTGTGAATAATCTCAATTTTAATAAAGTTCCGAGAATATTGTGTACTAATCATTATAGATTTGGGGTTGTCGGCTCGGACTATTCAACTGTTGTGACCGGTGAATAATCTCAATTTTATTCAAATTCATAAAAATCGTGTGTGTTACGGATTTGGGGCCGTTGTGATCGGATTTTTCGACCATTGCGGCATGTGATAAATCTCGTTTTTAGTCAAATTCGGACAAAATCTTGTACTAACCTGTCTAACCATCACATATTTGGGACCGTTGGGCTTAGATTTTTCAACTATTGCGGCTTGCGAAAAATCTCGATTTCAGTCAAATTCATCTAAAATCGTGTACTGACCATCACAGATTTGTGGCTATTATGGTGAATTTTTCAAATTGTGCGACCAATTAATAATCATGATTTTAGTCAAGTTCTGACAATATCGTGTACTAACATCACATATTTGGGGCCGTCATGCTCGAATGATTCAACTGTTATGGCCAAAGAATAATCCAAATTTTATTAAAGTGTGAAATAAATCGTGTATTAATCATCACAGTGTTGGATCTGTCGGGTTCATATTTTCATTTGTTCAAACCAGTGAATAATCTCTATTTTAATCAAATTCTAACATTACTGTGTAATAACCATTAAAGATTTGAGGTCATCAAGCTCAGATTTTTCAACTGTTGTGACCAGTGAATAATCTCGATTTTAATAAAATTCAGATAGTGTACTAAACATCACATATTTGGTCTGCCGGACTCGGATTTTTTATCTGTTACGACCGGTTAATAACTTGAGTTTACTAAAGTCTTGACAATATCATGTACCAACCATCATTGACTTTGATTTTCAGGTTCACTTTTTCAACTGGGTTAATAATCTCGATTTTAGTCAAGTTCTGGCAACATCATGTACTAACTATCATGAACATGGGTCAAATTTTTAGGCAATTTGGTTTTATGCATGGGCGCTCAACCATGGAGGCAATTCACCTACTAAGGCAAATGATCGAGCGTTATAGGGAGAGAAAGAAGGATTTGCACATGATGTTCATTGATTTGGAAAAAGCTTGTAATAAGGTCCATCGAGAAGTACTGTGGTGGGCGATGACTTAAGAAAGGTATATCACGTTAGTATATTGACATTGTTAAGGATATGTATGAGGGAGCTAGTACAAACGTTATGATTTTTTCCGGGACGACGGAGAAGTTTCCTATTACAATTGGTGTACATCAAGGCTCATCACTTAATCCGTTTCTCTTTGCGTTGGTTATGGATAAGGTGACTCATTATATACAAGACTTTGTATCATGGTGTATATTATTTGCTGACGATATTGTTTTTATTGATGAGACCAGAGTAGGTGTTAACGCTAAGTTGGAGGTATGAAGACCAACATTGGAATCTAAAGGTTTTAGAATTAGTAGAAGTAAAACTGAGTATTTGGAGTGTAAGTTTAGTGCTGGCCGAAGTAGAGAGCAGAGTGTAATTAGTTTGGATGACAAAAGTATTGTGGCGAATGATTATGTTCGGTATTTGTGTTCTATCATTCAGAAAGATGGAGAGCTTGATGGGGATGTGGCGCATCGAGTTAAAACTGTTGGTTGAAAAGGAAGGGTGCAACGTGTGTCTTGTGCGACCGTAATAAACCGTTGAGACTGAAGGAGAAGTTTTATAGAACAATTGTTAGACCCGTGTTGTTGTATGGTACAGAGTGTTGGGCTGTGAAAAGATGTCATATCCAGAAAATTACTGTAACAGAGATGCGTATGTTGCGATGGATGTGTGGGCATACTAGAAAGGATAGAGTGAGAAATGAGACTATTCAAGAGAAAATAGGAATTGCACCTATTGAAGAAAAGATGAGAGAAAATCGCTTACGTTGGTTTGGACACATAAAAAAAAGACCGAGTGACGTTCCGGCTCGGAAACTTGAAGGATAGAGGCATGAGGTTGTAAGAGGTAGGGGAAGGCCAAAGAAGATTTGGACCGAAGTCATCAATAATGATATGGATTTGTTAGATTTGGATGAGGGTATGGTGTTTGATAGAAGAAAGTGGAGGGAATGTATTCATGCGAACGATCACACTGAAATTTTATATTGATTCACGTAGCCGACCCCAATTACTTGGGTTTAAGGACTTCTTGTTGTTGTTGTTGCGACAGATTAATAATCATAAATTTATTCAAGTTCTAATAATATCGTATACTAACCATCACAGTTTAGGGGACGTCAGCCCCGATGTTTTTCAACTAATGCGACTAATGAATAATCTCGATTTTAGTCATGTTCGAACAATATCGTGTACTAACCATCACATATTTGAGGTCATATATGTAGGATTATATTAACTAGTTGTGACCAGTTAAAAAAAATAAGATTACGATACGTGAAAATTCTTGATTTTTCAACTGTTGCGACAGATTACTAATCCTAAATTTAGTCTAAATCAAACAATATCGTGTAATAACCATCACATATTTTGGGATCGTCGTAATCGAATTTTTCAACTATTAAGATATGTGAAAATCTCTATTTTGGTAAAGTTTTAAAAAAATCATCTACTAAACATCGCGGATTTGGGGACGTCGAACTCGGATTTTCAACTGTTATGTTAAGTGAATAATCTCGATTTTAGTAAAGTTAATACTAAACAGTGTATCAACCATCACAAATTTGGATATGTCTGTCAATATTTTTCATTTGTTACATCTGGTGAATAATCTCGATTTTAGGTAAGTTTTGACAATATCGTGTACTAACATTAAAGATTTAAGACCATTAGGTTTAGATTTTTCAACTGTTGCTACCGATGAAAAATATCGATTTTATTAAAGTTCAAACAAATTCGTATACTAAACATCACTGATTTAGGTCCGTCGGGTTAGAATTTTTCATCAGTTCGAATTGTGAATAATCCGATTTTAGTCAAGTTCAGATAATATTATGTACCAACAATCACATATTTTGGGCAGTTGGGTTCAGATTTTAAACTGTTTTGACAAGTGAATAATGATTTTAATCAAGTTCTAACAATATATTGTACTAACCATCACGAATTTGAGATCCACAAACTCGAAATTTTTAATTATTGCGACCGACAAATAATCTCGATTTTAATAAAGTTCTGACAATATTGTGTACTAACCATTACGTATTTTCGGGTCGTCGGGCTCAGATTATTCAACTTTTACGACCAATGAATAATCTCGATTTTATTAAAATTAATAAAAAAATCATGTACATTATCACGAATTTGCAGCTACCAGGCTCGAATTTTTTTAACTATCGCGGCTTGAGAAAAATTTCGATTTTAGTCAAGTTTAGACAAAAATAGTGTACTAACCATTACCGATTTGGGGTCGTCAAAGCTCGAATTATTCAACTGTTGCGACTAATGAAAAATCTCAATTTTATTAAAATTCATAAAACATCTTGTACGTTATAAATGATTGGGGTCGTCAAGCTCGGATTTTTCAAGTTTTGCGACCCGTGAAAATCTAGATTTTTGTCGAGTTTCGACAAAAGCGTATACTAACCATATTTGATTTGGGACCGTCGAAGTCAAAATTTTCAACTGTTACGACTAGTGAATAATATCGATTTTATTAAAATTTATAAAATATTGTGTACGTTATCACGAATTTGGGGCTACCAGGCTTAGATATTTCAACGGTTGCAGCATGAGAAAAATCTCGATTTTACTAAAGTTCTCACAATTTCGTTCTGATTTGTAACTATTTCGACCGGTGAATAATCTCGATTTTAGTCAAATTCGAATAATAACGTGTACCATCACGGATTTGGAGCCGTCTTTGTCGATTTTTTTTTTATTTTTTTAACTTGGTGACTAGGTAAAAAATTAATTTTAGTCAATATTTACAAAATTGTGTACTAATCCTCACGGATTTGGAGCCCTCGGGTTCAGATTCTTCGACTGTTGCGACCAATTAATAATATTGATTTTATCAAAGTTCAGATAAAATTGTGTACTGACCATAACAAATTTGGGACGATCAAGATTAAAATTTGCAACTGTTGCCACCAATAAATAATCTCGATTTTAATCGAGTTCTGATAATATTGTAAACATCACAAATTTCGAGCCGTAACTCGTATTTTTTAGCTATTACGACCGATGAATAACTTCGTTTCTAGTGAAATTCATACAAAATTATTTACTAACCATCTCGAATATAAAAGTGAGTTCGAACTTAATCTCATGATAACACCGAAAATATAAAAACCAGCACATAGTGATTTGGCTTCTCCCACAACTGACGTGTGTCCATTCTTAAACCACAGCCAGTAAACATGTGGGCCCATCTTACGTGTATTAGCCGATCACTTCCCTCTTCTTCTTCTTCTTCTTCCCGCGCCTCTGATAAAAGCACACAGAAACACACAGTTCTAGCAAAAAAAACTTCAATTTTTAAAGGTTAGATTTTTTTACTTGAAATTATTTTCTTTTTAGTTTTTCCTTAATCCCTTTTCGGTCTAGTTTCGGTTTCTTGTTAGTTTTTTGCTTTTTAAAAAACGAGAAATGGAAAAGAATCGAGCTACATTTTGTTGAAAGTGTTTTTTTTTTTTTTTTTCAAGATTTTACTTGGGGGAAAATTTTAAGCAAGAAAGATTGTATTTTTTAAAAACCCTTTTATCCAAAAATGGACTTGGAATAACAAGTAATTTTCATATGAAATTGAGGGGTGTTTGTTCTTGTGTGTGTGTTTTCAACTTTGTATGTAAACTTGGACCATTCTGAATTTATTGGTGATAATTTTTACTCTGCTTATCTGGGCCTTTTTTTTTTTTTGCTTTGAAATGTCTTTTTTACATGAATTTTGATTTGAACAAAATTTTTTTTTCTTGCAGCTTCTGATGATTACTGTTTACTACATGATTATGGGTTTGCATGTCTTTGTAAGTTCTTGTTACCCTTTACAATCTTTTTTTATTGTAGATTTTACAAGTTTAATTGCTTTGATTCTCCTTTGATAAAGAGCAGGGCTGGGAACTTCTTGTGGGTGGTGGTGGTGGTGGTGGGGGGTAGGGGTAAATTTTGACATAATTCTTGGGTGGGAGTGGAGATGGGGGATAATTTTGTTAGTAATCTTTTCAAAATTTAAAAAATTTAAAAAATCTTGAGGTTGGCCACAACCCGGTCCCCATAGATTTGTCATTCGTTCTTGATAAAGGGTCTCTGGAAATTCATCATTTTTGTTGTTTTGCTGATGTTATGCGTGTAGGTCATGGTTTTCCAGCTCTCTTAGTTGCTACTGATTCCACATATATTGATGATAACATGGTGAATCTAGTGTTGTTATGTTGAGGGGCAAAATATATAACAAAGGATCATATAAAAGAATTTCAATAATTTGGGGGGAGGGGTGGGGGCGGTGAAGCTAATATTTTAAAGCATTTCTATGGAAGAAATGATTTTCCGAAAGGTAAAATATGCAATTTTTCAAAATCTTGGGGACGGCGTCACCCCATAACCCCCTTAGATCCGCCACTGATTAAAACTCCCTCTGGTATACTCAGGATTTCATTATGGTACAATCTTTTAGGCAAAATTCCCTTGTTCTTGCGGTAATTTTATTCAAATTAATTTGTCAATGTAGACTAGTTTTTGGTTGTGAATACCAGGCAGAGAGTTATACCAATTCCTGGATAGGCGGGCCTTTTCCGGGGACTACTCAGTGCTTAAGATAGTACACCGGATATAGCATATAGTAAATGAGTCAATGCACGTAACATGAATAAGGAAAGAACAAAATAGTACCTCTTTTATACTGTGAGAAAATCAAGGAATGCTTCTCGTTATCAATGTGAGATTATGTGCAAAGTTCTTGAGATCGTTTACCTTTATACCCTTTGCCGGTTATTGTATACATCAGGTTATGTGGGCTTTTCACGCTTATTGAAAATGTAGCATGTTATGGAATTTATTTGTGGCCGTTCTTATCCCCTTTTCGGAAGTTCTATGTCATATCCTTATGAAATTAATTTCACGATTTGTAAACTTCAATGCTCTTTGGCCAATCAGCGACTCGAATTTGAATTCTTGACTTGCTAGTATGGTTATTCTTCTCATTTCTGCATGGAAATCGCCGTAAATTCTGATGAAAATCCCATTTCGTGTTGGTGAGGAACTGATTCTGTATCATTTTTGTTGGTTTTGGCTAACTCTTCATAGGATTCTCATGCCAAATTCTATTAAATGTTTTGAACTCTATTCACCTGCATGGCCCAAGAAGCTTATTTCGACTCAAATAGCGAGTTGGCTACGCCTCATATGGTGCCAAATGATGGAAATGGATGTTTTCTCGAGTCTTCAAGCTCTAACATTTCTCCCCAGAGAAGAAGCATATGCTTCACCAGTCGACTTGCCACTTTCAATTGTTAAAATGGCAGAACTGAATGCAAATTTGGCCACTGGTGATGTATACTCAACTCTGCTTGATAAGTTTACGAATCCAGGGTCGGGTGTTGGAACGAGTTCTTTGGTTTGCAAATCCAAAGTTGATGTTACCTAGTAGAGCTTTTCAGCAGAGTGAAAATGCTGGAATGGACCCTTACCTTAACTTACCCTCGTCATCCAAGTCGTCATTACATGATAATTTGAGTAATTCTGCTATGGATGGTTCTCGGGTACCCCTACGGGAATGTTATTGTAAATCAACACAGTCAACATGAGGCTAAATTAGAGCAACTACCCAAAGAATTGCCAAAGAATCAGTTTTCAAATGCAATTGGAATGAAATCAGGTTCTAATACACTAACGCAGATGCTGAAGAAACCAAGGACAGATGTTAGCCATGATTTTGCACAGGAACGTCTTGTTCAGCAACTATTGCAGAGACGGGATATCAAGCAGTTGCAAGATCATAATCCTCAGTTAAGGGCATTAAACCAGTGTAACCAACAACAGATTTTGGATCCACTTCCGCAGTTGCGTGGACTTCAGGCACCAAAGATGGATCAGCATTTCAAGAATCAGTTGCAACAGCAGGCCACCCGTCCAGCCTCTTCCGGGGTTGATGGTATCTGTTCTCAACGATTAAAGCAGTGCTTAAACAATCTGAAGAATCGACCACAGGTCTGTTTTCAAGACACTCATTTACTCCTCAGCCGAATGCTTCATTTCCTGTTAGTATCTGGTTTTTCTTTGTAAAGTTGACGGGAATATGCCGTCTTTCCGTTTTCAGGACAATAGTATTGATTTCTGGAGGAAAATTGTTTCTGAGTTTTATGCTCCTTGTGCCAAAGAAAGGTGGTGCTTTTCTTCATATCAAGATATCGGGGAACAAGCTCTTGGTGTTCTTTCTCTCGTTTCAGTTGTAAGCTTCTGCCGATCCACAATATTTTTCTTGAAAGGCTAATTATTTATGTTCAAAACTTTCATGTATCGGTTTGCTTTTCTTAGTTCTTCTTCATTGTATTTCATTCCAATTCTGTTTATCGGGACTAGTAGCACAATATGCTTTAAAGTCCATGTTTTTCCTCATTTGTTTTATCAGGGGGCATGGTGTTGTGAACTTTGCGGGTCAAGATCAGGGAAGGGATTCGGTAAGTAAATCAGTGCTACTTTGTTGTATAGTCTAAGATGTGGATTCTCTCATTAAAGAGATTTCTCCAATGGAATCCTCGGTATCCTTCGGGAAAGAAAATGAAAATCCTATAGATTCTTCTGTCGTGCTGCACAAAAAGATATATGTTTCCTAAAATTCTGGAGTAAATATTTCTTGTTCATTTTTTTTTCTTCTGCTTTCATAGAGGCAAGCTCTGAGTTACTTCCTAGGCTTTGGCAAATAAAATACGAGAGCGGTGTACTTGAGGAGATTCTATATCTGGACTCTCCCAAAGAGCATAGATTACCATCCAGAGTGACGCTGTTGGAATATGATAAAGCTGTTCAACAAAGTATCTATGAACAATTTCGTGTCATTCACGAGGGTAAACTACGAGTGACTTTCGGACATGACCTGAAGGTGAATTACTGTGCTAGCTTCTAGCTTTGAATTCCATTGCTCTTTTTAGTTTGTTCATTTCCTGATATCTCAAGTCCTCCAATTTTATTCTAGATGTTGTCTTGGGAGTTTTGTGCAACCAATCACGATGAATATTTCCCTTGTCGGTTGATTGCACCACAGGTATCAAGTGCTGTTAACAAGTTGCTTTCTTATTCAAAGTTTTATGAATTGCAATCTGATATAGCAAAGCCAGATGCAAAGAGCGCCCCCCCTTCTTCCCACCACCACCACAAAAAAAAAACAATTTTTTAAAAGCATGCAATGATTTTTAGGCTTTTAGGTAATTGTTTACTAAATTCGCCCCTCCAGAAGTTTTCTTTTCCAAAACCCCTTTGTAGTTCGTCTACTTAGTATAGTCACAGGAGAACTCCATGTATTCTGAACTTTTCCGGTATTTTCCACTATACTTTCAAGTTCCGTCTGTTGTGTACTCATGATTCTATAGTTTTGCAGGTCAATGAGTTGATGTCTGCTGCTCAACAATATCGAGGTTTTCTTAGTGAAGGCGCGCCAGAGGATGAGGCTCCGCTAGAGAAATTGCAAGATAGTCACGATATGTAAGTGTGGAAGATGAACTACTTTTTGCTAAGAGTCTTGCTGTTGCTACTATAATGAATACACGGTGATTTTTGTTCTCTATGCTACCTTCAGGAACATATTTAGATGATTAGGCTTAAATAAAATCCGTATTCATAGAATATGATGATTAGGCTTTTCATTCACGTAGGTTCGAAAAAGCAAGGAAAGAATTGACTAAGACTCTGGATTTACCAACAGTGGATGAGTTGGGATTCTCTAAAAGACACGTTCGATGCTTGCAGGTAAACTTTTGAGACTATTTTTACCGAACCAAAATCAATCTTTTACCAATCCGTTTCTCTACTATTGTCTATCATGATCAGTAAGTTTTATCCGACTAACAGATAGCTGAAGTTCTGAACACAATGAAAGATCTAATCACTTTCAGCCAGGACAAGAATCTCGGACCAATAGGTATGCACACGCCTACTGCTGGAGTCGTTTACATTTACCGGCATTTGATTCATAGAAAGTTTTCCTTTATTAATGTTCAATGACAACTTTGGTTCCATGTAGAAAGCTTAAGTGCTTATCCTTGCCACGGCAACGTTAGAGAAACCCGAGGAACCCACGGAAGTATCAAGAATGACAGGGAGCAAGAAACATCTCAACAGGGTAGTATTCTGAGTGTGCTGAGTAACGAAAATAGATCAACAGCGAGGAATGTAGGTATTGATAGCCACTTCAATGATACTAGTACAACCGGTGATAGAGTTGTTTGCAACTCTAGACCTGGGGAGATGGAGGTATTGATGTCTAATTATTACCAGAAAGTATTAAGGGAAAGTGCGTTTAACCCAAGAGCAACTATTATAAAGCCGGATCATTCGTACTTGATGGACACTTCTAGCCAGAGAGCCATATCTTCATCGTTTCAAGGTCAGCAGTCTTCAAGACCTCGACTTTTTCAGAATTCACTTCTCACTCGCTTGCCAAATTCACTATCTTCTGAAGCCAGCAAGAATGCACAGCAGCAGATGACCGTTAGATTACTTCAGAACGCGCTTAGAAAACAGAATGAACAAGCCTTCCGCGAAACCAATGAAAATATTTCCAGGGGCATAAATATACTGAATAATGGATCAGTTCTTGGCAAAGTCCTTGGAAATGCAGAAAGCTTTAAGGCTACCAACATCGGAGTTAATCACGATAAAGCCATGCTGGGATTCCAACTGCCTGAAAAGTCTTCGCGGTATGCTTGAACAGTTCTCTAATAATGAATTCTAGGTCATGTAGGGAATTTGACTGTTTTGTCATGGATGATATATTTTGTGTAGTTGGTCATCTCTTTTTTGGTCCTAGATATGTTATAGACAAATGTAGTTGGTTGTCATTTACTTCTTCAATCTCTATACATATCTTGTGACTTTTAGTGATTCTCTTGCAATTTCTGTTTTCAACTTCGCTTCTGAGTGTCATGAACTCTAGCTTATGTTACCTAATCTAGCTTGTGATACTTGTTGCTAGTCTCAAATCCAGATAAATCCAGATAGAGAGAGTTGTTATAAAACTTGTAATGGCCGACCTAAAATTTAGTCGCAATTCATGATATGAACCAATCTAAATCAAGCAAACGTAATATTTTCCATGAATTAATAGTCAAATAGGTCATTAACAATTTAGCCACTTTCATATTTTTTAGCAAAATTTAACTTTTTTTGGTCACCAATGTTTTTACGGACAGTCAGTTTGGCCATTCCGTCCAAAACTTTGAAAAAAATCGTTAAAATTAATGACATTGCCAAATGTCTCTCATAATCTCTCTATTTGAAGGGTATACGTTGATGACCTATTTTACTATTAATTCTCTTTTCCATAGTCCATTTAGCCAACCTTAATTAGTTGGGACTAAAACTTAGTTCTTATCGTCTTAATGGTTCTCTTGGCAACCTTAATTATTTGTCTTAAAACAGCAGTTGTTTCATCCACAATACATATCTTAGGCAAATCATACTTCATTGGATTGGAGCAAAAGTTTACAAAACATAATGTAAAAAAAAGCTCACTCCCAGTAATAACAGGAACAAGGCCGATATAACGATATACACAAAGCAACCTACATCTCGAATGGTCTAAATCTATATCCTACAAGAGATTAAACGCGATTAAAAGTTCTTTAACCTCTCTCTAAACTCACTAGGATATACAAATACTGAATCGACACAAAGACCGCCTTTTGTGTGTGTACAATCGATCTGTGTCATAGAGAATTTAACTTTTGTTGGTTTACTTGCATTGGCAACGACGAAATCTCCCATGTGATAGTAAGTCCATTTTCCGGGCTCGGTCAAGTAACACTGAGTCGTTGCTTGCTGACCCTCTGAGGTCGAAAGCTGGAACTGTACTGGTTTTATATCCCAACCATGGACATGCTCGGCGCTACAAGCACGTCGGCCAAATCGCTTGCACGTTCGTCCTAATTGCAGTCTGAAGAACAAGCTATACGATCCTGCTGGAAAGGGAAACTCGACTTCCCCATCAACTTCAAACCACCATATTTGCTGAAGGTACGCAATGGAGCCAAATCTACACGAAAATATAGAAATAGATTCAGCTAGAGCACACGAGAAAACTGTATTACTAAATCAATGGCCGGTAGAGAGAACAATGAAACGCGGTTTCCTTGCCAAAGGTAACTAGATACTAACATGAGATACACATATCTACTCTTCTTACTACGGAAAAATACTTAAAACACGGATTCTTCTAAAGAAACACCAAAGACTTGAATCAAACGCATTTCAAAACCGAATGAACTAAGTTCAAACTTCAGGTTTAAAGAACATAACAAATAGGGAATCGCACGAGGCCAAAATAAATATAGCAGAGGACCGTTTTCTGGGAGGATACACACATCAAGAACACACAAATTTCTATTGCCAATTCAACTAAACCAACAAAGAACAAAATGTTCGCCTCCTCACCTAGATTCATCGGTCGGCATACGGCTCCAGTATCTCCGATCATCTATTCCAGTGATTGCCAATCCACTAGAGGAAATCGACAAACAAACTTTTCCAGAACGTTTATCCAACCAAACTTTCTGCAAAGAAAAATCCAACAAAACTACATTAACCATTAAGATCAACAGACAAATCACAAAGCTTTCAACAAAAGCCAAATATTTAAACACCAATACCCACCCACCAAAACAAAATCCAAACTTTGACCAAAATTTCTATCCATTAGGCAAGATTATCCAAAAATCCCTAATTGTTATCATTTCCAATAGAATCAAAATTTATGGAAAAAAAGGCCTCTAACATGGCTCTTTAGCCCCAAAATCTACCAATTTAAAGCAAATCCAAAAAACCCCATAAAAATTTGAGATCAACCAATGAATGATAAAGCTTTCAGTTGAAAATATACAACCAAATTTTTTCCAAAACCCTATTCATTAGGCAAGAATATCTATAAATCCCTAAAAAAAATTACTCTTTACATGATAAAAAGAACTAATTTTTATCATTTCTAAAAGAATCCCGTATAGGTAATAGCCATTAAAATCTATGAAAAAAACCCCCAACATTCTTCTTTAACAAAAAAATTCCCAATTGAAAGCAGTAACTTTTGCTTTTAATTAGGACCAGAAAAACAAATCCAAATCTCTATGTATCAAGCAAATTCAACAGAATTTAACACGCGAATTTATTCGGTAACAAATATGCCTACGAAAGGGAAAAAAGATCCAACCTTTGTGCCACCATCAAAACAATTAGGCCTACAAAGCTTGGAATAGATATCCCTTTTACACAAATTATTACAAATCTTATTGCTTTGATCATCATCATTATCATCATAATCAAGAAAAACCCTTTGAATAACAGAAGCATAATTTGGAGGCAACTTAGATTCCCAAACAAAATCAGCAGATGAAGCACCTCTAAAAGCCCTATTCATCATAGATAATTTACATATCTCAGGTGGGTCTAAATAAGCCAAAACAGATGCTACACAACTTTCAGGCAAATCTCCTAGCCCTGGATTTGCTGGTGGAGCCATTGAAGAACTTGTAGGTGAAATCAATAAGGAAAAAGAAGTACCCATATCCTTAATTTCCAAGAATTTCTCTTTCTAATTAGCTATTTTTCTCTTCCTTAATTCTTTTTTTTGTGAATTGAAATGGCGCAATAGATTCTTGGATGGTGTACGTATAGAGAGAGAAAGATTGATGATATGTGTTTTATTTACACATATGAACGCTTATATATTAGTATCAAATTAGTTGATTTGTTTATACTTGCAAAATATCTGTATAATATCAAATCAGTTGATTTAACACTTGAATTTTGTTGAAAAAATAACAGTTTTTCAGAAAAAAAAATAATAACAAAGATAGCAACAGGTTCTTAACCGTCCCGGCTCCTATGCTGAACAGAAAACGTTCAGTATATGCGAGTCAAACACTCAGCCAGTTGGATGCATGACTTTTGATCAACACGGTGTGCAGCAGAGGGGTATTTTTGGGTTGAAAGAAATTTGTTTTGTTGGCGCCAACAAAGCATCACGTCCACCGCAAAACATCACGTCCCCATTTTCTCTGTCTTACTTTTTTATTTGGAAGAAGATATATGAATATGACAATCGCTGAAAGAACTCTCATTCCAAAAATCTCACTTTTCATCTATTTCATTCTCTCAAGTTACGCAGACTTTAAAAAAAAATCTCCTACGAAGAAGATTGCAAATGGAAGAAAGTCAAGCCTACGAAGAAGGAAGCGCTAGTAAGGTTGAATGGCAAAGTTTTAGGGATTTTCTTGGGAAGAACGTGACTTACGATGGCCAAACAAGTTCTCATGAAGAAAATGGTTTAGTTGGAGATCTAGGCATAAGTAAAAAACTTGTGTCTCGAAGAAATTATTTTAGTCACTAGTGATAATGATGATATTGATACAAGAGACGACTAAAAAGAAACGAAGCATACTGATTATTATTGACCACGAAGATGGCGATGGTGAGTTGTTTCATTAATGAAAATGTTGTATCATGTTCTTTTCTTTCTTGTTTCATTATGGAGAACGCATGTTCCTCGACGAGGGAAACGCATGTTCTCTTATTCGAAAACACATAAAATTGTACTCACGTAATAGTCGCAGTGCGGGAGCTTAGGGAAGAAGAACAGGATAACCAGGAAAGACCGGACATTTGACAATTCAGAGCATGATGGTAAGACATTGAATATAAAAACACGTGTTTTATTACTTAGAACACGCGTTGTCTTACAAGGAAATATCTGTTCCCTGTCAGGGAACGCACCTGCTCTTGTTCAGAACGCATGTTCCCTGATAGAGAACGCATGTTCCCTGACAGGGAACGCACCTTCTCTTGTTCAGAACGCATGTTCCCACGACGAGGGAACGCACCCTTTTCTTGTTCGAAACGCATGTTCCCTGTCAGAGAACGCATGTTCCCTGTCAGAGAACGCATGTTCTATTGTCAAGAACGCATGTTCTCTTATACTAACAAACATACTTTTACAGGTAATGCCGACTATTATAGCACAATTGATCTGAAGCCCAAGGAGTTCACTACAGAAATTGAGTTCAGAGATTTTTACCTTGATTATGCTCATAACTTAGGGTTTGGCATTAGAAAAAGTTATAGTAAGACCTTACGTAGAAATAAGGAGCAGGTTGGTTACTCGAAATACGTTTGTAATAAAGAGGGATTCAGGGAAAGGAAGTATTTATGATCCCAAGAACAATGAGAAATGCCCGAAACCCACGTAGAAGCTAGCAAATTATTGGCCGCATAAGCGAGTTTGAGGAGCGGACGGGTTGTACGGCTAAGCTAGCTGTGAAATTTAATCAACAAAGACGTGTATTTGTAGTTAGTACTTGGGTTAAGGAGCATAATCATTCCCTTCATCAAAAAAATTTTGCTCATTTGTTAAGATCGAATCGTCAAGTGACGAATCTTCATGGAATTGTTGCTGAGATGAATGATAGTCTTTGAGGGTGCCACTAAAGTCTTCTTACACTATAATGTCACGACAAGCGAGGGGGCAATGAAAGTCTCGGATTTATAAAGGTTGATTTAAAGAATCACTGTGTAGGAGGCGTCAAAAGTCGATGGAACTCGGAGAAGGAGCGCTCTACTTGAGCATTTCGGCGTGAGGCATACTTGAATCCTTCGTTTTACTACGATATTGAAATGGGATTTGCGATGAAAAAAATTGCTAATATTTTTTTGGGCGAGATGGATTAATGAAGATGGACTATGGTTACTTTGGCGATGTAGTGACCTTTGATACAACATCTAGGGACCAACAACAATTTCGGACCCATAGGTATTATGAATACATTTTCAATGGTAGAGAACACTTGTTATCAAAGCGGAGACAACGTGGTCTCTTTTGAGAACAAGTGTTATCTACCATTTAACACGTTCTATGCCAGTGAACATGTATTCTTTGTCAGGGAACATGCGTTCTGAACAAGGAATGTGCGTTCCCTGTCAGGGAACATGCGTTCTTTGTCAGGGAACATGCGTTCTAAACAAGAGAATGTGCGTTCCCTGTCAGGGCACATGCGTTCTTTGTCAGGGAACATGAGGTGCGTTCCCTGTCAGGGAACATGCGTTCTGAACAAGAGAATGTGCGTTCCCTGTCAGGGAACATGCGTTCTGAACAAGAGAATGTGCGTTCCATGTCAGGGCACATGCGTTCTTTGTCAGGGAACATGCTTTCTAAACAAGAGAAGGTGCGTTCCCTGTCAGGGAACATGCGTTCTGAACAAGAGATGGTGCGTTATCTGCGTTATTGTCAATAACATAGATGGTTCCTTTTTCACCAAGCAATTTTTTTTTGATTTCTGGTATCTGTTTGTTGGTTTCAACAATCACTACGAGTCGTGCATATTTGAGGTGACACTCTGCTATATGATGAGACAATTCCTTCGTTCAAATGGTTATTCAAGTCATTTTTTGAAATGCATGTGCGGGAAAGCCCCTAAATCTTTTTTACCGAGCCGGGATGCCCATGATAGCGAGCTGCTGATAAAAGCTGAGTTCCCTAATTCTTTCCATGGCCTCTGCGCATGGCACATTAAGGAAAATGCCGTCAAGAACTCGAGCTCGATGTGGATTTGCAGAGGTCGGGAGAGCATTTTTTAATGCAATGTATAATGTCGATGATGAAAATGAGTTCGACCACGTGTGGGCTGAGCTCGAAAAGGAGTGCATTATTAAGGATAATTACGAAAAAGAAGATGTGGTTCATTCGTGGGTCAAAAAGGATTCATGGGTTTCGAGAACAATGGTCATCCGCTCTGGGTTTGCAAACATTTCACTGCTGGCATTCGATCAACCCGATTAAGCGAGTCGAATAACGGTGTCCTTAGAGGATATCTAAAAGCGAGACCACAATCTTGTCCGAGTTTTTCACGCACTTCAACGAGGATGTTGAATGATAAAGCGATCTGTTGAATTTGGAAGAAACTTTGAATGTATGAACAAGTTGCTTGAACAACAATACCCCGCATAGCCCGCAGCGATAGTGCGACCACACATTATACGCCAAATGTTTTCGTGATGTGGCGAGAGCAGGTATTGTTGTCTTGACATGAGCGCGTGTTCTCCCCGTCGAGAACACACGTTCTCTTTAAGGAAAGAATGTTGTCTTGAAGCATGTTCTCTTGATGTTATCTTGACGAGCGGACGTTTCGGGTCTAAAAAACGCTGCGTTCTACGAACCCGAAAGCGCACGTTACGGTATAAAGAAACGGACGTTACGGTCTAAAGAAACGCACGTTCTCTTCACAGAAACGCATGTTACATTTATTATAATCCCTGTTTGCTTGTGTCGGTATCACCCTGATCAATGGAGTACTTGATAGATCCATGTCACGGGAAAAATGACGGTGGGAAATATGCATACCCAGAGTGTACTGAGGGACGTTTATCTTTACGGTGAGAGAGGCAAAGCTAGATGAGAGAATTGTGATGGTTGATCCCAGACAAGCGTAATTATCGAATGCGAATGTAGACTTTTTGAAATCTCTGGGTTTGCACTGTCGCCATTGCCTTAGAGTTATGGAACTCCTAGGCTCTTGCGGAGGAGTGCACATAAAATTTAGAGTGTTGCCTCCACACTACCTGATGAATAGGTGGACAAAAAATGTGAAGAATGGTGTCGACTTAGTTTGTCGTAACGGTGGTAGGAAAGCACCTCTCGAATATAGCGACACGCTATCGGCAAATGTGTGGAAAGATGGTATCGTTGGTAACAATCGCATGTGGCAGCGATCTCTGCTTATGAGTTTGTGGATCGGTCGTTTGATGATTTGTGCAAGAGTGTCAATCGATGCTCGATGCGATTGAATCCACACGTATAACTACAAATGACGGTAAGGTTAATTTTATTCGAGTATGTACTCAACTTATTTTTTTACCGACCTTGAGTGGATTAACAACTTTTTTTTTAATAATTATTTATGTAGAATGTACTCAAACAGTGGGTGACAGTGGAGTTGAACGTTCGAGGATCGAGTTGAAAAAAGCGTCCGGACCCGAATAGATCCAGGGAAGAGGTTAAAGAGAATTGTAGAGATTAAAAAGACAAAAGGCACGGGCTAAGTATATTAAGAAAATGCAACAAGACGCATTGGAAGAAACCACTAGACTAGCATCTGTAATATTGTTACGAACACACGGTGTTAAGCCATTTTTGTCATCTACTTACCTTTTGAAGAAACCATTTAAACTAGCATTTTAATAGTGGCGAGAACGCGTGTTCTCATGTCAACCAAAATGTTACGGAAGTAAGAACGCATGATCGATAATAAGAACATGCACTCCTAGATCAAGCAGCGCGTTACGGTATCGAGAACGCAGCGTTCTCTTGTCACCTATTCATGTCCCACAAAGTTATTTGCATGGAACATAATATCATTACTGTACAATTCGTTTGCATAAATATAATGTTGAAACGAATCTGATAATAATAACATGTTTTCCTAGGCAAGAAAGTATATCCTCTTGAATAGAACACACGTTCTGGTTTAAAGAACGCACGTTCTGGTTTCAAGAACGCACGTTCTGGTATCGAGAACGCACGTTCTGGTATCGAGAACGCACGTCCTCTTGTAAATAATGCGTGTCCCACAAAGTTATTTGCATATGGAACATAATATCATTAATGTACAATTGGTTTGCAAAAATATAATGTTCAAACGAAGCGTTCAAATTAGCAAAAATGTTCATTCATTTCGAGCATTATACCTAAGGGCATTTTCCAGAAGTTCTCCTGCTATTTTTGTTCGACGGGTGTCCCCAAAATCGCGAGCCACCGACTTCTTTCTCAAGCTGGATCATATGTGATGCCAGTGGTCCAAAGTGGAAAATATTTTTTGCGGAATATGCCCTTCCCAATGCTCCATCGCGTTGCAGACACACACACCACAACAGTTCTTATCATCAGAAGGTTGGATGGGAACCTGGCCGTGTTTGATTTTAAAACCTTTGAAGTTGTACTTTGACTTTAAATTTTTCCTGAGCCAGGCCGCCAACCCTGCTAAAACAACTTGACCCAGAGGAATGTACTTGGCCTTGTTTACCGCGTCTTCGACAGCCAAGCTATTAAGAATATACAATTCTTTTGCTTTCAAATCCACCACATATACCCAGAAGTGGCCGCCGTAAACGATGGGGAGAAAGAACTATAGGAAAACAATGTTAGTATTAGATCATTCTTTGAAACAAAACAAGTTTTCGTATTAGTAGAAAACGCATTCAATAAAAGAGACCACATGTTCTGAGAAATGTAACCTTACCAAGTCAACACTTGTCGGATCCCATCTGCCATTTTCCTTTGGCAGATAATCAATGCCGGCAATCACCTGGTCTTCGACAAACATGCCCATTTCAGGTCCTTTTGGCAAAGGATGACCAGCCATTCTTCCTTCCCATATCCCTGCCGCGTAACTCTGCACAAATACAATTATATACCAACATCAATCATTTATTTTGTTGACTGACATAAATCAATTCAGAATACCCAGATATACCGATATAATGGTTGTAAACCAAAATTTCTTCATTTGCCCATTGGTAGCCTGGATTTCTTCAACATTAAGGATATGGGCTAAGGCATTAACCACATCATCAACAATTTCCTCTCCAGGCATACAAGTCCGCATATCTTTCCTCCGCAAAAGGCCGCACGAAAAATCAAACAAGACAGCTTCTCTGAATAAAAAACAAACATTTCAAAGAACAATAACGCACGTTCTAAACACAAGAACGCACGTTCTAAACACAAGAATGCACGTTCTAAACATAAGAACGCACGTTCTAATCACAAGAACGCACATTCTCAACCGAGAACGCATGTTCTCTTGACCAGAAAGCATATTCTCTAATCAAAAAAGTTAATTGAACTTACGGATCTTCCGCAATCCAAGCATATTCAACAAGCGCAATCTCATTCTTCTTCAAAGACTGATCATCTTTATTATGTGTAATGAAAGGAGAATTCAGAATGGCTCTGTTGGGCTTTACTTGCCTCTTGCCCTTGACCAATTTGACAGAGCTAGGGCCACCAGAACTGCTGTCCAATTCTGAACGGACATTAATTGGAATTATGGTAACACAAGTTGCTGGTGTCTCCTCACACTCCTCTCTCTCAACCTGGGCAGGCTCCTCAACGACAGTATTCCTGACAGATTGTGCAGGAGTCTCTTCATTCACCTCGTCCGCCTCAATATTTTTAGCTCGGTCAGGGGCCTGGGTTTGCAAATTTTGCATCACCTCCTCCCCTTGTCCCAAAAGCATGACCTCCTCCCACTTGTCCCCAAAACATGACCTCCTCCCCTTCATCCTGGTAATAGTCAACTACCTCACGAATAACCTCATCGGGTCCTTTCCTGACCAGGAATTGGGCTATGTCGGTTTCTTCAGCATTGAAATCTGTTTCCCTAGCCTCATCTACCGTCAACTCAACCTCCATAGCGTCCCCAGATTCATCATCACTAATCCCGAACCCTCGTCCTCTTACGGGCATGGCGAGCCCTTTTCACGACCCTGAGGCCACTGCCCAGTGGGACCTCATCGTCGGATTCCATCAAAAATTCTTCATTAACAACACCCCCTTAAAGAGCTGATTTCTTGTTTACTTCAACGAGCATACTTCTCCCGACCGCGATTTCCTTGTTCAACCTCCTTCGCTGAGCCAGAAGGTCTTTAAACTTTTGTTGTTTCTCTCTCTCTTCACCACTTGCCAGAAACATACCTTCCCCAGCATTTTTAAACTTCCCGTCGGGGAAAACAACACTAAAGACACTTTTCATTTTTGACTTATCCCAAAGAGTACAACTTGGGCCATCAACATGGAGATGATTTCCAGAGAAGAAATCCAAAGAATGCACCTAACACATACAAATGGAAGTGGTGAGGGGAAAAAAATATGTTGTCAACACAAGCACGTATGTTATCTTGAATAGAACGCATGTTACGGTATTAAGAACGCATGTTCCCTCGAAAGAGAAACGCACGTCTCGATTATCAAGAACGCATGTTCCCGCACAGAGAACGCATGTTCTCCTAAAAACACGTGTTCCATGACAAGAACGCATGTTCTCCTAAAAACACGTGTTCCATGACAAGAACTCATGTTCTCTCTACAAGAACGCATGTTCTGGTATCAAGAACACGTGTTCCATGATCAGAACGCATGTTCTCATGAAAAGAACGCATGTTCTCTCTACCAGAACGCATGTTCTATTCACCAAAACGCATGTTCTAATAAAACAACGTGTACTCTATCGCCCATACCGTTAGGAAATGCATGTCGGCGAGAATCCCGTACGTTAGCGATTCTGGCGAGCGCCTTTGGATGGTAGAATGCAAGAGACTCATGCACAAAATCAACAATAAATTCGACCCGATTGTACTCTTTGAATTGTTCAAACAGCATTGCATATCTCACACTAACCATTCTTCTACCTTTTGCAATGAACAGACGGCTAAAGACGTATAGCCAGTATAAAGAAACCCATCTCTTAGGGTTCATGTTGTCTTGTGTCCTAAGGAAAGTGTACACAATGTCCTCATCGATATAGCCACTTATTGGAACAAAGCTATCTTCAAAAAATCATCGGAAAACTTCTTCACCTTCTCATGGGGAAAAGGGTTTCAAGATTTTTATGCCCGGTACGGCTTTATGCCCCATAGGCACTCCATACACTCTCTCGCACGTCTTACGCAGTAATGGGCGAGTGCATGCCCGTCTCCCAGTCGGATGCATCTTTCGGATGCATCATAGTTAGTAACGGCATATTTCAAACTAAGCTTCGTGTGAGCTAGGAGAGTTTAACTCTGAGTAAACCCTATAAGTCCCAGGCATCCTTCAAAAGTTGTAACTTTTTTATACTGCTCTTCATCTCCCCAAAGCACCACTTTCATTTAAAGCCATGAGTTTCGATGTAGAACATAGAAATTCCCATTTTTGGCGCTTCGACGTATCGTCGGATGTAATTTGTACTTGATCATCCTTTTAGAATATGTGTTCTTGCAAAGAGAATATGTGTTCTTTGAAGAGAGAATTGGAGAATATGTGTTCTTTAGACGAAGAAGATGAAGTTCTTTTTGCTTTTCAAGCCGTTTTCTTAAAGAGAGAATGTGTGTTCTTGCAGAGAGAATGTGTGTTCTTTAGACGAAGAAGACGAAGTATTTTTGCTTTTCCAGCCGTTTTCTCAGACCTCGGGAACCCAAACGATTTGACGGTGGCGTGTTCTATTTTCTTTACGTTTTTTTTATTTGTGAATTTACGCATGTACCCTTTTACCTTCTTTTAAATCTCAGCCGTTGTTTCAGGCCAGAAGCGAATTAACGGTTGGATCATGTGTCCCGCACGTACTGAATTAAAGGCGTTCAGCACGAGAGCCGGACTGGTTCTTAACGAATTAATTGCCATTTGGGTCATCAACGTTTTTACAAACCGCCAGGTTCATCACTTTTGAATTTTTTTAACTTTTTGGGTCACCAACATATTTACAAACCGCCAAAATTATCATTCCGTCTAAAATTTATACAAAAACCGTCAAAATGGATGACTTTCTATGAACAGTGCTTCATCTTCTTCATTGCTAAAGGGCAAAATTGGAAAAAATCCAAAAGCAAGAATACCATCTTCAAAAATCAAGAACACCATTTTCAAAAATCAAACCCATCTTCATTCCCATTCTTCTCCTCCACCACCACCACCACCACCACCACCATAGAGCTTCAAATTCATCACCAATAACCGAGAAAAATCGAAAAAGAAGTCCGATTTTTTTTTTTTTTTTGCCCCAAAAGCTGCGATTTTTTGGCTATTTTTGAAGACTTCGAAGCTCTCATCAAGGATTTATCTTCTTTATGATGTTGGGATGGTGTTCCAAAGGTCGAATTTGAAGGTATTTGCTGGGTTTTTTGCGATTTTTGAAGAAAAATCACCAAAAAATCGCAGCTTTTGGGGCAGAAAAAAATGGCAGACCATTTTTTTTATATATGTGTGTGTGTGTGTGTGTGTGTGTGTGATCTAACAAAAAAAAAATCTCAAGGATACATAATTTTTTTCTTCTATTTGAGACCTAAAAAATATCTTCCTTTTTTTTTTTTTTGAATTGATCGCTAATTCAATGTGTTATTTCATTTTCATTTTTTTCATTTATATTGAGGAAAAAACAATTACTTTTAGCAGGTCAACAGTATATAATAGTCAAGAATGTTTCAATTTAAAAGAAAAAAGAAAAATCAAATCAATATGTCAAATTACTTTAAATTAGTTTGCAGCCTTGTAAAATGTTTTCATAAATTTTCTACTCTTATAAAAAAATTGGTCGAAGAGAAACATAAATAATTATTATTAATGATATTAGAAACTAATGTAATAGTAGAAATTCGAAATATCTCCAAACCCAAAGTATATCCAAAACTTTTTTTTTGAAATAAAAAGTATCTCCAAAACTAAGACAGGAAATAAGAGGGTCATAGAATGTAAGTCATTTAGTTATGGACATAGTCCGATTGACTTTGTGGTACAGACTGTCCACAACATTACAAGATGAAAAATATATTGTTTATATAAAATATTTTAAAAATATATTGTCTATATAAAATATGTAAAAAATGGTTAATTAAACATTTTTTTTAAAAAAAAAGTAAGGTGAAATTTTGAGTTGTCCAATCTTGGAAGTAAAGGGAGGAAACCCATGCAATTGGTTTCTTAATTACCATTCATGGCCAAACCCTAAAAGGAAGACATGAAAGTTTTCACCTCCAATGATGGAAATTCAACTCTTCAACTTGGTACAGTCAAAAATCTTCAACTCTTGCCAATACTTATCTAGAACAAGAACAAGAACAAGAACAAAAAGTGTGACTCTCTCAAATAAGTACAATTAATGTTTGATGAATTAATTTCCCCCTCAAAGACAAAGACAAAATTGTTTGTTTTCAAATGAATGATGAATGAGACTTTGCTTGGAGTCCCTCTCTAGATAGGTTGGAATCTTCTAAGCCTATCAAAATCCATCAATAAATAAATATCCTGGGAATTGGCTAGCGGTTTTGCAATACTAATTAATTAATTTAATTGGGTTTGTTCATACCTGTTATAATTTAATAGAATGTAAGTTAGATAAAGTCAATTAGGGTTTAGGAATATATTGGCTATATGAAAAGGGTATAAAAAAGAATAGTTTAATGAATAATTGGGATAATTTCCATAGTGATTTAAAGACTAATGAAGATTCAACTACAAAGAGAGATTTGAATAAAATATTACTTGGAGATTAATTACTACTTTATATATCACTTTATATGGCTAAAGATCAAATGTCAAGCCAACATATATGACTATACATACATTTGATCAAACAAACAAAAAACATATGACTATACATTAGCAACTAACCTAATCACAAGTCATCATATAAGCTTGCAAGAACTTTAAAAATTGAGAATATTGGTTTAAAAAAGCATACATTAAAATATTATTCATGGTCAAAGAACCAATCAAAGGTTCCTTAGCCCAGTGAGGTAAGGGCCTGCCCACGACCATGAGGTCGTGGTTTCGATACCCTCCCCTATACAATGGGACAAGCTTTAATTATCTCCCTTTCTAAGGCTATCTTCTCCTATTGTGAGGCGCTTCTCTCTCCCTTTATGAGGTAACCGCGTATCCGAGCTTAAAAAAAAATGGTCGAAGAACCAAAAGACGTTTAGTTTGAAAGATTATATTATTGTTGGGGGCACTTTCGGCACCCGCAATAGAGTAAATAAATGATTTTATTAGATTGAGCTTAATAATGGCTTACCAGAACACACATTATTTTTGGATGATTATGTTGTTATAAAAATATTAGGACACCTTTAAAAATAATAAATAAGGAAAATACCAGGTCGGTGCTAGGTTGTATGGGTAGTATGTCAGCAGTATGAGTTGTTAGGTGTCTCTCCCGTTATATTATTTAAAAAGAAAAGTTTTCATTTTCAAAATCAAATACATGACTACTATACTAGTAAATACATGGCAAGAGACAGTGATACAGTTAGTTGTTACTATTTTACTTCTCATTTTGTGTCTTTTTTTTTCACTAATAAAAAAAGACATGATTAATTTTTTAATTAAAAAATTTATAATCTAAAAAAATAGTAAAATTCGTATAAAAAAATAAATAATTAATAATTATCTATTCGTGAAATAATGAAAAACGGATATATTACGGGGATAAACATTGTTTTTGCCCACCAGAAGTGTGAAATATTATTTAGTGATGATACGGCGACGGAGTCGACGGTCGACCATATAACGTGGTCTCCATAGTCATTGTACACGTGGTTTATTTGATATTATTGTAATGGTATGCTTTCAATATATATAAAGTTCTAAATAGAAGGGAAAAAATCATTCTCAAAAAAAAAGAAAAAAAAAGAAGAAGAAAATGAGAAAAGAAATAGGAGGTTACCTATGATATATGGGCCGCCACATTTGTCGTTTTGTTCTTAATCGGGTCGGACAAAATTAGTATGCCAACAAATCAAATTGACGTATTGAATGAAGCCCCTCTCAGGAATCGGATAGCCAAGTAGGTAATACTTTCTTCACTTGGGGCTTAGGTTCCAAGTTCGATTCTTATATCTCCATTCTTAGGGCAATAATATTCTCCCTTCTTAGAGCAAGTCCTCCTCCTCTGGTGAGGCTAGGCAATTCCTCCTCTGGTGAGGCAATACCCTCCCCAGGCATGGGACGTGCGCTACTAATCTCCCTGCAGAGTGACTGCCATTGCTCTACCCTTCGGGGTTCCGCCCTCGGGAGTTCAAAAAGAATGAAGTCCCTCTCACCAATAATAATAATAATAATAAATAAATAAATTGAATAAATCCCAAACATGGTGAGCACAGGAAGGGAAAGGGAAAATAGCGAATTTCAAAATATCTTAGGACACACATATTGTCACGTACCGAGCCCGCAGACCCACAACGTAACACATAGACATGATAATACTAACGACCATCTACCTGATAACCGAACTCCTTATATCAAAATAGATATCTGAAATAATCGAAAGTACTTAACCCATGTTATATAACACTTAATCTTTACTTACTTATCTAGTGTGAAATGAAGTATCACACATATGGCTACCATTACAAACTTAGATGCAGCTGTTTTAGCAGTATATATGGTCTTTTAGTGACTGGTGTTTTGGTCGCATATTTTATTTAAATTGGTTTTTGAATTGAAAATTTTTCGTTTTAAAAAAAATAAAAATAAATTATTTGTAAAAAAAAAATTGTCAAACTCAAAGTGAAGTAAGGGCTATGAAAATATATAATTAGAGCATTATAAGCGGGGGCGGAAGATGGAGGAATCCTTGGAGGTCAAATTATAACGTACATTTTTTTAAAGAATTCTTAAAAGGCCATATTATAATTATAATGTACGTTTTTTTTTTCTCTTGAAGAGAGGGGCAGGGACGAAGGTAGGATTTTGGCGTTGGGGCGAAAACTGCAACAATATGCCGAACTATATATAAAAATTACAAAAACAATTGTTGGGGGCGAATTTAATAAAATATTTCGAACTACATATAAAATTTACTACATCTAGTAGTATTTTTAGAAATCTCGGAAGCGACTACTACCTCCGTCCCCTTCGGTCTTCGTACCTGGTGGGGGTGGGGGGGGGGGTGCAATCAGTGCCTATTTGCCTCTGGTTATAAGGACATATCATATTTTGGAGACGGAAGCTAAGGTCAAGAAGAAAATTCAACTCAAATCTTGAATTTCTGAGAAATTAGTTATGAATTTCGTTATTGAGAAAAATAAAAGAAAGTGTAAGAAGTTAAAATTGACAGTGCTTACAAATATTTTGTTCTGACGTGACATGATGAAAGTATACCAAACCATGTCTTAATGCTACTAATTCGAATTTTATCATCGTCACTAACTATATGAGATACTATTCGAATTTTATTCTAACTTCTGAAGTTAGAGAATTGATCCCCGCTTGTGTATGAAGCCATTATTTTTGGCTAGTATTTTACTTTCGTAGACCAACTCAGTACGAATGAAAATTAGTCTGATATTAACTCTTAAAGATCAAAATTAGCTAGAACACCTCGTGGCCAGATAAAAAAAAAGTGAACCAATACAAAAATGAAAGAGATTTTAAAGTTTAAGGAACATACATATTTACACGTGTTTTGTAGCTATTTTCTCCAAAATACATCAATTGATAATGAAACCTCCAACTTGGGCAACAAAAGGAGAAATAGAAGATTATTTGGGCAATTAGGAGTTGTCATATAGGTTGCAACTTGCACTTTGTTTGTGACCTAAACGTAAACCAACAAACTATAATGTACATTTTATTAAATTCTCAAGAGGTCAAACTATAATGTACGTTTTTTTTTCCTTCTCTCTTGGAGAGGGAGCGCAATGTCAATGTCTATTCGCCTCTGGTTATAAGAACATACTATCATATTTTGGACACGAGAAGTTAATTTCAAGAAGAAAATTCTACTCAAATCTTGCATTTCTAAGAAACTAATTATGATTTTTGTTATTGAAAAAATAGAAGAAAGTGTAAGAAGTTAAAATTGGCAGTGCTAAAAACACTTTGTTCTTTAAATATATATTATATATTCAAGAAAAAAAACACCTAATAAATGATAAGTAATACATTTAAAATGAAGTGGTCATAACGAGCTAAGGTGTTCTTTTTTTCTTTAAAAGAAGAAAAATAATTATTAATATTCGGACAAGAGACAAGAAGGTCTCGAACTTGTAATCTATTATGATATGTAAAAAATACCATATAAACTGCACTAATCTTTCTTAACGAGTCTCAAGTGACAACAAATTCTACTCATATGGCTATACTTTTGTTGGTACATATTTTTGTTTCTCAAATCATCATCATGAACTATTTACAAAATATAGGGTGGAAAAAGAAAACAAAAAACAAAAAACATCATCACGAACCAATGTCACGTAATCTTATACTAAGTAGTAGTGACGACAAAAATGTCATAAAGAGGGTTGAAACTTGTGATGAAAACTAATTATGGTTTTGGTTAGGAATGGTGATGTGTTTGAGGTTTCCTTAGCTTGTTGCCTTCATACTACAAAATCAGTCGGTAGAAATCTTTTATTCTCATTCGGTGTCCATATTCTCTATTCTAATAATAAGAAATTAACATGTGTTAATTTTTAAATTAAAAAATTATAACCTAAAAAAAATAGTGGAACCCGTAAGAGAAAAGTGAACACGTGGCAATTATCTATTCGTGGAGATAAGAAACAGGACACAGAATGAGGAGATATGATTTATTTTCCCTACAAAACAAATTTGAAAGTTTATCCACACTAAATTAGTATGACAATAATGAAAATAATATATACATCGAACTTTAATTACTATATATTTCAATTGAAGTTTATTTAAGTACTACTTAGTCTGTTTCGAATTGGATATCCTTTTTATTAATATTAAAGTTTTATAAGTTTCAGATAATATATATATATATATATATATAGCTTCAGAGTATAGAACAGCAAGTCAAGTGAACCAATACAAAAATGAAAGAGATTTTAATGTTTAAAGAACTTACATATTGTCAAGAGATTGGCAGCCCAGTGGGGAGCACTCTGCCTGAGACTGAGGTCCCAGGTTCGACACCCCCTCTCCGAATAAAAAAAGAAAGAAAAAAGAACTTACATATTTACATGTTTTTGTAACCATTTTTATCCAAAAATACATCAATTGATAATGAAACCTCCAACTTGGGCAACAAAAGGAGATATAGAAGATTATTTGGACAACGAGGAGTTGTCATATAGGTTGCTACTTGCACTTTGTTTGTGACCTAAAATGTAAACCAACAAACATAAATGGGATCATTTTCAAGAAAAAATAAGTGTACTATAAGAAAAAAAATAGTACTAAAGGAGGACATGGAAAATGAACTTTTACCAAGATTAAAAGCGTGGATTGAAGAATTTTATTGGTCCGACTCAGGTGCGGAACGCCTTAAGTTTAGTAGTAAGATGATTTTTTTACCATCGAATGAAAAATTTGAAAGTTGAGATTAAAGAATCACTAATCTATTCCCAACACATGTTAGACAAACATGTCTTAAACACATGACAACACTTGTTAGTTAAGAACCTAACAAACGTTGTCATGTGTTGACACATATTTTGTCTAATATGTGTTAGGAAGAGATTAATGAGTATTTTTCAAAATAATATCGATCATCAAATTTTAAATTCGACGATAAAAAATTTATGCCGCATATACTAAACAAAATGTGTTAATCGCTGGGCCCTTATACTAATTTCTTTGCAAAAGATGATGTGATTTGTTACATGGACACTTGCATTTGTCACATCATAATGGTGTGTTACACTTATACATTGTACTATTTCTTAGGACTTATTTAATTTCATATCAGTTATAATATTTTTTTGACGCTCTTAAATAGAAGAGTGTCCATTGTATCTTGCTTTTTAATTTTGAACATAGTTTTATTTATTTCGGTTATTTACTTCGGATATTAGTGCAAGTTAAGCCTATTGATGCATATTATCAAAGAGTGAGAGGTTTGATGATTAAGTATTTTTTTCATGAATTACATACATTACAAACTTAATGTATGATGTGAAACTTATAACCTTTTATTCCGGTCCTGATATGGTACTGGATACAAAAGATTCATTACATATTAAATATATTTTTGCAGTCGAATAAAAAATTTGATGTCTAGAGGTTTTGGAACGAACACCTATTGTAATTTTGTAACACTTGTTGCATAAAATAAGAGTTTACATACCTTATGCCATATGTTCATCTGAAGAAAATATCTATTGTATATAATATAACATCTGTAAAAAAAAAAAAGGTATCACTATATATACAGACACTTTTTGTTTTGCACTGTAGCCGCAAACCTTTTATTCATGAGTTTGGATATTTATGGGATCTTGAATTTGAACATACTTCGGATACTTTTGTATAAGTCTTATCTTTTCAAATTTTTAGTTTTGCAAAATGAAAGTATAATGAATTTTTTAATAAGTACAATAAAATTTTGGGCTATGAAACCTTGAATTTTTGGGCTTCCGAAAGTCCAAGTAAGGCCAGTTATAAATTTGAAGTCCATTACACAAGATAGTGTGGAGGCCATACGGAGCCCACTTCAGCCCATTTGGAGCTTCAACTGGGCTTATTATTATATTATATTTTCCTTTGCGGTAAAAATCGCATATTATATCTGTGTCCCGTTCTCTATCTTATCAATAATAATTTGTCATTTATTAATTATTTTAATTAAAAAAACTATAACCTAAAATAAATAGTGAAATTCGGGAAAAAAGTTAACAACACACAACAATTTTTTATTGATAGGATAAGAAACGAGATACAGACTGAGCGTCAAACAATCTTTTACCTTTCTTTTGTTTTCGGCTCTCTTCTTCCTGTTTATCTTTCTTATATGCTGATTGTATAAGACTAGAAAATAGACCATAACGCAGTTGACAAATTCGCTCATCTTACTTTTTATTCCTCAAGTATGTCTAAAGTAAGGTAGCAAGTTCGAGTCACTCAGACGATACCTTTCATTTATCATAGTCATCAACTACAAACAAGGCTTACATAATAAAGAATGAAAGAATCAATATCAAAAAGACCAATCTAAACAGCAAAAAACTATAATATGATACCTACAAATCTCCCTAAAACAACTGCCATAAAATGACTTATTGTCCTAACATATGACATATTTTCTTATATTTGCAACAAAGAATGAAAGAATATATGACTTTTTCCTTCTCTAACCTACAAAGAATTTTGCTATCATTTTCTATATGCGATAAACGAAAGCTAATGTAAGTATAATTAACGCGATAAATAACTTTAACCATCGCGCTGCTGAGATGAGGTGGTGGTGCCTATAACGTCGACAGATTCCCAAGCAGCCACGGTATAAAGAGGCTGATCTAACCAACTTAATGTGATTGCTGCACCATCTTCGCCTTGCTTCTCGACCTTATAACTCTCGCCGCCATTGTACATCTTTAACAGCATTTGGCTATGAAAATATTCGCGCTCCTCAATCTTCATGCACCGATAACCTCCCTGCTCCATTGCATTCCTCCACTGTCCAAAACTTTGATGCCTTTCAAACCTTTCTCGCCCTTCACAAGAGATGATGTTCCTAATTTCCCGAGCATATATTTCCTCGACTTTAGACCTGAATTGACTGTCTCCAAGACTAGCGCTAGCATCAAGAGAATCGAAAATGGCAGAATAATACTTCAATGAATTAGAAAGCCTTGTTTCCAAGCTGGCCTCATTGTGCTCGGCTTCTTGCTCCGACATAAGAACTATCGAGGGGTTTGTGCTACGAATTAACCCCAAAAAGTCCGTAAGCACTCCCCCGGTACCATCATAGAGCATCTTGTGTAACTGAAAAACAGAGTTCACAGCTACACATTCCTTCTCCTTAACATGAAGCATCCATAACCTCACATCTTCCAATCTATCAACAACTGAATGGAATTCGAAAGGCAGATTCAACGCCTCAGCAAACCCCGCAAGTCTATCTCCCGTTTCAATCAGTTCTTGTTTGGATTCACCTACACCCGTAATTCTAACGTGGCTAGGAGGGTTTGTCCTAGAAGCCAAACTCTGAAACAAACTAGGCCATTGTAGCCCTTGCTTGATATCGAAATCTATAACGTGAACCCTGTCTTTTCCTTCAAAAGCTCTCAATAGAATCTCATTTGACGTAAAATGCACAAACCGCAGAATTGGGCTAACGTGGTTCAAAAGACTCAATGCTGTACCAATATCGTCATCATCAATGCGATCAAGCTCCCGAGGGGGAGAAATGTGAAATATATGAGGCCAAAGCCTTGCAACTCTCAAAGCTAAAGCTTCCGTGAAATAAGCTGTGAGACGGCTAATAGCATATCCTCTTGGAGATGCAAGATCCCCTAATCTAGCTATAAATTGGTGAACCAATGGAATGTTCTTTGATCCTATAGCTTCAACACAAGCCACAAGCAAGCTGATGAGTTCAAAACCATTATGCTCCCTATGATTTTCGTTTCCATTACGTCCTGAGACGACAACTTGGGTATTTCGGGTAGGATTAGGTAGCCTAGAACCATTCCCTACTTCATGCTCTGAAGGGTTCCTCTCATTTAGCCTAAGGACCAAACCATGACTCTCCGAAGAGGTACTTGATCCGGAAGCTTCCTTTGTAGGACCCTGACTTGTCTCCACATTCTTCTCTTTCTCTCCTAAGTTTGTAATCTCAGTCACAACAGAATCCACCCAAGGGTTGTGCGAAAAAGGCAAAGGCAGCGATATCAAACCACTAGGCACGTAACACACCGGTACCTCCTCTCCTGAACAAGAAAGAGAAAGCGGGACTTGAGCTAGATTGAAACCAGGTTGCTGCAACCAGAAACTCCCACTCCCACTCCCAAATTGGCCTAAAGTCAGCTTCTTTTCTTCCTCAGGCGAATCATCCGTTTTTCCATTTCCCCTTTTCCTCTTAGCCCTACTCATACAAGTCCCATCCTCGTGATCACCAATCGGAACCTGCTCCAAGAACCTCTTCTTCAAGCTCTTATTTTTCTCCCAAAATTCATCCTTGCTATGTGCTGTGGTTTTAATTGAGCAGCTACCGGTCTTGGCTTCAATTGGCTTCTCAACAGAAATACCAACAGGCCTAATGCCTTGCGTTCTTGGGACGTCTTTTCGGGGAAAACTACATGGTAAATCCAATCTTTGTGTGCTCATTGAAGGGAAATGACAAGGTTGAAATTGCGCAGGCGCTTCACTCCTCAATCTATGCCTTGTTGGGGACAACAATGAAGAAGAACACCCAGCCAACATTCTTTAGAACCTTCCAATGTTCCTTTTCCTCTCCTCTATTTTCCGAATTCTCCCGCCCTTTTTTCTTCACTGTGTTTCTCTCTATATTTCTCTTTATATTCAATTTAAAGAATTTCAAAGAATGCAATATACATCCAACTTTTGAAAAATTTCCTATAGACAAAACAAAATCCCAAATAATATTTTTCTAAGAGAAATAAATCAAGAGAAACCCCTCAACAATGTTTCTACAATGTGAGTGTGTGTTAAGGTTCAAGAAACCCAAGACCAAACAAAAAAAAAGGAATCCGATGCCAAAACCACAAAATTCACAATATCTATGAATTAGTATACTTTTTGTGTGTGTCCTATATATGATGAATAATACAATGTAAGAATTGTCAAGTATATGTGCAATAAAGAATATAATCAAATCAGCAAAATAATCAAAACCAATATAAAGAATCAAAGAATAATTATCAAACAAACAAAAAAATCAATCAATACCTACATGAAAAAAATGATCATCGGATTCCGAAAAACCTAATAATTCATAGGAAAGAAATATAATAATTTCTATTAAGCTGATCAAAAGAACTCACTCCATTCTTGAAAAGATTGAAACTTTTGAGTAGCCAAAAACAGAATTTGAGCCCATAACTAACTGAAAATGAAAATTTTAATAAACCCCAGAACCCCCAAGAAATAAAAACCCTTCAAACATTCATCAAAACAAGCAAATTGATCATGATTATTCAAACATAAAAAACAGTCAATTCTTAGAAACCCCACCTTCCCGAAAAGCCATAGTACTTGAAAGAACTGAGTTTTTATATATATTTTCCTAAACCCCTCTTGGCTAAAAAATTCTTAACTGCTCTAAACCCATGAATTGGGGGGGAAATTGATGGGTTGCTGAAGAAAATGTTGTTTTGTGGCCGTTTGATGAGAATCTGAGGGTGGAGAATGAAGGATGGGCAAGAAATATGACCGTTGGGAATATGTCGGTGAAATGTGACCGTTATGAGGGTGTTTGGTATTTTTAGTTGTACGGAAAGTGTGCATATTGCCTTACTTGTGGGATTTTGATTTTTTTTTCTTTTCTCGAATTATCTGGTGAGGGCACGTGCATGTCTGCTGATGATGATGACCGTTGGTTTACATTATTATCTGCTTCGTGTGAAATTTCCATAGCATGAATAAGTAATAAAAATTAAGGATCAAAATGTAAAGTATTTTGTTAATCAAAATACTAATATTATTATTTTAAATAAAACTTGTATGTCATTAATTTTATTTAAGAGAGTAATATTGATATTTTATTTAAAAAACATTTTAATTTTTTCTTCCTTAATTTTCGCTACTTGTCCTGAAAGTCTTATCCTACCTCCATTCTTAAATATAAAGACTTTCATTACATGTTGCAAAAATTAAAATATTTTTGTAATTAAAACTCCAATATCACTCTCTTAAATATGATTTGTATACCACTAATTCTATTTAAGGGAGTAATATTAATATTTTGACTAAAATGTTTCCTTAATTTTCGCAACATATCCTGAAAGTCCGTCTCATATGTGAGGAAATTTCCAAAAATCCCTGATACTACCTCCATTCCTTAATAGTTAATACCTTAATATAATACTTTTAGGACATGCAACAAAAATTAATGAATTAAAAAGTATGATGATTTTTTAATCAAAATATCAATATTACTCTCTTAAATAGAATTAGTAGTATACAAATTCAATTTAAGAGAGTAATATTGATATTTTGACTAACAAAATACCTATTTTTTGCTTCCTTAATTTTTGCAACATGTTCTGAAAGTCTTATATTAAAAAAATGATGTAATAACATTTTAGGTTGGATTGCTAAAAAAAAAAAAAGTCCTCAAAAGAAAAACCCAGTGTCACCAGCATAACACATGAATATCAATTACTGCAGTTTACCAAGAAATCTAACATGCAATTCATAAATAAATCCCTTACTAGTTTTCATAAAATCAATTCCCTGCAGACAACTTCAAATAATGAGTAATCTGCCAATATAATCTAAAATATGATTATGGTTATGGTTATAACACATCCAACCGCGCCGCATAAAAACATCCAATGATCCCAACATTATAACTATAAACTTCCAACATTGTGAGATACATTATAAACTGAACTGTAGTTCTTCACGCTTTACAATGTGCGATCCTGTCAAACCAGCTCCAGAAACAAGGCTTCTTGCTTGCTTGTCAATCCTAGTTCGTTTAGAGTTAAGGTACTCTCTCCATTACTGAATGCTCTGCGAGGGTACGGCCTTACCTGATTATCAACCACAACATATCATCAGATTTAATGGGCCGAAAACATGAAAAGGTTCACGAAAGGAAGATTCAAGACAATTTGAAGTTGGAATTCAAATTGCATAAACATATTCAGAGAGCTTGAGAAGTTCGAACAACAAAAGGCAACCTTTGACGATGATATTCAGAAACTTTTGGCCAACTATCAAATTTGTATTATTTAAAAAATATGGATGAAAGGGATAATGAATTTGATTTCTTATTAAACAATACTACAAGTAAGAGTGGTGTTCAAGATTCAGATAACAAAACTATCATATCAAGAAATAGCTTTTCAATGTTATACTCATTACTCACCAAGCAAAATAAGCAGGCAGACTAAAAAAGAATTGCCATAAATTGAAAATTACCAATCTGTACGTTTGGGGCTTGACTTTTCTGCTAATGTCAATGAAGTCGAACAGGTGCTGCAACACAGACAACAAAAAAAGAAAAAGTTAATTTACTAATCGCACAGTCGAGACATATTTGAAGAGCTACTGCAACTGTACCTGTAGTGTATCAGATTTACGAAATCGCCGTCCTCTACGACTTCCATCAGCCATCCGAACAAGGAGTGTAACAGCATTCTCATCATCCGATGCTGGTTCCTGAGGGAGAGAAGCTTCTTTTGCTGCTAATTGTCTCTCAATTTCCTAGCCATAAAAACCAATCAGAAACTCCAGAAATGCTCTACCAGAGAGACAAATCAACAAACACCAATTGAAGAACTCTGACTAAAGAATGACATTTCAAGAAAACTATTGACACGCAAAAGCAAAATACTTCCAAACATCTCAAAAGGAGAAAACATATGCTCCCTCCGTTCCAAAATATAAGCCATCTTAGCCTTTCGCACAAGAATTAAGGGTTGTGAAAACAATGTACATTTCTAACAAAATATCATCCATGCCCTTAATAAATAGGAAGAGAGATGAAGATAAACGGAAATAAATAAAGAAATAGAGGAGGATAGAATTGGAAAAGGTGCAATTAATACTCTTCGAAGCTGCCAAAAGACTTGTATAATGGAAAAAATTCTACCCTCTAAAGTGACTTATATTTTGGAATGGAGGGAGTAACAAGAACTAACAAGTGGGAAATTCAGACTTGGTTACGCACATTTCAAGCAAAACATAGGAAAAGCTGTAAATATTTTCTCGTGCATGTAAATATATCATGGGAATGAAGACATATAAGAATCACAACTTTCGTTGTCAAAAGATTTGAAGACACAGCAGGCACTCCCAAACGTGAAAGCAAACAATTAACGGTAGGTCAAAATCTTGCCATGTTCTGAAGTATGTATACATGTACAGGGAAATAAGCATCTTGAAGGTCACAACAAGTATGAGATGCTTCATGTGTCAATGGAGGGGTGGCCTTGGGGGAACTTCGAGTCTTTTACCATTTTCAGCTTTGTTGTTTCCGACCCACTAACCACTTTGGCACAGAAACAGAGGGAATGAAAAACAAGCTAATAAACGTGTCATGGCGAAGAATTCCTTAGCCTAAAATATGGCTGGCAACTTTTCTTCAAGTTAAAAAAGGGGACAGCCCGGAAGTAAGTTAGTATTAAATCCCCCTCCTTTCTTTTTCTCCGCCTCCCCAAACAGAATATTTCGCACTTCTCCACCCTCCATTAGTTTCTAAACAATATGAACAGATCCTACTCTCATTTATTTTCCGCATCATTTTCCCCCTTTCTGTTGGCACGAATAGACTCTCTTTTCCCACTCCATTTACAGAAACAAGGCTTCAAGCTTTAAGAAAAAAAATTAAGGAAAAAAATTGCTTCAAGCTTTATGTTTACAGGAGAAACAAACACACAAAGAAAACCAGACCATAATATCTTGAACCCCAACTATTAGAGATGATCAAATACCTCTTTCTCCAGGTTGTGAAGATACTTAGTCTAGCATTTACAACTCTATTGTGCAAAAATTCAATAAAAGCGAGAGCTTAAAATCAACTTTACCTGTTCTTCCTCTGCTTTCCTTTGAAGTTCCTCCTCCTTTCGACGCTGTTCGGCAAGAGCAGCTTCAGCTTCTTCTCTCGCCTTCAATTCCTTTTCTCTGTCCGCTTGCAGCGCAGCAAGGTACTCATCATCCTACAGGTATAATCATGACAGAATAATTAAAGAGTTGGAGATTGAAATTCAGAGAGCACCACAGAAAGCTCAAAATACAAACCTGTTGTTCTCGCAACAAACGCTGAGCAGTAAGGGAGGGTGATGGAGGACGGGGCATCCTCCAAGCATAGGGATCCTCCTCATTTCTGTTTTGACCACTCTGCATGAGATGATGAGGTGCAAATGGAATACGAAAGCCACTCCCTTCGGGGATTCCACCAAACATTGCAGCCTCAAGCATCACAGCTTCATCATGCTCCAACGATGAGATACCGCCCCACTTCAAAGAAACCATACAGAATGGAAAATGACCACTTTCGTCAGTCACTTTCTTGAATATTTCCCTGACAAAATTGTTTTGAATTTGAGAGCCTGGAGAAGAGATAAAAATACCTCATCCGAGGGGAAGTTACTGTTGTTAACTTGAGGAGGATTAAGGTCATCCTGACGCTGAGGGCTAGAAGGTGGGCTAACTTCAACTTCGTCAATGTCTCTGACAGCATCAACTGAAGCCATAGACACATTTCTGCTCCTGTGTCTAACCAACGGTTGTTCTTCTATATCCTCGGTTTCCTCATCATGGACAGAGGAATTTCCCACTTGCAACCTAAATTTCCCATCAATAACTCATTAGATCCTCAACATTTTCACCAGAAAAGTATCCTAGACCTAGAGTTTTGCTATTCAAGCAACAAGAAGAGCAACCTACTTCCACCCCGAAAAGGAGAAACAGAAAGAATATTTATCGACATATACTAAAAGGGTAAGGAGGTGGGATAGGAATAACCCTAGCAAGGAGTACCCAAGAATGTCATCAAATTGTCATGCAACTGATAGAGCACGTACCCCCCGTTTGAGGAAGATAAGTTTCCTAGACCCTCCATAGGAACAGATTTATGAGCTTCTGGATCTGAAACTCCAACTTTAGCTTCCAGTTCGCGCAGTGCTTTCTCTCTTTCGGCAGTCTGGATTAACTTCATGTCAAACAGAAGCAGAGCAGCAGTGGTTTAATTAATTGCACAATGAAAAGAGCAAACCTGCAACGATAATGAAACTGCATGAGCAATTTCAGTATCCTCCATGTGAGGCGGCCTCTGCTGAGGCATTGTATCTGTTGAAGCCTGTATTATAAGCATAAATGAGTCAGAATGTAAACTAAATATAGCTGAAAGAAGGCGTTGAGATTCTATCACATACACTATCAACATCATGTTGCTCACTAGACATCTCAGAATCCCGTTTAGAAGCCTCAATGGCAGCTCTGATCATTTGTTCTTCTATATCATTGCTGTAGGTAGGCAGATCCTGAATACCAGGAGCGGATGGCCTAGAAATAGGGGCATGAGAAAAAGCACCAAGTGTCTGATCATTTGGTGCATTGCCTTCAGTAGCATGTGGTGCTCGACCAGTCGGAACATTTTCATCATCATCCTCATTGATAATAACAGTGCCATGAACTTCAGTACCTTCACCTTGTGCAGTTCCACTGACATCCTCAATGGTAGGAGCACCGCGAGAACGACTAGATTGCTCATTCCCATCTTTAACCTCAATTGGAATCTCTCGAACTTCTCTTGGATGGGTAACAAAAGGAGTATCTCTTGTTAAATGATTAGCACCATCAAATATGCTGCTTCCAAAGTGAGAATCAAGAAGAGAAAGTGGATTCAAGTTTCTATTGGAAGGTAAAAGTGGAAAAGGCCTTCTGTCAGGTTCAACGTCAACTACGTCATCAATGTCCATAGCATCATCTCGAGTAGCAGCAATAGATGCTTCTTGTGTTCTGAAGTGAGTGAAAGGGAGAAAGAAGAGGCCGATGAGGGAAACACCAGACAGATATAAAATTTAGCAATAAATAAGATTGAAACTTTCATATTTTCTCTTTTACTTTTACTTTTACTTTTTTCCCGAAACTTTTTGCTGGTAAAAAGAAACTTTGGTTGGGGTGGCCGGGGGGATAAAAAAGAAAAAGAAAAGGGAGCTAGAAGACATAACAGGGTACTGACATATTTCTATCTCCTTCACTGAAATGTGCATTAACAGCTTCATTGAGATTGCCAGTATGCTCCTGGTTACAACATAGTACAATCATTAACAACAATGCAGATTAAGATGATAGATATAACCATGCATAACAGACACTTCTAACAACATTTCTAGAAAAATATGGTAAATTTACAAATTTGAAGATTTTATCTAACCAATTGGGACATCCTAAACAATCTGTCGCGATTAAGCCTCAGGAGCAGCATCTTATAATGCCTATATAAGAGTTTCCAACATCATCTAGCTAAAAGTATCTCAACATTTGATAAACCCAGTAGCATCAACACAAAAAGCATTTGCCAGCCAATGGAGACACTCTATAGGACCGTGAGAAATAGTGAATCATGTACCCTTCAAACAAATGTCCAATGACCAAAGTATTTATACATATTCTTACTCAATAATGCACATCGTGTAATAATAGTATCAAGTTAACACCGAGAAACACATAGAAACAGTTTCCAAATCAATCACACATGATCTCTAAGTAAAACTTAATGGATTTTAGCCCAAATCAAATCTTTATTGCGAACTATTTTTTTCAATCAATTTCTCACTCTTCATTCTAACTTAATACCAAGCTTAATTTCCAGTTATATGCTATAAATCACTTTGTTGATTTAAACATTGTCAATCTCAAATAAACACAATTACATGTATAAATAAACAGTTTCTAAATCAATCACACATGATCTTTGAGCAAAACTTTATGGATTTTTGCTCAAATCAAATATTTATTGCGATTTATTATTTAAACTCACTCTTAGTTCCAACTTAATCGAAGCTCATTTTTTCCAGTTAGATGCTATAAAGCACCAACCTTTGTTGATTTAAACATTGTCAATCTCAAACAAACATACAACAATAACAATAACATAACGCATTAACTCCCCAATAATTGTGGGTATGGGAGGGGAGAGATAGGAGACAACCTAACCTTTGACAATAAATGCACAAAGTGACTGCTCCCAGAATACCACTGAAACATATGGATTGGAGACTGACATAACCTTTGGCAATGAATGCGCAAAGTGGTTGCTCAAATAAACATAATTACCACAAAATTAAATGCAAACTATTCTTTAATCCAAGATTATTTAACAGTTAGATGCCACCAACCTTTATTGACTTTAAACATTGTCAATGTCAAAATAAACACAATTACAACAAAATTAAATTAAAAAAATATAGAAATTATAATTCACACATAAAATCCCAACAATAAATTAATTAAAACCCTAGCCAAAAGTTAATCACTAAACTTTAACAATCACATACTAAAAATAATAATAATCTCCATTATCGGTACAAAAACTCAACAAAGTAAAATAAATATCCACAATTAAAGTGAAAATTTTTGCAAAAAATAAAAATAAAAATTACTACCTCGAGTTTCTGAATTGCGGCAGCTTCAGAAACGCCGGTGATGCTCATGAAGGTTTCGATTTGTTCCTGATTAGGTCTAACCATTTTTTGAGAATCAGAATAACAATAGAAACAAAGTAAATTCCCAATCAGGGGATGGAGTAAAGAGGAGAATAATGAAAATATTTTTTTGGAGTTAAGGTATTGATAAATATATATATATAGGAAGGGTAGGGGTGGAGTGAATTCCCGAAAATGTCCTTGAAATATTTGTTTGTGTGTGTTTTACTCTTGGTGAGTTCAGATAGATCAATATGAAATTGCATATGTGGTGTTAGATATTTTTCTGATTTATTGAAAATATTTAATTAAACTGTTTTATTGAATTAATAGAATATAATTAAATAAGACAGTATAGAAAATGAAAACAAAACTGAAAAATGAAATGGGTATAATTTTAGCGAGATATTTTAAACTATTTTTACATATAAAATGATTCACACTTTTATAGGCAACATATGTAGGATGGGAGTTTAATATTTAACTCACCACATTTCAACCATCACACCTCATACTAATTTATCATTCACGCTGATAATTGATTTTCTCACATGTTATATGTTATCGCAAAGCTTGCGCAACCCACTTCGTGATAATCTCAATAACATTCAAAATCGAGTAATGTAATGCACAATAAAATGGCTTAAAAAATGTACTCACGGCCACTTTAATTACAATTCAACTTTTAAATTTTAAATCCTTCAAATTCACTAAATGTGGTTACTCGAGTATTTAACTTGGCTAGCTGTGTATTTGCAAAGGCTCTGCTAGAAAAATTAACATGAAGTTTGCACCCATTGATGCGAACTCTCAGTTGTATCATGAACATGTTATTGAAGGATGAAAAGTGAAGTGAAGTGACAGCTAAATCCGCTCGCTACCACCTCTTGTCTTGCCCCCTTTTTGTTGAAATGAACTAATTTCATTTGTTTTAAAGAAGCTCTTCAAAATTTATTAAAGAAGCTCATAGGTGATATGTTGTCCATTTAAAGAAGAGGAGTATTCGGGAGTAATATAGTAACATTTCTCCTCACTCAAAAACTAAAAATATGATTGTTACATATTGGGTTTTGGCTTTTATTTTTATTTTTTATCAACAACCTTAATTTCTTCCTCACCAGAGGAGGAGAATTTTTATTGCCCCACGTAAAAGGAGGGTGTCGAACTCGGGACCACTTGGTCACGGGTAGAGACTTGTTCCACTGGGCTACGACCTCCTTTACTAGGGTTTTGACTTGTTAACTTATTTGAGATGATGAAACATTCACTCATTAATTCCATTTTTTCTTTTTTCTTTTGTTAAGAAAAAAGTTAAAATGTAATGCTTCAAGAGTAATAGATAAATCCACTAATTTATTGATCTATCAATCATGCCAAATTTAAACAAAGAGTTTATAACAAATTTTATACTTTTAATGACTTATTCGAGAACAAATAAAATTAAGTAAGCTCACTTGATACAAAATGGTTATTTTGTGGGGCTGTTTTGAAATTCGCCATGTTAAAAAGGGTAGTTTGGTAAATAGCACGAAATTGGTTGCCCCTTCCATGTTGTTCTAAACTTCCACGCATCTCTCGTATCTTTTCTCATCTTTTGCACAAATGGATGGATATCTTGGAGGATAAGTTGCTTCACAAGGTCATACATATATATTGTCAAGCCCTTAATTCTGCTTACTAGGGAGGAGAATTTTATTGCATACATGTATAAGTAGGGTGTCGAGCACGAAGCTTGCAGTCGCGGGTAGAAAGCTTTGCTGCATTAAATTTCTGACTCATTGACACAAGGTCATACATATTGTATATTCAAGTGTGTAGATATTTCACAAATTTGATGGGGAAATACTAGAATTTCAACAAATAAATTTTGAATATATATTTTGTTATTCTTTTTTCTAAGATATAATTGAATATATGTAGACCACTATAGTACCCTTTACTCGAGGGTGTGTCAATTAAGGAATAGTTCTTTAAAAATTGTCAAGCAATCAAGAAACAATTTAGACGAAATTTTTAACGAAATAGATGGAAAACATAGTGGTCTACATATTGTGGGGCATAATATTCTTTTAGTTAAGCATTTAAAATAAACAAATAAAATTGATTTGATATTAATTTATTTCAAATGAAAATTGAAATTTTATTTTTTTTTCAATACCATATTCTTTCATTCTATATACAGTAAAACCTCTGTACAATAATACTTTCGAGACCGGAAAAAAATATTAATATAGGGAGATTATTCTGAAATAGAGGCTTACATATAAAAATTATAATTTAAAAAATAACTAATCTAAATTATACGACACTGTAAAATGTGTCAATTCATATTTTAAAAACACGAATTTAAAAGATATATAAGTTTCATAAGTTTTAAAAAAATAAATGTACGTACATCATGCATGTATATTGTGTATATTATCAAAGGTCTTTTAGCCCAGTGGGGCAAAGGCTTGCCCACGATCCTTGAGGTCGTGGGTTCGATACCCTCCCCAGGCATGGGGTAAGCTTTAATTTGTCTCCCTTTCTAGGGTTCTCCTTCTCCTTTTGTGAGGTGCGCTACTCTCCCCTTATGTGGTTCCGCCCATCGTGGCGTCAAAAAAAAAAAAAAGATTTAGAAGATTCATTCATATACATACAGAAGCTTGGAAATGTAATAAAAAAAGAAGTGTGTACATCATGTATGCATTTAAAATATTCTATGTTGTATCTTTGAAATGTCTTTTCATTTGTTTTCTTTTTATTATACGTATGTAAATGTTAGCATGATTATAAATTTCATTATCATTTCAAATCATACATTTTCTACTTCAAGCAAGTTATGTCACCTAAAAACAAACAAACTCAAATCACTGAAAATATTCGTGTCGGATTGCGCAAAATGAAAGAAACCAACGCAGATTTGAAGCAAAAAATATCTTGCAAAATGGTTAAAAGATACCCTATAAGCAAGTTGTTATTTTATATAGACATATAAATATATTTAATATTTAATATTATTTTATTACTATATTGAGGTAAATTTATTAAGGATAGTCTTTACAAAAACATGAAATATTATAATGTAGAGTTTATTCTTATTTATAACTAGTCCCGAGTTGGGACCAAGATTTTGTATTACTATAAAGAGTTTATTCTTATATAGAGTATTACTATACAGAGGTTTTACATGTATATGACAATCATTCCTTTTCGATTCAATCATTTGCAGGCGCCATAGACCATGGAGGCTGAGGTTCCCGAGTAAGAAATCAGCCTTTCGAGGAGAATCGAACTCATTGGATTGGTTCCAATGCAGGAACGATTTCTCCCCAAGGGGGTTGATTCTCAATTTTTTCAACTTATCAGATTCTATTGTGGAAGACACCAATTTTTCTGAAGAATTCGATCAATTTCGATTCTTTCTTTTTTTTCTCTTGATTCTTTTCCGATCGAGATGTACATACCATGTTCATGGATTAACGAAAATGTGCTAATTCATATTGACAATAAATTATCTACAGGATAAAATATGTATCACAAGCAATAAGGGCTACCCTATTCTTAATCCAATGTGGAGAGAGGGTAAGAGTGTGCCTGTGAGTGTGGGAGACTCGTTAAAATAAACTCTTAAAAATGCTTGCCTCGTCAGTGTCATACTGAAATGAGTTTTGGGTGTGCAAAAAAATGTTTATTTATTTTTTATTTTTAGACAAATAATATTTCTTCGTAACAATCTATCTTCCCGGACATATGATGATTCTTTGAACATTTGGGGGATTCTCATATAAAATTATTAACTATAGAGATATAGTAATATGGAGAAGACAAAATTGTTGTCATCGTCCAATGTTCTCTATATGCACTTCTACACGAGCTGTAGTTACAGTATATTTGCCTATTTCACAATGAATCAAACTATTCTTGACATATTTGCCTATTTCACAATGAATCAAACTAAGCTGTAGTTAGCGGATTTATGCGACTTATGCTTCGATATGGGCTAGTCGCTCAATTGAAACAACAAAAAAGTAAAGGGTACTAAAATAAAAGTAATATTGATATTAAATGTATAGATATATTTTCATGTTACATTGTATTTTCTATTTGTTTATGAAACAGAGAAGAGATTTCGAACTCAAGGTTACTACCATTAAAAAGACAAAGAAAGCAATCGGCTTAAACTCAAATGTTAAAAGATGTTTTTTTTATTTTACTCGTACAAGTGTAACAAATCTGACATCGTTGCTAGAAGAAAAAAAACCGTCTACATATTTTTTTAAGTTTATATATCTTTTCCACATATCCATACATGAATGCTAATATTTTTGTATTGCATTGAAGTTTTTCATGTTACATTGTATTTTTCTAGTTGTCTATGAAATGAAGAAGAAATTATAAACTATCTAGGTTCAAGGTATCAAAAAGCCAAAAACTATTCCCTATCTCTAGAGTTTAATTTCTCTAACAAGTGAGTGCCTACAACATTTTTCATGATCTCCTATGGCATGGATGATTTCATGAATGGTTTCTTAATAATAGCCCTAAAGTTTATCATCAACAACTTTTTGACTGAAACTGCAATTAAGAAACACTAGTCAACTTGAAGCCAACTAGAAAGAATGAGAGCTATGCACCAAATAGCAAAATTCTAGCACTTTTTAAGACATCCATTTTTGTTTTAACATTTTTGAAAAAGTTAAATTGTTTGTAAAAATAAACGTACCGTTTTAGATTAAGTTTGAAATAATGTCATACTATACCCCTAGCTTCTAGAGATTCATTCTAATGGCAGGGGCGGATCCAACATGTACATTTTGAAGGGGATAATTTTTTCTTCTTTTTAGGGAATTTTTTTTTTGGGTACTACTATAAAATATTTTTAAAAATATTGGGACGATCCCGAAAATGCAACCACAAGGCATTGGACAAATTGTGCAAGTTGCCAATAATGCCATTGCTTCCATGTATATATTAGTATAGGCAGATGGATATGAATGTACTAAATGAAGCAAGGGCAGTCTTTTAAGTTGTCATATTTGTTCACTCCTTCAGTTCGGATTTGGATATTATTATTTTTTATAAAAAATGAACAGGATTTGGATTGTTTTTTATACAAAATGAATAGGAAAAGTAACATTTAATTCCGGTACTTATATATGTAAGAAATTAAAGTCAAACATAGACATTTTAATTTCTCCATATAATTTGGTTCTACGTATATAATTTTATCTGATAGTATGAAGCATACCTTAAATTTCCAAAAGTAAATTTTTTTACTATAATTATCGAGGTGTATAGAATGATACTAATAAAATAATAACCACTCGCTTTTGCACCTTGTTTGCACAATTGCACTTTGACTTGAAGAACTTCATGTATCTGAATTTTGAGTTAAATGAGAGTATAATTGAAAATAAAAATATGAAAGTATGAAACACTATCTAAATTTGAACTTACATAATGGAAAACTAAAAATTATTTAGAATGACTTACATAATGAAATGAAGATAAAAAATCGGTATATCTTAACTTTGAATCCCCTATAACATTTTTTTTTAACATTTCATATAATATTTATAATTAATTTTCAATTATAGTCGTTACATTTCTAAAATTTACTAGTTCCATTTTTTTTACTAATAAAAGTTTAGATTCTACGAATAAAAATTATATTATTAAATTATTATAAAGAGTGTTGTTGAGTATTCGACTCGGTATATCTTGTAGGGTCCACAAGTTTGACAGTAACGGGAGTTCGGACACACAACAAATATGCTTAGTTGATTTTCGCTTTCCTCTCACTCACTGCTCCTCTCAGTAAACCGGCAGTTAAGGAATCTGGTTGTGGTGGTGGCTCCGACGCCGGGGATTGTCCGTTCTACGTGAGAACTGGTACATGCAAGTTTGGATTGACTTGCAGATAAAATCACCCTGTTAAAAGGTGGTGAGAACTTGGGTCAACATTATTGACAGCATTGAGACAATATGGTGTAATAGGCATAAATTCGATATAAAAATCCAATGGAGCTGATTCAAGACGTATTGAAAAGTTAAGAGACAAATCTACAACTTTCATGAAGATCAGATTCTGTCGTTTTAGAATCTTAAATCATCGTTCAAGTTGTGCTGTCTAGTTTTTAGGCGAGAATTATCTGTTTGTTGTCCAAGTTTAATTTTATTATTTAATTAATTCCGTTTTGGGCTTAAATAAGGTTCTTCATCAAAAGAACTAGTAACTTCAAATTGTGTCAATTTCTTGCACAAAAAAAAAGAATATTGATGGTTCTCTTCTTTAGCTTAGCTAAAGGAATTAAAGCCAATGGATGAACTAATAACAAGAACTTATATAACTCTAGAAAGAACACAAGTTTAGAGGTTAAAACCAGGTATTTAGAGAAATCCTATGCTCATATGGATGATTAAAATGTTCCAGTATTTACACCAATGTTTTTATCTACAGCCAAAAATCATCACCTATCTTTTCTTAATTATCATATATAATCTAATTCGGACCGTTACAAAACTTTAGCTGAACAGCCACACAAAACAGGGGCTTATATGCTATATTTCTCCAGAAACTATACAATTACAGAAACAACGTCGAATGTTCGAAGAAATTTCCTATGCCACTAGCACCTGCTGAGGCAGGCCGGGTCTTCTCTCAATCATTTCATATTGTATAACAAAGTTATCCTGTAGAACGACAAAATCCCAGAAATAAACGATGTAGGATAAACAAATAAAAGAAGATATTCACCAAATAAGCGATTATTGCAAGAAAATGTATGGGAAAAAAATGTGGCGCAAACCTTTCTCACTGTCTCAAAGGAGTTGGGATCAAAACAGAAGTAGCATCCCCTCTCATAGGTGCTTGCTCTCTGAAGAGGCTCAACATTTTTTACCCTCGTGAACCATGCACGGTAACCTCTGTGGTAGAACCAGCCTCTGTTAATCCTGCGAAACAAAAAAGAAACAGAAGCAATCAAATCTAGTTAATCCATCAACCTGCCTGTGCAAAAATTTGGGAAAAAGTAAAGACCTAAAAAAATGTATAATATATACACACACACACACACACAAAACATGCACAAAAGATGTTTTAAGATTGAAAATATAAATCAAAGAACCTATGTTGATTCATTTTCATCCTGTTCATTCTATTCATCTTTAACTGCTGAACTGTTTTGATAATACTTTGTGGAGATGGGAACTTATAACAGCTCGAATCTGAAGTACACGGAGAATACCTCTTTTATACCAAACAATGATAATATATATCAACTGTTCCATCTTGGTTAGTAGAGAACACTCATCACAACCATGTAGTTATCAAAATCTATGACCATTTCACCTAAATTGTCACTTTTAATCTTCATCATAATCACTTTCAAGTAGGAATAGATAGCCAGTTCAAGTAATAAATAAAAGGAAATAAGAGAAAAAGTCATACAGTTCATTTGCAGCATACAACTGCGACTCTTCCTTCGGCATGCTGCAGAAAAGAAGAAAGAGATAAGAACCAGATCACTGGAGAACTGTGATGGGCTAGAATGAACTGTAAGAGGTTATTATTACCTATAAAAGATATAAAACAATGTCTCCACCCGGAATCTCGGAAAATTAGATTGCTGCACCAAGTAAACACAACATCAGGAACGTGGTAATAAGAATCCACTAACAGCCTAACAAGTCAAGTCAAAATGCTCACATTCAGGGGAGGAGGTAGCTTAGCTTTATAACATTCGGGGATGATGAATTCCGGATCTCCCTTGGCAGGTTCATCAGACCATGGAGATGCAAACTTTTTGTGAATAGGGTCAGATGAGTTCAAGTTTAGACCCAGTGTTGTCAGATCAGTTCCCAGAGCAAGTGAGGTTGCAGCAGGATTAGCAATCCTTATGACATTCAATAGTCCCCGCATTCCGTATCTATCAGCAGCAGTTTGCAGTGCCTGTATAGGCTTCATGTCCTGATCCCTAAATGGACTGGACAACTGAAAGAATGACTGCTTCTGGAATTGTTGATATTGCTGGGGAAGTTGATCGTACATCCCCATACCAGGAACGGCATTAGACAAATTTGCAGTTGCTGATCTAGAGGTAGGTTGTGCTATACTCCTCATCTAAAATAATGAAAATTCAAAACCATGAGAAAGCTAACTTTTGTTAGTGAACAGTGCAAATATGGTTTCTCAAGTACTTTAAGTTACTAATTCGACTCTAAAAACATAAGACTTCAGAACAAGAGCATAAGAGAGCAACCAAAAAGCTAAAGGGACATTAGATATGGGAAGCCGATGATACATCAGAATCATGGAAATGGAGATCTTGATAGTTCGTAGGTAGAAATGGCACCCCTGTGTTATTGAATGATGTTGCATGCTGCTGTTGCTGCTGATAATGTGATGAGCTTGCACCTCCAAAGCCGACCCCTGTGGACCTTTCCAACTGCAATAGTACATCAACAAACCGTTAAGTTAACCTTGCATCAGCTTGATTCCGTGAGATATTAGCCCAGGTGCTCACAAATTTGCACTTGCACAGGCACGCACACACACACAAAAGAAAAAAACTGAATGATATACCATCTTATATATTATAACTCACAGGTAAATGCTGGGACTGCATCATTGGTGAGATACCATCATGAAGCTGTTCTTTCTGGTGCATGTTTATAGGGAACTCAGAATTACCACCTGTTTCAATGAGGACATCTATTAACTTTTAAGGTAAAGATTAAATTGTTGATGCAGAGACTGTAACATCTTCACGAGGACATTTATTAACATTCAGCATACATCCAATAAAAGTGATTATTTTTTATAAGGTTAAATGAAGATTGCAAGCTTTAAACATGAATACCGGATGAAACATTACCTTAGTAATCAACAGCTAATGAACCAGCAGTGTTATTTCAAATAAATACAAGTACACTCACTCTTCCTCTATCCAATAAACAGAATAATGTGGACACCGGCCCTTTTAATTTAAGATAACGGCATTTATGTCCTCAATAGTTATTAAACTATTTAGAGGCAAGATATTAAGATGACATTTTTTTGAGAAGCTTGACTTGCAAACAAGCAAGAAACATACATGACTGCAGAAGATCTAATAAAGCATCAGACATGGAAAATCTGAAGCAATTTTACAACCAAATTGATCACGAAGTCCAAGAAGTTGCAGCGTGATATATTCAGGCAAAAAATACAAAAAAATAATAGCACCTTTGTATCCTGGCAAGGCGGGAAAATCTTCATTCTGTATGCTGAATTCATTCTGTTGACTGAACCCAATGCTGTGCTTCCGTGCAAAACCTGCATGAGTGTGAGCAATTGTCTTCTGTAATCAGACATGAAAGAGGGGCAACAACACAAAGACATCCAGAATGCTCAGCAACGTTACTTACTTAAGTGTCCCTGTGAACCACCAGAAGAAGTAGGATGTCCACCCAGCTGAGGGAATTCGTTAATATCCATAGTAGCATCCTCATGTGCATTCATATCGTTCAACAACAAAGATGTATAAGGACCACTCCCCGATTGGTATTGGTTATGAGAGAGTGGCACACCAGAAGTAGAATAATTGTTGCTAAGCATTTGTATCACCTGTGGAGCTGAAAGTTCAAAATTCCATTAATTGAAGCATGTATCAAACGTTCATGTGCACTTAGAACATCATATTGGGTGAATTGATTATGCTGATAAGTGCTCGTACATCTTGATACTAAGAGCAGATGGAGAAAAATGCAAAAGTTTGGCAAGACAATTTGTATTTCTCATTTCGGGACTTAACCTGGATCATGTGTATTGCGAGTAATAAACACAAGGACAAATAGGATGCTAGATACTTTGTTTTTAACTTTGTCAATCATATTAGGCATATTAAGCTAATTTTCATAGTCAGTCTAATAAAACCAGTGTATCATTGCATGCTAACAACATAATGTTTAATACTACTCATTTTTTTTCTTCTCCAGTAATTTGGGCTAGAGGCAGTTACCTGTTAAATTTAAGCGAGAACCAGCGCCAGTCAAGTTTGATCCTCCCCCAGAATTTAAGTTCCTTGGCATATTGCTCCCACTAGTGAAATTAGCCATTGGATTTGCAATTCGTCCTGCATTTCCTATATTTGGCAATGCACCTGACCCTGAAACTGCACTCCTTGACCAACAATGGAGGGAGAAAAGACCAGAGGATAAAATCAAAGGCCTCCATAATCTTTTATATGTTTTCAAGATTCATACCTCCACTATTTGTTACCCCTGAATGTCCATGTGAGCTGCCAAGAGAAAGCTGCACCCGAGGTCAATGTCATATTAGTGAAGGATTTTCTTCCAAGACAAGTTTCAAGTGCACGTGCATGAGTGTCGTTGCAAATATTAAATTTAAGAACATTGAAATATACACCAATAGAGAAGGAAAGAAACCTAAGAAAAGAACAAACGGGAAAAAAGAACAAAACAACAACAACAAAGTATCTTAACACCTGAGAAAAACCAGCAGGAAGATTATTTATTGCATATCTCCCACTAGATGCACTTCCTGCTATTTGTTGAATGCCTCCTGGAGGTCCACCAATGACTGTTGAGTTTCTAGCTGCAAATGAACCTGGCATATTGGACGTATTGTAGTTCCCATGAATCCCATGCAACCCTTGTATATTTGCTATCCAAGCAAAAAAGATGAAAACTTATTGATTATTCCTCGTGTGTTTAAACTAAATAGAAACACGAAACTAAAGCAAACCAATCCTACCTGAATGATTTAAGACCGCAGCAGTAGAACCAGACTGTGTCGAAAAAGACGTGGGAAGTGCTCTTCCACTAGTATCCGAGATATTTGAATTAGACCCGCTCATTCCTGACTGCATGCGCACATTAGAGAATGAGTTCATGGAAGCAAATGAAGAAAAGCATCAAACAAAAGTAAAATAACTTTCAGATTGAAGGCTGTTTTCAGTTCAACTTTCAGGAATAAACTAAAAAGATGCATCTCACATTTAATTGTTAATTCTGGAAACAGTACAGGGAAAATTTGAACTAAGAAAAGTTTATAAGGAAAATCAACATGAATGTTAACACCTCTTTTCTCTTTTCAAGTTAACAAATTTTTCCCTTCGAAGGAAAGAACGTCAGCTAGATATACATAAATACTTTTAGCTAGATAAAAGTGAAACAGAAGAATACATTGAATAGGCTAGTTATGATAAGAGATTCTCAAAACCAACTGCAGGATTCCTTAGCTCAACCTATGTTTTTGTTGATACTCACTTCTGTAAAAAGAGAATAAAGGGCAGAGTAAGAAATAATTGAATGAAATTCCATATAAATCAAAAGGAAAATACAGTTCAGTCGGAGTTTTCCGTGAGAGAAATGAAAAAGAAAAAAGGAAAATTGCACTTAACAAAGAGGTCAACATTTTATCCAGACTCAAGAATAGGCAAATGCTGCATGTCATACATAAATAACAAAGATATCAGGCTTCTAAAAACTAATCTCTTTCTCATATCCTCCAGTACTAAAAAAACGTGATAGAAGGTACCAGACCGTCACAGCAACATATCATATACAGAAAGAAGATTCATTTGACCTTTATTCATAGATAAACGTTGCATGCTTTTATATATATGGGAAGCATCATGGAGACACGATATTAATAAACCACCACTCTTGCTCTAGATTTATATCTGAAAATTCCAGACAGCATATCCAACATACAAAAAGCTAAACTTTATGCCTCAAACAGAAGAAAGTGCCCTGAGTTAAAAACTCCTGACTATGGAAAAGATTTTAACTGGCTTCTATCAAAAGAAAAACACATTAGTAGAAAGAAATAATTTTCAAATCTAAAATCAGAATGCATTAACTAAAAGATTAATTCTTGCATCAAAATGCACATGCAACCTGAACCTCTCCAAAACCTTCCATAGAACAAATAACCAAAAATCTTCATAAAATAAAATAAAAAGGAAAAAACAACCAATTCGCTCCATTTCCCTTACAAATATTAATAGAAATTAAAACCTAAAATCAGAATGCATCAACAAAAAGATTAATTCTTGCATCAAATGCACATTCAACCTGAACCTCAAATCTCCAAAACCTTCCCCATAACAAATAACCAAAAATCTTCATAAAATAAAAAGGAAAAAACAACGAATTCGCTCTATTTCCCTTAGATTCCCTCGAACTTAACAAAAAAAAAGCCACATGCAACTTGATTTTCCTGCTCTCCCAATTCTTCCCCAAACATACAACACCAGAAATCCTTCAATTCCAACTCTGATCACTTCAATTCCATCAAACCAAAATGCATATACAAAAAAATCACATAAAACCCACAAAAATCAACAAAAACAAAATTACTTAAACCTTACAGTATCAATCAAACAACAAATCAACTACAATTCACAACAAAATTTCACACATATAACCGCATCAATTCACACCTTCTCTCAATTACACTCCTGAACACCAAAAATTCAGCAATTAATTAACAAAATAATTTGAAATTCAACCAAAAAATCAGCATTTTACGTTTCGGTGATCTTATATAATCTAAGCGGAAAGTAACCGATTGATGATTAAATTCACGACAACTTCAACCCAAAAAAGTGTTTGTGCATTTGTGTGAGAGAGAAAGTGAAGTCATCGATAAAGTCGCCAGAAGAACTTCAATCGGAAGAGCGTGATGAGTTTCTAGAGAGAGAAAGTTAGAGAGAGAAAGTTAGAGAGTGCTTTCCCTCAAAAGTATACCTCGTACGAGTTTTTATTATAAACGGAGACAGTGATATCTAAGAGTTAATTTTATTTTTTTTATTAGTGAATACGTTTAAAATTTATATATATAAATTAATAAATTTAATATTTCTAGTATAAAAGTAATACACACACGTTGTGTACCAATTCTTTATAAGTCAACAAAATTGTAAGCACTCAATTAAAAACAACATGATATGAATGGAGCTCTTTTTTTTAAAAAAAAAGAAATAATATCATTAATTGTAATTGATATCAAGAGTTACATGATGAATGTGGAATTTCAATGGATCCTCTACCCTTTGAAATGAGGCGACAAGCTTTATAAAAAGTCTAGCTAGTCAAAGAGCCAGAACATTACATGACCTGCGGACATAGAAAACACTAAAGAATAGGTTTCAAAAGGTACAGTGTTTTATGACCGTGCAGATAGACTCAAAAAAGACAAAAATAAATCTGAGGTCACGTGCAAACTTGAAGCCTTCCACACTCACTAGAGTTCTTGACTGTAAACTTTCATAACTCATACAAATAAGAAGGGAGGCCAACTGAAACTAGCGTAGAATAACTTGTCAGTGACCATGTCAGATACGAACATAACGTCCGCTTTCAATCTTGATATGAATGGAGCTTCTAATATATCCAACAAAAAAAAATGATCTTCTAATAGGAAAAAAATACATATATGGTAAATATTTATAATTTTTCGAAGTAGGAATCAAGTTTTTGATAATTTGTATTCTTACCATATTCGGTCAATTAATTGAAAGTTGTACAATTAATTTATTTTGTAACGGTTATACAACGAGGATAGTGTGAACTAATCTATTAAATTTAGATATGACAAGATAGATTTATTGCAAGCTAACAACTAAGATAATTATGGCATGTCATACACATTTACTTTTGTAAGTTTATTGCATGTCACTTTTCTTAGAAATAAAAAAAAGAGAAAGAAAAGTTATTATATGTTATATTATTCACAGTGTTTTATCTATTTTCGCAACAAAAAAAAAAAAAAAATTATTAATAAAACTACACAAATATAAATTTGAAATCATGTTGTCATTTGACAAATATTTTTGTTTAATGCACATTATTTTTATACGCTACTGAAATGAATGTAAGGTTCAAATGAGAGGACGGAATTAGTTATCTTTTCTTTTTAGTTTCTTCAAAAATTTAAAAGATCGAGACTAATTTAAAATTTTGTAGATAAACGGTATAAAGTTACACAATTCAATTATTTTCTTTTATGTTATATACACATAAAAATATATCCTTTTTAAAATCTTTGCTATTTGCAAATACTTAAATTCATCCATGAGAGTATTCAAAGATAATTAGTAAGCTAAAACTAGCTTCACTTGCCTAGCAAATAAAAGCTCAACTACCAACCAAATTATATAGAAAAGTGAAAAAAAATCAGTTGGTCATTATATTGGTGGTTGGTAGTGTGGCAATGAAAATAAAGATGAGAAAATAGGTACTAATTGCTTAATATGACAATTATAAGGGCACATTTGAATTGATTTCTTTTTTGATTTTTTGTCATGATTATTAAAAGAATTATTTGTGAAAGAAAATTTTAGTTTAAAAGTGGAAATTTTATATTGGAATCAATTTATTTTCTTTCCTCTTAGTATGAAAATAACAGTCAGGATCTAATACGAGAGATAGACATGTATTTTCTTGCACGAATAAGTCCGTTTTTAATAATTGTTCATCGTGAGAAAAATGTGTATAATTATTTACCCTGATAATGAATAGTTATTCAAACTATGTTTGCATGTGCGCAAAAAAAAAAAAAATCACTCATCCACTAGATCCATTAGCCTAAAATAACATACACGTGTTTCATGAGGCATAACTCAACTGACAAACCTTCGTTTAGAGGGTAGAAAGTTAAATTCCTATCAAGTTCCACTATGACAAAATTGGGCTTTAGTGGCATTTAGCTTGTGACACTTACGATATATAGTACTGTCAAAACAGGTATGCCCACCCTCCCCACCCCGCCCCCGTCATGGGCATGTCTTAAATGGGATGGGCGGGCATGCCCGCTTTTTTCACGGGCCATCAAAAGGGATGCCCGTAATCCCCCCCCCCCTCCTAATACCCGTTGGCAAATGAGCATGCCCGCGACCCTTATTATTATTTTTATTTTTTAAAAAAATAGATTAAATCCGAAAAATTCAACAAAATGTAATTCTTTCTCATTCACTTGCAGTTTATAGTCTTGTAGAGGGTAAATAAATATCCAAAATAGTTCAAGAACAATCAAATAAAAGTCCACAATATCCAATATAGTTATAAAAAAACAATCAAAGTCCATAATTTCAAAAATAATTCAATATCAACTATCCAAAATTAACAAACATATTGTTGAAGTCAAAGCAACAAAAAATAGATACGCTTTTTTTTTAATATCCTCTATCTATTGATGTAGATCTTGAACACTAATTTGAATCCACCTTAGATAATGTTGATTCCTCCTCATCATCTCCACCTATAAAACACACACAACTTGAGAAGTTAGAACTTAAAACATTATAAATGGTAAATGATAAATCATAAGTTAGAACATAATTTAGTTACCTTCGGAGATGAAACCATTAATATTTGGGTAATAGAAGTATAGAACGGCTTCAATGGGCTTTGCCCAAGATATATAGCACGACTCAACTTTTATCTTGGGCTTTTAAGGTTTTTTCTTCTTCTTCTTTTGGCTCTCAAGTCTCAATTGTGAAAATTAATCCATATCCAAAATTATAAAATAAAAAAAACAAAGGGGGTATGCCCAGTTGCAACCCGCCCATACCCACACTGCCCGTTACCCGAACGGGTATGCCCATTAATACCCGCATTTAAATGGGCATGGAATTCATAACCCCATACCCGCCCATTCAGCTCACGGGGCGGGCATGCCCACGGGCATATGCCCATTTTGATAGCTCTAACGATATATGTCATTTATTTACGACATTTATGTGAAAATGCCATATTTTTGTGGCACTTTATAAGAAGTACCACAAAATTTATGGCATTTTTTCTATTGCCTCATGAAGTGCTACATAATTATGGCATTTTTGAGAAAATGTCACATTTTCGTGGCACTTTGTAACAAGTACCACAAAAAATTGTGGCATTTGTTCAATTGCCGCATAAAGTGCCACCAAAGTTATTGACAATATATCAAAATGTCATATTTTAGTGGCATTTTTAAACTAGTACCTTAAAATTTGTGGCATATATAGTAAAAGTGCCACATAATATTCTATTAGATATTTAACAAGTTAATTTCATAAATGTAAATGAAACATTATAAAGAAATTTATATTAAAAGTAATTTAAAGAAAACATATTGATATTACTATTTGAGTGTTTCAATTTTAAAAGTTAATAAGATGATAATAAATAATTATAATTAATTGACTGTGAAATTAATTAATTTTTTCATTTTAAAATTATTAAACAAAATCATTTAAAAAAAACTCACATTGCACGAAATTTCATATATTATATATTCTACATTTCTTATATCAATTTTATAACATTTTCAAGTTTTACAAAAGAAATGGCAAATAATTAGTCATTGAATTTCATGTGATCAAATTTAAAAAATATTATATTAACAATAATATATAACAAGAAAATATAGTAAATAATCTTATTATTTTATAACATATTCTATAATTCGTATGATGTTAAGATTAAAATTTGTATGTAGATTCATTTAGTATTATTTCTATTCAGTTTTTGTTTTAAAAGAGTTTTATTTCGAATTGGTTGTTGTTAATATACATTAATAAATATAAATATCAACCTTAAAAGTAATTAAATAAAATTTATTGTTATCTTATATAAACAAATTTAGTTAAAATGAAAACAAAAGTCCTTGTAGTGCATTGGTTAGAGCCCTCAGTGTTTGCAACGAGAGGTGCAGTGTTTGAAATTCACTAAACGCAAATATTAAATTCAAGATAACGTGTGACTTTGGATATTACTTAAAGATCTTCTTATGGTTATCAATCTTCTTTTTAAATAAAATAAATTTTATTTCATTTAATTTTTATATAAAAAATTAAATTATTTTTGCGGCATTTAGCAAAAAGTGCCGCAAATTATGTCATATTTTCAATGTGTTTGTGGCATTTAAAAAGTGTCACAAGTTGTGCCGCCCACGAAAAAAACGACACCACTTGTGGGGGCACTTTAAAAAAGTGTCGCACAAGTGCCACAAAAGTGGTTTTGTGGCACTTAAACAACTTTTCGTGGCACTTTTCCAATGCCACCAAAAGTCAAATATGTCATAGTGTTCAAAGATCGCCTCTTTCTAAGTTATTAATATACAGACAATGGTAGATGTACCCAAATTTTTCGTGTGATTATGTGAACTCCGTAATGTAAATGTACACTAGTGTATGCACGTGCATGCAGTACTTATATACATTGCGTACTTTTACACTATGGAGCATCTTCTTATACACTGTAAAGTGTACTTGCTACCATATAGACAAATGGTATACTACTATTACTATTTGTGTACTTTTATCCGTGTGTAGTGCATTTAATACATTTGTGAGGTGTACCAACCACCTTAATAAAAAAAATTCAACTGTTGTGCCCCTAAGTCCGAGTTAACTCGATGTCTTCTATCAAGAGACAGAGAGTTTATTGGAGATGTAACAATGAATCTACAAGTGTATTTTCTTACCCTTATAAACTTGTATTTTTCTCCTTCCCTTATATAGTACCTATAATATCTTTAACATTCCTTATCCAGTTCAGGTTTTCATAATTGTTCAAACACTGATAAGTTTGAAACTAAAAAATATAAGGAATGAATGTTGGCTATGGTCTGATTAGGAGACTTCTATCTAACACATTAATATGTATTGGAAGGGAAAGTCTTTTGAAAACACTTCACAAGAATAATTAGAAATTTGATGTCAAACGTCATCTTAGAATGGCACTTGTGCGTATTTGAAACTGTGTTGATTAAGTTAATTCGTTTCATCCTGTTAACTTGATGTTTGTTAAACGCTGGCAATGAGGATGCTCACTATCTGACTCAACTTGGGCATAGTTATTCTTCCATGCTATGGAATCGTAATTACCCTCTTTCTGTAATGACTGCGATCACTAACGATCGCCTTTTGATTCCTTAATGGCAGCGCCCCTTTGGGCTTAAAAAAAAAAAAAAAAAAAAGTCCTAACGAGCTATAACGAAAAGAACATTTTGTAACGGTTCTTTAGTTGGGGTATCTATCCATGCTAACATTTTATTTAGGAAAAAGGAAAGACCTCTGAAGTGCTGTGAAAATGAAGATGTTAATTTATATAATATTGGCAACCCTTCAACATGTTGGTTTCGTGGTGTAGTTGGTTATCACGTCAGTCTAACACACTGAAGGTCTCCGGTTCGAGCCCGGGCGAAGCCATTATTTTTGCAAGTTTCTTTTATTTTTTTGCTAAGTAATTTTGCCAGTTTCCACTTTAAAAAAAATATGTTTTTAAATTTTCAAGTTTCCACCTTGAAAAAATATTGTTGTTTTCTAGTTGTACTGAATCATCCAAAGCTAGGATTATTGTAATTACAAAGTATTGAAATTAAAAGTCTTACCGTTTAGTAAAAGTTTAATTTTTAATTATTTTTTTTTAAGCTTGATTGGGCGGTTGCCCCATATAGGGAAGAGAGAACTGCCTCAGACGAGGAGGAGATAGCCCTAGAAAGGGAGATTAAAGGCACTGCACGCGTGACGAAGGATATCGATGTACGTAGGGCGAGCGCCAGTCCCCATTTAAAGCTAGGACACCTTTGATAATTATTAATAATTAAGTAAAGTTTCCACCTTGAAAAAATATTGTTGTTTTCTAGTTGTACTGAATCATCCAAAGCTAGGATTATTGTAATTACAAAGTATTGAAATTAAAAGTCTTACCGTTTAGTAAAAGTTTAATTTTTAATTATTTTTTTAAGCTTGATTGGGCGGTTGCCCCATATAGGGAAGAGAGAACTGCCTCAGACGAGGAGGAGATAGCCCTAGAAAGGGAGATTAAAGCTTGCCGCACGCAGGCGAAGGATATCGATGTCGTGGGCAGGCGCCATCCCCACTGGGCTAGGACACCTTTGATAATTATTAATAATTAAGTATTAATTGTTTAAGAAAGGGGAACTGAGTCCCAAGTCTGAAATTTTATGTTTTGTACTGAGACAAAATATTATTTCCTTCATTCATTAATATAAATCGTTTAGGACATGTAGCAAAAATTAAGAAAGCAAGAAGCAAGGTATGTTGTTAGTCAAAATATCAATATTACTATCTTAAATAAAACTTATATACCACTAATTCGATTTAAGAGAGTAATATTAATATTTAGATTAAAAAAACACATTTTTTTGCTTTCTTAATTTTCGCTAATTTTCTAAACGACTTATTTTATGGAATGAAGGTAGTCTCTAATTAGACTCCGAGTATACATCAGTTGGTGAAATAAAAAAGGCAATCTATGTATTCATATATAGGTATAAACATTCAGAACAGAAAGATTAAGAGTTATATACTTAATTTGTTCATATGAAAGAATATATAACATATGGACAAAGAATTCTTTGGTTTGGGTGAGTAATAAATCAGTTATTGCAGCTCCATCTTGATGTAGGTACACAGCTCAAGTAATGGCACCAGCTACAATGTTCATTTCCATTTTCTCCTCTCAAAAGCATCACTAATCCAACCGCGAATCTGCAGGTTTTGGGATAGGAATTCAACAAGGTTAATATTCATAATTCAATAGTGTAACAAGTAAAAATATTTCAAGCTATTATATGAAAAATGTGTTTACTAGGGGTTATGTTTGGACCATAGACAGAACTAGACCTTTGAAAAAAAGAATGACCGAAAGCCTGTTAAATCAAATACATATAGACATTTCTATCACGCACTGTAGTAATTTACTTTCGGAGATAGAGCTTACCCAACAATCAGCAAAATAAGGGCAGTCAGCACGAGAACGTATTGGTATACTGCATACTTGGACTTGAGACGGGCACCAGCTGGAAGACGGCGGCTTTCCAACCAACCAAACTGAGGGCGAAAGAGTAGTACAAAGCCAAGGAGAAAACCAGATATAAAGCCTCCAATGTGTGCAAAATTGTCGACGTGAGGAAGAATCCCGAGTGCCAAGTTGATCGCGATGATGATCACAAGGGTAATAAGGGCAGCAGCCTAAGGAAACAAAATCCAACCCTTTAAAGTGCAAACTATAATTATAGAATAACCATTAAACCAGTCCACATAATTAGATCAAATAGGAATCAAGATATAGTAAGATCTAGTTCATGTTTCAACTTATTTTATTATTATTTATTATCGGAATAAGGAGGTGTAGAACTCGGAACCTATTAGTCTGAGTTGGAAGTGCTAAGCATGTGATTGCAGCTCTCACCTTGTTGCTATAAATGGTCCAGTTAGTGAGTAACTCTGATAACATTGCACCAAGAAGTCCAAATAAAGCACCGGAAGCTCCAACAGAGATACTGCGCTGAATAAAAAGGGAAGAGAGTACACTCCCGCCAATTCCTGACAACAGGTAGATTGCTCCTACTCGTACTACATAATAGGAAGAAAAAACAGTAAGCACGTAAAGTAAAATATTTAGACTTTCCTCAACGGAAAAGCAGGATGTGATCCATCAGTACTAAAAGGATCATTTTTAGAAGAGTGGGGGGCCGAACTGGAAAAGATAATCTCCATAAGTAGTTTCTTGACACGGGACATGAAACTCCTTGAGAACCAGCCTCTACTACCAATTCCAAACGACGTATAAATAACTTTCTTTAACAAACTGATTTAAATTTAAACAGAATTTTACTGAAATGAAGAATTATACCAAACCCGAATTGCTGCTCAAGACGAATCCCAATAAACACCAAGCTGAGCATGTTAGCAAGTAAATGAATAACTCCAGCATGCAGCCATATACAAGTGATAAGCCTCCATCCTTGGTGCTCATGTACTACCTTGTTCCAGTCTAGGGCACCCAACTTTTCCAGTCTGCCAAACAGAATAGAGAATTAATATAATAACAAGTTATATATACCAAGGAACTTATGTCACCGTGCTAAATTCAAGAACATGAAATATATGCATAAAACTCGACAGACGAGATGATTTTCTCGAGGAATCTGAGTAGCACCCGGAAGTTTAAACTGGAAGAACCCAGACTACTAGTATTTGAGTAACCTAAGAGACTGTAAGTAATCTGCTCAGAGTCATGGGCTGTGAATAAAGATGAGAACTTCATTCAGCATGGGAATCTTATCCTGATCTCAGGGACAAGCAGCAAAACGGTAAATTTCCCAGCCTAAATAAATCCTCGTATTCATTTTCGTGGAATGTTGCAGACAAATATGCGAAATAATAATCTGAACCGATGATCTTACACTTGGTGAATTAAGAAAAACCTTGCCAAGAACATATCTAATTCAACAAAGAGATTCAAAAACATTTAATGCATAAGAAGTGGTTTAATCGGTTTGGCTAACTCGAGAATCTTAACTAGTAGTCTAAGAACTATCATACATCCACCAAAATACTTCATTAAACTAAAGCCCCATCATGTTATGATCCTATCCAATGCTTTGTCTCCATGTTATCTAACCCTTCTGCGATTAATGGTACTAGATATTAAGTCAATGTACTAATCTTCTTCACAAAAGAATATGCAACTATTTTTTGCAAGAAAAGGCACAAAATCTGGCTACAATAAGCTCTAGCAGTTGGGATCAAAGAACTTAGATAATTTTCTAGCAACCCTACAGAGAATAAGCTCAGACAAACTTGAAAAAGAGCTTAACAACTGACAATAATTAAATCCAAAAACCAAAAATACTTCACATACATACACCAAATACAGTTGCAGAAACTATCCATCATGAGAATTCACAGGCAGAAAACTTAGTTAAAAAAGCTAACTTTTTCCAATAGTAACCTAGATTTCATCAACAATAATTGGGTATGGGCTGAGATAGATAGATACCGACCTAATCTCTGGCAATAAATGCACAAAATGACCTCTCCCAGACTACCAATGAAGCAGATGGATTGGAAACTGACGTAACATTTGGCAATAAATGCACAAAGTGTCTGCTAATAGAATACCACCAATTAATAACCAAAATTTCATAAAAAATAACTAATTTGACATGCCCATCAAACAAAAAATCAACTTTAGTTCACAAATGAACCCAATTCAACTAAAAACTCAAGAATTCATCAAAAAGAAAGAGATCAGAGAAAAGAAAGAAATCATTACGTAGTAGAAGAAGGACCAAAGAGTGGATTTTCACTAAGGGGCTGAAAAGAAAGTCTTCCAAGAAACTTAGCAACACATTGTTTCCTATACTTGAAACCATTGTTCTTAGGACAATCATTAACAAACATGATTACAAAGAACATAGCAACATTAGCAACAAGAATCATTGGAACTAGCCAAGAAGTCCATTGATTCCCAGAAGAAGTTTCCACATTGTAAGGTGTTTGATAATAATTTCCATTCCCTCTTCTACCCTTAGTAGAATTTCCTCCCCCTCTGTTCTCCAGATCTCCATTTCCCATCATTCTTTTATTTTCCTCTTTGTGATTATTCCTTTTGGGTATGGTTGTATTAATATATATTATATGAATGTGTAGAGGAAAATTAGGAGTGGGGGGGAAGGAAGAGTGGCTTGGAAGTTGAGATCAAGGAAGAAAGAAAGGAGACTTGAACTGGAATTGTGCAGGAAAAATGGTGTGGTTTTTGGGTTGGGGTATTGGAGTTGAGATTTGTAGAAGAGATGGGAGATGCGGAGGGGGATGAGTAGGATATTTAGTGGTTTGCTAGCTTGTCTAAATTGATGTTAGGTGAGCTGTTTCTGGACGGGGGATGAAAGTTGCCTTGTATATTTCTGGTCCGGTATGTTGTAGAATGAATGAAATTCAATATTATATAGGGTAAAAAGCGCTCATTCCCCCTAAACTATTTCGATTTTTATTTTTGTGCTCAGTAAAAAAGGTCAAGTGTTACCCACTAAACTATTTGAATTTTGGGTTTTTGACCTTCCAGTCATATTCTCAGTTACATTGTAGCGAAGTCAAAAAATGGGAGGGCATTTTTTGGGCAATCAGTATAAGATTCTAAATTTTTTGTTTTTATAAAAAAAAAGCCTATTATTCGACGAGAAAGAAGAAGTCGCGGTGAGAACAGTGATGAAGAAGCGGAGACGAGGGTATCACTCCTCTTCTCCAATCACCAACTGTAAATTCTAACCTCTGAAAAAATTCTTAAAAGACCCTTTTTTCCCTTAAATTTAATTCTATTTATTATGAATGATATGATTTTCCCAAAATGCCTCCATTTTTTGCACTTCCGTTATGATGTAACGGAGAATATGGATGGAAGGTCAAAAACCAAAATCCGAAATAGTTTAGGGGGTAACACTTGACCCTTTTTAGTTGAGGGTAAAAAACAAAAAACCGGAATAGTTTAGGGGGCGTCAGCGCTTTTTACCCTATTATATATTGAACTACTTTAGTTGTTTTGTGCAGTTAGATAAAAAAAATTAATGGTTACATAAGACAGGTGTTACATGTCTAATGATATATTGATCAGGATAAAACACATATTGCGGCCTTAACATATGCGCTTATAAAGAAAGAATAAATATTACATGTGATTTAATACTTGTCTAAAAAGTATTTTATATTAGTGAATTTAAAGCGTTATTCACTAGTATTATTTTGCGGATGCTTACGTGTTTCTAGACTTCTAGTTATTCACCCCCAAAAAAAAAGGAAACGGTAAAGACAATTTTTTCTAATAAACTTATACTAACATATTTTGGAATTAGTATAACAAATTAATCTTTTGTCTATATCATTTAATATTTTTGTAGATATTTTTGATAAAATATGTTGTGAAGACTGTAATCGCATCTCAATAGTTTGTATACTCACCAAATTTTTTCCTAACACATTTAATTTTTTATATCGCTTAATGATTAAGTTATTTTTCTGTTAAAAAAGAGAGAGAGCAAGGACTGAAACAAAAGAGTAAAATTGATCAAGACAAACTAGGAAAGAAGTTTTTCGCAGGCATTGGGATTGGATTAGTCTTTCATTTCCATTTGGATTCATCTGTGAATTCCTAGTCAAAGAATGAATAATACTACTTCCGTCCCAAATTGTTTAAAACGTTTAAATTTTTAAAACATCTTAAATTATTTGTCACGTTACAGAAATCAATGCATATTTATTGTTATTTTTTTAGTTATACATTTAATTTATTACTCAACTAACCACTAATAATACTTTTTAGTCATTAATTAGGATAATTTTAGACCGTGTTCTTCATAATGATTCTCTTTCAATCATTTTCTTAATATGCGTAAAAATACAAATGTTGCAAATAATTTGGGACAGAGATAATTTGAGAGTTAACATTGAAAAATGGAGATTTGATAGCTACATAGCCATTATTCAACCTAAGAGTGGTGGCCAAGCTAATTCAACTAACACGTTGAAGGCCATATTTGCAGTACTAATATCTTTTCTAATATTAACAATAGGCAAATTGGCATGCTGGATGCAGAAACTATTTAGCATTTAGAAGTTGGGGCCTAAAAAGTATTTTTTTCAACCGTTTTTATCCTAAAATAATTTATAATTGATGCACTCCGTCCTTTCGTCCAAAAAATCTAAAGTCAACTGTTAATTTAACATTTGTATTTGGTCAACATTAAAATTATAAAGGCATTTTTGGTAGTTTAATTTAAAACCCCCACAGCCACACTCCACATCCGCCATCCACATCCCCCTTTCCCCACAGCCATCCCTCCACTTTCTTCTTCATCTCTCTCCCTGCCCTACCGTCCACCATCCATCGTCCACCGTCTAACACCACCTTCCCAACCTACCCTCCAGTCCCCATCCACCAACACCAACACCAACACCAACACAACATTTGATGAAATACTCCTCCCATCGTCCAAAAGAGGACATGGTTACAGAGCCTCAAACACTCCTCCCAACACCACCAAAATCAAAAAGCTCCAAACACTCCTCCCACGCCACCAGCTGATCCTCCACCTCCAACCACACCACCCACTCCAAGAACAAACTAAAAAAAGCTCCAAACTTTTTTCCCAATTCAGCAACAAAAGTCAATCACCACATTTCGATTTTTTCCAACCCAAATAAGAAACAAATTAAACATTTCTACCACTAAAGAATCGCAAGCTGCAGAAGAAGAATGATTCATTAGTAATCCTCATCAAGATTGAAATTTTAACCCCTTTTTAGTTTGGATCTTTAGTTAAAGTGAAAAAATGTGAGTATACTTTGTAGGAAAATATTAAATTTCTTGAAGAATTTTTTTTTAAAACTTCCAGCACCCTGATCCACCATTGCCGGTGCCGGTGCCGACGCCACCATTACCAAAATTTGCAGATCTTAAAATGCAATTAATCCATATTTCCATATTTCCATCTCCATCACAACAACAAAAAAACAAAAACAAAAGAAGAGGTAGAAGACCATGAAATGCAGAAAACAAACAAAAACATTAATCATTAAAGGCATTTTCTTCATCAATAGAAGAAAATAGAAATATTCTTTTTTAATTTTGAGGTGGAGGTCAGATACTGGTGGGGATGAATGTTTGATGGTGAAGTTGCTGGTGGTGGTGGGCTGAGGCGGTGGTGTTAGAGGGTGATGGTGGTGGAGGGTGGGAGAAAGGAAGAAGCAAGGGGTAGGGGTGGTGGCTGTGTGGGGGACTCGGAAGAGTGGAGGAAGGGTGGGAGAAAGGAAGAAGCAAAGGGGTGGGGGGTGGGGTGGGGATTTTTAACATAATGTACCTAAAATACCCCTGTTACTTTTGAGTTGACCAATTTCAAATTACAAAATAACATTTGAATTTGGCTTTTTTAGACGGAAGGATTGAGTGCACCAATCGTAAATTGTTTTAGGATAGAAGCGGTTGGAAAAAAATTTCTAGACCCAGCTTCTAAATGATAAATTGTTTCTGGACCCAGAACGCCAATTTACCTTAACAATACAGTTTCAAACTGAATATTTATTTTTAATAATAAAAAATAGACATAAAACGATTATTATTAGTATTGGTCTTAGAGATAAAAGTCATACTTATACTCGTAACTGTAGGTTCTGTTTATTGTTTGATTATGTCTCAACCCCAAGTGGTCATTTACTTACAAGTATATGACTTTTTGTCTTCAAGTTGGAATTAATAGCCAATTTGGTCATCAATGTTTTTGCGCTTAGCCAGTTTCATCATTTTTAGCAAAAGTTAGCATTTTTCATCCCCAAAAATTTTACTGGCAGCCATTTTCATCCTTCCGTCCATAACTTTCAAAAAAATCGTTAAAAGTAGTGACGTGGCATAACGGGGAGAATCTGCCTCTTTCTTCCAAGGGTATTTCTGGAAACCCACGAAATTATCCTATCATCCCCAACTATCTCCTCTCCACCACCATCATCAATGGCTTCCATTTCCAATCACCCTATGCTAACCTCGAAAGACGGGGTCGCCACTGCCGAGGAACAACATGTTGTCGTTGCAAGATGGGTTGAAGAAAAGACGGCCGGAATCCATTTACTATTTTTTTTCCTTTGTAGATCTCCGGCGAATGAATTAGAATATTGGTTTATATATATGATGATAGTATATATATATTATGGAAGGATTAATGGGGACGCGGTAGAAGTATTAATTAGAAAAGCATGAGCTTGTGGCGGAAGAAAGCCGGTGCTCACGACAGAACCCTCGCCAGTAGTCTCCAACGGACATATGCAAAACCCCATCACCACTTTACCCAGCTCCGTCGATTTTCCCCACGGCACCGCGCTGTTCCTGCTGCAGAAGTTGACTTAATCTGCTGCAAATAATTTATCAATCGTTACCGGAAAAAATATTTTTAGGTAACCTCTGAAATAAAGAAGGATAAGTTCGGTGGTGGCCGGAAAAGATTCCGGCGAGGACAAAATTGTAATTATGTATGGAAAACGAAGACGCTTTTGTTTCCATCCCCTTCGATTTCTCTATGGGTGTTTTCTGCAGCTAAAGTTCGAAGAGGGGAGGCGAGGTCATTTTATAGGGCAAAAAATCGTTTTACGTTATTTTATTTTCTGCAGATGGTGGTTGGAAATGGAAGCCATTGATGATGGTGGTGGAGAGGAGTTGGAGGAGATAGTTGGGGATGATGAGATAATTTCGTGGGTTTCCAGAAATACCCTTGGAAGAAAGAGGCAGATTCTCCCCGTTATGCCACGTCACTACTTTTAACGATTTTTTTGAATGTTATGGACGGAAGGATGAAAATGGCTGCCCGTAAAATCTTTGGGGATGAAAAATGTTAACTTTTGCTAAAAATGATGAAACTGGCTAAGCGCAAAAACATTGATGACCAAATTGGCTATTAATTCCTTCAAGTTGATAGTATATATTTTGTGAAGACTGTAACCGCATCTCAATAGTTTGTATACTCACCAAATTTTTCTCTAACACATTTAATTTCTGATATCACTTAATGATTAAGTTATTTTTCTGTTAAAAGAGAGAGAGGAATTATTAGCCATTTTTGTCATCAATGTATTTTCAAACAGCCAATTTTATCCTTTTCAACTTTTTTCAGCCATTTTTGTCATCAATGTATTTTCAAATAGCCATTTTTGTCATAAATGTATTTTCAAACAGCCAATTTTATCCTTTTCAACTTTTTTAAACTTTTTTCATCTCCAAAGATTTTACGAGCAACAATTTTTATTCTTCTGTCAAATAATTGTCTAAAAATTGATGACGTGTCCAAACGGCTCTCAAATTGTCTCTCTTACGCAGGGGTAAAGATGGAAATTCCAAAGTATACTAATTGCCTCCCTTGTAAAGCCCGTTATTCCAACTCATATCAGTTTCCGTTATCATTTTGTCTCCATATCAGTCTCTGTTCTCATTTTGTCTCCATATCAGCCTCTGTTCTCATTTTGTCTCCAATGAGAACGGAGACTGATATGAGTGGGAATAACGGGCTTTACAAGGGAGGCACTTAGTATACTTTGGAATTTCCATCTTTACCCCTGCATACGAAGAGACAATCTGAGAGCCGTTTGGACACGTCATCAATTTTGACGGCTTTTAGACAATTATTTGACAGAAGGATAAAAATGGTTGCACTTAAAATCTTTGAAGATGAAGAAAGTTAAAAAAAAGTTAGGATGAAAGTGGCTGTTCAAAAATAAGTTGATGACAAAAATGGCTGCTCGTAAAATCTTTGGGGACAAAAATGACTGAAAAAAGTTGAAAATGATAAAATTGGCTGTTTGAAAATACATTGATGACAAAAATGGCTAATAATTCGAGAGAGAGCAAGGACTGAAACAAAAGAGTAAAATTGATCAAGACAAACTAGGAAAGAAGTTTTTGCAGGCATTGGGATTGGATTAGTCTTTCATTTCCATTTGGAATCATCTGTGAATTCCTAGTTAAAGAATGAATAATACTACCTCTGTCCCAAATTATTTGAAACGTTTAAACTTTTAAAACATCTCAAATTATTTATCACGTTACAGAAATCAATGTATATTTATTATTATTTTTTTAATCATATCCTTAATTTATTAATCAACTAACCACTAATAATAACTTTTTATTATATATTTTCGTTCAAAGATAAACGTTATATATAGCTAACTACCCAGCTAAAATCAAATTATAAAAGGAATTATTAGGTTTGGTAAATACTTTAGTATACTTTACAAAACTTCCTAACCAATAGAAACTTTAAGAACTACTTAAAAAGGCTAAAATTTAGAGAAATTAGTATGAGAATTCCGAAGCCTCATTATTTATTCTAAAGTTGAAAACACACCTTGTAATATATTATATAAATATATAGATAATATGAATAAATCATTTTTTCTTTCTTTTATATGGGTGTTCAAGTATTTTAGTCAATTAATTCACTTGAAATCTAATATGAAAAATATTGTGATTGACCTAGTAAATTTTTTGAAAATGTATATACTTCTCAGCATTGAACCCAAAATACATGATTTTAAACGGATAACTTTCTTTCTAAAATAAATAAATATCACATGACTCGATAAATCAATTTAGATTTTATAGGGTGGGATCAAAAGTTTCTCATGATAATCTTCCAAGTGATCAAAGGTGTCCTACCCCAGTGGGGCAGGCGCCTGCTCATACCCACGACCTTGAGGTCGTAGGTCGATACCCTCCACCTGCGTGCGGCAAATTTTAATTTCACTCTACAGAGCTTATCTCCTCTTCATCAGGCGGGTTTTATTTCTATATGTGAGCAATCGCTTAGGTCTTAAAAAAAAATTCTTCCAAGTGGACAAAATCATAGTGGACTTGAAAGATATAAATAATGAGCTAGTTTTTCCTTTTCTTTTTACCTTTTTTTTAAAAAAATTATTTTATTTTATAACAATCACTCTCAATCATTACCCATTAGTAACTTTAAAGTTGCAATGTTCATGGTTCACAAATGCATCTGATTTGTGGAAGAATCGTCAGTAGAATCGTCAGCAGGGCAGGGCCTTCGCGGGAACACGTCTGAGGTAAAAATTTATCGGAATTTTATATTGAAAAAATATTTTGAAAAGTTTAAAGATTTTTTATTTATTTTTCAGCTGTAAAATTATTTATTAAAATTTTATATTCAAAATGTTCTAATAAATTATTTTCAATAGATAATATGTCTAATAGTATAAAAAAATTAAGGTCTTTATTTTATGGGGGCCTAAAACGATGGTCTAAATGGCCTCATGGGTGACACGGCTCCTGACCGTCAGCCTCTTGATTGAAACTTCAAGAAAGAATTGAATAGAATTTTTGAAATTTCGTATTGAAATAGTGTAAAAGTAAATTATTTGTGCAATATAAAAGTCCCAAACTTTTGAATTTGAATCTAACAACTAGAAACTCAGTCCAACGCATCAAGAAAACAATGAAGTAACTTCACTTATAATTCCTAAAGCCAGCTTTCATTTATATCGAACTAGTAGAGATTGATTGGATTGTTGTTTCATGGATATAGCGGTGAACGTATTAAATTCAATATATATGTAACACTTTTTGAACACGTGTTCTAAAGTCGAAACATTTGTTTTATCTTGATGAACACTTGTATTTAGACATGTAACACGTGTCTTATGTAACAGTTGTCTGAAAATTATAATAGGTGTCGCCGCAAAAAAAAAAAAAAATCTTAGTCAATTAATATTTTTTTTATTCAACAGCCCAAAACAGCCAAATTATTCATTATATACTAAATTTTGACTCTTAGGCACCATATTCCGTGCTTCTCCATTGATATACATTTGGGGTTAGGTTTTCTAGAAATTCTCAAATGAGGTCTATATTTTTCCAAGTGATGGTGAAAAAAGTCCAATATTACTTGTTATTTCCAATATTCTTTTAGGTACATCATTTAGGTGGTGAATCAATGTCAACAACAAACTTGGAAAGTTCCTTCTTCCTAAAATAATCCATTCTTGCACTGGATGAGAATCAAAATGACTTTACCAACTCTACCTACCTACAAAAGATACCAATCCTAGTTCCTAACGAAGTTTACCAACGGTGCATTTGGATAGTATTTCACATTTCAAATTTAAAATTTAATTTTATATTTTCTCTCACAAATAAATATTTCAGTTTCTAGAAATAACATGAGCGATGATGATAGATAAATAATGGAATTAATAGCCAAATAGGTAATCAACGTATTTGCGCTTAGTCACTTTCATCACTTTTAGAAAAGTTTATCCTTTTTTTTATCACCAATATTTTTACGGGTAGCCATTTTGATCATTCTGTTCAAAACTTTGAAAAAAAAAACGTTAAATTCGCTGACGTGGACAAACGTTTCTCTCAGCCTCTCTTTCTTTGGGGGTAATTTTGAAAATAAAAAATTTTCTTCTTCTTCTCCATTTCTGTAACAATGGCAGCAGCCTCAAACTTTTTCAAGAACCCCAATATACAGTCTTCTCCTAGGCCAGCATCAAGAGATGGAGAACACTGGTCAGGATCCTGAGAACCGTGATGGATTTGGCAGCATCTGAATCTGCGCAAGCTACATCTTCAAATACCAATGACCAGGCAAGAGGAGGATGGTAAAAAGGGAAAGGAACAAAAATCCAAGCTTTGAAGACTATTTGTGAAAATTAGCTCGTGGGCCTCCATATTCTCTAAAAACCAATTGGTAAGGAGAGTTGTTAACCCATGAGCTTATATGTTATTTGGATCTTCCTTAGGCACTCGATGTGGGACTTCATATTTGAACACTCCCCCTCACATCGAGTTGAGAGTCAATTTAAGGCCCGTCGTCCTTCTTGGGTCGTACGGTGACCCTTAGAGCCCACTTTGGGCATTATGAGCTCATCATCCAGCCTAAGTGCCCGCTCTGATACCATGTGAAAATTAGCTCATGGGTCTCCATATCCTCTCAAAACCAATTGGCAAGGAGAGGTGTTAACTCATGAGCTTATATGTTATTTGGATCTTCCTTAAACATTCGATGTGGACTTCATATTTCAACACTATTCTTGAAATAATCATCAACAAGATCATATAATTCTGCGTTTTTCCAAATATCTTTCTTGGATTGTACTCCCTCCGTCCCAAATTATTTGTGCATTTTAAAAAATGTACGGATATTAAAGGTTTGGTGATTTTGATAGTAAAATATAAGTAAAAATTTAAGATACCCCTCATTAAATTTATTAATCTCATTTAAATTTTGTGTCTTTATCTCTACTTTTTCTCACACAACATCTAACAACTCTGTGTTGGAAAGTGATAATTTGAGTATTCAATGAGGAGTTGTAAGAAGGGTAAAATGGGTAAAATTGTCATTAATACATATTTTATTTAGAAAATTGACAGTTAATTTAATAAAAAATAAAAATTAAATATGTACAATTAATTTGGGACGGAGGGAGTAATAAAATTTCAACTACTTCTTGATTCATTTCAAGTAAGCATTCAGTGACATCACTGAGGGAATCAATTGAGAGTGCTTCCCCACATCGATGCCTACAGATATTGAGTTAATAACTCCGGTTGTTCGTTGGTGGTTGGTGGATGGCGGAATCTAAAGACCGGGGCTGTGGATCGGCCCGGCAAGCGGCTTCGTAGCAGCTTAGATAGGGTTTGAGTCTGCTGACATTGTTAAAGAAATGGAGAAGATGAAGAATTTTTTTTGTTTTAAAAAATACCTCTAGAAGAAAGAGAGTCTGAGAGAAACGTTTGTCCACGTCAGCAAATTTGACATTTTTTTTAAAGTTTTGGACGAAATGATCAAATTATATGTCCGTGAAAATATTGCTGATAAAAAAAGATAATTTTTTCTAAAAGTAATAAAAATGACTAAGCGCAAATACGTTGATGACCTATTTGATTATTAATTCATAAATAATGTCTCTTGATCTTGGTGGGCTTACATATTTATCCGGTGAATTAATCAAAAGAAAATCTTACTAATAATGACCAAGTGCTAATTCGTATCTTGGTGCATTTATATTTAATCCTTATGCGTATTAAGTGTTCAAAGATTATATTTATTGGTACTTACCTATTACCAAAAATTGACAAGTTACGATTTAAATTTTGTTTCATAAATTACTCCATCACATCATAAAGATTACTTTTTTTCTTCTTTTTAAGTTTCATACATAATTTCTACATTATTTTTAACCGTGGTGGGGCCATCAAATTCATATATAAGTATCTCTACAAACTTCTAGCAATTCGAATTAAGGATCGCACTTGTTGAGTTTGTAACTTAAATTTTAAATTTTATTTGGTAAGTGATTCTGTTATATGGTGAAGATTTTTTTTTTTTTTTTTGGAGGGTTAGGGAGGAGAGGGTTAGTAGTCTGGGCGCTGTGGCCCATTGTCGAACTTAAGACCTCCCGGTCGTGAGGGAAGAGGAGCCCCACTGGGCTACGACCTTCTTGACTTATATGGTGAAGATTCAATGATTGAATGTATGTGTTTTTTTAAAAATAAATTTCTTTAATATATGCGTTAATAATATATCTTTTGCAATGCATTAATTTATTATTTAATCTGCCGATTTTGAATGTCTCATTTAAAGTATTAGATATTCGAAATAATGTACTTTTCACAATCTATAGTGTATTAATTGATATATAACTATCCTTGTCTAATTTGGATGTCTCATTCAATATTGGGAGGTTCAAAATTAAATGTAGAGATAATCACTATTTATGTCCTTGAGATATCTTTCAAAAGCAATTGTTATCCCCTCAGGAATATATCGTGCCATTTGTGTCCCCAACAAGTTACGGATGCCATTTTGCCCAAAAGTGGCGGAATCCGGCGAGAGGGGGCAGCGTTCCACATGTGCGAACCGCACAAGCACATTTTGAGAGGTATAATAGTCACACCAACCACTAACATAAACTAGCAACCAATAACAATGCAAAATGAATCAAACCCACAAATTTTCATCTTCAACCTCAAGAACTCATCAAGAACACCATAAAGAATCTTGAATACCCATTTCTCAAAAGGAGGTCAAACTCTCCCCTCCCCCTCTTTCTCTCCGCCGCCCCCTCTTTCTCTCGTCACCGAAAAATCTACCGGCGAAGCAGCCCATAATAGTCCAACTGGGCTTAACCCAATCATAAGCAGTAGGCCTAACCAACCCCAACAAACAACCTGATGATGAATTAGCAAAAAGATTCGATCTTTTCAATCTACTTGTGATTAGTGAAATGGGTTTTGATTTGTCGCCGGATAAGACGTCGGACTTCCGCCCGCCTATGATTTGTCACCGGAGAAGAAGCCGGACTTCCGCCGACCCGACCCATTTATATCTTCATCTTCATCTTCATCTTCAAAGCTTTAACCAAAGAGTCCTTCTGTTTGCCCCTGAATTTCGGTAGCGAGCTGCAAAATTTTCAAGTTTAGGGTAAAAGAGGAAAAAATCTCTCCAAAATTCCTCTGCAAAATCAAAACAGCTTCTGGAAATTGTGATATGGAGACATGGAATTGAGATGGTAGATTTCTGGTGGAAAATGCATATATCCATCTGCACATCAAAATCCTCAGAAACAAACAACACATAGATAAGGCTAATTAATTTACTAATCCCCAATCAAAACTAATTTAATTTACCTTGATAAGAACATTTACAGAGAAGTGTGAAAAACCTCACTTTACTCTTTTTTATAAACTCATCACCAGTTTTCCCCATCTCAGCAGCCTTCTCCATGAAATCCATATCAAGAATCTCACAATTAGGGCCTTAAATCAACAAAATCTATAAACCCACAACCAGTTCTTTTGTTCATCCGTCAATCCTCATGCCCATTTTTGAATTAAATGTAGAATTCCCACCTCTTTTTGCTGCTTTCCAAGCCATAGAAAATAAAAAATCTAAAAAATTAAGGAGATGGGTTGAATTTTTCAACAAGATTCGAGTTTTTTTTGCACAATTCTTGATCTGGGTTGGGAGAAGAAGAAGACTGTTGTTGGAAGAGATTGGGCGCAAATGACAAGTTTACCCCTGAGATTTCATATGTGTGGTTCGCACGTGTGCAACACCGCCTCTTTTCGCCCGTCGCCGCCACTTTTGGGCATACATGGCACCCCGTAACTTGTTGGGGACACAAATGGCACGATATATTTCTGAGGGGTAACAGTTTCTTTTGAAAGATATCTCAGGGGCATAAATAGTGATTATCTCTTAAATGTACTATTTCTTAATTTAGTTAAAGTTTCAATATAATTTTTTAGTTATATCACAAGTCAAAGATAATATTGTATTCAAGTTTTAACCCAAGTTAAAATGAGAAAATTAACTCTGAACGAAAACAAAGAGAGGAAGAAAAAAGCAACAAAAAAGAGAGAAGAATTATACCTTTTGGCGAGGGAAATTCTAATATAGAACCGGTTTTGTGAAATTGGCCCCCACGGCTCTCTTACATGAATTGTGGTGGGATTGACTTTAACTCATGTGAGAGAACCGTGGGGCCAATCCACAAAGACGGATCCATGCCAAAGTAATCTTTTGGCGAGGGCGTTGATGGAAAATATCCCCCAGTCCCACTCCGCAGTCCTCCCTTTTAATCATTTTTTTTTTGAATAATTAGCCACTTTGATCATCAACATATTTTGGTCTCGCCACTTTGGTCAAAATTCAAGTTTTTTAACTTATTTCATAAATAAGTTTTTTAGGCCTGCCATTTTGGTCACTAAAGTTTTTTCGGTCTGCCACTTTGGTCACAAAAGTTTTTTCATTTTGCCATTTAGGTTACTAAAAAGCTTTGACCAAAATGGCAGACCGCAAAAACTTTAGTGACCAAAATGGCAGGCCTAAAAAATTTTAGTAATGAAAAAAGTTAAAAAAATATTTAGTGACCAAAATGGCAGGCCGAAAAAACTTCAGTGATGAAATAAGTTAAAAATTTAAATTTTGACCAAAGTGGCTAGACGAAAATATGTTGATTATCAAAGTGGCTAATAATTTTTTTTTTTTTGGTTCGAAACTTCAAACATTTTGACAAACTCAAACTCAAAACCAATTACAGTTACACCCCTCATTTCACTCTCCAATTCACACACCACGGCGGAGTCTCCAATCTCAGCTTTTCTCGCCGCCGCCAACGACGACGATAATGGAGATGGAGGATGCTTCCTCTTCTTCATCTTCTTCTTTGCTCGAACTTTACCGGAGTGATCGACGGAAGCTTCTTGAATTTCTATTATCATCTGGATTGATCAAAGAAATTCATACTGCTTCTGGTGCCTCTACTAGTACTACCTCTTTATCTAACATCAATCTCGATCGTATCAGCACTGATTACGTTCTTCAGTCGATTCACTCCGGTAAATATATAGCCGTATGCAAATTTTTGGAAGATTATGTTTGTATTTTGAATTACTCTTACGTTGTTAGAAGTGAATTTAAGCTTTTGGATTTTCATAGGAAAAACTGCATATTTACTAATAATTTGGAATTTAAGCTCTCGATCATATTAGCACTGATTATGTTCTTCAGTTCGGTAAATATATAGCCGTATGCAAAATTTGAAGTTTATGTTTGTATTTCGAATTACTCTTATGTTATCAGAAGTGAATTTAAGCTTTTGATTTTTTCATAGGAAAAACTGCATATTTACTAATTATTTGGAAATTTAAGCTCTCAATCATATTAACGCTGATTATATTCTTCATTCGATTCAGTCCCGTAAATATATAGCCGTATGCAAATTTTTGAAGTTTATGTTTGTATTTCGAATTACTCTTATGTTGCCAGAAGAGAATTTAAGCTTTTGAATTTTCAGAGGAAAAGAGGCATATTTACTAATTATTTGGAAATTGTTAGTCAGATTAATCTCTTATTTCTGAGTTTTTTTTCGTTTTCTATGCATATGTGAGCAGGTGGAGTGCTTGATATTGCTTTAGCAACCAAGAAATATTATGAGGAATCTATGAAACCAATAATGGTAAACGGAAACTCTTTTCTGGTTGTTATATTGTCGACGTGGAACTAAGTAGTAGAACTTATGTTGGCAGTTGGTTATATCAGTAGCAGTTAAGTCGGTTTGTTTTTGTTCTCTTGCACTTGAAATATCTTGATACTGTAAAATTTAATGTGGCATATTTATTAAGCCTTTTTGTGTATGCCTATTCATATGGTATGATTGGAATAAACAATTTTGATGCATGTGTAGAAGACAACTTATTTCAAAAAAAAAAGAAAAAAAAAAAAAGAAAAGAAGAAGAGAAGAGAAAAGGCATGCTATATTTATAGGAACTTAACAAATTGACTATCTAGAAGTGTGTGATTAAGAGAGAAAGGTAGACATAAAATGTTTAAAGAAGAAAGCATGAGAACAGACATATGATGTATAAAGGTGGAACTGGTGGAGGACATTTGTCTCACACACAAACTGATGTTTTTGGGGTTTTCGGTTTTATGATTTCAGCAAATAGATATGCATTATTATGAAAGAATAAAGAGGTTGGAATTGTAGGAAGGGTGTTTTTTCTTGGATTATGTGTGATTTGGAAACCTCTTATGCATATGCTAATACATATTGGTCATTATTGTGGAAGGGATACTGCATTTATGTCCAGCTTGTTACTAGTTTAGGCAATAAATGAAGTTCATTTCTGTTGTTTATTCAATTTGAAACAGGTGCACTTGAAGAAAAGGGAAATATATTTTCTTCTCTCAGATCCTGAATCGGTAGGATCTCCTCCCCGGCGAGTTCCTCCTCCAGTTTTAATGAATCATGCTAATGGTTATAGATCACACTCCTCAAATCTGTCCAATCAGTGGGATTACCCAGATGTTTCTGCGTCTGGTGTTGAAAATGGTTTCAAGTCAGATAGGACATCTCTGCTTTCAGATACTGTGAATGTTTTAGATACACCCCAACTAGGATTGCCTTATTTCAGGACAGGTACATGTTTCTATGTTCCATAAATCTGCCATGAAAACCTAAAAGTTTTTGGGGGATATTCTACTTGCTGCGCCCTCCATGTCAAATTATAAGTCACTTTGGACCTTTTGCACAGAGATTAAAAAGTGTTGAGAACAAGATGTTTTTTATTTCCATTGAAGTCCCTAAATTACCCTTTCTTTCTCATGCTATTTTCTTCATTATCCAAATCAATCTTGCATTACTTTAAGATTAAATGGGGGTAATACCATAATAAGAACATTAAATCCTTATCGGTACTTGTAAAATGACTTCAATGTTGGGAGGATTCCCTCCACCTAAAACAAATTATATTATGAAACGGAGGGAGTATTATTATTATTATTATTATTTTTTAAAAATATTTTTATGAAATTGTGTTGCAAAATTCTTAGATTAGTGGCAAATGTTTCCCTGCATGCCACAATTTATTTCCTAGCTAAATTAAGCTTTGATCTTTTGAGTAAACTGATACATGATTTTAGGATTTCTGAAGGATTATTGGATGATGATCTGCGGGAATCTGCTTACGAAGTATGCCTTACATGCATGGTTTTTTCTGGGTAATTGCTCTCTCTCTCTCTCTCTCTCTCTCTCTCTATATATATATATATATATATATATATATATATATTTCTTTACTTTCATAATTGTTGTAGCGTGGAGGCAATTTTCTCCTTAAATTTCGTATTCAGGATTTTTGTTTCTTATACCAATAGGTTTGATGTTCATGTAACTGAGGGCAGAAGGAAAGACAAGAGTCCTAAATTTCTCTCTGTATTGAAGAATAGAAAGGAAAAAAAATATCTGCAGTCTCAATATCCTGAAAGGCATATAGAACTCCTCGACACTATTCGCATGCAAATGCAGGCAAGTTCTGATGTTACCTTCTTATGCTCTCTCCGTCTTGGCTACCAGTGTGTTCTATCCTTTTTTTATGACATATTATCTTATGTCGGATGATGTTCTTCCCAGCTTTCTGCCTCTCTCACATGTTATTTAGGATTGGACTGTTTATTTTACACCGTCACATCAGGTTTAAAATACTCGTATAGTACATAGTTTACAAGGTGTATATCATTGCTTGTTCTGAACTGAATTTATTAATTACCAGGCACTCTTGTGTGGTGGCTTAACTACTTTAAAGCAGGGCCATCTCGAACAATATTGAGGCCCTGAACTAGTTATCAAAGTTAGGCCCCTAATTATTTTTTTAAAAGTATAAATTATAAAGTGTCAAAATATAATATGATTTTCATATTTTCAAAATCAAAGCAAACAACAGTAGTCATGATTTTTCTTCATCTATTTGATCTAGTTTTTAATAGATTAACAAATAATATATTAATATTATATTATATAATAATAACACTTAAAACTAAAAAGGAAGGAACTCCGTGTAAATTTTTTTAAGGCAAATAAAAATTTAAATCTATTTTTTTCATGAAATCTTTGAACAAAAATAAGAAAGAAAATTCATACCTTTAACTTGATGATCCTAAATTCTGGAAAAAAATATAAAAGAATTCTTAAATTTCTTCAACAAAATACATACATAAGTATATATATGTACCAAAAAATTGGGGCCCCTAATTTTCGGAGGCCCTGTTCCGTAGGGCACTTTGAGCACCCTCATGACCGGGCCTGCTTTAAAGGACTATACATTGTAGTGCATCACTGGAAGTATGACTCGTGAAACATGTGTTCGTAATATCAAACCTCGGTAGCTTTCATTACCATGCACTGTCTCTTTAAGAGTTGTGTGAGGTGATGAATTGTTGATACCCGTGGCTTACGTGGTTAATCTAAATTAATTGCTTTGCGTTTTGGCCAAACAGAGTTGCACTGGCTTTTGGAAGTTATCATGACGATAATTTTGTGGAACCTTTACTTTTGCGAACTGGGAATCTGAGAACTAAAATAACTGTACCATAAGTCATCCTTGTCTTGTTCACTTTGACATCTGAAAGTTTTGTTTCTAGTTGGTAGGGTTAGTGTATAAAATGCTCCATTGATACTTTGGAGCTCTCGGGAAAAAAAAAAGGAGTACAAAATGCATGTAGCTGTGTATTTTACATGCTATTTGGAATGATATGGGGAAAATACAAAAAAGGTTCCCCATCTCTTTGTTGAATATAATTTTCTCTTTTGTTTTTCAGCAATTAAACATACCTTTTTTGCTAGATTTCTGAAGCAATGGATGCATTTGTGAGGCGACGTGTGGCACAGCTAGCTTCAGTCAAAGCATGGGGACAAATTAATCTTCCAGAAATCTCATTGGGCCTTTTGAACGGCACATTTAGATCTGACTTTGCCAGTGAAAAATCATATATCCAGTGGAAACATCGAAAAGTATAATCCTTGCTGTTGCTGCATCTCATGTTTTTTGGTGGTGCATGAGTTGTTTTGCACATTTTCTTGCAAATACATTCTGTGTTTGGGAATGATACACTGTCCTCCAATATAGCTGTAGTAGATTGGTATATTTTGTGACTGAATTCTCCAATGGATTCTTCTAGTGTTAGTTCTATTTGTTTATTTTATGCATCTGTCGCGCTGCTTCTGTATGCTAGAGTAATGAGGTATTCACTTTTTCCTCACCTGATTACTGGACAGAGTACACCAAGGATAAGAAATTAGGGTTCATAGCAAGTATAAAGATCATTACAGGAGTCCAGTTTGCTTCAGCTAATGGACCCAGACCGTCAGATGGGCCATGGATGGAATTGGGAATAATATTTAAAATTTTCCCATTTGAATTCCCAATCATATGTACCCCCATCAGTTTGTAAGACATTTCTTTTAGATTCTAATCATATACTGAGCACGTTAAGCATTCTTGTATTAGTATCAGTCCGGTCCTTTAAAACTATGAAGTTCAGTCGTATGTGACCTTCTGGATGCTATTAGGTGAATAAAGATTTATAAGAACTACTTTTACTGTATGGAGAGGAGAGATATTTCAGCCTAGAAACTGCTGATTAGGGTCTGCTTGTATAATTTAGCCCAAAAAGGGGGAAAAAAGAAACTTATTGATTTAAATTTTTATGTCTGTTTGAATGCTAAAAGAAGCCCAGGGGTTTCTACATTGCCTGGTGAGGGTAAGAATTCTGAGAGAGTCGTGCTTTTCAAAAGCATTTGTTGTCTTGTGACTGAAGGGGCTTTACTAGAAATGAGCCTATCTTGCCAACATCTTGATGATAGTTCTTTTGTTGCTTTGTGCAGCACTGTTGAATGGAGAATGGCTATTTATTTGTAAAAAAATTCCCATAAAAAATTCCTACCTCAGGATGGTGGCTTCATGTTGCTTTTGTGTCATTGGTTGATTCAGTATTCACAAAATGGAGAACTAACTGTTTATTAATGGCTTAACTTTCAAGTACTTTGGTTGCAGGCACATATTATTGAAGAATGTTTCTCTTTTGCTAATACGATGGAGAAGGGAACCGTTGCTGATCTGCTTGCAAAGATTAGGGATACAGAAGTAAGTTTTACCTGTTGATTACCTTATTTTTATAAAATTTTGTATTAGTACCTTTACTTAAAACACTTTGTTTTAGGAATGGGATATCAAGTTGTCCCCTTACGAAAGGAGCGAGATCTTATTAGCTCTTAGACAGCATGTACGAATATTATCATCTAGGCCTGGACATTTTGGTGTGAAAGGTGAAACATGCTATTGGACTTCCTGTTCTCACTTGAATATTAGGCTCTATGAGAAGCTACTCTGTGGTTTATTCGATATTCTGGAAGATGGCCAGCTTATGGAGGTGAAAATTTTGTTGTTCAAGCATACCATGTCTAGTAGTCAAGGTACAGTAATGCTTACTGTTCCACTTTGCTTCTTTACCAGGAAGCAGATGAACTCCTGGATATCATCAAGTTGACTTGGTCTCTGTTGGGCATTACTCAGAAATTGCATAGTGCTCTGTATGGGTGGGTGCTTTTCAAACAGGTATAGGTTCGTTGCGAATAATCTTTTTGTGTCTTATTGGATGTATTTCTGATTTTTTCTTGTATGGATGGACACATAAGACTGATTCTTGAACAGTTTCTCTTGACAGTTGACACCCTAATTATTTTTTCCATTCTGACTGGGATCTTTGTATATGCCTTTTCTTTTGTGCTAAGATGGTGTTGATACTCTTCTAAGCCAACAATTCTTAATCAAACACAATTCTAGATCTTAAATAAAGCTCATCTTTGCTAGAAAGTATGGCTTGCATCTAGAGAATGCATTCGTTTTGCAAGTAACCTAAAGTAACATTCATATCTCTTGGATCTTAGCTCAATTCGCTGTAGTGTATCACAGGAGGAATAACAAATAAATCTTACCTGTTGGCTTTCTAAATATGTTGAAATCAGCATCTTATCTGTAAAGAACGGCTTGCTGACTGTAACCTTGAAAATATTCTTGAACTTAATTTTGGATATGTCAGCAGTAAATTCACAAGTTAATCTCCTCTCAAGGGGGGAGGAAGAAAAAAGATTGATATGGATAGTAGAGAAGATAATTTTGTTATGCTTGGGAGTTCTGGAAGAAAAGACATGATTTTGATTTCTCTTATTGGGATTTGGGATAAGTAAGGAAGAGAAAAATGTTTTGTAGAGGTGGTTTACACACACACACACTCAAAACGTCATTTGAATATTCACACTTATTTTACTTGGTGATTTCATATTCACACTTGTTTTGAGTGTTACTTGGTGATTTCATATTCACACTTATTTCCTCCTTTCCTTTTGAATCTCTTCTCTTCTCTCGAATTCTTTCCATACAAACCAGCACATGGGCAGTTTTATTATGCAACCCATTGTTTTGCTTTTAAAGACAAAGGAATGTATTCACTTCTGATTTCTGAAGCAGTGGAAGAGTTATTAGATATTCTACTTTGACTTTTGTTAATTGCCTTGAGTTTATGCCCATAATTTGAGTTCTACATGATGCCACATACTATGATTTTCCTGGTAACTTGTAGTTCGTTGGATTTGAGTAAGAGTTCTGACACTTACTTTCTTCCTAATGGGAGTTCTTTGGCACAGAGAATATTGTACTATTGGACAATGCAATACGTGAAATTCGGAGTTTACTATTTTCTGAAGCTAGTGATGAGAGGGAAGTCGAGTACATGAATAGTTTATTGTGCTCTGCTGCATATGGTGGCCGTGAAGTTGAATTGAACTTGGTGCAATCTATTTGTTTATCTATTAGGTCCTGGTGCGACAGGAAGTTGCAGGATTATCATCAACATTTTTCTCAGGTGATTAAGTATGCTTGTTTTGGTTTGGGAGTAGTTCATCTCCATTTTATCGATGACAGGATCATTGACTTAAGAGAGTTTATTTATTTATTTATTGTTTAATAACTTTGGTTCTCTCTTCAGAAACCTTCTGTTTTCAAGCGGGTGATAACCATGGCAATGTTAGTTGGAAATTGTGAAGCTGATGCAAATGACAACTTTAAGGTACTTTACCAGAGTCCAGAGCAAGTTGTTAAATGCCTACTTTAAGGAGTGAGATAAGTTGCATTTGAGTAATGTTGTTAAATCTCTATTTTTTTGTGTGTATGTGTGTGTGTGTGTGTGAGAGAGAGAGAGAGAGAGAGAGAGAGAGAGAGAGATGGTTCTATTATTAATCATTGTGCTAATGCGTGCAAATATGGATAAATCTTTAGTTACTCCCCGAGCAATAATATTTCTATTATTGTTCCTGTTTGCAGTTATTTGAATCTGATGATTCAGGTGAGATTGCTTCCAGAAAGATCAGAGCATATGTTGAGAGGTCAATTGATACTGCATGCAAGAAGGTAAATCTTGTGAATAGTTCAAAGTTTCCTTTTCTTTAGACAAATAGATGTTGTCATTAGTTTTAGGAAATTGTATATTTGACGAACTTAAGCTTTACCCAAGGTGGTTTTGAACAATGCAGGTAATGGATGAAGTCTATTTCGAATGTGATCTAAGGATTCATCCTTTGGGTGTAATTGCTACCAAACTAAGAAAATTTGCTGAGAAGGAGCTCACTGTGTATTCTCCGCTTCTCTGTGAATGGTATCCTGAAGCTGGGGTTGTTGCATTCATAAGATTGCACCAATTTTATGGTGAAAGACTGGTTGGTTTTAGTCTAATCACAGTAATGTCCTTGCTTTTGGCTGGTAAATGTCTTATAATATATGCTTTTCTCTTGCTCATGTGTAGAGACCATTTCTCAAGGATGTTTCTTGTCTCTCTGATGATGTCAGAGTTGTGCTTCCTGAAGCCAGCATGTTGGAGAATTGCATAACTGAGTTTTACTATTCTTCATGCCGTGAAAATGGACTGAATTTGTTATTTAGGGAGGAGCTTGTTCATTACCAGGTCTGTTTTAGTTTTGAAACTGGGTAAACGTTCTAGCCAGCTCAGAAGAAAGAAGCACATGGAACCCGATACTTCTCTGTATTTGCTCCTTCAGTTTTCTTGTCGATGTAGTGACCAGTTTACTGTTTGGTCATCCACTATATGCAGATTGGAGAGATATCCAGGCCAATAATTCTTGATTGGATTATTGCTCAGAACGCACACATTATGGAATGGACTGGACGTGCTTTTGATCTTGAGGTTGTTCCCCTGCTAATTTAAAACTCGAGTTAATAGTTCAAAAATTACACGCTGACTAGTAACGGCTTTCATCTTCTTGTTCTAATGGCTAGTTTCCCTTCTTAACAAAGCCCCCCAAAAAAGAAATTCTACACCCCCCTCTCTCTCCCCACAAAAAAAAAAGGAAGTGCACACTGCCACACTGTATGCATTTGTATCGAGAAAGTTTTGTAAAATATAATTACTTAGAAAGAAAATGAAGCTTATTACTCCCTCCATTCCTTATTAATTGTCGTTTAGGAGATATCTAGGTATCCAAATTAATTGTCGTTTAAGGTTCTTTTATTAGTTGTCAACAATTTATTTCAATTATATCCTCAACATTTTCTTTTCTTTTCTTTATGACGTATTAGTGAGAGAGGGGAAAGGTGGGGGTAATATTGGAAGTTTAGGTGAAAATGACAACTTCCTTAATTTTCTCAAATTGTCTAAAGAGTCTTATATTTAGGAATGGAGGGAGTATTTGATTATAGTTGAAGGAGAAAGTGGGAATCATATGGAGTGAGAATCCTTGACTGGACATCTTAAATCTTTTGAACGTCTTTATCAAAATTTTGGACTGACCTTACAAGAATTTAAAATATAAGATGCACTCTAACAGAGACTATATTACACTTCCTATCATTGATGTTTCCCCGTAATTTGCATCTATGAACTACTCTTCATTAGATGAACAATGAAATACGGACTTGTACATGAAAAACTTAAAAGAGTATTGAGTTGCTTGGTTGTGCGTGTGTGTGTGAGTGGATAAGCCCGATTCTGATTTGAATTCATGGTCTTCCTTGTAGCAATGGGAATCATTGTCACATCAACAGAAACAAGCAGCTTCAGCAGTTGAAGTGTTTAGGATCATAGAGGAGGTACTTCTTAATTGCTGATGTCCTTTGCCTTGAATGTTTTCTTCTTCTTCTTCTTCTTGTGTGTGTGTTGAGAAGATTGACTTTAGCCTCTAGTTATGAATGACCAGTTACTTGTGTTACATAAAATATAATTCATTATCATCATTTTCTTGAACATTTATTGTCTCTAATTTTTCAAAAGGAAGAATGAAGAAAAAGGATACTTAGTGATTATTGATAGGGATAATCTGAAAATAATTGTTTTTTATAACTGTCTTGCATTTCTGATGCCAAGTTATTATTCTTGATTTTGCTTTTGAGTCTCCTTTTATGCCTTTCGTATCTTGTTTGATTTGCAGACAGTAGACCAACTCTTTAAGCTGAGACTTCCAATGGATATTACTCAGCTACAGGCTCTTCTTTCCATAGTTTTCCATACGCTCGATGCTTATCTGCTCAAAATTGTTGGCCGGTTAGGTAATCTGCTGTTTGGTGGCTACTCAATCAACCTTAGATATGTTCATATTCTTCATGTGCAACTTATCACACTCTTTTCCCACTATATGAAGCTTCATCTAGATGCATCTGTTTTTTTTTTTTTTTTTGTGCATGTTAAAAAGGACATTTAGGTGGCTCCCAGTGTCATTTTACAAGACATCCAACTGTTCTCTCCCTCCTTAACCTCTCTTTTATTTTCCTCCCCTTGGGGGTTTGCGTATGCTGGCTATCCTAGTGCATCTTATTCTATGTAGTTATTTCTCTTCCTTTCCCCTTTATCTATCAATTTACTGTGTAGATACTTTTTTTTGGACATATGGATTGATGTGAAGGTTTTCCTCAGTGTTCTGATTTTTGTTAAGGGATATGAAGTTTTTTTTTTTTTTAAATCTTGAAGTTGGGGGTTTTATGACAGATATTTCTGTGGTAGTAACATATCAAACTTCCTGGTAATGTTAGAACCATGAGTTGCGTAACCTTTTTTTTATTTTTTTAAAACTATACTTCGTTTCTGAGTTAATTTTCAGTTTATTGAACTTGGAAGTTTTTATATCTTCTTTTAGCATAATTTCAAATGCTTTGTTAGATGTAAGAAGTTTATGAAAATTTCTTTAGAATACAGTTGATAAGCAGAATCTCTATCCTCCGATGCCACCTTTGACACGCTACAAGGAGACAACATTTCCAGCAATGAAAAAGAAGTTAGCGGAATCTACGGTGCTCGATAATCAAGTCAACAAGAAGTTGCATGAATTGACAACAGCCAAGCTTTGTATAAGGCTGAACACTCTTCAAGTTAGTCCATTTTTGTTCTGCTTGACCCAAGTTAATTTTGCTAGAGGTGTACGAAATCAAAATACCACCAGAGAGAAATCCCCAGCTTTGTGGCACTATAGAGTTCTAGAAACTATCATGTTAATTATTACTAACATAACTTTTCATGTAAGGAATTTATCTGTGATGTGTATCCATTATTTTTTGTAGAACTGAGAGGAATGACAATATATTTAATGATAGGAACCACCACTCCAGGATTTTAAGCTTTTCGTATTGTAGGAACCTTTGATTTTTAAGCCTTGCCAGAGCCTAACCTGAGACCAAAAATATGTCGAGAGTAATAAGTGAGAATCTTGCTGCAAAAAACCACATATGAAAGCCTCTCCACCAGTGCCTCTCCAATGCACCTATGCTTGTTGCCTTCCAGAACACCCCCCCCCCACACCCCCACAACACAACACACACACCAAAACTAAATAACGGGAGTTTTGTTTGGTACCTACTACCTCATTAAATAAAACAAAATGGTCACAAATGGTTGTGGCTGAAGTATCTTTTTTCACAAACTACCCGCTAACGGAAGTTAGTGTCTCTCCGAAATAAACTTTGAACTGCTATGCTTAACTTTCATCATCATCATCATCATGCAGTATATACAGAAACAAATTGGTGCGCTCGAAGAAGGAATTAGAGAGTCATGGGCATCTGCTCAACAACCTAAAAATTCTACACACAGTAAGTTCAGTTGTTTGTGACTGCGAAAATGCATATATTACTCTGTTACTTGTTGTAAATGCTTCATATACTTAAAATTTCTGATATCAATCTCTTTATGGAAAGCAGTTTGAATTTCTCTCCGCTTTCTTGTTTTGTTTCCCCCCCTTCTAAAAGTCATTTCATTGAATTTGAGTGGAACAATTACTCCTTGCTATGAGGGTCAATAGTCAGATTGAGAGAATGTGTATTCAAAGTTGCTAGGGTTAAGCTTTGAAGTCCGCAAAAGAATTGATCCGATAATCAAGATACCAAATAAAGTGGCTATATCATTTTGCATTTCTGATTCCTTGTTCATTTAAGATTTTTGAGATTTTGTTATAAATATGAGATCACTGCTATTGACAATGTGCCTTTAATCAGCCCATTCAATTTACATTTCCCAATTGTGGCAAGCCATTCTGATGTTAGCCTTCCAAAAGACTTCAGCTTCCAGTGATATAGGGCTTTTTGAAGTTCTTAAACTATAACCTATTCAAATTTACATGCCATGGTTCATTACTTCAACAAAGGGAAATATAAAGCAGGGGGGGTGTTCAGAGAATTCTCAAGCTGATCCTTGGACCAAGAAGCATAAGCAGTTAGTTATTGGAATTCCTCTTCGGAGGGAAGGATGGGTCTATGCTTCCTAGATCCACCTGCGAACCTTAGATCTGTTCCGAAGTTTGTTATAAAATGGTAGTATACAGTATCCATTTTTAGTTTTTATCTTGTTATAAGAGATAATGGGTTTGAACTAGAATCCTAAATATTTTTAATTTGGGTGTACTTCCTTTTCCCCCAATTCAGCCAGAGTTGAAACCCCAGAGTTTTCAGGCAAAATTCTAGATGCCAATGGTGAATCAGTCGATGAACTTTTTGCTGCCACATTTGACTGCATCAGGGATAGTGCCGCTCATTCCATCAGAAGTATTTGTGAATTCATTGGTCAGTAAGCTTGTCTTACCTTAAGTTGCTTTTGGATTTGTGAATGTGAAAAGCTAAATGGTGATCTGTCCTGATTTCCTTTTCAATGTCAAAATCATGAGTAGATCTACTCATGCCTTTTCTTTCTTTAATTTTAATTTGTAGGGGCACGAGTTGTCTTCTGGGATCTAAGGGAATCTTTCCTATATCGTTTATATCGTGGAGGTGTTGAAGGCACTCGCTTAGACGGCATACTTCCACATCTTGATAGTGTAAGAAATCTTAAATTTTATATCCTTACTTTACCTATGCTCCTAATTCCCATTAGCAGTCCCAAAACTACTGTCTGTCATCCTTGATTTGTGCCTTTTCTATTCTCATTTTGGATAACTCATTGTTCTCAGGAACTTTCTAGGATGATTTAATTCTGAGTGGCATATTTGCAGGCCCTAAATAAGGTGTGTGGCTTGATTGATGACATGCTAAGAGACCGTGTGGTATCGAGCGTTTTTAGAGCATCATTGGTGGGTGTTACTTGTTCTGATGTTATTTTCCCTTTTCCTTTTGTTTTGCACTAAATTCATGTGCTTCATTTTATAGGAAGGATATGTTTGGGTGTTACTTGATGGTGGACCTTCATGTGCATTCTCTGATATAGATATTCCGATGATGGAAGATGACCTCAACATGTTGAAAGTGAGTACTATTTGAACTATGCTCCATACTTCTTTTTCTTCACCTAAAGTGCTCATTAATTGCTTCAAATGGCTTCCCAATCTTTTTTTTTTTTTTTTTTTTAAAAAAAAATTCTACACTTACATTCATTCATAATATAAGTGTGTGTGTGTGTGTGTGAGAGAGAGAGATTCTAAATCCTACTATTTTTAAGCGTTTTGCCTTCAAGTAGGAGCTTCAACGCATTTGTTCTTGCACTTTTGTCCTAGACAAAGAGTAAAATGCAACTTTATTGGTCAATACTAAGTAAATTGTCCTGCTGCATTAATTTGAAGGACTTGTTTATAGCTGATGGAGAAGGTCTTCCATGTTCATTAGTTGAGGAGGAAGCTAGATTTGCCCAACAAATATTAAGTCTATATTCCCTTCAGGTTTGTTGAATTATTCTCCCTTTTTTTCTGCACACTTGAAGCAGCCATTCATAATCTTATCTTGTTCAACTTTTGTCTTGAACAGGCCGAGTCTGTAATTCAATTGTTGATGAGTTCGACTGAGCACATCTCAATGGGTTTGGAAACACACAAGTATAGCCAGAGATGTTTAGGAGACGCTGACATTCTCTTACGAGTTTTATGCCACAAAAAAGATAGAGAAGCCTCTAAGTTCTTAAAGCAACATTATCACTTTCCTGCATCTTCTAGTAAGTACAGAACTCGAGGACATTCTTTAAATTGGCTATCGTTGGTTGAAATTAGTTCTTATGGCGCCAAAATCTTTCTGTGATCTTTTGCCTAATGGTTCCCTTTCTTTTGGGCCAGAATACGACGAGGCTCATGGGGAGGAGTCCAGTTCTTTATCGCCTCTAGTAACAGATCTGCTAAGACGAACTGCATCATCCCGGTGGGCTGACAAGGGCCACAGTAGCTTTAGATCTTTCAAGAAGAAACTGCAGGAAGCAACTTGGATGTAAAGGCCGCTGCCATGGTAGGCTAACTGCAGGGTAAAGGCTTAGGAGGATCCCTCTACCACTGTCCGTCTCAACATCTCTGGCCCGGTGATTCCGGCCAAATTCAACCACCCTTTTTGGTTCCATGCAATGCCGAGACAATCATAAGTAATCCAAAAGTATCAGAGCGGTAGGCATTAGCGTCGCCCTTCTCAAATAGAGAAATAGATTAAATTTGATTGGAACTTGTTGCAAAAGCTCTAGCTTTGAATTTTGGTACCGTTACTTTTGTTTGTGCAGCAAATGCAGGTTTTCTAGTGTTTTTAAGTATTGTAAAAGAGTCGAGTCCATATTTTTTCTTCAATGCAGATTTTTTTGGGGGGTGGGTGGGGTGAGGAGAATTCCATGTCCAGGGTAGTAGAGTAGAGAGATGATGGGGATACTTCTTCATCGGTTAGGAATCCTTTGTCCCCATTCGATGTCCCCTTCCTTATCCCACCAATAAGAAAATGACATGTATTAAATTTTTAATTAAAAAATTATAACTTAAAAGAAATAATGAAACCCATATGAAAAAAATATACACGTGGCAAATATCTATTCGCGGGGATATAGAATGATTTTTTGCCCTTCATCTTAAGGTCTTTGATTTACTGCACAATCTTTTGACTACCCCCTGGTAGATTTTCTAGATGTCGGTTCTAGTATTAGTCCTCTCTTCCCCAGCAAAAATACTGGCAGGAACCAACACAAGTTGGCTCTGTTGGTAAGGATTTGGCACGTCCTTACAAAGGTCAAGTGTTCAATTTCCGCTACTGACGTGAGGCCTGTGTTGGTGGGTGATCTGTAAGTACCTTGTAAGCGACCTATGGTCCTATGGCCTGCTCTGACCCGTGGTGGTGATCGAAGTCGAATCCACCCAAATTTTTTTTAACCAAAAAAAAAAAAAAATACTGGCAGGATGGTTAATACATGATATTTTCAGGAGTAGATTAAAGTCGAGATTATTCCGGGTTGCAACGGTTTAAAAATAGAGATTATTTACCAATCGAAACAATTGAAAATTCGAGCCCAAGGAACCTAAATATGTGAACATACACGGTTTTGTATGACTTTGACTAAAATCGAGATTATTTTGTCAATACTTGATTAAAATCGAGATTATATACCGGTTCTAACAATTAAAAAACTTGAGTCTGAATGTCCCAAATTCATGATGGTTAGTACACGATATTGTCTGGATTAGACTAAAGTTGGGATTATTCACAAGTCGTAACTGATTAAAATCTAAGTCTAACGGACTTCAAATCTGTGATGGTTAGTATATGATATGCTTCGACATTGACTAAAATCGAGATTATTCACCGGTCGTCGAAATAATTAAAAATTTTGAGTTTGACGACCCCAAAACCGTTATATTGTCAAAACTTGATTGAAATCAAGATTATTTAACGTTCAAAACGGTTCAAAATTTGAGCCTGGTGGATCCAAATTTGTAATGGTTAGTAACTAATATTGTCTAAACTTGACTAAAACTGAGATTATTCACCAGTCAGAGGAAAAATTTGAACCCGGTGGATCCAAATTGGTGATAGTTGTTAATACACGATTTAACTTGAATACTACTACCGTTGAAAAATCCAAGTCCGACTGCCCAAATTCTTGATGGTTATGACACAAGTTTCTTTGAATTTGACAAAAATCAAAACATTTCACAGGTCACAATAGTTGAAAAATCTGAGTGTGATGGGCGCAAATCTGTTATGGTTACTACACGATATTGATCGAATATGACTAAAATCAAAATTATTTACCGATCGAAACAGTTAAAAAAATTCGAGCACGACGTCTTCAAATTCGTTACTGATTATTATACGATTTTGAATGAATATATTTTCTCTCTTAAACTCTAACAACTAACCTTAAATAAACTGTAAGTAACATATGAATCATTGTATATTAAAGTTTATTTTTGTAACTTATTAATGGTTAAACTGTTTGTTTTTATTACTATTTTTGCACAAGTCCAATGTGAATAATCAAGTTAGAAGGTAGTGAACAATCTGTTCGTTGTGGGGTCAAACTTAAAATATTGAAAATATCAAGGACCAAGTCAAGAAAAATGTCATAATATTTGGGAATCGTATTTAGAATGGTGGCTTCCGAGTCGGCTACCAATACCGCAACTTTGAACAATTATCTGCAGTGGCGTAGTTATGAAGGGGCCTTCAAGAATTTTTAAATTTTTTTATATATTAGATATATATATTTAACGGTTCAGAATAAAATAAATTTTTTTTCTATTACGACCCCAAAGAATTTTCAATTTTTTCTACTACGGTCAATTTCTTTTACTACGACCCCCCTAAACTTCAATCTTGTCTCCGCCACTGATTATCTGTACAAATAATATACCTTTGTCCGACCATATGGATTCATAGCCCTCATTTCACAATCCTCGGTACGAGACATTTTATCCGGCTGACCATATACTGTAGCAGATGAAGAGAAAACCAACTTCATATCCACATTCAGAACCCTCAAGTTAACAGGTTGTCAAAGATGAAAGAGATTAGGCAAGGCTAAAAACATAGGTAGACTTGTCCACGTGTCAATATAACTCGACAAAATGCTCCAAGGATTAGAGGAGTGAACATGGTAATAAACCTCTCTCGTGCTAGTACCAGGGACGAAGATAAAGGGAGGTGGCAGTCGTCGTCGAAATTTTAAAAAATACTAATAGCTATAGTAAATTTTATATATAGTTCGAAATATTTTATTAAATTTGTCCCCCCCCAACAAATTTTTTGTAGGTTTTATATGTAGTTCGACATACTGTTACAATTTTCATCCCAACTCCAAATTTTTAACTTCGTCCCGACTAGTACTCTTATTAGGCAAAGAACACATGATACATACAAGAAACTATAAATGTCGTCATAAGTTATGGAGGGTTAACGTGATCGGCACAGTCAACTGGAAACAATAGTTCCCGAGTTAGACCACCCCTCCTCTAATTGTGACAAGTGTTTCGATTTCAAAAGTTTTAGAACGTTATCACATTTTCCTTAAAAGTTTTGCTACCTATCATACCCGCAGCGACTTGTTCCGCACGTGCAAAATTTATCCTCGTCTATCAGATTGCAATTTTGACGATTAAAATTGATTTAAAATGGAACACTTATTCTGATTCAGGACATTTGTTATAAGACGCATAACAGATATTCTAATGCGATTCGTATGTGCGAAAAATATATCGTTCCGCATAAGATTCGGACTGCTATCATACCTTAGAAGTGTGTTGGAATGATTTGAGAGGATTGGTATTAACGAGGATATTAATCCCTATTTTTCCTTATGGTAATTTTGGTCCGGCAAAAAATCGTTTAACTAATTTTGGGTCTATTTGGATTGGGTTTGGGTTAGAGACTCAAACCTACATCTAGGTTTGGGTTTTGGCGGGAAAGGCTAAAAAGTGGGAGGGAAATATTCAAATTCAATTTTTTTTCCTTCAAATAATCGTAAAAATTCATATTTTGGCCTTTAAAATTGGCGGGAGATGTTCAAATTTCAAATTTTTGTCAAGGTTTTAAAAAAAATAAAAAATAGGATCAAATAAATTATTAAAAAATGAATTATACTCTTACCCTTTTGACCTTTTCTACTCAAAAAATTACAAGTTGGATTGATGATTAGGTTCGAACTGGAAATCAAACTCAACAAGATTGTTCAATGAACTATATATAGTAAAAAAACTCAAAGCAGCCTTAAAACCAGAGGCCATTTGTTCACTGGTACATTATCTTCTATGAAAGTTGACTTGAAAAATTCACATCATCTTGACTTGTCAACGAAGAAAATTCAAAGAACAAACTCATCACCACGACAAAGGGCACGAGTAAAACCAAATATCAATTATCAAATAAGTTAATTTGAAGACGAGTTATTTTTGCGAAAACAATAATTTTTATTGAAGAATATATGCTTACTTTATTTTCAAATGCTAAATATAAAATTTAACTATTAAAATTTATTTTAAACGCGTAGAAAAATATATGTTTCGCAACGGACTCGGAACTGCATCATCATAGTTAATTTTCCAACACCAATGAGTCCACCTATCCACTATCAAGACAACGACCCATTGCCATAATCCTCCCAAACCCTAATATTCAAAGGACAATTCTGGCCCTGATCCACTTGCTCCAGAAGCTACCACGTCGCCCCTCTTTCAAAAAAAATTTCATTTCTCAGTCACAGTTAAAATACAAAAAAAATAGTCTTGATATGGACATAGTTAAAAGTAAAAAAATATTTCCCTCCTCATTTTATAGTGATGTGACAAGTTTGTACAATTTTTATACTTTTAACTGTGTCCATATCAGGACTATCTTTTTGTATTTTAACTGTGACTGAGAGATGATTTTTTTTTTTTTTTTTTTGAAATAGGAGCGACGTGGCAGCTTCTGGACCAAGTGGACCAAGGCCAGGGGTCCAGGGGCCCTACCCCTGGCCCTGGTCCATATCAGAATTTCCCATATACAAAAACCAACATATAAAATACTACTACCTCCGTTCTTAATTATAAGACTTTTCATTACATGTTATAAAAATTAAGGAAGTAAAAATAAGATATTTTTATAATTAAAATATTAATATTATTTTCTTAAATAAAATTAGTGGTATACAAGTCATATTTAAGATAATAATATTTGTATTTTAATCAACAAAGTATCTTATTTTTTGTTTTCTTAATTTTCGCAACATGTAATTAAAATTTTATTGTAAGGAATGGAGAGGGAGTATCGTTTTGATCTTTACTAAACCAAAAAATCATCATCAACCATGCTGCCACGTTCAATATCAGAAACAACTGCCCGTACACTGTTTGGGCAGCTGGTGTACAGGGTGGTGGCCGACACCTAGACTGGGGCCAAATTTGGACGTTGCCCGGCACTAAACAAGTCCAAATTTGGGGTCGATGCATCCGGAAGAGGGAGGTATCAAACCGCAACGGTCTGCTAGACTGCAGAGCCTTCGGTTCACTACCCAATACCCTAGCTGAATATGCACTTAATCAGTTTGCTAACGAGGACTTTTTAGACATTTCACTAGTTGATGGATTTAATGTGCCAATGGACTTTAGTCCTACTTCTAACGGGGGTTGTAATAATCCTTGTACTGTATGTAAGAACAATCAATATTGTTGTAACTGTGGACCGACAATTTTTTCGAGGTTTTTTAAGCAGATGCTTACAGTTACCCTATTGATGATCAGACTAGTACTTTTACTTGCAATTCTGCTACTAACTAACGAGTAAAACTACTCTCCGTAGATGAATAAGTTTAAAATTTATATTCATACCAATAACGTTCTAACTTGTGTACTATCTTTTTTTTTCTTTATCAGAATTTTTTTTAATATTATTAAATAATATCAGAAATTACAGAGGAAAAAACTCAGTGAAATTTTTAAATCATTAAGATGATCTAGTTCTCACAATATATTTTGTCAAAGAATCTGCTACTCTACGGGTTTTTGTAATTTTGTAAAGAGTTTTCCCATATATAATCTCTAAGGTGATGAATGAATAATAAAAAAAATTGGGCAAAATTCATATAGCAACACAAGTTGGCTCAATTGGTAAGGATTTTTCACGTCCTTACAAAGGTCAAGTGTTCAATTCCTGTTGGTGGGTGATCTGTAGGTATCATTGTAAGCGACCTATGGTCCGTAGAGCCTACCCTGACCCGTGGTGGTGACTGAAGATGAACCCACCCAAATTTTTATTTACCAAAAATAAAATAAAATAAGAATCATAATATTCATTCATCCCAAATTAAATATCCATTTTTTTTTTACGTAAAAACAATGAACATTCAATTTACAACATCACACCAATCTTATAATATGATGATTGAAATCTGTGGTATCCACACAAAAAAAAAAAAAATACAAAAATACAAAAATCATTACTATAGAAAACAATGAAAGAGTGGTTTAAAGGGTAAGACAATCCTACCTCAATTCCATAATATATTATATTACATGTTGTGAAAATTAAAGAATAAAAAACTAAAATATTTTTTAATCAAATATAAATATTAATCTCTTACATAAAATTAGTGATATAAAATTCATATTTAAGAGAATAATATTTGTATTTTAATTAATAAATGTATTTTTTTTAGCTTCCTTAATTTTCGCAACATGTAATAAAAGTCTTAATATGGAGAAAGTAGTACAGTAGATAACAGTGTTTACATAGGCTCTTATGCAGAACAGGGAAAATTCCGCACCGTACGGAACAATTTGGACCGTCGGATGATAGTTTTAACGGCCCAAATTTGGAGAGAGAAAAGTTGCGAATGGACTTTAAAAATAAAAAATAAAAACTTTTCTCTCTCCAAATCTGGACCCTTCAAATCTATCATCCGACAGCCCATATTATTTCGCACGGTGCGAAACTTTTCCTGTTCTGCATAGGAGATGGAGTGGTCGGCAATTCCTACCTTCTACGTTGGTTCCATATCCTCCTCGCATGATGTATTTAATTAAAGCAAATTATTTGAATGAAGTATATAGTTTGTTACCAATTTGGTCTATGAATTAACAAGTTTGATTTTCAATAAGTTATTTTGTTGGACTAATAGCAGGATACTTAAAAACATTTTCCATATTTTATTCTAAAAATTTGACTATAATTTACTCAAATATATCAATAGTATTTTCCACTTAGATAACAACGGTTGAGTGTTTTATTTTTTAGGTTTGGGGATCAGAGATAAAACTCTGAGAACTTGAAAAAATATATCAAGACTTGAAATTCTTTTTATTGTATTATATTATAAAAAAATGTGTCATGATCAAAATATTCTTTTTAACCTATGACTCTCTCCTATATTTAATGATATTTTTGTAACTTTTTTTTTTAACCTCACAGAAGGAGGTGGCCTCACAGGACGAGGAGCCCAAGAAAGGTGAAATTTATTAAGCCCCACGTAGGAGATGGGTATCGAACCCTCGACCTCACGGTCATGGGCAGTGCCAAGCTTGGAACTTACTTATTATCAAAACAGTCTCTTTAATTCTTATATAAGTTAAAAATGTAGACATTAATTTAATTTGAGACGGAGGGAATATACAAAATGATTTTAATGCTTTGTACATATTAATGCATTTCACTCAAAATTAAAGTTTATATTTTCGTAATTTCATAATAGTAAAATGCAATTAGCCCTATTATTAATTAACCTTATTAAATTATTCGTATGCCATGTTCAAGTCTTAACAGTAAGTGTCATGAGAGTGGCTGTCTCAGTGGGGGAGAACTCGAATAAAAAAAAAAATCTTAACAGTAAGTAGGGCAGGAAAAGTCATGGATGATGAATATTTCTATGGGTGCACTTATCTTGCAAACTCAAATTTCAATTTCGGCTGCTTGACCATGATTTCTTCTTAGTCAATGCTCAATATCCGTAATGTAATGCTGGACAATCGAAGTCCATAAAAAAAAAAAAAAAAGAATTCCAAATGTGAAGAATTAAAGTTGGATGATGAATATGTGGTAACCTAGCAAAAATTGTGGTAGAAGTTTTCCGCCATTTTGGTGTTTTATTCACTATTTTCACTAATAAAAAATTGACATGCGTAAAATTTTAATTAAAAAATTACAACTTAAAAAATAATAAAATCCGTAAGGAAAAAAGTGATCACGTGGCAAATATGTATCCGTGAAACAGAAATCGAGACATAAAATAGGATGGCAAATGATTTTTTTGCCATGAATATGAGTCGACCAAAATGAAAAGGAGTTTCGTGTCTCGTAAACAAGGTCTCGATTCAAACTTTTTGAATAAAGAAACCTTAAAAGGGATTTGATTGTATAAACGAATCGAATTAATTATAAATCATAATAGAGACTCTGATACCAGTTAAGATTCAGATCTTAAAAACTATATTATACGTGTACAAATTATGACATAAATGGACCATCAACTAGATCTTAAATCGTCAACAAAAGGCTTGCCCAAGTGGGTAAGTCTTTGGCTTGAGTTCGACACCTTCTCCCTGCATTATGGGGCAATAATAAATCTCCTCTACTGGTGAGGCGTTCTCTTCCTCCTCTGGTGAGGCTAAGCTCCCTCCCCAGGCATGGGGCACGCTACAATCTCCCTGATCTAGGGTACTCCGCTCTTCCCCCTCGGGGGCAATCGCCTTCGGGCGTCAAAAAAAAAAAAAAAAAAAAAAAAAAAAAAACTAGATCTTAAATCCTATGGAATTGACCAGCCTATCCCTTGTACTATTTTCTGCATCTGATATGAATTCTCAAAGTAGAGACATATTTTTTTAGACCTTACTAGACTACTAGAATTATTGACTAAAAGATTGACTAAAATAGTTTTTTGGACCTTTTTGCCCTTATAGTTGGGTGAATCACTTATACCAGCAGTGGATAAGATAGTCATTTAACATCCTCAATTTGGGGGTTTAGGATTTCTATCCCTAAAATTCTAGGAGTAAATTATTTTCTATTTTTTTATTCATTCCAAAGTAAAGATTGCATACTTGAAAAAAAAAAAAAAAAATCAGCTCTGAACCTTTAATTTTTTTTCTTTTTCCATAAATAATCAATTTTTGGACAAAAGTCAAGACACATCAAGTTGAACAACTCTTCAAATAAAATTTTAAAAAGTGCAACAATGTAAATAAGGCATTGGTATATTATTTAAAGATGACACCTCGTAAGTCATGAGTTCAATTTTTCTCTCTGCTTCTTAAGTTTTATAATTTCTTATAATAGATATGTTTTATTTTTCTAATTAATCAAAATTAAAAATATATAATACTTTTAACAAGAAAAAATATATCTCAATTCACATCCTCCCATAATAATAGTTTCTAGAAAGAAAGAAAAAAATCATTTTAAAGACGTCACACCGTGACCAACAAATGACCAAATTAATTTATTCTTTTCCCTCCATACCCCTATAGTCTAAACTAAATCTATAAATATTCCCTTCATTCACTTGTTACATTCATCCCAAATGCAAAACTTGCATTATCTTTCTATCTCTTTCCTCACCATGAATTCCCTTAATGCCCTCAGCATTTCAATTTTTCTCATCATTTCCCTTCTTTCAACCCACTCCCATGCAGCTACTTTCGATGTCCGTAACAATTGTCCCTTTACCGTCTGGGCTGCTGCCGTCCCTGGCGGCGGCAGGCGCCTAGATCGCGGTCAAACATGGACCTTCAACGTGAATGCCGGAACAAGAGGTAAGTAAGAACATGAGCGAATACATAATTAAATATTTAGGAGCTAGATTGTACTATATATATATATATATATATATATATATATATATATATTAATTTTTGTAGACTCAAAGTAAAAATATATTCAAAATATAGTGAGAAGTACTATAAAACTCCAGTCCAATTTGAACAATCTGAACCGTCGGATGATATTTTTAACGGCCCAAATTTGAAGAGAGAAAAGTTGCAGTTGGGCTAAAAAAATAAAAAATAAAAATTTTTCTCTCTCCAAATCTGAACCGTTCAAATCTATCATTCGACGGTCCAAATTGTTCCGCTTGTGCGAAACTTTTTCTGTTCCGCGGTCTACCTATGCCGACGGTCTAGCAGCCCCTACCTCTAAAATGTTTTACAATGTTCAATTTCATACGAAAAGAATTTTTTTTTAAAAAAAAAAGAGTAAATAGCTATATATTTTACTAACTTATTTACACTTTGTTTTTTTAAGCACTTAACTCTTTTGGCTATTTATATTACCTTAATATTTATGTGTGACTGAAAATAAATCGTCATCACTTTTTGTGCTGGTTTCCGATCACAGTAGACACGTATCGGTCATATTACCAATAATCCAGGGAAAAAAATGGAAGTGCACAATAACCTCACTTCGTGTAAAGACTTTGATTGTTACTGTTTGAGCACTGAAAAATAAAGAGACATATTTGTTTTGACTTACGAATATTTTGATACGCTAACTTTCATTTTTGTCCCTAGACTATTTACCACATTCCCGATACATGTCTTATTTGACCGAAAACTAACACAAAAAATAGTGGCGTTTTATTTTCAGCCATACACATAAATACTTGAGTAATATAATTAGGTAAAATAATAACTGAGTGGCAAAACAACAAAACGTAAATAATAGTTTAGTCCAAATAGCTATTTACTCTTTTAAAATATTCCAAAATTTAACTAGAGTATATTACATTTTGCACATTTCAAAATTTCCAAAAACTTAATTAAAAACACATATATATATTTTTTAGGATTCTTTCTCAACATATAACTTCTAGTTCTGTCCTTGAACAGGTGCTCGCGTCTGGCCTAGAACCAACTGCAACTTTGACGGTGCAGGGCGGGGAAGGTGTCAAACTGGAGACTGTAACGGACTTCTACAATGCCAAGCCTTCGGTCAACCACCAAACACCCTAGCAGAATATGCATTAAACCAATTCAATAACTTGGACTTTTTCGACATTTCCTTAGTCGATGGTTTTAATGTACCTATGGAGTTTAGCCCTACATCCGGCGGCTGCCGAGGTATCCGATGCACCGCCGACATTAATGGACAGTGTCCTAATGCACTAAGAGCCCCCGGAGGATGTAATAATCCTTGTACGGTGTATAAGACCGATCGATTTTGTTGTAACTCCGGAAATTGTGGACCGACCGATGAGTCGAGGTTTTTTAAGCAGAGGTGCCCAGATGCTTATAGTTACCCTAAGGATGATCAAACTAGTACTTTTACTTGCCCCGGAGGTACTAACTATAGAGTTGTGTTCTGCCCTTAAAATTAAGAGGTTACTATTATGAGTGGGGGCATATATGTAATTTAAAAATAAAAGTGAGCAAAAATCTAGAGGTTACACAACGGACATCATGGTCCAAGTACGATAATTTGCATGTGCTAATAAATATTGTTGTAATGAATAAAAGTCTAAATTGAGCATTCCTTACCACTTAGGAATTGCGACTATGATGCTGTGAAAAGAAAATTATGTATTACTTATTTTATCTTTTGCCCACTTAAAAATAAAATAAGAGGTTTTATTTGTCGTAATTTTTATTTATGTTTATAGTATTATTCTGATTTTGCACCCTCTTAGAAATTTATTTTGATTATAATGGTTTTATCTGCTTTATTATTAATGAATAATTAATTACTTTTATGTTGGTTCATGTTATATAATGTGATTTGTTTAAACGAATTACGAGATTCGAAATCAGAAAAAATGCCTTAGGAAGGAGTGGACTAACGTTGGACCAACTCCTTGATCTATTCCACCAAATTATTCTAAATTCTCTAAACAATATAAAAGAAATTCTTTTAAAATGTTAACTATGGCCTTCCAAAATTATTGAATTTTCTTTTTCTTTATTTTGTCTTTAAATATATTTTTTAGTACAGTTTGTCCCCTAATATAAAATTGTCGAATTTGCCCCTGGGGGAGTGCTCGTGTCGAACTCCGAATAATAGTATGGACAGGAAGTTGCCTACCGGTCAAGCTTCCTGAGGTTTCTAATTTTCCATTTGATTGTAAGAACTTATTACCTATAGATAAAAAAAAGGTTTATCTATTTGGATAATTATATTTTCACCTGATTTTTTTTTCTTTTTATACTTTTTGCAACTATTTCTGTCTTGGATTTTACTTTTCACTTACAAAAGTAAGCAAATATATATATTAAAAAAATAATTAACTTTTCATTCATTTGAAAAATTAATTCAATTCGTCTCTTTGATCATAGTAATTGATAAATTTAAATTTTAAAAGATAGACACTATGATTTCTTGTCTATGGCATTAGGAGTATATACCCCTTGGGCCTCGACCATCATTAACCCCGTAGAAATGTGGTTGGTTTGGGTTACACTTGAGTTTAAAATTCAACGAGGAACGAATTAGAAAGAACATTGGTTCTACACACTTATTTAGAATAGATATTTTTCTACAAAAAAAAATATAAAAATAAAAAGTATACACTCTATTCTTAATCGTTAAACTAAAAATTTGACACTTAATATTTGTTTGTAAGTGCGGAAAAACTCATATTCTGTATCAGAGTTGAGTTGTACAATTGAGGAGTAGATCTAGATAGTATTGGTCCAAGTCCATATTAGGATCCGAAATATGTGGGAATTCTATAAATAACCAACAATTCTCAAACCGGTTCAAATCCAGTTACTTCCCGTCTATAAATAACCAACCCTTTAATTTCTCTCAATAGCCTTTGAACTCTTCCATTGCCATCTTCAAGTTTTTTGCACAAATTTTCTTGAATTCTTCTTTTTTTTCTTTTCTTCAATCATAAAAAAATGGGACCACGAGGAACTCTTGAAGTACAACTTGCTGGAGCCAAAAATCTTGAAAACACTGATGTTCTTAGTGAGTTTCATTACTTTTACTTTTTTTCAGTTTTCTTTTTTTATACATGGAGACAGGGCACTGGAGGATGTAGGAACAGTGGGAGCACTTGTCTAACGAAAGATTCAGGACATAAATTAAAAATTTTCCTATAGAAATTGGATGTTTCTGAAAATGTTGGGGGAGGGGAGGGGGCCATCCACAATGGCAAATTTGGATGGTGCAACATTTTAAAAAATGTCACATTTTCTATGAGATTTTTTTTTCAGTAAATTATTTTCTATTTTTAGTAAAATCTTTATGTATAATATTTCTATCAATGAATTACTTTTTTTTATGAGTTTTAAAAAATTACCAAACATGATGATTTTAGGGTAAAACTATATCTAGCAATCAATTTTTTACGTTCTGAAAGTGGAGGGAAAGAAATGAAGGGATAAAATTGGAACCCACATGACAATCAAGATAATTGAATCACCAAGTTATTATTTTTTGCGTTTGGTATTATTTGAGTTTGGGGTTATCAAAGTTCGACTTAATCATTATATATGTGCATATGATTAGAAATAAAAATATTTCCCAGTAAGGGCACGTGGCCCCACTGAGAAGGTTTTGCATTTGCCGATGGAGACAGAAATTTTGATTCCGTAACAAATGGGTCGAATACTACATTATATTGTCAGTTATATATACTAGTAGGTGTTAGCGAGCATATTGCTTTGATCTTAATATATGTGTACTTCCTCAAATTCTTATTATTATTTTAAATAATGTATATTATTATGGCAACATTTTTGGGGTGATTAACAAGAGGCCGTGGGGCTTTTTGTGCTAGGGATATTAAAGACATCTCCATCCATATCCAACCTTTTGTTAGTCTTATAGTGACATGATATGAATAAGAGATATCGTTTGATAGGACATTATGTAATAACTTTGTTCCTATCCCTACGGGCTAGGGAGTATTGCTTTATTTATTAATATATTTCTATTTTACCAACAAAAAAAAAACATTTTTGGGGTGATTTTTGTTTTTGTTTTTGTTTTTGTTTTTTGCTGGGCAGAAAACATGGATCCCTATGCAATCATTACTTGCCGTACTCAGGAGAAGAAGAGCAGTGTCGCAACAGGTTTGTTATAAATTTTCCATCATTTTTTTATTTATTTTCTTTTTGATAAATTGAGGGTCGGGTGAGAAATAGTGAGCATTTCATATGACTAGATAAGATCTCTATAGTGGGAAAGTCTGTAATGAGGCGGTTCTTATAGTTACGGTCTCATACTCCTTTTACATAAATTTAGATAAGATTTTCCTGCAGAGTATGTCCCACAGGTCTCTATGTCTCACAGGTATCCACAAGGTCCGTCTCATAGGAAATTTTTCCCTCTATAGTAGAATATAGAAGTTGGGGTACGAATTACAAAAAGATATATATTATAGAAAAATGCCCTAGACTCGCCCTTGCATGGACTATGATGATTTTTTGTACTGAACACAAAAAGTTCAGCATATACTGAATATTGATTTTCATCGTATAAAAATTTAGCGGTTCATATTTTTTTGAATGAACACTGATTGTGATTTTATAACATATGTTACGTAAAATAAATGTTATATGACTTATGCCAAGTTAACATTTATTTTATAGAATATAATATTTGTCTAAAGTCTGTAGCATCTGTAAAAAAAAAAAAAAAAAAAAGTGTTCAATAATGTACTAAGTAGCCATTGGTTTATACAGGACTGGGAGCTAATCCAGAATGGAACGAGACTTTTCTATTTACCATTTCAGGCAATACTACCGAAATAACAATCAAGATTATGGACAGTGATTCTGGTACTAACGAAGATTTTGTCGGAGAAGCCAAGTATGTTTTAGTTCCTTTTTTTTTTTTTTTTTTCTTTTTTATCAAAAAGTTAGGAAATAAACATTAATATTAGGAGAGAAAACGAGATAAAAAATAATAAATAAAGTAATAAGAAATTGTTTACTCAATTCGTGAATGAATTGATTACGGCTGGAACACTAACAAATCAAGATATTTACTATGTTATAAAATACAAATATTTAGGTTATATAGATAGATTATTTATCGGGAAAAAGACGAAACCCTATTTACGGCTCATTAACAGAAAATCCCAAATATTTGGCAACTCACCGACGAGTTGTATCATCGAGATTATGGGTCGTTTATTCAATACTTCATGCTTCATAACCTAACAACCATATGAGTTTTTGTCCTCAAAATATAATAAATTGGTCATTTGAAAAAATTACATTACATTTGGCCTCCTAAGATTTTCTATCTTTTATACATTTGGTCTTCTAAGATTTTCTATCTTTTATCCGACTCTGAATTTTTGAGATTAAGACTTTGTTGTTTGCACCTAAATATCACGAACGATCATGTATGTTAGTATTGAACGTAATTAAAATATGGTCATGTTTTATTTTTTTTAAAAATAAACATTTAATTAAAAATGAAGAAATAATAATTTTGTGAATTCCACATTGTAGGATCCCAATTGAAGCATGCTTAGAAGGAGGAAGCATCCCTTTGCAGAAATACAATGTCGTTAAAGATGACAAGTTTAAAGGAGAAATCAGTGTTGGCCTCGCCTTCACTCCAGAGGCAAGCTAGATAATTTTAATTTATGCTGAAGTGGAATTGAATCGAGTTTCTATTTCGTTTTATATAAAAATAAATAATAGTTTGAAAGTCAAAGTGAGATACTTTTATTAAATTTCAGATACATATCTTATTAAAGGGAGATTGGCCTGCTCTTGGTCCTCAAAGTATTTACGAAATTATCGGTTTGTCCTCAATGTTTTTACACTTCTCAATTAGTCCTTTATGTTTTTACGTGCTTCATAAATTGTCCTACCACCGCGAAGCGGGGTGTTTTCCTGCCAAATTTGATCACACGCAACACACGTGACCAAATTGCAGGGGCTTTTTTGTCCGAAATTTTTAGAGTTAACAAATTTGGAAAAAAGAAAACAAAAAAAAAAGGAAAAAGAAGAAAATGAACGCAGAGATAGAGCGAGAAACAAGGCGAGGAAGGCCTTCCGAAAACACAAACGGAGACAGTCAGAGAGAGAGAGAGAACGCTGCTGCAGCAACAAATTTCCTCTTTCAATTTCACGTCGTGGCTTTTCCTTTTTGAAAATAATTCCCCCAATTTCTAGGGAAAATACAGAATCAACCTCATCTTCCTCGTCGTTAATCTCAAATTAGGAAACGAATTTTTGCAGAATTTTCCCAAATTAATCAGCAGAGAAAATTCTAATTTCGTTTTTCAGGATATTTAGATCTTGACGGAGAATCTGATATTCCGATCACATTTTCTCTAACTCCGTTTGAAGTGGACATTTATAGGAATTGTTTGGACATTTTAAGGTTAATATTCGGAGGAAAGCTGGTTAGCTACGAAAATCCTTCTAGCTAGAAGGATTTAATTTTAGGGCATTTGGATCGATGGACGGCCAACCGGAGGTGAGAGTTATCGGATGAGAAGAAATCGATGATGAAATGGGTAACATTGCTTTAAGACTTCAAATAAAAGGTTGGTTTATCTTCCTCCTCTCAATCTGCATCGTCGTCACAATCTACTCCTGCGTCTTCTGTCTCATCTTCCTTTATAGACAACAACAATGCCACTTCATCCAACCAAGAGTTTGCGCCATAGCCTTCAAGGTTTCACCCTTTTCTATTTTGATTTTTTATTATCTTGGAGAAGAGCAAAGACTTGATGATGTCTGTGCTCCATGTTTTGTATTTGGACAAAAAAGCCCCTGCAATTTGGTCACGTGCGTTGCGCGTGTTGAAACCCTAATCTAGATGGCAGTTAGTAAAAGGAGCAAGACGGTTATGGTGGGAGTATTTAATCAAGAGAGAGAAAGAGTGGAAAGGATATTTACTGAATGAATAAATTGTGTACAAGAGTTCCTATTTATATACAAGATATAGTCAAAGTCAATACTACTTCTATAAACAGAAATATTAACCAACTAATCTATTTTAACTTCTTTCTAACTGATTTATGTTCAAAGCCTTTAACATCAGACTTGAAGTCTTCACTCTGTAATTCTTCAATCTTTAATCCAGCTTGAGATGCTTTATGTTTCAACAGCCTCCCACAAGCTGGATTGTTACCATAGATATTGTGTACTCCAATTGCCTTCAATAGTTCAAGAAACCTGGATGGTCCAAGGGCTTTGGTATGAATGTCTGCCAACTGTTGTCCAGTAGAGACTGGCAGCAGTTTGACAATTCCCATTTGTGCCTTTTCCCTTACTAAATGACAATCCAACTCAATATGTTTGGTCCTTTCATGATAAACAGGATTCTCCCCTATGTATATTGCACTTCTGTTATCACAAAACAATGCTGTAGCTTGTTTTTGTTCTGCCTTTAAATCAGTCAAGAGGTACCTTATCCATTGAATTTCACATGTAGTGGATGCAAGTGCTCTATACTCAGCTTCACTGGAAGATCTAGAAACTGTAGTCTGTTTCTTAGCTTTCCAAGAAATCAAAGAAGAGCCTAAGAATATACAATACCCTGTAATTGATCTCCTTGTATCTGGGCAACCAGCCCAGTCTGAATCACTATAACCAGTTAAGTTTAGATCATTAGAAGAACTGAACAGTAACCCCTGCCCAGGTGCAGCCTTTAAGTATCTGAGCACCCTCAAAGCTCCTTGCCATTGCAACAGTGTTGGACAATCTAGGAATTGACTGAGCTGCTGTACAACAAAAGTTATGTCTGGTCTAGTATGAGTTAGGTAAATTAGTTTTCCTACCAATTTTCTGTATGGTGTGTTGTCTGGCAAAAGAGATGAATCTCCTTTTGCAAAGTGTGTACCAGGTTCCATAGGAGTAGATACTGGCTTGCATCCTAGTAGACCAAAAGTATCTAAAAGTTCCAGACAGTATTTTCTTTGAGACATATTGATCCCCACACTGCTTCTAGCAATTTCAAACCCCAAGAAGAACTTTAAGTCACCCAAGTCTTTGATTTTGAACAGATTATGTAAATGTTCCTTAACTTGCTTGATTGTATTCATATCATTCCCTGTAAGGAGCATGTCATCTACATAGATCAATAAAGCAGTGAAGCCTGTTGGAGAAGACTTGGTGAAAAGAGTGTAATCACTGGTGGACTGTTTGAATCCTAATTCCAGAATAGAATTAGTAAGCTTGAAGTTCCAGCTCCTACTAGCTTGTTTGAGACCATACAAGGATTTGTTTAATTTGCAAACTAGCTTGGAATCAGCAGTAAACCCTAAGGGCAACTTCATGTAAATGTCTTCCTCAAGATCCCCATGCAAGAAGGCATTATTGATGTCTAATTGTACTAAGAACCAATTGTTAGTAACTGCTAAAGCTAATAACACCCTTATAGTTGTGAACTTGGCAACTGGTGAAAAAGTCTCAATAAAATCAATCCCTTCTAATTGAGTGAAACCTTTGATTACAACCCTGGCTTTAGCCCTTTCTATAGATCCATCAGACTTCATCTTGAGTTTAAACACCCATTTATTATCAATAGCAGTCTTGCCTGCTGGAAGAAAAACTAAATCCCATGTATTGTTTTCTTCTAAAGCCCTAATCTCATTAGCCATAGCCTCTCTCCATATATCATGTTTAACAGCTTCACCATAAGATTTAGGCTCAAAGTGAGCATCAACAGACATAATGCAGGCTTTAAATGATGGTGCTAAGTAATCAAGTGAATATACTGAATTAAGAGAATGCATACAAGTGTCAGGGTGAATAGAGGTACAAACATAATCAGATAGATAAGAAGGAGTTTTAGACACTCTGTGAGACTTCCTGAGTAGTGGAGTATCAACAGAAGAAGATGTGTCTGTTAAAGGTAAAGCAAGTTCTGATTCATTATGTGGAAGTGTAGAAGAAGGAAGTGCAATATCAGAAAAAACTGAAGCAGGACTAGCAGAAAAAGTAGGTAAAGGAATATGATGAGAAGTTGAAGCATAAGTGGAATCTTTGAAAGGAAATACTGTTTCATAAAAAACTACATCTCTTGACACAAAGATATCCTGAGTGACATAGTCCAGCAATATGTAACCCTTAGTTGTAGCAGGAAACCCTAGAAAAACACATTTTCTACTTCTAGGATCAAATTTTGTCCTATGATTGGTTAAAGTAGAGGCAAAAGCCAAACAACCAAAGACTCTTAACATAGAATAGTCTGGAATCTTGTTATAAAGAATTTGGTATGGGGACTTGTTTTTCAGGATAGATGTAGGGCTTATATTTATGATAAAAATGGCATGTAAAACAGCATAACCCCAAAAATCTGATGTAATGCCTGATTGAAATTTAAAGGCTCTAGCTAAATTCAGAATGTGCTGATGTTTTCTTTCAGCAACACCATTCTGCTGGGGTGATTCCACACATGTGGTTTGATGAATGATGCCATGTTCAAGATAAAAGTCCTTCATGGCAAACTCAGGCCCATTGTCAGTTCTAAGACATTTAACAATGGTTTTGAATTGGGTATGAACAAATTTGCAGAAAGATTGTAAAATGGTCCTGGCTTGACCTTTGTTGTTCATTAAAAAAAGCCATGTGTATCTAGAATGGTCATCTACTATAGTGAGAAAATATTGCTGACCAGAAGCAGTTGGATACTTATAAGGTCCCCAGATATCAATGTGCAAAAGATCAAAAAGACTTGCAGAAACAGTATTACTGTTGGAATAAGAAAGCTTATGTTGCTTTGCATAATGACAAACATCACAACAAGCTTTATTTAAGCATTTAATGCTAGAACAAATATTCTTAGAACAATTAGCTTTGACAAGCAACAGCTTAGAATCTGGCATATGGCCTAACCTATTATGCCACAGAAAATCAACATCAGAAATACTATTAGTATTCTGGACAGCATTACAAGCTATATTAGAGACAGGAATAGAAGAATCACTCAAATCATTAGAGACATAAAAGTAATAGAGGCCATTACTGGGAGTGATGGAACCAATCATCCTCTTGGAGCTGATGTCCTGAACAAGTAAACCAGCAGCAGAAAAAACTAATTGACAAGGATTTTGGATGACAAGTTGACTTATAGAAATCAGATTATAGCTAAAATTGGGAACAAGATAAACATTATGCAGTTCAATGCAGGAATGTAGTTTGATGGATCCTTTGTGTGTAGCATAAACTAAAGATCCATTAGGAAGTCTAATTGGAATTGGTGAAATGACAGTATAGGTGGTGTAATGAATGACAGAGTAAGTCACATGATTAGTAGCACCAGAATCTATTACCCAACATTTAGTATGAGGATGTACAGCTTTTATACCTGGATCATGTGGTAAAGTTAAAAAACTGGATGTGAGAGCAGCTGTTGTAGGTGGCTTTGCTTCCTCAGCAGCAGTTGATGGAACTACTGCAGCTCCTGCATCAGGCTGCAAAGTCATGTGCTGAAATTGCTGTGACAAATTGGTTCCATTCATGCTCATGCCAGGATAATATCCTTCCTGAAATGGAATAGCAGGACCAGTATAATGCTGAGGTTGCATCATCTGAGGTGCTTGCATCATCTGTTGCTGAAATTGCTGCACATGAGGATACATTTGTGGTTGTGTCATCATGGGATACATTTGTTGTTGAGAAAGTATAGCAGGCTGTGTGCCATGATTGTAAACAGGATTATGACCATAAGCATTTTCTCCAGGCATCATCATCATCTGATTAATTTGTCCAAAACTTGTGGTACTTTTGCCCTTAGGTTTCCAATTGACTGGATAACCATGCTTCTTGTAGCATTTGTCAATTGTGTGACCTGATAAACCACAATGAATGCATTGCAACATCTTCCTGTTGACATTCCTTCTCATATTAACAGCATTAACTGAATTCATATTAAGTGCAGATGCATTTCCAGGCAACAGATTTCCTTGACCACCATTCATCATCCCCATTGGACTGAACATCAATTGCATACCTGCTTGTGGATGAATTATGCTATAATTCATTTGTCTCTCACATTGAAGTACCATAGAAAAGGCATCATTGATAGAAGGTGTAGGTTTGCTGACCAATATTTGATTTTTGACACCAGTAAAAATGTCAGTTAATCCTTTGAGAAACCTTATTACATAATCGGATTCAGCATACCCCTTAAGAGTTTTCTGCACTTCACAGGCACATTTAGGTACACAGGTGCATTGAGGAATGGGTCTTAGCATTAAAAATTCCTCCCACAATACTTTCAATTTGGTGTGGTAATCTGTCACAGTGAGATTACCTTGTTTAAGGTTGTGTATGTCCTCAAGGAGATCTGAAAGCCTGAAATCATCACCATTAGCAAATCTAGCCTTTAGATCCTTCCAGATTGCATTTGATGTTGATAACCAGATACAACTTTGCGCTATGGTAGGTGTCATAGAATTTAACAACCAAGACTTTACCATGTTGTCTGATTGTTTCCATAGAGCATATTTCGGATCTGTTTGTGCTGGAGTTTCAAGATTTCCAGTCAAAAAACCATCCTTATTCTTGCAAGAAAGTGCAAGCAAAACTGCAAGACTCCATGGATGATAGTTGTTTGAGGTTAGTAAAGGTTGTACTAAAACATTTGAAGGACTCTCACTAGGATGTAAATACAGAGGATTCACAGTTTCCATGGTCATATTAACAGTAGAAAAACCAGGTGCAGCCATTAGATTGAGGAATTATGAAAATTGCACAGCGGAAATGAAGATTAATCGGATGATTAATCGAAGAAGAACAACAATTAATCGGAAAAATTGATTAATCGGATGATTAATCGAAGAAGAACAACAACTAATTCGGAAATCACACTATTTCAGAAATTAAAAACACAGATTATCAAAATCTGGTACAAGAAAAACAGAAACAATCTTCAGAAACAAACTACGAAACAACAAGAATGATCAATTTCGATCAAGAACTTCAATCAGAAAGTAATTTTGCTCTGATACCATGTTGAAACCCTAATCTAGATGGCAGTTAGTAAAAGGAGCAAGACGGTTATGGTGGGAGTATTTAATCAAGAGAGAGAAAGAGTGGAAAGGATATTTACTGAATGAATAAATTGTGTACAAGAGTTCCTATTTATATACAAGATATAGTCAAAGTCAATACTACTTCTATAAACAGAAATATTAACCAACTAATCTATTTTAACTTCTTTCTAACTGATTTATGTTCAAAGCCTTTAACATCAGACTTGAAGTCTTCACTCTGTAATTCTTCAATCTTTAATCCAGCTTGAGATGCTTTATGTTTCAACAGCGCGTGATCAAATTTGGCCGGAAAACACCCGCTTCACGGTGGTAGGACAATTTATGAAGCGCGTAAAAACATAAAGGACTGATGGAGAAGTGTAAAAAACATTGAGGACAAACCGATAATTTTGTAAATACTTTGAGGACCAAACAGACCAATCTCCCCTTATTAAAATAAACAATAAGAAAGTTTTGAGTAGTTTCCGTCAAGAAATCACGAGTAAAATTTGGAATTTTTCCCCTTTTAAATGTATTTTCCTAGCAAACCCACATCGAAATGGAAGTTAGTACCTGTTCTTGTTTGCGTATATTGAAGACGGGAAACTTGCTCCTAGAATATGTACATTACAGAAGACTATGCAATTTTTTTTTTTATCTTCACTTAATCATACACAAATTGAGCAATTTCTATCTACAAGTGTAATATAAATCAAACGCTTTACAAAATTCAGCATCATTGTACATAAGGGTTTAGTTTTCAAACGAAGCATTTTGAATTTCGTTAAAACTAAATTGATTGTAAGTAGAGATATACTAAATTATCATAAAGAGAGATGTGCAAAGACGTGCATTCATCACCTCTAACTTCTAAAACACAAATATGGATTGAGCTTAATAGAAATGCCAAATCATTTCAATGGAACCCTAATAGTTCTATAGACAGATTTTGCATGATGCACTTAGCCAATTGATTTGTTAAATTGAAAGTAAAATGGTAAAAACACCGTGAAATCATTTATACCAACTTGAGTGATTGCTGTTTAATTTGGCTTTTTGGCAAATTATAACCAATTTTACATAGCAGAGAAGCATTTTCCTTTTGTTTGAAAATTTCATGATTTTAGTAAGATCTTTAAATTTGATCAGAGAAATCCCATATTTGTAGCCTTTATATATTTACAGATTTCGATAAATAACACTATTTATCAATTAGGCTAAAAAGAACAGCATCAATTTACGGGCCACTATAAATGTTCAATTAGTGAATTCGGTCGCTATTCAGGCTAAAAAAATCACACGTGCCTTGCACATGCTCTCGGAGTGAAGGGTAAAAATGTCCAAAAACTCAATCCGACCCATTTTCTGACTAGATAAGATCTGACCCAACCCGCAATCTCAATCTTCTCCACCATCTCCATCATCTCAAACCAAACCCACCACCTACTCCAATATCCCCCATCCACACACTCACTCACTCACTCTCTCTCTCTCTCTCTCTCTCTCTCTCTCATGAAAATAGAATTCATATTGGTTTATTAATGTCACACATAATCATTCATACATTTTACTCCATTCTTGAACTCCCTAATTCTCTTCTCAATCAGAACCCTCTCCTTAATCAAACCCTTTCTCTTCATTACAAACTCACCATAAACCTTCAAACTAATATTCTTTCCCATCAATATCTCTTCTATCTCATTCTTCACCACTTCCAATCTCTTCTCCTACTTCTCCACCATTTCGCCATCAATCAAACTCTTCAATTTCGCCAAAAATATCTCCTTCAGACAATCTCGAAGCTCGTCTTTATCAGACGAAACTTCGACATTCCGAATCAACCTCGGCGTGAACAAATGTCCATCATTCAACCAAATTTCCCATAATTTAACAAATGTTCTTAGTGTTTCCACCCAATGCTGGTAAAACAGACTCATAACTACGTTTCTTTGATAAAAAACATGCCAACTTTTCGGTCTGATTTTCAATTCCGAAATTAATTTCGAAATCGAACCTTCTGTTTCGAATTTCAACTAGCTTGGATTGCTCACCCATAACTGAATTACAAAATTCCAAGGCCTTTGCTGCTGCGGCGGTTGGGAGGAATGATCACGGAGGTGATTCGGCAGCGATGGTGCTGATTTCCGTTACTGAAACGGCGGCGTATGAACGAGACAATGAGGTGACGTCATCGTATCGACGGTGAGAGAGAGAGAGATAGAGCAAACTGAAAATATTTGAGTGTGCTTAGGAGGAGGAAGTAGAAGGAAGGAGAGTTTAAGGGTAGTGACATAGTTGAGGAAGAAGGAAAAAGAATTAAGTAGAGAGAAAAGTGTGACTGGAATATGGGTCGGATTGAGTTTTTTGACATTTTTACCCTTTACTCCAAGAGCATGTGCAATGCACGTGTGATTTTTTTGCCCGAACAGTTACCAGATTCACTAATTGGACATTTGTAGCAGCTGCTATTTTAAAACTAATAAAAAAAATCCACTTTATCAAAATCCGTAAATAGATAAAGTTTACAAATAAGGAATTTCTTAGTTTGATAAAGGCGAAGAAGCTGTTGAACCCACTGCTAGAAAGTCCTCATGCGATAGCTTTATAATTCAATGCTTATGTAATTTTCGCCTAAACAGGCCAAATATTTTGTAGATTTCATAATAAGAAAAAATTTCCTGTAAAAAATTTAAAAAGGAAATAAACAGTAAAACACTGATGAAATAGAAGACGTGGGAAGGCAAATTATAAACACTTTACATTTTAGAAGTTGAGATTTATTTTCATAATTGGCTCTAGCCGGAAGATATTTTGCACATAGTAACTTCAATTTTTGCACATGAACAGTTCAAACCAAACCACCACCTGCTCCAATATCCCCCCCCACCACCCCACCTCTCTCTCTCTCTCGTGAAAATATAATTCATATTGGTTTATTAATGTCACATATAATCAATCATACATTTTACTCCATTCTTGAACTCCCTAATTCTCTTCTCAATTAGAACCCTCTCCTTAATCAAACCTTTTTCTCTTCATTACCAACTCACCATAAACCTTCAAACTAATATTCTTTCCCATCAACATCTCTTCTATCTCATTCTTCACCACTTCCAATCTCTTCTCCCACTTCTCCACCATTTCGCCATCAATCAAACTCTTCAATTTCGCCAAAAACATCTCCTTCAGACAATCTCGAAGCTCGTCTTTATCAGACGGAACCTCGACATTCCGAATCAACCTCAGCGTGAACAAATGTCCATCATTCAACCAAATTTCCCATAATTGAACAAATGTTCTTAGTGTTTCCACCCACTGCTGATAAAACAGACTCATAACTACGTTTCTTTGATAAAAAACATGCCAACTTTTCGGTTTGATTTCCAATTCCGAAATCGAACCTTCTGTTTCGAATTTCAACTAGCTTGGATTGCTCACCCATAACTGAATTACAAAATTCGAAGGCCTTTGTTGCTGCGGCGGTTGGGAGAAGTGATCACGGCAGTGATTCGGCGGCGATGGTGCTGATTTCCGTTGCTGAAACGGCGGCGTATGAACGGGACAATGAGGTGACGTCATCGTATCGACGGTGAGAGTGAGAGAGCAAACTGAAAATATTTGAGTGTTCTTAGGAGGAGGAAGTAGAAGGAATGAGAGTTTAAGAGTAGTGACGGAGTTAAGGAAGAAGTAAAAAGAATTAAGTAGAGAGAAAAGTGTGACTGGAATATGGGTCGGATTGAGTTTTTTGACATTTTTACCTTTCACTCCGAGAGCATGTGCACTGCACGTGTGATTTTTTTGTCTGAATAGTTACCGGATTCACTAATTAGACATTTATAGTAGTCTATAAATTGATGCTGCTATTTTTAGACTAATAAAAAAATAATCCACTTTACCAAAATCTGTAAATAAATAAATGTTACAAATAGGGAATTTCTTAATTTGATAAAGGCGAAGAAGCTGTTGAACCCACTGCTAGAAAGTCCTCATGAGATAGCTTTATAATTCAATGCTCATGTAATTTTCGCCTAAACAGACAAAATATTTTGTAGATTTCATAATAAGAAAATTTTCTTGTAAAAAATTTAAAAAGGAAATAAACAGTAAAACACTAATGAAATAGAAGACTTGGGAAGGCAAATTATTAACACTTTTCATTTTAGAAGTTGAGATTTTAATTTTATAATTGGCTCTAGCCGGAAGATATTTTGCACATAGTAACTTCAATAAGTAACAAACAAAATTTCTTGAACAAGGAAAACATTACTTTATATTTTAATTGGACCCTTAAGGATTCAATTTTTTTTTATTATTACTTAATGCATTTAACGAGGTTATTACTTTAATCCATTAGCCCAATATGGGACCAAATGAAATTATTATATAATCGAGATTATTACTTTATCGAAAATTTCGGCAAAATTAAATTGATTGAGTAGAGATATGCTAATGCTATTTAAAGTGGAACAATAATGAAGGGTGGAACTCAAGTTCCCGATTCAAGGCCTCTCTCTTCACTAAGGATCATTAATTAACTTTTGCCGGGTATGAGCTTCTCTAAATTGACCGTTATGAGAGCAATAGCACGAAAATGAGGTTCGTCGAATGATGAGAATGAGAGAGATGTGCATTGATCTACTTATATGACACAATAATGGAATTAGCTCCAAAAAATGTATTCACCTAAGCATATTTCTGTTCAAGATCCTACCTATTCTGCTCATGATATGTTAACGGGAAGGAAAAAAAGGCGACGAGTTTACCTTCTTCTGATACTAGCCGCCTCCAAGCTCGGTGGTTGAGAATTGCAGCCCGGTACACTGATATTTCCAGGAGGTGCGGAGGTTGGATTTGTTGACGGTTGACAAGCAGGCGCGTTATTTTGGACTGGATCTACCAGGGGCACATCATTTTGAAAGATGGGGGGTATCTCAAATTCTGGCAGCCCAAAGTTTAAATTATCTTGTGCATATGAAGTGCCAGTTTGTTGCCCGAAGCAGCCTTGTAGTGTATCCTCGAGCGGGATTGCTCCTGTTAGTGTCTTGAAGGCGAAATCCCAGCATGGATCAAAGAAATAGTCCCCTTGTGACATCGGAATATCTTCAACTTGTCTCTCCTGTCCAGTTGTTTGCTGTAACACCTGGTTGTCTGAAGGGGCTTCGAGATTGATGTCAAATTTTTTTTCCCTAAAGACATTTCTGCACAAACAGATGAATGATGTGCAGCCATTGTGTCTGCCTGAGCTGGGTTCAGTGCCAAGTTTGATGGCCTAGTCGTCTCTGCTTCGGTAACAGGAAGTTGGGGCACTTCCTTAGCTGCTGTAGACGAGGCCAAGCTTGATAATCCGGTTGTCTCCACAACGGGAACAGGTTGCTGAGGAACTTTGTTAGCTGCAGTATTCGGGGCCATCTCTGATAATACTTCTGCTTCATCGGGCTGTCTACCTGAAGATCGTAGAGCTCGTTCAGTCAGCCGCAAGTCGGGCTGCACCTCTGGCTCATGCCCAGCAAGCCTTTTAGATGACCTACCAGGCGTGCTTGGCAACTTTCTCTTCCGGGACTTCCTCGTTTCTTTCTTTGTTTTTGCCTCCAAACTGTTTTCTTGCAGTTTCTGCTCGTGGAAGCCATCGATGTTGGTACTCTCAGCAGCCATGTTACCAGGAAGAATCTTCGTGTCTTGTTCAGAGACGTCAACTTTTTCCCCAGAGTTCTCCGCAGGTATACCGTCATCCTTTTCCTTTGACTTCTCAGACACGCCATCACATTCCTTGCCCTTTGACTTTTCAGCTTCTACTGCAGCTCCGCTTCTTGCTTGCGCACATTCTTTACTTGCAGAATCAAATTGTTCGTAGGAAAGGAACATAATTAGACTCTCAACAAGCCATTCGTTCCTCTGCCTCCCAAATTGATATAAATCAGACAAGCAGACAAAACGCATACCATTTTCTGGCTTCAGATCAACAAAAGGTTGTATTCGGGTCGCTGATTTCTCCAATTTATTCACAGAATGTGTACTTGAAGGCTGTAAAATATACAGACATTGGTGTCTCTCGAAGTGAAGATGTACAGTATCATTAATTACTAGCTACTATGAAATGCATTTAAGGGGCAAAAACAGATATTTTTACAAGGATAATAAAAAGAAATCAAAGAAATTCGATTGTTTATAGGATGGAAGAATCGAGCATGGAAAAGAAAGAAGCAAACCGAATGCAGTCAACATTTGATGACTTCAGCATATTCATGTAAAAAGTGGGCCTTAACATTATGAAATACTGTAGGTTCTACATGTTATTGCAATACAATGTACTGCATACACGCACGCTGCTGCACGCACGGCCAATGCACGCATGTTCTACTTTTAATAGCCCTTGACTTGTCACAAAAAGATGGCCTCGTAACAACTTATCAGATGAAGGAGACACTGACTAAGTTATAAGGATATTATCAAAATTAAATTCGAATCATTTTCTCATTCGAAGTAGGAGCTGCGGCAGAGACTGATAGGAAACCCTCCCGGGGGGGGGGGGAGCATCTCTATATATAGGCGGCAGAGCAATGGATAGAAGCACATTCAACTCATTCATCACTGCTAACTTTGCATTGTGAAGGAGACAAAATATCACAGCGTCTTTTCTCTATCACATTCGCTTGCATCATTTAGTTATATATTTCATCTTACTTTTGTTGTAAAACCAGGTTTTAAAAGAAAGAAAGGAAGGGAAATTTTTTTTTAAAAAAAAAACATTTTTTCTACGTTAAATCGTTTTAACAGTTTGAAACTAGTCTCTACAAAAAAACTTAGACACAACTCCAAGTTGCTTTAAAAGGACTTGCAACTAATTCAGCATTTTAAACTGCACTAGTATCGAAAAATTCAAAAGTAATTCAGAGATAGTCGAGCATGATGGACACTTACATGGGTGTCTTCCTTGATCGATTTCAGCCCACTAAAATCCCATTTATGTGGTTTGATTGCACAGCTACGAATATCTCCAGTTTCCAGATAGCGTGCAACGTCCTTCTTGGAGCGAAATGCATATCCACTTGCAGTGTCTATGTAGTACTAGCAAATGAAATTTAAAATGAAATCTGTATCACGATCTTACAAGACTTCAAATACTCCCTCTATTCCTCAATATAGGACGTTTAGGACACTTTGAAAAAATTAAGGAACTCAAACAAATAGTAATCTTTCCACCATAATTCCAATAATACCCCTTCCTTCCTCCATCTCTTTCACTTTTCCAATAAAAGATATGTTTAAAAGATATGTTGAGGGTATAATTGGAATAAATTGTTGACAACACATATATATCTCCTAAACGACAATTAAATGAGAATGGAGGGAGTAACATATAGTAACAGTTGCATTCTCTACTAAAGAAAGACATGAAAAGAACAAATTACTTAACAAAGCTCATCCGCATATAAAGCACGAGACATCGAGGTGGAACAAAGAAGAAGAAGAAGAAGAAGTTAATTACTGGGTCACTCTTCGTTGCAGAACCACGTTTTCTGTTCTTAATTTCTTTTATCCATCCTGGTGGAAGCTCATCCGACCCGTTCTTCGCTTGTGGATCCTAGACATCACGTTAAAAGTGAGTTTCAATTACATCTGACTAGTATCATGCTCATTGAGTGTACGTTACATGCACGTACGTACACACACAAAAGAAAAGGGAAAACAGAAAATGAGACAAAGGGAATCAACAAACAGAAGCAAGTGATATCATCAAAACTGAAGCGATGAGAATATTAGAACAGTGATACATACATAGAGAACGAGATTCAGAGACGACTTGTCTTTGTCATTTTCATCCTCCCCCGATATATGGTTGTTGCCTTCCAGTGATTCGGAAGCCTGAGATGTATCCTGCTTCAGAAATAATGAAGTATTGTAAAAGTTATGCTCCTATCATGCACGTGACAAGCACGAAGACTGAAGAGAAAGGAAAAGAGGAAAAGGGAGGAAGTGCAATCAACAATTGAAGCAAGTAACGCCATCAAAGAAAAGAAAGTACTCACCTGGCCTTTGCTTATTCCATGACCACGGTTTCTCGTCTTAATTTCTTGTGTATGTACGGGTGGAAGTTCACTCAACCCCTTATTCTCTTCCACGTCCTAGATATCATCAAAGGATCAATATGCATTTTAAGGGCAGTAACTAAAAGTCTTAGAAGTGCACTGGCATATTACATAACAAACAACCTTCAACAAGGACTTGTTCATCTCATTATTGTTCTCCACGAATAAGGGAATCTTGCCGTCCCCCGATTCCTCATGTTGAGAAATATCTTCTTGTTGCTTCAGAAGGGTCTCCTCGCCAATTTGCTGCAAGGGAAATACATACATGAGAATGGAAATAACTACTTGTAGAAAGAATTCACTATTATAAAACATTTAACAAAGCTAGTAAAACCGATATAATTAATGGAAACAAGCCAATTTGCTGCAAGGGAAATACATACATGAGAATGGAAATAACTACTTGTAGAAAGAATTCACTATTATAAAACATTTAACAAAGCTAGTAAAACCGATATAATTAATGGAAACAAAGAGAATAGATATCGTATGAAGTCCAAACTTTCAGTTGTAGCTAACTAACTAGCTGTAAAGTGCCCATGAACGTTTCATATCATAACCTTCATAGTTTTTCATTAACGTTTCAGACAGCATTATAATAGGAAGCCCTGAAAGCAATGGAAAATGAAAATCGCATCCAAATGTAACTAAAGATCTAAAAGGAATTACCTGCTGCTGTTTGCCTCCGGCATTTCTGCCTTCTATGCCTTTTAAATATTGCATGACTTGTGGTTTTGAATAAAATTTGCATTTAGTAAGCGGATCAGTATATATCTGCAATTCAATAAAAATAAATGAGAACACACAGTACCTCCAAAACCAGCCTGCCTCAGGCCCAGAACCAGTTCAAAAGTATTAAGAAATAGCATCAAGGTTATAGAAAAGTATCCGGAATACCAGGAAACAGTGTTGTAAAAGTCGGCCTAGTTGGCAAAAAATCGCTAGTCGGGATAAAAAATTGGTTGACCAACTTAATCGGTCAAAGTCAGTCAAATCAATTATTTTAGTATTTGAACTTGTTATTACTTATTATGGTAATGAATTTAATTATTATGGATGGATTTTGTGTACTTTGATTTGACTAGTATTTGATTGTTAATTTTTTATGAAATTTTGTTTAACTAGTATAATAATATATAGGATAAGAGAATTTTAAATAATCCCTTGTAATCTAGGTAAACCGACTAGTGACCGGCTAATCGCCGATTACTCGTCAGTCTGGCGACCGACTAGCGACAAGTATTGTAAAAAGTCGGCCTAGTCGGCTCCTAACTGAGTAGAAAATGTAAAAACCGGGGGAAAAATTGATTCAGTCAAAATCAGTTGACTTTTTTTTTAAAAAAATCAGTTGACTTTTTTTAAAAAAAATCATTTTTCTATTTTGAGCAAAGAAAATTTAAAAAAAATCTCTGCCCAAAACGACGTCGTTTGGGTAGATAATTTAAACAAAAAAAAACCTTTTCCATTTTCTTCAGACTCTTCTCAGCCAAGAATCAATCGAAGACCTGGGGCTTTCATCTTCCTTCGTGAATTTCATCTTCCTTCACCCTCATTATCAATCTTCACTGCATTTTGGTTTATCCGAAGGTAAGTAATCTTATACTGCATTTTGGTTTATCCGAAGGTAAGTAATCTTATTCTCGTTTATGTTCTTCATTTTTTGCCCTAATTTTTGCATTTCTTCTATGTCTTCCGATGCACGAACTAAGTTTATTTGGTATTATTTAATTTTTGCATTTTTTGCCCTAATTTTTGCATAATATGATAACATAATTTTAAAAAATACATTGTAATTTATGGTCGCCGACTAGTCGCTAGTTCTCGGTCTGCCACTCGACTAACGACTAGCGACTTCTGCAACATTGCCAGGAAAAACCAAGACATAAGCTTATCCAGAGTTACTTTTTTACCCGCCGACTCGTCCTAACATTAAGCATTTCAAGTCATAGTTGCCTCGCCAACCAAGATGGCTTCCATGAATGCAGCATCTACTTTTCTTCCAAAATGAGTGTCCTCACTTCTATATTTGTATGTTCCAAAATGAACGTCCCCAATTCATAAAATTGATTATTTCCATCAAATATCCAGTTTTGACCTCAATAATTTAAGAGTCATAGGACCATGAATGTCTCGCTAAACCTCCCTAAGTGCACTTGTTTTTAAATTGTTTCTTTCACGATCAAATGAGAGTAATATTAAAATTATGATCACAAATGTTCTTATAAATTGGGATCAAGTCAAACGGTGGTTCTATTTTGGAACATATGGCGTACCTCTCATGGAACCTGAAAAGTAAGCTGCGGCAAATAATGGTAGTCAGGATTCACAATGTGGAACCATAGTCCCCTATTTCATGATGAGGCAGTACTAAATAACAGAATGTTCCATCATGTGCATAAATAAAATGACATCCACATGCAAAAGACAGCAATTACTCAATCTCTCAGGAAGTACTGTGACGATAATGTACAAAATAAAAGTAGACATACTGAAAAGGAACAACAATGCCGAGGCCAAACATCCAGAAGGATTATCATGTTCGTTTTTTAGTACCTTATAAGTGCTTGAACCACTTTTCCGAGTTCTATACTCCACTGTCCATCCACTAGGCAACCACTCTAGAGATTCATCTTTTTTACCATTGTCCTGTGACCGGGAATACAGAAGCCAATCATTTCTATGATGTGCATCTAAAGAAACAAATATGGATCAAGGAACCTGAAAACTCACAGAAGTGGCTTCGCTTTTGCAGGGAATACTCTCGGTGACGGGTAAATTTGTTGATGGAGAAGCGCCTTGTTCAGTCGTCTCCTGTGAGTTAACAAACTGAAGGACACTCTTCTTGGAATAAAGCTTTTGCCCTGTAGCTGAGTTAGTGAAGTACTGCAAATCCAAGATACAACTTGAGTAACAAATCCATATAGATGATAACACACACATTTTCTTTCCCTACATGTCATACACATTTTGATAAGAATTCACAGTTAATGATGAAAAAGCATTCAACACAAATATGAGTTGCGTATAGCATTCTTCCACTCTTTACCTATGCCAACACCTCCATCTTTTCAGACAAAGAATACATATGCTGGTGTGTTGGGGGGGGGTGATCTTCCCTGAATGATTCACTAAAACAAAGGAGCCCATATCTATAACATTCATGCATAAGGCGGAGAAAGTTGAAAATGTTGATAACGTTCTTAAACTGCTTGATTTTCAGGAGAAAGTTGAAAGCATTGAGTCGTTTTGCCTGATAAGGACAAGATACAAAACAAGTAATAAATCTGAAAGGAGGAACAACACAATCTTTCATTCTTAATTAGTGCAGACACGTCTGTTTATGCCCGAGCCTATCTAGATAAGGATGCCAACCATTTATCTCTATATTTCCTATCAAATTCAGTAAGAAGGAAATCAAAATGGCTGCTTTTAGAAATCATTCTTCAAATTTATTCATTTGGTAAAAAAAAAGGGAGCCATTTATCACCCCATGCAAATTAAAAAACCCTAAAGCTCAAGAATCAACATTTACGATTATAAACACCCTTTCATCTCAAAATTGAACAACAAGAAGAAAACACTTATAGATTGAATTGACATAAAAGTAATATACCAACAATCAAAGACTGCAACTTTATCCTCCAGTTTGGAAATCCAGACACCCTTTCATCTCAAAATAGAATAACGACAACCAAAAAAAGAAAAAAGAAACACTTGTATCTTGAATTGAAGTAATATACCAACAATCAAAGGCCGAAACTTTAATCCTCCAGTTTTAAATTTTAAATCCCTCCTGTAGTTTTCGCCCTACTTCCCATATCCTCCCAAACCCCTTTGGCCTTTACCCAATCTGAAACACACCTAGATATACATGCATGTCCTGCCCAAGCTAATTGAAGGCATATATATTCAAAGATTGCAACTTTCACCACTTAATCTCAAATGGGTGTACTTAAAAAAGCTCAGTAATACAAAAAGCCCTAATTTCATTTCTCAGCCACCAATCTCCTTCACATAAACACCCCCCAAAACCCACTTTCCCAGGGGAAAAAAAACAACAAGAAACCCAAAAAGATATCAACAAAAAAACCCAAAATTAAGATAAAACAGGGAATTTTCTATCTGAAACACACCTAGATATACATGCATGTGCTGCCCAAGTGAGTTGAAGCATATATATAACGAAGTTTGCAACTTTGTCCACTTAATCTTAAATGGGTCTACTTTAAAAAGCTCAGGACTAAAAAAAGTGCCCTTATTTCATCAATTCATTTGTAACCCCAAAAAAAAAACCCAATTTTCTAGCTTAAAAACAACAAGAAACGCAAAATAATAATAATAATCAACAAAAAAATCCCCAAAACAGATAATTTTGATTACCTTGATCTTCCTACCGTTCTTGACTTTGACAAATTCTTTCCAACCAGAAGGAAGTTCATCCGAGTTCTTCCCACCAGATGCCATTTTCCAACAAGCCTGAAGATTTTTACCAAAAAAAAAAAAAAAAAACGGTTGAAAAATTAGAAAATTTTACATCTTTTTTTTAGCTGAAATTTGTGAAATCAAAAGCAAGAAATTGAATAAACAAAGGGTTTTTTTTTCCTGTACTCTTTAGATGAGTTCCCACTTTGTATTTTCTTCGTCTTCTCTAACTGTGTAGTAGTTTGTGGGCCAGGGATTTTTTTTTCCATAGACGAGAAATGGACTATCTGTACTCACTAGAGTGAGAAAGAAGAGAGAAAGGGTTGAATAAATAATTCAAAGCTTCGGCTGAGGAAAACACGTGTCACACCTTTAGATTAAGCGGTGTCTTGGCTTCGTACCCCTCAGCAGTAACGTCGCTATTATTTGGGAATTAAAAAAATAAATTGTATGTGACAATCTCTCCAAATTAAAATAAATAAATTGTCCTAACGAGGCTATGTATTCTGTGTTGTAAGATGCTCACGACTATTTTTTTTTGTAAAAAAGTTTGAATGGGTTCAATTACGATCACCACCACAAAGTAGGGCATGTTTTAAAAATAATAGAGTCGTTTATAAAGGTATTTACAGATCGTCTACTAACACAGTATTCACGTCGGTATCGAGAATCGAACACTTACCTTTATAAGGACATATCAAATTTTTACTAACTGAGTCAACTTGTGCTACGTTCACGACTATAGTGCAACTATTTTTTCAATATATATGTAACACGTTTTGGACATAAGTTAAATTTGTATTCTCTTATTACAAACACATGTCTTATGGTTGAAATATGTGTTTCTCGTTATAAACACTTATATTTAGGCATTAAACACTCGTCTTACGTAACAAATATCCCGAAAATTAAAAAATTAGTCTTTTATTAAAAAAAAATTAAATCGTTAAATTTTTTTATCCAAAATAAACAAATTGATTCCTTATATACTGAAAAAATATGTTCGGCACAATAATCATACTCTAGTAATGCACAAATGTATACTCTTAGAAAATGTTCCACTATCCCGTCGGATCGGGAAGTGGGGGCCTTGGAAGCGTAAGTATCGCCTTTTTGTGTATAAGAAAATGTTTTACTAAAAACAGAAAATATAGATCAAGTGACGTCCAGTGTGAAAAGTTATTTGTCTAAAATGGTATGGATCAAGTCGGCCAAATTATGCATTTGGGAAAGAAATAAAATCTGCCAAAATTCATATTTTTAATTGAATTAATGAGAAATTAATAATGTACGATTTACTGTATATAAAAATTAAAAATATATATAAGTGAAATAACATGATAGAAGATTTATCTATTTGAAATCATGCAATTCAGATAAGATAAGAGATAATTGTAATATTCTTGTAAGAATTCTTACATATTATATATTGGTTAGTTTGTTCATATCATTAATCATTAATTAGATTAATTGAGTTAAATACTTAAACAACGATATTAAAATTAAAAATATAAGCCATTATTTAATGTATTTATCAAGAAAAGAAAATTATAATTACAAGGATATTCTAATAGTTATTTCGTGAAGTTTTTATATTTTTTATATACAAATACGTGAACCTATTTCAATTACCAAACAAAAATACAAGTACATGAATAGTTCGACAATTAAAATTAAAATGTTTTTTTTAAATTTTAAATAACTATTTTAATTTTAATTATCAATCATTTTAATACGATAACTCATAAATGTTTCTGCACCTAAATCTCTTTCATGCAATGACACTTGTTATACACCTTATCCTACCCGGAATGAGGGTGTGCTTGGATAAGGTTTGGCTTGGTTTGGTCTCACTTTTTGGGGGAAAATACCCAAAATTTGACCACTTAAAATAGGCGGGAAACATTCAAATTCAAATTTTTTTCTTCAAATAATCGTTCAATTCCAAATTTTGGCCTCTATAATTGTCGGGAGATGTTCAAATTCCAAATTTTTGAGGCCAAAATTTGGATTTGGACGAATATTTGAAAAAAAAATTTGAATTTGAATGTTTCCCGCCTATTTTAAGTGGTCAAATTTTGGGCATTTCCCCCCAAAAAGTGAGACCAAACCAAACCAAACCAAGCCAAACCTTGTCCAAGCATACCCGAAAGCGGCAAAACACATATTTATCTCCGTTCTTAAATATAAGACTTTCATTATATGTTATAAAAATTAATAAAGTAATTCGTTTAATCCGAATTTGATCCGAGTCCTTTATCAACTTTTTATATCTTTTCGAGGTAATTTGTACCACGGTTGATAAGCCCATGGTCTTATAAATTGTCGATTCCTATGGAAGAGGTTGAAAGTGATATTCTCCTGTCTCTTTTGTTTAAAGATTGCGATGAAGATGCTGCGAAAAAGAAGATTATGTATTTGTTTAGCTTGCTAGTTTTTATATTAGTATTGTCTAACCATCCAAGTTTTATTGGGTGTGATTTTTGTCTTTTATTGTGGTTTTCTAAATCATTGTATAACTTTTATTTTCTTATTTTTTAGATTTTTCTTTGATTGTAATGACTTCGGCTATTTTGTGATTAATGGAAAAAAAATTTATTCAAAAAAAAATTAATAAAGTAAAAATTGAGATGCTTTTATAATTAAAATATAAATATTATTTCTTTGTATACAACTAAATCTATTTAAGAGAGTAATATTAATATTTTTATTAAAAAAATAACTTTATTTTATTTTTCTTAATTTTTCGTAACATGCAATGGAAAGTCTCGAATTGAATTGAGGGAGTAATGTATAGTAGAAAAAGAAAGAGAAAATAGAAAGGAAAAAAAACAGACGGAACTTCGTGGTGTCTTATCTTCAAGAACCTCAGCAAAAGCCATCCTTTGCAAATAAAACTTCTCAAGAACAATAAGAAGGAGAGTAAAGAAAATAAAATTTCTTCCTTGGTGTGATTATGGTCTCTCAGAAAGTCGCATTTTAGTTGAAATTTAACTCACTACTACTACTACTACTACTACTGGCTAAAAAAGTCCGGATTTTTCTTGCTGAATATTAAAGGTAACCAAATTGATATTATCAATTTCTTGATTTTTTAATCTCTTCAACGATGTTTATTTAATCTATATTTTGAATTCTGGGAAAAGGGTTTTGGAGTTGGAAGATTTTTTTTTGTTGCTTTTATGATTCCCTTTTGTAAGGTTTGGGAATTTTTTCTGTCTGTCTATTAGTAATTGGTTTTCTTGGATTTAAGGTTTGCAAAGTTAGTACTATCTCCGTTTGGCAATATAATTCCTTTTGACCATTTTTGCATAGATTAAGGTTTTATGGGTGAGTTTCGGATCGGGTGGTGGGGCCTGGGGGCGTGGGTATAGCCTTTTTGTGTACAAGGTTTTATGGGTGAGTGTAATTTTAGAAGAAAAAAAAATAATCCTTAAAATTTGTAAAATAATGAAACATCTCAGGAAGAGGTAAGGGGTCAATTAAAAGATCTTATAATGTGAAGCTGAGGAAATGCTAACTTTATTCCTTAATATTATTCTCTTAAATAGGACTTGTATACCACTAATTCTATTTAAGATAATAATATTGATATTTTGATAAAAAAATCACATCTTATTTTTTACTTCCTTAATTTTCGCTACATGTCTTAAACGACTTATATTAAAGAATGAAGGGAGTATTAATTATGGTTTGTTAGTTGCTCACTTCCCGGGGTAGTAATGGATATGTTTGGTTTCTTTTGTTAGGTTATAATGATTTATCTGGAAATCATAATATGGTAGTACTATTAATTTCTATTTGTACAAGAAAGCTGAATTTGTTTAGTAATTGTTGATAGCAGAGACATAGACACCATACAAGGTTTCTTGCCGGATTTTAGAGTTAATTATGATGATTATTTCTAACTATGATGGAAGAATAATTCTTTGTAATGATGGTCCCTGTTGCAATTCTTGATTTCTTATCTTTGGTTTTGTTCTTTTGTCGGCATTTGAACTTTCATACTGCAAAAGGATGAGTGTGATATATGAGATTACTAGTTTATGTATCTGTAAATAGAGTGTCTTTGTGCTGATATAAGGTGACACATTATGGCAAGGGGGATGTGCTGAAAAGGTTAAAACTCGTATTGCGACGTTTTTCATGAAGCACCTGCTTGTATCAATACCTCTAGATTTTCTTAGGGAATGAACTTGTTATGGATTTTTGTACGCCACCTGCGAATGTTTTCGTTTCCTTCATCTAAAACATTTTGTACTATAACTTGGTTGTAAATGTAAAGTAGCTATTTATTCCGCTTAGCGTATACACATGTTTAACCATCTTACATGTCATTTCTCTCTAAAATGGTCATCCAAGGCTCGGTATCATGTCCGACGGTAAAAATGTACTGCTTAAACAAGAGGAAGGATGTTAAATTCAAGTTAACCAGCTTCTTTCTCCCTGAATGTTCGAACTTCTTGAACTCTACGTTGCACCTATGTTTTGAAATTAACAATTGCATATATTAAAAATGTCTATTCTTTACTTCAGATGGCGGCACTATCGCAAAAAAACTTGGATAAGTTCAACAAACAGCAAGAGAAGTGTCAGTCAACACTCGCTAGCATTGCAAAACAAAAATTAAAGTCAACACCTCCAAAGTCTGCGCCCTCAGTTACAACGTCTCCTTCTCCTCCAGCCAAGTTTTCAGATGATACAGAAAGGCTTCTGCACATCCACAGCATTAGGAAAGCTCCTGTTGGGGCTCAGATAAAGCGTGTTATTGACTTGCTATTTGAGGTAGCAAGCCTAATGCGATCTAATAACGTTTTGTTGATAAATTGTTATCTTTCATGAAGTTTGCTTTATTATATTAAAATAGCTAATTTTGAACAATTCGTCCTACTCCCTGCTATAAGGGTTTCTTAAGATATATATGATTATGATTATTGTTCTTGTTACTTTACGACATTGTTGTATGAATAGTTCTTTGTTGTATTTTGATGTTATGACGATTGACATTGTGAAGATGCATGATGAACTGAGGCCTATTCCATTAGAGGTCGTGTTACACTGACGCCTTCCTTTTGGGGGCTAATTAGAGACTTTATTCATAAAAAATAAAAAATAATAAGTTGTCTTATTTGTTGCATAAACACTTGGTTTTGATCTGATATGCTTCCAGAAATAGCAAGACTGGGTTGCGTAGATATATTTCCTTTTACCGCGTTATCTTGTAACTTGAGTTACCATATCTTTCTTTTGGAATGTTACACTGAGTACGTCAGAGAAAAGTGTACTTTGGTAATATGATAGATTTGTGCTTTGCTAGTGATTTGTTTTCTAGCCGGAGGTCATTATTCAAAATTGGAACTATGTTTATCTGCAGTTTTTTGCCTTATTTTAATCTTTCCTAGTACCAATTTGATCTAGAAGAAAAGAATATGGAAACTTGGAGTTCTCTTTATTTATCGAGTTCTATGTCTGCAGAGAAGGCAAGCGTTGACGCCTGAACAAATCAATGAAGGGTGTTATGTTGATATCAACTCTAATAAAGCCGTAGTTGATAGCTTGAGGAACAACCCAAAGGTCAATTACAGTGGTGGGCGATTCTCATATAAGGTAACTCGTGTTTTGCATTATATGGAAGAGATCATCTAGTTTCACGCCACCCCCTAAAAAAATGAATAATTTTGACATGTTTTCGTCTAACGTATGTACTAATGGATGATTATCCGGCATGTAATAACTTGTTCACAGTCCAAACATGATATTAGAAACAAGGACGAACTTTTATCCCTCATTCGGAAGTTCCCTGAGGGCATTGCTATAATTGACCTCAAGGATGCATACACAACTGTTATGGAGGACTTGCAGGTATTCCTCGCTTACGACTTCTTGAATTATTCTTTATGACATCGAAATTATGAATTATGAACCGCTATCTAAGGTATATATCCTCTTTGTAGTCTCTAAAAGCTGCTGGGGAGATTTGGCTGTTATCGAACATGGACTCGCAACAGGACATAGCATACCCAAATGATCATAGACTGCCTACCATTACAGTACATTCTGATTTAAAAAAACTATTCCGGGATATTGAACTACCGAGGGATATGATCATTATAGAAAAAGATCTTCAGAAGAATGGCGTGAAACCTGCAACAAATACCGAGAGGAGGAGAGCCATGGCACTAGTCCACGGTGTTGCTCCTAAGCCGAAAACCAGAAAGAAGAAGAAGCTTGAAATCAATAGGAGAACTAAGCTTACCAATGCTCATCTTCCTCACCTCTTCAAGTGACAAGATTCTGTTGTACTTGAGCTGTTTAGCTTAATCTCAATGTAAGTATTAGGCAGAGGATGCAACTTTTTTTCTTTTCCCTTTTTGATGAGTATGGTAGTTATGTAACAAATTGATGACTATGTATGGATTTTCTATGTAACCAACATGAGTTGGCTTAAGCGGAAAGGAGCTCCGAGTAAGGTCTCGGAAATGCGGTCAAGCTCAGGATGCAGAACAAATTTTAACCGTCGGAATATTTGATGGTTGAGACTAAAATACTTCCCTAACGACTATTAGACAAAGTAGGTGTCCAACTCATGAGAACACATGTTATGAATGGATTTTCTATGTAACCAACATGAGGTGGCTTAAGCGGAAAGGGGCTCCAAGTAAGGTCTCGGAAATGCGGTCCGGTTTAGGTGCGGAATAAATTTTGACCGTCGGAATATCTGATGGTTGAAATTAAAACACTCTTTCATTTCTTTCTAACACCGCATGAGAATACCTGTTATGCTTTTGCCTAACATGTGTTGCCATGAGTTGACACCTGTGTTGTGTAACATGTGTTATGGAGAGATGAATGTGTGTTTTTTCAAAATAATCTCAACCGTTATATTTTAAATTTGACGGTTGAAAATTTGTTTCGCACAAGTGTTCTGCATTGGAACCGCTACATGTGATAGTGAGTTAGACTAAATTAGTCATAAATCGTAAAATATACGCTAATATTAATTGGTATTGTATGAATAAAAAAATAAAAAACCCTAGGACTTATGGTGTGAAGTTTCGTGCATGACTTGGAAACTTGTTAGGCTGGTTTAGAAATTGTTTGCATTACTTTTGTATTAAGTCAATGAAATGAGAGTTTTCTAATATTAATCTAATGTATAATTATGGTCATGCAAGATAAACTTTAGGGAGGGCATCTTGTGGGAAAGCAACATGATATATGGAGACTACAAAATTAGGCCTTAATATGTGACTTCACATGGGTGAATTACTTGTAGTGTTCTAATAGAATTACTTCCAATTCTGGTAGTTGAAAGGTCCTAAATCTTTCCCTCCTTAGCCACATGTCTAGCTTCATCCTTTCTACTAACATCTCAATCATATTATTCACCGAGTAAGAAATTGAGGAACCGCTATTGATTTTATTGGGGATAGGAAAAAAGAAAATTAGCTAAATTGTCATGTATTTTGGGGAAAATTCAATCATACGACCGCCTTTGTGAGACTGACCTCATAATCCCCTTGCATGAATTGAGTGAGATCTACTTGCTGATGTGGGCTCCGCTGAATTTTTGCGAGGGGTTATGGACCTAGTTCCGCAAGGACGGCCCTAGAATTGAGCTAGTAAACCCACATGAATGTACTTGGATTGAGTCTAGTATTGGTTTGAAACTCAAATTGAGATCCAAACTCTTTTTGGACAGAGTCCGTCAATGAAACTTCAAGCATTAAATCATGGAGTATTTGGTTTGAATTTAAGACTAGTCTAAAATTGAGATCAGAAAGTTCAAACTAAGACCCAATTCAAGCAGTTCCCTTTGTATGGGGGCGGAATTTCACATAAACTATTCTTGCTTGCATGAAATACATATCCCTTTGTATGATTGACCACTATGGAAAAAAATTATTATGCATAATGTATAATTTTGTAGGAGATTTCACTTAATTTAACTGGAGAATATATTAATGCTTAGGAAAGGAGTAGGAAGGAAAATGCAGAGAACTGTTTATATTTTAAGATAATTCTGATATTGATCAGGTCTATTGGATTTTACGGTTTAGAACTGGCCACATCATCACAAAGTTGTCTCTCTCCTCATTCTGTAATGATATGACCAGTTCTGAACCACAAAAACCACATGGACTTGGTTCATCTCAGAATTTTCCTATATTTTATCTGTTAGTTTGACTTATTTAAGCTAATATTTTTGTTCCTTATCTTCAAACTTCTAGTTGGTAAATAATGCCAATATGACTTCTTGTTGTTTTTTGTGGTTTGGCATCAACTCCTTCCCTCTCCACTTGGCTCCTTCTTGCTGCATATTACTACCTCCATTTCAAAATATAAGATTTTCATTACATATTGTGGAAATTAAGTAAACAAAAGTTAAGATATTTTTTCTAATTAAAATATTATTATTATTCTCTTAAATATAATTAGTGGTATACAAATTATATTTAAAAGAGTAATATTTTAATTATAATTACAAAAATATTTTAATTTTTGCCCCGTTAATTTTCGTAACATATAATGAAAAGTCCTAGAGTACTATTCAAGGTGGTTTTTCTTCACTTGGACCTCAGATCATATATCCTTTTTTTAAATTTTCTCTACTAGGTTACGGGTTCGAATCCCGAAAACAACATTTTTATGAAAAAACAAAAGTAAGACTGCGTACACTAAGATTTTTTTTTCTCCAAATTCTGCTGATGCGGGGAGGCTTATGCACTGAATACGACTTTTTATTGTTATCAAGGATAAAAGTGTCGAACTCAAACCTATCGTTGTCGAATTGAGAGTATTAAGTCAACTACACTACTATTCTTCCTTGACGATTAAATCATGGATCATACAAAGCATGAAACTCCCTGGTTTTGATTGACTGAAGAAATTATTTTACCAAATTGGCTTTCTATAATTAGCAACCATAGAAAGGCTAATCTTGAGTCTTCAAATGGCTAACAACCCCTAAACAAAATCAGAACCTTAACTTTAAAGAACGAGAACTATATAAAGAAATTTTAAAAATTGTTACAAGGTTTTTTTTTTTATTATTATTCGGGGAGGGAAAGGGGAGGGGGTGTCGAACCTGTGACCTCACGGTCCCCGGTCGAGTGCTCCCCCACTGGGACAGCCACTCTCATAATTGTTACAAGGTTAAATTTAACAAAAAGATTAAAAACTTAAAAAGGCTTTAAAAAAATATTGTTGACAACTGCCGCCCCAACTATATCCTATACATCTTCTATTAATTTACAAGTGCATAAAAAAATGGACAAAAATAAATAGGGAAAAAAATAAAACCAATAATTCACACTAAGAACTACAAAACTTCACCTCAAGATTTATTAAAGTATGGATCAATTATGAAGAGGGTTTGGTCCAGCAGGAACAGACCTATGAGAAACTCTATAATTTGGATCATCAACTCCATTTCTTGATTTTTCAGCAGCAGGAACTTCATTATTGAATTTATTCTCTGTATTTCTCTTGTTTAATTCGTCGATTTCGCGACAACTCGACAGCTGGAAGAGGCTAAAAATCACCATAATTAGTAAAAATGAAACTATTTGATTTTGAATTGCCATGGAAGAAGAAGAAGGAGGAGGAGAAGTTAAAGAGATGAACAATGTTGGAGAGGACTTTGTTTTAGTACATAATGAATGAAGGCAGGTAAAAAGTCTAATAATAATAACAATAATAGTATGGGGGTATTAAAAAGAACTTGTGGGGTATATATAAGGGGAAAAAATTGAAGGTAGAATCGGTTTATTGTTGTGATTGATCTTATTTTTCATACACGAATATACATTTTTGTTCTGTTGGAATATAATCGTTTTTGTAAATATGGTCGATACTGTTTTTGTATTTTTGTATTTTTCTAAGTGAGAAATATGACCAGTTCCAATGAACCGACCTTAGTTACCCCATATATTGGAGTTTTTGCTTCTCAAGGACTTTGGTATATTGACAATAATGTCATTTTCTTGTGAAAATGTGTCACCATTTATAATTACCTAATGTTGGTGATGCCTCTTATAAGGTCAATTGTTACAACATATGTACCCATATATAAGAGCAAAAAAAATTGCTTCTCAAGGACTTTGGTATATTGACATAAATGTCCCTTTCTTGTGAAATTGTGTCACTATATATATATAATGTTGGTGATGCATTTTATAAGGTCAATTGCTTACAAAATATGAATTTTGGCTTATTCATTGGGGTGAACAAATTCGTTTTTTGCCGAATTCCGACCGAATTCGAATTGAATTTGGTAATTTAATTTTGGTAATTCGGCTTGAATTCGGTAATTCGGGTGTAACCGAATTCGAATTGGGCGAAATTGGGGCGATTTCAGTCAAACCAATTTTGAATTCGGTCTGACCGAAATTGAATTGGATTTTTTAAATAAATTAATAAATAATATTATATAATAAATATATAGTATTATAATAATATTATTATATAATAAATATATACAGCTCATAACTGAATCTGCACCAATTCGGTCGAAACCGAATTCCGAATTCACACCACTTCGGTGAATTCGAATTCGGTCAGTCTTTTAAGGTATGAAAAAATGAAAAAATCGAATTCAAATGACCGAATTGGCCAATTCGAATTCGATGCTCACCCCTATTCACATCGGAACACCTTTCTTTTCTTTTCTTTTCTCTTTTGATAACAAATCGGAACACCTTGCTTGTTTTACCCCGACAATGAATATCTACAAGCCAATCACAATTTCTTCTATAACATTGGTGTTGTTGACAAATTACGTTTCAACTTCAATCAAAGAGGGAAAGTGAGAAATCGTTATCAATTTTGATAAAATTATTCAAAATAAAAAAAATACTGATCTTGTTCGCTTTAAATTTGTCAAGGTTTGATCTTCATTTTCAAAACTACCAAATGAATACTTGATCATTAAGTTATTGTTTAAACGATGTCATAACAAGATATAACTTAAGTTTGATGAATAACCTCTAATGTACAAATACAAACACGGTATGGGAAGATAAATACCATATTTAGTGATGGTTGATGAACTCACATCTTTCAACCTAGTATGGAGTATTTTTTAACTTGATCAGTTATTCGACTCTATAAATAAATATTTGACCGCATACTACTATTTCAGGTTTTATATATCAAATGGCTATTTAATGTGTACAATATAGTGAATTAATTGCTAACAACTGATTATGTGACTTGAAATCTAAAAAATGTTCACCGTCTAACTAAGAGTTTAACAATTGAATATTTAACTAACAGTTCAAAAGAACATAAGTCGAATCAAACTTTTTAAATAAAAAAACAAAATTTAATTAAAACATTTGCTCATATTTGACTAGTACTACATCCAGTTAGGGTGTTCATGAAAAATCGATATCAATCAAACCAAACCGATTCAATGACTGACACGTGACAAACTTTTTTAAGTCTAATGACAGACACGTGGGCCAGCAGGTTGTGCACATGTTATTGCTCCTCTTTTGCATACCATCCCCCTTCCATATTTCAAATTTGTTATTTTCATTTTTTTTAATTTTTACAGGAGTGAGGACTCAAGAGTGGGCCGGTATGGTCCGTTATGGTTTAATTAAAATAAAATAATGTTTTTGGTCAATGTACGAATTTTATTTTTATTCTGTGATCTTGTTATTTCCCCCTATTTTAGTGTTTACATTAAATAAGGGATATTAATTGCAGTTGGAATTAATTGGTGAAGAATCTTTTGAAGCAGCAACTGAGCATCGTGTTGTTGTTGTTGGTTTTTTTTTAAATCCGGTTGGGCGGTTGCCCCATAAAAGGGAGAGAGAACTGCCTCATAGGAGGAGGAGATAGCCCTAGAAAGGGAGACATTTTAAGATTGTCCCATATGTATGGAGAGAGTGTCGAACTCGGGACCTCTAGATCACGAGTCGAGGCTTGCCCCCACTGTGCTGCAGCCTCTTTGACGTTGTTGATTTTTTTTTACTTTCTGCATTTCAAATTAATTTTCGCACAAGATAATTCTAACTATTATGTATATTTCATTGAATTAGTTGAAATCTCTAAAAAAAATCTATTTTTTTTTTCACTTTTGATTATTGTGTCACAAACATGTTTTTTTCAAAAGTCATACATAAACCTTACAAGAATTAGAAAAAGTAAAATACAAAATACAAAAAATAATAATACTTCACATTAAGTTGTAATCTTGATATATACACCCTAGTGATTTGGATTGAAAATATCTCTTATCAAAATGTACAGATTTTCTTAACTATCTCTCATTTTTTTTTAAAATTTATTGGGGAGGGGATATACCTATTACAAGAAATGAGGGATTTAAAAAGCGGTGAGGAAATTCGAACTCATGACTTCTATGTAACTAACTCTCATCAATTATGAAAGTTCAACTTCACATAATTTAAATTTATACTTTAAAATTAATTAAAGGATAGCTAGACAATGTCACCAATAATTTCTTGAAAACTCATTTTTAGTTTGTGAAAACAGATATAAGACTGAATCTCGAAATTTTTTTAAATTGCGAGGCAACCTGAATGCATGCCAATGGAAATATAAATGCTTACTTTTTTTTTCCTTTGACAAAAATATTGACTATTAACATTAATAACTTTTCTGGTGCATCTACCAATACGAAGGTGATGGTGACAACTTAGCGAGGATGAAGTCACTGTCCACAGGGCCCACTCTGCAGTCCGATAGAGAGTTTGAAAGATGTAAATTGAAATGACCCAGCGGCCTGATCAGATGGGAGGACTTGTTTTAACCCACCACAAGAAGTCACTCCCACATTGGAAAGTTGAAACTTCAATATTGCGAAGGTCAAAATTCGATCTTGCGTTGTTGTGCACAATCTATCACCCCAAAATTAGCTGGGCTCCCCTTACGGAGTAAGTAGCTATCCTGACAAACTTCCGATGGCGTATTGTGATGAAATTTTTCGTCGCGGCTCCTATGTTGAACCAAAAAGGTTCAGTATGTGCGGGACTGCTTGAGATCCGTTGGATCTTGTACTTTTGATCCAACGGCTGTCTGAAAAGCAGGGGTATTTATGGACTGAAGTTGTGGTAATGATTTTTGGCGGTAAAAAAATTTTGAAATCCCCCCATTTACTTTTTATTAGGGAGAAGATATATGAGAATCTCCCATTTCAAATCTCTCTTTTCATCCCTATCCTTCTCTCGAGTTTCTGCTACATTTCCAAAAAAACTCAGCCCGATTTTCTACAACTGGGAACCAATATCCATCTATCTTTTCTTCTCCGGTCATCCTTGAAAATGGATAGTGATAAAATGGATGTACAAGGAACTGCTAGTAAGGTTGAATGGCAAAGATTCAGAGATTTTCTTCAGAAGAATGGTGTCTCTTACGATGGCCAAACAAGTTCTCATGAAGAATATGGCTTATTTGGGGAGTTAGGCAATAGAAAAAACTTGTGTTTTGAAGAAATTTCTTCTGTAATTAGTGATAATGAAGATGTTGATACATGGACAGCTAAAAGATCGAAGCATACAGTTATAGTTGACTCTGAAGATGACGATGGTGAGTTGTTTGGATAAACGAAAATGTTGTATCATGTTCTCTATTGTGTTTTTTTTACCCAAAAATAAAGTGTGCCATGTAATAGTCGCAGTTCGGGAGCTAAGGGAAGAAGATCAGGATAACCAAGATGGAAAGACAGTTGACAATACAGGGCAGAATTGTAAAGACATGTACTATGTTTTTTGTGCAGTGAATTTTTTTTTGTCTTCTAAGAACACATGTTCTGTTATGAAGAACACATGTTACGTTATCAAGAACAAATGTTACGTTAACAAGAACACATGATATAAAAAACACGTGTTCTATTACCCAGAACACGTGCAGAGAACACGTGTTCCGTCACAAAGAAAAGTTGTTTTTGCCCAGTAAACAGACATTGTTTTACAAGTAATGACGATTATTACAGCACAATTGATTTGAAGGCTAAGGAGTTCACTACAGAAATTGAGTTCAGAGATTTTTACCTTGTTTATGCTCATAACTTAGGGTTTGGCATTCGGAAAAATTATAGTAAGACGTTACGCGGAAACAAGGAACAGGTCGGTTACTTGAAATATGTTTGTAATAAAGAGGGATTTAGGAAAGGAAGTATACATGATCCCAAGAACAAGGAGAAATGCCCCGAAAACCACGTTGAATCAAGGAAATTGCTGACGCGCTGCCGGGGTGAGGAGCGGACGGGTTGTATGGCTAAACTAACTGTGAAATTTAATCAACAGAGGCGTGCATTTGTCGTTAGTGATTGGGTTAAGGAGCATAATTATTCTCTTCAACCAAAAAACTTTTCACATTTGATAAGATCGAATCACCACGTGACGAATCTTCACGGAATTGCCGCTGAGATGAATGATAGTGCTGGGGTGCCACAAAAATCGTCGTACACTATAATGTCACAGCAAGCGGGGGCAATGAAAATCTAGGATTTATAAAGGTTGATTTAAAGAATCACCTGGGTAGGAGACGTCAAAAGTTGATGGAACTCGGGGAAGAAATTGCCCTACTTGAGCATTTTCGGCGTGAGGCATACCTAAATCTTTTGTTTTACTATGATATTGAAATGGACTGCGATGAGAAAATTGCTAACATTTTTTGGGCAGATGGATTAATGAAGATGGACCATGGTTACTTTGGCGATGTAGTGACGTTTGATACAACATACCGAGACCAACAACAATTTCAGGCATATAGGTATTATGATTAAATGTTCACTGGTAGAGCACAGGTGTTCACTTGTAGAGAAAATGTGTTCACTTGTAGAGAACACGTGTTCTCGAATACAGAACACGTCTTCTCGTTATAGAACACGTGTTCTCGAATATAGAACACGTGTTCTCGAATATAGAACACGTGCTCTCTGATATAGAACACGTGTTCGGTACAATTGAACACGTTTTTTTTCTCATTAATTAAATGTTCTATTTTTAACCTATTCTAATTTTATTTTGTATTCCTCAACGCTGTTTGTTGGTTTCAACAATCACCACGAGTCGTGCATATTTGGGGGTGGCACTACTGTATGATGAGACAATTCCTTCGTTCAAATGGTTGTTCAAGTCATTTCTGAAATACATGTCGGAGAAAGCCCCTAAATCTGTTTTTACTGACCAGGATGCCGCAATGGCCGCTGCATTAAAGGCTGAGCTCTCCCAATTCTTTCCATGGACTGTGTATATGGCACATTAAGGAAAATGCGGTCAAGAACCTGAGCACAATGTAGAGTGCAGAGGTCAGAGAGCATTTTTTTAATGCTATGTATAATGTCCATGGTGAAAATGAGTTCGACCACGTGTGGGCTAAGCTCGAAAAGGAATGTCTTATTATGGATAATTCTGGGGGAAAAAAAGTGGCACATTCGTGGGTCAAAAGGATTCATGGGTTTCGAGAACAGTGGTCATTCACATGGGTTAAGCAACACTTCACCGCTGGCATTCGATCAACACAGTTGAGCGAGTCGAACAACAGTGTCCTTAGAGGATATCTAAAGGCTGACCACAATCTTGTCCAGTTTTTTACGCACTTCAACAGAATATTGAGCGATAGGCGAACTGTAGAATTAGGAAGAAACTTTGACGGTGTGAACAAGTTGCCGAACAACAATACTCCGCATAGCCCACTGGCCAATAGTGCAGCCACACATTATACGCCAAATGTTTTCGCAATGTGGCAGGAACAAGTATTGTTGTACACCGAATGGGTATGATTGAATTGAATACAAGCTACCGTATAGGGAACACATGTTCAGTGGCGGAGAACACATGTTCTGTGACGGCGAACACATGTTCTGTGACCCAGAACACATGTTTTGTTAATGAGAACACATGTTCTGTGACCCAGAACACATTTTCTGTTATTGAGTACACGTGTTCTGTTATTGAGGACACATTTTCTATTTATTAAAATCCCCTGTTTGTTTGTGTGCAGTACCACCAGTCAATGGAGTACTTGTTAGAGCCATGTCCTGGGAAAAACGATGGTAGTAAGTTAGCGTACTTAGTGTACAAGGATGTTTTTCTTTTTGGTGCGAGAGGAAAGCTGGATGATAGAATTGTGATGGTTGATCCCCACAAAGCAATTGTCGAATGCTAGTGTAGATTGTTTGAAATTCTAGGTTTGCACTGTCGACATTGTCTTAGAGTTATGGAACTCTTAGGATCTTGCGGAGGGCATACAAAACTGAGAGGGTTGCCGACACACTACATTATGAAAAGGTGGACAAAAAATGTGAAAAATGGTGTCGACTTAGTCTGTCCCAATAGTGGTAGGAAAGCACCGACTGAATATAGCGAACGCTACCAACAAATGTGTGGAAAGATGGTTTTGCTGGTAACATCTGTATGTGGTAGTGATGTTGCTTATGACTTTGTGGATCGGTCATTTGATGATTTGTGCACGCGTGTCAATGTGCTACTCGCAGATACTGGATCCACTTGTCCAAATACAATTCCCGGTAATATAAAATTAATTCTTCTGTTCAACCTATTTTTTTCCTCATATGGGATTACTTTAACAACCTATTTTTTCCCCTCATTAATTTGTATGCAAATTTTACTCAAACAATGCGTGAAAGTGGAGTTCAACCTTCAAGGATAGAGTTGAAAAAACGGTCAGGCCCAAATAGATCGAGGAAGAGATTAAAGAGAGTTGTCGAGATTAAAAGGCAAATGGCACGGGCTAAGCATATTAAGCAAAGGCAACAAGATGCAGTGGAAGAAACCACTAGACTAGCACTTTAATTTTGTCAACAACACATGTTGTTAAGAATATACATGGTCATTGTAATCAGAAACACATGTTTTTGTTCTATTGTACATGTGTTTTTGTATGGAAAACACATGTTTTTTTTATGGAAAACACCTGTTTTTGTTTAGGAAAACACATGTTTTTGTTTATGAAAACACATGTTCTTGTTTATGAAACTCATGTTTTTGTCTTTAAAACACGTTTTTGTATGGAAACACATGTTTTTGTATGGAAAATACATGTTTTTGTATGGAAAACACATATTTTTGTTAATGAAAACACATGTTTTGTTTATGAAAACACATTTTTTGTTTATGAAAACACATGTTCTTGTTTATGAAACTCACGTTTTTGTCTTTATAACACATGTTTTAGTCTTTAAAACACGTTTTTGTATGGAAAATACATGTTTTTGTTAATGAAAACACATGTTTTGTTTATGAAAACACATGTTCTTGTTTATGAAACTCATGTTTTTGTCTTTATAACACATGTTTTTGTCTTTAAAACACATGTTTTTGTCTTCGTATGATGAACACATATTAGGAATACACACGTTTACAAAAACCAAAAACAAAAACATGTCCAACCATTCGAAAATTAAAAAATTTGAAGCAGAAAAACTTTCCCTGAGTATCATAATATTCACGTTTACAAAAACCAAAAATTATAACCAAGTTGTGTTGCGTCAGTCATTTTTCTTTGGTGGACCGGTAAAGTTGTGCTTGCTCCAAAACTTTCGCTGCAACCCTATTCAGTGTGTGTCCCAAAATGCGGGCAACGAGCTTCTTCGCAACGCGATTATATGCGAAGTTTGTGTCCACATTGAAAAATATTTATGAGGGATGTGCCCTACCCAATGCTCCATCACATTGTAGACACACACCCCACAACAATTTTTCTCCTCTGACGGTTGGATGGGAACCTGTCCATGTTTAATTTGAAAACCTTTGAATTTGTAGTTGGATTTCAGTTTGGACCTAAGCCATGCAGCCATATGAGCTAGCACAACTTGTCCCAAAGGAATGTACTTTGCCTTGTTAACCTCGTCTTCGACGGCCAAGCTATTCAAAATAATTAATTATTTCGCTTTAAGGTCCACCACATATACCCAGAAATGGCCGCCGTACACGATTGAGAGGAAGAACTAAAAGAAAGAAAAATTAATCATCATAAAACGTGTGTTCTAAACAATAAACCATGCGTTCTTGGGACGACACAAGAACACGTGTTCGTAGAAAGATAACATGTGTTCTTGGGAACCTGTTTCCTTACCACGTCAACAACTGTCGGGTCCCAACTGCCATGTTCCTTAGGTAAATAATCAAGGCCGACAATAACTTGTTCCTCTATGAACTTAGCCATATCCTTGACATTTGGCAAAGGGACATGGGCCTTTTTACCTTCCCAAATACCCACATTTGAACTTTGCAAAGACAAAAAATAAATATATTTAATTTCCGTTTAATAACCGCACACAAACATGGTTTTGCGATTCCCCTGACATACCAGTTATAATGGTTGTGAACCAAAATCTCTTCATTTTTCCATTTGTTGCTTGGATTTCTTCACAGTTCAAAATGTGGGCAAAAGCATTGACAACGTCATCAACAAGTTCCTCCCCGGGCATACAATTCCTCATATCGTTCCTCCTCAATAGTCCACACCCAAAATCAAACAAAACAAGGTTTCTGCAAGACAGGCCATTTTTTGTTAGTGTAACAGAAAATGTGTTCGCAGAACAAGGACACATGATCCCTTTCATAGAATATATGTTCTCATGTCATAGACACATGTTCACCTTCCAAGAACACATGTTCACCTTAAAAGAACACATGTTCTCTTTCATAGAACACGTGTTCTTCAAAGGTGAACAAGTCTTCTCTGACATGTGAACATTTTCACAAGAACAAATGTTCTCTTTGCAGACTTAGATTAACATATGGATCTTCCCCGTTCCATGCAAAATCGACCAACGCCGTCTCATTCTCCGATAGGGTAATTTCATCTTTGCCTTGTGTGATGAACGGAGAATTGAGTATTGACCTATTGGGCTTCACATGCCTCTTGCCCTTCACCTCTTGCGCAGTGTGGGCCCCAACAGAACTACTCTCCAAATTTTGCTGGTGAACCAAGGACGACACAACATCACCAGTTGCTGGTGTCTCTTCATCTTTGTGTTCAGTAGTTGGGGGAATGGTTTCCAAATTTTGCATCACGTTGACCCCTTCCCCCAAATAATCGTTAATTCCACTCACCTGCTCTGCATGAGCCAGCGTTACCTCTGTTAACCCAGCTTCTGCAGGTCCCCTGACCTTACCTCCTCAGCTATCCCCTCATCTGAACCAATCATATCATTATCTGTTTCCATTACTTGTGTTTCCTCATTTTTCCCTGCCCCAAAAACCTCATTCTCTACTACATCCTAAACGAGTATAACGCAGTGTTAAATGGCAAATATGCCAAGGATTGTGTTCAGAAAATAAAAATATGTATTCATAAAAACCCAACTAATGGATCGGCTTATTACCTTGTAAAAGTCTAGGACGTCACGAACAACAGCGTCAGTCCGTTTCTCAACGAGAAATTGTGCTAAGTCTGTTTCTTCATCGAAGTCCTCTTCATGTAAACTCTGGCCAACCGCCACTTCTCCTACCTTGTCCTCTTTAATGTCCGGAGACTGAACATCCATAACACCAACAACCTCATCTATACTGTCATCAGAATTTTGCACAAACCTCTTCCTCTTCTGAGGTTTTCTTCCCCTCTTAACATTCTCAGGCCACTGCCCAATCGGCGCATCGTCATCAGATTCGTCCAACTGCTCGGTGTTCACAAAACCCCACAATTTATTAATTTCCTGGTTTATTTCAACCAATAAACTCCGCCGTTTGGCAATTCTCAGGGTCAGTTTCGTGCGGCGGGCCAAAAGTTTGGTCAACTTATGTTTCATCCGCCGCTCTTCAGAACTTGCCTGGAGCATAGATTCCCCATAATTCTCAAACTTCCCGTCCGGGAAAAGCACGTTGAACATATTCTTCATACTTTCGTAATCCCAAAGTGTACAACTAAGGGCATCAACCTGTAAATATTTTCCAGTGAGGACATCCAACGAATGCACTTGAAACAAACAAATTAGAGTGCAAAGAACAACATACAAGTTCACTAATCCACCACATTTTTCACTTTTTAAGAACACTTTCACTTTCAGAAAATACATGTTCCCTTTCAGAAAATACATGTTCCCTTTCAGAGAACACATGTTCTCCTTCAGAGAACACATGTTCCCTGAAAAACAACGCGTGTTCACTATCTAAGAATACATGTTCACTACCAAGAACACATGTTCCCTTTCAAAGCAGACATGTTCCTTTCAGAGAAAACATGTTCGCCTTCAGAAAACACATGTTCACCTTCACAAAACACATGTTCTCTGAAGGGAAAAAAAAATTATCTTCAAGAAAACACATGTTCTCTTTAAGAAAACACATGTTCTCTTTACCAGAACACGTGTTCTTTGAAGGTGAGCATGTGTTCTCTGACATGTTTTCAGTTCTCAAGAATACATTTTCCGGAAATAAAACACGTGTTCACTATCTTACAATACATGTTCACTATCCAAGAACACATTTTCTTGTTAAAAAAACATGTGTTCTAAAATAAATAACGTGTTTTTGCATACTAATTGACATTCATACCGTCAGAAAGTGCATGTCTGCCGGAATCCTAAAGGTCACCGGCATTCCCACAACTACTTTCGGTTGGTGTACTCTCAGGGCCTCGTGCACAAACTCAGCAATCAAGCCTGCCCAATTGTATTTTTTGCAATCATCAAAAAGCATTGCGTACCTAACACTCACCATCCGACTATTGTTTGCTACGAACAAGCGACTGAATATGTACAGTCCATACAACCTAGCCCATCTCTCAGGCTTCATATCAACTTTGTTTTTAAGGACATTGAATACATCGTCCTCGTTGACAAAACCCTTGTTTGAACAGTCAAAGTCCAACAAAATTTCGGCATACGACTTCACCTTTTCCATGCTGAATTTTTTCTCCAACTCTTTATGAGTTGGTACATCTATAAGCCTCATGGGCACGCCGTAAACCCTGTGAACATCTTCTGCAGATATTGTTAATGCATGTCCATCTCCAAGCATGATGCGTCTGAATGGCATATTTCAACCATTCTTCATGTACCCCAGACAGTTTCATCTGGGTAAACCCTAGGAATCCAGCATTCTTCAACAGCTCCAGTTTTCTTGCATTAGTTGGTAGATTAAGCTCCAATAATCTATTTAGAAACAGGATTTTATGCGTGGAAACCAGAAACACCCATTTCTGTCTCCTTGTAGCCTCATCAGCGGTTGATAATACACTTGTACTCATTTTTGCAAAGAATAAGCTGTGTTCTACAACGAAGAATATGTGTTATGCAAAGAAGAAAACGTGTTCTCCAAGGAAGAATACGTGTACTTGCAGGGAAAGTTTTTGTAAAAAAAATATGAAGGGTTTCTTGCTTGCAGGTATGGATATGGAGATGAAGGTGAGAGGAAGAAGACAGCTTTTTGCCTTTTCAGCCAGTTTTCATACCTCGAAACGTGGAGAGATGTGACGATTGCGTGACCTTTGATTTTCCTTTTTTTTCCGGTTGGGTCAATTTACATATGTATCACAAAGCTCAATCTATGGCTCCCAGCGTGTCCCGCACGTGCGGACTGGAAATTTTTGGAATGTATTTACATTTTTTTCCACTGTCGTCAAAATTGCCTTGCTTAGACTTTATTATTATTATTATTATTATTATTATTATTATTATTATTATTATTATTATAATATCTTCTACCTTTTAAAAAAAATTGTGCCGAAATAAACCACGTTTTAGGATTGAAATATTTTAAATCTAAAAGCTGCAAATATAAATTGTATTTACAATTAATCCCATTATTATTTGCTGACCCCCAGTCTCTATTAAATTTATGATTTTTCTGATATGCACCAGGTCCACATGGATCACGTGGTTCAGAATTAGCCACATCACTACAGAATTGTCTCTCTCATCATTCTGTAGTGATGTGGTTAATTCTGAACCACATGATCTAACAGACTTGATTCATATCAGAATTATCCTTAAATTTAACGTTATATGATTACAATTGAGAATTAAAAAGAATATATTGAGCAAAAACGTCAAGGTCAAGAGAATCTCAGTATGTCGGAAGTACTCCCTAGATTTCAATGCGTGTGTGTTAGCCGGACGATGGACTCCCTCATATGCCGGACTGCTTATCCCCTGTCATCACCATCTATGAACAGTGGGTTTAGTCTCTACGTCAATCATCTGCTATTTGCAGTAATGGTGGACAATACACCGGAACGATATGCAAAAGCAATTGTTCTTGATTCTAAAATATATGGGAAATGTGAAGTGTGGGATTCAGGTATGTTAGGTCAGGAGGTGTTGATTGTTAAACATGAACTGAGATTTGGAGATGATGGAGCGTTGATATCGCCGGATAAGGGCATGGCCATTATGGGGCTGCGTAATATACTGATTGCTCTGACCTACTGGTGGCACCGAACAGAGCAATAAAAAATGGCCATGGAAGGTTTGGGATATGTTGCTGGGGACGATGGAGAAATGTGGGCTTTAGGCTCGGACAAAGAGTTTGTTAGGATTCATGGAGATGGGGCTGTGAAATTGCTTGGGCCAACGAGGGGAGTTGTGCTTTTACAGGGGGATTGGGTCCACAATGAGGGTTCATCCTGGGCTGCCCAAGCTTGTTAGGCAGCTTGAAATTGGGCAATTTCCATAGTCACCAATTTTGGAGCTCATGCTTACATCGATCGATGATCTTGATGACTTGTTAAAATAGTGGTAGTGTTAGGTTTTTTTTCTATGTTTTAAATTTTATTTCAACTTTTTATGTAAGTAATCAATTGTGGCGATCGTCCCAAATTTGGAGAAGCGTCCCTCAAGATAGAGTTTTGCTGCAGCATGGTTTCGAATGGAGGACTGTGAGCGGACATTCTGATCGTATCTTGCGTGGTCGCTGGCCAACTACTCTACGCGTTTTTCAGCTGATCACCCCTCGTAATTTTACATGTTTTGAAAGTTTGCAGACAATAACTCTAGAAGTTGTGGAAGGCCTCTGGTTTGTGCGTGACCTCGGTTTTGCTTTTGCTTGTTTTGTAGTAGCTAGTGTTTAGTTATACGGTCATAAAATTTTGTATTATAGGGTCTTTTTTCTCTAGATTTTTCTATGACCGCGAGTCTTGTAATGTTCTAGCTCATATGTTAGCTGGATTTTTTCTAAGGCTTGATGCCTCATTTCAAAGGGTAGGTGATCCATTGGAATTGCACCTCCCTCATGTAGTTCCTAATATTTATTAATGATATTATTTTCTTTTTTAAAAAAAAAGAAAGGAAAAGGGAATCTCAGTAAATCTATATTAAAATGTAATTGAGGGCATGAGGGCAACAAGAATATATTTTAATTTAATTGATAGTTTTCGGGACTTTAATAATAAATCAATTGTATGTTGTTTGTCAAAGGTCAAGTGAATCTTTATAATGCATTTTAAGAACGAGAAATTTTGAGGAATTTGTTTAATTTCAACACGAGGATATTTATGATGATTTCATTACAGTCCGTTCGCGTAAAGGCAAGAAAAATACCCAAAAAAATGTTGTATATTGTGACTAGATATAAGGATTTGAAGAGGCGTTTGTCTCTTTTTCCATTCCATTTTTATTATTTCGTTATCAAGAAAATTTACATTTAAAAAAATGTTTGCTACTCACATTAATTACAGGTTAATACTAAAAGTTATTTAAGTGGTAATTTTTTTTCTAAAGTTGAAAATGATAAAATAAATTCCACTGTTCGTAAATTTGTAGTAGAACATTAAATTAAATGAATAGTATATTGTAGTATAAAACCTACTTGTCGAGTATAAATAAATATATTCTAATCACTAAGTTCAACGTATTGATATATAGAATTGGAAAATTCTTGTCTAAATTATGTGGTGGCAATGGACTTTATTCATTGAATATAACCATCAATATTATCTAAGTAATTGTCTCGAACATGAATATACGATTATGGTTTATTTAAATCATATACATTTATTGGTATTGTTTGTATTAGACATATTTGTTGAGTATGAACTATGAATCAATGTATTCTAGACATTAAGTTCAATGTATTGATATGTAGAATTGGAAATATCTCGTCCAAATTAAATAATGCTATACTAATGGACTTTATTCATCGAATAGAATCATCCATCTTATCTAAGTAATTATTTCGAACATGAATCTATAATTTTTGTTTATAGAAATTATATGCAATAATATAGTTATTCTTTGTATGGATAAATGCTTTTAGAATATCTTTGTAGAAGATCCATTGAATATTGACAAAGTTTTGATTCTTATTAATTCGATGCAGATGGCAAACAGCTCATCATCGATATCTAATGAAGAATATTGAACAACATAATCATAATTAGTTTTGGTATATTTTTAGGTGTAGTACATTAATTCCTGTAGCTAAATCTGGACACATGTCGTTTGGTGATTGGACCTTCAACTCTAGCTTGTCAAAATTCACCATCTTAATTAATTATATCGACTTTTATATATTTATATATATTTTATTTCTTTTTTACTCATAGGCATAAGTTCATTTAGTTTCTATGGTTGATATTTAAAGTTTTGGTGGACTAAATTATAATTACTACAAGCGTGAGTATGAATTTTAAATTAATCCAGTATATATTTTTGGGTATAAATATAGCCTACTTTGGGCTCTGTAGAAACATCTCAGACATACTAACAATTATCATTGTTGTTCAATTATATTCTTTACCACCTATACCAAAAAGAAGGTTTTCAGACACTTGTAGGAAATGGCTATTTCTCCAACAACCTTGGCCATTCTTCTGGTTCTTATTTTCACATCAGGTAGTTTTATTAACTGTCCCTCATGAATTATGAAATTATAAGCTTTACATAATTTAATCAAAACTTTAAAATTAATTTAAGAATAGTTAGACAAGGTAATAAATAATTTCTCGGAATCTCTTTTTGGATTGCAGTTTGTTTTAAAAAAAATTGTTTTAAATTTAGTGAAAGTGAATTCGTGAAAGGGGATGTAAGACTAAAACTGACAATTTTTTAAATTGGGATACAAATACATTTCAACGGAAATATTAATGCTAACATTTTTTTTTACAACAAAATTGACATTTAACGTTTACGATTATTCGTGTGATAACGCAGTTATCGATACAACGGTGATGGTAGCGGCTCAACGACGACCACCATGCAGAGTTGCAGACAACTTTGGTAATTGCAGCGATAATTTTCCTGAAGATCGTTGTATTAACCGTTGCTATAGTGTCTATCTTGGCAAAAATACAGAAGCGAGGTGTGAATCAATTGCTGGTGTTCGTTATTGCATATGTTGGCACGATTGCTAGTAATATTATTATTATTATTTTCCTCAGCCTTGTAAGGCGTTTTTCTTCTGTGCCAAAATAAGCCACAAATTTTTGGATTGGAACTTTTTTCAATCTAAAAGTATCTATGGATTTAGATTTTATTTCCTATGTAAAGATCTAAATCAATCCCAGAAGTATTATTTTTATTATTTGTTGACTTTTATTCTCTATTACAGCTATTACATACAACAAAATAGACGACAAAAACTAGGGTCCATACAAATAAATATATTTATACAGAAACTAGCAATTAATATTCAAGGTATTTAATTTTCTTTCAATGTTCTAGACTTTTTTTTTCTTATAAGAACGAAAATGTTTTTTTTTCCTCGAATAAACAACACTCTCAGAATTCAAAACATGTTTTATCTAATAGCAAAGAGATGTGTTGTGGTGCTGAATGGGTAAAATTTCGGCACCTAAAGAATAGAACTAAATCAATCATTAATTGATCAATCATTAATTGACACGTGGAATAAAGTAACATGTAATAGCAGGTTTTCAGGTTTAAAAAAAATTAATTAAATAACATGGACAAATGAGAGCTTGGCACGTGACCCAGTCAAGTGACCGGTTACATGTCAAACCGGTCAACACACTTTTGTTGACCTGATTTTTTTTTCACAAATAACTTTTTTATTTTTAATTGTAAAATTAAAATCGAATTTGGTAAATTTTAATAAATAACTAGTAAATGTTGAATATTACTACTTTATTTTATAATATTACCATTTTTAATTTGCAACTTACTATTTTTATCATGAATATTTATATTATATAAAATAGTAAATTTACGAAGCAATTATGGTAATTTCATGACATAAATAGTAATTTATTTTATAATAATGGTAAATGGGGTGAAAATTTAAACTTACTATTTTAAAATAAAATTTATCACATTAAATTATAATATTACCATTTTTATCTCAGTTGTAACCCATTGATAAAATGGTAAGTTTAGTGACAAATTTAGTAAATTTTATTTACATTGTTTGTAAATATTGTTAAAAAATTAGAAAGTTTTGTAAAGAATAAAAATCAATATATAAATATTCAAATTCAAACAAAGCTTACCACTTTAGATTGAATTTTAGTATTTTATAATTTATAAAATTTACAAATAATTTGATAGTTTTTAAAAATAATGTTATGAATTTTATAAATCAGTTGACGTTATATAACTTGTACCAAACAAAGCTTATGTTAGATTTTCATAATCGAAATAAGTCATCGGTTAATAAATTTTTTGAAGAACATTGTTTGTGTAATGTTAAAGTTATAAAGAGTGAAAAATATCCGATATATATAACACTAACTTACTTTGATATTATTTTGATAGAATATCATTTAAAGATTAATAAGTAATTGACATTATATATCTTGTAACAAACGAATGTTGTGTAAGATGTTCATAGTCGTAATAAATGATCGATTAATAAAACTTTTGAATAACATTGTTAGTGTAAGTTTAGAATTATAAGATTGAAGAATATCCATTATAAAGAACACTAACTTACATTGATATTATTTTGATAGAATATTTGTTAAATGTAAGTTTTACATCATTGCTATAATTAGTATAGATTATGCTTTAAAAATAAATTTCCAAATTCAAAACGGCTTTAAAAACATGTTCCAAACAAAATTTATTTGTTTTAGAAATAATGGAATTTGAACATGTGACCTCTACAATGTTGAAACTCACCGATTCTCTTAGAAGAAATTCCGTTAACAATGTTGACTACATTATAGAATCTAACATTGTCCAGATGAATAGAATTAAAAATTGCGGAGAAAACAATACATAGTGTGGAGGAGTAAATGTAGTAACATTTCTCTTCATCTGATGTGTCAGCATTCTCTTCTACCGAGGATTTGACTTTGAGTGTCTGAAAGCTTTTATACGTTTTTTGCATTACACATCTATCATATCATATCACTAATTTTTGCCATCGGATAATGTACTTTCAATAACACTTTTTTTTTTTTTTGCTAAGTAACGTCAACTAATTTATAAAATCCATAATTTTATTTTTAAAAACTACCAAATTATTTGTAAATTTTACCAATTTACAAAATATTAAAATTCAATCTAAAATGGTAAGATTTGTTTGAATTTGAATATTTATATATTGATTTTTATTCTTTACAAAAGTTTCTAATTTTTTAACAAAATTTACAAACAATATAAACAAAATTACCAAATTTGTCACTAAACTTACCATTTTATCAATTGATTACAAATGAGATAAAAATGGTAATATTAGAATTTAATGTGATAAATTTTATTTTAAAATAGTAAGTTTAAATTTTCACCCCATTAACCATTATTATAAAATAAATTACTATTTATGTCATGAAATTTACCATTATTGCTTGGTAAATTTACTATTTTATATAATATAAATATTCATGATAAAAATAGTAAGTTGCAAATTAAAAATGGTAAGATTATAAAATAAAGTAGTAATATTTAATATTTGCTAGTTATTTATTAAAATTTACCAAATTTGGTTTTAATTTTAACATTAAAAATACAAAAGTTACTTGTGGGAAAAAAAATCTAGTCAACAAAAGTGTGTTGACCGGATTGACAGGTAACCGGTCACTTGACTGGGTGACATGGCAAACTTTTATTCGTACATTTCATTTATTTAAATTTTTTTAAAAAAAATCTAAAAACCTCTTGTTACATGTTACTTTATTCCACGTGTCGATTAATAATTGATTTAACTCTATTCTTTAAGTGCCGAAATTTTACCCTTTCGACACCACTACACTTTTCAAAAGGAAAATGTGTATTAATTTGATTTATTCTTTGAAGGTGTTCCCTCAATATATTAATTTTTTTATGCAAACCTTTCTTCAAAGACAAAAGAAACTATCTGATCAGTATTGGCACATCGAATATACTAAACCTAAAGGACCATATCAACAAATATTCAACATCAACACAATTTGGCTAAGTTGGTAAAGGTTTAACACGTCTTTACAAATGTCAACAAGTGTTCAATTCCCACTGCCAACGTTATGACGGAGTTCGTAGGCAATCTATAAGTACCCTTTTAGGCGACCTATAGTACTTAGAGTTTGCCCTAACCCGTGGTGGTGATAGGAGCCGAACAATTCCAAACTTTGTTTTACCAAAAAAAAACAAATATTCAACGACTACATTTACAAATTCATTCAATTTATTATTTGTTTACTATTCAATCACCAATTATGACATTAAGAGATAAAATCGTCGTTTCTTATGTTCACATCATGTAGGTTTCTTCTCCCTTTAACACTATACCAAGAATTCTAATATCTAATTCCAAATATTTTTTCATATATTGATCGAGATCTCTAAAAGATGCTTTTGGATTGAATTCTAATTTTTTAAAAGAGATGTAAGACTAAAATTGACAATTTTTTAAATTGGGAGAATCCAAATACATTTCAATGGAAACATAAATGCTAACTTTTTTTTTAGATCAATATTGACATTTAAAAGTTACGATTATTATTGTGATAACACAGTTACCGATACATCGGCGATGATATTTGCTCGACCTACATCCAGAGTCGCAGGCATTATTGGTACATGCAGCGATAGTTTTCCTGAAAGTCGTTACGTTAGCACTTGCGTCAGTAACTATTATGACAAAAATTCGAAAGCGAGTTGTAATGATATTTTTGGAACTGGTACACGTGTTTGCATATGCTGGCACGATTAATAATAATAATATTATTATTTTCTTCAGTCTTTTAAGGTGTTTTTCTTTTGTGCCATAATAAACCACAATTTTATTATCGAAACTCTTTTGTGCCAAGTCATAATTATTCAACAGTAGAAGCAGTTGAAAAATCAAGACGGACGACCCCAAATTTCTAATTGTTTCCAAGCGATTTTGTATGAACTGTAGTAAAATTACGATTTTTTCTCACTGGAAATAGTTAAAAAAAAAATTAAGCCTGATGATCAAATTTATGATGATTAGTACACAATTTTATAAAAAATTTAACTAAAATCAAAATTATTTACCGATCACAAAATATTAATGAGTCTCATATGTGTGAAATTAGAATCGCAAAATGTAAGTGAACCAAGCATATATTAGACTGAACAAATTACTCAAAAAAATTAGGTTGGACATGACTAATAGACCTACCCTTAATAGATATTTTTCATCAAAAGTGTCCTAACTCAGTGGGGCAAGCGCTTGCCCACGGTTTTAAAGTCGTGGGTTCGATAACCTCCGCCTGCGTGCGACAAGCTTTAATCTCCCTTTCTAGGGCTATCTCCTTCTCGTCTGAGGTAGTTCTCTCTACCCTATATGGGGTAACCGCCCAATCGAACTTTAAAAAAAAGAAGATATTTTTCATTCCGCTTTTAAAAATTGGGGGAGGAAAGAAATTACAACTGGGCAAAGACAATAGATATTTGTGATATAGATTTTGTGGTGTAAAATTCTTCATATTTTACAAGATAAGTAGAAAGATTATTAATAAATAAGAAAAATCTCTCTTTATCCTGAAGAATTATGAACTAGATGTTCCATATTTAAGATATTAAACAAGTTCATATGAGAATTTTTTGAAAACAACACCATGAGCTAGAACACCACGGCTTTAGTGCAGAACGGAAATATTTTATATGCGCAGAACGAATTCTCATTCGTTGAATTAAAAATTTGACGGCTGAGATTGATTTAAAAAAACACATGTTCGCCGAACACCTAATTTTAAGCAAAAAAAAGTATTTTCAAGGGAAAAAAAAATATTGTGCAATACTGAAAAAACCTATTCAGCATAAGAGCAGGACTGGAGCTAGAATTGGAGATTAGATGGTTAATCTGGACAAAACATTTATTTCACACTAAGACGCATGACGAGACATGTCTAGGACAAGGTCCGAAATAAGAAAAGCTCAAAATCTAGCTCTCATTATAAATAATTTTGAGCCTAGAAACAGGGAAATTCCTCTCATAGGCCGGTCCTTTTAGGACTGGCTCCACACCTTCTTACATAAATTGAGGCAAAATTTACCATGCAGATAGACTCTACCTCAATTTATGTGATGCCAGACCTTCCCCAGAAACAGACGCATGGATTTTTTATTAGTAAGAAATGATAGTTCTGAAATGTAACATATCTATTGGATCATGTGGCTTAGAATTGACCATATCACTACAAAATGATGAGAGAAACAATTCTGCGATGACGTGTTTAATTTTGGACCACATAATCCATATTAGAAAAATTCAATAAAAAATGGCTATCTCGATTAATGATATTACCATTTATTTTTATTTTTTAAAAAAAAATCGTAGTATAGATTTTTTGGGTATAAATATAGCCTACTTCTGGCTGTTGATAAACATCTCAAACATACCAATTTTCATTTGTTGTTCACTTATATTCTATAGCACCAATTTACCAAAAAGAAATTTTACAGACACTTACAGGAAATGGCTATTTCTCCGACAACCTCGGCTATTGTTCTGGTTCTTATCTTCACATCAGGTAGGTTTCTTCTCCCTTCAACACTGTACCAAGAATTCTAATATCTAATTCCAAATATTTTTTCATATATTGATCGAGATCTCTAAAAGATGCTTTTGGATAGAATTCTAATTTTTGAAAAGGAGATGTAAGACTAAAATTGACATTTTTTTAAATTGGGAGAATCCAAATACATTTCAATGGAAACATAAATGCTAACTTTTTTTTTTTATTTTTTTACAACAATATTGACATTTAACATTTACGATTATTATTGTGATAACGCAGTTACCGATACATCGGCTATGGTATTTGCTCGACCTACATCCAGAGTCGCAGACATTTTTGGTACATGCAGTGATAGTTTTCCTGAAAGTCGTTGCGTTAGCACTTGTGTCAGTAACTATTATGACAAAAATCCAAAAGCGAGTTGTAATGATATTTTCGGAACTGGTACACGTGTTTGCATATGCTGGCACGATTGATAGTAATAATATATTTTTTTTCTTCAACTTTTTAAGGTGTTTTTCTTTTGTGTCAAAATAAACCACAATTTTATTATTGAAACTCTTTTCAATCTAAAAGTGGTTGTGGATGTAGATTTTATTTTCTATCTAAAGATGTAGAGCAATTCCAAAAATATTATTTTTATTGTTCGTCAACTCTCTAATTCTCTATTATAGAATTTAACAATGAAAGTAGACAAAAAGTCTAATGTAAAACCGGCAGCAAAACATGTGTTTATTCAATAATCAATACAATTGGTTACAAGTTATTATATATAGCAACTAAAAGATTTTAGGAAACCCTAATCATTATATAAATAAGTATTATACAAAAAACTAGCAATTTAATATTCAATATCTTTTAATTTTTTAAAATTTTCTAAGCCTTTTTTTTTCTTATAAGAAAGAAAATATTTTGCTTTGTTCTCAAATAAACATCATTCTCAGAATTCAAAAAATGTTTTATCTAAAAGAAAAATTGTATATTAATCTGATTCAAAACACTGATAGTTAGTACACGGTTTTTTTTGAACTTGACTAAAAGCGAAGTTATTCATCCGTCGAAATAGTTAAAAAAAATCCAATCATGGCGACCCCAAATTTGTGGTGGCTAGTACACGATTTTATAAGAACTTGGCTAAAATCGAATTATTCATAGATAACAACAATTTAAAAATATGAAACCGAGGATAAAAAATCTGTAATACAGTAATACTCTCACGACCGGAGAAAAATATTACTATAGGGATGTTATTCTTAAATAGAGTCTTACTTATAAAAATTTTAATTTTTAAAAATAACTAATATATATTATACAACACTTAGAAATGTGTCACTTCATATTTTAAAAATATGAATTTAAAAGATATATAAGATTAATGAGTATTAAAAATATAGATGCACGTACATTATGCATGTACATTGTGTATATATTAGATTTAGAAGATTACATACAATGTATAGGAAATGTAAAAATAATAATAAAAAATTATATGTACATGATGTATGCATTTAAAATATTCACTCATGTATGTTGTATCTTCGAAATGTCTTTTTGTTTATTTTTTTATTATACATATATAAATGCTAGCGTAATCATAAATTTCATTATCATTTCAAATCATACATTTTCTATTTCAAGTAAGTTATGATACATAAAAGCAAACGAACTAAAATCACTGAAAGTATTCGTGTCGAGTTGCACAAAATGAAAGAAACCAACCCTGATTGGAAGCAAAAAGATCTCGAAAAGTCATTGTCACAAACAACTTTAGATAAGTATTTTATATCATCTTAAGTTTAATGCATAGTTAAATAATTCTAGATATTTTCTATAGATATATAAATATATTTAAAATTTAATATTATTTTATTACTATATGGAGGTAAATTTCTTAAGGATGGTACTAAAAATAATATGGAATATTACAATGTAGAGTTTATTCTTATTTATAACTGGTCCCGAGTAGGGACCATGATTTTTTTTATTACTATAAGGAGGTTATTCTTGTGTAGAGTATTATTGTATAGATGTTGCACTGTAGTTAGTACACGGTTTTATTTGAACTTGACTAAAAACGAGATTATTCACCAGTCACAATAGTTGAAAAATCAGAGCTCAACGACCCTAAATCCGTGATGGTTAGTACACGAATTTTTTCCGGAACTTAACTAAATTCCATATTATTCACCAGTCGCAGCAGTTGATATATCCGAGCTCGGCGACTCTATCTGTAATGGGTAGTACACGATTTTGTCAAAACTTGAATAAAATCAAAATTATTCAACGATAAAAACAGCTGAAAACCGAGCCCGATGATCCCAAATTTGTGATGCTTGCTACACGATTGTGTCTGGACTTTAGTAAAAGCTCAAATTTTCACGTCGAAACAATTGAAAATAGAGATCGGTGACTCCATATCTGTGATGATTAGTAAACAATTTTGTAAGATTTTACTAAACTCAAAATTATTCACTAGTAGCGAAACTTTAAAATCTCGAACTCAACGACCCCAAATATGTGATGGTTAATACCTGATTTTGTCATAACTTGACTAAAATTGAGATTATTGACCGAGTCACAACAATTGAAAAATTCAAATCCGACAACCCCAAATCTCTGAAGGTTAATGCACGATTTTATCTTAACTTTACTAAATTCGATATTATTCACCAGTCGCAACACTTGAACAATTCGAGTCCCGACAACTAAAATGCTTGATGACTAGTACACGATTTTATTAGAAGTTGACTAAAGTCTAGATTATTCATTGTTCAAAACAGTTGAAAAATCTGAACTTGACGAGCCAAAATTCATGATGGTTAGTACACAATTTTGCAGAAATTGACTAAAATCACGATTATTTACCGGTCGAAACATTTGAAAATTCGAGCACATCAACACAAAATATGTGATGCTTAGGTCACTATTTTGTGTTATTTTCACTAAAATCATGATTATTTACCGATTGAAACAATTAAAAAAAATCGGATCCAACGTCTCTGAATGTGTGGTGGTTAGTACATGACTATTTCAAAACTTAACTAAAATAACAATTATTTACTGGTGAAAATAGTTTAAAAAATCTAGTTCGACTATCCTAAATCTGTGATGTACGATTTTTTAAGAATATGACTAAAATTGCAATTATTCACCGGTCGAAACAATTAAAAATCCTGAATTTAACAGCTTCAAATTTGTGATAATTACTACACGATTGTGTTTTAATTGCACAAATTTAGATTTTTATTCACATATATGTAAAGTCCCACTCCTTGCAGCCAATTTTGTAAATAACTATTCCACATATTTTAAGTAAATTCATATTCTTCACTCGATTTAATCTAAGGGTGGGAGAGAAATGAATAGGGATGAAGGTGGCTAAAGAGTTTCATAATCTCTTTTTTTTAAAAAAGAAAATAATATCATTGATAGATATTAGAAACTATATAAGAGAGGTTGAATTTCAATGGATCCCCTACCCTTTGAAATGAGGCATCAAGCCTTAAAAAATTTCCATCTAACCAATAAGGCAGAACATTACAAGACTCGTGGTTATTGAAAAAACTAAAGAAAAGGTGCATTATAGTACAAAATTCTATGACTGTATAACCAAACACTAATACCAAAAAGGCAAGAGCAAAACCGAAGCCACGCACAAACTAGAGGCCTTCCACAACTTCCAGAGTTCTTACATGCAAACTTTCAAAATGAGTAAAATTAGGAGGGGAGATCAGCTGAAAACCGCGTAGAGTAGTTGGCCAGCGAAACCATGTCGCAAAAAGACTCTATCTTAAGGGATGCTTCTCAAAATTTGATACGGCAGACCCCATTGATTGCTAGCATAAAAACTTGAATTAAAACATAATCTAAAACATGAATTAAAGCCCAGTACTACCATGATATTAATAATGAAGTTTGCAAACGCATTTATTACGAAAAAGAAAAAAAACTACCAAAAAAGTGAGCCATTTTGAGGCACCCTAGATTTTGAATTGTCTAGGAGTTGTTAATACCGGATAATTCCAGAGTATGCAACTCATAGGCCTTGGCAGGGCCGATTACCCTAATTAACGACAGGAGCCCCGTATAAAAAAAATTATCAAAAATAAAAATTATTGAAAAGTTCCCAACAAATTTGAAATTGCATCATTGGTTCTATGTCGACCAATAGTTGTAAAAATAGCGGAAATGGTCCTCAAAAACTCCAATTTTGCAGAATTGGTACATCCCTCCCCAAACGCCCAGCAAACACCGGCCACCTTGCTCAACTCCGGATGAGCTCTTGACTCCCCGTTGTTCACTCCCTTCCATAACTCCAACCCTAACCCTCGACTTCTATTAGATTGTCTGATCCAAAAAAGCATAGAACGAAACACCTTCGCAAAAAGAATCACCTTCTCCGGTACTAACAATTAGACATCACAATCGGGTAGCCGGTAGGATCGCAATGGCACCCTCTCCTGTACCCATAACAAAAGTCTAGCAGATCCAGACTTATTCAAAAATGAGAACTAACAGACTCATTCCCGATTCCTTCAATCTGATACATACTCCGTTACCGGAGCAAATCCAAATCGATGGCCAGACAAGCAGTCCGAAAAGAACAGTCTTTCTGTTCCGGCAGAACAATAAGATGGCATCAAGCGATGAGGAGTGCGGGCGATAATAGAACTCATCGTTCGGTAAGAAGACGCGCACAATGACAGCATAGTAAACTCTAGAAGTCTAGGGAAGTTTTCCGACATGGTCGGAGTTTCTTCAGAGGCGAAAGCATTTTTCTAAGAATAGATATATTTTTATATGCTTATAAAATGGAAATTTTGAGTTTCATAATCTCTACTCGTAGATAGGTAAAAGAGCATTAAGAACACAATTGAAATAAATAGCAAAGAGAAAGCATGAACAAATTTTTTTCCTTAATAGTACTACTACCTGATCAATTCTCGTCATGGGACTGAGGCTCTACAAGTGGGCGTGGGATCAAACTTGATCACATCATTCAGCATCATGCATTTTGATTAAAATAATAAAAATATTCCCCTTTTGGTGCATTGTTTGAGGCATTTTTTATTGTTTTTTTAATCAAAAAGAGAGATGTGGTTGATGTAGACTAAAGTAGTCTATGTCCCCGATCATAAGTCGAGTCTATATCGAATTTTTTCCTACTACCTACATTTCATAATATAGATCGTTCAGAATATATAATAAAAATTAACGAAGTAAATAACAAGATATTTTGTTAGTCAAAATGTATTATTTTCTTAAATATAACTTGTATATCACTAATTTTATTTAATTAAGTAGTATTGATATTTTGACTAACAATACTAATAGATATAGTAAATTTTATCAGTTTTGCCCCCCCAAATTTTTTTTTGCCATTTTTATATTTAGTTCAACATACTATTGTAATTAATTTAGCCCCCAACGCCAAATTCCTAACTTCGTCCCTGTTCCATTCTCCTTTCAGATAATATATTCATAAATAACCCATATAAATAAGGTGAATCGACGAGTGTACCTACTAGTCTAAGTCCGGAATCTGTCGCCTTCCCACTTGATTCAGTTCCCCAACCCCCCCTCTTCCAACCTTTAGCCTTCATCCATACTCTCTCCCTAACAAAATAAAAAAACACCCTTCTTCCTTTTACCAATAAGATATGGAAGCCTTGGATATTTTGTCTTCTCCTTGTGAAAATTGAACATGCAACATCTCGGCTAAATTACATTTCCTTAATCTATATTCCGACTTTCATTACATGTTGTAAAAATTAAGGAAGTATAAATTAAGATATTTTTATAATTAAAATGTCAATATTACTCTCTTAAATATGACTTGTATAACACTAATTCTATTTAAGGGAGTAATATTAATATTTTGATTAGAAAAACATCTTAAATTTTGCTTCATTAATTTTCGCAACACGTAAAGAAAATATTAGATTTAGGAATGGAGGTAGTACTAAACTATTTAAAATGACTTCTATTATTAAACAGATAGAGTATTACGTACTACCCCCGTTTCATAATATAAGTCGTTTAGGACATATAGCGAAATTTAAGGAAGCAAAAAGAAATGTACTTTATTAGTTAAAATATCAATATTACTCACTTAAATAGGACTTTTATACGACTAATTTTATTTAAGAAAATAATATTAATATTTTTATTAAAGAACACCTTAATTTTTCCTTTTTTAATCTTCGCAACATGTCCTATGTATGTATCAAAATATTGTGATTCAATTACATATTGCAATGTTATGATTAGCTGTGCATAAAACAAACCAAACTGCTAATTAAAAGAGTGGGAGGAGCATAATGAAATATAATCAAAGATATGATCAAATTAAGATCAACAAAAAATCATCAATTTACTGTTGATTTTACAGGGAAAAATGGAAATGAACATTAAAAACAATAACAAAAATTTCTTCCAAAGGAAGAAAATGGAAAAAAATAAAAAATACAAAAAAAAAAAGAGAAGAAATTGCAATACAAAAAAAAAAATCATGAAAATTGAGATTACAAAATGATCAATCTCATTGCAGCAGATAATATATATAATTAAATTAAACAAATAATTTATTTAATTAATTATGGGGCAGGTACTGATTCAGGTTCTTTGTGGGAATCTTCAGGTTCAGGTGGGATTTCAGCATCTGGTTCAGATTTAGTTTCATGTTTATTTGCTTCATCTTCATCATCATCATCATCTAATTCTTTCTTCTTCATTGAGGCAGTTTTTCTGAGATTAGTATTATGATTATAGCAACCTTTTTGCTTAAATAATTGAGAAAAATGTGGCTTGCAATATAAAGTCCCATCCAAAGCAGCATAATTTGAGGTTGTAAGAAAACAGCCTGCATGTGCACACCTAAAGCATGATTTGTGGAAAAAATCTCCCTCCACAGTTATCTGTCATACACACACAATTGCGGAATTAGGAAAATTTCAAGGTAGAGCTGTTTTTTGTGGAACGGATACCACAGCATTTTCACATGAGTTGGGGCGGAGACTGCTTTACAGGTAGGTTCTGCCCCAACTCATGTGAGAAGACTGTGTGCCTAGTCCCATAAGAGCGGCTCAATGCCCGAGTGACCCGCGAAATCATAGACGAAACCAGAACTTCAATTTCGAACGAGTGAGTTCTATAAAGGAATCCTAGAAAAATGTTGCACGGACGAATTACAGAAAGATAGATATTGAAATAAACTTTTAATTTTGAATGGTGTGTGATGTAGTATGTAAAACGACTTAAAATTAATTATTTCTATAGAAAATATTATAGAATTATAAAAACTTTTGTGGGTCCCACCCCCTCGTAGTTCTACCACCGATTGTTGATGCATATTTTTAATATTTTAATTAAGGTAATAAATACTTTTCTTCAGTAAGCGGTTATATATCGCGAATATTTACGTGTTTCACAAGTTGAAGAGAGAAATATACATACCTTTTCCAGTGGATAAACTGTTTTCTTACAAACAGCGCATTTCTCTTGTGTACCAGAGAACATGGATGAGTGTTTGTTAGGTGTCTTTGCCTGAAAATCATAAAAAAAAATGATTAATTTTTTCTTTTAGAAAATCTAATTTATTCTCGAAATGGGACTAAATTTTTTTTATTTTCAGATAGAATTTGTGTACCGATTCATTTGGACTCGCAGCTGATCAAGATGGAAAAAAAAAAAAGAATTAGAGAAATTCTAAAACGATGTTCCATACGTATATAATTGAATGTCACATTTTCTATACAAAATAAGTCAAAATGAGATATTTAATTCTAAACGGAAAGAGTAACATAAATTATTTCAATTTTTTTTTTTTTTGTAGAAAGACAAAAATGACTTACATTGTGTGGGTTTCTTACTTATACCTCCGGTCTCCTTGTAGATTTGCTCAAAATGAGTCTTGCAATATAGGATCCCATCAATGGATGAATAGTTGCTCAGCTGCAATAATGTAAAAAATATTGGTGTTAGATAAACGTGAAACGAATCAAATTAATCGCAGACAATAAAATGGATACATATGCCGTTTCATTTTACACCCAAAAATGCAGCAAATAATTCCTTTGACATATATATCCACCTCAAAAATTTATTAATATTTTTTTATAGTATTATTTTTTGTACAAACTTTGCACCCTAATACTAAGTTGTTGAATCCAGTTCTAAATGTTAAGCGTGAGTTTGACATTCATTGTTTCAATAATAATAAAAAAAATTAAAAAATGCTCATTTTAAATTTTAGATTTTTGACTTTTTTTCTTGATCTTTCTATTTCTTGATGAATTGGACTTAAAAACAATTAGCTGAAGCAGTGTGGATGCAGAACTTATATATTGAGGGAGGGGAGGAGGGGGTGGAATGTAAATTTTCAAAGAATTTTTCAGATATAATTTTTTTAGTGTTTTAGACAATGAGAAGGCGACTGATACCCCGCTCCTTAAATCAATGATGAATTATATTGGTTTTAAGGGGCGGAATCAAAATTTTATCTCAAAGGCAAGCTCTATTATATATGAGTCCAGTGAGGGCAAGCCTCTACCCGGGACCCGTAACTAAGAGGTCCCGGGTTCGACACCCTCCCCTCAACGTGGGATAATAAAATTCTCCTCCTGAGGGAAAAAAATTAAGATTACTGACAAAAAAAAAAAGCAGAAATAATATAATAAATTTTACAAAAATATTACAGAGGCGAAACTGGAAAATAAATAAATAAATACCATGAGTCGAGCACTGCAATTGCTGCATCTGAAGCAACCCTTATGATAAGGGGTTCCATCAGCACTCATCATTTCGGCAAAGTGAACAGTTTGGTCACAGGCCTTGCATTTTTGCTGAGTTCCAGAGAAAGACATTTTAATTTTTTTTTTTGTTTTTATCTTGCGAAAGAAATTTTAAACGCAGTTGGAATAAAATGAAATAGAAAGAAATAATATCGCGAAATTAGATATGAAAGATGATTTTTATGTAGAGGAAGAAGAGGAATTACTTCAACCTCTATTTGAATAAAGTGTAGAAAAAATATTAACACTATTGATAATACATTTATTTCATTTTTTTGACTTATTTCTTGAACCATAATATAGAAGTGAAGTTCATGGTCAAGAATGAGAGTGATTGATTAATTAGTGGTCAAATTCATTTGAGACATAAAATATGAGAGGCAAACCGATAAAAGAGCCATATTTTGTTGCGGAGAGATGTGTGAGTATTTGTCCAAGATGTGATGAGATAGGACAAAAATAGAATAGCATGAGGTTGGGTTGCGGTGTTGACAGAAGTTTTTTGTCAGAATGGTGATGATATAATCTCGATCGATGATTTGTAATTTAACAGTTGGAAGAAAAAAATAAATCAATAATTGTTTAAGGACAGTTATTCAATAACAAATATCGGTTTATTTGAGTCGTTTAGGAACAACTCCGGAAACATAACGTTCGGATCAAACTGTCTCGGATAGTTGGGGTCACTCAATCATAAGACCGTTCTTGTGAGACTTGACCCCACAACTCCGTCACATGAATTGAGCGGAGCCCACGTTTGCAGGTAGGTCCTGCCCAATTCATGTGAGAGAACTGTGGGGTCAGTTCCACAAAAGCGGTTTTAGGATTGAATTTTCTCGATAGTCGAGATTGTGTCAATAAGGTGCTAATGAAACTACTATCAGCATTGAAACAAAAATCCAATGTTACATCATACATCCTTTTTTACCCTTACTTTTTTAGACATACATAAACAAATTATGATCAAATAATCCAAGTACTTGGTTAAATATAAGTCAAAAGATCATACTAGACATGTAATGAACTACATTGTTTCTCATTTTTATTTAGAACCAACAATTTTGCACTTCTAAAACAAGCAAAGATATAATGGAGTTGAAAATTCAATCTTAGTACCCTTTTTTTGGGATTGACCCTACAACTCTTCATATTAATTGGCGAATTCTACTTGTAAATGTGAGCTCCGTTCAATTTATGTAAAGGAGTCGTGGGATCACTCTCATGAAGGGTTCTAGAATTGAGTGGCCGGAAAGAGGTGCTATTGGTACTCTCGTTTTGGTTATTGGCACTTCACTCCCTTCTATTTTTCTCATGATAAATGTCGTTTTCTTTATCCATTAATTTGACGTTTTACTTTTCATGTTATAACTTCAAGAAAAAAAATATTTTCACTTTATAATTGATTGAACAAAAAATAGTAAAAATTACTCAAATAACTATGTTTTCTTTAAAATTATAATTTTTTGTTTACAAGTTTTTTGTTTGTAAAACTATTTATGTTTTACTTGATAGCTTGAATATTTTTTTCCAAAAAAAAAGGATGAGATATAATAAATATTTTAAATTTTAAATTTTGTGTTGGCACTTGAATTGATTAGGTACAAAATTGATTCAAGTAGAAATATAAAAAATATTGCATGTAGTAGAATGAAATATTGTTTTACTTTACATGTCATTTTTTTACAGTGTTCAAACTAAAATTCTTAAATAATATTTTTGAAAGAAATTAATAAAATATAACACTTAAATTGGGAGGAAATTAATTTTAACTAAGATTTATTGTGATGGATTATAAGTAGTTTGAGTAGTAAAAAGAACATGTTCATTAATATAAAAGACTAGTAATTAATAGTTAAAAGTAGGGATAACATTATGCATGCAAAAATTCTCCACTCCCCAACTAGTGATCCCATGCCTGTCCTAATCAGTTACAATTCGCTACGTGAATGTGAATAATGACTATTGGATAAGTGAAATTGGAAGAATATACACGTAGCATGCGGATATAGCGGACGATTTTTTCAGGAAGTGGTCTGCTAATAACCAAAAGAGGAGGGCTAATAACACCTCCAAGATATAAAACAATCACAAGGAAAGGAATTTTCAATCAAATAACTGGAGCAGTAAACAAACTTGACTTTCTGCTTTTACATTCCTAGGATCACAGAAATTGAGTGCTTCATCTCTTGGAAGCTCCAACCTAAGTCTTTTAACAATATTTTCAGTTTCACTACGAATCGAGAGAGATGGAGCACAGAACAAAGAAACAAACTAGTTTCAGAAAGAAAGAAAAAAACGAAAGAAATTAACCGAATGTAAGAAGGAAACAATGTCGGACAAGGGCAGAGGATACGACCAAGTTAAACAAATAACTATCTTCAGTTTTCAGCTGGAATGCTATTCCGATACTGGCACTAAGTTAGATGTACAGAAACTAAAGGCAGTTGGATGTATCCTTCGCCTTCCAATTACCTAACCTAAGGCCCGGGAGAGAACTTCAGCTACACGCGCACGCCAAATATGGATTCTTCTGCCGACTTGATCAATTATTACTTTTGGTTAAACAAATCTACATAGGAATAATACCATTCATTAAAACCTTTCACATGCACGCATGAAATTTGGCAAAATAAGAAATATACAAGTAGGTAAGCACAACAACAAAACTTATTTCAATAAAAGTAGTTTCCCGAAATGGCATTTCTAGACGCTAATAACATTTGTTTTTTTTTCCATATTCACGAGGACGGATGACTGCTTCTTGGATTTTCCCTTGGGTAAGATCTAGCTCATTGTTCCTTCTTGTCTAAACTAATGAGAAGTATCTACGCCAAAATTTTCTAATCTTAGTTAATTTCCTAGTGTAGTTAATCTTATATTTCCATACACATCAGGCTTTACCTACTTCGGATAAAACTCTCAACTTCAGGCAATTAAAGAAGTTACGAAGTTCAGTCAGAAGGTTGCTAAATGACGGCAATTTGTGGATATAACTGTGCTTATGTCAAAGGCATTTGCAGTTTTTAGCGATACTGAAATCACATAGTTGCAAGACAAGGAATAGGCAACAGTTTTTTGTGGTACTCACCATTGTAGGATAACATGAGGTAATCACCGGCAGTAAATAGCTTGATCTATCTGGGATGGAATTTGTTTTATTTCAGTCCCAAGTTCTTGTTCCATCCTATACCTAATAGATAGACAAACAGGAAGAGTTGTTACGATTTCATGCCTACTTTATAAACTGAAGACATGGGAAGCAGAAAAAGGTCTTCATACAAATACATACAAATTGAAACGGTCTTCATAAGTAATCAAATTCACAGCCAATCCGAGATGTCCAAATCTTCCAGATCGACCCACCTAGACAAAGAATCCGTGATAATGTAGAATAAGAAATTAAAATTTAAAAAAGAAGAAAAAAATAACAACAATAGAAGTCCTTTGGGGATATATGCTACATACCCTATGCAGGTAAGTTTCTGAATTTTTTGGGAAATCAAAATTTATCACAACATTAACCGCTTGAATGTCTATCCCCCTTGTGAACAAGTCTGTCAAAAAAAAAAAATTTAGAAATTAGAATCTGTTTGCATGTTTGGTCTATAATTAACCACAGCTGAAAATTATTTTGAACATTTACGGTACAAATATATCAATTTCCATGAAACTAAATATAGAGCTAACTGAAATAAAACAAAAGACTTGCTCTTGTTAATTTCTTAGCCCATCAGAAGGGATGAAAATGTACTAAGATACCAAAAGACCAGCTACACTACCTTATTAAAAAAAGTAAAAAAAACCCTGAATCAAATTCCTCCTTCAACATATTTCAAAATTTTATCACTTTCGTAGTTATACATCACATTGCTCGAATAACAAAAATAATTGGTAGTGGTACCTGATAACTAGTACTCTACTTGGATTGGATCTCCGTTATTATAATTATTATTTTCAATCTACTTTTTCTGAAACGTTAACCCTGGAGCTTCATTTTCTGGCACGAAATCAACTCCAAACCCCCCTTCCCCTTCCCCTTCCCCTTCCCTTCCCCTCCCCCAAATTTCTTTTTAAGTGTTTTTGAAAAAAGAAATCGAAATGCACCCCCACATTTACTATGAATTCCATAATTCAGCTAGTGATACCAAAATTGTTCCCAAGGTTCAGATTCCTCAATTAGTCTTCAAAAGTAACTGGTGGCAACTGTAACCTAAAATATCATGCCAAGTCGGGTAACTGGTACTTGTTATTCAACTAGTTTTACTCCTCAAGAGAGCACAAGACATGCAGAAGGGAGTAAAGAATCAATAGAAATAGAAATGGGAAATAGCCCCAACTAGGAAAATATCTAGTAAAATACTAAAGATCTTCAGGAAATGTACGAAACTGAGGAGTCAAAGATAGAAACTCTCTTCACAAGCGTATAGTGTATAACACTTGAACAAAGCAAACACAACTACGTTTCGAAAGAAGCAAAGCAAAGCATCATATGATTCATATCTCTAGCAAAAAAACTGCATGTTCAACATTGAGAAAAGATAGCAAGTCAAATACCTGTGCATACAAGATTCCTACATGCACCATTGCGAAAATCATGAAACACTCGGTTCCGATGATCTTGCAGCATCTTAGCATGAATATAGAAACAAGAATAGCCCAGCTCCGTAATCTTCTTGGCAAGTAGTTCTACTCGATTCACAGAGTTGCAAAAGATAATTGATTGGTTGATTTGCAGCTGACAGCAAATTAATCTAGTGAGAATTGTGGCAAAGGAAAACAGCAAGTAGCACGAAGTTAAAGAACAAACCTTAGAGAAAAGAGTATTGAGGCAGTGAACCTTCTGTCTCTCTTCAACAAAAGCATAATATTGTGTAATACCTTTGAGAGTCAGCTCATCCATGAGATTAATAACGTACGGCTTCTGTAGATATCTGTCCTTAAAATATTTGACAGTCACAGGGAATGTCGCAGAGAACATCAAGATTTGCCGATTCCCAGGAAGATAAGAGATCAGTTGCTCAATGGAAGGTTGAAACTCCGGGGACAAGAGCTTATCAGCCTGATCGATGTAATTTAAGGAACTTAGACACAAGTACGCCATTCAAAATTTTGCATCATTCAAAATAGAACTGACTTCTCCTAGGATACAACTCTTGACACTTTTAACTTTGAAAAACCTTAGAAAAGGTTTATACAGCTGGATCATTGAACCAAAACCTCATTTTCCAGCAAGCATTACCCCCAAATATGGACTCACTCAAGCAAAAAGTTAAGTAATTAAAACCAACTTTTGGATACCCACCCACCCAAGAATAGAGGTAGTTATAGAAATGCATGAGGTATTACATGTTTAACAACATATGTGAAAAAAAAAGGTATATAATTACTCGTCTAGATACCTCATCCATAACAAGCATTGTACAATCTTTCAAAATACAGAGACCCTTTTTGGTAAGATCAAGTATTCTTCCAGGAGTTCCAACCAGCAGGTGTACAGGTTGATACAAACGCATAATGTCATCCTTTAAACTGGTTCCTCCTGTGGTGACCATTACTTGTATCTTCAGGTGCTTCCCGATTTCCTTACACACTTGTGATGTCTGAAGTGCCAACTCTCTTGTGGGAACAAGTATTACAGCTGCATTTATAAAATTGGAATATTCTATAAGATATAAGCAAGAAAGGGAACCAAAGACCAAATTTCCTTATATGTTGTACTAGGACTTAGCTTTCTTGGCTTTTCATTCTTTGTCGTCCTTTGTACAAGTGGATTTGTTTCCACGTTTTGATTTGGGGGCTTGGTTTTGTGCGCCCCCATGTACTTTTTTTTTCAATAACCTAGTAGGGGTCCACCTAACTCCCACCACAACATGTGACTTTTTGGTGACTATATATGAGGCATCCAAACAAACAAGTAAACAACGAGATTTGTTTATAAGTGATAATGCAGAAAATTATTGGATCTTTTAGGTTGTCATCTTTATAGCTTGATTTTAGCTACACGAGCAAGATTAAAGGGCACAAGCAGCAAGATCAATTAGTTGCAAGAAAGTTTTTAACATGAAAGTGGTTAAAATAAGAAGAATTACCTTGAATAACATTGTTATCTGGATCAATTTTTTCTAGAGCAGGAATACAAAAGGCAGCAGTTTTTCCAGTTCCATTTTTTGCTCTAGCCAGAATATCACTGCCAGTCAGAGCAATGGGAATGCTTTCTTCCTGAATAGGAGAAGGTCTTTCAAAACCCTTCTCATATATTCCCATTAATAACTCACGTTTCAAGAAGTAATCTTCAAATTCATTTCCTTTTGTTGCTGTAACATCCTGTAGAAGAACAAAAGCACTGAATATCTATAATTCATATAACAACAATATCAAATCTTGTTTTCTTTTATGAGTTTCAATTTGACTACAATAGACAACAATCACATTTGTCAGTATACGGAGCATATGGTAAAATAATATTTTGTTTTCCTTAACAGAAAGCCAAAAGAAAATTTTATTGCGTTTTCTATACTATCAAATCTTGTTTTCTTTTATGAGTTTCAATTTGACTACAATAGACAACAATCACATTTGTCCTGGAGAATATGGTTAAAAACATTTTTGTTTGCCTCACCTCAACAGAAAGCCAAAAAGAAAATTTTCTTAGGTTTTTTATATTATCAGAAAGCATTAAAATCAAACTCTTCAACACATCTCCAAACATGTGAAAATACATAACCGCTTACTCAGAACTACAAGCAAGTAATATATCTTTATGTGTGTCATACTCATACCCCATAAAATAAAGCATTATTAACACAACTAATTACCGGGCATGATAAGAACGAAAAGAAAAACTAGCAGGTAAAAGTTAGGTTAGAGAAGAGAAGCGTCACCAAGTGAATCCTGCTCCCACCCAAAATAAAGAAGGTATAAACTATATTTAGCCATACCTCAGTTTTATAACGAGTATCTAGAGGTGGCATCTTTAATTGGGCCTTCCAATCCTGAGAGCTGAGTCCACAGCAGGGGAGAAGAAAAGTCAAATACTTTATGTAAGTTCACATAAACAAAGCAGAAATCAGATAGTTATATGCTTACAAAACCGACATGGAAAAAATGTACTGCAAAAAGGAAGCAGTACTTGACTGCCTGAGATCAACCTAAGGACAAGCTCATAAAATGTAACTTATGCACCCCCCCACACACACACACAAAATTGTTCATCTTGTTAGATTGGATGGTAATTATTCCCCATAAAACTTAAAGAGTGAATTGTGATGCTCAACCTTTTATACTATACTCATTTGGTTTTGGATCAATGGTAAGTGGATATTAATATTGTTGGTCCGGTACTCATCCTTAACATGACCCATGTTTATATTGAACATTCTAAGTTCTCAATTTCTTACTTGTAAAGACACTTTTTGTTTCTTTACATGGAAGATATTACCCCAAAATATACCCTTAAATAATTTATTATAGTATTTTTTTTAGCTTAAAATATGAAATTTCATCTAACGTATGAACACTTTGAAATTCTTTTTTGCATGAACGGGAGTTCTCCTTCAGAGAAAATGTGGTGGTACTTGATGTGATGACGGCCCTTAGGAAATGAGTTTATTGTTTTCCTTTCAAGTATCTATTTCCATTTTAAGATTGAAACATCTAACGTATTTATGCATTTTGTGTATATAAACAATTAAATTTTAATTTTTAAAAAAATACATTACAATATCATATAACATTGTTTTGGATAGTTTTGCATCAAATCATCTATTATGGAAAACATTAACTATGTTAAATAATTATTTTATAGTTCCCCTAAAATCAAAATCCTGGCCTCGCCACTGAAAAGGACTACTCCAAAATGCAAGACCCCCACAATCCAATACATATTAGTTATTTGGCAGATCTTTATGTGAAATGTAGCACAGAATAAGTCAATTGAAATTTGAATGCAGCTAATGCTCATCCTAAACTTATTTAATCAAGTTTTAACTTTCAAACTTAACCTGGTTTCTAGCTCATCTTGTTCCAAAATAACTAGTCCCCAATTGAATGTTAAATTTCTTTTTTATTTGTCCAGAAATGAATGCTCACTTACTCAAACTGGATATGTTTTATTCCATAACTAAACTCCACTAACAATGAGCCTTCCTAAATTTAAGGATGTTACAGTAACTTACTCGTGGTCAAACCTATGTTACATGGACTTGTCCAAGTTAAATATGTACATTCAATTTGGAACAAAGTGAGTACTTTATATCACAACAACAACGACAAAGGCTTAATCCCAAGTAATTGGGGTCGGCTACATGAATAAATATAAGATTTCACATTAAAATTAATAAAATAAAATACCTAAAACCAAAAATCAAAACATACCTTGAATCAGTAACAATTCTTTCGACTTCATTGATAGAAGAATCAGATTGAGATGCTCCGCTTGTGTTTCTTCTCAGCCACTGTTGCTGTTGATGCTCAGGTTGATTCTGTACTATTCTCCGCCCGTATAGTTGTTGCTGTAATTGCAGCTGATGATGATTTCGATTTTGGAATTCTCCATGATTGAAATTAGGATTAGGATTCACTGAACCAATTCCGCCACCGCCACCGCCGCCGCCGCCGCGGTCATTTCCGATTCCTGGTGAATATCTTCCTCGATTGTTCATCTAAATAATAAGAAAATCGATTAAGTCTTTTTTTTTTGTTGCTTTCCAGATCCTTTAAAATAAATCTTCCAATACGAGCTTCTCTCGTTTCTGTTTCTGTTTTCCCTTTTAGATGATATATACCAGAGTTAATAGTTTTAGTTATTATATGGATCATGTGGTATAAAGGTGGCCACATTGCTACAGAGTGATGACATAATTATGTGATGACGTGATTTATTATGTACCACAATATTCATGTGGACCCAATCAATATCATAATTTTCCATAGTTTTGTATGCTGGAATTGAATGAAATTGGAAGACAAAGTAAAATGGAATGAAGATTTATTTCATGTGCATGAGAAAACTTTTATTTAATGTTGGAATGAAATGCGATTCAACATAATATGATTTAAATTTCCTTTAACATATGTTGACGAGAAAACTATTTAATTGCACAATGTATAAATTTTATCTTGAAAAAAATCATATTTATACACATTTGGCGGATTCAGGGAAGGGGATAACCATCCCAACATTTTTAGAATGACGATTTTTATAAGACTATAATATTTAAGTTTTTTATTAAAATTAAACGAAAAAAGTAATAAAATAAATAAAATAAATATTTATGTAATTATTGTATATGAAGTTTTATCAAGGAAATAAATTATTTCTGGAGAAATTGAACACGTTGTTGTCTAATTTGAACATTATAATAATTAAATAAAGGGTATATTTGTTACTTTCCATTAATTGGTAATTTCAATTTCTCCTGAAAAGACCATCCATATGTTTTGGAATGGAATGATTATTCTCACTTCTTCCTGGAATGAACATCCCTGTGGAGGTCATTCCCGCTTTAAATTAATCCACCAAACACTGGAATGGAAAAAGAAACTGAAAAAGTCATTTCATTCATTTTAATTCCATCATATCAAACACGCTCTTAGGTTACTAAACTATTTATAAATTTTTATTTATATCATTCAACTATTTTTTTTTTTACTAAATGTATCACCCAACTATTTGTGTTTCGCAAAATATATCCCGCTATCACTTTAAGTGCTGGTTTCCAGCCAAATATCAGCTCTTCGGGGGAATTTGGCTAGAGCAGTGGAGTGTACTGCTGCGTCTGAGTCAGGTCGAGGCTAAAGGATGACGACACACTAGAATAGAAATCCGGTTTCCCGATGTAGACGACCCGCTCCAGGATGCCCCCCCCCCGTCTCAATACCCGGAGAATAAGTATCGATACTCGGAAATTGGTATTGAAATATGGTGGGTACATTGCGTGAGTGGGGAACTGAGTCTGAGAAGCCTGAGTCGGATCTTCCTGCGGTTGAGCCGATTCCGGCGCACCACCACGTTGCCGAAGTCGCCGGGCGACAAGGTCCTCCTGACTGGCTTGCCGATCCCGGCGAGTACCCTGTCTCCCAACCGCAGCCCTGCCTGGAACATGCTCCCTCGGCTGTGTGACAGGTTGCAGAATTGCAGCATCTACTACATCGGCAACGCGCGATCTGCATGAAACCGTCTTCCCAGCCGCTACGAAGGCATCTTTTATTGTTTTGGCAGTCCAGGCATGAGATTATTATACTGATTATTGGTTCGAGATCCAGGCTTCTCGAATTCCTCAAGAATCACTCTGTTAAACTCCTCCTGTAACATAAATATTCGAATTAGTATATTTAAAATAAAAATAATAATGTTGACAACAAAACAAATAAAACTTACAAAAATAGCCTTAGATGTAGCGATGGGTTGAATGCCCGTCGGCAGTGGCCCGGGATCCCTATTTTGTGGGTTTGTCATGAGGTGCACGATAATGAGATTGTACTAATCCATGTACTCACGGGTTGGTGCAATAACATTACCGGCAACGGGAGTAGCGCCCGCCAGTGCATCGACGCGAGCGTCCCACAAATCTATGTATATGCGAAGCTAGGCTTCCCAATTCCTCTTCGGACCCGCCTTGCATGTGTGGAAGTCAAAATCCTCGGTAGTTCCCTCCGTCCCCGCCTCCATTGGTACTACCTGCTAGAAGCCAAATTGCCTCGCAACCCTGTCAGGCAGGTGGTACTCAATAATCTCGAAGCACACAAGCGGCGTACGGGCTCGACAGGTCATCATGAAGCCTTCATCCCGAGCCGCTCTCTCGGCAATTACCCAATCAGGGTACGGTCTCCACATAAACTGCAAAAATAAATTCAAGTTAATGTAAAATAATTCATTTAATTTAAATTAAAAAAAAAATACGAGATTACCGAAACTAACTTACCCTTTGTGCGTCTGTCAGCATATCTAGCTGATCATGAAACACCGTCATTTGCGATTTCGACGCGTTGACGGAACTCCGGCCTGATTTTGCAAGCAACAACCGACCATGTCCTTGGAATCATCCAGTGAAGAGGTGCACATCTGGCGGTACAAATGTGCAAGGACACCGCTAGCCTAAGAAGACTGGTCTTGCTCGAGGATGCCATCACTAACGGTGAGAAAATATCACATGTTCCCCCGGACCCCCGACTTATTGGTAAAAAGAAAAGTGGACATCAAGAGGAAAATCAAAGCCCTAGCCCTATGCTCTATCGCTAACTCAGTAGCATCATTGTCTAGGGGCACATTAATATGGGCATAAACCTCTAACAGTTCGATGGTGCTACCCATAATTGAAGTCGGGGGGGAGGGGGAGGAATCCTAGGAGGTCGAACACGAGATCAATCCATTGCTTTTTAGTCATGTTGCAATCCTCATGCCATGACACTACGTCCTCTAGTGTAATGGTCGCCTCACCGCAACATAGGTGAAAAGTATGGGTCTCAGGGCGCCATCTTTCTACTAATGCAGTAACTAAAGCGTGATCTACCTTCATTTTTCCTATTCTACAACAACTGCCAAATCATATTTGGTCTATTAAGGCAATCACTCGTTGACTGATTTCATTTTGGTACGCCTCAAAAAACTTACCGTCTTTTCTAATAATTTTCAGTGAAGTGTTTAGTTGAACATCCCCGTCCCATATTCTTAAAGATCTATGATAAGTCTGTTTGTTTAAAACACTAGCATCATATGGACCAAGCAGAAGATGAGTAGGAACAGACATATATACAAAAAAACAATAAACATACAATTTATCAGAAAAAACACATGTTATATTACCAAAATCACAAATGCACTAAGTATATCTTCACAAATTAACAATTCACAAACCCTAAAAATTACTAAATGCCCTAATTTCATAAATTCACAAACACAAAAAAGTTACCAAATTTAACAAATTACTCTAAATTACCAAATTCACAACAATTTATAAAGATAATTAGTAGATTTAAAGTTCAATTCAAAACATGAAGTTACATTGCCCCACAAATGCCCTAAGTACGTCTTCACAAATTAACAATTCACAATTTACAAACCCTAAAAATTCCTAAATGCCCTAATTTCATAAATTCCCAAACACAAAAAGTTACCAAATTCAACAAATTACTCTAAATTACCAAATTCACAACAATTTAAAGTTCAATTCAAAATATAAATGTTAAATTGCTCCAAAAAAAAAAAAAAAATTAAAGCTTTACACCTTTGAGTTTGAGAGAGAGAGAGAGATAGAGAGCAAGTTGGAGTTGATTGGTGGCGGCAGCAGCAGCGGCGGCAGTGGGGTATAGGAGTGGTTGCGGGAGGGTGAAGATTTTTTTTGCCTTGGAATTTTTTTATTCTGCTAAGAGTGTCGGGTAAAGGGTGAAGAAAGGGATTTTAATCTGGGACTTTAAATGTTTTGGCCCATTTCCGTTTTGGACAAAAATGTTACTCCCAAAATTTTGACTGCCATGTTATGACCATCCTACTAAACCATTGTTAATCTAATAAAAACCCCACAAAACTCTATCCACTTACCCCCTTAATCTAACTACTTTCGGCGGTTAACTCTGCATCTTAGTTTTGGTAGTTTTGGACAATTTGGTTAAATTCCATATTATATACATGTTACTCAATCTTATAACTGTTCTTATGAAACTGACAACACAATTCTTTTACATAAATTGAGGAGAGCACACATCTGCATAGAGACTCCGCTCAATTCATATAAGGAGTCTGTGAAACCAATCTCTCAAGAACAGTATTAGAATTGAATTTTCAGAATACAACCGACCAACTCGCTTATCAGAAGGGATTTTGACTACTACTTCCCCTTTTCCTTTTCTTTGTTAAAATTTATAATCCATTTGATCCTTGTAAATGTAAATAAATATGAAAACCTCGTTTCAGTCATGTGCTTCAGCTTTGAACATGAATTTTTTTTTATGGGAATCGGGTAGTCCAAGTGTTAAGGCTACCCCGGCTACGGGACGGAGGTCCAGTGGTCGATTCACGTATCTCCCCTTGTGGGGCAAATAAATTATCCTTCTTGTGAGGCTAAGTTCCCTCTCCGGCTTGGGGCATGCTACAATCTCCCTATCTAAGGTATTCTCCGCTCTTCCCCTTAGTGGCAATCGCCTTCGGGCGTAAAAAAAAAAAAGAACATGAATTTTTAAAGGTAAACAAAATTAATCCTTATTAATTATTACATAATCCAGATGTTTAATCATGTCCCCTAAGTGGTAGATCAAAGTATGACATGCACAGTCAATTGTATTTTCTCTTAATTGACCAAGTTAGTTGCATATGATTTTTTAAATAAAAATTAATTATTATTATTAAAATAGACATATAAAACACAAAAACCTATTACATCCCTCTTAATCCATATGAGTTTTAAATTGAGAGATATAATTTTTTTTAGCAGTGTAAATTTTAAATTGAGAGACATGCACAAACTAATCGAAAGAAATCGCCAATGAAATATGATTTTAAGAAGAACTGAACCCACGTTGTTAGGGCAAAAAAATATCCTGCTCTCATTATGTGTTCCGATTTTTGTGTTCACGAATAGATAATTATCACGTGTTTACTTTTCGCTTACGGGTTTCACTATTTTTTTAAGTTATAAATTTTTTAATTAAAAAATTAACACTATAAATGTGACACCAAACGAAAATAGAAAATTTCTACCGCATCGTCAGCTCAATATTACCCTATGCTTGCCAACTCACATGTTCCAATGAGGTCTCATACCTTTTGTATGGAAAAATTCGCTATGAGACGGCCCTTGTTGGTACCTGTGAGACATGAATGCCTGTGGAATACACTATGCAGGTAGGTCATATCTAAAATTATGTGAGAGGAGTGTGGGGTTGGACCCATGGAAGACTTTCCCCTTTTGTATCCTATGTTATTTTGTTTATTCCTCAATTTCTTCAAAAGCAAGACTAATGAATTCACATGAAAATATTCTTTGTGACCATAGATAATAAAACAAAACAACGAGCGACAGCGACAAACAAATCATCAAGAAGTATAAACAAATATGACTCGTTTCGTTTTGAGTCCCTGAGCCAGGCGAGTGCCACCAATATCAATATGCACGTCAAGTGTTTGTAAATATGCCCCAATGAAAGAAACACTACAAAAAAATCCATACGTCGAAATGTAACGCTCACAGCAAAACACTTTATCTCGAAAACCATGTGAACTAAACTAAACCCATGGCTGTACCTCCACTCTGATAATTTCTGACAACAATGGCTGTTTGTTTAGGCCCAAAACGTGGTCCTCCATGCCCATAGATAACCTTCTCTCTTCTCCCCTATAAATGGGTTCTTTTTCACCTGATCATTCATGTTCTAATTTCTTCCAAAAGAAGGGAAAATGGATGTTTACATTTCTGAAGAGTATGTGATACAGAGAAGAATAGAGAAAAAAGCAGCTGCTAAAGATTTAAAAAGGACTACCGGAAAATCCGAATTCGGCAGCAGGAGAATGGAGGGGAAGGAGGAGGAGAAAAAGTCTCGTTCACCACCGGCTTTAGCCTCTGCCGGCTCTCGATTCGGCGACAATAATGTTGTTTATAGTTGTCTTTCTGCTTAATGTTTGTTCTTCAAAATTGTTTTTCACAAATATTACTATATACTTAGCTAGTTAAGAATGTATATAATGAAGAGTATGGTAGATCTTTTTGTTAATCCTAGTATCCTATATCGAGATTACCATCCTGGTGAAAGCATTTTGTAATATAAGTCGTTTATAATATGTTGCGTAAGGGGTGACCAAGATTTTGAACGGTTTTATACTTTTGGAGGGCAAAAAATCATTTGTCCCCATGTATGTTTTTATTTATGTACCCAACTAATCACAATTCGCCACGTGTATATATAATTAAAAAAAATGTCCACATATCGAATTCTAATTGGTTGGATACTGTAATATGGATATACACGGAGACATACGATTTTTACCCATTTTGGAGGGTGGACTATTGAGATGAAAAAGAATCAAAATTGAAGTACTAAATTCTTGCTAACTACTCTGTTTTATAATATAAGTCGTTTATAACATGTAGCGAAAATTAAGGAAGTAAAAAATAAAGTATTATTTAATCAAAATATGAATATTACTCTTTTAAATATAATTAGTGGTATACAAATCATATTTAAGAAAGTAATATTAATATGGGAAGTGATTATTGGATAACAAATTTGGGATCAAGAAGGAATAATATCACATTAAATTCTAACAATCATTTTCATTTTATACTCTTTGATCCTTGTTTGATCCAAATTTTTTTATCCAACAATCATTATTGTATTAATATTTTGGCTAACAAAATATCTTGTTTTTGAGATGTATATATTGTAATATAATATTTGAAATATATTGTAAAAAAATTTGTTTCTTCAAAAGGAAATCTGGTATTTGAAAGATGTTTGGGGAAGTTGTCATTTCGTTTCCCTAATTCAAGTATATTATAAAAAAAATTATAATTATTTATTAAAAACTTGGTATTTTTTAAAATATTAGGGACTGTCGCTAACCTAGTTCTCCGAAGTATCAATAATTTTTTCAATAGCACTAAAAATAACGAGGTTGTATTAAAATAAATAAATAATGGGGTTAACATAGAGGAGATTTTTTAAAGGGAAACAAATAAACTTTTGTGTTTTTTATTTTTAAATGTATAACGAAATAAACTTTTGTGTAGTTTGCACTTATTGTTGTTCCTTATTAATTGAATGCTTTCACGGGCTTGTTTTCTATTTGTGACATAGTTTCAAAATATTGGTAAGAAAATAATGATAGTGTAAGTCTGTGATATATGACATTACTCTTTTATGCTGTTCATTTCATTTGAAAATTCTACTTTTAATGTAGAAACTGAATAGAAAAATAAACATTTGATTTAAAGTGAAATGATTATTAAAAGCCTATTTTTACTAACGTTAGTTTTATGTTGAGAAATTTATATAGATCTTCTATATGGTGAATGATATTACTACCCTTTAACTAGTCCTAACTCCTCACTACTGGGGATGGCAATGGGGGCGGGTGGGGGCGGAAACCACGGTCTCCAGTTTTGGCCTCGCTTTCTCTATCCGATTCCCATCCACGGCCCAGCTCTGTCATTGGGGATGGATGGGATCCCATCCCCAAATCAAGCGGGACCCCTCGACAACGGGGAAATATCGAGGATTTTTTTTTTCTCCTTCCAAATTCTGACTTTCGGCCAGCTCCGACTAGATAAACTAAGTGAATTTTTGACAAAAATTTGTCAAATATTCATAACCTTTAAAAAAAAATACAGAATTTTAAACAAATAATATTTAATACATGGTAAACGAAATAACAATATGTAAATAGATACTAGTTTGCTCCCTAAAAAAGATGGGTTACTAAAGGTTTACCAGATGGATGAGTCTCCAAAGAGTTTGAGAATTCCCGTTGTTCTTTCAAATTTTGACGTATTTGTTTTGTATTTTATGTATTTTATGTATTTTTCTATCTGTATTTAGTATTATAGGCGGGAAAAATGCGACGGACCGGGACGGGTCAGGGTGGGCTTGGGATATCATCTTAGACATGACAGATTCCTCAAGTATGTTCTTGAATGAAAGACGGATTCGAGCAATCCGTCATTGCTAAAAAAAATCTTGCTATACAAAATACTAACATGTGCAGATCAATATGCAAAAACACTGCCATTTTGATCAAAAACTCGCTTTTAAAAGAAATAAGGAAAAAATCAAATTGAAATGAATTTTCAATTTACGTCCAAGTTTCCAAATTGATAAAATAATCTCATTCACCTTAGTTTCATACCTATCCTTCCTCAAACCCCCCAACACCAAAGAATAACAAATGAAAATACAAACAAACACAAAAGATAGGTCAAAATTTGGCTCCTACACAAAACACCCTTCACACTCCATGAAATGGCAATGTATCTACATATTTACATGATAACGAAGGAATTGCTTTTTGATATTTTCTAATGTCATAAGAACATCTTCCATATTTTGCCTGTTTCTTGGAGATTCCACTGAACAATTCAAGGCCACTTCAAATATGGATGACAAACACTTCAATTTTTCAACATGATATCTTTCACCATCTTGTAGCAAATTAGGGTCAATCACTTCAATAGGTGTCTCAGCTATCAAATTGTTAACCCAACCTCTCAAGCTCAAACCATCATTAAACATTTCATCACGAGGCTTCTTTCTTGAGAACACTTCCATCAGCAAAATTCCATAACTATAAACATCGCATTTTGGGGAAACAAATCCTTCTAATCCGTATTCTGAAGCCAATATCATAAAATAAGAAATGTAATTAAAAAAAAATGTAATTAGTAACTTTTAATTTGAAAAATTAGAAGGAAACAAAAACCAGTTTACAACTATAGCAAAGTTATAAAATTTACCTGGAGCAACATATCCCATTGTAGCTAGCGTTTCTGTGTGTGCATTGCTTTGCTCGTGGTCCAATAACTTGGCAACTCCAAAGTCACTGACATGTGCAATCATATTTTGGTCAAGTAACACATTACTAGGTTTTTAGGTCACAATGGACAACTTGTACCGTGTTACCAAAATGAAGATATTGCAAAGCACGCGCAACATCAATCATTATATTCAATCTTTGCATGATATCTAAGAAGTAGTTGTGGGAATATAACCACTTCTCAAGGCTTCCATTCGGCATAAACTCAAGTATTAATGCCTTAAAGTCGGGGTTAGAGCAACAACTGATGACTTTAGTAATATTTTGATGGCGAACATTGCATAGTACTTGACATTCTGCTTCGAAACTCCTAAAAGCTCTTTCATGCCCCAAATTGAACACCTTTATGGCCAAAATTCTGCCATCATTGAAGATACCTTTGTAAACAGTTCCAAAACTTCCTGCACCAAGCAAATTGCTCTCGTTGTACTCATCAGTTGCAACTAAGAGTTCACGATACGAAATTTTTTCTGGTGTTAAAAATGACCATGAGCTTGTTTCATTTGGAACCTTATATTTCTTCGGATATCTTACGTATATCAGTGCTAGAACAATTACCCCCATAACTGGTGCCAGGATGAGAATAAGAAACATAAGACGATGTTTCTTAAGTTCGGATGCAATGTTTGAGCATGACGGGACATTAAACTTTGGAGTTCCACATAACGCATCATTAAATATGAAAGATTGGCTTGTAAAGTTCGCAAAAGGGCCCTCTGATGGTATTTCACCTCTTAACTTGTTGAAAGAAACGTTAAAGTATTTGAGATATTCAAGATTTACTAATGATCTTGGAATAAAACCTGATAGATCGTTACGCGATAGATCTAAATATGCCAAGCTTGGTATCTTACCAAATGATTCAGGAATTGATCCTTGCAACATATTTCTTGCTAAATCAAGGTGCTCCAACATTTGCAAATCTCCAATCGTGTCGGGAAGATCTCCTGAAAAGAAATTTTCTGACAAGTCCATCCAGTATACAACCTTCAGATTTCCAATTTCAAGAGGTAAAGAACCACTAAAGTTATTCAATGAGAGGTCAAGCCTCAAGAGATCTTTGAGGTTACACAAGCTTGGTGGTACCTCGGAATTGAGTTTGTTGGAACCTAGAACCAAACTTCTCAAAGATGTCATGTTACCGAAACAAACCGGAATAGATCCGAAGAATTCATTTCTATCAAGATATAGCTGGCTTAATTTGGGCAAACCACAGAGATTGGGAGGGATAAATCCATTGAGTTTGTTAGATGAAAGATTGAGTGATTGAAGATTTTTCAAACCTCGAATCGAAGATGGCAATGCTCCAGTCAATTGATTTAAGTATAAATCTAATTGAATTAAACTGCTCAAATTGGAAATTCCACTTGGAAGATTTCCCTTGATCTTACTATCCCCGACGTCTATTAATTGAATAGATTTCGACAGGTTACCAATTGAAGAAGGAAGAAGACCTTCCAAAGGATTCCCGCCCACCACTAGAAATTTTAATTTCTTACACTTTGACAAGAAAACGAAGAAATCTAAATCTTCAAAAGAAGATTTGCTTCTTAGTTGATTCTTATAGAGATGCAATGCCTGGAGATGATTTAGATCACCAAGTGACTCTGGAATAGAACCGATGAAGTTGTTGGAACCGAGTTCTACAACTCTTAGCTCAGAAGAGTTGGATATCGAATGAGGTATAACTCCAGAAAAATGATTCGCGAGCAAGATATAATTCTTTTAAATTGGGAAGTGAAGAGCCAATATTCGATGGAAGAAAGCCTTCAAGGGAATTGGTGCCAAAATCAATTACCAGTATTTGGGTGAGGTTGTAGATTGATTTTGGTATGTGACCACTCAAATTATTGAATCCTAAATTCAGATCTTCCAGATTTTGTAGATTTCCAAGCTCATGCGGAATATCACCTGTTAAAAAAGTAGTTAAGTTGATTTACAAATAAAATGTATGAAAGTTTCAAACGTCTTTACTTTTAAAGTATACTAATTAAGAATGTTATAGAGAATTCAAAGTGAACAGTAACTTACCTACGAGATTGTTTTCTGCAAGTTGTAAGGCCTCCAACATAGTTAAATTACCAACTTCTTTAGGAATTACACCTGCAAAATGTATAAGTACACAAATAAATTACAATACGCACGTCCATAATTGACTCAAGTTGATTTACTTTTCCACAAAGATATTCTCTTCTGAGAAAAAAAAGAAAAGAAAACCAAAAAGGTCTTCTTCATTAGTTCATTGCCTACTATTGTTGTGAGTCGACGCATTAAACTTTCAGTCAACTAAATTGGTGAAAGGGCGTTTTCCTTACCACATGCATACTAATTATCAGTTGTCGGACCAGATGATTGAGTTTTATATAGAATAAGAATTCCCTCCTTCTCAAATTAAATATCCACATTCGACTTTCATAAGAATTAAGAAATATAATTTGACCATGAGTAAGTTACAACAACATCCTTAAATATAGAAGAATACATATGTTAGTGAAACTTGCACGCCTTAAATATTTAAGGTTAATTATAGGAGTTTACGAAGAACATACAGATCATCTGAAGAAAGTGGACATTCAATTTGCGAGGGAGTAGTTATTTTTGTAGAAAACAAATAGCTTCTTAAGAAACTTTGAAGGAAAAATAGCCATTATAAAGAAATATAAATATATTTTTACTGATAAATAAAAAAATCTACCTTTTTAATTTTTTTTTTTTTTTGACAATTCAAATACACTACAACAACAAGAACAACCAAGACTTAATCCTAAAAGATTGGGGTCGGCTACATGAATCAAAGAAAGAATTACGTAAGGTCATCCACACGGATGCATTCTCTCCATTTCTTTTGATCTCAAACACAACTCTCATCTAGTTCTAGCAAATTCATATCCCCTTTTATCACTTCCGTCCAAGTCTTTCTCGGTCTCCCTTTACCTCTTATGCCCTCAATATTACATATTCCTTCAATTCACCTACCTGGAGCATCACTTGGTCTTCTTTTAATGTGCCCAAACCAACGCAAACGGTTCTCTCTCATCTTGTCTTCAATAGGTGCTACACCGACCTTCTTATGAATAGTCTCATTCCTCACTCTATCCATTCCCGCATGCCCACAAATCCATCTTAACTTACGCATCTCTGCTACATGCATTTTCTGAATATGACACCTCTTAGTTGCCCAACATTCCGTACCATATAACAATGTCCGTCTAATAGCAGTTCTGTAAAACCTTCCCTTCAATCTTAGCGATACATTATGATTACACAAAACACCAATTGCAATCTTCCATTTCAGCCAACCAGCTTTAACTCGATGCGCCACATCTCCGTCAAGCTCTATGTCCTTTTGAATAATAGAACAAAGATATCGAAAATACTCACTCTCTGGAATATTTTTGTCACACAAAGTTATTACAGTTTGCTCTGTCGTTCTACTAGTACTAAACTTACACTTCATATACTCTGTTTTAATTCTACTAATCCTAAAACCTTTAGATTTTAAGGTTTGTCTCCATACATCCAACTTGGCATTACACCCCCTCTTGTCGCATCAATCAAAACTATATCATTGGCAAACAACATGCACCACGATATTGAATTGTGTATACACTAGGTTAATTCATCCATAACCATTGTAAACAAAAAAGGACTAAGTGCTAGGTCAAAAACTAGCTCAAAAAATTTACTATTAAATAAAAAATATACGGTTAAAAATATTTTTAATGTTGAGGAAAAAATCTACTTTTTAATTTATTTTTTGACAATTCAAATACACTAACTCAACTTGTTTTTTAGTACTTATTAGACGATACATGGAGGTAGGGGTGAGCAAATTTGGTAAAAACCGATTTACCGACCGAATTCGATTTGAATTCGGTAATTCGGACCAATTCGGTAATTCGGATCATACCGAATTCGAAGTTTTCGAATTCAATTCGAATTCGGTATATGGTTTTGGTGAATTCGGTATTACCGAATTCGAATTCAAAAAAATATTTTAATAAATAATAGTATAATACTAAAATAAATACACTATAAATACTCTCCTAAATCCCTACTTCTAACAAAAAATGTCACCCACACTAGATTACTCCCCTTTTTCTTCCTCTTCTTCCTCTTCTCCATTGACACCGCCCCAAAACTCCCTCCAGTAAGCCTTTGTTTTCTTTTCTTCTTTCTATGTATTCTCTAATTCGGTAATTCGGTAAATTTACCGAATTCGAATTCGCCAATTCGGTCAATTCGAATTCGGTAAATCGGAATTCGGTTCGAAAAAGGTCGGTAGTACATGTGAAATTCGAATTCGAATTCGGTCAATTCGAATTCGAATTCGGTAAATCGGAATTCGGTGCTCAGCCCTACATGGAGGGACGCTCCGGTTCGAAAATTGAACGGTGGAGACATGATGTTGTTAGAGGTAGAGGGAGGCCGATGGAGATTCACGACAAAGTTATAAAGAGTTATATGAATTTGTTAGACTTGGATGAGAGGATAATGTTAGATAGAACGAAATCGAGAAAAGATATTCATATCAATTACCACATGAAATTCTTATGTAGATTCATGTAGTCGACCCAATTACTTTGGATTAAAACTTTGTTGTGTTATTATTGTATTGGAGGATGGTTTTATTTTTTAAAGAAAACCGCTATATTTAGTCAGTAACTATTTTTTTCTTTTCTCTAAATAGAAATAACATTAATTTAGGGTACTTCAATCAAAACTATTTTACGGATATGCTCAGTTTGTCAAATTAGTGAATCCGGCCAAATATCAAACCAAAAATAGCATGTGCCACCGATTTTAAGGGAAAATTGTCCGACTTTTCGGTTCCCTCCAACCCATTAAAAAGATTCGAAGAACCCGCCCGAAATAACCCAATTTACCCGACCAACTCGTTTACAGACAGACCTAAACCGAATACATCCTTTCCACCCATACTTTCCACCATCACCGTCTCCATCTTCTCCATCATTACCACCACTACCACCATCATCTCCATCTTCCCATCCCTATCCTTTCCACCATAACCACCATCCCTCCCCATAATTTCCACCATAACCACCACCACCATCATCTCCATCTTCCCCTCCCCGACTCCACCATTTCAGCAAGATTTTCCCATTTTCCTCCCAACTATTACATCTCAAGTAAGGGAAGAGAACATATTCCAACAAAAATTGAATTCATCCAAAATTAAACAAAGACAAAGAAATTGAATTTATCCAAAAACTCACTTCCAAAATTGATCATGCTTTCCTTCTCACCCCAATAAATTTATATTTCTTCTTCTGCCAATGATTTCACCAAAACAAAAAACAAACAACCTTCTTATACTACCACCACCATCCCTTCATCGTTTTTTTGTTTCATCCAATGATTATGTTATGTTGTTACTACAAACAAAATCATTGTTTTTTTTCCTTCTATTTGATAAAATGGAGAAATTTTAGTTTGCTTCTTCTGTAACTTGCTTTTTATATTGCATAATCTTGTTAATTTACTTGTGTTTGATCACCTAATTGACTTGGATTTTAGTTTCTTTTCTTAAAAAAATTTGTTTTTGCTTCAGTGAGGGAGGTTCTGGGGTTAATGGGTTGTTTGAATTTGAGCTTTTTAAAGGCTTTTTTGGATCTTGAATGGAAATTGTATTTACTACCTGAGTTTGATGGATTTGAACTGTTTCCAGCAACTTTTTAGTTTTGATTCTTTTGTCAGAAATGACTAATTGTTATTTATCTTTATTTTAAAATTATAAATTAAAATAATGACTATTTATGCTTACTTTGGTTTTTGAAAATTTAAAAATAGTATCATATTTTGACAATTTTTATAATTAATAATTTTGAAATAAAATATAGTAGGGCATAATTTTGATAAATAGTACATGACATGACCTCAGTATTTTTTCGAGCCGGTCGTAAAGATGACCACCCCGTCCCACCACCTGCACTCCACCCTAACCCATCAACAACCGACTTCTTCAGTTGAGTTTGATTTGGGTTTGTTCTAGTTGCTACTTTCTTCTTGCTGCTCTTTTCTTTTCACCCCCTTCCCAAGTTTTGATTGGCAGAACTAGAAACAGAAGAGTGAAATCAAACCCTGATGGCAGGAAAAAATGGGGAAATTGCCATTGTGAAGGTATATAACCATCAGAAGGGTTGAAGACGACAGAGTGGGGCAACAACCATCGAAAAATCCCAGCCTATCTAATCCAAATTCTCTCATTATCAATGATTTTCTTATTTTTTTTGTCCTTCTAAACTTCAAATCTAGACTCTCCTTTTGAAATGCTAGCATTTTCATCCGATGAGCATTAACTGGTTTGCCTGGCCTATTACGCGTGTTTGTTTGTCCAGTCTTTATTTATTTATTTATTTCTTCCTGATGATGCTTAGTGATGTTGAGGATGGTAGTTGTGGGCAAAAAAATCTCTGTCCCCGTGTGTGTCTCTATGTGTGTCCCCAATCAATCACAATTCACTCTGTGTATATATAATTGGAAAAATTAATTATATAGTAAATTCCGATTGGTTGGGGACAGAATTAGGAACAGAAATGGGGACAGACGATTTTCACCCGTAGTTGTTGCGATACCTGTAATTCTTTGACTTGTGTTTGTTTGACTTAGTTGTTCTTAATTGTTTATTATATTATGAAGTAGAGGACCTAAGTGTTAATAAAGAAAGTTGAGTAGTTAATTGGTTATGTTAGAATAATGAGAATTAGAATTTGAAAGGTTATGTAACAGAACTAACTGCTGCAATTTTTGGGAGAAAAATAATAAAAGAAAAGAGGAAAAGAAAGAAAAGAAGAAAAAAACACTAGGTTTAAAATCATGCGCAGAATTCTTAAGGCCTCCGGAATGATCAATTGTGTTGCGATCAATATCAAATTGTCTGAATGATATTTTTTTCTTTTTAAAAAATTAAAACCTAAAAATAATGGTGGAAAGAAAAATTATGACACTTAATAATGTGATAGAAGATCTTTTATATATATATATATATATATATATATATATATATATATATAAATTGAAATTGGACATAAAACGAGAGAGTACTTCGTCCCCTTGTCCCTCAAAGTACTCTCTCGTTTTATGTCCAATTTCAATTTTAATTTGTGCTAAAATTAGTGTTCACTTTGAAGGGATGCACACTTCATTAAATTATGAGTCATATCATTAGTATTAATAAATGAGTATATTATGATAATTTACTTTTAATCAAGGTACTCTACTAATTATGATGAAAGTTAATCCCTCTATTCTCATTTATTTGTCACTTTAAAAAATTACACTGAAAGAAAATGATTGGAAATATATTAGTTTAAAAATAGATAGACACTTTGCCTTTCAATTAATAAATTTATGTTGGGATAATTAAAATTAATTGTTGACTAAATTAATGAAAAATAAGGGTAAGTTTGGAAAAAATGCATTTAATAATCTCTTGATTTTTTTAAAGTGACATAATTAGAAAATATTAAAGTATGTCTAGACGACAGATAATTGAAAATGAAAGGAGTAAATGTGAACATTCAATTTGTGATATTTGTACTACCTTCATTCTAAATTGTTTGTCACATTGAGAGTTTTCATCAAGATTAAGAAAATAATTAGAAAGCAATTAATATGACAAAAAATAATAAATACTCCCAATTAATGATTAAAAAGTTATTATTAGCGGTTATTGAGTAATAAATTAGGGGTATAATTGGAAAATAATAATAAAAATGTATTAATTTTTTAAACGTGACAAACAATTTGAGATGTGTTAAAAATTGAAACGTTACAAACAATTTGGGACGGAGGTATTAAGTTTTACTAATGTCAACCAAATTTTAACAGAAAATGAAAGGGGGAAAATATTTATAGAAAAAGAAAGTAATTCATACCTTTCAAATTGTTCCCATGGAGGTGGAGGACTTTGAGCATTTGGTGTTTACCAATATCTTTGGGAATATATGTACCGCTGAAGTTATTGTAAGAGAAATCTAGATTTTTAAGCACTGAACAATCTGATAAATTCAATGGAACTTCACCAGTCAACTCATTATTACCAATGTTAAGCCACTCAAGACTAGGAAGACCACTATAGAGTTGACTGGGAAGACTTCCTTTAAGACTATTGCCCATAAGAGAAAGAGCCACCAAATTTGATAGGTTGAACATCTCCAATGGCAAAGTACCAGAAAGATGGTTATTTTCAATTGCCAATAGCTTCAATTGGTAAAGTTTTCCGATTCCCTGTGGTATTATTCCTTCTAGAGCATTATTCGTAAGGTATATTCTTTCTAATAGACAAAGAGGTCGGGATAATACCGGAAAATTGATTGTCCGCCATTAACAAATCTCGAAGTTCAGTTAACGAGCTAATCGAAACGGGAATCGATCCACTCAGAACATTGTTACGAAAATTCAACGATTTTAAACGGCGCAAATTGGATAATTCATGGGGTAAATTTCCGTGGAAAGAATTATTCGTCAAATTGAGGGAAATGAGGAATGAGAGATTTCCGAGGAATGGAGAAAGGGTTCCGACGAGACTCATATTTGGAATTTTTAAGGAAGTTACCCTTTGATGGCTAGAGCCGCAGGTAATACCAATCCAATTGCAAACAGAGGAAGAATTAGAAGTCCAATTTTTGGATAAGAATTGGAAAGGGTCGGAAGTGATTTGGGATTTGAATGCCAGAAGAGCTGATTGATCGGTGTTGATATTTGGAGGTTGGTTGGCTAAGCAAGACATCATCAGACAAAGAAGCAACTGAATTGGCATGGCGAATTGTCTTAAACTTCTCTCCATGATTTTTATTTTATGTTCGAGTTAATGAGCTATGCGAACTAGTTCAACATTTATTAATAGGGGTGTCTATAGAGTTATTTGAGTCAAGGTTGACGTAGCTCACGTTCAACTCATATAAAAATTAGAAAGCTTAACTCACGCTCAGGTTGAACTCATGAGTCTCATTAGCTAAATTTATATTAGCCAAAAAAAAAAAAAAAAAATCATGTAGAAAAAATAGTAGAATACAATGAGGCATGAGACTAAATACTAATAAGAATACAAATATACATATACAATGATAATTAATTCATGTGTCAATATAAACTGATAAAATTATAAACAACAATGTCAAATGTTATAGAATCCATATACAATGTAGACGCAAAAAAACAATACGTTTTACAGTCGGTTTGTATATGTTTTCTTTTTTTAATTAGGAATTTAGTATTATAATACATATATTATTTATAATTATATTCTTTATTATTCGAGTGCGAGCTCTAGTCGGGTTGAGCAGTGTCGAGCTCACGCTCAACTCACATAAAATTCGAGCTTGAATATGGAGCTCACGCTTGGCTCACACTCACATCACTTAAGCTCACGCTCATATATTTTCGAGTTATGTGAGCCGGCCTGAACCTGTTGACACCCCTACATATATACACACATCTTGCACCAAATAGTACTACCTACATTCCTAATATAAGACTTTCATTACATGTTGCGAAAATTAAGGAATCATAAATTAAGATATTTTTATAATCAAAATATCAATATTACTCTCTTAAATAGAATTAGTAGTATACAAGTCATATTTAATAGAGTAATATTGGCATTTTAATCACAAAAATATATTAATTTTTTCTTCCTTAATTTTCGCAAAATATAATAAAAGTCTTATATTTATGAATGGAGGGAGTAATCATTTTTGACAATTATACGAGATTTGATATTTAGTACACCATATAGTATTTCAAGTGCAATTGATGTTGGGAAGGTCGCCCCCTTCTTGGACATTTATAGTACCCGATCCATATTAGTCAAGTCTGTAGGGATTAGACACTGGATGGTCAAGACCAAAACAAAATATTAAGTGCAATTGATAGGGTAAAAAAAAACATTATATAATGTAGTATAATATATACTATTAGTGTATATAGATATTATATTTCGGGACCTAGTTAGAAAATACTACCTTCATTCCTAAATATAAGACTTTTGGGATAAGTAGCGAAAATTTAAAAAAAAAAATATTAAGATATTTTTTAAATAAAATATCAATATTACTCTCTTAATAGAATTACTGTAGTCGTAAACAAGTTTTATTTAAAATAATAATATTTGTAATTTGATTAACAAAATATCTTGAATTTTATTTTCTTAATTTTCGATATATTTCATAAATGTTTTATATTAAATAATGGAGGAAGTACGTAACATGTGTTGTTGTGCTAACATTTCCAGTGCTCGTAAAGTCGGTGTTTGAATTCTGCTATAGACAGAATTGGTCCTTGCGTTGCGTGGTAACAATATACAGATAATTTGTAATAAGCTCTTATTAAGTCACATCATACTATTCAAATCATCACTAGTCCAGTGAGTCATAACGTATAATGTATATGTATTTCATGTAAATTAATGGAAAGCTTCCACATTATAATGTATATGTATTTTTTTTTTTTTTATTATCAAAAGGTAAATGTATATATGATCAAAATGGAGAACTATAAAATAGTTCACTGTAGGTAACAATGTTTTCGCAGTTGATACTTTACGAATCATCCGTCTCAAAACTCACACTTCTACCTAAGTACAAAAAAATACCACAGCCATGCACAAGTCACATGGTCTTGGCAAATACACCTACTACAACCCAAAGAAAACTATAAGTTCAAAACATTAGGATATAAAGAGTAGTCTACCCTATATACATGTGTTTTGATCATATAAACTAGTTATTCTGATTGTAGAGATTCTTGTTCAAAGATCTTTATATTCCTTTCGCTCCATAGATGGTGGATCATGAAGGTAATCACCAACTTCTTTTTCTTGCTTGGCCACGTGGTGCCCGCGCTTCTTTTTCCATCCATTTGAAGGTGATCTTCAAAGTCTTCATCTCCCTTCTTTTTAATTTCACTCCAAACCATATATGAGAATTTACAACTAAAGAAGAGGTGATCATGAGTTTCTTCACATCCCTCTTCACATAGTGCACAATGCGTTTCGATATCTATGAACTTGAGTCGATCTCGTATATTCAGTCTACCCTGTAGAGCCAACCACGAATTAAATGAGTGCTTCGATATGTTGGGCACCTTCCAAATCACATCCGCACATGGCATTTTCCTCCCTTTATCTCTAAAAAATTCATAAGCGGTAGAAACCGAAATCCCCTCTCCAATTTTCCATCTTCCCATCAGCACTGAAAAGTCCAAGGCAGTGAGCTGATTGTGTGTATACTGGGGCTGAAAACTTAGAGTTTGGGTAGAATTTTCAGGCGAAAAATCTGGGCAATGGCAACTACAAGAAAACAGTTATTTAGCTACCGAAAATAGCGACTGAAATTTTTCGTCGCGGAAATAGCGACCTATTAACGACCGATCTAAAACCGAAAAATTCACGACCAACTATTCTGTCGGTACTCATTCGTTAACAAGTCAATGTCAAAGTCAACATGTTGACCGTTCGGTCGGTAATTGGCAACTTAATCGTTGGTCCCTAGATAATCCGTCGGTATTCGGTTGTTACAAAGTCAAAGTCAAAAGTCAACATTATTGACCGTTCAGTCGGTAATCCGTCGGTAATTGGCGACCAAATAGTCGGTTGCTACATAATCCGTCAGTATTCGGCTCAGCGACGAAAAATATATGACCACGTGATTCGGTCGCTATTCTCAATTTAGTGACGAATTTGTTCGTCTTTGTTTAACTGTTTTCGTATAGTGGGCAGTAGCGTCACTACGCGTATTCTGTTGCAAAAATCTGCAATTCTGGGCAGAACTTTCTGCCAAAAAATTCTGGGCAGTGGTAGCGGTTTGACTGTTCACATTTTGAGGCAGAAATCTGTAATTCTGGGCTGATTTTTCTGCCGAAAAAATCTGGGCAGTGGCAGTGGCGTGGCTTATCATATTCTGCCCTTGACTGTTCAAATTCTGGGCAGTATACACTGCTGAAAAATTCAGGGCAGTGTATACTGCTTGGCACCTCAAATTCTTTCATTTTCTTCCCAATTTTATCGCGAGCATCAAGTATCCTTTTGGAGAGTGTCGAGTAATCTTTTTTTCCCCTTTACTTTCCATACACTAGCACTGATCCGCCGCACTCCATTATAGGGGTTCCAAATCTTGTAGAATTTCTAGTCTTCCAATTTGGAATCACAGACACTATTCAATTACAAAATTAACTTTCTGGTTACGATTTTGGTAAAGACGTTAAAGAGGTAAATTTTTTGAATTATGCAGACATTTTTACTCATCGAAATATTTGATAACTATAATGTAAAATAGTTATTTTGAGGCAAAATAATTAGTCTTTAAATGAAAATAGTTATTTTATATTATGGTCGTAAAATCTTCTTATTCAATGATCTGAAAAGTGTCAATATGATGGTGAGAATTTAGCCCCTAAGCACCAGCTCGTCTAGCTACATTCTTTTTTCATTTTCAGTAGTATTAATCAGTTGTGGAAAGTTGTAGTAAAAGAAGACGAAGACTTTCAATTGCGTCAATGGAGAATTATTATTGTTATTATTTGTTTTAGAGATTATGATGGAAATTGTTGAAGTTTTCCTAGAGAAGTAGGCTTTTTTTTTCCTATCCCTTTCTTCACTTCTTGACTTAATTATTTATATTTTATGATTTTTTTAAGGAAGAAGGAATTTTGTCCTCTTATTTTCGGATGTTTAACCTAGCCATTATTATGGACAAAGACTTTTGATCCACTGAAACAGTAAAAAAAATTAGTTTTGCACAATAATGTTTTTTTAAAAACAAATAAATGATTTCCTATAAAGTAAAATATAGAGACAGTCGTGATGTGCCCTTTGATCCTCTCTTTACTAGGGATGGCAATGGGGGCGGGTGGGGCACGGAGACCATCGTCTACAGTCCCGTTCCCATTTTCTCTATTTGATCCCATCCCGGCCCAGCTCCGCTATTGGGGATGGATGGGAATCCCATCCCCGAATCAGGTTGGGGCCCACCACAACTGGGGAATAGAGGAAATTATTTTTCTCCTTCCAAAATCCTGGATTTTGGCTAGCTCCGACTAGAGAAATTAAGTGAACTTTTAACAAAACAAATTGCCAAATATATACAACATTTAAAAAATACAGAATTTTAAACAAAAAATATTTAATACATGGTAAACAAAATAACAATATGTAAAAAGATACTAGTTTGCTCCCTAAAAAAAGATGGGGTCCTAAAGGTTTACAAGATGGAGGAGTCTCCAAAGATTTTGAGAATTCCCGGTGTTTTTCTAATTTTGACGTATTTGTTTTGTATTTTAGGTATTTTATGTGTTTTTCTATTTGTATTCAGTATTATAGGCGAGGAAAACGCGACGGGCCGGGACGGGCCATGGGTGGGGGTGGGGATGGGGATATCATCTCTCCCGCCAAGGGTAGCTATGGGGGCCCCAATTTTATGTTTGTTATATATATTATTTAGGGTGTGCGTTTGTATTTTGTTGAAGAATAATAAAAATTCTAATTACTTGAGAATTTTTTATGTTGACAACTACCAGTAAATAGCCCACTCTATTTATAGGTAAAAGCCCAAAAAACGTGAAATAGTTTATCTTTCTTCTTAATATCAATGGAAATGATTTGAATGTGGAGTTTAAGTTACTTAGAAAAATCTTGCCTAATGAAAAGATGAGACCTATTGATATTTTATGTTCTTGAAGCGTGTAGGTATTTTTTCCTAACGCAATAATTGTATACGGAATTTTGTTTACTATTCCGGTTACTGTTGCATCTACATAAATGAGCTTTTCAAAATTGAAGTTGTTGAAGTCATACATGCGTTCTACAATGTCTCAGGAAAGACTCAATGAATTAACGACGATAGCAATTGAGAATGATCTTTTGGAGCAAATCAAACATGAAGATTTAGTTGATGATTTTGCTTCAAAGAAAGTTAGAAGGATCACTATTTTAAAGTGAAGAAAATTTGTCAGTATTTCTATTTTTAAAATTTACGTTTACAAATTTTTTTTGTAAATTTTGGAGAACAAAAATTATGATACAGTTGTAATGATCTTTTTTTGTTATATTTATATGAAAGTCACTTTTTTCGGTTATTTAGGGCCTCATCTCGGAATTTAGCACAGGGGACTCCAAAATGATTGAGACGCCCCTGTCTCCCGCCCCAGCCCCTGTCCCCAATAACGGGGCAAAATTCATCCCCGCATCCACCCCCGCCTCCGCCTTAAACTAGGGAATCCCCGCCCTAACTGAGTTGGGGCAGGTCGGAGCTCTGTTTTAGCTAGGCCAACTGCCATCCCTACCCTTTACCTATTGCAGGCCTAAAATGAACTATTTTTAAGGAAAAAATTTGAATTTTTTCTTATGTTTCTATAATTCAAACTTTTGTCTGCGCATCTCGTAGTGTTGCAATTATATTACAACAAATATTGAGAGATGAATAAAATTAATATTTGTAAAGTAATTTTGAAAAAATTGTAGGAGAATTGATTTTAATGATTAAAATTAAATTGTAATTAAAATATCGTGATAATATTTTTGAGTCAATTTTATTATGGGTTACACTGCTCAGGTTAAATGTTATTGAGATTACCACGAAGTGGATTGCGCAAACTTCACGATAATATATAACTTGTGACAAAACCAATTCTCGGTGTCAATGATAAAATGGTATAAAGTGTGGTGGTTGAAATGTTGTAAATAAATATAAAACACACATCCCACATGTATTGGGTGGGAATATTTAATGCTAGATATAAGTAGTGGTGGTTAAAGAAGTCTTAGTGAGGTGGGAAAAGAACGTGCCCTCGCGCACTGCCCGTCCGCCTGTCGCGTGCCTGTGCCGGATAGGCAGTAATAATTTTTTTGGTCCAGAATATTTTTGAAATTGCTGGAAAGAACAATTCAAAGCTGGTCTGTTATGAAAATTAATACTAACCTTATTACTGGACTGTTACAGCTTCTGTAATTCATTCCAATTGATGGTGCTGACTGTAACAGTCAACATTATGGCAGTGTTATATCAGAGCTGTAACATTTTTGGGTTTTGCAGCCTATAAAATGGTGCCTTCCCCAGCCAGAAATCTCATCTTAAATTCTTCTCTCCTTTTGCTTTCTATTGTCTTGTTTTCCTGCATTTTTCCAAGCAATTTGTCTAAATGTTCTATTGTTTCATAAGATTCGAATTTACTGTTATTGTAGCTTCTAGTTAACATTGTGTTTGGAAATTGTACTTTGGGAGTTCAGTGTTCTAGAGGCCTGAACCGATAAAGGCGAGCATATTGAACTTAAGGGGAAGTGGTATACTTCTGTCTCGTCCAGGATCAAATCCAAAACCTGTTAAGGTTCTGAAATTGTTTTACAGTTTTGTTTATTTTTTGGAATAAAAAATCAGTAACATTTTATTCTAGTTATGCATTATTCTTGTATATTGTTTTACTTTTTCCTATTATGTTAAAAGTATAAAACAATGTCAAACTTATTTTTTCAGTAAACCAGAGAAATATCCAACATTCTTAAGTTCAAGACAATTTTTTTTGTGTTATTTTTCTAATGCTGGTTCTATTTAATTAATTACTAACTTTGGGTTGTGTTTTTTATTATATAGAAATGGCTAATATTGAAAATCAATATGCTGCAACAGACATTGGTTATGGTTTCGAAAATGTTTGGGAACCAGACAGACGGTACTGAGAACGTCTTTCCACCTTTTTTTTTGCTGTTATGCTAAACCGACCAATTCAGTTTTGTCAGTTTGACAAACCCGAAAATTTTAAGAGTGGCAGCAATATTAAATTGCGGAAGGAAAAAACATGTTTTTTTTCTTACCACTCAATATGTGATTCGGTTTATCACTGGGATAAACTTGTGGAGGACATTAATGTTTCTCAATATGAAATTACGGTACAAGCGTGGCTAAATGCTAACTACCTCTGCTGACACATTATATTAATGAATTTAGACGATTCCCTTTATCAATTGTACTATGAATAAAGGACAACAAAAGATTTGTGAGAATCTCTATTGAAAAAATATACTGCGGACGATACGAGGTCCAAAAAGTCTATAGCCGGTTATTTCCATGATTTTAGAATGGTGGATGGAAAGTCTGTTCTTGAACATAGTGAAGAGCTTAAAAAATCTAAAATACCCGATAGAGCTTGAACCTAAGAGGAGGGGGTGAATTATGTTCTAAACCTTTTTAACTTTTCTAAAACTTTTTTTCCTAAATGATCACCTTAACAACAAGTATGTTGATTAAGCATATAAAGTGAATTAATTGTTAAGGCAACTTAGATGAGTTAGGTGTTATATGCAACACATAGGCACACAAGACTATGACTATGATCAAAGAAAGCCTAGGTTAAGTGTCCTATATGCAAAGTTTGTAATATCAAACACCATAAGTCAAATGAACAAAACAAAAGAGATAAGCCAAGCAATATATAAAGCAAGGAAGCATGTGTTAGTTTTGCAAGTAACTCTTATAAAAATATGGTCATGTAATCATATAAGTACGATAGAGCAAAACATGAACTATAAAGTAAAGGTGTCAAGGGATAGAGAAAACTAACACACGGATTTGTAGTGGTTCGAACACAAAGATCTACATCCACTACCTTAGAACACACCTAAGGATTTCAACACTTCACTAATTAAGAAGTTCTCTTCACAACAAATGCAAGGTGTGATCAACATTTTACAATTGCCTCACAAAGAGGACTCCGCTTACAAATAACGTTTTTCTAGTTCTCACAAAACTAAGCTCACAAAGAGTCAATCTCACAAAGAGATGCCTCACAAAGAGGACAACCTCACGAAGATGATCATTTTAGGGGGTCTAGTACTAAATTTTAAAACAATGGTCTATATAATCGCAAAAACGGGCTTTCATATAAAAATAACAAAAACATAAATAATTACAATCGTATCATAACAATTGTTCTCCAAACATACTCACAAGTTTTTAAAAAAAATATATTAAAAATATAATACTATGAAAATAATGAGGCCCAAGTTGTTGTAAAAAAAAAGATTTTGATTAGAGTTTTTTCTTTAATGGAAATATGTGTAAGTTTCTTTGAAATTCATATTCTTTCTTCTTTAAATAATAACACAGGCAAACAAGTGAGCTAGTACTTTGCAAAACCAATTGAATTAAAATTAAGCTCAAATGATTGTGCCCAAAATATCTCTGTCTTCCTCCATCATTTTTTGCTTTGCAAACTTTGGCCGGTGAGTTCTTATAATGAAGCAAGTGATGAACAATTCTTATAATCTTTTAAGAAAGTACACACATGTATATAAAACTAATAAAATTTTGAGACCCATAATTTTTAAAATTCATGTTCAATTGTACACCTTAACTACCCTCATAGCCGATCTACTAGACTTCTATTAAAACATATAATACTATTTGAATCCTAAGTAGTCATATCGACAAGTAATTAAAAGTCTTCCACATTATAGTTTTTTTTCGATGAATTTCCACATTTATAGTTTATTTCATATAATTATAATTGATTTCATATAATAAAAAGTACATCAAAATTCAAACAGTTGCGGCCCCTCTTGCTCAAAAAAGAAAAAGAAAAAAAACAGTTGCGGCCCCACTCCACATTATAGAATTTCTGTGGTGTTCCAATTTGGAATTCCACGAGACTTCGTCAAATACAAGTGTTCACGCCCCATAAACTATCTCGAATTTTAATTTTCCCTCAAGTAAAATTTTTTAAGTGCTTGACCCTAAATTTTTATGAGGTATTAATGGTTTCATTTTTATCCAATTTCCCCATTAAATAATAACCGAAGGTGCACATGTGACACTCACATGATAAAAAAAAGGGGGCAAATTGGACAAAAATAAATTAACCTTTAAAAATGGATTAGAAAATCGAGGTTCGCCATAAATCTCTCTCTAATTTCTTCTTTATTTCACATCTAGTGAAATCTCATTTATTTTTTAAATGAAAATATTGCAAATTCCCAGGAAAACCTTAAGCAATATATATATATATATATATTTGCTAAATAACTTAAGCATGACTTCCATGAAATTATGTTAAACTCCATAAAAGTTGTAACTAATTATACCGAGTTTTTTTAACTTAGTTTTGATTAAAAAAAATATTCAATGTCTTCATTATATCCAATAACAACCTAAGCATGACTTCCATAATTGTTTTTTGCCAGAAATTGAAAAAATACTATTTACTCATCTATCAAGATTTCTTGAATCAATTTCCAATGGGAGATCACATTTTCTTTTCAAGGATTTAGGGTTTTCTAATTTTGGGATGTTAAGAAAATTGGGGAGGGTTCAGAAGATTTGGGAGGGGTTTTCCATTTCCTAATCCATTTTTGTAAAGATTAATTTATTTTTGCCCAATTTGCCCCCTTTTTTATCACGTGACTGTCACATGGGCATCTTTTATTATTATTTAACGGAAAAATTGGACGGAAGGGGCACTATTGATACTTCAAAAAAGTTTAGGGTCAAGCACTTGACTTTTTTAGTTGAGGGTCAAAAATTAAAATCTGAAATAGTTTAGGGGGCGTGGGTACTTTTTATTACGAATTTAGTTAAAATGCTGAAGAGGTAAATATTTGATATTGTGCATACATTTTCTATTTGTTTGATTACAATATTTGATACTTGTAATGGAAAATAGTTATTTTATTTTGAGAAATAACGATTGTTTGTATAAAAATACCTATTTTGTATTATAACTGTTAAATTTTTTTATTTAAAACTTTGAAAAGTTTTAGTATGATACTATGATTTAGCCATGAGTATTTTAACCGCTCAAATGGCTACATTCATTTGTTATTTTCAATTGCATTAATTAGTTGTGGAAAGTTGTATGAAAGAAGATGACTTTCAATTGCGTCAATGAAGAATTATTATTGTTATTGTTTGTTTTGAGAGATTATGATAGAGATTGTTGAAGACTTTCTAGAGAAGTAAGACTTTTTTTTTCCATAACCCTTTCTTCGGTTCCTCACTTAATTATTGCCATTAGCGTGGGCAAAGACCTTTGTTCCACCGAGACCGATATTTTTCGATTTTAATCTTTATATGTGGACAAACAAAACCTTATTTTCATGTGTTTAGATAAATCTTTTTTCCACCGTAGACCCAACACCTTTTCATCGATGTGGAGCTGTCTTTGTGGGACTAGCATCACGGTTCTTTCACATGAGTTAAGGTGGAGCCTACTTCGCAAGTAGGCCCACCGCAACTCATTTGAAAGGACTGTGAGGCCAAACCCACAAGGGCGGCTCCATGTTCTAATGACCCATGAAATATCCTCAAATTATGTAAAAGTAAATGAAAGTTTTTGTGAGAAAAAATATTAATTTCAAAAGTTAAAAGTTTGTAATTGGCTAGATTAAAATGCACTTAGTAGTGTTGTGGTTGATACTATGTCCCCCTTTACCTTATTGTTTATAGTGTATGCACATAATCCGTTATTTTCCAAGCTCTCTCGAGCTAGAGAGTTTGCTAAGCCTTTACAAGAAGCGTTTCTCCTCTTCCGCTTCGTCTAAAAGTTATACATTTACACTGAATATAGAAAGGTCCTCTTTCCGGATTTGGGGAAATGATTGAAATTAGGAAGAAATGGACGGGATATCTAATTGGGTGAAGATGGATTACACAAATTCGTATATCATTAATCAGTTATTGTTTGATGTATACCGACGTGTTAAAATTTATCCATGTCAGACATGACAGATTCCTCAAGTCTGTTCTTGAATGAAAGACGGATTTGAGCAATTCGTCATTGCTAAAAAAAATCTTGCTATACAAAATACTGACATGTGCAGATCAATATGCAAAACACTGCCATTTTGATTAAAAACTACCTTTTAAAAGAAATAAGGAAAAAATCAAATTGAAATGAATTTTCAATTTACGTCCAAGTTTCCAAACTGATAAAATAATCTCATTCACCTTAATTTCATACCCATCCTTCCTCAAACCCCCCAACACCAAAGAATAACAAATGAAAATACAAACAAATACAAAAGATAGGTCAAAATTTAGCTCCTACACAAAACACCCTTCACACTCCATGAAATGGCGATGTATACAAAGTTTTTTTTTCATACTCCATGAAATCTAGAACTTATAAGTTGGGGCAGACGATTACAGTTGTAATAAAATTTAAAAAAATAAAAAAATTGGGTTAGGAGGAGGATTCGTAAAGTAATATTTATAATGAAATTTTACAAAAGAAAAAATTTGTTTTATGAAAAATTGACGGATCTAAAAAATGTTGGGAATTGTGACCTCCACCGCCCCTAGTTCGGCCTTTTTGAGTTTATCAATATTGACATTGAGAGAGAGGAACTTTTTTTTTTTATTCTTAATAAGAAATTTTCCATTAATCACAAAATAACCGAAGCCGTACAATCAAAGAAAAATTTAAAAATACAAGAAAATAAAAGTTATACAATGATTTAGAAAACCATGATAACAGACAAAATACACACCCAAGAAAACTTCGATGGTTAGGAAATACTAATATAAAAACTAGCAAACTAAACAAATACATAATCTTCTTCATCGCAATCCTTGATTCACATAGATAGGAGAATATCACTTTCAACATATTCCGTAGGGATCGAGAATTTATAGGACCATGGGCATAGGCGTATCAACCGTCCTACAAATTGCCTCGAGAAGATGTAAAAAAGTTGATAAAGAGCCTAGATCAAGTTCGAGTTGAACGAATCCTCCTGGGAACTTCCTATTAAGCTATTTGGGGTAGTCTATAGTCTACTCCAACCAAGTAGATTATGCTATACGTTGATAATTCATGACTGACTTATAAAGAACTACAGAAAATTATTAACAAGTTTACCCTTTTTCCCCCCAAGGATAGCTATGAAGAATATGCATGGTAGAATTTAATACCTATTGTGAAATTCGACACTCTTTTGTAACAAATTTCAATACAATTTTTTTTATTTTGGGCCTTATAAAAAAAAAGTTTGGTAGAAAAAAAGTTTGGGTGAGTTCGACTCAGTCATCACCACAGGGTTAGAAGCGAGCTTTCAGGGGACCATAAGCCACTTACAAGAAAGTGCTTATGAGATCACCCTACCAACACAACCTCACGTTAACGACATGGAATTGAACACTTAACCTTAATTTGTAAGGACGTGCCAAATCCTTACCAACTGAGACAATTTGTGTTGGTGGGCCTTATGTATATATCCTTACGAACAATTCATAATTATTTAGATAAAAAATTCAAATAGAAAACCAGTCCGAATAAATATTTTATATATATTTTTTTAAAAAACTTTTTTGGCTGAATATTTTCTATTTTGAACCTACTCAAATTTCAATCAACCTTGGCATCCGGATCGCATTGAAGGATTTCTACTCGGATAAGTTTGTTTACATAGTAGACGAAATTAGAAATTGTTTTTGGAGGTGGCGAGAATTCATAAATAAATTCTAAAAGACTATTAGTGGGTTAAATTTGAAAAGCAAGTGACTAAAAAACTGAAAAATTAATACTTAAATTTTTTTTTGGGATTGTCGTTGTCGGCAAAAAATCCTATGTCCCCGTATATATAATAAATTTTAATTGGTTGAGGATAGGATTAGGGACAGATGATTTTCACTCGTTATCCTCGCATTTTTGATTTGTCGTCTTTTCGGTTTTGAAGTGTCTTCTTGAATAGTTATAGCAACATCTAAAGAGGGACAAAACAAGAGATGACGGTCTTCCTAATATTTTTCACCATACCGAAGTTTCTATAGATTATTGAAAGACTAAGTATTTTCTAAATTATACTTGTAAATATTACATCTTATCCCTCAAAATTTATAAAATTTTGTCACGATATGTCTCTTTAAAATTCCCTCGTATATATAAATTTTAGATCCCTCCGGTCAAAAAGTGAAGATGTACATTTTTTTAGGAGCTATGGCCATGCCCAGCAGTTTCCTGGACATAGTCCTTCCAGGGCAATTCGACTCTTATGTGTTACTTAGCAACAATTCGACTCTTATGTGAAACTGGGAAAATTTTGCAGTGTAGAATAATTTGAACCGTCAATATTCCTGCATATCTACAATTAATGTCCCCATCAGTTAATGTCCCCATCAGTGCGGAACAATGTAGGGGGACAGTTAATGTCCCCATCAGTTTCCACATAAACCTTAACATGGGCACTATAGCCCAGCCTACTTAAGTACTGTAATGGGGTGGGTGGGTAGGTAGTCAACCCAACCTTAATGAGGATAGAGATTAGTCCCTTAACAAATAAACAAAACTGGATGCTGGGAAATGACACAAATGGCATTTTGCATCCATTCATTGGATCTAGTTGCTATGAGTCTCAAATCGAGATTCTGGTATAGATTTCAAATAAGGAAAATGATTTGCTACTAAAATTATTAGATAGGAATTGGATAAAATTCAAATTAATATTATTCATCCCTTGCTGGTATAAGGGATTCACCCCCCAATTTAAATTTTAGCCAATTTCTAACCAATAATTCTAGTAGCCTAGCAAAGTCCTTCAAATAATTCTCTAATCGAAATTTAATTTTATATGATTTAGTACTTTAAAATTTATTTTCAGACTCAATCTAAATGAGATTTGAACCTCAGTTTAAATTTCAAACTAAATCAAACTGAAATCAGATCCAATTCAAATACAATGAAAAAGCTTCATCACTCATCAACATTTTGTTTCTAACTCTATTATCATATAATACCACCATAAATTTGTGTTATATATATATATATATATATATATATATAAATGTTGTTTTTCTTCCTTGATCTTAATGCTTATGGAATTTAGTATACCACATATATTACATGTAATTAATGGAACTAGAAATTCCTGCTAGTCTACCCCCCAAGCCCCTTTCTAAAAGAATAATAGTAAAATGAAGAAGTCTACCCCTAGTCATTTAACCACAGGTCCAAACAAGGCTCTGTGCTTCCTGCATCTGCATATGCATATCTGAACTACTGGACATTCATTCTCTAATTCTTCATTTTACCAAGAATAGTTTTAAATTACTGGAACCAAGACCGACATATTTAAAGAAAAAAGAAAATAGAGAAAAGGCACATGATTTTTAGAAGCATATATAAAAACAGATCAACTACACGAACATGTGAAAGCAGACACATACATAATATATAATTATTATTGCAATATATATTCTTGATTTGTGGTTTATATCACTTAACTATTTTTTTGAGCTAATTATATTACTTAAAAATTTGCGTGCATCTAAATACATTATGCCACCACTTTTGAAGTCCGGTCAAATTAATCATGTGTCGAGTAACTGACCTTTACTTCAGGGACAAATTCGAAAACTCACTCCGAATATGAAAAAAAATACACCGTCGCCGCTGCCCCACCCCGAGAGTGCGAGAGAGGAGTGACGAATTTATGAAGAGCACGAAATTTTGCCATATGCCAGTTATATTTTTCTACCCACCTCTAGAAATTGTCGATGAATTATTATCTACAAGGCTTGATCAACTAGAAAAATCATTATCAAAGAGTTTAAGTTACTATTATCCACTAGCTGGAAGCTTTTCAAATGATAATCTTTCAATTGATTGCCAAGATCAAGGAATTCTATACATAGTTGCAAACGTCGATTTAATTACCCTCGATCAATTTCTTGATGAACAAGAAATTAAGAATATTGATCTTTTAAATTCTTTAGCTCCGGGGAGAGGCGAATATGATTATAATTCACTCTCCGGGGCTTTGGCACGTGTTTAAATCAATATTTTTCAATGTGGAGGGATAGGTGTAGCTGTGGAGATTCATCATACTTTATGTGATGGTTTTACAGCTTTTAATTTCGTCGATTTATGGACGAAAATTAATAAATTTGGAAAGAGCGATGCAAAGTTATTAAGGTTCGACTCCTGTTCAGTGTTTCCGGAAGCAATTGAAATACCAGCCAAAATGCACACTAGAACTCAAATTCCTTATGCTAAACTAGTTTTTAGAAGAGTTTTGTTTGATGGAGCTGGAATTGCAAGCCTAAAAGAACAAGTCGTGGCTAGAGCTCCTAACATGGACCGTCCACCATCGAAGGTAGTGTCTTTTTCCCCCATATTTTTCTACTTTTTTGGTCAAGTCGGAAAACACGTCTTTTAACTTTCGGAGTTTGTCAATTGACTCAAAATTAACGATTGGGTGTTAATTTTTACAAGCATAAATAAAATTGACGGAATAAAAACGATCTAACCACAAAATTAAATAAGGATGATGTTCTAATTTTCATATATGACATGCACATTATATTTACTTTTACCCATCGATCTTCGATTGGTAGTGACAACTGGGGCTCTAATTGTCAACTTTGAAAGAATGTGTACTCAATTGGTAGACCTCCAGAGTTCAAGGGTGCCTTTTGGATTTAAATACAATAGGGTTGGGTTTACAAAAGCCCGTGAACTCTGGAGTAGTCCAATTGAGTATCCATTCTCTCAAAGTTAGTACTTGGGCACCCAATTGTTTTTGTTTCTGAAAATCAACATAATAAAATAATATGAAATAACCTTTCTAACCTCTAGAATGAGGACAACCTTCCAATTTTCACATCTGACCATTTTCAATTTTCAATTTCAGCAACAATTGAGTACCTAATTGGTGACTTTGAAAGAATAAGTACTCAATTGGCAAACCCCCACGGAGTTCATGTGTCTTTAAGACTTAATCCTTAAATATAACATGGGGCCTTTTTTTTGTAAGTATAACTATCGTGATTAAAAACACTTCTAATCGACTAAATTACCTCTCTGTCACCGTCATGTAGAGGTTATGGTAGCATTCATGTGGAGTGGTCTCATTCGAGCTGCTCAAGCAAGACATGGGTATTTACGGCCTTCTATAATTTCTCTAGCAGTAAATTTACGAGGTAATAAAACAGGTATAGAAATACCAGAAAATGCAATTGGAAATTTGTTCATTCCTACCCCAATCAAATTCATGCCAGATGAAAACAAATTGGAATTGCACAAATTTGTGGGTTTGATTAGAGAATCCACTAGGAAAAATCTTGATTGTGCTAAAGCTAATTCTTCAAAGGAAGAAATTTCTTTAATTATCTTCAAAGTTCTCAATGAATTTCAAGAATTGTTAGCCAAAAATGAATTTGATTTAAGGCATTTTTCAAGTTTATGTAGATTCCCGCTTTATGATTTTGGATGGGAAAAACCATCTTGGGTTAGTTTATTAAAATTTAATTCCCCTTTGTTAATGATGATGGATACCAAATGTGGTACTGGAATTTAAGTTTTCTTAACCTTGGAAGAAATTGAGATGGAAAAGCTTGAAAATGAATCATTCATGGCGCCCTTCATTTCGACTGCCTAGCAGGAAGGTGCAGGGCATGGACCTGACTCATTGGTCACGAGTCAATATTCTTCTGTTAACTATAAAAAAAAATCGTTCACTGACCTTAATAAAAATCTGACAAGGGTATGAGGTCAGGTCGGGTCTAAACCCTAATTTTCCCTATTTAGCCAAGCCAACAATTTCACGTCTTTAAATAGGATACTAATAATTTTATCTTTGCATTTTTTTTGTAATCAAATATGAAAATAAAATGCATTTCTATAAATTATACTCTGAGTACCTCCATCTTGGAAGATTTGTGATCTTCAGGTCTGTCAAAAACAAAGTTCGTAGGCTCAATGTAACGCCTTCAAATAATTAATTTTATAAAAAAAAATTATGAGCAGGGACGAAGGCATAAATTTGGCTTGGGGCGAAAACTGCAACAGTATACCGAAATAATATAAAAACTGCAAAAAAAAATGATTGGGGGGAGGGGCAAATTTGATAAAATATTCCGAACTACATATAAAATTTACTATATCTAGTACTCCCTCTATTCCTCAATATAGACCATTTAGGACACTTTGAAAAAATTAAGAAATTTAAACAAACAATAATCTTTCCACCACAATTTCAATAATACATCTTCCTTCCTCCTTCTCTTTCACTTTTTCAATAAAAGATATGTTGAGGGTATAATTGGAATAAATTATTGACATATAATAAAAGACATGTAAATGACAATTAATTTGTATACATATATATCTCCTAAACGACAATTAAATGGGAATGGAGGGAATAATATATTTAGAAATCTCGAGGGGCGACTGCCACCACCTCGCCCCTATCTTCGTCCCATATTATGAGGAGAAAAATTGTCTTTCAGTATAAAAATAAATAAAAATTGTTACGAGGAGATACTGAATCGAATTATGGTGAGAGAAAAAAACGAAAAAAGAAAAAGAAAAAGAAAGAATAATGCTATGGGCCGTAAGGTTCAGTTTCAGAAGGGAACTATGGGCTTTAGTGGCTTTTATGCGCCACTGAATTTATAATTTAGAACTTGCTTTACCACTTAAATTAGTGGTGAGGGAGGACGGTCCTGTGGGTATCTGTGAGACATGAAGGTCTGCGAGACCTACTCTACAGGTGAGTCCTGTCTCAAATTATGTGAGAGAAGTGTGGGACCGTACCCAGAAGAGCCGCCCCATTCCAAACTTTCCCAGTGGTGAGGGCGACTATCCCAACATTTTTAAAGACGGCATACTTTTAGTATAATTTTTTTGTCCTCCCAAAGTGCGTATCACGACTTTGCCCTGAATGAAATGCTTATATGAAGGCAGAACCGGATATCTACTTTAATATTTGCAATGGTTTTCTTCTCTCTCTCTCTCTCTCTCTTTTTAAAACAAACATTGAACCATGCACTTTCTCCAATAATAATTAGGGTCTTTTTAATGTGTGTTCGGGGCTCGTATTAATTAGATAAAATAGACTATATGTGATGATTTAAGTATATCAAAATCTAAAACGCTATAAAAAAGAATTTTATAAGAATAGAAAACTATGTATACCGTAAGTTAAAATACTTTGAAATGAAGGGATTTGTTGCCCAAGAAGATGTTAAATATAAGCCCAAGAAACTGGCCTTTCGGACACAAATATTGGATCATTATATAAGGGATGTAAAATATTTGAATTCAATTCGCATTTATCTTAACTAATATGGAAAGGAAAAAATATACAAACAAAGATTCATGGTTTGTTGCGGCTAGTAATATTGTCAAGGCAAATTTCTTCCTACCAAGGCAATTTATCTTTAAATAGCCAAATTATTCTTTTGGTCAATATTAATTTCTCAATTAATTTATTTTTTCAATATTTTATTCCCTAATCTATTCACACTCATTCTCAAATTTTCTCTCCCTTAATCAAAAAATCAGTTCATGATCTCTCCAATATTTTCTTCCCTAATATTCTATACTAAATCTCTATTTTTCTCTCTCTTATAATTCTAGAAGTTAACAAAACAATATAAACCAAAAGAAACTCATGGTCTAAGGTTTCCTTTCATTACAACTAATAAGCAAGAAAAATATTTTAAATTGATAGTGCTTGAGTAATGCGACTTTGATTATCTTCTACTTCATTTGTGAAAAAAGAGATCAATGTATAAGTATGAGAAAACTATTAAAGTAAAAGAAGAATTTATAGTATTTGTTTGTTTGGTTTTTTTTGGTAAACTTTTAGCACTATAAAAGATAGAAGATTAGACATTGAGTGTGTATAGAGTAGGGAATAAAATATTGGAGAAATCGTGGGTTGATTGTGGAGAGAGAGAGAGAGAGAGAGAGAGAGAGAGAGAGAGAGAGAGAGAGAGAGAGAAATTACGTGTAATAGATTATGAAAGAAAATATTGGAGAGAAATTAATTGAGATACGTTAATATTGACAAAAAGGATAATATTGTCATTGGAAGGAAATTTTGTTTGACAGGAGAAAACTGCCTTGGCAATATCAATAGCCTTTTTTGCTAATATTTGAATATTATGTCATGTATCTAATTTTAATAGACCGTGTGGTCCAAAACTATATACGTAATTATAGAATGAGAAAAGAGACATTCATTTGATATTGCAGATAATTTTAGACCATAAGATCCGTATAAATGAGGCATATATCAGAATTTTTCTAACTCATACTCATCATATAATATTCTACAAAGCTACTCTTTTCAAAATTAAACATTTTCCAAATTAAAAAATATATTCTGAATTTACCCTCATACATAAATATAATAGTTTCATTATCTATTATCTATTATATTACTAGTAGAATCCACCTAACTCTCAAGTTTCACCAAGCTCCCCCATCAATCCTTGCTAATTGACCAAGAATTTTTATGTCTCTCTTAAGCAAGAAAGTGAGAGATTGGGCTTTTACTCATGTGACAATTTCGGTCTTTAGGGTTGTCTAGCACGTGATCTTCTCTCCTGTCCTACTATTTGATTTCATTATAATTTCTTTTTAAAATTACTTTTTATTATATCGAAAGGAGTGTCTAACTCTTTTTTTACTAAATAAGAAATTATCCATTAATCATAAAATTACCAAGTCCATTACAATAAAAAGATAATATGAAAATACAAGAAAAATAAAAGTTATACAATAGTTTAGACAAACATGATAAGATAAAAACCCACACTCCGGAACTGGGTAATAGCACTAATAAAAGTAATACATAATAAAATTCTTCGCAACATCTTCTCTGTAATCCTTTAACAACAGTAGCAAGAGAAGCTCAGTTTAAATATCTTTCTTAGAAATCAACAATCTACAAGACCATGGTGTATCAACAGTCTTGTGATTGTCTCGGAAATATATAGAAAACTTAGAAAGGACCCAGAACAACTCCGGGTTGAGAGAGAAACTCCAGATCTGGAAGGATCTGAAGTAGATCTTGCATCCGCGTCAGCATCTTGAATCTTGAAAAAGAATGCCTTGAGAAAACTTCATTTACGGCACAAAAAGGGGGTGAAGACACAAAAAGTGAAGGAAGGATGGCTAGATCCAACCAAGACCCGACTGAAAGTCGGAGCTTTTGGTTGGATCTAGTCATGGAAGAAGAAAAATAAAGAGAACCAAGAAGAAGAAGAAGAAGAAGAAGAGGAAATATTAGAGAGATGAAGGAGTGTCTAACTCACAACATATTATTCTGAGTTAGAAGTATTTGACAATTCCACCAAGTTTACTTAATTTTGGTAATTATATATACAATCAAACCTCTATATAATAATACTCTATATAAGAATAAACTCCTTATAATAATAAAAAATGATTGGCAACTCGGGACTAGTTATAAATAAGAATAAACTCTACATTGTAATATTCCATGTTTTTTTTAGGACCCTCCTTAAGAAATTTACCTCCATATAGTAATAAAATAACATTAAATTTTAAATATATTTATATATCTATATAACACATCCATAATTATTTAACAATTTTACATTAAACTTAAGATAATATGAAATATTTGTCTAAAATTGTCTGTGACAATGACTTAATTTTTTGGGTTAATATCGCATCCTTAAACTTGCGCGTTCGTAGTAACTCGTCATCGGCACTATCTGTTCGAATTTTGCAGTGCTTGAAGTAGTTTTCAATTGTATGTGGCTTCACATCTATAAACCATGTATAGTAGTTGCCTAAATATTGTGTAGTATCGTGTAATTGGTATTTAACTAATATAGTGTAGGAACACATGTTTTTAAAATATAAGGAACACATTTCTAAGTGTCGTATAATTTATGTTAGTTACTTTTAAAAAAATATAATTTTTATATGTAAGCCTCTATTTAAGAATAACCTCCCAATAGTAATATTTTTGTCCAGTCTCAAGAGTATTACTGTATAGAGGTTTTACTGTACTTCATCTGTCACAAATTAAATGTTTACGTTTTACTTTCATAAGAACTAAAAAGAGTGGTTGACCATAGGTAAGTTACAATAATATTTTTAAATATAATAAGACTCATATATTAGTAAGAGATTATGAAAATTTATGAGAAAAGTATAGTTATTTTAAAAATTAGATATTTATTTTGAGACAAACTAAAATAAAAAATAAATATTCAAATTATAACAGAATTAATATATTATATTCTCAACTCCACTTCTTCCTCCACCCTCCCAACTCTTTTTTCATTTTTCTTCCTTTGTGGATTTGATATATTTTTGGGTCTACTAGGAAAAGCAAATCATATTTTTGCTCCAGAAGTCAAGAAATTATTATACAATTCCCTAGCTGTAAAGCTCATGCATTAGAACCCCATTTTTTTTTCTTCAACTTTTGACATGAAGAAACATGCTATTATCTACTCTTTATGAGATTGTAGGAGAGATGTGAGATTCCATAACGAAGAATTAATAAGTAGATTTTTTCTTTCTATATACCTAAGATGAGAATATAATGAAACTTAGAAATGATAAAAAAAATTATAATCAACTGAGCTACATCTGTAAATGATTCTAATCACTTTTATATTCTAATGAGGTCTCATTTGGTTACAATGCCAATATCCACTTTAATCAATACGTACTGATATAATTTTGGATTCAATAATTATAAAATAAATAGTTATTATTAAAATAATTATTTACTTAATCTGAATACCTATTAAAAATAGTTATTCAATTGTTTAAAATATAATCTTCAATAATAATAACTATTTAATTAATCTGAATACCTATTAAAAATAGTTATTCAATTGTTTAAAATATAATCTTCAAATTAGTATATTAGTATATGTTGATAAAATAACATGTTAGCACCGAACCAACTCGAGTAAAATCTCCCCTATATGCAGGGACGAATTGCTCCTCGAGATTTTTAAAAATACTCTTTAAGTATAGTAAATTTTATATGTAGTTTGAATTATTTTATTAGTTTCGTCCCCAATATTTTATTTTTTTTTGTCATTTTTATATGTATTTCGACATATTGGTACAGTTTTCCCACCGTTAAATTCCCGACTTCGTCCCTGTGTATATGTATGGCACTGTTGTGTCTCTCCATGTAGGGTTTTTGCATTGGGTCTACGTCTACCACCATCACGTTGAGCACCTTCTATTGTCTACTTTCAACATCTTTTTCCTCTTAGAACTTAGGCCTTTGAGTAGTGGTGGAGTCAGGAATTTGTTATATGGGGGCGAATTTTTTATTGAAATTTTTTAGGGGGGGCCAAATACAACATTTATAAGAAAATATAACAAACAAAAAAATTCTCACAAAAAATTCGTCGTTTCTAAAAATGTTGGGGCGCTCCGCCACTGCCTTTGAGATATTTCTTCTCTCTTCTTTTGCTCTCTTTTGATTTTTGTTTCCTTTTTCTTTTGCAGTAGTATAGCCCCTTCTTCAAGCTAATTAGAGAAACTTTATGACCATTTTTTTAAAAAAATAAATGGATAAATTGAAAAGAAAAGAATTTAGAATTGAGTTAGAAACTTTATAACCATTTTTATGTCATGTTATCATGTGAACAAAAAGATAATAGTCATGAGAGAGAAAAAAAGCAATCAAATATCTCCTCGTGACCTAAAGCGATTGATCAACTAACAACATTTTCCTAGAGAATATGTTTTTTTATGCTAAATTCACAAACATAAGATCTCACTTTTCTTTTCTTTGTCTTTGTTCCATACAACAAATTAGTATATAGACTTTTTTAGGACACAAACCTCGTTCTTTAATCTGTCCATTAAATCCATTATAAATAGTTCTTGAAATTAATCATGTTTTTTTTTGACAAATCAATTTTTTTTTTTTTTTGGTAAGGTTTAAGATAGGCAATTCGACTTCGGTAACTTAGTTTTACCGAATTCGATTTGGTCAAAAATGGAACGAAACCGATTGAGCTATTATTGAATTCGGTATGACCGAATTTGAATTCATTTTTTAATAATTTTTTAATTTTATTATATAGTGAATATTTAAAGTAAATAGATCATAAAAATTGTCCTTTTGTCGATTTTTCGATTAGTTTTCCGTGTAAATATGGTTGGATCAAACGATGATGAATTTATTTTGAGTTTATTATTTGTTTTGATTTTTAGATTTGTCTTGGTGTTCAATTATGTTTCTTGTGAAATCGGTCAATTGGAATTCGGTAATTTTGAATTTAAATCCGAAATAAGTCATTTTTTGAGTTTTAAAAAGAATGAAAAACTCGAATTCAAATGATCAAATTAGCGAATTCGAATTCGATACTCACCTATAAAAACAAGGTTTAATAACTTATTTTCCGAGCATCATTTTGATTAAAACATCAACAATATCGTCAGTGAAATATCCCTAATGTAAACTCTTGCGTTGTTCCATAACCAATAAATCCATTGAGCCTCCCCATTTTTCTGTCTCTAAATCACATGAAAGCCAAAGTTAAAGTACTATTGGAAGAACTTCTCATGGACCACGCAACGTGCTCTCTGGGTCACTCAATCTTAGGACCGTCTCTATGAGATTGATCCCATAATTTTTTCACATGAATTGAGTGAACCCACATCTACAAGTAGATCCTACACAATTCATGTGGAGAAAATGTAGGGATCAATCCCACCATAACAGTTTCAGAATTGAATTTTCTCATACTCAATGAATGAAGAAAGCAAATATTTTTTTCCGAGACAAACGTAGCTAGCTATGAATTTTATATTTGTCGAAAATTATTTTTTCATGTCTTTTGTTTAATGAAATTTTTTACAAGTGTTAAAAATATCACAAAATGGCGAAGGGTTGGTATGTAAAAGATAAAATTAATTTAAAATAGATACTAAAATCACATTTTATATTCAATTGGATATTTATTTTTGTTTTTTTTTACCCCTTCTTCTGAAATTTACTAAAACCCTCACCACGACCTTCTTCTTCCTTCTCTTCCCACCTCGAAGTACCACCACCTCCCATCCCGTTACCCCACCCATACCCCCTTCCCAGATAAACACATAATAATAGTAATAAGTAAATCATAAAGGATTTAATTTTGTTGGGTACTACAGTGTCATTACTCCACAGAATCAAACAAGAAACAACCATGGCTTCTGGGCCCTACGGTGATTGATGATCTTTGCGGTGGTAGTTATTATTATTATTATTAGGGAGAACCTGCAATGTTGGACCTTAACAATTTTTGCTTTTCTTTTTTTAGACATAAACTTTATTTTTGTACATTCTTAGACCTAAACTATTTACAGACACTCAGAAATAAAAAAAAAAAAAAAAATTCAAAATCCGGCCAAAACTACCCGTTGCTTAAAACGAAGCCGTTTTATTAAGGGTATTTATGTCTTTTGAGAATTGTAATAATTCGACGAGAAAATATGCAATGTTGGACCTTAACAATTTTTGCTTTTCTTTTTTTAGACATAAACTTTATTTTTGTACATTCTTAGACCTAAACTATTTACGGGCAATCGTAAATAAAAAAAAAAAATTCAAAATCCGGTCAAAACTACCCGTTGCTTAAAACGAAGTCGTTTTATTAAGGGTATTTATGTCTTTTGAGCATTGTAATAATTCAACCCATTGTTTGCAATTCGGAGCAGCAAATGGGAACTCATTTTCCCCAAGCTCAAACACATCAAAATTTCCACTGCAAATTCATCCATCTCTAAGCATTCTCATCTCTTTCACAAGCTCAAACACATCAAAATCATGTGTGGAGGATGAGCAATTTAGAAACCCTTTATGAGACTGTGTAAACTGTGATGGGGATTCGAAAGGGAAGAAGAAGCTTCATTTTGAGCCTTTGTCTCATCAATTGAAGAAAAGGCTAGAAAAGACTAGATTGGGATTGGTTTTTAGTTATCTGGTCTTTTAATAATCCCTTTAGAAAAATGGAGAAAGAGGGTGGTTCTTGGATTAGGAGGACTAATTTTTCTCATAATGTTTGTCATAGATTAGATGCATCAAGATTGACCTTAATTCCTTTAGCTGTTCATCAGAGAGACCGAATTGCATGTGCCAAATCTAGGCCTGTTATTGCAAATCCTATGAATCCAAAATAAGATCCAGTTGTTGTTACTACATTACAGAGGAATCCTACTACAAACAAGCAAAAGGCTGTGGCAGTGGTGGTGGCGGTGGAGCTGCGGAGGAACCGACTGGTGGAATGATGATGTTCTGCTAGAGGAGGAGGATGGTGGTGTTTAGCCGAAGACAGAAGAAAGGAAAATGGGTCGGGTCGGGTTTGCAAATCGGGTTGGTTTTATTTATTTATTTATATTTGTAATTTGACTATTGTGCCCTCAGTCAAACGATGTCGTTTTACTCAACGACCACATTTTGGTCGGATTTTGATTTTTTTTCCATTTATGAGTGCCCGTAAATAGTTTAGGTCTAATATTGTACCAAAAAAAGTTAATGTCTAAAACAAGAAAAGCAAAAATTGTTAAGGTCCAACATTGCATATTCACCCACATATTTGTAATTTGACTATTGTGCCCTCAGTCAAACTACGTCGTTTTACTCAACGGCCACATTTTAGCCGGAATTTGAATTTTTTTTCATTTCTGAGTGCTCGTAAATAGTTTAGGTCTAAGAATGTACAAAAATAAAGTTTATGTCTAAAAAAAGAAAAGCAAAAATTGTTAAGGTCCAACATTGCAGGTTCTCCCTTATTATTATTAAGAAATGAAGAGGGTGGCGGCTTGAGGTTGGAAGGAAAAGCAAAAGGTGGCGGTGGTGAAGGTTTTTGTAAATTTCGGAATTTGGTCAAGTATTAAAAAAATAAAATTAGTTACCTAATTAAATATAAAAAAATGTGATTTTATAATTTATTTTAAATTAATTTGATTTCTTACTTATTTTGCCTTTCAATTCTGCCTTAGCACTATCATATTTTGCCGTCTTATAGAATTTTTAGCACTTGTAAAATATTTCATGATAAAAAATGTACAGAATTAATCTGTGACAAATATATCACTCCTAATTAATTTTATATTAGAAAAATATATCTGTTCACGAAAAACGTTGTAATCTCAATTTGAGAATTGAATCGTGACACTTTATTTTACATTTGAAATGCTTGAGATTATATGAATTACACTATTAGATATGTATCCTTCGTGGGAATCGGGTAGCCCATGTGGTAAGGCTACCCAAACACGGGTCAAAGGTCCCGTGTTCGATTCCCATATCTTCCCAAGTGGGGCAAATAATTTCTCCTCCTTATGAGGCTAAATTCCCTCCCTGGGCTTGAGGCATGCTACAATCTCCCTATCTATGGTACTCTCCGCTCTCTCCCCCTCGGGGGCAATCGCCCAACGGACGTCAAAAAAAAAAAAATATATGTATCCTTCCTTGCTATTAATAGGTTTTCTCGTTTGGTGAAATTTACTGATACAATAATAATAATAATGAATAGTAACTGAGTAGGTTTTGGTGATGATATATACCTTATATCACTAGTCATTTTTCTACCATAATCAATGATTACTTTTTTTTTTTTTTGAAGCCCGATTGGACGGTTGTCCCATGTAAGGGAGAGAGGTGCCTCATAAGAGGAGGATGATAGCCCTAGAAAGAGAGATTTAAGCTTGCACAATATAAAGGGAAGGTATCAAGGTCGTGAATAGATCTTTGCTGGTTAAGGACATTGTGATTAATCAATCATTACTTTAGAAAAGGCTTTCTTATAATGAGAGTTTATTTATTTTATTTTTTTGAACGCCCGAGGGCGGAACCCCATGAACGGGGAGAGAACAACCCCATGAGCGGGGAGAGATCAACCCTAGAAGGGAGCCAACTTGTTAAAGCATACCGCACACTGGCGGAGGGTATCGAACCCGGGACCTCTCGGTCCCTGGCCAAGCACTTGCCCACTGGGCCACAACACTTGATGATATAATGAGAGTTTAGATACAATAAAAATAAGTGATGATTGAACGCCATGGCCATGACAAGTATTAGTCAGATTAAGGGCAATTTTCATGAGGAAGTTGAGAATAATTCTGTTGTGTACCTGAGCTATATATGAGGTTATAGAGTAATTGGTCCACATTGAGTCACATCACTCTTTTGATTAAAAAGATAAAAACACTCTCCCTTTTGGTGAAAGTAAAGAGGATTTTTTTTTTTTTTTTTTTAAATCAAAAGAAGTGATGTGGCTCAATATGCATCAAGTGATCTATAACTCTACATATAACTCAGATACACAATAGAATTTTTCGAAAGTTGAAGGGACCATCTTGTGTGAAGCATACATCATTATTTACCCCCCTCCTCCCCCCAAAAAAAGAGAGGAAATTGAACAATTGTTTTGTAGTTGGGCAGATTGAGGCTTGTCTCCAAATGACTTTGCTTTGTCACCAATTATATTTTGATTTAGTGACTAACCAAACGAAGACAATTTTGTTCTATTAAGATGTTGACAAATTAACAATAAACCGCAGCTCAAGTCATAAGACGTTTTCTTTTTAACTAGTAAGTTGAAAATTCGAGTCACTCTAACTGTATATCCTACCAAGAAAAAATAAAATGTGGACAAACCCTATAAATCCAGTCAAACATCAATTTGACCATTGTTAACATCCCAACTTCTGCCAGAATATGAAAGATGTTCTTGCCCACGACTTTAAGGTCATCGGTTCGATACTCTCCGCCTATGTGCGGCAAACTTTAATCTCCCTTTTTAGGGCTATCTTCTCCTCGTTTGAGGCAGTTCTCTCTCCCTTATATGGGGCAACCGCCCAATTGGGCTTCAACTTCTGCCAGAATTAATCCCATCCTATTGAATAAAATATTATAAACATAAATTTCTCAAGAGATCCATGGCCTTACTTTTTTTATTATGAAATTGTGTTAGATTAATTCGTTCTAAATCACGAATTAAACACTTAATCATAAGTTATTATTGCCGCCTCCAACATTTTGATACCTTGTACTAAATTTTCGCTACATGTCCTGAAAATCTAATATTAAGGTACAAGGTAGTATTAAACTATCTTGAAACACCATTATTATGAAACGGAATGAATATTTTTATAATAAATACTGCATTATGTTAATAATATAAGTCATTTTGGAAAAAAAATTAAGGAAGCAACAAACAAGATACTTTGTTAGTCAAAATATCTATATTACTCTCTCAAATAGAATTAATGTTATACCAGTCCTATTTAAGAGAGTAATTTAACTAAAAAATACTATACTTTTATATATATTTTTAAATTTTCGCAACATTTATTAAACGACTTATATTACTCTCTCCGTCCCAAATTATCTGTCCACATTTCCTTTTTAATCTGTCCCAAATTATTTGTCCACTTTCTAAATAAAGGGTTCATTAATGGTGATTTTTCCAATACTACCCCTTACATTAAATGTTGGAGAGAGAAGAATATAAAGAGAATAGAAGATAGAATTAAATTATGACTAACATTAAATAGGGTCATGTTTGACATTTTACCATATTCCACTATAAAATTTGATGAAATCTTAATCTTCGTGCAAAACACAAAGTGGACAGATAATTTGGGACGGAGGGAGTATGGTTTTGAGAGAGTATTAATTAATGGGCCCTCAAGCACATTCTAATTTTGTGAACTTGCAGACATAAGAAATAGGAAATTGATCTCATGTTGAACATAAACATGAAAATGTCCGTGCATACTCAGTGGTCCGGTGGAGTGGTGGCGCCGGGGGGGGTAAGGGTTGTCCGGCCATGTGGAGTGATTAATTTCATTAGTTCCACATATGTATTTGAGGCCAGGAAACATATTCTTGGTCCCTCCATTTCCAGCCAAATTGAGTTTTCTCCAAGGCCCCAACAAATAAGATCAATTAATTAGTCTTACAGTTCTATAATAATAATAATAATAATAATAATAATAATAATAATAATAATAATAATAAATATTTACATATTCTATCAAAATAATTATTATGGCGAAATACAAAGACGGTTAAAAAGCACTTCAAGAGGGACTTCAAGAGGGGAGAAGAGTTAGACTAATGACAAGTCTTTTTAATATGGTATCATAACTACTTAATCAGTCTATATGGTACTACTTAAATTTGGACCACCCCCACCCTCACCCTCTCCCACACTCCACCCCCACCTCACCCTCAACTCATGGACATCTTTAAAGCCAATAAAAGTTTGAAAATGAAACAACAATCCTTCGTCATTGCCCTTTGCACTTTCCTCAAGCTTTGCTGCCCTTCCTCTTCCACGTATTACATATATGCAAACCTTCATACAGGGACGGGCGGGGTGGCAGTCGTTCCTGAGATTTCTAAAAATATTATTAGATATAATAAATTTTATATATATAGTTCGGAATATTTTATCAAGTTTCGCTCTCAATTTTTTTTATGCAGCTTTTTATATGTAGTCAGATATCTGTCATAGCTTTTTCGCCCCCGAACGGATAATCCCTGGCTTCATCCCTGCCTTCATATATCAAAATTAGCGTAATTAACAAGTATTTCTAACTCGAAATAATAGTGTTGAGTTCAATACTGCCAATAAAAACAAAACAAATAACTAAGTTATAAGCACTTCCTGGTTCCTCCTTCCCACAATATAATAACTTTTAACTACTTTCTTCCTTATTAAAATATTTTTTCTTTTACAAAATTTAAGGATTATTTGTCTTAAATACCTTGTACTTATAAATGTAATTAATGAAATTAGTGAAGGATATTAAAAGATATATTCCTTATTTTCTTTTCATTTATCTAGACCAAAAAATCGAGACGTCTTATATTATAAAACAAAATATTTTCTAATTTCAATAGGTAATGTAGAGTAAAGAGAATTATTTGGGTTAGTACACACTAGAAACAAATACTCCATTTCCCTAAGAAAATATTGTAAAAGTCGAACGTCTGATCACAAAATCAAAGAAATAATTATGATTGTAATTTCGAAATTTGAGAAAAAAAATTAAAAGTAACAATAATAATATCATACATTGAGATTTTATGCAAATGTTTGAATTTGGTATGCACATCAAAATTCAAAATATAATGCAAGAGTATAAAATACCAAACTTATTTTTACCTCATCAGAGGAGGGAAGCCATGTAGGGCGGAAATTATATAGAGACAGAGGAGGAGAAAAAAAAAATTAAAAGTAACAATAATAATATCATACATTGAGATTTTATGCAAATGTTTGAATTTGGTATGCACATCAAAATTCAAAATATAATGCAAGAGTATAAAACACCAAACTTATTTTTACCTCACCAGAGGAGGGAGCCCATGTAGGGCGGAAATTATATAGAGACAAAGGAGGAAGATTAGAACACCCATTTAGGGGAATATAAGTGTCTCACACAAGAGAAAACCCAAGAAAAGAAAATTAAAGTATGCCTCTTGCGTGAGGAGGGTATCGAACTCACGACCGTGAAGTCGTGGGCAGACCATAGTCTCATTGGGCTATGAACCTTGTGATAAATACCAAACTTATTAATTAAACTATTATCTTATAGAATTATGTTGTTCATGTATTTTTTTTGTCTGAACTAAGTGTCCATCACCGATAACAATTGCTAATCTTCTCTTTGCGAGAGTTATTTGAAAAGATAAATGACTGATTAGTAAAATGTTCTTCAATTCTCATAATTAATGGACGAGGCGGTTTACTACCACGCCACACCTAAGGGTTACGATACAATTATATGAAGGCTTGGCGTTCCTTGACGAATAGGGAAATCCAATTCTGCAGCTTAGATTTAAAATTTTAATATATTATTTAAAGCATTTTATAATTTGGTAGTTACTACTTAGTACATAAATATTATTTCTACCTAATACGTTTTCTATTATAAATATTTGGTCAAGCCTTTGAATAGGGCCGGCTTTAGCATAGTGCAAATAGGTTTATTGCACAGGGCCCCACTTTTTAAAAAATTTTTTTTTTTTTTTTTGCAAATGATACAAATAGTCAAACAGACCAGAAAATTATTGGTAAGGATACAAACAGATACAAAAAAAATTGCAAATTCTTGATTTCTTTGAATTGTTTTACTTTCGCTAACAAAACTTTCAATGAATAGTCTATATAACTGATTTTTATATTTTATATGATTACTTTACTTTTATTGTTATTAAAAGGGGCCTCATTTTATATTTAGCACAGGGCCCCTATTATTTGTGAGACGGCCCTGCCTTTGAAGAAAGGTATATAAAATTTGTTAAGTGATTATAGTTTAATTAGTTGGTCACATTAGTAATTCTTAAAATTTCTTCAGATTAAGATCGTAAGTTTAAAATAATTTATAAGTAATTAATATTGTTACTTTGCAAAATTATTACTACATCACATCGACTTATTGAATATCTCAGTCACACAGAATAAAATTGAATCACCTCATCTCTTGATTATGCCCTTTGTCTAAGAAACTTTCTATATATGAGAATTTAGTGAGTCTGACACAGCGATCGATCTACGTCATTATCAAAACATTCAACGGCTTTCTGTTATGCATAGTTAAAGCCCCAAACTGCGTCCCGGCTCCCAGTCCGGCTCCTATGCGGAACAGGTAAAATTCCGTACGTGTGGGACGCAATGTGAGCCATTGGTTCTTGTACTTTTGATCCTACGGCTGTGATAAAAGCAGGGGTATTATAGGATATATTTGTTTGGCTGTCCATTTAGGCGAGAAATATGAAATTTGAATCCCTTTTTCTCTCTCTTTTCCTTTTAATTGGTTGAAGATAATTTCATATCCCTAAAATCTCTCCATTTTTCCTCTCTTCCCTTATCTCACTGGTTCATCATCTTTCTTCCTCCCTTTCGTCTTTTTGTTAAAGAACATATATATTCAATAGAAAATTATAAAGTAACGATGGAAGAATATGCAAATAGCGTGGAAAAGATTAAGAGATTTTCTCTTGTAAAGCGAAAATATCCAAGCAAATAGTTGTTCTTTGTGATGAATCAGAAAATTGTGAGTTTTTTATTTTGTTTTATAAATAACATTGTTATTTCTGTTGTTTCTCATGTTATTTATTCCTAATATTTGGATTTTATCATGAAACAGAGTTGGAGGGATTCAAAGATAAGTACTTCCTACCTAGACGAAGAAAACTTTCATCTCAGACTTTGAGCATTAGATATTTTAAATATGTAGTTTGTTGGTGTTGAACACCTTAAGCATTAGACTAGTTATTTTTTTGGGTTTAGTTCAGTTGTTCTATGATATTGAACACTTGTTTTTTTAGTGTGAACACCTGTTTTTGGAGTGTGAACACGTATTTTTTGAGTATGAACATCTGTTCATTGAGTGTGAACACCTGTTTTTTAGTTTGTTTTAAGAATGAAAGGGAAGGCTAAGTTATGGACAAGTTTTGATAAGTGTTTCATGTCAAATAATTGTTAATCTTTTACTTTTCTGGTGTTTTTTTTTTCCTTTTAATGAACACATGTTCTCTTAACAAGAAGACATTTGTCTTACGAATAACATATGTTCTGTTAACAAGAACACATGTTCTCTTGCCAAGAACACGTGTTTTTGTCTACTGAACACATGTTTTCTTACCAAAAACAAGTGTTTTTGTCTACTGAACACATATTTTTTACAGGCAATGTTTTAGAATTACCAACTTGTCTTTTATTTTCCTCAAAACACTACACAATGTAAAACTGTTGTATTAATATTAATGTGAACATATGTTCTTTAATATTGAACACTAATTTAGTAATTGTGAACACCTCTTTATTGAGTGTAAACAACATGTTCTGTTAACAAGTTACGAAGAACACATGTTCTCTTACCAAGAACACATATTTTTGTCAACTGAACACATGTTCTCTTACCAAAAACACGTGTTTTTGTCTATTGAACACATTTTTTTTATTGAAAACTCATTTAAGTAGCATTTCAATCCACAAGTTGCGAAGAACACATGTTTTCTTACCAAGAACACATGTTCTGTTAACAAGAACACGTGTTCTCTTACCAAGAACACATGTTTTTGTCTACTGAACACATATTTTTTATTGAAAACTCATTTAAGTAGCATTTCAATCCAAAAGTTACGAAGAACACACGTTCTGTTAACAAGAACACGTGTTCACAAGAAATCCATTCCAGAAGCACCAAAATGCTTTCTTTGAAATAAAACCCAACAAGTTCTATCTTCATTTTATTATTTAATTTTTCTTCCTAATATCCCAAAAAGATTCAATAGACCAAGTATAAACCCATAAAAAACTCTTTAAAATCTGGCTTGTTCCATACAAAAACCAAATAAATCTGAAACAAATCATAAATCGAACAATATAAATCATCTGAAACAGCATAAATCGAACAACAGCAAAAAAATCCAAGTTTTTCACTCTTTTTTTTCTTTCCATTCTGCTTAAATTTTAAATAGCTAAAAGAGACCCAAAAAAATTAATGAGAACTCTTGATTAAGAAGAAATTTTGGAGAATGAACAGCAGCAAAAAATCAAAGCTTTTCACTCTTGAGCAAGAAGAAGAAGAAGAAGATGAGACATTTGTTCTTATTTCTTGGGGACGCCGAACTGATGTGACGGTTCGGTGTCCCCTTTTTCTTTTTCTTTTTCTTTTTCTTTTTCATTTGTGAATTTACGTTTGTGCCCTTTTTAATCATCTTTAAAATCCAGCCGCCGATTCAAAAAAAAATTGAATCAACAGCCGAAACTGTGGCCCGCACGTACGAAATTTTGCCTGTTCCGCACAGGAGCCGGACTGCCCAAATTGTGCTTAGTCTAGAGGGCAAATTGGTGGATTTTGTCCCTAAACAATTTCGAGTTTTGATATAAGGTTTCTAAACATTGTTTTTTAATTATTTTATCTTTAAACAATTTGTGTTTGGTACATAAGGTCCTTCCGTCCAAAATATTGTTAGTCAACTGTGAATTTCAAATTTTGATCGGGTCAAACCAAGAAGTTAAAGGGCATTTTTGATAGATTGTAAATATAATACCTTACCTTACCCCACCCCAACCCCCTCTCTCTACGCAAACACCCAGCCCCTCCACCTGACTCCTTCCTCTCTCCCATTCCTCCATAAACTGAATCTGCACTTGTAGATAAATAATTTGGTTGATTGCTAATTTCGGATTGAGAGAGATGAGGTGGGGTGGGGTGGCGGTGTGGTGAAGCTGAAGTGGAGGTGGGGGTGGTGGGGATCAAGGAGGGGGTGGTGCGGCTGAAGTGGAGGTGGCGGGTGGGGATCAAGGAAGGGGTGGGGGTGGGGATCAAGGTTGAAGAAAAAGATAATTTTAATGTAATGTACATAAATGCCCCTAAAACTATTAGAGTTGACTCAATTTATTTTCTCAATTTTAGTTGACCCGTCACTCTTTGGACGGAATGACCTTATATATCAAACACAAATTGTTTCAGAATAAAATAATTAAAAAAATAATGTTTAGGGACCTTATATCAATCTCGAAATTATTTAGGGACAAAATCCACCAATTTGCCTAGTCTAAAGCAGCGAATTAATTGCCATTTGGGTCATCAACATAGTTTCAAACCGCCAGTTTCATCACTTTCGATTTTTTTTAACTTTTTGGGTCACCAACATATTTACTAAAACCGCCAAAAATCATCCTTCCGTCTAATTTTTTTACAAAAACCGTCGAAAAATGGATGACTTTTCATGAACGAGTGCTTCATCTTCTTCATTGTTAAAGAGCGAAATTGGAAAAAGCCAAAAAACAAGAACACCATCTTCGAAAAATCAAGAAACACCATCTTCAAAAATCAAGAACACCACCCCACCTCCGGCTCCACCACCACCACATCCGGCTCCACCACCACCGCCGCCGCCGCCAACCTTCCCCATCACAAATTCAAGAACACTAAGCCATCTTCAAAAAAATTTCTGCCAGAAAATATGCCTAGAAACCGAAATTTTTCAAAAAAAAAGCTCAATCACTACTGGACCATTTCACCAAAATCAAATCATATACTGACTTGTTCACAATTAAAAGACGAAGTCTATTGGTAAAGTTTGAGACTTCAAACTCATCACGAATCATCCAGAAATCGCAAAAGAGTAATGAAAAAAAAAATTCTGCCTGAAAAATTGCCAGAAACCGAAATTTTTCAAAAAAAAAGCCCAATCACTACGGACCATTTCACCAAAATCAAATCATATACACTTGTTCACAATTAAAATACGAAGCTATTGGTAAAGTTTGAGCTTCAAACTCATCACGAATCATCCAGAAATCGCAAAAGAGTAATGAAAAAAAAATTTCTGCCTGAAAAATTGCCAGAAACCGAAATTTTTCAAAAAAAAAGCCCAATCACTACGGACCATTTCACCAAAATCAAATCATATACACTTGTTCACAATTAAAAGACGAAGCTATTGGTAAAGTTTGAGCTTCAAACTCATCACGAATCATCCAGAAATCGCAAAAGAGTAATGAAAAAAAAAAATTCTGCCTGAAAAATTGCCCAGAAACCGAAATTTTTCAAAAAAAAAGCCCAATCACTACGGACCATTTCACCAAAATCAAATCATATACACTTGTTCACAATTAAAAAACGAAGCTATTTGTAAAGTTTGAGCTTCAAACTCATCACGAATCATCCAGAAATCGCAATAGAGTAACGAAAATTTTCTGGCAGAAATTTTTTTTCATTACTCTTTTTGCGATTTCTGGATGATTCGTGATGAGTTTGAAGCTCAAACTTTACCAATAGCTTCGTCTTTTAATTGTGAACAAGTGTATATGATTTGATTTTGGTGAAATAGTCCGTAGTGATTGGGCTTTTTTTTTGAAAAATTTCGGTTTCTGGCAATTTTTCAGGCAGAATTTTTTTTTTCATTACTCTTTTGCGATTTCTGGATGATTCGTGATGAGTTTGAAGCTCAAACTTTACCAATAGCTTCGTCTTTTAATTGTGAACAAGTGTATATGATTTGATTTTGGTGAAATGGTCCGTAGTGATTGGGCTTTTTTTTTGAAAAATTTCGGTTTCTAGGCATATTTTCTGGCAGAATTTTTTTTGAAGATGGCTTAGTGTTCTTGAATTTGTGATGGGGAAGGTTGGCGGCGGCGGCGGTGGTGGTGGAGCCGGATGTGGTGGTGGTGGAGCCGGAGGTGGGGTGGTATTCTTGATTTTTGAAGATGGTGTTCTTGTTTTTTGGTTTTTCCAATTTTACCCTTTAACAATGAAGAAGATGAAGCACTGTTCATAGAAAGTCATCCATTTTTGACGGTTTTTGTAAAAAAATTAGACGGAAGGATGATTTTGGCGGTTTGTAAATATGTTGGTGACCCAAAAAGTTAAAAAAAATCGAAAGTGATGAAACTGGCGGTTTGAAACTATGTTGATGACCCAAATGGCAATTAATTCCTAAAGCAGCAATTTTTTTCACTCTTTTTTTTTCCTAGTATGAAAAGGTGATAACTAATTTCTTAATCTATAACAATAAGTTTTCAGTTCTATTCTCATCCCATAAATAAAATTAAAAGTGCGATAGGATAGAGTTTGAAATTTTTGCTAAACATTTCATAAAAGTTAGATTATTTGACAAGGGAGATATATGTTTGGAAAACTTAAATTTGAGATACAAACTATATTCAAATGCACCTTAGAAGGGAGAGAAAAAAAATGGCACAATCATTAAATTATCAGTCGTCTTTCCACTAGCATGCTTAGAAAAATTAGTTCCTCCTTTATTTTTTTTTTGATGTTTTATGAGTAATTTAGGAGTCGAGACATACAAATTTCAAGTGATTTAAATAAGTTGTTAATTCAATTAATAGAAATGTAGAATCAAAGGCCAACCCATTTGATGAGGCGATAACCTACCGGAGTTACTATCTGGATTTGAATCCCATTTCTCATGCTGTTTCAATCATTTTGGAGACTCTATATTAAATTTTGGGAAATTCGCCTGTTTAGTCCCCCAGGAATTTTCGTTCAGCCTGTAAAGTCCCCAATGTTTAATTTCAGCCTGTAAAGTCCCCCAGGAATTTTCGTTCAGCTTGTAAAGTCCCCCAGGAAAATTCCTGGGGAACCTCTATATGTAACCTGTAAATAACAGGAATTTTCGTTCAGCTTGTAAAGTCCCCCAGGAAAATTCCTAGGGAACCTCTATATGTAACCTGTAAATAAATAAGGGACTTTACAGGCTGAACGAAAATTCCTGGGGGACTTTACAGGCTGAAATTAAACATTGGGGACTTTACAGGCTAAACGAAAATTCTGGGGGGACTAAATAGGCTGATTTCTCTTAAATTTTAAAATGAAACTTTAAATAACCGAAAAAAAAAAGTAACTTTCATGTAAATATAACAAAAAAAGTTAATTATATTTGTATCGTAATTTTTGTTTCCAAAATGTACTAAAAAAATTAAAACTTAATTTTAAAAATATAAATAATTTTTTTTTCATTCTTCACTAAGATACGAACAAACACGCAAATATATATAACATAAAATTGGAATCCCCTGAATTTTAAATCTATCTAGCGTCTCGAACACTCTCTTAGCCGACTTGACATCCCTCGTCTCCAATATAAAAAATAAAATAAAATAATAATAGAAACGTTGTTTACTAATAAATATCTAAAGAGGTCTTAATTTGTTGGATCCACTATCTTCTTTTTTAATAGAATTTTCTACAAAAAAAACTAAGGAAAAAGAACAAAATGAAATCTTGATAGTTGGCACTTGCTTTTGAAGTATATACTCCATTGAATATATCAATTCTTGAATATATATTTTTCTATAGATGCTTTTTACCAAAAAGACAATATTAGAAAAGTAAGAACAAAACATTTGGTAGCATCCTTCCAAAAAAGAAAAAAGAAATATTTTTTTGTTGCATTACCATAAAACACACCAACCCTACCGACGAAACGAAAATGTGTGACAATAATGGGTACATAAATAAAATTTGTGGAAAAGTTTCACATTTCAAGAAAAAAGGTTTGGAAAAATTTCATTTCAAGAAAAAGGTTCAAATAAATATGTCTAATTTAGTTGGTATCACTTTCGATCCTTTAGAGCTTATTCCAGAAAATTATGCGTTCGATTCAATTATAGAATAATTTAATATTGTGTTTAGCGATATTACTCCAAATATAGATCTTTTTAGTATCTTCATCTATTACTCCAAATATACGTCAGTTTTCAACTTTAATGTGGTTTTTCTAATATTGTCTTTACTATAAAGAGAAATGAGAGGGATTGGTGCTTGAAAATAAATTCAATTAATTAAGGATATAATAGTAAAAATATTTATTATCTACCACTTCTATGCTATAAACTATCCAGAAAGAAACAGTGTATTTCATTTTAAATAATTGGGTTGAGAGGAATTTATCATAGACCTCACCACGTCGTTTTCTCGATAATATTTTTTTCAAATAATCCACCGATGGTCATAGTTGACCGTTGGAGATAATCAGCCTCTTCTCCTTTTTAATCCGTGGTTTCCAATGCATCTCTTCTTTGGCATATGCTACAAAGCTCTAGTAAACATAAAATGACGGTTTTGACCTTCTTCCTACTAACCATCCATTTCATATGGTTTTTCCTAATAGGTTTCCATCAACAATATTTAATACTTTTTTTTTGTACAATTTTGATTTTAAAAAAGGTATACCGAAACATATTCTCTGTTCGAGTACTTCGGTGACTTTTCGGCGACTCTTCCAAAAAGGTACGTTCTATTCTCAGAATTCGAACATACAATCTCTAATTAAAATGATCAACCTCACATCCGACTGATTCAACCAAATGTTTTTTTTTTTTACTTCAATTTTGATAGAGCTAAATGTTACAAATAGCATTGCAAATTTAATATTTCAGATTTGATTTCATAACTCTTCTTAAAGACAATTCAAAATTTGCAAAACTCTGAATAAAATTTTAAAACTCAAACTCTATTTAATACCAATCGATACCCTTAAAAAGATCTTTGCACAAGCGAGTCACATAAGTTGAAATACACATACTTCTACAAGAGATGGTAGCCACTCAAGTAAGGCTAGCGATATTGCCAAGACAATTATCTTCCTTCCAAGACAATTTTAACTCAAATGACGTATATATCTTCCTTAATCAATTAACTCCTTTTCTATCAATTAAATATATTCTCTTTCCAATATTTCGCTCTCTTTCCAGCTTCTCTTTTTCTATATCCTCTCTTCTTATCTAATTTATTACTCTTCTCCCTATCCCACGACCCCCCTCCCCAACTGAATTGTTGCCCCTCTTTTGTCTTCCCGTTCCTTTAAAAATTCATAAGAAAGACAAGAGTATTTTTAATACTTGTCATCTCCAACAGAGAAGATTTATTACTCATCCAAATTTATTTTTTTGCTAAATCAATTCTAAATCCTTCAAAATTTAAAGCTTATGACTTATTGAAATCTATTTTGATCACAAATTCGCATGGTAATACAAAATAATGGAGCTCTTAATTGTAACAATAAGCAAGAGAAATAAGCATATGAAGGTTGCAAGGGGCATTCAATGGTAGAGATATGAGAGTAAATGAGATGGTGGGTAGGGTGTTGGGGGAAGGGTATTGGAGACGACGAACTGTTTAGGAAGATGAGGGAGAAAAGAAAAAAAAAGAAAGAAGATCATTGTTTCTAAGAGATAATTGAGGAAAAGAGAGAAAATTTGAAAATATAATATATTTAATTGATAGAAAAAAAAAGATTGGAAAGAGAATATATTTAATTGATAGAAATGAGTTAATTGATTGAGGGGATATATATATCATTTGCTTTGGCAGGAGGATAATTTCCTTGGTAATATCGCTAGCCCTCAAGTAATATCTTGGTGATCGAATACTTAACTTGTAGTTTAAGATATTAGAGATTATAATATTTCTTGTTTTCTTTGGATGGAAAATGAACCAAAAAAGGTAGGATTTAGTTAATCAAGGTTGATAATATGGGGACATTTGAGCTCCTTCAAGTACAAACATAACAGCTGCAAAATTTCGACATGACAAGGTTGATGGACCATTAATTTGTAGAAGGATAAAGACGCTATTGATTTCTCTTGGAAATGAGGGCCCTTAAGTTCAATTTTTATTGTTGGAGACTATTAGTCCTAAATTATTTGCAATATTTTATTTTTTGAGACATCATAAATTGTTTGTTACGTTTAAGAAATTAATGCATATTTATTATTATTTTTCTAGTCATACCCCTAATTTACTCAACTAACTCTTAATAAAAACTTTTTATCATTTAATTGAGAGGTATTCAAAACTTTTTCACTATATTAATTGCTTCTAAATTATTTTCTTAGTTTTGGTGAAAACTCCAAATGTGGCACACAATTTGGGATAGATGTAGTACTAAATATTCATTCTATATTTATACGAACCAAAATACATCCTAGCAATAGAAGTACAAAATATAACATTTAATATATATTTAAGAATATAGTTGTATAAATAATAATCTTGCGGTGAAATAGTTGACTCGTATCAGGAGATGAGGTGTTGAACCTTGAAAAAAAACTACTTAATGTATCATTTAATATAACTTATATACTATTGTATGAAAGCAACTTGGAATCCTATGCTAAGTTTGTTTTCATCAATTAATTTTTCTTCCCTTTCCCCAAATTGGCTAAAAACTTCCCTAGAACCAACCTAACTTTTTTTTTTTGCTAAAAACCAACCTAACTTACAATGTTAGTTATCAAATACCCCATCATCATTGTCCTTTATTACTTTTTCTTTTTTATATACATTATAAAACGTATATGTTATTTGATCTCATAATCTATTATATGATCGCTCTAAATTAATTCAATTATCATATTGTTACGAGTATATGATAATAGTTGGAATCTTAGAATTTAATGAAATACAAAAAAAAAAAAAAAAATTGTTAGATTGTTTGAAAGTAGTACTTTCTCATTGAAGGGCATTATCGTCAAGTTGTTGGTAAATTTATTGTGTTAAAGAGAATGGAGTCCAAGAAAATAAGGGAGAGAACTCAAGGTCAAATTTTCCTTACAAAGTAGTACAGTAGAAGTTTTTTTTGTAGAAGTTGTGAAAGGTTTTTTTTTTTCTTTTTTACAGTCTGATTGGACGGTTGCTCCATATAGAGGAGAGATAACTACCTCAGACGAGGAGTAGATAGCCCTAGGAAGGGAGATTAAAGCTTGCCGCACACAGGCAGAGGGTATCGAACCCACGACCTGAAGGTCGTGGGCAGACGCTTGCCCCATTGGGTTAGGACACCTTTGATGAAGTTGTGAAAGTTTACTCCCTAGTCTCTTGATTTCTAAACAAACTTAAACATAAGCATTAGATTATTATCTTAACGACATGTAGTAGACTAGTAGTAGAAGTTACTTCATCGTCACATCTCTTAATTATTATTTTTATTTCAAAAATAAAGTATAGCCTAGCATTTTTTAGAAATAAAAGAAGAGGGACAGTATTGTCAATTGAACATAAACCCCCCTGTCACTGTTCCCTGAGATAAAAAAAAACTACAATTAAATACTATATTTTACGCCCGAAGGCGATTGCCCCGAAGGAGAAGAGCGGAGAGTACCCTAGATAGGGAGATTGTAGCATGCCCCATGCCTGGGGAGGGAAATTAGCCTCACAAGGAGGAGAATTTATTTGCCCCACAAAGGGAGATACGGGAATCGATCACGGGACCTCCGTCCCGTGGCCGGGTAGCCTTACCACTTGGGCTACCCGATTCCTGTAATTAAATACTATATTTAATCATAGATTTTCACCTAATACAAATCTGATCACAGATCTTAGTTTAACCCAAGGAAGCTTCCTCCCAATTTTTTATTTTTCCTTTGCACTTTTTCCTACTCCATAAGAAAAAAAAAAAAAACTATTATTATTTAAAAAAAAAAAAAAGATCATTGATTACTGTTACAATGAGAGTCAGTAGTGCAGTTGGTTAACGTTCACTTCTTTGCATAATTCTTCTATGACATGTTAAAGATAATGTCTAGAGTTTTATTATTCAGGATGCACCTGAAGTGTATCATACTTCACAAAGTGGTTTAGTGTATTTTTACTTCAACGACTTATCTTGTAAAATTCTAATCAGATTAATTGGATCAAATGCTACGCTGGTCACAAAAGGGTTAAATTTAAAAATATCACGAAATCCATTCTCATTATCTATTAGGTATTAATTCCTTCCATTTTATCAGTTGAGTACTAATTTTTTAAATTTTATCAATTTGGGTTGAATTTTTTCAAAGAAACGTTTTTTATTAACCAAAATACCCTCAACTAAAACTCCTAATTTATCAAATTCCTAGATTTTCTTCATCATCTTCTTTAATCAGTCTCCCTTCCTTCCTTAATTGAGTTCTTCCTAGAATTTCGCTTTGGCTTTTTTTCATTATCTGTGAATTGATGATGATGATGATGATGATGATAATAATAATGCTGATATTAATAATTTCTTGATTTTTCCAAAAATGGAGACATAATAAGTTTTGAAGAAATATTTTCATTGATTTAATTAATTAAAATATTTTTTATAATTAATATTTTTATTTTTTGAATCATTATTAATTTTTTTGCCTGAATCGTAATATAATTTAGTTTATAACTGACAACGTGATTACTACAAAATGAGAAAAGAGATTGTTGAAATGTGAAGTCCCACATCTAGTGTCTAAGGAAGATCTAAATAACATATAACCTCATGGGTTAACACCTCTCCTAGCCAATTGGTTTTGAGAGGATATGGAGGCCATGAGCTAATTTTCACATGGTATCAGAGCCACCTAGTTCGATGTTGGGTCTCATTATGTTCACGGTCCAGATGTCCAGCCCTAGCCGTGAGGGGGTGTGTTGAGAATCCCACATCGACTAGCTAGTGAGCAAATTTGTTCTTTATAAGGATTGGGCAATCCTCCCCCTCTTGAGGTACCTTTTGAGGGAATGAGTTAGACTCAAGTCCATTTTCTACATGGTATCAGAGCCATCTAGTTCGATGTTGGGCCCCATTATTGTTCACGGTCCAGATGTCCAGCCCTGGCCGTGAGGGGTGTGTTGAAATCCCACATCGACTAGCTAGTGAGCAAATTTGTTCTTTATAAGGATTGGGCAATCCTCCCCCTCTTAAAGGTGCACTTTTGAGGGAATGAAGTTAAGCTAAGTTCATTTTCTACATGGTATCGAGCCCACCTACTTCGATGTTGGGCCCCATTATTGTTCACTGGTCCGGATGTCCCAGCACTTAGCCCAGTAAGGGGAGTGTTGAAATCTCACATCGATTAGCTAGTGGAAGCAAATTTGTTCTTTATAAGGATTGGGCAATCCTCCCCTCTTAAGGTACCTTTTGAGAGAATGAGTTAGACCCAAGTCCATTTTCTACAGAAATAACATCAGTACAATGAGGTCCTCATGAACCTTGAAGAGAATTTTCCATCCAAATAAATAATTTAGTGGACTTCTCTGTGTTTTTTTAAAATTTAACAAAAAATGATCATTCATTACTGTTTATTACATAGTTGCAGCTTGCATCACACAAAATATTCAGAGCTCAGATCTACTCTTACAATTTTTTTTGTAAATTGTTATAATCATTCCTCATAGCTCATTATTCTTTAATTCATTCACGAGCTTTTCAATGTCATCAAACCTCTGAAAGAAATTGACTCCATTTTTTTTATTTTTTCACTCTCTCCATTAATGCTCTGAGTCAACATATTGAATAAAGCTTCAAATTCGCTTCTTTTGTTGTTAATTTCATCGTTTGAACCGAAATTCGAAGTGGGGTTTTTGAATTTTGGGTGTAAGGCTGATTTTTTTTATATCCTGGAATGGTGATTTTCCGGCGAGGGTCGCCGGAGCTTCGGTGAAGTTCAGAGCTGAGCTCCGGCGATTGCTGTGAAATCTGAGGGTAGTAAAGGAAGAAAAATGTTTAAGTCGGCGAGGTGGAGGAGCGAGAAGAACAAGATCAAAGCTGTTTTCAAGTTGCAATTTCATGCAACTCAGGTAAAATCTGATCAGCCTTATATGCATACATAATCTGTATCTATAATGAACATTTGATTGATGAAAATTGGTCAAAATTGAGGGGGTTTTTTGTACTACCTCAATTCCTTAATATAAGTGGTTTAGGACATGTAGCGAAAATTAAGAAAGCAAAAATCAAGGTTCTTTGTTAGTCAAAATATCAATATTACTCTCTTAAATATGACTTGTATACCACTAATTATAGTTAAGAGAGTAATATTGATATTTTGATTAAAAAACACATTTGTTTTGCTTCCTTAATTTTTGTTACGTGTCCTAAACGATTTATATTAAAGAATAGATGTAGTACTAAAATCTTGTAAAGAAGTGGTAATGGGATTGATCTCTTTACTAAATCATGGGATGAAAAAGGCATCAAAGACTATTAACAAAGTTTGAATCTTTGGGAAATGGATTGAGGAGAAGGGGAGGGTGTGGGGGAATGATTTGTTTCTGTCAAGGGTTGTTATTTGTTTCTCCAATGTTAAGGTTGCTTGAGTTGTTGTTTTCTTGGGTTCTAATCCACTCTTACCAAAATTATCTTGATAAGCAAGCAATTTTGTGTGTTATTTCGTATTCCTATTTATTTATAAGCAACACGTTAATGAAGAACTTTGGATTCCTCTGGCAATTTTAGGTATCGCAGGTTGGAGACGTTGCATTAGTAGTATCAGTGGTACCTGCTGATATTGGGAAACCAACGGCGAAACTAGAAAAGTCTAGAATTCAAGATGGAAGCTGTTTCTGGGATAATCCGGTTTATGAAACCGTAAAGTTTGTTCAAGAGCAGAAATCAGGGAAGATTCATGAGAGAATCTATCATTTTGTTGTAGGCATTGTACGGAAACATTCCAATTAGATGAATTTTATGTAAACTTCCTTGCGAAGCGACTTATTTGTGGATGTTACTTTTTGCAGGGATCATCGAAAGCTGGAATTGTTGGTGAAGCTTCCATTGATTTCTCTAGTTATGCTTTGGCAACGAAGATTTCGTCCGTGTCTCTTCCCCTCAAGAATTCCAAATCAGAAATGTTGTTACATGTTAGTATTTTCTTTCTTCCTGCATATTTAAAAAATGTACATTAATATATTAAGTTCTTATGACGGATCCGTTCCCTTTAAATCTTGGTAACGTCTTGGACAAGCTTTTCTTTATAATTCCCTTTTACGTCAAATTGGTAGTGCGTTGCTGAAATATGTTGAAGGTAGAAGATTCTTATGCAATTCTTGTCTGCATATAGGTAACCATTCAGAGGATGCAGGAATCTTTTGATCAAAGGTACATGTTTTTATTAAACTTCTTCTGCTCCATTCCAAGGCATCTTAGAGCAGATTCTTCATAGGAAGAACAAATGACTAATGAGTATCTATTTTCTTGATTTTGATAGAGAGATCGAAGAAACCGAAAATATAAAGTTAAATTCCCAAGTTAGGAGCTTAAGGGTGCAATTGAGCAATGAGGACCTCGATGGCAGCATTAAAACGGATTCCATTGAAGTAAGGCCTTACTATATCCAGTTTAATGCAAATGTTCATTTCACTTAATAATGTTGAAAATATTGTTCATTTATTACGTCGCATATGAGATCTTAAAGTTACATGTTCAGAGGTTAAAGCAATTTTGCTTTCTGAAGTTGTGACGAATATTGACCTCATTCATTGTTTAAGCAGGACGCACCAGTCAGTAAAACCATAAACCAAAATGTTGAAATGAATGGAAATCGGAGGAGGTCCAGTGGATCCAATATTACGACGTCAAGCTCTGATAGCAGTTTGGGACTCGATACACCTCAGGAAATACAAATCAAGACTGATAACTCCCATCGAGAACCTACCAGTTTACTTAGATCTTCAAATAATGGCTCGTTACTTCAGACACCAGTCTCAGATGCATCTGGAGTAGTCTATAATAAGGAGCGTCGGGGATCATGGGAGTGGCTTGGAGGTATGGCTCTTGAAGCAAGTACAGACGATTCTTCTGGTACTCCGAGGGAAACACTTCTGAGGGTTGTTTCAGAAGAGGCTCCCGATACGGTTGTTGAAAAGCTTAAATGTGAGCTTACAGCTTTGGTGAGACAGATGGAAATGTCGGAATTGGAATTACAGACTCTTCGGAAGCAAATTGTTAAGGAAAACAAAAGGGGTCAGGATCTTTCCCGAGAAATTGTTAAATTGAAAGAGGAAAGAGATGTTTTCAAGGAAGAATGTGAAAAGCATAAGTCTTCTCAATGCTGTTTAGACGAGGCAAAAGCAAGAAACAAGTTGCTATTTGAGGGAGGTGATCCTCGGGCTCTTCTGGAAGAACTCCGACAAGAATTAAGTTACGAAAAGGACTTGAATAATGATCTGAGAATCCAACTGCAGAAAACACAGGAGTCCAACAATGAATTGATTCTTGCTGTTCGTGACTTGGATGAGATGTTGGAACAGAAAAATAAGGAGATGGTCGATAAATCTGCTCCATTTGGTAGTGTTGAAAGTAAAACTGAATACAAGGGTGAAACCGATGATGACGATGATGAGCAGAAGGCCTTGGAGGAGCTAGTTAAGGAACATACTGATGCCAAGGACGCATACCTGCTGAAGCAAAAACTCATGGACCTTCAGAGCGAAGTAGAGATCTATCGGCGGGAGAGAGATGAGTTAGAGATGCAGATGGAGCAGCTGGCCCTTGACTACGAGATATTGAGGCAAGAAAACCATGATATATCTTACAAATTGGAGCAAAGCCAGTTACAGGAACAGCTTAAGATGCAGTATGAATGCTCGACGTCTTATGCCACTGTAAATGAGCTCGAAGCCCAGATTGAGAACTTGGAAAACGAGCTTCATAAGAGGACCGAAGAATTCTCAGATTCATTGAACTCTATAAGTGAACATGAATCTCAGATCAAGAACTTGGAAAATGAACTTAAGAATCGGTCACAAGAATACTCGGGCTCATTGATCACCATAAAGAAACTTGAAGCTCAGATCAAGAATTTCGAGAGTGAACTTAAGAATCGTTCACAAGAACACTTGGATTCATTGATCAGAGCGGAACAACTTGAAGATCATATCAAGGGATTGGAGGAGGTGCTCGGAAATCAAGCGCATGGATTCGAAGCTGATCTGGAAGATCTCACTCGTGCCAAAGTGGACCAAGAGCGAAGAGCTATACAAGCCGAGGAAACTATTAGAAAAATGCGATGGCAAAACACAAGTACAGCCGAGCGCCTTCAGGAGGAATTTAGAAAACTGTACATGCAAATGGCGTCCACTTTTGAGGCAAATGAAAGCTTGGCTACGAAGGCACTAGCGGAAGCCAATGAGCTCCGTTTTCAGAAGACTCGTCTTGAAGAAAAACTCCGGGAAGCTTCCGAATCACTCGAAATGGTTAGAGAACATTATGAAGGAAGATTGGACGAGCTTTCTGGTCTAGTGGTTTCAATATCAAACCGAGTAGAAGAACTGCAGTCAGAGGTTGAAGATAAGTCCAAGCAACTAGATCATCAACTGAAGCACGCCAAAGAAATTCAGACTCGGCTTGCTGAGGAAATCACATCGCTAAAAACTGAAGTTGAAACTCTTGTGAGTGAAAACAAAACACTTTCTGAAATAGCAGAAGAAAGAGAAGCTTTGACGTCGAAATTACGTAGCATGACGTGTCTGAAGGACGAGAAGGAGTCGATGACGAAGAATTTGCAATCGGAGGTTGAGAGACTCAAAGCTCGATGTCAAGACTTGAAGCATACTTTGTTTGGGGATGAGTTGGAGAAGGAAAACTTGAGGAAGCAAGTGCTCCAATTGAAAGGTGATCTTAGGAAGAAAGAAGATGCTTTCAGCAGCATGGAGAAGAAGCTAAAGGATAGCAATGTCCGGGTTACTGTTTCCGATGGAGGAAAAGCAACTCCGAAGAATAGTAAGGTTCAACCTGCTCCTCTCAGCAATAAAGAGGTCGCAAGTTTGAAGGAGAAAATAAGTCTCCTCGAGGTAAAAAGCCGCTCCCTTTACAACCGAATTTCTCTACTTATGTTAGATCATGAACTAAAATGTGTTTGCTTTCTCTGATTGAAAGCCAGAAAGTGTTCTTGATGATCGGCTTTGATAAATATTCTTTGGAATTATCTTATTAACCCCTATGGCTCTTCCCCGTAAATTGTCTTGTTAAAAATGGATTATTTGATATGATGTGCTGATTTCATTTTTGTGACTTAAAGGGTCAGATAAAAATGAAGGAAACTGCTCTTGAGAAGTCGACAAACTTGTTTTTGGAGAAGGAACAAGATCTTCAGAATAAAATTGAAGAGTTGGAACATAATTTGGAAGAACTCGGTTGTAATACAACAAGTCTTTGCGAACAGAAGTCTGATCATAAGGTAAGCATATTTGGCAATTTGGTTCGCATGACAAAGTTGATCTGTAGAATCTATCTGCTCAAACTGGATATTCGTTTTATAGCCACATTTGGATCTTGGGACCTCATTTAAGAATGAATCTGCATCACTTCCCTTAACCTAAGAAAAGGGTTCATTTACATGAATTAAAACATTACCATATTACTTGTTTCAATGCCATTGCAAATCTTCCTTGAAAATCGTCTTTCACGTTCGAATGCCAAAAAGATTCAAGTATATCTTTCTACTTATGTTAAGCATTAGTTTTATTTATTTAATGTCGGTCTATGGATGCAGGCTACTGAAGTTTCCGAGGGCGTTATACTAAATTCTGGATCCACAGAAAAGATGGATGCTGCTAAGGACATAAGGTATGTGTGAATCTGAATGAAACGACGCCCCCTTCGAGATGAGCATTTATCATTAGGTGCTAATTTTCAATTATGTTTCCCTAATAACAGCGGCGGTGACAATGCATCAGAGAAAGAGTCGTCGACACCCTGCATTGGCGGCGATTCTAGAAAGTTCGAGGAATTGCAAAGTGAGATAACATTGATGAAGGAGAGGAATAAATTGATGGAAGATGAGCTAAAGGAAATGCAAGGAAGATATTCAGAAATAAGCCTCAAGTTTGCAGAAGTAGAAGGGGAAAGACAACAACTAGTAATGAGATTACGCAACCTCAAGAATTCCAAAAATACCCCTGCTTAACAGCTTCTGCAGGTAGATATTCTAGGGGGTGAACGGAGATTTACAAAAAAAAAAAAAAAAAGTATAATAAAATTTGTAAATGGTTAAAAAAAAAAAAAAAATCTATTTCTTTTGATATAGTATTTCACTTTCTGAGTATACAAAAAAAATTATGAGGTAGTTTCTCCACAGGTTGTTTATGTAGTTATGTATCAAAAGTTGACGGGTGAAAATCGTCATTCCCCGTGTATTGATTTATTCCTATACTCAACTAATTAGAATTTGTTAGGTGGATATTTCTTCCAATTATATATACACATGGTGAATTGTGATTGGTTAGGTACAGGAATGGAGACATACACGGGGACAGATGTTTTTTTTGCCAAAGTTGACTGGTAGTGCTTCTATTATAAATGAGATGAGATTCATTTATTTATTTATTTTTCATATTGGTGAAGGAAAATAACTATTAAGACCAATCTTATTAGATTCTTTTCACATTTTTTTATATTAATAATGGGACAGAGGTTTCGAACCTGAAATAACTATCGTTTCAAGTTAAAAAATTACGCCAACTGTGTTATCCCTTCCTTAATAGATTCTTCTTTTTATCGACAGTCGAACTCATATTCTAAGCTGAATCGGATGTGCAATAGTGATGAAAACTTTTAAAGTCACTCTATATATACAAGTCACTTTATTTATACAACAAATCCTGATTTAAACTACTTTTAGAAAAAGCTCAATGGGTAGTTTGCTATTCGAATTCTTGTGGCCCGCATGCGCGTTGCACTACCTGGCCCACCTCACCAAAATATAAAAATTATTTACAATTTATTTTTAATCAAACCATGGACGGTCATTAGAGCAAGAATTAAGAGTTGGTCCGTGTGGGGTTCCACCACCAAACTTAAGACATCGTCCCCATAATATACTCCTTTCGACGACATCTTTTGTTTTGCCTGCAATAAAAAGATTGGGCAAAATTATTATTACAAGGTTATTCATCATTTAATGTGTTACTAATTAGTTCTTTATTTACTCTTATATTTTAAATATTTTTAGAGATCCAACATCATCATGAAAAACTATGAACTATGGATCAAGTACTCCATTAATCTATTATCGTGTTTAAATAATTCTATTATAAATCTGATTCAATCAATTTCATAATTTAAAATTCAGCATGTCATAATATAAGAGTAAATAGCAATAAATTCTCTCGATTGTTAATTTTCAGTAGTGAATTCTGACAGAAAGATTCATGAATATGGTTAGGTCCTTAACAAAAATTTGCGCGGTCTTTTGTTTTAATTTTAAAAAATTATCACATGTATGATAATATGTCTTCTTTTTTTTTATTATTATTTATTGGAATTACGGTTGAAAAAGAACCAAAAAAACAAAGAAAAGATAGACATGTGGTAGTACTAAGACATATGATGAAACAAAAGATACGGTCTCCTCTATAGTTGAATTTATATTTAAATTAATAAATTAACTCGAGAAAGCAAAATGAAATTGTAAAATTTTTGAAGAAGATTTTGAACTAATCCCTTACAACTAGATGCCAAACTCATGGATATTATAGATATGATTCAATTGATTTTGACACATTATTATGAAGATGATAGTATAAGATGAAGATGTACTATTAGCTTCATTTCATAATAATATAAGTATAAGTCGTCTAGGACATATATTAAAACTTAATGAAGTAAAAAATGTATTCTGTCAGTCAAAATATCAATATTACTTTCTTAAGGAAAAAATCGTTTGTCCACATCCTATGTCACGTTCTTTGTCTTATCAATAAAAATAATCATGCGTTAATTTTTCCCTTGAGAGTTTACTATTTCTTTTATGTTATAATTTTTTAATTAAAAAATTAACAGATTTTATTATTGATGAGATAATGAATAAGACACAGAATGGGGGACATACGATTCTTACCACTCTCTTCAATAAAGTTGTATACCACTAATTCTTTTAAAAGAGTAATATTAATATTTTAATTAAAAATATACTACTTTTTTATTTCTTTAATTTTTGCTGCATATCCTAATTAAACGACTTATATTATGAAAACAGTGAGAGTATTAATTAATTACCTCTGCAACAATATGGCCAGCACTGTCTATAATCTTAAACTCAGAGGTTCTATCGGATCCGACCAGCCGGTAAAAGATTCCGGCAGACTCCATAGAAACACGGCAAGTAGTGTTTCCTCCAAGAACACTACAACTTTTTCTAACTTGTATCCATGGTCTTTCCTCCTTTGCCTTTGAACCACTCCATTTGTACCCATTCCAACGTCCAAATACTCTAACTTTCTGCATTTCCCAAAAATAAAATAAAAATGAAAACCCTTATATTTAGTATGCTATATTAACTAAATTCAGGAACGAATTTAGAATCTAGAGTTATCGAGCGAATTACGTAAACTTTAAAAAAAATTAAAAGGGCAGCATACAATATTTATAAGAAAGTTTCACAAAAGAAGGTAGGGTAGCGGTTGCCAAGTCTAGCCTTATTTTTTCAGTAAATAAGAAACAATTTTGGCCGATATGAGCTGTTGGATGAAAAAATTCAAAGGTTCAAGATTTTTTTCGAGGGACACATGTTACGTAAGACATGTATATTACATGCATAAGGACATGTGTATAACGATAGAACACATGTTGCAGCCTTAGGATAACTGTCTGCAATAAATGAACACATATTGTATAAAATTTAACACATTTCAAAAAATATTTTATATATATTGAAAAAACAGTGTTCAACACTATAACGGTGAGCCTGCTACTAGAGCACCCATGACGAAAATGATCCCTTCTGAACAAATGGAACATTCTTGGCTAGGTTCCCTTAATTCGAACAGCCTAAAATTTATCACGATCTATAGCAATATTTAAATTATATAAAAGGAAGGGAAAAAAAAATGGGACATTTAAACTATAATAGTCTGAAATTTATTGCGATCTAGTATTTAACTTAATAAAAAAAAATGAAATGATATATAGTAGTTAATAGTTTTACCTGTTTTTTTATGGAAAAAAGAATATCACCATTGAAATCCATGAGAAAAACTTCATTGCTACTTTTTTCTTGATAATTATCAACACGAAAGACAATTTCACCCTTTGAATTAAACACAGTGCAACCATTTCCATGGAATATAAGGGATTTTAACCATACGGTAAAAATTTCTCTATTTGATGTCATATAATTAGAAGAAATGTTGAATGTTTGAGGATATATCTTAGACATATCGAATCCTAATTATAAATATTTATTTAAGATCAAGAATTTTCCAAAAAAAAAAAAAAATAAAGATTTGAAATGAAGATGTTAGGATAAAGGAGAGGTGAAGTAGTTATATATAGAGATAATGTAAGGTTAATTTAATGTAGTTTGTCCCTGTCATTGCTCAAGTTTGGTTTTGATAATGATCTCTACTTTTATCTTCTGATAATTCTTTGTTTATTGGAAGTCTGTCTTTATCATTACAAGTCCAATTTCTATATTTTTTCTGTAATACTTTTTTTTTGGGGGGGTGTTTAGTAGTCTGGGTGTTGTGGCACGATGTCAAACTCGGGATCTCTCGGTCGTGAGCGAAGGGGAGATCCACTGGGCTACGGCCTTCTTGACTGTAATACTCTCTATAACACTTCATGTAATAATTTAATAACAAAAATTTGTATTCTTATAACGTAAACTCTAACTAATAAACCCTAGGAGTGAAATAGCTATAATTGAGAATTAATAGAAATATTACAGAAACCATTTCATAGAGTGTTACAGAAGATTTCGAGTGTTTTGGTACTAGCTAATGTTCATGCATTTTTTGTTCGACTAATATAATTGGAATCAATAACTAGTTTATGCTAATGCTGAGGAAAAGAGAGATGATTAAGACATTAATCTCTTCACAGCGACGGACCTATGTAGGGGTGGGGCCTTGGCCCCATTTTTTTAGACCAATAACTTTTTAGGAATTTCAATGTAGTACTTCCTTTAAAAAATATAGTCATTTTTTAAATTTTGCCTATAATTTCACTTCACCATTTTCAAATTTTTTGATAAAAGATTTTATATTGGCACATACTCTTTTCGTCCGAATTTAAATGTCTCATTTCTAAATTTAACTAAAATTTCAATGCAATTATTTTTTAACAAATTAAAGTTTAAATTTAGCTAAAAGTTCAAGTCAAAATGAAACATTTAAATCCCAATGAAATGAGTATTATAATCTGGACCCTAAACTTGTAGTCCTGGTCGGAAAATTCAATCATATGACTGTCTTGTGGGTCTGGCCTCACAGTCCTCTCACATGAATTGTGCGAAGTTTATCTACAAATATGAACTCCGCTCAATTTATGTGAAAAAACTGTGAGACTAGTCCTAAAAAAATGATATTAGAATTGAGCTGGTCTTTCATGTTTCTTTATATTCTGACTTTGTAAAAGGCATGCATACGTAATATGGGACCATTGTCTAATTTCCATTCGACACAATTGACGAATAAATGCTGCAAAAGCACATTTTACACACAACTTTTGGCGTAAAGTAAACATCAATTGACAACTTTTTGCAGTCGCTACTCGAATACATAAATCAAAGATGGAATTGGAAAACTTTTTTTTACGACATGTCCATTATACAATTACTTATTCTCCTTTTATATAAAATTAATTTTTTTTATATTTAGATGTGACTTCAGTATGACCAAAATTAAATTTATGTAAAAGAAAAATGGATCATTAATACACAAGTCTTAAAAGCGAGTTTCCCAATAGAATCAACTGAGGGAAGGGAGCAGGGCAGGCCCCAACAATAATTTTTAAAATTCTTTTATGGAAAATTCCCGATATGGACTACTAGCTGCAGTCACTCTGGTAATAAAAAGACACGTCGCTTCCCTCCTCCATTTTTTCTCCAGTCACGAGTTAAAATATAAAAAAGATTGTTTCGATATGACATGATTAAAAAGTCAAAAATTGTCTCTCTCCTCATTTTATAGATGATGTGACAAATTTAGTACAATTTTTTTCGACTTTTAATCGTATCCATATCGAAACAATCTTTTTTTTAGTATTTTAATCATGATCGAGAGAAAAAAAATTTTTTTTGGAGGAGGGGGGCGACGTAGCTTTTTTATGCTAAGTGTACTGGGGCCTCTACCAGTAGCTCTAGTCCATATCAGAATTATCCTTCTTTTATAGGTATTGTTTTCTAATTGCAAGAACGGATTTAGCGTTTTTATGTTGAGGTGACGACATATAACTTAAATTATCATATAAAAAATTTCTATAATGCTTAGGTGCAAAAACTAGTATTTTTAATGGGTTACATTGAAATTTAATTTTTAAAGATAAAATATTCAAAATTTTATGAGTAGTGGTCGTTCCGCCCTTTAAATCCGCCATTGTTTATAAGTTAGCCCCTTCCTCAATATTATCTTGGAACTCTCTGATATATTTTCCATCACCCAGAGACGAAGCCCGGAATTTGGTGTTAGGGGGACGAAACTGATAATTTTTTTTTAAAATACGGATAAAATTTCGATAAATAGTAGTATTTTTAAAAATCTCGGGGGCGCCCTCTGTCTTCGCCCATGCCATCACCCCTAAACAACTTAAAATTCTTTTTAAGTATCAATTTTTTTTTAAACCTTTAATCACTCGTTTTTTTTTAAATCACCCTTTCTCACTATTTTCTTAGAAATCTTCTATACATTCTAATTTTGTCAATTATAAATTCCGTCCTTTGCAATTATATAAATGTAAACTAATAATAATAATAATAAGGTAAGATGTATCAAGCAAAATTTTGTGTGATGAACGCATGTCTTATGACAGGTATAAACTAGAGTACTAGAAAGCACTATCTCCATTTCATAATATAACTTGTTTAAGATATTTATCGAAAATTAAGGAAGCAAAAAATAAAGTACTTTGTTAGTCAAATATCAATATTATTCTCTAAAATAAAATTTGTATACTATAATTCTATTTAATAAGGTAATACTGATATTTTAATTAAAAACACATTATCTTTTACTTATTTAGTTTTCGCTACACATCCTATTAATAAAATGTAAGTGTCAATAATGTCTATATTTATATAAGTGAAAGAAATCAATTATATAATAAGATGTCATAAGTAGCAATGGCAAATGGGTTTGGCCCACTCGCGACCCGCCCCAGCCCCGCACCGTTTAACTCGTCCCACATTTGGACCCGCCTAAATCCGCTATGACCCACGAGTTAAGTGGGTTTTACAAAAGAGGCGGGGTGGGTTGTACATCCAAGAAAAATCGACCCAGCCCGCATCACCCAGTCAAAAACCCACAACCCCCCCCCCCGCGCGTTTCCCCAACCCGTTTAAATCCGCACCATTTAAACCCATATTACCCCAACCCCTATAAATACTCACTCAAATTCCCTCTTCACACCAAACCCACACTATCATTTTCTACTCTATTTTCTAAATAGAAAATATGGACAACATTCCTCCTAATCCCTCTACTAGTGCTAGGACTAGGAGGACTTCCAAAGTTAGGCAAGTATGGGTATTTAATGAGGAAGTTCTCAAAGCTAAATGTACGATGTGTGGGTATGAAATTCGTCACGAACATGGTTGGGGGACGGGAACAATGATTAGACACATAAAAAATAAACACTCGGGTTGTTATGTTTAAATTGTAATTTTTATTGTATTTTTCATTTTAAATTGTAATGTTTGTTTTATTATGTTGTTTTCATCTAAGTCCCCCTCATATGTAAGTCTTATTTTGTTATAAATAAAACCGGTATGACTTTTATCTATATTTATTTTTTTATTTAAAAACACCCAACCCGCTTAACCCGTCCAACCCGCCAAACTCGCCAAACCCAACCGACCCGCCCAACCCACCGGGTTAACCCGTGACTCGGCCCACTTTTGATGGGTTTTCCAAACGGGGCGAGGTAAGTTCGTCATTTTCATTTTTGGACCCAACCCGCCTCGCCCCCTTTGACTGGTCAACCCCGCCCCGCCAATGTTCACCGACTCGCCCTGAACTCGCCGGGTTAACCTCGTTTGCCATTGCTAAGGATGTTCCAAAATCATGAAATATATTTAAAAAAATTATTTCATATATATTGATACTTTGTTACTTAAAATATCAATATTAATCTAAAAAATATAACCTGTATACCACTAATTATATTTTAAAAAGTAATATTGATATTTTAATTAAAAATATATTTTTTATTTTTTGTTATTTGTTCTAAACGACCTACATTATGAAATAGACGGAGTAAAGAATGTCGCACATTTTGCCAAACTCGGACGGCACTTTGGACAAAATCTTCTGACGAATTACTCAAGTTTATCCAAAACAATAACAAAGAATATCCTCATGGAGAATCCACCGCCTTTACTCTAATTTCTTATTATTTGCAAAAAATAACAAATTGTATATTCTGAATAATGTGATCAAAGCCACCGCCTTTACTCTAATTTCTTATTATTTGCAAAAAAAATAAAAAATAAAATAGACATTTGCAAACATTAGTCAGAAAATTACTGATAAGAGTCTGTGAAAATTAGCTCATGAAGTCGACATATCCTCTCAAAATTAATTGGTAATGAGAGGTGTTAACCCATTAATTTACAAGTGATTTATATCTTTCTTAAACACTCGATGTGGAACTTTATATTTTAATATAATCTCATCATAACACCGTGACAATAATTTGAAATGTTAATTGGCAAAATTTCACCCCTTCAATTTTAGAGGAGGATTTATAATATTTTTAAGCACTAAGAAACCAGAGCAATATATAGCAGGCATCATATAAATCCAAAATGGGTCACATTGCATTCTCTTCCTTTTTGTTCTAAGAATCTTCTGATAGGTTTACATTTTGGTAAAAGGTAATTAAAAGGATGCATTTGTTACTTATTTGTCACTTTGCTGGTAAAAGAAAAGTAATGAAATTTCTCCTAAAGTGATTCTAGTCCATAAAAGTGGCTTTGGTAGGACAAAAATTTCATCACTGATTAGCATTAAACACCACTTATAATTAGAGAAATAATTTAATTCTTGATAATTATCCAATTAAAAACCAATCTTAATTTGTCACTTGCTTTGTACATTCATGATCAACTTTTAATCACACAATTATATACCAAGTGGTCATATAAATACGTCTAATTTTGTGCTTTTTCGTGTTCTTTTTCATTTGATTAGACTACTTCCAAATGTATGATCTCACAATAATAATTTAATGCAAAAAGCGTCTTTTCATAAATTAAAAAAAAATGCAAAAAGTGTCTTAAAAAGTTTAAGAAACAAAAAGTTCCTTCTCAAAAGAATAATAATATAACGCTTTATTGACGTGTTATGGATTTAGATACAACTTATTTTGATTCATGTAAGACATATATTTATATAGAATAATTAGCCACTTTGATCATCAACGTTTTTTCGTCTAGCCACTTTGGTCAAAATTCAAGTTTTTTAACTTATTTCATCATTAAACATTTTTTGGCCTGCCATTTTGGTCAAAAATAATTTTTTTAACTTTTTTCATCACTAAAGTTTTTTCATTCTACCATTTTGGTCACTCAAGTTTTTTATTTACTGCCATTTTGGTCAAAATTTTTTAGTGACCTAAATGGCAGAATGAAAATACTTTAGTGAGCAAAATGGCAGAATGAAAAAACTTTAGTGATCAAAATGGAAGATAGAAAAAACTTTAGTGATGAAAAAAGTTAAAAAAATCATTTATGACCAAAATGGCAGGCCAAAAAATGTTTAATGATGAAATAAGTTAAAAAACTTGAATTTTGACCAAAGTGGCTAGGCGAAAAAACGTTGATGATCAAAGTGGCTAATAATTCTATTTATATAATAACTAATTACGAATATAACGCAAATTGTTCAGCCACGGGCACAAGCGCCTTGGACTTTGAAGTCGGGTCGGGTGGTGGGTGCTAAACAATCCGTTTCAGCAACAGTTCAACCCACAACTAACCGTTTCTCTGTGATTGCTGCACATGGGGACGAATTACCCGCTGAGGATATGGATCCGGGTAATGCTTTGGAGAAGGTAACAACAACACCCGCACCGGATGTGCAACCAGCCCCGGAAACAGAAGATATGGTGGAGTCGGAGAATCCCCTTTCGGCGCCGATAGTTTGCCACCGGTCTCAGGATGATCTTGCTACCCGGGTCAGAATAGTGAACCGAGGAGATGTGGAGATTCACGGCTCAAAAGCCGCACCTATGGTTCCAATGGTGGAGGTGAATGACCTCGAGGATATGGAAAAGCTTCCAGCAGCGAGAATGGACCCATCGACGGCGTCGGCTGGCGGAGGAGCCTTCTCTGCCGGAGGTGACCGCGGCGGCGAGTCGAGCTCGCCGCTGAGCGATCGGATGCAACAAACCACAAGGCGCAAAACTCGCAGGAAAATATGGCGTGGATTGTGGAGGATCGAAGATTTGATCCTCAAGATAAAGATTGTGATGCTCCGGGAAATCGGGCTTGTCGAGATTTGGAAATCTCGGGAATCGGCCCTAAATTTAGAGCAATCAGCGGGCGAATCAATTACCGATCCGACCCGCGAATCCACCGACCCAAACCGTGATGTCCCCGCCCCATCCCGCGAATCAACTGTAGGTTCGGATGAAGCCGGCTTATTAATTGCCTCCACTGGGCCTACGTCACCAGTTGGGCCATCACCAACTGCTATTATGGTTAGCCCACATGCGGATTTGGCCCCAAATGTACAGGTCCAGCATTCCCGGGCTTTGGTATCCAAGCCATCAGGCTCCACTTTGGTATCCTGTCCGCCAATGGACCCATCATCAGCGCCAGTCCGAAGAAAAATCAGCTTAAGTTTTGAGGAATCGGTTCGTCCCAAATCCCGGTTATCAATGCAAAAGGATCCAAATATTTTGGACGCTCAATTCGTAGATAGACACACTCTATTTGCAAATTTTCGAGACCTAAATCAAAGACTCAAAGAGTCAACTACCCGGGGACCTGTGTTGCAGTTTGATAATGAAACTATTGTCCCCGAAAATACTGAAATTTCGGACATGCCATTGGACACTTTGCCAGATCATCAGCTGGATGACGATTATTCAGACTTTATTCCTATTCGTACCCGTAAAGGAAAAAAGGGAAACAAAACCTGTACTGAATATCATATAGAAACTAGGTATAAACCCTTTAAAAGACCCTAGTTTCAATGTATCTCATATGACTTAATCCCCTCTGCTTAGGGACGGCATATTTTGAGGCGAGTTTGTAAGCCTTTTCTTTTGATTCTTAGTCATACTCTCTTGGGATGACTAATAATGTATCTTTGCCTTTTGGGTCTTTCACCATTAATAAAATATCGCATTTTCATTAATAAAAAAAAAAAATAAAAAAAAAATTACGAATATAACGCAAGCATTGATCACACATATTAAAACCACGAAAAAATGCCGGATTGATTTAGTCTATGAGGGAAAACTTTCTCCTGTTACCATCCAATGGGTATCAAAAAGAAAAATACACACAAACCACATGCCCTATATTTTATGGCAAAAAATCGTCTGTCCCCGTATATGTTCACATATTTATACCCAATTATTTGCAATTCACCATGTGTATATATATAATTAAAAAATATATATATGTTAGGTACATGTATTTTAACATATGTGATGACAGAATCTTTCCACCGTGTATTTATATAAGAGCTTTGTGTGGAACGCAAATAAAATTTGTGAGAGAGGTACCCACTAGAACGGTACCAGAAGAAAGCTTCCCGTTTGATACTGCATGGAAGCACACGATGGACTGTGCATGGTACATACCTAATAAAATTAAAACCAAATATTAAGGAGATTGTTTTAGGGGAGGAAGGAAAAGAGTATTGGACTTACTCGGTAAGTATTCAACTTAAGATATCTCAATTTGGTAAAAAGAAGGGAAGAAGTCAGAAGAAATTGTATGTTGAGGACGAAAAACTGTAACAGCATGCCAAACTACATATAAAAACTGTAAAAAAAAAAAAAGAAAAAAATTATTTAGGGACGAACTTGATCAAATACTTCGAACTTCATATAAAATTTACTATATCTAATAGGATTTTTAAAAATCTCGAGGCGTCCCTAGAATCGTCCCTGGTAAAAAGTATCTTTCTAATTATACTATTTTTTTAGTTCCAAACGGTATCTAGCTAAGTTATTTCTCAATTAAATATGTATTAGATTATAATTACATATGTCAATAAATGAAAACTATAAACTCAATCCAAATACAACGTTCCGTTGTACTACCATAGAAGTAGGGATGAAGACAAGGGATGGGGCGTAGTGACAGTCGCCTCCGAAATTTCTAAAAATATTACTAAAAATAGTAAATTTTATATGTAGTTGGAAATATTTTATCAATTTTTCCCTCAATATTTATTTTTATTTTTTTAACAGTTTTTATATGTACTTCGGTATACTGTTGCAGTTTTCTCCCCCAACACCAAATTCATGGCTTCCTCCCTCATAGCAGATGGCTAATTTTTTCTTCAGAGAAAAAGATGAACAAACTAAGGGGTCAAAGTTATAATCCCACAATTAATCATTATTAAACAAATACTATGGTTTAATTGAGCATGGAAACCTTATATTATCTCAGAAGAGGCGTCCATAGCATAAAAAAATATTTATTATTATTGTTATTCGTCCAACAATTCACTCTCAAACCGGCTGCTACTTATGATTAATTTTCCACGAAGAGTACCTTATGGGGCTTCCTAGGGCCATTATGATTAATTATATTGAATCAATTTGCCATTTTGATTTAAAAAATGGAGATAAGAATTTTTACTATTATACATTTAAGTTTTAATTATCCAAATTATCTCTCTACCATTATTTTTTAATATGGTTAAGAGTAATTTTAGAAAAATATCATTAAAAGGTGGAAACGGACCTTCATTTTGAAATAAGAATGAGAATCTAAAAAACTCGAGTAAATTATATAATAAAGATGTATGATAGAAAATGATATTGTATGATCCAGTAATTATTAAGAATAGTCGTCAAAGGAACTTGCCCTATTGGCACGTTAATGTCCTTAGGAGGACCGGGTTAGAAAATTGTAATTGTAGAGCAAATTTTTACTGGAAATTTTTGGGAGAAGGGATACTTTTTTTATGAAGAAATCTCACCGAAATAAAAAATTTATCGTTTCTAAAAATATTAGGGGCAATCATCCCTTCTCATCCCCTCTAACTCCGTTACTCCGCCACTGCCCTTAGACATGAAAGCCCTAGTTCGGCACGCGCAAATGTTGCTCACCATATATCTCCATCCTCTTAAAAATGAAAAAATAATTATTATTAAGAGTAATCATGACAAATTAACGTGGTAATTTAATTTTGTTATTTGGAAATTATTTTTGTTAAAAACACTTCTTATTAAACAATATATGTATCTCTTAATTCACTTACATTTTTCTACCCTAAACATATAAAATTAAAAACAAATAAACAGTCATTTTCCTAAACGTGGATAGCAATACTAAAAATTATGAATACCATAAACTTTTTTACTGAGTCGAGCACACGTGAGACTCATAAAAATCTTATCCCATTAACAAATATGTTATTACCTCCGTTCCAAATTATTTGGAACGTTTCACCTTTTTCATTAAAATTAAGGAAATAGTTGGAAAGCAATTAATAGTGGTTAGCTGAGTAATAAATGAGGGGTAAGACTGAAAAAGTAATAATAAATATGCATAAGTTTTTTAAACGTGACAAACAATTTGAGATATCTCAAAATGTAAAACGTTGCAAATAATTTGGGACGGTGGTAGTAAACTTTAAGCTTGACCTTTGGAAAGTTTTCTTTTTGGTGAAAAAGACCTTTGGAAATTGGAATGTTTAATAAATTAGTACTATAATTAGGCCACTAAACTAATAAGTTTTTTTAATTGACTACCATAATAAGTTAGTTGATGTTGTTTGCTAATGTCGCACATCTAACCTAATTTGACTAGCCATCGTGTCTTCCAATATATAATTTTATTTGTTTAAAAAAACAAAAAAATAATACTTTTTTCGTTTCATAATAAAAGTCTTACTAGATAGATAGGGAATTCTAAAGGAAAAAGGGTCACCTCTAGATTTGTATAAATTAAATAAGGGAAATGATTGTTAGTTAAGCCCAATTAGCTAAAAATTGACTAAATTTGATCAAAATTGGTCAACGGACAAAAATGCCCCTGAAGCACTCTTTTAAAAAAAGTCAAAAAAAAAGTGCTCCAAAAAGTCAAAAAAGAGAGCCACAAAAGTAAAAAAAAATCAGCCCAAAATCGATAACACTTTCAGGCTTTGTCAAAACAATAAAGTTGGAATGAGGTTACCGTGTGAAACATTAAATGTCTGCACCGTACAGAATAAATAGTGGTCTTCGAATCAAGGATTTAACGGATGAGATTATTTGGGTGAGATATTTAAAAAAATTAACTTCCACAATTCCAAATGATCTCAATCGTCAAATTCTTGATCCGACGGTCACTATTTGTTTCGCACAGTGAAGAATATACCGGGTTGCAAAAACTAAAGAAAGAAACACATAAAGATAAGTGATTGTGGCCATTGATGAAGAACTCGTCAACGGTCCGGATTATTCTCTAGGGTTAATCTGGATCGCTGACTTGCAAAAAAAATGTCACTTTTAACAACCTTGAGTCCATATATTATACAAATTTATATACCCTAAGTCCCTATAAAAATATTATTTGCAACTATAAGTACATCAATTATATTACTTTTAGGTCCCTAATGTTATAAAAATTTAAAAATTAAACTCGCATAGTATATTTCCATTTTACAAATTGACCCACAAGTTTCTAATTAAATCTTTTAAATTCACAATTTGACCAAAAAATCATGAAATTAACTTTAAAAAAATTATAATTAGACCCCCAGCTAATAACATATTCATAGTGATCATCATATAATGGAATATATATAACCTTGGAAGTTTACTAATAAGTGATTGACGTATATAGAAATATAACGAACTTCGAATGTGTGCGGTTAGAGTTTCATAGTACTAATAAAAAATAGATTACTTACAACGCTTTCATATTACTATTAGTCTACAAACAATCTTATAACCTTGAAACATTGTTAACTTGTTAAGAGTAATGTTAGACAAACTTAAGAGTAAATCATGGACATACTTACATTGTTAGGTTGTTAAGAGTAATGTTATAACGTTAAGACAAACTTAAGAGTAAATCATGGACATACTTACACCGTTTACTGTAACAATTTTATAGTATTAGCAAGTTATCGCCTTATATAGAAATATAACAAATTCATAATATTAATCTTTAACACTGAAATCTTCTATCTCCGTTTGATATTCCATTCCATATTTTCACTAATATTAAATTGATTGTCTTTTCCTCTTTTGATCCCAATTTCATATTTCACTAAGTGAATTTTTTAATAATATTTATATATTATTTCTTGCTAAAAAAGAGTTATATATTAAAAAAAATGATTTTGGGATGATTTTTTTCACCCCCAAACTCCCCTTCGCCGACCATATCAGACTGAAAATAGGGATGATTTTTTTTCCATTCACAATCCAACTGAATTTGCAAGATTCTTTAGTAATTTAGGAGGGACTTGGGAAAGCCAATCATTAATTTGGGATTGAATTAGATGTAAAATCATCATAATTGTAACTAGAGGGCATTTAAGCAAGAAAAAAAAACCCATTTCATATGAAACCCATCCTCATAGTGATTTCTCTTGAGAAGGAAGCCATGGGAAAAGCTTCAGCATGGACATCAAGATTTAAAATGGCCTTTGAGTCTCCTTCTTTCTCTTCCTGCGGTTCGAGCTCCCAAAATGGTCTTTGGCTTATGGATTTCTGTTGATTTTTTTTGATTTTTTTGTGGTTCATGAATTTTGGGAACATGATTATTCTTAATTTATGGAGGTTTAATTTGAGTTTTTCATCAAATGTCATCAATTAAAAATAGAAATGGGTTATTGTTATTAAGAATTTTGTGATAAAATTTATTTTATTTACCGAAAAAATATTGTTTGTTGCCGGAGAAGATGATCGGAAAAGGTATTTGGTCGCCGGAGAAGAAAAAATGTTGGAGTTAGATTTTTGTGCAGTAGTAGCCAGTAGGTGGGTGAGATAGCCATTAAAACAATAGGTTTGTAAAGTGGGATAAAAAAAAATTTGGGAAAAATTAGTAAGGGTATAATTGGTAATGAAAATATCAATTTGGAAATTTTTTGGGATTTTAGCCAATATATTAGGTAAGTCTTAGCTATATAGCACTCGAGATGATGGTTCAGTTAGTATGGTTTTCTTTTTCTTTTTCTTTTTTTCTTTTGTGTGAATATTTTCAGGCATAGGAATAAAAGTCTAAAAAGATCTATGAAATTGCAAATTTTTAATGGGCCAGCAGAATGCTTTGTATTGGTTAAACATCAAGTGGGCCATGGGCCCATGACTGGATAATTCTTTCAGTTGGGCCTCAAAAGTGTTGGGTTCAGCCCAAAAGTATTTATCATGGTTGTATATAATACAAGGACCCAAATGACTATTTTCTCCAGCCTACTATAGTTTACTTTCCTCTTCCAATTGTAAATTATTTTTTTTTTTTTTTTGTTTTTTTGTTGAGAGGACTTCAAATTGTAATTTAATGCTGTAATTATCTCATTTAATTAATAAATAAGATACATAACCCAAAAAAAAAAAAAAAAAGCATCGTTAATTGAGGCTCAAAATCATCAATACCTCATGCCACATAGTGCTGTCTAATTAGAGAGTTATCATGGAAGTACCACGTATCACATTTATGGACTTCCAGCTTAAGTGATATTGAAAGTAATATTGAAGGTTATATGTGGTAACACTCCAAAACATTAGGAGGAGGTTCTAATCCTCACATCATATTTAGCTAAAATATCTGTCGAACTATTACATGATTTTTGTATAAAATACAGATTGGCTATATTTAGGGACGAAGGCAGGAATTTGGCGTTGGAGGCGAAACTATAACGGTATGTTGAACTACATATAAAAACGACAAAAAAAAAATCTTGGGGGGCGAAACTGATAAAATATTCCGAGCTATATATATAAAATTTAGGCTAATTGGCAAATTTAGTCCCCAAAGTGTAGGACATTCGCTGCGACGGTCCCCGTTTTATATTTCTTTGTATTAAGGTCCCCAAACATTTTGCGTTTGGTGATGGTGGTCCTTCCGTCCACTTATGTCCATTAGAGTTATAAAAAAAAATCATTAATGGGAAGGGTATAATGGGTAATCCTTCACCTCAACCCACCATTTCCTCCATCTCTACCCACCATCTCCTCCACCTCTACCCAAAAATAAAGAGAAAATCACAAAGTACCTCCACCTCTACCACCATCTCCCAAAAACATAGAGAAATTTTTTTTCAAGATGGAATAAGAAGAACATGCATTTTGGCCATTTCACTTGGCAAAGAATGTACTTCATAAACAAAATCAACCAAAAAGTGAAGAAATTGGTCACAGTGGCGGTGAAGGTTCTGGTTTCAAAGAACTGGGGTTCAAGTTCAAGCTAAGTTTGATTCTTTCTTTAAGGGCTTTACTCAATTCTACTAGAAGTTTACTAAATGAAGAGCTTGAAAAGTTTAATGATTTTTATGCTTGAAAAGAGGAAGAGGAAGAGTGGAGATGGAGGAGAAGCAGATTGGGGAAGGAAGAGAGGGGTAAAATGGTCATTTTACAAAAAAAAATCAAAATTTGATTTTTCTGTGACAGAAGTGGACGGAAGGACCACCGTCACCAAACGCAAAATGTTTGGGGACCTTAATACAAAGAAATATAAAACGGGGACCGTCGCCGCGAACGTCCTACACTTTGGGGACTAAATTTGCCAATTAACCTAAAATTTACTATACCTAATAGTATTTTTAAAATTTCGGGGCCCCTGTCTTCGTCCTTGGCTACACTAATCCCAAAATATTCTTAATTTGACTAATTATGTTACCTACTGGGACCAGTCTTCATCAGTCTAATGCAATTTGTTAACCAAAACTTGGCAGTCAAAAAAACACTATCTCTAACCAAATAGACTTTTTTCCTTTTTCTGTTCTTTGTTTTTTTCAAAAACTTTAGGTTACTGAAAAGATCGATAGTGTTCTTTCCTTACTTTTCAGGGTGACTCGAACCTTCAATTAATCAATCAAAAATAAATTATCTTACCGTCTAAATTGCGCCGTCGTTAACAGATTTTGACTTGGGAGTTACATTCTCATCCTCTCATTCACATTCTTTTTAAGGGGAAAAGAAAAAAGAAAAAAGAGAAGAAAAACTATTAATTCCATATAACCCAAAATAGTACAAACAATTCCCGGTGAGTCCGTGGTACACACTAACTATGCCTAACATACATCGGACAAATCACAGGTAGTGTAAGTAATAATAATGCCCACACCAGTCACGTGTTACACACGATAGGATGCTTCTATTTTCTCCACCATATGAAAATATAGCTCAATAATAATTTTTTTAGGAAAATCAATAATATCTTTTTAATTTTTCCATAATAACTCGAACCCTCAACTTGTTGTTTAGAGCGGAAATATTTTACTGTTTAAATTGTGTTTCGTTGTCAGTAAAGTTCAATATTGAGAAGCTCAAAAAGACAGAAAGTACACTTCATATTTGAACAAGATTTTTAACAAAATGAAATTGATAAATTATTATTTTTTTTTATTTCAATCTTGTACTTCTTATACAGAAAGTTCACTCCTTAAGATATTCAAAACAAATATTTCAAACAAAAACTTATCTAACGCCAACTTTCTTTTAGAAGATTTAACTTCAACCTTAAAAGATTATATACATGTCAAGGAGCGCCGTAACCTAATGGGGCAAGCCTTTCTCACCCGTGATTAAGAGGTCCCGGGTTCGACACTCTTCCCTACGTGGGGCAATAAAAATTATCCTCGGCTGATGAGGAGAATCTTAAGGTTGTTGGAATAAAAAATATTATTTAAAAACCAAAATGTTATTGAAAATGTAGATTGGATAACTGGACATCGGATTCTCTACAATATCTTTTAATGTTTATAATTTATCTTATTCAGTTTAAGATATACGAACATAAATTTCTTAAATATTAGAGAATGTTGCTACATATTATTTGGAATAACAGCAACCAATAGAAAAATCAATCTAGAAATAAGGGCAAATTCCATTATCTTCGAGATGGAATGCAAAACAAATGTCAACATATCATTTGCTTCGGAGATACATTGCACATGATTTTTACTTGAAAAACTAGTAACACAAGTCAACAAAGTCTCATAGGACCAAAGAAGTTTTTGGACCAATTTCCTAGTTTTCCATGATGTTGGTTACAACTTTAGATGGCACTGGTAATTTGTAGCCATTATTATATATAAAACTTTGAGCATGAAAAGGAAAGTTGTCTCATGAGTTTGAGTTGTTTAAAGTATTCATTTCTCTCATAATTCTAAAACCAGAAATAGAATGACACCTAAGAAGAAAGAGGATTTTTTTTAAGTCCCACTTTGGATCGATCGCTCCATGCTTTTAAAAAGAGAAACAACCTCACAAGAGGAGTAAAAGCTTCTGAAAGTGCGGCATAATTAAAAACTTGCCATAACCCCACTAGACTATGAACCTTGTGATAAGAAGAAAGAGGATGATAAAAATAATTCACACCTAATTTTTTTTATGTGGGACAAGACTAATTCGAATTCCGCTACAAAATTTAACTATTGTTTAAAGGATCATGTGATTTGAAGAGTAACTATCATACCTTCGACCAAAGAAGAAAGAGGTGGGTACACCACTCTCAACTACGACGAACTTTTTTGGGGGTTGTACTAAGATGAGAGATAGAATCAATTCAATTGGAGTAAAGTAAGAGTTAGTTTACTTCAAGATTCAACAAATTGTAAGTATGATTATTATTAGGTATTAACAATTAACTTATTAACTGTCTAAGACTATCACCGTAAATCTTCTTTCACCTAAACGAAGTTAGGTATTTAACTATGAACATTCCAATCTTTCTAGATCTATCACAATCTATGTAGATTATTATGTAGAGGTAATTGTAAATCTCAAATTGGATTCAAGATTATCACAAGATGATAAATCTTTTTTGAAAAGTCTTCTAAGATACAAAAAACCAAAGATAAACCCTACCCTGGTCACATCCATCTTTATCTAACATGGTCATCGCCTTCATTAGTGGGATTATTTGTGTCTTGTTTTTATCTTCTTCCACAAGGAGGGGGGAAAAAATCAGCAGCCGACAAAGATAAAAGATTATGGGCTCATTTTCACTTTTTCTAGGACAAAAAAATAATAATATAATATTTTCATTCCCTTGTGTTGAAAGCAAAAGTTGTAATTCATCAATAATTCATCAAATCTAGGTCTGATTGGATTGAATCTCGATTTTAAATTCCTAATCTCAATCTCAAATTAGTCTTAAACTCAAACTAAATTATATATGATTTAATGTTTGAAATTTCATTTCCAAATTCAATCCAAAGTAAATTTAGATTTATGTTTGAATTTCAAACCTAAATCAAACTCAATCCAAATACACCCCTAATAACATATTAATTAATCACTTAAATACATGAAACTGCAACTTGAGTATTAATTTCATTTTGAGAAAACTTCTAAACCTCTCCATCCACGCAAGATTTATCTGCACGATAGCACTAGTGCCGGACCGACCCTTTTTAGTCCTCAAGAATTAAATCACAGAGTCGAATTCTGGCCTAAAAGCTTTGAAACTTTCTTCCTGTTTCTACATCTTTTTTGTATGGTAAAAAGCTGAGGGGAAAAAAAGTTGTATTTTGATATTGGATTTGGCTCAAAAAATGCAGAAAACTTATGAGTTTTATAGAGAAATATCAAGCACAAAGATATGGAGGCCTCCATTAAAGAAGGTTCCCAACACTTTTGCCATAGTTGTCTTCCTCTTCCTTCTCCTTGTAGTTACATGGATTTCTTCTTCATGGATCAATTCTGTAAGTTCCCAAAATACCCTTTTGAAAAAATATTCAATTATGTCACATCTTTATAAGTATTTAATTCTATAAGCTTTTTTTATAATGTAACTTCTTAAATATTTGTCTACTCTGCATATAGCAGGGGGTTTTTAGGCCAGTTCATATACGTATTCTTGAGTTTTAGTATCCTATTTGATTTTCTAATTTGTTCCTCCATCAAGAAAATATTCAATTATGTCACTTTTGAATTCAATTTTTTTCTTTTCTAAATACTTATTTGTTTGTCTATTGTGAGTAGTACGGATTTTTTAGGCTAGTTCATATATATTCTTGAGTTGGGATCTAATTCGATTTTGTTTTTTGCAGTCGAATTTAACTCTTATCAACGAAAACAGAAAAGAAATAGTTGTTCTAGAACAGCTGTCTCCGAAGAAAACTCCAAAGAAAATTGAAGTTCCTCTAAATTGTTCAATTGGAAATTCTACACAAAAATGTTCATCAAATTATTATCCCAAAACATTTATTACAGAAGATGTAATAAAAAATTCGACATGTCCAGATTATTTTCGATGGATTCATGAAGATTTAAAGCCATTTAAGGAAACTGGGATTACAGAAGAAATGGTGGAAAGAGCTAAAAAAACAGCACATTTTAGATTAGTAATTTTAAAGGGCAAAGTTTATGTTGAAAAATTCAAGAAATCAATACAAACTAGAGATGTTTTCACATTGTGGGGAATTTTACAACTTGTTAGAAGATATCCAGGAAAATTGCCTGATTTGGAGCTAATGTTTGATTGCGACGATCGTCCGGTTATAAAATCGAGGAGTTATCGAGGAGGCGGGGCTAATGCCGCCGTAGCTCCGCCACCTCCGCCGCCGCCGTTGTTTCGATATTGTGGTGATCAATGGAGTCTTGATATTGTATTCCCAGATTGGTCTTTCTGGGGTTGGTAAAGTTCTAATCTTCATTCTGCATTTCTTATTCTTTTTTTATTTATTTTTTTTTTTATAGAAAAGTAGTAATTCAATTAGGAGCGGTCCAAAATTGAACTTTGGAATAGCGTAGAATTGAACTTTCATTAGTCAAAATTGATCTACTTTTTTGTTTTTAATAGTTTCTTATTCATTTTTTTACAGAAAATTAGTAATTCAATTGAGTCACTGTCAGAAATTACCACTCCAATTATTATTTTGTGTTAATTAATTTCTTATTCATTTTGTACAGAAAAATGAAAATTTAGTAAATAACAGAAGAATAGCCCTGGAATTTTTATGAATCATTTAGGAGTACTAATTAAGAATCTGTTATCCATAAAATTTGTATGTCCTACTAAGAATCTTTTTTTTTTTAAGAAAAAAAATAAGAATCATCCAAATAGACAGCTGTAACAAAATATTCCTTTAACAAATAGATAGCTGTAACAAAAAAGATTCTTTTTTTTTAAAGAAAAAAAAAGAGAATATTTTGTTACAGCGGTCTATTTGGATTGAGTTTAGTTTGGATTTGGTAAGTTTAAAAACTCAAACTGATGTTCAAACTGTCTTTGGATTAAATCTAAAAATAAAATCCGAAATATTAAATCATTTATAATTTGATTTGAATTTAATATTGTTTGAGTCTGAGACCAAAATCCCAGTTTGAGTTTTTAAGTACTGAAATAAAATAATGTTATCAGGGCAGAAATAAACATAAGGCCATGGGAAACTATATTGAAGGATATAAAAGAAGGGAACAAAAATATCAAATGGATGGAAAGGGTTCCATATGCCTATTGGAAGGGAAACCCTTTTGTGGCTGATACAAGAAAAGACCTTCTAAAGTGCAATGTCTCAGACAAACATGATTGGAATGCTCGTATCTTCGTCCAGGTAAAATTTTTTATATGCCCCCTAAAAGCACGACTTATTAGTCTTGACAGCATTCACGTACATCTACTTAATTTCTTTGAAGAAAATAAGCGATTTTTATACATCTTTTTTTCCACGTTTTTGTAGGATTGGATACGCGAGTATGAACACGGATTTAAGCAATCAAACCTAGGAAACCAATGCACTTATAGGTATTCTTGGTCTTAGATCCTAATTTATGTAGTATAATTTCTTGAATTTCTTGGTCTTTTCATTAGACCCTCTTCTAATTTGGACTAAATTTGTTTCATTTGATATGTCTTAGGTACAAGATTTACATAGAAGGATATGCATGGTCTGTTAGTGAGAAGTACATTTTAGCATGTGATTCACCAACATTGCTAGTAAACACAAATTTCTATGATTTTTTCTTGAGAAATCTTCAACCAGTACACCATTATTGGCCTATAAGAGATGGGGATAAATGCAGATCAATCAAATTTGCAGTAGATTGGGGAAACAACCACAAACAAAAGGTACCTTCTTCCTAATATTTCGAGTTCTTTGTGACCTCGTCTGTAGTATTTCTTTGTAAAATCCCAGTTATAATACGAGGTTTATTCTCGCTTACTATCTCGGGTTAGGGACTAGTTTCAATTTAGTCCCCTATGTCCTACAAAAGACCAGTACGAATTCCAAGACCGTTAGTCAACGTTTAAGCAGTAAACTGCCATTAAACTAGAATTGAAATGGTCAGTACGTCTTTTACTTATAACTAACAATGACATAATCATCCACGTCACTATAAGTCTAGAATCGATTTTAACCCTTCATCATATTGTATTTACTATAGAATTGGTGATCATTCGCTGAAGGGGGAACTAAAATTGATTACATACTAAGACTACCATTGACGTGTGTATAAATGTCAATTTTAGTTAAAAACGAGTGACATATTGGTCATTTCCAATTTTCCATGCTTATCTATCAGCAATTTACCATACTTAAAACGGTTTTGGGGCTCTCGATGTGTTTTTAGAATATAGAGAACTAAAATGCAACTACCCACTAACTTAGGAGTAGTAAACTACAATAAACCCTATAATATTTAGTACAAGGTTTTGAAACCCGACCCGGACCGGTCGGTTGGACTGCCGACCGTCATGTTTTACGGTCCGATTTGACTTCCAAAACCGGTAGGGATAAAAAATATGCTTCATTTGTTCAACCCGGTAAAATCTTGATTTAGTATTTAGGATCTCTTAATAACGAAAATACTTTAATAGGAATTAGGAATGTTATAAGGATCATTTAAAAAAAATGTTACAAGGATGTTACATAAGATTTTAATTGTTTTAGTCCTCAGTGCCTGTTGAGAATCTCACATAGGTTAACTTGTGAGAATATTTGCAATATATAAGATTTGGACAATTCTTCCCCTCTTGAGATACCTTTTGAGGGATTAAGTTAAGACCTAGTCCATTTTTAACATGGTATCAGAGTCACCTAGTCCGATGTTGGGCTCCATTAATGTTCACACTCCAAATGTTCAGCCCTGTGCGTGAGGGTGTGAGTATATTTGCAATATATAAGGCTTGGGCAATCCTCCCCTCTTAAGGTACTTTTTGACGGATTGAGTTAGTTCCAAGTCTAGTTTTAACAGTACTAACTTTCATGAATAAATCATTAATTTACTTCTTTTTTTTTCACGAATAAATAACAGGCACAAGCAATTGGAAAAGCTGCAAGTAATTTCATTCAAGAAGAATTAAAGATGGATTATGTATATGATTACATGTTCCATTTGTTGAATGAGTATGGTAAACTTGTTAATTATGAGCCAAAAATACCAGAAGGAGCTATTGAAGTATGCTCTGAGACAATGGTTTGCCAAGCAGAAGGCAATCAAAAGAAATTCATGATGGAGTCATTAGTTAAAGGTCCTTCTATTACAAGTCCATGCAATCTTCCCCCACCATACCAACCTCAAGTTCTTAGTGCCCTTTTGAGAAGAAAATATAATTCATTGAAGATAGTAGAGAAATGGGAGATTAATTTTTGGGAAAGTCTAAATAATGGTACAAAAATTTAGGGGTATTAAGGGGGCAAATAATCGTCTGTATACGTCTGTGTACCCATTCCTATTTTCAACCGATCACAATTCATCATGTGTATATATAATTAAAAAAAATAATCACATGACGAATTTTTATTGATTGGGCACAAAAATGAGTATATAGACGGGTACAGACGATTTTCACCCCTATTAAGGGGATATATAGGCATAGGTTTTATTTTCTTTGTTATTATTATTGGGGGGAAGGGGTAGGGATAGATATATTTTTTTTTGTAATAAGAATTATATATTTTGCTTCCAATAGGCACCTTTCCAAGAGATTTTTTTTAGATAAACTGTATTTTTTTTTTTTTTTGACAATTTGTACTGAAGTTAATGTGCATATAAATCAAAATAATTCTTGCATCTGCATTTAGATATTAAGATCTTCCCCCTTCTATTTTTTGTGATGAGGGATTCTCTATAAACTCTTTTTGTAATCCTTCTTTAGATGAATGCAATTAGCATATTTTCCACCAAAAACACTATGTGCTTGATGACATATTCTAAAAGTAGACAAAACTATGGATACATTAAAAAAAAAACATATGGTACTAAAAATATGAGGGCCTCCCAACGGGGCGTATTACATTTCTTGAAAGTCCACAATTGGGTCTGGTAACAATAATGGGCTTCAGCCTTTTATCGCGTTTTGCCTCTTGGAGTAGACTTATCCCTCATTTTGTTTTAATAATATCTTTATTCGTTTTACTACTAATTCGGTCTGCTTCTATAATTAAACCCTTTTAAAAGAAAAATTAGGAGATACGACGGGCTAACTGTCCATCCCTCTAAAATTTCTCTCATCGAGCCCTATATATAGAGAGAGAAGCATTACAGAGTTGAAGCTTTGTAGTTTTATTTCTTGTGCAACGTTATCCAAACCCACAGGTAGGGCTGTTAACGAGCCGAACCGAGCCGGTTTTGAGCCAAATCGGTTCGGATCGTTAAGAAAACCGAATCGATCGTTAATCGGTTCGTTAGTCAACCGATTCGGTTGTTCAATTCGTAATCGGTTCGAAATAAAATCGTACAAAACCGTTCGTTAATCGAACCGTATCAAATCGCGCAAGACCGGTTCGCTAATTCGCATAAAATCGTAATTCGCATTAAATCGTAATTCGGTTCGTTAATCAGATCATACTATTACAAAACTAGAGTCGCTAGTGAACCCTGCTAACTTCGCAAATCGCTCGTTAATCGGTTCGCTAACTCGTTAAAATCGGCTAACTCAGTAAATCGCTCGTTAATCGGTTCGTTAAAATCGGCTCGCTAACTCGCTAAAAATCGGTAGAATATTATTAACCGGTTTAACGAGCGATTTAAAACGATTTACGAGCCATTTTATCAATCGTAAATTCGGCTCATTAACGAGCCGAGCGAGTTAGCGAGCCGATTTTAACGAACCGATTAACGAGCGATTTGTGATTTAATCGGCTCGCTAACAACCCTACCCACAGGGTTCCTACTCTCCAGTCCGATAGAGAATTTGGAGGATATAAATCAAGTGACCCAGCGGCTCGACCAGGTGAGGGACTTGTCTTAGCCAATCAAAAGAAGTCACCCCCACATTGGAGGGTTGAAACTTCCACACTACGACTGCCAAGATTCGATCATGCGTCTTTGTGCACAATCTACCACCCCGTAAACAACTAAACTGCCCTTGCGAACTTTGTGGTTCTATTTGAAATACTATGATCATATGTCTTGTACTTGAGGTACGAAAGCACGATTCATAGTCTAACAACCAAGCCCGGCTATTCCCATGTCCAAAGTGACATACGGAGGCAATTTTTTTAAAATCACTTAATATAGTATCTTTTAAAGTATCCAATATTTTTTAACCACATTTGTTGAAGATCTCATAGTTACACTCATGTTGTATCATTTCAAACACTGGTGCATCAACCAAAACAAATATTGTGATTGTTCACACTCTTGAAACTTAGGTTTATAATTATATTTTGACACTTTTTATAATTAATATTATTTAAAAAAAATATTAGGGGCATAACTTTAATAATTAGTATAGGACCTCAATATTGTTCGAGACGGGCCTGCTAACAGCATTTCATGAGTCACGTCGTACTTAGAGGTCCGAAGTTTCATTTCAAGCCTTAATCTAATATTTATATGTTTTTAGGGTTTTGACAACTCATATGATTGAGTTAACTCATTTCTAATCACCTAACTATTTGCATGTGGAATGACTTTTAAGCAATTCTACAAGACTTTTTGGAAACCACCTCGATCGATCCTCTCTCGCTCTTGGTCTCGTCTCATATTGGATAAATAAGTCAACTTAAGTTCAATTTAATTTAATTAATCAAAGGTGTCCTACCTAGTGGGATAAGCGCTTGACCACGACCTTGAGGTTGTGGGTTGGATACCCTCCGTCTGCTTGCGGCAAGTTTTATTCTCCCTTTCCTAGGACTATCTTCTCCTCGTCTGAGGCACTTCAGACTTTTTAATTTCACGATTGGATGGATTTTCAATTCAATTTGCAAGTTACTTTTTTCTTACTTTTCTATTGTGAATCTTATTTTTTCTTAAACACCGGGATGAATGGAAAAGCCCTACGGTAAAAATGATTCAAAATTAGTTTGCAAACAAAAATTTCATTGATTTACTATCAAGTCCGAGTGTATAAAGAAATTATAATTTTCGAGCTATACTTTGCAATATGTAAATTATAATGACTATGAACCAAGTACTATGTACTACATAAAATAATTTCGTTCTAATCTTCATTTGATCCTCCTCTGAAGTACCGCGACGCATATAGTATAGAATATAAAAAAATTAGTATACATTAAAAAAAATTGCTGGTGTGTTATATTCTATATAATAGGTATTTTTAACACAAATTCTATGGCATTTAACTTATGTTTTACGCAACATTTATTAAAAAATCACAATACTTATTCAATCTAAAAAAATTAGACCGTCTAATTTTTAATGCGATAGTTAAAAAAGTTTTAATATATACTATTTTTTTTTTATGTTCAGCACAATAGCAGTACCGACGAAGTAGGGAGGTCACTAGCTAGAAATTTGCATTTGTTTTGTGAATTTTGATGAAAAAGAAAAAGACCCTTAAAAGTAAAGAAACAATTCTTGTTTTTTTCCTCGCTTTTTGTAAAGCAATAGAGCCTGGAGGTTCCCGGGGGGCTCACGATTTAATATGATGCGACTACTTAAACCAAAAGTTATTAATATGATGTTCTATATATTTTATTTTTTACTTTTAATGAGTTCTGAGACTCAATCGATATTTAAGTATATTTAACGATTCACAAGTAATATAATTTCTTTTGTGAATAGTTTACTTTCAGATAGTTAAACTAGCAATATATTTTTTCTATTAACAATATTTGAATTCGAGACATTATTGAAAGAAAACCAAGCTCTTTCCATTTATTTTTTTAGCCTCATCGGAGGAGAAGGACAGCCCTAAAAAGAGAGTATTTATTCGCCCAATGTAGGGGAGAGGTGTCGAACCTCGACCTCACGATCATGGCAGACCATAGCCCCACTGGACTATGAACTTCTTGACACCTCTTTCCACTTTGAGCAACCTTCTTGATGATGTTTTAATTTTATTTTATTTTTAAACTTATTATCCCTTTACAATATTTCTTGCATTTCAATTTGTCATCATTTCGAACAAGACATCATACCTAATAATCCAATTTACAGAAATTAACCTTAATATAATCGCATATTATAAGATTTAATTATGTATTTGAACTTTAATCAGAAACAATAATAGCTACAATGAGTGAAAATAACCACCATTTATTTAAAGCTTATTTAAATTATTATTCATCGTGAATCATATTAGACTTCGTGTTAAGTCTTTGAAATATGGATTAACATAGAATAGTTAACTCGTAGTTATAAAAAAAAATTATTCTTGTTACGATTATTATAAAACAAATTAAATTTACAAATAAAATATAAAATAAAATTATGAATGTACTTGGATTGAGTATGATTTGAAACTCAAACTACTGTTTAAATTAAGTATGAAACCGAAATATGAATCGTTAAACTATTCAGAATCGAGTTTCGATTTGAAATTGACTTGAGGTCGAGATTAGAATCTCAATCTGAGACTCAATTAAACAAACTCTATATTCAAGAAATCAATTAGCAAACCAAACATATAGTTCCCAACAGTGGCGGAGCCAGAAAATTTTCTTTGGGGGGGCACAATTAATATTGACAAAATAAATTCATAAAAGCATATAAACATTGGCGGAGCCAAAAAATTTTTTTGATGAGAAGGACTCTCGAGAAGAAAAAATAAATATTTACAATGGAAATTAAAATATATATCATATTTGATTGTTGAATCCAAAAAGAACAAGCTTGAATAAAAAGGCCCCAAAGACCTTTTTTGTATGATTAGACCAAAATAAAAGGCCATTTAGAAATATTATGGGTATTAGAGATGAAGTTAGAAGAAACATGAAGGGCTTATTATTAATGTGAACGAATATTTTTTTATTTTTGATAAAATCTTATACTATAATCTATTAGTAATTATGAATTTTTTGATGAAATTTTATAAATATTATAATCTCTTACACAATTAAGTTTGTTATAATTTTAACCAAAATTGTTAAGATATAAGTGGTGTAATTCCTATAATTCACGAACTAAAAAATCTAATTTTAAATCGTAAAGTGATTCAAAATGTTCACGGGATGAGGTGTTATAAAAACAAAATTAAATTATAAAAAAAAAAAAATTTTTTTTTTTGGAAAAAGTTGGGGGGCACCCCTAGCTCCGCCAGTGGTTCCCAAGACATGTAATGTTTCATGCAATGCCTTTTCAAAAGAAGCACAATTTTTATTGAGCCATAGCCTCCACAAACCAACTTGTCTTACCACATTCTTTCCCATAACACAATTAAAGATGACAACAAATTAAATTGGAGCAAACATATTAGTTCATTTCCTAAAGTTGTCTTTTTAATTTTACCATAGAGCAGTTTCAGTGGTTTACATCAAATTCTTGATCATATAAGATATCTTGAAGAAAGCTTTCCCATTTTTATTTACTTTCTTATAGCAACGTAGGGACGAAGTTAAAAATTTTAGGTTGGGGCAAAAAATTGCAAAAAAAAAAAAAAAAATGTTGGGGGGCGAATTTGATCAAATATTCCGAACTACATATAAAATTTACAATATCTAATAGGATTTTTAAAAATCTCGAGAGCGACTGCCCCTGTAATCATCACTGCAGCAGGTATCACCACTTTGAGTACGACTAATTTGAACCGGCTCTAGTTACACACGCAAAATTTAACTCTTATGTTAGGTCTTATACAAAGCTCTTTAAAACATGACATCGCAAGCAAAATTGAATGCATGATCTCATTTTGATATTACTATAGTTCGCTTACCAATTACTCCAAACTGATAAATTACCATACCAATACTATTTCGACCAAATGACAAGTCCACTATAATAGAAGTATGTGATATATTTTTTCCCAAAGGAAAAAAAAAAAGAATTATATGATATAAGTATGAGAAGGTGATAACTCAGTTAAATAAAAACACTATTTATCGAATAATAAATTTGAAGTTCTATTGGCATTCCATTCCAAAAGCTACCAAAGAAATATTTGATGCCAACTAAAGCTAAAATACTAGGAAGAACAATAATTAATAATATTATGATTAATTTATAGTATATCTTAATATTGTTTGTTCCTGTCTGTCATGTCTTGCTTGGAAGCATTGTTGTCCAACATAGTCAAAGTCCCTTCATTTAATTATTTTTTAGGCTATCGAAATCTAACTTGATTATTTTTTTATTTAAAAAGGCAAATCATAAAAACGTCATAGTATAATAAAATGATTGAATTATATCATCTTTAACGGCCCGCAATTAATTTATGTCTGTTGGATTATTGTTTTATCTTATTTCAAACTTCACAATAAAAAAATTTAAAAAATAAAATTACTACAAGAGTGATGCATCCCCTTTTGAGTTTTTGACTCCTTTTTCAGCATTGAATTTTTGACCTTATAATAGAGAAAATTATAGTGCATTACAGGTTGTTTCCTGTCTAATCAACATTTAATTATCTGATTTGTATAATCGTAGTTGGTTATCGCACATCTTGTTTATGACTTCCCGGGGCATAATGCTCATAATAAAATTATTCGAATTATGTTAAGAGAAGTTTCATATCGTGTGAACTGACGAATATTTTCGTACGATTTTTAAACCGGATTAATCAGATTAATTACCTGAACACCAAATACCAAGAATAATCTAATGAGATGGAATTTAGGTGAAGAAGTTTGGATTGTCACACACAAGCTATCTTATTTATAATATTTTTTAACATTAGTAATTCTATTGTGAATTATACATATTCACGTTCTATATCTTTGGTAAATTATTCTTGATATTATTTTGTAAGTTGTTTAGTGGATATAATTATGAGCTTAGTAGAAGAAGGTAACAAACAATGGCCAAAGAAATGAGCATGTTAGTAAAGTTCGAGAGAAAATGATTAAGGTGGTTTCTTGACGTGCTCAGTAGAGAGATCTCGGGTTCTATGTTCATCAAGCACATACAAATTATATTCCACTTCTCCGATCTCCCCTATTAAAAGAAAAAGAACAGTAGTTAAATTAATCGTGAAAATTCTTTAACCAATGCTAAAATATCAAAAAATACATCTAGTATAAAATAGTCTGACTAACTAACAACTAATTATGACCATATTGTAGTAATATCTGATTTGTAAAAGTGGTAAATTTCAGAAAGTTAGATAATAATTAATTTCACAAAACTAATAACTTTAAGCAAATGAATGATAAAGCACATCCATAAAAAAAAATGATAAAGCACTACTCAAAATCACTAGCTTAGTAATTCTTAGAAAACTTTACTCCTTATAATTCTACAAATTTATCAAATTAGTTACCATCGAATCAACAAAATTATTGTTTTATCCCAATATTCAGATATTTTATCTGACTAATTCGGTTGGAAAGCCGTGTGAAAATATCCACTAATTTCACACAGTATGAAATCGATTCTTGCATGACTCGAACACTTTGACCAACTAATTCGCCTGAAAAATCGTGCAAAAAATATTTGCCAATTCACGTGGTATGAAACTGCTCTCAACATAACTTGAACTCATACTTTACTATGTGTATGCCCAAAAGGTCACAAGCGAAGTGAACGACAATCAACTGCGTCTCTAACTCAACAAAATTACTTCTTTTTTTTGTAGTAACAATATACACTACATTATCGGTACTATTTGGTTTCTAGAAATGTCTTTTTAAAGGGAAAAAATGCAAGAGAAGTGGTAAGGGTAGGTGAGCGTATTGATTATGATAATTATTAGTATGATAATTCAAGAATGGAAGAGAAGGACAATGTGTTCTTTCAATTTTTTTGGGTTGGTATTGCTAGTTTATTATAATGTTAGTACACTGGTGATTAATTACGTTAAAGTTCTTTAAAATCATAAATTATTCGCAACAATAAAATTCTTTTTCTACTTTACTTTAGCTTCATTACTCCATCAAATAATGTATTGCTAATTAATTTTCAAGATGATTAATTTCGGTCTTCTGACTTGTTGAATTCAACTAACTTAAATGTAAAATTCCAAAAGAGCAGAGATTATCTATTTTAAGAAAGTAAGATTATATTGAAAGGTGGTAGGATTGAATAAAATACTTAATTTATTCATTCAAAAAATTAAAATTTGATAATGAAGCTCAATATGTCATTCTAAAAAAATATAAAATAAAATAAAATCTGAACTTGCTAACCCCAAATATGTGTAGAGTTAGTTAGTACACGATAATGTCAGAATTTTACTAAAATTGATATTATTCACTGGTTACAAATAGTTGAAAATTTTGAATCCGATGACTCCAAATACATGATAGTTAGTACATGATTTTGTCTAAACTTGACTAAAATCAAGATTTTCCACAGGTCGAGACACTTGAAAAATCCGAGCCCGACGACTCCAAATCTGTAATGGTTAGTGCACAATATTATTAGAACTTTATTAAAATTGAGATTATTCACCGCTCGCAACAATTGAAAAAATTGAACCTTACGTCATCAAATGTGTGATAGTTAGTAAACGGTTTTGTCTGAACTTTAATAAAATTGAGATTATTTATCTGTTGCAATAGTTGCAAAATCTTAGCTCGGCAGTTCCAAATCCCTGATAGTTATGACATAATATTATAATAACTTGACTAAAATCTAGTTTTTTCACCATTCGGAACATTTGAAAATTTGAGTCTGATGGCACTGAATCCGTAATGTTTATTACACAGTTTTATATGAATTTGACTAAAAATGAGATTATTCACCGGTCGCAATAGTTGAAAAATCTGAGTCTTATGGCCCCAAATCTGTGATTGTTAGTACACAATATTGTTAGAACTTGATTAAAATCGAGATTGTTTAGGGGTCGCAACAGTTGAAAAATTCGAGCTCAACGGTACCAAATATGTAATGGTTATATTGTCAGTAATTGACTAAAATCGAGATTATTTACCAATTAAAACAGTTGAAAATTCGAGTCTGAAGGCTCCAAATATGTGATGATTAGTAAATGATATTGTCTAAACTTGACTAAAATCGAGATTATTCACGTTCGGAACAAATGAATAATTTGAGCCTGGCGAATCCAAACCTTTTATGGTTAATACGCGATTTAGTATGAACTTTATTAAAATTGAGATTATCAACCGTAACAATTGAAAAATCTGAACCCCACTGCCCCAAGAGTTGAAGAATCTGAACTTTACTAAAATTAAAATTTTTAACCGGTCACAAGAGTTGAAAAATCTGAACCTGACGACCGCAAATCTGTGATGGTTACTATACGATATTGTTTGAACTTGACTAAAATCAAAATTATTTATCGGTCACAACAATTTGAAAATTTGAGTCTGACGTCTACATTTGCGGTCACAACAATCGGTAACCCCGAGATTTGGGGCAGCTGATTGGAGCTGTTACATTCCTCACCGTTGATGAGTGTTCGATTCTCTTGGGGAGCGACTCTTGTGGGATTTTCCCGCGGTGGTATGGATCCGTGTAAAAGAGCAGTATGGGTCAGGCCCTTCCCCGCTAGCGGTAACGCTACGGGCCAACCGCAGGCCGAGCCCGGATTAGTCACCACGCAGGTGGTGGACATCGGGTGCCCCTTGGGGTAAACCAAAAAAAAAAATATGAGAGATCGTGGTGGAGAAGATGGTGGTAAATGTGGTGGTGAGTAGTTGATGGGACATTTAAAGGAGGAAAAAGATGGTAAAAATAGAAATTGAAAAAAAAAACTTTATTATTCTTTTTTAAGAAAGTAAATTGATATACTATTTTATTCTTATATAATTGAGTATGTGCGCTGGACATGTCAAAATCTGTTAGATTCCACTATAAAAGTGATGGCGGTGACTCTTTCCGCAACCTGTAAATTTTTGGAAGACTCGTTAGACTGAAAAATATAGAGAAACTAATCAGGCAAAACGTAAATAACGGGAGTATTAAACAAGCGAATTTCCTTAAAAACTTTTACCGTTATAAAAAAAACATGACCCTTGAACTAATGTGGTATGTCTTAAAAGAGTTTCTCTACACTTTGGGCTGAGGATTTTTATTGGCAACCCCAGCTTGGTTAAAATGCGGAGGGTTCAAATTCTCTGCATTGTGCGAATTCAATGTGGACCGTTGAGTCGGTCATTATGATATTTGTAATTAAAATATTTATTTTCATATTAATATAGATTTTTCCAAATCTAAAATTAATATTTTCAATTTAAAACAGTTATTTTTAGGCAAATTGGTGAAATTCATCCCAAACATTTTACGATTGGTGACTTGGGTCCCTAAACAATTTTTTTTTTTTTTTAAAAACTCAAACAATTTGCGTATTTGTATCATGGATCCTTATGTTCAAAAAATCGCTAGTCAACGGTTAGTCGACATTTTTTAAAATATTTCACTCAAAATATCAGGGGTATTTTGGGTAATTCATATACTAACCCATTTTCTCCAAACCCTCTTCTTCCCCCTCCCTTTCTTCCTCAACCTTGTATTTCTTTCTCCCAAAATACCCCTGATATTTTGGGTTAGTATATGAATTAATGGGTTAGTATATGAATTACCCAAAATACCCCTGATATTTTGAGTGAAATATTTTTAAAAATGTTGACAAACCGTTGACTAGCAATTTTTTGAACAGAAGGACCCATGGTACAAATACGCAAATTGTTTGAGTATCTAAAAGAAAAAAAAAATTGTTTAGGGACCCAAATCACCAATTGTAAAATATTTGGGGATGAATTTCACCATTTTGCCTTATTTTTAACTAAAATTGCCAATACAAAGGTCCGTGTTAAATCCACAGAGAATTCACTTCTACGTGGAAAATTTTGATATGGACCGGATCCATGTGGACCATGTGGTCCAGATTTGGCCACATCCCTGCAGAATGAGGAGAGAGAAGAAAATACAGTGATGTGGCCAAATCTGAACTGCATTGTCCAGTGGACCCGGTACATATCAGAAGTGTTCCTTCTCCGTGCCTTAACCATTCAGCGGCAACCCGAACGCCTAAACGTACGATGAGATCCTAGCTTCCTAGTAAATCCCAAGATAGTAAAAGTAGACCAGTAGTTGGTATAATAAATAGTACTTAAAACGAAATTTTATATTTAATGTGATATTGGAAATGCAATAATTGGTCTTAGTAGAAAGATCTATAGAAAATCATTATGGATTATATAGTTAATTTATTTGTAAAATGCCAAAGGAGTTACCCTAATCATAGATGGGTAAAATTCCTTACCTTTAACTAAAGTGTAATAAAAGGTGTCCAAATCCAGTGGGGCGGGCACCTGACCACGATCGTGAGGTCGCGGGTTCGATACCCTCTTCCTACGTGAGACAAGCTTTAAAATTTCCCTTTCTAGGGCTACCATCCTCCTCCTGTGAGGCACCTCTCTCCCCTACGTGGGGCAACCGCCCAGTCGAATTTTGAAAGAAAAAAAAGTGTAAACCTCAAAGAGTGCATTGCACAAGATTTATCTAATGTGTTTTATTTACGAACTATTACATTATATGAAATTTTACTTGATGTGCACTATTAAATAGTGTTCGTGTGTTAAAAGAATTATTGTAGAAAGAAAATGTTAAAGCAAAAATGCAGTAAAAACTATAATTTAGTACTGGTGCACACATATATTTCTGTTACCACTATAATTTAGACGGTCTAAATTATAATTGTTCCATTTGATGGTTTCTTAGCATTTGTTCAGAAACCATCATTCCATAAAAACTAAAATCTCAATTTCACTCCTCAAATTCGACAATTTGACTCAAATTATAGTTGTTCTGTTCAACCATTCTCTGTTACGCTACACAAGTTGTTGTTTTTGAATGACAATAATATCGATCATCTGATCAGTTTAAAATATGTGTGCACAGTATTGACATATAGGGCAAAAAATCCTCTGTCCCATCAGTGTATGTCCCCGTGTCCCCAGCCAATCACAATTCGCCATGTGTATATATAATTAAAACAAATATTTATATAGTAAATTCTGATTGGTTAGGGACACGGGGACATACACAAACGGGGACAGAGGATTTTCACCCGACATATAGCTATACGTGCACCATAAATGGGGAGAAAATCGTCTATACGTGTATGTTCACGTTCATGTGTCCAATCACTCGGAATTTTTCACGTAGATTTTTCTTCTAATTATATACACACATGTTGAATCGTAAGTGGTTGGACACAGAAATAAATATATACACAGGTATATACAATTATTTACCCCATATAAATGTAGTATAAAAATCGCCCATTTCCCATTGCAAAATTTTGTATGATCCATGTGGACTCTGTGATTCAAAACTATTCACATTATTTTATGTTCATCTCTATACTCATTATGTGATGATAATAACTGTCACAATTTCCATATCAGAATTAACCTTTCCTATTAATCAAATCAAATCCAACCCTATTCATCAAAAAAAAAAAAAAAAAAAAAAAAATCAAATCCAACCCAACAGAGACGCTCCATAGTCAAACAGTTCATCTCTCTCCATCTCTTTCTTTTGCTTGCCAGTAGTGTTAAATTATAGTAACATTTGATCACTCTTTTGTTTCCAATATCCATATTTTTACCCCAATCTTCCTTTGAACTCTGTCTTTCTCTATTGTTTCTGACAACTACCCACCCAAAAAACCTCTCTTTGAATCCAAGTTTTGCTTTTAATGTGTCCCTCTTTTTTTTTTTTTTTTTTTTAACTTCCACTACTTGCTTTGCTTTCAGGGTTTGTTGAAACACTCCCCAAGATTCATACTTTTTGCCTTGCCCAATTATAGTTTCTTTAATTGTTTATTGGCACTTAGAAAAAAGGAAGAAGAACCCATTTCTTTTTTTGTTCTTCTTTTTACTAGTACTAATTTCAACTTGTTCTTCTGTTTCTTGGAAAACCCATTTATCTTTCTGTGATTATTGCTCTTTTTCTTTATCCATTTTCTTAATAATGGGTTGCTTTTGTTCTGGGACTCTGTAAAGCTTGAAGCTTGAATGCTTGTAAGAATTGGAAGGAAAAATGTGGATTTCTTCTTCATTTGGAGTTCTTTTACTTAGTTTAGGACTTCTACTTGTGACTGTTCATCCCTTTTCCCCAAATGAAGGTATGAATTTCACATTGTACTTCAATTTTGTCTAGATCTTGTATTTGACAGTCTTTTCAAGTTGAAAATTTGATGTTATTTTTGTTATTTTTCATCAATGTAGAGTGTATTATGTTGTTTCTTGAAAGATCTTCTTGTTTAACTGATTGTAATTTGTGGTTTTTTTTTGTTCAGTTAATGCTCTCACTGCTTTTAAAGAAGCTATATTTGAGGACCCTTCTCTGGTATTATCAAATTGGAATACCTTAGATTCAGATCCTTGTGATTGGTCTGGCATTTCATGTTCAATGGCTCAAGATCATGTTGTAAAGCTGTAAGAATTCTTGATTTTTTTTCTCTTCTTTTGATGTATGCTTAATTTGGTGCACATAAATGCTCTGAATGTTGAATTAAAGAAATATGGCTATGTGCACATAAATTAAAATGGTTTTTGGGTCTGCCTTCTCTTATGCCTTTTGGATTTGATTTGAGGGATAGCAAAAATGACGGTATGGGGACTACTTTTTCAGTAATATTATGTGAGCAGCCATTTTGTGCATTCATTCCCAAATGTTAGGTCAGTCTCTAATCCATCTGTTTCAGTGGTATTCTTCTGGGAGCAGGCACTTTGTGCATTTATTGCCAAATGTTAGATACGTCTCCTATCCATCCCCGCCCATACTCCCAATTATTGGGGACTTAATGGGTTATGTTATTGTTGTTGGTTTGATGTATGCTTAATCAGATGATATCTACTTAATGGTTAAAACCACATTTTTTTTTTTGCAGCAACATTTCTTGGGCATCTCTAAAGGGTTTCATTGCATCAGAATTGCATAATTTGGGTTATTTGCAAGAACTGTAAGTAAGCTTTTGCTTTGCTACTCCATACTGCATTTACTTTGTTTGTTTTGTACTCTATTTTTTAAAAGAAGAAACTGGGATGAAAACATTTGGTATTGTGTTGATTGCAGAATTTTGCATGGAAATTTGCTGATTGGTACGATACCGAAGGATATTGGCTTGTTGAAACACCTCAAGGTCTTGGATTTGGGTATGAACCAGTTAACAGGACCAATTCCTCCCGAGCTCGGAAACTTAACGAGTATAATGAAAATGTTAGTAAATGTGAAGCTTTCGACATTCGGCTTTTTGCACATTAGTGTTTGCTTTTCCTTTTATCATTTCTCAGCTTTTACATTCACATGTTCTTCTTGTAGAAACCTTCAATCCAATGGGTTGAGTGGGAGGTTGCCTTCTGAGCTTGGAAGTCTGAAATACCTTGTGGAGCTGCGACTTGACAGGAATAAGCTCCAAGGGACTGTCCCCGCTAGTAACGTTACTGATTTTCCTGGCAATGCGCATGGAATGTAAGTTGGAGTTTCATTTTCCGTATTTGTATATTGCTTATGAACTATCTCAATGCATAACTATTGAGGATACAAAATTAGGTAGAGAAAGCTCGCTTGTAGTCGGTGACTAGCTACTCTTAAATCGTTTTATTGTTGTTTAAAACATTTTCTGGAGTTCCATGTGCATTCTAGCAAAACCTATGATCTTATATTCCCATGTTGGAATTCTTTTAATGAATTGATACACACACACAGCCGAAAACAGCAGGAAGTTTACCGGTCTTGACGGGCTCATTTGATAGATAACATTTATTTTAAGTTCGTTTTCAGCAATTTCCTTGTATTGTTAGCAGTTTGTCCCAAGTAATAACTTCAATATGTATCCCAGGTACACCTCAAATGTAGTGGCAACAGGACTGTGTCGCTCTCAACCTAGAGTTGCAGATTTTTCGTACAATTTCTTCGTTGGAAGCATACCTAAGTGCCTCGGATATCTTCCAAGGTAGTCTATAATTTGTTGCAGTATATATCTTCTTTCCTCGTCTGCTTTTTGTACTCTTTGCTTTTCTGGTGGAATGTACTTGTCATATATGCTTCTTTTTTTCCCCCTTTAGGTCCAACTTTCGCGGGAATTGCCTACAAGATAAAGATTCCAAGCAACGTTCTAGTATGCAGTGCGGTATGCATCTCTCTCTTCTGTATTGTTGTTAAGATCGATCTTGGTATTATATGTATAAAAACAACACTCTTACCGTCTAAATCATTGGTATTTCTTTTTAATCCGCTCCATTCTGTTAAAACTGTATAATGTAATTTGTTTATTCCTATATTTACGAGTAGTCCATGAAAATCAATAGATGAGCATTAATCCATGTTTCCAGTTATTGTGCTACTTTCTTTTCTTTTGTTCTGATAAGTTTATGAGTAATCTAGTACGATACGTTTTACTGTCTTGACCTTTGTTAATGTTTTAAGTAATGCTCATCCTTGTTTCGGTTTTATTACAGGGGGTGCTCCAACACCGAGAAGCCATCCAGCAGTCAAGAGTAAGCACCGGCCTGTTGAAGCGGCGGATTCCAAGCATGACACTGCTACGTCAAAACCCGCCTGGCTTTTAGCCCTTGAGATAGTGACAGGGGTTATGATTAGCTGTCTCTTTCTAGTGGCTCTTTTAACTGGTCTTCGAAGGTGCAAGAGCCAATCTTCGATCATTATCCCTTGGAAAAAATCAGCAAGCCAGAAGGACTATATGACCATTTACATAGGTTATTAAAAATCGCCTCTCTTGTTCATTTAAGTTTCCAAATCTTGTTTAGAAAATTTAGTGGAAACCGAGTCTAGTGCATTTATTTTGAGTTCCATCGTCGTAATCAACCTTCTTGAACTCCGTTACAGATTCTGAGATGCTGAAAGATGTAGCGAAGTACAGCCGACAAGATCTTGAAGTAGCTTGTGAAGATTTTAGCAACATTATTGGTTCCTCTCCGGATAGTCACGTCTATAAAGGCACCTTGAAAGGTGGACCTGAGATAGCGGTGATCTCCCTTTGTGTCAAAGAAGAGCACTGGACCGGCTTTCTAGAGCTTTATTTTCAGAAGGAGGTAATAACTTAGTATAGTGACCTTCCCCATTAGCCGTTGAGGTAACGGTTGGCTCCAGACTCGCAGTTTAGGAGACCATGGTGCCAAACCCTGGCATTAAGGACTTATTGTTGCAATTTTCAGGTCGTGGACGTGGCAAGATTAAATCATGAGAATACGGGGAAGTTATTGGGGTATTGTCGGGAGAGCAGTCCTTTTACGAGAATGCTGATCCTCGAGTATGCATCAAATGGGACTTTGTATGAACACCTCCACTGTAAGGACTTTAATCCTTTTTAAGAAAATAATTTTCTCGACTTTTTTCTTAATTAACTTTAGCAGTTTGTATTAAGGTTCATGGGTTGATAACGTAGTTTTTTCGTTTATTGCAGATGGAGAAGGATGCCAATTATCTTGGACTCGGAGAATGAAAATTATTATAGGCATTGCCAAAGGACTAACATATCTTCATACAGAACTTGATCCTCCTTTTACCATTTCAGAATTGAATTCTAATGCCGTTTATCTCACTGAAGATTTTTCTCCCAAGGTATTCTCTTAGGCTTTTATCAGTATTTTAGACTACGCGGAAATAGCTACATCTTCGTCTCTTGTGCACCAAGTAAAAAGTTCGGGTTTTGTTTGGTTTTACTAATGTTATATTGAACTGCTGTTGTAGCTGGTTGATTTCGAGAGCTGGAAGAATATCCTTTCTAGATCAGAAAAGAACTCCGAGAACATTAGCAACGAAGGGGCCATATGTGTTCTTCCAAACACATTAGAGGCGCGGCATTTGGATATCCAGGGCAATATCTATGCTTTCGGGGTACTTCTACTGGAAATAGTAAGCGGGAGACCTCCATACTGTGAGGACAAAGGCTTCTTAGTAGACTGGGTAAGAAAACGAACAATATTGCATCGCTTTTTCCCTTCATGAAACTGGTTTCAAGAACCGATACATACCCTTTTTTTGTCTCTGCAGGCTAAGGAATATCTTGAAGTTCCGGAAGTAATGTCTTACGTGGTGGATCCCGAGTTGAAACATTTCAGATACGAAGATCTCAAAGTAGTATGTGAGGTTGTGGACATGTGTATTCAACCGAGCTCCAACAGGAGAACTTCCATGAAGGATTTACGCGATGTATTGGAGAGTGGTATCGATACTTCTATATCTGCAGAGCTCAAAGCTTCGTCGTTGGCATGGGCTGAGTTTGCACTATCATCATAACTAAACTAAATGAAATACATATAGCTAACACTGTAAATTTAGATAAAAAAAACAGTTTCTAATCTTTTGCTCTTTCTCTATAGTTGTGATTTGTTGTGCTTGTAAATTTTGCCCTGCTTTAAGAAACAGCCAATTTCATCCAATGACTGATACCAATTCTTTGTACAACAATTATTGCAGCTTTTGTTGTTACTCGAGCCGAGGCTTAGACCGTCTTTGATCAAGTATGAGAATGAAACTTTTAGCACCAATTCACAAAGAATTTGAATTGGATTTGATACTAGTCTAAGACCATTTAGACCATAAATCCATAAATCTCGTGTTGATACCCAATCCAATCATATATCATGAATCTTCTGTTCATGGATTGATGGGAGATTAGTTCTCAATGTAACAATGGTAGTCGGACTGTTGAGAAGAATTTTGATGGGTGTAAGAGAGATTTTGAAATTCATTGTCTAAATTAAAAAAAAAAAAAAAAAAAGGACGAAGAGCAATTTTCAACCGTTATTTTCAACAGTTAAATCGAGAATCAATGTGCTAAGAAAAACATACATTGGAATTGTAACAAATCTCCAAGAAGAAAAAAGTATCAGTGCTTAGCACGAGAATAGTGATTGTCATTTGGATTCCTCTTTCCACCAAAAACTGCAAGTGCTTTCCTCATGGGAGGCTGCAATGGAGCTCTCTTATCTGTATGGTGGTTAAATATGTCGTCCGGAGAGAAGATTTCGTCACCCTACACAATAAAGACAACCATTTCTTCAGAATGCAGAGAACTTTAAAAGGAAAAACTCTATAGTACATCTACGGGGTCTTTTCAGTATGCGCGGGGAGAAGAAAATTTTCAACACTGACCTGCTTGTTCTTGTTCTTTGCCTTGGGACGTAGAAACTTTTGTGGAAGCTGATCTTCGCGTAAAACTGGGTTCTTGGTGATGGCGTCTCTGCCACCTTGAGGTAAAGGTAGAGAAAACTGCAATATACAACAAAATCCCAAGTAAAGCTATCATTCACGACTTCATGTTACTATAAATATATTTTTTTTTTAAAAAATCTGAAGTTTTTCCAGTTAGAAAAAGCTCGCAAACCACCATTGGAAATTATCTAAAGTATTAAGAAATGTAATCAATCATCCAAATTCCAATGTTTCCTAACAATTCTTCAAACAGAGCAAATTTGAATTGGTTTACTCACTTTTGTTCCACGTAGAGAAATACGTGAGCGACGTGCTGCAAGAGTAATACCATTTTCACCAACTGTTACAGCTACTTTTCGTAAAGTGCCTCCATTTCCACAGATGGGACAGAAGATTCGACCAATATCGGTAGTCACTTTGAAGCAAGCATGGCATCGGAGTACCCATCTGAAAGTAGAAATGCATACCAGATGTAACTAGATATTTTGCCAAGCCAGCCTCACACATGCATTAATTTAAGGCAAAAAATTCTCATCAAGACACAAGACAAGATAAATCAGAGGATCGTGACACAACTAGGCCAAAACACGAAAGTACATATACCTGTGTAGCTCCCGGATCTGCATTCCTCCAGGTGCTAAGAGGCGCAAACCCATCTGAAGAAGCACATTTTGCATTGCATAGTCACTAGTTATGCAGGCCACAGTTGACTCAGACAAGGAACGCAGCATCCAGCTCTGCTCACTAGTATTATCATCTGTATGGGATGCATCGATGCTTTCGCCATTTTGGCTTGTTATGTCCAAGTTTTCCGATCCTTCATCATCAATCTCCACATGCTTTCCTTCCTCATTGACATTTTCACTATTATCATTGGGGAGGACTTCAGCAGGAATTTCCAATGTACCGTTATCATTAAGAGCATTCAAAGATTCTTCTTCCAGCCTCATTTGGTGCAAAATTTCAGAAATATCTTCGACAGCATTATCCCCCTCAACTTTCTTACTCTCCTCTAACTTCCCATTTAGGACTTCTTCAGAACTTGCAAGTTCAGACATGCCTTCATTTTCTACATCTTCAATCTCATCTTTTTCAGATAATGCCTCGTTCATTTCACGTCTAGCTTTCCTTCTCAGAAATCTTCTACGAGTGCTTCGACTCACAGCAGGCACAAAATCACCAGCATTCTCATCAAATTGCCCCATTGTTGCATCAACTCCATCTGCTACCATCTTGCCTTCAATTTTAATATCTTTTTTCACAGGAGGATATTTTCTTTGCTGCTTGCGACCAACATTTCCATCTTCCTGCTCTCCAGAAAAAGATTCCCCACAAGTTCGCACTGAACCATCTTCCATACTCTGTTGATCATTGGAAACAACATTCAGATTTAAATCTTTCAGGGGAAGGATTTTTGAGCTTGAATTAGGCCCATCTTCAGACGCATGTTCCAAAGCTTCCCACTCTTCCATATTGGGAACATTAGATCCCCATCCAGGCAAGTCTTTTTCAGGAAGCCTTTTCACATTAACTGTGTGGATTGGTGGAGGACTTTCCCTAAGATGCTCGGTTCCATGGATTTGAGCTTCCAATGTATATGTTAAAGCAATGAGCTTAAGATCCACATCAGAAAGTGTTTGCAGATCACCAGTTGCCCTCGCAAAGTTTATTACTGTAACACCAATAAAAGCACAGGCAAGATTAGAAAGAATTCAGAAATTCTGCAAATACTTCCATAAGAAAAACTAAGAATGCTATCAATTCAGGCAACAAGAGTTATCCTATTATGTAGCATAACAAAAGTACGCCACCGTAAACAATGGTATACAATATTAGATTATGAGTTAAAGTGGTTCTATTATTCATCATTCCATCATCTCCCTGTTTTGTTCACCGAGCAAATGAGCATGTTCTCAAATGCTTAACAGAAGCTAATTTCACCCCCCCCCCCCCCCAACACACACACAAGGCCAAAACATATTTTCGAGCTCTTCCAATTGGTAATTACTCTACTAAAATCTGATTTTATTTAAGATAACTAGCGAAACTATTTCTAAAAATCAATTCTAAATTTGCTCTGTCAAGACAAGTAACCTGAAAAACTAAGTTTTCTAAGCTGATTATTTACAATAATTTTCCCCAACAACGTAAGAAATGCAAAAGCTAAGGCAAACAGACAAAATACCCAATATAGAGTGAGAATTCCTACAGCAAAGCTAAAACTCAGAAATACAAGAAACTAAATTTTCTAGCTCAAACACAACATTTATGCAACACTACTATATATACTACTCACTTCATTCCATAATATAAGTCTTTTAAGACAGGTAGTGAAAATTAAAGAAACAAAAAATAAGATTTTTATTAATCAAAATATCAATATTATTACTCTCAAATAGAATTAGTGGTATACAAGTCTTATGTAAGAGAGTAATATTGATATTTTGACTAACAAAGTACATTTAAGAGAATAATATTGATATTTTGACTAATAAAATACATTTTTTTTGCTTCTTTAATTTCTGGTACATATACTAAATGACCTATATTAAAGAATGGAGGTAGTTCTGCACGACAAAGTAAAAGCAACATAAATCATCAATTCATATTCAAAAACTGAAAAATTACTTCAACAGATGATTCTCTTTTACCTTTTTTTAGCGAATCAGGGGAAGGTTCCAAGATATCGACAGAGAACGGGAGGAAATTGAGAGAATGACGAGAAGCAGGATCACGGACTTCACTGATGACGTCAGAAACCGAAACGAATCGGTCGGCGGAATGCGCAAGTGACTGTCCGCCTTGTATTATGGCGTTAGCATCTACTATTGCCACCGCTATGCCTTTCGATGACTTACAGCTTGCCACCGGAACTCCTCCGTAACCGGAGACGGTGCTGCCGACGTGCTGATGTGGCGGCGGTTTAGTTGGTGGTTGTTGCTTAAGGATGCTGCTCCAGCAGGGAGCTGGAGCCGATGGAGGGGACTGGTTGGCCTCCATGGTTGTGAATTCTGCGTGCGTTTCCTCGTCTACTGTTGTCACTTGCTAAAACCCTAACCTGCCATTTTTATACTCTTTTCCTTTAATAGATTCCTT